>CM024708.1:19300707-22004609 GCA_014182895.1 Angophora floribunda | reverse complement strand
GCATGGCCACCTTTTACCTACAAGAACAGATAATCCAGAAGAACATTCTCTCTTACTGAGGAACAAAAACGGCAAGCTAAAATAACAATCTTGACAAGGACAATCAAATCCAGCACAATATTAAGAACAGTAGGAACTTACCGCAGATTCTAAATCTCACTAAACACCACTGAATTTCACTTTGTTATTCATTGACATTTATTCCAGAACCAAACAATTATGCGGTAAGCTGAGTTGAAAAGGATTTTCTAGAATGCACATAACTTGCCAGTCGACCAGTAAAAACATTGGCAACTAAGACCAAAGCAATAAAACCAGCTACAGCTTGACTCTTCCATAAAACAAAGATAGTATGTATATAAATGAGATGATCCACCTTGCTTAAAATTGACACCTAATCCATTTATAGATATATAGAATGAATGACAAGGCTGAAGATGGTTTAATTGCTGCAATTTGTTTTCTACATGCTTTGTTTGATACCTTATCCATCCAATCTCTTTGTTAATTGACTTAGCAAGTCTTGTATCTGACAGTACCTTTTCAGCTAAAGCACTTGTTTCACTGGAGAAAGATCTTTGCTGAAGCACCTTACTCCTTTGGGTCTCCTCACCATTGTATTTAATGACAGTGAGCAGCAAGTCACTCAACTCTGCTAATGTATGACGGTAACGGAGGCAACGTTTACTTGGTTTGCATTCACAGATGCGTTGCCAGTGCTGCACAAAAAGGGTCTGATGATGAGATCGAGAATTATTAATTCTGGCATTAGCCCAAAAAATGATATTGAAGAAAAAACACTTCATATTATTGGGAGATTCATTTCTTTGAATATGAACCCAACCAAAGAAGATGTTATTTATGGTGCCAAGTCAGATCAAAGAGAGGAAAGTACATGTCACCAGCAATAATACGACAAATCATAAATTAGAACTAGAACCATTGATGTAATTAAACTTTTCTTTACAAGTTAAATCCTATCATACGCTTTTTAACATTATGATTTTAAGGATGCATTTCATCATGATAGAGCCCTTCTAAAAGGGCCTCATCTTCATAAATGTCTTCATAAATGCTTTCACTCATTGTGCCCATGTAAGTGCCATTCTCCAAGTTCCATAAGTTCAAGATCCTCCTTTAGGGGCAAATTTATGACATTGCAGTATTGCACATGTACTAGGCTTGTATTTTCACTAGTAATCAACTAAATTGACAGGATAATAAACCAAATACAGTTTCCACATACCTCGAGACAAACAGAAGCAGATGGCCTACAATCACAAACAACAGCAGAAAGATAAAGATATTGTTGACATATAATGCACATAGGATCCTACAAAAAACCAAAACAAATTCATCACCTAGCATCATATTGACAAAGTCATCAAAAAGCAAGAGTTAAACATGAAAGGTTGAGTACCTCCTCAGTCCCCACACATTCAGGATGTGTCCGTGGTGGCATTGGAGATGATTTTACAATGCCATTTTTCCAGAGATGCTCCCTCCGACCTTTCTCCTCTGTATAAATTCGAAGTAATTCTTTCTCCAGAAAAGGCGATGCTTTTCTATCATAATTACTCTGCACATTGCACAAAGGCAGTTAGGGACATTTCTATAATCCGGAAGGACCTCCTAGTGAGCAAAACCAAAATTTTGAAAAAACAACTATCATCACAAGGAAACAGCAATTATTAATCCTTCCAATCAAATCAATGAAAGAAGCAAACACAGAAATTTTATAGATGATGATCATGATCCATCACAAAATACAAAAAACAAAGAAAATAGTCCCAGGTAAAGTCAAATGCACAACAGGCAAAGCAATGAGCCATGACTTCTGGATAGAATAAACCACAATTTTGATACTCATAGTTATAATCCAGAACCCATTAAACCATGAAGAAAAGGCCCACAAGCAACCACCATATATATATAAATAACAACTATAACTATGCCCAATAATTCCGTCGCGGATACTCCAAAAGCACACGTGGGTATTGACATTTACACTGAAACATCAAATGGGCAAGCACTTTGCTTATAGCCTAGACATATCACAATGTAGACTAATCCAATCTTTGCTCAAGCTACATATCACTCCTAAAGACTAGAAATCGCCGAATCAACTGCTCCTCCTGAATAGCTGGTAATAAAACTTAAGGGTGGACAGACCATCTACGCTGTGCCAGTACCCACTTGGCACAGAGAGAGAGAGAGAGAGAGAGAGAGAGAGAGAGATGGTGGCTGAGCACAGGCTGCTGGAGCTCAACATCCTCACTATTTAGCAACTCTGCAGAAAGACAACTATCCTCTAGTTTTCTAACTAAAATGGGATCCATTAAGGATGGGCCAACAAATAGAGCCATCAAGTCCAATGCTTTAAACTATATGGAGTCATGTTCATAATTTTCATGAAATTTGTAAACTAAGAGCATGTGGAAACAGAGCTGCTGTACAAAGAAGGAGAAGCAAAGATGGAACTCATTTCAGACATCGATCTTGTGCTCCTACTGTTGAATGCTGAATAGTCAAAAAGAAGAGCTAACATTCAACTATTTGATATCTCCTTCATTTTTGCCCAGGAACAATTCCAGAGGTGGAAGTGCTATCATCATCACCCAATATCAAGACAAGATCCTTATTTAAAACAAAGTGCAATCCCCCCACAAAACTAGTTCGTCCACAGAAGCATAAAATGCGAGGCGTTAGGCATCAATATTGCCTCCCACAAATGTATGGTGGCAGTTATAACCACAGATAAACTAAGAGAGCCACATTCATAATTTGTTCAACAGCAAGCACAAAGAATTTCCAATTGAGTATACTACTGTCTGACTTATCTCACATCTTTCGTAAAGCTGTCACCCGCTTTATATCACTGACCTTCTTACACACCAACAATAATAGCATAAAAATGTTATCTCAGCATGACATATTCTCGTTCATTAGATCTGCCATAAACTGTAACAACAGGCATTACTTTAGGACAGAAACGTAGCATGAAATTTACAGGACAACTTGGGCTCTCAAAGGAGATATTAACCCACTTGAGGAAAGTGCAATTTTCAGGCTTCTCTCTGGAAACTGAAGGGTGGAGGATGGGGAATCTTAGAGAGTATCCTCAAAGGAGATTTTAAAGTTTACTCATGTCAGAGATGGCTCATAAAAAAACATGCAAGTTCAAATACCTTGGCAACAACACAGAGAAGCTCCTCGTGAGATAAGACAGCAGGTTTCCGATACAATCGATACAGCTCAGAACTATATCCACCATGTGGAATCCAGTCAGCCGGAGCAAAATTTACAGCCTCGGCACAATTTAGACCTGAAAATTAATGAATAAAATTATCCTGCACATGCATACACGTTGCATTTGTTCAACATTCATCTAGTCATCACAAATGTACCATACCAAAATTGAAACCACCATGGAATGATCTAGGGAAGGTGATTACAAAGTTGCCAGGCTCCTGAACCAAGAAAGAAAGTGCAAGTTCAATATACATTTTCTTTCTGATCACAGCATGAGTTCAGCAGACATGAGAGACCAAAAAATAAGTAAAGTAGAATCTTTTCAAAAAAACTATCATATTTAAGCCACATATAAAAGCACATGCGCTTGACAGCTTATCCATGGAAATGCTCTGGTGTCACTTTCAAGATGCTTCAGCCTTCCAGCCCACAATATATGAGTACATGGTATGCTAAACCTATGAAGTCACAATTTTAAAAGTTTGAGCACTCATCCAGTATCACATGGTAACAACCTATTCAACTGGATATCTCTCCTCAAAAGCAGGATACAAGAAATCACTAGCTGATTCTGTTTTCCAGATTTGCTTTGTGTGTTATTCAATTGGAATAAAAATGAGCCTGTTTAGTACTCAAGAAGGACAGAAACACAAAGAGCTTTTGTCTTAGAATATCGTACCTGAAGAATACTGTAAACTGGAACACCATTTTCTTGCAGCACGGAGGGATTCAGCATTGTAACAAGCTGAAAGAGAAGGTCAGGTTGAGCATCAAAGAGGTCAGGAAGAGTGTCTTTCATCACCTGTTGGAGAAGAAGAATTCCTTTAAATTTATACGAGAAATGAAGGTGTCGTATTTTTCATAAAGAAATCTCTGATCAAGCATCGCAAGTTAGTAGTAGAACAAGATTATGAGAATGATCAAAGCTGGTACAGACTGAAAAGCATCTCCCAGGGCTGATGGAAAAATAGATAAAAAGTTTTCATCTGAAGTTTGTTGCAAAGAAGGTTACCTTCTCAAAAGCACTGGATTCATTACCAGGAACACTGTACCAACATTTTGGTTCTCCCCTTAAAGACAGAAGGAAAAGTGTTAACATACATTTGGCAACAATCGACACAAATTAATTATCTGACTAAAGTTGGAAACAACTTTCCAAGCTAAGTACCACTGGACAAGTAAAATTCCACAAACGACCCAAACGTGTTGAACCCAACCCCAGTACATTATAGAATGACAGTAAACAAATAGCATGTTCTCAAAGATTCGAGTAATGTGGGATAAAATTGCGCATATCCAAAACATAAAATGGAAAGAACATGCAAAGTAAGTCCAAATCAGAACATGGAATTTGAACAGCCTCCAAATCTTCAAAAGCTTCAGAAAACGAAAACCTCTGTAACTAATTGCTCTAAGAGATATGCCATTTCAAAATGCTTCAGACTACCCAAGAAAAATATTTTTGCATTGAACAGCATAAAGCTAATCAATTGGATCCAAAATTTGAGCAGGCATCAATTAGAAATGAAATATCTATCTTTAGCATCTTAATCTAATTGGATATTATCAACGGTTGCTCTCCATGTAAAGAACTAATGGCAGAGACAACTTATAGTAACAAAATCTGCAGATAAAACTTGACCCCAGAACTATATTAGCAATACTTCCACATTTAAAAGGGCATTCTCCATTTGACAGCTGCTACTTCTACCAGCATCACATATTTCCAAGGGAACCTTTGTTTTTTGATAGACAGATTTCTCTAAATATGCTATGTTCTACCAATTCAGTTCAACAGAGTACAACTAATAGTGAAGAAAGAATCACCAGGGGCAGCATTCCAGACTTTTCCAAACCCTAACCTCAAAGCCTGTTAAAAAAACACACATCAATGTTTGAATCTAATGTGCATAGGTTAAAACATGTGAGGCTCACTTACTTTGTTAATATCATAGATGCAAACTAAGGCCACTAGAAATTTTTAGCTAGATCCATATATGTCGACAAAAAGTTCTCAGTGAGAATGTGTCATGATGGATAAATGTTTCAGTAGATCCATATATGTCGACCAAAATTTCCTATGGTCACTCACAAATAACATAAAGAAAATATGTCATATAATCACATGTAAATCATTGTCAATTCCAAAATCATTCCAATATTCACAAGTTTTTAACTGACCAATTTATTTATCGATGTGCAGGGCAATAACCATATGAAAGCTCCACTAATTTCTGAAATTAGGTTCAATACCCAACATAAAGAACATATATTTCAATATCGCATTGCTCTCTCTCTCTTTTTGTTGAGGACAGGCAGTTCTCTCCTAGACAACTTAAATAAAGAACAATCAGAGGGTTCACCCTCATAAAAACAGGGCTGCACAGTAAGAGCATATAACATAATAGACAACACTGATATAGATAGTTAAGCCAAACTAACACTGAAAAACACAAGAAAAATCCAGTTAGAAAGGCTTTTTTCCTTGCATGATATCTTAGGACATTGCTTTAAGATAGCAACTGAACTCATCTTCCACAGACTTTCAAAGGACCATTCTCCATTCAGAAATTCACTAAGTCAAACAAGTTTCGATTCAGTCCCCCCCCAAAAAAAAAGGAGAGGAGCTGTGTGTATCCACACCAGAGCCCAGCAGAGCATGCTGCCCATCCTGGGCTGCGCTGGCCCAGTCCATGGACCCTAATGGGCCAGCCCAACCAAAAACTCTTTTTTAGTTTTTGGCAAAAATTTTGGGCCTGCCAGCCAACAGTAGCCAAAGGCCCAAAAAGAAGAATTCACAGGCCACTGTGGCCTTGAGGGTGGAAGAAGAGTGTGGAGCATGATGGACCCAAGCACCCCACCCCCCCCAAAAAAAAAAAAAAAAAAAAAGAAATAATAAAAACCCGACCACACAAACACACTAAGACACATGGAGGAGAGAAAGCATAATTTGGTCATGCTGCTTTAACATGATAAAGTGTAGATAAGGGTGACCCATAAGCTTTTACCTAAATTTGATCATCAAATGCCCTGTAGACCATTCACTATATCCACTAAAATAACTCTTAGTTACTCTTTTACCCATCACTCTCTCCTGTTTAGACCTCAATTATACCATTTAAGTCAGTACAATGAAAGCTGTAAGCTGTAGGAGTGACAATCTCGTAAATAATGATCTTAACAGAAAATGGACGCTAAAATAGGCAAAGGAGTATTGCCAACCAATTCCATAAGTACAAAGGCTATGCTACCAAATACTATCAGAATCGAAGTGCAAAGGGCCACTTCATCATCTAAAGTACAGTGCATCAAGCACAGGACCCAAAGACTAAGCCAGCATAAAAAAATTCAACAAGCCCCAAAAACAGAAATATTCAAGCTCATTCCAAAAATAATGAAGCAGGTTCAGCTGGACCAAGTTCAAGTTTCCAGACTCTTGGCTTTCTTTAACACCTCTATCCAGCAGTCAAACTTAAAATAACTCTGATAAAGATTCTACCGCTACAGATCCAATGCCACATACTCAATTGTGTAGTTAAATCACAATCCATGCTCCAACAACCTCGAGAGAAAGCAGAAACTAAATTATTCTTCCCATTTTCATCACATGGGATGTAAAATTGGGCGGTTAAACTAGATAGATTCCTTTCTCAAAAAAAATTCACATCACCAAACGGAGCAGGATATGATATGAAACTTCCTGGTTTGGTCAAAGGTTTTGTCTTTTCCTTTTCCATTTCAAGCTCTGTCAATTCATACTCTTAATTCTCCTAAGTCCATGGAGTTAATCTGATTATAAATCAATAGAGAACAATAATCTCTTCTATGTTAACAAACCACGAAAAACACTATCGCATTTATAGAAGAATTACGCACCTAAATAATGATTCTTGATTATGCTAATCATACATGTATTTAAAGTCTATTTTTGTTTTGACTCGTGAGTACCAAGACTCATCCAGAAAAAAAAAAAAAGAGAAGCCGTGAGCACCAACAAATGTCACTAATCCAACATTAATCAACATCGACAATGAATTGTGCCTCTTCTCGACATAATAGACAAGCACGCGTGTCTGCCATGGGAAGGGTTGGGGGTAGCCAACAAAACAACATAATTGAAAGATATTGCTTCACCAAGACAAGATGCATACCAATGGAGATAGTTCATTGAGTAAAAGCAGTGATCTTCAAAATGCCAGCAAAAGGATGAGAACAGCATGCCAACATACAGCCAGGGCACCATTACACCAGCAATGCTATTATGAACAGCATGAAGCATAGAGCCTTTCAACTTGGGCAAGTTATTAAGATTCCATGGGCTAGCACGATATTCATCCCATACCTTGGACTCAACTGAATCAGGTCTCTCGTCATTTACACGTGGGAAGCCACTCCCATATACAGAAGTGTCCAAATCACTACCATACATCACCTCAACCTTACCCACTGATCCCTCTACAATTTCCCAGAACTTCTTCTCCACTTGAACCCTTGACACAGCCCCAGACCCAAACCATTTCTTCTTGGCCCGATCAGCAATGCGTTTGAAATCTTCCATAGAAAATTTCTTCCCCGGAACAAAACCAAAATTATCTTCATTAGAATTCAAGCAGTCCAAGCAATACCAGTTCCCAGGTGGAATCTGCTTCAGTGGCGGGGAAAGACAGTAAATATGCCAACCTTTATTGCATCTATCACATAAAAGCATCACTTCTCCATGCAGACCACTATCGCACTGTTCGCAAATCTGATCATATCGTTCCTCTTCCACCACCTCATCCTTCATCTGACAAAGCTGAACCTTCCCAGCACCGTCATTCCTCCGCCTCCTTTTTGAGCTCGAGCACTCTAGCCAAATTTCCTTCTTTCCCACTGGCTGGATTCTCTTCTTACAAATCTTGGCTTTCTTCCTATTTAAACGATTATAATAACCCTCGTAATCATATAAATGCTCACGATACAACTGACCCAACACATGCTTTGCACACTCAGAGACCTTTCCCCCAACCTCACAAACCGGAAGACTTCACCCCATTTTTTATCCTTCACTACTTTATCATAGCCACCGAACCGCTTCACAGCATTGAATAGCCTACACAAGTCCAAATCCGCCCCTTCGAAAACCACCTTCACCCTCTTCTTTGACTTCCTCCCGCAATGCTCCTCCAAGAACCTATTGTACTCCAGCTCAAAGGTCTCCGAGTCGCACGCGGCTGGCCGAGCCTGCAGCTGGTGAATGGCCTGAGTCTTCGTCGGGAACGTGAACCTATCCAGGTCCAGCGCGAAGGGCGGCTTCCAACTCGCGGGCGGCACGATCTTACAAACCCCATAGGGCTCCGCCTCTGGCCTAATCTTATCTATATACTCCAACGGATCCCTGAATTCCTCCTCGGACGGGCAAAACACCAGCGCGGGCAGCACATTCAGCGGCGGCGACGCGCCGGGGCTCTGCCTCAAGACCCCCTTCTCCACGGCCCTAGGCCTCCCTTTCCCCATTTAACACCAACACCACCACCACCACCACCGAGGCTGGCTCATCAATGGCTACGGCAATTCTCAACATGCACCGGCTAAAACCGAGACCTAACAGCAAAACGTAACGCAGCAATTCGATTCAAGAAGCGACCGGAGCGCGGAATTGAACCGAAAAGATGCGATTTTTCTAGGGTTTCGAGCGTTTACCTTTTTCGCCCGAGGAGGAGAGGAGAGGAGAGGGACGTGAAAAGTGAGAGCACTCTCTGGCTTTTGTGGGGTGGGAGGAGGGGGCGGCAGGTTTGTTAAGAGTGAGAGTGAGTTTCGTGCCGGGGAGGATTGTTGGATTGAAGGTGGAGCTTTCTTATGAAATGTTTGCAGTTGAGGCCTCCGCGGACGCCGAAATTGCAGAACGGGGCTTCTCGCCGCCTCGGTTCTCCGGGCGTTACGAGGTTGGGGGGATGCGCGCGTGCGGTCGGGGAACGAGTGCGGGGCACGCGCGATGGCGGGGCCGTAGGATCTGGGACGAACCGGGGTTAATGGACGGGAGAGATCGGATTTGCGGCGCGTGCGCGAACGGAGGAAAGTGGACGCGGGGCTGGAACTCGAGAGATTGCCCTACGAGTACAGTTGACTTGCCCGTGTGGAGAAAATGTAGGTCGTCGTCGCGTTTCTTCCGATCGTCGGCGCTTGTGCATGTCGGCTGGGTGATTATTCCAGAATTTTTTTACTTAAAAAATTTCTTTTATTTCGAAAAAATAAATAACTTCAAGATAATTTTCTAAAAAATAGTGGCTTGCATCATCAGTGTAATTAGCCAAGCGAAAACGTTTTCATTATCGACGGCAATTCATGTGTAAATATTTTCATGGACAATGAAAATTCATTTTAGCAAACAATACAAGCAATAATTTTTAGAAAAATATTTTCTAAATCATTTATTTTTCTTGAAATAAATATGACATAAGTTCAAGTTCAAATAGATTTGACAAATCCGCTGTCCTAATTGAGCTTCATCATTTTTTTCGTGGATATACATAATATATCCATCATACTATATCCATGTATGTATCAACATTTTAATGATATCAAAGCATATAAATTTGACCACAATTTAAAGCTTCAATTTATTTATTAATTTGATTACAATCGAGTGGAGTCGAGTTGAGTTCGAGTATCTCAACTCGACGGGGCTTATTAATGCTCGACTGAGCTCGAGCAGCCAGAGTTTAGAACATCTAGGATGCGAGTCCCCGTTCCATGAAAAATCCAGCGGAGATCAGTAGACGGGCCCGAATAGGCCCATCAAATGAGTAAACCGGCCCAAAAGTATGACCCGAACCCGGATTGGCATTTGGCGTGTTCCTAAGGGGCAAGTTTGCATTCCAAATTTGGACACGTGTCGTGGATTAGATCCGAAATCGGATCTGTCCGCATTCATGTCAGTCGGAGCCAATCATGGATATTGGATTCTTGTAGAAGGCTCTGGTTCGTTAGGCATTGATTCGTACCATTCTCTTGTTCCATTTTATATTTAGATTTTCTTTAAAAGTTGCTAATTAACTTTCTTGACACAGACTAAAAAGTCCAAACATTTTTAAAAATTTAAATTGATACGCATACGATAAATTAACCTTGATGAAAAAATTTTAAATTAGTATATTCATATCAAATTTACCCAAAAATAATTTTTGACCGTTAAGTGACAAATTTATTATGGATTAATTTCCGTTAAATTAGACTAATACAATAAAAAATCATAAATCAATACACATATAACAAACAAAAGATAAAACCTCAAATTATTATACTAATTAGCTGTCATTTAACTTAACAATTTGATGGTAAAATTTAATTATCACGAATGTACCAATTTGATTTTTTGGTAGTCAAAAAATTAATTTAAGATAAATTTGTCATAAACATACCTAAATTAAAAGCATTATACGAATTTTTAAAAAGTTATAGTAAAAGCATATGCATTGTTTTCGACGATTTGAATTCGTTCTGAAATTTTAGCCTTTTTCAGAGAGTAACACAATTTTTTTCTTAAAAAAATTTGCTCTATAATGGAAAACAATTTCTTTTATTAAATTTTGGCGCATTGAAAAGTCGCGTCACGGTCCGAAACGCCTAAAAATGTCACGGTCGTCCCTTCCGGAGCATGGCAAAAGTGGAAGAAGAACCCTCTACGATTCTCGATGGGGTCCACTCGCGTTTTGTCTGGTACATGCGGTGCACTGAATGGGAATCTTCGTGTTCTCATTGTTTTGTTCCCGCTCCCTTGCATCAAATCAACCATTAATAAATCAGGAGAAAAAACTAAAATGGAAAGGACGAAAAACCGGATCCTCCTAAAGGATTGTTTGTGGGTGTAATGTAATGATAGAAGGCAAAAAAAAATGCTTTTTTTTTGGGAAATGATTGAAATTATTTGCGATTCGAATACTTTTTCCCTTCATCCTTTCGCAATCCATTGGGGAAGATGGAGATGTGCATGAAAAATGTGGTCGGCTAAAAGCAATGGAAAAAATGGTTTTGCATGGATAAAACATTTATGGCATTTTCCTTTTTGCAGTCGGCATCATGATTCCAATAATGTTCATTGATGATACGCAATGCAAACATATGCTTTCTATTGTCCACATGACTAGCAAAGGACACCACAAAACTTCCATGGTTTTCAATTTCATCCACAGCTTGCCTAAAAAGGAATAAATATTGAGCTGATTTGCCGTAAATTTGAATTAGTTAAATAGTCATTGAATAAGATAGATCCTATATGCGAATTGCAATATCTCTCCACTCACAACAATTTCGGGGTTGAGCTTGCCGCATAAATGTGGTGGTTGGCATGTATTTTTGGATTAGATTGCCCATGTGTTCATATACACGTCTATATAAGTAAAGAGGACAATTTAATCCTAAAATTATTGATGATTTTTCGGTGTACCAATTCCAATTAATTTTGGCAAGAAATCACCAACATGGACACTTATCAATGCCAGCCACCTAGATAGCACAATCCTCATCAACAATTTTCTAGTCAAAATTTGTCACTATACGGTGAATTTAATACCGTTTCGATCGTATTATCTTTTTTAGTAACATTTAAAAAAAGAGACAATCTATGTCGAAGCACCTAACTAGTTTGTTTCCTTTTTCAAGTTGCGCATGCGACAATAATGAGGTCTCGAACTGGCCATTTTAAGAGCCCAAATTGAAAACCTCAACCAACGATTGACCTTCTAGTTTTCTTCCCCTCGTTCCTCCGCAACCAAAATGGAAATGGGGAATTGGTCGGTCGGTTGACTTTTCTGTCGTGCCTTCTGTTGAAAGAATCTCGGAAGCTGCCAGGGATTATTGTATAGGTCACTAGCCATAGTATTAGGATTGGCACTTATGATTCACAAATATTAGCGGTGTTTCACGAAATATAGTCTCCATACCAACCGCAATAAAATCAAAGTATTCATTGGATTTAATTAGACCAATCAAACAATTTGGTCGAGATCGGGTAAAAAATGGCGTGACCCAAAGTGACTCATTTTATATATTATAAATTGAATGACTTATACCCGATCTGATCCATATTGATAAAATAATTTCACATTTAACCTAAGATAGTAAAAATTACACTCAAACAGAGGTGAAAGCGCAGAGCGAGTGAGCACGAGATCGAGTGAAGGTCATAGAAGTGGATTTGATAATTTGAATTAATATTACAAAAACTCTAAATTGGTACATCCATGATAAATTCATCCTAAATTAATTTTTCTATCGCTAAAAATCCCAAATCAGTATATTTGCGATAAATTTACCATTTATTAGTTTCCGTTAAATTTTAACATCAGATTTCCCAATTTGACGACACATAGAGCCTTATCGTCTGTTTGTCATAGTTATACTAGTTTTTGATTTTTTATAGTATTAATCAAATTTAATGAAAATTAGTTGAGGGTTAATTTGCCACAGGAATATCATTCTTGAGTTTTTTTCATGATATTAACTTTTGAATTTCAAAAAAAAATTATAGTAAAAGAATGCACGATTATTCGAAAAGGTTTCGACCGTCTCGGGTGAAAGAAAGTTAAGACGCACGAATCGCAAGATTCAAGAAGATTCAAGGGGAAAAGGACAAATTGCTTGAAAATCGCACAATGATTAGAGAGGGGAGGGTTGGAACAAATTTTAGGTTTTTTTATGGAGAATAACGCAATTCATTTTTCTAAGATTTATTCTCTAATGGAAAAAAAATTTCAATGAAGTTGTTGAGTTTTTGACTTTCAAATCGATGGTAAGGATCATGTGCATGTATTTTAAGGTTTTCCGAAGGGAAATTATGAAAAGGATGTGATGTTTAACAACACATCTCCAACCTTAGATATTTGGTAAACCCCAAACTTTTGATCATGCACATGTATTTTATGGTTTATTTTCTTTGTCTCGAAAAAACCCCAAACTTTAAATTCATTCGTCCCATCTTAAACTTTTCTTTTGTTTTCCCAAACTCTTAGTCTATTCCCAAATCTATCCTAATTTTTTTGTCAAAAAGAAAATCATCAAATTTTACTCTAATCCTAAATTTGCCCTCGTTAGCCTTTGTCCAAAAGCCGTATTAGTAATCCCTAATTTTTTATGTCCTAAAATGGTTTTATTTTGAAAATAATTTTCTATGACATCTTGTTTATGTGTATTTATTATCTATGTGGAAATCTTGTTAAATTGGGACTAGACCATGGGGTATATTTGATAACATATCAAAAATTGGTGATTTTTTTAGTAAAATCCCAAATTAGTATACCCGTTAATTGCGATGTGTTATTTAATTTAGAAATTTAACGGTAAAATTTAACGGAAAATAATATATGGTAATTTGTTTTGGTGGTCAAAAAAATAATTTTGGGTAAATTTGTCATATGTGTATTTAAGATTTTTTTAGACAAAACAAAATTCGGGGTAGATTTGGAACTAAAATTAAAGTTTAAGGTTTTTTTGAGACAAAAGAAAAGTTCGGGCAGATTTGGACTAAACCTAAAGTTGTTGAAGATGGTGAAACCTCTCTTTCTTTTTGGATCTTAAGATCTTATGTCTCATCAAGATTTTCTCCGCTTTGAGTTTTCATATAAATTTTTTCTCCGTTTTGAGTTTTCATGTAAATTTCATGTCTTGTGTTATTTTAATTTTATTTTCATCCTTTATTACTTATGCTTCAATTTTTTGGCAAATTGAAAAGTCGCGTCCCGATCCGAAACACCCAAAATTGTCACGGTCGTCGCTTTCCGGAGCATGGGCGAAGTGGATGATGAAGCCTCTACGATTCTCGATCTGGTCCACTCGTGTTTTGTCTGGTACTCGCAGTGCACTGAGTGGATATCTTCGGGTTCTCATTTTTAGCTTCCTCTCCTTTGGCATCAACTCATAAATTAATAAATTGGGGGGAAAAAATTAAAATGAAATTATGTCATAAAAGGACGAAAAATTGGATCAATGATAGAAGAAATAAATGCTTTTTCCGAAATGATAATAAAAAAATTATTAACTTAATTCGTGTAAGAGCGTTCGCATTTCGAATATTGTCGCATTAGAAGAAAATCCATTCGCATATTTTATCAATATGGGGCAGAAAGGAGACGCGCATGGAGAATGTGGTCGGCTAAAAGCAACGTAAGAAATGATTTGCATGGATTAAACATTCATCACCATACATTTTCATTTTTCATGTAGTCGTGGTGATTCCAATAATGTTCGATGACAATACGCAACACAAACGCATGCTTTTTATTGTCTACATAACTAGCAAAGGACAAATAAAACTTTCATGATTTTCAATTTCCATCTACAGCTCGCCTAAAAACAAATAAATATTGAGTCGATTTCTCTTAGATTGATCAAATAGTTAAATATTGGTCCGTTGCGATGGATCCCATATGCAAATTACTGTATCTCCCGGCCACAACAATTTATGGGGTCGAGCTCACCTAGTGGATATATCGGTTCGCATGTATTTTGGGATTATTTGGGTCATGTGTTCATATACGCATCAACACAAAGAAAAGAGAATAACTCACTTTAAAGAAACACGGTCATTTTTTTTTCCCTTTCTCAAGATATTCTCAACTAGTAATTTAATAAACATTTTTATTGATGGACAAATGCGTTAATTAATAATTATATTTTAGCTATAATGTATTTCGATTTTCAATTTCAAATTTTCACCATCTTGTAAGAAATTTTATCGAAAATCTTGAAATATTTTCTGTTGCCATATCGCATGTGTACAGGTTCTTCATACTGCACCAATAAATATTTTGTTTCAACTGACAATACAAATAATAAGATGATTTTGTAAAAAAAATTAAATGTTAATCATTTGCATACATACAAAGGGCGCATCATGTGATGGTGAATTCAATTCTAAACACTCTAATTTAGCAAATTTAGTCTTGAACTTATTGACAATTTTTCAATGTACTAATTCTGATTGATTTTGACAATACATTTTTGAGATACCACTAATTAGCATTGGCCGTCTTGCGTAGCACGACCAACATCATCATCAACAATTTTCTAGTTTTTCTAAAAAAAAGGATACAATCTTTATCACACTTTACTGAAAAAAAAAAGGAGACATTATCTTTTTGGACTGCATTATCTTTTTAAGTAGTATCTAAAAAGAGAGAGAGACAATCTTTATTGAAGCACCTAACTAGTTAATTTCCTTTTCAAGTAGAGCATGTAACTCTAATGAAATCTCGAACTGCCAATTTAAGAGTTCAAATTGGAAACTTCAACCAACGCATGACCTTCTAGTTTTTCTCCCCTCGTCACGCAACTAAAATGGAAATGGGGAATCGGTCGGTGCCGTTGACTTTTTTTGTCGTGCCTTCTATTGAAAGAATCTCGGAAACTGCCGAGGATTATTATATAGGTCACTAGCCATAGTATTAGGATTAGCCCTTATCGGTACACGGATGTTAATGGTGTTTTGCAAAATATAGTCTCTACACCAACCGCAATCGGATAAGATCAAAGTATTCATTGGATTTACTTAGACCCGTCAAATGGTAGGGATCGGGATCGGAATCGGGTCGAAAATGTTACGATTCAAAGTGACCCATATTAGTTCTGATCCATATTGATAAAATGCTTTCGTATTTAACCTGATATGAGAAAACTCTTACCCAAATTGAGATGAGAGTATAGAGTGAGCCAGTGCGAGATCAAGTGACGGTCATAGAAGTAAGTTTGACCTAAATAAGTGGTGAACTCATTTATTTTGGGCTTTAACATTTTAAACTCATTTACTAAATATAAAAAACTCATATAATAACCCGACCTATCAAATATAGATTAAGAAATTGGTTTATGACCTCTAAGTTTACTGCAAAATAATCTCGTAAGTTCTCATCTTTTCTTTGAATCCTTCTCTCGCTGACATTGCAATACAGGCTTTTTCTTTCCCTTTTCATATTTAAAAATCAGCCCTAAGCAAAGGGAGGAAAATAAATACTGAAAATATCTCTACCAATTCAAATTAATCAAGCATTCCCAATTGGCATAGGTTGCTGGGGTTTCTGAGAAATACTCTACATATCTCGAACCCCAATCCCATGTGGACCTTGCCCTAGAAGGAGACTTGCACGTTTCGTCCCTTTCTTATTTTTTTCTCTATTTATTATCAGAGGCGACGAGGAAAGTCAGACAAAACACACAAGCAAGATCAATAAATTGGGATTTAAAAAAAAATCACTATATAAAATCGAATTATGAAATCATAGTTTTTTTTAACGATCAGTACATATAACGTTGGAAAATGTCATTGCATTTTAAGTAGTAAATTATGTAAACGATAATATTGTGGCAAGCAATCAACACGATAAAAACCTTATAGTACAGAGCCAATTGAAAAATGTCAAGTAACAAGAAAACCTAATGAAAATATAGGTCTATCGGTTTATATGGTTCCTTGATTTCTCCATTTCGAAACCATCTACAGCTTAAAGTAAAATTTTACCTTGTCATTGCTCAACGTGCGCAGAGCAGCTAAAGGATTTAATTGTACAAAATTTACACATCGAAAGGACTTGATTGCACAAAATGAAAATTAGGAGGATGACAAAATTTTAAAAAATTATGATTAATACAATGAAAACCTCAAACTGATACACCGGTAACAAATTTACCAAAAAATATTTTTTTAATCATAAAAAATTTCAAACCAGTACACCCATGATAAATTTACCATCAATTAATTTCTGTTAAATTGCTAAGTTATATAACTATCGAGTGTGCCAATTTGGACTTTTAGGGTATGAATGATAAAACTTTTGGCAAGAAATAGATTTTTGAAATATAAATAAAATTTTCTATTTTATTTTTTAATAAGTTTATGAGTATAAATACGCGTTTGATAATAATATAAAATTTTTATTCTCAAAGTAGAAATTCATTTGATAAGGATACAAAAGTTCTCTACTTGAGTAGCGGTGGTGGGGGAATAAGGCAACAACAATGGTGGGCAGTCGACAGCTGGCGATTGTCAGTTGTGGTGGCAACAAGCGCCCGACAACTAGTGTGATGGGGGGGCAACAATGATGGCAACTAGAGGAGAGCGAACGGCTAGGGGTTAAGGAGGGTGAGAAATAGAAAAGAGAAAAATAATTTATTAATTTTATTCTAGAAATAGAAAAGTAAAAAAAAATTATTTCCAATTTATATTCCAACCCTATTTCTAGAATAAAATTTTATTCTAAAAATAGAAAAATGAAATTGTTTTACCAAACCGATTTTTATTCTACAAACAAGTCTAAAATAGAGAAATAATTCTAGAACATAAATATAAAATATAATGATTATCATGTGTGCCTTATCTTCTGTTTGTCACACATGTAATAATTTGTGATTTTTCATAGTATTAATCCTATTTGATGAAATCTAATGAAGAGTAAAATATGTCATAAATGTATCAATTTGGGATTTTTGGTCAAAAATTTTATTTAAGGTAAATTTGTCACATGTGCATGGCTAAAAATCAATTTAGAATAAAATTATAAAAAATGTATCAATTTGAAATTTTTTGTGATACCAATTAAAGGCTATCAATTCTAGAGCCTAACTTGAAACTTATTTTATTGTAACTGATTCATAGTTTTTGGAAGCTGAAACCTATCTTGTTTGAATGGAAGCGGCTTTGGAACCTACCATGTTTTTCTAGTTTGAATTTAGAGTCTACTTGAGAACATTTTTTCTTTTTCATTCTTTTTTTTGTTCATTATTTAAGCAAAATCATATGAGTCAATGAGTAACGAAACGATTCAAAGTAAAAGATAAACAAGAGAAATCCTAATCCTCCTAAAACAATAATTGGTAAGATGAATACATAATTACGCACAATTATAAACGATAAAAAATTCAAACACATAACATAAAATATAAATTATAAAAATCCGTTCCCCATTCATTCATAAAAATTTAGGAAAAGAGGAAAAATTGTCAAGGAGTTCCAATGAAGGATAAAATGATGAATGTGCTGAGGTTAAAATTAACAGGAATGGAAAATTAAGGTTTTAACTTTTTAACTTATAAAATTAATTTTGAAAATCGATTCCAAAATAGAGCAATTTAGTATGATTTCAAAGTGGGTATTCACTCGGACTCCGTTACTAGACTAATTACATCCGACTCCAAAAATTTAAAATCTATTTCATGACCAGTTTCCATGGGAATAAGTCCCGGACTTATTTTTCGAGCTGTCAAATTCAGTTATCGGGCAGAACTGATTTGGTTGTACAGTGTAATATCAACCCTAAAAATTACTTTTTATGGGTGCGTCCGTTTTGCTGTTTACGGTTTGTACCTCGGCCACATCCTTCCTTAAAGAATCGAGAGATCAAGGCAACGACAGACCTTACCCGACCACCGACACGTGTCCGTTTTCCTTCGCCGGCAAGTCTCTCTTTATTTCTCTCTCTCTCTCCGTGTCTCGTCGAGTTGTTATAAGCCACAAGCTGCAACGTCGCTCTTTCCCCCTCCTTCCCCTGTCTCTGCACCAGGAAACGCGAAAGATTCATCCATCCATACTCCCGTCCACTCTTTTCTATCCAAGAGAGAATCTCTCCGCCACGCATCTCCAGCCCCCACCGATTCCCTCCACCCGCGGTGAATTATCTCTAGTCTCTCCCTCCCCGCCAGGCTCCCCGTCCCCTTTCCTCCTCATCCTGTTCTCGCCTTCCGGAGCTGCCTCCGGTGTATATACAGTGTGCAACAACAATCCAATCTCGTTCGTGAATTGTCTGTTTTCTGTTGGTTCCCGTGTCCGATTGGTGGCTCCCGAGTGCAGCTAGTCCCCAATTAGAGGCTCTCGGAGCTGCCGCTTGTTGGGATTACAGGGCGGGGGGTTTTTTGTTAGGTTTGCGTGTTGATTTTGGCTTTTCTTGCTGTCGATTGGCGCTTTTCGATCGTTTGGTGTTCGGGGAGGTGTGTTTGTGCTTGAATTTGGCTTGGAGTGGAGGGCAAAAGATGGTTCTTTGACTGTAAAGTTGGGTTTTTTCTTGGTGTGAAGGTTGGGTTTTTCTTTGCCCCCTTTTGGATTTATTCGGACTTTTAATAATAGGAAGGGGTCTTTGATTGGTTCGTTGTTGAACATGGGTGGCGTTGCTGGATTCTGAGAGAGCGTTGGCTAGGGTTTTTGTGGCTTTGGGGCCAACTGCTGGTAGGGAGTTTGGACTGTGGGAAAGGTCGATAGGACGCCGTGTTGTCTCGTGGCTAGAGAAAAAATTAAAGTTACAGAGACCAAGACTCGGTGGTGTCGAGCTACTTTCGTTGAGTTAGGATGGTGGAATCGGTTGCTACCACTTCTCTTCTCAGGCATCGGGTGTTGTATGGTGGAATTCCTTTGAAGGATGCCTCTTGCAGGAGGAGATCCCCTGATATGTGTCGGTTTCCTTCGACCACCTTCTTGGGAAGAAGGGTGGTCACTTTTGTCTTGCCCAGGGTGACAGTCAATGCGGCATCAGTTTCCTCAATTAAGGCCCTTGCCATGGAGTTGACAAAAGAGGCGTATTCGTACAGGGAAGAAGAGAGAATTCCAGGGAACTTGAATTATGAGACTGGCTTGGATGTTGACAGGAAGCCTGGTTTGTGGCCGCCTGAGAATAGAGCCGATGATCCTTCACTGCATAACCCATTGCTTCGACAAGAACGGATGGGTTGTGGATGGTTAGGAGCCATTTTTGAATGGGAGGGTGTTTTAGTCGAAGACAATCCAGATTTTGAGAAGCAAGCTTGGCTGGCTCTTTCCCAAGAAGAAGGGAAGTCCCATCCTCCCGCTTTTATCCTCCGGAGGATAGAAGGCATGAAGAATGAGCAAGCTATCTCTGAAGTTCTTTGCTGGTCAAGAGATCCAGCCGAGTTGAGGAGAATGGCCTCGAGAAAGGAGGAGATTTACCAAGCTTTACAGGGAGGAGTTTACAGGTTACGAGATGGGTCAAGAGAGTTTGTCAACGTTCTGATGCATTACAAGATACCGATGGCACTGGTCTCCACCCGCCCCAAAAAGGTTGTCGAAAATGCCATTGGAGCCATTGGTATTAATGGGTGTTTCAATGCCATTGTCGGCTGCCGAGGACGTTCACAGGGGGAAGCCCGATCCCGAGATGTTCGTGTATGCGGCGCAGCTTCTTCAGTTCATACCTGAGCGCTGCATCCTGTTCGGCAACTCTAATCAGTCGGTCGAGGCTGCCCATGATGCACGGATGAAGTGCGTTGCTGTCGCTAGCAAGCATCCTGTGTACGAACTGGCGGCTGCAGATCTGGTGGTCAGGCACTTGGACGAGCTCTCAGTGGTTGATCTGAAGAACCTTGCTGATACTGAAATGGCCGAGTTCGGTTCGAGGGAGCTGGAGCTGGAGATGGAGGAAGAGGTAGAAAGCGAACCAGATAGGTCATCCCTGGCCACCGTTGACGATAATTTCTGGTAAACTTCAATTGAATGTACAGTCATATCTACATATAAATACATATATTACTTTTCTGATTCTTGATGATGGCAATCCCATGACGACCCATGTATACGGGGGGAAAAGAAAAAGAAAATCAAAAAGAAAAGTCGGTCTGCATTGGACGGATTTTTCATGTTATCATGTACTATACTGTGATTATATGTACAATGCTCTGTAGCTATTTAAATCTACTTGTCACCCACTTGCTCTGATTCAATTACAAGTGAACCCCCTCACGACACTCGGTTGGCACTTTGGATGATCTGACTCACTTTGATTTCGCAAAGCATCTCGTGATCGGTAAGAGTTTATATGTTCCTGACATAACGTACGTGCAACAAATCGAAAAGCCAAGTATTCAATTTTCTTCTCCTTATGATGAAGAGACGATCCGACGGTCAGTTCATAATTTCACTGATCACTCAGAAATTTGGAATGAACACTTCCCATGAGAATGGCTATTTCAAGGAGTTCACTCTAATCTTTCCCTTCCGCAAATAGGAATAGCATTTCACATTCCAGCACCATCTCTTCCTCCTTCGCTACTCCACGAGCCAATCAATGCAGTTAGATTTCCAGGCAAAACAGAGAAGAAAGAAATCAGGCCAGGCCCTCTTTGGCTTGTTGCTTTGGATTGTCAATTCTCAAGATTTTACATAGACATCAAACCAAAACCAATACCAAATTGCACGTTATTCACGATCAACTATCTTCTCTACATCACAGAGACCGTGCCTCACATTCTGAGTTCGAAGTGATGTGTGGCCTTTACTGAGCAAGTCTCAGCTAAGTTGGTTCTGCATCATTAAGACTGGGACTATCTCCTCTGGGTTTCAACATTTCTTCAGATTTAGGTGAACAGTTGAAACACGGTTCCATCGACTAGCACCTCGAAGATCTCTCTAATGTAAGAGTAAGTCTCGACGCGTGCAGATGTGAATTTGCACGCATCCATAGAGGTTGGAGGCCAGTCAGGTTGAATAACCATAGTATACATCAGGGAGAAACCCGAAATCCCAGTCTTGGTATTTCTCATCAGTAAGACAAAGTTGGTTCTTCGCACCCAAGAATCTTTTCAGCTTCCTTCCGACACCATTGGTCTCTTCTTACTAAGAGTGACAGTTCTTGAGAGGACAACAAAACATGACTTGGACCTAAACTCTACCTGGCCGGAATTTTCATGGATTTACAGTCTTCATCATCTTGATAAATGCTTTGTAATCACATGGAAATGCAATGACACGCATAATTAACGCGAATATGATAACAATATATCAATTCGCAGAAAAGTTAAGGTCGTGAGGACTGAGATTAACTAAGATTGGATCGATAATAGCCATTGAGCTGAAGGACCTGTTTGGGTCAAGGAAATGGGTCGTCAAACCTGTTTTGGGACCCGATTCAAAGGACCTGTTCGGTCATGTCTCCGGCCCATTCTGACCCACTGGGCTGGACGAGCATAGAGGGCTTTCTTGGCCCGGCCCGAACAGAAACGTTGAGCATTGTATGTCATTACCCTTGGAATTTAAGAAACGTTGATAAAATGCGATATAGATCTACTAATATGAATGGTGGCCAACTTGCATGCACCGAATTGAAGGGCTTATTTGATAAGATTAGGGATTGACTACCATTTAATACTTTTTTATTGCTCGATCGAGGATTCTCTAATCTTCGATAGCAAACTTAGTCTCTCTTTTATTTATCAAAAAATGGATGATTTGAAAAATATCTTCCTAAAAATGATGATTTATATTGATTTAGATAATTAGTCGATGGAAAATGTCTTATTTATCAACAACAACTAGATGCGCCCCATTTTCACGAAAAAGACAGAGTTGCCCTTAATTATTCAATTGCAATTTGAAGTGGTAGCCCTCAATTTATTTACTTTCCTTCTTTTGTTATTTTTTTCTATTTCTTTGTAGGATCTAATTGCCATAACTAAATATATTACATGTTCTGTTCTTGTTTATTGTGGATATCCCATATATATTAAAGGGAAAATTCCAAATAAAAGCATGAAGTGCCATTATTTTCTCAAATAATGGCTTAAAGTGGCCACGACGATAGTTTCAAATAGGGGCTTGATCTCACCGGTTGCCGATTGATTAAATATTCCAGTTGGTCAAAAGCATTTTTCGTCCAAATACTATTTTATTTTAAAATTAATTTATCTTTTTTATCTTTTTGTTTTCTTTTCATGAGGCCTCGTTGGCCATTGGGGAGAACTTCCAGGCCCTCATCGAGGCAAGCCTGTCCCTTGCCTAGATCTAGCAAGGGCCAGCATCACTTGTGGCCAACGAGTGTGGCCTACGCGCAACCCCTTCCAAGCATCATTGAGAAACCATGAAAGAAGGAAATTAAAAAAAAAGAAGGTAAATGGACGAGAATGTCCTCGAATAGCTAGAAAGTCAAGCCCTTTTAAACTAACGTAATCACTGGCGCTTTTATTTGAAATAAAATCTATTTTATACCCTTATTTGAGTACACTTTGTGTCCTTATCTAAAACAAAATTCATTTCAGGTTCTTATTTAAGAAAATGAGGGCATTTCAAATCCTTATTTGAAATTTTCCTTATATTAAATGCATTATATTTTCTCCTTATTTTTAGATTTTACTTGCATGAAAATTAGTTTCGTTGAAAAGAGAAATTTCAAAGAAACTTAATTATTTGCTACATTCTCAAGCAAATTTATGGTTTAATTGTCCAGTAAAATCCGGAAAAGATTTAACATAGATAACTTTTTAACATAGTCACGTGTTTATAAACTTTTACTTTTTTTGTTGTGCATATCACAATCAAATATTTTTTTTATTTGTCTTTTATATATTTATGGAATGACTGAATGAGACCACAAGAAAAACCTCAAAATCATAGATACATTCATGTTCATGAAACTTCAAAATATGGAATCTAATTATATCAGAGCTTGGCATAAAATATGAAAATTTTGTAAGATACCATTGAAATTTCATTATTTTGGATTGATGAAAATAAATATCATCCACGGGGTGTTTATGAACAATATCAAGATGGCTCATTGTGCGAAACTTTTACATACCAATGTTTTTAGTGTTTTTCTAAACACTCTTATAATATGTTACATGTTTTGTGTCAAAGCAACTCGTCAATAGTAATGAAAAAAAAAATTCTTGATATATTAAATATAGAGACTTAATATATTTTAGACTAATGAAATTGAAAAATAAAAAAGCCACTAAGAAAGTAAGCTTTAGAGAGATAAGTTGTTATAATAATAATGATGCGGAAGAGACTAATTTTTATTTTCTAAATAGCAATAAGTTAAAATTTGACCAAAACCCATAAAAAAACAAGCATGTGACATTCTTAATTATTACAATAAAATCCTGCCCAGAATAATAAAGATTAAAAATAGAAAGAAAGCAAATAAATTTGGAGCTACCAATTTAGATTGCAAATGAAATCGAGGACAATATTGTCTTTTTAATAGAAATGGGGTGAATTTAGTTATACGGGGAGCGAAAATAGTGTCATTCTTGTTTTTTAGGAAAATATTTTTCAAATTATTCATTTTTTGCGAAACAATCCGAACATTATATGAATCAAATAATTCAGATATCATTTATGAATCAAATTTGGGGAAGATGAATTTTCACCGCTTCATCTATGAATTGAAATTGAACAACCGGAATAGATTGAAGGGAAAGCTACAGTAGAAATTTTCACTTATTAAGCATTGATTTTTGGCTTTGAGACTGAAAATTGCTGCTACAGATGATTATTTACTGTAAGAAGGCTGGTTATAAAAAATTATGCAAATTCGTGCTCGTTTATTTTGGATATAGTAGGCATAGACTTGTCTACAATGAATCAAATAATGACATTAAACGATGGCTCTGGGTGACATATCGCTTTTGACTTTATATCCTTACACATAAATGCATTCTCTAATTAAGAGTGGTAAAGCCATTCAGCTTGCATTAAATCGCATTAAATTGTTCGCAATAGTCATCGTGTCACAGGCTTTATCATCGCTGGGAAACGAGACCCTTTTGGGTTTTAATGAAATCAAGCATAACCTCAACCCAAATTAAGGAATGAAACATGTGGTTTTTGTCAATTTTTGGGTGGCGAACATGACCGTAGTATTCGTTTCCCATTTTTCCCTGTGAGCACAAGCTGCGGGTAAGGTTGAGCTTGTCCTTTACTCATGTAGAGCCCAACAGGGTTTACAGGTGATGATAGACGTGAATAAGCTTTTATCACATGCATTTAGGCGCACGAGATCAATTGCCTAGCTATGGAGAGAAATCTCTTTTCTATTATTCTGTAAAGATGTGACTAAAGTTTATGGAATATCAAAATGATGAAGTAAATACTTCAATAATCATAAGTAGCACAACAAAATCCGAATCACCTTAAGTAGTAAAAGACTATTGGATCATACAAAAATCCAATATAAAGCTGAAAATAGATGTGCCCTTGAAACACACCCTACCGATGGATTGAAGCTCAAAACTACTGCAGCTTTTCAAATGAGTATTATAACCCCCATAACTCTTCCTGAATTTTTAAAAAAATTATTTTCCTCGTGCTATCGCTCTAAAAGAATTTTCAATGTACAATAATTATGTTTATACATTTCAAAAAGTCATCATCAATCACGTCTGTGTCAACGAAACAATCCCATGTCGGCCGTTTACTGATTTAGGCATGTCGTCTCGAAGCATCGGCTCGCGAAGCAAGTTTTCATGAGTTATTAAGAGGTCGCGACCTTGGTCTTGTCCTCTTGCGAGAGAGGGATCACATTAGGAAAAATGTCGAGTGTGTTCTTTTGGATAACAAGAAGATGGGTACTGTTTTGTGGAGGCAAAGGAAAAGTGGATGAAATGATTGATGCACCAACACTATTTCGCGACTTGACACCATCGTTCGGACTATAGTGGCTGCGCCAACAATATATGGTATATGGTGTTGTCGCAATTGCCAACTTCATAAAAACAACGCCCGAAAAGAGGAGGAGGAGGGCGACGAATCTTCTCACTTTCTTTAATCGGCCGTCACAGACGAGTGCCAGCAGAGTTGATGAATCAACTTCGACTCTTCCTGAGACCCCCGTGGGATGACGTGCACGCGATCGCAAAATTCCTTGAATCCATAGATCACGACCAGAAAAATATCCGACAAGGATACTAAGGGTGTATTTGATAATATTCTTCTAGAAATAATTTTTTTTTTTAAAATAGTTCTTTTTTATTTCTATTTTCTGAAATAATTTTTGAGTAAAACAAGGTATTTGGTAACTACAAAAATCTTTGATTCTCGAAATAAAAAAACGAATAGAAATGCGTTTAATACTGATAATTTTTTATTTATTTCTTTTCTCCTCAATGGCGGTGGCGACTAGCGGTGGCCGACACCAGCCATCGACTTGCCGAGTGAAGGGCAGCGACCGGCGACAGTCGACAAGCGGCCAGCAGTCACCGGTGATCGGCAGGTGGCGATCGACAAGCGGCGATGGTCGGTGGCTAGCGGTCGATAGGTGGAGGTCGATGGTAGTGGTCGGCAGCCTATGATTAGTCATAAGTAATGATCCAAGAAATTGTTTCTAAAATTGTTTTCAGAATAATAAGTTATTTTTTTTAACTTCTCATTTATATTCCAAATCTATTTTTTGAAACAACTTTCTATTTCAAGGAATAGAAATACTAGTAGATGTTACCAAACGGATTTATGTTCTTTTTTTATTCCGGAGAAAAAAAAAGAAAAACAAAGAAATAGGAGTGTTACCAAATGCTCCCTAAGTCACCTTGAAAATTATTCACTAAGCAACTTGACAAGTTTATATTGAATATTTGACTAAATAATAAATATATATAAGATAAATATTACAAAAAAATCCAAAATTAGTACACTTACGATAAAATTACCTCGAAACCCCAAACTACTACATCTTTAACAATTTTAACCCAACTTGGTACATTTGTCATAAATTTATCTTCCGTTAGTTTCTGTTAAATTTTATTGTCAAATTGTTGAGTTGAATGACATATGATAATTGATTGGTATATCAATTTGAGATTTTACTCTCCATTTGTTACAGTTATACTAGTTTTGTGACTTTTTGTGATAATAATCCAATTTAATATATTGTATATTTATCATAAATTTACCAGCATGGTGTTTTTTGTGCTCATTTTGGGTAAATTTATCACAAGTATGTCAATTTAATATTTTTTATTGTCAAAAAATTAGTCTGAGGTAAAATTGTCACAGATGTACTAGTTTGGAGCTTTTTGCGGCATTAATCTGGTATGTGTGTGTGTGCGCGCGCACTTAATTTGATAGCTTAATACTTGATTCACAAATTTTAAAAGAGAATTAGCATTTTCGGTAAGAGAGCCTTTGAACTTTGTGGTTTTGGTTAACCAAGCTTTTGAAACCATGTGGTGAGGCGACGATAGGGAAATTCTTCAACTTACATAGTTTGTCTTTATTGCTCGATTGAGGATTCTCTAATCCTCAATAGCAAACTTAGGCTCCTTTTTATTTATCTAAAAATGGATGATTTGAAAAAGATATTACTAAAAATGATGATTTGTATTGCTTTAAATAATTAGTCAATGGAAAATGTTTTATTTATCGATGACAACTAGATGTGCCCCATTTTCATTAAAAAGACAAAGTTGCCCTTAATTATTCAATTGCAATTTGAAGTGGTAGCCCCCAATTTATTTACTTTCCTTATTTTGTTAGCTTTTCCATTTGTTTGTAGGATCTAGTTGCCATAACTAAAAATATCCCATGTTTTGTTCTTGTTTATTGTGGATATGCCATATATATTAAAAAGAAAATTTCAAATAAGGGCATAAAGTGTCATTATTTTCTCAAATAAAGGCTTAAAGTGGTCACAATAGTTTCAAATAGGAGCCTAACCTCATTGGTTGCTGGCCAACTAAATATTCCAATCGGTCAAGACCATTTTTCGTCCAAAACCTATTTTATTTTTAAATTAATTTCTCTTTTTCTTTCTTTTTTTTTTTTTTTTTTTTTTGGTGAGGCCTCGCTAGCTGTTGGGGAGGACCTCCAAGCCCTCATCAAGGTGAGCCTATCCCTTGCCCATATCTAACAAGGGCCGGCCTTGCCTGTGGTCGACAAGGGTGGCCTATGCCCAACCCTTTCCAAGCATCACTAAGAAACCATAAAAAGGAAAACAAAAAAGGAAAAAGGAAAAAAAATCAAAAAAAGGGTGAAAGGATGAAAATGCCCTCGAACAACTAGAATATTAGCCCCTTCTCTGAAATAGACATAACCACTTGAGCTCTTTGTCGAAACAAAATCCACTTCATATCATTATTTAAGTACACTTTGTGTTCTTATCTAAAACAGTGTTCATTTTAGGTCTTTATTTAAGAAAACGAGGGCATTTCAAACCTTTATTTGAAGTTTCCTTATATTAAATGCATTATGTTATCTCTTTATTTTTGGATTTTACTTGCATGAAAATTAGTTTTGTCAAAAAGAGAAATTTCGAAAAAATTAGTTATTTGCTATAGTAAAATCCGAAAAAGATTTAACATAGATAAGTTTTTAACACAATCGCGTGTTTATAAACTCTTACATTTTTTGTTGTGCATATCACAATCAAATCTTTTTTTTTAGTTGTCTTTTATATATTTAGGGGGTGATTGGATAAGACCACAAGAAAAACCTCATAATCATAGCTACATTCATGTTCACAAAACTTCAAAAGACGGAATCTAATTATATCAGAGCTTGGCATAAAATATGTAATTTTTGTAAGATACCATTGAAATTTCATTTTTTTGGATTGACAAAAATGAATATCATCTGCGAAGTGTTTACGAACAATATCAAGACAGCTCATTGCGCATAATTTTTACATACTAATGTTTTTAGTGTTTTTCTAAACACTCTTATAATATGTTACATGTTTTGTATCAAAGCAACTTG
This sequence comes from Angophora floribunda, assembly GCA_014182895.1. Classification (NCBI taxonomy): domain Eukaryota; kingdom Viridiplantae; phylum Streptophyta; class Magnoliopsida; order Myrtales; family Myrtaceae; genus Angophora; species Angophora floribunda. Next base: position 21,975,922 of record CM024708.1, on the reverse strand, counting down.
TCAATAGTAATGAAAGAAAAACAAATTCTCGATATATTAAATATAGAGACTTAATATATATTTTAGACTAATGAAATCCAAAAATAGAAAAGCCACCAAGAAAGTAAGCTTTAGAGAGATAAGTTGTTATAAGAGTAACGATGTGGAAAAGACTGATTTTTATTTTCCGAATAGCAATAAGTTCAAATTTGACTAAAAACCATAAAAAAAAAAACAAGCATGTGGCATTCTTAATTATTACAATTAAATCCTGCCTAGAATAATAAAGGCTAAAAATAGAAAGAAAGCAAGTAAATTTGGAGCTACCAATTTAGATTGCAAATGAAATTGAGGACAATATTGTCTTTTTAATAGAAATGGGGTGAATTTAGTTATATAGGAAGTGAAAATAGTGTCATCCTCGTTTTTTAAGAAAATATTTTTCAAATTATTCATTTTCTGTGAAATAATTGGAGTATTAGATGAATCGAATAATTCATATATCATTTATGAATCAAATTTGGAGAAGATGAATTTTCACCGCTTCATCTATGAATTGAAAATGAACTGCCGAAATAGATTGAAGGGAAAGCTACAGTAGAAATTTTCACTTATCAAGCATTGATTTTTGGCTTTGAGACTGGAAATTGCTGCTACAAATGATTATTTACTGTAAGAAGGCTGGTTATAAAAAAGTATGCAAATCCGTGCTCGTTTATTCTGGATATAGTAGGCATAGACTTGTCTACAATGAATCAAATAATGACATTAAACAATGGCTCTCCGTGACATATCGCTTTTAACTTTATATCCTCACACATAAATGCATTCCCTAAGTAAGAGCAGTAAAGCCATTCAGCATGCATTAAAGAGCATTAAATTGTTCTCAATGGTCGTGTCTTATCATGTTAGGAAACGAGACCCTTTTAGCTATATTTGATGGTCGGGATAAAATTTAGGATAAAATAAAATTTATCCTATTTTACATTTGGTATTTGCTTAAAATAGAATAAAGTAAGATATAAAGGGATATAGACTGGATTAAATTATTTCATGGGAGAGGTGGGATAACTAATTTCATAATAGGAAAGTTAAAATTTCTTAAATTAACAAATGTAAAATTCTATTTCAATATAAAAATATTTGAATTCTAATAAAAAAATTCAAAATAACAAAAATAGTAATTTGATTTTTTTTAATTTGACCTTAATTTTATTTATATATTTAGGGTAAATATGAATTTAATTCTATCTTATAATATAAATTCAATCTAAATATATATATTTATTACAAAAAATATTTTAGGCATATTAGTATAGTTTTCTATATAACAAAATTTTACTAGAGAATGATGGAAGGTGAAGAAATAATTAAAAAAGAGAATAAAAAAAATAAAGTAAATAAGAGTGTCGCGAGAGATTTTTACCATTTCGGTTTGTAAAATTTATGATTCATTTATATCAATATGCTGTTTATACCAAAAATATATATATGATATGATGTGAATACATCCGACTTTATTATTATAATCATCAAACAATGGATACGATATAGTAGAATCCTCTAAATTTCATATTGTATTTTATTCAATCTTATCCTAGTTAGAGATTCGAACGATCAAACATAGCCTTTGGGTTTTAATGAAATCAAGCATGACTTCAACCCAAATTAAGGAATGAAATGCATGGTTTTTGTCAATTTTTGAGGGCTGAACATGACTGGGGGACTCGATTCCCATTTTTCTTATGAGCATGAGCTATGAGTAAGCTTGAGCTTCTCCTTTCCTTATGTAGAGCCGGATGGGGCATACAGGCAATGTTACACATGAATAAGCTTTTATCACATGCATTCAGGCACGCGAGATCAATTGCCTGGCTATGGAGAGAAATCTCTTTTCTATTATTCTGTAAAAACGCAACGACAGTTTTATGAAACATCAAAACGATGAAATAAATACTCCGTTAATCATAAGTAGCACAACAAAATCGAAATCAATATAAAGCTGAAAATAGATGTAAAAAGAGATGTGCCCTTGAAACACACCCAACCGATGGATTGAAGCTCAAAACAACTGCAAATGAAAAACCCTTTTGGCCACAACACAACTTACACGAGCTTTTCGAATGAGTATTATAAGCTCCATAACTCTTTCTGATTTTAAAAAAATATTATGACTGTTTCCTCGTGCTATTGCTCAAAAAGAATTTTCAATGTACAATTATTATGGATTTATACATTTCAAAAAGTCATCAGAAATCACGTCCATGTCAACGAAACAATCCCATGTCAGCCGTTTACTGATTTAAGCATATCGTCTTGAAGCACCGGCTCGTGAAGCAAGTTTTCACGAGTTACCAAGAGACGGCGACCTCGGTCTTGTCCTCTCGCGAGTGAGGGATCGCATCGAGAAAAATGTCGAGTGTGTTCTTTTGGATAACAAGAAAATGGGTACTGTTTCGTGGAGGCAAAGGGAAAGTGGATGAAATGATTGATGCGCAAACACTATTTCGCGACATGACACCATCGTTCGGACTATAGTGGCTGCGCCAACAACATGTGGTGTTGTCGTAATTGCCAACTTCATGTAAATAACGCCTGAAAGGAGAAGAAGAAAAGTCTTGAAAAGGAGGAGGCGGAGGAATCTTCTCGGTTTCTTTAATCAGCTGTCGCAGACGAGTGCCAGCAGAGTTGATGAATCCAACTTCGACTCTTCCGGAGACCCCCTTGGGACGACGTGCACGTGAACGCGAAATTCCTTGAATCGATAGATGACCATTGGAAAAATATCCAAACGGGCGTATTAAGAGTGCGTTTGATAATATTTTTATTTTTAAAAATAATTTTTTTTGAGTCGATAGATGAGGAAAAATATCCAAACGGGTTTGATAATATTTTTATTTTTAAAAATAATTTTTTTGAGAAATAATTTTTTTTATTTCTACTTCTTAGAATAATTTTTAAGTAAAATAAGCATTTAGTAATTACAAAAATTTCTGATTTTCACAATAGAAAAAAAATAGGAATGCATTTGGTACCGATAAAATTTTTTTATTTCTTTTCTCCTCGATGGCAATGGCGGCTGGCGGTCGGACGTTGACCGCAAGATCACAGTGACTAGCCGTTGGCTCACCGGGCCAAGGGCAGTGACTAACGGCGATCGATGGGCGGGATCGACGATCCCCAACGATCGATGATGGGCAATTGGTGGGTGGTGGCTAATGAGCGGTGATGGTCGACAACCAGCGATCGATGGCAATAGTTGGCGGCTAGCGATAAGTCATAAATAATGACCCAATAAATGGTTTCCAGAAATTGTTTCTAGGAATAATAAGTTACTTTTTTCTACTTTTTATTTCTATTTCAAATATATTCCCTCCAACAACTTTCTATTTCCAAGAATAGAAATACTAATGGATGTTATCAAATGGATTTCTTTTCTTTTTATATTATAGGGAATAAAAAAAAGAAAAACAATGAAACGGGAGCCTTACCAAACGCTCCCTAAGTCGCCCTGAAAATTATTCACTAAGCGACTTGACAAGTTTATATTGAATATTTGACTAAATGGTATATATATAAGATTAATATTATGAAAAAAAATCTAAAATTAGTACACTTATGATAAAATTACCTCAAAACCACAAACTAGTACATGTCCAAACTGGTACATTTGTCATAAATTTATCTTCCGTTAATTTTTGTTAAATTTTATTGTCAAATTGTTGAGTTTGATGATATGTGATAGTTGACCGATATACCAATTTAGGATTTTGCTCTCCATTTGTCACAATTGTACTAATTTTGTGACTTTTTGTGATATTAATCAAATTTAATATATTGTATATTTGTTATAAATATACCAACTTGGTGTTTTTTGTGCTCATTTTGGGTAAATTTATCACGAGTATATCAATTTTAGATTTTTTAGTGTCAAAAAATTAGTCCAAGGTAAAACCGTCATAGGTGTACGAGTTTAGAGTTTTTCGTTATATATGTATGTGCACACTCAATTTGGTAGCTTAATACTTGATTCACAAATTTTAAAAGAGAATTAGCATTTTCGATAAGAGAACCTTTGAACTTTGTGGTTTTGGTTAACCAAGCTTTTTGAAACCATGTGCTGAGGTGACGATAGGGAAATTATTCCAACTTACATAGTTTGTCTTTATTAGGATTGTGAAAGCAAACTCACTTCGATGTAAAAACCTTAACCCGTGGCAGATGCAAGAACCTAATTTAGAAAGGAAAGATCAGAGAAGTTTGCAATACCTAACTCGAGATGTGATACATAAGAGTTTCATATTGAATTCAATTAATTATAAAGAGAAAATTCAAGAACCATCTCTAGACTTTGTAATGTTCACATCCAAAACTATCGAAATTGACAATTGTTATCATAAATTTTACTGTCACACAACAAATTATATTAACAGCTCATTCATATCATTCATTTAATTTCTATATCATCATTTTATTTCCAAAACTAGTTCAGTTATTCTGTTGTTATTGCCTCATGTTGCCATTATCATCGTATCGCGCCATTGTCATAGACTATCCCTAAGCTAGCATCGATACGCACATGGGTCTCCACCCTCACTTCAAATTGTGCATTTCAAAATCTAAGAATGAATATTGATACGGATGTCAATGATGAAGATTGCTTCGGATGCTTTCCTCGTACTCTAAAAATCGCATCGAGCAATAGGCATCAAGTATCCCGAATGTACGAGGGCGGCGCTACGGCCAGCCTCTCCTCGATCCGTCCAGTGACACCGCTTCGCAAAATTTGAATTTTAAAATAGAGAGATAATCAAACTTTTAGATAGCATATCGATTATTAAATTTTGAGAATATCATGAGTGGGACGCCGAGGGAATCTTCAGCACAAATTCCTATATGCTTTGCAGGTACGATTGTAAAATATCTCCAGACATAACATGATAAAAAAAAAAAAGGGTATCTTATGCTGACCCATTATTGACTAAATGTTGGGCTGTCCAATCGGACATATGCCGAAGGTTTCCTGGAAACTCCGTCGAAAGGAAAGATCTGCCAATAATAACTCAATAATACTTTTTATTGTCCGATGAAAATAAATCCAATTGGAGGTTGGTGAGTGGATATTGGGGTCAACGCGAGAAGAAGACATAAAACATCTCTACTTGCGAATTTCAAATCTATATAACAAATATTGTGGAGAATAATGATTTGGTTGAATCAGGGATAATTTTCTGAAAAATAATGAATTTATCGTAAAGTGGTTAATTTGATTATAAATTTTTTAATTATATTAATTTAGTCTTAAACATTTTGATGATTTGCTAATTTAGTCATAAATTTTTGGTTGTGTCAATTTAATCTTAAATTTTTTGAAAATTTACTAATTTAGTTTGAAACTTACTATTTAGATAATTGACGGAAATAACTACATTGACAATTGGCAATTTGTCGAAATATTTACGATTAAATTGACAAATCGTTAAAAGATTTAAAATTAAATTGATATAATTGAAAATTTAACCGAATTGATAATAACAAAATATGTTTATAACTTTTTATATAATTTTCCCGATTAAATCAATTATTCTCATTGTGGAATCAACAATGATAGAATTCTTTTCTCACGTTGTTAATTCTCATGCTTTGCGTCGGGTAAAATTTTGAAAGTAAGAGTTAGAGTAAAAATAGAGTATGACCGAATTTTTTTTTTTTATTGGGGTGTATTTATTTAAGTGTTTATTAAGCACTTTTTTTAGAGGGATTGTCCGGACAAAATCATTCACATGTGGGGGGTGGGTGCTCGCGTCTTAATCATGATATCAGAGAAAAACTGGATGGTTCCGGTTCGTCTTCAAAAGACGAGGGAGGGCCGAGGGGATGGGCCCCGCAACAGCAAAGCTGCGTTGCGTCCATCAGAACCTCTGCTGCATGACGTGTCACATCCCAATGGTTGGGACCATGGAAAAGCAAGAAGTCGCGACCGCACCCTTTCCTTATTCCCCTCCCCGTCCTTCTAGTTCCTATCGGGACTACTGAGTGACAGCGTAATGGAATAATAAATAAAAGTGCGAAACAAAAATCCAAAAATGGAGAAAAAAATAAAAAAAGAGAATATAAAATGGCCACTCGAAGAAGAAGAAGAAGTAGAAAAGGAGAAGGCTACCAGTTCAACGCCATTGCCGCTCCGCTCCTCCGCCTCCATCCCTCCCGACCTGTAATCGAGCCCCGGCGGTCGGATTCTCCGGCTGAAGATAAGGTAATCCTCCCGCCCCTTCGCGGCGAGCGAGCCTCTGATGATTCCTCCGTCGTTTTCCCCGAGTTCCGGCGAGGTCGCGACTGAGCCGGGTGCTTGTTGTTCGGCCGATCGTGCGATTCGCGGTTTGTTCCGTTCGTTGCGTCGTCATCGTGTTTGTGTTGAGTTTCCATGGGACGGTTGCATGCGTTGCATCTTCGAGTCCTCGCGTCGGAACGAGCTTTGCCTGTGGTTTGATGGTTTTCATGAAGGAGCGACGACGGGAACATGGAGGGAAGATAGTTTTAGGCGAAATTGAGTGTGCTTGTGCGGTGCTGCTTGGTTTAAACCACGGTCGTTCATTGAAATGTCGGCTCGGTATGAAGGAGATGTGGTTTCTCCGCCGTCTCTTTGCAGATGATGTTCTGGTTTTTCTTTTCTCCGAGTATAATTAGAGGCTCTGTGTTGCTGCACTCTCCTTTTCGATTTCGGGCAGGGGAGGGGGGGGGGGGAGGGCAGTCGATTTTGATGATGAAAGCGAGTAGCAGGACGCAAAGTGGGAGCTTGATTGCAAGAGAGTATCTCGTGATCTGATGTCAATGCATGTCTTGCCAGTTGCCTGATCCATCGAAGATGTCGTGTCTCAATTTTTTTTATGAAGTGTTGAAAACTTCCTCGTTTGCCATATCATGGTTTGGATTTTAATATACATAGCTGCCGTGTATACGAACTAACGTGATTGATTGTGCTGGAGAAACTTTGTAAGTGATGAAGGTATCGGTCTTGCTTCTTTCTAATGTGGCAAAATAACTGTACTAGGGCAGGCAGACCATGGCACTCATGTCCAGAACTAGCCCCTCATGCAGACTCAGGAATGAGATAATGCAGAGCGGATTGGGTTATAATCTGGTTTTTGGCACTATCAATAATGTTGAGACAGCCAGAACAAGAATGAACTGCCTCAATTTTCCTTCCTCGTCATGTTGTTCTTCAAAGATCGCGCACTCGCTGCGTATAGATGATGTGTCAGGGAGCTGCAAGAGGAGACGTCAGGTCATAGTTGCTGCTAGTCCTCCCACAGAAGATGTAGCAGTCGCGGCAGAACCACTGACCAAAGAGGATCTCATAGCATATCTTGCCTCTGGATGTAAGCCCAAGGAAAAATGGAGGTAGAGTTCATGTCTCATCTTAATGAGTGCTCTGTATGGTTATGCTATTTATTTCATGTTAAGACGCTGTTGAAAGGTCCTGGTTCTTTCTTTGTTATTCTTTTGGCTGATATTGGTATCTTTGAAAGTTTAATTGTACCAATTTGGTTTTTCTCTTGAGGTGATGCAATCTCCTATGGCTGTTTCAACTCTTTCCTTTCACTTGTATCTTGACTGTTTTACAGGCAGTAGCTCGATCTGTTATCATCTTAACTCCCTTATTGTGTATTACTTCTTTATCCCCTAAGTTTGCTGAGTACGTTTAGGTTTAGGCCAGAGTTGCGGTCCAGAATTGGAAAGATAAAACTGACTTGTGCTTTTCCCTTCAAAGAACTGGTTATCTAACAATTACCTCAAGGGAGGAAAGCATCTTTGCTCATATCTTGTTCTGTTTTTCATTTGGCATTGCTAAGTTGGTTGACTTCTGCGGTGTATTTGTCAATTTGCTCTGTCGGTATCTTGTTGCCATGCTCCTTTTTTTTTTCCATGATAGAGGCCAATTGGAGCTATCCCCATGTATGTTGAGATAACAATTTCATGTTTAACTGCAGAATAGGAACCGAGCATGAGAAATTTGGCTTTGAGATTCAGACTTTACGTCCTATGAAGTATGAACAAATTTCTGAGTTGCTTTATGGTATTTCTGAAAGATTTGACTGGGAAAAAGTAATGGAAGGTGACTACATAATAGGACTAAAACAGGTATTTTCTTACCTGAGTATTTATACTGAAATTAAAAAAAGTACATATTGATTGTTCAGTTGGTCAAATCATGTAACTGAATCGTAATGTTTGTGAAAAATTTGGGCCAGGGGAAGCAAAGTATATCTTTGGAGCCTGGTGGTCAATTTGAGCTTAGTGGCGCACCTCTTGAAACTCTGCATCAAACTTGTGCTGAAGTTAATTCGCACCTTTACCAGGTCAGTGGATATGAGAAGATTGTGTACTGGATTAGCCTATGATGTACTTTTCTTTGACGTAGTGTGTGCTTTCAAACCCATATTCTTGAGGAGACCATTCTCAACTCTACAACTTCCTTGTGATGGTTGAGGTCTCTCATGATCTTAATTTAAGGAGACAGTTTCTGTTCTCATGTTTATTTACCTTCTTATATTTAACTTCTGTCTTGGATGCAGATGCCTCTGTTACTGCATATGAGCATTAACTTCTGGAAAAGGAAATAACCATATCATGCTGTTCTTTCTTATTTTACGGCATCTAGGTGGAGTCATGTTCTCTTTTTACCATATTCATTGCAGGTAAAAGCTGTTGCAGAAGAGATGGGAATAGGTTTCTTGGGAATCGGCTTTCAGCCTAAATGGGGACTCAAAGATATACCTGTGATGCCAAAGGTATCAATGGGCTTGTAGATGATTATATTGTCTAAGAAGGGAAATGATTTTGCTAAATTACACCTTTTTAATACATATGATTCTATTTATATTATATTATAGTACTGTAATTATATAGTTACTTTTTAAGTAAATCATGACCACTTATGGTTCCAAAATAATGGTTTGGACATGTGATTATTTAAATGGTCCATGGTCATAATTTGGATGCCTTGTTATATTAAAGGATAGAATCACAATGTTATGGCATTTAAAAGAAAAGAAAAGATATATATGTTTCACTTTTTGACTGGCATGTTTGATTAATTTTGTGCCTAGGTTGATGATGTGTGCACGACTTGTGCTCATGGAATCCTTTGGACCATATTCAATACATGTGTCTCTATTTCACATAAAATGTAAAATTTGAAGATCAGCATCTATTTATCCTTATTATGAGTATCACTAGAGGAATACTTACAATTTGGAAATGACATTATATGTCTATAGTAGATTCTTGAAAATTTTACTTAAGAGCCAAGTCTATTACATTTGCTGTAATTTACAGTGTGTAGTACAAGGTTGTGTGTGGGTGGGAAACTTTTTACCATTTTCTGGTGTTCATATAACTCTTATCAGTTTCGGTTTTGCATTTCCTGCCTTCACTTGAACATCTTGAAATCTTCTTCTTCTTCTTCTTCATCAATGTCATTCATTTTAAGTTGCTCAGATTGAGAAGCCAAGAATACTACTTCTCTGTGTGCTGCCATTTCTATTTGAATACTTCTACTAGTTATATACTGACAAAATTTTTGGCTCAGGGAAGATATGAGATCATGAGGAATTACATGCCGAAGGTCGGCTCCCTTGGTCTTGATATGATGTTCCGGACGTGCACAGTTCAGGTGAGATAATTTCTTGTGTAACTTTTTCCAATCAAAATTTTGAAGTCTGCTCTTTCACTGGCTGAATGGTTTCCAGTTTAGTCAAAGTTTAACTTCTGTTTATTTTAATTTATGGTCTTAAGGTCAATCTGGACTTCAGTTCTGAAGCTGATATGATCAGAAAATTTCGAGCTGGTCTTGCTTTGCAGCCTGTGAGAATTGCTAATACTTGATATGTATTTCAGAATTTCTCAAATGTAACATTACTGACTAGCTGCATACATAACAGATAGCAACAGCTCTGTTTGCCAATTCACCTTTCACTGAAGGAAAACCAAATGGTTTTCTTAGCATGAGAAGGTCCAAAAAAGTCCCCAACCATTGTTCATTTCCTCATTGACTTCTTTAAGGGGTTCTAATTTGTTCTTAATTTTAACAGTCAAATTTGGACTGATACGGATAATAACCGGGCTGGCATGCTTCCCTTTGTTTTTGACGACTCCTTTGGGTAAGTTTTTCTTTCTTCAATTTACCTTGTTGAAAAATCAGGAGATTTTTTTTTTTTTGGTTGTTGTGGCAGAATTAAGTACTTCATTCGTCCATATATGTTTGTTCCTTTTTTCTTTCAATCCTGTCTTTTGATATAAAAATATTTGGTTTAGAAACGAAGGCCTTACTCTTTATGATGATTGTTGATCTGACCTTTTATTACTCATTCAAGAGCTCTAGGCAACTTTTATAATCACATTTTAATAAGTTAACTTCACTGTTTATGCATTTTTATCATTGCTTGCTTCAGAGACTGACCTTTCCTGAAGAAAACCAGTAGTGATTTTTGTCATACTTGGTGCAGGTTTGAGCAGTATGTAGATTATGCTCTTGATGTTCCAATGTATTTTGTCTATCGGAAGAAGAAGTATATAGACTGTTCTGGGATGTCATTCCGGGTTTCAATCTATCCCCAGTAGTCTAGTAACTTGAAGCTTTCTTCATCAAATTCCAAACCCCCTGCCTCTCCCCCCCAAAAAAAAAAAAATCCCTTTTTCTTTTTAGCGCCATAGCCTGTTTCTTGTTCCCACTAGCTTTAATTGTATTACGTGATTGCAGGATTTTTTGACGGGTAAACTCCCTTGTATTCCGGGTGAACTTCCAACTCTGAATGACTGGGAGAACCATTTGACAACAATATTTCCTGAGGTTACTATAAGCGTTCCAATCACATGCTTCAATTTGTCTCCTCCCCAATCACCAGATAGTGAAGTATCCTCTGTTACTTATTTTATTCAGGTCAGGTTGAAGAGATATTTAGAGATGAGAGGCGCTGATGGAGGACCTTGGAGGAGGCTATGTGCCCTGCCAGCTTTTTGGGTAGGCATACTCATTGATTTGATTGCTTGCAGCTGTGCATTTGGTGCATAACCAATGGTGAATGTCCAGCAGGATTAATTCATTTTGCTCAGCGGTCTGAGATGTCATATTTTGAGCTTCTGGAATCTATCTGTGCTATATAATTTTGTTTCTGCTCTTCTACCAGGTGGGTCTGCTATATGATGAAGTTTCGCTGCAGAATGTCCTAGACATGATTGCAGACTGGACCCCAGAAGAAAGGCAGATGTTGAGAAATAAGGTAACATGGTGTCCTGCTTATCCTTGCCATTGCACAAGCATACTTGGGCACCAGTTTTGGCTTGCTTCATCTATGAATGTCAGATGAGAGTTATATGGGAAAATGATCTGGCAAGGAAGTTCATTTTCTGATAGTAAAGGGCGGTAGACCTTCGTTAAGCATGTTATGCCAGTGATCCATCTGAATTTGGAACTTGCTTCTCTTTTTGTCTTGCCACTGCCTATGCAGAAAATATAGTGGAGTAAACTGCTAGGGTTTAGAAGTCAAATCTCTTCTTGCACTGGCTGCAACTGTGGCCTCATTTCTCTTATGACAGCAGGATGTCAGCATATCCATTCACCTCTTCTCTTTGTTTGTCAGGCTAGTCCTGTTTTGCTGGAATTTTTGCTTTTAGCACGATATTATCTGTATGGCCTTCATTGCCTGTCCTCAAATTACATGATGAACTGCAAATAACTTGGTATCCAAGTTTTGACCCTGACTCTTCATTTCTGTCAAATAACTAGGTGTCCTGCCTTTATATCCAAGTTTTCATGCTGACTTCCAATCTCCTTCTACAGTGTTCCATTAGTGTGTTAAAATTTGTCTTGATATTCATTGAACAGGTCCCAAAGACTGGTTTAAAAACTCCTTTTCGAGATGGGTTCTTGAGGGATCTTGCCGAATATGTTGTGCAGTTGGCAAAGGTATCTTTTGGGCACTTCTTGATGTTCTGTTAGTGCTGTTTCATTCGCCACTTTCTGATATTGGTTCTCTACAGGATGGCTTGGAGAGACGAGGCTTTAAGGAGTCGGGATTCCTGAATGAGGTGAAAGAGGTGGTGAGAACAGGTGACTAGCTTATCTGTCAAATGTGCTTGCCATGTAATATGCTGAGATATGTGCATGCATATGCTTTGCAAGGAAAAAGATACGCATGCATGCACATCCATACTTGTGTGGGTTAGATTCGCACAATTGCTTCTCCCAAACATCAATTATGCTAGTGCATCTTAGGCCTTTTAGGGATGCTTAAGCTGCCTATGAACTGGCCAAGTATAATGATGAGGTGACCATGGACTTATGTCTCCTGTCATTGCATGTGAAGTGAAGTTTATTCACTCTTCAGTGCAGTATTTTATACATCCATTTTCTATACCATTAATTTTCTAGCTGTTAAAGATCAAATCTGGCAAAGATCAAATAATGTTTGCTTTCTTCTTTTCCTTAATCCATGTGATCAGTCATACATCTTGACTCTAGCCATCTAATCAAATGGGTCGAAGTTGGTTGGCCCTAAATTGTTGCCTTGGTCCTCTTAAGGGTTGATAGGCCCAGACCACCGGCTTTGCATACATGTCTAATTGGCTGAATTGTGACCGGATGATTGTTTAATGCAGGGGTGACACCAGCCGAGAAGCTTCTGGAGATGTACAATGGAAAATGGGGACAATCAGTTGACCCTGTTTTCGAGGAGTTACTGTACTGAAGTTTTAGATGGGTTTCAGGTTGTGAAAAGCTCGTGTCTAGTCCTTTGGATCCAACCTTATGCGTTTATCTTCTGATTGGCCTTTTATTTGTAGTCTTAAATGTAGCAATTGGCGTAATAAGTTATCGTGTAATAATTTTCCCATGAGACTTCTCATGCCGTTTCCATCGATCTTCTCTCTTTAAAATCCCTCTAAATATTGATCCGTGTGAAAAATTGAATTCGAACTTCAGAAATTTTAGTGAAGCAGAACTATATGGTTAACCTTCCTGTTTAATTGTCTCTCGTGGAGTAATCTGTATAATTCATGTCCATATGTGTGTTATATCCCTATTTCGTCACAAGACAACACGAATTGCCAGTTAATTGTGCTGAACAGCTTTTAATGGGTCAACTCATGTCGGCAATTTAACTAATGGGCCTAGCTCTCAAGTATCGAAATTGCCTGCCTGCTAGGCGCTACTGCACTTTCTGTCCCACTAGCTGTTTCAATGTGCTCGAAGCATGACTCAGCGTACTTCTTCGTCTCCTTAGTCCTTTGGCTGCAAGCAACCTCTAGAAGGAGTTTCAACACAAAAACCCTAATGCACTTCAAAGTTGATTTTGAAGGGATCGACCTTTGACACTTGCACTCCTCTTGATAGAGAATGAGGGTATTGATATTCAATAAATAAGTCCCAACCCCTAGTTGGCATGGTTGGATGAGATGTCGGGGGATTTTTAACTTAGGAATTGAATGTCATTCGCTGAAATCTTACCAATTACTTGCAAATTACCATAGGCTAGTGCCACCAATGCATACCAAAAGACTTGAATTTAATCGGTTTGCATGGTGTTATATAGGCTTTCAAGTAGTTAGGTTTTCCACACATGGGCCCCGGGATTATAAATAATACTAACAATAAATAAATAAGTCTCACCTACACAATTTTGGGTCTGTTTGCATTACTAATTTTAGCGTTTCTCTACAACTTTTCTTCTCTATCTCTCCCATCAAAAGCTTGAAATATTATCGAAACTTTAACAGATTATGAAAAGACTATATGTGAATCTAGATGTGGATATTTGGGTGTTTCGGAAACTTTTCACATTTTTCACTATTTAATGATAGTTAAAGTGATCCTGCAATGTGATTCTGTCGGTCTGTTAGAATAAAGCCTAGATAGTATCTTCTTTATTTACAAGTTGTCTCAAGAGTTTAACCATGCAAAGGCTTCTGTTTGGCCCTTCCTTTCCATGTTCGTGTGGAAAGACATGGCTGTCAAAGAGTTCCTCATCTAGACCATTTGCACGTGTATGCGATTCGCCGTTTTGCCATCTATCCTCGGCGACGGAGTTGTGTTATGCATAGCAAACATCAGCTGACAAGCTCTTGAAGATGTATCAATGATAAATAGGGGGGCAATCAGTTGAACCTATTTTCGAGGATCGTAGTTAAACTCTTTGGTCGACACTGCACAGCTAGAGATTAAGGGTGTGTTTAGTTCAGCTTTCTCAAGGGCCTTTTAGCCTCCAAAGCCTCTTGGAGAAATACTAGTGTATTTGGCAAGCTTTTTCGAAGTAATTTTCAGCTAAATGTTGGTCTTGAGAATGCTGAAAGTCAAAAACAAGTAGGGACTATCTTTCGAAATATCATTTGCGGAATGTTGAATCTAGGGTTAAATAAAAAAATTTATTCCAAAACTACCTTCATCAATTCTTCGGTTTTCTAGTTTTGCCCTTGTTGCTATTGTTCATCTTCTTTGTGAGTGCAGCCGATGAGGACTGACAAGGGGTTGGTAAGAGACCAATGAGGGGTCAACGAGGTCACGTGATCCATGTGATGGCCGCCTAAGGTCACACGACTACCTAAGCAACGGTTATCTAGGTTGTGGGACTCTCATTGGGGGTTGCCTTAGGTTGGGTGACCTCAGTTGTCAACGCTAGACCTAGCTCGTCGATGGTCTAAAACCCTTCATTGGAGTCGGCGAAGGGTTTGATTTTTTTTAATAAAAAAAAGAAAAATTATAGTAAAAGGCCTCTGCAAAATTTTTTTCACTAAACACTACTTCACCCAAAGTTGTTTTGCAAAGGAGTTTTTACTAAATGCAACATTTCCTTGAACGGCTTTAACTTTCAACATTTGTATTGTACCCAAAATCCTTTTCTAAAGTTAACCAAAACCACCCTGAGTTGGGCATAGACCCGTCTAGTCTTTGGATATGACGTTGGTGCCTATCTTCTAATTGGCTTCTATTTGTAGCCTTTAAGCATAGCAGCTCCATATTATAAGGTTTTGCCAGATAATCATTCTATTTCTGTTTTAGAATTATTTTTCTATTTCAAACTTGTTTCTAATATAGAAATCCATTTGATAAAATAATTTCATTTTTCAATTTCTGGAACAAATTTCTATTCCAGAAATAGGTTTGTAATAGAAATCATAAGTAATTTTTTTTTTCTATTTCTGGAATATGAATTGTAAATTATTTCTTTCTTTTCTATTTTTTTTAACTAAAAAAGTTTCTTGTCATCCACCCGTCGCCGTCGATCGCTGCCCACCATTGCCTCCCGTCGCCCACCACCCAATGTCCAACGACTGATGGCAGCGACGGTGACGTTGGTGTCCGGTGACCGGTGGCAATGACAACGGTGTCCAATGTTTGGATGCTGGTTGCGCGGACACCGACCCTTGCCATCGGACACTGGCCGCCAGCCATTGCCCCCTTCCATTGCCACTGACGCTTGGAAAAGAGAAATTTTTTTCATTATCAAACAAATTTCTATACCGAGAATAATAATTGTGTTGTTATCAAACACATTTTTTTCTCACAAATTCATCCAAAAATAGAAATAGAAAAATCTAATTTTCTTCTAAAAATCAATTTCTTGCCAGAAATATTATCATTCGCGCCCTAAGTCACGGTGTTGAATTTTGTCAAAAAGCTTATGATTCGAACTTACGTTGGTCCTTAAACTATCTTTTTCCTAAAATACGTGTGATCTCATGTCTGTTAAATTTTAACCCTCGAAAATGTCGGGGAATTAGCAGACAATCCTCACCTGTCAGCCGTCTTTATCATTCGCCTCTCGTAGCACCACTCCAGCTCTTCAACCGCTCTGAGATTACCTTCGTAAAGCCGGTGTTCATTTGGTTAAAGTTTATGAATAGGGCTAGTGGACTTATTTGCATGAGATTATGGTAAGACAACGGTAAGATGAGATGACCTATCAGGTGTGCAGTGGATCAGTATTCCACCAGAAAATGTAATCTTCTCTTAGTTTCAAGGTTGAGGCAGTGCTTTAATTCTCGAAAGAAGATCAGGCACTAGTCTCGATTTTGTCACCTTAAGCTAAGTCACTTTACCTCCTGTTCGCTTGGTTCTTACTCGATTTTTAAGCGAGTTTATCATTCGAGTTCTGCTTCAAAGACAACTGGTACGTAATTCACTTGAAAATGTTCCTGCTGTATTCCGGTAACTTGGTCATGTCATCAATTCTTCTTCATGCGACACCCACAGATTGCAAAGCTGATAGTGCAAGGAGAACTTGGGGGACCACATGTGGGGGTACTGTGCTCATAAATTGCCTCTTGAGCAGATTCATGGGACTAATTAATCATGAGGAAAAAGGTACGCGAGATATTGCACGTCGAAATCCACCTAGATAGGTTTGATGGTTGCAGCGTAAGCGTCGGGAGGAACGGCCAACACTATTCTCGTGAAAACAAGCATGGAGGCCAGTCCGTGTCCACCTCCTAGAGCTCTTATTACAGAGTCATCTGCACATTTTTGTGCTGATATACCATGAAACGGATGCTCCAACACCAACAACAACATCAGTAAAGCTTATCCTAGAAGGTTTGTGGCCCAGTTCGAGATCAAGCGTGCCAATCATATTCGATCGCCCCTCAACCTGGTGGGATCCGCATTGGCCCGATGGAGCGCCCGATTGGCCAACCACCTCGTTGAGGAATTTCTGGCGGGGCATGGTAAAGACAGAGTACTTGATCAGGGAAATTGAGAAGACAGACTTAGGTAGGGACTCTCATGCCTCCAATAATCCAAAAGATACCAAGCCCCATCCTTCTGTCAACTTCTCAGTCTCTACTGCTGGAATTTATTACAACGAGGAAGCACCTAACATGATCTCGACGACACATGTAGTACTAGTATATTTCTCCTCTGCCTCAGCTTTAAACCTTTCCTTTCCTCCCTTATCTCTTCAATGCAAACAACACCTACTTGCAACCAAATCAAGAGGCTTTGAAGGTCCCTCATTGACAGCTTTCAATTTACTTCACCTTGGGGCGCATACGGAATTTAGCGTATTTTGGAATTGCTCTAGGCAAGGCGCTATACGGGAATTTAGCGACTCATTAGGAGTCGGTTACCAGTGATTGGTAGGTGAGATTAATATATGGAATGATGATCATCCTCCATAACAAGGTGAATATAATGAGGAGCAAGCTTGGACAGCACTGATAGAATAAACGAAATCATGAGGGGGGGTTGGAGCCAGATACGGGAACTCTGCTGTTCTTTGTTTGGAACGCCAAATTAACAGATGAGAAATGTTGGGTAAATTTCCAAATTGGTTGTGTCCAATTATTCTAAGCAGCAAACCCCATTCTTCGCTGTCTCTGCCAACCATCCAGCTCACGAACTCGTCTGATTCTGACATCTCCTCTAACGAGGAAAGGCACTAATTTCATAATTATTTTGGCAGCAGCTTCTTGTTTATTATCTCATGTAATTTCATATGATATTAGATCAAATATCAGTGTCACAAGTCATCTCTAATTTCCTATCTCCTTGCCCCTACAAAAGGTCCAACCCTGAACCCCCTCCTGTTTCATTCCATACCTCGGTTCTCTTTTTTGCAGAATTCCCATTTTTTGCCTGATTCATCTCCTTCAAGATGAGAGAAATCCTCCACGTCCAAGCCGGCCAGTGCGGAAACCAGATTGGCGGCAAGTTCTGGGAGGTCGTGTGCGAGGAGCACGGCATCGATGCCACGGGGAACTACACCGGCGACTCCCATGTCCAGCTGGAGCGAGTAAACGTGTACTACAACGAGGCGAGCGGGGGCCGCTATGTCCCCCGGGCGGTGCTGATGGACCTCGAGCCGGGGACTATGGACAGTCTGCGCACCGGGCCGTACGGGAGGATCTTTAGGCCGGACAACTTCGTCTTTGGCCAGAACGGGGCCGGCAACAACTGGGCCAAGGGACATTACACTGAGGGGGCTGAACTGATCGATTCGGTCCTCGACGTCGTCCGTAAAGAGGCAGAAAATTGCGATTGCCTTCAAGGTACGCATATATAAGTTATGATCTCATTAGTCATTTCTTTCAGTCAATCTCCAGGCCTAGAGAGATCGTTCTGTGTCCATCAATGTTCACACACATCTCCATGATTAGGCTTCCAGATCTGCCATTCCCTCGGAGGCGGCACGGGCTCGGGGATGGGGACGCTGCTGATTTCCAAGATCAGAGAAGAGTTCCCCGACCGGATGATGCTGACCTTCTCGGTTTTCCCCTCGCCCAAGGTATCCGACACCGTGGTCGAGCCGTACAACGCCACGCTCTCCGTGCACCAGCTCGTCGAGAACGCCGACGAGTGCATGGTCCTCGACAACGAGGCCCTCTACGACATCTGCTTCCGAACCCTCAAACTGACAAACCCAACCTGTGAGTCTGAAAATGCTCAGATCAGTTACTATTTCCGGTGGCTTGTTAGTTATGTTAGTTATGTCCCTTGGGTCCTGTGGTCTTATTCTAACAGTTGCATATGTACACATTCACATGTAACGAGCAGTTGGTGATCTCAACCATTTGATCTCAACCACCATGAGTGGAGTCACTTGCTGCCTCCGGTTCCCGGGCCAGCTCAACTCAGACCTCCGCAAGCTCGCCGTGAACCTGATCCCGTTCCCGCGCCTCCACTTCTTCATGGTGGGTTTCGCCCCGCTGACCTCCCGGGGCTCGCAGCAGTACCGATCCCTCACGATCCCCGAGCTCACGCAGCAGATGTGGGATGCCAAGAACATGATGTGTGCCGCCGACCCGAGGCACGGCCGGTACCTGACCGCCTCCGCCATGTTCCGGGGCAAGATGAGCACCAAGGAAGTGGACGAGCAGATGCTCAACGTCCAGAACAAGAACTCCTCCTACTTCGTCGAGTGGATCCCGAACAACGTGAAGTCGAGCGTGTGTGACATCCCGCCGACGGGGCTGCGCATGTCGTCGACCTTCATGGGGAACTCGACGTCGATCCAGGAGATGTTCCGGCGGGTGTCGGAGCAGTTCACGGTGATGTTCCGGCGCAAGGCCTTCCTCCACTGGTACACAGGAGAGGGCATGGACGAGATGGAGTTCACCGAGGCCGAGAGCAACATGAACGACTTGGTGTCGGAGTATCAGCAGTACCAGGATGCTGTGGCCGATGAAGCTGAGGAATACGATGAAGATGAAGTTGCGGAGAACTGATTGAAGAGGGGAAATTTGTCTAATCATGACGCCCTTTTGGGATCTATGCAAGTATTCTTGGGTTTTTCGTGTGTTCGTCGTCCTATCTGCGTGATTCTTCATATGTATCATATGCATTTTTCAAAGGCGGATTTCGCCAATGAGAGTGGCTCGATATGGGCCTGTGGCCCATGTTACGGATTGCGATTTCGGGTCTATTTATATATAATTCAAATGCTAAATATTTGTGATTAATGTAGATATTATGATTGATTTTCAAAGTCTCGAGATTGCCACATCATCATGCTGTGAACCTATCTAATTTGAATAATGATGACTATTTTGAGCCTTGGTGTTAAGATATCAAATTTCCAACCATAAATTTGATGTATAATGTATACTAGTGTTAATCTAGCTACTTTATTAATATACCAATCATTCTCCCAATTAAAATTATAATCTGTGAATGAGATCCTGTCTCTATGTTTGGAAGGCAAGAAACATGAAAATTGTGTTCATGCAATATAATAAATTCATAAAAGAAAAGGAGAAGAAAGAAGAAGAAACCTTATGATAAAGGATCGGACGAAATATTCTCCGTGATTATCTTCCGGATGGAGACTACTTTGATGGGAACGCCTATGTTAAAAGATAAAATAACGCGAATTATTGCAAGATGAATTTATAAAAAATAAATATTTCGAGATCACCGACAGACAGTGGGTCCATAGCTCAGTGGTAGAGCATTTGACTGCAGATCAAGAGGTCACCGGTTCGATCCCGGTTGGGCCCTTCCACTTTCCTTTTTGATTTTTGATTTTTGATTTTTGATTTTTCCTTTTCCTTTTAATTTTTTAATTTTTTTTAAAAATTTTAAATTATTCACCGTCTTCCTTCCTTGCCTTGCCTATATTCCTTTCCTGGCCGCAATCTCTCTGCCAGGTGCTCGGCTAAATTCCTGCGAGAAAGAAGCATGGGCAAGAAACGGGGGGGCGGGAGACGACCCGCCAATCAGGCGGCGCCGCGCGGCGGCTCGATCACGCTGAGACAGGAGACCACCGGTCTGAAGCCACCCAGCAAGGGCGGCGCTCCCGCTAATCCCAAGTCGGTCCTGAAGCTCCAGCACCTGCGGAAGTTGGCGGAATGGACGGGCCGAGAAGCTCCGGTTCCCTCGCTGAGCGCGTTCTTCGGACGTCGCTTGGCCTCCGTTGGAGAGTCCCTGGGGGTTCCGCCTGACCCTTCTCTTGTTTCTTGCGAAAGGTCGCTTCTTTTCAATTTTCTTTTCCCGTTGTTTACGTTAGATTTTTGTTGATGAATGCTTGTGCTCTGTGGCTCCATGCGAATGATAAGTTGGGGTGGGATTTTGTTGGATGATTGGTTTTGATTGTGCTTTGTGCTATAGTTAGGGAGGCTTATACCAGTGATTGGGAAACAGATAACTGTTGTTTTGTTGTCTCCCTCCCCCTAGTTGGTGGTCTGGTGCCGGGACGAATTCTGTAATGTTTTATCTAGTGCTCGTAATGTAGTGTGAAGATCGAACTGCGTGAGTTGCTTTCTTCAGCTAGTTATTTGACTGTATTTGTGTTATTGTTTGGGGAGTTCCTGCATAGGTTGAAGCACGGAACCCTGTTGCAAATTGTGGAATGTAAGTAGTAGAATAGACTGAGTGCTTTCAGGAATATGAATGTTTATCAGCAGATGCTCCGAAACTAGGTTCCTTAGTCTAATAATTTGAGATGACAGTCTGTTCCTCAAGAACCTCATTTTCTTTTTGTCTTTTCCTGTTATACAGTCTTCCATTGCCTCTCAAGATCCTTCTCTTCCTTTGTTGGACTTAAGCCCAGTGGGTATTTATCCAGCCAAATGTTGTTGAGCATTGCTGCTTTTACTTTGTTACTCTTTCAACTAGGTTTTGGCATATTGTGTCATAGCACCTGCATACTTCTTGGAGGCATAAGTTCTGCAATTATTATGTTTGTAGTTCTTTGGAGGTATTAGAGTTAACTTTTAAGCAAGGCAGACCAGGATTATAGTCTTGCTGTAGGCTTAGCATGCTATTCTTTAGTAGATTCACTTGAAAATTAATTCAACTGGAACCTTCTGGAAAAGCTGAATGGTGTCAAAGGCATTGTCTGAGACATCAGCAACTTCCATTACATATGCACATGATGTTGAACACAGACTGCAATTATTATGCCCAAATAAATGTGTTCTACGTAGTTTCTGGCACTAATTAGTCCCCCCAACTTGCAGGGCTTGGATGTTTGCACTTCCATGTCTTGAATGTCTGTGTTTTTAAAGATATGACTATGTCCAGTCCGCATTGTATAGGTTATTGTTTCCACGCTCGGAAGAACTATAGTAGAATTATTAGTCATGAACGGTGTTCATTATCACCACCACTTGCATTGAACACATTGTTACACAATATGTGAAAGTCATAGGTCCGTACCAAAGGTGTTTCTTTATTACAAACCATCAAATTTGATTGCTGAGTGAAGGTATTCTCCTATTGATTTCATTATAAAAAATGTGATGAAGTTTGCCCATTTTGCAAGCGTCGCATTGCAGCCTGTCATACTCCCCTCCGATTGAACTTTGTATCCTATTTCCTTTCTTGAAAAGAGAAACATCAAGAAACCCTAATCTATGTAAAATCAAAGCAGGAAATCTGGTTTTTCTTATGTCACCAGTTATAGTCAGTATTCTTAATCTTAGGAGGTCCTATATCTGAGCAGAGTGTCTAGATAAGTACTTGCTGCTGTAATTTGTGTATCTCAGTCCATCAGGCATGTATGATCTGCCCTCTGCCTTTCTTGTCTTAATATCTTGTCAGGGTTGTAAGAGGGCTTAAAGTACCTGACCTAATCAACAAACTTTTTGCTTGTTAGATGCGAAACTGTTTTACAACCTGGCTACAATTGCACCATTCGGATCGAGAAGACTAGAGCAAAAACACGGCGCAGACACAGGAAACCCATCACTTCAACTCAGAACAATGTTGTATACATGTGCCACTTTTGTTCACATAGGAATCTGAAACGAGGTACTGCTAAAGGCCACATGAAGGAGTTGTACCCCGTGGAAGCCAAATCAATTTCCCAACTGAAACCTGCAAAATCTGCACCTCTGGTGTCTTATGGCCAAGGCATGGGAAGTGGACATGGGGATGAGACCAAGGAAGCAAGCCAGATGAGTTCACCTGCAGTTAAGGTCGAGACGCTTGCCACAGTCGGTCCTTCAACTCCATTAACGAAGACTTTGCTTGATGGAAAGAGGCAAAAGAGGAGTAGATCAGGGGCCAAGAGGCCTACTCAACCTGAAAGTGCAGATGCCGAAGCAACTGTCAGTGCTTCCAGCAAAAGGAGGAGAAAATCTTGGACGAGCTTAAAGGAAATAGCCGAGAGCAGCAAACACGGCACTGGTAGAAATATTGCTAGTTTAAAGATTCCATTTTGTATATGAACAGGTTATATTATGATTGTTTGATTATTTTTCGAATGAAATTGTTGGAATTCTGATTTAGGAAAGAAAAGATCAAATTCCTTGCTCATGCATCTCTGTGTCAATTTTGAGGATGACAAGTTCACAAGAAAGCTGTATCAGAAGAATGGCTCTCTCTCTCCCCTGTGTGTGTTTTTGAGTGGCATCTGGACGCCTGGAGAGACCAGGGAAATTTGCAGGCTGCCAGTGCTTTCTGAAGAGGTGTAAATGCTCAGCTTTCTTAAGAATTCTTGAATCTCGATTAGCTTGGAAGCAATTATGTCCTTGGTGGAGAATCATTGTATGCAAACCTAGATTACTTGGGCCATGAAACTGTTTGCTTGATGTCACAAAACTAACATATGTACTGAACTGGAGTGCTCAGAGACAGACAGTCTAGGATGTTGGCGCAAGAATTTAGTTGGAAAATTGGCACTACAATTGCCATAGTCGCAGAAACCCGAGCCTTGCAAGATGGAAGGGAACCTAGTGTTTCTAATTAAATTCAAAAGGGTTAATACTACGAAAATCCTCAAACTAAACCCCAAATTAGTACATATATTTCCATAATCGCAGAAACCCGAGCCTTGCAAGATGGAAGGGAACCTAGTGTTTCTAATTAAATTCAAAAGGGTTAATACTACGAAAACCCTCAAACTAAACCCCAAATTAATACATATGTGATAAATTTACCCAAAATTATTTTTTTAACAATAAAAAATCCAAAACTGGTATATTTGTGATAAATTTACTCTATTTATTTATGTTAAATTAGATTAATACTACAAAAAATCATAAACCATAAATTTACTCTGTTAATTTATGTTAAATTAGATTAATACTACAAAATAATCATAAACCAATACACATGTAATTTCAAATCTCAAATTGGTATACTTGTCAATTGTCACGTATCATTCAATTCTATAATTTGACAGTAAAATTTAACGAAATCTAACAAATGATACATTTATCAAAAATATACCGGTTTGAGATTTTTTATAGTCAAAAAGTTAGTTTTGAAATAAATTTATCACACGTATACTCTTGTACATTTCTAAGTATGGCATGATTCAAAAACTGATAATGTGCCTCCACCCTATCGTTGGTGCTTTTTATAGGCAAAGTGCAGCATATTCAGAATCAAACATGTTGACTGCGACTGGAACCGACGTGCGGACAGGTTGGCCAAGCGGGGAAGGATGCATACGCAGGAATATCTCGTGTATAACCATATACATACTGGTGTATGTAGCTCGAAATCATCATGCCCAATGCTACCGTTCTCGTATATAGTTTCCAGTTATAAATGCGATTCCCTCCATTTTAAAAAGGGCGTAGATGAAATGGAGGGTTATCATGTTCTATTGCATTTTGGTCATAATATCAACCGCAATGTTTAGTTGAAAATACAATACTTGAAGATGGTCTGTTTGAAACAGCACAACCAATATAATCTCATAGCAAGGTCAAAAGACAGTGGCAATGCTCTGTTTAAACCAGCAATCAAAAGAGATGAGGTCAAAGAACCATTCTGCTGTACAGAAATTACAACCATGGCCGCATATCCTACGAATCTCTTAATGCACATTTAGACTCCAACCCCTCATATGCTCCAATCGCTTGTCTCTTAATTATTTCCACCTAACAGAAACCATAAATAGCATTTGAGTACAAAATTTTCCTCGTAAGGGAAAATGCTCTTGCTGCTGCAGCACACAGGTTGGCCTTCAGCATAACAATTGGACTTGCCAGTCCAGTGTCGGAAAAGGCTCCTAACCTACCAGATGAAACACAATTGATGAACCAAATATACAACCAGAACCATGTGGAGGATCGACTCCAGGGTTTCGTTTTGTATTGGGAACTTCAGAGTCTGGTATTCCTCTGCAAGCATCCGATGCCCAATTCTTGGCAAAGAACAGTATCTGGAAAGGGGTAATCAATTCACATTTGAACTCGTTCCAATTATTGTCAAGAGCCATTCTTTTTAGTTTCAAGGACATATCCCTCATGAAGTGCTACACGTGCTTCATTCTCCCTACCAAGCACAAATAGAGCCACGGCTTGCAAATAGGAGGCTATATGCCAGACTGGTGATATCACTTGAGCCTGCACTGCGTCATTAAGCGCTTCTTCTGGCAAGTCTGTCATGAGGTAAGACAGACTGCGGCGTGCAAACACTGTTGGGGACATCATCGTTCCAACTTCAATGAACTGCAATAGAAAGACAGTCAGCTGAGGGTGAATTTGTCAGTCTGAACATGGTTTAACACCAGAAGCAGTTGTATCAACTAATGAGAATCTTCAATTCTCAGCTTAGATGTCATTGAGACAGTGTTTGGCAGTTACATTATTTTTATTTCATCACAGCGATTCTTTTTGAAATCCCATAGTTTAAATATTAATACTCCTAATTAGCTTCAAACCTCAAATTTCCCACAGCAGCAATATCCATTTTACTTGAAGTGGGGACTAACTCAAAGAAAACACTAACAAAATAACTTTGAGATATCTATGTTGCTTGCAGCTTGATATAAGCAAGCAAGAGTATTGTTGACGATACTAACCTGACTATAGCATTCAATCGCAGAGCTGAAATCTTTATGTCGGAAAGCAGTGTCACCTTTCTTTTTCGAGTTCAATGTTTCCTGCATCTGGTTTGTCCACATCTGGAAAGAAAGCTGCAAGCCAGAAGATCAACAATATGAAAAACATTTAATATTGACAAAAATTCTTAGAATCAAAAACTTAAAATGCAAGAGGCAATGTGTATCTAACTATACACATTCACAAAGAGGAGCCAGAGTTCAGTCCTCATGCATCACTGGAATTAATTATTAAGCGTTGTAGAAAATAGGTGTCTTAGGATTCACGAAAGGACTCCAGATTGCTACATACTATACATTCTGAAAAAACAGAATCATTTCATTTCAACAGTTATTACGAAAACGATAAGAACTAAAGTCACTAATCTGCACTCATCCAGAACAGGAAAAAAAAATTGAACCTAAACATTGACAAGGCAATGCCAGGCGTTTGATGTGAAATTATGATGACGACAGCAAAGCAAATAAATCAACTATCTAAAACGAAACCTAAGTCAGTGTAATAATAAATGGGCCATAAACTAGGAAGAGATCATGAGCCAAGGCCTCATATTTCCTAAATCTTAATCTTAAGCAAAGCAATAGAAATATACCTCAGTAGCTGCACCTTCATCGTCCTTATACCCAAGCTTTTCCAAAACCTCATGTATAGCAGTCAAATCCTTTCTTACACAAGCTTCAGCAAGTGGTGATAGAGGTAGAGATGCTGTACTATGCTGGATACCCATCAGTACATGTGAGGGAACCTGCAAAGCAAATGATCAGCTGCTTCTGGCAGTAGTAAAAGGGAAAGTCTCTACAAAAACAAAAAAAGGCTAGTGCCATCTTTATGGAACATGAAAATTTGGTTATTCAAAATCCAAAATGAAAAATGCACAACAATCCAAAATGCCTCTAGCACCTCGTCATTCATCAGCTACTGTCAGCCCTCTGGCATGAGCAACTGTCTCCCATGGATGCATTTGATCACTTTTTTTTTTACCAAAAAACAACAGAGGAAATAAGAAGTGCTTAGACAAGGTATTATTGATGACATACCTCGGTCTCCTTTTGAAGAGGAAGCAAAGCAGCAACTAATGACTTTGGGTTTGGCCGCTCTCGGGGCTCAGATTGCAAACATCTTGTAGCTACACGTACAAGCTCTGTCCCATCATCATTTATAAATTGACCCTCCAAACAAGAATCAGTGAGCATCTCCAGATTCCTGTCCCTTATTAGGTCAAGCGCCTGAACAAAAAGGAAAGTAACCTATATAAGAGCCAGAAGTTCTCCACAAAACTTCCAAATTGTAGGCCTCAAGGAGAAAGTAGTACCATATAGAGGGCAGATCCTTATTCTGCCCAAAAACTGGTCTTGCAAAATGTTATGAAATTGCAATGATCTTTATTAAATATATGAAAAGATATTAGAAATGGTTCAGATATTTCTAGTCTTCATGCTTGGAAGTTTGAATAAGTCACTTATATACTCAACGGGCTTTCTATCCCTCAGTCCAAAGTTTGAAGATCAATTTAACACTGACCATTATCAGCCAGGAAACTCATCACTACATTGATAAATGCCTCATGGCAACCATCCATGTACATCGTACCCTGAAGTTACTTAAAATTACAATACCCATACAGCAGTCAATGATCTAAAACAGACATTTTTACACAGTGCACAGGTTGGTAGAAACTCAAAATCACCCGTGCCCAACATTAGAATGTATTTTACCATTCTTGAACAAATTCTAGAACTGCATGTCAATTTTCTATGTCCACATTTTCCACTCTGTGCTGCTTAGTAAATCATGGAAGGAACCTACATTAGATAAAAATAAAATTCCCAGGATGATGGCTAAACTATGTCACTTGTTGGTAATTTTAAACCCACCTTTCCCCATCCAAAGTCTACAGTTGTTCTTAATGTATTGAACTTAAAGAAGTGTACTGTCAGCTTAAACTGGCAATTCAATAGAATTATAATTTAAAGAAGTGAACTTACACGGCTTGGAGGAATATGTTTCCCACTAATGAGGTCCAGCAAAAGGGTGCCAAAGCTATATGTAACACTTTCTGGCGTTACTCGTCCTGCCAAAAACAAGTGGGGTGGGTATTATTACTAGCACGAAACACGCAAAAGAAAAATATCGAGAAATCTCTAATGGCAACCATTAACACAGATAAAACGGACAACATAGAATGTAAAATCCCATTTGAGATAGCACAATTAATCATCAAAAGCCCATTAAGTACAGTTTTTAGAGACAATGATTGAAATTGTTATAGGTGGGTACTAGAGCCCTGAAAAATTATATATAACAATCTTAGATGTGATAATACCCAAAGGCGAGAAAAGCCCAAATGAATTAATAAAGCAAATCCAAGAAACCTCGAGTCCCCGAGATAGTATAACAGGAATAATCCTGACACCCTCCATCAGACTAGTAGCATCCAAGCTCCAGGAAAGCAAAACACCATTCGTACACAGACTCATATAACAGGAGAAAGAAATCCAATTCAGTTAAAATAGATGCATTCAATTTCTTATTAGTAGCCCTGAACTTGTATAAGATAGACTCCAGTTCCAGCAGGCAATGCAAAAAGAAAAAAGAAGATCAATTAATCAATATAAGAAGATGATATCAGCAACTCTGTTCTCAATGGCTAAACTCATAACCGTGCCAAATACAAATTAAGTGGAAGAAGGAAATTGATTGACAGACAGTAAACAGAGAAGTACGTCAACTTCTTCAAAATTCATATTCATTATTATTTTACCTGTTCTCAGATACTCAGGAGGAGTGAAGGCCAAGTTAGTACTATAGCTTTTTCCATCTCTACTGTTCTTCATGAGACCAAAGCATGAAAGTCTAGGGTTGCCCTCCTGGAGAACAGTATGTAAGACCAAAAGCACTATTCACAACATTTTGGTTTCTAGTTGTAGGAGGAGAAATAGCAACTTACTTCATCAAAAAGAACTCTATATGCATTCAGATCATGGTAAAGGGTGCGTCCTTTGCTAGTACAATATTCCAGAGCTTCCGCAAGATGCAAAGCCACTCTCAACCGCATCACCCATTTCATGGGTTGAGTTTCCCCTACATTGGCATTCATTTCATTTGCAAAATCATATGGTGATCAATAGACAAATGAAGGTAACTAGGAAGGACAAAGAAAGTCATAAACAATTGAACATAGTCTTTTAAGCAAATTCAACATAATTATGTTCGTCTCTGTCAAAATATGGGTGGTTCATAAACAATTGAAGATAGTCCTCGAGAACCTTCAGAGAATGATATGGGTGGTTCCTAATACTGCCCTTAGAATGCAACATCGAGGTATAAAGAACAACCAGTCAAGAGTGGGAAAGTATTATAGCTCATGAACTCGCAAGACAGGTAAAGCCTTTTCTATTCCAATCATAATCATGGGCCCGATAGGCATAATATTTAGCCCTAGTACAAAAATCTTCATATTAAGTTATTTGTTCTCACATGGACCAAGGTATAATCGAGAATATCCATATAAAACAAGGCGCTTTTTGGTATAAAGGAAAATTTTAATTCCAAGATAACCAACATAAGATTATTCCAGTTCAGTAAAATTACAATGGAATAGGTGCTTTGCCAATGTCTCGTTGGGCATATATTCTGCAACCAGCAATCTCTCATCACCTTCACAGCAACAACCAAGTAAATTTGCCAACCTCTGATTACGGAGCTGACCGACAGCTTTTGCTTCTTCCTGGAAATGTGCAAAGAGGTGGAGAAAATTTACAGGTCACATAAAAAATCACACTGCAGGATATTCGTAAGCACCATATTATTAAGTTAAGGAATTGACTCAAGTGACACGCTATTTTAAGACAGGATAAGCCTGATAGAATAAGAAGAAGCATAGCTTCGTCACACCAAACTGATCAGAAGAGTCAGTGACTGCATTTACCATTGAGGAAGACAACTTTCATCCAAATAAATTCAACTCAAGAAAATCATAGTGTTCTATCACCACTAAACGTTGCCGAAGCTCCAAACCAGCAGAATCATCTTCTTAGCAGAACAACACAGCAGAATCCCATAAAAAAAAGTCAAAATGAGGAAATTAAGTTGCCCTTTGGGATAAGCATTCTAAAAACAAGTATGGCAGGATTGTTTGATGACAATGGCTGTAAGAGTATGCTCACCATAAACTGTCGCACATCTGGCCAAGCCGACCTGTTAAAGCGCTTCACAGCAATTCGCATTTGATTATCCAATTTTCCCTTGTAGACAACATTGGGCGCCTTCTCACCATGTTCGGAAACGATGTTCTCCACGGAAAATCCAGACGTAGCCATCTTAATCTGATCGTACGTGTATTCCCGAAATGCAGGCAGTCCACCGACTTCAGCATCATTATCATTATCTGCAACAGCAAAGGTTCCACGTCAGGACCAATCACTTACAAAGAAACAGACCTACACAACTCAAAAAGTTTTCGAAACCAAGTGACCCAGCCCGAAACAAGTCAAAAAGTTAAACGAATGGAATGATTTTCCGGGTGGCCCCCATTGCACCTATCACAGAGAAGTAGCTGACAGCTCATTCGGTGAAATTGAAAAAGAGCCAATAGAGACTACTACCGGCGACGTTGGCCTCCGGAATCTGCCCGTTCTGCACCGAATCGTAGCAGCAAAGACAGAGCTTGGAGCATTTGCACCCCATCGCGAACACGAAACAATGCCGGGCAACGAATACGAACGAGTATCGAATCTCCTCGAGAACTTCCCAAGTGCCAGCTCAAGCGAAGAAGAACCTCAGGACGGCAGCACTCTCATCCGAGCTCCGACCGACGCCTCCGGAGCTAAGCAATCCATCGCAATGCCACGCGCATCTTCATAAAAAACCGAGCGAACGCAAAAACAGCAAGAGAGAGAGAGAGAGAGAGAGTATTAGATTCGGAATGCCCGTCGCCGCCCGCAACCGCCGCTCCGAATCGACAATCTACACCGCCGCCGCAAGCGACGGGCGACGAGGGGAAAACCTCAGATTCGCGCAATAGGCTCCCCATTTCGGGAGGCGCGGCGGCGGGGTGGGGGAACTTGCCGCGGGGGATGAAGAAGCAGCATCGATACATACCTTGGCGAGTTGGCGGGTCAACTCAGCTCGGAGTCAACAGAAGGTCCCGGTGGATGGATGGGGATTCGGAATCAGAGATCGCGCCGGGAAGAAGAAGAAGAAGCAGCAGAAGAAGCAGAAACAGTAGCAGAAGTAGCGTGAGTATATACGGAAAGAGAGAGAAAGAGAGATAGAGAGAGAGAGAGGGATGGATGGGGGGATGTTTTGGGGGAAGGAGAAGGAGAGAAGGGGGGGAGTGATTGATTGGGAATTGATTCCTAAGTTCTCGATTTGGTCAAAAAAGAGCAATGGAAAGCGAGTCCACTTTTTGGCTCTCTCTCTATCTCCCTTCCTTTTCTTTGTTTATCATTTCTCTCCTCCTCCTCTCTTCTTCTTCTCCTCCCTTTTTCCCCTTTTCTCTTTTGCTCAGAATACGAGAGTGGAAGGACTCTCTCTCTCTCTCTCTCTCTCTCATTCCAATTGACCTAAGTAGAACTTTGAGAATCATTGAAGGAGAGTGCACTCGATGTGTAAGCATTCGAATTTCAACGTGCGATTGCACACGTGGTGGATACAAGTTTACTAAAAATTCATGGTATTTTCTTATTTTATTGTTTCGAGAGAGCGATACTTAAAAGAAGTTCTCATCACGAATGTTGATACATCGTCGACATCAGTTTGAATTAGATTAATTGCTCTCTATATCTGATCAGTCGCTTGCCATTTAGTTTTTTTGGCTCGCGAAATCGGTAATTCATCAGCATATGGTGCTCAATGTGCTGCCCCAACATATGACCAAGTTAAGATTTAGAATTTTTTATTTTTTTTGCAAAGTTAAGATTGCGATAAACATGGAGCGTGACAAATAAGGTCAAAGTTTGAGAAATGTCGCTATAACATTTTGAAACTTCGGGTTAATGAATTATGTGATTTGACTGTTCTCAATAAAGTAGTTAAACAGCTAGTAATTCCAAAATCTAGAAGTGCACTTGCAGTCAATTCAAGAAAATTCCACCCTAGAGAGAATTGTGAAATTTAGCATATACCCTTGGGATATTTTGAGACAACAATCTAATTTAGGCATATTTCGACATGTCGAGATCACTTCCGGACATTTCGATATTTACACTACAACTCAAAATCATCAGCTAAAGAACATTTTCCTAAAATTAGTAAAGACCCATAAATAGTCAAAGCTCGCATCATTAATTGTTCATGAGGCATAACTGTCGATTGGAACCTTTTTTTCCGAACACTCCCATTTTTGGTCCATGTTGCAATCATGGACATGCAAATAATCCACATCCATGCCCTTCTTCAAGCAGATCACAAGCATAGCACGAGCTAACGATCGACAGAAAGTTGTTGGGCGTATATCTGAGATTTTAGGGGGAATAATAATCAGTCCAAGTCACAACCATCTCAACAGTTGCAGTGGGGACATGTACCATTTCCAAAAATTTGACAGCTTCCACTGATGTGCCATAAATTAGCAATCGTAACAGACAGGAAGCAAGATCCCTAATCAAAGTCGATCTTCTAGGATAAGATACAAATATATCTTATGTCCTGTCATTTCCCAAACATCAGACAAGAAAGACTATTTTAGGGCCAGTGTGCCACAGTGTTTGGCTCATCAGACACTTGGGTCGTCTGCAGCAAAAATATTTCTTCTTTTTTTCACATTTTCAGGTGAACATAACATGTGAAAGATGTCTCTCTATGAGTACAGAAAATGTCAAAGAAATAGTACATCTGAGCAATCTGCAAAACCTAGAGGAGGGAATTTCCCCAGGCCTATCTCTCGTCGACCGACGGCAACTAGAGATGTGTTGCTTACTGGTTGACAAGAAAAAGAGACGCTCTCTATCACCCAGACTCATTCGTTGAGTTCTCTTTTAGGGCCACAGATCCCTAAGCCTGGAACCAAGAAAATCGACATCGCTTCGAGTTCAAAGCGCAAGTAGTTGTTGTCATGTGATTAAACCAATAGAAGTATATGCAGCAACTGGGTACCTGATCTATGGACCTTTCGGCATGGGGCCAAGAAAGAGATTCCAATTAGACCATGATTTGTACATCAAGGTTGGCAGCTTCAATTTCTCTGTTCATGGAGGATTCAATAGCTTTGGTTCCGTGGCATTTCTGAGCATAGTTGCATCTCTATCAAGTGCTGAAACTGCAATCATGACTGCTGCCTGTATAGAGGAGAAGTGCTAACAAATCAGCCATCCCTAAGAGTTTGGTGACTGCACTTTTATAACATGGCCTGAGAAATTGAGCTTATTCAGTATCTTATAGGCATTCATACAATCAAACATGGGTGGAAATAATAAAGTAGTTCGGTTGACACCCCATACTAATCTTTTGCTAGTCAGACAAACCGCAGAGCATGTGAAGGTAAGAGATGTAAAACTCAAAGACCATTGAATCTGTGCCAAAACTTAAGAAAAGGCAGCTTACCCAGTCGACAAACAGCAACTTCAAATTGATCTCCATCCTCTTCTTAGCTGTCTCAATCCAATCTAAAACCGATGATCTAACCTTTAAAATCAGCAAGGTCATTGCCATCGAGAGATGGAGCATTTACCACATCTCTTGTTTTATTAATGGAATCTCTCTTCCCATTCTCAAGGAGGAAACCATTAGATGCAGCCTCTTCAACGTGGAGTAATCTAGGTGTCGAGCTACAAGTAGATGGCCCATCAACATCCATCTTGCCACAATTTTCCTTATTAGTTTCATTACAAAATCCATTTGGCTTGACTGCCATATCAGTTAGATTGCCACCCAAGTTTTTTGTGATACAACCGGGTGTCTCTGACATTTCCACACAATTATGCCCATCACAAGAAAATAATGAGTTCTCATTTAAGCAATTTCTTTCCTCGACCAAATCACCACCTTGATTTTCAGAAATGACTCCAATACTTTGTGGCTTGTCAGTGATATTGCTGCTTCCTTCATCAATTAGTGAACTCAACTGCTTTTGTATAAAGACTGCCAAAGAAATAGCATGATCCCGTACTAATGAATCATGAGGAGGGCAATGTAACATGTCAAGCAACGCCTGCTTGTACTGAAATAGACTGATAGATGGCAAAGCCAAACCTCGTTCACGGCAGATCTTAATTACTTTCAAGACATGTTCACACAGGTAACCCATGTCTGCCCACTTACAATCACATAAACTAAACACTGAACCTGGATTCCAGACAATGTGAACTTTGTCTCGATGAGTCTGGCTAGTAACTTTTGCATATTTCCCTTCTAGAGTAACATCAGAATCAGGAATTTTTAATGCATCACGCCAAGATGTTAACCCACTGGCCCATTCGTCTTTACGGTATCGTGAAAAATCCTCCTTTTCTGAATACTCGTCAAGCCAGAAGAAAGCGTGCACTGTCGTACCCAACTTGTCAACCAACCAATCAGCCCGTTGATAAGCACTGGTGTTGTCCTCATTCAGTAATCTGAGCCTTAATTGGTTGTGGTAAAACTCCAGTGCTGCACAAGTCTCCTGACTTGCCAGTGGAAGATTTTTTAGCGCAGCTGTCCATGACCCTATATACAAAGAAAGAAATATTTGATCATTTTTTTCTTGAGAGGAGGAGAGACTCTGAAACATGAAACAGTTCAAAAAGCCAAAAAAAAGATCTCTGTGCAATCAAATTCAAAATGTATCAAGGAGCCAATACAATTTCCATCATCTATTGTCCCTACTGAAATTCCACAGAAAGCCTGACTCAACTTCTTTCAATTGTGAGATATCAATTGGAGCTGAGAGCCGACAAAGAAACTCACTAGGGTACCAAAATACTCATAGTTACAGAGACCAACCTAGACGGGGGTACCAGACTGCCTTGAAATAATCCATGAAGTGGTGCGCCTCAACAAAATCATCCATGAAACCTTGAAACAAATTCATATTTCCATTTCCTCTGCAGATATTGTCTACTGCCTGTCCAAGTTGTCTTGCCATCTCCACACGCATTGCAGTCTCCTGACATCTCTTTACTAAGTTCTTGTGCCATGCATGACGTAACCGCCAGAAGCAAAGCAGCACAGAGCATTGAAACACATCCCTGAATGCAAAAGGAAAGGAAGAGATGTAGAACTTCAATTCGTGCAAATAGCTTCATTAGAAGGATTGTGGAATTCAGCACCCACACATAAGTCTATAGCTCCAAGAACTATTGCAACATATCAAAATATGCAGTCATCAATTCAAGTTTTTGAGGGCAGATTAATTAAAGGTGCAAATGCCACTCAATTGCATCAGCTAGCCTGATTATGCACTGTAAAATCAAATTAGCATGATGCAATCGTGATTTATGGTGGCCAATCAATCCAGAGGATAGTCTAATTATAAGCATGCTCAAACCAATAATATCAGCAGCAAATGTACAATAAACTGCACCGACTGATCAAATATATGTGTAAAAATATGGTTCATGTGCAGACAGTCATTCCCAGTATATAATCCAACAAATAGCAACATTAAATCCAATATCAGCACGATATGGACATAAATCTTAATTAGAGTCACAAGCACCAAAATAATCAAGGAATCCACCTACAGATTAAATCCAATTCCTTATGCCTCCTTGTTATCACTTTGATAAATAATAGCAATAAGAACCCAAGCTCTGCAACTTGTAAATACAATCCCCAAGGAACAAAGGGGATGTAACAGTGGTTTATAATCTATGTAGAAGCCAGTCTCAAATGACTCATCTGCAAAATTCCCCACCATCATAAATTCCAAGTTTTTAAATCACAAGATAACAATAAAAATCCTAGAAGAAAAGAATGTATACAAGAAATATCCGAAAGTTTACAACGGTTGTATTAGTTTCATTTAGCAACCATCCAAGATTAGAGTCCTCTCTGCACTTAATCTGAGATTAGCAGATCCCAAAACCTTGGCACAGAAACACAGCTAAAGAGAATTATTCAACTAAGATGATCCAGACTTCTATGACTAGATCAAAATCTGATTCAGTTAGATGAATGTGAGTACTCTACCTGATAGCGAGGACATCAGCTAGAGGATCATCAACAATAAATCCTGCCAACTTCCATGAAGGATCTTTAGCACAAACTCTATTATACAGTGCCCTCATCCATCTATGAGTATCCGTGCTTCCAAATGCCGGTGCTATTATCCATGCCACAGGAATGGCCTTGTTGTCAGAATCGAAGACGAGAAGACTGTGAATAGGATACTAGTGGACATCATAACAGAGAAAAGTCAGCTAACTTAGCAAGCAAGTTCATATCTAATGAGTGCTATCATATAGATAGATATGTTATTCAAGGAAGACTTAGACCTTCAATTTGTTGGTTCCAAATCTTGAATCAGAAGCCACAAGGCTACGATTGCCAAACCGAATCATTTGCTGTAACTGCCAGTCTGTCTGAATGCCCAAAGTGAATGGTTCAGAATCAGAGAACTCCTCATAAAAGAAAACGTGGCTCTGGTGACTTTCCACCCACATGTCAATGCTGACTGCATCATCTGCATCCAGCTCATATGTAGAGCGTCTAATGCTTCTCTCCTGTCTACGAACATATCTGTGGGTCAAAAGGTCATCACGGTTAGCAGGACCCCCTTGCCTCTCCACAGATTCATTGTGTCTCTGCATTATTGTCTCCACAGATACACCCACATATAATAGAGACAAGACTCGAAGGCGAAGGTCCTCTGAGATATAAGGGGCAAACATGGCACGAGTACCAGCAGCCTTTTTGTCCTGGGGACCATGGCAAGGAAGACCTTTCTTATCTACATGTTTATCCTGATTATAGATGATAAGTGCCACCGACGGTTCAGCAATCAAGCGTTTCACAATAAAGTGACAGGTGCAGCCCCTCTTCGTATTAGGTCGACCAGCATTATTTTTCTTGGGGACATAATTAGTCCTACTAGGCCGCACAATCCCACCCTTCCTGTGGTCGTCAGGACCAAATGAACACCAATACCTACAACAAGATCAATCAGCAATCCTGCAGCATTGCCTCGTCTATGGCAGGAAGCAACACTGGCAATTATATTACTCCCATGAGACACTCTTAGTGAAAATTGGAGAAAGGTAACAACTTACAGTATGTATTCAAGAATGCCATCAACCTTAGGTTTATAAGCCATCTCGAGAGGTCTTTTCCTCCGTGCTTCGACATGAAATCTCGTTGGACAATCTTTGTTTGAAGACTCGCCCCTCACGAAATCATCAACTCTAGCAAACGGGATCAAAGCCAGTCTATCTATATTGTCGCGCCATCCTTCCACCTTGGACCACACCAAATCCGCAGCTGAAAACTCCAATGATGGAGGATTCTGCACGGGAAGGGATAAAATCTCATCCCATCGAGCCATCTGCAACACACAAAGCAGCGCACAAACACATGACGGCACCGCAGAACTAGAGATGGAAACAATCCAGATAAATTCTCTAAATACCATCACAGCGCATAAATGACAATTTCATTGATGCGCCTTACCTAAGTAGATGAACCCTTCGAACGAATCCACATATTCAGACTAAAAATTTCAAACTCTAGCGAACAATGACCCATCAAATAACCATAAAGAGCTGGAAACGCCGCTCCATCCGTCAAATTTGGAAAAAAGAAATTTTGCACGTTACCCATTTCATACAAACACCCTATCTAACATGGCGACTGATCATATTGCCGGACATAATCCAAATTAGTACTTCTGATCAAACTCCCGACACCCCAAGCAGAGAAGTGACCCTCCACGCAAACAAACGAACTCCGCAAACAGAGACCGCCTCAAAATCGGACACCGTAAGGAAATTACCCAATAGACAAAAAAGAAAAAGTCAGCAGCTTCATGCAATTCGAAGGCACGGCGAGAGAAACTAAAGTGAGGAAAGGAACGATGGCCATCACCAGTCGCCATGTGCACACGCCAGGACACGTGAAGAGACGAAGAAGAAGAAGAAGAAGAAGAAGAGCTTACAGGAAGAGGGAAGGAAGCGCAGTACACCGCTGAAAGCGCGAGGTTTGGAGAAAACGAGTCTCTGTGACAGACGCGGTAGCCCCTGGACAAGGAGAGAGAAGAGCGAAGTGAGGTCGTTTATGCCCTGAATTTGGATGGATCCCCTGATGGGCTATGGGTATGGGCTTTGCTTCTGATCCATTGGGCTTTAAAGCCCTAGCGACGAGCCCAATCCCGAATCCAAATGTGTTTTGTTTTGTTTTTTTCCTTTTCCTCTCTCTCGGGATATCCAGAAACTTGCCAAGAACAGTTGCCAGAAAAGGAAACATAAGAAATAAAAGGCGAACGAGGATGTCCCAAAATTAAAAAGGAAAAATGTCTGAGCCCGGGTTCGAACCGGGGACCTCTAGTGTGTGAGACTAGCGTGATAACCGACTACACCACCCAGACCTTGTTGCTTACACCCACAGATTAAATATTATTTCTAATTGTACATGCTGCCCACGAAAACCCCAGGTAAAAAGTGATTTACCGATATGACGAGTAAATTTTATCCAAGGTAAGTAAAAAGGTTTGTATCTTATTTGTGCGACTGGCAACGTTCCCACATGGTTAATAACTTGCGTACACGGTGAAAAATTATCAATGTATTCATAACTTTTATATGAGTTTGGTTGATTTCCATTATTGATTTTTTTTACTTTTTGAACATCTTATGGCCGTGACAATTTGACTTTCATGTCAAAGCATAGACAAATCATCCCATAATCTTTATATGTAATTTTCCTTATATTCAAGCATTTCAAAATATATTTATTTCGCTTTGAGGGCAGTCAAAAGTAGAAGTAAGAAGTATCTTTCCCCCTCCCAAAGAGAAGAGGACCTAAGTTGAAACTCACATAAACAAGGCCCCGAATTCAAATCCTATGAATTGCCCCCAGCGTGCTACAATTGCCCTACTTTGACTTCGAGAGTAAGTACTTGAAACAAATGGCGGAATGTCACTTACCAAACAAGAAATAAACTAGTTCCGAACGGATCAATTGCTACCCCTTCTTGCTATTCCCTCAAGAATTTGCAATATGCAGGGACGATTAAATAGAACTTGCAGTAAGCAGTCCTGGAATCGGAAGCGATTACAGGATCACATTCCAGACGCCCGAGCTAAATTGCTCAAATAAGAATGTTGATAATTGAGGGATTATAATACAAACTAAAGTAAGCAGTCCTGGAATTGGAAGCAATTACAGGATCACATTCCAGACGCTGGAGCTAAATTGCTCGAATAAGAATGTAGAGGACCTCAGCAATCAATAGAACTATGATAATCAAGGGATTATAATACAAACTAAGTCCCTTGAACTACATCTCACAAGGCGGAGATCAGTGTGCTATAAACACAGCTAAGCCATACGGTTAAAAGCCTAATACATCCTATAAGACATGGCCACTAAGGAGAACTGGAAATGACTGCTGGAACATCGGAAGTTGTTCTCTTTTGCCATTCCATTCCCATCATATTCACTGCCATTTTCTCAGGGGCTTTGCCGAGGAGGAGCCACCAGGGGTGGAGATGCTTTTCCTGGAAGCTGCAACAATCAAGGACGTATAGTTTATGTCAATGAGCAATGTAACAGCAGCAGCAAATGTAACAGCAGCAGCAACAACGTCACACTTGATAAATCTGTCCTCCAAGCAGTGGAAAAGCAAACTAAACATGAATTGCCAAACCAACATACTTGATGAGATTTTGGTAGCACTGCGGGTCAAACGAGATGGTTTTGACGGCAACAACTTTTGTGGGGGCTTTGGCAGTTTAGATGGAACAGCAGACCTGCATTAAATGGATCCCGCACATCAAGCAAAGGCATAAGCGATCATTAGCCAGAACAATATCACGCATTGGGATTTATAAACAGCTCATAAACTTGCTTTTAGAATATGAATATTGACTCCATAGTAACACATTTCACGAGAAAATTGCTAGTAGTAACAATTGGCACTGGTAAGCAGCATTGGCTTTTCTAACACTTTTCCCCAAAACCTTTATTCTCTCTCTAACAAAACAGCTAATTCCAGCATAAACTAAAAATTAAAGTATCTATTGCTGATTTTAGTAAATGCGATCATATGATAACCATATATGGAAGGCATGCATTGGGTAAACCATTTTCCACTGAAATAAGAGATTGCAAAAACCTTAACTGAGAATCACTTACTTCTCAATGTTTTCAGATTTTTCAGGCTGTTTGGGAGGTTCAGGAAAGAGAGTATACTCAACAACACTGCCAATGGAACCATCAGTTTCTGTGCCCATTGAAAGGTCACCATCAGAAATATCACTCAATCTCTCCTCTACATCTGCATCTTCCAATCCCAAGAGCTGCACATCATCAGTAGCACTCAGATCTATAGGCCCATCAGCAAGCTTCGATGGCTGGTGGAATTCCTTGTGATGTTTAAAATCATCCACCGACTGCTGCGAACCAGCTTCAGAATGCCTATCACTATACTCTGAACAATTGTCCCCATCAGAAGCTGCTTTATCACTTAAGCTCGAGAGTTTTCCGCTTAACGTTTTCCGGACATGTTGAGGAGTACCGATTGAATGTCGTCTGGGAGAGGAGGAACCATATCTTAGTGAAGTCAAACTACACTTCTCAGAACTGACACTAGCTTTGAGGGACTGCAATCGTTGAATCTCCTCATCCTTCTTGCTGATTACGTCCTTAAGAGAACCAACCTGCAAGATTAAAGATCAAATCAGAAAATGGAAAACCTACTCACAGGATATTCTAGAAAAAAATTGCTGCAAAACATAAAACCTTGTGCATTAGTTTGTTGCCATATAAATGTCACCCTGTCACTCAATCAGTATATAAGAATCTTAAATAATACTGGCTAGAGCAAGAAAGTTCATGGAAATCTTAGACAAGGTCCTGCTTCTGCTATAAACAAACAGCAAAATTTACAAGAAAGAAAATTCTAGTATCGGGTTTTCACCTAGTTGAAACAGAAAAAGGTTCCTTAGAGGCTTGAACTACTAATCGTCAAGGTAAAACAGCAACCAATGATGTTCTCATCTGCAAAGATGTAAACTCCATTCTAGCCCACATGAATATTTCATCTCAACAGGTAGTCTTACTTGTCTTTCTGTCATCCTCCAATGAAAATTTTGACATTTTACTATTTGCATTTTGCACAAGGTGTCCTAGCTCCTACAGAACAAATTTTTTTTACATAACCAACATTCATTACATCTCAGACATCCTCCACCCAGTAGCAGCAAACATCAATAAAACTAGCAATAACAACAATGATAACTCATTCAAGATCATTGTCCTGCTTTTCAACTTATTGAGAATAGCAGATAACAGCAACTATGCCATCAAAATTACATCCGTCCTTCAATTTCATCGCATATAAATCGAGGTTTTCCATACTCGCAAATACATCCTCCCTGTGCTTTTCTTTTTGGGAGAACATGAGGAGTTTCTCTGAGGTATCATGCCTCGGCAGATATACCCTCAGGGAACAGATAAAGACAGGGAAAAGATAAGATCTTAGCTCAGAGAACAAACTACAAAATCAACATGATAACAACTATAGATAATACCTGTTCCATTAGTTCCCTGATTTCTCTCCCCTCTTTGTTGCTCCTAGCAGCTCCCAACTCAACACCAGATACCCTCTCCGCAAACTTGAGAGTACTTACAGTCTCAGAATAAGAATCAACATCAGGATTTAGTTGGACAAACATGAGAGTCTTTGCTTGACCACCTGAGTGAAGGAACAATTGGAGTAGCAGTTAGCAAGAACTACAAATTAAAATTCATAAGCCATGGGGAAGAAATATCTTGAAGGATGCCATAGTTCCCTCTTTGTCATATATGGACATACATCCATCTTCCTGCAACCCTCCCATCCAAATGGGTAATTCTGTATATAGAGGTGATAAAACTAAAATGTGAAACACTCAAAACTTATATTATGTGTACCTAAAGAACTCTGAAGAACTTGAGTCAATTTGCTATTCCTATACGGTACATGGTGGCTCTTTTGTGCGAGAGCAAATATAACATCCCCAAGTGCTGAAAGTGATTTATTGATATGTTGAGCCTCTTTAAGCCTATCTCCCGTTGCTTCTGATCGATCCACTCTTTCACTTCCAGCAAGATCTACCAGATGGAGACTACCACGCAGAACAGCATCTGTTTCTAAGTCAGTCCCTCGCACGTGAACGGTTAGAACACTGCATGAGTAGTTGACCTTGTGATTAGAATTTCAAAAACTATTTTAGCAAATTTACAGACACTAAAAACAAAGAGCGATAACCTATGAGATCTGCTGCTTCTTTCATTCAATGCTGTGGCACCGACAGCCCGATTAGTTAAGCCAATGCTCATCAATTCTAGCACATCCGAGGTCGATTTGACAGAATGCATGCTTGCATCAGGTACCGCTAACCCATTTGGTTGGGCTGTATTCCAAATCCCAAGTGTGTGCAAGTCAAGAAAGAACGTCTCTTTATTTCAGAAAAAAAATAATATATATATATATATAGAGAGAGAGAGAGAGAGAGAGAGAGAGAGGGAGAGTGCAAACTGCAAAGAAGAGAACTGTCCAAGACATATGTCTCATAAAATGTCAGATGAAAACATCATGGCAAAACTAGAAAGAAACTGTATGGGAAGGATATCTTTTTTGAGGTCCATCACTTGAAAGTAGATCACGAACTTGCTCGTTATATATTTCAACCATTTGTACAGCAACTTCATACAAAACAGTAGTCCTTCTGCTTTGTGCAATTTGAAAAAGATCATTCAGAGCTCGATAATTGACACCCCAATCCTCCCTTGATGATGCACTAGGCCCACTCTGTCATTGTCAAAACAACATATTTTAATAAGAAAGAAAAAGGGAAAGTTTTGTGAAGGCAAATAAAGATTTTGACATACCATGGTATATGTTTTCCCTGAACCAGTTTGACCATAGGCAAATATACACACATTAAATCCGTCCAAAACAGAGCGAATTAATGGTTGAGTGTCTAAGAAGACCTCCTCTGCGAAAATAAAGTGCAGTTAGTGCTGCTTTCCATGTCAAACTTAATTGAAATAGCATTGGCACAAGCAATCAGCAAGCAATTCAATAGAGATGCTTTACAGAAAGAAAACGGAACCTTGGCTTGTGGTAGGACCAAAAACCTTGTTGAACTTGAATAACCTGTGGCTGTCTTTTCCATGTTTCGTGGGATTTGCAACTACTAGTTCCCCATTTTCCCCAATATACTCAATTGTTGTTTGTTTCTTATTCTGACCTGGGAGGAACGGTCTGATTCTACAGTAGACTCTGATATTTCCTACTCATGAAACATGACAATTATTAACTAAACAAAAAATGAAAAGGAAGCGATGAATAAAGCAAATTAAGTGCAAGTACCTTTCAATTCTTGAATTTCATTGTACAACCTCCGATTCTCTGTAAGGACCATGTGATAATTTTGAGCAGCATCTACTAGCCCTTTCAATTTCACTCCTGATCAATTTGAATCTAGAGATCATGAGAAAGTGACATGAGAAAAATTCTAACAGATTGAAAGAAAGAGCTCAACCATACCCAAGCCGTTTAATTCCACTGAGTGTTGTCTTTCGGTCTTCAAGACTTCATTTTTCATAAATTTGGAGGCCGCTCTCAAGTCCTAGCAATCCAATGTGCTCATTGTGAAAGAATGCATTATCAACCTAATGGAACTTCAATAGAAGGATGGCACACAGACCTGCAAAGCATCGACCTGAAATTCAATAAAGCTTTGGTACTTGTGTTCTTTTCTCTTCCATCTCTGATATTTATTTGCAGAAAACTCCTCAAGTTCTGCAACCTTCTTCCTTGAATCCTCTAGTTGGCACTCAAGCTCCTCCACCTTCTTTTCCAACTCAAGCTTAGTTTTGCCAGCCTCTGCTTCTAATTGCAAGCGTTGATTCTCATAAGTCTTTCTGGCCATCTCAATATCCCTTTTTAGAGTTAAAACTTCAGCACAGATGTCATCCTTCTCTTTCTTCAACTTCACAATATCCATGTCCTCCAATTTTCTTCTCTCTTCCACTTTAATCTTCTCAATCTGCAACAACAAAAGCAATGATTTTTGCAATATTCAAAATCGTAAAATGGGAAGGATTATATAGAAAAAGCACAGATAGATGCTAAAAAAATCTCAACTTGTCATTTGAATGACTCTCTTGGCTAGGTGGGCCATCAAAGGATAGAGCAAAAGATCATTCCAACAAACAAGATAAAAAAATATATATAAAAGAAGATTAAAGCATAAACATGCGCATATTCCATAACAACCAATATTCAGAGAAAGGCCTAAGTATAAAAGTAGTGGCGGCTCTTGTGCCCACTCAACGTTTCAAAACCTTCATAATAGTTTACAATCTTTAAGTTATGCTAAATTACTTTCGCTAAATAGATTCATGAGAAATGTAGCTGTTCATGGGGAAAAAACCTATATAATCCAAAATAGTATGACAATGTTTATGGTTAAGAATACTGTATGAATTACTAAAATTATAACTAACCAGATTTTGCCCCCACAACAATCAAATAGAAAGAAAAAAAAAATCTAGACTTGTCCCTGTTTACGGCCGAATTATTAAATTCATCAACTGAGTACGAGAGTGAATTCATCAACTGAGGTTTTGTAAAGTAAACTTCTCTTAGACCACTTATGTTTATGCACACAATACAATGGCAACAGACTTTGTTAGGCATAGTTGCAGTAACACAATTACAAGTGAAAGACATGCTTCATCGTAGAGGAAGATGAAAAACAGGATTGGAAGATATCAACCATACCTTTATACTCTCTAAGTTCTTCACAGCAACCTTGGTAACAAAAGTATAGAAAGGAATTGTGTGAAAAGGTGATCAATGAGTCATTTAATTTAAGTTAGATCAGATGTTACAAAAAATACCTCATTTTCTTCACAAGTTCCCTTTGCAAGTGTCTCAAGTACTTTGATTCTTGACTGAAACTTCTGTTCCCGAGACTTGTACACATCGTTTTGCTGCAAGCAAAGCTATTTAAGAATTTGAAGTACCCAATAAGTTGTAGAGCTTGAGAGTAAAAGTAATTTCCAAATATTATTACATGTCTTAAATTCTCAGCTTGAACTGACATTCGTCGCTCGATTATTTGCAG
Source organism: Angophora floribunda (assembly GCA_014182895.1). NCBI lineage: Eukaryota > Viridiplantae > Streptophyta > Magnoliopsida > Myrtales > Myrtaceae > Angophora > Angophora floribunda. The sequence goes on along the minus strand of CM024708.1, from coordinate 21,931,403 downwards.
TACTTTTCTCAGTAAACAAGCCATACGCTGTGCACAAAGTCCAACATCACCAGTTAGAAACATAAGAATGAGATACTGAACAAAGCTTGAAAAAACAGAGCTTTATATGCAAATTAATCTAGTTTCATAAACAATGGGTAGCTGCAGTGAATGGAATGGAGCATGTGATGGCATATCCCTTACATGAGACAATTCTCCATTTTTCCTATCAAAGCTTTCTTCCAAGATCCTGTTTGCCACACTGAAGAGTGACTGAGTAGGAGCATTCTGCAAAAATATCATAGAAAGAGACAGAAATATCAGACAAGCCCGCAAACATCAGATATGGCACACAGAACATCATAATATATCAAAATCCATGAATAAGAAAAACATAAGGAGTATTAGATAACATACTTCTAGGCTGGTTAACTTAATCAACTCCATGCTCTTTGTACTAGATAGATCTGCAAACAATTCTTGCTTCATCTGTAACGTGTCCTGAATCTTATATCCAGGATGATGATTCGCACTGGCTAAAGGCTCTGAATACCAGTGCATTCAAATTACAACCATCAGAAACAGAAAAGCTTAAAGAAATAAACATAACCAATTTGACTCTCCAACATGAGAACTAAAGATCCAACCAATTATGGCTAATTATCCGAGAATATAATATCAGCCTGTTGGCTCTTACCCTCAACCATGCCTTCAAAACCATCCATACATTCATCTCGCCCGCAAGTTCCATTCAAACCAGTGAATCCTCCATTTTCAGCTTTGTGCTCTTCCAAATGGAAGTTCATGGTGGGATTTATTGGCGGTACTTTCTATCCTGACCAGTCAGCAGGCATTACTGCAGAAAAGGAAAGGATGCATCCACAGTAAGATTCCCTAAAGCACATTTACGGAGGAATAGAGTTCTAGGATGCCGACAGTGTCAGCCAAACACCGATGCAGCATTCCATATCTCTATTTAAGTAGCAAAATACTTTAATGACCCTCAATCCACATGCCTCCGAAACACGCAGTCACAGCCACAGACACAAAAAGAAAAAAGGTCACAATAGCAAAGCAAAGCGCGCGATTAACGTCAAAAAAATATGCAGAGAGTGCAGAAAGCACAAATCGGCAGCTTCATTTAGCGCACTCGTAGAACTTCCAACATAATGACAGACGATGGGTTTAGGCAGCGGCAAGGGAAAAGACTATCCGAAAGCGCACAATCCACTTGCTAACATCAGTATCACCTCACAGTTTCCCCATAAAAGCACTATTGCTCACACGGTGAACCCCACGATGAGACCACGAGATCAACCCATGCCGTCCTGTGTACTTAACAGGCAATAATAACTGCATCGGCAAGTAAAAACGCGCCTCAATCTACCTCGGCAGATTCTGCAGGCAGTTCATCGGGATTGGATCAGCAGATTCTGCAGGCAGTTCATCAGCGAACCCCACACCGAGAGCATGAGCACTAGAGTATCAATCCGTGTACTTAAACAGGCAACAATAACTGCATTGGCAAGTAAAAATTCGCCTCAATCTACCAAAATCAAGCTCCAAACCAGCAGGAACAGAACAAAAGGGGAAATAAATAAAAAATCTCCGCCTCTCAACTTCCATTTCTGTCCCTCAAACAACCGAGCAGAACATAATTCGACCTCAGGAATCCGGCAACAAACGCGCGAAAGGCAAACGAAACGGCGGCCGTTTCCCGGCCCAATTCCAACGATAAAAAAGAAGCCGGCATTACAAATCGCGCAGCACCTCGCGAGGGGACAAGACCTCGGGACCGCGAATCGAGCGCTGGATCCGCGGAATCCCCACGGCGAACGCGCAATGCGGGTCCAAGGGAACCGTACCTGAGCGTGGAGCTTGGAAGGCAAGTTCCCGGGAGATCTGGAAAGCAAACAGAAAGCAAAGAGACAGGGACGGGGACAGGGACGGAGAGTGCGATTCGCACGCAATGAAACAGCGATCTCGGAACGGAATCGTGAAGCCCAAGCGTTCGATCACGGCGGGCGAGCGGGCGGGCGGGGGAAGGGGGGGATCGTCGACGGTGGTTCGCGCTGTGATCCTCGGCCGGTCTCGCCTTCTTCTTTTTTTCCTGTGCTTTTTGAACCCGCGTACCTCCGGTCCGGGTTTTTAGATAAAAAAGAAGTTTTTTCAAAAATCGGTAAAAGAAGGGAAAGAAATCGACCGACCCTTTCGATTCGATTTCGGATTTTAGTTTCGGTTTTTGGGAAGTTCGTTTCGGAGAAACTAACTAGATTACAGCGTCGTTTCGTTTCGTTTCGTTTCGAATTTATTATGCTCTCTCTCTATTTTTTTATTTTTTTCTTCCCAAAATGGGAGCAGGCTCGTAATTCGAAATCCTCCTTCGGCGTATTTAATATGTCTAAACTTTGAATTTTTTTAGTAACGCGGAATTAAAAATTGGAGGGGGTAGGGCCCCCCCAAGCATTTTGGAGCAGCGTTCCCGCCTTGTTGCTTTTCCCGTCTTCGAAATCGTGGCCGGGCAGCAACAGTCACTTTCCGAGGCGAATGGCGGAGGGCTCCACGCCGGTCGACGTGGCGCGTTCTCATTGGCCCCCGTGGCTGCCCGCAGAGATTTTCTATCTTTTTTTTCTTTTAAGGCCGGGGCTTATTTTGGGAAAAGGGAGAAAAAAACTGGGGCGTCACCTCTGCTCACTCAATCAAGTGAGCAGAGGTCGAGTGGCAGTTTTGGAAATGGAAGAAGTCATTTTAAAAGTTGTAAAATTATTTTATTTTTTTTACAGTGAATTGCAGCTTAAACACAAAAGTTTAAATGCCGAGCTAACAAATTTCAGTTAGATCTTAGGAACAGTTGCATAAAAATAGAAAGTAAAAGTCGTCCCAAACAAATGCATGCATAATCTTATTATAGAAGTTTAGGAGTGTGCCAATGTGATAGCTTGAATATAATTTAAAATAAAAAATACGGTCGAGAGGGTTGTCGTTATTGAGAAAGGAAACATAAGATTGGTGTTTTCATTTTGTATGAGACCCCAAAAGGAAATCCCAATGCTGCTGACGTATGGCTGAAGTGCTCGGCCGGTCCTTCCGGAGATATCCAAGTGTTAATATTTGGAAATAGAGCTGGAGTCAGATTCTCAAAAAAACGTCCTTTTCCATCTTGAAATAATTTCTTTTTTTGGGGGTTTGGGCTGGATCGACTAGCAGATGCCGATTCTCCAGAGTCAGAGTCAGTCATATGGGCCAATAAGGCTTAATGGGCCATCTAGGCCCAAAGGGTGCATATACCGAACCTTTGAGCCCATAACCTTTTCTTCAATAGGCCAGGCTTTTTTCTTTTTTATTCGGATGAGCAAGTTAGCTCTACTCACAATCAGCTTCGAGGGGAGATTAATCCTGCTTATAAAGCCCACGTGAAATTTTGTGTTATATAAATCGTTCTACGCTTGCAAAACAACACTCCTGTGTTTGATTTTCTTTCAAAAAATCAATTAATCCAAAGCATGTCTCGATGAACACGCAAGATAATCCACCAAACATGCCATAAAAAATAACCAAACGACCCTACAAAAATACCCAAAGACCGACTTAAGAATTGTGGAACTAGCCATTACAAGCATCAAATGATCGCTACTCGACCAAGGTAGAAAGTCAGATCGACACGGTGGGATGGATACTACTCCCGATCAGAGATGGAGGGAAATAAAACCCTTTCAGGAAAACGATACAAGATCAAAGAAAAGGCATGTCCGAGCTACTTTGTCACTGTCACTAGTTGGCTAGAAAGAGGTTTAGGGTCACCCTTTTATGTCCAAAAAAAAAAAAAGTTGACTTCTCTTTTAAGAAAAGTACGAATTGAGGGCAACATGTTGCATTATCATCAAGCGCAGAGCACCGTGAGAGGTAGCTTCTAGGGTTAAAGGCGGCTTTGGAATAGGATGGTTTGAAGATTAAGATAGTGCGTCTTAAATCAAGCACACTATTTTTAAAACATAAATTATGACATATACGATAATGCGGTTCACTGTGCCACAAATGTATTTTATAAGGGATTGCTTCCCGAGTCATGCATATAATACGTAAAGTGAACGAATCTAAGTCACCGTCGAAGCAGTTAAGTAAAACTTCACAAGTTACCTAATCATGCTACCACAAATTTAATATAAGGTTAGGTGTGGTGTTCTCAATACACATCATACTGAAAAAGAAAATATGTCGTCGTAAAATCAACATCAAATCCGATCACGTATTTGCGTAGCGATTAGTAAATACAATCTAGTGATGCTAATCAATGGGTTTTCTTCTTCTTCTTTTTTGCGTAGCAATTTGGAAAATGACCAATTGGAGATGATTGGGTTTATTTAAACGACTGGATAACGTATTAAAATAATCAATTGGACTGACCGCTGGGCTTAATCAATGCGGAATGCAGCCTGAGTAAAAGGGCTTGTCGTGGCTCCCATAAAGTGCGTGCCTACGTCGACTAGGGTTTTTAATATTTGGTATCTTGTTGCCGTATCGTATATTAATATCTAGGGGCCTAAGCAATGGTCCCACTACTCCTAACCCTAATGATGTGGCCCAATCTACTACCACTACAAATCGAATAAATTGGACTAGAAAACGAAAAGGTTAACTTTCTTGTTGATTATTATATTCTTTTTTTTTTTTATTTTTTTAGAGCAGAATAGCGGTCTAGCTAGTATTTAAAGGTAAAACGGGTCAGCTATATCAAGATAAGGCAGATGGCTAAAATCTTCCATATCTAATGGCAGAATCCATCCCGACCCATCGTTGGTATTGGTCACTGAAGTTTAATTTTCATGTCAAGACCGTATTTACACTTTGACTTGGTGATTATTTGGAGATAAATTTCTTTTAATCTTTGATAGTTTCTGTCAAGAACATTTTCTAAAAAAAGGTTCATAAATTCATTATATTTTCAATTTTGAACATTTCGATTTTGCCAATTGAGCCGTGAATATTTTCATCTTTTACCAATTAAATAAATCCAACCAATTTTATAATTTTTCTTTTCCTTTTGTTTTTCTACTAAGTCCGACAATGGTCGCCAACAAGCCCTCACCAATCACCGGTGAGGACTAGTTGACCCTCACTGGCCACTAGGCAAGGGTGAGGGTTGTGGCCCTCACCTAGATTTGGCCAAGACACCCTCACCCAAACCTTGTGAGGGCCATGAAGCCCTTAACATTCAAGAACCCTCACCTGTAGTTGTTGAGGGCTGACTTGGTTTGGAAAAATGAAATAAAATATGAAAAAGAAAGAAATGAAGAAAAAGTTCAAGTGTCTTAACAAAATTATAAAAATTGTTAATATTAGTGTTGGCCATGTCATGTCTTACACCGCCATCCACTTTAGCAATTCTCAACTAAAATTAATTAGATGGACTCAATTGGTAAATTTTCAAAAAGTTTAAAATTCAATGAAAATAATTGAAAGATTTAGAACTAAATTAGTAAACATGCAATATGTTTAAAATTCTTTGGACAATTTTCCCATTTCTATCACATTCTTTATAGAAACAACTATCTTACAATTTTTTCTTTATATATAATTTAAACTGATTTTTTCCTTGCTACCACCTGGCAATACAAAATTAGCCGCATTTTCCTTGTACATTAGTCGGAATTGAGATGGGGTTCACACGTCTCGGTCGTGCCCTCGCCAGTGGAAGTATCACGAAGCTCCTGCTTGGTCTCCTTCCTGCGATCCGGGTTCACATTTCCGTCTTCTTTCATTCGCCATTGTGCGGAAACATGATGCATTGCATGGTCCCCGTCATGCGCATGACGACGCGATGATTTCGTTAGCCGTTTGGGTGGACGAGAGGAGCTGCAAGACACGAGTGCAGATTGGGTCCCGAAACATCGGTTTGAATTCCGCGATGATGGCCGAGGATGATGATGCCCCGACGGGGGGTGTGTGCTTGAATCTTGATGGTTCACCTCTCGTGATGCACTGAGATCCGGCAGCATCATGGGTACGTAGATCTTTGATGTTTTGTCCTAGCGATATTGGACCATTGGCGGACACGTTCCAAGCATTCCCACTAGGCTGTTGGACCTCATTTAGTGTGCGTGTATCTTGAGATGAACTGGTATGAATTGGGGTGAGCAGTTCCATTTGAAACCTGAAATCTACTCTTAAGTACAGGTTCCTCATTTTTTGAAATTGAAACCTAGAACCTATCATGTTACAGATTCCAAGGTCAATTATAGATTCTAATAGGTTCTTTTTTTTTTAATCTTGTAAGCAAAATGAAAATAAACACAACAATAAAAATGAATAAGGATTTTATTATCGATTACTTAATGAAAAGTGTCTATATGTACATCTCGAATGGTATTGAGGAAATTTTATAATTTTTAATGCACCAATTGCTCGTGTTATATAGAATCATTATCTTAAAAAAAATAATTGCTCGAACATAACTGCATCCAAGAAGCAATTGAAACTTTCACTACTCTCGTGATCTACAAAAATAAAATTCTCAATGATAAAATAAAACTTTAAACTAATGATTTCGGATTATATATTTACCATCAAACGCTATAAAATACCTAAAGATCATATGAAGATATAGACTAAGAAAAACACAAAAACTTATTATTGAAAAACTCGTTATAGGTTCCATGTTCTAGATTTCAGATTTAATCAACCTAGAACCTAAAACTTATCCATCAAAATAGGTTCCCAAAATTTTAAAATCTAGAATTTAACCAACATATCGATTTTTAAAAAAATTAATGATAGCCGATTAGACTAACCGCTGGAATAAGATCTTACTCGAAACAAAGTTAGTAATCTGCCACTTTGCAGGACTGAGATCGCATCGCTAGAATGGCTCACCACCGGGTTGGCTATTCTCTGTGCTCCCGACCGCTACGGGAAGAAAGCAAGGACAGATTCTACCGATCCCTTCTTCACCCGGGAACGAACCGGGCTTCACCGCCTGAAAGAGGTAGTCTGGAGTTCTTGCTTCGAGGCCGACGTTACAAAGCCGAGCACAAAGTGATCCCTCAGTGCCCACAACTTTCCATTTTGCCTTACTGAAAACGACTCCGTAGTGATCTGTTTGGTGAGCCTCATAGTCGGAATCTCACTATTAAGGTGGCTACGCCCGGAAAAGACCATATAAATTTCGGACGGACATCATTTAAAAAAAGTCGGAAGCAGTTGGGAGCCGGGCATGCGTTTCAGTGCCAGCCTACTCGAGAAAGTGTCGGTTTGCTTCTCTCGAATTTGTCTATGCATTTTTGCATGTGTCGACGCTGCTTGCTCCGCGCCATACAAGATCGAATCTCTCCCAATTCCTGTAAAAGCGACCCGCCGAGAATCGACCCCAGCCCACCGCCCCCTCCGTGATTGTTACTGTTTATGGAAAATATTGGACGAGATGGGACAGTTAGACGCTTGCCAAAAATGGTGTATTCTTTCGAGGAAAATTACTTAGAGAACATTTAGTAACGATTCTACTCCAGGGATAATTTCTGATCAGAAATTATTTTTTTTTATTTTGCTCCCGATAACAAATTATGAATATTGAAGGTGTTTGATAAACTAGTTTAAAATTTTTAGTCCAGGAATATAAATGCGTTTGGTAAAAAATTTTGATCTTTTGATTCTTTTAATTGTTAATACTTTTTGTTATAATCTTCTCCGTTTTCTTCTTTTTTTTTTTTTCTCCCCTTCTTCCTCTTGGCCGCCACCCCTAGGCCGTCGTCGGTGGCGGCCGGCAAGGCTTCCGACGAGCTTGCTGGACCTCGCCTCGGCTTGGCGAGGCTCCAGCAAACTCCCCATACCTCGCCCGGCGGCCCAAGGGTGATGATGGGGTGAGAGGAGGAAGAGGAAGAAGAAGAATAAGAAAGGTAAGGGAAAAAAAAACTTATTCTCAAAATTATTCCGAAGAGCAAGAAGCAATTTTTTTTCTTGATTCTACTTCAAATCTATTCCCCAAAATAAAAAATTTACCAAATGCATTTCTGTTCCAAATCTGCTATCGGGAACAAAAGAACAAAATCAATTGTTCCCGGAAGTGTTACCAAACAAACCCTTAATTACCACCTATTTCGCAAAAAAAAAAATCACTTCTTTTCTTCTTCTATTTCCAAATATTGCTCCTTTTGGCAAGTTTGCTTTATGCACACATAGACTCTTACAAATTTTTTCTAGTGATTTTGTAGATTTTCGGTCGCTTTTTCACTCGAAGCCAAACTTTGAGACATTAATAAAATTCACGTGAAAAATTACTGTGAGCGAAAAGCGAGATGGACAATATATAAAGACTTTGAATTTTAAAATAGAGTTAATATCATGAAAATCCCGATCGAAACACCTGTAATAAACTATCTCAAACCGGTACAATTATAATAAATTTACCCTTCATTAATTTTACCGTCGAATTGCTGAGTTGGATGACACGTTGCAGTTGACGAGTGTATTGGTTCGGGGTTCTTCACGGTATTATAGTCTAATCGAATGAAAACTAATGGGGGTAAATTTTCTATTAGTGTACTAGTCTATAGTTCTTTCAGTGAAAAAATTAGTTCTAGATAAATTTGTTTTGGATATATCAATTTAGGTATCTCCGTGATATTAAAGTATAGAAAACCTCGGTACATGAGAAGGGCCAAATTCTTGGGTGGTTGCACTTGCCCGGCACACTAAAATAAATTACTAACCTAAGATGACCGGCGGCGCCTTTGTCCGTGAAACAGAAAACCATACAACACCTGAGTTAAAAATCAATCATGCGATTCACGTAATGACGCTGGGAAAACATGCAACTAGGAAAAAAGGACAATAACGGGGCTTCGCTGGTCGCCCTGTGATCTGCACGACGCGATATTCTCGCATAATTCCAATCGCCAGGCGGCATCTCTTTCACATTTTCCAGGATTTTTCGCCTCCGTTTTCCGCCTGCCCCGTTCCAAAACCGTGGAGACCGGATTCTAATCAAATGGGAAAAGTCAAAGCGGGTCTAATGTGCCTAACGACAAAGACGTTTGTTGCACCAGCTCGAGATTCCTATTGAAGCAGGTCGTGTCCCTCTGAATTTCTCCAGTAACCAACCTCGACATCTCAGGAGCGCCCAGGGTCCCGCCTTTGCTTATATTCACGAAATCATATCATATCAAATCAAATCTCGACTTATGAAATTGCACTCATTGCCATAAAAGATAATTGTAAGTGGGAATGAAAGAACATTAAAGAAAACAGAGCGTTGCTGAGATTTTAATTGTCAACTCATGCGCTCGTTCGATGTCTGCTTTTTGCAAAGTTACTGTTATCAAGGACTGTTTATGCTTTAGTGTATTTGTCAACACCTTCTGCGTGATTAATATGGACCATCCAGATTGCCAAATGAGCGATTTACTTAAGTGGCATAGTCTTCAAAAAAGAAAAAAAGATCCAGCCGTACATTAATAACACTAAGGCTACGAAAGATGACGGGTGAAAATTCATTTATGTCGACATGTGAGAAGCGGTAAATAGCATTCAACCAAGTGAAGCATAGTGAAAACTCTGTATGGTTGATCTTTTAAGTTGAGTGGAGTAGAAGTCTTGAACATATTTGAATGTTCACGAATTTGCCTTGTCAATTAAAAGTGAAATTCGAAATCAATCTCGATAATCTTAATACTATTCTTTTCCTCGATGCATATCTCCGGTCAGTCAAACCAAAATTATTCAATCGTCATTTTTGATTAGTTTGCCAGGCATGTTTATTCATGATGAGGAGCCAGTCTCGGATGCACATGCGAAGCTAACCCGCACGGACCGATGGATTAGGCAGGTTTCTCGTTGTGGGACCTCGCCTCGTTCGATGATTCTTGTGAACTAGACAAGCTCTTCTTACCTCAGTACAGTCGGGTTTTCTTATTTAATGATAGAGAGAGCCCTTTTCTAATTTTCTATTATAAATGATGACCTTCATCTTTTCATCGGGACTTTTGGGTACATTATCATTCCTACAAACAAAACTCTATGCTTTATGCACTCATTGCATGGTTGCCCACCGAGCACACTACCGCAAAAAAGAACAATTTCATGTGTCCGACTCCATATAAAGATCATTGTCCCCATTCTGGAGTCCCTTTTCCGAACCAACATAGGACAAGGTTAAGAAAAGGTGAGCATGCAGTTCCTCGTTCGTCTACATCTTGCTTTAATGCCATCTAGATTCTCTCTTTTTCCCATTCATGGCACACAGGGGACGAAACTGTACATCAAAGTCTCTAATACGTAAAGAATGGAAATATTCTAAATCGATGCCTCCTTAAACAAGCGATAGATTGTGGTATGCTAAATTGGAAACTATGGACGTTTGTAGATATTGGAACTGTTGGCCTTGTAATATAGTCTGAAGCCCTTGAAAAGCGGTGGCATTGACATTGATAATAGCCCCGACTTATTGCAACTTCATTTGATCCTACCTTCTTAATCAAGGATAAGATGATTTGTCAATTTGGTCCCTCATTCACACCCACCATGTTTAAACTGGTCAAGGTTGCTATTCATAAAGTGAAAAATCTACAAGGATTATCATTAATTATATATATGCACGTCATTCCTCGGAATAGCTAAGTGATTTCCATAATGAAATATAATAAGTGATAATCAATTAAATATGTAAAAAGAAAGAAATGACTTCCCAAATAACATCAAATCAATAATAAAAAAAACTTATCCCCTAAGGAAAATAGTCGAAAATTTCCATTCAAATCATGCCGTGCGATGATGTGATTTAAATTCAACACGTATGATGAATTAATTTAAGGGATTACTTGGGCAATCGTTTTCATTAGATTCGGAATTTCCATGTTGCCCCATTATTTCCATAATCCCAATTATGCTCCGTTGAAAATATATGCGTAAAAAGTTTAAGGTTGACTATTATTGTCCTCGCTACCCACCTCCTACCTACCTACCCTAGCTCGAGGAGGGTTAAACGTTCTCCAATTTTATTTTATTTTTGACAATTTTGCGATTCTAGGAAAACCTCTTGAGTTGGTAATAATCAATGGCACCATCCCTATTGTCATAACTTGCATTGATTAGCTAGGTGCTGACGGGAATTTCTAAAGTCGTGGATTTTCGGCATTCGGAGATAACCCGAAGGACGACGAATTCTTTAATTTAATTTTTATTTTTTCTTCCTTTTCTTTCTCTCTCGTGCTTCCATGGTGGAATCGCATTCGTCCTCGCCACGTGTCGAAGACCCACCACCGGACTTTGGAGTGAGGATCCAATGAATGAGACCCCGGGGCAGCCGCCGCGAGAGTGCGGGTTTGACCAGTAGGTGACGCCCCGTTGGAATTACAAATACGGGAATACGTATGCGTCACATCCGCATGGAAGGGTCGCTGCGCTCTGGGTCTGGGGCCCACGCTCCCGACGTTTTCTCGTGCGAAAATTCTTTTTTTTTTTTTGTGTGATTTTTCTTCCCTTATAATATTCCGAGAAAAAATTGTAAAAAAAAGAAGAAGAAAAAGGGGAATGGAGCTCCGTACGAATCGGCTCTTGCGGAGCCGGCTGAGCCGATGGCAGAGTGGAGAGGACTGATTTGCCCTGGGCCACGCCCATCGGTGCTCTCGAACTTCCCCTGTGCCGGACCCATCTTACTGGCCTCGCGTTTTGACCGTTCGATTTCGCGCCATCTGTCCAGACGTGTCCCACCGACAAAAATAAAAAGAGTTAATAAAACCCAAAAACTCAAACGATTAAGTTGCGACAAATTTACAAAAAACCCTAAACTAAAATATTTGTGATAAATTTATCCATTTCAATTATCATTAAATTAATATTATGAAAAACTACAAATCATTATATCCATGACAAACAAAAGTTAAAACTCCAAGTTAGTATATCAAACTATCAATTTAATGATAAAATTTAATTTATTTATGTTTGTCGAAAGATGATAGATTTATTATAAATATATAAAAAAATCAATTTGAGATAAATTTATAAATTTATGATTTTTCATAATATGAATGAAATTTTATTTATTTAATCCGATCATTGAAATTTAATCCAATTTGTAGTACTGTCTCAGGATTTTTGATAATTTTGTCCTTAGACTACATGAATATATTCAATGTTATCGATAATATTGAATATTGAATAAATTAAAATTTTAAATATCTCAGTATATGTTAAATTAAAATTAAAGAACAGTAATCGATAGATTAAATGACAAGTTTGTCGTTATCCGAAAAGAAAATCCTCAGTTCTCACTCTCCTCACCCCACATCCCACACGAAGCGACGCCGGAGGTCAGGACGCGAGGTCCAATCCAAGCGTCCGCGTCGTGCGGGGACACGGCACGGGGTTCGAGGGCGAGGGGGACAGTGGGTTCCCCCGGCACAGGGGCCGCACCCACGTTGGTGATGTCATGTATATCGACGGATGATTGGTCCTCGGGACTGAATCGAAACTGGGGAAATTCATTGATCCCCGCTGCCGGGATATCGACCGCGAAAGTGCTCGAGCGATTGGACGGATACCAGACCAAAAAGTCATAATCGTCTGCTTAAACCATGTCGAAATCACACTTAACGGTCACTTTCGCGTGTAAGCCGATCTCGAACGCATGCGCAGCTTGATTTGGCTGTTACTTATTACCAGATGGACACGGCTCCCATCCTGTTGCCGAGTCGATTCTTAGGAATTTACCCATCAGTAATGATGCGATGCCAGTATCAAGACTCTTGATGTCGATATCATGTCAGAAAGAATGTTTGGGAGAAGTTAAGTAATTTGATTAAAAAAAGAAAAGCAACTGACTTAGGACATATATGACATTACGGGATCAATTATAATCTCATAGTCTTATAATTTTCTAATATAAATAGTTTGTCATTTTCCCTCCCTAATAGCAGAAAAGATATGGTATGTATATTAGAGATCTTCTATTCATACATGGGAGCGTGTTTATGCGAAAAAATTGTGTGAATTAATTTTATAAACTTTCACATGGTTGTTAAGTGATTAGGTAATGAAAAATCATTTACGGTCAAAGAAAATATGCATACTTAAAGTTTGAAAAAGAATTCCTTAAATTGAATGTGGAAAATCAAAAAATGATTTTCTGTAAAGTGTTTTTCCTTCGTCGTGGAATTTTACTCGAAACAAACATACTAGTATGTAAATATAGATGAATTTCACACGTCAATTAGTACTTGTGCGAGTTTTGTTTGCCCAGTGAAGCCACCATTCATGGGCCCCGAGGCCAGATACTTTACAGATAAATTAAATTATTCCATCCTTTGCATAATATTAAATACTATAATAGGCATGAAATCACCAATCATACTGTATGATTAAGGTTTATTTTAAGTTTTATACTTTTATCGAAATTTTGGCTAATCCTAATATAAGACTAATATAGTGTAAAACACTTTGTACCTTTTAAGAATATAGATGTTGGCATGCACGATAAATCTTGTTGTTGTGGTATTTAGCCTCTATTTAAAAATAAATGATTTTGAAAAATATTTATAAAAAATAATATTTTGTATTGCTTGAAATTATTATTCAATGAAGATATTTTCATTATCGATAACAATTTATATCTAAAATTTTCATTAACAAGGAAGATATTTTGCACTCAATCGTCCTTTAAGTGATCTTTTTTTTAAATATGCTACTTAAATCATTTATTTTATCTGTTAAAATCCGAGAAATAAAAATTAGTTTTTCTACACAATAACATTTTTAGTGGTATTGCTCCAATTTTTCTAGGGTAACTATCTTCTTTATGCAAGTTATCAAATAGAGATTAACAACCCATATGAAGATTCCACTGTATGGGTTTAGTCTGTGGATGTCATTATCTGAACACAAGACACATGGAGATAATAATAATAATAATTTTGTTTTTTACTTTCGCTGTATTTTCAAAGTCTTAATTTTTGCATCTCCATGCTTTTGTTCTTTCTTTTTTACTTGTTCTGTTTGCCAATTTTCAGATCTTAATATACATTAATAATTTTTTTATATTAATTTCGATATTATAAACTGTTTGTATTATTTTATTATGGTTTCAATTCTATAAAATGGGTTTATCCAAATTTGAATTGGGAATAGGCATTTGACTCAAATTACATTGCTTTTATCTGTTACAACAGAAGCAAAGTCCGAGAAATAAAAATTAGTTTTTCTGCACAATAACATTTTTATCCAAAATTTTTACTCCAGAAATAGAAATGCATTTGGTAAAAAATTTTGATCTTTTGATTCTTTTAATTTGTAGTACCTTTTGTTATAATTTTTTTTTCTCCCATTCTTCCATCGTCCATGCTTAAAGTAATTTAGGGCTTAAAATAATTTAAGAAGAAGAATAAAGGGAAGGGAAAAAAAGAATTTTCAGATAAATGATAAAAAAATATATTCTATTTGTTTTTTTTTCAGATATTATATGTTGTTTGTATTATTTTATTATGGTTTCAATTCTATAAAATGATTTTATCCAAATTTGAATCGGGAATAGGCATTTGACTCAATACTAGCAAGTACTTAATGGCAAAAGCTATAGAACTTTCAGAGAAACTTACAAATTAAAATCGAGTTTGCATTTACTATAAATATCTTTCACTCAACGTTTAAATCTTTTTTTATCTCCTTGCGGGAGAAGATGCAAAGAAAAATAAGAAATAAAAAAAAATTCCACATCCTATTCTAATCAAAATCTCATAGCTTGCATACCACAAAGTCATTCTTGCTAAAAAAAAAAAACACGGTTTGTACCTTTTCTTATGACTTACTATATAAAATGTCCACAACTATCCTTGGATATATTAGTTGCTTAATAGTGCACCGATCATTAACTATAAATTTAGTCATCATCTCAAATATTTTATAAAAGTCTACGTGACAAGCTGGTCTGTATATATCTATTTATCTATATGATTAAGTAAAATATTTTCTTGCATATCACGCATAGCCGTCCGGTTGCTCTCTCCTTTCTTTCTTTTGATAAGAATCCCGTGGCAAGGGCATTTTTGTCCATAAAAAGGATAGAAGAGCAGTTTAGGAAATGTAAAAGTGAGACGAAAGAGTGCTTAGGCGTTTATTCATTTTTTCGGGAAAAAAAGTTATTTATAAAATATTAAAAAAATAATAATTACTTATAAGAAAATTAGTAAACAAAAACGAACGCATCCTCGATAATGCAAGTCCTGTGAACGAATGTCGTGGGGGCATCTGCTAATGGTCTTTAGTTAGGAATATTCCAATTTGCAATATAGCGATCACACGTGATACCGGAAAAACAGTGCTTTGAAAAAAGTTTTTTTTTTTTCAATTATATACTTGATAAGTATGCCTCGAAACTAGTCGCTAAATAAAAATAATAATATATTACTGTAGTTTTTCCTCGAGTAATGAACTCCGCAGACAATGCTTCTTTCAAAAACAACAATTAAATATACAAATATCAAAGAAAATCAGACAGCGTGGTAAATGCATGTCTAGCGATGTCAAGGGACAATCATGGCAAGACGATTCACGTTACATTATTTTTTATTGTTAACCCATGATACATACTCGACCTAAAGTAAATTATAGGGAAAATTCCAAAAAAAAGGTCAAAGTATTTTTAATTTTTTAAATAAAGGCATGAAGTGGATTTTATTCTAAATAAGGATTTGAAGTGATTATAATTGTTTCAAATAAAGGCATGGAGTAGTTACAATTGTTTTAGATAAGGGCCTAACCTCATCAGTCATCCCGCTAAGGGCATTTTTGTCATTTACCAAAAAAAAATTTCTAGTTCATCTTCTTCGTTGTTAGTGGTTGGCCGACAATTAGTGAAGCCCATAGAGGATTAGCCCTCGCCTTGGGGGAGGCTAGCCCTCGCCTCATGGCCATCCGTGAAGGGAGGGTCGTCTTACCCTAATTGGCCTCGCCCTAGGGGAGGCTAGCAAGGGCGGGACGACCCTCTCCTCACTGGTGGCCGCGGGGTGAGGGTCGGCCTTGCCCTTGTCGGACCTTCACCCAACCCTCTATGGGCTTCACCAACCACCGGCAACAAACAAGATGAACTAGAAGAAAAAAAAGGAAAAGGGAAAATAATAAATTATGAAAATGGCCTAAAGTTATATCATTATTTGAAATAAACATAATCACTTCAAGTTTTTATTTGAAAAAATGATGGCACTTCAGATTTTTATTTAAGAAAATGTGAGCACTTGAGGCATCTTTTTGAAATTTTCCCTAAATTATATTATCTTTTAAAAATTCTAAATCACCTCGTGCTGCATCAACATTTTTCTCAATGCATGACCTTGTGAATCGATCCGTCGGTCCAATAAGTAAAGTCTACATAATAATCGAAGAGAAAACCAATGAATTGGGTAAAGAAGTCGCATGCTGCAAATTCTTACCTCATTCCAAGATGTTTTCTTTTCGATACTTTTCAATTCAAAATCGAGATTCGAGTCCTTTGACTTTTTTTCACGATACGTATCTTGCGTTATTAGATGAAATGATTTATTTATTTTCACGTGAATAAATCTCGAACGGTAATAATAATGTTAGGAAGATGCCGAGAACATGACTAAAGGAGATGCCCAGTATACGACGGTATAATTATAAAAAGAGAGAGAAAAGAACCCAATTTATAATTCTCCAGATAGCTTACTAACCTGAAATGCAAAGTTGGATTTTCTGTCCGCCATATTTTCGGCAGCAACAGCTCCAAGTTTGACTTCATCCTGAGGGTGGCCTTAGTATTTATAATTCGATTCCGCTCCTCTTTTATTTTTTTTTATTTTTGGGGTATTTTTGTTATGTTGCCAAATGCCAAAAAAAGGTAGTTAGTGTTTTTTTTTTTTTACGCAATTGGCTGGTATTCTGAATCATTTTTTTCTTCGACTAAAGATCCCCCGAGCATAACTACAAATACGTATTTCGGATAGTATAGAAAAGAAGAAGAAGAGAGAGCAACAAATTTTGCCCCGGTGAGATAATCTACTATCAACTCGGATTTTTCCCCTACTCAATGAAGATGAACTTCTTGCCAGAAATTAGAAATAACGTTGGCAAAGGTAACTCGTATGCCGATCCTTTGTCACCTCAAAGCTTAAGAGCTTCAAAATTGTCTCATGGAAATTGATCTACTCACTCAACGTTACAAAGGCTTCAAGCGTGCGAATTGGACGCTCGTGCGAGAGAGAAAAAAAAAACTTTGGAAGTCATGACATATTTCGGAGGAAATAAGGAGACGTGAACAACCCGAAAATCGAAGACGGATTATGGGACAATGCATGTACAAGTGAACCTCAACTTCAAGCATATGTTAACTTATTTGTACTATTTCATTTTTGTCGTGCACGATTAAAATTTCAACAATTGTAACGTCTTTGTCAAGTACATCCGATGGGCATCCTCAATATTTGATGGAAGTACTTTTTCCGATTTAAAAAATTTGTAAACGAGAGCTCCAATTAAACTTTGATAGAAAGGGATTTTGCCATCATAATGAAGAAGACAAACCACCGAAAAACCTTACAGGATTCCATTTTTTTTTTCGACAACTTGGGACTGAGCGATCGGATTTTCCTGTTGTCACGTGAAGTACGGGGCAAGAGAAAAAAACAAACGAACGGAAAATCACATGTAAACGACGAAGCGCTTTTCGAGTAATAGGCGTGGCACGATCGCAAAACGTTAGACGAAATCCTACAAGGAAAGCTCTCGTCAATCTCCACCCCGCCCCACCAAAAAAGAAAAGAAAAGTAGGGACGACAAATTCTCAACAGCTAAGGGATTTGCATTTTGTCTGCAAGACCATTAATCTGAAAGCGACTCTCTTTGTCGGCAGCGAAGATGAGACTTCAAACCATCGAATGCCTCGTTTCTTTTCCACTTATATATATATAATCCACATAATATAATAAAAATATAATAATTTTTATACGATACTCACTTAAATAATATAATTTTTTATAATCTACTTAAATACCATATCAAAGTAAAACCGATAATTTGAGTATCAATTTTAACAAATTGCCTTATGTTGATTTTTTTATACTTTTCTTTTTGGATTGGCCACAAAACCCTTGCATAATGGGCAATGATCACCTCACCCTCAATCACAAGCAAGGTTGTGAACGCCCTCATTAGATTTGGGCGAGGTGGCATCACCCATGACCAGCGAGATTCGCCCATGACCAGCGAGATCACGATGCCCTTACCTAGGCCTTTATGGCTAATGAGGGTCAATAGTGACTCTCGTCAATCCTTAAAAAAGGGGAAAAGGAAAATATTAACTTAAATATAAAAGTATAAATTATCCATGCCAGTATCAGTAAAGTCACACGGAATGACTAATGTCTAGGTTGAATTTTCCAGCAAGGCAAGTGGCTAATGGCACTCAAATGAGCAAATAAAATTATAACATTCAAGTGAACGCCATATAAAAATTATGGCATTTTTGCGGATCTTATCCTTATAAATTTATTAAAGTATCTTTTGTTATTACAAAGCAATTTTACCTAATAATAGACGTATGAATATGAGGAGGTCATTTTTATTATATATGTATATATATATATATATGTATATGTATAGTAATGAGCAATCGCACTTTAAATAATGATATGATGTGTTGATCTTGAACCGCGTGTTATGCATGATCGTAAGATGTCTTTGATGCGATGTTTTTCTCAAAAAGTTTGTCGGGCACTATTCCACCCGATTAATCAACGTTAGTTGATATTCCCAGCTTTTAAGCCAGCACCATATTATTACGAAGAGGAGCCATCTTAAGGAGGTGAACCCCGAGCACATCGGTATTTTTAAGCTTAAGATAAAATCATTTTTGAGACTATTATAATAACTATATAATCTTCACATACTCTATAATAAGGGAAATGACAAAAACAGTCCATGGACTTTGATTTAATGTGCAATTTGATCTTCAGAATTTTAATTTGTTCAATAGTTCATTTACTTTAGCTCAATGTGCTGTGACCTGTAAATTTTTAATTTATTTAATGTAATTCCTCAACTTTTTGTACATATTTAATACAATTTCATTAGTCTTGAATTAATGAAAGGACTATATTTAATATATACCAAAATTTTATGAATTATATTACACATTGAGTTAAAATTCAATTGCCACATTAAATAAATTAAAAATTCACGGGTTAAATTGCATAATGAGCTAAATTTCATTAATTATTTGTGGCATTATAAAAAAGAAGAAGAATTGGATGAAGCTGCTTCTTTTCTTCTTCCTCTCTCTCTCTCTCTGCTGCATGACTTGTCACGAAGTTTTACCTGTGTGAATCTTGACAAAGGAGACGTACGTTAACCAAGAAAAGCGAAGTGGGAATATATTGAAAAACCAAAGGAGGAAGAATCTTGCACAAGTGGAAGCCTACAGGACATGTTTTCTTCCTTTCACTGCGGAACCATGTGACTGCTGGTCGTAATAAAAAGGGAAAAAGTGCACGTACTTCGACACTATTTATGCTATATATATTGTCACGAGAGGTGTATATAGCTCGTAGACTTTGCTTTATAGAGAATTGTTTCCTTCTTCCATTCATATTATTTGTTTTTCTGATGATATAATGGATATATATTGTTTTGGCGGAAATAGGAAAATCGGATAAACAAGAAAAACATTCGAATGAATATAAAGACTAAAGTCTTTTTCAACACACTGTTCAACCGAAGATTAATTTAAATAAAAAACATTGTTTCGTCAAATCTTCATAGCCCGTCTCATTCTCGTGTTTTGAGGAATCCAGTTTTTTAATTTATCTTGATCATTTTTTTTGCCAAAAAAAATATATTAATTGCTTAAAAAGATACGTGAGAAGTACATAGAGTTCATAACAAATCAAATTGAAGCAAAACCCATAATGATACAAGAACAAAGCCAAATCCAAAGAATGAGGAGGATCAACAAAGCGATTGCAAATTTAAGCATATATTCATTTGTTAAAAACGAATCTGTCGAGCAAAATAATTGGCAATTGATTGTTGGATCTTGTAGATGAGCATATACCCAAAATTTCTTCATCAGTATCATCAGTAATTACAGCATTACCGGTCCATGATCTAGATCACCTCTTGCCCTTTCTCTTATAAAACGAAAAAAAAAAAAAGACGTTGAAATCTAGATTTTCTTGGAGGATGCATGAAGCTGTTATGATGAGCAAGAAAATGCACATTATTGCTGTCTTGAGCAACGAGTGACTCAAACATGAAGTCGACATCTCGAGAAGAGACAAGGCATGGTGACCCACGGAAGGATGAGAAGGCATTAAATGTGGATTGCAATGATCGAGCCGGGTCATGTATAACACAATTCCTGAGGATTCAGAAGACATTTATGGACTTCCAGACAACGTGATTCAGAAAATGCATCACGATTTATCATGGTCGACCACAATTCTCAAAAGGGTACATCCTCTCATGGAATATCTTGAATGTTGATCGTCGTGTCTTATCATGAGAATGTGTCCATTTCTTGTGCATGTGATGTGGATTGAATCACGCATCGATTTCTCTTGCATGTAGTGGGAGCCAATTCATGCCCAAATTCGGAAAATGCAAAACATATCACTACGTATGTCCACACGCAAGGGTCGCCACCTTAGATAAGCCGTTCACATTAGGATTTTTGGACCACCTTACCCGGGGCAACAAGATTGCAATAGGAGGACCACTTAAAACTCCTGTTGCATCTATCTTAAAAGTTTCACGCGTTTTCTGTTCTTTTTTGGTTTTTTTTCTCCTCTTTTTGTTGTCTCCAATGTTCGAATGCGACCCTCGACAGTGCAGAAACCACCCTAATGAAAAGGAAAATGATTACGTAGTTTCATTTTTTTTGGAAAAATGAATAACTTGAAAAATGTGTTCTTAAAAATAATAATTTATATCGTTCAAGATAATTAGTCATCGAGAATTTTTTTATTATTGATAATAATTTATATTTAAACATTTTCATGGACGGTGAAAATATTTTTCATTCGTTTATTATTGTGAATGACCGAGTGATTATTTTTAGGATGTTTTTAAGCCATTCATTTTCCATGAATTAAACGAAACTCGTGTTCTCTTTTGCATTCCTTTTTGTTTTTGTTAATACTGTAAAAAAATCAAATTAGTATATATGTATACATTTATTTTAAACTAATATTTGTTTTGCAAAAAAATTTAAAATCGGCACAATCATGCCACATTCGTCCCAACTTGAATTTTGTATTATAAATGAGAAATGATTAGGTTATGGTTTTTAATCTGCCGAGAATAATGATTTTTTTGAATAAATGGTTTATTCTAGACCAAAAAAATAAATAATAGATATTATAAATTATTGTGGGGCCAATTATTTTCAAGAATTTGTGGTTCACGATAAGTTGTTATTTTGATAGTAGCCTAAGTATTGTCATGTTAGCAAAGTCTTTGTAAAATATCTCAAATTGGTACTTTCGTGCTACATTTACCAAAATTAATATTTGTATCACAAAAAATGCCAAACTTGCATATTAGTATCACAAAAAACCCAAACTAGTATGTCTATAATAAATCTACCAAAATCTAGAGAAAAATCGAGGCAAAATAAGATGTTTTAGTAGATTTTGAAAGCTCTTATGGAAAAACTAGCAGACTTCCCAATTTCACTTCATTTTCTTTAGATTTGGCTTTCCAAAACAATGTCGTTTAAGGGACCCATTTACATTAAATTTCTGCATTGAATCAATGTCTCGTGCAGATACCCAAATTGTTTTCTAGGCATCTGTCAACGTCGGCAATTTAGTAGAATATTAGAGCTAAGTGCACCGGTTTACTATTTTTTTACACAAAAATTAGTTTGGAGTAACGCAAATGGTACAGATTTTTTATTTTTCGTGACATCAAAATTAATTCAAGATAAATGTGATGCGTGTGTATTGATTTAAATTTTTTTATGGCATTAATTATTATTTTTAAAAATTCCGGTAATCGTAAGAGTCCATTGATATGGTACAATGACTGGGAGTCACAGAAGTCGCTGACCCAGCAGCAGGAGCAGGAGAAACCGTTAAACGCGGCTAATTAATAACAACAGCTTACTTAAAGGCCTAATCATTGGAGAAAACTATTAATAGGACCCTTGTAATCAAAAGGCTTCATACTATATTTTGAAGCACACCCTACATATGAAATAAGTACTCGGCCATCCACTTTTGGTATCTCATCATAACAAAAGTGATGGTTAATGCATCGTGATTTTCTGTTAAACTTATTTGTCAAGCATGACCACATGAAAAGCTACGATGCCATTTTACTCTGTGTTTGTAACAAAATGAAGTATTAATAATCCATGAACTTTAACTCAGTGTACAGTGTAATTCATGAACTTTAGCCCAATATATAATATCATCCCTAAACTTTAATTTTTTCAGTATAGTTCTTAAACTTTCGGCACATATTTTATTTAAGCCCCCATCTATACGGAAAATATTCAATTTGTCATTGAACATGTAACCGAACTCTAATAACCATATTGAGCATATTAAAAGTTAAGGGATGACATCGAAAATTAAGTTAAAATTTAGAGATCATATTAAATAGATTTAAAGTTTAAAGATCGCATTACGCATTTTGTCTTTTATGTGACCATCCCTAAAATGAACCTACTTACTATGAAAATGAATGTATTAAACCGTACTATTCCAATCATTAAAATCCATCCTGTTTTCTTTTATGACGACTAGGGAGGAGGGGGGCGAATGAGTAATTTTACGCAGGCCCCGACGGTCCACCAGGGTAGCGCCGAGCCAAAAAAAGAAGCTCCGCGTGTCGCGCCGAGCCGAGCACCGGGAGAGGTGTCGGGGTGGGGGGCAAATAATTGAAAAAGTGAAGACCGGGTGGCGCTTGTGGGAAATAATCATTTAGGCACATGCATATATCTCGCCCATCGTACGGCTTTCCAAATCCCGCCTGTCGCTTTACCGATCTGGTAAAATCCCCTCCCTCCCCATTGGGTAAAATAGGAGCAATATCAGCATTAAAATATCAATAAACGTCATTATTTTTGCTATAATTTAAATTTAACATTTTCAGTTTAGGAAAATGCCGACACCTCTCTTTGACCGCTTTTATATTTTTCTGGTGAGAAGGAATGTTGAGAAAATAGTTACTATATATATATATATATGATAACCTTGGGTTTGTATTGATAAAGTTTCCAATATATCATGACAAAACGAATATTACCCATATGTGAAATTGCATAGCAAATTGGTTCATAAAATTTGTTTAAAAAAGGAGTAAAAATACCAACACAAATCGATGATGTGAAGATTGAGAAAAACATAACTATAAAATGATATGGATTATCGCTCTTAGTTGTTGCATATGAACTAATCTCATAAAGATCATGTCAAAATAAATAACTTCATAGAATTACATCCTTTCGTGCTGCGATGTATCTTTATGCATGTATGATGTTATCAATTTGATAAAATCAATAGTTGATAGTTACCTTTTTTTTCCCAGAGAAGAATAGTGTTGAAATCCTTTTGCAATAAAAACGAATCATTTATAATTATACTAGCGTTGTTAAAGAAAATACACATATACACATTTAGACATCATGATTGGTATAATTTTCCATAGTACGAACTTGAATATAGTTTATATAATACTTTCAATCATCATAAAATATAAACTTAGACTTGTTATTTTGACTCACGAAACAATAAAAATCCGTACAAGAGATGGACAGTGCATGTGGTTCGAAGATTTCAAAAGTCGTCGTATCCATGTTCATGCATGCAAACTCATAAAAATCGAACAAAACATCGAGAGCTTTCTAAGCTCGGTGGAGCAATTTCACTTGTCCATATCAATACCATCGAAAGCAAAAATACAAGAGAGCATAACGATCTTTAAAAAAAAACCAATAAATGGGATGGAAATTACTCCGACAGGGTTTTCTTTTACAAAATTATCTCTAATTTGCTGAAAATAAATTCCTTTATGTATATTGGCAACATATGCCTTGTCCTATTTTTTGGAATTCAGATTCCATCGGTGGTCGATGATAAAATAAACTTTTAGAATGAATAAATAATAATATAAATATAAAGAACAGGGGAAATAAGCAAAAAGTGGGATTGGGAAAATGTAGGATTTTTAGGACACGCACAGCATGTCCACCCATTACATGAAAATGTGGGATTTTTGGTTTTTTAGGACACGCACCGCATGTCCATACACATACGAACATAATTATTTTTCTTGGTTTTTTCGTTGTAATTCCTCACCAAATCCCACCACCATCAAGGATATACGACGACCGCGCAACTGCTTAAATTTCCCCATGTGACCACTGTTCCTCGACCACGTCCTCTCTCTCTCTCTCCCCCCCGCTCTCTCTCTCTCTCTGCTCTGCTCTGCGAACATCACCATTGACAGGGGAGTGAAGGAGCTCCGAAAGGAGCTTAGAATCTTTTCTAATCCTCGTCGGTTTTCTGTGCCTATTTTGGCTTTGGGGCTTCTGGGCAGCTCAGAAACCGAGAGGCCAGCTCAAGCAATTCGCCAAGTTCTCTCCTTTTTCTTTTGTTTTTTTGGGGGATTGAAGTCGCTTTTGCCCATGCGACTTTTCTGAGCTCTGTATAATTGCAGACTCTCAATCTTGAGCTGGTTGGGTATTCTTTTAGCCGAAAATTAAAGTGCCCGCATTGCAAGAAAGTGGTATTTTTCTAGGGGGGGTCTCCTCGTAGGGCCAAAGTGTTTTAGTTCTCTGGGTGAAAAGGGCAGATCTTTGGTCTGGTTCTTGGTTTGTGAGCTTCAAAACAAGAAAACACGAGCTAGTGATACTGATGCTTTTCCCTACCACTTAGGAACTTTCGCTGGTGTCATCTGATGAGGGTTCACGACTGTTTTTTTTTTTTTCCTTTCTATTTCCGGTGAAATCGACTCATTTTGATGTTCGTCCCATTAACTCATTTATGCACAACTCATTTTGATTTCTTCCTCCGATTTTCTTGGTGAAATTCGACCCATTTCCCCAACACTTACTAACAGGAAGTTCATCTGCTTCTTTTATCAACCCTCCAGCGTCGGTTGAAGTTTTTGGCCATGCCCAAGAAAAACGCCATGCCTCGTTTTCTCATTTGATGCTCTGAACAGAAAGTCTCTAGTTTGACCTTCTCTTCGTGTTTTAGTGAACATCTTCTTGGGCGAAAGCCATATTCTTCTTTCCTTTTGGAATTATTGCTTGTTGGTTGAATTGGGAGGAGGAGGAGAGTACTTGAGGAAAAGCCATCTGGGTCATTGCTATCCGGATGCAAGAGCAAGTAATTCGGAACAATTACATTCCTTTTTCCTGTTTCTTGATAGAAGATTGAAGGTTCTTGAACAAGCGGAAGATACCTAGTCCGAAAAAAGAGGTATTTCTGCTGCTATATTTGTTTATTTTCGAGTATGGCAAGTGGAATGGAGAACCAGGGGAAGATTCCTGCAAATTTGAAGAAACAGCTTGCTCTTGCTGTGAGAAAAATCCAATGGAGCTACGGAATCTTCTGGTCCATCTCAACCAGACAGCCTGGGTACTAATAATTTCATCTCAAACATGTTTTTCCATTTCTATTTTTGGTCATTATAATAGCTATTGGTTTCATGCATAGCAGAAAAGATCCATTATTATTCATATTTGCATGCTACAACACTTTGTCCTGGCTCCAAAGTTTGTCCTCTTACGGTTCTGGAAATAGTGCAGCGTGGTATGAATGATTTGCAGTTCCAAACTGTGGGGGACAGATGCAAGGAGCCAATTTGATGAAAACTTCTATGTTTTGATTTTCTTTTCCTTTTTCTAAGAATGCTTGCTTTGTATTATTGTACATGCCATTGTCTGTCTTTTCTGAAAATTCAATTATAATTGGCTTTACTACTTGATATCTTTCTTTTCTTACTTATATAATATCCGAGAAGTCTGGATTTTATCGATTTTTTTTATGTTCTTTATCTGTTGTTATGTGAAATCATCTGGAAATACATATTTACGGGAAGGAAAATGGATAGCTAATTTTTTATTGTTTGATGGTCGAATTATTTGTGTTGAAATTGGTAATTCCCGCAGTACTTCAACAAGTTGAATTAGCCCTTCGGCGGTGAAGGGTTATGTGCTTGATTGTGATTCTGAATGTGGTCCACAATGTGATCACTGCAGGGTCTTGGAGTGGGGTGATGGGTACTACAATGGAGACATCAAAACCAGGAAAACAATTCAAGCCGTGGAACTTAATGCTGACCAGATTGGTATGGAGAGAAGCGAGCAACTGAGGGAACTATTTGAGTCTTTATCCGCTGGTGAATCCAGCCCACAAGTTCGAAGGCCTTCAGCGGCATTGTCCCCTGAAGATCTCACAGACACGGAGTGGTATTATTTGGTTTGCATGTCGTTCATCTATGACATTGGCCAAGGGTAATCACTGATCATTCTCCGAGTCTTACACTTATGTTAGAATGCTTGGACTTTTGATATACAGCCTTGAGTTCCTTGTCTGCACCCTCTGCACGTGCACAATCTGATACAGATTATTGAGTTTTGATACAAACTGCAGTGAAGCTAAACTATTTGCCATGATTCTAATGTGCCAATGGTCTGTCTCTCGAGGGTCATAATGGTAATTCTTCAGCTGCACTATGCTGCAGGTTGCCAGGAAGAACATTAACTACAGGACAACCTACCTGGCTCTGCAATGCCCATTATGCAGATAGCAAAGTGTTCAGTCGCTCTCTATTGGCAAAGGTTCGTGACGATCTCGAGCTAAAAAATTTTCATGGATGTTATCTGATCTGCAACGATTTTCTGATATGCTCAAGATGATTGGAGATCACTGATATAATTTTATGTTTGGTTTTGTTGCACCAATGGAACCTGTGGGACCATCCTCCTCAGAGTGCATCCATTCAGGTAAATTTTCATTTTCAGAAGAATTTTAACCAAAACGCTAAAGTCCTTCTCAAAATGTCTTTAGCTACTTCTCATGTCATCCACTCATTCAAGTAGCCACCCATACCAAGAGGAGGGTGAATTCCCATGCGAGATCATTAGTATTTGAGTGCCATATCCACCATTACTGTTGACATAGCAGGACCACCTTGGCCATTCTCATCCATTATGCTTTTGCAAATTCATAAAGTAACCGATGGCTTTAGAATGAGCAGAATTTAGCTAATCTTAACATCTGTACATACTTTAAACATAATGATTTACTTAAAAGACGCTGGCGGGAAGTGATTGAGTCCTTCAAAAGTAACTCATGCTGGTACCTCTATGATCATAACAATTGCTCAACTACACAACGGGGGGCTAATGGGCCCAGACAGTTCGTGAGTTGGCTTGTTTTCCCTCGTACACTTTTCCCTGCTTGAGGGCACATTTCCTCATTTACTGTTTGAAGATACATATAGGTGTTGTAGTCGGTAAGCCAGTGATTAAAGCTGATTTTCTTGGTCTCAAACTGTCAATAGCCAGTGGAAAGCCTGACTTAACCACCAACCAGTGTAAACATGTCCCCCAGATTAATGTTAATTGATATGTGATCTTTTCTGGGTTTCAGACTGTGGTATGCTTTCCATTTCTGGGGGGTGTGATTGAGCTCGGTGTGACTGACCCGGTATGGTGTCTGTATCTCACTCCTGCTTCTTTTACGAGTAATTTATTTTTTCTTTTTTGGAAAATGCAACTGCAATTTAAGCCAACTGGTCCTAATGGAATTATTTGCAAAGGTTTTGGAGGACCCTGGTGTCATCCATCAAGTCAAAAGTACTCTCTTGGAAATAGCTTCCAAGAAATTCTGTGCTTTTATTGGAGATACAAGAAACCATGACGATGTTGATATTCTCGATCATGACATTCTCGACACCAAATTGGTTCCTGTGGTAAGAGAACTGGATATGGTTTCTCCAGACAACAGCTCGAATGATTTTGAGGCCAATCGGCTACCGGAGAATTCATTTATGGTTGAAGCAATAAATGGAGTAGCTTCTCAAGCACAAAGTTGGCAGTTCATGGATGAAGAGTATAGCAACTGCTTCCACCATTCCGTGAACTCCAGCGATTGCATATCCCAAACCGTAGTTGAACCCACAAACTTAAGGTCAGTCCAAGAAGATGACAAGGCAAATGACCCTCAAGGATGTGATTACACAAAACCAACCATGTTGGAGAATGAAAATGATGATGTGCATTACCAGAGTGTCCTTTCATCGCTTTTGAAAACATCGCACCAGTTGATCGTTGGGCCACATTTTCAAAGGGGTAATAAGGAGTCGGGTTTTGTCGCTTGGAAGAAGGGACAGTTTCTATCTCCGCAAACAACGCAAGGTGGGACGCCGCAAAGGGTACTGAAGAGAATCCTATTTCAAGTTCCACGAATGTATGATAATGCTCTCGAGTCCCCCTTAGAAGATGGCCAGGAAAATGGAGTTTGGAGGCCGGAGGCTGATGAAATTGGTCTGAACCATGTGGTATCAGAAAGGAAGCAAAAGGAAAAGATCAACGATCGCTTGGGTGTACTTAAATCCATGGTTCCGTCGGTCAGCAAGGTACTTGGAAAATTTCTCTGCTGCCTCAAATTGATCGTGGTAGCTCGTCTCCAGAATCTCTTATTATGGCTTTTTATCTTTTGTGACTGCATGTGATGCAGGTTGACAAGCTGTCTATATTAGATGACACCATTGCGTACCTGAGAGAGCTCCAGAGTAAGGTTGAAGAGCTGGAATCTTGGGGGATTTCGACAGAAGTAGAAGCGAAATCGAGAAGAAAGCCCCATGACATGGTTGAGCGGACTTCTGATAACTGCGGGACCCATGTGACAGGCTCGGGCAAGAAGCCGGTCATGAACAAGAGGAAGGCCAGCGACGTCGATGGCATGGAGCCGGAGACCAATTCTGTAGTGCAGAGAGATGTGTCTGCTGATAATTTGACAGTCAATATTAATGATAGGACTGTGCTAATCGAGATGCAGTGCTCTTGGAGGGAGGGAGTATTGCTCGAGATCATAAACGAAGTGAACAATCTCCATTTAGATTCTCAATCGGTTCAGTCATCAGCCATCGACGGGATTCTGTCCTTGACCATCAAATCTAAGGTAGGAATCAAGTAATACTTTGGTATGCTGTTTTCAGAAAAAAAAGAAAATAATTAGCTGTAATGTCTTGCCGAGATCAATCATTTTTCATCAAGGTTACTGCACTTGATTGCTCATAAGAGATGCACAGCACATCCTATGCTATGTGAGCCCGAGCATTTCGTCCATGGTCGAGATCGCTCTATTCTAATGACCTCCATTTCTAATTTGCAGTTCACAGGGTCGACGGTAAAGTCTCCTGCAACAATCAAACAAGCACTCCAGAGATTCGCTCGGAAACGGGGACATTCATCTCCATACTAGTAACTGCATGTTGGTTTACATGACACCACGATCTTAGCATAGTCCTCTGTATCGCAAGGCCACTGTTCGCAAGGCCACTGTAGAAGCCTGCTGAGTAGTTCTTCACGACAGTTGTTCTCGGTAGATAGTCCAATAAAATGTAGGCGAATTCTGCGAACATTGTAGTTTGTACTTAATATGACACGTTCATCACATGCCTTTGTACCTAAGAGAAATCAATGACTTCATCTGTTTTCTTTGCTGCTGTGGATGTTCTTATGATATTGGCGTTCGATATCGCACGTGGCAGCTACTTTCTTGACGTGCCCTTGTGTCGACTTGAAGAGTAGTTTAAACAGCATGTACTGTACTTAAATTTGTGGCATTTCTAAATTTCTATGGATCACGATAGTTATTAAAAACAGTGGCTCGAATATGATAAATCGTGAAAGAGGGAATATGTCAATGCCCTGACATTTACACACTTCCGATTAAGTTCATATCCTCGTTTTCGAAACCAAAGATTGGTCGAAGTTTTTATCTTTATCTTGACCTCTTATTCTGCATAGATTAACATTACCATGTACATATACATAACATAACTAAGTAGAAACGAGTCTTTTCAGGTAAAAAAGCGTCTGAGTAAAGGCGCTTAGCAATTATTTTGAGAATAATATGAAAAATTGACCTACAAGAACTCCTTAATCTTCAACTCCTCCTGTCCATTTGAACATTAATTTTTGCCTAATTTGTATAAAAGTGATAACAAGGCCGGCCATCCCGTGGTATAGCGCTGATCTGATGGTCCACTCCACGGTCCAAGCCCATGTTTCTTGAACGTTCCGTGCCAAACTATGTTGCGAAATTTGCGAATCGAATTGCAAGGTTTCAACGACGACGAGGTCCCTCTTGTCGCCTTGTCTTTAATGGAAGTTTGTCACCATCGACATGATTTTTCTGTCCAACTGCTCCCACCAGATATGTTTACCTCAGCCAGACGGCAAATGGGAGCATGACTTTTGAAAAGAACTTGAGGTGATTTTTCAAGGGTTCTCACGTCAGCTTGAAACCGAGAAAGAAATACTTTTCCCTCATTTTCTCTTTTTTTCCTTTTGGTCAACGTAATGGTGCTGGAAGATGGAGTAAGAGAAGGGGCTGACACCTTAAAAGATCTCAATTTTAGGTACAATCTAATTCCAATTCTATCATAAATATTTTTTTTTTATTCTGGTAAAAAAACTCTCGAGTTTAGGTCTAGTTCTAATTCACCCTAATTGATTTTTTTCTCGTGAAAAACCAACAACTTTTACTTGAGTTCTAAGTTTGCCCTCTTTAATGGTCTGTCTATCCAAAATTTCTTTTGACAATTGAGAGATGGAAAATTCTTGAACGCGAGCTATTTGACCGCAAGAGATGGAAGACTTTCTAGCACAAGAGATTGAATAATGAGCATCAAATCGAATATCCCCGAGCAAGATGGAAGGAAGGCTCTCTTAAAAGCAAGAATAATTGAAGAAGGCCGGTCCTAATTGTTTAGGAACTAGATCTAAAGTTATTGGCATTTTATGAGGTAAAAAATAATAATTTTAAGGTGGAATTGAGACTGGACCAAAAATTAAGATTTTTTACAAGACAATTTTTTTTTTGGTAGAATCGAGATTAAAGCTAAGTTGAGGTTCTTTTAGGATATTAGATTGCGGGAGAAGTAAGTGGGAAGGTGTACTCTTTATGCAGGAATTGAGCATGGAAAAAGAAAAAATTTATATAATTGTAAGGTACACCCTTAGCACAAAATATTATTAATGGAAATAGTCATGAAATATCTCATCTGTCAATGGAACAAATTCATCTACTAAAATTAAAAATTTTGTGCACGACGGGGCTTGAGCTTTACTTGTGCGGCGATTATTTATTTATTGCTGGTGTATCAAATAAAAGAAAAAAAAAGAGAGTGATTAGCGGTGGGCCCCAATATACAGCTCGCTTCGTGGGTCATGCCTGTGGCCCGTGGCCGGACTCGGTGGATCTGATCCGATCGATTTCGAAGAGAGAGGACTCCCTGGAAAATTTTGAGTTGCGAGCGGGCTTATGGTCTAAACTGGGCTCGCAGTCGCACTTTGGACAAGGCTCTCTTGAGGCCCGATGCCTGGGCCTGAATTCAGGGCCCACATTTTCCGATGAGCCCGGCCCGTAGAAGAACAGTACTACAGTGACGAACCGAACGTCAGCGGCTGGCGACCGTGGCGTAAAAATTGGACGCAGCCACAAAATATCTCAAATTTTGCCCGTAACACATGTATCTTATATGCGATATATTTATCTCAAAAATTTTTTTTTTGTGTGTAAAAAATTGGGAAAATTTCAAATTTTTTAAAAATAAAGCACAGTGGCGGGTTTATGCCGAATAAGGGCCGAAAGTGACACATGTATTTTGTTTGATAGAATTTAACAAATAAAAAAATGTGATATATTTTTTTTTTGATCTCAAATTTTTTTAGGATAAATATATGTTTTAAAGATACAAGTTTGAAATTTTTTTTTAGTATTATAAATTTTTTTTTTATGACTATAAAAATTTCAAACTTTTTTTTTTCATAATTTTTAGGATAAATGTGTTGTAAGGATATAAGTTTGAAATTTTTAACATTATAATTTTTTTTTTGAGATAAATGTGTCACATTATGCAAAATAATAAATGCATTTATAAGTTTGGAGTTTTCTGTATTACAAAAAAAAAAAAATTGGAATATACATTACAAAAATTTAGGGTTTTTGATCATTTTTTCCCGAAAAATTTCTTTCTCCTTCTCGTCTTTCCAACTGCCAAACCCGCGCTATCCATTTTGCTAAAACCCTCTGCTGCTTCTCTCTCTCTCTCTAACTCCACCATCCATGTCTCTGTCTCTCAGCGACCCTCTTCCCTCTTCCTCACACTCTCTCTCCCCAAGCCCCGAGCTTTCTCTCTCTAAAGCCAAGGCGCAGGCGCTACTGCTTCTTCCCCTCCAGACCCCACCGGCCCCTCCTCTCTCCTCTCCGCCCCAACCCGCCTCTCGCGGTCGCCCCCCCGGACGGCAAGTCCTTCCCGGACCCCGCCGACGACGACCCGCCCGAAGCCCCCGAGGACTCCGAGCACGGCGTCTCCAAGTTCCAGCAAATCCACCGCCAGGCCTCGCGCGCCCGCCGTATCCAGGAGGACGACTTCAAGAAGCACCAGTCCACGTACCTCGCGGCCATCGCCGACGTCGAGGACGCCCCCGAGGAGGATGCCGCCGACGCGCCGGGGGACGCCGGAGACGATTTGTTCGGGGAGATCGACAAGGCCATTGCTTTGAAGCGGAGGGAATTCGTGAAGCAGGGCCTGCTGAAACCGAATTCCAAGAAGGCTAAGGTGAATGGGGAGGAATTGGCGGAAGAGTTGGAGCCCGAAGAGGTCGTGGACTTGGAGGAAATTCAGGAGCTTCGAGGGCTGCAAGTCGCGTCCGGGGACGATGCTGATGATGGGGAAGATGATGGTGCAAGGGAGTTTGATGACGAGGTGAGTGGTAATCTGGGTAGGAGTAATGGTGGGTCTGTATCAGATTCTTCATTCGATTTGGATTTCGATACTTATGGTAGGACTAAGGCCAGGATAGTCGAACCCAAGTTTAGGATCACTCTGGCTGAGCTCTTGGATGAGAGCAAGGTTGTTCCAGTTTCGGTTTATGGGAACTTGGAGGTTGAGATCACGGGGATTCAGCATGATTCGCGGGTGGTGAGTTCAGGGGATTTGTTCGTGTGCTGTGTTGGGAGGAAAACTGATGGGCATTTGTTCTTGAGTGAGGCTGATAAGAGAGGTGCGGTTGCTGTGGTGGCCAGTAAAGAGATTGATATAGAGGAGACTTTGGGTTGTAAGGCGTTGGTGATTGTGGAGGACACGAATGCCGTGTTGCCTGCTCTGGCAGCATCATTTTATAGGCAACCTTCAAGGCATATGGCAGTCATTGGGATAACGGGGACATATGGGAAAACCACCACCTCATATTTGATTAAAGGGATGTATGAGGCCATGGGATTGAGGACTGGGATGTTAAGCACGGTAGCTTATTATGTGCATGGGGATAATAAGTTGGAGTTGCCAAACACAGACCCAGATGCCGTGTTGGTCCAGAACTTGATGGCCAAGATGCTTCATAATGGGACTGAAGCAATTGCTATGGAGGCTTCTTCACATGGACTGGCTATGGGCAGGTATAACGAGGTTGATTTTGACATTGCAGTTTTTACGAACTTGACTTCCGACAATTTGGATTTTCATGGAACCGAGGAGGAATACAAGGCTGCTGAGGCCAAGTTGTTCTCAAGGATGGTGGATCCTGAAAGGCATCGGAAGATTGTTAACATTGATGACCCCAATGCACCTTTTTTCATGGCACAAGGAAACCCAGATGTGCCTGTTGTGACTTTTGCAATGGAAAATAAGAATGCAGATGTTCATCCACTGAAGTTTGAACTTTCCTTGTTTGAGACTCAGGTTTTGGTGAACACTCCTAATGGGATATTAGAAATATCATCTGGGTTGCTTGGAAGGCACAATATTTACAATATACTTGCAGCTGTGGCAGTTGGGATTGCAGTTGGAGCACCCTTAGAGGACATCGTTAGAGGAATAGAGGAAGTTGATGCAGTTCCTGGTAGGTTTGAGCTAATAGATGAGGAACAAGCATTTGGAGTGATTGTGGATTATGCTCATACCCCTGATGCGCTCTCCAGACTCCTTGATTCTGTTCGAGAGATTGGGCCAAGGAGGATTATAACAGGTGTGCATACGTTGCCATCTTTATCTTCTTAATACAGGATTGTTCTTGCATAGCTTCTTATAGTCACATGTCTAATGCCTTTACTAAATAAAAAGATCATCTCCTTGATCCAACTCTTGTAAAAGGTGACAATTACAGATGCCATTTGATGTCGTACAAGAGCTTTTAGCAAGAGAGATTTTGGTAGATTTTAACGGGCATGTTTTACTGGATATGTTTAGTACTTGCTTACTTCACAATCAAAAGGAATTTGTCCTTATATTTTTTTTACGTGCTTTGTAGCATGTAATCATATTCACTGTGATCACATTTTGAAAAATTGGAAAAAAAACCGAATTTTGACATTGTTTTACTCTTTCCTTCCTTGAATTTCAAGTTTGTTATCAATCCCTAATCAAATTTTCTGAAAACTGGAACTACTCTTTACATCTGACTGTTACTTGCTGTGTCCTGTGAAGTAATTGGTTGTGTTGGCGAGAGTGATAGAGGGAAGAGACCCATGATGACAAAAATAGCTACTGATAAAAGTGAGGTGACAATGCTGACATCAGACAATCCAAAGACTGAAGATCCATGTGAGTGAAGTAATTGGAGTTACTTGTATATGTAGGTTAATTTGTTCATGAAGCTTTTAACAACAATGAGCTGCTCTGTTGTCGACAGTGGACATTCTCGATGACATGCTAGCTGGAGTTGGATGGACAATGCAGGACTACTTGAAATATGGGGAGAACGACTATTATCCACCTCTGCCTAATGGCCACAGGCTTTTTTTGCACGATATTAGACGAGTAGCTGTACGTGCCGCCGTTGCTATGGGTGAGGAAGGTGATATGGTGGTAGGTTTTTGAGGCCTTTTTTCTACTGCTCTCATCTTAATAATTGCTTAACATCACTCTATGTTCAACAAGATAAGCATCTAATAATTGCAAAATAGTTTGAAGCAGTGCCACATCCCTTTGGAGGTTGCATTTGTCAATGTTGATTTTTATGATCTGTACGTTCGAGAAGCTTATCTTATGGTGCTTTTGAAGGGATATAGTGTAGTTAACTGTTCCTCTTTGGAATTATACATTTACCACCTCAAAGAATTTTCATAAACAAAATGTATGTGCACCTTAGAAGGTTCAATAAAATATCACATGCGAAGCTCCTATGGTACTTTTTGCATTATTCTGTTTTAATTGTTCCCATTTTCTTATATTCTAATCTTGATTACTACTTCTTTGATATAGGTGGTGGCTGGCAAAGGCCATGAAGCTTACCACATAGAAGGTGACAAAAAGGAGTTTTTTGATGATAGGGAAGAGTGTCGAGAAGCATTACAGTATGTTGATGAACTTCATCAAGCTGGAATAGACACAAGTGAATTTCCATGGCGGTAAGTGAATTTTCTATTGCAATAACATGATATAATCTGATTTGGGTAATGATCATTTATTTCAAGGCAGATTTAGCTTTTTCAGAGAAATTTATATATCACCTAAAGTTAGATAACCAGGTGGTGAAGTTGAAATTGATATCTAGTTCCACATCAATTTAGGGAGGTGGCGCTCAACTCATATGACCTCACTGGGAAGAGAGTGCTATTGTTCCTTACACTTATCCTGCCATTACATATTTTTAGCATGACATATGCGTGATTGTTTGCAGTACAGACTAAACTTTTGTGTTGTTGCGTGGTTCTATGACTCATCTTGCTTGCTTTTGTGGGTCTGCAGATTACCAGAAAGTCATTAGTGCAGTACCAAAGGATAGTCAGAGATAAATGAGTTTTACTGGTTATAGATGAAGCTGGTGCATTGTGTGGCTCACGTTTTCGGCATTGTAAGCTTAGCGATTACCTCAAGCTACAGATCTAAAGAGCGCCCCAGCCATCACCTATCCTGTAAGGTGACATGGTCAGTGTTTGAGGTGAAGGAGGGTGCTCGATGCAGAGGGTCATAGATCTCACCAAGTGCTTTTTCGGGGGTCTCGTTTTTGAGTTGCAAAGGTTATATATATGGTAGTAGCATGGGAAGTGGTCCAAAGTTCCTGTAGATCGATGATCCATTTTGAGTTGCACCCGGCATGTAAGTTGAGCTGTTGTATTCGATCAAAGAATTGGGCTGGTTATTGCAATATTGAACACAGGATGAGTTCATGGTAAACGGTAGCCCAACTCCAACTGCCATGCATTGGATGTTTGCATCTAACACCATGCAAAAAAATGAAATTCGGGATGGACCAAAGATGGAACTAAGTTCAGAAGCTAGATCTTTTCCTTATAGATTCTTCTTTCGAATATGCAAGGTCAAGGAAAAACTGTCCGAACATCTCCTGTATTCTGAATCTTTTGGAGTTTGACCCTCTGGACCTTTTGCTTTCTTCCCTTTCCAATCCCTGGACTAATTGAAATTAGACAACGGTCCTCCCTACATGAGTCAACGGTTAAGCCTTCGTATATCAAGTGGGAGACTGTTCTCCAGGAAAAAAGTGAAATTATCTCCTGTACTTTGATGAAGGCTGTGAGTTGGTCTGTCACAACTTAGAACCTTTTTTGTACTGTAGGCGTGCAAAATTTTAGCTTCAATGAATTAAACTACTTCATAACGAAGTTCGTATATCTCGAGCCAAAACCCTGAATATCAGCTGATACTGGCAATGTTCAAATTAAAAAAACGCCGTGGGTACAAAACTTTAAAGATGCACTCCAGAGGAAGATTTTTCACTGAGATCAGTAGACCATTGTAAATGCGCACCTTAGTCACTAGAAGAATATATGTATAATTACAGCTCCCACTTTAGTTTTTAGGATTTTCTTTTCAAGGGCCAGATATAAGGTGAGGACTATTTTTTTCTTTTTGTCGATCTTATTCTACTCCTCATACTTTTGCCTTGCTTTATTACAGGACGTGGAAGTCAAAATCTACTCATGAAATTAAATTGTCTTCATTTCAACCTTTTTGAGAAGGTGGGGACTTTCTCCTTTTCATATGAGAAATGTGGCTATTGAGACAAATTTAAGTAGTTAGGTGATGACTATTTGAATGTAATTGTCTACATAGGGACATCATAAAGAGAGCGAGAATGACATCGACAACCGCACGGTTTCACGGGTTTGTCTATCGAAAACATGATTTCATCCTCGAGGAAAAGAAGGGGTGCGTACGAAACCGTGCGCTCACGCCATCACGTTAGGCTGCTGATCGCATTACTTACAGGTTAGGACATGTCATGCACCGCTCTCCCAGCCACTCTCCCGGCCGCTCTTCCTCTCTGGTGATCTTCGATTTCGAGGACTCCGGACCCTGCTTAGGCAAAGGTAATTCCAACATTTATCCTTAGCTTACCGGCGGCAAAAACAATGGTTGAATGCTTAGGGTCAAAGTGTCAATTTGGCGTGGTTTGGATCTGTTTTCCTTATACCCTCTAGGGGTCCTGCTGTGGGGATGTTCATCCCTGTGGACGGATTGGACAGAAGAAGAGGATCGACATTTTCGGCGGGGCTTTCTTCCTTCCCCGTTCATTATTGCTTCCCCATTCATTATTTTCTGGCTTTTAGGCCTTTATTTGCTAGTTAGGGCCTGAGAATGCAGTTGGCGGTTATTAACTCATGGCTTGGTAGCATATGCTTTAATTCTTCAATATACTTTTTGCGCCTTTTTTTTTTTTTACTCAATTTTCCCCAGACAATTGGAGGCTTAGACTCGTTCCACTATATCAAAAAAAAGAAAAGAAAAAAGACTGATTGACTTCATGTACTATATGTTCATACTCTAAATTAACTCTTCCAAAATTTAAGGCTTAGGCTCTCTCCACTATATCGAATCTAGAAACATGAGATTTATATGGGGACCACCACTAATGCAATGTCCCAACACCTTGCGTATATTTTGTAGTTGGAAAAATGAGGATGTTTTGGTCGGCCTAGAATGCCCACCTAAACTGCCGTCCAATTTTCAATTATGGCGACTTGGTCCATTTATTTAATCATCGGAAAACTATCAACGTAATATCTTTTTCCTCTATTAACTTAACTTTTAATGGCGAATGTATGAAATTTGAAAGGAGAATTCGTATATCTTGAAGATATACCTAACAATTATGAAAATATTTTGGATTGAATTGAGATAATAGAAAAAGTTTACAACTGAATTAATACAAATATAATAAATTTAAGATTTTTTTTATAATTTTTCTAAACGAAATTTTAACTTCAATGCTGCCACCGATGTCCACCCAATTTGGGTGTGCATCAAAACCGAAATCACAACCCAATTCTTCAAGCTGAATTTAGTGCAGTAAATGCTTGGGATTATCATTGTCCCCACCTCCCATTTCACGCATGCTAACAGATCTAATTAGCCGTTCAAATCAGAGGACCGAAATTAGTGTCGCCTCAAAATGTTTCAGACATGTTATGTCTGCCGATGATTTCGGGGGGCAGGTAGCTAATTCTACACGCACAATTTTGTACTTTCCCTGTTGGTTCGATTTTTTATTTATAGACGGTGAAGAAGATTTGTCAGAAATTTCCAAGGAGGCAATAGCTGGCAATAACTGAAGGGTTGAGTCGTCCCGAGCTATCTAATCAATGGTTTAACAAATTTAGGGCAAGATCTAAAACTTTGCATGACAATTCACATGCTAAAGTATGCTCTAGGGTCAATTAACTTTTCAATTTAGGAGGTTTTTGACATCGACCTCAGACATCGTTATCCTCCTATAACTTAGGTCCGCAAGCATTTTGTTAAAAAATTTACTCGAAAAAATATTTTTATAACTGCTGACGATACATTTCAAGCTGAATTCTAAATTGAGTAGCTATATAGCTCATGATATTCGCAAAAATAGGAATGTAAATTCACAACTATTGCCGTACAATTACACGGTCAAATCTTGGACAAATTCTCTCTTTATTAGAGATTAATTGAGTCGTGAGGATTCAATTAACAAAATATACATTTCGTTTTGATCCGATTTGAATGGTTAGACCTTTTTCAAATATGTTTTGCTTCTCAAATTTTGTGGTTCATATAATTGAATTTCTCAATTAAAGAATGAAACATGAAACTTTTCAAAACATACAAATATTGACAGGTAAAGACGTAAGTCTTTTTCATAATATTTTCGTAATTTTTTTTTTTTTTCAGTTTTATGTTTTGGGAAAAAGAAGAAGAGCAAAGTTGGCTTTAACACACCTAAGCAAGTCAGCTTGGAGAGCGTACATTACATTGGACCCGTACAAATAACTCAAAATTATAAATTTTATTTCAGCCATGGCTTTTTATTTCTACATAGAAGATTGGACGCTGCTGTGCTGACGGCGCCGTTATTCCCCGTGAATTAGGATGCCTTTCTCAACCGGTCATTGAGCCTCTGTTTGATAATGTTTCTATTTATTTATTTCTCTATTTTTTTTCACCAAAATAGAAAAAAATAGAAATCCGTTTGGTAACGCCAATTGATTTTTCTATTCCCAGGAATAGAAAGTTGTTCTTGAGAATAGATTTAGAGTAGAAATAAGAAGTAGAAAAAAATAATTTCTTGTTCTTAGGAATAATTTCTAGAAACTTATTTCTTGAGGACTACTTGCCGCCCATAGCACACCGTCGTCTACCCACCATTGCTCGCCCTGGTCACTAGTCGCTATTGTCACCCTTCGCTCATTTGTCGCAACCTAGCGTGATCGGAGGCGATCGATGACCTAGTGCGACTGGTGGGCGAAGGTTGGCGACTAGCGGTGGCGGTGGCCGGTGGGCGGGGGCGGCTAGTGACTGATGGCCGCCAATCGAAGTTCGGCAGCCGTTGGGCGACTGTTAATCGTCGGTTGCTGGTTGTCGCCTACAACCCGCTGGTCGCTACCACCATTAGGGAAAAAAGCAATAATTTTTTTTTTATTGGTACCAAACACATTTCTATTCCTTTTCTATTCCGAGAATAAGAAATTTTTGTAGTTACCAAACGCTTTATTTTACTTAGAAATTATTCTAGGGAGTAGAAATAAAAAGAACTATTTCTCAAAAGAAATTATTCTCAGGAGTAGAAATATTAACAAACGCACACTGAGGTGATATGGGCAACCGAATGCATAAAATGGACATGTAGCAAATTTTTGAAAGAATCTTGACGGAAAATTCTCAGATATTGGACGGTATTTTTTTATTTATTAAAAAATAGACAATGAAATTAACAAGAAGGAAATACACTCGATGTTTGTGAACTTTTTTTTAATAGTTTTGAATAACTACTTAAATGTAAAACTCAATTCTTTCATAATGTACTCGTGACAACATTTTCACATATTATCGATATAAAGAAAGTCAAATTAGTAACTCACACATGTATTTCACTAATTTAATAAGATTTCAAAACATTATTGAACAAGTGGAAAAATTTGGCACTAAAGCGAGTTTCATCGTGGCATTTGCTGAATTTAGACACACATATATTGATCTAGTTCAGATATGTTGAATTGGAATTTGGCTAGCTATAGCATGGTGGAAAAGTCGGGCTGTACAAAATATAAAAAGGAAAGTGAGGCAAAAAAATTAATCAAACAAATCAAATACACCATAAATTTTTAAATAAATTTCAATTTTGTTTAGTCACAATGACCATGATTTTGATTTTCGAGTTAACTTGGATTTTTTTGGCTTGTGTTCAATCCATTGATGTTTCAAGTTGTATAAATAAGAATTCAAGTATTATTTTTGGTAATCGTATTCATTTTGTTAAATGAATATATCCTTTTCACGATTGTAATATGAAAAATGTTTTACATAATTGATGTTGCCAATAGAAATCCCACATTCATTTTTTTATAATAAAATGATTCGAACTGGTCTTTCTACGTGGAATATAACAAATATTTCATGTTGATAATGTTTTCAATTAAGCTCTTTAAAATTCGCAATGATTTTTTTAAATTTAATCTAAAAATCCCACTTGGGTAGGACTCACAGTTTTCTTAAGGTTTCCTTGAAAAAATTGTGGTGAGGACAGCACGGTTACCGTCCAAGAAATAACGGTACCGTCACCTTATTACTTTCCTAGCAAAATCTTGTGGTCCGCAGGCGCAGAGCACCAGTACTATCTAAAGAGTAACTCTGCTGTCACCTTATAATTTTACCGGACTCTGCTATACTGACAGAACCTGCTTTTCCATGAGGTTTTTTTTTTCCTGTTTCTGTTTTCCCAAAAGAAACTATATTTTTCTGGTGATGAAATCAATGCAATAAAATTATATTTTTCGAGCATGACTTTTAGGTTGTCGTGTCGTGGACAAACTCGTTTCGTTCTCTTTCATGGCAAGGAATCGTTTTGCGATGAGAAAGTCCATCTTAGTTGATAAAATTTGGGCACATGGAAATATTCCACTAACCCCTTGACAAGCAAAGATGTTAAATCATCAAAGCTCATATAGCTACGACCAAAGCTATGATTATCAACATCTGGTAGCGTGATAGATATTAAAATCTATATATATTCACTACAAGAAAGCACTCTACGGTGATAAAATTTTTAAGACAAAAAAAAAGATTAGCCGCCTTAGGTCACCCAAAGATGAATGGATATCTTTTTTTGTTGCCATAGGGTCCATTAAAGGCAACAAAATGTTAAGTTTCTTTCTTTAGGGTCAACCAAAGGAGACAAATTATGGAGGAAAATTGTGCAAAAAGTCATAAATCTATTACATTTTTGTCAATTTAAGCCTAAACTTTTAAGTTTTGCTAATTAAGTCATAAACCTTTTCACTTTTTGACAATTGAGTCAATCCATCCAATTTTGACCAGAAATTATTGATGTGTACATTGGCTGTGCCATGTAAGACAATTGATATTGATGTTGATAATTTTTAATGATATTTTAATATTCTTTCGATTTTTTATTTTCCTTTTTTCTTCTTTCTTTTGGTCCTTTCTTTTTCCCTCCACCGACCATTGCCGAACCTCCGCTGACTTCAGATGAGGGCTACCCTTGAGCGAGGGATGCTTGGGCCTAGGCTAGTGAGGACTGCTCTCGTTGGATCGATTGAGGAGGAGGGTTGCTCTTGCTGGCTTGGTGAGGCTACCCTTGCTTAGGTGAGTGAGGGCAACCCTCACTTGATTTGCGGAGGGCGGTCCTTGCTAGGGGTGAGGGCAACTCCCGTTCGATCTAGTAAGGGTAGCCCTCCATGGTGAGGGTTGCCCTTGCCAAGTGAGGTGAGGTGCAGGTGAAGGTTGCCGGCCTAGGTGAGGGCGGCCCTCACTAGACTAAGCACGGGCATCCCTCACTTGAGGCCGACAACCTCAATTGGCCTTTGATGAGGTATGGTGGTAGTTGGCAGAGGAAAAGAAAAAGAAAAAAAGAAAAGAAGAGAAAAAAAAAGAAAAAGAAAAGAAGGAAGAGAGAAAAAGGAGAAAAAAAGGAAAATAAATAAATAAAAGTTCAAAAAATATTAAAATATTATTAAAAATTATCCATGTTAATGTCGATTGTGTTTTTTGTAGGACGCCCAACATCTATGTTTGCGATTTTTTGCTAAAATTAGCTGGATAGACTCAATTGGCAAAAAATGAAAAAAATTTAGGATTTAATTTCAAAATTGAAATGTTTATGACTTGATTGGTAAAAGTGTAATAAGTATAGGACTTTTTAGACAAATTTTTTTCAAATTATAGTTCTAGCCGAAGATTATCAACACTTGGTAGTGGGATGGATATTAAATCCTACACAAATCCACTACCAAAAAGCACCCTACGGGGATGGATTTTTTGAGACAATTTTCTTTTTGTAGTGTAAAGTTTGTTGCTTTAGGGTGGGCTAAAGGCGCAAATTATTCAATTTGTAGCCATAGGTCAAACTCTAAGTCTGAGGCGACGAGTAAAGCCATAAAAATTCGCACTTGATTGCTATTGATTCGATCAAAGTTTAGATAATTTTGAACCC
The DNA here is from genome assembly GCA_014182895.1 of Angophora floribunda. Lineage (NCBI taxonomy): Eukaryota > Viridiplantae > Streptophyta > Magnoliopsida > Myrtales > Myrtaceae > Angophora > Angophora floribunda. The sequence continues at coordinate 21,888,295 of CM024708.1, read as the reverse complement.
AGCAGCAAACATGAATCTTTGCCACCATGATAGACCATCGTCCTCACTTTTGATCACCGTACAATACCCGTCGCCTCCGATCACCGCCAGCTTGCTTGCGGTACGTCTCTATCAGTTCGCTGCACAGTTCTGCAACTGACGGTTTTCCTTGGACACCGAGGTTTATATATACTCGATACAAAGGGAAGGGAGCTAACTGCTTTCGGCGAGGGGGAGAGACAAAGGCATGGTTATAGGCAAATGAGAGTACGACGATGAGTGGCGATGAAAGAGAGACAGACCGGAGTGATGAGGACGAGTTACTGCCGGACTTGGAACATGACAACAACCTTTGTGCGAGTGAGTAATTAGGCGAGGAGCCAAGTGGATAACCAGGTTTTCAACCGGAAGGAAGGCAACCCGGATCGACTCCTTCGAGCTTTACCTCTCCGTCTCCATGACTTAGATAGGAGGTCGTAATCCTTACGCGAGATTTGCATAGGCAATGACGATCATGAGAAAGCTGACCGAGAGGGCGACGGACGGGATGGCAGACTTGGGATAAATTTATCACATGTATATCAATTTGATATTTTTCATGATATTAATCTGATTTTTAACAATGTGGAGGATATCGAGAGAATTTCTTATCCCATGTTATCCTAATCTAAATCTGGATAATTAAATGAAGCTTTAGTCAAATATTTTATTCTTTGTCCTTGTTGATGACATAATGTAGCCTATCGTTTGTCAATGCGCCATCTCAATTAATACAGCACGAGTAGCCGACTTTTATGGGCGTCCAATTTACTTGCATGTGGAAGTCACTTCTAGAAGATCTATATTTGTCTAGGTTGTTAGTTTCAACAGATCGGCCACGTACTGTTCTATCAGATTTGGTCGGTTTCCTCCCCTTTCATATTCGTAACACATTACTGCTTTGAAAATTGGACCGAACTAGATCAATTGGTTCAATTAGGTGTACTAGGCTTTTTCCTGCTAAACTAATCCAGCCCGACCGCATATGCACTGCCTTCCGAATCCGATTCAATCACTGGCATGATTTTGAAGGCGCTATTCGCGCAAACTAAAGAGCCATCCGTGGTCTGTAATCACAAAAAACACTCGCTAAAAATAGCTTCAGAAAACCAGAAAAATATGGAACTACATCACTTAGTTCAGATAGAATAGTTTTCATAAAATGAAAAAAGAGAGGAAAATGGGCATTGCCAATGAGAACAAATATAGAACTAAATATCATGGTGTGTTTATTTTGGAGAACACTTCACATGATGGAAAATGCTTTTCTTTTCCAGAAAAATATTTTCCCTTTTTTGGTCAGGAAATTCATTTTCTTAACTTTAAACGTGCATATTACCTTCAAATGTAAATTATTTTCAACCGACTGATCATTTTTAGCAAACCGAACACTTGAAAGTCTGAAAAACTAATTCTCCGATTTTTTTTTCTTTCACTCAAACTAACATACTCTCAAATATTAATGGACAATGCCGTTAAAATGGGTGGGTGTACAAGGAGCTATTAAATGGGGGGGCGCCGAAGCCTGACCAGTCACATGAGCAAGGACCCATTTATTCTTGAGGCCATAGCAATCAACGACCGACGTCTCCAAAAAGGAAATTTCGTGCATGTCTTAGGGCTTAATATTTGGTGTTACGTATAAATTTGTATAGATGGATTTATATTCTACGCGGATGGTTCCTCAACTAATCACATTTACTTCTTCTACACACCTTCATTGAATGCAGGAATTGATGGTGGGCGAGCACTTTCTGCAGAATTAGGTGAGCACATTTCTACTCTTTCGTTAAGGCTTCTCTCTCTCTCTCTCTCTCTCTCTCTCTCTCTCTCTTCTTTTGCAGATCACGAAGCGACATGGAAACCCCACGCGCGGAGAAATTCGCGAACATCCCAAGTATAATGGTGTAACAATCAATGGAAATTAAATGAATGGGAAAAGAAAAGAAAAGGAAAGGAAAAAGAACAGCAGAGGGAGGGAGGGTGTGCATGGAGTTTCGAAGGATCTCTAGGGCCTGTTTTTCTTTTTGATGTTTTTCTTTCTTTGATAATTTGGGTTGCTGAGGGAGAGATTGAATGGCGACTATACCTATCTATCTGGTGGTAGCCAAGATTGAAATTTTGATGTGAAGTCTACCTTTGATAACATGGGTTGCCGAGGGAGAGATTGAATGGCGTGAGAAAGATGGAAGAGAGAAGTCCTCGGTGGTTTTACCTTAAATATATCCCAACGACCTCAGTCGGCATTTAATTGTTGCTGTTCTTGTGCGACGGTTCTACTAACTCAGGTCCATGCAATAAACCTCCGGCAGAGACAGGAGAGAGAGAGAGAGAGAGAGAGAGAGAGAGAGAGAGAGAGAGAGAGAGAGAGAGATGTGAGAAATTCAACACCAGTCCGGCTCCATATTAATTGCCTCCCTCCTCTCTCCCGTTTCTCAATCGCCTTTCTTTCTATATATTACTTTCTCCTTGCTCATCTTTTTCCCTCAGTTCCACAGGCTTCCCCTTCCTCTCTCTCTCTCTCCTCCTCCTTCTTGTTTACTTCCTTCTCCATTTTCCTCTTTAAGAACGTGGTAGCCTTTTCGCGGTGAAAGTACCTGCCCTCTTCTCTTGCATTCCACCTGATGCTCCCGCTTCCCAGTCTCCAAGAACGACACCCACTTGCGTTTTCTCGTTGAATCTCTCTCTCTCTCTTACTGCCCTTGATTGCGTCTCTTGTTCCTTTTCTTTTCTCTTTTCTGGGTTATCCTGGACCTGCATTGTTCGTCTCTCAGCTTCAGGTTCACAGTTCCTCGGGTCCTGACAGCAACGTCCCGACAGAAACCCTATAAAATATTTGGTGTTAGCGTGAGCGCGTGCATGAAGTTGGTTTTTGCTTGCACCGATTAGTAAAAGAGAGCGAGGGTAGGCAGAGGGGCGGTTCGAGTGTGGGACGGTTCATTAAACCATCCCGTGCGCGGTTGGTGCGCTCTGAGGCCCGGACCACATGGATTTATCGGCCGTTTTGATCTTCCTATCGGCGGTCGGGGCCTACCTGCTCTGGTTAAAGTTCATCTCCGCGTCCCTGCGCGGTCCCCGTGTCTGGCCCCTGGTGGGCAGCCTCCCGAGCCTCATCAAGAACACAGGCCGCATGCACGACTGGATCGCGGACAACCTCCGGGCCGCCGGCGGCACGTACCAGACGTGCATCGTCCCCATCCCCTTCCTCGCGCGCAAGCAGGGCCTGGTGACGGTCACCTGCGATCCCAAGAACCTGGAGCACATCCTCAAGGCCCGGTTCGACAACTACCCCAAGGGCCCCACGTGGCATTCCGTGTTCCACGACCTGTTGGGCGACGGGATCTTCAACTCCGACGGCGAGATTTGGAAGAACCAGCGCAAGACCGCCGCTCTCGAGTTCACCACCCGGACGCTCCGCCAGGCCATGGCCCGATGGGTGAGCCAGTCCATCAAGCACCGGTTCTGCCCCATCTTGAAGGCGGCTCAGCTCGAGGGCAAATCGGTCGATCTCCAGGACCTCCTGCTCCGGCTCACTTTCGACAACATATGCGGCTTGACATTCGGCAAGGACCCGCAGACGCTGTCCCCAGGCCTCCCAGAGAACGGCTTCGCGACGGCCTTTGACCGCGCCACCGAGGCAACACTGCAGCGGTTCATCCTGCCTGAGATGATATGGAAGCTCAAGAAGTGGCTCCGGCTTGGGATGGAGGTCAGCCTGAGCCACAGCCTGGAGCACATTGATGCCTATTTGTCCGACGTCATCAGCAAGCGCAAGCTCGAGCTGGCAAGTGAGCAACAGGACGGCGACGGCAGCGGGCCCCACCACGACGACCTGTTGTCCCGGTTCATGAAGAAAAAGGAGATCTATTCGGACAAGTTCCTCCAGCACGTGGCGCTCAATTTCATCCTAGCTGGGCGGGACACGTCATCGGTAGCGCTAAGCTGGTTCTTCTGGTTGGTCAGTCAGAACCCGAGAGTGGAAGAGAATATCCTCATTGAAATCTGCACAGTCCTGATGGAGACACGTGGCAGTGACCCCGCTAAGTGGGTCGAGGAGCCACTCGTGTTCGAGGAAGTCGATCGGCTGATTTATCTCAGGGCAGCACTGTCAGAAACCTTAAGGCTCTATCCGTCAGTGCCGGAGGACTCGAAGAATGTCATTACCGATGATGTCCTGCCGAGCGGGGTATTCGTGCCAGCCGGCTCGTCGATCACGTACTCCATATACTCGATCGGACGGATGGAGTTCATCTGGGGACCCGACTGTCTCGAATTCAAGCCCGAGAGGTGGTTGTCTTCTGATGGCAAGAGGCTTGAATCTTCTTACAAATTTGTGTCGTTCAATGCAGGACCGAGGCTTTGCCTTGGGAAGGATCTGGCCTATTTGCAGATGAAGTCGGTGGTGGCAGCTGTATTGCTGCGCCACCGGCTAATGGTGGCGCCTGGTCACCGTGTCGAGCAAAAGATGTCTTTGACATTGTTCATGAAGTATGGCCTAAAAATGAATGTCCACCAGAGAGACCTGAGGGCTATCTTGGCAAAGATAACCAAGAAGGATGATTTGTGTGGGAAAGCTGTTCTGAGCAATGGGCATCATCTGGCGGCAGGCGAGGTCAAGATGGTCAGCGGGGTAGCTTAATCCACGGCTTTCCCTTTGGGGTTTCTGGCTCATGATTCTGGGAATACAAGTGCAAATGATCATGAAGGGCCTCTTATGATTGTCTTTTGTTGAAGTCATTTATAAATAGCAGATGGCTAGATCTGTGCTATATTTACTTGAACAAATAAAGCTGGTTCACCATGTGGTTATATGAGGATATGAAGGTTGATGATGGAATAATGATCTCTTATCTCGACAAAATTTCGGATAGTTTAATAATACCTTCAGAAGCTGAATCCATGGTGGAAGCAGAAGGATGGTTTGGTATTGCATAAGCTACGTTTCAGGACTCCACAGACTGAAGAAGAGCGCGGGAGCGAAGATCCATTCTTGATACTCAAAATTACTTGTGTACGAGATAAGTTGTTGGCATTATTCGTACTTAGCCTGAATTGTACTTTTTATAATCAGAAAGTCAGTCTATGTACTGCCTCGAGCAATAGTTTAACATATCTAGAATATTTATACTCAACGTTCTTTGTTTTGCGAAGTAGAATTTTATACTGGATTAGCAAATGTCTCGAGAGTGAATATTTAGTTCCCTAGGTGAAAATTTCAGGTGCGACAGCTGCCCAATTGATGTCATCTGGTGTTGTTTATTCAGGCAAGTCCCCGTTTTATACCTGTTTTGATCCTTGACCATGATGGATCTGAAGGAAAATTTGCTGCATCCAGTATCAAAATCAGCAGATATCGCCTGGCATTCAGAGGAAAAGTGAATCCTGACTAATATGTGCAAAAAGAGTTCAAGAATCTTGGCTCATAACAGGGCACATCTTTGTCAACATATATGATGTCAGAGAGAATCTAGCAGGCGCAGCTTCTAAATTATTTTATGAGGAAATTGGGTTCACAGGATTTGAGGGAGCTATCCTAGTATCCGCCTTTTCTGGGCACCGTCTTTGGCTTCACAAGCTCCTGCGTTGCAGACTGACCAGGTCCATTTTTGGCAGCTAGATATCTTCTCTCATCTACCTCACTCTCTACCTAAACATTTATTGGTTCTTGCTCTGTTTGTGCCTACTCTCTGATTTTTGGTGCGGTATGTCGTGGACGCTAAAGGGTAGAGAGAGTAGACAGAGAATATCATTAGCAGAATCAGAAAAATGACGTTAGCGTAAAGTTTTCATCAAACAAATTGGTATTCTCAAAGGTTTGATAAAAAATGCAAGGTGAAGAAAAGGACGAACACTTTCTCACAAAAGTGGCCAGTATTCTCTCTCTCTCTCTCTCTCTCTCTCTCTCTCAATCAATCAAGTCTTTTCTTTGGTCATTTTCAAGTTTTAAAGATGGCATTAGACATTAAAATCGTGTAGGTATCCTTATCATGTGGTGGCTGCAAAGGACCATCTATAATGAGACCGATATAGACGGTTCTATCAACCAGTCGCAAAAAATGCAATCAAAGATTACGTAGGTCCATTATCGACTCCCGTGGATTATTAGCCCTTAAACGGATCAGGTAATCACGTTGTACTAACCTAAAGCCACACGTTCCAGAGACTTGTGCGTAAAATACGGACAATCATGAGAGAGCAGAGCACACCTCAGAGTATGAATTGACTTCTTCTTCAGCTTGTATTTGTTTGGCAGGAAAAGAAAAGAAAACGGTGGTCTTAAGAAACGATATAGGCATCTAGCCATTCCACAAGATGATCTTGAATGGATTAAAATATTGATAAGAGTCAAAAGCAGAATTACTTGATAAAGCAAGTAGAATCCCTCTTTAATTGCTCTGTTGTCATAATAAATAGTTTAACATAGGTCTCGTCATTTCGTGCAAGAGACAGCGAACCCCCATCACGGGCTTGCGCAGTTGCAAAAAGTTCTCTAAATATGGTCCCCTGCTCTTTTCGCTTCATAAGTTGGGAGGTTAGTTCAAGTACTAGAGGACCAGAAATCTTCTGTTTGATACCATTGTTGGGTTCTGACAAGACAGCAAAGAACACGGCAAATCTCAATCAGTCCGTCCTCCCTATGGTTAGATTTCTTTCCGTGCTTCCAGGCTGCCCATTTCAACTACTTGATGGGACAAAGGGATGTCCTACTTGAGAAAGCGGAGTTCTTTTATCTCTAGAAGAGAATAGTTAACATTGAAAGTTCATACTGACGGAATCTTCTGATCTACTCCCTGAATTGTTGCCACCGATAGAATTCGCTCTTATCCTAGGACTTGATCACTGCTAACATGATGGACCCAACAATCACATTTTACGAGATATAGATGCTATCAATAGATCCTAAGTCGAACAACTGTTTGTGACACAAAGTGCTAGACGATCATACACCCACAATTGCACAAAGGACACTCGAGAAAGGGGAAGAGTGTGCTTTCCAAAAAAAGGAAATATGGCTCAATTGAGTCTAAGATGCAATAAGCTTTTTTGAAGTGGGATGGGCTAATGGAGTATTATGTTAAATGAGGTAGGGATAGATCTAATGCAACTTAAATTGAAAATTTAGTGAGGTCACCGCGATTAAACTTAAACTATTGATGAAGACTTGTTTTGATATTTTTTCCTTACATGAAGGAGCGATTTAACATTTCAAATTCTTTCATAGTGAAAGGAGACAAAAAGGAAATTATAGGGATTACTTACACTTACTCAAGACTTGAGACAAAATCTAATGCAGGGGCGTTAAAGAATTCTTGTAGTCTCCCATGTAGGATCACACTTATTATCATCGATTGGTTCTTCATCATGATAAAAGTGGGGTGGGTGCATTGTATAACAATATGCCTCCCCTACCTACCAATGTTCGGAAAGCTTTTCATGTCATTATGACAACAACTTACAGGAAACATGCTGCAGATATACGTCCTTTTCTCTTTCTAACCAATGAAATTTACATTACATCCATATAGTGGAGGAAGAACATCTTCCAGAATGATAAAAACCAGCAGAGATTGCCTAAAGAAAGTTGTCACAAGGAAATTTGGTTTCTACTGATTTGAAACTGCTAATGGGTATCACTCTTTTCACTTGGTTAGAATTACCTCGGTAAAATGATTCAAGACCACTAGTTTACAGAGGCGACTAAAAAATGAGCAAGAACCTGCATTGGAAAGCTAATTTTCACATTCACTGTCCCTAGCAAAGACCAGATTGTCTACATGTGCTTTTGCAGAAAAAATTGCTTTCAGATATTTTAGTACTACTGTTTCCACGCCCCTAGTGGCAACTTAGTTTTCCATAATTTCCATGCTATCAATGGAAATATTGACGTCTTAAGATGTACAGATAATTATCAAAAGTATAGACAATGGGTACTTCTGCAGGATGCAGCATCCACAAACAGTAATACACTCGTACCACTCTCCTATTTCATCAAGTTAAGTTCAGAGAAATTCAAGCACAGGAGTTGACTTTCCAAGATATTTAACTCATATCCTCGTTTCCATGAAGCTAAGTGCATGGCCTTTTGTATCTTTAAGAAACAACCTGGTTCTCTTGACTAAGAAAGAATAATAGGCAATGTGTCCAAGCAAAACCTGTCTATTTAGGTTTGATCAGGCTTATGCTGAAATCCCATAGTTTCTTTGCAAGTTCTGCATCTTGCCCAAGAGAGCTTGCTTTGGCCTTATTACTGTCCATAAAGTATTCACCACTAACCCCTTTCACTTGTGGGTGCAAAGCCACATAGCATGTAGTTGCCGCTCCCTGCATTCATTTTTATTGAGCAACCGAATTCAGCAAGTAACATGGATATAAGGGCTCATATGCCAAGGAGATTTTTTCATGTTGACTGCACACATACGCAGAAAAGGGCATACCTGTTGAACATTTTTTAGGAACAATTTTCCAAGAGAACTAGCAAGTACTGCATAAACCAGAGGAAAGAAAGCGTCAGTAAGAAATAAGAAGGTTTAAAATGGACGGAATGGCAAGTAATTTGACCAAGTTATTATATCTGAAAGTCAAGTATCTCAAAAAGAAAATCCATTTGATCAATTGAGAACAAGCCTATTGTTTAAGTCCTTCATATTACAAAGTTTGCAGATGGCACAAAATGTTATCATGATGCCATGACACCTTCCTTAGCCATGGCATCAACAATGCTACTGGATCTCCATGTAGACTTACCATTGATAATGCTATGATGGCGAAGAAGATTGGTTGCTATAGCTCCAGGATGAAGTGAATTAGCAGTTATCTGTACCCCTTCTTCCTGTTCAATTAAGAAAAATTCAAATTACAGCTTAATATTCATGAACACAAAAGGGGAATGGGCAATAAAAATTGAGACTGAGCAAGAGAAATCTCTAAGAAATTATAAAGGGTGTCCCAGTGAATGGGGTTCCTATATTGAAAGGTCTGAGGAGGGTTGATATATGGACCACCAAAAGTTATAGCAGAAAACAACCAGAATCAGAGTCATGTAACATATATGGTCACTTCAAAATTTAAAGACAGACTCTCCAGGACGAGAAAAAGCAAAGACAAGCATTCTTGTTATTAGAATGTGGTTTAGAAGAATGGAACATATAAATTAAACCTTACCTTTAAGCGCCTTGCGAGCTCGTTCGCATGTAATATATTAGCGAGCTTTGACTGTCCATAGGCTTGAATACTATTGTACCTGCAATTAGCAGTTAATTGTATGACATCAACATAATCTGACTTGAATAAAGGGGATGCACCAGAATGAAAAATGGTTGCTATAGTATGAAAATAGAAGGAAAGGATGAATCATCCTCAAGACAGAGCTGTCTTTCGTACTCTGATTCACTATTGATTTTGTCAAAACAAATTCCTTCATGGTATGCAAAGTGGTGACCCTCTGAGGACACATTAATTATCCTCCCTTCTGCATCGCTTTCCTGTGACGTTTTTTTCATGGTCTCCAACAAAAGATTTGTCAGAAGAAAATGACCTGGAAAAACATTTCAGGAGAAGTTAAGCCATATGACTCACACACAACTTCGCAAAGACTGAAATAATAAGGACTGTCATACAAGTTCCTCCACAGAAGGATGCACATGCGTGAAACTTATATAGGACATACCTATATGATTTGTTGCAAACTGTAGTTCTATGTTGTCTGGGGAAAGCGTGAAGGGACATGCCATTACCCCTGCATTATTACTTCCAAAGGGAAGAAACATCACCATGCTATATTCCTAACAAGTAATCCAACAAGTGCTGCACTCAAGTCTCAAGGTCGAATCATCAGGAGCATGTGGATGCTTATTCGTAAAAGTGTGAAATTGAAAAGCATTTGGCATTTGACTGCTCATTCAGCATTTGCTAGATGGCAGTCAAGAGAAATGAAGTGACAGTTTTTGAATGTTTAGGGCCATAACACATTTTGGTGAAATGTTTGAGATTTCTTACATAAGGAGATTCAAGGGAAGAGCGGAAGATTGATAGTCTGACGCAAATTTCCAAACAGATGCCAGAGAGCTAAGATCCAACTCCATCACATCAATCTTAGCAGATGGGAGTTCCTTAAGTATGGCTTCTTTGACACTCCTACCAGCATCCACGTTCCTCACAGCCATAACAACATGGACTCCATGTAAAGCAAGAACTCTCGCAGTCTCCATGCCAATACCACTAGAGGCACCTGAAAGCATAACGATCCTCTGTAAAATTGAAGTAACTACAAGGAATAGAGACTAGCATCTCAAGTCAGATCGACAAAGGGGTATGAAGGTCCTGATGAATGCCATTTGAGAAGTCGGTGTCATCAACATGTACGTCTAGGAATTTACCCTACCAAACCCGCAAACACAAAATGACATAATCTTCATTTCGAATATTTCAATAAGTGGAACGCTGTGATGTTTCACAAGTAATCTAAGAATTGAGGATGAAATGATTGATCTATTCAGAAAAAATTACAGCATAACTGAAACACGTCCGTCAGACAATTACCGACAATTTCACTTGCGCCACCCAGGTTAGATATCAAGCTTTGAACCAAGACCATCACAAATCAACCCTTATGCAGCCAACCATAATTTTCTCCTAAATCATCTGCATCCACCAGTTAACAACGTCTCAACCCATGCTAGACAAACAGTTCGTATTATCCTAATAACATTCCCCAATCATTCCACAAGCAGCAATCCACAGACAGCGAATTCTAAACTCAGTTTGGTCTCTGTAACAAAACATCAATTTATCTGCAAAGATGACAGGCGAAGTCAAGAGTTTCCCAGTACCAGTAATTCGACATAAACCCTTTTAAGGAAGCATAATTGAGATGCTTTGAAAGTTCTAAAGTTTGTATTTTTATGCGATCATCTTCCTCAAGAAAGGGAATAAGCTAGAACAGGGGAGAAGCAGAGATAGGATCATAACAAGACCTGTGACAACGGCAGTGAGACCAGTTCCATCGATTCCCTGAGTGACTTCTTCAGCTGTAGAGCGAGCAGAGAATCCAGAAGGCCCTTTCCACCCAAAAATCCACATCTTTTTTTTTGGTTTTTTCGCTCTTCCCCTCTTAATTGCAGATTCAAGACACTACACAGCAGTTGATAGCAAATATTAAGGCAGAGACAGAGTTACTTCACAGACAGAGGCGAAGTTTGGGAATAAGAAACAAGAGAGAGAGTGTCATCATCCTCTGAACCCCCTGGGACCGGAGGAACATCGTTTGACTCAAAAGTGGCAACGACCGGAATAAAAAATGTTTGGTTCTGGAGTGGGCTCACAATTTGTTATAGTTTAGATGGAGAAACCAGATAATTTTTCTCCTTGGAATGACCATAACCTTTCAAGAGAAAGGACAAAAAGGTACCTTTTTATTTATGGGATGCAACCCTGACCAGGGATGCGAGTTGCAATCGCGAACTTCACATAAAATTTATTTTGACATAAAGATTGGTCCGGCTCAATTCGCACTAAGTAAGGTCATGATGAGTGTTCGAAAAAAAAATCATTATGAGTGAAATTACTATTAACAAAATATAACTCAATGAGAAATAAAATTTTTATTGCATTTCTCTATTCTATTTTGATGTTTGTACGTGACACGAGAATAATTACTAATTCATTTTTAAACTTATTATATAGATGTCAATTCAATCTTTAATTTTTTTAATTTTGTCAATGTGATCTTATGAATTTATGCAAAATTCCAATATAATCTTTCCAGTTTATTGCTATCAGAAATTTATCATATTTCGGTTCATGTAGGACATTATTTTGAGTAAAATTGTCCAAATTAGCATATCATAAAAGATAGTTTTAAGATCAAATTGGTAATTTTTCCATTAGTCACTCATCTTCCTTTTTTCTTGAAATAAAATAATAAAACGGGCAAAAGCCACTAAAGATTAGTAGATTCAAGAATGGGAAACTCCAACTTTATCACCTAACAGGAGCGCACTAAGGTCTTGAGAGGGACTAAGACAAATATTCTATGCATGATCCAAAAGGTCAAGCCATAAATGCTAAGATATCTGCAACTTTGGTTGTCATCTCTATACCCAAAAGCTGTGGAACACAAAGCTGAAAACATGAAAAAACTGTACCACTCGCTATGATATTCTGTTCAGCACATTAACTCTCTATCCCAGTGCAAGAGTGAAGTCTATGCACGGCATGACTTTATGGTTCCTCGCAAACTGTACTTACTATGCTGCCTTAGGATATAGAGAAGGGACTTGTCACAAGCACATCATAATCAATCAAGATACTTACCTAAGGAGAATTAACGGAAGAGCAAATGATTTATAAAGTACCTAGGCACCTCAATGTACATTATTTTTTGTTGTTATTTTTAATGTACTTTCTATAGCTCGTTTGGTTCAATTTTGGGGGAATACAAACCATTTCCTCAAGTATTTTGACTCAAAGGCCATTTGGGAAAGTAGTAGTGTTTGACAAATTATAACGTAAATGGGTTTTCTGAAATGATTTTATTGTAAATATTATTTGGTACACCTACAATTTTTAATGGGCTTTCATTAATTTTTTTATAATTAAATTTAATAAATCATTTTCCGTTGATCAACTAATGGCCGGTGATGTTGTTCAGCGGCTAGATTTGGTTGCTAGCGTCGCCTAGGTTGCGTGAACCCAAGCGGTTGTGACTTGACCTCAGGTGGCAACCCTTGGATTCGCGACTTAGGTGACCTAGGTGTCACCGCCCGAGGTCACGATCTCAAGCGGCTAGATTTGGTTATTGGTGTTGCGCTTGAGGACCTTAGGCGATGGCGCCTCATGATGCTTGGGTCGCGTGACCCAGGCATGATACCGGCCTCCACCACATAGATTTTCAGAAAAAAATGATGTTTGACTTCCCAAATTTTCATTTAGTGAATGAGGCCTTTTGAAGTGTTTCCCACCGTGCAGCTGCATCTCCTTTATAAGTTTCTAAGCGACAGGCTTAACTTGCTCTACTTCTAGCACATCCGGTGTCCTGGAAAAATTCTCCACTTCATAGTCCAGTCTAAGAACGCTTCTATACTGAAGAAGCGTTAAAATTTTTATGATATATACTTTCATGGAACATTCTTCTCCTATGCCACACCTTCTTTTTCTCCGTCGACTTGCCTTCCGCATCGGAGGGGCGGATCTCTTCGATGATTAATATCGTTTTGCGCTCCATCGTCTTACATCCTTGAAGAACTCTTCAAATTCATCTTGATCTTCACTATCATCACTGTGGGAACGTCATCTCTGCTGATTTGCAGCACCGCATTGATCGATACGTTGGCCACGAGCATAGGCTCCGGCTCGGTTGTTTCTATCATTTTCACGGACCCTGTTGAGTGTTGACGCCCGAAGCCAAGTTGGTGTGCATTTTGTGGATCGTTTTCGCAGGTAATACTTCCCTCTTGTTTCTGCAACGCTGCCCAAAGGGCCTGCGCCCCATGATCACCGCTGGTACTGCTACCACCATTTCTTGCCTTTGGCGAATCGCTAGCAAGGCTTTGATACCACTTGACACGGAACAAAAGTGAGGTGGACTAGAACTAATCTAGCAAAGGACTTGAGCTCTCAGGAATAGAAAATCTGGCACAAAACAAGCATAATCTAGCTCATGAAAGTGAAACCACGAAATAACTTGGTTTTCTGACCCAAACTAATTTCAACAACTAGAAGAAGACAACCATATTGAACTCAGAACGATTATGGTGCTGTCGAGCGTGTGCTGGAATCCCACAGTTTCTTTCCCAGTTATGCATCTGCAGCGAAAGAGCTGGGTCTGGCCTTATTGCTGTCCACAAAGAACACATCTCTGACTTCCTTAATTTGCGGGTGCAGGGCCACATAGGAAGTCATTGCAGCTCCCCGAACGCATTTCGATTAGTTGGTAACACGTTCCACCAAGAAAATCTCCTTGAAAAAATAGAGGGTTTAATGTTCTAAGCTCTTTTTTTCCCAAAGTTAGATTATATCTATATCTATATCAGAAGTTAGATTATATATCTATATCTATACCAAGAAAATCTCCTTGAAAAAATTAGAGGGTTTAATATTCTAAGATTTTTTTTTCCCTCAAAGTTAGATTATATCTATATCTATATCAAAAGTCACAAACCTGTGCAGCATTTTGAACAGGAATTTTCCAGGGCTAATAGCAATTTCTGCATAAGCCAGAAAAGTGGTAGTACTAGTCTCGAAAGAAGAAAGGCAGCTTCACAATGATTGGAACACGGAAGAAATTCATCTGGTTGTGCACGTTAAGTTAACTATGTCGAAGAGCAAAATCTAAATTTGCTTTCACAGACCTATTTGTTTTCCAGATATTTTAGTACCATTTCCACACCAATTTTCCAATTCAGCTACTTGGTCTTCTGTGATTCCCTCATGCTATCGATGGGAAGACTGACTTTAGAAATATCGAGAATTAAGGACACAAATCAATCTCTAATTTCACCAACGATCTGTTCAGACAAATTCCACAATGAGTGTAGACTTTATTACATGTTTGCCTCAAATGCTCATCTCAGTGTAGTTAACAATACATGGCTTATTAATATCTAGTTCAGAAACAAATTGTTCTCTGGACTAGAAGAATAACGGACAACCTTTCCAAGCCAAACCCTACTATTTAGGATCAGTCAGCCTTATGCTGAAATCCCATAGTTTCTTTCCCAGTTCTGCATCTTGCACGAGAGAGCTTGGTTCGGCTATATTACTATCCATGAAGTATTCGTCACTAACCCCTTTCACTTGTGGGTGCAAGGCCAAATAGCATGTAGTTGCCGCTCCCTGCATTCATTTTTATTGAGCAACCAAAATTCAGTGAGTGACACGGATTTAAGGGCTCATGTGCCAAGGAAATTTTTTCACGCAGACTGCAGACGTATGCATACCTGTTGAACATTTTTTAGGAACAATTTGAAGAGAGAACCAGCAACGACTGCATAAGCCAGAGGAAAGAAAGCATCAGTAAGAAATAAGCAGGTTCAAATGGATGGAACGGCAAGTAATTTGACCAAGTTATTATATCTGAAAGTCAAAGTATCTTAAAGAGCAAAATCCATTTGATGAATTGAGAACAAGCCTCTGGTTTAAGTCCTTCATATTACAAAGTTTGCACATGGCATAAAATGCTATCATGATACCACGACACCTTTCTTAGCCATGGCATCAACAATGCTACTGGATCTAGATGTAGACTTACCATTGATAACACCATGATGGCGAAGAAGATTGGTTGCTATAGCTCCAGGATGAAGTGAATTAACAGTTATATTCACCCCTTCTGCCTGTTCAATTAAGAAAAATTCAAATTACAGCTAAATATTTACGAATTCAAGAGGGAATGGGCAATGAAAATTGAGACTAAACAAGAGAAATCTCAAGAAAACAAAAAGGGTGTCCCAGTGAATGGGGTTACTGTATTGAAGGTCTAAGGAGGGTCCATATAGGACCATCAAAAGTTATAGCAGAAAACAACCAGAGTCAGAGTCATGCAACACGTATGGTCACTTCAAAATCTAATGACAGACTCACCAGTACGAGAAAAAACAAAGACAAGCATTCTTGTCATGCAAATGCCTTTTAAAAGAATAGAATATGTAAGTATGAACTTCACCTTTAAGCGCCTCGAAAGCTCGTTAGCATGTAATATGTTTGCGAGCTTTGACTGTCCATAGGCTTGCATAGTTCTGTACCTGCAATTAAGCAGTTACTTATATGACATCAACAAAATCTGACTTGAATAAAATGGATGCACCAGACTAAAAAGTGGCTGCTATAGCATGAATACAGAAGGAAACGATGAATCATCCTCAAGACAGAGCTGTGTTTTCGTACTCTGTTTCGCTGTTGATTTTATCAGAACGAATTCCTTCGGGGTATGCAGAGTGGTGACCCAGTGAGGACACATAAACTATCCTTCCTTCTGTATTGTTTTCCTGTGACGTTTTTTTCATGGTCTCCAACAAAAGATTTGTCAGAAGAAAATGACCTGGAAAAACATTTCAGAAGAAGTTAAGCCATATGACTCAAACACAACTTCGTAAAGAAAGAAATAATAAGGACTGTTATGCAAGTTCCTCGACAGAAGGATGTGCACGCGTGAAACCTTAATAGGACATACCTATATGGTTTGTTGCAAACTGTAGTTCTATGTTGTCTGGGGAAAGCGTGAAGGGACATGCCATTATTCCTGCATTATTACTGCCAAAGATATGAAACATTATCATACTGTATTCCTAACAAGTAATCCAACAAGTGCTCAACTCAAGGTCAAATCATCAGGAGCATGTGGATGCTTATTTTTAAAAGTTCGACATTTAAAAGCACTCAGCATAGACTACTCATTCAGCGTTTGCTAGATGGCAGTCGAGAAATTAAGTGACAGTTTTTGGAATGTTTAGGGCCATAGCACATTTTGGTGAAATTTTTAAGATATCTTACATAAGGAGATTCAAGGGAAGAGCGGATGATTGATAGTCTGACACGAATTTCCTAACGGATGCCATAGAACTGAGATCCAACTCCATCACATCAATCTTAGCAGATGGGAGTTCCTTAAGTATAGCTTCTTTGACACTCCTACCAGCATCCACGTTCCTCACGGCCATAATGACATGGACTCCACGTAAAGCAAGAACTCTGGTAGTCTCCACGCCAATACCACTGGAGGCACCTGAAAGCATGGCAATCTTCTGTAAAATTGAAGTAACTAGAAGGAATAGAGACTACCACCATCTCAAATCAGTCCTAATGCAACCAATCACAATTTTCTCCTAAATCATCTGCATCCATCAGTCACAACATCTCAATCCATACTCGACATACGGTTCTATAGCCTAACAACATTCCTCAAGCATTCCACGAGTAGCAATCCTAAGACAGCCAGTTATAAATTCGATTTAGTCCCCGCAACAAAACATTGATTCCAATGCAAAGGTGACATGCGAAGCCAAGAGTTTCTCAATATTAGTAAAGGTGCATTTGGTGATTATTTTATTCTGGAAAATAATTTTTGCTCATAAATAATTTTTTGTTTTTTGGACGAGTTTCTAAGCATTCAAAAGTGTTTGGTAACTATACAAAATTTTTATTTCCGAAATAGAAATACATTTTGTACGACCCTCAAATTTTTTTCATGACTTATAATTTTTGTCAATTTTTAATAATCCGATTACATTTTTCTCTTCTTTTTTCTTTTTTCCTTTCCTTCTTCATATTCCTCTAGTTGGTTGTTAGCCTTGGCCACGGTCTAGATGAGAGCTGACGACCACGTCGGAACCTTAGGGGAGCCTCACTAGTCCCCAGCAAGGTAGAGCTCGCCTAGCCACCATGAGGTCGGCCTTGCAATGGCCAAGTGATGCCAAGTGTGGCCAACCTTGCGGCCCAACCACTTGACCTCACCCAGTCACTGACAAGGCTTGACCTTGCCTAGCCACCATGAGGTTAGCGTCACCCGACCATGGCGAGACCAACCTTGTGGTAGCTAGGCGAGGTAGGTTGATGAGGTCCGGTGGTTTTGCTGCTCTTGTCTAGCTAATTGTTGGCTATCATTGAAGTTGGTGATCAAATGGGGAAAAAATGAAGAAAAAGAAAAGAATAAAATAAAAAAAATAAAATCATTTGACTTTGGAGTTGATTTTGGGAACAAAGAAACAATTTTAATTATGTTCAAAATCTATTTTCGAGAACAAATTTATCCTAAAAATAAAAATTTTATCAAATGAATTTTTGTTCTTTTAAAAAAACAAAAATAGTTATGATTTGACCGGTTGTCAAACAGGACCTAATTCCCCATAAACCCTTCCAAGGAAGCATGATCAAGATCGTTAAAACTTATTAAAGTCTGCATTTTTATTCGACCATCTTCCTCAAGAAAGGGAATAAGTTAAAAGTAAGGGGGGAAAAGCGCAGGCATGACAATGACAGACCTGTAATAGTGGCGGTGAGGCCAGTTCCATCGATTCCTTGAGTGACTTCTTCAGCTGTGGAGCGAGCAGAGAATCCAGATGGTCCTTTCCACCCAAAAAACCACATCTTGAGGAAGAGCGTCGTCATCCTCTGAATCCCTTGGCAGGAGTAGCGTTGTTCGACTTCAAGTGGCAACGACCAAAATCAATAATGTTTGGTTCTGGAGTTATAGTTAGATGGAGAAATTTATATTAGTTAGATGGATAAATTTGTTATTTCTTTTTTCTCGGAATGACAATGGCCATGATGAAAAATGCCCAAAAAGGCACCCTATTATATATGTGTTGCCACACTGACCGGGGATGCAAGTCGCAATTTGTATTAGTTAGATGGACAAATTTATTATTATTATTTTTCTCCTTGGAATGACGATAGCCGTGACGAAAAATGCCACAAACGACACCATCCGCATCGACTAGGGATGCAAGTTGCAACAATGATTTGCCATAATAGATTATTTTGACATAAAATATTGGTCCGACTCAATAAAATAAAGATCACGACGAGTGAACTTGCTGTTAACAAAATAAAACCTTTATGGCATTTCTCTATTCTATTTTGATTTTCAAACCTGATATGGGGATAATTACCAATTCACTTTTAAATTTATCATACAAATGTTAATGTAATCCTTAATTTTTTAATTTTGCCAATGTGATACTATACATTTGTGCAAAATTTTAATAAATCATTCAAATTAATTGCTGTTGAAAATTTCTGACGTGTCGGTTCATATAATATATCATTTTGAGTAAAACTGTCAATGTTAGCATACTAGGTAAGATGGGTTTCATGATTGAATTAGTAATTTTCTTATGACCTCATAGAGCGGCTCATCTTCCTTTTTTTTTTTCTTTTCTTTTCTTTTTGATAATAAAACGGGCAAAAGCCATTAAAGATCAGTGGAGTCAAGAATGGAGGCTCCAACTTTATCACCTAACAGGAGGGCGCTGGACATATATTCTATTCATGATTAATAAGTGAGGCCATGATGTGCTGACAGATCCGTACTTCGGTTGCCTCTATGCCCAAAAGCTGCGTAACACAAAGCTAAAAACATGAAAAACTGTACGACATCAAACATTTTCCCAGTTTTGACGACCAACCCCCACCCCCTTCAAAAAAAAAAATGTCACAAATACTTAATAGTTAATCAAGATATTACATAAGTAGATTCAACAAAAAGAGCGAATGAATTATAATTTAAAGTGAAATTTTTGACAAATGACTTAGAGCTGAAACATAACTCCATAAACTCAATCTTAGTTGAGGAGTTTCGTAAGTGTAGTTTCTTTGACACTCCTATTGGTCACCAAGTTTCTTGTGGCCTTGATAACATAGACTTCGCATTTTCACTAGATAGACAAAATTATTTTTAATCTCCAACTGATATTTAAAATGGCAGACCCTAAATTCACCTTCCTCCTTTTTTTTTTTTTTTTTTTTTCAGTTTCTCCATTACCATGTATCATCTAGTTTGCCATAATTAAGAATGGCCCGTCTTCTCTTTCTCTCTTTTTTTTTTTAAGTGGGCATTACCATTCATATTAAAGCACTAAAATTCTCTTAAAAGAGAATTTTCAAAGCAACCTACTTCTTTCCATGTTGTTGAATATGGACCAATTATCAAAAAGAATCCAGAAAATTTCAAATGTTATCAATTTTTTTAACGCAATCCAATATCAATATACGTTTATCTCTGTTAGGCATATCACCGCCAAACTTCTCCTTGCAAATTATTTTATATACTCATACTAGGATGACCGGAAGAAACAAAAAAAAACCCCTTCAAGATTTGCTAGAATAAAATCATTATTAAATTCTCCAATGAGAAAATTCTAAAAAAAGAAAACTAATTAAATCAATGGTTACATGAAATTGAAAAAAGAAGAAGTGATAGTCAAATTTCATTCATTTTAAATTGATAAAAAATAATAAAATTCATCGGGGGTATTTACAAAAAAGAAAAGAAAAAGTATCCAGATACCTTAATGTGCATTATTTTTTTATGTCCTTATGTTAGTGTCCTTTCTAATACTATAAGTTCTTACATGCTTTATGCAGCATCTCCTTTCATCGGACATTCTACTCCTATGCCACACCTTCTTCTTCTTCGACTTGCCTTCCGCGTAGAAGGGGTGAATCTTTTCGACGAATATATCATTTTGCACTCCATCTTCTTCCATGATCACCATTGTACTGCTACTGCCATTTCTTCCCTTTGTCAAATCATTAGTGAGGCTTCGATACCGCTTGACATGGAACAAAATCGAAATGTGGCACAAAACAAGCACAATCTAGCTCACGAAGTGAAACCACGAAATAACCTGGTTTTCTGACCCATATTTATTTCAACTACTAGAAAAAGACAACCTTATTGAACTTAGAATAATTACAGTTCGGTCGAGCGTAGGCTGAGATCCCATCGTTTCTTTCCCAGTGATGCATCTCGAGCGAAAGAGCTTGGTCTGGCCTTATTGCTGTCCACGAAGTACACATCGCCGACTTCCCTAATATGCGGGCGCAGTACCCCACAGGAAGTCATTGCAGCTCCCCGTAACGTTCCACTGAGACAATCTCCTTGAAAAAGTAGAGGACTTCCTTAATATTCGGGCGCAGGACCACATTGGAAGTCATTGCAGCTCCCCGAACCCATTTCGACGAAGTACACATCGCCGACTGTTTGAAAAAAATAGAGGGCTTCATGTCCGAAATTGTGAAAAAAAAATGAGGGCTTCATGTACTAGTCTCGAAAGAAGAAAGACAGCTTCAAAATGATTGGAACACGGAAGATATTTCATCAAGTTGTGCGTGTTAACTGTGTCAAGGGGCAAAATCTAAATTTGCTTCGACAGACCAATTTGTTTTCCAGATATTTTAGTACCCTTTCTACACCAATTTTCCAATTCGGCAACTTGGTTTTCTGTGATTCCCTCATGCTATCGGTGGGAAGACTGTCTTTAGAAATATCAAGAATTAAGGATACTAATCAAGAAGTAATAGTATAGACCACCATCGGCAGCATCCACAAACAGTAATGCACTCGATCTATCATCTCCTATTTCACCAACGATCTGTTCAGATAAATTCGACAATGAATGTAGACTTTACAACATGTTTGACTCAAATGCTCGTCTCAGTGTAGTTAACAATATATGGCTTCTTAATATCTAGTTCAGAAACGACTTGGTTATCTGGACTAAAAGAATAACAGACAATCTTTTCAATCGGAACCCTACAATTTAGGAATCTTAGGATCAGTCAGGCTTATGCTGAAATCCCATAGTTTCTTTCCCAGTTCTGCATCTTGCGCAAGAGAGCTTGCTTTGGCTTTATTACTATCCATGAAGTATTCGCCACTAATCCCCTTCACTTGTGGGTGCAGAGCCACATAGCATGTAGTTGCTGCTCCCTGCATTCATTATTTTTGAGCAGCCAAAATTAACACGGTTCAAAGGGCTCAGACAAGGAAATTTTGTCACACTGACAGCAGATGTAAGCAGAAACTGGCATACCTGTGCAACATTTTTTAGGAACAATCTTCCAAGAGTAGCAAACACTGCATAAGCCAGAGGGAAGAAAGCGTTGATTAGAATTAGGAAATTGTAAAATGGATGGAATGGCAAGTAATTTACCAAGTTCTAATAGCAAAGTCTAATATCTTGAGAAGCAAAATGTGTTTGCTCAATTGAGAACAAGCCTCTCGTTTAAGCCCTTCAAATGACAAGTTTGCATGCCGCACCATGTTGCCACGACCCATTTCTTAGCCATGGCATCAATAATGCTCCTCGTGCTGCATGTAGACTTACCATTGAGAATGCTATGGTGGCGAGCAAGATTGGTTGCTGGAATTGTTCCAGGATGAAGTGAATTAGCAGTTATCTGCACCCCTTCTTCCTGTTCAATTAAGAAAAATTCAATTTACAGCTAATTCATGAATACAAGAGGGAATGGGCCATCGAAATTGACACTGAGAAAGAGAAATCTCAAGAAAAGAAAAGGGTGTCCCAGTGCATGGCGCTCCCACATCAAAGGGTCTAAAGCAGTAGATATACAGAACACGAAATGCTATAGCATTTAACAACCAGAATCAGAGTCATGTAACATGTATGCTCACTAAAATTTAATGATAGTCCCCAGGATGAGAAAAAACAAAGACAAGTTATGGAAATGTGAATTAGAAGAATAAAGCAAAAAAATTTGAACCTTACCTTTAAGTGCCTTGCAAGCTCGTTAGTATATAATATGTTTGCAAGCTTCGACTGTCCATAGGCTTGTATAGAACTGTACCTGCAATTAGCACACACTTGTAAGACATCAACAAAATCTGACTTAAATAAAGTGGATCTGCCAGACTGAAAAATGACTGCTATAGCTTGAAAATAGAAGAAAACAAAGAATCATCCTTCAGATAAGAGCTGTCTTTTATTACTCTGATTCGTTATTGATTTTGTCAAATCGAATTCCTTCACGGTATGCAAAGCGGTGAGCCTCTGAGGATAGATTAACTATCCTTCCTTCTATATTGCTTTCCTGTGAAGTTTTCTTCATCGTCGCCAACAAAAGATTTGTCAGAAGAAAATGACCTGGAAAAACATTTCAGAAGAAGGTAAGCCATACGACTCACACACAACTTTGCAAAGACTGAAGTAACAAGGATTGATATACAAGTTCCTCAACAGTATTAAAAACTATACAAATCAATGCTAATGTAAGTAAATTAGTTGATCCAGAATTTGAGAATTGATGCTTCGAAGGGAAAAAAAATCTTGTAATCTAATAAAAGAGGATGTCAGTCATGGCAATTCATGAGCAAAACCTATATAGGACATACCTATATGGTTTGTTGCAAACTGAAGTTCTATGTTGTCTTGGGAAAGTGCAAAGGGGCATGCCATTACCCCTGCATTATTACTTTCAAAGACAAGAAATATTATCATACTGCATTCTAACACATAATCCAACAAGTGCTCAACTAGCTCAAATCATCAGGAGCATGTGCATGCTAAAATATGTAAAAGTGTGAAATTGAAAAGCACTCAGCATATGATTCCTCATTCAGCATGTGCTAGATGGCTGTCAGGCGAAATTTAGTGACAGTTTTTTGAATGTTTAGGGCCATAACACATTTGGTGAAGTGATTAAGATTTCTCACATAAGAAGATTCAATGGAAGAGCAGATGATTGATAATCTGACGCAAATTTTCGAACAGATTCCATAGAGCTGAGATCCAGCTCTATCACATCAATCTTAGCAGATGGGAGTTCCTGTAGTATAGCTTCTTTGACACTCCTACCAGCATCCACGTTCCTCACAGCCATAATGACATGGACTCCATGTAAAGCAAGAACTCTTGTAGTCTCCACGCCAATACCACTAGAGGCACCTGAAAGCATAGTAATCTTTTGTAAAATTGAAGTAACCAGGAGGAATAGAGATTAGCATCTCAAGTCAGATTGATACAGGGGTATGGAGGTCATCATGAAAGCCATTTGAGAAGTCGATGT
This sequence comes from Angophora floribunda, assembly GCA_014182895.1. NCBI lineage: Eukaryota > Viridiplantae > Streptophyta > Magnoliopsida > Myrtales > Myrtaceae > Angophora > Angophora floribunda. Next base: position 21,864,754 of record CM024708.1, on the reverse strand, counting down.
CATCAACATGTACATGTAGGAATTTACCCTACCAAACCCGCAAACACAAAATGATATAATCTTCATTTAAAATATTTCAATAAGTGGAAGGTTTTGACATTTCAACACATGATCTACGAATTGAGAATGACATGATCGATCCATTTGGGAAAAATAACGGCACGTTGATCAGACAATTACCAGATATTTCATTTTCGTCGTTAGGTCAGATATCAAGCTATGAAGCAAGACCATCTAAAATCAACCCTAATGCAACCAATCATAATTTTCTCCTCAATCATCTACATCCACCAATTAACAACATCTCAACCCATGCAAGACAAACGGTTCGTATTATCCTAATAACATTCCCCAATCATTCCACAAGCAGCAATCCACAGACAGCCAATTCTAAACTCAGTTTAGTCCCTCTAACAAAACATTGATTTATCTGCAAAGATGACCGGCGAAGTCGAGAGTTTCCCAGTACCAGTAATTCGACGTAAACCCCTTTAAGGAAGCATAATTGAGATTCATTGAAAGCGCTAAAGTTTGCATTTTTATCCGATCATCGTCCTCAAGAAAGGGAATAAGCTAAAATAGGGGAGGAAAAGTACAGATATTATCATAACAAGACCTGTGACTATGGCAGTGAAACCAGTTCCATCGATTCCCTGAGTGACTTCTTCAGCTGTTGAGCGAGCAGAGAATCCAGAAGGCCCTTTCCACCCAAAAATCCACATCCTTTTTTTTTTCTTTCTCTATTCTCTCTTTCTTTTTTTTTTTTTTGGCTCTTCCCCTCTTAATTGCAGATTCAAGACGCTACCCAACAGTTAATAGCAAATATTAAGGCGAAAAAAGAGTTGCTTCACAAACAGAGGCAAACTCATATCGATGGAAGAAGGATGAAAAGATGGGAACCAGAAACAGAGAAGAGTACAGTCCTCCTCTGGAAATCGCAGGATCTCCGGGGCAGGAGTAACATTGTTCGACTTTAAGGGGGCCCCAACCCAATCAAGAATACGCCATCCTGGCACGGGCCCACGATCGTTTCGGTTTAGATGGAGAAATGATGAGTGACATTGTTGTTCCATCGGGACGACGATGACCCTCATGACAGATGCCAAAGTGGTACCTGCTCATGATAGGGCTGAGCACAATTTGAATTGAGTTGGTCCATCCCCTAATTTTAGAATCAATTGACATTGTATTGATTTTTAATTTTTGATACTATTGAATCTGGGATTGAGGGCCGAATTGACTCATTGGGTTTGGTCTGGTTTTAGAGTCAATCCGAGACCAATCGATAATTTTTTGTTTTATTTTTTTTTATTCATTAAAAATGCAAACATATTATTTCAAATTATATACTCATTAATAATGCGATATTGAGCAACCAAATTTTAAATATTAATACATATTTAACAAATTTAAAATAAGTTAACAATAGAAATTTCACATTTGCTAAAAGTAAGAAATTATAAAAATAATTAAGACTACTCATAAAGCCATGAGGCAAGTGTTGCTCACAAGTGAAGATGATGGTTTCTAATTAAGGCGTTGTTTCCTTATGATTTATTAGGCGATGAGCCGAGGTCAGCGGAGAGAGAGAAGCGGCGAGTGAGGTGAGTGTCAAGTGGCGAGTGGCCAAAGGCAAGCGGGACGAGTGTTGAGCGGCATGTGGGGTGAGGTTGCTCACAAGTGAAATTGTTTTTTTCAATTTTACTTGATAAATTGAAGACTAAGAGGATAAAGAAGAAAGAAAAGAACAAGAATACTAGAGGAGGAGGTTGCATTTGAGTTAGAGTTTGATCTTTAAAATAAATAATAAATAATAATAATAAAAATGATATATAACATATATAACATATAATATATCTAAAATATATTATATCTAATATATACAGTTAGGGTTAGTTTGGGTTGGACCAATCGAAATTCTCAAAAGTGATGATCAACCCGCATAATGCTAATCTAGGGATCCTAGGACCAAGAACCGACCAAATCCCCACACGGTTGCAACTGTGGATTTGACTTATGGATCAATGCAACTCAACTTGCACTAAATTGGTAGGGTTACGATGATCGAAGTCACTATCGAAGGAACTAGAATTTGATGAGAAAAACAACTTCCATTGCATTTCTCCCTTGTAATGTGATGTTTGGGGGCCACCCATTTATCTTCTTGTTTCTTTGTAATAAAACGAAAAAAGCCATTAGAGGTTACATGGCATAGATTCTAGAATGAAAAAAATTTCAACTTTATCACTTAACAGGAACGGACCAAGACCTTCAGGTGGAAACAGAAAGATGTTCATATACAAATGCTTCAACTCAAATAAAGCCAATTTTATGCGAAGAGGTTTTGGGTATCCCTATAAATTGAGTAATGGCCGTGAGATCCTTTCATTGTCTTGTGAGGATGAGCATACAAATTCCCTAATTACCAATAGAGAAAAAATAAAAAAAAAGAAAACTTTGTTAGAGTAATATTGCACTAGAGCTGTGCCAATTCACTTTATCATTGATTAATCTGCTTAATTATGCTGCTTATTTAATATCAACAATTTCTACAGAATTCTCAATACCCAATCCACACTTCCTTTTTTTTTTTTTTTGAAACAAGAGTATAAGATTGTTACTTCTTGAAGAAATATTTGCACATTTCTATAAATGAGATTCTTTTTAGTGATTAACTGTCATTTGTATTTATCAATAATTTATATGGACTTATTATTGGGGTTATCTCACACAAAAGAGATTAGTAGTCAATTTATAAATATGAGAAAAATATTTTGAGCTAACTTTTAGAGTGAGAGAGGTCTAAGACTACCCAACACTAGTATCCGAGTGGTCCCTAGTTCTTCTCAAATCATGGTATTGTTGTTGTCTTGTCTCTTTAAGATTTCAACATTATATTTACTTATTTTGAGGTTTTATTACTAAAATATAATGCTAGGGTAGGAAGAAATTATCGGAGTTATCTCACATAGATCGTGGAAGGAGCTAGTGTTAGTTTATAAGTGGGAGGGGAAAGCATCAACCTTAGAGCCATTTTTTAGAGTGAGAAAGATTTAAATCACCCAATATTAGAGCCTAAATTACCAACAATTATGGACTCAATAGTCATACAAGAGATGTAGGCTATTGCCGTGGCTTCATGCCACTCATTCTTTTGATCACACCACGATACAAGGTTAGACTTGTTGGGAAAGGCTTCAAAATGAGTGGAACACAGAAGAAATTTCATCAAGTTATGGCATGCTAACCCTGAGTCAAAGAGTGATTTATAAATATGCTTTCGCAGAACAATTTGTTTACCAGTTATTTTAGTACTATATTCACGCCAATTTTCCCTTTGGCAACTCGGTTTTGTGTGATTTCCATGCCATTGATGGTGAATTTCTTCAGATGTACCAAGAACTACTAATTAAGAAGTAATGGTACAGACAATAGGTACTGCTGCAGTCTGCAACATCCACAAACAGTAATACACTCCTTCCATCATCTCCTATTTCACCAATTATGTGTTCAGAGAAATTCGAGTATGAGCGTGGACTTTCCAACATGTTTAACTTAAATGCTCGTCTCAGTGAAGTTTCTTCACATCTAATTCAGAAAAGACTTGGTCTTAACCAAAAGAATAACAATCTGTTCAAGCAGATCCCTTCTATTTAGGATTGGTAAGGTTTATGCTGAATTCCCATAGTTTCTTCCCCAGTTCTGCATCTTGCCCAAGAGAACTTGCTTTGGCTTTATTACTGTTCATGAAGTATTCGGCACTGACCCCTTTCTCTTGTGGGTGCAGAGCCACATAGCATGTAGTTGCCGCTCCCTGTGTTCATTTTTATTGAGCAACCAAATTCAATGAGTAACACGGATTAAAGGGCTTGTATGTGGGGGAAATTTTGTCGGGCTGACTGCAGATGTATGCAGAAATTGGCATACCTGTGGAACATTTTTTAGGAAGATTTTTCCGAGAGAAGTAAGTACTGCATAAGCCAGAGGAAAGAAAGCATTCATAAGAAACAAGCAGCTATGGACAGAATGGCGAGCAATTTGACCATGTTATTATATCTAAAAGTCAATTATCTCGAAAAGCATAGTCTGTTTGCTCAATTGAGAACAAGCCTCTCCTTTTAAGTCCTTCATATGATAAGTTTGCCCATGGCACAAAATTTTATCATAATGGCACGACCTCTTTCTCAGCCATTGCATCAATAATGCTAATCTCTCTCCAAGTAGACTTACCATTCAGAATGCCACTGTGGCGAAAAAGATTGGTTGCTATACCTCCAGGATGAAGTGAATTAGCAGTTATCTGCACCCCTTCTTCCTGTTTAGTTAAGAAAAATTCAATTTACAGCTTAATATTCAAGAATACAAGAGGGAATGAGCCATGGAAATTGACACTGAAGAAAGAAAAATCTCAAGAAAATAAAGAGGGCATCCCAGTGCATGGGCTCCCATATTGAGGGGTCTAAGAGGGTGGATACACAGAATACGAAACGCTATAGCAGATAACAAGCAGAATCAGTCATGTAACATGTATTGTCACCTCCAAATGTAATGATAGCCTTTAGGGCGAGAAAAAACAAAGACAAGCATTCTTGCTATGCGAATGCACTTTAAAAGAATAGAATATGTAAGTATGAACCTCACCTTTAAGCGCCTTGCAAGCTCGTTAGCATGTAATATGTTCGCCAGCTTCGACTGTCCATAGGCTTGCATACTATTGTATCTGCGATTAGCTGGTACTTGTGAGACATCAACAAAATCCAACTTGAATAAAATGGATGCACCAGACTGAAAAATAACTGCTATTTCATGATATAGAAGGAAAAATAATCATCGTTGAGACAGAGCTGCTTTTCTTACTCTGATTCGTTATTGATTTTGTCAAAACGAATACCTTCACGGTATGCAAAGCGGTGAGCCTCTGAGGACAGATTAATAATCCTTCCTTCCGTATTGCTTTCCTGAGACGTTTTCTTCATCATGTCCAGCAAAAGATTCGTCAGAAGAAAATGACCTGGAAAAACATTTCAGGAGAAGGTAAGTTATATGACTCACACACAACTTTGCAAATCTGAAACAACAAGGATTGTTATACAAGATCCTCAACAGATCAAAATTAAAAATATCAATGCTAGAGTAAATTAGTCAATTGATCCAGAGTTCGAGACTTGATGCTTTGAAACAAAAACTCATAATCTAATACAAGAGGATGTTGGTCCCAGAAATTCATGAGTGAAACATATACATGACATACCTAAATGGTTGGTTGCAAACTGTAGTTCTATGTTGTCTTGGGAAAGCGTGAAGGGGCATGCCATTACCCCTGCATTATTACTTCCAATAGAAAGAAGGAAAAAATTACCATTCTGCGTTCCCAACATGTAATCCAACAAATGATCAATTTGAGCTCAAATATTCGAGAGATTGTGCGTGCTCAAAATCGTAAAGTGTGAAATTGAAAAGCACTCAACATGTGACTCCTCATTCAGATTTGCTAAATGGAAGTCAAGAGAAATCAAGCGACAGTTCTTTTGAATGTTTAGGCCCATGACACATTTTGGTGAAATGATTAAGATTTCTTACATAAGGAGATTCAAGGGTAGAGCAGATGACTGATAATCTGATGCGAATTTCCTAACAGATTCCATAGAGCTGAGATTCAACTCCATCACATCAATCTTAGCAGATGGGAGTTCCTTAAGTATAGCTTCTTTGACACTCCTACCAGCATCCACATTCCTCACGGCCATGACTACATGGACTCCACGTAATGCAAGAACTCTTGTAGTCTCCATGCCAATGCCACTAGACGCACCTGAAAGCATTGCGATCCTCCGTAAAATTGAAGTAACTAGAAGGAATAGGGATCAGTATCTCAAGTCAAATCGACACAGGAGTATGAAGGTCATCATGAATTAATGGTCGATACTCAGCTTCAGACAGGAAATAACTCATACCCTGAAAGCAATTAGAGAATTCGGCGTCATCCACATGTGCATCTAGGAATTTACCCTACCAAACCCGCAAATGCAAAGTGCCGTAATCTTCATTTGAAATATTATAAAAAGTGGAAGGCTTTGACGTTTCACAAGTAATCTAAGAATTAAGAGTGAAATGATTGATCTATTACTGCATAACTGAAACGATTACCAAAAATTTCATTTGCGCCACCCAGGTTAGATATCAAGTTCATGAATCAAGACCATCTTAAATCAGGCCTAAAGCAACCAATCATAATTTTCTCCTAAACCATGTGCATCCATCAGCGACAACATCTCAATCCATACTAGACAAACGGTTCGTATTATCCTAATAACATTCCCCAAGCATTCCACAAGCAGCAATGCCCAGGCAGCCAGATTCCAGACTCAGCTTGGTCTCTGTAACAAAACATCGATTTCTCTGCGAAGATGACAGGCGAAGTCAAGAGTTTCCACAGCACCAGTAATTCGACATAGGCGCGATTGAGATTCTTCGAAAATGGTAAAGTTTGCATTTTTTTTTTTTTTTGCACGAACATGTCTGGAAAGGGAACAAGCTTAAAGAAGGGAGGAAAGCGAAGGTATGACAATAACAAGACCTGTGACAATGGCAGTGAGACCAGTTCCATCGATACCCTGAGTGACTTCTTCAGCTGTGGAGCGAGCAGAGAATCCAGACGGGCCTCTCCACCCAATAATCCACATCTTTCCTCTCTCTTTTCCCTCTTCCCCTCTAAATTGCAGATTCAAGACACTACCACGCAACGGTCGGTGGCAAATGTCAAGGCAAGGAAAAACAGGGTTGCCTCACGGACAAGGGCAACGTTGTACCAGCGGAAAAGGGAGGAAAGGGTGGGAATCGGGAACAGAGAAGTGAAAGAGGGACGTCATCCTCTGGAAGTCGAAGGATATGCCATTTTCGGAGTGAACCAACAATCTGTTCGTTAGATGTGGAAATCACGAAAGTGATGTTTTTCTTGGGAATGGCGGCCGTCAATGAGAAAAATGCCACACAGTTGTACCTGGTTCATTCGTGGGATTGCAAGTGCCACCGTGGATTTGACTTGCGGATTGGTCCGACTCAATCCACACTGAGTTCGTACAAAATTTAAATAAATGAATAAATAATTCGCACTAAGTTAGCGGGGTCACGATGAGCCTAGGGCACCGTTCGAGCTAGTCCGCATTCAATATAGTCGTCACTTCGCCGCCATGGCCGCTGCCACCGCCATGGCCGCTGTCACCGCCAGCGCTCTCACCGCTGTTGATTGGCTCGAATCGCATTGGAAGTTGACTCTCATTTGAAAAAAAAAAAATTACTTTATATTTTTATTTGATATTTTCCTAAAAAAAAACTCTCATTGCATTTCTCCGTTTTAATTGAATATGCATATATAACATTGGGCCGCATACTCATCTTCCTGTTTTTTTGTAATAAAACAGTAGAAAGCCATTAGAGATTACATATTACAAATTCTAAAATGGAAAACTCAACTTGATCCATAATTGATGCCATAATTTGCTAACAATGAGCAATCCGGTTACCTTCTCTATAATGCTTTCACTCAAGCTCCATTTATTTTATAGAAAATAATAATGAGGAAAATATTTTCTTAAAAATGGTCGATTGTCTCGCTTATAAAAATGAATAAATGAAAAATATTTTTATCGTCAATGAAATGTATAAATATAAATTGTTGTTGGTAATAAAAATATTTTTCATTGACCAATTATTTCAAGCGATGCAATCGATCATTTTTAGGAAAATATTTTTCAAATCATTCAGTTTTCATGAAACAAATGGAGCTTGCATAAAGCCATTTTATTTGAAGAGGTTTTGGATATCCTATCCGTGAGATCCTTTAATTGTCTTATGAGTATGAACATACAAATTCCCTCATTACCAATGGAGAAAAAATTATAATAAAGGAAAACTCTATTAGTATAATATTTCGTTAGAGTGGTGCCTACTCACTTTATCATTTGATTAATCTGCTTAATTATGTTGCTATTTAATATCATGTATTTCTACATATTTCTCATTATCCCATCCGCACACTCTCATGTCTCGTGTGTAATTTTTTTTCCAAATAATAGTATAAGACTGTCACTTCACAATCACGTTTCGATAGCTGAGATTCTATAAAGTGATTGATTATCATTTAAAATGCTTCCAACATCTCGACAAGTTGAATCGAATCTGAATTTTAACGCTTGGTAAGTATTCAAGCTCATTATTCATTTAATGGGAGTAATTTTCAAAATAGATCATAGATATGGAGTCGTTTGACTTTTGAATTTTGAGGATCGGTTAAAGAGTTGTCCACCCATGCATATATACGAAAATGATAATTTAGGTGTTGTGAAGTTGTAGGGTTTGATATAAATTGATTTGGAAATATAGTTTAACCATAACAAAATTTTGAAATTTCGCATGTAAATTAGGGAAAATGCTACCAAAAACCTTAAACTATGCCCATTAGGACAATTTTACCCTGAACTTTTTTTTGTACCATAAAAAACCCCAAACTATGCCCATTGGGACAATTTTACTCTAAACTTTTTTTGTACCACTAAAAACCCCAAACTATGCTGCTTGGGACAATTTTATCCTGAACTTTTTCTTGTGCCACGAAAAACCCTGAACTATGCTATTTTGAACACATTTACCCCAGACTTTTTAACTGAACTATGCTATTTTGGACACATTTACCCCAGACTTTTTAACTGAATGGCATTTTCGTCTTTTCCTTCTTCTTTTTAAAAAATTAAAAAGTTCAGGGTAAAATTGTCCCAAGTAGCATAGTTTGAGATTTTTTATGGCACAAAAAAAAATTCAAGGTAAAATTATCCAAAGTGGCATAGTTTGGGGTTTTTTATGGCACAAAAAAAAGTTTAGGGTAAAATTGTCCTAAGGGACATAGTTTGGGGTTTTTAGTGTCATTTTCCCTGTAAATTATGCATAATGGACAAAAATGAACGTTTGTTATAAACGAGATTATTCATTAGTGCGTAAGATTCAATTGATCGACGATTAATTGTAGTTTTGTCAAGCCGTTTGTTAGAGTAGTGTATTACTCAGATTTTTGATATTGTTTTTCAATTAACTAATAGAAATACGCGTGCATCAACTCGAGCAAGGTGCTATCTCTTCTTCAAGTTTGTAAAATTGATATTTTGAAAGTAATATGGATTAGTTATATTATGAGTCAAGAAATGACATATTTTTATTGGGAAAATTATTAAACACTTCATAACCATTGCACATTTATCAATTTAGTTATAAATCCTTTAATTGTACCAATTGTATCGCAAATATTTTCATGTTTTATCAATTAAGTTCAGATAGCCAGTTTTGGTGGAAAATCACTGATGTGGACATTAGCTATCATAGATGGCACAATCAATGCTAACGTGAATAATTTTTTAAAATTTTGATTTTTTTTCTTTCCTTTTTCCTTTTTTCTTTTCTTCTCTTTTCCTTTCTTTTCCTTTCCTTTCTTTTATTTGTTTTACGGTAGGCTAGAATCGCCAAGCCCTCATTGGTCACTAGGCGAGGGCAGCAAAGCCTTCCTCGACTACTAGCAAGGATTGCAACACCCTCATCAGTCACAGGTGAGGGTCGTAGCCCTTGTCATAATCTAGGCAAGGCCATTGAAATTGCAAGTGAGGCTAGCCTCCCCTAGATTTGGGTAAGGGCCTAGCAGTGGTCGGTGAGAGCCTGACGACCCTCACTGACCACAAAAAAAAGAAGAGTAAAGAAGGAAAAGAGAAAACAAGAAAAAAATTAATAAAAATTCAAAAAATGTTAGAATAATATTAAAAAATTCTTCACATTAGTGTTGGTTGTATCATGTAAGACGACCAACATTCATGTCAGTAATTTATAGCCAAAATTAGTCGGATCGATTCAATTAGTTAAATTTGTAAAGGTTTAGAACTCAATTAGTATAAATATAATAGGTTAAAGATTTTTTTTGATAATATTCTTTATTTTTGTTGATAAAAGTTTGAATCGATAATTTACTACCTTGAGTCTCTGTGAATAGCTTGAGAAGCGTTTTAGGAAACATATTGTGAAAATTTATATATATATACTGCTTTATGAATCTAGTTTATGAAATGAATTCTCAAATGACTTGAAATATGTTTGTATGAAAGATATGTTGACTGACGAAATGATTTGTCAAAGGATAAGTATTTTGCTTTATGAAATGTATTCTACTGCAAAATGTTCTAAGATGTGGTTTGAGAAACCAATTTATGATGTAGATTCGAGTTTTGTAAATTACTAGGAATGAAGGATTTATGTTCATGATCATTGTGAACCCAATGGAGAGTTGAAAGTATGCATACTGTACAAAGGCTAAGTGTTACATAAGGATGTGAGTCTAGCGCTTTATACTACATAAGGGATAACTGCTACGTGATGATGTGAGTTTTGTGGAAGTCACCTTTGGGGCATTGGGATGAGATGCAATATAAGATTTATTAAAATAATAGATAATTAATGAGTGATATGAGATTAATTAATAGAATGGACTATTAATGCAAGATTCAATTTTTTTTTTATATTTTAAATGAGTAAATTTTGCATTTGTCATTATGGGTTTCTGATATCATGTATTGAATATGCCTAGTAGGTATTTAGAAGAGATATCTACTACTCACTAAACGGTGTGTAAGGTGTGATTTTTATATCATGTTTTACATGTCCTTCAATTAGCATTAAGTAGAACAAGAGCACCAAAAGTGGAAAAATTTATAGTGTCAAGCTTGTTAGCAGGGAGAATTACCAAAAAAATCATAAACTTATTTCAATCGTACAAATTTGATCTTAAATCTTTTTTTTTTTGCTAATTTAGTCCTAAACATTTTAAAATTGTGTCAATTCAGTCTATTCGGCTAAATTTGATCGGATGGTGCTGACGTGGATGTCAGCCGGTGCCGGTTGTCCAGTGAACGCTAACGTGACAAATTTTTTTAATAATATTTTATATATTTTTTGAATTTCTTAATTAATTTCTTCCTCACTCCATAGTGGCCTACAAGGCTCCAGCAGGGCTTGGATGAGGGCCACGAAGCCCTTGCAGGGCACTAATGAGCCTAGGCGTCGCCAAATTCAAACGAAAAGAAAAGCGAAGCAAAACAGGTCGTGGGTATCTACAGAATCGCCATTGCCTGCCGACGAATTGGTTACATCACAGTTACTTGCTCAAACGGACCAACACAAACAGGCTCGCAGAAGATAGGTACGGTGCAAGAAGATCCAAAATAGAGAATTTCGACGCGGGCATTGACGGGAGAAATTTGAATTTTACATGAGCAAGAACAAAACAGGGGAGGGGGAGCGAGAGAGGGCGAGAGGGCGAGAGACAGGAAAGTACGACGGAAGTGACTTTCATTAGGGGCGTTAGTTGTCCAAATTCAGGGGAGCGAAGCAAGAAGAACAAGCATCCTTAACAGAGATGTGAAATGGTGAAGCTCGTGCTAGTCATGGGCAAGGCCACCTTCGCTCATCTCAAGGCTAGGGAAGGGTTGGCCTCTCCCAGATCTAGGCGAAACTGCCTAGCCCAGATCTAGGTGAGGCCGTTGGCAAGGCTCCAACTTGGAGCCTTGCCAGCCTCTGTGGGTGAGGAAGCCGAAAAGGAAGAAGAGAAAAAAATTATTAAAAAATTTGAAAAAAATATAAAATATTATTATGAAATTGTCATGTCAGTGTTTGTTGAACGGTTAGTATCGGCCGGCGTCTACGTTAGCATTGGCCAGTCAAATTTGGTTGGATGGATTGAGCTGATACAATTGCAAAAAAATTATAATTGAACTAGCCAAAAAAAAAAAATTATGACCGAATTGGCACAACTATAATAGATTTATAACTTTTTTAATAATTCTCCCCTCGTTAGCATGTAATGTGTTCGAAAACTATCCATAGGCTTGCAAACTGCTGTAGCAGGTGTTTGTAAGATATCGACAAAATCTGGCTTGAATGCACCAGTCTGGAAAAATGACTGCCGTAGCATGAAATAGAAGGAAAAAAGAATCATCCTCAAGGCAGAGCTGCTTTTCTTACTCTGATTCGTTATTGATTTTGTCAAAACGGTATGCAAAAAGCGGTGAGCCTCTGAGGACAGATTAATAATCCTTCCTTCTGTATTGCTTTCCTGTGATGTTTTCTTCATCGAGTCCAGCAAAAGAATTGTCAGGAGAAAATGACCTGGAGAAATATTTCGGGAGAAGGTAAGTTATACGACTCACACACAACTTTGCAAATCTGAAATGACAATGAATGTTATCCAAGATCCTCGACAGATCAAAACTGAAAAAAAATCAACGCTAGCGTATGTTAGTCAGTTGATCCAAAGTTTGAGACCTGAAGCTTTGAAACAAAAACTCATATAATCTAAAATACAAGAGGATGCTGGTCTTGGAAATTCATGAGTGAAACCCATACATTATGTACTACATGATTCGGTTTGAATGTCGGTACTCTACATCCATGAATAGAATAGCACGGAATTCTTCTATAGAAACAAGCGATACAACGGAGAAATTACAATCACTCGAGCTTTTCAAATACTCTTAGTATTTCCCAACTTCTAAGTATACCCAAAAACTTACCGAGTGTTTAACCCCTCACAATTCTTAGTGAAATCTCACTCAAGAAATTACACAAATTCTAATTGCTATAGGATATAATCACAATGATTAAATCCTCACGAGAAGAACTCTTTGCACAATTTTTTTGTGCAATCTCAGAATTCACTCTCCTCTCGGTGCTCAAATGCACGCTTCAACCACGGTAATTCTTCTCCATTTATAATCGGGCGAAACCTCCCATCATTTATTGCAAACCGTGTGATTTCTTTGGTGAAAGAGATCCATCACCAACTTCATTCCTTCTGTTTATTTTATCTGGCCACCGGTCAAATTGCCGACATCACATGCTCTTGAAGCTTAGATGGAAGGTCGAGCGCACGCGCGCACACACAAAAAAAAGAGAGGCTTTAAGGAAGAGTTAATAAGCTCTCTTTTGTGCGTAAAATATAGTTCCACCGAACAATGATAAATAAATAAGGGTTAATATCATGAAAAATCTCAAACGAGTAAACATGCGATAAATTTATCATTTATTAATTTTCGTTAAATTTTACCATCAAAATACCGAGTTGGATGACATGTGATGGTTGATGGATATACAAATTAGAAATTTTCCACAGCATTAATATGATTTAATGAAAATTAGACAAATGGTAAATTCATCATAAATGTATAAATTTAAAGTTTTTAAAATTAAAAAATCAACTTAAAATAAATTTATCATAAATTTATTGATTTTAGATTTTTTGTAATATTAAGTCAATAAATAATCATTTCCCAAGTGTAAAAGTCCAACTTGTACAGAAGACTACAGGTGTAGTTAATTTCTCGTTGCGGTTCATAAATGAAACCTGAACGCAGCAACCGAGCATTAAATGGAAGATGGGCAAAATGAAATCCACGCAATCTCCTACTCTTGCTCACAATTTCGGCTGATCATAAATGCAATCGTGTGCAACTGGATCGAAAAAGAAGTCCCCCGAAAATCAGAAAGTCGACTAATCTAATTTATTTAAATTAAGTTAGTTTAATGGAGTTAAACTCGAGGTATATTGTCACAGTAACTATATGAACTCCCCGTAATGCAAAGAAAGAGTAGTCTTCATGCCAATGCCACTATAGGCACCTGAAAGCATGCAATCCTCAGTGAAGTTGAAGTAACTTGAAGGAATAGGAATTAGCACCTTAAGTCACATCTATGCAATGGTATAAAAAACGTCATGAATTAATGGTCAATACCCGCTTTAGACAGGAAATCGGTGTCATCAACATGTACATTTAGGAATTTACCTTACCGACCCTGCAGACACAAAACGACATAATCTTCTTTTCAACTATTATAAAAAGTGGAACTCTTTGATGTTTTACAAGTAATTTAAGAATTCAGAATGAAATGGTTGATCTATTCAAACAAATTACAGCATGACTGAAACGTGTTGATTAGACAATTACCAAAAAATTTCTTTTGCACCACCCAGGTTAAATATCAAGCTATGAATTAAGACCATCTCAAATCAGCCCCAATGCAACCGATCATAATTATCTCCTAAATCATATGCATCCATCAGTGACAACATTCTCCAAGCATTCCACAAGCATTCCACAAGCAGCAATCCCAAGACAGCCACTTATGATTTCAGTTTAGTCCCTGCAACAAAACTTTGATTTGAATGCAAAGATGACAGGCGAAGTCAAGAGTTTCCCAGTTACCAGTAATTTGCCATAAACCCTTCCAAGGAAGCGTGATTGAGATTGTTAGAACTTACTAAAGTTTGCATTCTTAATCGGCCATCTTCCTCAAGAAAGGGAAAAAGAGGAAAAAGTAGGGGGGAAAAGCAACGACATGATAATTACAGACCTGCGACAATGGCAGAGAGACCGGTTCCATGGAATTCTTGAGTGATTTCTTCTGCTGTAGAGCGAGCAGCAAATCCAGAAAGCCCTTTCCACATCTTTTTTTGACTTTCTTTTTGCTCTTCCCCTCGTAATTGCAGAATCAAGACACTACGCAACAGTTATTAGCTGAGTTACTACACAGACAAGAGGCTAAGTTATATCAGAGGAGAAAAGAGAAAAAGATGGGAATCGGAAACAGGAGTGTCACCATACTCAGGAAATCGGCAGGAGTAATATCGTTCGACTTGAAGTTGGCAACGACCAAATCAAGAATATTTTATTCTAGAGAGGGCCCATGATTGTTATAGTTTGATGGAGAAATTTGATATTTTTTTCCTAGGGTTGAGCATAGTTTCAGGTAGAACCTGAATCTAAAGAACCAAACCGATGGTATCTTGTCCGATTCTAGATTCTAGGTATGGAAGGTAGGTTCCAAGTTTCGACCGATAAGTTTTGTATTCTAGGTAAGTGAAATTTAGAATTTGGAACTTGAAACCTAAAATAAGTTTTTGTATTTTTCTTGGTTTGTGCCTTTGCATGGTCCTGTGATATTCTATGACTTTCAATGATGAGTGCATAATCTAGAACTACTAGTATAAGCTTTCATTTTATGACTAAGACTTTTACTTTGTTAATATTTCATATTATTTCTTTGTCTAAATATAAGTTATGGTCAGTAGATTGCAATAGTATGTGATAGTTATTAAAGATAATAATTTACTACAATTATTCAATTAATAATACAAGTATAATATGAAACCAACTCTGAAACTCGTGACAGGGTAAGTTTCAAGTTTAAAATATGCAAGATAGATTCTAGGTTCCAAAAAATAAATGACATGTTCTAGCGAGTAAATTTCATGTGGAACTTATATGGAATTTGGAACCACTCACCCCTACTTTGAAGGATGATGACCCTTTATGAGAAATTCCAAAAACACACCGTTTATATGGGAAGCAACCACGAATCCAACATAAAAGATTAGTCCAACTCCTAGATTAGTAAGGTCACGATGAGCAAAATTACTAATAACGGAATACAATTTGATAAGAAATACAACTTTCGTTAATTTCTCCATTCAGATATGATATAGGCTTATCTTCCTTTTTTCATAATAAAATGGGCGAAAGCCATTAAAAATTAGATATCATAGATCATAGAATGGAAAACTTCAATTGTATCAGCTAACAAGAAGAGACCGAGATTTTGAGATGGACTAGACAACTACAAGTTTTAAAACTTATAATGAAAGTATAATTGAATTTCAAAATTTACAAAAAGTGTAATTATATCTTAAAACTTGTCAAATTGGTGCAATAGAGTCATGCCATTAATTACGTGCATTTAGACTAATAGAAAATGCTAACTTGGCTTTTTTTTTAATTTTTTATTTCTCTTATGTGGTGATGACATAGCTAAAATATAGAACATAAGGTTAAAATGATGTCGTTTTGGATTATATTTTAATTTTTTAACCAAAATATTAATTGAATAAAATAAAAAACTACTTAAAAAACACACACAAAAAAAGAGCCAAGGGCAACGCCCTCATCGCCTAAAATAGGTCGACAGGGGTTGGGGATGTTGCCCTTGCCTTCGATTTTTTTTTCTTTTTTTGTTATTTTAATACTTTGTTATTTTTTATTTAATTTAATTAACATTTTGATTAAAAAATTAGAATTTAATCCGTGTTAGCATTTTCTATTAATCTAAATGGATGAAATTAACAAAAGAATTCGATTGCATCAATTTAACAAATTTTAAGATCTGATTACATTTTTTATAAGTTTTATAATTCAATTGCACTTTTCATAATAAATTATAGAACTTTCAGTGTACATATCCCAAAATTCTATGGATATATGATGGAGGCCATAATGTGCTAACAATCTGCACTTGGGTTGCCTTCTCTATCCACATGCTTCATTACGATAAGTCAATTTTGTTCAAAGAGATTCTAGGTATCCCTATGAATCGAAAGACAATAGTAACAAGAAAGCTATATTTGAATTGTATTAATACTATTTTGACAAATTTTTATTTATTAATACTATCATTTTTACAGTAAAAAATTACTGAAAGATATTTGCACAGACTAAGACTCTTCTACATGATTAATTATTATCTATATTTATCGATAGTTTATACATACTTATTTATACTCAAAAAGTCATCAGCGTATACTTAGGATGAAATATAAATAAGTAAAATTGACTGTTGAGATTTTACTAGGTTTCTGGTTGCCTGCCTCATGTCGGTAGGGGGAAGTTTTTATTGTTTCTTCTTTGAGTCCATTTTCTATTCAAGCAATTAATGGACATTCCGCAAATGAACCCTTTTTCCCCCGACCAGAACACTCTATTCGCTGCTGGTTCGATGTACACAAGGTCTTTTTTTTTTGGTAATGCCATGATATGCACGTTTATAAGACAAAATAACAATGATCCATTCATAGTCTGTCACAAACATTAATATGCAAGTAGGTCCATAATTTACACCACAGGATCAACACTTACAGACCAACCAAAATACAAGGCAAGGAGTGGGAAAAGAGGATAATAAAGAGATGTTTCGATTCAAAATTAAGAGAAGTAGAGACTCTCTAGGCCCTGGCCTTGAAAGGGATGGCTCTGATGATTAGTTGGTGGTACACCGCAGCTAGTGCAGCTCCAATGAAGGGTCCAACCCAAAAGATCCACTGCAATCAAAAAACAAAAGGTGCTTTTAAGTGAAAAAGAAGAAAGTCGAGAGGGTAAATGATGCTTGTTCACCAAGAAAAGGATTGAACATATGGCAGATTGCATCAAGAAGAGGATACCTGATCATCCCATGCATGGTCCCTGTTGTAGATGATGGCAGCTCCAAGACTCCGGGCAGGGTTGATGCCGGTTCCTGTGATGGGGATGGTTGCCAAGTGAACCAAGAACACCGCGAAGCCGATGGGAAGAGGAGCCAAAATCTGCAAGATGAGGGATGAAAAAGGCAAATCTCATGAGCTCGTGCCTAATTATGTGATGAACAATTACCTTAGTTTCAATCAATCTAAGGCCATTTATCTACCTGCCGGCACATTAGCAAAATAACATGAACAACCACCTCAGATTTAATCAATCTAAGGTCGGACCCTAAAGCTAATGATTACCTTTTTGGCCACCTTAATTTCCTTGACACTTCAGTTGAGTGAAAAACATACTGATGATGGAGCCAGAGGCATCTTGATAATGTTTTGGACAAATATTCATTCAACACATGATATTGTGTACTCAATCAATTACAATGCACGAATCATGGGGATTTAGTGATCATAACCTTTGGTTTTTTAGACAACCCAAATCAGTTGAGTTAATAAAACAATAATGCAGCCAGAGTCAACTTAAGAATGTTTTAAATGAAATGTTACACGGACATGGTGAACTCAATCAATCACAGGGCACAAATCATGTGAATTTAACTTATTCTTCAATGATTTTTCAGCAAACGTCCAATATTCAAAAAGCAAAGCAAGAATTACTTGAAAACGTACAGAACCTAGCTAAAAGATCACAAAGCCAACTCGAACTCTACCTTCACAATGAAATTAACATGCCAAAAAGTAAGGCTTTCAAGAGAGTTCAAAGCAATTCATAAACTTTAGATCAGAAGCAAAAGAGAGACGAACACATACAGGAACATGGGAGTCTCTGGCGTTTCTCTTGGCATCAGTAGCAGAGAAGACAGTGTAGACAAGCACAAACGTGCCAATAATCTCAGCACCAAGGCCATCACCTTTGGTGTACCCATGGCTGACAGAGTTGGCACCACCTCCGAGCAGCTCATACCTGGCGTCACCTTGCAAGCCCTTGACAACACCAGCTCCACAGATGGCACCAAGGCACTGCATGGTGATGTAGAACACTGCCCTAGTGAGGGACAACTTCCTTGCCAAGAACAGGCCAAAGGTCACTGCCG
This sequence comes from Angophora floribunda, assembly GCA_014182895.1. Taxonomy (NCBI): domain Eukaryota; kingdom Viridiplantae; phylum Streptophyta; class Magnoliopsida; order Myrtales; family Myrtaceae; genus Angophora; species Angophora floribunda. The sequence goes on along the minus strand of CM024708.1, from coordinate 21,846,331 downwards.
GGTTGATGTGTCCACCTGTATCAATCATTCAAAAACCCACCCAAGTACACACAAGCTTAGATCAAAGGTCTCTCCATCGTTGCCAGATCTATACTTATCACAAAACAAGAAGAAAACAACTAATTTGGCCACAATTGGCATTAGAAATAGGACTTTTTTGTTGGGCTTAACCGAATTGCATTGGCTAAGCTGATGAGTTAAGGGAAGTGTTCGCAGCAAGAACCACCCAACACAAGTATGCTTTAGCCAAAGTTCTCTCTATAATGACTAGATCTACAATTGCGCAAAACAAGAACGCAACTAATTTGCCCACATATGGCGTGAAAAAAGCAAACTTGCTTTCCTAGGCTAAATCCTTGCATTGGCTCAAGACGTTTCAAGAGAGGTTCTAACCTGAGATACCAGCGGTGCAGTACACAAGGGCAAAGATCATGCCGCCGAAGGCCCAAGCAATGCCCTGAATGCCCACAGTGGAACACTTGTTCTTGCTCTGAGACACGCCCATCACAGTCAAGACGGTGATGTAGAGGAACAAGAAGGTGGCCACGAACTCCGCAATCCCAGCCCTGTAGAAGGACCATGACTGGAGCTCTCCAGGCTCGAAGAGCGGCGCCGGCGGCGGCTCCTTGTAGTCCTTGTCTGACTGAGCAGCCGTTCCAATGGGCTGCCTCTCAGAGAACTTGTTGGCTCCAAGCCTCACATCTTCCTCCTTACCCTCCATTATCTTTTCCCTGTTCCTCACTCAGAACGCTCAAGAACGGACTATGCCGGGGAAGATTGTAGAGAAGAGTGAAGCTAAAGTTGGTGAAGAAGTAGCAAAGGTGGCGAAGGACAGAAGGGCAGATTTATAGAAAGATGGAATGTCTTATCTGCACAGCACAGTGAGTGGGCTATTATTTGTTTTCTATATTTTTTACATTATTTTTTTTGGGTAAAGAAAGGAACTTGATCATGATTATGTGCTGTCCTACCCTAAAAAGAAGAAGATAGAGGCAATAATGGTGTGGGACTATTGGAATTTGAACTCCAAAGTAGAGCTTGGGAACTTCAAAAACAAGGAGGATTATAGGTAGAGCACAGTGCTGGAGAGAGAGAGAGAGAGAGAGAGAGAGAGAAATGATGACTGGGATTGGTTGGTGCCTCGGTTGTCCTGTCCTATTCCCTACTATCTCATCTCCTACAGATGCTCAAGATGATTTTTTTTTTTTTTAATTTTGTCCTTTTAGTATTTATTAAAGGGTCAAAATTCTCTGTCAGTCGCCTTGGCCGGTGACTCCAACCCCATCTGCACTGTCTGTTCTAATCATGAGGGGAAGAACATCATCTTCCATTCATGCAGACCCCGAAATGGCCAGGAGAAAAAAAAATTAGTATTATTTAACCAGAAAACAGTTCAAAAATAATTTCCAAAGAGCTTTTCTGAGATTTTAAAATAATTCGATTCTCCATCGTCGTAAATTGCATCTTTTCATTTTTCTTTCATATCATGAAGCAAATTTGAGTGGTACGTGGTACTCATGTTCGACAATTTTATGTTTGTCTTCACAAGTCCGCCCTACCTTTTTGGGCAAAAAGTTCTTTTTCTTTAGGAGAATATTAGGAAAAAAGAAGAGAAAGTATTAACACTGATAATTTTATTTCTTAGGATATCTCCAAAAATTAATAATTTTTTATTACATTTAATTAATATGGGAAAAGTCGTGTCCTCCCTTGGGGGGGTGACCGTTCAGGGCCAAAAAAGTGAGGGCCCGAGGGAGCACATGGGGGAGGGAGGGGCAACGGCTAGCCCGGTTCGTAATTGCGTTGAAATTACACCCCTGTCCCCGCCACCAACCCGGGTAGGCGAGCCGGTGGGCTCCACTCCAACGGGTATAATCGGCCATGACGATCCGACAGGTCGTTCCATCCCACCTCATGAAAAGGGACCAATCAGCTCAGCTGGGGCTTGGACCTTGGTTTGGTGGTCCCCACAATGATTGTTTTTTCCCCCTCTTATGCTCCCTTGGTTTCTCGAGAATAAAATAATTAAAAAAACATTTTTCTTAAAATACTCAATTATATCGCTTAAAAAATAACATTCAAAAAATAATTTTATCGTTCACAAAAATATTTACATATAGATTATTATCGATAAAAAAAATTTTCTTTCAATTAATTATATCAAATAATATAAACAATTATCTTTGGAGAAATGATTTTCAAATCTTTCATTTTTCGAGAAACATGTGAAAAATGAAAATTTTGGAAAATATCTTTTTTAAAAACGATCATTTATATAAACAACGTTTAGAAAGATCGCAGATGTGTGCTTTCTCTTGGTAAATAAAGCTACATGATGTTTTCTTTTTTATCAAACTTTTTAAGCACAAGGATACTACTTGAGTTACTAAAACGGATATGCTCAATTTATCTTGATCATTTATTGATTTCTTTGTCCCAATTAAATAAAATTTCAAGATCCCTCCTAGATTGCTCACTACTTACATCGAGCATGATGGAACTAAAATCTACTAGGTTTGAGAGAAAATACGGAAAGGAAAAGCAACTAGTGATCTTAGATATACTTATAGTCAATCACTCTATTTTTCTTTGCCAAATTGACTCTGATGGTAATACATTGGTTTCTGGATTTCGATTTGTTTTGCATCTTTATAGACTTGCCTTTTTGTAATAATTTTTGGGATTTTCTATGAATCATTTAATCAAATGACAATTTCCTTTGAGCGAAAAAAAAAATCACTTTGATGACTCCACATGATCCATGAACATCTTTCTTTATGGGCAAGAGTCATGAACAAGTTGGATTAGTGCAGGTCTTTTTGAATGGGAAAAGAAAAAATGGGGTGGGACCACATCTTCCTATTCAAGGGCCAACCTCTCCATCATTGTCATTATTCGCTTCTCCATAATGCATAAACAAGAGGGGTATCGATAATGCGTTCCAGCTCGGAAACATAGGATGCCCACCTGGCTTTTGTAGCGGCAGATCACATGCCAGCCCCTTTAACCCCCACCATGCCCTGCAGCTTTTTTTTTTCTGGCCAAAGGGTCGTGGCCCTCCGGAAGAAAAATTGTATAGACCCGAATTCGTTGAATTTGAGAATGTTCGATTATGCATGTAAGGAGAGAACTGGTACAGCAAGCATCTTTAGCTTTGTTACTTCCCAGATACGTTGATTGAAGGTTTTTGTATATGGATGTATGATGAACAATGTAGGGAATTCGCTAGTGAAAGCAAAAGGGGAAAGGAGGAAGAAGCCTCTGCCTTTCTTGTGGGGTAAGGCCTGCGATTTTCCAAAGCACCATGACTTTAGCCACGCTGCAAGATGAATAGCCAGATGCGATCGTGAGCCCTACTTAGGTATCATGACACATTGACACGATCGCCATCCAACCAACAAGATGAACCGACCATAGTCGCCATTATTGAGAAGCCCTTTTCTTAAATCATACTCTTGCGTTTGTATCATGGGTCACGAAATGATAATGGCAAGCAGGAGTGGTTTCAAGACCGCGAACGTGTTAATACGAGGGACTGCTTCTGGCTTTAGTCAATGCCACTGTTAGATACAAAGTAAGAACCGATTCATTCGCCGAACCAAACATCACATGGCTGTTACCTACTAAATCCCTTATATCTTTCTGTCTAAATTGGGCAACAACGTCGATTCCTTACGCTCACCATGCAATTTGACGTGAGAGACTGATCGGAGAGTCTATTCTGCTCTTCCAAGAGCCTAAAATGGAAAGTACAGGACACCTTCACATTCCCTTTGCCAGAGCATCATCCTCAACGTAGGAAGTGAGAACTTGGCTTTGACGGCTAGGCTCAATTGCCAAATTATGTCTTTAATGAAACGCAGAGAAGATGGTAAGCACATCCTTGTCACGTGCATACCAATTGACACAGCAAGCGAGGCTGTCAACACTTAAAGGGATCTCGCTTCTCCATAGCCAGAGTAAGCAGTCACAAAGCCTACAAGTTACACCTTACTAAATATCATCGTTCTAGACAGTGAGAATAATACTGCGTATACAACATGTTGTGTCTCCACGAGTTAGTAGTAGTTCGCACATCTAATACAGTCTTAGACAGCTCTAAATCTTAAAGTGGCAGCAGGTACAGGACATAGAGGAGAAAGACTGCCAATGATACATAGACAATGTTTTTGTCAACTGACTTTTGTTTTGTTTCAAGCCGATGGTAGCAATCTTGTTCTTGCATGCAACTTTGTCATCTCATGGTAAGCATCTGAGAAGCAAGAAGCATTTTCCTACCACATTCTCAGTTACGATAATTAACTTCACCTGACGTGCAGTTCCAAGCTCCAATCTCATTTATCTTAATCCAGGTCCTGGCTAGAATGCAGTCGCACGTGTGGACATGGTCTCTCTGGTTCTCCTCTGGTCCACAGTACCTTTAGATCACCTCGTCTCCTTCCCAATGCTAAAAAGGTTCCTGCAGTAATGCACAAATCTCCCCATTTGTAAATAGTTCTGTCAATGTGGCATTGATACATGCTTTAACTAGGTTTGCATGAGGAAATTACCGAGCGTAAAGGGAACAATGTAAAGCAAGGCAGGTTGTCCAAGCCCATCCATCAAATTCAATGCCACATAAGTTACAAGAAGACCTGCAGTCAGTTGAGTGGCGGAAAATAGTCATAAAAACAGTCATATTCACAAGAAATGGCAAAAAAGAAATGGGAAAATGCTCTTATATTCCCTATCTTTCCATTTAGTAATTTTCTCTTACCAAATCCATAAGCAAGCATTGCCCACAAGAAGTATCCAGCTCGAAGATTCTTATTTGCCAGCCAATCATATCTGCAGATAGTACATTATTACAAAATCCAAATGTAGACAGACAGCAGTTTACCAAGATATTGATTTGATTGTGCTTCTGCCAGTTACAAACATGAATATGTGTCGAAAGTAAGTGAGAACTTATTCAAGTGAAATATTTTAGGTATACAGCATAACTGAATCTGATCCAAGCCAAAGGAAATGGGTAAACCTGAGAGAAAATGCTACCACCAGTCCTGGCAAAAGAATGTCCCCAAATCCTATGATGCTATAACCACCCCATGGATCAAACATTCTGGGGATCTTTAACAGCATTGGAATTCCATCCTCTCCACTTCTATCACCGCGAGCTACCTATGGAATTGCAATCAAAAGATTATTGACATTGTTGAGCTCTAAATAAAAGGCACTTCTAACCCGACTTTGACAAAATGATTAGCAAGAATACTCACCACAATCATCACACTTTCATGGAACACCTTCGTTGAAATGAACACCCAGAAAATGTCATACAAGAAAGCACAGCTCAGAAGAACTGTTCCCACCTGATTAAGGAAACAAGAAAAGTCATTTGAGAGAGAGTTTCTCCAATATGCAGGAAATTGGCACTATACAATTAGCTCACTCAGAAAACATACATAGTAAACTACATCGTACAAGGTTTAAACAATGCCGAAACATTAAATAGGGGAACAACTTCTCGAACTAAAGCAGGGGAACAACATGTTGCATTAACAAAGATTAAACAATGCCGAAAGAAGTCGAGATCAGGGGAGAGATGGCAAATTCCACAAGCTCATTGATTCAAATTGAATTTCAATGGGGCATTTGTGGAGAGTACTGGGGTTGCTAATTGGTGGCATATTAAGGGAGGATCAAGGGGAATGGGTGAAGGATTATACTTGCTGTTCGGTTCTGCATTTGCTGCAGAAGTGTGGGCTATCAAGGAGGGACTATCGCTTTAGATTTAAACATAACCGGATTTGAAATTGACTCTGATGCCAGTAATGTGACGAATGCTAGTGTTGAAATTGCTAACTTGAACTCAATTTTGAATGAGTACAGGGACATGTTAGCTGAATTGCAGCAAGGGAGGATTAAGCCTGTGGTTAGGGCAGCAAATTAATATGCAGACAAGCTAGCAAAGATGGGATTGACGGGATCTTACGATATATCTACTTTTGATTGTATTCCCTCTGGTTTAGAAACATTAGTTGCTTGAATAAGCAAAGAGCTCTATCCTTGAAGACTCGGACTAGGCCTCGGCCTTGATTTGCACTTTGTTATTTTGAGTAGGGATAAGTATATTGGAAGTCCTAAAACTTGTCAACAAAGTGCAATTAAGTCCTAAAACTTGTTACAAAAATGCAATCAAATCCTAAAACTTGCCAAATTGGTCAAGTCCTTCATTTGATAGCACTTTTTGAAAGTTTTATGATTTGATTGCACTTTTGTGACAAGTTTTAGGACTTGATTGCACTTTTGTGATAAGTTTTAGGACTTCTAGTACACTTATCCCTTTCAAGTATTTACATAGGCATGAATCCACCCAAAAAAAAAAAAAAAAACTTAAACTTCTACATGACTTACAAAAAGCTACCTTAATATACAGTATATATGAGAAATGATGAGCGATTCTTCTCAATAGATAAACAATATAGCCAATGTATAAATTTACTGCAGCAATGAGAGCTTCAAATAATATTCACACAGAATAAGAAAATTATGCAAAAATAATTAAGAAGTTTACCACCCGTCATAAAGACATTAAAACCTTCACACTCCCAAAAAAAAAAAAAGGAAAAAGAAAAGAAAAGAAAGGCAGAAGGGACTACAAATGCATCAGGAAATTCAAATGAAAACTCTATGCCACCAAAGGCCCTCAGAACCAAAGGTGATCATCATCCACTAAGGCTACTAAATTAGTAATAGTATTTAGATCCCACCCACACACCAGCTACCAACCACCCAAAGCAGAGACAGTGAAGAGCACACAGATTGACAGGGTTCAATCTCATGGACCATACATCCAGGTGAAAGCTAGAAATACGCTTTGAGTAAACCAAGGAGGTAACAAGAATGACTTTCACTCTCAACTTGAAGCCCATGTACAGCCACTCATGTTGTGTATCAAGCTTAATAGTATTTAGATCCCACCCACACACCAGCTACCAACCACCCAAAGCAGAGACAGTGAAGAGCACACAGATTGACAGGGTTCAATCTCATGGACCATACATCCAGGTGAAAGCTAGAAATACGCTTTGAGTAAACCAAGGAGGTAACAAGAATGACTTTCACTCTCAACTTGAAGCCCATGTACAGCCACTCATGTTGTGTATCAAGCTTAATAATCATTATTACTAGGCCTGTGTATGTTCATAGATGTCGAGTCCTATTCTACTAGGATTTATTATAAACAAGGAGACTTACCAACTACTGTAACTAAGTGGCAAAGATACTGGATTCAGGTTAAAAAGATACCTTCTTCACAAGAGATATCTTTAAGCATAATAGAAGACATCAAATAAGTGGAGTAAGAATAATGCCCTCGAGAGGATGTTATGGATAACAATGATCTAGAGCTTGTTCTTTACCATATCCATTGGACAACTGAATTTTAGAAGCAATCATCTCAGCAAAGTTAATTAGAATGACTACCTTGAGATTTGGAATTCGAACAATTTGAAGAACGGTGATTATCAGAGCAATTCCCTGAAAGGAAGCAGACAAAACAAGTCTATAAGTTCAATGTTCCAACAAAATCTCACAAATATTATTTTTGCCAGACATTTTAACAAAGATCTGAAAGAGTTAATAAACAGAAGAGGCGGTGTAAATAAATCATTTCCGAAGACACTATCGTAACCTTCTTTATCAGTAGGAATAGTAAAGTAAATGATGACATGTGGAAAAAAAGAAGTATATTTTCAAGTCACCCTTTAAAAAAAATACCACACTGGTAAAAGAGGCAAAAGTAAGAAAATATGTGGATTTATGCTGTATGCACGCATATAGCAAAGTATTATAGGAAAGGCTGAAATATCCGTTCCTCAATGAAAGCAAGAGAAAGAGCAAAACCAATGCAGGTGACTCAGTTACAAAATAAGGACCAACAAATAAGCAGAGACCAGCATTAGCAATTGCTCATCCCCACTAATATAACTTATCAACTACTATGATGAAATCTTCAGAGACCTGACCAACCTTGAGCTTAAGCAGGGACTGTAGGTTATACCCAAGTCATTTAAAGATGGAGGCAGTTGGATGTTTGTCAGGTAAAGGAATTTTACTTGTATAATAAGATTGAAGAACATAAGAATACTTAACAGTCAAATATCTGCAAAACATATGACAGATACAGTCAAGAGATGACGAGGACACCTTCTGATGCAGATTTTCCTTACTTAACCAACTTCACTATTCTCACAGAAAGTGAAAAATACAGAACATCATCGAGACTATGCAAAGATTACATCTACATGATTGCAGAAAGTACAGTTCCATTTGGATTGTTAAAAAGGCAATTGAACCTTACAAGTATATCTTGACCAATCCAGGCAAAGGAAGCATTTCGATAAACAGCCCAAACAACGGCAAATGCTATGCAGAATGGAGAAACAGCCAAGGTCAGGTATGACACAGCTCCAAAGAACGGTACTTTCGTGTATGAATCCCCAAAATTTCTGAACCATCTGTAGAAATGGACAAATAATTAACACCAGCCCTGAGAAAATATAAAGAGAATCCAAACTGTTGTCTAATGACCACCTACCCAAAATATGTCTCGTCATCCATTTTAATTCTCTCGTATGTATGTCACTCACCATAATACCATCCCTCCTATCCATAGCACCTTGATTTAACTATTTCAACTTCAAATTCTAATCGAATAATGTCTTCTTGTCAAGCTTAAAAACTATTGTGGGCTTGCTATTATCAGGTTGTCAGAGAATATTTACACAGGGAAAGATATAATCAATAGCCAGCCTCACATTCTGGGAGAGGTCTCTCCAGTCACTAGTAGTGATAGCAGTTGCCACACAATATGACCTTATATTACATGACTGTAGAAGATCGTAAAGGAGCTACAAAGAATACATAAAACCCAAAATAAGATTGAATAAAAAGGACCAATTCCCTATTGAACATTGTTTTTGGCTGAATTCTCAAATCTCACCCAATTTCTCTTTATAGCTTCCATTGACAAGTTTTTATGATTGTTCAGCACAACAAGTGCATATTAAATAGGGTTACCATGGTATTCAACAAAAAATAAATGATTTCTGCAGAACTAAACCATCATCTTCATCATAACATGCAACAACATAATCAATTAACTAACCGAAATAATGCAACTTTTATATTCTATTATAAGAATTTGGCCCAATACATAAAATGCATCAGTTTCTGTACAGAATGGGAACTGGACCAGAACTGGCCACTTGGGAAATTCGGGGACCAGCAACTCCAAAACTGACCGGTTTGGTACAAGTCACAGGGTCAGTTCCCAGTTCTTGGCTAACTCACCTTGGAACCAATCAACCCTACGGCATTATATTGCATCTTTTGTTAGGTAAGGCACAATATTTGGATACTTGTACCAATCAATTCAGCCAAATGCACAAAAATAATTATCCTTACGGTCGACCAAGTATGAGAAAGATGAGCTTATGAGTCTAAATTATCAAACATGCAAGGACATATGTGTCAAATAAGGAACTACCTTGACAACAATGCAACCAAGCAAGTTTGTAAGCCCTGCATGCCAAAGCAGCTACTATGTCAGATATGCACTTAAAGAGTACGCACACAGAAGGCCCACAATCTGAAAAGATGAAGTAAAATACTGGAGCTGCATCAATGAGCTATTGTCCTCTAGTAAAATGGCACAAACTAGAACTATCGGGTGACTGGTCTGTCATTAGCTCAACAGGCACAATTCTGTGTAGATAAATAAGCAAATATGCAACAAAAGGAATGTCAACCAAAGAGTTATACCTCTACACCACCTATGCAGAAAAGAACCACCAAAAGTTCTATGAACCAGGAAGACATAAGTTTGTAGAGAACAATCAAGAAGCACGAAGCAATGATGACAAAGAGGACGGCTGAAATTGTGCTGATTTCTACAACACCAGTTGCGTTTACATGTTTGTCTTCTCTAAGTTCATCCACAGCATCCTACAAGATTGACAAACACAGAGAAGGTAAACCATTGAATCAGAGGAAAAGCATCTACCAAAGGAAGGCACAGGTGTAGGGCACCAAATCAGAAAAAGAACCTTCATTAGCTTGTCCTGCTCAATAGCTGCTTCTCTAGCACTCCATGCAGACCAGTATGAGGCACAGAGGATGGTACCAACAGCCATCAGCCATAGAAATACTTCAGCTATGTCAACTAAAGGACGTGTAGGAGAGTATAGCTGCACAGACACTGCAAGCAATCTGAATGTTTAGCAAACGATCCGCATATTGAGCAAACTATGCTTTAAAGACGAAAGAGAACTTGAGGTATGAGTAATGGCAGACTGAGAATTTGAGGGGCAATTTTTACTAATACTATAAGGAACTTTTGGACCTAGGGAGCTGGGGCCACCACTGGCCCCCCCAAGGCATCCACCACTGGGTATGACTAAGAAACTTCTGCAGGTAAATAAATGCTGTACAGCTTAAGTTATCTATATATTTTCGGATTGTATCAAGGTATGGAACCCTATTGCAGAAAAGAGCTGACATTACACATGCAGCTAATTCAGAAGAAAAATTGCTTACCCGATGAACTATTCATCAGCATTTTCAGGAGGCTTGATCCAGCATCGTGTGGGAGCATGACTGCTGGTATTTTTATGTCCAGATCAGTTTCATCAGGATCACAAACCATCTTGTATAGTTCTGTTGTGGAAAAGAAACAGCTCCATTAACATGGTGAACAGAGCCATATGCTAAACCGACTCATGTCCATGGCCAATGAAATTCTCAAGTTAAAAAGATTTGGTTTCTATAGGCAGGCAGGAAGCAGCATTTATTTTGTTCAAGTTCCAATTTTCATGTCATTGTCTTCATTACCAGAAACTCATGCTTGATAGCAAGAAAAAGTATTAGCTTCTTTGGCAAAATTACGTCGCGATTACCTTTTTGGTTGTTTACAATTAGGATGGCTGATGCGTTAGCCACTTCTGCATTATTTGCTTTTGCAGTAAATGTGCAGTTGCCTCGATCCACCATGATGACATCACCAGTGAGCTTAACAATATTGAAACTCTAAGTCAGTCAAACTGATGATGCAACAATACATCTTCAAATGTAAGTAGGGCTACTTGTGAGTTTCTAGAGCTTTGAGGCGACCTAAAAGAGGTACCTTAGTTTTTGGCGTGCTGCAACAATCACGAGGATCTGATAGAGTAAGGTGCGACTGGTCTGCATTTTTCTCCTTCGACACAATTGTTTTACCGAATCTAGCACCAACACCAACAAATTCGCTTCTCTCAACTCCATCAACCCAAGTTTGGACTTTAACCTGACAGAATCATTATGAATCAGTCACTGGAAAGGCAACTATAGAAACACTTGGCTTCAAAATGAGATATAATTCCAAATCTACCAACTCATAACCTAAATATAACCTAATAAGATACCCAGCTTAAAATCACCAGCTATTTCCTCAACTGCAGGTCAACAATGATGAGGGCAGGCAGAAATTGGGGTCATACTTCATCTACTCAAGAAACGAAAACTTCCTCACAAATAACGTATGCCACCTGAGGAAATCTCCTCAGAAAGACACCAAAAACAAAATTGACGGAAAATCACACGAAGAAAAGAAACTTTCACGGGTAACAAGCTGAAGCAGTTCACATCTGAGCATAATTGTGCCTAAAGTAGTAAATTTGCTCTAAGCTACTAACTCCATCAGCTCCCTCGTCCTCTTAACAAAATATTAGCTCCAAGCATCACTAAAACGAAAAATAACCAGGTGGAAGCATCGATGATTGCTATAATCAGTCCCTCTCTTGCATACAATCAAGCAAGAGAAACCAAGCAAAACACATTCCACCCTCAAACTCCAAGCAGGGCTCGGTCACTCATCCACCAAAACAAGCACCGCGGACCAGTTTCGAACATCGGCGAACCAAGCAAAGACCCAGTCAACGACACGCGGACTGAGAAGCCGCGGCGACCAGCTCAAAGATCGCCGGAATCAAGCACGTCCCAGCCGGATAGAATCGGACGGAGCAAGAGCCGCGGAGGAGAGCGGGGGCGGTGGGGGGGGAGCAACATTATGAGCTTTACCAGGACGAATTGGTTGTTGCAGCCGGGCTTCTTCGGAGCAGATTCGTCGTCGTGGACGATGTCGCTGGCCGTCGCGGGACGGGGGCCGCACGCCAGCGAGATCACGGCGGCCGCCGAGATCACCCACCACCAGACTCCCCGGAGCTCCATCGTCGGTCGCCGACCGCAGATTCAAGAAGCGCGCATCACAGCTTCAGACACAGAAAGAGGATGCGAATTAACTGTTTTTTCTTTTCTTTTTTCAACTCCTTATGCCGGTCGCGTTCGTACACGAGACGGTGGTTAGGAAAATGATCGGATAAAAAAAAAAAGAAAATTGTGTGATAAGGTTGAAACTGCGACCTGATTTCAAGACTGGACCCCGTCGTTTCGAGATTTAAATACTCAATTAACGATTCGCCCGACCAATAACCTATAGAAATTTCAATTATCCGACTGAGTCTACAACATTATGTATTTGATTAGACTTGACTTCCGAGGGGTCCTGACCCGCGTACGAACTTACTCAATCTCGACTAGAGAAAAGTAAGAGTTGAGGCCACGAGATACAAAAGTCTTTGCAAGCTCTACTAATTCACTAGTGATTCAACATTCAGCTTAGTCTTTTTTTTTTTGCTTTTCAGACACGGTAGCTTGGTCGAGCAAGACATCAACGGTGAAAAAGAATGATTGTACATTTTTACGATGGGAATGCTATCGTACATATCGAAAAATAAAGAAAAGTATATATTTATTGAAAATCTTAAAACTTGCTAAGAACGTGCAATTGAGATTTAAAATTTTTAATAAATATATAATTAATTTTTAAAATTTATTATAAAAGTTCGATTAAGTTTTGAAATTTCAAAAATTGTAATGAATTTGATTAATTTGATAAGTTTAAGAACTCAATTTCATATTAATAATAAATTTTAATATTTAAATATATTTTTGAAAATTTTAGAATTTAATTATATTTTAATGATTTTCAATTCACTTGTCTAATTCAAAAAAAAAAAGGATAACTTTTTAATTGGCAATTATTGTTATTAAATTTAAAAAAAAAAAAAAAAAAAGGGGGAGGGGGAGCCAATACCGAGGAAGGCGCCGTGAACTCGACGAACTCGCGTTGGTAACGAGAAAGAAAACAATGAAATGTCCTTTTTTTTTTTCTTTTTTAAGGGGGAATACCAATGATTGAAATAAATTACCGGCAGTGGCCGGTAAAAGGGACTTTGTCCGTACGCATCTACCGGTCAGTAGTCAACCCATCTCTGCTTCTTCATTTTTCGCCCCTCCTTCTTTTTTCTATCAATCTTTGCCATTGCGTATTTGTTATTTAATTGGTCATGTCGTCAGCAGCGTCGTCGTGAAAACCGGGACATCGAACAGAGCACGTTTCACCTGAATTGACATTAATACGTCACTCGTCGCGTCAAAATCTTTTTTTTCCCTAAAATATACAAATTGACACTTGACTTGTGCCCAACCTCGAAACCCTTGATCTTTAAAAATATACAAAATTGACATTTGAAATTTAAGTTAATATCGCAAAAAATTCTCAAATTAGTACATCCGTTATATTTTTATCCCAAATTAATTTTTTGATTACAAAATCTCTAAATTGATACATTTATAATAAAATTACTTTTTATTAATTTCAATTAAATTTTATCATCGAATTATTGAGTTTGATAACACAATATATAAATTTGAGATGTTGCCCTTTATTTATCATAAGCATGTCAATTCTAGAGGTGAGTATGGTCTAGGTTGGGCCGGTCCACCTCTTGACCTTAGGACCAACTTGCACAATATTGGTCCTCAATTTTTGGGACCAAGGACCAACCCTATTGAGTCTGGGACCAAGGACCAAACCGATCCAATGGGTTTGATCCAATTCCAAGGTTTACTCAGGACCAACCGTTAATTTTTTTTCATTTTTTTGTATTTTTGAAAAATTAAACCAATTATTTTAAATTATATATTTATCGATACTTTGTGATTTTAACTAAACTATAAATACTAATATATATTCAACAAATTTAAAATAATGTAACAATAAAAATTTCACACTTGCTAAAAGCAAAAAACCATAAAAACAATTAAGATTACTTATAGAGCTGTAAGACAAGCGTTGCTCACGAGCAAAAAGAATTTCTAATTAGGGCTTTATTTCCTTATGATTTATTCAGAACAAGCAAGTCAAGGTGAGTGTCAAGTGGTAAGCGACCAAAAGTGAGCAAGGTGAGTGTCAAGTAATGAGCGAGGCAAGATTGCTCACGAGTAAAGTTGTTTCTTTTGATTTTACTTGGCAAATTGAATACTAAGAGGATAAAGTAGAAAGAAGAGAACAAATTGAATTAGAGTTTACTCTTTAGAATAAATAAAAATATATTATATATAATATAATATATAAGGCTAAGGTTGGTTCGGGTTTGACCAACCCGAAATTCCTAGGACCGAGGACCAACCCACACAATACTGGTCCAGGGATCTCAGGACCAAGGACTGACCCGATCCCCTTGGGGACCAGACCAAGACCGGCAGGGTTGGGCTAGTTCAAGGTTGGTCTAGGGTTAACCCTGGACCAATACTCACCCCTAGTCAATTCATGATTTTTTGATTTAATGGAAATTAACGGAAAGTAATTTTGTTATGAATATACTTGTTTGAGTATTTTTGATGGTAAAAAATATTAGTTTAAGATAAATTTTTTGTATGTATATCAATTTAAGATTTTTCATAATATTAACCTTTCAAATTTTATATAGCGTAAAAAATTAGAGAGATATGGGAAAGACAATTCTATTTGGGCGAAAAAGGCTAACCGATACTTGTTGATGTCTAAACGGTGTCTTGACTCGTTCTTGGGCTATTATTGGAAGAGACAGGAGTAAGGGGCAGAGGCAACTGTATTAAATTCCCGAAAATTCTCACCCTTTGCGTCATCATGAAAAATTCAATAATTCAATCATTTTCTAGTCCAAAGTCGAAGATGGTCAGGTTTCAATTCGGTGCCCCATTCGCGACAACAAGAGATGGGGACGCACCGCCCTTGCCCTTTGTTCTCCCATTCTCAGACCGGCCATGTGGTCTTATTTGACTATGCGTTCCCGAATGGGGGCAAGAAGGCTAGTGACATCATAACTGCTAGTCCTCCTCTATGCAGGGTCGGATCTGATCTCGTGATCGTGGGTGATCATGATTTTGGGATAAAATTGGGGACTTAAGAATGGGAACGTGGTTCCAAGTATTGGGATGATGGAATCGGGAACTTGAAACCTCTAGCCTTTGTATTTTTCTTATTCTATACTTCTTTCATCACGTCAAATAATGAATGCACAACTTGAAATTACTTATCTCAACTTCTATTTTCGACAATTTGTTATTAAAACTTTTACTTTGTTAATATTTCATAATTTACGTATATTTAAATATGAGTTGTGATTAATGCATGTAATCAACATCTTAAACAAGTTCCTCTCCCTCCCTCTCTGGACCTTTCTTCGTCTCTTCTGCTTTTGGAGAGGAGGGATTTGACCTAAATCTCTACCTTCTCTCCTAATTCATTTTCCTTTTATTCCCTTTTGTTTCTTTCCTTACTCTCCCAACTTAGTTTTAGATCTAGGAGTTTTGCTCTCCCAATCTAATATTTGAGAGCTTTTCTCTTAAATCTAATTTTAGATTTGAGATAATGAACTTTGGTCCAATGTGTAATTTAGTTTCCAATTTTTAATTTGTTCAATATGGTTCATAAACTTTAACCCAATATATAATATGGTTCCTAAACCTTTGATACAATGTACAATAAGCCTTTATTTGGTACTCGAGCCCTTGATTTTTTTCGTGCACGATGTGGTGAGAATACAAGTAGCAATTCAGAGTTAAATATCTCGAGTTGCAAATAGAGGGTATACATTCTAAGTTGTCAACAGTTGTATGGCATGGACGCTGCAGCAATGTAACTCGTTACACATATTGCTTGCTTGATTACATTATTTGATCGGAGAGGATTGCATTAAAGCATATATGTGGGATAATAGGAGACGAGATGGTTTTGTTGCATGACTGCGAATAGTCCCCCATATTTGACCAGAGGATTGAGTTGAGATTACTTTGGGTGTGGTTATTTTCTGTGCAATATGTAATTCAGTGAGGTGCAACTTACCTGTATTTAATGGGAAATGCTGGTTAAGTGGCAGTTGGATGGTGTTCGGCTTACATGCAACCACTGTGATTATTGGGAGATGAAGCAAGCTGTTCTCTATGTGTTTCGGAATTAAGAAGATTTTGTCTCTCAATTAGAATTCTCATTATTGACCATTTGGTAACTCGACTGTTTCCTTTTGATAACTCGACCATTTCCTTTTGGTCATTCAACTGTTTCCTTCATATATAGATATGTGCGTAGAGGGAAGTATGTGACATAAGTTTTAGTAATTGAACCTTGCGGTTCCAAATTTAGTTCTCGTAAGTTCATTACCTCTCACCGGCGAGTCCTGCGGATCGAGGCCATTCAAGTTAGCATTTCTCTTTATCTCATGTGCATAAGCGCAGTCGTGGTTGTTTGTTTGATGGAATTACTAGTGTCGAAAATGTAATTTTGATGAGGCTTTTTGTGAGATTTTGTGGCCGCCGGAATGGGCGGCCAGCGGGCGGTGATGTTTCTGTGACGGCAGAGAATGGCAGTAGGCGGCCGGAGAGATGGTGGCATCGGGTGTTTCTGGTCGGCGGAGGATGAAGTTGCGGTTGGAGACGTCTTCGGGTGAGGAAGGCTGGAGGTAGAAGACGACTGGGGAAAAAGACCCAAAAAAAATAATTCAAAAAATATATAAATGTTTTAAAAAAATCATTTTAATTCGGCGCGGGGTCGGATCCTGATAGACGGGTCGGCTCAAAGGCTCGGATCGGGTAAACCGGTCCGAACCCGTTACACGAATATATATTAATAATTATAATAATTTAAATCGTAAAAATAAAAAAATCCAGAAAATCCCTAAAAGATTTAATAAAATATTTTTAATTTTTAAAAAACATAAAAACCATTAAAAAATTCCAGAAAATTCTGAAATATTAACAATTTTCCGAAAATCCATAAAAATTCTAAAAAATAGAAAATAATAAAATATTTTAAATTTTTACAAATCATTAAAAAATATAAAATCCAAAAAAAATCATAAAAATTTGGAAATTCATAAAATCATTAACAAAGAAAATCCAAAAATAAACAATAATAATTTAAATTTTAAAATTTTAAAAATTCTAAAAAATTGGAAATTTTCTAAAAAAATTAAATCGTAAAATTGGACAAGCCTCTAGGGCCATTACATTAAGGTTCTTTGTTTTGAATTGTCTTTTTTAGATTTTTTAGTGACCATTTTAGGATATTTGTGTGCTTTCTTTGTGATTATGTTTGGTTGCGCTTTAAATACCTTGAATGTTATTTTCGTTTTAGGATGGTAAGGATGAAATCTAGAATTTTTTTTAATAGGTTGTCATAGCATTAGTTAGCATGCAATCAAGTTAGGTAGCAAAAGAGCATTAATTTTAGCGCTAACATAAGCAAGTCTCGAGTTTAAAATCTCTAATTGCGTAAATTGTAAAATATTCTCATTTATCTTACCGAGTTTCCAACTTATCCCAAAAAAGCCAGTGACAACTTTTTTGTGAAAATTTGCATAGGCTTAATCGATTAAAATGTTAAATTGTGCAAGATATGTGCTTGAGAGAATCTGAGTTAATGGAAGGCCATCGACATGAAATTGACAGTACCCCAAAACCTAATAGCTCCTGCAAGGGGTTAGGTGATGACAATGACCCAACATTAGCTACCGTAGTAAAAGAATTAAACCAAATCGACAAAATAACCTCACATCCATGAAAAACGGAACTAACTCGATATCCACCTCATTAAAATCTCACATTCTAAACTCAATTGTCAGCCATCAAGCAAGCCCGTCATGATCAAATTCAAAGACAAAACACTATGCAATTACACATTGTATCAGCAACATCTCAAATCCTTCTCTTAATCCCTCAAAACAACAATTGATACAATTTTCCACATCACAAACTCACTAGTACACGCACATAATTGCAGCAACTAATTTATGTGAAAAGAAAGTCCCTAGATATTCAACAGGAGAAGGAATCAAGTGCCACGTTCCAAGACAAGGCGAAGTAGGCAATCGCCTCGACGGGAATACTGAAGCTGCCGGAGCTCGACCTCAATTGACATCGGTATGATTCGACAACCACAATTGGTGTGAACCAAGCGAATTTCTTGAGAAAAGCCAATGCCATTTTTTCTTTCCTTCTTCAAGCTCGGGGGAGGGCGGAAAAATGCGTAGTGCGAAACTGAGTTGGAGTTTGCCCGAGTGAAAAGGAGAAGGAGAAGAGAGAGATGGGCATTTCCCATTCTCGTCTGACAATGGAAAATAGGGAATAATAAAATTTATTCAAAATAGAGACTAACGTACAAGTCTCTTTCCGATCAATGACATATCTGGGTGTTAGGCCCGTGTAATCAAACACTAATAGACTCCACACTTCTTATTTCTTATTTCTTATTTCACAAATGAAATTTATAACTTGACCCACTAGATAAATATGGATGCAAGCCACAAGATCACTATAATTTTAGCTTATTCATAGGTGGTGTTCTTTTCATTATCAAGGTTCAACACTAAAATTGGCACTGTATAAGTCACCACCATGAATATTACGACGAAATATGTTATATGGTAATTTTGGTAAATATCTTTCATTTTAAAGATACATCGTTTATTAGAATTAATATTATTGGGAGGGACGCAAAAAGAAAAAAATGGTGTTACATGAAATAAAATAATCATACATGTGAGGATATTTATAAGACGTAACCGATATGTCAACTATGTATGGTGCTTTTGCATTCGAGTCCTGCCATACTCTGAGTGTCCTGTCCTGCCACACTCTGAGTGTGGCAAGACTTGAAGGCTAAATGACTGTACATGGTTGGTACATCGGTCATGTCTTATAAATATTCATGTAGGTATGAGTATTTTATTTCTTATAACACCATTTCTTTTCTTGCGCTCCTCACAATAATATTAATTCTAATAAGTGACGTATCTTTAAAATGAAAGATATTTACCAAAATCACCATGGTAACATGTTTTGTTGTAATATTCATGGCGGCAACCTATGCAATGCCAGTTTTGGTGTTGAGCCTAGATAATAAAAAGAACAACACCTATGAATAGTAATCGTGTGGGTTGTGCCCATGTTTATTATTTTAGTGGGTCGAGTTGCACATTCCATCTTAAAGGTGTTTGTGAAATATGAAATCAGAAATGTGAAACATAGCCTATAGGAGGGATTTCACGGAGGATTTCACCTCCGAGCTCTCAAGTCCGAGACCTCAACTGGACCAAGGAAAAAGAAGCTAATACGCAACAATAAATTGCGTGGATTTGAAGCAGAACATATGGTTTGGATTTCAGCTCTTCATTGCGTTCTAAAATCCGAACAACTTGATAAGAATCTCCGATAATAGCTACAATCAACGAGTGAAACCAAGAAACCAATCGAATCGAACCCCAAAATCAATGTCAAGACGGCTTGGAATTGGAACCAGATCCTTCATCTAAGCACAGACTATTATTGGAAGCCTCAAGCTTCTCGTAATACACGTCACACATGCGCCTCATGCACCCACTGCCCCCAACAATCTCCCAATGACGGCATCTCCATTGGCGGCAGCCCCGACACTTAAGAGTGATCAGTTTCAGGGTGGGTGGTTCCCACCCCGAACCCAGCACCGCCAGCTAAGGACTGATTATGCAAAATCGGAACCAAGAGCCATCCATCAATTCCATGGACTCACCTAAAAACCAGACCGCCGGTCCAGTTCTATTCCCGGGTGGATCCATGGAATCAATCTAGTTTTGGTAGTACCCCATATATGTCACATAATATAAAGTTCGAAGTCTGCATTATGCAAGACCAAACGGAAGGTAATATAAACCCATTATAAACTATAAAAGGCTAACATGAAAATCTGGGAAATGAAACAAAGACCAAACATCAGCATTGAGCATTATAACATGACTAAGATATAGAGTTGGAAATCTGCCCGCAAGACCAAACAGGAGGCTCAACCTTCTGATATATGTAGGCAAATCTCCTCAAATAAACATAACTAAGCTGAAACAAACATAACTCAGTAGCTTCAGATGTTTACAAAGACAAAGGAATGGAAGGCTACAGAATTGCAAAAGTATAAAGTCGAACTACCTGAACAATTGTCAAAAGAGTTGTAAATTACAATGCAGCATCGAGTCTTTTAAAATGCTAAGCAATGACATCTTTTTAGTTGCCATATGCAATGTTGTGCAATTATGAACTCAGAACTTAGAACTCGGGGCAATTTTCTAATGCATGTGGGACATTAAAGGCTTGTTAAACTTTTGCTATAGTTCTGGATCTTCTTCATTTGCATTCCATGTTGCCTGTGAGAACATGAAATTTCTCTGGTTATCATCCTATTTACAGTTCGGTATGAAGAGAGCGGGACATTCAATGTCGTGTCAATTGGCAAATGGCATGGACATGAAGACAGTTCACTCTTTAGCTAAGCGAAACATATGAAAGATTACAGTACGATAAGAACAATGTCATCCAACACACAAGTTCGGCAAAAGATACAGCAAACAGGCGTAACCAAGTTCCAGCACTCAAAGGCCACTTAGCTATCGGCCCTCCACTTGCCAAGCTAACAATGCCAGAAGCCACAAAATAAAAGAAACCCATTTCCACCAGAGGATTGAAGATTACGAATACCCCTATTATTCATGAAAATTAAGACTCATAACCATGAATTGAATCGCAGGCTATTTTTGCGCCAGAGGATGAGCGACGGGCATCATGAGCGAGAGATAGGTAGCGAGCGACGAGCGTTGTGAGGCGTCAACGAGAGGGGGAGAGCGAGAGAGATGCGTGTTCCTTTGATTCAGAGATAAAAGCGAACTGATGCTCGACGGAATGGACGATTTTAAGAGGACTCGCCGTTGCGACTGCGAGAGCGAGCTACGAGAGACTCTCGTAGGCCACCGAGGGCGAGGGCGAGAGATGAGGGCGTGTTATATGAGGCGAAAGACGTCGGTAGAAATTGGGCACCGAGCGGTCCAAACTGTCTAGGTGGGCGGTTTTGCAGCGAAACCGAGATGAGGGCGTGTGTTTTTCCATAAGCACCTGAGGCGAAAGACGTAGGAATTAAAGAAAGGCGGTAGAAATTGGGGTCAGCAATTTGATTTCAAAACATTATATATATGCACAGAGTCCGGTCCAAACTGTCTAGGTGGGCGGTTTTGCATTGAAACCGGAAATCAGACCGCCCATCATCGGTTCAAATAAAATTAGAACCGGAAACTAGACTGGACCCTTAGGAACCATCTAGAGCCAATCGGTTCGATCATAATCGATAAAGTTAGATTCACTTGACTTTTTTGGGAATGTTTTTCCACTGCCAAGCACCTGAGAGCGGGTGCAGGATTTTGTGTCCAACCATGTATTGATGTCTAATTGTTTACAGAAAATTCTATTTTCATTTTTTTAAAGATATATTTATTTCTATGAATTTAAGTGTACGTTTTCTATTAACTCATTTGTCTAACCAATCCAATTTTTGAAAAATGTTTGCCCTAAAAAAAATTTCACGAGGGAGCCCGACGTGTGTTCATAATTGATGGTGTTGTATGACTCGATTATGAAGGACGAGCCTGTGATTACATGTGATGATCATGCTTTAATGAAACACTTTGGTTTTTGGTTTTTGGTTTATTTTAGAGCTTTATTGGTTTGCTTTGTTACTTTGTTACTGTTACTTTTGAGATTCTCTTTCATATATCATTTTAATAATAAATAAAAATTTCTTTTTGACCAAAACAAGATTGAGTTGTTATTATTGGAGGTGAAGTACAAGTGCAAACCAAATATACCCTACATATGCCCGAAACCTTTTATAGAGTAGGTTTCAAGTTATTAAGTATGCATGGAGGTTGTAGATTCCAAAAATTAGGGAACCTGTTCCGACAAGTAAGCTGCAAGGTTCAACTGAAACTTGAACGGAACATGAAACTACTCATCCCCACTCATGATCCACCAGCTTGCTTGGGAGGCTAGGACGGATGAAATCGACATGCGGCAGACTAGAATAAAGCGACATTTGGTTGATAAGACAACGCCAGATGTAATCAAGCCGGAGCTAGGCCCGACTCGATAAAATCCCATTTTATGTTTTTGGTTGATCGGCGGACATGAACAAGTTAAGTTCGTCTTTGAATTCCGGGTCGCCAGATGATTGCCTCTGGTTTCAGCTCAGCTACATCTATGCTAAACAGGGGGAGACGTGTGAAATGGAGTGGCATTTGAGATGGAAGAAGTTGGGAAGCTTTCCCTTCAGAAATTTGTGGGATGATGAAGACGAGGAGCATACAAATTGTACTGTCTCCATCAGACCGATTCTCTTAAAGATGAACACAAAATATACCATTACGATTTATATATATAAAAGGCAAAGTCAATTGATGGATTTAAAAAGCAGAGGAGGCATCTCTGGCTTGTAGATTGAAGTTGTTATTTATCAATGCTTCTGCTTCAAGAAAGAACAAATTCCATAGTGGGAATTAACAACCCTTTTTAGGATCTGGGCTTTGAAAAGTGGCAAGCCGACTATCAGAGCCAGGACGCATGAGGCCGAGGAAGCTGTTAGGAACGTGATAGTCTGAAAAATTCTGCCTGTTGCTCCACATTGCTCCACCGCTCAGTCTCAGTCCTAGCGCACTCTCGTTCGCTCGGAGCAAGTTCTCCAAACTGGAAAGCTGGTCGTTGCTGAAGCTCGTATCCATGCCCTGATAGAGTGTCATGGGAAGCCTAGCCTGTCCACTTGGTTCCGAGGCACCACCGCGGTTCAAAGAGCCTTCTTTTCTAGGACATGCCTGAGTGAGGCTCCCGAGTCTTCCTACTGGATTCAGAGCCTCTCTTTGAGAGAATCTCGCCTGGACAGGATTGATCCTGAGCATGCAGTTTTCACTCAGAGCATCGGCTTTTGAGATGGCAGGGAAAATCGAGCATTTTGGGGAACCTGTGGGATTCGAGTGATCGGACAAGCTGCTGATCTGCGAAAGGAAGCCTGAGTTTTGCCCATTCTCCTTCTCAACCGTCCTGCAATTGGCTTGATTATTTGAAGTCCCCTGGCGGTTGCTTGAGTTGGATGCGATTTTGCTTGCTACAGGTCTCTCTAGGAACCCAATGTTCCAATCCAGAGCACCCTTGCTCAGGCCAAGTTTGCTCGGCTGGAGTTGGAGATTGCTCTTCAAGGGATCAGTAGATCGTATTGGCTCATTAGTACGCGGGACTTCTTTGTCATTTGTCGTCGATTTTGAACCGCGACCATTGCTTACTTGATTTTCAGCTGGCCTAGGACAAGAAGTGGGATCCGACGCCTTTTTCCTTTTGGTTGGTTGTGCAGAATCCCTGCCCTTGCTTTGCCTTTTCTTGCCCGGCTTCAGCTTCTGTGCTCCAGCATCACCGTTGGCACGAGTCCGATCCCTCATCTTCACATTCTCCTCGATACTGTTCTGACGCTGCGATTGCAATTCCTCTCTTTTGTTTCGTCCCCGGGGCGTCCAAGTCTTATGCCTCTCACTTTGAAGAGCCAGGACAACACCCTTTGCAGAGCTCTTCCAATGCTGGGCCTGATCGTTCTCCGCTTGGTCATGGCTTAGTGCTGGTTCGGTCTTGTCCCCACCGCAAGCACCATCCTTCCTCGGTGTGTGTGCCGAAGTGTCTCCAGACACCATCTTGTCGATTTCCTCCCTCATCCACGCAACCATTTTTATCCTTTCATCTTCGAGCTCCTGCACTACGGACTTCGTGAACGCCCCAAGCTCTTTCATGATGGAAGGATCATAAGCAATGCCTTTTCGCTTCCTAGCTCCGGCTCCAGCACAGGCTCGCCTCTTCTTTGTTTCCTTTACTGGATTATCCTTCTTACTCCTAGTTCTCGCCTTCTTGGCTTTCTCAACAACCTGATCTCTTCCTTCAGGGCATGCCGCTTGCTCTTTCTCCTGAGGCCTCCTAGAGTAGCTGGACTCATTGTCTCCTAGAGAGATCTGATCGTGGACCAGTTCATTCTTCTCTGACGCTCTATGATGGCTCGAATTGGACTTGTCGTCGTCACTTGACAAGTCATCTTCGCCGTTCCTGAACTCCCATCTCTGCTGAAATTTCAGGTTGCATCCGATTTCAAATCCCGGGGACATCACATTCAGGGCCATCCTAGCTAGAATTTGCTCTTATGCAGCTTTACGAATACATGATTTCTTGTCCGCTCTAAAGTCGATCTTCTTGAGATTTGAGAAAGCACGCATTATTAGATGCCCCAATGAATCAATTATCAAACATGGGTTGAAGCTACAATAAAATTAAGAAACAGATCAAGAGCATAGAGCAGATTCTCTTTAAAACCATCTCAGACATCGCATAACCACGGCAACTAATCAATCTCCACCGAAATGCTTACGACATGACACAACCATAGCTTATCAGTTTCACAGTAATCTGACAAAACCAAGAAACACCAAGAAATAATAAGACAGCAAAATTGGACTAGTGAAGATCGTTGCAGAAGTAATTAGACTTTTGGCATCACCAATTTCAAGTCACGATGGATAGGTGTAAGAACTAACCTATGCCAATATCAAGCTTTCACCATTCGATAACCATTAGAACTCAGCCTTCGCCACTATCAACATCGATGGCATGGAATTGAAGACCCGACAATCATCTTACTTTGCAAAGAAAAGAAGTAAGATTTGGAAATTTTCTCATGAACAAGAACAATCAAATATCATTTTTTTCCAAGAAAGAAAACTATATTGTTAAGAGCTAAAGAGCAGCAGCATATAAATATCACAAATCAAAGAAAAACAAAGGAATTTAGTTAAAGTATTCCATTACTTCTAGCGGTCGGAGAATGCTTCTCACCATGTAACCACCTTCATCTTACTCGTAAGAAAAAAAAACTCCATGCATAGTATCATCTTCTTCATGACCTTCAGCTCCAGTTTTGCACGCCATCTTTGGCTCTCTCTCGTCCAATTTATCTTCCCGCATTCCATCTCCAAAATGGGGAAAAGATCAATGCGCTCTCCACAACTTAAATGCAGGGTTTCCATATGATTCACTTGTTTCCCTGTACGGCAAGTCGGCTGAGTTGGGAGACGAGGGGCAGAGACATTATTCATCATTTTCAACGACTGCGGTTACTCTTTAGCCTCTGTTTTTTCCCTCAAGAACGAGTTCTTTCTTTCCCTTTTCAGCTCGAAAACTTTATTGGTTTGAACTTTTCAAGAAGTGTATCAAAAGTAAAGGGCCTGAGGGAAAACCCAGCTTATTTGGAGGATTCTGTATTTGATGCAAGGAGAGAGTGATCAAATTGATTTGCACAGAAATGCAAATAGCAAGCATTATTGCGTGCTATTAAGGGAAGAGTTCCAATTTGGAAGTTGCAATTATTATGCTTAAATACCAAGAGTGTCTGCTGGTTAGGATCTGAGCGATTTTACATTGTCCGAGCTCATAGTAGAATGCATCTACTTAGATTAGTTTCTCACTTTATTATTTTCGCTAAGTAAGACAAAAGGTTTAGTGATTTTCTCGAATCACTTTTTTCCCATTTTACTTTTGAGGTTTTGAGTTTGAATCCTTAACCTCTCACCTCTCACGAATTTGTAGAAGTGCCCCTTCCGGGCAACGTTAGAGGAAGAACGTACTGTGAATGCAGAGAGCACACAAGAAACATATTTTCATTGTATTCCTGTTTTCAAGAATAAACCAAACATCTGCATGCCAAAAGAATCCGGGGGCATATGTCCAGAAAATACGACTTCCATTTGGATAAATTCAAATAGTCACGGGTTGATCAAATGGTAAAATGATTAATTACACCTTGATATCCATGTCTCGATCTTGATTTGATCAATGAGCAATCGATTTTAGAATTGCTGTCTATCATCGGCAATGGTTTCTTTAAGCTCGGGAAAGTCTATCATCGCCAATTTCATTTAGGCCGCCAGGAAAGTTTTTCTTAGGCAAAACATCTTTTGTGTTTTTGGAGGTCAGGGCACACTAGAAAAAAGTCCTGTCTTACCTGAGGAGCTAAGTCCCTTCCATATCATTAGTTTTCTGTCATGAAGAAGCCATGCTCTTGCTGACCAAGTTCTGAAATATCAGGCAATGCAGAAATTTAAGCAGTGTTTCACTCTTTGTTGCGCCTCTTTCTTTTAAAAGTGCAAATGGAATATGTAATTAAAATCAACCCAGCCAGAGTCTGAAACTTTCCCTTCTAACACATCATCCACATACATAATTTCCGCAGCAAATACGGCATGCCACGGTTGTTTTGGGACAGAGAGATTAAACACTTATTATGATGGTTCTTTCTCAAAGACATGCCACACATTCATGACTTGCATCTCAGTACTACATGAGCAACCACGCAAACACCGAGTGGGATGATGTTCAAGCCGCCAAACTTTTTGAGGCGATCTCAAAAACATTCTCAGACAGTCCATTGGTAGACATTATCATCTCTAACTGTGCCTGTAAAAGAGGCACGGAAGATGGCATCAACGAATGAAATTGGCCAGTGAAGAAAAAGGGGTACAGAAAACAGCATCCATGACAGTCACTCCCTACCTTAGCAAGGTTCTGCCTTGTCTCATCGTAGCGTCTCCATCTTGAGAAGGCAGAGACCATGCGGGACGCAACCTGAAATTTATAAAGAGAATGAAAATAAGCACTAAAGTTACCTAGGCTGCAGAAATATCTTACCATACTATCACATGAGACACGAATTTCCAAACCAACCTGAGGATTTATCTTGTCTAGTTGCACCACAACTTCTCCCAAGAACTTGTAGCCTGACCCATCCTTTGCATGGAAGTTCACAGGAGAACCACAGAACCCGCCAATGAGAGAGTATACCTTATCACCAGGAAAAGCAGAACAGTTAGTAAGCAAAAGAGGTCAACATGCATGTAGAATGCAGCTGAGGATGAACACACTCTATCCCTGGAGGGAGCTGCTTACCTTGTTTGGATTACGCAAATCAAACGCCGGATGTTTCAAGAGATTCCGGACATTCTCAACATTACCAGGAATGTCAGACATTGCTTGAAGAGCAAACCATTTGTTCACCACCTTAAGGAAAGAATTTAAAACATGTCAATGAAGACTATACCCAACCATAGTTGGAGATTCCAAACAGCACCCACTAAATGAATTCAAAACATGCTAAAATGGACGAAGATTTTGCAAAAGAAAAGCATTTAAATGCTTTCCTGCACTAAACAGCTGAATTAAAATATAATCCACAACAAACCCAAGGTTTTTCCACATAAGGATACGATGAAGTTGTATTTTCCTCACAAATAAATCTGGACACACTTCTTATTTGAACAATGTCCATTCATTCTCTCCCCCAAAAAGAGAGTCACGGGCACATTCACAACCAAGGAATTCAAGAATGGATAAGAAGAGTTTACCAAGAAGTCATGCTGCCACTTGCTGTAGAAGTCAGCTAGAACCTCCTCACGAGTTTTAGAAGGATTCTGGGCAATTGCCGCCAAAGCTGCAAATTGTTCGGTCATATTTATGGCATTTTTGTACTCATGCATAGCAAGCGCGGTACACTCTGGATCATCCAGTGCAGCCAGATATGCTGGTTTATAATTTTGAAAAAAGAAAGATGCAAACTGGTCAGTGAATTATAGATTTCTTATGCTATAATCTGAAACATGTGAATTTAAAATGCTAAACACACACCAAGGGCAGTGCTCTTCAGAGCCCTCCTCGCCATGTTGTCATGGTTAAACACATATGCATCTGAGCTCCTATTCTTTTCAACCTGAAGGTTTATAGAGAAGAGAAAGCTCAATAATTTCATTAGACACATTACACCATTTTCATGTACAAAAGAAAAGTACCACAATGGTTACCGTGCTTATTAAGTCACCCTTCAATTCCTGAGCTATCTGCTTCCTGATGAATACTCGAACAGCATGAACTGCATCAGGATCTGCAACATCCATCATGTCCATTACCTCCCCCTCACCAGGAAGAGTTATTGCCTTCGCAATGAATTCCTAAGCATACCAAGAATGTCAAGGTTCTTGTAAGCATCAATCTTCTTCTCTCATGGAGGCCAAGAAAAGATAGAAAGAATCACTAAATCAGCATGTCAGAGTAGGAATGAGACCCTACTTTGTCCAGACTTGAATCACAGAGGATGCTTCCAAGTCCATGAATGAACTTGGGGTTCAAAACCAATGGTTTCTTTTGTTGGAAATCAGCAACCAAGGTAAGCATCAGCTTCCTGGCCAGCACTTGCCCAGCTTCCCAACTAACATAAGAATAAAAGTGGTAAAGCTCCTCCATCAGTTGGTAAGGCAAAAGATCAGTATATGAAGAAATTAAGAAGAAAAAAAAAGTGTGCTTGTTAGGACAAACCGGTTGAACTCATCCGAATCGTGAGCAAGGAGGAAAAAGAGGTCACTGTCGGCAAGATCAGATTCAAGGCGAATAGGAGCACTGAAACCCCGCAAGAGAGATGGGATCGGCCTCTCATTTATATCAGCAAACACCAATTCTTCTTCTTTCTGCTTGCATTATCAAACCATTATTTCCGAACAACTAAATAGTGTAAAAAAAAAGTGATGGAAATTTGATCATGAGAGGAATTCAACAGACCTTGGTAACACGAAGAACTGTAGAGTAGACTGGCTGACCATCTTTTGTTATAGATTGCAATGTCCCATCATGATAGACTGAGGACAAAGGCATGTCCTTGCCAGTTGAGTCCAGTAGACCAACCGACACAGGAATGAACATCGGCTCTTTAACTGTCTGCCCTGGAGTTGGTGGTACCTCTTGGCTGTACATAACAAGAGTCATGAGGCAACATGCTAACCAAGCTGGAAAGATGAAAGCCAGACCAATGCTTCATTGTTTGCATGCATACCAAAATTTTAAGGAGATCGTTCGAGCTTCAGCATTGTAGGACGAAGTCACTTTTACGGTGGGGGTCCCGGCTTGCGAGTACCTATAATAGAGTCATATGCAGTTATTGACATGAAACCAAACTAGCAGACATCAGGGCAACATACAGTATACCATAGTAAGAAATTGGAGAATTCTGCATCATTCGCATCCCTCATTGCGGCAAAAAAATCTTCACAGGTGACAGCCTGACCATCATGTCTCTGAAAGTACAGATCCATACCCTGAAACAGAAGATAGAGTGAAGTATCAACATTAGGATGAGGTCTTGTCAGGACCAAGACAGACTTTACTGTGCTCAAGAATCAATTTTAGGTTTTCCCGTAACCAAATGATAACACTCAGCCTTACCTTCCTGAAACCTTGAGTACCCAGCAAGGTCTTGTACATCCTCACAACTTCAGCTCCCTGAAAGTTCGATCACGGGTCATCGAACATAAAATATGATTACTTGATGCACCAAAAATATTTCTAAGTCCAGATAAAGAGTCAAACCTTTTCATACACCTGCAGACCATCAGAAACAACCAAAAAAGAATATTAGAAATAATACAAAGAGAATTAAAGTATGAAGTTCAATAGGCAAGAAGATGTTAAACCTACCGTGACTGCAGGTCATGAAATGGGGAATCCACAAGTTATAATCCAAAATGATTGCAAAACAAGTTGAGTCAGAAAAGTCAAGGAACAAAAAAAAAAAAGAGAAGGGAATATTAGAGGAAGAAATGTACTGCCTCCCTAGGAAACACTTGCCTGTGTAAAAGTTGTCCATCTGAGAAATAGAATATGGAAAAAGTTAAATAAAGCATTCCAGGACAATAATCATGAAAGAAAAAATTAAACTAACAGCATATATTTGACCCTAAACCTTGATGTAAGAATGTGGCCGCACAGGATGAGCCATTGGACCAGCATCCTGAAAGCAAGAGGAAAAGCAGAATATGACCAAACGATTGGAGAAGCATTATCAGCAAAGTGGACAACCTTTATCATCCTAATTTAAGAATAACCATGGCTCGCCCGAAGATTAATACGTAGATAATTCCACGAAATCCTTTCCATGAAAAAACATGAGCGAGGAAGGCATAAATTCTCTGAAAACATGAGAAGACAAACCTGTGGGAACTGATAAATACGAAGCTTTGAAACATCACTAATTCGCTTTACAGTTCGGCTTCCCATGTCAGAAGAGAATTCCTGCCAATCATACGTAAAATATTCTGAAATTCATTTAACAAAAGGATAATAATTTTTTTTTTAAGTAATGAATAACCCATCATACTTGGTCACGGAAAACAGTGAGCCCTTCCTTTAGACTGAGCTGGAACCAGTCGCGACATGTAACTCTAAAATCAATTCAATCAACCCACCAGAGAAAAATGAAAATGATGCCATAACAAAATTAAAAAAATATATATATATACAATGCAAAGCATAATGCAGCATGCTGACTGCATAAGGTCTGCATGGTTATGTGTGGGTGTGGGTGTGGGTGTGGGTGTGAGGGCGCATGCGCACAAGTGTGGGCGTGAGAGAGAAACCTGTTGCCAGTCCAGTTGTGAAAATACTGCATCATAGACAATATATAAAACCCAGGTCATGATCGGCCATACAGATTACTAAAATAAATCAAAATTTTATTAATCTTTGGCAACAAAGACAAATATATTAACCTCATGGCCAATAACTCCTAAAATTGCAGCATAATCAGCATCTGTAGCAGTCTCTGGAGATGCCAATACAAGCTTTGAGTTGAAAATCTGACAAGAACAAACCCATCTATGATTGCCAAAACATTGGTATGTGAGAAGATTGATCGTGGGAGAATGAAAGCTCGAGACAGATGAGAAAACATTACATTCAAACTCTTGTTTTCCATGGCTCCCCTGTGCATAAAAAAACAAAAGCAAAATCACTGACAGAAGTTGAAACAGAATCATAATCCAACTAATCGACAAATATGATGTATTGACTCTACAATTACACCATCAACTTAACATCACCAGGGTGACACATACATGTTAAAATCTGGAACAGCCACAATATTAAAGAGATCCAAGTCATACTCAAGACCAAAAACCTGTTACATGAAAAAATCACAAGTGAAGTCATAAATGGCAGCTGCTTGCATAAAATAAAGATTGCAACAGAAAATTTAGAAAAGCTAACAAAAACATACATCCTCGTCCCACTTCATAGCTGCTTTGAGTGAATACATGGCATGCCCAGTCTTAGGCACGTCTTGCGAAGGAGTCCAAATCCTAAGGGACACTTTTCGTCCAGAACGAGTGATGAATGAGTCATCTCTGCTCTCCAACTTCCCAGCTACCAATGCGAACAAGTAGCATGGTTTCTTGAAGAGGTCCTCCCACAGGGCATAATGGCGGCCACCCTGCTCCAAGAGCAAAAAGAATTGTAATTGATGATCAATTGATGGTCAAACTTTCAAAATTTCATCAACTGGCACAAAAAAGTAAAGTCAACCTCAAGATCGCCTTGCTCTATAAGGTTCCCATTAGACAGTAACACAGGATATAGATCCTTCTCAGCTTCAATTCGGCAAGTATATCTTGCCATAATATCAGGGCGGTCCTGTTTTTATAAAAAACCGTCCATAAAGATATTGAATTCAGAATCATTAATTTGAGAAAATTTTAAAAAAAATGGGAGAAAAGCTAAAACGACTAATCAGACCTGATAATAGGTGATCTTACGAAAACCCTCTGCTTCACACTGGGTGCAGAAGTTCCCAGATGACCTGTAGAGGCCCTACAAATATTAAAATAAACAAAATATTAGAGAATATAAACAGGAAATACCAGGAAAAAAAAACACAACCAACAAGGCAATTTTCACCTCTAATGATGTGTTTTTCTGAGGATAGATTTCAGTAACAATTTCCAATGTGAATATGCTGCTTGGTGGTGATGGAAGAGTCAGATGGCGTGAATCCAAAAGGTAATCCCCATCCTACAAAGGAGATCCTTTGCATTAAAAAGACTGAAACAATACGGCCCCCATAATGCTCTTCACTCCTCTGGGAAGGACTAGAGACATATTTTCCTTAAACATTACAAGATTCACATTTTCCTTAAGAATAGTGAGAACAATTTAAGACAGGCTTACAACTCAAGCACTGAGTGATGGTTTGGGAACATCTTAATGTGCTATTTATATACCTTCAGCTCTGTCTCGTTGACCTTGACTGAAACTAGCTTCAAATTCTGTCCATTCAGAACCAATGGTGCAGAAGAACCTGATTGTTTACATTGTTAGTCATCAGATAGAAAACACAAGATTGTCTCGCAAATTTTTTGCCAAAAGAAAAAACAAAGCTCACGTTCATAGACAGTTTCTACTTTTTATGTATAACACATGAGGAGCAGTTCATGAAGCTACCTTCAACTCTGGGAATAACGCTTATCTTAGAACTGACATAGGTCTTCTCCTCGCCCAGTGAAAATTTCAGATCCACCTGAAAGGCAGTTTTACAAGGAGATAAATAATCTGGCATGTTTAAGCAGAAGATCCGAGAAGTTCACATCACTTAAAGCAATTCATACCGTGTCAAAATAGTAATCTGGCAACTTGTAATCCTTCAGAAATATTTCTTTTGGGGCATCCATCTGTGATTCCTCAACTTGCTTAGGTGTAGCCTCAGTGGCAACTGAACAAATTAACCTGCTCGCTTGCTTAGTTCTCTGAGTCGACAATTAGGATAAAATCAGGTTCAATCGGCAATAAACTAAATGATATGCATGCCAACAATAATTACAGTGGCCAATGGCCAGACAACTATAGGTTGTATGGTTTCTACTACCAGTATAAATCCCGAACAAAGATTAGATTTAGCTGCAAAGACTTACACTTAATGAAGCACTCAAAATCCTGTTACTCCTCCTGCCCGTAACCTATGGAGAAGCAATTACCAAGTGAAGCTCAATACAACAATTGCTTCAAAATAGATATCCTCCTTCATGAAAAGCACAAAATAAGATCCTACCTCTGAGCCAGTGAAAGGCCTATACTTAATAATATTTCTTGCCGACTTAATGTACGAAGTACCACGAGAGGCCTGAATAGAAGCAAAAATTGAAACCCATTAGCTAAAACAAAGAAAAACAACGATAATAAGAAGCAAAAGAGATAAACCATTCAACCGAGATAATCAAGATAACGATTCTCTATCTGGCAAACCAAGAAAATGACACGCGCACATATAATGAGCTGATATTATACTACGCAAGTGCAGGCTCATTCATATACACGGGCAAACTAGTCCCATCACTCCACTCGCATATTTAAGCGAAAAAGAAGTTAGATGTCAAACAAAGGTCTGAGTTTGAGTAATCACAGGATATAAGGAGATCCAACCGAACAGATTTGTCTTTGCAAAAGTCGAAGCTTTGTACGGAAGAATCAAGCGAGCCATTCAGCGGGGTAAAAAGAAACGAAAACAAAATCCTATCCTAGACGTAATAAAACGAAATCGCCACTATCAGTTCCAAAAGCATTCAACTTTGGAAGATACAGAACAACCCAGAACCCAGAACAGGATCAGAGAGACCCACGAAAGAGGGAATAACAAAGAAAACTTCAGTCGCTACTCCTATCATCGCCAGGTCTCAGAAGGATATATATATATATGAGCGGATGTGGATAATTCAAAATATGGACTAGAAAATTTCAAAAGCAGGAAACCAATTAAAATCGAAATAAAACCGAAAAGGGTACACACTCACTCGAGCGTACAAGCAATGGAAACCGAATTCTGTCAAGAAGATCGAGTGAAATTCAAAAGCCGAGGCCTTCACCTCTGTGCGACGATCAAGATGGAGATGAAAGGTCAAACAGAGGATTCCCCGAAACCTAAGATGGAACAAATTGAAAGCGTGCCCCACCAACGGAAGATATTTGTAAGAAGATAATGAAGCTTATAATGGAAAATTGTTCATCTTCTAAAAAAAAAAAGGAAAATTGGTCTAAAATACCTTGTAAGTTGTCCGGTGAATGTACGCTTTTGGTTAAGGGTGCATTTGGTTTAACATTTGCAATGGGTTTTGAGTTCAATACAAATACTAAAAGTCCAAAACTACTTGAAGAAATACGATTGTGTTTGATAATTTTTTTTTGTAAATATATATCTTCTTCTTCATTTTAAATTGAGTTGAATGTGCGTTTGGTAAAAAAAAAACTTACTCGGCGAGGTTATAATGAGTTTAGATGGATATAATATATATATATATATATAAAAATAATATATAATATATATGATTAACTAGTAAGTTTTTGAAGAAAAAATATGTATTGATTAAAAATTTCAACTAAAAACTGGCTTTGTTCGAACCAAACGCACCCTAAGAAGGATATAGCATGGACAAACACATCTTATGTGGGCAGAGATAAACATTGAATAGGATTTTCTATATTCAAATTATAAAAATTATTTTTCTCGAGCAATAAGCTTCTTATATTTAATAATAATATACATAATGTTTAATTCTAATGTAAAAAGAAAATTCAAAATGACGAAAATATTTCTTTTTTACTTATTTTTATTCATATATTTGAATTTCTTTCTATATTATAATATATAGTCTATTTATATATTTTTAGTATTTTTGCATTTGTTGCGTATTTTAGATATACTAGTATAGTTTATGATTTAATGTAAATCTAATTAAGGAATTATGTAGGAAAAAATGAAAAGAAATAAAAAAAGAGAGGGAGAAATAATAAAAATAAGTAGATAGAAATGAAGAAGAAGAACCTAGATAAATAAACAGATTTCTCAAAAAATAAGGTGGAGGAGATTTCTTAAAAAAAAAAAACCTACCATCTTTTTTCTTCTCATCTATAACTTTGGCTCACGTGGAAGTTTCATGACTCCTCCGGTTCTTTGCTTTACATCGAAGCTTTATAACAGCAAAAGAATCAAATCTCACTCTTCTCCGTAAATTCTTTGATTTACGTTAAAGTTTCACAAAAGAGTCAAAATACTATACTTTTGCGAATGATCATGCTTTCAAACCTTTTTTTATTAGGTTTGGCATTTGTTAGCCGATCTATCTCGTTGATATTATAAT
The DNA here is from genome assembly GCA_014182895.1 of Angophora floribunda. Classification (NCBI taxonomy): domain Eukaryota; kingdom Viridiplantae; phylum Streptophyta; class Magnoliopsida; order Myrtales; family Myrtaceae; genus Angophora; species Angophora floribunda. The sequence continues at coordinate 21,811,061 of CM024708.1, read as the reverse complement.
AGTCTGTTTACAATTATTGTATTGATATTACAACTATCCATTTATATTTATTGTGACTCTAGAATGCTACAATAATTTCCATTGATATTTAGGGTTTACATCAAACGATTATTGCAGATTAAGTGATGGAGTGTGTTATGATTTCTTTAACAATGAATCATGAGAAATTCTTCCCATCTTCATTGGTGCATTTTTGGTTTCATTTACAAGAAATCCTCCCTAACAATTGACATAATATGATATGAAAATGTCAGTTTTAATACTACAAATCACCAAAGAGTTCATGGGATATAATAAAATTCTTTAATTTTCTATCAATATCCGGTTCCGTTCTATCTAAAAGTTCAAACGACCAAAAATAACCTTCGAAGCATGATGCTCGGTCTTATCACCAGCATGACAACTGCCAGAGTCGCTAAGGCTACCAAAATGCATGCTCAAAGTGCATTTATTCATAAAATATATATTGGCCGCGAGGAATTTTTTTTTCCCTATTCCAGGTGGAGATACATTTTCTCTTTTGTAATTTATTTAATCCTCTTTTTTTATCGAGTGCTAAACATCTCAGGTGACAAAACTTGAAATGAAAATATTTAAGTACCAAAAGTTTCGAAAAGAACATTTAAGTATTAAAATTGGAGAAAAATTGATTATTTAAGTACCAACAGTAAAAAATTCTAACTAAATTACTTACATGGCATTTTCTAACAACTTTTTTTTGCTAACATGATAATTCTTTTAAAAAAATTATCCACGTGGCAATTTTTAAAAAAAATTTCCCATGTGGTATTTTTATTAAAAAAAATTGTCATGCCAACCATAAGATAAAATCAATTAAAAACAAATTTTAAAAAGGGAATGGGCAAGGATTCAATGAGGGCTAAGCAACTCTCACTATCATCGCCCCACTGTAGTTAGGAAGGGTTGGTGGTGGTGGGGCAAGAACCCTCGCCGATGGTTGGCTAGGGTTGCCAGCCATTACACCTATCAAAATTGGTGCATAATTCATTTATGATCCATTTAAATGTTAAATGGATCATAAGTGAATCAGGCTTTCTTTTAGCATAACCCATTTATGACTCATTTAAAAAAATCATGACCCGGGTTATGCTCCCATTTTGATAGATATATTTATAATGAGTTTAAAATTAAAAAGACTAAAATACATGGATCGTTAATGGGTCAAAATTTAAACCTACTTAAAATACAACTATTCATCGGTCCTCATAAATAACTCCTCTCCTCTTTGCTCTCAAATCAAAATGAAAAAACCTTCCTCATCGCACGGTAGCACGTTGTCTCGCTCTTATCGCTTGTACAATAGCTTGTCATCTGGCTCGCACGACGGCGCTGTCGCACATGGTCGGTCGCCACCATCATCAAATGGTGGCTTGATTGGTCGTCAAAACCCAAGTGAGTCTCGTTATCCCATATATATGCGTGATTTTGAAAAAATAAAAATAATTTAAAATATTTAAAATAAAAATTATTAATAATTTGATTTTTTTAAAAAAATAAACATGAATAAGTTTAAAATCTTTAAAAAATATTATAAAAATAAGTTTTCCTAAGTTTAGTTAGATATGGAAGTGTTTTAACAATATGGGTCGGGTCGGGTATGGGTTGGGTATGGGTCAAAAATTTTAAATTATGCTTAAATGGGTCATAAACGAGTTAATGGGTCAATTTAGGTCGGACCATTTATGACCCGACCCAAACCCGATCCAACTCACTTGTTTAACAGGTCTACCAGCCATGGCATGGCAATTTTGGGCCAAAACAACATCATTTTATATCGTCATCCGCTAAATTAACTTTTTGGCGAGTCACATAAACCATTTATATTATTAAGAGGTAAGTACATTAGAAACCTTAAAATTTGTCAACAAAATACAATTTAGTTGTAAAATTTTCAAAAAGTGCAATATGATCCTAAACTCGTCATGAAGCACAATTAAATCCTAAAAATTTAAAAAAGATGCAATTAAGTTCTAAAATTTATCAAATCGATCAAATCAAGTCATTTGTTGACAGTACTTTTTGAAAGTTCTAGGATTCGATTATATTTTCATAACAAGTTTTAGGACTGAATTGCACTTTTTGAAAATTTAGGACTCAATTGCACTTTTGTAATAAGTTTTAAGACTTAATTATACTTTTTAAAAATTTTCTGACTTAATTACATTTTCGTGATAAGATTTAAAATTTCTAATGCACTTATCCCTACTATTAATATAAGCTACATCAGATTTCCGGTTAGTTTTGTTAGAATTGACACTTAAGTATTCTAATTTTAGAAAAAAAGTGACATTTAAGTATATTTTTCAGAACTTTTGACATTTAAGTGCCCCGTGCCAAATTTTGACACTTGCGCTATACTTTTACCCCTTTTTGTCTTATGCTTTCACAACCTATATGAATTCATCTTGGTTTTCTATTGTAGTGAACCGCCTCTAAATTTGATTAACTTTGAATTTTATGCATAGTAGACTGTTTTATTACGTTTAAATAAACGACTTTTTTTTTCAAAAACAAGGAAAAGAGTCGGCTTTCTTATAAATCATGATTATTGAGAAAACTGGTTATTTAAAAATAAAAGGTCAATGTGATTTAATATCTTAAAATATATAAAAAAAAATGGTTCCAGATTGAAAAGTCTTTTTACCTTCGTATTAATAGAGCGAAATTGTGGCGCACCAAAAGACATCAAATTTTTTTCTATTAAAAAACATGCTTCTTCTTCTTCTTCACGTAGACATTGATCAATATTCATTAAAACTATCTTCAGTAAAAGTTATATTATCATACTTGAGTAAGTCCTTAAACTACTTCATTTGAATTCTAGGACGGAAAATACAAGATTATTCCCATCTTGTTGAAGAGAAAATATATAATTTGGAATAAGGGATACGAGGCGTTCAGGCATTCAAATGTAAAAATAAAAAACGCAGTCAGGTTGGACGCCCTCTCTGGAAGGACTATTGTTAGCGGCATTCATAGATGGAAACACCCCTAGAAGAAGATAGGCCGGTAAAGACAACTTCGACTTTGCTTTACTAAGAGCCCATGACTCTTCAACAAACCTCGAAAGTTGCGTATTTTGTTTTGGTAATTTAAAGCTTGTCTTGCATGCGATTGCTTTAGTAAATTATCAAAATGTACTGATTATTGTAAATTCTAACTTTGGGCTTGTTTGAGGGTCATGGACATGCAATAAAGAGCGGTTGAAGGCCACTCCATCAGCCTATCCTCATCCAAAGATATTGCCACCTATGAGAGCTGCTTGCAATAGTCCCTCCAACAAGGGTATCCAACCAAACTATGTTCATTATTTTAACATACCAATGCCCACATGCCTCGCATTGTTGGTAAAAAAAAAAATCTCTCCCCATCTAATCTAGGAATAGCCCCGAAATTTTATATCTTAAAGTTCAAATGAAATAATATAAGGAATTGCTCAGATCCAAATAAGTTTTAATATGTATTGCCTTAAAAATAAACGCAATCGTACTATTTTTTTTTATACTTTGAATAATATTTTGTCCTATAAGGGTGCGTTTGGTAATATTTTTATTCCCGGAAATAATTTCTTTTCAAGAATAGTTATTTTCTATTTCTATTTCCTATAACAATTTCTTAATAAAATAATGCATTTGGTAACTACACAAAATTTCCATTCTCAAAATAAATAAATAAAAGAGTAGAAATGTATTTTATACTATCCACAATTTTTTATGACGTAAAATTTCTTTTAATTTTTTAATAATTATTTGAAAAAAATTCTATTCTTTTTTTTCCTTTCCTCTTCTTCCGGTGACTGGTGGTGGGGCAACCAAAGGTTGGTGGCAAGCGATCGATTAGAACATGAAGAAGAAAAAAAGAAAATGATTTATTCCAAAAATTGTTCCCGGAAACCAAAATTAAATTTTTTTCTACTTTTTGTTTCTATACCAAATTTATTACCTTGAACAATTTTCTATTCCAGGGAATAGAAATGTTAACCGACGTTATCAAATGGATTTCTTTTCTTTTTTTTGTTATGAGGAACAAAAGAACAGAAATAGGAAGATATAGATATATTAACAAACATAGCATAAATATGTACACAACACAATATTTCACTTTTCATATTTAACTATTAGTATTAAAATGTATTACATCTATTTATTTCGATAACTTATAAGTGAAAATTTTTATGGATAGTTACCCATGACGCAACATATTTAATGAAAATGATGTCGAATGATATTTATGGTTAGGAGTAATCATTTCAGAATTGTAGTAACAAACTCAAAACAAGCAAAATGAATTAATTGTTTGCCTGTGAGGATAGAGCAAAATGAAACCAAAAAGGCAGCTATTTTTTTCAAAGACTGTTTACAATTATCCAAAAAAAGGTACGTAGTTTCAAATTTCAATATCTACGGTTAATGTCGAATTCTAGGACTAAATACTCATAGCTTGTTTTCTCAACGATTATTACTAGGCATGCTTAGGGCACTAATTAAAATTTCCCGTCTTATATTGAGGTATGATGATATTAAGGTCGCATATTCTTGCTCGAAAATCAAAATAATCCTTCTACTCTCTTTTTTCCCGGAATCGTCCATACTTTTTAAAATGGTTCACCATTTTCCGTGGATAATTCTGATGATGGAACTTGCTAATTATGAAGTTTATTTCTCTCTCATAATATGATCTCTCTCTTATCATAATCAAATCTGCTCAATTGCAGCTGTCATCTTCTACAGTCAAATAAACCCCATTGCAGGAACCACAAGCTCAACCAAATATGCGAAATAGTAGAACCACAAGCCGCTGTTGGACCACTAGCGTCTAACCAACCAACTTTGGCACCGAACCATCTCAAACTGAGATGTGCTTCCTGCTTGGCGTCAAACTCACGTCAATACTATACATGCAAATAAAATAGCGACATGTTTTCAAATTGACCAACTCAATATCTCGACGGCCAGTTTAACACTATGATGGTCAAATTTAATTTAAGAGTCAACATATGATACCATTTTAAAGAATATTGAAAGATTTAATTTTTTGGGAGGGGGCAGAAAATCGAAAGATTTTGGAAGGGGGGGAAAGTAGAAGGAGGATTTTGATTTTTGAGGGGGCGCCATTGTACCTTAGATGACATTGTCTATGAGGATAAGAATACTACCAAGAGGGACATAGATTTAAGCTTGGGCTTTGGTAAATGAATTGTTCTTGGGCCAATATGTAGTTGGACTTACTCAACCTAGATAAGAAGTTTAAAAATGTACTAGATTTACTTGTTCTTTACTTAATAAAACATTAGAGAAGATAATTTCAGTAATGCTAGCTCTTTCCAGAAAACTAACTCAATTATCATGTGAGGCTCCATTTGTTTGCAAAAAGTAAATGCTTATAAAAGCATTTTTCTAAATATGACTGCTTGTATTACTTATAAAAATGAACAAACAAATAAATATTTTCACCATAAAAAAATATATTTAGATATGAATTGTTGTCGATAATGAAAATATTTTTCACCAACTTATTATTTCCAATATACGGGCGATCATTTTTGATAAAATATTTTTCAAATTATTTATTTTCCGTAAAACGAGTGAAACTGAATTTCGGATTTTTCTTGTTTCACTCCTTACGATGAATTCGCCAATTAATAACCTTTGAAAAGGGCAATTACAGGAGCCGTCTTATTTTTCTCCTCCGTAATTAAATATTGTCTGATAAAGGAACCCCATTTCCTAACTTGGTTCGATATTCAATACCCTCGCATGTTCGAGGGTTTCAATTGAAAATTGAGGTGCATATACCAATGTCCAACTAAGCACTAGCGATGGAAAATGTCTTTGGCAGCGCTGGATAATTTTAATTTTTCTAGGCAATGGACTAGATCTGAGGCTATAGTCTCCTTTTGCTCTCCACTTATAATACTTTCGTGAAACAGCTATAACCCACATTTTTCCTCCGCGAAATCAACTGATCTAATCATCGATATTTTATGTGAAAAAGACACGTAGGGTTTGGACAACTGGATTATTAGGTTTTAGTACGACATAAATGTGGAGCAAAGTTGCTGATTATGGGCCTCATCATGAGCGATTGAGGCTGTTGGACTATTTGGACATCGAACCATCACTTTCCAGGTGGGATGTTGTGCACGCATTGAAAAAGTGGAAGAAAAGGTAACGCACCAAAGAGAAGCACAAACCCAAAAATGAATGGGCTTTTTCTTTTCTTTTTCTTTTCTCCTTTGGGTCGCACTAGTTTGTAATTTATATGCATAAATACAAATGGGATTAAGGGGGGGGACAAGCGACAAGGTCAATGTTAGAGACAAGAAAGCCAATTTTAGTGGTGGAGTTACGAGGAGGTCTCAAACAAAGGTGCAGAACGTCAAAAGGTGAGGGGCTTTTGGTTGAGTTGGTTGACTTAATGGAACACTCCTTGTTAGTTGTTATGATGCCTCTTCAAGATTTTTTTCTCTCTCTCAAAGAAATAAAATTCAAAAACATGAATATTCTTCAATTTATTGGGGCCGAATCCGAGTGATTTTCAAGGTGATAAGTTTGGAGTTTTTATTCTCCAACATGGAGAAAACTCGAACTTTGCCCGTTTAGGCACGTTGATGAGATCTCCCCCAACTCAATTCCCATCACCCTATTTTCACTTAGAAAAACTGGAACGAAAATTGCATAGGAGCGGAAGCTCGAACCACCTACTTCTTCACTTGCGACAACACACATCTTGTCATTGTCCCCGTTGCTACTATACCATCACCACACGAACCAGTAAGCGTGGAGTTAATGTTCCAAACTTTCTAAGATCAGTTTCGAATTAAAAATTACATCATAACATGCATGTAAAGAGAACCAGCCGGCCACAAAGAAACCCTGCATGTTCTTTCTTTAATTATAAATTTCCTAAAGTTGTTGGCTTATTCACATTCCAACAGGCATTCAAATGTGGAACAAAACTAGGGTTTTGCCCTCCATCCGGAAGCTAGTTAAAGCCAATTCGGTGATGTCTTGTTGTGTTCCTTAGGAATGGACAAAGGGCCTATCAGTACCGCCTCCCAGAGGAGAGAGAGAGAGAGAGATGATTGATTAGACTTCGGATCGGCTGACTACCCATCGTACCTCTGTTGAACCGGGGCCACTTAGACTTTGCTTGCGCAAAGATAGGAAAACACGAACAGGAGCATCGTCTAATCCTACAACTATATAACAGCAACATATCTCGCGACCTCGGATTCGAAAAGGCTGCTCTAAGCCTTGCCCTCTTTGCGAAAACCTATGTTTATTGCCCGCATGGAAATCTTGAAAAAGTTTTAACGGCGTATTATCTTCTGCGCGAGCCACGGTGAGGTCCGAATTCGACCCGATTTCAAACCCCTTCTCTTGCGTTTTTCCCTCTATCTCGAGGCCAATGACGTGTCGGATTTTAGAGAGGACGATCGGGCACCGGAAACGATGACGTGGGGGGGAGATCAGAGCCGTTCGAGAGCTTGTGGGGCGATCACATGATCGCATGTGGCTTTGGAGTAGCACCAGCCAAAGAGTCGTTTGGACTGATGCTGGAGGACTCGGCCAAATTGAACAATCGCACAAGTCAACCGAACAGTGTCCTTTGGTAGACGAGAGAGGGATTATTTTACATCAATGGAGGGACCCTTGTCACCCAAAAAAAGAAAAAAGGAAATAAAAAAAAAGTCGTAGAGGAATTCGTGTGCATTGTGATATTTTGTTTTTTTTCGAAACTCGATATTATCGAATCATACCAAAAAAATAATTGACATGAGGAGCACTTTTACCCACTTTGGACTCCACCTAAAAGTAGCTTCTTCTTTTCTTGAGAAATTAGCACAACATGCTCACCACTCTCAGAAGTCTCTTGGTCAATAGGGTTCCCACATTATAATTTTAGAACATGAACGTACGGTCCACGAAAATGATAATGAGATATTGTTAATAATGCAAACATGTCTTCAATCAGATCAAGCTGATGTTTCCCGAATCTATCAATATGATGGATCGATAGGATAAATAAGATAATGTAGGTTTTTTATTTCATTCAAGGAAAGAGCTATCGAATTCAAATATTAAAAAAAGAAGAAGAAGCTCATTATTGGATACAATTAAGTAGGTAATTATGATATCCTCACCGCATATTATGATCAATCGTTCTACGAATTGCTAACAAAACTTACGCATGAAACTAGGAGCGAAAAAAGAAAAGGTGGATGAAAGATCCATGGCGCCCTTCAATTGAAGCTCTAAAATGTAAAGTAAATTCAAGCTAATTAATGACAAGTATCAATTGCCAAATCAAGAATTAAACACGTCCGTCCACTTCCATAATAATTGAGATTTCAAGGGGTTACGCCGTGATTTTCTTGCCTTATGTGTTGATCTCCACCCTTGCACTTATTACTTTGACTATTAGACCTTTTAGGCTATAATAATCCACAGATTTTGAAAACCAAGACCCAATTTTATACATGACATAAAGGGCAGATATCATACGAGTATAACTTGGAGTTTTCAACGTGAAAACTTGTCTCGTTGGTTTACCCTTCAAAGGTTTAGGACTCATTACATCTTTCAAGATAAAACGGGGAACGTATCTGCGCAACGGTTAGCGATTGATTCGGATAATTGGAACAGGGTGATATGGCCATTGGATAGCCAGTTTTCCTAGAGTCTCTTGGTGAACTTCATTACCTCATTGGACGTCACGTTTTAATGAGAATACGGCCACCGAGATATATGAAGTTGTAAAGGTATCATCTCCCGTTTATGCTCCTTCTCATTAATACATGAATAGCTCTCTTATACGTGTGCTTTACATACACACCATATATATTCTTGTGGATTTTGTTAGGATTTACCATCATGATAACGAACAACCGCCTACCTAATTTAGATAACATCAATTTGCAAAGATATCATCGTCACATTTATGCTCCCTCTCATCGGCACATGAATAACTCTCTTACATGTGATTTTTTTTTACACACACGACACATATTTCTCGTGGAATTTACAAGGATGTCACCGTCGGAATAATAAATAATTATCTTTCAAAACTAGATAATTGTCAGATTTTCTTAATATCACAAAAAGGAGAGACTAATCTAATTCGAGAAAAGATAACTTTCAATTATTTCACGAAGTATACCCATCTTTTTAATAGAGGGGAGAAGGACATTGACGACATCCGGCCTCGCTTCATGCTTATCTTCAAGGAAATATGAAAGATTTCTAACTTTAACCGAGCTGGGAATTAAAATTTTTGAAAAAAAAAAAGAAAAGGAAAAGAAAAAGAAAAGAAAATTTAGAGATTGGTTGGACCCTACAACATGGTATTACCATCACCATCTCCGTCAGATCCGTCGCCTCTTGGTGGGGCCCGCCCCCCACGCCACTTCTCCTGATAACGGTGTCCTGTCCTGCTCCTCCTTCTGCTCCCCGAAGAAAACCAAAAGAAAAAACCAGAAAAATTCAGCGGCAGCAGCAGCACAGAAAAATATATTTTTCAGAGAGAGAGAAAGCGACTTTTAGAGAGAGAAAACCCAGCTTCCTGCTTCTCTCTAGTAAGACACTGAAGGCAGTGTTCCTACCCCTCTCTCTCTCTCTCTCTCTCTCTCTATCGAAAGAAAGATTTGCGAGTTTTTATTCTTTGTTTTCTCTTTTTCCCGTTTCACCACCTCGCGTTGAGTTCGCGTTTTCGCCATATTTTTTGGCCTCGCCTTCGTTCATTTCCTTTTCAAGCAGAAAAATCCTGCCTTCCCATCTACTGCTACTGCGCACTGTCGCTCTCCTTCTCTCTCTCTATCTCTCTCTCTCTCTCGTGCAAATCTGAGACTTGGGTTCGCCGAAAAATTCTATCTTTACGAGGTACGCGACTCAGATTGCTCGCTTGGCTTCGCTTTCGCATTGACCACCCCCGTCGCTCTCTGTCCGATTGAATTCTAGCCGTTTTTTTTTTTGGTGGGTTCTCTGTAATGCGGCTTGATACGAACCGGTGTTTCTGTCTCTGTTTTTGGGTGGTCTCTCTGCAGGCTTGAGTTGGATTGACTGCGGAAAAGAGTGAAGTGAGATTTCTGGGTTGCTTGGAATTTACGTCACGAGAGTGAGATTAATTTGGATTGGAGACCGTTTCGCGTCGAATTTGAATCCGCCCAATGCAATGATCGACGATTTCGAGCTCAGTGAGTTCCCAGATCTGAATTCCATTGCTAGTTCTGTTTTATCGTTTCTGATGAATTCTTCAGCCGAGTTCTTTTTTCTCTTTGTTTTTGAATTTGGTTTCGTGTCTTGGATAGCTCAGTTGAAGCTGTGCTGTGGTTTTCCCAATGAAAAAACTGTACTTGTAGAGTGCCATTCTGTTTTTGTGTTTTTTCAGGTCTGCGATCTCATGTTATTGATATTTGTGCATCTGTTGCCAGGAGTAGCGACAAAATCAGTGACGTTTACCCATCATGTCCTGCTCTTATGTCGTGCTAATAATGGGAGCATATGGAACGCACTCATCTGGCTACTGTTTTTCTTGTAGTATTTAGTTGATATCATGTTTGATTTTTGAAGTTTTTGCTTGTTGAGATGCTGAAAGGCAGTTAGTTTCAGTTGTCATGCCGGATAAGGCTTGCTAGATTGTCAATGTAACTTTTCTATTTTCGACAATAGCGACACGCCATCAACAGAATTTGATTTGTTCTGCTTTCCCAGATTAATTGTTTCCATATATTTGCTTCATTTATGTGTCCATGAGAACTGATGGAAATCGCGAAGTGACCTTATCTAATCTTGGATTATGCCTTTCAGGTTGATTCTCATAATTAATGTTGTCTAATGGGGCTTGACGCGTGTTGAGAATGGAAACTGCAAAGATATGGATTTTCAAGAAGATAGTTCCAGGTTCGGGCCATTACCAATTTCTACTTCGAGGAATATGTCGTCATCATCTTCGACATTCTTCTCCGCGAACCAGTCGCCCTTTTTCTCTCCGAGTTCTTCAACATGTCAGAGATCCAGCTCTATAGGATCAGATGTTCTGCTTGGCAGATTAAAACACCAAACTTCTAGTACAGGAATATCGGACCTTGAAGCTCTTGATGCAAATGTCGGATTTATTTTGTCCAACACATCACAAATGCCTGCTGCTGGTCTTTCTGGTGAATCCCATAAGTTTGACCATGTATCTAGTTCAACTGGTTTGTCAAACAGTGCCGTATCCGGCTTCAGCAACGCCAATAACATAGTCTACTCTGGGCAGCGGGAGAAGCAGAGTAGGCATGGGAGAAGCCACGCAAATCCATTAACTCCAAGTTCAGTCTCTCTCTCCACTAACAGATTGAGAAGCTGTGATGTCTTTATAGGCCTGCATGGTCGCAAGCCATCATTGCTCAGATTTGCCAATTGGCTCTGTGCTGAGTTAGAGTGTCAAGGAATTAGCTGCTTTATATCTGATAGATCTCGATGTAGGAACTCTCGCAAGCATGGCATTGTCGAGCGGGCCATGGATGTGTCAACTTTTGGTGTTGTGATCTTAACCAGGAAATCCTTTAGGAACCCGTATACAATAGAGGAGCTGCGATTTTTCTCGAGCAAGAAGAATCTGGTCCCGGTATTTTTTGATTTGAGTCCAGGTGATTGCCTTGTCAGGGATATCGTCGAGAAGAGGGGAGAACTGTGGGAGAAGCATGGAGGAGAGCTATGGGTTCTGTATGGAGGTATAGAGAAGGAGTGGAAAGAAGCTGTCAGTGGCCTTGCTAGGGTTCATGAGTGGAAACTGGAATGTCAGGATGGTAACTGGAGAGATTGCATCATAAGGGCTGTTACTTTGCTGGCTATGAAGTTAGGAAGGAGAAGCGTTGCTGAGCGATTGGCTAAGTGGAAAGAGAAGGCAGACAAAGAGGAGTTCCCATTCCCTCGAAATGAGAATTTCATTGGTAGGAACAAGGAATTGTCTGAGCTTGAATTCATTCTTTTCGGAGACGTAAGTGGTGATTCCGAAAGGGATTATTTTGACCTCAAGGCTAGGCCTAGGCGAAAAAATCTAACAATGGGTTGGAAGAAGAGCAACCTTTTGGAGGAAAGAAGGAAGGAGCACCAGCTAGATGAAGCCAGCTGGAAGGGAAAAGAACCAGTTGTGTGGAAGGAGTCAGAAAAGGAAATAGAGATGTGCAGCTCGGACTTTCGCCCAAAGCAGTACCAACCAAGGCAAAAACTGGGTGGAAGGTACGTGAAAAGGAGAAGATCTACGAAGATTTTGTACGGGAAGGGGATTGCTTGTGTTTCAGGTGACTCGGGCATCGGCAAAACGGAGCTTCTTCTGGAATTTGCTTATAGATACCATCAGAGGTACAAGATGGTTTTGTGGATTGGAGGGGAGAGCAGGTATATAAGGCAGAATTATTTGAACCTGTGGTCGTATCTAGAAGTTGATGTTGGGATTGAAAATACTCTGGAGAAAAACAGGATCAAAAGCTTTGAAGAGCATGAAGATTCTGCTGTTTCTACAATTCGGAGAGAACTCATGAGAAATATACCATTTTTAATTGTGATTGATAATTTAGAAAATGAAAAGGATTGGTGGGATCATAAGCTTGTAATGGAGCTACTTCCTCGATTTGGAGGAGAAACACACATAATTATCTCGACACGCCTTCCTCGGGTCATGAATATGGAACCTCTGAAACTCTCTTTCTTATCAGGTGTTGAGGCACTGCAATTAATGCAGGGAGGTGTCAAAGATCATTCACTCACTGAAATTGAAGCCCTCAGAGTGATCGAGGAGAAAGTGGGACGATTGACCTTGGGTCTCGCTATCGTGGGATCTATTTTGTCGGAGCTCCCTATAAACCCTAGCAGGCTCTTGGACACCATCAACAGAATGCCCTTGAGAGACTTTTCGTGGAGTGGAAGGGAACGGACTTTGTTGAGGCGGAACACTTTCCTATTGCAACTCCTTGAAGTCTGCTTCTCGATATTTGACCATGCGGACAGACCAAGGAGCCTCGCTACCAGAATGGTTCAGGCAAGCGGTTGGTTTGCCCCAGCTGCAATCCCAATTTCCCTATTAGCCCTAGCGGCTCATAAGATACCTGAAAAGCATCAAGGTACATGGCGGTTCAGAAAAATATTGTGCTCCTTGACTTGTTGCTGCTCTTCATCATACATAAAGAGATCAGAGGCCGAAGCCACATCGATGCTGTTGAGGTTCAACATTGCGAGAACTAGCATCCGACAGGACTGCATCCATTTTAATGAGCTCATCAAGCTTTATGCACGTAAGAGAGGAGTTGTCGGAATTTCGCAGGCTGTGGTTCAGGCTATAATCAGTCGTGGTTTTGTATATGATTACTCGGAACATTTGTGGGCAGCAAGTTTCTTGCTCTTGGGGTTTGGCACTGATCCTGTAGTTGTTGAACTCAAGGTGTCTGAGTTATTGTATTTTGTCAAAGAAGTGGCTCTTCCTCTTGCAGTGCGGACATTCATCACATTTTCGCGCTGTAGTGCTGCCATAGAACTGCTGCGCCTCTGCACTGATGCTCTTGAAGCAGCAGACCAAGCATTTGTTACTCCGGTTGATAAGTGGTTGGACAAATCACTTTGCTGGAGACCTGTCCAGACTAATGCTCAGCTCAACCCTTGCCTTTGGCAGGAGCTTGCTCTATTAAGAGCGACAGTGCTGGAAACCAGAGCCAAGCTAATGCTGAGAGGGGGACATTTCGACATAGCAGACGACCTCATAAGGAAGGCTATTTTCGTCAGGACTTCCATCTATGGTGAAGATCATCCAACGACTGTATCTGCTCGTGAAACTCTGAGCAAAATCACCAGGTTCCTTGCAACTGTGCAAATCAATTCTTCTCCATAGATATTTACTTTTCAGGCAGGCAAAGAAAAATCAGATTAGATTCATAGAAGAGTATCCAATAAACCCGCTTCGAAATTCCCCAGAGAAGTTTGTATACCATTATCTTGTTATTCATAAGATGACTGACAAGTTCTCTGATTATCATCGTAAGGTTCACTAGCCTCAGTTTGACCAGAGGTTGTATAGCTTTTGACATAGAAAATTGTTGTTAAAGTCTTATACTAAGCTTCAAGTCTTTTTCTTGGTATCTGCTCTGAGAAATTGGTCTGTGCAAAGCAAAATGTTTCATTTTATTTCCTAGTAGAACCGGACTGGAGCACTTAAAGCAGCGTCAATTTTTATTTTTTTTAAATCAGCTATCGACTTGCCAAAATAGCTGCTGTGAATGCATATAATTCTTACTTTATGGCTAACACTTGTTGGAGACCCAATGGAGATTTCCAAGTAATTATGTGCATTCTTCTTTTTGCCTTGTTGGATTGGTGGTAAGCTTTTATAAATCAGCGATAGCTGATTATATGCAGATGTGAAGCTTCGGTCTCTGACAGAGAGGTATCAATGACAGCAATAGAAATTTGGGGGAAATCTAGTAATTTTCTTGGTGCATGCGCGCTACTGGGGTAACTTTTTTCTCGGCGAGTTTTGTTTTTGCTATTTTTATTTTTATTTGCAGAAATTTATTAGTGTTCAAGAAGATAGATAACCCTTCAATAGTTTCTGGAAGCTACGTTGAACATGAGCTCAAGAGCTTTGCTAAGCTGGAGTCTTGAAGTTGGAGTTCCAACCAGATCTCCAACTCTGAACCATACGTTTAGTGTTCTCTTCTCTTTGATCCTGCATATGATCGATTTGATCTGTTGCAGCACGTGTTCATGATTATTCTGTTAAAACTCGCCGGCAGAAGAACTATCTATCCTCATCATGTTGAAGTACTAGAATTACAGATGAGCATCTGGGCCCGAAAATCTGGCTTAACAACCTCTCATTTCGAAGGACGATTCTGCAAATCCTTGGCAAAAAAAGAAAAAATCACATGAGAAGATTACGGCACAATATGGACAACAAATTACTAACCCATCATAAAAGTTGATATCATGCATCGAAATTTGCCTAACCTTGTCAGAACTCTGTGATTTGGAAAGGTGAACCGATGACCTTTATATGCTTCCAATTGCAGAATGTAAACACGTGTGATGAGATGGTCAAAAGAGAGTCGGAAAGAACCCAAGGAGACACGTGAAGGAAGCTTTAGGAGAAGATGGTGAATTGCTATCATTGTTTCTTGCCGTTTGTTGTTCATGGCTCATGAGACATTCTCGAGTTTCAGCTTCAGCATCCGCCAACAATCCTTTCCATCGTACCATACCAATGACAGAACCAAAAAGAATACACAGCTTCGCCTGCCTTGCGAACTCCTGCCAGCTGGAGCGAATGGTGTGATCTCACACGTCTCCCGTTTAAAATTCCAATCTGAATTCGAGCAACACCGCGAGAGAGAGAGAAGAAAAGAAAAGGCAAAAAGGGTGCCCTCACGCAGGATCGAACTACGGACCTTCAGTTTACAAGACTGACGCTCTACCACTGAGCTATAAGGGCTGGGCTCTGCCCATTTTAACTAGAAAATATCTTTTTACTATCTTAGTTTATAACATTTTATCTTCAGGAATAAAAATAGTAGAAATATGATTAAACTTCCACGCGAATCGTAAGAGATGCTTTTTATTTTGGTTTTCCAAAACCCATAAAAGAATTTTTTTTTTTTTTACATAAAGAACAGTTAGTTATAATATGAATAACTTTAACGGGAAAAAAAAAATTGTCGATCCTCTCTCAAATTTGACGGATCAAAAGTCCGATAAGTAACAACCTGTTAGAACTCCAATTACAAGGATATTGATACTCGAAATGCTCACTTGATTGTCATTGGGGGTGGCTTTACTTCCATGATACAGAAATTGGCCTCCTTGTAAGTTTCTTCCAAGTCTTTGCATGGCTTATAAAATTATGGCTTTAGTGCATCCCAAGCCAAATATGTTTTACAAGGTCTTGTAAGGGGTCGCTCTAGAACTAACAAGGAATTTCTCAACGGCGACTGATTTTGTCAATCGAGAGTTAAGCAGGAGAATCATTATGAACAAGCTTTTGGACATAATCAATATTGAGAGAGAGAGAGAGAGAGAGAAAGAAAGGGGGGGGGTTTCATCTAAAGAAGATAAACTTTAATCTGGTAATTGCATTATGCTCTGAAATCCTCTTTTTGATAGCCAACAATAAGGACAAAAATGTCATATGAAATTCGGTATCTGTACTATGTTCGGCCCACTTACAAAACCAACCAATGTCCAATGATAGGGTTAGTAGCACTCGGCCCATTAATTGTAGCTGTGATGGTATTCCCTACCAACCTCCTATGAAGAATGTCGTTGTCTGGCCACATAAATGATAGGCAAGTAAAATGGTTGATATAACCAAAAATCCCAAATGTATACATGTTACATTTATTCCAAACTAATTTTTATGTTGCAAAAAATATCAAAATGCTGCACCAATACCCTCATTTATCCCAAACTCATTTTTGTTTAACAAAAAACCCCAATTTATATATGCGTCACATTTATCTCAAATTAATTTTTGTGTTACATAAAATCACGAATTGGTATACCCTCACAAATCTATCAAAATCTCAAGGGAAAATTGTGGCGAAGTTAGGGATCTTAGCAAACTTTTGAAACGTGAGGGAGTTTTTAGGCAAATAGTAGTAAATTTTTAAATTTTTTTAAATTTAGGTTCATTTTTTCAAATCTGGCTTCCCGAAATCAACGTCTTTTAAGAGGCTTATTTATGTTAAATTTCCACATCAGATCAAGTGTTTGCAATGCATGTTTCCACCTCGAAAATTTAATGGGGATATTGGATAGAAGCTAAAGAAGGGTATATTTGTCTTGCATGTAATAATTTGAGATTTTAATGATGCGAAAATTAATTTTGAATAATTATGGCATGAATACACTAATTTGGGATTTTTTTGTGATGTTAATCCCAAATAAATTTATATGTACTTTTTGTTGGGTGATAAATAGCACCCGAAGCCGAAGGATAAAAATGAGCATCATAAAAGAAAAGAAATGAAGCTGAACATATTCTCCTTTGCCAAAAACAAAATGGCAACTATTACAAAATCTGAGAGAACCTCCTACGGCCTTCCAAAAGAAAAAGGTCCTATGTCCATTCTTTCTCAGTTCCAGCAAACCAAAAAGATAGGAATCCAATGACAAAATGAACTACAAAAAATCTCTCCAGACTACAAATTGGACTTTGCTTTCATGTTAATTTCAAAACTACAATAGTACGGCAATAACTCCATCACGTCTATGAAAACGACCCGATCGACACAATTCGTTCCACGCAAAGCGTTCTTTCCTTCAATGCCCGTTTTGACTAAAGGGGACTAGCAGCTTTTGGATGGACCCCGTGTGGCCCATTAAAAGACAGAAGAAATTTGGTGGGAGGGTGCATTTCAATTCCAACATCACATCATGTCACCATGAGGAAAATATCAACATCACCATCTGTCGCATAATGTCTCGTGACAGCCTGGCTTGTCCCCCTTTGCTTGGGACACTAATCTTTTCAAATAACGAAATAATTATTAGGGTGATAACAACACTAGTTAACCACGCCAATTATAATAACATCATCCGGTCCATCATGATTGGAAACCTCTCCTTCTGAAAAATCATGCAGAGAAACCTTGAATTGGGGGTAGCGGGTCAAGAAGGATTCATGGAAATAGCGCCGAATGCATCGGCATTTATAAGTTTGTCCTTCGTTTCGATGTGTGTTCAAAGTGCCGTGAGTCGGAGGGTAAGAAGACCATTTCGATTGATTAGAGAAAGGATGGGACCGCCAAGTTCGAATTAACAGTTAAAAATGCAGTCACGTTGCATGAGTCTACGGTCACGACTAAAATGGGTTAGGATCAGTGAGAGGATAATGGACATGGTTTGCTCATATCAACCGTTTTCCACACATCATTCTATCAGTCATCTAAAGGTGTTAGGGTTTGAGGAGTGTACACTCTAATCACAAGCATCCTGACATTCCAGGAGTTCTCAGTAATCACGGGTATCGCCTGCTTTCTGTCTCTTGGCCAGACGGATGAAGTCCATGATCACTTCTGCCTCGTTCACTTGCTGCAACATTGTACATAACATATGCAGATGGAGTAAGTTCAATGTTTTCACAGAGACACCAAGAGAGAGAGAAAGAGAGAGGGAGAGAGACCTGCGATGCAAAATGCCGACCCACAGCTTGAAGCATTTGCTCCCTTCCAAGATTGGAACTGGTGTTCACCTACGTACAGAACATCGAGAGCAAAGCTGAGCAGACGACCCTCTCGGATGTGAAAAGGATGTAAAAAAATTCGCCTGATAGACTTACAAGTTTGTAATGTTTGCAATATCTCCACAGCGAATTCGTTCCTAGTTTTGCCAGGTTTACCCTCTGAAGAGCAAATAACAAAGAATTCGTGAACTTTCAGCAAAGCCATAACGTTAAACCTACTATTACTCGTGTAATTGGCAGCTTAAGTGGTTAAGTGAAGCAACAATGACCTAAAACACATTTACTTTTTCGCAGCTATCCATGGCTGAGGTGTGGAATAAACAGGTGTCATCACATGGTCAGAGACACTAAACTTCCGTTGCTGCTATTGGAAAAGTTTGTGAGGTGCGCAAAAGATTTGCCTCATGTTACTTGCACTATAATGAATATACTTGGTTGCTTTCTTAAGGACCAAGATCAGTTTAACAAGGACAAAAAGTGATCTAAAATACGACATAAATGCGTCATAACTTTCTTACCAGCTGAGGAGTCTGAATAATGGACTGTACATCTCGATAGCATCCTCGGTTCACTGATTTTGCTGGTGCAGATGTGATCCATGGCCTCGAATGCCTACCTCTTGGCTTGCCGAATTTGTGAAAGTCAAAGCAACTGGCTGTTCGGACAAAAACATCACCTTAGAAAGTTTTCCTAGAAGATGCGAGATTGACAATACAACTAGGGAAACAAGGACGGACAACATAATAAAAGAACCAAAACACTACATACAGAAATCACGATCCTTTTCGACAGTTTCAGAGCCGCTACTAGAGTCAAAATCATGATCGTCGTCCTCTTCATTGCCTGTTGGATGTTCAAGCACACTTAACGCGTTCCTTTGTAGCTTAACTTCAACCCCATTTTTCAGAACCTGCAGCACCAAGCATCCTTCTCTCAGTAATTTGTTGTGAAACTTGTGTCCTAACGTTTAATTCCCAACCAATATCAGGAGTAAAATTGGGTAATCTAACATGACCATTTTAACCAGTTAAGAAGAAAAAAACATGTCAGAGTTTTGACAAAGACAGGAGTTGTCAGTTCTATGGAAGGTCAATGACAACTTAACAAAATTAATTTGCTTTCCAGGAGTTTCTTCTGATGGAACTTTCTAATAAAATTATGTTTAGTAGAAAACAAAAGCCTAGGAGATAGAATGACAAGCAAGTGGTAGTATTCAATTAAAATGAACAATCATTGTGCCTAACAACAATTTGCTCAGTTCATCATCTGAAAGGGCGTAGTTAATATTAATTACCCACTTCACGCAATCCTTGATACCATATAGCCTACAATAAACAAAATATGTAATCAAACTTTGCAAGATTCGCTAATAAAATATTACACCACCATCATATTTTAAAAAGAGTACAAACCACTGACCATCTCATGGGACATTCAGATTCTCAACTAACTTCAGATTTACTAGAGTTGTAGCACTTATTTTTTCCAGCATTGTCATAGAAAGGACAAATTCAATGAAACTTTGATGAGTTATTTTTCTCACTCCATCCAAGCAGAAACAGGGCTGGCAGACATGTCCCAGACAATTCTACTCAACAACCAATCGTTCCTGTTCATTGATAGGACGTCACAACTAGACACTCCAATACTTAAAATTTAAAATATCCAGATGATCACTTTCTTAATTCACAAGACATTGGTTATGCAGTCCAACAACAAGCAGATACAGAATATTTCTCCTAACCAAGCTATTACCGCAGACGGATTGATACAAAATCACTAATTTAGCTAGAGCAAAACTATGGATGCATAAGAGAGGAGATATACCAGCCAGTGCCAGCCACCGAGGCCAACCGCCTTCTTGACAACGCCCTGAAGTCCTACTAATACAGATTTGGTCCTGTTATTTCCAGTCACGATGACTTTGGTGTGCCTTGGAAGGACGGAGAGCTCCTCGTCGCCACTTTCCTCGCGAAATGGCGACAAAACCCGAGAAGAACAAAACTGAGGCTCCTCTATCATTTCTCTCAAATCGGGGGCAAAACAAAGACGCTTAATTTACAGGGAACCCAACTAAACCAAATTTGATAGTCCGAAATCCCACCTCTCGGAGTGTTATCCAGAGCCCCAATTATGCAAAAAGAAAATGCATTTTCTTGCCAACTCAAAAACCATCAATTTCCAGAGAGAGTAATGATTCCTCTAAAGAGATCTCCTCAAAATTCGTAATCTTGGGTCACGTCAAAGCTGGAATTTTGCAATTTGATTGGCGAAAAAGCAAGGCCAATGACAGCGGCAGTTTATGAAACCCCAGGCCAACATCCTGCTCCAAGAAAGTTCCTTTGCTTCAGCTGCACCTCCTGAAGAAGAAGGAGAAGGAGAAGATCAGAATGTGTCATTAAAGAATGCGCAGAGATAGCACAGAGTTCGTGAGCTCCTTCAATTTCATGGCATTAGACATGGAAAGACGAGAGAGAGAGAGAGAGAGAGAGAGAGAGAGAGAGCTAACAGTAAATGAAGATGAACGAGTCTGACACGAATTTTCCAAGTATGTGTCTGAAAAAAGGACGGCTCCAAATATGCAAAATCGGGGTCACAATGAATGCGTGAATGGATTTATTGGTGATTCAGCCATTTTAGCTCTGCTTCCAAGTCAAAGTGACATCAATTTACAGTACATTGGGTACACGTACCCTTTCCATGATATTCGAAAGGAGAGACTAAAGAAAAAGGTGAGCACTCCGCTAAGCTTACGCTAAGTTTCTTCAAACTGATAATTAGCTTAAATTTCTGCGAGAAATGGGAAACGGTGACTTTTCTACACAGAAAAGACAAAAGCCCATTGGAATAAAGAAATTGGAGGTTATGTAAAATATGCTTTTTTTTTTTGCTCAGATTATGGAACTTGCAAAAACTTGAAGTGGCAATTCTCAACTTTTCAACTTCTCCTTCGACGACAGATCATCAAATCTCAAGGGAACAGAGCATCAGGCGAAAACCCCCCCCATTTCCTCAAAATTAGAAAATCTGATGTAAAAGGAGTGAAACCCAGAACAAAAAAAAATTAGCAGGAACAAATTCGATAAAGAGCGAGGGTCAAGTTGAAATCTTTTTGCTTTCATTCCCCAGAAAAGAAGGGCAGAAGTCAAAGAATCAATCAAAGGCAAACAACGAAATCTTTGGAGCTGGAAAGAGATCAATGGGGGGAAATGTCGGAAAATCCACCATTTCAGAATTGCACTCTTTTTTCGCTCGGCAAATTCCATGAAAAGCTCATTCCACAGGGAATGCGCGAACATGGATGCCGAGGAACCGTCGCAATCATGAACATAAAACACCACTCACTCACTCACACGATTACCTGTACGGACGGCGAACAGCGAACCCAAATGCTGAAACCAATAGAACAGGGCTCGAGAGAAGGAGAGAGAGAGAGAGAGAGAGAGAGAGAGAGAGAAGGGTTGTCTTCTGGAGTTCAATTTCTTGATCTGGGAAAGATCAAACCCGAATGACGAGGAGGAGAGCGAGGCTAGGAGGAGAAAGAAGGCAGATGGGGGATGGTTGTCTGCATGGTAGAGAGAGTTTGAAATTTCAGGGCACAGCTTTTGAGGAGCCAACTGCTGATCAGTGTGCTCTGCTCTGTCCTCTCAATAATTCCAAATATGAATAGAGAGAGAGAGAGAGAGAGATAGATGTAAGACTACGGTGCATGTTTGAATATAATCCAATCCATTACATAAGTAAGCATAAGTACTGAGCTTAATATGGTCCTCATTAAATTTGTTGATTTAATTCAATTTCTCATAAATATTGGGTTTTTTATTTTGTAATTTTGGTTTATCCATATAATTAGTGTGAATTTTAAGTAGTATAGTTCTAGCTTGCATTTCTAGCATGACTTCCGTAGCAAAACAAGTATTTCATCTCTCTCGATTTAACCTTTTTTAAATGTGATGTGATTGAAATCTTTCGAATTCGTTAACACGCTAGTATTACTTGTAATTTTGTAGCAATTTGTGAAAAATTGTAAACAACATTTTAGAGTTTATTTTTCCTTAAAAGGAGCTAAAATAAATGGGCGTATTTTTTTTTTTAAGACAATAAATATGTTTGATGTGAGGCGAAGGACAGTTAATGCTTGCCAACTGCCAAGAGGAACGGACCTGCCGTGCGTGTGCGGTACGCTCGCCATCTCTTTTGTAACAGTCACCGGCTCAACCGGTTTACCGGGTATTGCCCGTAACGCTCCGTTTAGTCAAACTTCTTACAGAAATGAGCGTTTCACGTTTGGTCGGTTTTGACAAAAACAAAAATTTGTTTGGTGTCGGTCGCATCAAAGGAGAATGTATTTCATGTGACGAAGGTGTTGTAAAGGGCCAATATGTGAATTAACCGATTAGTCAAAGGCGAGATGCATGCGCATACATCATCAGAGGAGTGAGATTCATAGCATATTCGAGCGCTGATGATTTAATCGATTGTATAGTGTTATCATCATTGTTGTGTATCGTTGCATAAAATATTTCTTCGTGTCAAACAATGAAAAGTGATGCGTAGTGGATCTGAGTTGGCTCGAGAGATCTTTCAATGTTCCGGAAAGAAAAATTCCATCTGCTCTAATTGGTCAATACATGAAATTGTTGTTATTTTGAGATAAGAGAATGAAAAATTCCAAATAAAAACCCGAAGTGCTCTCAATTTTTCAAATGAGGATTTTGTAGCAAATACTATCTCAAATAAGAGCTTGAAGTGCTATAATTTTCTTAAATAAAAGCCTAAAGTGTCTATGTCAATCTCAAATAATAACCTGGCCTTACTTAAGAGCATTTCCATCCTTTTGCATTTTCTTCCATTTTTCTTTCTTTTTTTCCTTTTTCTCTTTTTTAATAAAAAATACATACTAAAAAAAAGACTAAAACTAAAAAATGTAAATTAAAAAAAAAAAAGTGGACGGCTAACGGGCCCTCGCCTAGATTTAGGAGAAGAATGTGGCCCTCTCTTGATAGTCCTCATCTCTGGTTAGCAAGGCTGTTGAGCCTTGCTAAGGTGTTGGCCATGGTTGACGTTGCATTGACGATAGGGCAGTAGCCACGAGCAAGAAGGGTTGGCTATCAGCCCTCCACCTTGTGTTTTTTTTTTTTTTTAATTTGTGTTTGTTTTTTTAAGTTGTACTTTTTTTTAAGTTGATCTTTTTATTAATAAAAAAAGAGAAAAAGGAAAAAGGGAAGAAAATGAAAAGATACAAAAGGATGGAAATGCCCTTGACTAGCCAGTGATGTTATGTTCTTCTTTGAGACTAACATAATCCCTTGAGGTTATTGTTTGAAATAAAGTCCACTTCAAACCCTTAATTGAAAAAATGATGGCACTTCAGATTTTTATTTGAAATTGGATTTACTTCATGTTCTTATTTAAAAAATAAGGACACTTTGGGCCTTTATTTAACATTTTTTTAAACGAAAATTACTTTTGATGTTGAATACATAATAATTGATCTGAATAGATATAAGTGCAAGGAAAAATCTCATATTTTGAGCTAACTTTTGAGGTAAGAGGGGTTTAGAATCATCCAACAAAAATCACACTTGAAAAGTACCCGAAAGCTTTCGATATGGTTAGAATTGAGATTTCATAAGAATTCATGGCAGGTATTATGTGATATATGTCAATTTTCACGTAAAAATATAACTTGCGGTTTTTTCCCCCAATGAAACCTTGTTATAATTTTTCATCAATTGCCTATTGCGAAATTTATTTTTCTTTTAAAAAATATTTTATAACAAAAACTGTCCACATCAGTGTCAATCGTCCTACGCTTGCTGCATCATATAAAATGAGATGCATCCACATTAGTAATTGCCAGCAAAAATTTGTCGGAATGACTAAATTAGTAAATCATCAAAATATTTAAAACTAAATTGGTACAATTGAAATATTTATGACTAAATTGACTGCCATTCAATAGGTTTATGAGTTTTTGAACAATCATTCCCTTTCTTTACTAGCCATAAATTGAATTTTTTTTATAATTTAACCGTGGGGCAACATATGAATATGCCAAGATGTCTCGGTAGTGATCGAATATTCAAATTCAAGCATATTCTTTAATTTGTTTCTCAATTGATTGGGTTTTTTTAGATCACAATCACATCTATACTGATCACAATATTGCCCCACCTCACTTGACCATGACAGTGGGTGGGACAAGGGTCACGGCGAGGCGGGGCTCGTGTTTGTGAGCATACCACGACGCCAATCTAGCAAACCTTATTTATTTCTTGGGGAGCAATAGTACTAGTCATTCATCTTGTTCGTACCATTTGGTCCTTCCATTTATTTTTATGCACTATTACCTCAAACTATTTCCGTTTATGGAAGTAAAGTACTCTCGCCGGCTGCCATTCGAGGGGGATTATTTAGTACAAACGGGACTTCTTTAGTGTTGAAATGGCATGTGTAGGCTTTATAATGAAGAGACAAAAGGGAGAGAAATCAATGAAACGAGTGCACTTGGAAAAACTCAAGCGATGCTTTTCTAAGAAGAACGGAGGCTTGTGCGGTCGGACTGCCTAGGCATGGCCACCACCGGCGGCCCTTACCAAGGGGCATGGGAAGGGTCGGTCGCCTTCCTTAAACTCTATCGAAGGCAGAGACGGAGAGAGAGAATGCGGCGAGGTCTCGATCGTTGTCTCGCCGCCTCGTGAGTCCCCCACCACGTAATTAATCACAATCAATAACAAGGATCACGACCCTTGCCTTGCCCCTGCTCGCAATGGAGGTAGGGTCGCCATCTCTCTCTCTCTCTAAATGGCAAGGATTGGTGATCGACGTTCCTCTACAAGGTCAAGTAAAGGTCGCTGTGGTGATCAGAGAGGGGGTGACGGCCCTTGTTGCTCCCCTTCTCCCCTGGCCATCACCGATAATGACTCTCCTCTCCTTTTGTTTCTTCACATTGATACATGAAATCACATAACAAAAAGATGTTTTCATGCTTGATCGTAATTTATACTTAAATTTCAGAGGATGATTTACGCTTTTTAAAATTGACATCTTTTTGTTAAATACATAATAATGGTGATCGACGTTCCTCTACAAGGTCAAGTAAAGGTCGCTGTGGTGGTCAGAGAGGGGGCGACGACCCTTGTTGCTCCCCCTCTCCCTTGGCCATCGCCGATAATGACTCTCCTCTCCTTTTGTTTCTTCACATTGATACATGAAATCACATAACAAAAAAATGTTTTCATGCTTGATCGTAATTTATACTTAAATTTCAAAGGATGATTTACGCTTTTTAAAATTGACATCTTTCGTAAAAATTCATCGTGGCCTCCACTAACATCGATGAATGAAACCACCACCTTTTCCCTTTCACCAGTGGTTAGACCACAATTCACGCAATTGCAATCAAAATGGATCAAAAAAGAGAGAGAACGCATCAGAATTGGAAGGGAGCCCCCCAAGTTGTTAGCTAAGCAACCTATAGCATTGGTCATTCCTTCCTCTAATTGACCTAAGTGCTTATCGTCCAAATCCAATCATGCGACGATCGGGCCGAAGTCCTCAACAGGTTAGACCCTAGATCCTAGCAGTAGGAAGCCCAAGTCATTGCCAACGGGACCCTGAGTTCCAGGACCCGAACTTAGGTCCTCGACAACGACCCAGCCAAGTCGCTATTGTACATTGAATTATACATGTATGCGAAACCAAGGAGAATAATTGATCATTCAAACCAAAAGGAAAAGAGCAGACTAATCGCGTGGAAACAAAGACAAAAGGACTCACTTTGGTCCCAAGAAAAAAGCAGTGTGATGGCAAAACGGGAACAAATCGAAGAGACCGGGAGGAACGAGGGAAGAGACGGGCACGTGTCGGTGGAGGGGGGGCGAAAGGGACATGTCGGATATTATGCTACCGAGCTCGCCAAGTTGAGAAAAAAGAAGGGGGGGAGAGGGAGAGAAATTTCGAAGAATTTGAATTTGGATTTGGAGTCCGCCCATGCAGCTGGAGCGCACTCCCACCTTTATAGCTTATAGCCCCCAACTTTTCTGATTTTCACCATTCAAAAACATGGACCCCCACTCCCTCTCTCTCTCTCTCTCTCTTATCCACAAGACTATAGCACCGTTCTAATTTTCAGATAGTGTTTTTACGTTGAGCAACAAAAAAAAAATCTATAAATCCTAAATTATATTTATTGCGACAAACCTATCATAAGCATTCACTAAAGTTCCCAACACCTGTACCCACATGACACACCTACTCTCTATCAAAGTTTTATCAATAAAGTAAATGGTATTAACATGACGTCTACTTGAATCAAGTGAAATAAAAATAATGTTATTTTGATCGAAAAATCATCCAATGAAATTTCGATAGAAAAATGGTAAATGTGTTATAGAAGCACAATGATTTTTTACATCATAAGAAAGAAATTAAGATAAATATATTATAATGAATACAAATTGAAATTTTTGATGTCATAGAAAATAGGGAAAATTTCAAAAAAAAACATGAAATGAGCATATTTTCTTAAATAAGAACTCAAAGTGACCGTTGTTTCAAATTAGGACCTGAAGTGACTAAATCAGTCTCAAATAAAGACCTCAAATCACTGGCCAGCCAAATGTTTGCCGGCCGGTGAGCGTGTGGCATTTCTAGTGGTTGAAATAAGGGCAATTTTGTCAAAAAAAATATTGATAGAAATAAAAAACCCTAAAAACAAAACCCCCAAACTCTTTACGTTCTCACGTTTTCTTCTTATGCTTTTCATCTTCTCCGTTCTCTGTCTTCTCTCATTTGGAGCACCCAAATTTTATGTTAATGGAGCACAAATTGAAACAACAAAAAACCTCTACCTTCGTTTTTTCGCGTTTTCTTCCTTTCTTTTTTTGTCTTCATTTCTTTCCAACGAAAAAGACAAATCTCGAATAAATCCACCTCTTCGTCATTCAAACGCTCGTATGTAACACGAGAGCCTCCGAGAGATGGAGAACATCTCGATGTCGAGCCACTTCCATGGAGAGAGAGAGAGAGAGAGAGAGAGAGAGAGAGAGAGAGAGAGAGAGAGGTGTTGGCACGTTCATTTGAAACTCAGGGAGTCAAGGATCTTGCTCAATTAACACGCATTTATTTGGAACTCAGGGATCTTGCTCAATTAACAAAGAATTTGGGTTCTCCGAGCAAGAGGGAATAAGGAACCTAGAAGATGAAGTGCAGAAGAAGAAGAACGTGAAGAGTTTGGTTTTTTTTTTTTTTTAAGGTTTGTTTATTTCTATCAATATTTTTTTTGACAAAATTGCCCTTATTCCGACCATCAGAAAGGCCACACGCTTGCCAGCAGATGAACATTTGGCTGGCCAGCGATTTGAGGTCCTTATTTGAAACTGGTTTAGTCACTTGGGTCCTCATTTGAGATAACGGCCATTTTGAGTCATTATTTGAGAAAATAAGCTTATTTCGGATATTTTTTGAAATTTTCCCTAAAAAATATCAATGGTAAATATATGACAAGTTGATAAGGTCATGATTTTTTTTTTTTTTTCCAAGCTGTTTGTTTTAGATGTTG
The DNA here is from genome assembly GCA_014182895.1 of Angophora floribunda. NCBI lineage: Eukaryota > Viridiplantae > Streptophyta > Magnoliopsida > Myrtales > Myrtaceae > Angophora > Angophora floribunda. The sequence goes on along the minus strand of CM024708.1, from coordinate 21,783,265 downwards.
CACGCTCCAAAAAAGTCAAATGCACCAATCGTTAACGGGTCAAAAGGTAAATGACTGAAATCCACTTCGAATAAGCCCACTCCGTTTGGGGCTGATTTCCACTTTTTTACTCTATCCGTTTTGTAGATCTTTAGGGACCCCATGCCATGGATGTGCAACAACTAATCGCCTCCTTGCTCCATAGAGATGGCGATGGGATCGAGCGAACCCTCCAACGTCTCTTTTTTCTCATGTCATATGAATAATGTGTAAGTGATAGCAAACGTATGTTTTACATAAATCATATACCATTAAACTCTGAATTTCATTTTTGAAAGGGTTATGACGTGGGATAGGTTGTGAAGCAAAAGACGACTACGTCGGTATCAATTGAAAGCATGCCACATAAAATAGTCGGCAATGCCACATTATCAATTTCTGATGTAATCAACCAAAATGACTATGTTCGGATTTAACTTAAAGGTTTAAAATTACATTGATGATATTAAAAAATTTAGAACTGAATTGATATCTATACATCTATTTTTATATAGATAATGAATTTTGAGAACTTATGATTTATATTATTTCGTTTGGCCTGTGAGAATGCGATATATTATATCAAGCTCGTCGAATCGCAACTACTTAGTCCATTGTCATCCCCAAGCATCATCTATAATTCCACAAGTCATGACGTCAACATCCTACAGAAACGAACTTTATAGACCGGATTGGCATTTACTTATCTTTCTGGTTTAATCAAAATCCTGTGATTCGCACACTTATGACTCTTATTTTTAGGAAAAAATTTAAACCGTCGGACCTTCACAACAATTAAATGTTCGACACTTAGAAAATATAAATTTTTTTCATAGGTTTCAAATTTTGACGCGAATAAAAATAATTCATACCTTTTTAAATGTAACAAGCGGACAGACTTGAGCAGTTACAACTTCAAAATCAGGTATTTGACCTACAAAGAGGGGTCGAACATAATAAACGAAAGGACGGAATCTGTCCCTAGATAAAAAGCTGTTAAAAATACAAGGCTCCTTTGATTTTATGTAGTCTCAAGGCACGGGCCAGATAATCTTATCAGTCAAGACACAGAATTTGCTGCATAGACCATACAAAATTAAGGACCCAAAATCCAAAGGAAGAGCACATAAGAGCAACCCTAGTTATTTGCAACATAATTCATCTTTCTTGGCCGCGTCAGTAGTTTACAACCTTTCTAAATGCAACAATCGATAGTTAACAATTTGAAACACAACCGAAGTGGAATCTCCAGTAAAATAATTTTAGCTAAAAGATCTCAATGGCACAAGCAAAAGCAAATGTTTGGCCAGACTTCTGAAAAAAATGAACAACGCAAATTACCAAAATCTTGTGAGCCGTTACGAATTTACAACACTGATCAAAAGAAGCAGAAACCAAAGATGTAGAAAGAAAAACTTCTCGGTATGGGGGCAAATCAACTCTTCAGGATTGTCTCCAGAGCTTCAAAGAAAAGAGGTGCCATCTCGGGACTTGGTGTTTTTATTGCACACTTGACGCCTGGTACTCCAACGACAAGAGTGAGTTCAATCAAGAATGGGATGCCCCGTGGTATCTTAGCGGAGAAGTAGAACACATCCTGGTTTGCATGCTTGCGTTTCGCAATGAAGAATAAGTTCGAGGCAGCCATCCGGTCGAGAGTTGTTTCTACATTGCTCACCACAGCACCAGGGAAATCCTTTGACACCTCGTTAGAATCAGGAAGGGACCTCCATGTCTGCGGGCAATAACATACCATCGATATAAGGATGACCAGTTCGCAATCAAGACTACAGATACGAGGTTTGCTATTAACAAGTTCGCTTTTTCCAACAAGAGTCATCAGAAATACAAGATTTGCAGTGTGTCTTGAATATACAGCTTCCACAGAAGTTTCAGTAAAGATGTTCCCCATGACTCGTCAATTTTCTTGCTATTTTCAATAAGGACACTGTATAAAGTAATATAGAAATATATGCACCATATCAAGAAGAGTACATACACATCCAGGCAAGCAGGCATATAATAACTGCAAATGTGTATATGCTCATACCAATCTATTAAAAAAAAGCTAATTATGTGGGAGGCACTGCCTATAATTGTAGTAAGTGGCCAAATACCAAATTGCTTGGCATTAGCATGCAATAACGTGAAAACCCCAGAAAAGGAAAAAATATCATGTACACCAGAATTATGTGAGCCCAATGCATACGAGACATCAGATTTAGTCAGCCCCATGCGGGACCCATGCAATCTGACAGCTCATATGGATTAGGTTCATGAGTTGGACCCATGCAAGTATTGCTCCCGTGATAGAGTAACTGTACATAACCAGTATATTCATCTCATGGGAATTGGTAAACAAAATCAAGTCTTCAACAATGTCATTGCACTTAAACTAAGAGGATATGGGAAAAGAATTTACCTCAAGGAAACTTGCACGCTCCATTTTCCCATCCTCAGTAAAGAATGCTAGCAGTGAAATTTTATCATTATAGTACCACACTGGCTGTTGGTTATTTTTCACAGCTACCTGCAAAAGTGAATTTGGAGGACCAGTGGACAAGTTCTGAAATAAAACCATAGGCAGAAGAGTCCCTGCCGATGTTCCCGGTTGCAATTGTGGAACCTGCAAGAGGGTATGTTGTTTTGTAATACAAGATGCCCATAAATTGATCCAGCAATAACCAACAACTCAGTACCTGCAAGGGTCCAGCAGCTGCAAGACCAAATGAATTCTTGTTGAACTGAATCATGAATCCATCCAGAGCAACTGGTGAGTTGTTCTCAAACAGCAAACTATAAAATATTTGACCATCTCGCCGTATCAGCTGGGCACTAATTTGCAGACCTTGACCAGTTGAAGCTGGCAACAACACTGGGAGAGGAGGCCTGGAATACACAATGGGAAGATCCGTTCAGTTATCTTTGGAGAACATGCCAGTAAGTCTCAGCATGAAGATGCCAAGTCACAAAAAGAACAGAAGGCAAAAAGCACCAATATCTCTAAATTATTCCAATAACCAAGCTTCGGAGAAAATGACTTCATTTACTGATGTTTAAATACTAGAGAATTCAAAAGTCAAAACAGAATTACACAGTGCAAAAGAACAGCAAGTATGAATAATAATAATGCACATATAATTTGCATATTTCCCTGTTCCAATTTTTTGTGCCATCCTGTTGGCAGGATAAAGAGGTGCATTTTCAAAGGCTCACCCTGCAGGTTCAGAAGGCTGGTCAACAGGGACAATGGCATTGTTATCCAGGCCATCAAGTCACCAAGTAAATCCGGTACTGGAGCTGGGGCTGGTGCAGGATCAGCTTGCCTTGCAGCAGCTGGAACACTGCTTGAACTGGCCTGCGGTGATGTAATCACATCACCTACATGGGCAGATGATTCAGCTGATTCACTTCCATCAGGATAGTCATCATCCTCTGTTCTCTGGACTGTTGTCTTGACGCGGGTCACAAAAGCATCTGGGGGTTTGTGATACACAGAGGACAATGTGGCAATGTTTGCAAGAAGTTCATCAAGAAGAGTAGGATCGAGTTGGTTGGAATCATCAGTGATCACAGGTTTCTCAGCTAACACGACATCTTTAGCTGCCTGAGGAAATCAATTCAGCATATAAATGTGAAATTTTATTTATGGTATATTAAGAAAGGCAATAGTGCACATATCCAGGCACAAAGAGGCAAATGGGTGTATGACTGTCAAACATCGAACAAACATGAAAGAGAAAAAAGATTTCTTTGGTGCCAGAAAAGAACGAGAGAAGCCATTTAACTTGGAGACACCGTCCTAGTTAAAACCATCAACAACCCAACTGGAGAAAATATGTATACCTATGTGTAGGATAGAAATGCAGGAAGCAGTAAAATGTACAAGAAAAGCATACCTCAGGGTCAGTTGATAAAAGTCGCCAGTAAATGTACGCACGGTCACGTAGATCAGGATTATCTGTCTCTACAGTAGCATTATTCAGAACAACCTGTAAAGCACAACAAGACATGCAGCAGAGATGTGAATTTGCTGCTAGATGGATTGCACAGCCTATATAAAGCTTCTCTGAAGTAACAGAAAGATTAATAGGTATCACCATTTTCAATAACCAGCATGTATGAAATTCTCTTTTTTGTATTTTTAGTTGCAATGCAAGGAATATGCCAAACCTCAGACATGCTAAATAAGGAACTTCTGTATGACAAAGCAGATATGGATAATTCAGTCATACAATTGTTGGACTTGCCAACTTACCTCAAGGCTTAATTTGCTATATGAAGGCATATATTGGATAATCAAATGCTTTCTAAGTTCTTCTCACATATAGATTTGGCATAAAATTGTGACAAGCTGATTATGAATGGAGAGGAAAATGATGAAATTGGAGAGACTCAAACAAGGAAGTTTCTCAATAAGCAACTGTTTGTCCCACAAACTTCAAAAAAAGGGGATAGGCCCCGTGCCTAACATGGTGTCAGAGCAAATGTGAGTTCAGATCTTGACACTTGTTTTACTTATTTTGTCTATCACTCTTCTTGTTCCTGGTTATATTGTCAATGCAACTATGTCCACAACCTGTATTTCAGGTATAGGGTTCAGCTTACAAGAGAGGGGGTGCTAAGAAAAGGTTACCAAACAGCAATGGCGAGCTCAAAATGCACAAGGAACAACCACAGGCAGCATCTCAAATAATCTATGAAAACTTTGATAAATAAAACAAATGAACCGACAATAAGCAGACATATCAATACATATAAATATGGAGGAGGTCAAACCTGGATCATTTGCTGTGGGCCTTCAGTTGGCTTCTTCAAAAATAATTTGACAGTGGCAGTCAATAATTGCAACTGGACTTGTGGAGGCTCTTCAGGGAAACCCTCTAAAAAGCTCTCTAGCAGCTCATCAGCATTGTCAATTCTTTCCGCATATTCACCGATAATCCAAATCATTGATGCCTGCCAAGTGAAAAAAGGAGAGAGGCACAAGGTGGTTACAGTTTGAGCGTAGAATGAATCAAGGAAGCTTAGGGGCCTGTTTGTTAACACTCTCAGGAACAACTAATTCTGTTCTTTTGTTCCCGGGAGCAGATTTGGAACAGAAATTCGTTCGGTAAATTTTTTGTTCCGGGGAATAGATTTGGAGTAGAATCAAGAAGCAAAAAAAAGTTGCTTCTCACTCCCGGAAACAATTCCAAGAATCAGTTTTTTTCTCTCTTTTCTCTCCTCTTTTTTTTCCTTCCTTTTCTTCTTCCTCTTCCTCCTCCCACTCATCACCGCCCCATCGCCGCCCCTGGGCCGCTGCCGGCAAGCAGCTGAGCGAGGTCCGGCAAGCTCGCCGGAGCCTCACCAGGCTAGGGCAAGGTCTGGCAAGCTCGCCGGAGCCTCGCCGGTGGCCGGGTGAGGCTCAAGCTCGCCTAGGCAGTGCGAGGCCAGGCCTTACCAGTGGCCAGGCGAGGCTCTGGCGAGCTCGCTGGCCACCACCGGTGGCCGCAGCCAAGAGGAAGAAGGGAAGAAAAAATAAAAAGAAAAAACGAAAATTATAATAAAAGGTATTAAAATTAAAAGAATCAAAAGATCAAAAAATTTTACCAAACGCATTTCTATTCCCAAAGTAAAAATTTTAAATAGTTTATCAAACATCTTAAATACTCAAAAATTATTCTCAGGAGCAAAATAAAAAAAAATCATTTCTAATCAGAAATTGTTCCCAAGAGTAAAATGGTTGCCAAACACCCTTAATGTCCAATGTCAATATAATATGGTCAGTACCCTAAAAAGAATAATGACAAGTTAAAGAGTACCTTGGCCTCTGGCTCATCGAGAGTGTCTAAGCTCTCACATAGGGTAGCAATAATGGACTCATAGCTGTAGAACATAAAAAAGTTGAAAACAGAATTAAGAGATGAATGGAACTGCTTTCCAGTTCATACTCCAAAAATTATGGATATCAAGACTAACGTATTAGGATATCTTCTGAATATGTCTTTAATAACTATAATAGCTTCTTGAACCACATAGTTGACTTTAATCTTAATCAGCTCCAGCAAAACACTGATGCATCGCTCTGCTGCTCTCTCCAACTTGATTGCACAGCGGCCAATTGCACGGACTGCCTTTCTAACAAAATCAACATCTACTTCTGTAGCATACTCCTTGAACTCCAGCAGAACCTGCAGCATGTAGTTAAAAGAGAACATAAAATTGACCATTTTGAGTAAACAAGCAAATTCAACAGGTTACATGCTCTTCAGTTTCCATGCCTGGTCAATATTTCTGTCTGAAGCAAGCTTTATCATGATTTCTAGCTTCTCCATCTTCACATAAATTGGGTCGTTGTACTTGCAGAAAAACACCTGGCAATGACAAGAAATCAATAAGCATGCCTTTCTCACTCATAATGCACCCAATTTTGGTCACTTAGAGTTGGCAAGACTGAATGAACCAACCTTAATTTCATGGGCAAGAATAGTAGGCCGCCTTTGGACAATAAGGTTGATATTTCTTAATGCAACATACTGTATCTCTGGTTCTGCAGAGAGTAACGTAACAAGAGGAGGAGCCATCTTTTTGCACAGATTCCGAACCACGTCTGTACTTGTAATCAGTTCCATTTGTTGGAGGATCATCTAAGAGAATAGTAAGGCAAAAGGTTATTAGAAACTGAAGAATATAACTTAGGTACTGCACAAGGAATGATACAAAGACAACAATGATAACTCGTATGGATACCTTGACAGCTGAAAGTACAACAGCACAATTTGCATGCTGCAGTCTTGGAGTGACCCTCTCCACTATATTCTCAGCTTCCCGTGCATCAGCAGCTTTGTACTTGGAGAGGGCATCTAATATGAAAACTTGACCCCATCTAAACAAGTGGGTAATCAATGTAAGAAAATGGACATAGAGTTGTAAATGTGTAGCGTGTGAATATATAATCTAGCAACTGTGAATGCAGGGATAGCCTTAAACCTGATCAGGTGCACCTGTCACAGGTCCATTACAAATTTGGGCAAAAATCTGCTTTTGGTTGCTATGGTTTTCAAAATGTTCCTACTGTCCTCTATTGATAAATGCAATTCCTGTCCTTATGCTTTTCAAAGCTTCCAAACTAACAGTGTTCCTATAGCACCCATTACTGATGCAAACTTGAATGCAGAACTTGTACGAACCAACATCCAAAAGAACAGCTGACTTAACCATGTTTACAATTTGCAGTTTCATCCATCATGTTGACAGAACTTGTCAAGGAGACATCACATTATCCACTGGTGAATTATCAATTGCAAGGACAGGGACCAAATAAACATGAAGTATCCTTTCCCTTTCTTTCTCTCTCTTTTTTTGATGCTGATTGGTTAGCCATCTTAGGTAGATAAGCCTTGCATAAACCTTATGGATGAAGTAAGACACAAACCAAAGCCTGGATGAGGCTCAAACATGGATTTGCATGCATTTGGTGGTGTGGAGAGTCAATCCTGTGGCATAGGCCTACTTTACACACAAAAGTCCAAAGGTCTACTTGCAACTAAAATTCAATTCGTTCTGTTTTTTTCAAAAATGCAAAACTGGCATTATATAACTTCAAAGTCAACTCTAACTTTCAAAACTAAAAGAACACTAAAATCATATGGCAAAATAAATCCAATGGTGTAAGATGGTATTTACAAATCAAAATTACTGCCAAAGCAACAAAAAGCAACAGATGGCTAAGAAGTCCTATGTATGCACATACAAATACAAATACATATATTGACACTCCCAGGAAGGCATGCATTCACATGATTACATACTGTTCCAAGCCAACTTCTTGCAAATCCACTGAAACCTAGTTGCTTGACAGTCATGCTATAAATTTCCACCCATTCCAGTTCTACTTACATCATCACATGCCCATGAAACAAAGGCAACACAAGATGGTCTGTATAAGACTCTCACACTCACATGATCAGTCACATGAACTGAGGTGATAAGACATTGCAGCACAAAACATGGATTTCAAGTTTTGATCCCTGCATCTTTCATGGTAGAATGTACTCCTCCTCATTAAAATGACGAAATGTGTTTTTTTGAGCATTTTGCTAATGCTTGGGGCAAACCATTGATAAGCCATAAGGTGACAAAACCAACAGATAGAACAAACAATTCATACCCTTATTCAATAATCAAAGTATTGTCTAGAGGTTGTACTTGTCTTCACATTGGAAAAGGGAAAGGAGGGCACTTTTGGAGAAGTCAAACAACTTGCAGCAGATATCTGCATTCACTCACCTTTTTAGGGGCAGATGCACTATGTAGCTTAAGACTCAATGCTTGGGTATCCATCCAGCATACATTCGTCTTAATTTAATATTTAATACTATTGCAAAAAACACCCATAGCTAATTTTCCTCCATGAATCAGCACCCAACAAACATAATATTTGAAGCTAAGACAAAATCACAAGCTAAGCCATTGGATTATGCAGTGATCGACATTAATTTCCTAATGCTAACTGCAGTTCCAACAGTACACCACTTCACTGGTGGAAGAGCCAGCAGGAACAGACAACAACGAGAAAAAAAATATTTTGCCCCAGCATTTGTTTTATAATATGAACTATGAACGTGGTAGATAAAAACAAGTAAATCTCCATACTTAAAGTACATGCTTTCTTTCTAAGGAAGATGTGAAAAAAGCTAGAGATGACGTATAAAGAGTCTTTAAATGCCAAGACTTACTCAGTGCATTCATTTAGAGCCGTAAGAAGCTTTGAGAGCGTGTGACTAGTGATCTCAAAAATGGGTCTACTACTATTCTCTTGAATCTCAGCCAAAGCAGCAACAGCATTCGCCACAACCATCGGATTGTTGTCAGAGATCAAATCCTTTAGAGATTCTAGAAACCCACGGTCTTCCACTAATTCAGCATTGATGTCATAGAGTTTGGCAACACATATTGCTGCTGTTTTACGAACATATGGATCATCATCCTGATAAATAAACCAAAGACAAGCAAACAATCAGCAAATCAGGAACAAACAATAAGGTGGCAAACCAACCAATTAAAAGGTCAGTATAAATTCATAGTCAGAGGTGGCAGATGGCTCAGAAAAACACCCACATATCCAACTTAGAAGTGCATTCTAGATTTCAATAGCCAAGGTATTAAAAAAGACCAGTTGAAGTGAAGGCTTCAAATTAACCTTAAGGCATCGCTGAAGGGGATCACAGAGGTATTCTGTTATTTTATCAACACGAATGCATCCCATAGTCCGTACAGCCAAAGCACGAATCAAAGGATTTGGATCCTGTGAATCCTGCACAAATTCGGATGCCAAACTGCTTCACAAAACAGCATAACTTGTCTAATCTACAACAAAATTATGTGCATTTGACCGCCGACACTTATCATAGGATAAATTAGAAGGAAATTGGAAAACCATTTCCCAGAGATTGAACAAAACTAAAAAATGGCCATGCCAAAAGATACCGCACATTAACCATAACACCTACCTTCACGAATGTATTTACTGCAAGTATTGCTAAGTCAGGCTGACTTTTCGCATAATTGATAAGATATAGATACACGAGCTTTTTCAACTCCAAGTTTTCCGTTTGCATGCAATTTACAACATCAGTGAATAGTGAAGAAACGTCCTTTCCCACTGTCATTGCAGCAATTACTTTCTTCACAGCATCTTTTCTTTTATCCTGCATAGGAGCAATATTAAAATAAAAGATAATCAGAAGGATTAACATGCTGAAATAAATTTCAAATGTAACCATGCATTTACTTGAATTCTCTGAAACTGCAGAACCCAACCAAGTTTTAATTAGATATCAAGCTACACCCAACATACCAGCTCTAGCACACTAAGCAAGGGAAATTAGTATGTTTGCCTCAACCGCATGAATACATACAAACAAATGATTTTGCTTTCTGGGGTATGGATAGTTTCATCCAGTGTCGACACGGTCAAAGATCTAACTGCACAATAGCCATTGACATAACTGGTTGCACCAAATGGTTCAAAGTTCTCGGCACACTACATTATTATAACTAGAAACCGAAACTATAGATACTATCGTGTCAACAGAGAGAAATGCCGCATCCCCTGATCTTCTCAGCGCATCATTGATCAATTCATACAAGTCCCTTACAGAGCAAAAGCGCGAAACTTAACAAAACAGAAAGATCAAGATCCATCTCAGGCAAATCTAACTACACAGAGCTCCACAACGCTCCGATCAACTACAAACAACACGATGGTCGAAATCAGACCGTAGCACAGCTCATATGGACCTAAATCCTAACTCATTTTCCGCGGGATTTCTCCCCCAGATCAAACACAAGAACAGACGTCCCACGCAACCGCACGGGCGAGGGACGACCTCAAATCGCGAACCGGATCGACAATTCGACGGAATCAAGGGAGCACTCGGAGCGCAAAAGCGACAGATCGCAAAAGCGACAGATCTAGCCGATAATAATCCTAATCGAATCAGCTTAGGCGAGCACCGCGCGAGGCGGGGAGCACGGAAACGAATCAGCGAAGATCAGACCATGAATGGGATTGGGGGGACAAGAATGGAATGGGGAGGGGAACCTTGTACTGGGAATTGAGCTCCTCCTTCAGCTCGGGGATTTCGCCCTTCTTCGTGGTGGAGAAGTACTTGGAGTCGTGCCCGCTCATCTCTCCCTCCCTCCCTCTGCAGCCGAGCTCACCAAGACGAAGAAGAAGAAGAAGAAGAAGAAGAAGAAGAAACAGCAGCCCAGGAAGAATGGCAGAATTTCCAACGCTCTTCAACGATGTAAAAACAGTACGATTCAAAGGAAGGCTCCGAACCGGGTTCCGGGCCGGTTCGTGTTCTTTCCGTACGGTTTGATTGGACCGAACCGGCAGGCTAAGGGCCCAGCCCAGTCGGTCCACACCAGCAACGTCCTAGGAAAGAAACAAACCCGCGGATGTCGCACAGAAAAATTTTCCTGAACTGTTTTGAGATTTTTCCATCTAACTAAGGCTTCTGTTTTTCAATTAATCTCCATTTTGTTTCGTATGTAGATTGTGGACGCGCTAGAATCACCTTACAATCTGGATTAATTAAAGTGGTAACTATTTCTCCACTTCAAAAGCACGGGAAAATCAAAGCTTGGGAACTTTTATTTTTCCTAAGTTAAGTTGACTGACCATGTAAATTTGATGTCCGATTTACTCGCTTATCATGTTTATTTTTATTGTTTGATTGCTTGTTTTCTATAGTGGTTTCCAATCTATTATCTACTCATTATTTAGTAATTCCAATGTTGAAAAGTCCTTGAGATCTCAAGGCATATAAAGACTCCATTTACATTTGATTTTGAGTCATATTCAACAATTCAATTGGTCATAGATAGAGATGTAAAAATGGATCATAAACCTGTATTATAACCAATTTTAGTTAAATGATCATATATGAATCAAGTAAAGTTAGTTGTGGATCATAAATAGGTCTTAAAAAGTAAAGGAAAAAAAGAAATAGGTGTTAATGGTTCTTTTTTATTATCAATAAGTGTTAATAGATTATTAAGAAACCCACTTTAAACCCATGAAGAGGTCCAAGGCCTTCCTCCTCTGCATCCTCCAATATCTCTCCTTCCATTCACGATTGCAAATCTCTGGGTGAGCAGAGCTCTCCCTTTCATTTCCAATCCCAATATATCGTAGCCACCGCCTATCCTACCATCACGACGCCATCTCCATTGCCAATCCCGAGCTCATTAGCCTAGATTTGGCAAGCCATGAGCTCGCTAGCCTCAACGAAGATCAAGCTTGCTTGGATTGGTCGAGCCTCAACCTTGTCAGACCACGTCTTGGCTAGTCGCCATCGATGGAGGAACAAGGGAGAAGGAGGAAGAAAAATAAAATAAAAGAAAATAAATAAAAAATAAATAAACTATTTAAAAAATAATAATAATTAAAAATTCGATTTTTTTAAAATGATTTTTGGTAGATAGATATCCATATACATATCAGAGAGAAGTACTTTTAGAGGAAGCTTGATGTTGTCTAAATCAAAATTCAATCAATATCAAAATAGAAATTCTAAACATCATAATGTGATTTATGACTTGGTGAATTATAATAAGAAACCGACCAAAATAAAAACCCATGCATTCTACCATTTAGGAACATTTGTTATAAGCAAATATTATTTTCACGTCAATCATTAATTTATCAAACTTTTTCTTATCAAGAGTTCTTCAAAAGTATTTCAACTTAAAGGTTTTTCACATTGTTTACTTTATTTACTAATTTTTTTGTTTAATTTACTGTTAAAATTTGATGTGAAATTTTTATTCAAATAACATATACGTGAAGAGCTTAAAGTAGATTGAATGGATGGGAGTGGATTTTCCTAGATTGAATTAAATATTAATGTGTTTCGATAATATGAATTGGATTAGGTTAAGTATAGGTCATCAAATTTACATTAAATATTAATGGGTCAAAATGAATTAAATGTGTCAATATGGATCGAACTATTTTCGATCCGATCCAAATGCAATCCCACCCACTTGACGGCCATAGTCACAGATCATCCTCGATTGGCCCGTAATAATTAATTGGGATCGTTGAATTTATACGAACTAAGACTTTGGAAAATTTTGCGTAACATATATTATGAAACATCCGTGGATAAAAGGTTAGATTGAATTATCGAAATAATTAAATACAAAATAACATTAAAAAAAGCTCTAAGCAAATATCCATAAAAGTATATTGACCGAGTATGGGAGGCTGGTAATTTCTCTCGTGCATATTTTTATCCATCCGATTCGGGGGCAGATTGGCGGGCTTACTGGCACTTTTTATTTGTCTTGCATGTCCTCATCTCCAAACTCATCTTGTCTACTTTCTTGGCAGGCTTGAACAGAGCAAACGCACGGGCTCGGCCCAAGCCCAAGCCCAAGCCCAAGCCCAAGCATAATGATCCATCGTTTTCATGTTTTGTGCAAAGAAAAAAAATTAGAAAAAAGAGGGAAAAGCTCATTGCGAATTTGATCGAAAAAACATTACCAAAAAGTGATCAATTAATTAAACTATGATAAATGTTGTTATGAAAAGATAAATAAATGATTTTTTTAATGGAGTTTACTACGGTAGACAATAATAAGCCATCAATATGGTAGGGACTTTATGTAATGAATTACTACAAATTAAGGAAACAATTAATTAGGGACTTTACGTAATATCATGAAGCTAGCACAATCACTAGTTCGTGGAGCCGTGAATCTCAAAATCCACGAAATGGCCGAGAAACATGAGTTGATATAACCATGGAGGAGTCAAGCTGCAAAATAAATTGTCAATGTGAGGCAAGTGATAAGGCCATGACTGTCGAGCAGTAGGTAATTTGGTCACTGTTTGTAATTACGTGTTGCTAAACAATAGGAGTCACACTTGCTTTCTTTTCAAGTGTTGTTAATGGTCACTAGCAGCTAAAAGTATTGACTAACAATTAATAAATGAACACCGGTTGTTCAATTTTGTGTTCGTGTTATCTTTACATTCAAGTACACTTTTTACATAGTTGGCGGTGATTGCCTATAATTTTTGCACCTTTAATTTTCTCGTCAATCCGTGTTTTTTATTCAAGAATCAACAAAGGACACTCAAAATTATTTGTTGATTTCCATATCAATCCACATTTTCAAAGGTGCTTTGTCGATACTTTTTAGCAAACGCATGAATTTATGAGTATTGTAATATGAATAACAACAAAGGATGATTGCTCTTATCCCTTAAAATTATTAATCAATCAAAAGTATTCTCATTATCAACAACACTTTATATCTAAATATTTTTGTAGACGATAAAAATATTTTTTGGTCATTCATTTTTGTTAGTGATTAAAGTGATTATTTTTTAGAAAATATTTTTCAAATTATTTATATTTCATGAAATAAACACACTCAGACTTGAGTTTAGAAAATGATAAATTTTTTTGAGTTGGCAATAGATAAGAGCTTGTTAAGATCTGCTCAGAATGGCTACCATCACTTTATATATAAGATTACACAAAAGACTTGAATATGAAAAATTCCTCACGTAACTAGTCGATACCACGGCGGCTCCTGCTTTGTGCAATCCATATCAATTTTTTTCTTGATTGAGTTTCAAATCTAGCGTGTAGAAAAATTCTAAGTCATATGAAAAGTTAGTGTCGCCATCAAATTATCAATGGCTTTTATGACTACTAGCAAAAGTTGCTAAACAAAATACTGTCATTCAAAATATTTCATAAAATTTCTTATTATGAAATATCCAACTTATTGATTTAACAAAAAGAAAGTAATAACACAATATTAAGAAATTGCATAGATGTATGTGGAATTGTACACTCATGTAAGCAAACCTTTTATTTTTTTCTTTGTTTTTATATCTATTTCTAAAAGAATAAGAGGATATTTATGTCGTTAACACAAAAAAAATTTACATTTCATTTTCCCTCATTAGTTTCCAAACAATTTTATTAGTTAATCCTTCCAACTTTTTTTATTCTTCTAAGTAACAACTAATTAACTCCTTTATTTTTTTTCTAATTGTCCCGATTAAAATATGATTTTAAATAGTGGAAAATCCTCTTTTGCTTTGGTGATGGTAATGGTTTTTTTTTTCCCATGGTATGAATATAAATCTTTGGAAAAAATTACTAAAAAGTCAAAAAAAGTCATAAAACATTTTTTTGGCCAATTGAATCACAAATATTTTATAGTTTAGTAGGGGTGTCAAAAACTGAAATGAAACCGAAAACAGAACCGAATATAAACTTATTTTTTTGGCCAATTGAATCACAAATACCCATCATGACATATTTATCATAAATTATTTTTTAGAATATTAAAATATTCAAAATTTATACTTGTGTGATATCTTTACTTTCTGTCAACAAGAACCCTTGAAACTATGGGGCTTTACATGGCAACTCCCTCCTCCAACGGAACTTGCGAAGCAAACAATGTTGACATGTGCTCCTACTTGGCTTAAATGAAATAAAAAAAAAAATTTGAAAAAAAAAAAGATATTATTAAAACTTTATTTTGGCTGAAAATTATTAAAGGGAACCTTTGATTAATAAAAAAATAAATTTAAGATTGAATCGGCACAATTACAATAAATTTATGATTTTTTTGATGATTTTTCCTAAATTTTTGTCACCCGACATGAAAAGACGTGCCCAATTCTTCACATTTGGACGTGCAGCTACAAATTCTCTGTACTTGGTCATCGGCTTTGGTCTTTTGTTCTACATCAAAAGAAAAGTTTGTCAAATTAACTCCTTTGCAATGACAGAGTATATGTAAATTATTGCACAAAAATTATAAATTATACCCATCATAACATATTTATCATAAATTATTTTTTAGAATATTAAAATATTCAAAATTTATACTTGGTATAATTTGAACCCTTAAAACTATGTCTACATGGACACCGGAAGCAAACAATTTTTAATGTCAAATAAAAACAACTTTATTTTGGCTGAAAAATTATTAAAGGGAACCTTGACGAGCGATAAATAAAAAGTTTAAGTTTAAGTAAATATATTACAATGAGCATGATTTGAATTTTTTAAATTTTTTGTCCTTTTCCTTTTCTATTTTTTTAAATAATGCCTTGTATACTAAATCCACGTGTCACGTAATGTAAAAACATTCTTATAAATGACCAATGCGACTCGCTTATGCATGCCCATCTACATCATAGAACAAAAGCTAATGTAATTTATTTTGGGTAGGTGAGCTTCGCCATCAAAAAAGGCCAGATTCCTTTTTGATTCTTTCTCTGTAGTGGGCGAGTCCACTTGGACTAGAGCACACGCCTGAAGAAAAAGAGTGGAGCTTGATGATGATTAGACCATTAACAGATTCACCACAGCCTCGCCAGAAGCCTCATCCCTAGCGTTTTGACCACTTTTTGAGAACTTCTTCTTTACGCTCAAGAATTTTGTTTTAAATCACCTTTTCTGTAGTCTAAACGAATTGCAGTCCATGAATAAAATTGCCCCTACCGCACCATAAAGAGATGGTGAAATAGAGAGGGAGGAGGAGGGGAAGGCAAAAGTGAATCCAAAGCCAAAGAACCCAAGACTCACTCATTCAAGTCAAAGCAAATTTATGTTAATATTATGAAAAATCCTAAATTGATATAATTATGACAAATTTACCCATAATTAATTTTTTGACTGCAAAAAAATCCTAACCGGTACACTTGTGATAAATTTATTTCAAATGACCACAAAAAAATTCAAAATTGGTACACTTGTAATAAATTTATCACAAATTAATTTTTTAACCGCCAAAAACTTCAAATCGGTACATTTGTGACAAATATACTCTCTGTTAAATTGAATCAATATCACAAAAAATCATAAAACTCGAATAACTGTGACAAATAGAGAATAAAATTCCAAACTGATATATCAGTCTTCTGTCATATATCATCTAACTTAATGATTTTAAAGTAAAACTTAATGGAAACTAATAGAGAGTAACTTTATTACAAATGTATGAGTTTAAAGTACATTTGTCAAGAGAGTACCAGTTTATGATTTTTTATGGTCAAAAATTTAATTTGGGATAATTTTGTTATAAATGTATCGGTTTGAGGTTTTTGGTAGTATTAACTTAGCAAATTTACCTATTGCCTAACACTTCCCACATACATTCCTCTTCATCAACCCTTGAGAAGGCCCAAGGAGCGAAAAAGTCGAAAATAAAAGGAGAGATGGGCAAGAGAAGACTGAGCCAAGTAGAGATGCCTTTTGCTTCCACAGGGGACGCCTCTCGAGTCTCCACGTCCCTCGTAGTGCAGCGCCCCATGAAGTGGGAGCGGGTGGAGGCAAAAGTGAACCAAATTCCAAGAACCCAAGATTCACTCGTCCCGACGCTTCCCCAAGTATATTTCTCTTGATCAACCCTTGAAAAGACGAGGAGCGAGGAAGCTAAAAAGGAGAGATGGGAAAGAGAAGACGAAGCAAAGTAGAGAGCGCTTCGCTTCGCTTTTGCTTTCACATGGACACCTCTTCTTCTGGGCAGCAAAGGAGGAGTAATTGCACCAGTTGTGTTGAGGCCTTCGTGGGTATAATTTTGCTCAGCACAACTTTCGGTTCTCTTGTCAACCGTAAACAAGTCTTTGCTATTCCCAAGGGGGTTAGCCGAGCTCGTTAAACTTAGCCTAGATTGCAAGCCGAGTATCAAGAAGCATGATAATGTGTTCGGGAGTACGGACGAAGACAACTTGATCGAGAAATCACTTTGCATTGACTGCTTTATTGGAGCGACATGGAAATAGTACCTCGTCCGTAGCAAAATTAGTCGGGATGTTTCAAGCGGACATGATAAATTGTCGATAACACAGAAGTATTGATAGGAAGAACATCTCTCGAGCATTTTTAGATTATTTTTTAACGGTTCTTCTATAATTCACATGATGAATTATCATGACCAACGTACTTTAGGACAAAAGTTAGGTTTAGTTTAGATATCTAGACTTGCGAGGGTTTTCACTCGATAATCATTAGAAATAACACCAATTAAATTATTAATGGCATTGCCGTTATGAAGAGCTCACGATATCATAAATTCTTTAATAAGTTGTGGCGTTTAATATATCGTGGCATGTTTAAATAATGGTCGCCCATGTTTAAAAATTGTTTACAATGAAAATCTAGTTCAAAATGATGTGTCAAATTTTTTTTAACATTCGTTTGTGTTTTATGCAAGGAATGATTGAATATAATAAGCATTCTTTTCTCTACTGCGCTTCCCATTACGGTTGTCTTTCCTCCACAGATTTCATCGCAATAGGAAAAAGCTGATTTTTTTCATCATAATCAAGTAAATCTCAAGTAGATTAGTGGAAGAAAATGGAAATTAAACCTCCGGGGGAAATCATGCCATGCAATGAGGGCATCACGTTCAAAAGTATTTGTGTTGGGTGTTTGAATATTTAAATAACGCATTTATCTAACAGTTTAAGCTTTTATAATAGTTGGTAGTAATAGTCATTGTGACCAAATATATCTTAAGAGAAAATGGTGCATCATAATCAAGTAAAGATTAGTGGAAGAAAATGGAAATTCTTGATAATCTTAAGAAAAACGGTGTAAACTATTGAGAGAGATGATATTCTAACTTTTGGTATTCTAACTTTTTAGTATAAGATGGAATTGCAGGGCATGCGCGGTCAAGTGGATTCATCTTTCGTGATCAGCCAGGTGAGGGTTGTGAACTATCCCCAACTCTACAAAATGGGTTCCGCGAAAATGCCAATAACAAATGGAACCGAATGATCAAACATATAGGTAAAGGCTTCCGCTTGAAATTTATTAGATTCAAAGATTAGCATAATCCATAAGAGGGATCACATGCTAATTGATGAAGTCATTTATTATTCATACCACTGCCAAAGGGTCAAATAGGCAAAAACACCAGACGTAATTATGCATACATGACTTTATATTTCTCCGATCTGCTCTCAACAAGCGCGGACGAGACGAGAGGCTCCATGAAGGGAGAGTTCATATGCCGCCGCTATGCAAGGTAGACGGAGTGCCTGCTTCAGATATCCATGTGAACTGTTGAGTCCAACATGCATGTTCATGCTAAACAGTACCTTGATCCGGCCGCTCCGCGCTGCTCTCTTCCTCAACCGCCGTCGGAGGAACAAGGCACAAGAGCAAGGGCAAGCACGACAAGCCACAACACAGCCAACACGCCCACACGAGGCTGGGCGGAAGAAAAGAGCTCACCAGCCCGAAGAAGGCGACCAGGACGGACCCTACTCCGAAATACTCCAATGCGCTCGCAAACCGAGGGCACATCCCGCGCAGCAGCACGCCGTTCCACGTGGCGGTGAACCCGATGGACAGCGCGAGTATGACTGCGCTGGTTTGCAGGTGCGTCAACCCCTGGTACTGGTTGAAGAGGAGACCCGTGGCCATGGGAACGGCGAACCCCAGCACCTGCTTCCCCAACCCATGTCTCTGGAACAGGGACGCTATCGGGTGACCGGGGCCTGGCCGAGACGAATCAAACGTTCTGGCCTGAGAGCTTCCAGCAGTCGTTGTGCTTCTGGTTCCGTGCACATTCAACGTGGGTATGGCTCCATCATCGATCCGCAGTGGGGCATCTACTACGACGGAGATGGAATCGTCCTCCAATGGGTAGCATGTTGGGCTAGCGCCGCCTTGTGAAGCGGAAGCGGTGGTGCAGTTCGGAATCTGGTTGTTGCATGATGATGCGAACGATGGAATATGGGAAGCAAGGTTGAGGAAGAATGAGATGAGGCATGACTGAGTCGCCGAAGTCGAGTGAGCGGCCATTTCTCGTTCGGACAAGTACCTCTGCACGTTGATGGCCACTGAAAAATTTCAAATGGACCAGAGATGGTGTTGCAAATATTGGAGGTCTTTGTTGGGAAGAGCAGGGCCCCCGTAAGGCACAACCTTTCAAGAGGCTCGACAAGATGAGAGAGAGAGAGAGAGAGAGCAAACTAACATTTATAACCAACTTACCTGTAGGTTACGTAAGGACTTGCTTAGGTGTGCATGAGTATCAAATGTAAGCAGTTTCCCCCAGACAAACAATTGGGTGACAGTTAAAGTCTATTACAGACCATAAAAATTTAAATAATAAATAATTATAAATTGTTGTAGGGCCTACTTCTTCAAGAATTTACAGTTTATAATAAGCTATTATTTTCATAGTAGCTTAAAGACTATTATACTGGCAAAGTTATTCCTAAAAAATCACCTTCATATGAAGAGCATTTCCCATGATTCCTGACACTCCCCGATTCCTGTACTAAAGCATCGATTCCTGACTCTGCTGACTTTAGGTAATTCTTGTTCTCGAGTGTACTTGGAGTCCCGATCGATGGAATTCAGATACATAAAGTCCACACAATCCAACGGCTGTTCCATCGTGGAAACTTCGATCCTTCCCGTAATATTGGAATGGCGGTTGACTGTACGTAGTGAAAAGCTCTTCCTCCGTATTGCTACTCGTGCAAAGCCATCTGCCAGTGTAAAAACCTCTAAAATCTTGATCAAATGGGAGCTCAAACTTGAGCTTGAAACAGATCCAATTTTGACAGTCCAACAAGAGCTCGAATTCGAACTTCAAGTTGACACGCCCGAATCGTCGGAAGCGTTCGTTGAGGAAAACCAAACAAAGGCACATGTACGCGATCGAATGAATCCACTTTACGAACAGTTAAACGACAAGTTTTGAAGGGGGCAAAAGACAGAGAGAAGGAGGTATTTACCCAGAACTCATCATCGTCATCATCTCTGGCAGAGGTTGCAACCTTAGGAACATCGCCAGTTTCGTTGTTACGTGCGAATCTGCCATGTATGCGCGGTCTGTTGTTGGCTAGCGTCGTGCGGCATGCGTGCTGTTGGGACACATTATCAATTTCACCAAACAGAAGGCAAAAAAGGCAGCCACATTCAGAGTTTAGTAGGGATTTTGTTGTTGTTGATAAATACAGTTGGAAAACATCGTAAGTCTTATGTTAAGAAAAATCAATAAGCATGTAAAGGAAGATGAAATAAAAAAAAAAGGGTCCTTTCTCGTTTCTTGATTATGGGGATTGATGTTTTACCTTGATCGTCTCGTTGAAGTTTCTCTGGGTGCATTTGGCTCTGTACTTGAGGATCGTGGTGCGGATTGGGGCGTTCCAGTGTTCTGCTGTGTAAGCAACAAATTGTAGATTCTTCTTCAAAATTGTGATTTAAAGAGCAAAAACGATCGTGCGAGCTGAACACCGAAATGGCACAATAGCGTAAATTTTCTCGACAAAGTTGAGGAATTAAACCTGCAAGTCTCCAGTGCTACACACCCTCCTGGTTTGACCACTCAGCAGGCAATGCTCAGGCGAGCTCAACGGCTGGTGGTACTGGAAATCCGGAGACCCCATGACAGCATCGAACGGGGGCTGATGAAACAGGACAGACCTCCCATCCGCAGAGTTGCTGCTATAGTTCCTCTGCAAGTAATGGATAGCATAGGCAATGCCAGGTGCTGTCATTTACTAACTAACAATATGGATAGCATAGGCAATGCCAGGTCAAGTGACATCGAGATATCTAAGACTGCTGACAAGCTGTAGGATTCGAAAAAGGAGCCCATCTTTGACGTCAAATTTGGCATTGGTCTCAATAGGGGCAGTAGCAATTTTGTTGTTAGTGAGTCCAACTTGAGAGATAAGATCAATAACATTTTGGCTTGGGAAAGATAATAACTAGAGGAATCCGATGAACCACCAAACCTAAAACATAGCTGAGTCGCCTAAGATCTTTTATTTCAAATTGTTGACTGAGATATTACTTGAGCTAAGAAATCCAATATGATCATCGCTAGTGTCCATATATAAGGGCAACATCATATACCCATGAGATGTGTGTCAAACAAAAAAAGCCTGATCATAAGGACTAGATATAAAGCCGAGAGAGTCCATGGTAGAGCTAAATTTGGAATACCATGTACGAGGAGCCTATTTTATACCATATAATGCTTTGCATAATTGACACACTTTATTGGAAAATGAACATATCCAAGAGGAGGTACCATATAGACTTCTTCAGTAAGATCACCAATCTGAAATGGAGACCGGTGCTTAACTACAACAACAAGAAGAAGACTATGGACACAAGTAGGACGTGGAATAGGAGTGAAAGTCTCTTTGTAATCAACTCCATATTCTTAAGTAAAGCCTTTTGCCATTAGCCGAGGTTTGTAACAATCTATAGTACCATCTACCTTTGTTTTAATCCTATATATCCATTTACAACCTACAACGGACTTACTAGGAGGCAAATCAACCAAATCCCATAAATGAGATTTATCTAAGGCTTGTAACTCATCTACCATTGCTTGTTACCATAGATGATTAGCGTTGGCTTCTCTATACATGCGAGGTTCATAGAAGGAAGCAATGGTAAAGTAGCAACGGTGATTATGGAATCGAACGACTTACTATGGTGGAGCGACAGATAGAGGATGATGGAATATTAGTCAGTAGAGAACCCGCAGATGGAATAGATATGCCGGAAGTTGCTGAGGTGGTGTCGCCAATAGAACCTGCATCAATATTAAAAAGAGGAGGATTTATAAGTGGAGGGAGGTGTGAAGGTCTTTCGAAAATAAATCCACAGAAGTATTAGTAAAGAAAGGAACATGATGTGATGACTTACAAGTATGAAGAGAAGAAGACATCTTGTGTTCCCAAAAAGTTGACGAGGCTAGCGGTGATCACCTAAAGTTAATAGAAATCTTGATAAGAAAAGAAATTACTATGATATAAAATAAGTTAAGATTTAAAGTCTAAATGAGAATCAAATTTTGGAACATTATTCGGAATCTCTTATGTGATGAAACATACTTTAGAAACGACCCGCGAATGTGCAAAAGACTTAAGTAATAAAACATTACGAAAAAGAATATTTGCACACAAGGTTTGTAGTAGTTCAGCTTAAATCAAGTCTACGTCCACTCTCCCACACTGACAACCTATTAGCTCGATTTCATTAAATGATCAATAAGAGATTACAACTATGAGTATAAGTACTCAGTAGTGAATCAAGCTCTCTCCATTAAGTCGCTCTTGTGTAGGTCTCTCACAATCACAACTTTTTTAACACTCAACAAGTTGATGATCGAAGTAAACTTTAGACTATAGAATTTCAGATTCTTGATCTCTATCTTCTTCAATGAATTGACCTTCTTAAATACTCCTCCATTTCCACACTAGTTGTTGGACAGTCATTGGAGGAGTATCTTCCATTCTACCCGTGGATAGATTGAGTTAAGGAAATCTTGTGGCCGTTGAATGACAAAGATTGAATCCCCTCTTGATATTGCTCATACAAATAGAATCTAGGTTTCCATAATCATAACTTCCTCATTTAGAACTTGTCTTTAAGATTGATTTTGTCAATCAATTATATTGAGTCAATCAATATTATTTATGGAAATGGAATCCAGACCAAATCCCTAAGTCATTATAAAAATTCCGTTCTAGGTCTCTCTTTGTTTTGAGCTTGTGCTTTATTTTGGATCAGCTAAATTCTGAACTTCGTTGGGATGGGAAATAAGTCTTCTCATTGTAGTTGAAGTAAAGTTTGAGTAGGTGTATGTCTGAATAGGTAGGTCTAAGATAGAGCAGATTCTACTGAAAGTCTTTGAGTAATACTTCATTCGAAGTGTACTTGTCTTTGTACCTATTCTAAAACAATCATTAGAATTAGAAAGTTTTGTTAGCTTCAAAATATGATTGGAGTTTTCTCAACAATTCCTCCTTTTCGTGGTGACAAAACTTTGATGCAAATATTAGAAATAGATAGAAGTTTTGTGTATTAAACTCATCTTTAACCTGCAAAATAGAAACAAGCAAAATATAGGGAATAAACTGCATAGTGTGATATATCTGTAAAAATATTCCCCTTTTTATCAGCATCATAAAGTCTGCAATTTACACCAAAGTCTAAAAATCATACCAAACACACCAAAACATTCAAAGTGTTGGACCAAACATAGACTCAAAAACATAGTCTGGACTTGTCAGAGTGTAAAATCAAGGTTTAAAAGGGGCTTGGACAAGTTGGATATTCTCCAGGTTCTGCATGGTCTCCTCGATCTTGGGCATACACTGACCAAAGGTTGTTTCTATGACTGCTATGTTTTGTTCTACCTATTGATTGATGTTCTGCAACTTGTCATCCAAAGAAGACCGCATCTTCTAAATATCTATCTCCATAGCATACTGTTGAGAATTAGGATGTCCATGGTAACGCTTATGTTCTCGAGAACAAATTCTGCTCAAAAATGATTTTTTTATTCTGTTCCTGAAAACAATTCCTGAGCATTTGAAGGCGTTTGGTTACTGTTCAAAATTTTTATTCCCGGAATAGAAATGCATTTGGTAAAACCTTAGAATTTCTAGTCCAAAATATTTTATTTTAATTTTTTAATGATTTAAATACATTTTTCTTTTGTTTTTTGTCTTTTTTTTTTCCCTTCCCCATTGTGGCCGGTCGCTGTCGCTGGCGGTGGCCAACAATCGGCTGGGCGAGGTCCGGCAAGCTCGCCGGAGGCTCACCTGGCCACTGACAAGGCTGAGCCTCACAGATTTGGGTGAGGCCGAGCCTCACCGAGCTAGGCGAGGCTTGCCTGGCCACCGGCGAGCTCGCTAGACCTCGCCCAGCACTCGTCGGCGATGGTGGCCGGTGGGTGGTGATGGGGCGGCAATCGGTTGAGGGAGGAAGAAGAAAATGAATGAGAAAGAGAAAAGAAAAAAAAGAAAGGGAAAAAAATATTAATTCTTTAAGTTGTTCCCGGGAACAAGAAGCAACTTTCTTTTTATTCTAAATTCTACTTCAAACCTGTTCCGAGGAACAAAAAATTTACCAAACGCATTTCTGTTGCCGGGAACAAAAAATCTGCTCTCGGGAACAAAAGAACAGAATCAGTTGTTCCCGAGAGCGTTGCCATGCAGACCCTTAATATCCGAAAGCAGTTCAAGAATCCTTGGATAATTCCGGTCAGGTTCAGTTCGTACACTTGCTTTTACAAAATGAACCAGAGGAGTATCCGAATCCTGTATAAACTCAAAAGTTACCTTGGTAGTTTGAAACTCTCCCTGAATGTTTCAATCTTCTAGATTTCCAGCAGAGCTTTCAGGGTGTTGTCGATCTTAAATATTTTTTGCACAAGGTGGAGATCTACTAACCTTAGATTGGTTATCGACCTGTTCAGGATCTCCTTTCTTCTTTGCAGTTTTCTCTGGTACTCCCCTTGCATTATCATGCATCTCAACATCTTGCTTCTCCTTGTGTTCTTTATTGGCATTATCATTATCCTTGTCCTAATCATCTTTGTTTTCATCTTGGTCTTCTTGGTTTCCCTTATCTTTCTTGTCTTGCCCTTTATCTACTTCTCCTTGATCATCATCTCTATTTTCATTTGAGTTTTTTGCTTCTAGTTCTTCATCTGTCATTATCAGTTCTGTCCTCTTCAACTTCTTGTTCTTTTTCTTTAGCATCTTCTACTTTTTCTCCTTCCTTATTCATCTCATCTAACTCTTTTTCAAATGAGGTAGCATCTCTTGCCTAAATTCGGGCCTCGAATGTACACAGCCGGCCCGTCAAGCCAACTCGTGCCACAGACCAACTCATGGCCCATTTCATTCACACCGAGCCCAACTCACGGTCCTACTTGTTTCACGGCCCAAGCCTTGTGGTCCACCTCGTCCATTCCGGCCCCATTCCTAACCCAATTATTCTATGTTCAAACCTCCACTTGGCCTATTGGGCCGGGCCCACCACGCCTCTTACGCGGCCCAATGAGTTTACCGCTTGGCCCAATGGGCTCCAACCTTTCGGTATTCGAAAATTGTAGAATTTTCATGGTGTCACAAGGGACACTTATATCGTGCTGATTGAATATCATTACGTCGCGTAATTGCATGTATTAGTGCAATTTTGTTTAGTCATCATGAATATGTTCAATGTACATTTTGTCATTGTCATTTTCATATCATATTTTGTGATCGCAATAGGGCTTAGATCTCTTAACGAAGAATGTTTGCGGTTTGATGCTCGACCTATATGATTTCTCTCATATTTTTTCCTTGTCATATAGGAGTACTAAACGTTGCACTTTGTTAATATGATTGCTGCCCTGAATCTAATCACTTTACAAGTTCATGAAAATGTTTGAAATTGATTGGTTAAATGACCTTAATTGAGCATGTCATTTCTTAGAAAATCTTAGGAAATTCACCAAGCTTTCTAATGACTCCAAAATCAAGTCATTTGCATCTCAATTGGCCCACTTTCTGATTTTTGCAAAGTTGTCCTATAATCTGGAAAAGTGCAAAATTCAAAATACATGCACGAGCGTTTGCATATCTACACTTTGTCATTTTTACTCGAATTTTTCTATCATGATTTACAAGCCGGACCTTCAAACTTTGTTTGTTACCTTTAGGGCTATCATCTGGTAAAATTTGAGAATTTTCCAGCATGGTAAACACGATCAAATTGCTATGAGATTACACCAAATTGCTGTTGCTCTGTTCTATTCTGGTGCATTTTGCCATGTTCTTTGATTTTTATAAATTCACACGTAGCTCATCTTTAGGAATTGCCTTCATAAAAATTATTCCACATTGAGTGCTTAACATGTTAGAATTTTTGCAATATCAATTGCTTAATGGGTGATGCCCAATTGCTTGTTCTTTATCAAGGTACTATGTATTCCCCTGTTCTATTTGGTTGTGACACGTTCATGTTATGTGATTTTTAGAAAATGATGCATGTGGAACTACTTTTCAATGTCTTCATGACTATCGATTGTCATTTCTTGAACTTTAAGCACAAAAATTTCCAGAAAATAAAAGAACCATTGATCATATGTTTGACACTTGAGATTGTGATTAACGCATGCTTGATGAATGAAGTGAACCGGTGCCGGTACAGTAATTGTTTCATTGAATGGAAATAAGGTCTTCGGACTTGCTGGTGTGCTCATTTTCAAGTATGATGCATGTGAATGTTAATTACTTGCACGAATCCGATGCATGTTCGTAGGTAATCTCGAGTTACATATTAGAACCTACTTTAGGGGTTTGTAACATTAATCGCCACAAATGAATACTTATGATGTTTAATGATTGTGACCCGTGTCTAATAATAATAATGAATGGGGGTAACATTTTGTGGCATGGCATGCATGCAATTTCCAAAGGTCAACTCCTAGGGCATTTTGAATTGATTGTTGTTTGTTTATGTTTTGTATGCTTTTGCTTGTATCAATGATTATGGGTGAGCACATTGGACCGCCCAAATCGAGAACCGCCCGAACCGGCCGGTTTGGTCCGGTTCCTAGGAGCATTAGTCCGGTTCCTGGTTCCAGGGGAGAACCGACCGGACCGGATTGACAATTTTCTATTTAAAATATATTTTTTAAATTTCTTAAAAAATGCAATAAATCCTAAAATAATGATATTTCTAGTATTTTTTTAAAATTTTTTGGCTAAGTGGTCGGTCCTATTGGACTGGATCGGACCGGACCGGACCAATGGTTCAGTCCGGTCTGGTCCACGATCCCAAAAAATGGGAACCGGTCCTCCCGGTCCGGTTCCCGGTTCCACCTTGGAACCGAACCGAACTGAGAACCGATCACCCCTATCACTGATCATGTGTTTGCCTATATGTTTTGTATGCTTTTGCAAGAAAACCACCTTTCTCTCTCTTCTTTCTCTTTTCCTCTTACTCCTCTCTCTCCCTCTCTTGCTGTCTTCTCCGTCTCTCTCTCGCCTTCATGTCATTTAAATGAAAATACTTGTTGTTTGTTTGTGTTTGTCGATATTTTTATCGAAAAAATAAAAAAGACACGCATGATCACCTTAGGTAAAATGTGGTGATTGTTAGGTACTGAAAGGGTGCTAATAGAAACATTAGAGGAACCCAAGTCCCCGAATACTAGAGCTTTGGTTGTGTAGGAACTCGATTGGGCTTTCTAGTCAGCCCCCCAAAGTTGAGGCTAGTGACGACTCCAAAACACTTATCTTCGGTTGTTAATCAACTTAGATAATAAAATGAGTCATCCCGCTATTGCGTGGGGTATGAATTTAAGAGGGTTTGCACTTGCGATCGACCCTTTTTTGAGGACTGACTCATGGTGAATACCCCTAAACTTTGTCCCCCAACACCAACCGTTGCCGAGGGCGGGTTGGGACGGCGTGCTGTTAAGGGAGATTACGCGCGTCTACAAGTGAAGGAAAGGACAAGAAATATAATATTTAATGGGTACTTGCTTTCCTTGGTGGGCTACGTCACTTTGCATGTAAAAGGGGTTCTCTTTTCGTCTAAGCAGGAGGCCACACGCATTGAATGCACAGCCAGAAAATAGAAAGACGACCATTACACACACAAGCGAGAGCGAAATGAGACGGAGAAAAGAGGACACAATTCGGTCGCAAGGAGCACATAGAGACCCGATTCAAGGAGTCTTCAAGAGAATTCCTCCGCCACTGTGCAGCCTCGCGCCCATCAACACTCCCTCTTCATTCACGTTCTTCACATAACACAAAAAAAGGGCAAAATAGAGATTGAAGCCGTGGTTCGTTTCCTTTGATTTTGTCCAGATTTGATGAAGAAGACCAGCAAGTCTCGTGGTGCTTGAAGACCAGAAAAGCTACCAGTCAACGAAAGACACGGAGCGGTAGTTCGTTTCCTTTGATTTTGTCCAGACTTGATAAAGAAGACTAGCAAGTCTCGGGGTGCTTGAAGACCAGAAAAGCTGCCAGTCAACGAAAGACACACGAAGCAAGCTTGCAGACTTCAGTGGCAGATTTGGTGACGACGGTCTGCGTTTGGCAAGCCGTCGCTGCGCCCCCTTTGCCGAGTTGCTGCCCGACACCAACAATGGCCCGCTGCAATTCCACGCTGCCGTACCGAGTGTGAGCTGTGCCGCGCCGCCTGCTGTCCCTGACGAGTAGCTGCTACTCCCTGCTGTTGTGCCCAAGCTGCCCACGATGTCCCTGAAGTGAGCCGCTCCCGAACCTCTTGTCACATTGCCCGTGAGTCGCGGAGACCCATGCCCCGCCGTTGTCTAAGCGGAGCATCCCACGGTGAGCCATTGCCAGTCCCGCTGTCTGACGAATTCAAATTTGGAAACACATCCGAGTGGCCTCGTGAATTAGGTAAGAATCTTGATTAACTCAATTTTCCTATATATTGATGCCTAATTTGTAAAATTATGATCTTATTTGAATATTTGATCAATATTGTCATATCTAAAAGAAATATTTTGAATCCCTGTGAATTAGGAAATTTTCTTAATTTCACAACGTGCATATAATTATCAATCCGATCTCATACTCAAGATATGATTTGCGATTTTGTGAAAATTGGCTTCCAAACTCATGCTCGAGATACGGTTTGTCAATTTATTTCCAAAATTAAATGAACATGGATGATATCTTGCCTAGTTCGTTGCCATGCTTAATATGGATATGGTTTCTTGCTCTTGATGTCTTTGTTTGAATTGATTCTGCTTCTATAAAAAATAAAATCCAAAAGATAATTTGATTTGGATTTGATCCTTGCTATAATGTTTGCCTATTTTAGGATAGGTAGCATGTTTAGATTAGATATTTCATTTATTTAGAATTTTGAAATAATAATACCAAAAATATTAATAGGATGTTAGATCTTCTTTTCCTTAATTTAAATTGCAAGTTTAAATAGGGCAATTTTAACTTCAAATTTAAAAGAGCAAACATAAAAAGTATCATGCGTGTGTCATGAATAATTAGGTCATCCTTTGCACATCATTTAGTCATTGTATGTTTAGGATCATTTAAATGCGTGACATATTAAGATAGTTGCACTTAATATTTTCCTGTCATTAGATTATGTCAAATAATTAACGTCGTGTGACTTGTAGTTTGCATGTTACATGTCATTTTAGTTAAACACTTTTGTACGTTATTGCACACATTGCACTTAGTTTTTTTAGGCCTCATTTTTTTTTATCAGTTTTTAGGCCTCATTGAATAAGTTTAATAAGTGAAAACATTAAAAAATACTTGAATGACTGCGTGTTAATTAGAAATCATATCTAGGATTGCTGATGTGATTTTTAAGCTAACATTACAGATGCTTACGTTACTTCAAGGTAAGTATTCCCTCCTTATGTTTGCAATTTATTTCCGACTTTGTTTTATTGAGTGTTCAATAATGATTGTGCACCTACATGATCACCTTGTATGTTGAGAGTAATTTAAAATCAATGCAAGTTAATTGCAAAACATTTTTTTGAAATAAAAGAGAAAAGGTACCGAAAAGACGTTAGGAAAATCTAGCATAATCAAGTCCCGATCCCATAGTGTTTGGTTCGTAGGAGTAAAGGGTTTCATCGACCCACCAAAAATAGATTAGTGGCGAGTCTATAATGAAAATCATTTGCATGATAAATACCTTGAACTTAAGTCGCGAATTAGTATGAGCTTGGGAAAGCTCGAACTAAGTGTAGGCTTAGTAATCCATTAGTCAACCCCTAAGTGGTCCAACCTGCTTCAAGGTAACCTCGTGACTAGGGAACAAAGTTAAGTTGGTTGAAAATTGAGACTAATCAATCGATTTGTTCAATGTGAGTCATATGAATTTCACCATATCTAAGAAACAACGATCCCATTGTTTGCGATATTATAGAGGATGAGTAGTATTGATTTGAAAAAATTCCTATATTTTTCTGGGTTTTATTATTATTCCCAGTTCATATTATCTTTTCTTAATTCATTTATCACTAATTTAAGGTGAAAATTCCTTTTTACAGCTGTCTCAGCATTATTCTAGGTGAGTTTGATATTTTTTGAATTGATCAAACCAGTAGTGAGGAGACTCGTTTTATTAATGATGGAACAAACGGAATAAATCATAGAGTATAAATAAAATCGACACTATGCATGGGTCTCGCTATTTGTGGACACCATAATTAACAAAGTCTATTTGACCAGGACTCCCCAACAACTTCTCGGGCCGATCACTAATTGGCTGTTGGTCTTCAATCAATGACATTGACCGAGGTGAGTCGCATCGGGTGCTCGGTTCATGGAAAAAACTCGACCCTTTATAAGAGTGAATGCTCTCTCTCTTTTTGCATTCTTACTACATAAGGTGGGGAAGAGATCAAGAAAGACTCCCGTAGTTTGAAATGGCCCTCGCTCCCAGCATCCAAGATAAGAGGGCAATGCGAAATACAAGGCTTGAAAAGTTGAAGGTCTCGACTCTAGATAACCAACAACAGCTTGGAGATGGTGATCGGAACAAAATTATGCATCCTTGCCTATATGCAGCCACAAAAAATGACAATGCCGACAAATTCATCGATGAATTAGAAGCGGTTTATCAGTTGACAAAACTACCTTTGTCGCTAATCTTCGACCAAGTCACCCCCTCTAGGAATTCATTGCTTCATGTAGCAACAACCTCTATGGAAAATGGAGATGTCTTGGAGCTCATTATCAATCATTTTCCTGACACCGTGACTAAGAAAAACTCCTCAGAGGATACTCCGCTCCATGTTGCCGTTCAAGATGGAAGGTTTGAGGCAACTAGAAAGCTAATTTACCTGGGAAAAAACTCGGAAATTTTATACTGGAAGAACAAGGATGGTAAATCTCCGTTGTATCTGGCAATTGAAAAGTGTGAGTTTTCGGAATCGAAAGATCACGTTGGGGGGGGCTGGCAGATTCTTCAGCTTCTCTTGACAGCCTTTAGGCGAGATGAAGCTTACGCAGACAAGATACAGGGCATGTCACCAGTTTTTGCTGCAATTAAACAGGGAAAATCAGGTAATGGACACTGTAGTTCTGGTCCAAGAATGCATAGATGTAAGTAAACTGCACTGCTTTTTGCTCTTTTTCAAAATCCATATTCGTCCAATTTGGAGAAAAGCTTAAGAATAGCATTTGGTGAAAAAAGCATATAACTCTGCAGGAGCTAACAGCAATAATTATTTAATGAGTTACCCAACCTAAAAAGTGCGTTGACCTATAATGCCAGGTATATTGGAAGAAATTGGAGAGCAGCTTCCGAATTTACTTCACGTGCTCGATGAAGACGAGGGGAACCCACTGCACGTTGCAGCATCGGTTGATAATCTTAAGGCAGTGAAATTCCTGCTGAACGACTTCAGTTATCTCGCCCTTCAAACGGACAAAAACGGCTCCTACCCGATTCATATCGCTTGCGAAAGCAGCCAAGTGGCATTCGAACTGTTAATACTTGAAACGTGGCCAGACCCGGCAGAGATGAAAAACGAAAAGGGTCAGAATATTCTTCACGTTGCAGCCATGGCCGGAAACAAGTACGCGGTCCGATACATACTCAAGCTTCGCCGCGAGCTCGTCAACATCGAGAAGCTGGTGAATTCGAAAGATGTCGATGGAAACACACCCCTCCATTTGGCATCGATGCGCAACCATTGCAAAGTTATGCGCTCTTTGACGAACGACAGAAGAATTGGCTTGCTGCTTCGGAATAATGCTGGGTTGACCGCCCTGGATGTGGCCATTGGATCCGAAAGCTTCTCTACGGAAAAGCCAGTGGTACTGTAATTTTGGTTGCAGGCTGTGCTTACTCTTAATTGAATTTAATGTGCTTGGGATTGGAGACTAATTCTCTAATTTGGCATTTGCAGATACTAGGACGTGCGATTTTGACTGCCGCTGGTGTACGGCGAAGTGAAGGTCAAGACACTTTGTTACTAAGAGAACAACTTTCTGGAGTGAGCAACTCGTCTCTGGAGTGGGTCAAGGACCAGGTTAATACTTTATTGGTAGTGGCCACGCTTGTGGCCTCCGTCACATTCACTGCGGGGATAACCTTGCCTGGCGGCTATAATGCTTCTAGTGATCTCCACCCAGGAACGGCAATTTTGCTACACCACAGAATGTTTCAGGTTTTCGTAATTGCTAACACGTTAGCTATGTACAGCTCCATTCTTGCAGTTGTAGTCCTTCTCTGGGGTTTCAGTAAAGATTTCGCCGTTGCAGAAGTGGGTTACAACTCAGCAGGGCCATTGCTGTTGATGTCTCTCACTGGCATGTCGGTGGCCTTTTTTGCAGCCGTAAGTGTAGCACTGAGCAAACTTACTTGGCTCGGGAGCCTTGTTTTGTCCGTCGGAGTCCTTTACCTAGTGATGGTCATAGTGGTTTTATCAGCCTTGATATTCCCATCCTCCAAGTCTGCTACGCGTGTTGTGATCTTTTACTATATAGCACTAGCTGCAGTAAGGAGATTTTTCAGACTCAGTGTTGGGGGTTTTGGCTATATTATGTGTGAATTAGTACCTAGTTTGTTTTTCAAATGCAATTTCTGTTTTCGGCCGATGGATGATGATGTTTAGGAAAAGTAGTCAGAGAGCGTGTATTCTGATTTTGAGTCCTTCTAAGAACCTCGTCAGACTCTGTATTGATCATCAATTCAATGCGAATCTTCTATTTTGTCTGATTGATGGTTCTTTTCATTAGAAACTCTTCACGATCTTCTATATTTCCTATAATAATATAGGAGTTTCCACTGATTTTCTTTCTTTTTTTCCCTTCCTTTTCTCCTCAATTTTCCTATCAATACATCCATATATTTATATATCTTCTAGTTGAGAATTGTATTGACAGAAAATGTAATATTCAGTACATCTTTAATGAAGAATACATAAGCCTATATATAGGCTTTAGAGCTTAATTATCTAAAATAACAAAATATCAATTACATCAAAAGAATCAAATCAGAATAAATTAAGATAGATTTTCTAAATATATCTATATCTCTAACACCCCCTTAAACTCAATGTGATTTGAAAGAAATCAACTTGAGTTTGGAGAAAAGTTCTAGAAAATATCCAGGTGGATGTGTCTTGGTAAAGACATTAGTAGTCTATTCGGCGGATGAAGAAGAGATAAGTCGAGCGATCCCAGGAAGAACATGAGATCGAATAAAATGACAATCTATTTCAACATGCTTGGGCTTTGCCCAAGCCCAGGCTAACGATCCATTGTTTTCGTGTTTTGTGCAAAGGAAAAAAAAAAAATTGAAAAGAGGGAAAAGGTCATTGCGAATTTGATTGAGAAAACATAACCAAAAAGTGATAAATTAAAATATGATAAATGGTAAGAATGAGGGGGGAGAGACTATTGCAAGAAGAATGTTATTATGAAAAGATAAATAAATAATTATTTAAGTGGAGTTTACTATGGTAGACAATAATCGGCCATCGATGTCGTGGGGATTTTATGTAATGAAATACTACATATGAAGGAAACAATTAACTAGGATTAAACTAAATCATGAGAAGTTGACCCTAAAAATTGCCCCAAGTCTTGACTGTTGAGTTGACTCGAACTGGAGCAGACCGAGCAAGACACAGACCATGGTTAAGACAAAATTTGCTTAGTCCATTTTGGTAGGCAACTATAAGTAATCGACAAAGGCGATGAGAAGTTTTTAATATGCGACATAAGAGAAAATTACTAAGTGTTGAACCATGAGTGTCGGTAAATCAAATTTGGTTAAGTAGACAACGAAACCGAAGCTGAAGTGAAAATCAAT
Organism: Angophora floribunda; assembly: GCA_014182895.1. Lineage (NCBI taxonomy): Eukaryota > Viridiplantae > Streptophyta > Magnoliopsida > Myrtales > Myrtaceae > Angophora > Angophora floribunda. Next base: position 21,749,099 of record CM024708.1, on the reverse strand, counting down.
GAATCAAGAAGAAGATAAGTGTTCAAGTCGCAAAGCCAACAATTTCATCTGCAATCAGTACAATCCATTCAATCGTGAAGTTAGCATGATCACTAATTCGGGGAGCCGTGAATCTCAAAAGCCACGAATAATAATGGTCGAGAAACATGAGCGGATGTAACCATCGGGAAGAGGAGTCAATTTGCGAAAGAAACAGTTGTGGTGGGCCAAGTGACAAGGCCATGATCACCGAGTAGTAGGTATATTGATAACCATTTGTAAATACATGTCGCTAAATTTTAGGAGTAACATAGGATGCTATTTGCTTTATTTTTAAGTATTGTTAACTGTTGCTAGTAGTTGTAAGTATTAAGATTGTAATACGAGAACAGTAATGTCAATCAATAAATGAACACGAGCTGTCTAATTTTATCTTCCCGTTCTAAGTATCCCTTTTACATGGCTGGCCACGATTGATTCAAACTTTCATACATTTAATTTTCTTGTCAATCTATGTTTTTTATTCAAGGATGGACAAAGGACTCTCAAAATTCGTTGTCGATTTCCATATCAATTCATATTTTGAAAGGTGCTTTGTCAACACTTTTTCGGTGGACACATGAGTCTTTGGAAGTTGTAATATGAATAATAATAAAGGATGATTGCTCTAATCCTTTAAAAATAATTAACCAATGAAAAATATTCTTATCATGGACAATAATTTATATCTAAATATTTTTATAGACGATGACAAATGTTTTTCATTCATTCATTTATATAAGTGATTCAATCGATCATTTTTTTTTGAAAATATTTTTCAAGTTATTTATATTTCACAAAACAAATGCATTCGGTCTTGAGTTTAGAAAAGGATTAAAATTGTTGAGTTGGCAATAGATTAGAGTTCATTAAGATCTGCTCAGAACGGCTACAATCCTTTGGAAATTATTCGTTTTCACTTTATATATAAGATTACACAAAAGACTTGAGTATGAAAAATTCCTCACCCAACTAGTCAATACTGCTTTGTGCAATCCATAGCAATTTTTTTTCTCAATCAAGTTTCAACTCTAGCGAGTACAAAACTTCAAGTCATATGGAAAGCTAAGGTTTCTCTATGATTCTAGTGTCGCCAACAAATCATCTATGGTTTCTATGCCGTACTCGCAAAAGTTTACAGGATAGCGTGTATGAAAAAAATGAATTGTTATTCAAAAGATTTCATAAGACATCTCCAACTTATTGGTTTAACGGAAAGAAAGTAATGACACAATATGAAGAAACTGCATACATATATGTGGAGTCGTGCATTTATAGAAGCAAACCTTTTAGTTTTTCTTCGTTTTATATCTATAACTAAATAAATAAGAGGATATTTATGTCGTCAACACAATTTATTTATTTCATGTTCCCTCGTTAATATCCAAACGACTTTATAACTTAATCCTTTCAATTTTTTTTATTCTTCTTCATAATGATTAAATAATTCCTTTATTTTTTTTCCTTCTAATCATCCCAAGCAAAATATGATATTAAAATGTAGGAAATCCTCTCTCACTTAGGCAATGGCGATGAGTATTGTCCCTGGTTTGACTATAAATCTTTGTCAACCTCGATTGGCCGACCCCATAAGACATACCCGATTCTTTACTTTTGGATGTGTAACTAAGCTTGAGACGGCACAAATTCTCGTACTTGGTTAACTTCTTGGATCTGATCTCGAATCAGCGAAGATCGGACCATGAATGGGATTGGGGGGGGGAGACAAGAATGGAATGGGGAGGGGAACCTTGTACTGGGAATTGAGCTCCGCCTTCAGCTCGGGGATTTAACAATTGGTCACCGATCATCCTCGACTGAACTATAACAACTAATTGGAATCGTTGAGTTTATACTGATAAGAACTTTGGAAATTTTCACATAACAAAGATATGAACATTCATGGATAAAAAGGTCAGATTGAATTATTGGAATAATAAAATACAAAATAACATCAAAAAAGGTCTGAGCAAATATCCATAAAAATGTATTGATCAAGTATGGGAGATTGGTCATTTTCTCTTGTGCATGTTTTTATCCACCTGATTCAGGGGCAGGTTGTGGGGCTCACTGGCACTCTTTATTTGTCTCGCAAGTCTTCTTACATCCAAAGTGATCATTTTACTTTCTTGGCAGGTTTAAATAGAGCAAACGTACGGGCTCGACCCAGGCCCAGGCCCAAGCCCAAGCTTAATGATCCATCGACGTCATGTTTTCTGCAAAGAAAAAAAAAGAAAGAGAGGGAAAAGTTCATTGCGAATTTGATTGAAAAAAATTAAAAAGTGATAACTTAAAATATGATAAATGATAAGAATGAGAAAGAGAGACTATCGCAAGAGGAAAGTTGTTATGAAAAAAAAAAAATAAACGGATATTTTAGGAGTTTTTATGGTAGACAATAATGGGCCATCAATGTGGTAGGGATTTCACGTAATGAATCACTGCAGATTAAGGAAACAAGTAATTACGGACTTTTAAGTGATCCTGTGAAGCCAACACAATCACTACTTTGTGGAGCCGAGAATCTCGAAAGCCATGAAATGGCCGAGAAACATGATCTGATGTAACCATCAAGAAGAGGAGTCAAGTTGCAAAATAAATTGTCGACGTGGGGCGAGTGATAAGGCTATGATTGTCGTAATTACATGTTGCTAAACAATAGGAATCGCATAGAATGCTATTTGCTTTCTTTGTAAGTGTTGTTAACAGCCGCTAGTAGCTAAAAGTATTAGGATTGTAATGCGAGAAAATGACTGCCAATCAATAAATGAGTACCAATTGTCCAATTTTATCTTCCTGTTATTTTTACATTCTAGTACCCTTTTTACACAAGTGGCTACGATTGCCTCCAATTTTCATAGCTTTATTTTCTCATCAATTTGTGTATTTTAGTCAAGAATCAACAAAGGACCTTCAAGATTTTTGTCGATTTCCATATCGATCCTCATTTTGAAATGTGCTTTGTCGACACTTTTTGGCAAACACATGAGTTTATGAATATTGTAATTTGAATAACAACAAAAGATGATCGCTTGTATTTGTTAAAATTATTAATAAATTAAAAAAATATTCTCATTATCAATAATAACTTATATCTAAATATTTTTATAGACAATAAAAATATTCTTATTCATTTGTTTTTATAAATGATTCAAATGATCATTTTTTAAAAATAATCCCGGACTTGAGTTTAGAAAATGATTAAAATTGTTGAGTCGGCAAAAGGTTAGAGCTTGTTAAAATCTGCTCAGAATGGCTATAATCCCTAGGGAAGTTTTCGTTTTCACTTATATATGAGATTACACAAAAGGCTTGTATATGAAAAATTCCTCACCCAACTAGTTGATACCACGGCAGCTCCATTTTGTGCAATCCATAACAATTTTTTTTTCGTGATTGAGTTTCAAATCTAGCATGTAGAAAAATTCGAGTCATATAAAAAGTTAAGGTGTCTATGATTTTTGGGTTGCCAACACCTAGATTTTTTTGACATATTAGCAAAAGTTTGTAGGATCTCGTGTGCGAAAGAAAAAATATGTCATTGGAAAGATTTCATAGAATTTCTTACTATGAAATATCTGACTTATTGATTTCAGAACAGTGTGTAATGACACAATGTGAAGGAATCGTATACATTTTTGCGGAAAGAGAAAACATTTGATAAGTATTCATAAAGTAACTAATTTTAAGAGGATATAGGAGGAAATGGTAGTCATTTTCTTCATGTGTACTTTTAACTCCTTCTAAATCTGTCCATTTAAAAAGGCGTTTGGAGGGAGTTGTCCATTTATATAAATGATATATGTATTGGAAATCTTAAAACTTATCACAAAAATGTAATTGAGTTATACAATATTCAGAAAGTGTAATCAAATCATAAAATTTATCATGAAAGTACAAATAAATCTTAAAATTTTAGAAGGTGCAATTAAATTCTAAAAGTTGTTAAATAGGTCAAATCAAGTCTTTTCATTAATTACAATTTTTGTAAATTTTAGAACTTGATCGCACTTTCTTAATAAGTTTTAGGATTTGATTGCACTTTTTAAAAGTTTTAAGATTCAATTGCCATTTCGTGATGAGTTTTAAGACTTTCAAAGCATCTATCCTTTTATATAAGCAAGCCTTTTTCGTTTTTCTTTGTTTTATATCTATTTCTAAATAAATAAGTGGATTTTTGTGTTTTCAATACAATTTTTTTATTTCATTTTCCCTGCTTAGTTTCCAAACGACTTTATGACTTAATCCTTTCAAATTTTTGTACTTTTCTTTATAAAAATTGATTAACTCCTTTTCTTTTTCTTTCAAATCATTTCGATCAACATATGTTACTAAAAAGTAGCAAATCCTCTTTTACTTATGTGATGGTGATGATTATTGTCCGTGGTTTGACTATAAATCTTTGTCAACCACGATTGGTTGACATCATAAGATGTACCCAATTCTTCACTTTTGGATTTGCAAATAAGCGCGAGACGGTACAAATTCTTGTACCTGGTCAACTTCTCGAATCTGATCTTGCATTCGACACGCTCTCGTGGAGGACCAAAAGTGGAGGCATCATCAAGAGCCTTAACGCTAATTTGCTCCCGCTAAAGCAAATCTTAACTTCCTCGAGTTGAATATAGGAAATTGCTCTAAAGCATTAAATTAACTCTTTGCAATGGTGGAGTACATGTAAATAGATCTACTTTTCCTTTGGGTAAAAGCCACCAAAAATTTTAAGTACTATGTATTGTGACACGTTTTCCCTAAATTATTTTATATGATATCAAAAAATTCAAAAACTTATATCTGTTTGATACATTTATCCTACATTAATGAGAACTCTTAAAAATCTACCTACATGGATGCCGGGAAGGAAATGATGTTGATATGCGCTTGCACTAGGCTTAAATGAAATAAAAACAACATTATTTTGGTTGAACATTCATCAAAGGGGACTTTAACGGAGGATAAATATATCACATAGATATAAATTTGAAAATTTTCACATTACAAGAAAAATTTTAGGTTAAATTGTCATAATGAATATAGTTTGAGATTTTTAATGTCATGTAAAAAGTTTTATATATATGATAATTTGGAGTTTTTTGGTTGCTTATTCTTTTTCTTGTTTTTTGTATGTAAAATAATGCTGTGTATACTCGACGTGTTATGTAATGTAAAAATTATTATCAATGATCGATGCGACTTGCTTATATATGCCCATCTAAATAATAGGGCAAAAGCTAATGTAATTTATTCGGTAGGTTAGCTTTGCCATCAAATGTAGCCGACATTTTCTTTTGATTCTTTCTCCCTGGTGGGTGGGGTGAACCTACCTGAGACTCGAGCGCGCCCACTTGAAGGAAAGGAGGGGAGTTCTGATGATGACGAGACCTTTTACAGATTCCCCGGACGCTAGCCAGGAGTCCCATCCCTAGATGAAAGACCTAAGGGGAGGAATTACGTGTGAGCCCTCGCCATTTTGACCACCTTTTGAGAACATTCCTCGCGGCGCTGGAGAATTTCTTGCAAAACAGCCTTTTCTCTGGTCTAAGCAAATTCCAGTCCACGAAATAAATTGCCCCTTCCGCACCGTAAAGAGATGGTGAAATAGGGAGGGAGGATTCGATGTAGACAGATCCTTAAATTACTCGAGAAAGAAAAAATGGATAGAAAATTTATTCTAAAATGAAAAAAATTTGTAATGTCACTTCTCAAAAAAATTAACACATTAAAATAAAGAATGTAACCTGACAAGACTCCTCATTAGAAAACAGTTGTACGCAACTCTTACAAGTGGACAATCACTCGGGTCATTTGTGAGTCTTGAAAAGATTACATGAACTTGACCTTATCAAGATAACGAACACATGAACACATTTTGATCACCCGTTGAGAACATTCCTCTTTGAGCTCGAGAATTTCTTTCTACACCGCCTTTTCTCTAGTCTAAGCAAATTGCAGTCCACGAAATAATTGCCCCTTTCGCATTGTAAAGAGATGGTGAAATAGTGAGGGAGGATCGAACATAGACAGATCCTTAAATTAGTCAAGAAAGAAAAAATAGATGGAAAATCTGTTCTAAAATGAGAAATTTTGTAATGTCACTTCTAAAAAAATGTTAAGCGTGCGGATATCAGTACATTAAAATAAAGAATGTAGCTTGATAAGACTCCTCATTAGAATATCGCTGCACACAACTCTCACAAGTGGACAATCACTCGGGTCATGTGTGAGTCTTGAAAAGATCACATGGACTTGACCATACCAAGATAACGAACACATGAACACATTTTGATCACCTGTTGAGAACATTCCTCTTGGCGCTTGAGAATTTCTTTCTACACCACCTTTTCTCTAGTCTAAGCAAATTGTAGTCCACGAAATAATTGCCCCTTTCGCATTGTAAAGAGATGGTGAAATAGAGAGGGAGGATCGAACATAGACAGATCCTTAAATTAGTCAAGAAAGAAAAAATAGATGGAAAATCTGTTCTAAAATGAAAAGTTTTGTAATGTCACTTCTAAAAAAATGTGAAACGTGCGGATATTAGCACATTAAAATAAAGAACGTAGCTTGATAAGACTCCTCATTAGAATATCGCTGCACACAACTCTCACAAGTGGACAATCACTCGGGTCATGTGTGAGTCTTGAAAAAATTACATGGACTTGACCTTACCAAGATAACGAACACATGAACACATTTTGATCACCTGTTGAGAACATTCCTCTTGGCGCTTGAGAATTTCTTTCTACACCACCTTTTCTCTAGTCTAAGCAAGTTGCAATCCACGAAATAATTGCCCTTTCCACACCGTAAAGAGATGGTGATATAGAGAGGGAGGATTGGACATAAACAGATCCTTAAATTAATCGAGAAAGAAAAAATAGATGGAAAATCTGTTCTAAAATGATAAGTTTTGTAATGTCACTTCTAAAAAAATGTGAAGAGTGCGGATACCATCACATTAAAATAAAGAACGTAGCTTGATAAGACTCCTCATTAGAAGGTCGTTGCACGCAACTCTCACAAGTGGACAATCACTCGGTCACGTGTGAATCTTGAAAAGATTACATGAACTTGACCTTACCAAGATAACAAACACATGAACACTTTTTGATCACCTGTTGAGAACATTCCTCTTGGCGCTCGAGAATTTCTTTCTACACCACCTCTTCTCTAGTCTAAGCAAATTGCACTCCACAAAATAATTGCCCCTTCCACACCATAAAGAGAGGGTGAAATAGAGAGGGAGGATTGGATCTGGGTAGATTCTTAAATGGCTTAAGGAAGAAAAAACAAATGAGAGATATGTCCCAATGTGAGAAGCCCTATAATGTTACCTCTCAAAAGAATGTGAGGCCAGCAGATACTAGCACATTAAAATAAATAATGCAACTTGGTAGGGCTTCTCATTGAAGATGACCGCAGGCAATTCTTACAAGTGGACAATCACTTAGGACACGTGTGAGTCTTGAAAAGATTACATGAACTTAACCTTACTAAGATATGAACACATAACACATTTTGGCTACTTTTTGAAAACATTCCTCTTGGCCTCGAGAATTTCTTTGTAAACCACCTTTTCTCTTGTCTAAACAAATTGCAATCCACGAATTAATTGCCCCTTCTGCACCACAAAGAGTGGGTGAAATAAAGAGGGGGGGAGGAGGAGGAGGCAAAAGTGAATCCAAAGCCAAGAACCTAAGATTCACTCGTTTGAGTCAAAGCAAATTTTACCAAACACTTCCCACATACATTCCCCCCTCTGTATCAACCCTGGAAAAGGCCCAAGGAGCGAGAAAAAAGTTGATTAGAAGGAGAGAGATGGGAAGGAGAAGACCAAACAAAGTTGAGAACACTTTTGCTTGAACATGGACACCTCTCCACGTCCCTTGTAGTGGAGCGAGCGATAAGGGGAATATTATAACCAAACTTTTCTTCTTTCTTTTATTTTTGGGCAGCAAAGGAGGACCGATTGCACCAATTGTGTTTGAGGCCGTCGTGGGTATCATTTGCCTAGCACAACTTTCGGTTCTTTGTCAACCATTAATAAGTGTTGCTATTGCCAAGGGGTTAGACGACTTGTTAAACTTAGCCTAGATTGCAAGCCGAGTATCAAGAAGCGTGATCATTTGTTCGAGAGTTCTGATAAGGACAATTTGATTGAGCAATCGCTATGTAGTGATGGCTTAATTGGAGTGATAGGGAGATACTACCATGTCTATAACAGAATTAGTCAAGCTGTTTCAAGCGGAGATGATTATTCTCAATAACACGAAGGTATTGATAGGAAGAACATCTCTCAAGCATTTTTAGATTATTTTTTAATAATTCTTCCATAATTTGCCTGATGAATTATCACGAACTGCGTACTTCAGGACAAAAATTAGTTTTGGTTCATATTTCAAGATCCACGAAGGTTTTCACATGATGATCATTGGAAATGATACCGATTAAATTATTAACGGCTTTGCCGTTATGAAGAGCTAAAGATATCATAAGCTTTTTAACTAGTCGTGGGGGTTTAATAAATTGTGACATGTCTAAACAATGATCATCCAACATGATATGTCAAAATTGTTTTAACATTCGTTTAAAAATTTATTTCTTTTATAGATGAAGCCTTTTTTTTTTTTTTGGTGCGTGGAGAATATTTCTGTCCCTGCCCGATTTTAGCAAAATAACTAAATGATGAAAGGGATAATCATAAAGGTGCTAATTTCCCAGGCAGCTGATTGGTCCAGGCATAAAGGAGCGTGCTTTTTAGCTGTTTTTATTAATAAACAACATTAAATAATGCCCCAAATTTCTTTTTTTTTCCCGAGCAAAAGAAACAACATCGAACTTTACCGAAAAGAAAAGTAAATAAATAAACAAATAAAAGGGCAGTCCAAAGACCTGTCAAAGAAGGATCCTTTTTGCTTTCTCATTATTCCCGAATTCCTTTCTCTATGTCTGTCCTTAAATTACCATTTTTCCTTCATCGGCCACATAGGGCTTTTGTTCTTGTGTGCTACAATGACATACCATTCGTGCACTCGATAATAATAATACTATTATTATTTTCATCATCTTCCAATCGAAAATTAGCCATTGATTATGCAAAAGGAATAGAAATACATGTCGAATTTTTTCCATGTACTAGCGAAGAACCCCTTCATCTTGGACCGAACAAAGGAACATTTTACATACAAGCTCAAGCAACTCTTTCTTTTTTTCCCCTCGGCCATTTCTTTTGCGTTCTTTTTTCCGGGAAAATTACTTTCTCGGGAATCTGTGGAATTAGCCTACGGGACTGATCATGTCATGATCTATATCGGTGCAATGATAGGGTATTGAAATGGCTGGTCTTTTGTCTATTGCACGATGCTTGCCGGTCAAAAAGGTTTTGTGTGCTTGGAATCATTGCTTGTTTTTTATGCAAGGAATGACCAAATTTAATAAGCATTCTTTTCTTTACTGCGCTTTCCATTAAGGCTTCGGCCTGCGGTTCTCTCTCCCCCACAAATTTTATGGCGACGGGAAGAAGCTGATTTTTTTTTCCATCATAATCAAGCAAATCACAAATAGATTAGTGGAAGAAAATGGAAATTAAGAAGTGAATAGCCACGTTATTCTATTGGTGTGACCTACACTTGAAGAGAAAACTGTGTAAGATTGATTAGAAAAACAGTACGGTTTATCGCATTAAATTATTTACTAGTCATGACCCCTTCCAAATTATCCGATTTTACTAAGGTTATATTGTTTTCATTTTCTTTTTTGGTTGCATGATTATATACCAAAAAGGGAACAATAAAAACCACACGAGTAGTTTCAACTTCAACGACAGTATAGTCATATTGTTCCATCGGTGTGACCTACACCTGAAGAGAAAACAGTGTAAGATTGATTAAAAAAATAGCAAAGTTTATTGCATTAAATTATTTACTAATCATGACCCCTTTTGAATCATCCAATTTTACTGAGGTTATATTGTTTTAATTTTCTTTTTTTGGTTGCATGATTATATACCAGAAAGGGAACAATCAAAACCACACAAGCACTTTCAACTTTTGATGACAATGTTCGATGTACTTTTGGATACGGGATGTCCAAGTAAAGATGGAGGGCAACATGGTTGATTTTAGAGCGGCTCTCACCAACTTTCCCGAACAATTATGAAATTATCGATTAGACGTGAATTTGCTCAAGTGCATGAAATTTCAAGAACAAAATTCCATATACAAGAAATGAATATGTTTATGCATGCATAGTTTGAAATAAGAAGCTTCAAAATTAATGAATTATTAAGATCCGACTTTAATGAAATATGAAATTCAAAAAAGAAAATTAGAGCATACCTCGCTAGAGTAAAAATAAAATAAAATAAAACAAACGGTTTTCATCCCCATGGATTTAGGGTTTTAACTACCCACTCTTTCACTAACCATCATCGATGATTGATAAAGTTGCTTGTGGGAATATTTTTATACACAGTTAGATTAACGGTGTGTGTTACAACCGCTTTCGAAAAAAAAAATACTATCAAATTCGATGAGATTCGATCAATAGTAACTTCAGATTGTGAGCTACCGGGAAGCTAGCCTCCTTTTAGTTTGGCTAATTCAAAATTGTTTTCATGGGGTCCCATCAATGAACAATTTTTAGCAACTTTTCCTAAAGTAGGTGGTCAAAGCATGAATGATGAGATGCCAAGCTTAACGAAGACGACGACTGTTTGGAATTAAAATAATTTAAGCATGCATTTTCCTTTTTCGTTCACCTTTGGTAATAATTAATTAGACGTGATCGCAAGCTTGACCATGAAAAAAGGCATCTGTCTCCTCGCCAGATGTTGGAGAGGAACGCCACGGTTTCACGATTCGACAAAGGAAAACTTTGTATCATCAGTCTTTGATTATATTCCACGTTTTGATGCTGCTTGTCTCGTCACAAATGTTCATCTAAAAATGGCAAAACATAAGCTCTAATTGGCCGAATTTGACGGTACAGTCTCGATTTTTCTGATGAAGGCTTTTGATCGTTATCTCTACATTTAGATGAACTCACAGAGCATCAGCATCTGTGTTCTTATGTTGAGTGCAGAATAATCTTGTACGGACTACAGTGCGATGGATCCGCATGAGATAGTTGGAATTTTTTTTTTATCAGTAGATATTTGGAGTTAGAAGAGCGATTAACATTACTATGTTTTTTGCCCGATGGGCCGTAACCGTGATGCTTAAACTTTCCATTGGAATATAGTCGAATTAATTATGTTAATAAGCTCGTATCTCTCTGATTGGAATAAAGTTGAATTGATAATGTTAATAAACTCGGATCTCTCTCTCTCATAGTAGACATAAGCCGCGTTTTATGCATATTTTGTCTGAACATGTTTTGATGCAATTGTCTTGCATTATTACAAATTATTTTCTACAGGATATATGACAAAAATATTAATCGAATTGTTAGAACTGGAAAGTGTTCTAGTGTCCAATCTCGAAAAGTTTAAATGGATAGATGGAGGGAGATCATGTGTATATAAAGGGTATATGAACCTTGTAAATAAGTGATCCAAGATGTTTAGACATGAAGGAATGACTTAATTTGTAAGTTGGTGGCTTGTAGCTTCGAGGTAAGTGGTAGCAATAATGGTTCCATAAAATGATTTATGTCGTTGATTAGGAGGCTGCCATTGTTTATGCAATTTGTACGCCAAGAACGGCAAGTGGGATGTCCAAATTGTTGAAAAGCAGATTCCTCAGTTGTCTTTTAAGATGTGAAAGAAAGGGACGGGTATAAGGGTGTAGAATTCCAAATGGTAAACACGAGACGGCTTGCTCATTGGCCTTTGGAATCGAGGCAATCAAACGAAGCTTCATTCCCAAAATTTGATGCATGATTATTTTCAGTGAAATAGAAGAAGAAGAGAACCATAGACAATAGTCATAATATACAAGACAGTAACACTAGCTCGTATTCATGGGTATCGTGCGAATCTCACTTGTATATTAATAAAATTAGGTTAGTCGATACATAGGCTATTTCATGATAGCGATAGCTCGTGATGGTCGAGATATCTAGTTCGATGCTATATTTGTCTACAAATCGCTTATGTGGTGACATATATTTACTTTAGAATTTGATTATATAAGATTGACAAGTCATGCCACGCTCATCAAATTACTAATAACCTTGTGTTTTTTTCGTTCAAATTATGTAAGTCCCGAATAGCACGAGAGAGAGTTCACAAAGCAACATTCATAAGCACAAACTTTCTTTAGGTTACGACCTCAATTGTATTCTTTTGAAGACTTTATCAACATACAATTTGAGTTTTGAGTATTTAAAATGGTACCATAGGCTCTTAGTATGCGCAGCCAACACATCGCAACTAGGAGAAGATTGTTGAAAAACTTAGCTTATACATGATGCAGTGGACACAACCATTCATTGTATAGATATTATCTCAAAATTCATGTTTTCGATATCCACCCATATATTCATCGATTCTCTGAATTTTTTATGCTCCGTCAAAAACTAAGAGGGCCTTCAGGCAGGGACTTGCTCAAGTGTGCCTGAGTTGATGAAACGAATAATAGTTTTAGCGGCAGAAGATCTTTTGTATATCATCGTTGAGAAAGATTCTTCTGTGGATGTATTCTCATGTCACTCTCGTTTACTTTTATTCAATTTTTTTCATAAAAAGGCGTAAAGAATTAGTTGCGCCAAAAAACAGTTTTTGTAATGTTGAGTATAGATCTTTGAATTTGCCAATCCTATTTACTCCATCCGTCCGCTCAAAAAACTTGATGAGTCATCTTGTGATTCTCTTTACATTGTCATACTTAAGTCGAACCGTTGAGAGAGACGATGTTTTAACTTTTGGTATTCTAAATTTTCTGTACGAGATAGAACTACAAGGCATGCATGGTCAAGTGGATTAATCTTTTGTGATCAGTAAAGTGAGGTTCTATTTACTTTGTCTGTTTGCTTAATAACATAATAAGCCATCTTATTATTCTTTTTACATTGCCATACCTAAATAAACTATCGATAGAGAATATTCTTTAACTTTAGGTGTTCTAACTTTTTAGTATGAAGTAGGAACTACAGTGCATGCACGGTCAAGTAGGATTCATCTTCTGTGATCAGCAAAGCAAGGCTGTGAACTATTCTCAACTCTACATAAATGGATTCCAGGAAAGAAAGAAAAAGCCAAAAACAAAAGGAAAACAAATAATCGAAAACATCTAAGCAAAAGGCCACCACTTGGAAGTTTTTTTAATCAGGGTCAAAGATTATAGCACTATCAGGAAGAGAGATCAGATGCTAATTGATGAAGACATTTATTATTCATCCCACTAAACATATATATTTTTATACAACCAAAAGGATCAAATTAACCCCCAAAATCTGACCCGAATAAGAAAAAATTCAAAAGGGTAAGGAAGAAAAATTCTGGGAATATAACGACTGCTCTCTGTCAATGCCTACCAACTGCAAATTTCACCTCTTCATTCACCAAAGACACTGTGCTGTCTCTTTATTCTTAGGAAGCACCCGCGGATCTCTTTCTTAATTGACAGGGGCTTTGCTCATGATTCCTGATTCTGTACTGGAGCATCGATTCCCCGACTTTGCGATATTATGTGGTTCTTGTTCTCGGGTGTACTTACGAGTCCTGATCGATGAAATTTAGATACGTAAAAGTCCACATAATCCAACGGCCGTTCCATCGTGGACCCTTCGATCCTTCTTATCAGTACCCGTAATATTGGAATTGCGGTTGACTGTACGTATTGAAAAACGGACCTGCTCTTCCTCCGTATTGCTCCTCCTCGGGCAAATTCATCTACCATCGTAAAAACCACGAAAATCTTTGATCAAATGGGAGCTCAAATTTGAGCTAGAAACAGAGCAAATCTTGACAGTCTAACGAGAGCTCAAATTCGAACATCATTTTTACACGCCTGAATCGTCGCAAGCATTCGTTGGGAATCACCAACAGAGGCACACGAACACGACCGAATGAATCCGCTTTACGAACAGTAAAACGGCAAGTTTCGAAGGGGGCAAAAGGCAAAAAGAGAGGAGGAATTTACCCAGAACTCATCCTCGTCATCATCTCTAGCAGAGGAAGCAACCTTGGGAACATCGCCGCTTTCGTCGTTACGTGCGAATCTGCCACGTATGCGCGGTCTGTTGTCGGCTAGCGTCTTGCGGCATGCGTACTGTCGGACCATCAATATCAACAGACAGAAAGAAACAAGCAGCCGCATTCAGAGTTCAGTTGGGACACATCTTTCTTTTTTTGTTGATAAATACAGTTGCGGCACATCGTAAGTCATATGTTAAAAAAAATATCAATAAGCATGCAAAGGAAGATGAAATAAAAAAAATGGGTCGTTTCTCGTTTCTTGATTATGGGGATCGATGTTTTACCTTGATGGTCTTGTTAAAGTTTCTCTGGGTGCGTTTGGCTCTGTACTTGAGGATCCTCTCCTTCCTTTCTTCTGCACTGTAACGTCCCACTTTGGCATTTGCTTCCTCAGTGAAGGAGGTATCTGTGGCCAGAGGGCTCGAGAAGGTTCGTGGCGTGGTTTGGGCCATTCCAGTGCTCTGCTGCGGAAGGAAAAAATTGTAGATTCTTCTTCAAGATCGTGATTTCAAGAGAAAGGAATGATCTTGTGCGAGCTGAACACCGAAATGGCACAATAGCTTAAATTTCCTAGACAAAATTGAGGAGTTATACCTGCAAGTCTCCCGTGCTACACGCCCGCCTGATTTGACCACCCAACAGGCAATGCTCAGGCGAGCTCAACGGCTGGTGGTACTGGAAATCCGGAGACTCCATGACAGCATCAAACAGGGGCTGATGAAACAGGACAGACCTCCCATCCGCAGAGTTGCTGCTATCGTTCCTCTGCAAATACTTGGCCACATTCTTAGGCCCACTATAACTATGAGCAAGAAATGGGTAAGGCTCATAGCACAATTGAGGTTCCTCACTCTTGACCTCATAACCACCAAGGATCTGAACTCCGTTGGACATATTCGAACCATTCGGCACCGGTTGAAGCTGGTTTGCCTGATAAAGGCTCAGGCTTCCGAGCTGGTGACATGGAGGTGAAGATGAGAGGAAAGAGCTGGAGAGCTGGTGGAGAGAATGGTCATCAGGGGATTCATCAAGTGGGTTTTGGGTGTCTGGGATGGGTTGGAGGATGTCAATGGGCGTGCCGGTGTCAGTGAAAGGGAAGAATGAGTCGGACAGGAACTGCAGCTCTGCATCACAAGCAAAGAGATCGTATGACGACGACATTGAAATGAAAGATGAAACAGCAGGAAAAAGACGATCTTTATGTCTGCTTTTCTGTCTTCTTTTTTCGCTGGGCCTGTCTAAAGAACTTCAAAAACAGCGACTCATCTAGCAGAGACCAGGGCGCTCGTTTTGCGCAATTTATAGGAGGAAAATTTACTGATAAGTCCCTCATACTTTCCTCTTTTCGATTTCTAGGCCACTCAGAAAGGTCAATTGCAAAGACACCCTTTGACTTCCTGGATCCAACCCAGCGCAAAGACTCGGGCTTTTGGAAGTTTCCCAAGTGGGTCCAAGACGTGTACGATATTCTATCGTTTTTTTCTCGGACAGAGATAAAGTAATTGTTTTGAACAGGAGGAGGGACGACTTGCGGTCTTTTTCCACACCCATCTTCGAATTTGTCATCTCCTCTCTTGAGATCGATTTCCCGACTCCTCCTTTAGTCTCTGCACGGAAGAAAGGTTCTCGCTTGGCGTTTGATTTCCTGCCGGGAGTCGTCATGCCGTCTCAGGAGTACATGGACAAGATGCAGGTCCGGCAGAATTATCGGAACCTGTGGCACACTGATCTGATGCACACCATTCAAGCTGATACTGGCTGTGAGCCTCGCGGACTCTTCGCTGTCTCTGTCTTTGATCTTTTTTGTTTTCTTTACCGATGCTTGTGTTCTCGAATCTTTTGATTACGCTAACGATTTTGGTGTTTGGGGTTGTGTTTGTTTTGTGAATGCAGATTGCTGCTTTGCCTTTTGGTGGTGAGTAATCTGGATCTGTGATTTTCTCTGTGTGAGGTTCATGTCTGCCTGTGGGCTGCAGATCTGGGTCCGAAAAATTTCAAATTTGTGATGAGCTTGTCCACCATCTGAATTTTAGGGGTTATCGTTCTTATCTGCTTGTTTTTCTGTGTTGAAATTGCGACGATTGTCAGTTTATCTGACCTATTTAAGCTGGACTAAGGCGTGAATTTAATATTTGAAGGATTAAACATTTGGATACTAAGCAATTTTGTTTTTATTGCGTTGTGATTGTTCATTTTTGTGGACATGGTTAAGCGTTGACTCATCATGCGTTGACTTTAATGCGTCTCTTGCCCTTCCAGGGGATGCTTATGCACCTTAGAACATAGGAATGAGTCGTGATCCTGTCATGGCTTTGATTTTGTTTGTTGCTGTTTCTTGGTGCCCTTTCTCCCTGTAATGCTGGTCCGCTTCTGTTTCACACATGATTTGATCAACTGAGACTAATGTGGATCTTATTCAGTTTAGACCTTAAAGTTGACACATAAGATTGAGTCTTCTCTCACAATGAGTGCTTACACTGATCTGTTAATAACACAAAGTTCCGGGTGGCAAAAACTGCTTCATCATGTGTCCGGTTATATCTGTAACTGAGAAGATATTAAGAAAATTGGGGTCTCAGTCGATTGCTTAATGAAGCTTTGTCGAATTTTATAACTTGTTGTATCAAGTAATTGATGTATATTATGCTTGCTGTATTACCTCATAGGATAAATTTCCTTCTTGTGCTATGTACTTGGTGATACCTTGAGTTTTTCGCTTCACCACCCCATTAAGTGGTTCTTTGGCTGCTTTTCCCTTCAGTTGAATTGAATCTGGTTTAGCACCAGAACCTGTAGTATGATGATATCATCAGTAGATTTGCACTTCTTATTTTTCTGTTGAGTGGACTGATGGTCAACTTCTTCAAGCAAGGATATCATTTTAAAACTAATGTTTGCTTGCTTGGTGTTGGCTTTCTAAGTGAAACTTGTGATTGTCATTTTCTATTCCTTCCATCAACTTTTGTCTTTTCACCATATATATGTTTCGATGCATCTGTATTATCAAGTGAATGTCTGTCGCCATAGCACTTCATTTTTGGAGTATCATCTTTTGGTCTTCTAACAAATTGGTTTCATTATAGTGCACCATGTGCTTCATATCTGCTCCGTAAAAGAGCCCTTTACAATGACATGTCGAGGTAATGCTCTGGTTCTCAAAAGTCTGTTTCCAATAGATATGGCCTTTCTCATGGATGATAAATTTCTCTTGTTTGCTTTAGGTATGTCTGTTGTGCTGGTTACATGCCATGTAGTGGTAGATGTGGAGAGAGTCGATGCCCCGAGTTTTGTCTCTGCACTGAGGTATGGAGCTTTTCTAATATTTTAGATTGATTCTTCCAGTTTAGTTGTTTTGTTTTCTCCAGATACATTTTTTCCCTCTATATATGCTAACAATAACCTGTAAGATATCCAACTAAATTGATAAAGACTCTACATTGTAAGCTTCAGTTTCTATGTTAACTTATTCTTTTGAGGGTCTTCTTATCGTCAATTATTGATCTTGCTTTATAAAGGGTTAAACTCTAGCATAGCGTTCTATTGCTACTTCTGTGGGGTTGTTAATTGGGCCCTGCTTGACCACTGGACCTACATAACTTATGTGGAACCCATGAGAGCAGATGGTCGGGACCGTATTTTCTTTCATTTGCTAGGCAAGGATGGGTAGAGAGATGAATTGAGTGCTCGTTATGTTTATTAGTGTCTGAAATTTTCTGGGACCTTAGATGTTTTGTCTAGTTAAGCCATTACTTGACTTTTAAGTTTTGGATACGACTACTTCATTATCTAAGGTTAATTTCATCGAGAGGGGAGTATATCATACTGATCAGCGCCCTCCCTCTGGCTGCTTGCTTGCTTGTTAGGGCTAGAAATGTCACCTAGATGGGGGTGAATAGGTGGTGATGTGGAATTTGAACAATTTAAGCAAATGTTGCAAAAAGACAGCGTCTGAGGACTTAATAATATGACAATCAGATCTTACTCATGTGCGATGTTCTAATAAATAGAAAGAGTTTAAGGAAAAAGAAATTGCACACAACAAATTTATAGTGGTTCGGCTTTGACAAGCCAACGTCCACTCTCCCACGCTGATAGCCAATCGGTTGGAATCCACTTGAATAACCTTTGGCTGGAATCCACTTGAATAACCTGCTAGAGGTTACAAGAATAAGTACAGTTGACTCAAGTAGGTGTGATTAAATTTTCTGATCACACACTTCTCTTTTGACAACCTCTAAGAGATTACTATTCTTGAGCTCTCAAAGACGTATTCAGAAGAATGAAGAACTTTTCGCACTTTGGAATTATAGACTCCACACACTTCTTTCTCAGATTGGGTTTCCTAAAGTCTGGTTCTTCATTTTGTAATGTTTTCAACGTCTCGGCGGGGATGATTGATCTTGATGATTGCAATCTTCTTTCTAAAGAAAGGTATGGATCTTCGAAATCAAAGATCAATATGGTAATAATCCTTGATATCCGTTAGCCGTTGCATGAGTATATTTCCCAGTTTGGTTTACTTACAAATCTTCTGGATTACTCCAATATGCTCTGTCCAAGCTGAACAAGAGATTTGATGATTATATGCTCCAAGATAACACCTGGAAATCCTATCATCAGAATCAATAAATTACTAGACATAAGTTTTGTCCATCTTCAAATCTTCAAAATTAATTAGGAGTGTTTTACAACAACATTATGGTATGAACTTAGGCAGTGAAAAGGCTTACCTTCTGCAAATGATTTTGTATCCATTTGTTGAAAGCATCTGCGGATATTGCAGCCCCTCTTCTTTGCCTTTTGTTGGTGCTACCGCTAAAATGCTATGCAGTGTGGAAAAGCTGATGCAGTTACATCTTGTGTATGACATGAGAATTGGAAAAGGAACATTGGCTCTCTATGATCTTCCACAGGAGGGATGTTATATGTGGTTGGATGTTGGTTTTATAGAAGTGTCTGTTATTTTGGCACTTTCTTTGCTATATATCTGCATCTCGTGATGTGCTTTTTGTGCCATCTTATTGACAAACACTAGACGACTTCAGATTATAGCTCATGGCCGGAACTTTCCATTAAAATTAGCTAGTAGTCAAGTATACATAAATATGATAAGCACAGGAATGTAATCATCTTACCATTTTTTGTTACCAAATTCAGGTTTTTCTCTGCTTCGGAAATTCGGTGGCTTCCACTCGCTTTTTGTTGCAAGATGAGTTCAACATACAGACAACGCAATGTGACAACTGCATCATTGTACATCCTCATCTCTCTTGCTCCCTCCCTCCATCCCTCCCTATATACATGGTATGGAAATCATGTCATTATGCTGATTTTGCATATCTAACCGTGATTTCAGGGCTTTATGGTCTGCCTTCAACAACTTGCCTGCATATTCTCAATAGTTGCCATGATAGTTGGGAGTGAAGAAATTTCAGAGGCTTCTCAGTTGCTAAACTTGTTATCTGATTTGGTTTATTGCACGTGCGTCTCTTTCTCCCTTTTCCTCTTGGACTTCTTTCTAATCAGATCAAAACTTCAAGCATCTGACTTGTGATTATTTTTTGCCCTTTGGTAGGGTTTGTGCTTGCATGCAGGTATGTAAAGACAAGAAAATCCCACTTTGATGTTCTTATTTCCTCTATCGTTGGTACTATTAATTGATGCTAATTGGTTCATTCATATTCAGACACAACACAAGGTTGAGATGGACAAAAGAGATGGCATGTTTGGGGACCGACCCATGGCCGTGCCTCCTGTTCAGCAGATGTCTCGCATCGATCAGCCTATTCCTCCCTCAGCCGGTTATCCACCTCCACCACCACCACAGGCTTACGGCTATCCGCCTCCCCCTCAGGGCTATCCCGCTCCTAATTATCCTCCCGCAGCTTATCCTCCTGCAGCTTATCCTCCTTCAGCTTATCCCCCACCTGGGTATCCATCTGCTGGCTACCACAAGTGATCCATTTATCTGCCTTAAACATTGATATACAGTTTCACTGATGTTCTCGTGTCACTGTGAGTTGTGTGCACTACGGTTGGGTAGATAAGTGTAGACTTGGTGCGGGTATTTTGTTTCAGCATTGCTTTGTTGCGGCCTCTTAATGGAGCGGTATATACACAAAATTGTGTGGGTTTTGCTGTTCTCTCTTGTTCAGACTTATAGTCTGAATACCTTTTCTTCTTGTCTGTCTATGAACCATAACATGAGCATTAAAAGGACTCTTCTACTATATTTGAACATATGATCTGTTGTTTCATCACTTGCGAATTCTGGCGTGATTGTGTTGCCAATCTTTCCATTGTCCTCTGTTCTGTTAAATTACATGATTCACATTTTGCTTCATGAACTGTGGCTCTATTATCCTCTTTGTTTCTTTCTCGCTTGACGCGTGTCTCTGCCCCGATCTGCTTGCTTAATTTTGCTGGTGCTGGTTGTTTTGATGGTGCTCCAAAGAGTCGATCTTAGTCTGAAAGGGGTTCAATCAAAAACGATGTTAGCTTACATTACCTGTGTTCCTGGACATGCAAGCAACAATAAAGCACCGAGGCCACCAACTTCCAATCCAATTGGTCGGCACCAACTATGCTAGTGACATGTTACATTCATGATTCATGAATGAGTAGGGAGGACATTGCTTGTCTTGATGAATGAATGTGTCGGCCTCTTGATAGCGCCGATTCAGTCACATAGTAATCTTTGCGATGTTAATCAGGTCCTGAAGTTCTTAAGACTTTCGTTTCGAACCTGAGGACTGAGTTCGTATCTGTGATTGCCAGACTAATTGCTACCGTCGAAAGCTAAGGATTGCAGCGTTGTGCTTATGATGGGAAGTGCCAGATGAATCGTGGGAAGGAAAAGTCGTCCCAAATGGAAGTGAGACTGACAAGAATGGTTTAAACTGAGAGTTTGAGATGCCTCACCTCTCATAAAGCTAGGAATGGTCACTGTTATGTTTATCTGCCATGATCACAGCCATGGCTCCAACTTAGGAACTGCAACACAGATTCTTGGATCCTTTCGGGACTTCCTACCTCCAGCGATCTCGGTTCCATCTGAGTTTCGGCAGGCCACGGATGTCGGCTGTTTGTGCTCTTTACATCGGTCGCCTAGTCAGCGGTCGTTTTCTGTGATCTTGATTGCACAAGGCATTCGGCCATAATTGCTACCATTATCAGACCGGAATGACTAGTTTGGTGATTGAATCCTATTTTGATTGGGTTCGGATTCGGTCTTAGATTTGTCCTGATGAAGAACCGCATGAAAATGGACGACAGAAATAAAAAGAATAATGAAAATTGCAAAACAATATATAATAATAAAGTGGTTGTGGAAAATTTCGAAAACCTAATCTACCAAAACCGAAGACCTGGTCTAAGCCAAGTAAGCTGGCGGCGTCCCCAACAACCAAATTGATTTTGTCATAATAACCATACATTAACCATTAGTACGAAGTTGTCTCTTACTTTGTTTATATTCACCGTCTACGTAACATTTTCTTTTCTTTTCTTTTTATGGATTGTCAAGACAGAGATCCTAAACAATTAGGCAATTTGTTGAATGTTCTTTTATTTTCCTTCTTTATTATTATTATTATTATTTCTTTTTTGAAAAAGGGCAGCTGTTACAAATAAATAAAGCAGGCTTAAAGGAAACGCTCGTGGAAGTAGTCATTGTCGCGTTGCTTGTTTGACAATTAAAGTGACCAATTCATTTAAATTTGTTCCGGTGGTTGAGGCTCGTACTCAATTCTAGTCATGCTTCTCAATTCCTTTTGT
This sequence comes from Angophora floribunda, assembly GCA_014182895.1. Classification (NCBI taxonomy): domain Eukaryota; kingdom Viridiplantae; phylum Streptophyta; class Magnoliopsida; order Myrtales; family Myrtaceae; genus Angophora; species Angophora floribunda. Next base: position 21,727,165 of record CM024708.1, on the reverse strand, counting down.
ACTCTAGTACCGTTTCTTAAGCTTTAAAAATTGAAAAATAAAATAAAATAGCAATTTGAAGAATGGGATAATAAGTCATTATTTTTCTCGTAAATTGGCAAAATTGGGACTTTCAAATTCTATTTCCAAAAACCCTTTTGAGTTTTTATGCTACAGAACAAAAGAAGATGACAAATTTGAGTTATACGCTACAAATTAGAGATAAAAGCAACGGGGTTTTGAATGTTAATTAAGCTCTAATCCCTCTTTGACTAAATATCCTTGTCAATGTGAACAGACATGTCAACACATAAACCATTTTAATCACATGAAAAAGTCTTGTATTTTACGAAAAAAGTTTCCTTAGCCAGTCAGCATCACGGTGTCGTGGCCAAGCAAGGGTGTGTAACATATTGTAGCTCAAAATATTAGGCCGTCCCTTTCTACGTTCATAGTTTATACGTCGGGATCTTGGTTTCAAGAAAAGGGAAAATGTTCAAGTGACATTGCCATATAATGTCTGCAATCCTATAAATTTGTTGGATAATCTAGCATTTCGTCGCATTCGATTGAGATGAATTGATTGCGACCAGTGCGTTTCGACCGCTGGATCAATAAGACAAGGGAACGTGCGATGTGCTCTTTTCTTGCCTCGGCAATCCACCTACTATTTTGGCTTTTGTCTCGTGCTTCGACTCCATGCTAGCGGAAACTCATCTTAAAAGAACTTTTGAAAAATTAATCCGATTGACTTGAAATTATATTAATGTGAAAATCTGAGATTAAAAAACATTTTTTTCTATGTACCTCTAAAATAACTTTACTGAAAGACATGGAAAACAACTTGAGCTGAAAAGTTAACACTCGGTCCAGAATAAAATGATTAAAAAAAAGTCACAAAAAAATGAGGAAAAGGGCATGATTTAATCTTTAAAGCGATAGTGGCCCTTCCTTTTGGCCCATCCCCAAATTTTTTAAAAATAAAAATAGAGAATATAGCCTTTTTTTTTTTTTCTCTTGCGCTTTTGAGACTGTGGGACTTGGCACTAGGATTAAAACAGCAGCTGATTTTTCACTATAAAATTCCAAAAAAAAAAAAGGAAATATGAGAGAAAAAAAAATAAAATAAAAAAAACTTGAGATTATCTAGAAGGTTAGGTGTAATTGATGTGTAAAAGATCAATGAGAATGAGCAAGGAGCAAACCGTGTGGGGCTCTATCTTCCGGCAAGAATTAGAAACACCCGCACGCAATAATCGGATCAACATGCCACTTGGAATGGTTACCTAGGTCAAAATCAAATTGTAATCTGTCCATCATGCTCTTTCATTGTCTTCATAGTACGCCCCGAAGCTTCCTTAAGCCTTATCCTGCCTATGCTTTAGCCCACAAATTATTTCTCTCCTCAACTATAATGGTACCCATAAAAGAGAGAAAAAAAAAGTAATAAAAAAACAACAATAAATAAATTTATCCCTTCATAATTCACATAATTCAGCAATAATTTAGATTAATTCTTGTCAGCTTTTCAATGATTAGGATCTGCAAGACGGCGGGTCATGAATTCTTGGCCCCTTTTACGTAGTTTTGCTTTTTAAAGTTAGTGTATAAATCGTGCTATTTATTTTAATATCTTAATTTTCAAGAATGGATTTTCAAATTCACTTGCTTAATTTGATTGAGCGGATTGTCTTCTCATAAAATCATCTAAATGCACTTATTAGTGGGCTTCGCTTGAAAGGTCATCTTGATAATCGATAGTTCGGCAATTAACGAAGATAAATGATATTTAGGGGTAAATGGTAATGTCCTATGTTAACTTTGATTATCCATCATAGCCCAAGTTTCATTTACCATCTTAGCTATATCTTCTTCTTCTTTTTTTTTTTTTTAAATCAGGACATTATTCATTACGAAAATAATTATCAGGTAATGACTGGAAAATGTTTTTTTTTTTTTTTTTTTTTTTTTTTTGTAGGCTACTAAGAATCGAGCATATTTGCTGCTTGCTCGGACCCAATCATCCCCAAAAGTGGAAAAAGCAAAAAGAGGAAAAAGGAAGAACGGATGTAATTCGGGACCAGATGAGATCGCGAGAATTGCCACGAAACGCGCAAGATTTCAATGCTCCGATCCAAATAAAGCGAAGAAAAAAAATGATGATAAAAAAGGGAAAAATAAAAGCATTAATCGCCAATCATTTGTGTACAGATTATTCATCAAAGAAAAAAAAAACCAAATCGGCATTTTTCCCATTTTCACGGCAAGAAATTTTTGGCGAAAACAGTAGGTGAATCGACAATGCAGATGCCCCCAAAACCTAATAAGCCAAGCCGCAAGCATTATTTTTTTCTTTTTCCAGTAAGATTTAAATATTACCATCAATAAATCAAGATCAAAAGTACCGAACCTAACTCCATGCAGAGCTCAAGAGAAACTAAACTTTCGATAATTCAAATAAAAGAAATTAATAACCAAAAAATCGATGGAATTTCCCATAAAAAATGGGGATTCTTTCCTTAAATCAATGAATTATAGCACGGGAATTTATTGGAATGCAATTGATGGTTGTGGCTGCTCAAAATGCGGGTGCCAAGATTTTGATCAAATTTCCGGAAGTGAAAAATATACAAAAATCGTACGAATTTCATTTCCATTTTTTTTTTTTACCCTTTTAGGGGTCGATCGATTTTCCTCTATTTACAAAGATCAAACCAACCCCCTCCAAACCCAAAAAGAAAAAAGAAAAAAAAGAGAGAGACCCAAAGATTCCGGAAATGAAAATCAGAACTTGGCCGTCCTTCGTTATTACTATAAGCCAGTGATGTGAGCGTACTCTTCGAATCCGTGGAACTCCGGCACGAACGAGGCCTCCCAGAGCCGCTCGTTGATGGCGCCGATGACGTCGTCGGGCACGAGCGTCGTCCGGCAGAGCGGGCACGTCATCTGGTCGTACCCCATCCAGCGGTCCAGGCAGCCCCGGTGGAAGACGTGGCTGCAGTTCGCGAGGCGCCGGGTCTCGTCCTCCCCATCGAAGTCGTACAGGCAGACGGCGCAGCTCTCCGGCGGGTCGGCCAGGTCCGCGAACATGACCACCGGCAGGATCTCCCGCATCAGGGCCGCCGACACGGACGGCGAGGGCTCGGGCGGGGCACGGGACACCGGGTCGTGGGCCTCCGGGTCGAGGAAGCCGGAGAGGCCCGCGAGGCGGAGGAGGGCGGAGATGAGCCGCCGGAGGACGGTGAAGATGGAGAGCGTGTCGAGGAGGAGCTTCGGGAGGAGGAGCTCGCTGTAGCACACCGGAAAACCCATGAAAAAGATCCGAAATTGAAGCCGAAAATGAGGGAGAGAGAGGAATCTGAGATGGTGGGATTGATTGATTGAGTGAGTGACTGAGTTGTTTCTGCGAGTTTGGGTTTCTGGTTTTCTGGGTGTGTTCTCGATGGAGGTGAGAGACAGAGAGACAGAGAGAGAGAGGGGGGGAAGAGAGAGAATGGAGAGATGGATATATAGGGAGAGAGAGATGGATCTGGTCTTACTTTATGGGATGCTTTTCTTAAAATAGATTAATCATTTTTCTTTCTTTTTTTTTTCAATTTTTTTTTCCTTTCTTGCAGTGGGAAGAGTGAAGGGGAACATGAGGTGAAGGTGTGGCCTGTTTGAGGCCTTTGAGTTTGTGTGTCTCGTCCATGTACATGTCGTTTTCTAGTATCCAGGTTTTGTGTAATAGATTTCATTATTTTTTTAAATATTTTTTTACAGATGGGTAAAAAGTCCTCTTTTTTATTAATTTAATTTCTGCTATATATAATCATAAATTTATTTATATGTACAGAGAGGGATTGGCGTTGGCTTCCAGTTGGTGAATTTCGCTTTGGCATTGAGAAATGAGGAGTCCATCATTCTTATCCTCTTTCTCCTGAAGGCCTTCATCTATATCATTCCTGGGGGGTGAGGTGATATGAAATGGGGGAAAATGACGGTGTTGAAGTTTGAAAGAAGTTCTAGATGAGACTTGACCAACGACTCCTCACATGTCCCTCTAGGGATTCCATCTCAAGCTAGAGGACATGGTGGGGTTCTTAGTCATTTACTTTGGAACGTAGTTAGGTTTGGGGTTGGAAAAATCCGATTTTTAGAACAATAACTTTTTGGGGTTTCGCATGGAAGATTGATGTTTTGGAAATTATAGCTTTTCGAATGTTTGTTGATTGTGAAATCTTTCAACTTTTCTCGACGTGCATCATCGTCTCTGAATTTTTCAATTGATTCTATTGAATCCTGGAACTAGTATAAGATGGTCAATGTCATCTATGCCTAAAAATTCAAGAATGTCATTATACATTAAGAAAAATTCAAGAATTGATAAAGTAAAGCAAATAACAAGTACTTTAGCGTAACTCATATGAAATTCATTTAAATTTGTGAAAACATAAAAGAGTCAATTTCACACGTAATCCTTTATATGTACTTTTAATTAAACACATGACATATGATTGAATCCAAAATCTTCATCTTGACTAATCCGACATATACATGTGAAACGCTCCGTGAAGCCCTTTATATGTCATTTTGCTGGCATTGATGGGAACCATTTTCAACCCAAAATGGAAGTTATGTGGATGTCATTGTAGCAATAGAACAAGATGTAACAACCCTCTTATTGAAAACCTTCTTTTTCTTGCCAAACGGTTTTCATGTCTTATATAATTTAATATATTTGCAACTATTGATTTCTCAAAAATACATGTAAGTGATCCGACATACTCGAAAGCACATCATGGTTTAATAAGGTTTTCTTTTGATAAAGATAAAGTTCATATTAAAAACCCTTCAACTGAAATACGATTGTGTCCCGACTATAATTTACGCAAAACCATCTTTTTCCATCGACCTTCTCGGTCTTCTATAATTTTTTAGTGCACCAACATATCACAAACTAATAAAATGAAGAAGAATGCAAATCATGGCAATATTTGAATAATGGCTACGGATTTCTTATTCGATAGTTTTGTTTTAGGAAAAGAGATATTCGAAGCTTCGTAGCAGTACCAAGGAATAAAAGAACTAAAAAGCTCCTCTTTGATCATCATTAACATTTGTCATGAAGATTATTGTACACATCTAGCCGACCCACCCCTCTTTTCTCCCTTAAACATGTGACTTCGGACAAGTACATGAGTTAATGTTGATGTTATATTATAATGACGTTGCTCTTTCGGTTGCTAATCGATCTCGTCTTAATTGGAATGTGGTGTTAGAATTAGTTTATGGTATGGCAGGATGGATTCGAGTGGCAAAAGGTGAGAGGAAATAATGACAAACAAAAACATTAAATATATATATGTGTGTTTTTTTCCATTCATTTGGCTAATAATTAAGAAAGGAAATAGCTAGAAAGAGGTAGAAGCCTGAGTGAGATAATTACTCTATGAAAGAATATCATTAACATCCCTCGGCTTTTTTTTTCTTTTTCCAGAAAATAGATCAATAAGATAAACATAATATATAAACTAATTTCTTCTGTTAGATAAGACTATAATTGGAACCCTCGCTTGTCTATACCATGACGCAAGCCACTCGATCCATGTGCATTTGGTGCCGAGGGTGACTCTCAAAGCTTTGCATGAATGAGTAATATATGCATTTGAATATCAGATCTAATCCATCTAGTCTAAATTAAGTGTTTGATCACTCAACCAATCTTCTTTAGATTATCTGATAATCGACCTCGTTTTTCCATTTATTCTTGTTTTTCTTTTGATTTTGCATTAGCAAAGGTGAAGGAAATCATCACCGTTTATTCTCATTCTACTTCAATTTCCCTCTCTTATTTTTCTCTTCAATCAACTTCCGTACCATAATTATCAAACATAGTGACCAACCGAACATGGCGCAAAGATGGGGATCATACTTTCGAAAGGGATGGACTAAATGGTGGGGAGAGAAAGAAAGTACCACTTACAAGAGATCGAAGCGTCAGAAGGGTTTTGCTCCTCTCGGTCATGGAAGATAGAGGGAAAAAGCGAGAGGAGAAAAGGCAATAAACGAGAGAGGGGACCGAACGAGAAGGGGGAGAGATTCTTCTCACCGGTAGATCAAACGATTGAAATGCAATAATTGAAGTGTCCTAGACACGAGAAGTGGGCATCAAATGGAGGGTCACTAGATCAAATCGAATTGGAGGAAGGAGGGGGGTAGCCCCCACGCATCTAGACAGGTCATGCCCCAAGGAAGCAACAATTCAATGGCAAAAGGACCATAAGTCATGGCCTAGGGTGGGTGATATTTGGTGTCTTCGGCACATCATAAGTGTCCTTTTCCAAATTCAATCGATGGGGCTCGCCTCTCTCTCTCTCTCTCATGTCCCATCATATTGAAGTAATTACGGCAATTCACTTGTTGTGAAGTGCAGCTTTTCAACATGGAAATGGGATCCATCCATACAAGAGTTTTTTCCCGCTCTTGGCTTTTCCTATGTTCACACATCACTAGCTAGGGTCCAAAGGAAATAAATGAACAACTGCTTTGACAATGCATGTCTCGGTATATGACTTCTTTGCTTGGGGAGTTTTAATCACTGTGCATGACTTGTGATTTGATAGATCAAGCCTTGACACGATGTTTTCTAGAGTACACAACAAGAGTGATTGCATGTACAATGAGACAAGTAGTGCTTGCACGAGCATTTATTTATGCCATTGTATACATTACGGTTTCTTTTTTAACGCTTTACAAAAAATATATTTGGTCTAATATGGTATTGAGCGAAATGTCACATATTTCAATCTTTATATTCTGTCGTGTTATTTATTTTTTGTGCCTATTAAATACCTTCCTCCCCGCACTCTGTTCCTATATCACTATTTGATGACACGGGATAAGAATGGAGATGGAAATCTTGCCTCATCCCATAAATATTTTGGTAAATTCTTGATATATATAGCATGATCTCTGATTACGAGGCTTGAGATCTGTGTGCAAAGGACTTCAAGAAACGCACTACAACTAGAAAAAGGAAAAAAGAAAGAAAGAAGCTAAGTGGAAAGTTCAAAACGAAGAAGTAACTCTCACGATGTTAAGGAAACGGGTTTTCAAGGATGGACAGTCGCATCAGGTTAAATCAATCATTCACTCGGAAAACTCCCTGCCACGAAATTCAATAGACAATGAATGAAAAAGAGAGAAAAGACACAGGAAGTGTCGGCCAAATGGGTTGAGCCCTGACAACCAGCCCGGCATCGAGGAGTGGTGCAAAAGTCCGGAGTCACATGAACTGAACCAGAATGGCGTGGTAGGCTCTGAGCTAAAATAATTGCGCCTGATGTAACATTTTTTATACCACCTGATATCTTAATGTTACTTCGTTACTAATCTGAGAAAGTTTTCGTCTTCCGATCACACGAAGATTACCACCGTTTTAGTCTCTCGTGCGCTGTGCGTCTCATGGTTGGGATGGTCGGTTTTTGCCATGGAAGCTCGGATCTAATGTTGATATGCTAAGATAAGTATGCGTTGATTTGAAAGCGTACGAATCGATGTGTTTGAACCGACTTCAATGACAGATTATTCGTCGTGATGCCGTGGAAAGCTATGGTTCTTCCGTGGAACGATCGACGTGGGTAGATGGGAGTTGGGCTAGAAGCCGAGGCTGGTTCTGACATGTGTCCGAATGTGGCCACGGCACGGGTGGCCCACCCGTCCTCTGCCCCGACCGCAACAAGCGGAGCTCTCAGTGGTCAGTGGTCACCACCACCACCACCACCACCACCACCCCCGCAAATGCTCCATCACTTCTCACCACTTTATCTTGTCTCATTCTGTCTCCGAGTCCTCCAATGCCCTCAAGAGTCCCAATCCGAATCTCAATCATTTTATTCTCTCACCTCCTACTCATGTCCTCAGCCCCTTTTCCCACCTTTTCCCCTTTTTTTCTTTCCAATGATTTTGTGCTATCCGAGATAAAATTCCCAAATTTCGTTTTCTTTTTGGTATAAAATGGAAATGCAATGTCCTATTTGTCTTTGTCAAAAGAAAAAAAATTCATCCATCTGATGCATAACTAATAAGCATACATTGTCTAGTGAACTAATATCTATTCTTTAGAATTAATATCACAAAATATCCAAAATTATACATTTGTGATAAATTTATTCTTCCTTAGTTTTTGGTAAATTTTATTAAATCAAAATTACCGAGTCAAATGACAATAGGCAATTGATAAGTATACTAATTTAGGATTTTATTTTCCATTTAGTACATGTATACCAATTTGTAATTTTTCGTGGTATTAATTTAATTTAATGTAAACTAACCGAGAATACATTTGTTATAAATTTATAGTTTGGGGTTTTTTATGGTAAAAAAAAATTTGTAGTAAATTTGTTACAAGTGTACAAGTACTTAATATGGGGTATAGTTGGCATAGTAGTTTAGAGTTTTTCATGGTATTAATCTTATTCTTTATGGAGATATTGCCAAAGTTCTGATTAATCAATCGATTCAATATGAATGATTGGGAATAACCTTTTTTTTCTTGAATAAATAAGTGAAACTATTTTAGAGCAATTGAATTTTTCAAATATGTTGTGTGAGAACATAATATTGTATATAAACCTCTAGGCTCTAATCAGATTATATACGAACTAAAATGTTTATTCAATGGAACCGATGAAAATGGTGTCGAGGGTTGGACTCTCACATAGTCGGAGCAGCATGCCGTGTGTTTTCTATGTGTGACTGGATATATTAACATTTTTTGCGTTCGAACATAGAAGGTCTTGTTAACAAGCATCCTAATGGCACTTGATGAGAATGTAAAAATAGAAAGAAAAATTGTTAATGCGTATTAATGAAAATTGTGTGCTAAGAATATATTCTTCTTTTAATATGTCATAAGTAAAAATGTAAATTTGAAAGTCAATTGACGCTTTTTTATCAAGTGGTCTCCAGGGGCGGCCTTCAATAAAACTAGTGTTGATATTCGAAATTGTATCTAAAAAAGAATGCTTATGACTTTTATAATTTCGAGTTACCTTATATATAAAAAGAAAAAGAAGAGTCGAACTAATTCCAAATCAAGTTATTTCACTAAAAAATTATGAAGGTAGACGAAGGTAGACAAAGGTAAATTCTATTCTATGGATAACAAAGGGTTTCTCTTCTTTTCCTCTCTTGCCTCGCGGCATTTTCATGCTCTCTGATTTTTTCCTTTGCACGTGCTTTAACCTTTTCTTTTCCATGTTATATTCTCCTGCAGATTGCTCACGTTTGTCTTTGCTTCGCCCCATGATGAGGACGAATCATCCAGCGAAATGATTCAGAAAAAGCTCAACGAAGGCTACCAAATTTTCACAGTGAGAATCTGAAAGTTCACACCAGAAAATTGAAAAAAGATTAAAAAAGAAGAAGAAGCCCTCTTGAGAGTACGACACTCTGCAAATTCTTGCTGTCATTTCGTCACGTTAGAGGCAGGTTAACTTGATCGACAGGTGAAATCCAGCTAGGTTTTCTCTTCGTCCCAAGTGCTGCACTTCACTCAGAATCCAAAACAGCATAAAGATATCGCACTTAACGCTTTTAACCTTTAAATTATTCGATCTTTTCAGAACTTGGTTCCTCTTTACCACCATGTTTAGCTACAAGAACCCTATAAACAAATCTTTTTTACTGCAAACGATTGTATTTTTCATTCTGCTCATTGTCCTAGCAACTGTGAGAAAAGAAGACAAACCGAGACCAACCTGTCTCGCTAGGCAATTGCCTTGAACTACACGTGAAAAATTATTCATCCAGCATTTACTTGTCAGAAAATGTCTCCCAAAAACAAAGAAGAAACTCTAGGAGCAAGTTGAAGAGCTGAGAATTAATAATGCAAAGATGGGTTCTTTAGGGGGGAGCTTGGTTTTAGACATGTGAGGACACGTTATAATCAGATTTGCAGTCGCAAAATGACTAGGAATATTAGGACCGACCATGTACATGCATATCAACCTTGTCTTTTTCCTTGTATACCTTTCCTCTGGTCTAGGAGCATCGAAGACTAATCATTAATCATTGTTCGTGGCACATCCTTTTTATTTCTTGTACATTACACGGATACGTGGAGGAAGAAAAGAGACGAAAACTAACCCTAAAAGGTTGCAGAAAAGTTATAATGAGGTAGGCTTGTTCGGCTTGGTTCTATGCATATGTCTGTATGTGCTGCTTCCCCCTGGCTTTGTAGTCTTTAACACCTCAAGGTAAAGGGAGAGAAGGGATGAGAGAGAAATCCGAAATCCGCAAAGCGACGATAAGAGATTACGAGTGACCCTCCTTTTTACCTGCCCGTGCCCTCAAATTCCAACTTGATGCTAGCGGTTTGCGAATGAAAACCCTAGTAAAATTAATGATGAAGCCAAGTGAATGCTAGCTGAACCGGAGGCCTTATCTGAATAATATCAACTAAGAATCTACCACGGATAGAAAAAATAAAAAAACAATAAAACCCTATACATCCAAATTATAATCCAAATATCACCAATAACTAGAAATCAGTACGCAACAAATTTCGACGTCATTTTAATGGAATCCTGCGTCACTGCAAGACTGATTGCGCAGCACGCCTGGCTAATTTCAGCGATTGAAAAGCAGAACATGTCGAGACAGTGTAACATGTAAGAAAGCCTGCTGGGATGTTTTAGCTTTACTTGCTAAAAAGAGAAGAACGTGGTTTCCAGACCAAATGGCCCCAAAATAGCTCATCCACTCCTTAAAACAGGTCTTCATTGGACATTACTCACTGTGTATCCACGTTTTGTTTGCGTCAGCTGGTGCGGATCAACAGAACTCCACATGCCCACCTCCATTATTATATCGTTGACACATAAATCACGTATGATTCGAGCAGTGGAAAAGACATGCGGCAACCGAGGTTGGATTGAGAAATCGTGAAACCGCAATTGCTTGCTTTCAACTAGTATGAAGGCAACTGTCTCTGGTGCGACTTCTACTGCGGTGTTTACCCGCTCATGTTTTATCTTCACGTAACCCTTCCATCATCTCCTATGCCCTAGCTGGCACGACCGCCGACACTTCTACCATCACCATCACCACCCTATTATAGGATTTTCATCGATAAGGTTAGAATAGCTTCTTACTCAGGTCCATTTCAAAAGCAACCGTGATTTCCGCAGAGATCTTTGTCTAAGATGTAAGAGGAAGAGTTGAATCCTAATCAATCTTCTCTTCTCTTTCTTTATAAGTAAAGAATTGCAGGCGGACCGACTCCTGCCCTCTTTGCAAAGTACATCCTTTGGATCCGCGATCTTTCGATCATCCATAACTAATCACCTTTGCCAACCTGGTGCACGTTTTTCACTTTAGTCCTCTATACTTTGTCTTTGGTTAGGGATGTTCTTTTTCCAAGCCCTCATCATTGGTCAACATTCTTCCAAATTCTTTAGATGGGAGGAGTTTCCATGCCTTTCGGTCGGTCATGCTGCTGAATAAACAGATCAATCAAGAGAAAACGAAGGTGCAATTTCAGCCGGATGGCGTCACAATCACACTCTAACGAAGTAAAATATGTACTCGCGCCAGCTTATGTTGTAGCTCAATCGAGGCCACGTAACCACAAAATCATTACACAAATACTAAACTTAAACTGACCCAACACTCTCTTTTTTCATTAAAAGGGTATGCAAATCATAAAATAACATTATAGAAAATTATCAAATCGTAAGCTAGAGCAACTAACTAGCTAGCTTGAGAAGCTTTCTTTAAGTGGACCTTTCTTCTAGCTAACTAATTAGACCACTCCCTTTGCGGTTGTAATATAATAATAAAGTTTATTATAAATCTAGGGCTAAGTAGCAGTTAATTTGGGACCCACGCGGGGGGAAGCCCTGTCCAATTACGAGACTTTCTTCGAACTTAGAAGACGATAAAAAAGATATTGGCATCGACATAAGTCAGAGGGTGGGGCCACATTGGCATGTGGGGGTGTCGGGGGGGTTTCGTTTGATTTAATTTAATAGGTCATTTCCAATTGGTTTAAATAAATTGGGGGGTTGCACATCAACATGGTCAGATAATACAATGACCATGATCTTTTTGTTTAGATGTTAGTGCGTGGCTTTATCACTTAATACAATGCTCAATGGTGGGAGCACTTAGAAGAAGCACAATAACTTTACTGGATTAATTGTTTAGAGAATCCAAATTCAAACTCGATTGCTCTATACCATATCGACTTTTTAACCTATCTACACATGAATCTCTCATAATTTACATGTGCATCAAACAATCTTGCCCTTACAAGTGAGCTTAGTAATAGATTTTGCTCTCCATTTTTATTCCTTCCTTCCACCTTCACTCTAGGGTTTTAGATTACAACATTCATTTCTTTAGATATTTACCAAATACTAATACACAAGTTGGCTACCAATCAACCATCGACTCTGATATCATTTGTTGGAAGTGCGCACACATTAGGGAAGATCCCCAAGAGTTGCCAAGTTCGAAATTGTCAACATGTCCAGTTGGATCCATATTAACTTAAAAGTTTAAACCAATAAGTTGTTGGCAAACTATGATATATTAATTACTTTATACCACACCGGTTTCCGATGTAAAATTTTTTAACACAATTCACGCATGCATTTTAACACTCAAAAGGCTAAATTGTACCAAAATTTGTTTGTTGAGGATGATTTATCATCATCGATACTTAGAATATCATTCAACTTGTGTAGAACTAAGTCCATTCTAAAACTTAATATCAGTAGTCATCGAAAGAACTCAACTAAGTCATTACAATTAAAATATTTTGAACTTAACTATGGGAATCTCGTTTACCAGTACTAATTAGTTGTCACTTGGATGGTTCAATTAAAAAACGTTTTTATTTAATGTGTTGGGTAAGGAATGGATTCCACCATTGATTGAGTGGAAAATTATTTTAATGGGCATTAAACTGTCCAAAGTTTCGTTGTTCAAAAGCTACAAAACTAACATCTAAAATTTTACGTTTTTTTTTTTAGAGAAATCAATACTATTCAATATTCAATGTTTGACTCATGTAGAATTTTTATGTTTTCACCTCCGGCATTAATAATTGGCAGCACTTAAATTTCAACATTTAAAAATTTACACTTATTTTGATTTTCATTAAAAAAAAAAAAGGCTTGATATACGATTGCAATGAGATCAACTTCAGTGAGAACCTTCCAAGCCTGTTTCGCAAGGAGGTCCATATTGTCATCTCAAAGATTTTTCTTTTTCTAATCCCTCCCCTCTAATGAATCTGGACGGAACGAGTCACCTAATGATAGATCATCACTACATGAAAAGCATGCTTTTAATGTGGTTTCTCACAGGTATAGTAGCATGATAATAAGGCAGGAAGTCATACATGTACATATAAACTTGTAGTAATAGAGGGGCGCGACATAATTATTCCGCTATCTGAAAAGAAACCAGAGAAGCAATCCACCGCCACAGCCCCCACCGAAGTACGAGTTCCCTAGGGAAGGTTTCGGACTAACAATCATTGATTTCTGAGATGAAAAAACGGAGGCATAAGCAGTAACAATTGCCCTATGAAGGTTCGCCCGGGTTAAGGGTTGGGGGGGGTAAATGCATTAAAAAATGGTGGCAGGCTCTGTGGGCCGAGGAATGATATGAATTTTTTTTTTTTTTTTAGCAATGAGGAATGGTACGATCACATATCAAAGTTTGCTCTTTTTATGTCATCCGAGGTGCTTGCACAAACCCAATCGATCCAATTTAGATAGTCATATGGACCAAAAGATTATGCGCTTTATAGGCCCATAAGGCTAGCAATGGCTGGGAACGAAGAGCTTAATGAGATATATACACACACTTGTTCAAATGCCCATTATGTCCGATTGGGCCATTGACAAGCCCATCAGTTGAGCCCATCAAACCGTTCCTTTAACCACATCAAAGTCCAATGGGGCTCAAGTCCATCGCACGCTAACAAACTCCAAAAGGACCGACGACGATTCAAAGGGACCAAAAACTAAACTTTGATTAAGGATGACGTTGAGACGAAGCCACTCTAGATGTCCTGCACATAAAGATGTTTCTCCATATTTGGGCCCAATTCCCAGATAATATTAGTTGGCCCTAAATTCAGTACCGCCATTGCATGCATTATGCACCGACTGCATGTTCGCACGTAAGCACTTAAAATTAAGTTAATTGAGTTTAACGGCTTGCGATTGGACCTTGGTGTCAGCACAATCCGGGCCTAATTAACCTAGTGCGATCGTTCATTGTGGGTACACGCAATGCATGTAAACGACCCTTTCGATTTGGTGATAGTTGTTGAGTATCTTGTCTTTGCCTACAAAGCTCAAAACTCTACGCAAAAGGTGGGAAAAGAAAGGCCAAGACTAGACTTTTGAGTTGATGGAAGTAGAACCTTTTTCTCGTTAGCACATACCAAATCCATGCCGCTCGACACCTAATTGGACAAGAACCCTAAACATTACGTCCCGACAAGAATTTCAGTAGGTGGTTGAGCGAGCACGATTTAGACTTTCGATCGCAATGAATTTGATAATGGCCACTGAATGTGGAACTTTGGGGAGGGGATTAGAAAGCACGCCTAGGTTTTGCTGGCTTCTTAGCATGGTCCTTTTCTTTTTAACCAATGGAAACCCCCACCGCTTTCGTCTTAAGCTTTTTAGAATTATTTCACACATGAAAGTCAAATTTCATAGTAATTGCTCCTTCGAAAAATTGAAATTATTTGGGAGGCCGCACGGTGCAAGTACACAAAGATTAGGGCATTAATTAAGGTTTTTAGCATGAAAATTGGGGTAGCAATTATTGACCCTAATGAAGAAATTTAGCTCTTGTGGTGGTTTGGACCGCCTAAAAATATGATAACCGTAGGTTTGTGACACATTATTGTTGTGACGACAAAGAGTCTAATCAACAAATCTCATCGCTAACGAGGAGCAATATGAATTCCGACCAGAGGCCATTCATGCGAGAAAATCTCCATTTTTCACCTTTTATTGGGACCATGGTTCATTCGTAGACTTACCTATTCTTTAGGTGCTGAAATGGAGGTTCGATGACGCTTATCAGAATCACCCTTCCGAGGGACCATCTAGAGCCAAGTTAGGTGGTTGTGGTTTTTGGTTGCCGCCTTTAAGCTTTAAAGACAAGTTGAACTTTCCAATCCAATTGATTTCTATGAATGCGTATGAACTATCTCGTCCATATGCATTGGATAAAAACTCCACTCAAAGACTTGAGTGAGAGATGTTACCATTCGAATTTGGAATTTGTCAAATCTAGAATATCAAGCTTTTATCTTGATATTATGTAAAATAGCCCCATTTACTTTAGAAAAGCTTCCAATTTAACTCTTTATGCTTAAGAACGAAGTAACAAGGCTTATTATTTCAAACCCTAGAAGCTCCTACTTATAACTTATCGCTTAAACATATCTTCTTTTGTAGGATGGTTTTTAAATTGGTCCGAAACTTATTATATGGATGTTAATTCAATTCTAAATTTTTAAATTTTGCTAATTTAGTCTAAATCTTTATTAAAAATTCCAATGTGATTTTTTTAACCCACTAAAGTTGACGGAATAGCACTCAAAGGCATTCTGTTCGGGGGATCTCGGACGTGGCAACACATGGGGTATCTTTTGACAGCCATTCGAGCTAAATTGCAGCACTGGCTCATCCGAGGGCAATCAGTTTGGTGGTGGTGCTTGTTTTCCGAAAAGAGCGGCAAAAGGGTTCTTGCACAACAATTTAAACTACGAACTTGCTGGAGAAATGCAAGTAACATGGCTAGTGCGGCTTGCGATGTAATGATCACCGTTGAATAGACTCAATGGATGCTTCTTTAGATAGCTATACCAAGTTAGAGTGTCCATCTTAAAATGTTAAGTTGTTAGATGGAAAGAAACCAAGTATATATTAAGTTTCTGGAGTAATTGGTATGGGTCTCACGAAATCTCACATACTATTATAGCCAAGTTTTGCTCTAGTTTATTTTGCATGTATGTTCATCCATTTGTTAAATTCCACATACTACAACTACTCTTAATTGGGTTTGCATGTAAATGGGTGTTGACATATCTTAAATCGCTTGACTATGGAATTTATATGCTCTTTATGCATACGGTGTTGGCATGTGACACTAGGACATTAATTAAGGTTTTTGGCATGAAGATGGGCAGCAATTATTGACCTTAATAAGAGATAACATCTCTGGTATTTCGGACCACCTAAAAAAGTGGTATACCTTAGGTTTGCCGCCCATTGATATTAATGTTGTGATGACAAAGGGTCTAATAAATAATCTCATCATGGACGAAGAGCAATATGAATGCTGAACAAAGGCTATTCATGCATACAAACAAACCTATTCATTTTTACCTCTTTTGGAATGTTGGTTCATTCGTAGACTTACCTGTTCTCTAGGTGTTGAAATGAAAGGAAGATGACATATTATTGAAATCGCCCTTCCCTAGGGACATGTTAGGGCCTAAATTAGGGTGGTTGCGACCTTTTGTTGCCGCCTTTTAGCTTTAAAGGGAAGAGCTTCGACCTCTTTGACCTTTTTCGATCCTCGTAACGGATGATGAATTTAAACCTTTCGATTTGATCTTTCTATAGGTGCATGCAAATTGTCTCATGAATGCATAATTAGTCAAACCCGAGATATCAACCTTTCATTTTGATATGATGGAACATAACCCCCCTCCCCCATGTATTTAGAAAAGGTTTCGATTTAGCTCTTTATGCCTTGAAACCAAGTAACGCGGTCTATGATTTCAAACCCTAGGAGCTCATGCTTACGACTTAGGATGTCTTGTTTCACTAGGATTCCAATTGATTGTGATACGGTCTCAAAAGCAAAATCTCGGCCTACTTCATCCGAACAATCTCCATAAGAACACACAAAAGACGATCGATTATTCAAAGATGAATCGCTGTTGTAAATCAAATTACTTATTGTTAAGTCTTTCATGTTTATTTTTATTGGGCGAAAATATTGTTATTTTTTTTTTTCAATATTCAGAAAGGTTTGGTAGTGCTTAGGATATACTTTCGCAGTTTCTAAAATCAAAGCATTCCAAATTCAAACATGGTTGGCAGAAAATCTTGTTTTTCACAAGAATGGAGCCATGTAGTACAAGTTTTGAGATATTAGATAAATCGTTGTCGGTCCGTCTGGATTTATTATGATAATAATGGAGTGCAAATATTGCTGTCCAGATATCTAAATTGAAGGCCAAAAACAATTCTTTAATTTGTCACTCAAGCACGAAGGACCCCTTTGATGAAAGGGATGGACAGCCGACTCGAATTATTAATTTGCCTATTTTATTCATTTAAAAGCTTACGTCAAGCATTTATTCACCCATTTTATTTTGTAATATTAGCCTTACTAAATGCGCGACATTGTTAATAGAGATTATCGGTTTCATGATGAGTCGGTTCCCACCTTAGAATTGGAAACCGGACTGGAAGGGTGTTGGTTTCCAGATTGTGGAACCAGGAGTGAGCCCTCCAAGGTCTAATAATCGGCATGATTTATTTCCTTCTTTGTTTTTTTTTTTTTTTGCTTAATCCTATTCCTTGATAGTAAACGGAACACTGAATTGCATAAGGGATTGGAAAGAATGTAGTTTTTGAACTCTTGTAGAGAATGGAACACTCTTGTAGAGTGCAAGTGTGTCTATAAACGTTATTTTTATTATCTTCTCCAGCCTTTCAGCAATAAAAAGAAAAAAAATTATCTGTCCAATCTTATTCACACTTGAAATTAGAAGCTAGATTGATTATCACCGGTTCCAAATTTTAGGAACCCGGAATTGTCCAATACCTGTAAGCTTTTAACCTTGTTAGAATTTGAAAAGCCCGAATTATAATTAGAAAAGATGGAATTTGAAATTTTATTTCGAGTCGTGTTAATCAGCATGCTTTGTTATAAAAAAATTTCCGTAATTGTACAGCACATGAATTGCATCTGGGGAATTCGCGAGCGAAATTGGAATAGTTGTCAGTTCATGCACGAGGAAGAACCTTGAATTGCAAGTGATCTGAAGCCTCACTCCATCTTTTAGTTTGACTAAATTTTTTAAATGGACAGAAATAATCCCATTTAGCAATCTCCACATCCGTGATAAACCGTGTGATCTTTCATGGAATATTTTCATAAAAGACAAACGAATTACTCAGCACAACTTGGTGTTTACTCGTATGTGGCAATTTGTTCTATTGTCCGCTCTTGACAATCGCAAATGACGGACGGAACAAGGAAAAGAGTATACTCACATATGCATATAATATATTATATGCACATATTTATTAAAAAAGTCAAATGAAAGATCCACAAAATTATTCCTGGCAAATTAATTAGGGTTTTTGAGTCGAGCCTTATCTGCATGGTGTGAAAACATAGATGTGATATATTGACGGTAATTTGTTTTACTTGATGCTGGTACATGCACTTTTTTTTTTTTTTTTTTTTTTTTTTTTTTTTTTTTTGGTAAGGTAAGATTGTATTGAATCAACCAACAAACTGTAGAACAGAGGGAGGGGGAGAAAACACGATACCAACAAAGACTTCAACCACACCATGTCACCGGAGTATATAGGTACATTCACCCAAAAAAAAACATAGCAAAGTAGGGATAAAGGTTACAAGCCTACCACTTCTACACTAAGCCGAAGTGGCTCAGCTCCAAAATCCGAGGGGTCTATCCCCCTACCAAGTGGTACATTCTTGTTTTGGGAATGTCTTCTATTTGAAGGTGAGACCTTTTCTTTAACCACCTTATAGAGGTAAAGCTTCATAGAAGGAACATCAAGTGATCTGAAGCCTCACTCCATCTTTTAGTTTGACTAAATTTTTTTAAATGGACAGAAATAATCCCATTTAGCAAAAATCTCCACATCCGTGATAAACCGTGTGATCTTTTAGGGTGAAGAGATATGGTGACATCGGGTCATGATAAGAATGCTATTTTCATGGAACCCCCTGAAAAGTTCTTGAAAATTAAAGAAGAAGAACAAACGAATATCTTTGTGATGCACTTGTAAATAGTATTACAACAAGCAGGACACAACTTGACTTCCTTTAGCAAGTGTTTACTCGTAAAAAAATCAGTGGCAATTTGTTCCTATTGTCCTCTTCCTTGCTCTTGACAATCGCAAATGATCCTTCATATCATATATCATTTGGACGTCCATAACGAACAAGGGTGCCGGTGGTTGACCAGAAAAAAATTTTGTATTATGATATACTCCTCCTCAAGTGCATATGTTCTTGATATAATACTCCTGGGATATTATATGCACATCCACATATTGAAGAATTTAAATGGAGTTGCTAGAATTCTCACAGCCATAGGCGATTAAAAAAGTTCAGCTTGGTCTAGGCATTCCTTAAAATCATCAAAAACGGGAATCAAATGAAAGATCCACAAAATTATTCTGGCAAATTAATTAGGGATCATTTTTTAGGAAAACTAGAGTTCGACCCCACTTACATTCCAGCCTTATCTGCATGGTGTGAAAACATAGATGTGATATATTGACGGTAATTTGTTTTACTTGATGCTGGTACATGCACTTTAACTGCCAAAGAAACAAAAACCTTGGGTAATTAGAATTAATGAAGTGATGAATACATTCAATTTGCTTCTAACTCACTCAATTTAATTATTTTGAGCGAAATTAGATCCGGCTAGGTGTCATACTCATAATAACTAGTTGGAGGAATATAGCTAGCTTGCTTGTAACTCGATTGACTCAATCTTTCAAGTTAAATTGAATCGAACCGTAACGATGTTGAACTTTCACTTCCAATTAAAGAGAGACTTGAGCTATGCTATGTTGCGTTCACTCACATCTAGGGTAAGGTGTAGCTTTCAACAGGTTTTGTCCCTTTCGGAAAAGGGTTTTTTATTTTTTATTTAATCGTCCAATCAAAATAGTTGCAAGTTCTTCTAAGAAACTTCTTGTAATTGACAAATTAACGACTATATTATTATGCATCCGTGCAAGTTTAGTGAACTCATTATTGGGAGATCGCCCCCAGCAAAGGTGTGTACACTTCGAGGGGACTAGGGAAAAAAGTGGGAAAGAGAAACAAAAGGGTTTTGGGAAAGTTACGAAATTAACCAGAAGCTGATTAAAAGATCCAAAAAAATACATATTATTTCTTTTATTTAATCGTTCGTTTGTCATTTGCATTGACTTTAGTCCTTTCGGCGACTTATCTTCAGGGTGGGAGAGGGAGATGAAAATGATGCAAAGATTGATTAGGGAATAAGATAATGTTAATACTCTTTTTGGATTGATATGTGCTGTAACCTTCTCTTTTGGCTGCTTTCTTTGTTCGAGCATCGGCAAGCATGTCTCGTGAAAGATGAAACCCTAATCATGTTTACCCACTTTTGGGGAACCACTTAGAGCATTATCTAGGTTGATTAAGAAAATAGATTATGTCATCTTTTCTTCCCGGTGATGGAATAGTTAGCAATAATCATTTCGTCCAACCATTTCCCATCGACGCAAATGGAGAAAAAGTGAGCGTTTGCATGCATTTATTAGAGCTTTTACTTATGATGATTATGCCTTCTTTCTCAATATCATAATATTGGGATGAGATTATTGTATTGACCAATTTATGTCATTCTGGAGATATATTGGAAAATTGTACGGCCATAAACTTTATGTATGGAATGCATTAGGGTCCTAAAACATTTTATTGGTTAAATCAAATTGTATATCTTTATCCAAATGTGTGATCGGGTCCTAAACTTTTTAAGCGATCCAATTAAGTCCTACATTTTTACTGAAAATGCAATTAAGCCTTATAATTTATATTGAAAAGTGTAATTTAAAGATGCTGCATACAGGTAATTTTTACTTCACAAATGATAAATTTTAGAACTTGTATCATTAAAAAAGAGTTGATCGCACTTTTTAAAAAATCATCTAGAACTTGATTGAATTCCACACAAAAAATCTAGGACTTCCCATACACTTTTCTTAAGATTCATTTCTCATCCTTGTTTGGTTTAGTCAATCTTGACGAAGAAAATAAACGTGTTCCCAGAATTAAAATCTGGCATTGGATTTTGACAGTAGGGACGTTAATTGATTGAATGTTGCCCTTGGACAAATCAACGATTCCCGAACGACAAGCAGACGCTTTATAGAACTAGAAGGAGTGACAATTTCCTTAATTTCAAACCTATTCGCATCATAATTAAGCACCGCACACGAACACGAATATTTGACACCAATATTTAAAAACCTATTAAGTCCCAAAAGAGAAAATAATAACGCGCAATACTAGGGATATTAAAATTTTTCAATAACAATATTTACTCAGCAATTCAAAAAAAAAAATGCATGTGTAGACAAATGGAAATCAATGCACAATATGATTGTTCTCACTAGTAATTTCAGGCATGAAATTTTATGGTATCTTAAGCATTTCTAATTAAAGAATATGTCTTTGCCTTTACTCTTCTTCTTTTTTCCCAAAGGCGTGACTTTTATTTTTTTTAAATGTGGACTTTTCTGCACGAGAAACGAGATGGAAACTTGCAAAATGGGAGATTAGTCTCAGTCCAAGGCATGCGACGGGCAACTGAGGAACGACTTGGAGGTCATGCCGGTCAAGATGTGCCCTGACTTTGCACCAAGACGTGACCCTTTAGATGAAGAACAGTCTATCAATCTTGATCCAACTAATCTTCTAGAGCTCTTTTCTCTCGATCAAATTCAAGATTAGTATCCTAAAGTCGACAGGTAAATCCTCGAATACACATCTAATTTTTTCTGATTATTTGCTGAAGATAAAAGAAAATGTAACGATTTTGTTAGGAAAAGCTTGATTTGAGCAAATTGGGTACATGCTTATGTAGGATTTATTGAGTTAGGAGGTCGATTTGTGATCTTATCAGTAGCATCCGCCAACATGCATCACATATTTAGTCGTTGGTGCGTCGCTATTAGAATTCGATGATCGTGAGGGTTCCAACGATGGTTGAAGCTAATGCTCCGTGGAATTCACTTGGTTGGACCACGCAAATTGCCCCATGTCCCATGCAACTTTGCGCACTTGAGATTTATTGGTACTGTGTGGGGTATTCTCGATCACATCGATTCCTAATTAACAGACGCTATGAAAATATTATCGTTTTGACTTTTGTCTCTCGATCAAATCAATCATATGTCTAATGGTGTGATCTGCCGGTTCACTGAGCGAATCTTTCTTATTACCCAGATGCCCTATCTTTTTAAGCCCTAATAGACTTTCGACTAATCTCTTTTTTTGCCAAAGGAACTAAAAATAAGTTCCAAGATTCATATAATTGGATCTTGGAATAAGAATATAGTAAAGCCGGACATATCTCTTGTGCTATGATCAGTTCTATTTTTACGATATCATGTTCAGAACGGGTCTAAATGATGTATCTTTGTTTTTTTCCCCCTGGTGGGAGGACCATATGTCTCTCTCGCATACAAAACTCAACAAGAAAGAAAGGAACCCCACTTGATTATAAGGATCGAAACTCTCTTTATACACGCGCACTCCCCATTATTATGAAACCTTTTTCTAGGTTTGTGGCCACCACTTTTGGTGATTTATCTCAAAGCCTCTTTATTCTCTATCGGCATTTTTTATCGTATGCTTTTTAACTTCCCTCCTTTTTGGTCAACAAATTTAAGATAGTGAAGGTCTTCAGGGACCGAAGAAGAAAAATTCTGGTAAAGTAGCAATAGTAGTTGAAGTGGCATTACTTAGTCATTCTCGACCAAATGGATTCCCAGTACCATTGAATTTTAGGGTTCTCATTCACCTTTCCCTATCTTCGTTAGACACTAAACTCGAGTCCAAGAAAGTGTCTCCGAAGGAGCCAATGATTTAAGCAATAACTTACATGCGGAATTCAGAAAGACATTATTTGACTAGCTACCTACGAGTTGAACATAGTTACTAAAATGAACGACATGCGTGTTTTGCTTTATACCATTTTTCTTTTTTTGCCTTTGCCTTGGTGGTTAGAATACATCCTTTCACTTTCATTTTCAATTTCAATAATCGATATTCAATATTGCTATGATATAAATGCTCAGTCCTCTCTCTCTCTCTCTCCATAGATTTGCATTCCAAGACCATCGCTATGAAAGAATTAATTCTCGGATTAGGTAAGGTTTACGGGCAGAGAAAGAAAGGGAAACCGTATCATATCCAAGCAACACGACCGTCTCAATCAAAAAAAGCAATTTTGCGAGAGGAAAAACCTCGTTTTAACGGTGGAGATTCTGATGTTTGCAAGAGGGAAAACCCTTTGTTTTAACGGCTTCGAAAACAAAAGCCCAATTCTTGACACCTTATCGAGGGGCATAAACCATTATTTTATGCACGAAAAAGTGGGGCCACCATAATTGCTAAGACTTTTCTATTTAGTGGGCCGCCTTTAAAATGGTGTTATTATGCAGCGGACTAGTGCCAAATTGCGAAAGATGCCGACGTCTCCCCGCGATGGTGGGAACAGAGAGATGGCGAGGTGGGAAAAAATAGAGAGGAATGTTGACCACATGACCAGGCCGCCATCCAAAAAAAAAAGCCAAAAAAGCTTGTTTTACTATTCTATTCACGAGGGATTACCCATGAGAGATCTCTGTCAATCCCCACTTAGCTACTTAACATTAGGATGGTGTGCTGGGCTCTATCTTGTTTCTTCTCCCTATGTAAAAGTATAAGTGGAATGCGCGTGGATGAGTTGCCTTGGTCGGGGACGCGCGGTGTACCTTCGTCCAGGGAGATCACTAGGGGAGCGCTCGAGTGCAAGTCCACCATCATACCCAATTGAAACCCGCTTAAAAGCTTTAGCCAATATGCTATCTCTACTCAAGAATTCTCCTTTTGCGCTCAGCCCAAATTTGGCCATTGTTGGTGTGGACAGCTTATACCCTTTGACATCCACCTCGACCGTCTTAGCCTAGCCAAGCTTGGTGGGGAGTCGGGGGAGAACATATGTCATCTTGATTAAGGAGTCACATGGAAGATTCATGATTTGAGATATTTTATCAAATACCACCAACTCGTTGGGAGAGCGAGCCACAAAATACCATAGGCTTTGATAGTATCAGTTGGAGACACACAACGAAAGCTTGAGACATTCACTTGAAAAATCACTAAGGGGGTGTCCAAGTTCGAACCCATTAATATATATATATATAGTTCAATCAATCTTCATTGAATACTTAAGTCATTGAATTATGAGTAAACTTGGATATAGAGGAAAATAGTTCAAAAAGTCATAAACCTATTGTACAATGGTCAATTTGATCATGACCATTTCAATTTAGTCAATTAGTGTTAAAAATTTTTAAGATTAAATTGGTCAAAATGAAAAAAAATTTAAGATTGAATTGGAAGTTGTACAATAGGTTTGGGATTTTTTGGACCATTTTCCCCCACTTTACATCACATCTTGATGTGAAACTTCTTTCGCATACACTCTCTTATACATGCAAATTAACATAACTATTTATAACTCTAACTCTATTGTTCTAAAGATCGATGCTTTTAAGACATACGTGCTAGGATGGAAGTCTCATAACTCATCTTTAAAAGGATGCATGTCTTAAAATGACAATCTCGGATCATCATTTCATCTTAAATAAAAGAAACCATTGATAACTATTGTCTATTGGATCAAAAAGTCTATTTCATTCATTGTATAAGAAAATTCACTTGAGGTGTCCTTCGACGTTAGCTATCACAAATGTTGCATACCGTGTGCAAAAAAAGAAAAAAATGAAGCACGTTTCAAGTTTCCCCATCAATTATTCAAGTCTAATTCACACCAGCTGAATTTCAGAAATCATAGCGCGATTGATCTTTTCTTCCTGCGTTCATTGGTTCCTTGATCGCAATTTGACTTTTCACAACGCAAAATTCAAAGCCAAAAAAGGAAAATATAAAGTTCGTATTGGTACAGGAAAAATCATTTGTCGTCCCCCAAAAGAAGAAGAAGAAGAAAGATAGAAAAAGTAAGTCCGCTGGGAATCACATTATTGTCCACACCCTCTTGCGTGGCTCTGGGACGGACCACGTCAGACATCGCTTCGAAAGAACAGCTGACCAAAGGTCAAGAGTCCCTTTTGTTTTGGGATGAACGCATAAGGATTCTTGCCTTAAAGGTACCTACTTTCATGTATTTTTCTTCAATTAAATCATGTAATATTTGTTCGATTATATCCAAAATATGATGCTCAATTATAATTTTTACTAGTCTTTAGTAATTCAATTCATTTAGAGCAGTTTGCTCAAGCATTCTTGGAATTTAATTACAAGAAAAGCCACAAAAAACACTAAGCTTTGTCCATTATGGCATATTTATCCCAAACTATCTTTTGTGATACCAAAAATTTCAAATTTACATCCATATAATACATTTATTTTAAACTTTTCTATGGCATAAATTTTGAGTAAAGTGTTGTTTAGATATAAATTTGGGATTTTTTATGTCATAAGAAAAAATTTGAGATGAATATGTCACATTATATAAATTTATATTAAATGCGTGTTATAACAAAAGTTTGAAACTCGAAGAATCGATGAGAAGTCCATCGTTGTTCTTCCCTTGTAAAGAAAAGCAAAAGAAATGGGAAAAACGATAATATGATAATAGAAAAAAAAAAAACACCAGAAAATGGAAGGAGAAAGGATTCTAGGGCAGACCATAATTCCCAAAGGCCAGAGGAAAAGTACCTCTTGCAGACAGACATTTACAGAGTCCCACGTACAGAAGAGGAGTTCCAAACTTCCCCCTTCGCGCTTCTGGGATTGGCCCCTACCATCGTGCCACCCACATAATGGCGCACCAATCCCAATGGCCCAACCAATAATTAAGCCACTTTGCACGCTTCAAAGCTTTGAATTCTCGTCCAAACTCCACTTCACATGGATCGGATCTATAACCGACATGTAAATACATCAATAACGAACGTAATTTTTTCATAATCAATGATTTTGATTACATTAGGTTTCAGCAAAAATTTCTTCTTATCGATGTCCATGATTTGCTCGTTTGACTTCTATCGTATCATGTGTCCACGTGTATTGAACTTGACTACACTATGAGCACATGACAACATAAATGACTTTATAGAGGCATTTGCACCCAAACATTAGTTAAGCATGTCTAAATGTGCACTTAATGGTTTAGGAGGATCAACTTATGCACACCATGCGCAATTATATAAGCAAACTAATTTGGCCATATATATATATATTCTTAATCGCATGATATGGATACATCGTGCTTACATATCATGTTGTGAAAATCGCTTGCGATCTAAATTGAATTCTTAGGTGCTTTTGCAACACCATGTTTAGACCCACCTTGACTATAAAAATTCCTTTGTTTTTCTTTTGAAGACATGTGGCCTTGGATCTAGCTCACAAGCGGTCACATTTGACCTTGCTATCATCCTGCATAGGTGAGGACAAAGTCGAAATTTTGAAAGTTTAGCGAGGGTAAAGTTGGAAAGGAGAAAAAATCGTTAGCATTTCGGGAAAATTGCTTGAAGCCAAAGTCGGGTATGACTCGCATTAGGTTAAGAGATAAGTGCACTATAAATCCTTAAACTAATCATGAAAGTGCAATTAAATGTTAAAATGTTTAAGAAGTGTAATTAAGTCTTAAAACTTGTCACCAAAGTATAATTTAAGTTTTAAAACTTGTTAAATTTTGATTTAATCAAATTATTCCATTGATTCCACTATTTGAAAGTTTTATGGTTAAATTAGGAGTCGATTGCACTTTTGTAACAAAGTATATAATTTAATTGTACTTTTTAAAAATTTTAAAATTCAATCGTATTTTTCGTGACAAATTCACGATACACTTATACCTATTTAAAAAAATGCTAAATTTGACTCAAAATTTCGTAGAAATTTTGTTTGCCAAAACACCTCTCGAGTCGGGTTCAAAAAGTCTTTGGGGGGTCCCGTCCGAAGACCATCTGGGAAGTGCTGGCGTCAAAGCTGATCGTACCCATGTCCCACGGCGCTCGTCCCCAATTCCCCATCAGGCCCCTCGTAAAAAAGCTGCAAACCTGCATAGCCTGGGAACAAGAAGAGGGGAAAGGAAGGAAGTAAGGAGGGAGGGCCCCCCTGGCAGTACAGTAGGTGGCAGAACAGAACCACAGCTAAGGATGAGAGGAGAGGAGGGGTTCCTTGCTTGCTGGACAGAAAGGGCAACAACGTAGGATGGTCCACGGCATGGCAGCAAGTGCCAAGAAAAGAAAGAGCTCCGGAGGACCACCGCAGCAGCAGCAGCAGCAGCACCACCACCCTCCCTCCCCTCGACCTACGATCGTCGTGATACGAACCTGACCGAAGCAGGATCAGGGCACGGCCGGACAGAAGTCTCGCGCAAGTCCCGAACCCAGGCGACCCGAAATGTGGACTGTTGCTGACGCGATCCCAGGCCTGACCGCACCCCGCCTTTTATGGGTGGTGCTTCCTACTCCTGCGAATTGACCCCCGTGCCCTCCTTCCCTCGCGCTTCGGTCAGATAAGATTGATTGGCTTCTTTTTTTCCTTCTTGCTGAGGTGTGAGTTATGTGGGGGTGTGGACGTCACACGGGGGTTCTTTCTGAGCGTGTCTGGGGTGGTGCTGGAGTTGGGGATTTTCCGTGCTTACCCTCCTCCTGGGTTCGCGTAATTCTTATGTAAGATGTATGGGGCTCGAAAGTTGAAGTGTACCGAAATATCGGATGGGGTTCTTGCTGATCTTGAATAATTGAACTTTGAAATAGTTTGCAAGAATTTATTGATGGTAGGGATAATCGGTTTCCTGTCTGGTTTGATTCCCAAAATTAGGAACTGAGCACTAGACCTATTAATTCTAGGATCATGAATTGAACGGATGGTTCAGTTCCAATCCAATGAAACTGGTCAATTGTTTTCCCCAATGCCTTATGTTATGAAGAAATAAAAAAAAGATGGTTAGTTTTATTTTTTTTAAGAAACTAAAAAAAAGAGCATATATAGTCGATCTGATCCGATCAGCTTAGTTTGGTTCGATTCCTCTTTGGAATTGAAAACCGGACCGCCCATATATTGGTTCTACTTTTAGGAACTGAGAATCGAACCGACACTTTCAGGAATCATACCAAATTAGCTGGTTTGATTCGGTTTAGGCGACTTTTGGTTCGGGCGATCCATTTTGCACTCTCTTAGCTACTTGCTTGTTTTTTCTTAATCATGAAACATTGCTATAAGGAGATAAATCTGGCAAATATCGGTATCCGGCTAACTATCATGATGGATCCGAAATGAGACAAATTTTTTCCCTGATTACGTAAGGCGCAAAAAGGTTAGTAACATACCTGGACCTTAATGTGATCAGTATAATCTATAAAATATATGAGCCACGCTATTTCCCTTTTGGCAATTTGAGCTCTATGGAGCAATAGTGGGGTTTAGGCTACTCTGCTTATATTCCTCTTTCATTTGTCTAATGAACTTCGATGTTAAATTCGATGTGCGTTTCCACTTGATTCATCCATTCGCACACGAATCTAGCAGTGTGATCTCGAGATGAGATGACCCAACCTCTATATGTTTATTCTCGGCCGCAACAATCTCCTCATGAAATTCACATTTTTCATTGCATGGAACCATTGATCTTTAAGAAGCACAAGTACATCAAGACAATCGAATGTGTGGCCTTTAACTCCCCCGCCATGTCAGGTCATCTCTGACTTGAACTCGAATCGGTCCGACCCGACTTGACCCAGATAGACTTTATTATGATTAGGAGATCGTTTTATGTCTAGTATATTGCGCACGGGTGCGCAGTGTACACCCCCTTCGAGAAAGTACAAGCCGAGAGAGGCCAAGGAATGGTGACGTCATGGGTTGCATACATATATGTTATATCATATTAAATATACATATATATAATATATTTATATATAAATTATATATTGGGGAGAGAGAGAATAGCATTGGGGGCAAACGGCAAGGGCAGCAAAAGAGGGGGGGCGGGGGAGAGAGGAAAACACTAAAAAGGCTTTTGGACCACCTCCTTCCTTTCCAATGGACAAAAATTAAAGCTTACTATTATATGTGTTTTTTCTCTCTCTTTAAGATCCCCACTCTCGCGGGTCGGCGCGTCCACGTGACGCGCTCCTCTCCCAAAAGTTAGGGTTCATTTGTTTGTTTTGTGGTGGTGTTTGCGTCCGTAATTAATTCGTACCCACAAATTAGGGCCCCATTAGTGTTCGGGACCGTTTTTGACATAACGGTTGAAAGGGAACTGAAAGAATAGAAGGATGCATAATGTTTTCTGATTTCAAATTACGTTGATTCGGTGAGTCGCGTGCTGTCAGATGAAGATGCGATAGAGATCTTGGTAGTCTCTGTCTATGCTAATAATCAGTACTGAAAATGTTACGCGTCAACAGCTTGGAATGCGAATGAACTAAATGAGGGTTGGAGGATTTTATTCAATCTCGATGCATAAATCATGGAAGAATTAGATGGGAATTGCATGAATAGAACTCAATTGAAATGAAGCTTTTTGACTCAGCGAGCCGCGTATTGTTAGGTGAAGATGTGATGAAGATTTCGACAGTCTTTGTCTATGTTGATAATTAGTACCGGGAATGTTACGCGTTAATAGCTCGGAATGTGAATGAAATAAATGAGGGTTGGAGGATTTTATTTAATCTTGATGCATAAATCATGGAAGAATTAGATGGAAATTACGTGAATGGAACTCAGCTGAAATGGAGCTCTTTCACTCAGCTTTCACACAGAAAAGGGTAAGCCAATCACTACCTTAATAAGGTCATTATGCATAGGATCATGGAAGGCAATCAACTATTTTAGATAGAAAATTTTTTACATAAAGAGAGAGAGTTTAGGAGTGCAAACTTGGGACACATGGAAGTATGCTTATGAAAATTTGCTTTTAGGACAATAATGAGGATGAAGAAGAGTCAAGTACGAGGCGTACGTACGCAAGTTCCTCCATTAAAGCTTCTTGGTTCCAAAAAAATATAATATAAAAAAAATTCAAATTATATTCATTATGATATAAATACCTTAAATTTTTTTTTGTGTGTCACTAAAATTACTAGATTTGCCCACTCTAACATAAATATCTCAAATATTTTTTGGTCACAAAAAATTCAAACTTATACATATATGACGTAACTATTTATTTCAGTGTCATCTATGTGGTATAAATTTATAATTTTTTATGACATAAAAAAAAGATTAAGACTATAACTCTGGGTTACTAGTGACTCGAAAAAGGTTTGAGGTATATACGTCGCAATAAGCTTAATTTGAAATTTTTGTTGGTGACGTTAACCTTTCGTTTGAAGAACGATTGATGTTGAGAAAAATTGAAAAGTCTCTGGTGATGCCAAACTCCACGGGGAGGCGCGGCACGCGCGTGGACTCGAGGCATTATGCCCACCAAAAAAACAAATTAAAAAGGCCAAGAGGAAAAAAGGAGGGAGAAAAATTAAAAGGAGATGCGGTCCCATCTTTTGTTTTGTGGGGGCGTGTCTAGAGAGAGAGAGAGAGAGAGAGAGAGAGGGATGGGAAGGGGGGGTAACTTTAATAGGGCGAATTAATTAGGAATTAGATGGGAGAGGGGGAAAGCATTGGACCACCTCATCTCTTCTTCCATGCACAGTCCCTTATTTTGGGAACATTGCCAAACAACCCACCAATCGCATCTCATTCTTTCCCTGTCTCTCTCTCTCTCTCTCTCCCGAAAAACCCTCATTTCCACTATAATTCCCCTCCAAAAAGAAAAGGGAAAATAAAAAAAGAAATGAAACCCATTTTCTCTTTCTCTCTCTAGAGATTGAGTCTTGGTGAAAGTTTCCATCTTTTTTAATGGGGGTCTGTGGAGAGAGAGAGAGAGAGAGTCGGACACATGAAAGAGAATGCCCCCACCAAAAACCAAGATCCCAAGAACTCCAAAGGAAAGTCACCTCTGAAAACAATCTGGAAAAAGCCTGCCACAACTCCCCCCCTATTTAGGTACTCTGTCTTCCCCTTCTTGGGATTTGTGACCTACAAAGATTTGCCCCCCCAATTCTTATTCCTTTTTCTTCTATTTTATGCATGGCGCGTTATCATTTCATGCGCTCTCCCCCTCTCCTTGTATCTTTCCATGCTTGACCGAGAAAAAGAATAATTAGAAAAGGGACTTTCTTATTATTCATATAGGGCTTTTGTCATAAACAAGGGTTTTGTTCCCACAACCTACAAGATATAAAAAATTGTGCATTTCGCCAGCATGAACGAAAAGGGGAGGCTGGAGAAATGTATGTTTGTCATGTGGCTGCTTGTGGGTTGTGAGTTGTGGGTTGTTGTTCATCATCTGGGCAAAAGATAAGAGACCGAGAGGTGCCGATGCTTCCTGATGCAGAGGATTAGAGCCCCCCTCTCCGGGGCTATTATTATTATTATTATTATTTTCTTAGGTTGTTGGGGGCGTGGAAATAATTGAGGAGGGCAAATAGATCATTTTGGTTGCTCTAGGAAGTCTAATTTGGATGTATTTATGTCGTGGTGCATTGACCCACTCGAGAGAAGAGAGAGAGAGAGAGAGTTTGTGTGATGATCGTGCCTAGGGAGGAGGCCATCATCATCATCTTCTGATCCCCCCCTCGATCTCTCTCTATATCTGTGAGAGCTGGAGCATCTGATAAATTCCCTCTCTCTCTCTCTCTCTTCCTAGGTTGAGCTTTCCATGGCGTACCGACGCCATACCATGTTTGCTCGTTGACAGTACGACAAAGCAGCTCCCCCACTTCCTTTCTTTTCCTCTCTCCTGACCGCCATCATATCATCATCATCATCATCATCATCTCAGCCCCCAATAATTCCCACTCCTCGTTCAACTGGTAAGAACTCTCACTCCTCTCTCTTTTCTTCTCTCTGTCTGTCTCTCAAAAAGGGTATGAGCTGCAGGGATCTAAAGCTCGACACATCCCACCTGATCGAATCACCAAAGGACTTGGGTTTTCCTTTCTTTCTTTGATCCTTCACCTCTTTGAAAGATCTGCCGCTCTCTCTCACTCTCTCTCCCTCTCTCTCACTCGTTAGTTTTATTGGGAAGTTTCTTGCTCTTCCCATTTCCTCCCTACCTTTCTGAAGAAATCAAAAGTTGCAGCAGAAAGGACAAACCTTTTGCCATCAGAAAGTCCAGAAGCAGAAGGCAACTCTTGCCGATACAATAACCCCAGAAAAAGAAGCGGAGAAAAGGAAAAAAGGGAAAGAGAGAAAACAACATTTTTCGGCCATTTCTATAGGCTCATGTGCAGTGAAGAGAAATCGAGCAACATGGTGGTCTCGCCCTCAAGCACCGGTGGGTTTTGCTACTCCGACTTATCTTCTTCCCACAACCCGGTGATCCAGACTCAGCCCCATCTGGTGAGTCAAATCCAGAGCTACGACTCCGGCTCCGAGATCTTCAACTTGGCCTCCGGCATGGACATGATCGGCTTCCCCAAGGACGGTCTGCCGAATCACCCTCCCCAGAACCACGTCGCGGCGACGAACGCTCTCTTGTGGAAAGGCAATGACTTCTTCGCCAAAACTGTGAGCCCCAACAACAATAGCCAAAGTGGACCTTCATCGACAAAAACGGTGGCAGTAGCGGGGCTTGATGACTCCGCGGCGAGCGAATTCTACCGGCATGAATTCAACAAGCCCAGTTTCACGTCGGCCAATCAGAATCTGATGGCGGCAGCAGCGACGACTTCTCAAGACGACTCAGCGTCTGCTTGGCAAGAGAGCAATAAGCTTGTGGTGGACGATTCTTCCATAAGGTGTGTCTTTCCATGTGAAGGGAACGAGAGGCCGAGTCAAGGCCTGTCGCTCTCGCTCTCCTCGACCAACCCTTCAAGCATCGGACTCCAATCCTTCGAACTGAGGCAGGCCAACACTAGTGGTGGTGGCCATCACAGTGATCATCATCAGCATCAAGGCGACATGAGATTGTTTGCTGCTTCGACTTCGAGAGAAGGGTTCTTCGGGAAGTCCAATTTGGGGGGTCATATTCCCCAACAGCAAGCGATGATGATGATGCATCAACAAGCCGGGCAGTTTCCGCTGAGGAATTCAAAGTATTTGGGTCCTGCTCAGGAGCTTCTGAACGAGTTTTGCAGCCTCGGGGCTAAGAAAAGTGACTTGACAAAGCATCAAAAGCCCAACAAAACCAAAGCTTGGGATGATCAAGATGGCGATAACAGCGGACCGAGTGGGTCTTCAAAGCAACAGTCCCTCGGGTCACTCGAGTTCATGGAGTTGCAGAAGAGGAAGACAAAGCTGCTTTCAATGCTCGACGAGGTTTATTTGTGTTTTTCTGGGGTCTCCTTTTTTTTATCTGTTTGCTCTCTTATACAAGCAAGGATGAAACAAACACATGATATGCATGATTCACCAAGTTCAGACACAGAAAAGTTTGAAACTTTTTTTTTTTAAGTGGTTGGTGTGTATGATTGATTCTTGAGCTAATTAAGCAACTGAGGGGGGCCTTCCAATTAATGCTCACATCCTGCCAATTCTTTCCCCCTTTTTAATTACTTCAGAAATTTCTATTCCTTTTCCTTTTCATGGCATATGCATAAACGTTTATGTTGTTCTAACAAGATTCAGCAACTAACTTTTCGAAGTCCCGTTTCTTATTCCCTCCCCTCTTCTGCAATCTCTAGCTGATTAATAACCTTGGACTTCATATAGGTGGATAGAAGATACAGGCACTACTGCGATCAAATGAAGGCCGTGGTGTCGTCCTTCGAGGCTGTGGCAGGGAATGGGGCGGCGACAGTCTACTCGGCGCTGGCCTCGAAGGCCATGTCGAGGCACTTCCGGTGCCTAAGGGATGGGATCGTGGGCCAGATCCAGGCTACGAAGAAGGCCATGGGGGAGAAGGACCTCGTGTCGCCAGGGACAACGAGGGGTGAGACACCGCGGCTGAAGATCATCGACCAAACCCTGAGGCAACAGAGGGCGTTCCAGCAAATGACCATGATGGACAACCACCCCTGGCGGCCCCAGAGAGGCCTGCCGGAGCGGTCGGTGTCAGTCCTCCGTGCCTGGCTCTTTGAACACTTTCTACACCCGTAAGTACTTCCATCCATCCTTCCATTCATCCATATCCACCCATCTATCTATCCGTCTGCCGATTTACCTAGTCGTGAAAGTTTCGGGCTTTATCAGTGGGAGAGTATAGTGTCAAGTGGTGCTGTTCTATTTAGCGACTGTTTGCGCGAGAGCAAATTTGGGCTCTCAATCATTAGCTTGCCTAAAACAATGCCATTCCCTTTTGGTAGTTTCTGTCCAACCATCTTTCAGATTCCACATATTCTTTTGTCATTTTAATCACACGAAACATCTTTAGCCTCTCTTTGGATCATATAGTTCTCTCCAAACTCTCTTGTTCCTCCCTGATCCTGCTTCTGCTGCATTGAACCCATCTCTCTCTCTCTCTCTCTCTCTCTCTCTCTCTCTCTCTCTCTCTCTGTAAGTATCTAAAATCAACAAGCTGAAGGTGTGTTTCATGGGGGGCTGTCTGTCTTTTGCAGGTATCCAAGCGATGTTGATAAGCATATTTTGGCTCGCCAAACAGGCCTATCGAGGAGCCAGGCACGTCCACATCGTTCTATGTTACTTTCTCTTTCGTTTCATCCGAAATACTTTAACGTCCTCAAATGGGATAGGGATTAAAAAAAGAAGAACATACCCCATCATCATCATTAACGTGTACCCTAACAACAAAAACCCTAGCGCTTATAATATTTATCGCGATAATTTATTTTTTTTCCCTACACAATTGATAATTTATTTTTTTTCCCTACGCAATTTCACGTTTTTCTTTAATATATACTAATGCAGGTGTCCAATTGGTTTATTAATGCGAGAGTGAGGCTGTGGAAGCCCATGGTGGAGGAGATGTACATGGAAGAAACAAAGGAGCACGACAACATGGGATCCTCAGACGGGGCCGTGGATCTCGAAAACGATGGCCGGCCGAATAACCATAACCGTGAGGCGACGCGCGTCGAGGATCAAAAGCCGACCATGGATCAGTTGGTCCGGATTGAATCTGAATGCCTCTCCTCCATCATCACCAGCCCCGACAAGAGCGACCAGCACCACCACTCCAAGATGGCCGCCGCAAGAGCCCTGCAGAACCACCACAACCACCACTTGCACCTGCAGAACTCTGGTTTCGGGCGCGTCAGTGATGCATACGGGGGCATGGAGATTGACTTCTCGTCCTATAACCACCACCACCCCGCGACCTCAGCAGCCCCCTACAGCAACAACGGCGACGCAAGCAATCAGAACTTCAATGGGAGCGGGGGCAGCGGCGTGTCACTGACATTGGGGCTGCAGCAGCATGGAGGCCCGAGCCACGGGGTGAGCCTGGCGTTCTCGTCGGTATCGCAGAGCTCGCTGTTTTACCCTCGAGACCACATCGAAGACTGCCACCCGGTTCAGTACTCGCTTCTGGACGGCGAAGGGCAAACCCTGCCCTACAGGAACTTGATGGGAGCTCAGCTGCTCCACGATCTGGCCGGTTAAGAATGGGAGATAGGAAAAAAGCATCAAATCGCTTCATTGCAATATGGATATATATTTCTGGTAGGGGTTTTTATCATGAAAGATGACGATAATATATATATGTGTTAGGTTATATATATTTAGGTATAGATTGAATACCCCATACATGGCCAAAAAAAAAAGCAAGAAAGAAAAGAAAAGAAAACAAAGGTATTCGAGACGTACTTTTGCTAGGTGCTAGATGCCTACTATGAATCATTGTTTTTTTGGCCTTTTTTACCATGCATATGGTTGGCAACTTCGCTATCGTTTTGGTCTTTTGTTTATAATTTCTTCTAATGGGGATTGGAAGGATTACAACATCTAGCTCGCGACAGGCCACTCTTTCGGAGCTGCACTCGATTAAATGCAAGCATCATGCACGAAGATTTTTCTCGTGATTTGTCCTTTTTTTCTCTCGAGGAGATTCACATCTTGTGGCTGATTTTTCGACCTGGATTTCCAAGGGTTCTTGACGTTCACAGGACCCTTTTAGATATTTAAGTATGGAGAGAGGGGTCATTTGGGGTGTTTGTTTTTGTCCTTGGAGATTAAGACATTTCGTGGGTGTTTAGAGAACAAAATATCAGAGATCCTTTCTTGGGTTTTCTTGAGGGGCGTGTGGTCCCTCGGATGGGTGATCTTTCGTGCCAATAAGTTGCTTTGCTTTATGATTTGTCCACTTTGGACGGTTTATGCTGTTGCCCTTGGCTAAGGGGGAAAAAAGGTGCTTTTTTTACTACCCTTTTGTTTCTTTGGTTAAAGAAACTTGCGATTTCTTCTTCTTTTTGTGGGGGAACAATAGTTAGATGTTCCTGTTTTTTCTTTTTCCCTGAGTTTCTTGGTTTACTTCTTGTACTAGGGTTTCGTTTTCTATGATACGTCACGTGAATATTAATGTTTCTGATCAGGTGGGATCTTCTTCTTCTTTTTTCTGATAATTTTACTATGACATTCTGCTAGAACTAGTTATTAATGTTCATAACTGGATGTTACCATGTGGGATCTTGCTCAACAGTGGTTTCTTGTCTTAATCACGAAATCAATGTTCAAATGCACTTGTTTGTATCATAGCGTGACTAAAGCAAATGACATCCGCTTGTCGTGCCGACACATGCATTAATTCGATTGAACAGTGGCAATTATCGGAGATAATTGATTTCGGTTGTTTGACCAAGCAATGAGGGGTTTTTCCTTGATAGCGGATCTTATATCTAACCTTCCAAGTTCATGTCCCTCCTTCATCGATCGCTCAGCACTAGTGCCATGCAAGTAATGTATGGACTTTAATTTTGCTTGGATGAACATCTAGTTTAATTCTGAGTTTTTTGTGTTCATTTGTTGCTCCGTACAAGCAATTTTAGGGGATTCAACAGCTAAAACATCAACAGTTTTCACGACATATATGATTTTCTACGTAGACATAGACATACTATCATATTCGTTCTAATATAAAGAAACTTCGACATTTGACTTTTAGGGAATGTAAATATAGGTATTACTAATTTTATGCATCATGGCGAACAAATTTTATCGAGCAAAGAGGGGAAAGAATTAAACGCAATTGGGAATAGTTTCTATTTGATTTTCAAGGTAGTAACAGATGTGCCGTCTTAATTATAGTGAGTAATATCCAACATGATTAGTTTCTAAACTTCTTATGCTGAATTTGTTCAAAGAATCACCGGCAAAGGAGCAAGAAACTGAATCTGGTAGATGGTGCCAAGCAATTACACTCACCGGACATTTTTCAGAGAAGCAGCTTAATGAACAATATGTGGTGTGAGAAAGTCTGCTTAGAATAGCATCTGATCTCAACTTGAAAATGATAGGTTTGATTACATTCTAGATACTGCCGTTGACGTATAGGCCATTCCTAAATATTATATTTACACGTACAAAATGAAAAACCTAACATAAGTCATGACCCCTCTTGTGATTTGATCGATGGATATAACTCATAATGATGGAGACAAATAAATCATGATACGATTGTTAGGATACAAAGATTGATTTTATGAGATCAATCATCAAGTGATATGTGGCCGACTATTCTTGCTGCACGGAGAGTTCACTCGATTCAGCCCCTGGTTGTTCACGGGCAAAGGAGGAGCCGGAATTCAATTCATCGTACCGAGTATAGGAGTAAGCAAAATAAGAAGACGGACTCTTGTAGCTGGAAACTCTCTAGTGCCCCAAAACATGCCTGATCGATTATCGGAAATCGACGAGAAGTACATCATAAACCTGGGTAGCGATACACTTTCTTAAGGCAAAGCAAGCTCCGAATCATGCGAAGATGATCAAACGACACTCACACGAAGCTTATCCAACAGGACCATGCTCATTTGAGTACAGATCGATCACTGATCCCCTGATCGATCTGCAAGCTCTTAGCGCCGGCCCTACCAAAGAGCTTGTTCATTACACAAGCACACAGACACACAGAGGACCACTCCTATGAATATTCTCTTGCGACGTGACATCCAGAACACGAACCCTATGAGCTCGAATTGATTCCCCTAAATTCACTCGCTGCAAATCTTCCCATTGGAAACATCGTCGGTAAGATACATCTTCGGGTACAAAACCCGGTAAGAGATGGGGACCTCCATACGTGTTCTTCTGCGTACTGAGTTTTGCTGGAGAAAAGGCTTTCATCAGTTTCAGGTCAATGTGTCCTTTGCCTACTTAGTTTTTCCCTTAATTACACGAAGTGAATTGATCATAAGAAGCAAGAAAACTGATCCCAAAACGTATGTGGAACCCGAGTATGCCAACTTTGGAAAGGTTGGTCCGTGCATAAGTACAAAATCTACTGCATTCATCTTAGTTGATTTTGAGATTTGGCAGGTCGCCTGTTTTAAAGTAGCTGAATTGGTGATAAATCCCGTCGGTAAAATAGGTCGTATAGAAAATGTTATAAGTTAATGGGATGATAATTTACCACTGCTTAAAACTCGGAGTCTAATGCTTAACCGAAACATTTTGACGAATCGGTAGGCCATTATGTGATGTTTAGGACTGAGTTGGCATCTGTACAATCGATTTAGGACGGATTGGACAATCTCCCCGAACTAAGCATTTCTTCTGTTTTCTCCGAGATGTTGAATCTCAACTAGAGATATTCATCCCCGACTCTCACCCGACTCTTGAGAAGTTGCAACCACGAGGACAATTGCAGAGGGTCTGTTGTCAAATAGGTTATGGATCCATCAATTTGGCCTCTCTATGTGTTGGATCTTCGTTAGGTATATGTACCGGCTCACTTGTCCCATGTTGCCAACCCAAACATTTTTCAATGGACTTTACAAGATGTCCTTATGCGCTAGAAGCATGCCTCTCCCGACCCCATCCATGGTGCTAGTACACGCCACCAAGCACAAAAAGGAAAGACAAGCTCATTAAAGGAAAAAGACATAAACTACAAGGACAAGAAATGAATGATTGCATCGGATAAAATTTACTTAATCTAACAATCCGTTTTTCCCATCGGTAAAAGAAGCTACCTAGATCTTACCCTTTGATCTGAGCAAATTCTTAAAAGGTTCAAAGAGGCAATAGGCGGGAGATTCGCCTTGAGGTGGGAGACCTCGTTTGCCCTTCATATTCCTTGGTTGGTGGGGAAGACAAATATCCATAAGCCAACAAGGGGTATGAGACATGCGGACACTGACATATTAAAATAAGGAATGCAGCCTAGCTGAGCTTTCTGTTAAGAGATTGTTGCAGGTAGTCCTCACAAATAGGCAACTACCCAAGTTTAAGGGGAAGTTTACGAAGAGTATATGAACTTCTCCTTTCTAATGATCCTTACGCTCGCCCTAAGTTCATACACCGCTAGAAGCCTGCCTCTTCCGGCCCCATCCATGGTGCTAGTACACGCCATCCAAGCACAAAAAGGAAAGACAAACTAATTAAAGAAAAAGGGCATAAACTACAAGGACAAGAAATGAATGATTGCATCGGATAGAATTTACTTAATCGAGCGAATGTTTGTCCTCGATAAAAGGAGCTACTTAGATATTGCCCCTTACACAGTGCTTGCTTGCTCTAGGTAGTTTAATAATTGCTTAAATTTCTCTTCCAATAATCATAGTCTCCAAAGCAGGGGGTAAGAGCTAGCTAGAGAGCTGTCAATCCATTTTGAAGGCCACCCTAATTTTCTAACTTGTCCTACTTTCTTTCATTGCACCTTCTGAGTGAATTAGTGATGGAGAAAGTACATGGTACAGAGATGCTTCCGGAGTGCGATCGTATTTTTCCACGAGGGGAAATGGGAAAGTCAATGGGAGAAGACGGGCTCTGGGCATCCTACTTTGGAACGACTGGCGTGGTTTCCGATCGTAATCCGATGATGTCGAAGGTCACTTGGACATGAACAGTAATACTGATGGAATTCCTCTTACCTTTCATCTCATTTCCTTGGTGCGGATCGTGCGCGGATATGGACAATGAGGCAAAGGATGGACCGAGGATTGGGGACAGGTGAATTTCTGAGGAAAGAGCCCAAATTATGGATATGTGGGAATGGTGTTGGAGCTCAGGAAGGCTCTAACAGTGGGCCCAAAATTGATTTTTTGGCCCAATCTATGACCTCAGAAGCAAACGCATGTATCTGGATTTTTATAGACCAAGGTTTTTCAAACTATGATTTAGGTAACATGGGATATCTGGACTTATGGATAAGTGCTTATACGGTTCGCAAAATTCAGGTTGAGTTATGAGAAACAGAGCCAAAAACATAATTCGTACATTCCGTGGTGCAAGGCGATAGATTTCTGTATGTCTGCTGACCCTTTGCTAGTTTTTGCAATGCCTAGCGAAGAAGATCGAGACATGAGGACCAGAGGGTGGTTGTGAATTTGTGCAATGGCATGCCGATTGAGTTCTTATGTAAGATACTTTCTGGACAAATAGTCTGTCTTTCGCCCACGGTGGCTGGTTCTCCAAATTAGCAGGTAACTAGATTCTACACTGCCTCAGATTCGGTTGCGTTTGATGCTTTCATTTTCTTTTTTCTCTGTCTCGGTGACTGAACAGTTCAGTAAGTATTATGTATGGTATAAGCTGTGGCCTGTGGAGTATATGCATGGTATAGTGACTACGTTTCCTCTGTTTGTCTTAGTCCTGAAATGCCTTACAGGACATGATTCTGCTCAAGAAAAGGTCCATCTGTGATCAAACTAGAAACAGATCGAACCAGAATAATTTCACGGCAGAAGATCTCACAAAACTTTCCAATAATTTCACAATGAGATTACAAACAAGGGTGCTAAACATATGTCGACATTATTTATACATTTCCTGGACAAATGTCTTTCAACATTCTCTAAAGCATTCTTTCTTGCAACTGGAAGAATGCTGGCGATGTGAAGAAGAAGAGGAAGAAGAAGAAGAAGCTCTGGCAATCACGGCAGCAATGGAATGAAAAGCCGTCGCAGCGATTCGGTACTTGACCTGCCCTCTTTTGGGAAGAGGCCTGCCTCTGACGAAGCAACCCCTGTTGCCCAACAATGCTGATGATGCAGCAACATCAGTGACCTTGCCGTTCATGGTGCTGGTGTTGGAGTGATCTCGAGGGCGAAAGATTTTGATGGGTTTTCTTCGAATCGGAGTTGCTTTTGGTTTTGCTCGAGTTGTGTGTGTGTTTTGCGTGAATGTGTTTGAAAAGTTTGGGAGCGTTATTTTGGTTTATATAGGGGAGAAAAACGGGATTTGGCTAAGACCGAGAGACTCAGTCATTGAGGGGGGTTGAGGGGGCATTACAGCGAGGACGACTAGCTGTACAAGATTCCTTTCTCTTGACTCGTCCTCCATTTCAGACAACTTGAGTCGTTTGCTGATTTTGTAAAGATCATCTGGCCTCAGCTGAGGCGCACAACCTAAACCGTTGGTTTTATTGGTGTGGCATCATGTTTTGAGCCTGTCTCTTGCTCATGAGCACGTGTGGCCTGGCTTCGGATTTTCCTTGCTGGCCTCCTAACCGGGAGTGGTAATTTTGGATGCGTCGGGGTGATATCTATATGCGAACATGATAAGTCACGGTGATAAGAAACGCGATACTAACATTATGAGAACAAGTGTAACTCAGGAAGTATACGAATGGCAATGATTGTTCCGACCCATCCTTTTATATACATGTATATACGTGCTTGAACTTCTATCTTATTGATAAAAGGTCGAGTTGTTGAGTGGTCAAATTAAATAACAACATGAGAGTAAAGGCATATTCAATTTTTAGGCCAACGAGTTCTTATAAGATTTCAATTGTTACAACGTCCACTCACCAATGATTATAGTTATATCGGATCAAATCAAAG
Organism: Angophora floribunda; assembly: GCA_014182895.1. Classification (NCBI taxonomy): domain Eukaryota; kingdom Viridiplantae; phylum Streptophyta; class Magnoliopsida; order Myrtales; family Myrtaceae; genus Angophora; species Angophora floribunda. The sequence continues at coordinate 21,685,196 of CM024708.1, read as the reverse complement.
TCCACATAATTCATCCCATTTGAGGTGGTGGCCAACTTGAATTGAATGAACCAATTTTCCCATTTAACCGTACCAAATCATTGGCGTGATTCCTAAACAACCTTTTTATGCCCCAATGACTCAATTACTAGGGCCTAGTTGCAGCAACTTTTTCGGCAAAACCTGAAGAACTAGGCTGCAATACAATGGGTGGATAAACAGAAGCAATGAAAAGGCATCCTTGGTGCTGGTTTCTGGGTTTCCTTTTGGCTTGTTGAGCTCTTTAGAAAAATGCAAGAGCTTGCTTTTACGTGCAACTTGACAATTGTAAATGAGCAAAAGTGTCAATGCTGTGCATGCTTGGACTCTAGCGAGCTTACAGGCTACAATAGCAAGATTCTGCGATATCTGCGTGTCCTTGTTTTCAGGGAGGACCTCCTCGGTAATGTCAAATGGAGCGCTTATTGTATTCTTTTTCTCTTGTTTTCTTCTGGGTTTGGTCCCCAACGGTTGAACCCCGCTTCGTTTCCCTTCAATACAGATAAACACTGCAGGGGTTCATCACGTGGTCCTTGGTCGAGCTGTGTACTTGCTGCTGTATCATCTCGTGGCGGACATCATCTGAAGAAAAGAGATCGCGAGAACCTTCTGCAGGTTCATCGATATCCATTAAATTCGACCGATGCATGATGCCATAGATGAACTCTCAAACGTGCCGACAAAGGAGTAAATTTTATTAGACAAATTACAGGGCTTTAGCAAGAATGTGAAGATGGAATTCCACAATTGACATACGTCACGGTATTTTCCTCAGTGAAATTGGCCATGAGAGTGCGATTTGCCTTTGGCTTCTTGAAGTACTTAATAAAGATGGTTTTCTTGAGTCCTAAACTTTGATCACGGCTGGTGAATGGTTGAATTATACGAGTGTCTGCTTGCAGGTTTGTGACTATTTTAATCCTAAAATGGTCGATCATTGATTCTCAAGGGTAGGGGCAATCGACGAGTCTAATATAGTTTGAGAAATGTATGTGGCAGCCTCTACTTGAGTAAGAGTTAGGTAACTTCCTATCAAGGTGGGTCGTATTGGAGAAAATCTCTCTCAACAGCAAAGCAATTCCAAAAATTGCTCTCAGTCAGATCAACACTAGTCGAGTGATGCACTCTCAGCAAGTATAGCAAGAGTTTCTAAAGTCGACAAACCCATTCTGTCTTTCTTTGTATAAAGGATTTTATCTCTCCATAATTAGAGGCCGTAGCTCACAAGTACTCGACCCTTCGTGGGAAGCCGCCTCCTCTCCTCACTGCTGTGCACACGTGCATCTACGGTGAGAACACGGCGTCATTGCTGATCTGATGATGGGATCCATTCAATGATTTGGAGTCATAGTCATCTTAAAGAATAGGTGCATGGTTATCTCAGAGGGAATAAACTTAATATTGTATGCTCTGGTGCCCTGCACCAAACCCTCAATGTCCAACAATCCAACAAAACGGGTTCTGGAATCAGGCCGCTGTTTTGCAACAAACCGACACTATATAGAGAGAACTATAATAAGAGATTTTTTTACCCTAGAATAGTGAGAAAATGAATCAGATAACCCGATGACATGCGAAAGTCTATCCCTACAGCCAGAGGGGTAGCGTTTCTGGTGGACAGCTTCGCTTCTCTAGGCCTCCCAACCCCCAAGTTGTGCAGCTCATTTTGTAGACTTTTTTCTCCTAAAACAGCATTAAATTATATCGGTGACGATTAGCTATGATGATTCGGATTAGAGCATTGAACTTAGGGAGGGTGGGCTTCTCTTTTCCCACCCTCTTTTGGGAAGTTACAGCTTCGGCCCAGCTCAAAAACCACTGGGAGGGATGACTCCATTGTTCTGTGCTTAAAATTTGAATTTCTTTCTGAGCTGGTAGATTTCTGGAATTATTTGTAAGTATAGAAGATTTTTGCATGAAACTTGTCGGGGGCACCTAGTAGAAGTTTACCTTTCTCTAAGAAGATTGTCAAGAGAGATTTCAAGTCCTAGCTTGTCAATATATCCATTGGACTCGGTTCAACACTGAAATTTAAGTCAATGACTTGAAAGCTAAGTATGATATATATTAACTGCTCCATACTTTACCAATTCCTTAATGTAGAATTTCTTTAACACAATTTACACATACATCTCAACAATTTCCCTCTCATATGTAAACTCAGTATTAGACCATCTCTTGCTTAATTCATGTGTCTTTTTACATCAAAATATCTCAATTTGAATCTCAAATGCCCCCTTCATCACTAGTAGTCTCTTTCTCTAGACTGAATTATAAAGGCAACCATTGAGCTTGCATTACTAGAATGCCCAATTAGGACACTACAATGTCCATTGCTCGAAAACTGTGTTGGTCACCAAATTTCTTCCTTGAGATATTCACCAAATACTAAAATAGATTGGGGGGCCCACTAATCTACCATTGATTTCGAGCTTGATCAGGACACTAAGGGTGCGCATGATAATGCTTATGTTCCTAGGAACAATTTCTGCTCAGAAATGATTCTTTTTTATTCTGTTCTCGAGAACAATTTCTGAGCATTTGAAGGCGTTTGGTAACTGTCCAAAATTTTTATTCCCAAGATAGAAATGCATTTGGTAAAACCTTAGAATTTATAGTCCAAAATATTTTCTTTTAATTTTTTAATGATTTAAATACATTTTTCTTTTTTATGTCTTTTGTCTTTTTCTTTTTTATTTTTCCCTTCCTCCATTGTGGCCAGTGAGGCTCGGCCTCACTAGACCAGGGCGAGGCCGACCTTGCGCCACCTAGGCAAGGTTGACACTTGCCAATGGCCCGGTGAGGCTCACTTGGCCTAGATCTGTGAGGTCAAGCTTGCCAGTGGTTAGGCAAGCTCGCTGGACCTCACCCAGCCACTCGTTGGCCACCGTCGACGCCGGTGATGGCGGCCGGTGGGCGGCGATGGGGCGGTAGTAGGCTAAGGGAGGAAGAAGAAAAGGAAAGAGAAGGGAAAGAGAAAGAGAAGACAAAAAAAGAAAGGGAAAAAAACTAATTCTTGAAATTGTTCCCGCGAACAAAAAGTAACTTTTTTTTTTATTCTTGATTCTGTTCCAAATCTATTTCTAGGAACAAAAATTTTAACAAACGGATTTATGTTCCAAATCTATTCTCGGAAACAAAAGAACAGGAATTTTCATTATTTGGCCGGTTACCAAACAGGCCCTAAAATGTCCACTACCTAAAAATGGCGTTGGTCATTTTCTTTGCTTGAGATATTCATCAAATACGAGAATAGATAGGGGGTCTACTAATCTACCATTGGCTCTGATATAATTATTGGGAGTATACGACATAATTTCAATACATTCTAGGGAGATAGCCAATATGGAGTTCAAATTTGAGCCCATGAACTTATTTAGTTGAATTCATTTTCACTTAAAAGTTTAAATCAATAAGTTCTAAACTAACTATAATATAGTAAGTGTTGCATCCAACACAAATTCTCTAATGTGAGACTTCTTTGATATAATTCACACGTGTATTTTAGAAAAACTGTGAACTCTCTTTTACTCTTTACAAATTGTTACTTTTTTTTAAACCTTTTGTGCTTCTTTCTACTGCTTTAAATTTATGAACTCCAATAAAAAATTTCCGTTCTTTATTATGTTCAATGATTTAGTTGTAGATATGGAATAATTAGTAAGGGCTCATTGGCAAAGATCTCTTCAATCCTCGTGATGAGGCAAGGATTGGGTAAGAATTGTTGGTGGGTTGTGCCCTTGTTGTATTGATTCCTGCATATTTAGATCAAGTGACTTAACAACTTTTTTCGATTCAATCACTAATTACTAACTAGTTTTAGGTTATCAATTCTCATTTGAATTACTTCTATAAAATCATTTGATTTTTTTTGTTATTTTATTTCTCTTTTATGCCTAACTTTACCTACTCTTATTGAATACCAACATTTATTTGTGTGGCTTACCAATTTTTCTCTCATTATATAACTTCTTTTGTTTTCTTGATTCTCGTTTGAATTGCTTATCAATGATTTTTATAAAATTTTGCAAATTTATCCACCTTTTTATGAAGTTACTGACTTTTATTTATTTCATTTACTAGTCTCTTAAATTTGCCAATTCTTTTTATTTATTACCAACATTAATTGAAGATTATTGATTTTTATGCGATTAAGTCAATTTTATAAGATAGCTGCCATAAATGAGGCAAAAAAATAAAGAAGTGCAACTCACATAGGTTCAAACTTATCATTAAGTGTCATTAGAATCTGTAGAATACATGTATGATCATGATATTTAGCAAACTTACAAGCATTAGGAATCATTTCCTATTATGGCTCAAATATAGCATACATGGAGGATAGAAAAATCGTTAATAGACCAACCTGTCTCCTAATACATGTGATGTAGATTCCCTCCCTAATAGCTGATATCGATGGATAATATCTAAAGTGGAATATCAGCTGACAAGAAGGTCCCAAGCTTCCTTTGTTGTATTGAGCCAACGAAGTTTATGGAAACTACATGAGTATTTGATGATTTTGTCCTCCATATGTTCAACACATTTGTCTTCAGTTTCACTAGTAATAGTAGTAGATGCACGAATATCACCATTGACGTAATGTCAAAAATTGTGTCCTCTCAAAAAATAGAAATTTCTTGAGTCTATATAATATAGTTTGATCCATTCAAAAGGATTTGAATGGGTAGTGAGACTTCCAATTTACCCATTATAGGAGCTTTACCAGCGAAAAAGAAACGGTAAAATGGATAAAGGATGTGAAGCGATTAGCACTTTGGAGGATAGATAAGGAGAAAATAATGTCGGACATAGATTCAGCACATATACTTTCAAAAGCGGTCCACACTTGTCAAAAAAGTGTCCGAAAATTTATCAAACTGGACCGATGATGATGCTGTAGGTGAACCGATCCAACTAAGGATGAATTGGCGAGCGGTAAAAGAGAAACAATTGGTCTAGCTAATTAGGCCAACTAGCTAACATGGCTCTTTATGTGACAAAAAATATTATGTGTCGCTGAGCAAGTAGATGACATGGCAAGATGGACATTTGAGTCTAATGTGACAACTGACGTGGCGGAAGACATGTCGGATGACAGGTCAAATGACGTGGTAGGATCTGACCTTGGAGGCAAGGTGATGTTGATGTTTGGTTGACGTGGGGATGACGTCGGCAATACGCTTGAAATAGCTTTTGGCGCGTGAAGTTGTGTGAAGGCGTGTGAGGCACATGGATCCGAGGGGTAGCGGTGAGTAGTGACGTATGCAATGTTGAATTGCATTGAAATTGCAGGATTCGTCTCGTCTAATGGCGGTGGCAAAGACGGTTTTTGGAAACAAGCAATGGAAATTGCCGCGACAATACATAAGAGTAGCAGGTTTCTGTGAAAAACAGGTTGCTTCGACCACCATGTAACAAACTCTATAGGCATTTCCTCATACAATGGTACCAAGATAAAACATAATGCGAACGAAAAATTGTGTAATTTTTATATATTTCTGTTTATATTGATGAATAGTACATGAACCTATTTATATACTTTACATAATAACCATCTAAGGCTATATGTTATAGTATCAATTACATTTAATTAATATTAATCATGGGAAATAATACATAATAAAGAAGATATGACAAATTTCCTGATATTTTTCGATGATCACTAACATAATTCTTTTCTCTAACTCATAGCAATATACAGAAATAACACAATTTGCTTCTCACCATTATTTCTTATCTCTCTTTTCATGAATTTTTCTTTTGTCGTTTACGCTCTCATGCGCTTGAGCTGTATGAACGTCACATGGGTATACTATACCTATCAAAGCTGACACTTTTGTTACTGTTGTGTCGATTCTGCTGCTGTATACGACGCCTGATGTGATGTGATGCTGGTATAAATACACCAGCAACAGCAAATTCCAGCAACGAGAGGATATAAAATATTCACGTGGACGTCTCATTTTCTTTTTGCTTACACGTCTCTCCAATAAGCTTCTTCTCCCCGGCCTCTTTTGTCGGAATTCTATCTTCTCGTGCGAATGAGCAAAAAGAAAAGAGAAGAAAAGAAATTCACAACCCAATTAGAGATTAGGGATGATTAAATGATTATGATGTATATGGCTTTGTTAGACAAAGCTATCCTATTAGAAAGATGTTGATGTGGAATCCTTGGCTATTTTTCTTGAACAAACTCATCAATTATCCTAATCAATACCACCATATTATGTCTAAATCGGAGTAGATATTTGGGAATCACTATTATAACTTGTCGCATTAATGAAATCGATCTTTCCTTTCCTTCAAAGCATGGCAAATGAGTAGAAATATAGTGCATGAGTGTATATGTATGATCAACCTCGGCAAAGTCATTAGAGCTTCAAGTCATTATAGAAGATGGACGTGAGATGGGAGAGTTACTCGGACTTTGAATAAAACCCATGAATCAAATAGAGAAGATAGGAACATCTGAATTATCGCATAAGATTAGGATTAATCGTGTCATTAGCAAGCTAATGCAAGTTGAAGTCGGCAGGTGTTTTTTTTAGTCCCTTGCTTCATTGCCCAATGACGAAAACCCTTACGCTCTTAAAGCTCTTCGGCTGGCTACGTGTTCTTCTCCGATTCCGTTCCAGATCACGTTCGTTCGTGGCGAAAACACGCAACGCTAGTGGTTCCATGGGCCCTTTATTCTTCTCATCAATCACTACAGCATTTGAATATAAATCAGATGATCCATTAAACTAATATAAGCCACAACGCACGCATGCGACATCTGTTCAACACGACGCTTTTGAGCAAGATACCAAAAGGGGTCGATCATCTTCCCATGAATTATGAATTGGAGATCCATGCGTCGTGGCATGCTCCGAGGAGGGATCGATTCGGCTCCCTTAGCTAAAGTCGTTTCGAGATGCTAGTGCGGTTGGACTTGCGGGACCTTCCTTGGCGACGCGTTGAACAGCTGATGGCCGATGATGGCTGGTTAGGTTAGGTCTTCCGATATTTCTGGAAATCAGTCAATGATTAAAGTTGTCCGAAGCTGGTGATTAGCCTCGAGTCAGTTCATCAAAGCGTGATCGTATGCTTTAGCCACGAGTCAAAGGTCAAAGATTAGTGAGCTGAGAATCCCCCCCCCAAGGTCGGACCAATATTGATTGATTAAGATAATCTTGTTTGACCTCTTTCGGTCCTCTTTTGTTAGTGGTAGGTATTTTGGAGAGGTCGCTTCGCCCTTTGAAAGGCCGCACGCACCATTTTCTGAGAATCCAATGAGATTTTACCTAATAATATACTTTGAAATTTGAATAGAAGGTTAATTCGCCGAATCTCGTTGAAAAAGTACATAACTCATTTTAATTTCTTCCGTCTACTCTTTTATATGACTCCTCATGAGGGTTACTGAGAGACTTATATCCCAAGCGTGCCCGCTTTCCCTCGCTTGAAGATGAACGGAAAATGCAAGAAAGTCCAACTAGGTATGCTCTGGGAAAGATTTTTAAATTGGGAAATATTAAAACAAGTATGCCAAACACACCCGTCAAGGGTCATTAGTGGCACTTTGAACTTGTAAAAAGTTCTATTAGAAGAACACTACTGTCTTGAAATATGCACTTTTCCAATTTTGAAAAATGCTTCAACTCGTGCTTTTACCATTTTTACTTATCTTAACTAGTGTCCTTAAAGTACTCACCGACTAGGCTTCTTTTTTTAATTAGAATAAAATCGAATGTATTGAAGTGATCAACAAATTTCTAATTTGGTATTAATTTGGACGAAGCCATTAACTAATTCAAACTTAGTAGCATATACATCAGCTTCAATGATGTCTTGATATTCCTATCCATAATTAAATATTTAACTCATGTGGAAGAGATATCAAGGTTTTTCTCCTGTGGGCAGGATTAACATAGGGAGATTAAATTACGAACAATAAATGACCAGCACTGGTTGACCAATCGCAAGAGCCAAAAGCAAATTAGTTCGTTTTTTCTTTTAATTTTTCCAAAAGAGGCACATTAGTCAAATCAACACGCAAAATGAACATGTGTGATGCACATGCACCTGTATTCTATATAACAATTTCTATCTGGACACCCACCAAGAAATTGATGGGAAAATTATCTTCTAGCCCCCAAAATAATAAAAATAAAGCGTAAATTCTTTTGCGCTTTTCTTTTTACTTTTCTAATTTCTCTTTGATGGATATAATTACAATTGAACGGATCCTATGATCTATTCGAAGCTTTGGACATCTTGATCCTCTTCTTGATCTCCTTTTCCAACTCTTCCTTGCCTCCCACCTCTTCTAGTTCCTGCTCAAACAAAGAGGGATACAAAATCAATACTTCTTTGATTCTTTCCGCTTTTGAATTACTTCATTCGCTCCATTTGCATCTCCAGCAAGCAAAGCAAGAAACTCAGGCCTACCTTCGGTCCCAAGAACAGTCCGTACGGCACCCCATCGAACTTGTCCGAGTGATGAAGCTATCGACACAATCAAAGAGCAGAAGCAAACATTAAGCAAATGATTCGACAATTCATCATGAAAAGAAGAATTTGATTTTCTGATTTCTATCATGGAATTTTACCTGGTGAGCAGCAGCAACTTTTCTCAAGTAGGGCACATTCGCAATTGGCCCTACCGGAAACCGCCGATGCACTAATCCGTCGTGCACGAACATGTAGGCCATCCCAAACATTGTAATCCCTAGACCCTGGAAATTCAAAGCCCGCCATCTCAACTAACCCGAAAGGAAAAGGAGAAGCCACTTCTATCTATCAGAATAAATCGGGATTTAATTATGCAAATTCCGTGCAAACGTGTTGAATGGGAAGTTGTTGGAAGGTGACATGGGAAAGTGATATGGGAGGTGACACGAGAGGCTTACCGCACCGAAACAGAGTCCTGGAAGCAAACCCCTGTGCAAGAATCCATAAGAGAGCAGAGCGATCGCAGGAATTGCATTGATGATCACGAAAACATCGTTGAGCTCGAAAGGACCTTCTCTCGGTTGATGGTGAGACTGCCGAACGGAACAAAAGAGAAAAAGAACAAAATGGGTGACCTCCATGATGAATGTTAAGTTCGATACAGAAGAAAAACAGAGTACTCTGCTTCAAGATGAACTTCAAATTGGACATTGCATTTTCTAATGGCCAAAGCGACCCACCTCGTGCATGTGCCACAGAGAGGCATGCCACAGTTCTCTATGAGCCCATCTTGCCCAATATTCCATCCCCACCTGAATTATTTTGTTTAACAAAACGAAGTTTAGTTGCAGCAAATGACAAACGTATTTTACCGCCTGATGTAGAGAGAAGCGTAATTGCATCAACAGAAAAACAACGTGAAGTTTTCAACCACTTACTGCGGCCCCCACAGAGAGAGCGAAAGTCCCAAACATTTCCAGAATAGGAAACTCTCCACCCTATGCAAACAAGGAAAAGAACATCACGATTCAGAACCCCCTTTTAACGAAATAATTACATGAATAAAACAGAGTATCTTATTTGCTTGGGATCATGGAACTCTATTTATGTTTACCTCCATCTGCCACGAGAACCGGTAATAAATGGACATGGCGGCCATTGAGCTTATCCCGAGGCTCGACATGATTGCTGCGATGAGGTACGTATGCCTTTCGATCCGTTTCCTGGCAAGCTTCTCTGCGACACGCGAGGTAATCGCGTGGTTCTCGTTCTCTGCAGGCCCTTTCTCTGTTTCTCTGTTCATCACCATGCAGAGTCTGGGGTTCTTGTTTCCCGGGGAGCGGTCATGTCTCTGCAGGTGAATCGCAAGAGAGAGAGGGACTACTAGTCGGGTCTGATTCGATTTTGGAGAGAGGAGAGGTCTTCGACCAGAAAGGGAAGCTGCGGTGGTGATGGACGAAGTGGATGTTGAAATTCCAATAGCCATTGATTGGCTCAGAGCTCAAAATTCAGAGCAAGAGCTTCAATGAATGATTCCATGTTCAAACTGAAAGTCGAGACCAACATACATATATATATATATATATATATATATTTATAATATATATTTATGCAAGAGAGAGAGAGAGAGAGAGAGAGAGGTATGGGTTGTATCTTGGGACTTGGTTTGGGGAGAGATTGTATAACTAACAGAAGGGAGATGTATTCAGACACGTTCCGAGTTTTTTCCAACATATTCTACCAAGGCTTTTCACGCGTTCTCCCCTTGGAGCCATGTTCTTATTATAATATTATATGTGAATTCGCTTCCTCGAGGAGGTAGCGTATTTAATTTTCCTTCCCATCTAAGTTCAATGAAAAAGCAATCTCGAGGACTTAATTTGAGAACATCATCTCTTTATTTAAATTTGACTTTCTTTTATCCTTTTTTTGACATCGATCACCCCAAGGATCATTCGTGCACTGACCAATACAGAGTGGGATGCAGTGATTGTACTCGAGATAAATCTATATCTAGATGGTCGCGATGAAACGGGGATTGTTTTCTTTGTTCAAAAGTGCCTGCTTCCCTTTTCTGGTATAGATGAAATAACTCCTCTTATCCGCAGCGTCTTTTTGCTTGGTTATATATGCTAATGCATCTTTGGAGGCCTCTGCACATGGGTGGATACCCTATGTTATAGAGAAAGTTACTGAAAATTGTCGATTTTTTTTTTTTTTTTTTATGACTCGGGAATCGTTGTACAGCCGGCAGCCGGCGACGTAAACCCGGGGAGGCACTAGCGTGGGGACCCACCTCCCACAGCACCTCACTTAAGTCGCGCAATGGGGGTGAGAAGTTTCGAACCTCTACCCTCCGAATAGGGAAAGCGAAGGCGCGAACCAACTCGTCAACTGTGGGATGGGTATCTCTTTTGTACCCAAAAAAAAAAACTTGATTTTGAGAATGTTGCACTCTCAGGACTCCTCTGATGGTTACATGAATCTAATTTTATGTTTGATTGTACGGTATAAAATGAAGCACCATTAATGCGTTGAAGGTGAATGATTCCATTGGGGGGTTTGAGTTACTAATGAATCTTGTAATTGTTTAATGACTTTTGTAGCATCTCAAGTTTCGGATCGAATGGAGTGGGTTTTTACATGAAATTGATAGATAAAGGACTACCTTCAAATGATCATCAATCGAGTAATTTTGGTGGAGATTCGGTTCACTTTGAATGAGCTGGCGGGTTCCCTCTAGTAGACCTGACAGTAGATTTGAACTCCAGTCAAAGAGTGATCCTTGAGATGCTTTTAGGACAGCGAAAGAAGAGTGCATGCCGAATCGTTCATTGAAAGAGGGAAAGTTCACTAGCAAAAGTGGGCCAACACTGAGGGTACTACATCACTAGAGTCCCACAATTTGATTACTTTTCCAAAAGTGAAGAACCACCCAAATGGTAACTACTAGTCCTCTTGGGGATATAGCTCACGCAAAAATGGATCGCCCGTTATTATTTGTTAATAAAAATTTCTCAAATCTTCTATTATAAAAATAAATCATATCCTCTAAATCATGAATCCTATAAGTTTGATCCTTCACTTCTTGTCATGTGATAGCAATAAATTCTTTGGATGAATCTAAAAGATGGGAATGAACAATAAGTATAGCAAGATCAAAAAATGTTACCATAAAAGGTTTACGCATTTTTCTGAGGAATGTTCAAACTAAAGTCGAATATAACTCACACACTCAATTCCAAATGTGACTAGTAGATCCAAAATAGGTGAGCCCATCAGCCTAACACCATCAAAACTTGAAGGTCTAGCAACCCTTCCACCAGCTTAGAAAACAACCAAAACTTCCAGAAGGAGTTCCACCTGGTGACCTAACAAATGGGAATGATTTCCCGTTGCTAGTAAGCTGCCCAAGTGATGTAATTTTTTAAAATTGACAATGTCGTGTGACACCTTCAAGACTCATAGCGACAGCCCAAATTCTTACTTAAATGATTAGATTAATCAAGTAAATGACATATGCTAGTAGATCTAGGGCCCATTACCTCTATCTTTTCATATGTAAAATTTTTCCCTTTGTTGCTTACGCAATTCAAGTAACAAAATGTGAGGATTACATTCTTTTGCTCAAAGATCATGTTCCCAGGCTCTCTCTCATTTTCTCTCATCTTTCTTTCTTTCTTTTAAGTATGCAACCTGTCAAACACCCACGATGCCATGTAGAAATGAAAACGATCCAAAGCATTTTATCATTATGATAATTTGATTTATGTACAAAAGAAATTGAGAGTGTTTACACTAAAAATGACCAAATGTTGATTACTATCAACAAGTGATAAATTTAATTGATGAGAGCAAAGTTTTGTGAATAGTTGAAGTCATCAATGAAAAGAATAGTCGATAACTATTTGGGAATGAAGTCATCAACATCAACATATAATGCCTAATAGCAATATTTTTTGAATATTTAAGCTCTTTTAGATAAGTGTTTAAGCATTGATAACTAAAGAAGTTATCAATATCAAACATTAGTTATCTAGGAATGAAGTCATCGGCATCATCCTGTAACTATTTAATAGCTATATTTTCAGATATGTAAACTCTTTTAGGTAAATGTTGACAAGTTAAAGAGTATTGACAACTAATCAAGTTATTGATAGCAAACATTAGTTATTTGGGATGAAGTCATCGACATTGACGTGTAATTATCTAATAGCAGTATTTTGGATATTTAAGCTCTTTTAGATGGAGTAGCTTCTTGTAGATAATGTAACTTCTTGTAACCACTATGAAATTATTTATTTATTTGAACTTATTAACTGCTTGTAACTATCAATTATAGTTTTTAAATAGTCACATTGTACTCTTTTAAACCCCTGATCAATCAACAACAAAAATATGCTATCTTTTAATTCCCGTACTTTAGTTGTAATTTTAGATATTTCATTATTGATTAAATTTTGGCAAAACAAAGAGTGAAGAAAATAAACTAAGTATGATGGAATAAATTCTAGGAATTATAATGATTTCAAACATAGAGGAAATGGTTAAATGACAAACATGATTATAATCTGTCTAGAAAACTACATCAACCTGAATGAAAAGATAATTTCAAGCTTATCTCAAGATGGACAAGCGCAGTTCACAACAAATTTGTCGGTTTACATGGGCATTGCAATCGTGGAGTGAACACATGTACATACAAGACACATTGCAATCGTGGAGTGAACACATGTACATACAAGACACCATGTGAGAGCACATGCACAAGGATGACATGCCACGGGAGAACACGCGCATGTTGAGAGTCTGCTTGTTTTATGAAAAAAAAAAATTCTTAAAATTAATTATTTAAATCAATTACCAAAATAAATAAACGAAAAATATTTTTATCATTTATGAAAAATTTTAAATATAAATTATTGTTGATAATGAAAATGTTTTTACTTACTAATTATATTGAATAATACAAGTGATTATTTTCAAAAAAAAATTCTAAATTATTGATTTTTCACAAAATAAATGAAGCCTTCTAATTGTTTGAAGTAGAAAAATGAGGACCATCGAGGTAGAGAAGCCCTAAGACGTTCCTATTCCATCCATATAACCAACAAAATTGCGGAATGAAATAATGTTAAATGATAATATTAAACTAAACGTGAACACACCGTACATAAAAAAATAGAAAAAGCGAAACAACCTTAGTATATACATTTGATGGATTATTCATAATACAATATGAAAAAACTACAAAAGTATACATCGAGTGAGAAAATTTCAAGATTCGAAATTCTTTTAAAAGGTAATGAAAACAAATTTTATTTTTAATTTGGAAGCATGAGAGAGAGAGAGAGAGAGAGAGAGAGATGAAACTGCTAATTAACCAATTAGACCATGATAAAATACTAGTAAAATAAGAGGTTATCTTTACTTATATATAGTTTGAAACATATATAATATCCCAGATCACATACGAAACATGTAATTAGCTTAATGTTCATCAGATAGAATTTTTATACGAATCGATACATGTGAGCTTTTAGTCCTTTAGATGTAGTGGATCGTAAAGAAGGCCTAAGGTTCAAATAATTTGGGTTTCGTGCACCAAGCGTACGTGAATGAAAGCTAAAAGCAAAATACACAAAATAGATCACCCCAAAACATGCTTATATTCAACTTGAAAAAGGAAAAATAAATCATCTTTATATATATTATTTTTTTTAGTGCGTGTAAAACGGGGGTTAGTGGTGGCCTAAATGAAATTGGCGGTTCATTTGGCAAGAAATACAATTTTGGAATTGGGTCAACAAATTGGTTGGTGATGCATGATGGTACCATCCGAAAAAAAAAAGGGACCTTAGACGAGGTAATATCTTGGGTAATATTTCTAGGGTTTTTTTACTTTGCTCGCCCATATTAATTCCCTGGCAGCTCGGTCACAAGAAAATGATTTTGTTATAAATTCCCTCGTTCGGGCATTGGATGACCTCAAAAATGGAGCGCTCGTCCGTAAAAGGTAAATTAACGTGGTGAATAGTGTCTTGTTAATCACGTGATATTACCACAATTTCTCTCCTTAATTTCGGAATTATAGTACATATGTCATGCATTAGAAGTTATTAGAATTTCATCCGGATCCATGCGATTTAAAATGGAGAACTCTGTATTTGCTGATGGACTTTTATAATGAAAAGTTCAAGTAAACTTAGGGGAGGTTTATGGCTTAATCAATACATGTAAGCATCATATACATCCCATGCATTCAGCAATTCTATTGTCCGAAGGTGTATTTTGGGCCCAAAGGTGAAGAAGCCAATGGCCCAAATCAGGCCCTAACAAAACATTTTACCAATCAGACCCAATCGATGGTAATGCTGACGAACTCGTTGGTTACGTAAGCCAAACGATACCATTGATCCACAAACCCACCAATTGAATGCCTAATGAGCTCATAAATCAAGGATTTCTAATGGGCAGAGTTTCAGTCATTAGGCAAGCATAACCTCCACATATAACCATCTATTCTAACTCAATTATATTTTATGCAATTTCCTTGTCCATGACAATTGATTATTTGCATAAAATTTAGTAATCTGATAACCACAAAATCCATGAGGTTTCAAGCCATATTGGAATTCATTTACTCAAAAAAGGAAGTCAAATTTAGTAATTTAATTTGCCATCATCATTCTCGACTAGATTTTAAAGTGAAATCATTGAGAATTTTGCAAAAAATCCACGTAACACCAACCATGACAGTTTTTTGCATAATTTTCACTCAATTGAGACTAACAAAAGATGGAGATATCATTTATGGTATACATGACTCATTCCATGACATAGCACTATACTACTCTTTACATTGTTAATTGTCCTTAATCAAAATTTATTTATTAATGGTCCTTAAACATACATGCATACATTACTAAGAAGATGGTGCATTTCTCAAATCCAAAAGGAAGTCCAGACATGATTAATTTATAGGACAGTCGAGCCATGCGAAGAAAACATTAACCTGATGATGAATGGGGCCCCTCGATTGCATGCTTACAATGTAAGAACTCACTGGAAAAAGTAATTAGCAATTATTCCCTATAGATCTGGTGATTAAAATCCATCAATCGTCAATTTTATTATATCATAGCCCATCCACAAAGCCCAAGTATAATTCCCACGCAAGCAGTACTTCGTTCAAACTACTTCATGGCCGCCTCTACACAGCCATCAGCTTCAAGATTTGGAAAAAAATTTCTTGATTATTCTTCGTTTCAAGGTTATTGTCTACGGATCGATTCTCTACTCTTTTGCTGGTGCACGTGTAAAATGGTTGGGCTTCGATGGACTGGGGGTAGGATGCATTCAAAAGAAAGAGTGACACGTCTCGGCCTTACACACCTTCACATTTTCCTTTATTCAGCCAGGCTTCATGGGCTAAAATGTCACTTGTCGGCCACTTCATGGACTAGGAATAGTCCCAGATAGACGTCGTTCTGGGTAAATAGGGAGTTTTTTGGAGCAACTTTCTATTGTTTCAGGTGACTTCTCCTTCAGATTAGGTAATAATTAGCCATCGAAAGTCAATCGAGTACTTTTTTTCCCCGCGCTCAGTACACTCCCTCATCAATTCATTCGGGTTCGATTAGCAACGCGGTTGTGAAAATTTATGATGCGGTACAAGAATAAGATTATTGAGCCAGTGATATGAAAATTTTAAAAAAATCTTAAATTTGTTACATTTATTCTAATTTGATCATGGACCTTTTCATTTAATCAAATTTAATTCTAGATCTTTTGAGAATTTGTCAATAAGTTTATTTGACTAATTTTAATATGAAATCACTAATGTCAATATTAATCGTTTTTTTTGTTATAATGATGTTGATATGGACGATGTTTATAATTTTAAAAAATTATGATTTTTTTCTTTTTATATTCCTTTACTTTTCATTGTGGTTAGCAAGAGTCATGGTCATGGGCAAGGGCTGCCACGCATTCGCCTAATAAGGTGAAGACTCAATCCCCACAGCCAAGTGAGGGTTGTCCTCACCGAAGATAGCGAGGGCTCGCATGGGTGAGTGTGTGGAAACTCTTGCTTGTGGTCGGCAGTGGCTTGGGCGACCCATGCCCGCCACAATGAAAAAGACATAAAAAAATAGAAAGGAAAATAAAAAAGAAAAACATATAAAAATTGTTATACATCAACATCGGTGAAATAGTCGACATCCATGTTAGTGATTTTCTAGTAAAAATTGATTGAATAGACTTTATTGATAAATTGTCAAAAAGTTTATGACTAAAGTGATCAAATTAAAAGGTTTAAGATTGAATTAGTACAAGTGTAATAGATCTAGTACTTTTTTTAATAATTTACCCGTATCTCCTATTCATTCAATCAAAGAATCACTTCGAATGTTTGGCTCGGCTAATTAGAAAGTACGCAGAAGCATTTCTTAGCATCAACCATCAATGATAACCAATTCTCTGAGATAATTAACTCGCGAGATCAGTTTAACATATATTTGCAGCCAAATTTCCCAGGACATAGACAATGTTAGCCTTCGTTCTCTCTTCTCACCCGACCTGATAAGAACCCCAGATCATCGATGATCTTCTTCCTCGTTATTTCCAACTGAAGGTTGGCAGTTTCTCTTCTTCTTTTTCTTTCTTTTTTGCCCCACCTTGACAGCTGATTTGATGCACCCTTATGGATTATGCTCTTGAATTTGGAATAATGTGCGCACAAAAAGGAAGTAGCAAGTGAGGACTACATGTAGGTCTGGAGTGTTGCTTGCCAGTCGTGCCCTCCTTTTCCCTCGATGCCCACCCGGCATCATCTCAACTTTCTCTTTTTCATTACCTTTCCTACCCTGTTTTCATTGGATGTCCGCGTCGATTAGCCCTACCTTCTTTTCAATTGTCTCGCCTTTGTTCATGAGGTCCCCAGCCAAAGATTGTTGGCCACTGACGAATTGCCATGTTAACAGATCCTGTGGATTGATCTTCCTATAATAATGCTTTGCAGTCAGTGAATGGTAGGTGCATCTGAAACAGGTAAATTCAGGGTGGTGATTATGTGTGCTCTGTTCATTTGGAAGTCCAGATAGTACCGGGACCAGCGTCATCACATTGAACGAGTTAAATTTGATGCTAAGAGACATTGGATGGAAATAAGAAGTTAAATTTTCCGAGGTTAATATAAGGTACTTAGGGTAGAAAATTGGATAATACAAATATATATAACATTTTCCTTTTATTTTCGGATACCTCCTTGTATAATTTCAAGAAATTCATAGTCTTGAAGAGTTGTCAATTGTGTCTATGGCAGAGTATGAATTACTTTCATTAAAATTGAAGGGCTGTCATTCATTAAAGGTCTCTTTAATTTTTTGAAAAAATGTCCAAAAAATCCTAAATATATTGTACGGCAATCAATTTAGTGCTACACTTTTCAATCGTGCCAACTCAATTCCAAATATAATGACAACTTTCTAATTCGGTCATAAACATTTAAATTGTATTAATTTAGTGCTAAACTTTTAACAATTTCCCAAACTATTCCTAAACATTTTTAATGATTGCTGACGTGGTAATCCAATCAGTGTTGGCTATTTTACATGGTGTGATTGGTGCTGACATTTTAATTTTTAAAAAAAATTAAAAAAAAATTATTGAATTTTTAATTTTAATTTTCTTTTTTCCCCTCTTTTTACAAAGGCCTTGTGGGCCACCGGCCGGGCAAGGCCACGAGGTTTGCAATGCCCTTGCCAATGGCTCCAACACTTGTTGTGGCCCTTGAGGGCGTTGTGACTCTCACCCAAGCCCATGTTGGCCACAATGAAGGCAAGCCGCAACACCCTCATTATTGTGGCTTGCAACAGCCTGAGTGAGGGCTCATGATGCCCTTGTTGGCTAGATTAGCCAACCCTTGCCTAGTGGTCGGTGGAGGTCACTAGCACTTGGCCAATGGTCGGTGGCCCTGATGGCCCTATGTAAAAGGAGAACAAAAAGAAAAGAATTAATAATTTAAAAATTATCCACATCATTACCGGCCGTCCCATGTAAGGTGGTTGGCATTGACTAGATTACCATGTCAATAATGTCCAACCAAAATTAGTCGGAAAAACTAAATTGGCAATTTATTAAAAGGTTTAGGATTAGTTTGGTAAATTGTTAAAATGTTTAGGACTAAATTGGTACAATTAAAATGTTTAGTATTGAATTGGCACAATTCTAACAAAAAAGAAGAATTTGTATAATTGAAATGTTTAGGATCAAATTGATCGCCGTACAATATAGATATAAGACATTTTGAATATTTTTCTCATATTTTTTTACTGGACAAAATTTAGAGTGCTTGTCTTTACAAATTAGAATTTAGAAAATTTTTATCTCTTCTGCACTAATACACCCGTCACAATCAATTTTCTATGAATAATCAAAAGAAATTCTAGAATTTGTTGCCTGCATTTTCTTCGTGTCTTAATATGTACGTCCTGGAAATTCAACGGCCATCACCCTTCATTTTTTTTCATAGGTCTCCTCAAACTCTTGATTTGTCTAGAGAAACACCACTCACGCGCCGGCGTCATTACCTTGGTAACCATGATGTCAAATGGATGTACTCATAGAGGATCTTTGAGTATACTGGCCGATAGCATCATGAGCCATCTTTCATGCGTCTAACAGTCAACTTTTCGATCAAATCAAAGACAGGTCATTCATGACGAGATTGAGAGATTTATAAGAAAATAGCCCATTACCATTTTACCCTAAGCGATGGCTTTGAATACAAATCAAAATATATATAATTAAGCACACGCTGACGGTGTTTCCTCCTAATTTCCTCAAGAATGGTCAATCAAATGATTGATCCATGCAATCATGTTGATCATATATAGTACTATGCTCTTATTTGCTTTTCATGGGTGACAAAACCTAGTGTACGCCTTGCACTGGAAAAATTCAGGAGTTGGCTTAATAAGACTCCATTCAACTTGTTAAGACTTTTTCTTGTTGAATCAGTCCCCACTTTCACATATTAATATAAAGGATCTATAAAGTTTTCACCATTTTTAGAAGATCTCTGATCGTCACTTCATGAATGGAAACAAAACAAGGTCTAATCTGAATAGGTGTTCTCCTGAAATGACTAGATATACATCTCCACATAGGTTGAATTATAAAAGGCCACCTATGGGAAAACCAAAAGTTGAGGTTCTACCACTTCTTTTCGCTTGCAAGTACCATCAAAGACACAGTAGTTTGACATCCATGACGACATCTGAGGGCCATAGGAATTATATCTCCTGCCCCATCACCCAACCATAATGCCTCTAGCATGTCTGGGCACTAAAACCCCTGACTAGACCTCTATGGCTTCATGGCTACTTGAACACATATGGAACTCCTTTTGATTATCTGAGCTGAAAAGATGCCTCCTCCTAATTTATTTTAATTTCATCCACCCCTTTCGAGAGCTTCAACTTTCCAATAAGCACCACTTTTGATGAAATGCCACGAACTGTTCAAGAGCATAATCAAGGATCACGAAAATCCTGTTTAGTATGTAAGCGCCAGGGAACCGTGTCCATGAAAACCATTCTCATGAAGTCATTTTGCCCTACCAGATTCCTTCCCACCGAACTAAATCTTTATCTGAATTCAACTAGCTCCATTTCTTTCTCACTCTCTCTTAAGATAACATGCCAGCCATTGGCCCACTAGTAATAGATTGCCCTGATTTTTTTTCCGCAGTTTATTATAAATCTCTCGCCTAAAGATACTCATTATCTTTATGTAACCCCCATTAATTGAAACCCCTCTTTGAATTCTCAAATTAATGTGGTTCATCCTAATCCACCTAAGCATTGTTGGTATTGATTATAAGCATCTCGTGTATAGTTCAATGTGGCTTCGTTAGACTCTGACCAAGGGATATGCTACTCAATTATTTCTCATGGGTTTATCTTAAAACCAAATGGTTGATGCTGGCATCTCGGGGTTGACGCGATCTTACGAGGAAGCTTTGATTGACATCGCTGGCTAGTTTGTCACACCATGTTGTCGAGAACCACCTAGCTAATCATACTTTATGGTTAATATTGCTCTGAATAGGTGATCATGGAGCCCATTTGATTAGGACCCTTAACCAACTCGTTCTACTAGGTGAACCAACAGTTTCCAAGTCAATTCTGTCAAAAATGCCAATATTTCAGCTCGACCTAATATTTATGTGTAAATGTACCTCTATAAGAATCCCAGCCTTTCATGTTAAATCGAAACCCTCCTGCTAATGCTTGGAGAGAATTTAACTTAAGTTCCACAAACTAAATCTAAATTTATCAAAAGTTGAAGAGAGAATAGCAAGTGAAGCTCACATAATAAGAATAATTTCCAGACTCCAGCTAATAGGAGTTAGGAAGAACTTATCTTATAAATTATAGTGTGGACTAGTTGAGAGTTGCCTACTCAAGCAATGATATATAACTTACCTCCCATATTGGAGCCTTCAACAACGAAGAATTTTTCCCTGATAGTACTTTTTTTTATTTGGAAAGGAGGAGGGGGGGGGGCATAGCTCATTGTCTTTTGTTCAAAACATAAAATTGAGCATATGCGAATCATCATAGTGTTTGATCTTACATTGATTCTGGAAAACTTGCTAAGATTAACACATGCGAAATATGGTGCAGTTAACAAAATAATCGTGATATAGAAGGCAAACCATATTTTCCTGCATTTAATTTACAAGCAGAAAAAGGGAAAACTCTTTGCTATAATCAAATTGGGATATGTTCTTAACTCGTGTATACTCGGAAAGACAAAAACTTGTGTCTCCACATGTCCGTTGCAAATCCCTGATCGTATGTATGATCTGCACGCGTATAACTTGCTAAGGAAATCACCAACAAAAGAAATATGCACTTTTGCCTAAACAAGTTTAGCTAGTCGTTATCTTCTACTGATGTAAAACAGTAGATAATATGTTATTTTGTTGCTCTAGTAGATTAGAGATGAGAGCAGAAAGCTTGCATTTTCTTCAACTACCGAAAGGGCACACACACATAATTACATATATATGCCCAAAAGAAAATTTTAAAACCCACTCCAAATGTCTATATGTATTAGGGTTTCACCCCTCCTTCCATTTTGGTTTATATAAAACTTGCTAAACAGATCTGAAAGAGCGACTATGAGTAGAGGAATTAGCTATGGCGGAGGGCAAAGCTCCTTAGGCTACCTTTTCGGATCCGACGAGCAAACGCCTCCACCTCCAACTCCACGGGCTGCAAACCCACCTCCGTATGGAATTGACCCGATCACGACGAACACACCACCACACGGCGTTGATACAAACACTGAGAAGAATCAAGACAGCCGTTCTCCTTCTGCTGATCGAGAGCCAAACATTTCCAACAATTACCACAGAGCTCAAGGCCAAAACTCGGGGAACTTCATCACCGTAAGCTATTTTCTCTCGTCCAACTGTGTACTGCCCCAATTTCATGTATATCTCCTTCTTATTCTGAAGAAGTTACTTGCAGGGGCGTCCATCGACCCAGGTCAAATCAGTTCCTGGAGGAGATTCATCTCTTGGGTACTTATTTGGAGATAAGTGAGTGATCCTCATTCCCTTAAACGAAACATATATCAAGCGTCTATTTTGATATCTGTAATAAACCGCACAATCCAAAAGGGGATCTAGCAACTTTAAGGATTGGGTTTGAGAGTAAGGAGTGGACTTTTTATATGGTGTTTCAGCTTGTTTTTATTATGAACTGGCTTTGTCCTGGGAAGTTTAACCAGTTCAGTCTATGGTGGTTGTAAGATTGCATGATTGTGTCTGAATCTTGATATACAAAGAGTTGTTTCCCTTTCTGGTGCGTTTTCTTTCCAAATCCCAATTTAGAAATTTAAAAGGTGACACTTTCCATTTCTTAGTCGAATTGGTGTTCTGTTTAAGACCACTCATCTTTAATCAGACTTAGCTTGGGTGCCCCACCTTTCAGTTTTTATATCAAGAAGGTAAACATACCTCATTTGAATAATCTTCGTCTATCGATCATTGTCCTGCCTTAAAAGATGGGTTTCATCTCTTGTTTGGCTCCACCGCTCGTTTATCTCGAAGTCCTAATGCACAATAAAAAAATATCGGATTTGTGTCAAGGTGATAAAATTGTATGCTAGCTGATGAATTTTTAGTGTAAGACTTCATGCTCATGCATAAAATATTGCACTTTGGATTTTGTAGATCCATGCATGGGTGCTGATGGTTCTTGCTTTCATGCTTCATTTGATATATTTAAATCTGTTGTTGGTAGACAGAAATAATCACAACCCAGTTTTTACTTTCCTTTACCTTCTTAAGTTTGTTCCTTTTGTGGGTACCTTCAAGAATCCAAATTCATCCTCAAGTTAATAGAAATTTCAGCTGGATTATCACCATTCTTTTGCTTCTCATTAAAAATGAGAAGCATAATAAGGACCAAGTGTTGCATGGAAGTTCCCTCTGCCAGCCCTCCTTCTCTCTTCTACATAGTCGTCTCTATATGTACATTTCTTTCATTTCTGTGGCCCCGTGTAAGATTTTCAGTTTCATCTCATTTCTCACTGACTATGTCCATCTGATGGTTAATTGTCTTGACAATCTGGTGATTTCTCTACCCTAAAGGACTCCAAGCTTCCTCCTTTAGCAAATTCCAGAGATGAATGAAAGAAAAAATAAAAACCAAAATTTTATACCTGTAGGCAGTTGTTTCACATTTTTATGTGGCTATCAATATTCACTAGTGAACTTAGCTGTTGAAGGCCCTCTTCTTATCCAAACATGCATCTCTCTCTCTCTCTCTCTCTCTCTCTCTCTCTCTCTGTGAAAATACAGACTAGTACTGTTAGTTGATGTCAATATGCGCTTGTGTAGGTACATACTTGCGAGTTGCGAGTGTATGATGCGCACTACTTCCTTGCATTTTCTTTCATAAAAATGCACAATGTATCCGTCAGGGAAAAACTGTGCGAGTCACAATACCTTTCACCAAGAAAACCCTAAAGACTAAAGAGTAGGCCGTCCATAGCTCTCCGTGTTCTTAGCACCCATCTTTTATGACCGTGAGCTTAAGTCTGACTAATTTCTAGGCGTCTTGCTCAGTAGAATTTACCCATGAAGACATGGGCCCTGAGCAGGGACTGTATCCCACTTCGCCTTGGTGTGCACAGGTTGGCCAACATACAACCCTAGTTTAGCAAAAGGGGAAATCTTCTAGACTTCCCTAGACTTCCGTTCTTTCGCATGATATGTTCTTCTTCACGTCACAATCTTCCTCCTCTATAAGGGTGAGTTTTAATCTTGCCGATTCTATAAGCGGGAGAGAGATTAAAGTGCGCAGGTGAGAGATCATTTTTGGAGGAGATTTTACATTGAATTAACAAAATTGCTATCTTAAGTCAATTTTCAAAATGCCAGGTGCAAAATTTTGATTTAGATAGTAGATGATGGAAAAGGGAGTGGATACATGATGTGAGGATGTTTAAATTGTTGTACTTCCATTTGTTGTTTATGTTTAGATTGAACACAAGGCGTTTTGAGCTTTGAAACACTAGGCTTATGTTTCCGCTCATTTTTTACATTTCTGAAGATACAACCAAATGTAACACAAGATGACCTCTTAAAGTCTACATAAAAAGAGGGAAAATAAACAGATAGGAAATGGCATATCACATATAAATTGAAAAGATGAGTTAATGGTACTTTGAATATCTTGACATGAACATAAACATATAAATGATGAGATTAGTACTTTCAAAACATGTGTTAAGTTAAATATAACACATTACATTGCAAATGATAGTTTAATGGTAGGATCATCCTCCTAACACATTTTCAAGGTTACTTCAATAATTATGGAATGAAAATCCAAGATTTTCCCAAGTCTTGATAATGATTAGACCCATTAAGCCAATTCCTTCTTCCCAGATTAGCTGCTATCTACTATTTTTGTAAAAATGGCGAGTCAAAATGACACCATTATATCCAATGAAAGCACTAAATCAGACAATCAGTAATTATAGTTGAAAGTTCACTATCCTACTTGTACTTTTCAGACTATAATGTATCACCTTATATACTCTAATTCTATTTTTACTCTAGAGTGACAGCATCTTAGGCCCAGTGGAATCCCAAAAGAAGCTATTGGGCTTTGGAGTGTCCAAGTCCTTTGGACCCTACAAGAAAGAAAGCATGAAAACCGGAAAGAAGAAAAATATAAGAAGTTAATGTCTGGTCTGCAATCCGTTTCATCTTTGGCTAACATGGAGTGTCGAGGGCACTTTGAGCACTCGATTAGTGATCACAGGATGTTGCATCCCCATCCCGACCATGTTGTTTGACATCAGGATTGTTGATTAGAATGTCGATTAGAATGTATAATTATAAACAAAGACCATATACACAATCCTTAGAGTTAGTCCAAAAGAGAATCTGCAAGTATTCCATTCTATACTTCAACCAAAAAGACTTCACAGATTGCTTGAACAATCCCTACAGTTAGTAGGCAAGCTTGATTTTTTATGCCATTAGGGCTTGGACTTTTCCTGCATAGTATGACTCTAAAACCGTCAAAGCTGAACAAGTTCGGCCTAAAAGACTCATCTAGAGGGATTAAATCCCAAGATAAGAACACGTTTCATAAAATATTACAAGGTCGTACTTCGACCACAATATTTGAAGGAGCGTGTCTTGGCGAGCATGTGTTGAAAGATAGGAACAGTGTATGGCATAAACAATGAATGCGGACAAGTGGATTGACAACTTTCTCTAAGAAAGCCAAATGCTTTATAGGCAAATGATGCTCAATCCATTTGCACATATTTGACATACCGCAGCAACTTCACATCTCTATGTTAATTAATTAATCATCTTTCGAATAATTGTGCTTTGTCCAACAAAGAGAGTTGATGAATGTGTTTTTCTAACAACACAAAAATTCCACATTATGTCCTAGGAAGCAGTTTCACCTTGATAACATCCAAATATATTGCTTGTGGCTATTGCTCTCCCTTTTCTTGAAGCGCATATACTTAGAAGGACCATACTTGTTAAAGCAACACGAAAGACACATACAGATATATGATTTGCTTGGATAGTGGGATGAGGTAGCTTTACCTAAACATATGTTCGATCTGATCCCTTGGATGACTCCACGATAAAGCAAAGTCGCGTGCTCGCATCAGAATTAGCGAGAAAGTTTCGGTCCCGTGAAGAATTGTCCATGAAAATGGGACCATATGAGCAACCCAAAAATACAAACTTGGCTCACGAGAAGGCAAATGACATCCGGGTGTCGACAATGTACCGTGATCGAATAGACCCCACCTACCATCGCATTCCCATATCCTAATCAGCCATTAGGAGGACCCAGACCATCCAACTTGGGTAGGATTGTGGCCATGCCCCCCCCTTTCAGTGAGGAAAAAAAATGGTCCAAGTACAATGGGAATGATTCACGAGGGTGGACTATAGAATGATAGCGTTATTTCTCGAAGGAAATTTTCATTCATTACAAAAATGATTCGTGATCTAAAAACATATATATAAAAACCACCACAATAAAACAAGTCCATGGAGCTGCTAAACAAACAAAAATCCAAAAATAAAGATATTTCATCAGAGCATGATCAGCAAAAGGTGAGCACATGCCCATCTTTCAATAATAGATTTGTGTCTATATATAAGTAAAAGGATAAGCGATCGATCATTGATTCACACGTTACCATTCATGACAATAACACGTTAGGATCTCCGTCTATGACTACAGTTTTGCTTTTCAACAATGTGCACATGGGTTCAACATCCCCAACACATCACTATAAGCAAATGACAAAAATATGCTGAAGAAGCTCAAATTTAACACTTGTGAGAGCCAGCCATTTAGCAATTGCGAAACGCTTCAACTTTTAAAGAAAAAAAAATGTTGAACGAGTACAAATCCGGTACAAAAGTTGCTATAAACACTGTTGACATTAAAAATGAAGTACTAATTCCTTAAAACTCCTATATCTAGAACTATATCAGAAAAGAAAAACTCCTAAATTTATAAGATCAAGAGAGTAGAGTTCCCAGATCTAAATCTAGTTAATGAGAATATAGCAAAAAACAAGAGAAAACAAAAGGAAAAACAATAGAGAGAGATCCAAGAAGTTCAACGGGTTTATGGCTCAAAATTAACAGCAATGCCGCATATACTAAGAAATCTCATCGGAACTTAATTATTTAGTGGCGTTGCAATTATCTATCGGATTAAAGAAGTCAATCATTCAATTTATGGGTCCTACCTATTTGAATACCCACTAAGCCTTGTCACATCTACTCTTAAGATGTTTTTAATAGAATCTCACGTAACATTTTCCCAAAATTAAATTCCAAGATAATGAAGATTTAGATTCAATGAAGAAGCATCCACTATTATGTGTGGCCTGACCTATAGACATAGATCAATCGGCGACCTCAATCATATTGAATGACAAGATAATCAATAACTCGTTTAGTCTCGACAACGAAACGTGAACCTAGCCCACTCGCGATAGGGAGTAGAAGTGAAGTTGACCTAAGTCGCACGAATGTTGGTGATCAGAAGATCAGAGGACGCTAGAGGTTAACTCAAACTTGATTTGGTATCATATCCTCCACTCGGAATATAGTAATTGATTTCCCCATTTCCTATTATTTCCTCATTGCATTATTTCTCTAGTGCACATTGCACTATCAATAGATTAGATCTTCGTGTTTGGGATATCTTATCTTCGAGCTTCAACTCACTCACGTGAAGTGGAACATCTTTTCTCCCCCATCAAACTTGCTTATTTTCTCTCTGTTTTTTTTTTTTAAGAGTTATTATAACGATCCAGTCCGACGAGGGTGGAAGTAATCGTTGGGACAGAGAGAGCCCAAACAAAATTCGGCTCCGACTCTAAGATAACAATGGAGGCAAAAATGAATCGAATCCCATATCGCTTGGTGAGGTAAAATGCTATGTATGTGATGGCACTTATCCTACTTATAATGAGACTTTTTTTAGGAAAGCTTAAAAGAATATAACCATGCAGACTCTAGCTCAAAGAGACGATATTGTTACGAATAGAACTTAGACTTAATCATGGTATCAGAGCCAATAGCACAACCAAAAATGTGAGGTTCAAGAAGGAAGTGGAAGTTGGTGGGCCCATAACGACCCTATCCAACAAGGGTGGAAGTGATTGCTAGGGCCAAAGAGTGTTCACACTTATCCAACTCTAGGATAACAATGAAAGCATAAATAAACTGAATTCCATATCACTTGATTATAGTAAGGTGAAGTGTGATCAATACCATAAATGTTATGGCTTTGATCCTAATTTGTAACGAGACATTTTATGAAAAAACCTCAAAAGAATAAAATCATGCTAGCTTCGACCTAAAACGGATAATATCATTACGGATGGGACTTGAACTTAACATTAATTAGGATGGGAGAGTGACGGTTACCAAACTCAAAACCCTTCAATTCTAATTCGAGCTCAACCAACATATCTTTGAACATCATTGATCACGTATTTCACCAGGCAATTCGACCGGTGCGAAGAATCAGATTACTTAAGTAACCATCGCTCTACAATTGCCCATCATCGAGTCGTGTGGATGACCGGCGTATGGACGAGCATTGCCATGCCTCGATATAGAGATGCGCACACGCATGTACAAGGTTTACCATGATCTGTATCTCCCTGAGCTCATACCTGTGTAATCCGTGACGAAACACCCCCCGACGTGCACTCTCCATTACCATGACTCTGGTTTGAAAACAACTTTTGACTTGGATCCGCGAGTTCAAAACTGAGCTGGTAGACATAGCTATCATGGAGATTGGACTGGGTACTGTTAATGCGCGATTAAAACACGGACGACGAGTCCGCGAGCTACTCCTACCGATCGTCTGGTCTTTCTAATCTTAGGAAACAAAGGGTGTCCTGTTATATGAATGTGCATGAGCCGGGTCATGACCCGGCTTTCGCAAATTCTAAGAGTGGGTGCTCCTCTGGAATTGTCTTCGCTTGTACCATTCCTGCCCTCTGTTTCCTTCCGTGTTCTCTGTTTTTTTATTTCAAGAAAGCTTGAGATATGGAACCAACGAATCTTTACCAACTCCTCTGTTTATCCTCTGCGCTTAGAAAGGCGCTTGTGCCGACCCAAAAAGAAAGGTGTCCCCTGAATAAAACAGAGAAAATTCTTAAACAATTGCAGCAGAATAAATAAATAAAATTGTTTCTCTCGCAACCAAAATGGAAATTTTATAAACGTGGCGTAGAATTTTCCTTCTTGTTCCCATTCGTGACGCCACCAAGAAGCGGTTTTTTGAAAATACCACCGTCGTCTTCCATCTGCTGCTCCTATATATAAACGTCGTGCTCACGAGTTCACATGAAAATATTCAAAGCACAAAACCAGGACCAATCTTGAACCTGCCCTCCTCCGTGAAAATGGAGTTTTTGCCGAACCCCTGCACAAAAGTTGAGGTAAACCATCCCATATCAAATTCTTTTCCACCTACAATTTGCTCCAACATAAATTGCAGCAGGCGCGAAACAGAGAAATTATAACAATCTGGTTCCTTGGCTCAGAACCCATCAATTATTTCTCGGGCCTAACATGATCCGTCACGCATTTCAGGGTCTGAAGAGAGCGCTAGTGATTGTAATTCTTGTGGTGATGATGTTCGCCATTGGAGCCGAATGCAGAAGAAAGAGACACTTGGACATGATCCGCTACAGTGCCATAAGTTGCAGAGCATACAGTGCCTCGGTGGCAGAGTTTGGAGGAGTCGGAGATGGGATCACGCTGAACACCATGGCTTTTCAGGCTGCCATCAATTACCTGAGCCAGTACGAGGCCCAGGGCGGGTCTCAGCTCTACGTCCCTCCGGGAAGATGGTTGACCGGGAGCTTCAACCTCACCAGCCATTTCACTCTCTATCTCCATAGAGATGCCGTTCTTCTTGCTTCTCAGGTCAGAAAACTCTCTCGCCCGACAAAATTCTTGAACGAAAATTGATCAGAATTCTCGTGTTCTTAGATAGTGATTTTTATGTTATAATCCCAAAGAGATCTGAGTTTTTGCTACTATCAATATCGCCATTGCCATTATTCCAAAATGCTGAGTGTTCGATGGTACTTAGATAATGAATAACTATAGATGCTACACGGGTCATTTCATTACTCAGATCATATGATAGGCAAAGTTGAACATTGATGAATTCACTTACAACTTATCTTAACTTCACCATTTTTTGTTACTTTAACTCCCACGGTTGCCAGCACAAACATTACTTAATCGAATCGATCATAACAACGAAAAAATAATTGAATAGATCTTAATTTTCCCTTTCTGATAATAAGTGCTAAATATCATAATAGAAAAGAATGAAACAGTATATGAACCCAGAAAAGGCTGAAAATGCAGGTAGAGGCTAGGCGTGCAAGAAGTCGGAGACGTTTTTTAGTGGATCTGGACATCCAAGTCATGTAGGGATGAAATTTAGGCAAGACCCCAATAAGTATTTTACTTTATTCTTCTGGGACTCAGAAAAGTGCAGCAATCGGATGCCACCGAACCTCCACAAAGTAGAGTCCTATTCCAACTAGAATATTGAAAATTAGTTCACGGGTTGGTTTTTGATTCTCAGCCACAGATGTTCCTGTCCTTTTTTTGGCCACGCGAAAGTCATTTTGGCTTCTTTCGTTCTTTGCCCATCTGCTGAGCTCACAGGACAAATCAAAGGCATCCAAAGACTATTGAATATTAATTGTCATGTGGGTCGAGCACAGATCGATAAGTCTTCTCAAGCCACACAAAACTGTTCCTGTCCCTTTTGTGTTGCCTTTTGATGTGATTCAGAGTCCAAATCGAGGTTTAAGGGATCTGAAGACTATTGAACATTGATGCTTTCAATCTGGGTCGAGCCGAACCGCTCTGTCTTCACACACCAAGTGAGATTGCAGAGGGCACGAAATGTCTTTATTAAGGGGAGCACTTCTACTGAATACCCCGTTGATTTCGACTGAGAACAGTAATGTCTAGAATGAACTCATAAGAAAGTGGTAGACCATCAATACTTTGAGTGAGATTGGTCTTGGGGTTTTATTGTTCTGTAGCTCACTGGACGTTTAATGGTCGTGTAGGATGAGAGTGATTGGCCGCTGATTGATCCATTGCCGTCCTATGGGCGAGGAAGGGACACGGAAGGCGGAAGGTATAGCAGTCTGATATTCGGAACCAATCTCACTGACGTCGTAATAACAGGTATAAAACAGAACATAAACCTCTTGTCCGATTATCATACATAACATGACACGCCATGGTGTCTCTGATTTGCTTCGTTTTGGTTAGGGGATAATGGCACGATCGATGGTCAGGGCGATCTCTGGTGGCAGAAGTTTCGAAGTGGACAGCTCAATTACACAAGGCCTTACCTCATCGAGCTCATGTACTCCGATAAAGTCCAGATCTCCAATCTTACTTTGCTCAACTCTCCATCATGGAATGTTCACCCTGTTTATAGCAGGTTCTCTCTTGCAAACCATCAGTCCCTTTGGTATCTGTGAAACTAAGCCTCGTAAATTTGCTAATCTGTTGTTTGCAATGCTATGCGCAGCAATGTGATTGTTCAAGGCATCACCATCCTTGCCCCAACAAACTCGCCGAACACCGATGGGATCAACCCCGGTAAGCATTTGAAAATTGGGAAGAAGTCATTAGCATTCGCAAATCATCATTTCACTTACCTCGAACTGTTCGCATATAATGCAGACTCCTGCACAAACACCAAAATAGAAGACTGTTACATAGTGTCCGGGGATGACTGTGTCGCCGTCAAGAGCGGTTGGGACCAATATGGCATCGCATACGGGATGCCGACGAAGCAGCTTGTGATCAGACGGCTCACTTGCATTTCCCCTACCAGCGCAGTGATCGCATTGGGGAGCGAAATGTCAGGAGGGATTGAAGACGTCAGGGCAGAAGATATCCTGGCGATCGATTCGGAATCTGGAGTGAGAATCAAGACCGCCGTAGGAAGAGGTGGGTACGTGAAGGACATATATGTGAAAGGAATGACCATGAAAACCATGAAGTGGGTATTTTGGATGACGGGAAACTATGGCTCACACCCCGACAACAACTACGATCCTAATGCGCTTCCGCTAATTCAGAACATCAACTACCGCGACATGGTCGCCGAGAATGTCACAATGGCAGCTCGGTTGGAGGGGATCGCAGGGGACCCGTTCACCGGGATTTGCATATCGAATGTGACGATCGGTTTGGCGCAGAAGCCGAAGAAACTCCAGTGGAATTGCACTGATGTCAGCGGAATTTCCAGCGGCGTGGTGCCTCAGCCGTGCAAAGCGTTGCCGGATCAGGGGCCAGCGAAACTTCCAGCTTGTCATTTTCCAGAGGAGAGCCTGTCCGTTGATGAGGTTGAAGCTCAAATGTGCTCTTACGAAAGGAAGCACTGGTGACAGTAGAGATTATCCATTTTGTGTGGAAATTATGCCTTTCTATTGATCAAACTCCAAAAGTATATGGGCTCATTACTAAAAATGTTCTTAACCTCGCTAGAGGTTCAAAGCTCTTGCATCTCGCCACACTAAATCAAATTACAGAAACTACAAGTCCAAGTCCAATCTCTTGTGAGCGCACGCGCATGTGTCATGGGCCAATCGATTCACACCAATCAATTCACGCCCGTGCGACCTTAAGAATGATTCTAAGTCAACATTTCACTCACTCACTCGACCCGAGAGTAAAGAAGTATTCCATTCACTTGTGATCAATCATTTACAAATGGGGTGAAAATCCCTTATTTATACAATGGTCGGACCAATCCGATCGGTTGATCCCCTCATCGATCCAATAGTCGGGTTTAAATCTATACAATCATTACAAAGCTACAGTAGGGTCTAAGACGTGGGGAAGCTCAAGGCCGCCTGCCATGGCTAGTCTACATGGCCAGGCCTTGGAAACACGCGTAATCTTCTGGCCACAAAAAGATGAGTGGAATGGGGACAAGCCATTGGAATCAAACGGTCGCAAGCTCAAGAGAGACTTGGCTAGGCCCAGGGATGGACCATGGCCGAATTCTAGACTCATTCGGGGCTCGTCAAACTCTTGGGCCGTGTCACATGCATTTGACAATATATGAATTCGATGATTGACTGTCCATTACAACTAAGAGTGCGTTTGTTTCAATGAAAGTAATTCCCAAAAAGTATTTTCCGGACCTTCCGCTGTTTATTTTTTTAAAAACGATATCAATGGAAAATATTTTCCAGTCAACATAAATATTATATATTATTTTAAAAAAATGAATTCATATGCATAGGAAGGGGAAAACACTTTTCCTCTTTACAAGGTCTTTAGGTCCTTCAATTTTTGTTAGTTCAAATACTATTTAATCATTTTTCAAATGCGATCCAAACGCTTAAAGACATTTTCAATCACATATCATCAAACATAAGAAAACTAATCATTTTTATGGAAAATGATTTCTTGAAAAACAGTTTCCAAAAATGATACAATTTTCACGAAACAAACGCACCCTAATATTGATAAAAGATTTCAGCGAATTTAGCAATGACACCGGATGCCACAAACTATCATCCATAATGTAGGCATGACAGCTAAAAACTAGTTACTAGGGTTTGAAACCACGGTTATGAAGTGAGAGGTCGAGGTCAAGAACTTAAACATGGATCATGTCACAAGAAGGTAAAAAGCCAGAGAGAGCCTAAGCTAAAAGAAAATTATGCACCATTATGACTTTTCTACTTCTGCACGAACAGAATACATCATTAACTTTGTCACAAACACAACCTTAGCAACAATTATAAAGACAAAATCTTGGCTGAGCCAGTATAGTAGCAAATAAAGATAGAAGTATAAAATCTCTTGAAAGACACCTAATTGAAACTATAAGGAAAAACAACCGTATTGACTCAGTCCCCTTCGTATTATTACCACCCTACAAAATTAATGGCCGGGAAGCTTGTCACCATTCAAGCCAGATCTGAGCTTCCTGATGCAGCACCATATCCACCACCTCCACGACCGAAGCCTGGTCTTCCACCAGGTCCCTGCAATTTAAAAAATAATAATAATAAGTTCCTCCATGGAAGGGCAACATGGAAGACAAACTCAACTTATAAAAACGCTATTACTTCCTCCTAATAAAAAGGGTTGGTCATGAGTTCCCATCTCAACATCAAAATAATGAAAGCAGAACAAACAGGGAAAAGTCAGCAGTCCTGTCGACAATAGCGTGCCAAAAACACAAGATCTAGTATAAAGTGTGCATGTCTTGTTGTCACTTCAAACATACTTGCTAGAGAAATATTAATTAAATATATAGCCCATCAAACCTAATTAGATCACATGGACAAATAATATCTTGCAAGAGAATTTCAGTCCAAAGGTAACCTTTTTGCATGGACTCTCATGTAATAAAACAAGGGCACACAAAAATATCATTGTACAATCTCAATGGGCTAAACATATTATCATCACAAAAAGCATTGAACAGATCTACATCATTTAGAGTCCCTAGCCAAACTCATCTAATAAATAACCAAAATCCGCAAGGAGCATTATTGTTCATGTAATGATAATATATGAAATCTGAAAAAGCAATATCTCATTGTTGCCTATAAGAAATATCTCACCCCAAATGAAGGGCGGTAGTCAGCAGGTGCTCCACCCTTGTCACCAAAGTCACCACCAGGTCCTCTAGGACCTCCACGATAACCTTCACGGTCACCAAATCGCCGTTCTCCCTCAAATCTTGGTGGGCCACTGTTATCAATCAGCAAGAAATGATTGGTCAAGGATTCTAGAGAAACCACAGATACAGTAATCTGATAACAAAAAGCATGACTATACATACAACTTTCCAACAACAATAACAATCACTAAGCCTTCTTCAATTAACTGGGCAGCAAAAGAGATCCTTCAACCCTACATTTCCATTCTAACATCATATCTTCATAGCTGAACATCTAAAGGTAGTCAAGTCAGGCGTCCAAACCACCTTATGAAACTGCTTTGTCCTCAATGAAAACCACACCAACTTTCCCTCAAATATATTCAGTTCTAGTACTATATTTTCTAAGTGTCCACCATTGACTCTTTAGTGACAAAACTATTGAAAGATTATATTAACAGCCTTGCTATGTAGTATACATACCGAGGACGATCACCAGGTGGACCACCCATGGGCCGACCAAGTGGCTTAGCTTGTTTCTTCAGGGTGGCAGGGACAATTTCAGAAGGGAGGTTGAGGTAGGTCCGCAGAAACTCAATCCCATCATTTGTAAGATACCAATAGTAATGCATCCAAGCAAACGTCTCTCTCACATACTCTTTTGATTTGAAGCTCTGCATAAGCTTTATCACCTGTAGGTTTGGGACATCTATATCTGGGTGCTTCGCGAGATTGTAGTCCTTTTTCGCATAGCAAACTCCCTCTGAAATGGAAAACGAAAAAAGGAGCCCATCGAGATGTGAAATCCACTTACGAAAGGACAAATCAGAAACCCAACTCCAATAACATACGAACAATCATGCACCCTAGACAAACCCTATCTAATTGCCACATACATATATATCCACACAAATGCATAAGTATGAGATCCAGAAAAAAGCTAATTAGGACACCAGCCGTTTTCCGCTAACTAGAAAGGAGTTGAAACTATGGTGCAACATAACGAACAATTACATATAGATCACACTACTACATTCCCCCAGATTCAGCTAAAACAGCAAATTTCAGCGGAAAGCAAGATCCACGCATCACAAATGAATGACGACGGCGTGGGATGCCCAGCAGACATCATCGTACTCACAAAACAACCACGTGCACCTGAGCAACGTACCTTGGAAGAGGTACTTCGAGATCTCACGGCGGTTCTTCTCAGGAATAATCTGAACACAAATTCACGAAAGAACGACACACACAGAGAAAAACAAGGTGAGATTTCCCAATTCATCCCGAGAAATCCATGGAGCTCAAAAATCAGAAACAAGACTACAATTCAACAAAACCCGCAAAACCCAGGAATCCCCTCCACTTATCATCCGCAGAAACAAGGTTAGAGAGAGTACCATGTTGGCGATGAGCAGAGCACGGGCTGCAAGAGAAGGTGACGGCGGCGAGAGGAGCGAAGACCAAGAGCTCTGCCACAGAAATAGGTGCAGCTGTTGCAGGAAAACCCTAAAGATTAATAATCAAGATAAGGAAATTGATTGGTCCAGTGGGGTTTTTAGGGCGAGGGGTAGTATCGGTATTGTCTGGGTTTCCTTAACTCCTATGGAGTTTTTGCGTTTTTAATTTCTTTTTCTTGTGAAAGCCTTTCCTCTATATCATTAAGTAATAAAATGAGTATCGAAAAAAAGGAGAAATTGTTTTGATTCGAGACGGATCCCTTTTTTTGTTTGCCTGAGATGACCTAAGAATTTCGTTATTCTGAATTTTGTTGTCGAATTGGATAAGGTTAAATAGGATTTAAATCAGATAGGATAATGATGGAATTTGTAATATTTTATATGATATTTAGTATATGTCTAGATATTGATATAGGTTCTTGACCACCCTCAACCACACAATCGCCTTCGCATGCGGATGGCATCATCCAGGTCAGGAGGGTCCAATGACCTCCTTCGGGAGTTCTCCACGGAGTCCAAGAGGCTATGGTTTCTCATCGATCCGACCATTTTCGCCTTGTGACACAAATCTCAGCATCCTCCTAATCAACTCATCATCAACCATAGTCATCCTCATAATTCTTTCGGCCCAACCATCTCGGACCGGCACTGGCTTTCCCCTTCTTCCTACCTTTCTTGCTTTTCGCTCTCCATCTTCTGCAAAAGAGTCCGTCACCTCTATGTAGATCTCTTGCTCAAAGGCCCAATTCAACAACAAGCCCGCATCAGAAAAATCTCGACTTGATCCAATTTCTATGCACGCATGACTCGACAAGATCAAAACATGGAAAAGGAAGGGATTGGCGTTAGCCAATATTGACATCGCCCCAAATTGTGAGAATGGAGATGTCGATGGAGGCGATGAAGAGCAGAACTAAGACAACAATAGACAAATGTTGTGGCCACTGCCGTTGGACGACACTATCTCGTGCAAACTCTCCAACGTATCTTTAGTAGTTCCGATGATGATAGACATACCTTGAACTTGAGAGAAGTGAGCTCACGGTTGCAACCTCCAGTGATGGCTGCAATCTTCGACATGGGAGATCGAGGCCCAATCTCAAGCGCTCCTGGACATAGCATCCTCTCAGGCCGGCAACCTCGAATATGAGGTTGCACATTAATCTTCAATAGTCTCCGGCGGTGGAAGTTCTCATGTCATTCTCTCTCTCATGAGTCTTTCCCCTCTCTTGACTCACATTCTTCTTTGGGAAAAATTATCAAAAAAAAAATCGTAAATCTATTGCATTTTTGTCAATTCAGTCACAAATATTTAAATTTTGCCAATTAAATTCTAAACCTTTTGATAATTTGCCAATATAGTATATCTGGTAAATTTTAGTTGGAAATCACTTATATAGACGCCGGATATGGACAAAATTTTATGATTTTGTAGATATTTTTTAAATTTTTCATTTTTCTCTCTCTTTTTCATTTTCTCTCTATCGACTGTAAAGCCTTGGCAATGGCCAGTGACTAGCCAAAGGCAATGACCCACAAAAGTCACCCTCACCGAGATCTGGCGAAGCAAGCCCTTGTTGGCCTTCAGCAAGAGCGCGCATTGCTTGAAGTTGGCAAGGTTGCCCCTCGCCAGTCGTTTCCTTTGGTCAATTGTCGACCATCACCAAGGTTCAGTGATCGACAGAGAAAAAATGAGAAAAAAAAAGACAATAAAAATATATAAATTCAAAAAATATTAAATAATTGAAAAAGTTTGTCAACATTAGCAATTTCCTATCAAATTTGGCTAAATGAACTACATTAGTAATATCGCTCAACTGATACATATTCCTCAAATTTTCATTTTGTTGCGGCCATTAAACCCGTCATTATATTAACATGTATAGTGTAAATGACTTTTAAGGGGTAAAAAGCATATTTTCACCGGAAAATAGGGAAGAATAAATTTTCTAAAATACTTACATCACAAAAAAAAAATAGAAATCATCATGACATTAAAAAGTACTGTTGAAAATTTATGGATATATTAATAGAACTAACGGGATACTAAGTAAATCTAAGGAAAGAATCAATGCCAAAAAAAAAAAAAATTGGTCGACAAAAATAAATTGAAAAAGAATCACGTTAGGTGTCGATGAGGTCAGTTGTGATGAGATAATAAATTCAAATTACTTCAAACGTGATAGGGAGGGATTTGCCATTTGTAATGTAACGCGGAAGCAAGAGAGCGACCCAGTCCCTCTCGTTCAATCCCCGATTTTTTCCATATTTGGGAAGTACGGTCGCATCTGGTGATCACGTCAAGTACATACACATTACTTCATAAGCACAACTCCGACACTATTTAAAGATCTGGGCACGATCGAAACGTGAGAAAAAGACTTTTTTCTTTTTTTTTGTGTGTTTCCCGAATAATAATGCATGCTTTGCAGAGGATATTTCGTGGACAGGAAGTGTCCGGATACTTCAAAAGAGTGCTTCCCACATATTCTTATCTTATCTTTCAAGCATACAATGCGAAACCAGTTTGCATCCTCTTGCCATAATTAGAAGTCGCTGTCTGAGTAACACCCAGTCGCCATCTGCAGATTTCCATTTCGTATGCTTGCTCGGAAACCAACCACTCTGCTACCATCATGGAACAACAGTGTACTGTGGAGAAACCGTGACATGGGAAATTTTTTAAGTTTTTGAATTCATTAATTTGGAGTTTTCGATCGTCGTGGTTCGGGACAAAGGACGGTTCAGATCCGAGTATATTAAGAGTTCGAAACTTAGACGGCGGCAATGATTGGGGAGTGCTTGGGTGGAGAGCAAAGAACACTCCCTGCCCTTAAGATCCTGTGGATTGCGCGAGGCGCAGGCCAAATTCAAGGTACTAAGGAAGGATTCGGCTTGCCCATCCACATCAGTGTGATTCACATGAAATTCATTGCAGCATGAATATGATTAATTGTAGAGTGCATAATAATGATACGTGCAGTTTCCAGTTGGCAAGAAACATTTGATGCATCGGTTGTATATCGTAACCTCGCTCAAAGTTGAGGCAGATTTTCTAGCTTACTGAAACACACAATCACTTATTTAAAGTAACTTATTGTTTCATCTTATGAGAACTACAATTGTTGTATACTGTTGAGAAGTTGCCACAAGGTGATGACTGATGACCTCAGCATCTTAAATGGGGTTTAATCCTATTGCAAACTAGAGGAATTACCCAACATGAAAAATTACAACTTATAAGTGGATCACTTGTAACATTATAGGAATGCATAATCTATATCAAACAATGCCACGTGCATGGGAATTTCAGGAAAATTTACACAGTTCAATATCACATATCGCCTGTTTATGGAATTACCAATAAATATTGATATATTGCATGATTCCACGGGGATTGATCGTGCGAAAGGTTTAATACTATCAACAAAATGAACTGACGCAAAGCAAAGCTAGTACTCAGTACCACCCGAAACCAATGGCAAAGAATGAGAAAGAATCCAGCATTCACCAAAATCATGGTCAAACCGCCGCTGTTGCGTTGCTTTTATTCTTCTCTTTTTTTCATTGTCCAAAACATCGCATGCCTCTGTGGCATGCCCTCCTCATCAATCACAAGTTACACAAACATTCGTCTTCAGTTTGAACAGACACGAAAGAAATGAAGAAAATTAATAAGCAAAAGTCAAAAGCCAAACTCAATTCAAGCCTCAAGCATCATTCTTTGGGAACTCTTCGTCAGAGAGAGAGAGAGAGAGAGAGAGAGAGAGAGATTAGAGAGATGAAGGGAAGGAAGACATGCTAGAAGCTCCCGCAGTCGATGAAGCCGGCACAATGTCTTCCCCGCCGAAAGGCCCTTCCACATTATCCCACAAGAGAAAATTTGGGCACTGGTGGGATTCGACCCATTCGTTCAACTCCTGCCTCTGAAAGCACTCTAGGGCTATTCGATCTCCTTCCTCGTCGATGTTACTCGATTGTGCCCCGATATTCAACATGTTCTCTACATTTTCTATCAATGGTGGCAAATAATTAGCATCCGCGCTTCCGCTCGTATAAGGCGGGGGAGGCAGCAGAAGTGTGGTGTGGAACTGCTGGTGATTCAAGTTCCAGGCGGCAGCAGAATTTACCGTGACCGCTTCAGTGAAAAGCTCTTGTTGTTCATTATTCTCCGTGAGCCCTTCGAGGGAGGCAGTGTCGAACATAAATAAAGGGCAAGGGGAAGAAAATAGGGTGTCCTGTACAGGCATCTTTGCTGCCATTAAATCCGGCATTGCGCAGCTGAGTTGATTTGAGCTATTGCTCAAAAGGGAGTGCTCAGAAGACGCACTGGGAGGCACATTTGTCAGAGAAGCCGGCGAAGGCTTTCGAATTTTCTTCTTGATCCATGAATTCCAGTAGTTTTTTATCTCGTTGTCTGTTCTTCCTGGCAAGTGGCTCGCAATATGAGCCCATCTGCATCGGTAACATTTCACAATCAAACACATGGAGTGAGAGAAAAACATAAATTATCACAGTACAAGTATTTTCTTGTTTGTTTATCCAATCAACCTCAGTTAGTTCTTCCTATAATTCTTTCATTATT
This sequence comes from Angophora floribunda, assembly GCA_014182895.1. NCBI lineage: Eukaryota > Viridiplantae > Streptophyta > Magnoliopsida > Myrtales > Myrtaceae > Angophora > Angophora floribunda. The sequence continues at coordinate 21,644,913 of CM024708.1, read as the reverse complement.
TTAATGGCGTTGTGTACGTAGATGAGAATTACAAGGAGAGAAGAAAATGTAACTAATGGGCCCGAAATGTGACTGAAACTTATGTTTCAACCTATGAATATGTTACTCTAACGCCTCCCAATACAATGCAGGTGATAGGAGCTATTACGAACAGATTTGACTCTGAGCTTGCTTCAATGTATTTAATCAACATATAATACGGAAACTTAAATTAAAAGCTTGTATTAAAAAAGTTCAGTGGCAAGTCAATTTCCATGGAAGTTTCCAAGGACTCCATTGTACTGTGATGAGGCAAAGGATTGTCCCTTTCGACTTTCGTGCAATGAAGCCACAACACACAATGCCAGATTCATGAAAGGTTCCCAGAAAAAATCCCAATTCGCTTGCATTTCGAGATGTAAATTTGGCAGGGAGGTTATTAGGGTTTGTTTATCTTCTTTTTGGGGTTGTCCCCCATTGATCTGATATATGGTTTGGAAACAACCGAGTAGGGATCTTAGAGATTAAGATGATGATATGATGATGCTTGATGAAGGAAATTGATGAACCTGTTGCCTACGACCCCATGGAGGCTGATGATCAACTTCTCCTCCTCAGGAGTGAACCTGCCTCTCCTGATGTCAGGCCTCAAATAATTTATCCACCTCAACCTACAACTCTTCCCACATCTTTGAAGCCCTAAAACAAGATGAATGACGAGACCCATAAATCATGTATGATGAAGCCCAACATTAATAAAGAAAAATTCATGAGAGAGAGAGAGAGAGAGAGAGCAGACTCTGACCAGCTTTCTCAGGGACTTCGCTCCAACAGCCATAGCCATGAGTGGTGATGTATCTGATGAGCTTCTCGTCTTCCTCAGGAGACCAGAGCCCTCTCTTCACCTTTTGCTGGTTGCAGCATGAGTGGTGACCCATGTTAAATAATTTTGGCTAACTTTAAGTTTGTTAAAAGCTTTCAGACACACTCTTTCTCTTTCTCTGAAGGTTTGCTGAGATTTTGTTTGCACAGAATTAAATGAGGGGTTATATATAAATGGACTCAACTCAACTCACTCGACTCAACTCACACTCTCTTCTCTCTCCTGTGCGTAGGCTTTTAAAGAACGACGAGAGAGAGACGGAGAGGCCGGGAGACAAGACACAAGTACAAGAAGGAAGTGAGGGCCGACATTTGCACCGGATGAAATGCTCGCGAGCTGGGCCCATGTTTCCATCTAACCCTAAAACGACCTGCCATCAAACTCTTATATTCCCCTCCTGATCGAGTGTGTCCCGCCCGCGTGTGGTCACTTTTTTCTACGTAGACTTGTATCGTTTTTAACCAATTCCACGTACGTCATTCAGGCTCTCGTGCCATTACATGTTGTTCACCATGATTCTCGGCCTCTCTCTCTCTCTCTCTCTTCTCTGTTCAGGTCTGTTTCTTGTTTTTCGTTCTTTCAAACACGCTAAACGACACTAGAATAATCTATGCTCATATTAGGTCATTCTCGGAATAAGATCATAGATACATAATAGGGAATTTTCTTGTCTCATCCTACCATATTCAACCGAACGGAATATGGAATGATCAGATGCAGCCTCCGCTGCTTATCAGATGAGACCTTACCTACCTGTGAAGGAATCGAGGGATGCCCTCATCAAAGTAGAAGAAACCAAGGTGTTATTAAGTGAGAATATCGCCAAATTTAACCATCGCCATCTGTATTTGTAAGGCAGTTGCAGCGAAAAGATCTCAATATCAACCCATGATCATGCCTATGATATGGTCTTCTAGAGTTTAGCAGGATTGATGGTTTTACTGGTGCCAAGCACCATTGATTGGTGGTATCACTCGCAACTCTTTCCACAATTTTTTCTGTCTTTTCAATACATGTTAGACACGTTTTATGAATGCAGTGTAATAGTTCCAGTTTCTTTGGTATTTCTATATAACATGAGTCAACTTTCTCGGCTCGATGGGTGTTTGGAAAATCCTTTGGTTATAACTTTTCTCACTCCATCTTTTAAAAGTTGATGTCTTATTTAACTTTGGTTATCTTTAAATACCATAAAAATAAAAACTAAGATATAACTTAACGCTTGAAAACATCATATTCACTCTTAAACTACATTCAATTTATCAATCATTAATGTGGATTCGAATACCACTACTTGTCAAATAGATATTAGATTTCCAACAAAAAAAACTAGATGTTAGATCCATAGCTATAATACACTTCAATACAATGGCAGATTCAACATAAAAAGGCATACAACCCCAAAAGAGTTCTAGTATCAAATTCAGTCAAAGACAAGTCATCCATATTGAAAGTATAAGATAATAAAGAAATTAATTCCTCCTACCTTGAAGACAAAATGGATTCGATTTACCCAATAAAGCATGCACGAATGATTAAAAGGATATTTCTCGAAATAGAATAATTGCTACTACTTTCTTCACATGGAAATCTAAGTATATCTATAAGCTATGTATGATTCATTCTCTCAATCGCACACGTAATATTCCATTCAGGCGATCTTGTAAAGAGTCATCTTTGAATTGCATGACCCTCTTCCTCGTGGCCAACATTTAAAATTAGCTTCATATAACAATGAAGAAGAAGACAAAACAAAAAATAAGAAGAAAAACTAGGTGACTTAGGCAATAATGCAAGCTTCAAACATTCAAAAAAGCTGTAGATTAGAATATAAAGAAAATTAGTCTATTATTGCTTTCAATTAGTTTTGACTTATTACGTCCTTTTAATTGCTTGATTCAAAAGATATAAACGCATTTGGTGGTAGGAGACGACACACATCCCCACCAATTCCCCCTACGTACGTAGCATGGTTTGACGTCACTTAATCCTATTGGCTGGTTGATTACGTCATGTCTTGATACGACCCCTTCCAATATGATATGTTTTTCAACTTTTATTTTCTCCAACTTGCTTGATTTTAGATGAAGATAAAGTTTTCAATTGGGTGGATGATTTAGCAGGCAAATCCACAGCATCAATGCTGAGTTATGCCCACTTGCTTTTTGGCTTCTAGGGTAAGTATTTTATTACGAATTAATGGGAGTTTGGTTATCTTTTTTTTAACCCTACTTGTATCAAATGATGGTGAACGCTTGTCTAATGAAAAATTCAAATTCAACATTGTCTCCACACGGACGACACGTTCATTTTTTTCCCCAAATTTAGTAATTGTGATTACCATATTGACAAGTGGAATTCTTAAACTTATTATGAAAACAAATGTCAGAGATGCTCAGATTGATTTATCGAGCACTAGTTAAGTCTTTCATGTTGTTTCATGCAAACAATTTTATCCAATCCATCCATGACATAATTACATCTATTAATAAGCATGTTTGTTCTTTGATATTTTTCATTATACTCCAAATTCTTATAACTATTATCTCTGAACATTTTTACCTGGTCCAAAGAGCTGCTTAGGCGGCGAGAAGTTGTGACATACACCTTAGAAAGAGAAATTTTGAAGTTTAATTTGAGGTTGACAAATCCTTGATGTGAGAGCACTGAAGCACGACACAAATTTATTAAGAAAAATTCGAGCTCTATATGACACAACAAGATTTGATATAAATTGACATGTGTTCATCAATTCTTAATGAAAAACACACTGTAATCGTATTAGAATATTTCTGTAATGGCACAAATAATTGATGCGAGTTTCACATGAAACGCAAATTGCCAGCCCTAGCTTTGATTTATCTGTTGAAATGCTTATTTTTTCATTTTTGGATAACATGGTTACGGAGTCTCCTGCTTATTAATGCGCAAATGAAAGATAAATTATCTGCTAATGGCCACCAAACGACTGTCATACATCTCTCCTGATGAATGAGTTATTTCGTCCAAAGGGGCAAGTTATATCTGGATTACAATGCTTAAGCTTATAAAAATTATACATACTTAGATGGTAATATGAGTAGCTTTCTCTATGTGAATTTCTCCGATCTTCAAGTTCCAAACCTTTTTAGTTTTTGTCTTGAGCATTGTCTATTAGCTTAGAAACAGCCTCATCACCACATAGCCAACCTTCATCAAAGGCTAAAGTACTTGTGGAACCTATCGAAGTGAAATCACATATATTTCCATTTCGGAGCGCTAAAGTTTTTAGTTTTTTCTTTAAACTTTATAGCACTCTTAAATTAATTAAAATCCGGTGTTGTGACACTACTTGACTTGAACTTATGGGTTAAATTCACGAGCCTCGTGAACTCGAGGGTCTATCTTAATTAAGACTTCTTCCACCTCTAGACACATACTTAATTTAGCCAACCCTGTTGCATTTAAAAGAAAGCTACAGGGTCGTTAGGGATGAAGTTAGGTGCTTGTCTTGAGATGATATTCTAGCAATTTGCCCTTGTAAATGAAGATGTTCAAGATATTTAGGGAGCACCGACGCGTTTCTCTTCATTAACAAGGTGGATTCGTGAAGATAGGAGAACCATGTTGCCGATTTTACTAAATGGCTGGCACATTTTCAAAAAACCAACCTCTCGATTGTTGCTTTTCAAACCCTAGGCACAGGCACAAGATCACAATGGCGAAGCATGTACATGACCATCAGCACATGCGAAAACTACCAAAAGTCTTTCTTTATGATATGCGCGCATGCGTGCCAAAGAAAAAGAGATGAGCATAACCCTATTTAATTATGTAAATCGTCACGCGAGGTATTTCCAAGAAACTCTCATCCTCAAGCCATATCAAACGCGCATATACGTAGATGTCTTTTCCAAATATGGGGAGAGAGAGAGAGAGAGAGAGAGAGAGAGAGCTGTGAAAGCGATGGGGTCTGTTGCTTGATGCGAATCGTCCACCACACAATGATAGTGAAGATCCAAGAAGTGACTTTTGCTTGGATAAATCGCAAGCCAGCTTTGAAAGTAATGCGATTATCATTTTATAAAGAGACCCTTTTAAAGAGAGAGAGAGGGATTCGATGATTATCATTATAACTTAACTTTAAGGAGGAGCAAATGGGAGTGGCCAGGAACGGGCCTACCACAGCACAATATATCGAGAGAAGGGAGGAAATTTAAATTGCTGATTAGAGAGAAAAGCAGTGGGTACTTGGCCTCATAAAGCGTGGTTGGTTAACTGATTAAGTCATGGATGTAATGTCACTGCTTCACGAGCTTCTCCAAGGGGATTCGATTAAATAAAAATCGAATTAAATGTGGTCCTCATGATCCTGCTTATGCTGTCCGTGCTCTGTCTAATTTAATAATGCTGTGCTACATCACCATGATTAAGAATGATTTTCAATCCTCCCCTTAGTTGAACCCCCACCATGAATCTTCACATGGACCCTTTCGCCTTTTTCTTTTGCTTCCCTTTATATCAGGTGATCTTTCTAGTGCCCACCATAAATCCTTGGACCCCATTTTCCTTCCTTGGAAGATTGGCCTCAAAGATTATTCAAAAAGCTCTCTCTCTAGATATAGTGCCCACCATAAATCCTTGGACCCCATTTTCCTTCCTTGGAAGATTGGCCTCAAAGATTATTCAAAAAGCTCTCTCTCTCTCTCTCTCACACACACACACACACACACACAAACAAAAGAGAAATGATGAATAACAGGTGGAATCTGGCTAATTACTTTAACCCAATTGTGCTTTTGTGAAAAGGTGGAATGATGAAATTGGATTGTACTGTAGATCGATAGATCAGGCTTCATATTTTTATTCTCTTATTTTATTGTTGATTGATTTGCCGACTACATAATGTTCAGACATTGTGATGGCACATTTTGGACTTTCTTATTTTGTTCTACATTGATTAGGTCGGTTGGCTAGAGGTGATCACTTGAGGAGTGCTTTAGACAAGGTCGATTCGTGGGCCGTGGAAATTTTATCGCCGAAAGGTCAAGTCAGGCCCAATAGTGGCCCTAGGTGTAGAAAGCACCGAAGATATAAATGGAATGCAAATGGAATGTGTGGGTCTAGTCGGGCTGGGGAGAGCTGCCAACTGAGCCATTGCTCAAGCCCATCAAACTTGATCTTTTCATTCTTAATTGGGCCTAGCCATGCCTAATACTCAAGGCTGTCGAAGCCATCGAGCCTCCAAGTGCATGATTAACGCTAAATTTGAACTAGACGTGATCAATGGGTAGATTTGAGATTGGGTCTAATTGGTTATCCTAGCCTAAACAAAAGAGTAAATATACAAAATTCTCAGGTCGGCCAGATCTTTATAATTAGCTTCATCCAAACCCACCCAAAAGTGTCCTTTGGGCACATGTGGCTTGAGTGGGCTCAAATAGTGTCAAGTCTATGATCATGTCTAAGCTGAGCCAATGCTTTTACAATTAAAACTTAAATAATCGGCAATTAAAGTTTTATTTAGAGTAGTAGTGCTAAGGATATGTAATACAACTACTTGCGCCATTTAGGAAGTTACCAATTGCATTCTTAATTATAATAAGAATTTTGATATTATATGATACAGGATATTTGATTAAGGCTTCAACTCTTTTGTGGAAAATTTAATATTTTCAGAAGATATTTTTCAAGAATTCATTTTTTTTTAAAGGATAATATTTTTCCATATTTAGCTGAAATTGGAAAATGTTTTTCAGTAATTTGGAAAGAAATTTTTTTTTTAAAAGTAAACAATTTAGGCGCTAGTGTCTTTGGCACAAGCAATGACAAATTAGGCACAGCACCAAGGTCCACAAAAGTCAAGCTCAGATCTTGATGCCCATGCTCGGCTCCCCAGCATTTAGATAAGATTCATCAAGGTCGGGCCTTGGACCTTGGTAGTGCCTATGCCCAGGTTCTCAGTGCCCGAGCCCCCATCCATTAAGGCAAGGCCTTGGTCCATGGAGGTAGGGCCCAAGACCCCAATGCCTATGCATGGACCATGTGCGCCTAGCATCAAGTCTATTGAGGCCAAGCAAAAGGAACAAGCATTGAGGGTCATGGGCTCAAGTATAGAGTTTCTAATCCAAGTGTGATATACCAGTTATATTTTGAAAAATAATTTCTAAATCTTGAAAGAGAAAATCATTTTTTCTATATTTAAGCATAAGTTTTTCGTTAAGAAAATTTTTTCTGTTGATTCATTTTCTTAATCATTTCAAACGTTGGACATTGAGGAAAATAATTTTTCAAAATAAGTTTTCTACAAAATAAATGAAGACCAAGTTTGATTTATTTTTATTTTTTTTGGAAAATGTAAAAGATGAGGCTTAGAGTGCTTTAATGTTTTGTTTGTGAAATTATTACACTACACTTATTTTAAAAGTTTTGGAAAGATAGACTTAATCATACATAGTGGGTTCAACTAGGGTCGTCAATTGCACGACTTGATTACAAGTGGTGGAACGATATGGGCTTTTCCAAGAATAATGTTGCCAAATATCTTAAAGCAGTCCCACGTTGAAATTAAAATCAGATGCATTAATTTAAGAGTTGCCGGCTTTAGCTGCCCATTGAGTGACGACACGGGACTTCGTGACGTGACAACAGTAACACAATTATATCAAATAGTAACTTGGGTGGTTGGTTTCTATGTCCAAGTTAATATATATTATCTCTTTATGTTATGCTCATATAAATAATCATCATTGATTTTAGGAATTATTTATAAAGCAACATCGAGAATCGATGATCACAACCTATCATCCTTTTTTAATATGGAAGAGGTATGATTTTAGAATTTGGAATGTATCCATATCTTGAAATTTAGAATTGGTCAAATTGTCAATGGTTTAATTCTCTGATTCTAGATTTTATTCAGGAATCGTGATTACCCATTTTCTAACATTTTTCCATCGTTGTACATGCACAGTAATTTTTCCTTGATGGATCCTCTCTAGTAGAATAGAAACTAGCCTTTTCAAATGGCACAAAAGTCGTCGCGCGGAGACCTCCAATTCACGTGGCAATGGAATCTATCACTTCCTACAATAGTGCCTTTGACACAGCTACATGTGCATGTAGCGATAGTGTGATTCACCCCACTAGGTTTTGTTTGGAAAAATTTTCCCCAGGCTTTTTGGACATGTAGGACGCGTTGTGGTTTTCAATAAGTTCATCACGAATCACACAATGCAACAACCGTTCGAAAAGTTGAATGGCATCACCACCACTTGAATTAAAATTGATATATGCATAACAGATTGACATGTATCCACGTAATAGGTATGACAATGTTAAAGTAGGTTAACTTTTTATCTTTTGAGTGGAAGTCGATGGGTGATTTTTTAAGGATCTATTGTTCGGACATGATATGTCGTGAAATGAACAATGATCCTATGAGTCTTTACAAACATCCTGTGCCAATCCATGCGATGTTCGCTCGCGTATGACATGGAGTAGGTCACATTCCTCCTCTCCTCTTTCCGACATCAAGTCCTACGATCGAGGCTCCTGATCTTTAACTTTTCCTTAGCCCCCGACAAGATAAAAGGGGAGTCACCATTCATAAAGCTCAGGCATGCAGTCGAGCTCCATGAACGAGAGCTCCTCCTGATTCTATCCACGACCGCTCTCGAAAAGGAAGACAGCGACCCATAACCGACTGATGTTCTCTGTGGCCCTTGGAATTTTTAACTCACGGATTCTCTCTTTTCTTGAAGCAAACCCTATAATCTCTAGCGATGAGCAGAAGGACAAGAGAATAATAATCTGTGTTGCCCTACCATAAAGAGAAACCCCAATGTTAAAACGAGCAAGGATTTCTTTAAATCTAATGTTTGGGAACATTGATTGAGATACATTCACATTTATATATTGACTAGATGAGTTTTACCCTTTCTTCCAATAAGAGGATCCAGAAAATTTACAGGAAAAATTGAATTATTTGGATGCTTTCAAAATGAACAGTGCGTTAATATCTATAGGTCTGATTTTCCGTCTAGTAATCCCCAACTTAATAGAAAGAGAACTTGTCATGTACTTTGGGCAAAATTAAAGAGACCATTATCTTTTACTATTATACAATCTCATGAAGAATAATTTAATGTAAAATATCGAGACAATGAGTTTCATCGTCTTAATTTCCCTTCGACAAAAACATGGCAAGAGTCAATATGGGTTTCTTGTCGATCATTTTTCTAAATTCGAGGAGCATGTGAACAAACCAATCAAATCTCAATTTCTCTCTTATGGACATAATTCGTGCCTTCCAAAATCATCCGACAATTCATTTCTCGATCCCACACGTAAAAGGGGGAAAAAGGAAATCATCAAGGAAAGATGAAACCATCATGTCATAGTTCATCCACAATGGGGAAGGTATCTTTGCGATACCATTGGCCAAATCAAGAACAGCAAAAGGGGTGATGCGATGATATCGACCCCAGTCATTTTGCTTTTCTTGGTAACTAAGGATCTCTCTCTCTCTCCCACTAAAGTCGGGGAGCGATTTGACTCTTTCCGATGGACCCTTTTTTTGGCCCTGTGCTCGATCTAATTTCACGCCACGATCAACGCTCCGAATCGATGGGACGCATGATGCGTAGATGCTGTGGTGATGATGATGATGATGATGATGGTGACGGTGACGGTGACGGTGGTGGTGATGATCCCAGCTCTTGCAAATCCCATCTCCCAACCCCACCAGACGTGCCTTGAATGCAGGCCGGCCAGTCTCGGCCTCTCCGTTCTTTCCTCTTCCTCATCCTCTCGCACGAGTGCGAACAGTGTCCCATCGGCATCCTCTTGGCCGCTCAAGGCTTTTTGACTTCTCTCAGCCACGACATGTGTTTCAGCCTCCATCTTATCCGGGTTTCATCGGGAATTTTTTTTTTTAAGGGGTAATCATTCGAACGAAATCCAAAACCTATGGTGCCGCATACTAATTCAGCTCTAAACTATTGAATTTCTCCAAATTAAATCATAAATTTTTAGATGGTTTATCAATATAATTTTTTCAATCGATTTTAATTAAAAATTAGTGATGTTAGCGTCGATTATCCTACATAATATGATTGATTTGCACAATTTTGTCAAGATTAGTCAAAAATATTATATTGGAACGTTTTGACATGGCTGATTTGTGCAATTTGTCAATAAATTTAGGACTAAATTGATCAAATCAAGAATTTTATGACTTAATTGATTGTCGTATAACAAAATAAGAACTTTTTGGATAATTTTCCTTCTACAAACTAAAATTTTTTGTATTACCAAAAAAATCACAAACTCATTCATTACAACACAAAATATCGCAATTTTTTGTGTCACAAAAAAACCAAACTTGTATAGGTATAATATATACCCTCAATTTTAGTTCTATCAAGGGTACATTTATCACACAAATATTAGTTTGAGGTTTTAATGACATAAAAGAATTGGGATATTTTATATTATAATGAGCATAATTTGGAGTTTTTTTTAGGGTCTTGACTCTTTTCTTATGTGTTTGTCTATTTCCCGGTCAACTAAGGTGTTTTTGGCGGACCATTCTTGAATTGGAGGCAGATCTTTTTCAGCTATTGTATAAACTATGCGGGGCGGACAAATATAATTCGATTTCAATATGATGGATAAAGTGATAGATGATTAGCAACCGTCTATTTTATTTATCTAAAAAACATTTCTTATAATATATCCGGCTTCGCGTGGACGAGTGTATTTGGAGCGGCTATCACCTTTGATTCTTCTGCATTCTCTCACTTTTGTTGAGTACATAATTATTTTTAACTCGTAAAATTCAACGTCATGTGAAGTTTTCGACCAAAGAAAATCGGCTGACGTTTTGTCATATCTTTTCCTGATTTTTCGAATATTCTGAACTTTAGGCAGGAAATAAAGAAATCATTTCTTGTCCTTTTGAAAATGTCAAATTCAGACTTATGATTCATCAACTTTTTTTTTAGGGGGGGGTCGAATGAAAAAAGGAGGAGACTCTGCACAGCCAATCTGTGTCGTCGGTTAGTGGGGCCCACGAAGTGGGCAATCATTCGCTCATATATATTGCTTTAAAATATGAACTTTTTCTTAAATTAGTAATTTTTATGAAAGTTGTTGATACAATTCAATAGAAAATCTAAAGTCTTGCGTGCGTGGTAACCATTTTATTTTTATTTTTAGAATATATTTTTATTCCAAACTTGTTTATGGAATAAAACTTTTTTGATAAAATAATTTCATTTTTCTATAATAGGAGTAAAAATTAGAAACAATTTTTTTTTACTTTTCTATTTTTGGAATAGAAATCAAAAATTATTTCTTTTTTTCTTACTTCTTATTCGAAAGAATTTCTTGCCGTCCACCGCTCACTGCTGCCACCATCACCCCCACTTGCAGACTGCTAGTCATTGGTCATTACCGCCATCGATTGCCAGTTGTTGGCCACCATCGTTGGTTGTCGGCCGCCATCCCTCCCATTGTCGCAACCATTCTGGAAAGTGAAATTTTATTCATTATCAAACGAATTTCTATTCCAAGAATAGAAATTTTGTGTTATTATCAAACACGTTTTTTTACTCAAAAACTCATCAAAAAACAAAAATAGAAAAATTTATTTTTATTTCATAAATCAATTTTTGATCAAAAATGTTATCATTCGTACTCTAAGCCAACCAAAAATGTCACCGATCATAGTATGATATGTAACTATCAACCATGGTTAGCCACCTTTATTTTGTGGAATTGACAAAATTGTTTTATCCACAAGTACTCTCGGAATTATGATCAAGTAATTGAATAATCAAATAAAAAGCATGTACATTTTTTATGCGCTTACAATTCTGGCAAGAAAAGAACCTACCATGCCCAAAGGTTATCTTGTTTGTTTGTTTTTTTTTTCTCCTTTTCAAATCATCACCAACTTCGATTACTGAATATTCACGTCCATAAAAGAAAAGTTATACTCACTAATTGAGATTTGATTGAGTCAAGCTGTGAGGCCATCAAGTTTAGCAATGGCGATATGAAGTGCGACTTGACAAAATAGCTCAAGCTTCGACTTGACTCGAAATCAGATGAGTCGACTTGATTAATCATTAAGTCGAGTCTTAATTGAGTCTTAGTTATTGGAAAGCGACTCGACTCTATCACATCTCTAGTGAATTGGATGAGAAATTTGAAACTAAAATGTTTCGTCGTGTAAATGAATCATCGTAAAAAGAAAAAAAGTAAATTTAACGGCGTAGATTCTTTGAACCGTATTAGGCTATCCGAGATATTTTCTTTTTTTTCTTTTCCCCTGTTTGGGGGATCGAGAGGACGGCGTTTTGTCTGGCAGACATCCTTAAAACAAAAATAAAAAAACAAAGTCAAAAGTCGTGGTTAGAGAGAGAGAGAGAGAGAGAGAGGGGGGAGGGTTGAGGCTGCAACGATGGGGTGCGGTCGCGTCGTAGGGAATTGAGGAGGGGGGGACGACCAAGTCAAACGATTCCTCGATTTTTACATCTTCCGCCAATCCCCTCTCCCGCGATGTTGGGGCCCAGCGCCGTCCACGTGGCTTCAGACAGCGCGTTGGACGGAATTCTCGGAATGGAGAGAATGGCGGGGAGCGGAGTCGGGGCTTGCTGACTCAGCAACTCGCGCGTGACGTGGGATGCGGATGATCGCGGATTGACGAGTGAAGCCCCCCCGGGTAGGTATAATCACCGTAATGCCACTTGCCACTTAACTCTCCAAGAACGTTGCTGTTTCTCCTCGGCCACGGTTTTTAGAGGTCGTGAAAGGATAAGACATTATGGTGAATTCTTCAGCCACTCAATTTATTTAATTATGAAGTTGGAACTCTGGCAACTCTCCATATTCGGGATAAAGTGATAAATATTTGTATATTTTGTATAGCTATTTAACCATCTATCATATGCTCTCCTTTTCTCTTCTTTTTTTCTTTTCTTTTTTTTATATCTATGTCTACACAAGATTAGAGTCTCGTAAGCGTTTGCGAAACACCCAATAGGGTCTTGCACCTTAAAATAAAAAGATACGCAAGTTTTCGAAGGCAAATTTTGCACATAGTATTAGCTAGGGGTGTACAACCGGACCGGGTTTACCTGGAACCTGAATCGGATCACTCGAAAAACAAGATCGGGAACCGATTTCTGGTTAAACCGGTCTGGAAACTGGTTCCAATTTTTGGGAGCCGGTTGAAACCGGTCTAGGAATAAGGTCCAAGCAAAGACCTACCCGGAACCGAACCGATTTTGGAATCGGTTTTTACCCTTTTAAAAAAATAAATAAATTGTCTCTCTATATAGTGCATTTAAGTCTTTTTGTCTTCGAAGAATTGTTAAAAAAGGAAAGCTTATCTTTAAATCAAATTAAGGGAGAATTATTTTGAAAGAATTGTTAAAAATAACTATTATCATGCATTGTTTTTCTTTTTTTAATGGTCTCAACTCAAAAAAGCTATCTTCTTAATAAGAGTTCCATTGCATACACATGAACAAGCACATTAGATCATATCAGAAATATTTGTGGGAATGATACTAATATTATATCTATATTTGTTGCTAATGTTTATGCATTATTAGGATTTTTGCTTTGTCTTATAATATTATGAGGATTACGTTGTTGTTTTTCGCTAATTAATGTAAAATTCAAAACCGTATACGATATCAAAAGGTTGCAAAACAAGTTCCAATGAAAACATGATTGACTCTATTCTTGAACTGGAAAAATAGGGTTGGGTCAAAAACAGGGTCCAATAAAAACTTGGTAGGATACATGGTCCAAAAAAGAGGAACTGGTTATAACAGGGTTGGATACAGGATCCAAGTCTAGACCTTGCCCACCCTGGACCCAATCACCCCTAGTATTAGCTCTCGGTCATTTTGAAATACTACCCCCACCTCTCAAACCTGTAGAAGCCGATGCATGTTATTAAGGAGCTTATTTGGTGTATCCAATACGTCATAGTCATTGGAACATGTGAATTTCATGTGTAATCCATTAAGATTAGAGAATAAAATGCACTCGATTCATAAAAATTGGATGTGTTTCATTTACTTTCATAATGTTTCTTGGCCTCTTCCATCACAAGAGTGTTTATGATGCCATTTGAAGACCAGAGTCCACATTCACAAGTTCCAAACATCAAAATAAGTCGTCCTCATTTTCAAATCTCATTGAACTAGGCTATAAAGCAAAATCTATTGACGAGTAACTATTTTCATCAAGCATTGTCTTCTCTTTGCTTTGCATGGCCATTCTCATAAGCAGACATGAAATCTGTGCTGAGAGCTCAATCGACATGCTTCAAACTCGAGAAAGTCATTGTTTAAAACTCACCCAATAACCATTCATGACTTACAAAGAAACAACCACATCTACGCGCTTTCTTTCTCTCTCTTCAATGATTGTGAACACAAATCTCTCCTCATTCTCTTTCCAAGACAACCATCACCTTTACACCCACCATATGTCATATGCATTGGACAGAACCTAGGCCAAAAATTCCCTTCACATGACGGTTCATGTGCCGCTAGGGCCAGCACGCTCCCAAAACATATCCCCCCTTAACACCACAAACCCACTATAATAGAATACAAACCCTAACACCACAACAGCAAAAGGTCCTTTCAATAATTACGGTACACGTGAAGGGGCAGATTGGGAATAAAGCTAAACGACAACCCCCCCTTCCTTGCCAAGTCCTGAGAATAATAGTATCTCTACTCAGTACAAGGAAAGAAACGGTCGTATGCCTTGACCACCACCCATCTCTCGATCGTCTATAACTGCCCCAACCGCCCTTCTTCATCCCTTATTTTAATCCTTCTCTTTCGTCTTCACTCCTCTCTCTCTCCTCCTTTCTCATTCATCCTTCGTCATCGTCCTCCGTCCGTCCGTCCATCCATCAATCCATCAATCCTTCCAAGTTGTGTATCTGCGAGAAAGAACCAAGAGAAAAGCAACAAAGGAAGAAGAGGGGAACGCCATGCCTGCCACCGAGTACCAGGGCTCCTTCCTGGGCCGCATCAGCATCCGCCGCAACCAGGTCGTCTCCATGGACGGCCCCCACGAGCAGGAGCTCGAGGACCTCGACCTCTTCCAGCGCAACATCGCCGACCGCTTCTCCGAGCTCCTCCCCTCCTCCTCCCCTCTTCCTCCTCCTCCTCCCGCGGACGGCGCCGGGGAAGGGGACCCCTCCGGCCCCGCCCCCGCCTCCGCCGACGCCCCCTTCCTCTCCGTCGCTTGGCTCCGGAAGCTCCTCGACGTCTTCCTCTGCTGTGAGGCGGAGTTCAAGGCCTTCCTCATCATGGGCCGCGAGCGCGACCCCTCCGTCATCGCCAAGGCCCCCCTCGACCGCCTCCTCCCCGAGCTCCTTGACCGATCTGTCAAGGCCCTCGACGTCTGCAACGCCGTCATGCACGGCGTCGACGCCGTCAGGCACTGCCAGAAGCTCTCGGAGATCGCGGTCGCCGCCCTCGAGCAGCAGCCGATCGGAGAGGGCCAGGCCCGGCGGGCGAAGAAGGCGCTCGGATCCATGATGGCCGTGCTGGCCGCCGAGGATAAGGAGAGCAGCGGCCACAAGTCAACGGAGAGGTCTTGGTCTTTCGGGCGGAGAGGCAGCAGCGCCGGCGCGAATAAGGATCGATCGGCAGCTGTGCAGTTCCGGACGCTCTCCTGGGGCGTGTCGAAGAATTGGTCCGCATCGAAGCAAATTCAAGTACGTTGTTGACCCTGAAAGAAAAATTGAAATGCTTTCGAGATCGTTTAAGCCGAAACCGGTACACATTGACTCGTTTTATCAAGATATAGATTGCTGTTTCGACAAGTCGAATGTGATCTTCAGAGTTAATTTTCCTTTTGCGTTTGTCTGAAACTCCGATCGGTCCGACTTTATTGGCTAATGGTTGATTTCCGAATCGTTCAATTCAGGCCATGTCGGCGAACCTGGCGGTGCCGCGAGGCGCAGAGGCATCCGGGCTCGCCCTGCCAGTGTACATCATGGGCGCCATCACAATCTTCGTGATGTCGGCCCTGGTGGCCGCCATCCCGTGCCAGGAGAGGACCGGGCTGGCGATGCACCTGCAGGTGCCGAAGCAGTTCGCATGGGCGCAGCCCATGACCGCGCTGCAGGAGAAGATCGGGGAGGAGTGGAAGAGGAAGGAGAAGCGGGGGACGGCGGGGTTGATGGAGGAGGTGCAGCGGATGGAGCGGCTGGGGCAGGTGCTGGCCGAGTTCGCAGACTCATTCCAGTTCCCGTCCGAGGGGGACCGGGCAGAGGAGGCGGCCACGAGGGTGGCGGAGCTGGCGGAGACATGCCGGAAGATGGAGGAAGGGCTGGTGCCGCTGCAGATGCAGATCAGGGAGGTGTTCCACAGGATCGTGAGGAGCAGGAGCGAGGTGCTGGACGTGTTGGACCAGGCCGGTAAACTGTCTGCTCCCACCATGTGAAAAGTCGTTGCTGCCAAGGCTTTACTTAACTTCCGTAGGGGATTCAATTCGGATCAATTGGTGGTAATTAGGTTGCAATTTTGTTTCAGCAAGTGGCATGGTGTTGAGGTAAGGAAGGATCGGATCTTCTTCTTCTTTTTGTTTAGGTCATTTTCTAGGAGGTTCAGAGGACATGTGGCTTGGCCCTCAAAAGCTGTAAAATTGCGGGGCAAGCATGTCTGAAAAGTGTTCATTTTCCTATGCGTTTTCTTCTTGATGTTGAGGATCTTCTCTTGGCTGTTGGGTAGCAGTTTGTCATCGTGTAATACAAATGTAAATATTCCTGATCATGACCGGCGCCTGTGGTGTCCATAGCAATGCGATTGATTTATGGTTTCTCTTCTGGGTTTTTATCAGATTGTTGTGTGATTTCTGGCTTCGGCAAGGAGAGAGGTCGATTGGTGTGTGAGATTTGGGTTGCGTTTTGCAATGGTCTTTGGAAATCTTTGGACAGGTCGCCCTGTGGTGTTGTTCTGTTGTCCCAAAAAGAGGGGGCAAACCTTTGCTTCCGGATAAAAATCAATCCTCATATGGTCTTCCTCATCAAGATTTTATGACCCCATTCCTGCTCCTATTTTTTCTTCCAAGACTCTTTGGCCTTTTCTTTGTCTAAAATACCTGTTGGGGCTTTTCTCAAGAGTGAAATTACCCCTTTTTTTCAAAGTTTCCCACATTGGGAAGTCAAGATAAGAGATCTGAATCCCCATATTTTCAAGAGGTTGGGACGAGAATACTCAGTTTCAAGTGTGGATTTTAACTCCATAAAAGCAAGGCCAAAGTCAAGAGTTAGTGTAGGAAGGAGTTAAAAAAAATAAAATCGGCCATTAAATATAACAACCCTAACCCTTTTTCCAAACTGAGGAGATTATCCCTAAAATAAATGTGAGTTTTTCTTTTCCTAAACCGAGGAGATTATCCTTAAGATAAATGTGAGTTTTTCTATTTTGACTTACTCCTTTACGGGGATCTAATGAGAAAGGGTAAGAGGCTCTCTCTTTTTTTTCCATCGTTCCCATCTTTTTGTATTAGAGCTTCTCAGTGTAATCATGGAAGGTGGGTGGCCAATTGAGGTAGGGGCTTACTTAGCAATCACCCAATAGGCTATTTCTATTCGATGTGAGATTTTGGAATCTTGCAAATTCCCCTACCTAAAAGAGCGCACTCCTTCGTTGGTGTTGCCGTGATGGGACTAATTGTCCAAGATTTACGCATCTACCAGGGGATGGCCACACTTTGAGATCTTTTGTAAAGATTCAACTCGTTTCCTGCGGACTAAATCCCCAAATAGAATATTGACAACCACACGAGATGATATTTTTTTGGGAGCTGGATGGTTACTTATGAGTTATGCTGCAAGATCTCTTCTGTCCAATATGGGAATACATGATGTCACAATTTTGCAAAAATGATAATATTATCAGGACTATTTTATGGAAAATTTTGCTCACATCAGAAATGTGATATACTGTAAAATAGTTAATGTATATCCTAATTAGGTAAAACTCGGTCAATGCTTTGCTACATTTCTTTACATAAGCATTTTTTTTTGGAAGCTAGACAAGAATTTCATTTTTCCACCTTAGCCAACAATAGAGGTTGCATCGCAGTGGTGTGTGACTCGGCTTAGTTTTACTCACCGTAACATTCACTAAGTAAGATATAAATGGTAGCACATCTTGCTGGGGGAAAGGTTATATCTGACAATAGACCAATGATTGGAGCGATACATCCTAGTTCCTTTTAATTTAAGTGTCGAATGTCAATAATCTTCACCAAACTAAACCGTTGGAGCACAAAAATTGTCAATCCAAATTTGTATTTAACATTTCGTTTCATGCTTGAGACATTACAATTTAAAAAATAGACAAACATGCCACCCTTTCTTTTAATTGTTTTCCCCCCAAGATTGTCTATACACAATTTGAAGAAGAGTTACCCTAACCTTTTGTCATTTGTTTCATCTATTGGCCCGTCCGATTATTTGATATATCAAGTCATATGAATGCAAATAAAAAGGCAATCGATGGCTAAAATAGCTCAATAGTGACTCATAATTAACGGGTACAGATTTATGTATTGTACTTGTCAAATAAGCACACAAGTCAAGAATCAAAATTAGGGAATCCAATCAAACTACAAGATTTGACATAATGCTTAAAAATTCATTTTCTCGACATCTAAGTAATTGAAAAGGTCCAAGATAGATGGCAAACTTATGTTCTTGAACTAAAGCCGAAGACAGGAACGTTCACACCCCATCATATGCTCCACTACGGGAGATCCAATGAAAGCACAAAGACGCAAGAATTTCTTGAGCCTTCAGTCTTCACCCCATGAAGAAGGGAAAGCCCTAACGTTTTCCCAGAGACGACTTGTTCAACGCTCTCACGCCATTACATGTCCTATGGAGTCCAACCTGGTTGCTTAAAGATTAATCCAATTTGACT
The DNA here is from genome assembly GCA_014182895.1 of Angophora floribunda. NCBI lineage: Eukaryota > Viridiplantae > Streptophyta > Magnoliopsida > Myrtales > Myrtaceae > Angophora > Angophora floribunda. The sequence continues at coordinate 21,626,091 of CM024708.1, read as the reverse complement.
CCAGGGCAACGTGTCCCACGGCAAGTTCAAATGCCAGCTCAAATCTTCAATTTCCGAACCACGTCAAGAGGTTTTTCTTCCTTCCCTTTTATTTTTTCCCCCAAGACCACGCCAAAAGATTCAATGCTGTAATGATTGATGTTGATGACAAATTGCTGGGCCTGACGAGATTTGGGTTCGTTGGAGCTGGAAGCAGCAGTAGCAATAGCAATTAGCAAACCCAAAAGAACTTGGAAAAGGAGCAAACTTTTGGACCCGTCCTCTGCATCCGGGACGCCGGCTATGCGTGCCAGTGGCCCAATCAACGTGAGCGGAGCTTCCAAAAAGAAGACTATTAATTTACAATTCAACTTCAACGAAGAAGGGCCGGTGTTGATTTGCCGGACTTGGACAACCCACCTCACCAAACAAGGCCTAGCTTCTTGGATGTACCCGCAACAAATGACCCGAATCTAGGCATCTGGGAATAGGACACGGATTTGTTGGGAAAATTACCCAATTAATTCTAAACTTATTGTACGGATGATAACTGAGTGTTGACATTTCGATTTTATTAATTTAGTCCTTAATCTTTGCACGGAATATCAATATAATCATTTCGTCCAATTTTCGTCGGAAATTGTTAATACAATGATGTGCCAAGTAGAATAGCTAGTGATAAATAGTGAAAATTAGGCGGAAGAAATAAATTAGAATTTCTTGCAAATGTTTAGGATTAATTTGACAAAATGGAAAGTTTAGAATTAAATCAACATCCGTACAACTAATTTATGATTGATTGGACAATTTCCCCATATTAGCCTTCTGATAATTAAGTCAAAATTTAGAAGAGAACTGGGACGAGAAGTATTCAATTTAGATTTCTTAAAGAGTCAAACCCTTCACTTGAATGAGCCTCTTATCTTATATAGACATTTTTCGTAGTTGGTCGCAACTGACGGGGGACAATACGTGGCGACAATTGTTAATGTAAGTGGACAATGTCCACTATTAAACTTGTCATTCCGACAAATATGTAGTGCTTCACAGAGGTCAAACCATATTGTAGACCACTGCATGCTTGATTTTTCGGTTAGTCGAGGCACCATTGTAGTTGCCGATTAGATGTGATCTAAAGGTTGCCCAGTCTAAATCTTAGATCGCTGAGCGTGTGCAATTTGCTCATGGCTTTGTACGACAGGTGATCTTGTTTTCTCGATACACAGGATCTTTTAATATAGCAATAAAAAATACCATTGTCGGCAGGAGATTGTTTATAATTCTTCCGACAGGCGATTGTAACTCGCACATTTCCTTACTAATTAGTTTGAGATTGGATTTCTTGATCAATAAGTTTATGCATGTCAATTCAGAGGGGAATCTATAACCGGCTATTTCATTCATGCACCAGAAATACTGTCGGGAATTGCTTGTTTTTACGGTGAGAAACAATGTACAAAGATTGGAATTTGGATGTATCGTCATGGGATCTTCAAATGCAAACAATTCATGTCTCTTAGGTTATATCGATTATACAACCTTGAAATTATCGTGTATCATCTTCAAGTCATCCGAAGGTAAAGACATCGTGGGTTGTTGAGTTGCAAAATGCGAGAGAATACAGAGTCACCTGAATACATCCACATACGAAGATATCTTTGCAATCGTTAAGAATCTTTGTTTACTACGTGCAACAATGTCTAACATCTCCCATGACTCTAGCCGGCTGCAAAAGAAGCCAATTGGAGTTTGGACAACAAACTTTAGAATGGTGCCGGACAGCAGCCTTCGTAAAGCCGTCCGCAGTTTGATCAACAAAAGAGACATGGACAAGATCAATGGAGAATTATAGAAATAGTTATAAATTTATTGTACATGTACCAATTGAGTCTTGAATCTTTCAGTTTAGCCAACTTGATCATAAAATTTTTAACGGAAGGATCCCAAAGAATCGATCTTTCTTTTAATAAATTTGTTAATATAGTTCATTAATCAATTTTGATTGGAAATTAATCAACACTAATGTGATTTTTTTTTAATTTTTTATTGTTTAGGGTTGATGGGAGTGGTTGGCTATTGGCTGAGACTTGCCAACCACTAGGGGAGGGCTGCGAGCCCTTACCTAGTGGCCGGCGAGGGCTCGCTGACCTTGCCCAACTCTTAGCAAATGTTGTGAACTTGGCTAGTCACATGCGAGGCAACCTCGCTAGCCACTAGGCAAGGGTCGTGGCCCTCACCTAGTTGTGAGTGAGGGCCACAAGCCCCCATTCAATGGCCTATGGGAGTCAAGGCCTTGGTCCGTTTTCGACAGCCCTCTACTAGCACTTAAAAATAATAAAATTAAAAAATTAATAAAAATTTTAAAAATTTTAAATTTTTTTTGGTGTTAGTGTCGATAGTGTTACATAGGATAACTTGTATTCATATTATTAATTTCCAGCTAAATTTGGTTAGATGGACTAAAGGTTTAGGACTAAATTAGTTAAATTGAAAAGTTTAAGACTGAATTGGTATAAATGCAATAAATTTATGATTTTGTTAGTAATTTACCCAAGTGACGTGCACCAAATGAAATGTCTATCATTCTCAATATGGTTAGTGCGCTCATAAAATATATTATTTTGTTCCATTGTCATTATCCCACCAAATCAAATGATGACGGTTTTGTAATAATACTTTAGAATCAGAACTTACAAGTTTGGTCAGATATGCATAGATCTCTACACCAACTAGAAGGATTTGACTAATCTATGAATATTCTTAGCTTTGGAGTACGAAAAATTGTCTTAAGTAAAAGGAAACACCTAACTCTAAAATTACATGGAGTTTTTTCGTCGTAAAAAAAAAATCCTGTGAAGGATTTTTGCTAAACAAAGATGAAGAATAAAGTAAGGAAATTTATAAATAGAGCCAAGCATGACAAAAATATTATCATTCAAATTGCGAGTATTCTTAAATCATTGGGGTTTGCCCTGATGGCTACCTTTCTCACATGAGAAGGAGGAAGTGGGGGTTTAAATCTCCACCTTCTGAGGGTTGTGATGAAGATAATTTAATTTCAGGAGTGAGTTTTATGAGTGAGTTTCGACTCCCATGCCTAAGAAAATAAGATAAAAATTTGAATTTTAGAATAAGAATAAAGAAAAACCGATCAAAAGGTAATTTGCGGGTGTCCTTGCAACAAGTCAACCATAATCATAATTGCACTACTTTTCTTTGCCTAGTGGGAATTGATTATCCCTTTGCATGGACTCACTATCTTCAAATGAGCGACCTTCTAGTCTATTTGAACGTTGATCTAAAAAATATGCATAAAACCTTTCATTTTCTATGGATTGAACATATAGGGAGGAAAAAAAAGGACTTGACTAGGAGGCAAAAGACAAAGGTTCTAATAATTTCTCTTTCTCTTTTTTTTTTCACTTGCATTTATGTGGATACAATTCCATAGGAGATCAAATGAACCTGTCAACGACCTCGACCGAGTCCAAAGTTTCAATCGCTTGCCCATTTAAAATGAGTCCGTTTCTTTTGCCTTGTTCCATACGCCTGATGCTCTTTCCACCTTTCATCTGTTTTGCTCGACTCTTCTTGTCAGCATAGTCGTCCTTTTCAAATTATAAAAAAGACAGAGACCAGTGGCTTTTATAGGTCCATCCATCTTCCTCTTTTCTGTCATCTTTGATTATTTCTCACTTTCCTCTTCTTCCTCCTTCTATAATCTTTGCTTCTTCATTTCCTGGGTCTGGTCCTTCTCCATCTCCCTCTATTTTATTGTATCTTTGACATTCTTTGAAGTCCCTGCAAATTCCTGGTCACTGCTCTGTACGCATCAGAAATGAAGGTGAGACTTGGGACCTTCCTTTCGTTTATTCAGTCTGACGATCATCATGATGAGTTTCGTAGAAGATACATGTGTTTTGTTTGATATGATTTATTTCCACTTCTTCCCACTCTTGAAAGTGTTTGGCTTTTCCAGGATCAGTTCATCTTATTGTCTTTTGAATTTTCCGGATCTTTTCACTGTTCTCGTTTGCATATCAATGGTCTTTTTGTTCTTGTGCAGAAGGTGGTCTTGAAAGTGGATGTGCACGATGAAAAGCAAAGCAGAAGGCCATGAAAGCAGTTTCTAGCCTTTCTGGTAAAAACAAGACTTCCCTCGCTCTTTGCCTCGTGGGGAATAAGTATTTAGAGTACTAACTTCATATAAGAAACTGGTTGTAGTTGGCTCAGATAATGATGAAGCTATTAATCACTAGAACTAGCTCAAAAGCTTTCTTAATTCCTTTGATGGGTCAAAGAGAATTCATTCAATGTCTTTTGGTCTCTCAGGCGGGCCTCTATTGCTATTGCTCTATTTTTATTTTTATTTTTTGGCATCACCAGGAATTGATTCTATAGCCATGGACATGAAAGAGAGGAAAATGACAGTCATTGGGGCTGTTGACCCGGTTGAGGTGGTGAGCAAGCTGAAGAAGAAATGGCACACTGAGATTCTGACGGTCGGGCCGGCCAAGGAACCCGAGAAGAAGAAGGAAGAGCCGAAAAAGGAAGAGCCCAAGAAAGAGGAAGGCAAGAAGGAGGATGACAAGAAGAAGACACAAGAGCAGCAGATTGCAGAGCTTGTCAAGGCCTATGAAAACTATAAGCCACACCTTACCAGATATTACCACGTGTACAGCATGGAAGAGAACCCGAATGCTTGTGTCATATGTTGAAATTAAATTTGAAGTTTCTTTGAGGTTTGAGAGAGTAAATAGTGGGATTGTGATGTTAATATTCATGGTTTGGTTGATCTTCCTGATGAACAAGCCTCCAAGTACCTGAAAGCCAGGGCTTCTTTTTGTGAAGTTCTTACTTCATAGGGTTCCATTGGTCATCTTGGCTTTCGCAATTTACTGTGTCAACGAGAATATGTATAGATACATAGAGAGAAGCAATAAACCATTGAACACATTTTTGGTAGGGAGAGGAAATAAATGTACAGATTTTTCTGGGCATCTCTTGAATAACCCATGTGCTTCTATGCCCCCATCTTTTGGTTATTGACTGTGCCTTGAGAAGTATGCGAGAATCTTGATGCAAACCTGATATTTAACTTTGCTTTCACTTAGATTTGAGCATCATGCCCTTGAGACAATGATCAGGGGCATCAGCCCATAGGGATTCGATAACTTGGCTTTCGGGTATGTTCAGATTAACATATATGTGCGCAGAAACTGTTTGGGTTTGGAAAAACTGCATGTTTAAAGATTACTACTAGTGGACAGACATCTGCGAAAAGCTCGTTTGAAATGATCTCTTGCACTTGCACTTAGCTGGGTCAGTCCCTGTACAGAACATTCTCCACAGTTAGCTTCTTGGATTGCATAACAAATGCACGATAATGTGCTTGCTCATATTCGCGCGTGCTGTTCTATATGGCAGCAGATTAATATGGACTTGAAGGATGACCTCTGCGAAGTCAACTCTCGTAACGAAGTCGGATTCCTTTTTCCTACTTCTTGGTGTGTATTTGCAGACCCTCCGGAATATACGGCCTTGGTCTGTCTGCATACCAATCTAATCTCCATTATCCTTCCCTTTGATCACCTCATGGAATCAAAACCTTTTTCTTTTCATTATCATCAGGTCAATGTTATGGTTCTATGCCAATGATACATCAGTTGCGTAGAGATACACGTCAACGTGACTGAACCCACACCAAAACATTATTCGTTGAGATGTATCTTCCAAGCACTATAAAAAAAACTAGTGACCCTGACCGCTCTGATGACGCCAAGGACGGCTCTTTTTCTCCACGCCAGATGTCCAAAGGACGATTCATCATCAGTTGGCATTCGAAAATTCTACTAGATCCAACCGGATCAAATAGACCTCGTTGTTTAAATTTTAATGGGTGCTTCTGCCAGATCTCACGCAGAATTTCTCCGGAGGTTTTCAAGCCCTCTATGGAATAAAGTCTGTATTAACCTTCAACCTCAGTCATATAAGGCAATGTCACGTATCAACAAAAAAAAAAGTAAGAGTTGGGAGAAGAGAAAATCTCCCAAAATTCCACTATCTTCTTTTAAATATTCTTTTAAACACTTCTCCTTTGGTCTGGTGATATTTGAAGGTTAGAATAACAAATTTGATACGATAAGAAGAGGTGGTTCAGTAAGTAATGCTCTCCTCTCGACATCCTATGGATCAGAAAGTTATTTCAAGACTAGAGAATCTTCAAGTGGAGATTAATGATATCTGGAGACTAAACGGCAGTCTCATTTAATGGTTCGAAGCAATGCCTCGAGTGTTGGGAAAGTATACCTATCTCGAATCTACATTAATTTTCCTCTTAATCACTGCTGTGCCAAGGATAATTTGCATATGTCCACGTCCCAAGCCCCAGCCGCCATTGCCAACCTCCTGCCAATATCATTTTTTTTTCTTTCTGCGACCAGTGGTTGTAATTGGTGGGCATTGACCGTTAAGTAACGAAACGAAACCATGTCCCCAGTTTAATATTACGCTTGCCGGACCACAGGATGAAAAGAAAACGACAATCATCGGTGTTCTTATCCTTGCCTTGGAGATTAGCAACCTCGAAGGACAGCGATGGCGATATTACCCCCAAGCCAGGGCAGAGCCGAACGATGACTGAGTCCTGCAGAAGCTTCTATCGTTCAACAGTCAAAAGATCAAGTTCCAAAGTGGGGTGGGGAATAAGGAGCTGGAAATGAAGTTGGAAAATTTTACAGTTCAACATGTTTAAAAGTTTTCGCAATTTTGGACGACGACTTCTGGACTCGAGCGTGTCAAAGTCACGACTAAAATTCAACTCTCGACCAAACACGGTCAGAGTCAAAGCCCCGAGCAGCCGCAAGTCGTTTATGCTACCGCGAGAGTCTGTCAAAATGTACTCCACCGACTTGGCCAATTCTTGGAGCTACAGTTGGATTTGGTAGTTTGAATTTGAGTCTATATCCTATTCTATGTTTGGAAATGTCCTCCAGATCGAAAAAAATCTGGATATATCCAGATAAGAAATTTGAGAGAGGGAGTGGGGACAAAGTTGGATTGGGTAAGGAAAATTTATAAAAAAGAAAAAGAAAAAAAATGAACAAAATGAGAATCATCATTTACTTCATTGGCAATCACTAATCAATCACAAATCTTTCCAAATCAAACCAGCCTAAAATAACTTCTAAAAAATTTGCGTGGTCAAAGTCAAAAGTATGAAGTAGAATAGCCTGTGCAAAGAAGAAACATCTTGGACAAAATTGGCGGTGTAACGTAAAATCCATGCTCGTCCTGACGTTAGCTTATCTCCTGTATATAGAACTGCAATTTGGCCAACGTTAACTATCTTGGGGACTGCAGATACATACTTGCTAGAGCAGCCATATAGTATCGATGGTATACTCGCATTGGAGATGGCTCAAACAAGGGGACACTAACGTAGTCGAGAAAGTCCTAAAGTAATTTCGTTATATTCGATCCTATCCCAGTCATTATCCTGACAACCAAATGCATCCTATAGGATTAGTCTCAAAAGCCTAAAACCTGAGGCATTAGCTTTTTTCTATTGGGTCCTGACTTGTGCTGGGATCAATTGATATGCTCAGGCCGTCCTAATGGAATACAACGTGACATCATCGGCTTTATATTGAAAGGGGATTTTGTCTACCAGTTCCATATTAATTTGGATTGCTTAATCTGAGCAGCCAAATTCAATTCAAACATCAATCTTCAACCCTTTGATGGCAGCTACAAAAGAAGGAAGAAAGTCAGATTGCTTATCATTTTTGACTTGAAAGATGGGATGATACTGATTCCTTACCTACTGAATTAATTTAGTATCTTTGACGAAGATTGGTCCCAGTTTTCTCATTTTGGGTTAGTTGCAGCTTCCAGAGAGAGAACAAGGGATAGATAAACAAGTTTAATGCCTCTTAACGTTGAATAAGAAAGAGCAGCTTTGAAAGCCCAAGTACTTTTTTTGTCGCGTTGCTTCTTTATCCTTCCCTTTCCCTTTTGCGACTAAAGAAAACAGAGAATTGAGTCGATGAAGCAGTGTTTTTTATTGATATGTTATACAATGTATATAGAGATATCACCACCTATAATTATGATGAATGTTAAAGATAAAATATAACAATTTGATCTATACGGAAATTGAATAAAAGACAAATAAGAAAATATTTTCAAATGATCAATTCGTTAATACTTTGCTTGATATGTTATCTTCATACTAAATTTTTCCCATTTGATTTGGATCTTCAATACTCCCCTTCAAGCTAGTTAATGGAGAAGACCAAAGAACAAGTTTGATTCGTAAATCAACAAACCTATCTTGAGTCAATGGTTTGGTGAAAATATCAGCAACTTGTGAGGAAGACGGAACATAACGAGTTACAATAGAACCAAGTGCCACTTTTTCCCAAACAAAATGATAGTTGCTCTTGATGTGCTTTGTCCAAGCATGAAAAATTGGATTAGTTGTGAAATGCAATGTTGACACGTCGTCCGAGAAAAGTAGTGAAGGTTGACATTGGTACATCCCAATGTCACACGGTATGTATGAAATCCAAGTGAGTTCAACAACTACGGAAGTAAGAGCCCAGTGTTCAGCTTCCGCTATGGAGCGGGTCACAATAGCTTGTTTGTTGGCACTCCATGAAATACAATTTGATCCACAAGCTTTGATACTTTGTAATATTTTGTGAGATTACAATCAAATTTTTCTAAAAATTTAAACTGTTAGATAAATATGTAATTTAATATATAATTACTCTAACAATAACTATGTCTATCAAAAGGGATAAACTGAGAAAGGCCACAGGGACTGCCAAATTATGTGATGCACACGAACTCGGACTTCCTCCTCCAAAAGCGAACAGGACAGTCTGAAAATTGTTGAAAAAGTGAATCCTGATGGGTTCTTGCTTATACTCTTATCTCAGGGATCATACAGGAAGGAAAGAATTAAAATGCTATGCTTGATGAAAAATTGAACTGGAAGAATCAACAAATTGGATGCGTCATTACAAAGTAAAAATCCTGAGCTACTTTTGAACTTTTCTAGTTCTTCCTTGTCTACCAGAACAATGTTTAATTGTCCTTTTGTAGAATTACCCGATTGTCATCTTCAAGTTCTGGCTCGAACCAGTGGTGATTGAGGGATGGGCGAGTGAGGGGACATAATGCAGGGCGTCCTCGCCACATCGTCCAATCTTCGGAACGAGAGTCTTAGGTTGCTCTGCCAGCACTTTTCCTTCTTCTTCGGCTTTTCGCCGTTCCTCAGCACAAACTCTCGGATTCGTGTTAAAGCGACCTTCATGGTCTCCTCATTCATGTTGGCAATGCAAACTCTGAACCATCCTGGCTCTGAACAGTGACAGGAAGAACCCGGCGAAACATTGAGCTTGACATCATTAATTATGACCCGCCACAGAGTTGTCTCTGCCTCTACGGTGCTCTCCCTCAGGAGCCACCTCAAATCCATCCATACGAAGAGACCCGCGTTGCTGTTCAAGCACTTGATGCCTACTTGACGAAGTCCTTCAGTGAAATCCTCATGCCTCGTGGCTAACCGCCCCGCACTCTCTGAAAGGAATTTCCTGATGAACTGATCGTCCGATAACATGGATGCAATTAGGTACTGAGTTTGGGAGGACACTAGACCGAAGCTGGACATCTTCCGGCCACACTCTACCACCGCATCATTGTATGAATACACAATCCCAACCCTGAAGCCGGGGAAGCCCATATCTTTCGAGAGGCTATAAATTATATGCACGAGATCGCGATTGTATTCTTGATCTTCCTCGATTATCTCCGCAATGCTTACGAATTCAGGCTGACGGAAGACTGTAGCAGCATATATCTCATCACAAACTAGGTGGATGTTCTTCTCGTTGATGAAGCTCATGACTTCTCTCAACGTGTCTCGGTCTAAGATGGTTCCTAGTGGGTTTGATGGATTGGTTATGACCAACCCTTTTACTCTGATGTTGTCCTCAACAGCTTTTGCGTATGCATCTTCCAAAGCCTTCCTGGTGACCTTGAAATTGTTAGAGCTGTGACAGACCACGGGAAGAAGCTGGGCTCGGGTCCTCCAACACAAATCACGATCAAATCTGCATAAAGATAATGTTGTTATTTTTCATTAACTTGAGAAGAAACAAGTCGTCATTCATAGACATAGAGGAGGTTCTGTTTCACCATTCATGTTCAAACTCGGCCATGAAAACTCATCTTTGTTCTTCTTGGAGAAACAACAAATTCATGTGAAACTTTTAACTCTTTATCCCATAAGCTTGTTAACAGAGATGCCATATTAACTTTGAGATGAACAAAAAGTCATAATCAGTCTTAAGACGACCACCAAAAAGCAGTTTAGCATGTTTCTTTGCAGGAATCGAGATAGCTAAAGGCCCTAATACGTCACCCGGAAGATGCATCCAAGAACTATGTTTAAGAAAGGACTGTGACTGTTCAGAGACGAGTAGCCTCTAAAAATGGCCTCATCTGATTTGTTGGGACACTGAATGGATTTCTTCCAAAATGGTACCCGAATTCAATTATTGTCCAGAGCCAGAGGTGACAGTTCACAGGAAAGGCAGGTCCTTTCGGCCATAAGCGATTGGATGGTGAGTGTGACAATGAAATTTCGAGGCCACTTGCCCTGTGTCTCTATTCAACTTCCCTAGTTGTCATTGACTAATCAAGTGCGGGCCATATTGACTAATAATGCTTACAGGTTGTTGACCATGCAGAACTACTACGGATCATGCGAGAGAGATGGAGCGAAGCAAAACAGCTGGAAAATTATTTAACAAAGTTATTAGGATTGTCGACATCCAACAATGATGAACACGGTTTAAATTTGGAGTAGAATTCCCAATATTAAAAGTGAGGCAAACCAATCATTTTTTCCAATAAGAATACTTTCGTGTTATGATAAATAAGAAAACCAGCAACTCGCACTATGTAGATAACATAGTTTTTTCTACCCAGTAGTAGCTAGACGATTTTTTTAATCTTTTCCATGCTTAAATTGGAAGGTGACACCGTCTAATCTAATCACCAATAATGTGAACAGTTGAAGCGCACCTAATCCCATCAGTTTTGCATTAATCATATTAAGTAAGCCTATGATGTATTAGAGATTGGAAAACAGAAAATGATGAGAAATCTTACCCTGGATAGTAAGGGGTTGGCACCAAGAATGCATCACCGGGATCAGCCAGGCAAAACGTAATCAGCTCATGAGCTCCTGTGGCTCCCCCACTCATGACTATACGGTCGGGCTCAAACCAGACCTTGTCCCCTCTCACTTTCCCCATAAACTTCGCCACAGCCTGCAAAAGATCATGGCTTTAAAATTCTATCCGTCATCAAGCTCTCATATTTCTTTTCACGCATTGATTAATGGCATGATGCACAGATTTGGGTACTGAAAAAGAGAGGGAGACATTGAATTGATTCACCCAAACATACGTTTCTGAACTCGAGCAAGCCATGATAGTCCTGAAAGATGGCAATTTCCCTGAACTTGTCCACTCCTTTCGCAGTGCAAATGGAGGCTGCTGGATTGTTCTCGAGCCATTCTTCAACCAAATCGAAACAGAGCTGCATATTGAAGAAAAAACTTCACTATCCGAGCTTTCGGCACAAGACCCATTCTTGGAAAAAGAGGAAGTACGAGCAAGTTCTTTTCTTTCTCAAGTTTTATTTTTGGGATATGTTCAGCAGAAGTCCTAAAACTTGTAAAAGTACATTTAAAAAATCGCGTTGGTTCATTTGAGCATTTTAGTTAACGGTGTTAACGGAAAAATGACCTGACCATTTTAAATTATTTGTTAACGCCACATCAGCATTTTAAATTATTATTTTATTCAATCTTATTTTAATTAAATTAAAAAACTGAAAAAGAAAACCTAAAATTTTATTTTAAAAAATAACTGAAAAAAAAATGAGAAGGGCAGGGGCTTCATCCACCGCCGCCGCCGCCCATCGCCAGAAGAGCCACCGCCGACGGCCCTGGGCAAGGGTGGCCGGCCCTCGCCCGCGCCCAAGTGAGGGCCGGCGACCCTCGCGGCGAGCGCGAGGGCGCCCAGATCTGGGCACGTCGGCCCTCACGGGGCCGGCGACCCTCGCGGCGAGCGCGAGGGCGCCCAGATCTGGGCACGCCGGCCCTCACGGGGGCCGGCGACCCTCGCGGCCAGCGCGAGGGCGCCCAGATCTGGGCACGCCGGCCCTCACCGGGGGCCGGCGAGCCTCGTCGGGGGCCTGCGACGCCTCGCCCAGGGCGGGCGATGGTCGCCGGCCCCCCGTGAGGGCCGGCGTGCCCAGATCTGGGCGCCCTTGCGCTCGCCGCAAGGGTCGCCGGCCTCACCTGGTGCCGGCGAGGACTCCCCCTCGCCGGCCCCCCACGAGGGCCGGCCCCGGCCCTTCCGGCGTGGGCGGCGGCAACGACTGAAGGAGTCCTCGCCAGCGCTTTTTTTTTTTTTTCCAAGTTTTGTTTTTTAATAAAAAAAAATTATTTTTGTTTTTTAATCTAATTTAAAAAGAATTGAATAAAAAAAAAAAGCCACGTGGAAAATAAAAATTACTTTAAAATTCCACGTGGAAAATAAAATTAAAAATTAAAATGCCACGTCAGCATTTCCAAGACCCAAATTTGTTAACGGAAGACTCCAATATCACAAATTTTGGGACTTAGGATGAAACTTTTTGTAAGTTTTTGTCGTACGCCTTCCACCCATCGAAACTTCTACTGAACATATCCCTTTATTTTTCCCTTTCTTTTACCTGATGTTCTGCAAGACCCATTTGGATGACTCCCTCGGGATTCTGTGTAGGATGAAACGGGTTAAGGTCGTACGCCTTCCACCCATGGAAATACTGGGAGTTCTCGGCGGCCGTCGTTGGTGGCTATTCGGGACAGCACGGGCTTTCTGCTGCTTGAAACGTAATTCATTGTATCTTCGAAGAACAAAAAGGCTTTTTCGGGTTTTGAACTTCCTAACTTATAATCTAGCTAGAAAGACGGACAAAGATGGAAGCAAAGTTTGCCGGAAAAGATTAGGAGGTTGTTGCTGAGACGAGCAGGAGAGGAAGTTGAGTGATCCATTCTCGGAACATGAGTTATATATAGACATCCCAAGGAAGTGGTCGGCGCTTTGAGCTGAGCAGTGAGTGAAGAAGGTTCGCGGAAATTAAGAGAGCTTGTGTTTTGGTAATAGTCTTTTGCGACGAGTGGCGGGCGCTTTGAAACTGACGTGGATCCTGGCTTTTCCACGCGCGAGCGGAGTTTTTTTTGAACGCGGCTCCTTGGACCCGGTCCAATGAATAGCCAGTAGCACAAGATCTCAACGTTTACTGAGTGAAATCGTGGGCTGCAAGAATTGCTGTTTTCCAACACTAGTCAAATCGAGGACTGGACGGCTTAATTCCGAAGATTTTGTTCAAGAGTTTTTACGAGTGAAAAATCAATGAAGACAGCTCTACGGTTTCCTGTGCAATGTGCATCGCATGTTAATTGCATTTACGTGTGATTGGTGCTTTGGGACTTAGAAAATACTTTTTGACAAACAAGTCTTGCTCTAACACAAGACCCCAAGAACACGATGCCCCGACTAGGGACCTTGCACCGGGGCTTTAGGGGACAAACTGAGGACCTTGCAGTATAGTCCTGTGCCCTATGCCTGGACTGGAGACTTTGATGAATGAGCTCAAGAACCCGGTGCTCCCGCCTAGGACCCTAATGAATGGAGAAAATATTAGGTACCCTAAAAGTGCTTAGGTACCCTAAAAGTGCCACGTCATTTTTACTTTGAACCATTCAAAAATCGCCACGTGTCCTCGGGTCCCGCAAGCCATTGAAAATCCCTTTCTTTCTCCTCTTTCTTCTCTCTCGTCTCTCTTCTACCCCTACCCCCTGCACTTACTTTCTCTCTCCTCTCTCATCCCCGCACTTACTTTCTCTCTCCTCTCTCCTCTCTCCTCTCTCCGCCTGCTCCTCCTCGGACTCCGATGGTGGCGATGGTGGAGCGGTTCCCGTAGCGGGAGCATGCGGGCGATGATGGCCCAGCGGTTCCCGTAGCGGGAGTGGGCGGCGAGGATGGCCTCGTCCTCGGCGGCGGAGAAGGGGCGGTGCTCGACGGCGGGGCTGAGCTGGTTGCACCAGCGGAGGCGGCAGGACTTGCCGGAGCGGCCCTGCATGTGGCGGCTGATGAGGGACCAGTTCCGGGGGCCGTAGCGGCCTACGAGGCAGATTAGGACCTGGTCCTCCTCGGCGCTCCACAGGCCCTTGATCCGGTCCGGCCTGGCGGTGGCGTTATTGGACAGGGAAGGGTCGAAGTCCGACGAGCGATCGTGGCCTCATCCAACCGACGAGCCGCAGTGCCGTCCCTCCGGCTGCGCTGTTGCCGAATCGCTGCCCTTCGTCCGATGATGGTTTAGTGGGAGTAAGAGGGGCGGTGAAAAGAGAGAATCGAGTGAGAGAGAGGAGAGAGAAAGCAAGTACAGGGGTAGGGGCAGAAGAGAGACGAGAGAGAAGAAAGAGGAGAAAGAAAGGGATTTTCAATGGCTTGCGGGACCCGAGGACACGTGACGATTTTTGAATGGTTCAAAGTATAAATGACGTGGCACTTTTAGGGTACCTAATATTTTCTCTAATGAATGAGCCCTAATGTATCAGTTCTTGTGTCTAGGCAACCAGAAGTCGTTGGGGATAGTGTTGAAGATTAAGTTGAATTTGGGGAGCAAATTCCAATTATCACGAAGCTTTTATCTTTTCCCTTACAAGTGGACCCTTTTTAAGTTTTATTGTCTCTATTTTCCATTTTCTTCGGTGACAGGGTCTTTTGATGATCGTAAAGAAAATTATCTAATTAATCATAAACTTATTATATAATTGTCAATTTAATTTAAACTCTTCTATTTTGCTAATTCATTCACAAACCTTTGCGAGAAAATTCAATACGGTCATTTTTGGCCAAATTTGGACGACATGATAATTCACTCATCACTGATCGTCTTACGTGGCATGTATCAATAAATCAAAATTGATTGGAAGGATCACATTGAAATTTTACACAAAGATGCATGATTAAATCAGAAAAGTTTAGGTTGAATTAGCATCGATATGATAGGTTTAGGACTAATCGAACAATGTCCCCAATGCTTGTGCTGAGTGTTTCTCCAATTATACGGATAATTCCTTATCACATAAATTTGTGCTGAGTGTTTCTCCTAACACTAAAGAGTAAAGATGCATGTTTGGAGTAATTATCCAGTACCAGAAAATTATCGTTTGGTGATCGAATCAAATTTGGCTTTCCCCTATTTCTTTACTCGGGGGGAACGAATCGTCACATTGTTCTTGTGTGCCACGATGCACGACCAGAAGTTTTCGTGTTTTCGATCAGAAACTGGTGGTTCATGCATTTCACTTTCGGCAACAAAAAGACAATGATCCCTTGTGCTTTTTTTTGGTCGGAGATCACCTGTTGAAATCCGTGTGGAAAACGATTGACTGAAAGTCCACCGCCCTTCCCGGAACTTAAAGCCCAGGACATTTTGTCCTCACGTATTGGGGATCATGGCAATTTTTATCCTTCTCTTTTACAAGAATATAAAAGATCCTGAAACTTTTATCTTTTAAGTCAAATCGAGTTTTGAAATATCAAATAATATAACCTAGTCCTACAACATCGTCAATTAGTGCTATCAAATACTTACGTTACCTCATTTCAATTTTTATGACAGCAAATGCAGATGTAGTCTTTTCAAAGACTATTAGAGAAAATGCCAATGTGTATTTTTCAATGTTCTCTCCAAGTTCCAGTTTTTAAAAAAAAATTGGCTATTTATTATTATGTGTTTTTTATGCGGTGACACGCGCTTGCAAATGGCTAACAAAAATATTTTCTTTTTCTTTTATTGGCTTTTCAAAGTTTTTTGTCTCGTGGTGTCACATGGCACCTCATTGCCATCATGTGGCTCAAAAAGATTTTTAAAATGGCACATCATGGATTTTATCACTTAAATTGGACGGTACTAATGAAACTTGTTTGAAGATGGTCATTACGAGGAGTGGTGGTCACGATGCTAGATCCCAAACATGAGATTTGAGATGCGAGGCTAGAGAGAGTCACGGTGGCCGTCGCCTGAGGCCGAAGCCACAACCTCCATACGGTCCGTTTGCCTGTGAAGGCTTTGAGATGGTCAACGGACCACGAGTACCTCCACAAGTACCTCGTGGGATCCTAATGTCCATTTTAGGGCGACAGCCAGATCTCTTCGATAAGTAGGATGGCTATTTTGAACAGAAAAAGTAGACGGACAATTTCAAAATTCGGACAAAAATATAGGAACCTATTATAATATTAACCCTTTCATGCAGAACAATGCGCGCTTACATCATCTCATACGTCCATCAATTCTTAGTCGTCTAGCACACGCACGAATATGCCCATTAATAGTTAGGAGTCAGCATAGCATGTTTTATGGATTTGAGCAAATTTGACAAATGCGCACTTTTCATTTCGCCCTCGCACACATGTAAGGTGTGCATGGAATCAAAGTAGGCATAAACAAGATGATGGCAGACCAGAGATTCAAAAGTCTATGTTCATCATCTCGTGTTACGATAACCGGTGGAAACTTGGATTTCTAGATTGGTCTAGTTGCAATGACAGAGGACTTCTTCAACAAACAAAACCTAACATGTCTGCATACGAAGAAGATGAACTTTGGACCATGTGAAAGAACACAAACACGACAAAGGTCATCTAAATATTGATTCTCTAAGGTCAGCTGTGGTCGGATTATTCTTGGTCTCCCTTCTGACCGGTCGAGTTCCATTCTTTAAGTTAGGGTTTTCGTCAATGTCAGGTGTAGAAGGAGGACTTGTGCCCGTGGAGGGGTTGAGGAGTTCAGATCGTACACGAACTCTTCGCCCGAACAGAAGTCAAAATCACGATTCGTCTTGACAATTCCACACTTTGATTTCTATAACAATTCGAATTGATAAACATGCGGGTGTCCATCTCGTTTCTCTCTTAGGTAGTCTTTGGTCTGTCGAAATTTGTCATGGAAAAACATTTCAAAAAACTTATTTTTCATGCTTTCTTTTCTTCCATATTGCTTGACAAGCCCTTTTATTCATCTTAGTTAATGGGTTCACTTTACTAGTTTAGTAACAATAAAGAAAAGATATCAGGCTCACGTGCATGAGCTTGGGCCGGACCAAGTGTAAAATTGGATTTCACCCCTCATTTGTGTGCAAAATTTGCATCATATTTGATCTGAGTTGCCTTTTCATTAAAATATTCCTTTTATCTCGAACCTTATCTGGAAAAAGCTTATTTACTTGTAAATTTCAATGCTAAAAACTGATGATTGATCCCGGGTCCGAGATAAAAGCCCCGGGGGCTTTCTTAGATAAAATTCCCAGCTTGGCATCTGATGACGTGAAATAGTTCCTCACGGATGAGGTGGCCATGGAAGAAGTTCAAAATGGTGTTTTCCAAATTAGGCACATTGTACCGACCAAAAAAAAAGATAAAAATTAGGCGCATTGCGTGCCCCTGGTCCAGACGGCTTTAATGGGAGGTTCTTTCAACATCACTGGAAGTAACTATAGGATGAAGTATAAGACTGCCGTGAAGGACTCTTTTTTCCCCATTTTTGTTGTATGAAAACAGAATTGAACGTGACCCTAGTAACCCTTGTCCCAAAAGTCCAAAAACCTAAGACACTGGATCATCACCGTCCCATGTACTCATGTAACTATGTTGTGGCCCCCTTAAACACAGGCGTTGGTGGAAATGACTGATTTAGAGGTAGTGTCGAGCTGGGAATCAATGGTCCTTAATTGGTGCGGGTTTTCTCAAAACTCTCATCTTGCGCGACATTAAGATTCACATTTTAATTCGATTAACCTATATATGGGGGTTCGCCACTTGTTTACTAGGGTTGGCTAGAAACCTAATGAAGTTAGGTTCGCAAAAAACTTCAACAAATAGTTAAGTTTTTTAAGAAAATGATACAAATGTTCCTTGAATTTTGGTATAAATTATACCTAAATTTTGCCTAATGTGCAATGTCATATTCGAACTTTTGATTTTTAAGATGATTTTTGAACTATTCATAAATATTCAATTTAATCCCTAAACCATATGAAAATTATACAAATGGAAAGTCTATTAAATTTTTACTAATAGCTTATCAACTACACTAAACAAATTAAAAAGGGAAATTTTCAAAAAAGGACCCAAAGTGAGCCTATTTTCTCAAATAAGGACCCAAAGTGACCGTTGTCTCAAATTAGGACTCGAAGTGGCTAAACCAGTCTCAAATAAGGACCTCAAATCGTCGGCTAGCCAAATGTTCACCAGTCAGTGAGCATGTGGCATTTCTAGTGGCAAGAATAAAGGCAATTTTGTCAAAAAAATTAATAGAAATTAACAAACCCTAAAAACAAAACTCCCAAACTTTTCATGTTCTCACATTTTCTTCTTATGCTCTTCATCTTCTCCGTTCTCTATCCTCTCTCGCTTGGAGCACCCAAATTATATGTTATTGGAGCACAAATTAAAGCACAACAATAAACCCCTATCTTTGTTTTTTTACATTTTTCTTCCTTTCTTTTTTTGCTTCATTTCTTTCCAACGAAGAAGAAAAATCTCAAGTAAAGCCACATCTTCGTTATTCAAACATTTGTATGTAATACAAGAGCCTTGATTCTTCATCATCTTTTCCCAACATCTCGATGTCGAGGACCCACATCTCTAGCACAATTCAAATCCACTTTCATGGAGAGAGAGAGAGAGAGAGAGAGAGAGAGAGAGAGAGAGAGAGAGCCAAGAGGGGGTGTTGGCACGTCTGTTTGGAACTCGGGGAGTAAGGGATCTTGCTCCATTAACAAAGATTTTGGGTTCTCCGAGCAAGAGAGGACAAGGAACCTAGAAGATGAAGTGCAGAAGAAGAAGAATGTGAAGAAGACTTTGGGGGTTTTGCTTTTAAGGTTTTTTAATTTCTATCAATATTTTTTTTTGACAAAATTGCCCTTATTTCGGCTATTAGAATTGCCACACGCTTGCTGACCGGCAAATATTTGGCCGGTCGGTGATTTGAGGTCCTTATTTGAAACAGGTTTAGCTACTTGAGGTTTTCATTTGAGACATCGGTCACTTTGGGTCTTTATTTGAGAAAATAAGTTTACTTCGGGTCATTTTTTAAAATTTTCTCAATTAAAAATCCAAGGACAATGTTGCATATTGAGTCAAAGTTAGATGACAACATTGCATAAATTACAAATTTATGGACGACATTGTACATTAGACTGAAGTTTAAGAATTACATTGCACAAATTACATATCCAACTATGACAATACACATTGAATCAGAATTCATAAACCATTTGTGTAGTCATCGCAAACCTTTTTTTTCCTAGGTATTGGAATCATTTTTTGAGTGCCCAAACGAGCAACATATGGACTCTCATATTGCTCCAATCGGTTAAAAGATCGTCACATCACTTAATACAAAGGTTTGGTGAGAGTTGTCCTTTGATTATTTCTTGAAAAATGAATTTTTTAGAATTTTTTTTTCTCAGAATGATTATTTGTATGTTTATGAAAATGAATAAACAAAAAATATTTTTGTCATTAAAGAAAATATTTATATTTAAATTGTTATTGATAATACAAATATATTTTTCAACCAATTATTTTGAACAATATAAGCGATTGTTTTAATAAAATATTTTTCAAATAAAACATTTTTTGTTTAATACTACAAAAAAACCTTAAATTGGTACACCTATAATAAATTTACTTTAAATTAATTTTTTGACCATAAAGAACCCCAAATGGGTATACATGTAAAAAATTTATCATCTATTTGCTTCCATTAAATTTTAGGGTTGATATTAGAAGAACTCTAAATCGATACACATATGAAAAATTTATCTAAAATTAGTTTTTTGACTACCAAAAACCTTAAACTGATATACATATGGCAAATTTAATTAAAAATAATATTTTGGGCACATTGAAATTTGTCATGGAAAAGCATTTCAAAAGCTTATTTTTCATACTTTATGTTATTTCATATTGCTTGATGAGCTTTCTTATTCATCTTATTAATAGGTTCACTTTCCTAGCCTGGTAACAATAAGGAAAAGATTGGGCTCATATGCATGTGTCACGGCTCGAAAATATGAATGGTCAAAGAGGGTTCTTGAATGACGCCATGACCGACCCTTGGAACGAGCAACCCTCAACCGATATCCCTAAGTCTTAAGTTTTCTTAAGTCTTCTAAAATTTTTTTAGGTGCAGGTGATACAGTAATTGTACACATATATAATTAAAGCGGGCATGTGGTAGTTGGGGAAATACGATCTTCATCATTAGATCGAAGAGAGATCTACGGATACGATTTGCCCTATACTTGTATATATAGGGTCTCTTCCTTCTCATTCTACAAGAGTAATATAATCTAGAGTTTGGGTTTCTCTTTCTAGAATTCTTATGAGTTGAGTGAAAAAGCCTAATAATAAGGCCATTCTTATGAGTTGAGTGAAAAAGCCTAATAATAAGGCCATTCCCGCACAGGTTTGAAGGGAACGCTAGATCGATAATAAGGCCGTTCTCGCACGGGTTAAAAAGCCACGCTAGATCGATAAGGGAACGCTAAATCGATAAAAAAGCCACGCTAGATCGATAATAAGGCCATTCGAAGGGAACGCTAGATCAATCGGTCGAAATAAGGCCATTCAAAGAGCTAAGTGTAAATTTGGATTTCGCCCCCATTTGTGCATC
Organism: Angophora floribunda; assembly: GCA_014182895.1. Classification (NCBI taxonomy): domain Eukaryota; kingdom Viridiplantae; phylum Streptophyta; class Magnoliopsida; order Myrtales; family Myrtaceae; genus Angophora; species Angophora floribunda. The sequence continues at coordinate 21,605,292 of CM024708.1, read as the reverse complement.
AAATATACATCGGACCCAATTTAAGTTGTCTTTTCATTAAATTTTTCCTTTTATCTCGAGCCCTTATTTGGAATTATTTGTGTAAATTTTACCACCAAAAACTGACGATGTATCTTAGGTCCGAGATAAAAGGTTATAGCACTATATGACTACAGAATTTTTCAAAAAAATTTCAAGAGTCAATATTAAAAGGTAGGCTTGTGGACTTTCTTTCAGTAGTGATGAAATTTTTTTTCAAAAAATCTCAAATTGATATACATAAGACAAATTTATCCAATTTTTTTTTAACAATTAAAAACTGTAAACTAGCACACATGTTATAATTTTATATTTCTATTAAATTTTAGGATTAGTACCATGAAAAATCCAAATCAAATACCTACCCATGAGCAGTTGCGTTGGTTTGGCTCTTAGAGGCTTCATTGAGAAGTCTCACCTCCTAGTTGCTATCACGATTTCCGTGGGGTATGGTCGCGGTCTGGGTGTGTTAGCATGCACTGTATGGGTCGTGGGGTTGTGGGCTGGTTAAAACACAAATTTAATCGGGCTTGGCAGATTTGGGTAAAAAAAAACTCCAAATCAAATTTACACCAACTTAATTTTCCGTGACTCATATTTTTCAGGACATCGATTATTTCTTCATCGGTAAATTTGTGTGTCTATTCTTCTTAGGGGATATTAATGAATTTTCGTCGGTCGGGGTTGTGGGCTAGTTAAGATGCAAATCTAATCGGGCTCGGTGGATTTGGGTAAAAAAAAAACTCCAAATCAAATTTACACCAACTTAATTTTCCGTGACTCATATTTTTCAGGACACCGCCGATTATTTCTTCGTCGGTAAATTCGTGTCTATTCTTTTTAGAGATATTAATGAATTTTCCTCGAAAGGTCACAGGACCGTCCTGTTTCCAAGTAAACTCCAGCGGGGACTCTGGTTTTAGAATTTGAGGCCTCGTCTCTCTCCCTCTGGATTTGAGGGTTGCACTGTGCAGAGCTCTGCATTCTCTGCCATGGGGTCGATCCTCGGCAACTTGCCGTCGTTCGATCCTCACAACTTCAGCCATTTCAGGCCCTCCGATCCCTCCAACCCTTCCGTGAGTTTTCCTCTCTCTTTGCCCTTCGCCTCGTGTTTTTTTTTTTTTTTTTACTGTCAGGGTGTTGCTTCATTTAGTTCCGTCAATTTCTGCTATCGATGCGTGTGATTCTCTTCTCTTTTCTCTGTTCTTTGTATATCTTTCGGTGGGGAAAGATGATGAAGAATTTGCATAGGAGAAGTGAAGCGTCCTCGGGTTCCGTGTCCGAACTGAGGGGTTTTTATCAGTAGAGATCGTTTGATGGAGTTGGGTTCTGTGCGTTTTGTGGCTTAAATGGAGAAAAATCACAACTTTATTCCAGCTGAATGAGTTCTTAGCATATGTCTTGATTCTTCTAGTTGATTTTAGCCAGGGCTAGGATTCAGGGTGGTTGGGACGGCAATGCTTGTTCTTCGAGATGTGTTTTTAAACATTTTTGACGCGTTGAGTCCCTCAATTTCTGCTATCGATGTGTGTGATTCTTTTCTTGCCTCTGTTCTTAGTCTGTTTTTTGGTGGCGAAAGATGATGAAGAATTGCATAGGAGAAGTGACGTGTCTTCAGCTTCCATGTCCGAACTGAGGGGTTTTTATCAGTAGGGATCGTTTGATAGGGTTGGGTTCTGTGCGTTTTGTGGCTTAAATGGGGCAAAATTACAACTTTATTCTAGGTGAATGAGTTCTTAGCTTATGTGTTAATTCTTCTTGATGATTTTAGCCAGGGCTACAATTCAGGCTGGTCGGGACAGCAATGCTCAATGTGTTTTTCATACATTTTCGACACGTTGAGAATATGTTCCCTTTCCATGGATCACCACATCTATCTTTCTTTGGATTGTTGGATTTTTCTGGTCTTCTTGGCTCTGCCCTGCTAGTTCTGAAACCCGAGAAACACTGGGAATTAGGGTGGTCACCAGAAGTCTTGGGCACAATTTTTCACTGCTTCTATTGTATTCTTTGCGACAGAGCCATAAGCTTTTAGCTAACAATCCTTTGTAGTTTGGCCAGATGGGCGCACCAGATGGGCGCACAGAGCTGCATCTTAGTGACTGGTTTGAAACATGATGTTTTAGAGTATCTTTGTACAGTAACTTCTTTGGAATTCCGGCAAGTTAGTTGTACTCATGCAGGATTCCTGAAGTATTTTAACAAACTATAATTGCATAACAAGTTTCTGGTCTTTTTGAATAAGGTTCCTTCTTGATTTAGATGATTCTTATGATAGTTCTTTTCAAGATTATGTGGGTTATATCAGTACATCTATTGATCTAAGCTACACCTATCAAAAACTAAGGGACCATACATAATGTTTGGATCTAAGATTTCAAGTTATTAATGACTGGATGAAAAGAAATAAGACTTCACGTGCAGATGCTGTAGGCAATTCATCTGTCTGACAAATGACACAGCTTATGTCTGGAGAATAAATTGAGCTCTCTTCAATTCCTCCTTGGTTGAGGAGGCTAGTTTTTGGTAAATCGCCCTGTGGATGACAAGGAACTCTTTGTTTTATAACCAATACCCTATTGCAGAAACACTGTCTTGTTACTTGTTGATTGGAACAAGAAATGGCGTGGACGTGAGATAAAAATGATTTGAACATAGCTTTACTTACATTTGCTAAATGTTATGTGTAGAAAATGACGCCTACGACCTATCATCCCACCCACAGCAGGACTATTCCACCACCTGATCAAGGTAATAATGAATTTGATATGCATCTTAAGCACTTTTCGCTCATTGAGTTAGTGTCAATGTTGACGTGGATCTCTAGCTCTTTAACCGATTGTGAAGAGAATATCACTTTTATGTGGAAGATAAGCAGTTTTTCCATTTCAGTTTTTGGAGATGTGGTTCTCATCCTCTTATTGCGATGACCCTGACTTGGTTGCAACTCCTTCCAGTGATAACTACTGAAGCCAAAAATATTCTGATCAGAAATTTCTATCGGCGTGCTGAAGAAAAGGTCAGTCATTCAAATGAAAGCAGAATCTTGATAACCTACACAGCATGTGCCTCTGTCATGCATCCTTTGCATTTGCATCCATAGACTACACATGAATGTTCACATGCATTTGCACTCTTCATGGGTGTTGGTCCGCCTCAGAGAGATGCTTTCTATTGCTGATTAGTTTTTGTCAATATCAGATGAGACCTAAACGAGCTGCCTCTGAATTTCTTTCACAAGAACCAGGATGCAAGCAACCAAGGGCTTCCATGACCACCTCAGATAGCCCATGATGAGTTTCTGCATTGGGGTTTGCGACTTGAGAAGTTCAGCAGTCTCCACTCATTGAGTGTAGATATACCGCTGTAATATCACTGGTCTGTAGGGTTGGCATCTGCCTAATATTGGTTTGTCGTTGCTGATCTTCTGTCTGTTATTTGGTGATGCTGGTTGGCTTTCTGTGAAGAGAGTGCTTTTTGGGACATGCAAAATCTCTCCTCCCGTGTACATTGGAAATAATCAATCCTTGATTTTCACCATCTCAATAAAGCAGTTCAAAGTACTGGCCGAGCACACAAAATCCCAGGAGTTATATACATTTCATACAGTCTTTGACTCAGTAGAAAAAGAAATATGTTTTCTTTTTCCACAGCTAATTTCTCCGGTGACATTTTTTTGCTGCTAAAGAAGAGAGAAAATAATGGCTTTCATTTTGATGTGTCTAATCTGCCAATCAGATTATGGATTAGTGTTTGCATGGAAAGTGTGATTGACTGATGGCTCCATGTCATCTCCTTCCAGTTCATTCATGCTGCTCTTTTTAAGTCTCAACTATGCTCACCCGTTAAATGAGTGCTCCAGACTAGCTTGTCCATAAATGGTTTATCTCGAGTTTAACTAGTCTATTTCACCAACCTATGCGAAATCTATGTTAGAAAATGGAAATTATTTAGTTATTGTTTCTTTCTAGCAATGCAATGGATAGGGGAAGTAAACAACTTCTGATCTTCTGCATTTATGTCTTTAGTTCGACCTTCTTTAGGTTTAGTGATCGGCTCTATCCTTTGCAAAACGTCAGTTTCTGAGATTTTGGAAGGTGCAAGCCTATGACTGTAGCCCAATCAAATACCTGAAGGAATTTTCAGGTCTTTGAGGATCATCTGTGTAATTTCATTTCATCTGTGATCATTGAATAAGTAGATGATGTTTTCTTGGAGCATTAAGGATTCTCCCCGACAAGTACATTATGAAAGGTTTGAGTTGTCAGAGGTAGAACTGAACGAACTTTGGAATGGGCGAATGCAATGTCGTCACGCTGCCGACGTGGGTCAGTAGGCGAACACTGTCTTCACATGCGGTTTAGTTCAGAGAATCCACCTTGTCAATCATACCTCTTTTATCTTTAACAAAAGGGGCAAGGTGGAAAAACTGGCGTGTCTACTTCTTCTAAGTGTTGTCATGGAGGTTTCACATCATTTTATGGAATATCTGAGTTTTAAATTGGCAGAGAGGCTAGACCCTCAATATTACTCGGAACTTGATGGTTAAGATGAGCCGTGCCAGTCACTGTAGCTCACCGAGAAATTACAGGCTTGAAAATTCATATATCAAAGCGAGATCCGTGCACTAAGATGACAAACGGGATCAAATTCACAACATTGCTTTAGAAGATAGCAGCTCGGAGCCTCGTACCGCTATCTTTGGAACCATCAATGGTGATCTCATAGGAATGGATACTTCTTCAGCCACGGAACCAAATTCCGTTTTCAAGCTGTAAATTTCTTCAATTTGTCGTAATTTACCTGACACTGCTGTGAGTGTTTTTGTTCTTTCTTTCTGGCCAACAGAAGACCAGAGAGCTTCAATAATCACAAATGCCATACAAGCTTATGTTGGGTTTTCCCCCCAACAACAGAAAAAATGAGCAAGAAGCGCAAAAAGAAGTTTCTAGAAACAATTTCTTTTTAAAAATAATTCTTTTTCATTTTTATTTCCTAAAATAATTTTTGAATAAAAGAACGTGTTTGATGATTGCATAAATTTTCTATTCGCATAATAGAAAAAGAATAGGCATGTTTCTGGTAAACTCATAATTATTTTCTGTGATGTAAAATATTTTAAAGTAATTTTTTGAGTTTTTTTTTCCTCTCTTCTTCTTTAGGTGGTAGTGGCGATTGGCGATCGGTGGCGGCGACCGATTAGAAAAGAAAAAAGAAAAGAACTTGTTCTAAAAGTTATTTCTGAGAATAATAAATGATTTTTTTCCTATTTTTATTTTTGTTAAAAATTTATTTCCCGAAATAAATGCATTTATGTGCTTTTCTTATTATAGGGAATAAAAGAAAATAAAAATTGTAACATTACCGAAGACTCCATAAACTGTAGGTCTCGGAAATGCTTCCGTTCATATTTTTTAATGGCTAGTGGGATCCTCTGATGTCCCTAGTTCTACTGTCCAGCCGAGACAACGATATCCTCGTGAACCGCAGCGTCGTCCATCTCAATGACAACCTTGTCCCTTGCTGCCTAAACCTTAAACCTCTTCGGCAGGAGAAAATATTCAGTGGTTAGAAAGCACCACGTCATCTGCCTACGTGGCACGCGTGAGCTTAAGTAGCTCCACTCAGAGGGCGACATCTGGCGCGTGACGTGGAATTAAAGAAAGAAATGGTAGCCACTTTTTTTCTCTCCTCTGGCGTGATGGACTGAGAAAAAGCAGCATTTAATGCTGGCATTTACTACACTCTCTCTCCTCTTTGAAACAAAACACGAGGAGTCTTCCTTTTCACATTCCCGCCTCTCTCTTCTTCTTTTGAGCCCATCACTCTCTCACCTCAGCGCTCCCCTTCTCCTTCTTCTTGGCCTCTGTTCTCAACGCCGTCGTCAACTTTCCGGCTCCAGAAATGGCCAACTGGCCTCTCAAACTCCTCTACAACTATTTTGAAGCGAAGAAGCCTTGCGAGGTTGGATATGCTAGTGGTCGTACTAAGTTTTGGGGTTTTAGCGACACCCCGGGAGGGATATTGCAGCGGAGGTGAGAGAGGGTGTATGGTTCCGTGAGACCTCTCTCTTTCTTTCTTTTTCCTTTTCTTTTGGCTCTGTTCATGGTGGTGTCAACTCCCTTGGGGTGGTCTGTTGAGCTTGCAGATGAAGGAAGATAAGAAGTTGGTGAAAGAGGGAAAAGTGAAGTATATTTGCTTGTCACAAGCCAGCCTAGACACCATAGGAGAGCGTAGGAGGTTCATCCCATCACTGCCTTACAAATCAAGTGGTCTTTCTGGACTCGTGACATTAAGCAAGAAATCGTCCCTCTCTGTAGGTACATTGCTTGCTCTATTGTAATTTCTCAAAATATTTGCAAGAAAAAAGTGGAGGAAAATTCTGTCCATGGTCTTCCTAGTAGACTGCAAACCTTCATACGTTGGTCCATTCTAATTAGTATGTCGGACACTTGGATTTAACCTGGTGGAGTTTCTTTTTCGTTCTTTGCAATCTTCTCAAATTTTCAGGGAGCTTGGGATCGGCATAGTGCCGTCAAGAAAATGAAGTACTTGAAGAGGAAAGGAGCAACATTCCTCCATACCCATGTCGAATTGCATCTAGCAGCACCCAATGTCTCAATAGTTGCATCGGCGTGTAGATACCATAGATTACTTGAGGCATCTCTCTCTACTTGTTCATGTTGTACATAAACCAAAATTTGAATGAATTGGCGACAAAATTGGACCTTGACAGAATTGGATCGAGACAGATTTCCTTCATAAAGTCCAGATTTTCATACCTCGTGTCATATATATCTTTATCAGAAGCTTGAAATCAATCAAATGTTTTCATGAGTTTTCTCCCTTACTTAGTAAAGACTCTGTCCAATGAAATCAAGTGCAGTTGATGATGTGGTTGTTCAAAAAAAGCCAAGCACAAAGCAAACTTCTGTTATGTCAATCTGTTGCGCACTTTCTTTTTCCAAGCTTCATGGGTGCCCGCTGAAGTTCATAGCACGCGCAATAACCCTGCACAAACTTTTTGTTTTTTTTGTTTTTATGTTCGGAACCCTACACAAACTTGAGAGATTTGGAAAATGGACATGAAACTGCCAATTACATGAACAAAGGATCATAAGTAAAATGGGTGTCATGCTTTGTTAATTCACACATTACAAGTTGAGTTACTTCTGCACGTTTCTAGTGCAAAAATGAGGGCTAGCTTCTCACATCTAAGATCAAGTACACGGCTTGACAATTGGGCTACGTCTAACTCAAGCCACTGACTACAGATTATATGGGACACCAACAACTATGTGCCAAAAGAATATTGTCTCTCAGTCAATATAAAATTAGGATGTGAGAACTAGTGCATCTTTCTCTTCTTGCTAGTGTCTTGAGTCTCCATCGGAGATGAAAAAACGTCGTCATCTTCGTCAAGATCCTTCACTCTACTATGGTTGTTAGTTTCAGCAGCAACCCTCGACGTGCCCAAGCCATCATTATTCGAAATCTCGGACAGCTTTCTTTTCTTTTCAGCAGGAATCTCAATATTTGCAGAACAATCTCTAGGTCTTCACTAGGATTTAACATACCACCCTAATGGGAGTTGACACTACCACGAACAGAGCCAAAAGAAAAGGGAAAAAAAAAACGGAACAGGAAAGAGAGAGGTCTCATGGAACCATGCACCTCTCTCACCTCCGCTGCAATATCCCTCGCGGGTGTTGCGGGCGTCGCCAAAACCCCAAAACTCAGTGTGACCACCAAGATATCCAGCCTCGCAAGCCTCCTTCGCTTCAAAATAGTTGGCGACGCACTCGAGCTCGAAATCTGGACCGAATAAGGAGTAGAAGATGAAGAGGAGTTTGAGAAGCCAATCGGCTATTTTTGGAGCCAGAAAGTCGACGACGGCGATGAGAATAGAGGCGAAGAAGGAGGAGAAGGGGAGAGCTGGAGATGAGAGAGTGATGGGCTCGGAAGAGGAAAAGAGAGGTGGGAACGTGAAGAGGAAGACTCCGTGTGTTTTGTTTTAAAGAGGAGAGAGAATGCAATAAATGTCAGCATTAAATGATGCTTCTTCTCAGTCCATCACGCCAGAGGAGAGAGAAAAAAATGGCTACCATTTCTTTCTTTAATTCCACGTCACGCGCCAGATGTCGCCCTCTGAGTGGAGCCACTTAAGCTCACGCGTGCCACGTAGGCAGATGACATGGTGCTTTCTAACCACTGAATATTTTCTCCTTCGGCAGACTCGGCTCGAACCCAAACCAACTCCCCTACACACCATCAAGTATATCTTGCTAAAAATATATATATAATTTACAGGTGACTGCAAAAAACAATTAATTACGAAATTTCTATGCCATATACACTGCAAGTAACTATGTAGAGTTTGCTTTAAAAGTAATGTAAAAATTGGAGTAAAAAAATCTTTTGACAATATGGATGTTTTTGTTTTGTTTTGTTTTTTTTTTTGGTCTTGACTTTTGACAATATGGATGTTACTTACCTGTAATTGTTGTAACTCGTACTTAACAATTTATCTTCATGTACAATTATTTATCTATAGAGTTCGTAATATGCAATGTTAACACTTAATTAACCAACATGATAGTAAAATTCCCCAAATTATCGAAAGCGAGGACACCTATATGCTTAATAATTATTCACAATAATTGTAGCTTTTCTATATAAATGACCAGTTAATAACAATCCTTTACATCATTAAGTAATTTACCTAAAAATCTATTGTAGGGCTGAATATCTGAGCATCCGTAACTTTCCCTCGAAAAAATTACTTGAATTAACCATCTCTTCATGATCATATGAGTAATTGTCTTCGTGCCGCGTAATCTTCCTGAATCCATTGTAACATGACAATCTTTTAGTTAATAATAGTTTTTCCTAAATGTTGATGAGTTGCTACATGTTTAAAACATCCAACGGTCTTTTTTTTTGGAGGGGGGGAGTTCAGATTACAAATAGGATGGGTCACATAAATTGCTGTAATGAACAATATAGAAGTAAAAAGTTCGGATCTCCACTTTCACACAAGAGTTGGGGTGGGAACAATCTAATTTCAAAAATATGTTTCGATCCCCACAACTATAAAATTTTCACAGAATATTGGGTGGGATAATAACGAAAGGTGAATTTGAGTTAATGATACAAGTTTGTAATCTTTTTCGAGATAAAAATTACTTTAGGGTCGATGTGTTGTATTGGTTTGTAAATTTTTGCGAGACAAAAATTAATTTTGGGTAAATATGTGATGGATAAATAGTTTGGGATTTTTATGAAACAAAAATAAATTCAGTATAAATATATTAACGATGGAAAAAAAGGTAAATACAAAGCAAAAGAAAAACCTAAAAAATGTAGAAAAAAAGTGGGAACTAGTAGTCTCCAACGAACGAACGCGCATCGACACCAACTAAATCGGACGAAAACACGTGTACCCTCGGACCGAGTTGGGGTTCCAATATAAATATCACAGATCGAATCTCAACCGGTCGTGACCGCACGCCCACCGAGCAGCAGTACGCTCCACCGCATGCGAACTTCTCTCTGCTTCTCCTAGGTTAGGGAGAGGAGCCCTCCCTCCAGACTTCCTGCGGACTCATAAGCATACGCCCGGAGACGGCTCTGGATCGCTCGCCGAAGCAGAAGGACGAAGAAGGAGAATCCATGGCGGCGCCAGAAGCTCCTCTCTGCTACGTCGGCGTCGCCCGCCAATCTCCCGCCTTTCGCCTCATGAAGCAAATGGTACGCTTTGTGTTTGTGTGGGTGCAAAGCGCGGTTTTTAAAATCTTTTCGTTGTGTATGAATCGATATGAGGCTTGGGAGTCCTAAAGGACGAATTTTTGGTTGTTTTTGGGTGTGTTCCGTGGTGGGTTTTTGATTGTTCGGTGCGGTGTTAATAGGGGTGGGAAGAAGGAGAAGGTCTAGGCAAGGACAAGCAAGGGATCAAAGGCTACGTCAGGGTCAAGAACAAGCAGGACACCATAGGTTCGTGCCTGATTTTCGTGTTCATTTTGCTTTTACTTGATGGTGATCGAGGTTTCTTGTTGTTGTTCTTATTGTGTGTGTGTGTGTGTGTGTGTGTGTGTGTTGGTAATTTGCTTGTTGGTGATCTCGATAGGGGTTGGTCTTGAGAAGCCAAACGAATGGGCGTTCGACACGGCTCAGTTTGATAGCATTCTCAAGAGATTGAAAGTGGTAATGCGATTTCTTGCTTTTTCATGTATGCAATTGCAGTGTTTGGTATTCGTTTTAATGTTTCTAATTGGAGTTTGTGCTCTTGCATGGCGGGTTGCAGCAAGCAGCGAAACCCAGTGATGAAGGTAAGATAAGACATCTTCATGTTTGAATGTTTGTTCAATAGCTATGCTTTGTAAATATATGACATAAATTTGTGTTGCATTTGTTTTGCTCGATTATTTTCTGGGACTCGATTTGAGAAGCAATGCAAGGTAGTCATAATTCTGTGTTACTTTTCTGGCAGCTACTGAGAAGAAAACTGAAGTGGAAGACGATAAAAATGACTCTAACGATGCTCAGGCCCCAGTGCCTAAGGCTACTCGAGCAAGGGGAAGGTGTGTAGTGTTTACAATACTGCAGGATTGCTTTGCCAGTGTCTATATCTGTTCGTGCCTATAAAGTGAACTCACTTTTTAGTAATTTCAGCTATGCTGCTATATTTTGATAAATAGGTATAAGAAGAGAGAAAGGGGGAAGCTTGTCCATGCTTATTCATCACAAGATCTTGAAGGAATTCTTGTACGTTCCTAACCGAAGCCGTCCCTTTTATCTAATCTTTCTCGATTTGTTATCATGAATTGTTCATAAGGTTCAATTAGGTTGTGGTTTGAGTCTCTTTGTGCAACAAAGGGCGAGCACCTCTTAGGAGCAGGCCCCTTCTGTCAACAACAAACTTTTGTTACTTTATTTTGGACAAAGACTGTCAAATTACAAATAACATGCTGTCTTTCCAATCTCGTTAGTGGATTATTAGTCTCTTTGTCAAATTACAAATAATTACAAGTATGGCTATTATAAATGGAAAATACTTACTGGTGGGAAATGTTTTTTAGTCAATAAAAATATGTTGACACAGTCAACGTGTTCTATGTAAGATTTCATTATTCGTTGACTTGATGACCATATTTTGATGTTCACGGTACTTTTATTAAAGGAGGAGATCTAGACGTTCTACCTCAGATTCAAGAACATTTTCTCAGAGACCCTTCCTTTAGTATTTTTTGGCTCCTGGTTGCAAATAGCTATACTTTTGACATAATTCCTTTTTTCTTCTTCTTGTCTACTTGGTTATATAGGTGAAAAAGGTAGAGGAGTTGCCACAAGAAGATCCGGATCCCAGCGAGGAAGGTTTTCTCATGGATGCATCCGAAAGCTCTGTCCTAACCACTGAAGGTAATTTCTGGAAACAAGTAACTGGGGCCTTTTTTGATGTAGGAGATCAAGTAAAATCTTGAAAAGGCTAGACTTGGAGAGGCAACTTGTTCATTGGATCTTATCACTATTCAAAGCACGTTAGTATTGCCCAACTTGATCAAGGGCTCATGTTTCGGTTATGGCTACTGCATTTGTAAGTCACGTCTTTGGCACATGCAAGCACTAAACCACCAAATGCAAAAATCAAAATAGCCACCTGCATCTCACTCCTTCCTGTTGCAGTTTTTCGTCACATTTATAGTTCCATCTAGAGAATAGAAGAAATCGTATCAATTGAAAATAGTCAATAGTGTTATTAAAATTAACTCTTGACCCTGACTTTTGCATGATATTTTTGGGACATAGCATCCTGCATTAGTTATGCCAGCTGCCTGGCACACATCTTGTATATCTGTTCCTTAGGCAACTGGTTATTGGTACTCCTGTATTGTCTTTATGAGATTCATTCCTGATAAATTGAGAATATCTACTTTGTCATTGATCTTAACTGTTGGATTATCTGTCCCTAACTTATCCCTCCCATATATGACAATGCTTTCTAGTCTAAAAAATTGTAGCAGCTTTCCTGCTTTTCTTTAAGCCACATAAGTTTGCTTTAAGAATGAATAGCGTTTCCATATTGTGGCCTGATCTTGCTTCCATGGTTATGATGCTTTTCACAGGAAAGCTAGATGAGATTTCACCAGAGTGGTGGGGCTCCAAATACGGTTTTGTCTCTGGAGGTTTTCTTGGAGCAAAATCTACTCGAAAGAAAATAGTTGGCAGCAAAGATGCTGGGAAAAGTAATGAAAGAACTGCATTTTTTGAAGAGGATCAAGAGAATCTCTACAAGCTAGTCCAGGTACTTGATCATTTATCTTACCAAACTCTTGTCTGTGTGGTTTCTTGGCCTTCTTTTTGTATTGCTAGTTGAATTTAGTTCGTGAAATTTACATAGGCCAGTATTTATATATACATAAAAATTGATTCATACTTGTTTTGTCATGAAATTTGGGATTTGTGTTGTTTGTACAAGATGCAATACATTTGATACCTTTTTTTGGCCCTGGATTGTTAGTGGACCCTTGATAGTTCAAGTGATACTTTGTTATATCATCTGTACTATATGAGTTAAGAATGTTATATTTGACTAGTGTGGAGTAGAAATAAGGGATTTAAGTTAATGTCAAAAATTTTGGCATAGGTTGTGTTGGGTGGAGCTAATCATTGATTTATCACCATTAATATATGAATGTCTCAGGACAATGCAACTTCTGGAAAGCAAGGTCTTGGGATTAAAAATAGGCCCAAGAAAGTGGCTGGTTGCTATTTTCAAGGGAAAAAGACGTCATTTGAAGACAGTAGTGATGATGATTCCTCAAATTCAGGTTCATTAAAACGCAAATGTGATGACATGCTAGAGAGAGATAACACCAGCAAGCAAAAATTAAATCTGAAAAAGTTGTGTAAGCAACTTCTTCGTCAGGCAAGTTTTCCCAAATTAGGATATGTTTTAAACTTTTAATCACAATGTATGTTTACTAATTATCAAGTTGATGTGGTCCAGGTCCATGGGAATTCACTCAAGTTAAAGCAGCTGAAAGTCCTTGTTGAGGAACAGTCATCTTCTGCTTTTTCAAAATTTTCTTCCAAGAAAGATGCAATTGCTCACTTGAAAGTAAAGGTATGTATGACCTATTGGAGAGTTTGTAACGTGGGCTTTCTAGCCAACCCTTTTAACCTATTCTTGCAGGAATTCCTAAAAGTACTCCAACATTGATTACTTGATTAGGCCATAGAACAAACTTTTCACCCTATGGTGAATTTAAAATTTCTCTTGGTGCTGCTTCTGTTTAATATCCTATGGGACTACTGCTTTGCTAATATTTGTGAGTTGGTCTTTGAGCAAATTTGAACAAGTTTTGATCCGTCGCTGCAGCTGGGAAGCAGTAGGAAATTCTCTGTGGAGGGGAAGAGGGTGAGCCTTGTGTCCAGGAAACATTAAAATGTTTTGGTAGAGATTTAGTTGCGTGCACCGATACGTACATTGCAGCTGAGTTTAAAACGAGAGAGGGTTTCCAGGTGGCCGTATAATCACTATCTTTTTTGCCCGGTCAGCTGATACAAGATTATTGTTTTCTGTTTCCTTATCATGGTAGGACATAAACAAGATATATATATTTTTAGGCGTTTCTCTTTTAGCGTTGTGACGTTGAGATGCACCGGAGGCAATCATTGAGTAGCTAAGGGCTTCGAAAGAGTTGGTGTTGTAGTTCTTTGAGAGGAGGATTTGTTTGTTTTGGCACGTTTTGGAAGACTTCTATCATTGTAATTTGACACTACGCATTATTGATGCGGTGACCGATTCTTGGGAATGACAAACGAGGATGCCTTATTCTGCTTCTGCTTCCGCTAGTCCCTCAATGTGAGCTGATACAATGCAAAACTGGAACTTGCAACTCTCTTTTCGGGTGAAAATGACTACTGGAATGTGAATGCATATCTTCATTTTTTAAAAATTTGATTGATCTCTCTCCACTCTTTTCCTACTATCCCTTTAACCCATTTGCATCGTCACCGTGGTCCTCTCTTTTGTGATGTCGACTGTGATGCTGTCGACATCCGTATGTCCAAATGAGGGCGATTGAGCCCCCCTCGTCTGGGTAGAGAGAGAAAGATAGGGGGGGGGGGGAAGGGGGAGCTTATAATGATATTATTCATTTTAGGTCGGAGCTTGCACAATTTTGTTCTTTTGGGCTTCGCTTAAGAAATATCTCATTATAAGTTAAAACAAGTGGCATCTCATATTCATTTTCATCCCCTCCATCCTAGAGTTGGAGTCGCATTGTGTCTAGGCCCTTTTTGGCCTCGGCGATCATTCCCAGTCTTGTAGGATCGAGTTGTTACAAGTCCACCAGCTTTCGCCGAGTTCATCCTTGAGCCACACATTTTAGCTGGGCTATGGGCTTTGATACTATTAGGTCAAGTCTAGATTCACTTATAATGATATTGTTTGCTTCAAGCTATGGTCCACATAATCTTGTTCTTTTGGGCTTTGCCCAAAAAAGATCTTAAGTTAGGACAAGTGTCATCTTAGATATAGCACTTCACCTCATTACATCCAAACGATGTGAGATTTGTTACATTCCTATCCTCATGCCATCCTAGAGTCAGAGTCGTGCTTTGTTTGAGTTCTCTCTGACCTCATCAATCACTTCCGCCCTCATAGGATCATGTCATTATAGAGAGAGATTTAATGTTCATCTAGGGTTAGAGGGGATGATATTCGTGGGAGCCCCTATTATTGGAATTTGTATGATCCAATTGGCCAATGAAGTGTTTACACAACACAAGCTCTAATTAATGAGGACTCTATTCAAGTGGACTTAGAGATGCCGTGAGATTGATGTCGATATATTTCCCTCTAGAATGTGTTCATCCCATCTAAGCCATCACATCCAATGATATGTCCTTGTGTCTATAGTTTAATTCCGTTTGATTTGTGAGATCCTTGAGCTCTTTTTAACCTAAATCGCAGAGAGTGAATAGATGCGGTAAGTACACCTCATTGAGTCATTGAGTTTTATAATGAGCTTCATAAAACGATTTTCATGTCATTTCTCTCTTGGAGAGAGATCCCTTGCAAAGTTCATGAACAAAATTTGCTTTTCACACGACTAAACGAACTGTGAGAAGCTTCCCGCAACCCTCCAAGTTGTCGAGGAACCTACAAAACTAAAGTTTTGGGTCCATGCAATGCAACCCCCCAACTCCACCACCAATACAATTTCAAAATCAATACCTTTCCAACGTTCACTTTTTTTTCATGAGTAGATCTTTCTAAAATCTCACTCTAGCTAGGAATAGCAGTCTCCACTCTAATATTATTCCCTAATGCATGGCCAAAAGATCCAAAATCACTATCTACATCATGATGGCTAATAGGAAAAGAAAGGAGTATGAATTGATATTGCGCAAAGATCTTGAAAGAGATAGGATGGTGCCCCACACTGGACCGAGCTATACACCTTCTCAATTCAATTTACTTTACCAAGTGCTTTAGGGTCATGTGCACCCATTGCTTCCCCTTGTTTTTTCCTTCGTGGTCCTCAACCATATGTAACAGACAAAAAGAAAGTTCATCAATGATGTTCACACATGTCATTGCATGCCGAACAGAGATAGTGCAATGGATGGTTCAATGAACCGTTGACTATGTCAACCGGCTCACATCGACAAAACCGCGGAGTTTTGATGGACCTATTAGTTGGCGGGTCAATAAGCCCTTTCTTCTATGCCTTACATGACTAATCGCGGCACAAGAACTGTGAACGATATGATAGAGATCTTCTTTGCTATTACTTGAATATGACCGGATCCAATTCATCGAAATAAATTCTAGCGATTCCTTCTCGTTCTCTCCATCGTCAAGGAGGATGTCTGGGCCGGCACTAGGGTTGGTGAAACATACCGATCGCCTTGCCCCTCGCACGACTGAATTGGGGAAATATAGTAAAGATTGGCACTCTGTGTACCTCATGCGTGTTGGGGCCGATCTCTCTGGTCCCTAAACTGTCGACATGGGCAATATCTTTTATTTTTTGGTGCTTTCTTTTTTCCTTACGCTAAAGTGCTCATTTAGGGTTCAAGCTGGGTAATAATTCAGTGCCGCTTTTCTTGAATCCGGGCGAGATTCCAGCGTCCCCGCCGCGGCGGTTCAACGATCCCCTCCATACACGCTTGCGGGTGGACTTTTTCTCCAATTCCCCTTTGTTTAATCTTTCATCGTACGTAAGATGAAGACAACTTGGCTTTTGAACCTATAGAGCGTCGGAGGAGTCGGACGAGCCTCGAAGCTAAAGCTATACGGCCAAGTTGCGCGTGGAAAAGGGGAGGGGGGGGACCGCCCATTGAATGACAGCCCATTAAAGAACTTGTTGTGTTATTGCTCGCGCATGACCAGCGCACGTCGGTCGTGCGTACATAGTCGTGTAGGAGTAGGTCCGGATGAGTGAGATCCTCTCTGTTTTGTTCAACCATGCTCGGTCCGATCTGAGCTGAAGTTCTCTCGTTCGATCATTAATGTGGGTTGCATTGCTTCGGGAGAACAAAGTAGGTTATCAGAATCGTTGGAGGGCTTGTATGGTCTAGTATCTTGCGATTGGATTAAGAAGATCGGAAAGTTGATGCAAGATATCTCCCGGCATGGCCTGGAAATCTAGGTTGATAGGACAACACGACGCCGGTGCAAGAACCTTGGCGGTGTCATACTTTATGGGGGCGGCATATCTTGTGATGCGATTCAATTGCCAGGTCATAAACTTTAGTGTGAACTCAATTCTGAAAAGACACGGCCTCTGTCTACTAGTCTTTTTAATCAGGATTGTGGTCAATCT
Source organism: Angophora floribunda (assembly GCA_014182895.1). Classification (NCBI taxonomy): domain Eukaryota; kingdom Viridiplantae; phylum Streptophyta; class Magnoliopsida; order Myrtales; family Myrtaceae; genus Angophora; species Angophora floribunda. Next base: position 21,588,439 of record CM024708.1, on the reverse strand, counting down.
TTTCAGCTCATAGTTGGTTCGCAACCAGAAATGGCTTCGCCAATCATAGACGAAGACTGTCTTCAGCCCTCCTTAATCATTTGTTTTTAACCTTTTTAATGTTTTGACTTGTTAAGGATGTTCAAAGAAATCGACCCACTTCCTTCTTTTTTTGGGTAAACTCATAAGTTCAAAGAAAATCCCGATCCATTAGCCATCCAATACGCAAAACGACTTCATTAAGCAATAACATCATTTCTCTGGCGTTGCCATTTGATGTGGTCGCGCATGTCCTCGAAGGATTTTAGTTCGGGTGCTACATCACATCCGTTAGAAAACTTAGGTAATCAATTTGCTCAAGTAATGTAGAGACAAATTGCGAAGAACTCGTTTTTATGTCGCAGCTGAGGAATGCATTGATGGAGTTAGAAATTTGACTTAAGGGCGAGAAATTTTGGCACGATCGCTACATCATATCTATTAGAAAACTTAGGTAATTAAATCTACTCAAGTAATATAGAGACAAATTGCGAAGAACTCATTTCTATGTCGCAGTTGGGGAATGCATTGATGGAGTTAGAAATTTGACTTAAGGGTGAGAAATTTCGGCACTTGCTACCTCACATTCGTTAGAAAACTTAGGTAATTAATATGCTAAAGTAATTTAGAGACAAATTGCAAAGAACTCATTTTTATGTCGCAACCGAGGAATGCATTGATGGAGTTAGAAATTTGACTTAAGGGCGAGAAATTTCGGCACGATTGCTACATCATATCTATTAGAAAACTTAGGTAATTAATCTACTCAAGTAATATATAGACAAATCGCAAAGAACTCATTTCTATGTCGTAGTTGGGGAATGCATTGATGGAGTTAGAAATTTGACTTAATGGTGAGAAATTTCGGCACTTGCTACCTCACATCTGTTAGAAAATTTAGGTAATTAATCTACTCAAGTAATTTAGAGACAAATTGCAAAGAACTCGTTTTTATGTCGCAACCGAGGAATGCATTGATGGAGTTAGAAATTTGACTTAAGGGCGAGAAATTTCGGCACGATTGCTACATCATATCTATTAGAAAACTTAGGTAATTAATTTGGTCAAGTAATATAGAGACAAATCGCGAAGAACTCATTTTTATGTTGCAGCTGGGAATGCATTGATGGAGTTAGAAATTTGACTTAAGGGTGAGAAATTTCGGCACTTGCTACCTCACATCTGTTAGAAAACTTAGGTAATTAGTCTGCTCAAGTAATTTAGAGACAAATTGCAAAGAACTCATTTTTATGTTGCAACCGAGGAATGCATCGATGGAGTTATAAATTTGACTTAAGGGTGAGAAATTTCAGCACAATCGCTACATCGTATCTATTAGAAAACTTAAGTAATTAATCTGTTCAAGTAATATAGAGACAAATCATGAAGAACTCATTTCTATGTCGCAACTGGGAATGCATTGATGGAGTTAGAAATTTGACTTAAGGGTGAGAAATTTCAGCACTTGCTACCTCACATTTGTTAGAAAACTTAGGTAATTAATTTGCTCAAGTAATTTAGAGACAGATCGCGGAGAACTCGTTTCTATGTTGCTACTTGGGAATACATTGATGGAGTTAGAAATTTGACTTAAGCATGAGAAATTTCGGGACGATTGACTTTTAATTGTCTTTTGTTATCAACGATTGTATTAGCTAGCATTGGCTCGGTGAATTAACTAATAATTAAAAGGGAAGTTATATACAATAATAATGTGACAGGACACGTCATGTAAGATCAATGTAGGGGCAGAAATCGAAAATAAAAGTATCTTAACTCGGCGTCTCCCTTTGGTTTGTATTCATGAAGGAGTAAATTTAATTTTAATTACTAATTAGTAAGCCGACGGTACAATTTCTCTATCTATTTTTGAGAGACCGGATTGGTCAAACCCCGTGGGAAAATTGACGTGAAGCTTACTGTTCTGACGAGGAGGAGGGGGTGGGGATTCCCCCCTCCCTCTGTCACTTGGTGTATACTAAAGATTTTGCTGAGTGATGCGTTTTCAAATGATCGAAGGGACATTGAAAAGGTGCAGATCCGTTCATACGATGGATTCATCTGTACGTCCCATTCACGAGATCACATCACATGTCCATCTTCTCTGTACTTATTGCACCAAATCAACCCCCTAGGACACACGCACCCTCGCCATCTTGACCGAAACGCCACCGGCTCAACCGGCCAACGATGCCCCAACTAGTCGAGCCTCCATCCCCGTCCCCACAAGCCCGACCTCTCCTTCCTCCCTATCTATCTATTGACTTCGGCCATCCCCATCCCGAGTCATTAAAGGTTTACTCCGGATTGGGATACCTATCTTATCCTAAGTTTAGGATCAGTTTTTTTTCGATCTTAATTCCAAGTTGCCGCATTTTGTTCCACCTCTTGCTCTTTCTTACCATTTGCAGATTTCTGTCCTTCCGCATAAAATTGATTTCTGAAATTCCTAGGATCGTGTTAGTATTTTATTCGTGATGTCCAAAGATGAAGACAAATTTCGACGTACAATCCAAAATATTGAGTTAAAAGATTTTTCTCTGACATTGGCCTTTCGACTGGGATTGTGTGGGAGCTTAATGCAAATCGTGAAATTCGTGCCAATCATTTCCACCGTGTCCCGAACGTTAGAGGATTACAAGGAAGAAACCTCAGCATTTTCGTGCGCGTGATGTCAACATGTCGGACCGTCTCAAGCTAACCCCCTTTATGGATCTACACCGCATATCGTGTTTGCAGCCACACCACCGGATAAACAAATTATTTATTGACGGATATATAGTCGCGTCCCATGCAAGAATTCCAATTGAAATTCGCAGCAATCCCACTAGTAACTCCGCACGCGTTTATTTCCTTTTATTTTGTATTTTTTATATTTCCCTTTGACTTTCTACATATGACAACCATTTTCAAAACTTTCAAGTTGGACATATTTATGCTTAATTTATGAAAAAATGTTACAAACCCTAATCAAGCAGGCAATTTCCAAGATTTTTCATTTCTCTATTTTTTTTCTCATATTGTGGACTGACCCGAAAGGGAAGACAAAGAAGTTTTCAAGCAAGATCTCTCCCGAATTTCCCAAGTCCACAACCGACTTGCAGATAGTCCAAGAAAGGGAAAAGGTTGGAGCATTTCTTAAATGCCAAAAAGTTCAAAGTCATCCGCGAAAGGGAAGTGCAATGAAAAGATAGAGAATAAAACTCTTAGCTGCGATGGATCCGAGAAAGGTCTTGGTGTCTCATGCAACTTGTATATAAAGAACGACTGCGTCAGCTGATTCATGCGTTCGTTCGTTCGTTCGTTCATTGCCTCCTCTTCTGTCATGTGTGCACAGTCCCATAGTTTAAAAATCGTCTGACTTTTTGAACAAAGTCAAACCCCGAATATGGATGCAAGAACTGGGGTTTGAGGCGAAACTGAAGACTTCAAGCTCGCAACTTTTGAACTCGTGACCCGAATCTCTCCCAATATATAAACTGCCTCCTCCCTTACCTTTTTATTTATCAACCTTTGATCTTTTCTTCTGTTTGGGAAAAAAATTAATCTCCTTAGGAGAAATGGGTTCCGGGTGCGTTGATGATTGGGATCTGCAGGCTGTCGTCCGGGGGTGCGGTGCCAGCGAGAGTTATTACGACGTCATGGACGGCGTGGCGTGGCGGTCTGTCACCGAGCTGCAACAAGAAGAGATTCTGTTTGGTGGGTTTTCCGACTTTACCGAGACATCGGCGCTCTTGGATGATCTGGAGCAGCTCTACAAACCATTCTATCCAGAACCAGAGGCTGTTCGCGATGCGGCATCGAAATCTGAAGAAGTGATTGAAGAGGCAGAGAATAAGCTGAAGGAAGGGGAGCCCTTGACGGACGCTTCAGCAACAAGCCAGGCGGTTCATTGTGAAGAAGCTAAACAAAAGAGGAGGTAAGAGAAGTAGTTGTTGATTATGAGGATTGGTTCGTGAATTGATGTTTATCAGAGAGATTGATTTGGTTTAATTGAACGATCAGGAAGAATCAGCAGAAGAGGGAGGTGCACCATGTGACAGCCGACGGGGTGTCGTCGGACATGTGGGCTTGGCGCAAGTACGGCCAGAAACCGATCAAGGGTTCGCCCTATCCCAGGTCGGTCCTCTCTCTCTCCCTTGATTGATGAACTTGTTTCCGAATTTCATTGTAGCAGACACTTGGAAAAGATACCACTTGAGCTTCAATTTGCACTGCAATACCCCCAAAAAAATAAAAAAATCTCCTTAATCTTTTGCTGAAGAATTACGAATGAACTCGTTCATCAGATGGATGCAGGTTTTTGGTATCGCGTTTTATAATTTAGCACCAAGTATTCAGCAGCATGTTCGTGTGCATATGTTTTGCGAAGAAAAAGGGCGATTCTAGTGCTTATATACACCATACGGATAGTTTAATTCTTGCAGCCATAGCATGTCGTAGTTGCAGGATTAAAACTTGACAGATTATTTCATGGCTACTCTTAATTTTGTTCTCTCTCTATGCTGAAACCGAATTTGCAGTGACTCGAGTATATGGTTGTAAGCGGATCTTGTTCGATCCACAAAATGAATGGCTGCGTTTGAATTAATCTCAGTTTCACCAAATTTTCTAGGCAACATTCCATTTCTTTCTCTCGGACACACATTATCGCTGTTGACCTAACTAAAATGTGTTGCTTGGGTTGGAAAAATTGTGCATACAGGAGCTACTACAGGTGCAGCAGCTCAAAGGGATGTTTGGCAAGGAAACAAGTCGAGAGGAGCAGCTCCGATCCTGGGGTCTTTGTCGTGAGCTATACTGGCGAGCACAACCACACCCACCCGACTCGCCGGAACGCGCTCGCCGGCAGCACTAGGAACAAGTTCGCTTCCCCTAAAGCAAAGCAACCCGCCATAGCTAAAGGCAACCGGTGCGTGCCTCTAGCTGACAGCGCCTGTGACTCGCCGAGCTTGACCGCCGCTCAGACTCCAATGACTCCTCCGCTCGTCGTGACTCATTCTGAACAAGACGGGGAGCAACTGTCCAGCTACGGGAGTGGATCATCGAGCGGGAGCGACGAGAATAATGCCGTCCCGACGATGTTCTTCAGCGATGAGATATTCATGGGGTTCGAGGAGTTGAACGACATGGTTATGGATTTCGGCCTTGCCGGCTTCAGCTAAAATCACCGTCGGAGAAGCACTGAACGAAGAACTCGCTGGACGGAACCGAGGTTGACCAATCACATCTTGTATTATTTTTGTCTAAAGTGATGATCGTTTTCCAAAGTTTGCTTCTCAATTGTAAAGATCGAAAAGGAGGTAGAACATCTATATTTCACGACATGCATAGAAAATTTAGGAAGGAAATTTCGATAGCATCGTTATTTTTGGCTCACAGGATAAGACGTGCTCTAATTAAGGGAGTTTAAGCAAAGGATCAGTTGGGTCTTGATCAGCTAAGCATCATCTAATTACCCAAATTACAAAGTGACAAGCATAGATAATGTCGTATGCTTCTTAAACCCAGTCTCCTCACGAATTCTCTTGTGGGACTAAATCTTAACATTGACATGTCTGAATTTCCCTGAGATATAATGAAGAATAATAATAAAAAAAAGGTATTTCATAATTTAATATCTACAAGGTTCATGTAACGTCATACCCGCGCATGTGTTGCAATAATTGAGAGAGACTTAGACATAAAATTTTATTTTTCTATACATTATGCAATCAACTTGTGCACGTTTCGGAGCGTTTTGTCAACCGGGGTGACCAGAGCACCGCCCCATCCTCATCCCTACTGAATAAATAGGAAAAGGATGGGCAGAGAAAAAAGAAAAGAAAAAGAGGATAAGCAAAGAAAAAGTCAAAATGGACCAAAAGTTCATTAGGGCTCCTTTTCAGATTTCTTTTTTCTTTTCCCCCACTCCTAAAAAGTGGTTTGACCTTTTTGTTTAATTTATCATCCTCTTAAAGAATGGAGTTTTCATGCGGCAATTTTGTTTAACACAACATATAGATTTGACGGATTATTCTATACATATAGACAAAATCAATCTATTAAAGAGATGCCATAATTTATTCGACATGCTTTTGGCTAGGATTCAATTTATATTAACTTATATCTTCGAGGAAATCTTTCATACGACGGTGGTGTATGAACCATCCGCGCAAGAGGGCGATCATACTGTTTAACCTCCTATTGTTGTTCACAGCTAATCCAGCACATTAATCAGAAAACTCCTTCAAAATCCATTTCTGTCCGAAGATTACTTTCTCCATGATTTAAACAAAGTGAAAATGAATTTTTCCTGTGAAAATGAACGTGATTTCAACATATCATTTCATATTATTGGACTTGAGTAAATCCGCAATCTGTTTTATTTGAACTTTGAAACGTAAAATACGAGAGTATTCCCACTTTGTTGAGGAAGAAAAATATATAATTTGAAACAAAGGATGCAAATTGTGCAAGCACCAACACATTAAAATAAGAAATGCAATCAGATTGGTCCTTTATATGCTTTTATTCAATAATAATTGGAGTTAACCGAAGTCATAGCAGTAATAAGATTTTTGAGGGAACGTGAGGTGTCTATCTTATTTCAACGAGCGAATCTCCATCTTCTTTGTCCCTGCGCACTCTTCTTGGATTCCGGAAGCCAAAGCAGCCACTGCCCCCACAAAGGCCGCGTTCATGTATGTCGCGGGCTCCGAGTGTAAGTAGTCCGATCTCGAATCACTGAACCGGTCATTCGAGTCGGGCCCGCCCACGATCGTCCCAATGTGGGTGTTCGGGTTCGGGTTGGTCGATGAATAGTACGTGGCGAGGCCTTCCTCACAGCCCACCTTGGCAGGGTGGACGTGAATGGATGGGATCGACGCGCCACGGTGGTGCAGCCGCCTCGGGTATTCGGAGCCCCAGCCCACCATGTATGACATGTTCATAGGATTCTTCCCCAATATGTAGTCCACCTGAGAAAGCATTTGCTTACAATGATCAGAAAAGTGTTTCCTACGTTCTTAATTTGGGGTGACTGAGTGTATTCCCATTCGTCTTCAACTATAGATTCAATTCGATTTGTAATTAGAAGTTCACAAACATGTTGATCCATCGCCTGCTCGGCTTCCCGATTCGATGGTATCTTCTGTTCAAATAATCTCGCTACGTGCAATATGACTTAGGATCTTTATGTCTTCATCGGAGGAGGAATCGTAGCGTTTAACCTGTGATTTCGCGAACTCTCTGATTTGGGAGGCAGAGAAATGTGCAGACCCGCATTGGACTCCGTCGACGTGAGCCTCTCTCAACGTCTTGGAGTGTATCAGGAGCACCATCGACGCGCTCGTCACATACTGCAGATTCGAACTGTCTCGAGTATACAGCAGACCACCTACAAACAAGATACATCCAAGCTATTCACTCTCCTTCCCTGAAGGGCTTACCAATCACCAGAACGAAAATTTGAAAATCCCGATCTGACTTGGAAGTCCAAAAGAGCATACCGGGCGTTGTCTTGATCCGGACGGAGCTACTTCCGGGCATCAAAGCACACACGAATGATACCGCGTCATTGTTGAACTTGGCCAAATTGTTCTTTCCACTGTGGAACTCCTGATCAAAGTAGCTGGATAAGTGGATGCATGTTCGCTCTGGCAGAAGTTAATAGCATTTTCGATTGACGAAGGATGTTACCTTGGCTAAGAGCATTTGTGCGCCGGCAAATTTGTTGTCCCAGCTGAATTCGGAAACCGCCTGGCTCCAGCCCTGGTTGCTCAATACATAGTTCAAGTAGTTGCTGTCTCCACTTGCCTTGTATAGCCAAACACTAGCCCATAAAAGCTCATCCTGCCAGAATTCAAATTTGAGTCAATAGATTCAGGAAAAGAAACATCCAATTTGTGGGATTTTTACCTGGTAGCCTGAGTAAGAGCAGTAGAAAGGGCATGAGCCCTGGTAAGATCCTCTGTACTTGTCTGCCAATTCAAACAGCTGAAACAGTGACAGTGTCCGTGCCTTAGTGTGACCTTATAATTTATGAGGTAAAGAAGAATCTATATTTCTCAATGGCTGAAACATGGATTTTCGGCTCTCACGGATTTCGATTTGCTCAGGAGCAGTGTGGAGTAGTTGGAGTCGACCGATTTAAAAACAATCGAAGCTGCAGAAAGAGCAGCGGCCGCTTCTGCTGCCACTTCGGTTCCTGGTGAACTAGAGGTGATCTTATAGAGCGTCCTTGCCGTGTCCATGTCTTCGGGGCGTTCCCAGCATTGATGATCCGAGTTTCCATCTCCCACCTGTGAAAGTGACGTGGAACATCAGACAGCATTACAATGACTCTCGCAATGATCAAGATCGGTGAAAATAATTGCACAAGTCCTAATTCAGATGGTAAAGCAATTTAGTAGGCTCTACATTTGATGTAGAACGGAAAAGTACCGGACCTGCGTATATAGTGTGGCAGGCGAAGTATGAGCTTGTAATAGGAAGTCGGTCCCCCATTTGATTGCGCTTCGCAAATACTGGATCTGGTTGGTCGTGGAGATCTCCCTCGGGTACTCTGCAGCAGTCCAGCTCAACAGGGTGACAGCGAATGCCATCGGCCAACCGAACTTGACATTGTCACCGGCGTCGTAGTATCCTCCAACCAAGTTCACCTGTCAAAAAAGCACCATCATGTCTCTAATTTGATGGACAAATTTTTCGGGCCGATGATAAGGAAATTTTATGTCTACTGTCGTTGTCAGCAACGTAGGACAATGCTCTAACTCAATTAATCATGAACTTCAAGACAGGAACTGAGGATATTCCGTGCAGATGATATAAGTAATTGACGTGTCGGATATAAACAATGATTCAGGAAGCATCACATTCTCTGGCCTGCCGTCCGATAGCGCAGAGTCTCCCCTCCATTTGACTCGCTGGCCCGCCGGCAACTTCCCCGAGCGCTGGCCTTCGAAGAACAGGATGGCCTTGCCGAGCACATCCCCATAGTCAAAATCTCTGAGGCACAACCCTCGGTCCGCCTTGGCTCGAGCCATTTCTTCGCCACTCGCCATTGCACACCAAAAGAACAATGTTAAGAACGACAACATCATCCCGCAATGCCGCTGACCCATGATTTTCTCTCCCGCTGGAGAAGCTTGATCTGTTGGAAGGAATGTGGACAGGTCTGACTCCATATATAGAAGAAGCACATTACGAAAAACGGATGCAATTTTTAACATGTCAGAAACAAAATTTGCCTAACTTCTCAAGATGTGTTTCTCAGGAAACTGAGATCAACATACGATCGATACGGACCAAAATTTGCAGGTGTGTTAAATGTGGGAATTAGGGGTGAGCATGGTCCAGGTTGGGCCGGTCCACCCCCTAACCCTAGGATCAACCCGCACAATGTTGGTCCTCAATCTTTGGGACAAATGACCGATCCTATTGAGCCTAGGATCGAGGATCGGACCAACCCGATGAGTTCGATCCGGTTCCAAGGTTAACCCGGGATCAATCGATATTTTTTTTTATTTTTTTTTATTCCTAAAAAGGCAAACTTACTATTTCAAATTACATATCCATCGATAATGCGGTTTTAAGCAACAAAACTATAAATATCAATACATATTCAACAAATTTAAGATAATGCAACAATAAAAGCAAGAAACTAGAAAAGCGATTAAGATTGCTCATGAGCAACACTTGCCTTGTGGCTCTATGAGCAATCTTAGGGTTTTGTTTCATTCTAATTTACTTAGTGACGAGCAAGGTTAGCAAAGAGAGGTGAATAGCACAAGTGTTGAGTGATGAGCGAGGTGGGCACGGCAAGCAAGACAAGCGTTGAGTGGTGAGGGGCGAGCGGCAAGACAAGCGTCGAGTGGTGAGGGGCGAGCGGCAAGTGACTAGAGGTGAGCAAAGTGAATGATAAGCAGTGAACAAGGTGAGCACAACAAGCAAGGTGAGCGTCGAGTGGCAAGCATCGAGTGGCGAGCGTCAAGCAACAAGCAAGGCAAGATTGCTTACGAATGAAATTATTATAATTTATTTTACTTGGCAAATTGAATACTAAGAGGATTAAGAAAAGAGAAGAGAACAATAGTATTGAAGGATGAGGATGTCGTTTGAGTTATGATTTGCTCTTTAAAATAGATAAAAAAAAAATATTTATTTATATATTATATAATATATAAGGTCAGGGTTGGTTCAGATAGGACCAATCCGAAACTCCTAGGACCGAAGACTAACCCGCATGGTACTGGTCCAGGGATCCTAGGACCAAGGACTGACCCAATCCTCCTGGGAACTAGACTAGGACCAGCAGGGTTGGGCCGGTCTAGGGTTGACCTTGGACCAATGCTCACCCCTAGTGGAATGATGTAGCAGAGTGGACGTTGCATGAAGTCTATTAGGAAGGGATTGTGTAGGAGATGATGAATGAAGATAAGATCTGATCTCCCATTCCTCAACGTGGGCAACATCATCGAGCTTCCCATAATTTCTCTGTTTTTGGCAATGTAACATGCACATCTTTACCATTTTCTAGCAAACTTCTACGAATTCACTCCTTGGTTTCGTGTTTTAGATGTCAACTGAAAGCTTTTAATCAGACTTTTGACTTATCCGAAAGATTCTCATCCATATTTATGAACTCGACGCATTCAATGCTGCTGTGCTTTTATTACATAGAAGTCGGATAGAATGGAAAAAAGAACAAGGAAAAAGTCAGTTTCCTACGCAAAACTTACGCTTCTCCAAATGGCAATTTAGGGCTCGCATGGCAATATTTTTATTCTAAAAATTGATTTTTTTTTATTTCTATTCCCCAGATAAATTTCTGAGACACAATAGATATTTAATAATGATATAAATTTTTATTTTCAGAATAAAAATTTGTTTGACAATATTATAAAATTTTCCCTTCCTGAGCATTGGCCAGTTGCTGGTTGTCATCTACTCGCTGCCGCATGGTTGGCGACCGGCAGGGGCCGGCAATAGTTGGCTGCAGTGGCAGGTGGGTGAAAGCAAGCGATAATGAAAGCAAGCAATGAAATAAGTTTTTATTTCTCACTTTTGTTTCAAAATATAGAAGTAAAAAATTTCAACTTATGATTTATCTTCCAAATCTATTTCTAAAGTAAAAATTTGTTCCAAAAATAAAAAAGTTAAATTGCATTACCAAACGGATTTCTATTTGCAATTGTGTTGAATGTGGGAATGATGCAGCGAGTGGACGTTGCGTGAAGTATGTTAGGAAGGGATTGTGTAGGAGATGACGAATGAAGATAAGATCTGATCTCCCATTCCTCAACGTGGGCAACATCATCGAGCTTCCCATAATTTCTCTGTTTTTGGCCATGTAACATGCACATCTTTACCATTTTCTAGCAAACTTCTACGAATTCACTCCTTGGTTTCGTGTTTTAGATGTCAACTCGAAAGCTTTTAATCAGACTTTTGACTTATCCGAAAGATTCTTATCCATGTTTATGAACTCGACGCATTCAATACTGATGTGCTTTTATTACATAGAAGTAGGATAGAATGGAAAAAGACCAAGGAAAAAGCCAGTTTCCTACGCAAAACTTATGCTTCTCCACATGGTAAGTTAATTTTCCCAATCTTTCGGTTAGAATGGTTACCCACATTTTACCTATCAAATTACCATCTTGTTCAAGGTTACTAGTTCTTGTGTGAGTTACTTATCAAGTTTATTTGATTTTTCCATTTATCAACTTTTGTTGTTGTTTAACAATGGAACTAATCGAATGATCGGTATGCAAAGAGAGAGACGATAATTTATCAACTTTTTTGCAAACTTACCAATCTTCATTTGTGTGACTTACCATCTTTTCTCTTATTAATCTATCAATTTGTTTTAATTTACCAAGTCTCATTCAAGTTGTTTACCAATATTATTTGGATTTTTTTTTCATTTACCAACTTTTCTATTGAGTTACCACTTTTATTTGCCTTACTTAAATATTTTCTTTAAATTTACCATCTTTTTATTTCCTAATTTGTCAACCACATTTAGAGTAATTAATAACTTTTCTCAGATTAAATTATCGAATAGTTTTGCATTACGGACTCTTATTTTACTAATGCCTATTTGAACTGTTTTTGACATACCGACTCCCTTTTTTCATACAAACAAAACACTTGCCCTATTGTTTGCCACCTTTTATTTACATTTCTTATCAACCACTAAAATTTACCAAGCTAATATTTATTTATGTGACTTAACAACTTGTGTTCAATTAAATTACCAATTAGTTTTGAGTTACCGATTCTCATTTGACTTGTTTACTAATGCTGATTTGTTTTGTATTATATTTACCAACCTTTTTATTTATTTATTGAATCAACACTTTTAATCGACTTGCTTTCTAACTGTTCTTAGGTGCCAAATATTTTTAGAATAGGCTGATCTCAATTAGAGTGATTATCAACTTTCTAATAATTAACAAATAGATTCATGTTACTAATTTTTACTTGAGTTAGCTATCGATAAATATTTGATTTTTATACGGTCACAAACTTCTCTTATCTTAGAGAAAAAGAAACCCTTTTTTTTTTATGGGTTACCACCTTTTGTTTACCTTTTCGAATCAACGGCCTTAATCTACCAATTAATATATGAAATTGTCAGCCTCTTTTGTGTGACCTACAAAACTCTCTAAATCCTAGTGATGGACCTAGAGTTCTAACCAGAGGGAAAGATCTAAGTTTTAAGAGGGCAAAAAATATGACAGTTATCAACTTCATACCAAACACTTGGCGTGTTTTTGCGGACCAATTGGAGAAGAATTTGACATGCAGTAGTGCCTACTACAATATTCTCCCTGCTCCATTCCCGTGTGACATGAGCGACGTGCTGTTATATGAACAAAGCGTTAACATTACGCAAAGGAAAATTCCAGGAAAACCTCTGTAAAAGGCGAGACCATAGCGATGGGGTCGGATTGCGAAGTAGAAGAACAAGGAAGAGGAGAGATAGAGGGAGAATTCTCGTTCTTGGTGAGGGTGTTAAAAATTCCTGTTCTGCAAAATCCTTGAAAGCCTCCTCTGTTTCCTCCCAATATCAAGTTTCATTGCTATGATCTCTCCTTTTACCACAAAATCAGTCGTCCAGTGAAATTGCAACAACCCGGTCTGACAAGGGCGAGAAGTGATCACCAAGATCAGAGGGCCTAGACAATAACTGGCTCGTAGCAAGCTTATAGGATGGTGAATGGGGCATGAATGTGAAAACTAGAATTAATTCATGAATGCGCCTTTTGACTTAACGGCAAGCTTTGCTTGGAAACTCCAAAGTTAAGTGAGCCTAAGCTAAATCATTACTAGTATAGGTAACTTCTTGAGAAAGTGCTTACCTATACGCTAAAGAACAAAATTGTGAAGCTTAGTATGAGATGAGAAAAACGAATAATATTTCAAATAAATTAATTTAAGGATGTCATGATATGGTATCGAAATAGGAGCCCCTTTAACACGGTGTCACTATTGGCACTTTGCCCAACCATGTAAATATGTGTGACTACTGTTCTCCTTATTGCATATTAAGGCTCTGTTTATTTCACGAAAAATGAATGTTTTGGAAAACATTTTCTTAAAAATGATAATTTGTGTTGTTTGAAAAAGTAGCCAATTGAAAATGTTTGATTTTGAACAATAATTTATGTGTAAAAAGCTTTGTAGTCGATGGAGTTATTTTCCATTCATTCATTTCAATTCGTATACAATTTATATTGTATCTACAACCTCTCACTATCCTTTTGATGAACCACAATTGCAAATCCAATCACTTGAAGAGACATGATCAATCGAAGGAAACCTAGTAACTAGCTCACTAGGTGGTCTCCTCTCTTGTGTTGTCGATTCAACAAGGCACAGCGTGCGGGTCACTTCTCGCCATTGAGGATGAGCATGTTTTTCAAGCTTTCTAAACTTGAATTGGACGAAGAGAATATGTGCGGAGAGGACGAGGACGAGCTCATGCCGGCGTTACATTGGATAATGTTCTCGTGTGAAATTAATATAGACAACTAGACAACTTGCGGATGTTTAAACTAAATTATTTGTAATCTTCTCTTGCTATCATCAGCGTCATACAAGTTTTGGCTTTAATTAGTCTCACATATACGAAATGCTTACCCAAAATTGGGACGCACAAACAGAGACATGGTGTTGCAAATCCTAGGTTGGTGTAACTATAAGAAATTCAGTTCAAGGACTAGATGTCACGTATTCAAAGTCCATAAAATACGAGCAAATTGTTCTTTATTAAGGTTGTATGCATATGTCAAAAATTCGGACTTAATTAATTCATAGGACTTATAGAGTGTTTCATAAATTTTTAAATATTCAAATCTTTCTAAATCATGAATTTTTCTCTTCTTGAGGAATCGTACATGCCCCCACAATCTTTTGTAATATATTTACCACTTTTCAAAGGGCACTTTTAGAGAGAGAGAGAGAGAGAGAGACGTGATTATCAAGTAGCCCTAGCTTGGTTTTTTGGTACACGCTAGCTTGTAACTGAGCAGGTAGCTTCTTTGGACGATTAGCTTAGAATGATTAACTTTTTCGTCATATAAGCTTTGCCCTCACACCATTAATTAAATTCTGGTGCAACTTGAGGATGATGTTTCCCCTTGCACACAAACTGGCTTTCCGTTCACGTGGTTTTACAATGGACAACTTGCGTCCCCATCTCTCACTTCATTTGTATCATAAACATGACTCGAGGTGGGGCAAAACAACAAATGATGAGCACCAAATCGAGTTTACTTATCCAAGAGAACAAGTTAAAACCGTAGAAGGTGAAAGCGACTACCCAAAAATATAGCTCAAGAGACGAGATAAAAAGGTAATGCTATTCCTAACTCGAGGAGGTGAGAAGCTGTAATTTCATACGAATTAAGCTTTACAAATGATGTGGCAAACTACCGTTGAGAATAACAAAAACTTTCAGAAATTATTTTATTTGTGCGTTGGTGCATGGGCGTAAACATACAGTCAATTCAACCCATGCACGTTATCATTTCATCTCACCATCAAACGTCCGTCTTACATTCTTGTTTTCCGACCACAGATATGACAACGTCCACGTGCGGAAGATAAGGCACGACCGAGGTCAATCTTTCTCAATAGACGCCTCTTATTCTAACCCACCGCAACCGCATTACATTGGTCTCTCTCGTAGTTTAATTCCTATCGGATCAGTTGTTTAACAAAACGTAAGCCTGCGTACTTCAAGACATCCAACGCCCAATAACATCTCGTTCCTCTCTCTCATTAGGACAGCTTAGGATATTCTCAAGGGGCGAGGAAGAGTGTGCTTGGTGCCAAGTGTCTCGCCATGGGGGACGGTTGAAGTAGTTGGCAACTTGTCTCTTTCGTGGATTTAAGGGTAACTGGAGCTGCCCTTAAAACTCGAGAGGGGTTAGCATGAGGGGAGGGGAGAGAGTTTATTCCAACCTGTTTTTACTTGCATCCCAACACCTCTAGAATCCATTATCTGCTCATCGAAATCTTCCTTTTGCCTTTTTATTTCTTAGGGGAGCCGTATGGATGGAAGAGTCCCACCGGTGCTGCTGCCATCGCCTCTGCAGCTGCCGCTGTCTCCGGCTGAAAATATGTTCCCATGCATCAACCCGCACTTGCTTCCATCGACCCCGTTATTACACACTCCTGCGCAAATGCCGCAGACATTAGACCCTCAACAATTTGCCATGGAAGTGGACTGGTTTAGCCTCCTGTCTGGCTCCAGTAAATTTGCAGAGCACCACGCTTCACCAACAAATGCGTCTTCGAGCGTTAGAGGTGATAATAATCGAGGTGAAGAAATGAAGAATGGAGGTAGGAGCTGTCATAAGAAAGTTAATAAGACCAGGAAAGCAATTCCGCCGAGGGTTGCATTCCACACGAAGAGCGCTGATGACATTCTCGACGATGGCTACAGGTGGCGCAAGTACGGCCAGAAAGCGGTGAAGAACAGTGGCCATCCAAGGTAAGACCAACCTCCCCCCTATTTGAAAACTTTGCTTGATTCATAGAATTTCCGAAGAGCCTCAACGTGATACTTCTAGTAGTAACCATGTCAGCTCGAACGAAGTAAACGCTGTTTGTCAAGCTTCAAGCTGGTGACTCTCAAAGCATTAGTGGTAGTCATCCAAGGAGATCGCGATTACTGCAATTGCTCTGGATACCCATTGTTAGCTTCAAAAATCTATTCCTTAGTTCGAGATCCCTTTTACTAATTGGAATCAAAGAATTAGTAGATCTGTTCCAGCCAAAATGAGGTGTTATCTTTTCGACCTGGAAAATGTCCCCGTGATGCAATTCGGCTCTCATTTGAGAATTTAGCCTATCTAGTGGATCTATAACAAGGGCACATAAACAGGTCCCTTTCCATCATTTGTACGTGATTCGTAGCACTTTTAGGATCCATAACTGCGTAGTCCATCAAGGTCGTCCCAAACTATTTTGGAATTATGGGTTTGTCGAAGAAGGCTGAAGTTAGCCACACTTCCAACTCAAGCTTCTCACAGTTTGTTTTTACTTGACATGAACTAGGAGCTACTACCGTTGTACACACCACACATGCACTGTGAAGAAGCAAATCCAGCGACTCTCAACAGACTCGAGCATCGTTGTCACGACGTATGAAGGTATTCACAACCATCCTTGCGAAAAATTGATGGAGACCTTGACTCCTCTTCTGCGGCAACTGCAACTGCTCTCTGGTTTCTAGTTCCATTTCATTGGTATCCGGAGGGCAGCGGATTAGCAGAATTTGGGGAGAACTCGTTTGGATTGGATGTCCTAGGATGAAGACTGACAAGATGGAGGAAAAAACCTTTTGTAATTGTCGGTATAGAATAGAATAAGCTTGCAAGCCGATCCGCCTTTCCATGCAATGTAATATACCACTCAACTGGTGGGTATGTGAAAAGAATGTTATCGTCTCAGCTTAAAGTACAACGATTGTAGGTATTAAAGAAGGTCAGAGCAGGTAATTATCAAAGTTGAAGATTGAAATTGGAAAAAAAAAAAAAAAAAAAACTGAAATTTACACTTGCAAATGATCATATTAGTCTCACAAGATACCTGTAAACATTATCTGGTCGGCAATGTGCCATTACAACAATTATACTAAAGTAAAGAAGACAACAATGCATAAGAAGAAAAACAAAATTTGTACAAGGCGTGCTTATAGTCAGGTATCTTTTGATCAATGGCATCTGTCAGCCCGCCAAGACCCCAGCTCAAAAGAAAGTAGTTGATATTGTTCATCCTCAACCCTTATTTCATATGCCTGAAAAAATAAAATGGATGTATAATCACCGTTGACAACCTGTACAGAGATCCTGTTCAGCCCAACCTTGGAAAAACCTTGAGCATTTAACTGATGATGCCATGCTGATGGAGGAAAGTTCTCTACACCCGATTTAAGAAACCCATCATGACACTGCCTGATGATGATGATGCTAGAACCATTCGGATTCCATTTTCATCAAAAGCAGCACAAGCAGACTACTTAACTCCACAAGCTTGGGCACGATATGATGAAATAGCAATTTCATAATGGAAAAGTTCCAAGCTCATGGCCATGCCTTGTGAGAATAACTTTTCTCTCACCAGCCCACTCTAAGCGATAGGAGAGGTCAAGATTATGAATCAAAATGTTCAAACTGTCCTCGCCTGCACCCTTTAACTTTTCCTACATTAGAAGTTTCAGGTCAGAATGGATCAACAATCCATAAATTGTAACAATTGTTGTTGTTACTGCTACTCTTTGCAAATCTAAGAAACAACTTTATGTTGCACAGAATCCTAACAATGAACTGATGTGATTTTATAGGTGCATTTGCAACAACATGACATAAGCTAAACCTCTACAAAATGTGGTATGCCACATGGTTCCAAATTCCATATGTTGGGACAAAAGCCATGTCACATACATAACATGTGACCTGCCACTTGTACCGGCTAGATTGCTATGTGCTAGGACTTAAAAGCTGAGTCTAAGTCATGAGAGCAGGATACACCGTACTTCATTCAAAGTTTGGGCAGAATACAGAGTGGAGACAGAATATTGTGTAAATCCACTAACAGTAACATTATCCTTGAGTGATGGTAATATAAACATACATTAATGGTAAAACTAAATTGACCCAAAATTTGAGAGACCTCTCTTTATAAATTACATGTACCCATTTGTAACCAGTGTAAATTGGAAAATCGTTTCAGGCTGTTAAACTTGACATTTCATTTTACATCTTGTGCAGAACTAAACCACTAGACAGTACCTTCATAAATCTCATACAAGTCAATGTCTACTTTAACATGAAAACACTCCAATTCACCTTGTTTAACATGAAAATCACTCCCATGTCTCATATAGGTCAGCTTACTCTCATATCTATGAAAACTATGCTAACCATGGCCATTTAATAAAGTCGTACAAAGTCTGTCAATTTCAGGGTATCCCCTCAAATGAATTGACTACTGATGCATCATTAGTGAGAGAGAGAGGGAGAGAGAGAATTCGTAACGTTACAAACTAGAGTCTTGTTATTAGTGGAGTCAATTAATGAGAGAATCCTTAAAACAAAAGGAAACTTAATATGAGCCCAAAAGTGTAATTTTAACTTTGGCTAAAACACAAGTCAAATAGAGTTTTCTTTTGTTGAAGAACTTACCAATTAGACTATCATAATTGAAGCCTAGAACTTCAAATAGTAGTTGGCCACTCCTTCAGATTTCTATGTCATGTTAAATTTGTTCATTTTCAAGACAAAGAAAGCTTTGCACTCAGTAATCCACCTTTTTATAGAAAAATAGTAATACATATGCATCCAAACCCATGCAATTCATGCCCAGACCACCAGTACTGACATGCTACCATGATCAGGGCACACTACAAGCAGCAGCAAAAGTGAAAGCATGTAGGCAAGGCCAAAAGAAAGCACAAGATCATATCACCAACTTTACCTGTGGACTGGATGGCCCACCAGGTCCCATTATGCTCGCCATCACACTTCTCTGAGCAGTTTTAGGTGAAAATCCTTCCCAAGGAGGAACGAAAATCAATTTGGTGCATTGGATGGGAACATAGTTGCGGCTGAGTTTCTCCCACCAAACTGATCCTAATGACCACCATCTTATCATCAACCCATGCTCGGAGAAAGCAACTAAACCCTGCAATTGAAAGTTCAAGAAAAATGGTTAAAATGAAAGTGAAAACCCATTCAGGTCACCCAGAAGGAGGACATGATTGAAGAATACTTAAGCATGACAGTATCAAAAGGTTCAAATTTTAAATTAAATTACCTCTCCATCTGGAGAAAAACTCAATGCTGAAATCACAGTTGTTACTGCCATCCCAGAAGATCCTGCAAGAAAACGTGGTAGTCCAAGAGGTGCGCTTGCATCCAGAACCTTGATTTTCATCACACTGTTTGGACAGAGTGGGCAAAGAAAAATGTTGAATATTCTAGTCAGTAAATAACCATTAACATTAAGAGGTATCTTTACATATTGTTTTGTACTTCCATGCATGTTTTGTGAACTTCTATAGTAGAGATGAGCAGCTACCTGATGTATATTACTCTATCGAAAAGCATCAGTAATCATTGGTTCATTAAATTAAGATAGCTACAGAAAGAAATAACACCTGATTGGGCGACCATTGTCAGCCATAATTATCTAATGATCTAGTTGGCACGCTACACAAACATATTATTCAGATGAAAAGTTCATTCAATCAAAAACATGGAGAGTGTAGATCACATATGCATGGTCACAAAGGCCAAGAGAAAAACAGCACTGATACCTTCAGTTGCTACAGAGATGTCCTTGTTGGCAGACAAATTCTCTTATTTACTGTTACTCCTTGTTTTCATCATTTTTTCAGGATATCTAGTAATTGCAATTGAACAAAAATAAAAAAAAAAGGAAAAAAAAAGTAAGAAGCAACTTCCTCCGAAGTCCCTTGATTATGTTGCATCATACCTTTGCATGTCATACACACGAATGCTAGCATTGGTAGTCTCTCCAATGGCATCACCAACAGCTAATCTGGTCAAATTGTCATTCAGTGCTACCATGGGAAATACACGAACAACTTCCTTCACAGTTGTCATTGAAGTCTGGAGGCAAGTTTTCCGCATGATTGAGTTGCCAGGGTCCATGGTTTGTAAGATAAAGTTAATTGCCTGCAATTCAGCACAAAGCTTAGACATAAAAGGCATTCCCAAAACAGGATTTCATATTTTCATCAAGTCCAGGACAGCACATTCACAAGAGCACGGTACAGTTTATAAATTAGTATATACTAACTGAGAACCAAATAAGAGGATCACATGGTTTGAACCCAAACATGAGGAATACCACTGAAAAGACCAAAAGGCAAAGGCATATATAAGAAGCAACTGGGCACTTGGAGGAAAGAAGGAAAAATAATTGCCACAGTGCACACTCAGCATATGTGGCTGAAAATGCACCACTATTTTTTGGACTTAGATAAGCAGGAGCAGAAAATTTTTTAAGTAAACTGCAACAATGGGAATTGCTTACAAAACCAGCAGACTAAATCAGCCAAGCACCCATAATGTCATAGTTAAAACACCCCAGAGGATAGAGGAAAAAAAATTGAAAATAAGAAAAAAGTGTGACATGAGATACTAGTCTGCTGAGATATATATACATGATCCCAGTCCATTTTGAACTCTTAAAAAATTGCTTTTGTGATACAAAACTTATAGGAACATATTTTTACCTTATCAAGGAACTGAGCCAGATTCTTGGGAGCTCCGCGCACAACTCTGATAAGTGTAGTAAGGGATACTAAGTGAACTGGTGAATCAGATGCAGTAGACCAGATTTGGCTTTCTATGGAATTAAGAAACCCGTGAATGTCAGCCATCGCAAGATTTGGAAGAAGGATCTCAATCAAAGTCTCCTGAATTTTACTGGGTATGGCTGGACTTGCCGATGTACCGCTTACACACTCAATTTGGAAAAAAATATCTCCAATCAAGCGGGGGATTTCAGATCCAATACATGCCTTCCAGATGTCTGCCATACCTTCAGCCAACAGCTCTGCCGCAGTGGAACTATATTTTTCATTCATAGCCATGACCAATTTCACTAGATGATGAACAACCAGTGGGGCCAGACTTGGTTTTACAAGACTGGGGTACCAAATGGCTAATGCAGCTGCAACAATAATATGAGATGTCATTGCATCTTGCCCTGTTCCTCCAACGCATGAAATCCAATCCTGCACTTCATAAGATTCTAGCCACACCAGAATATTGGATTCCTCAACCTGCAAGATTTCTTCTGTTTGCTGTTCTTCCATATCTGCTCTATCAGATATCGTCTTTTCCTTTGCATTTTCATGTTCATCTTCATTTTTCCCAGCCATAGAACTCACAAACTTTATGTGATTAGTCACCTCTTGACTAGACAAAGGGAGAGGTATTGCCCGTGAAGCAGCACAATGGAACAAAGATCGTGCAGCCATCCTTACATGTTCACTATCATCTTGCCAGAAGCTTACCAACAGCTGCATAAACAGAGACAATGTCAGTATGATTACATACACTTGTGCTATGTAACATTTAGGTAAGAGTTCCAGAAGCCTAGGAAAAGACTAATGTTTGCAAGACCATATACTGGGCAGGAAACATAGAATATTGATAAGTCACTCTCACTTAAAGCCTCTAAGTTTTCTCTGTATAATCGGTTGCATTTATATTTTCAACCTTCATGAGCTTACTCATGGAATGTTTAATTCTATATATTGACAGTCAAAACAGTAACCAAGCAGCTTCAATCCTTCTCAGGGATAATGCATTATCCAAGCAGAAAGACATTGAATTCCTATCACTGGACATTTGAAATCAAGAACAAGTGTAATAAACTGCAAGACATAGCCAAGAATTCAAAGAACAAGATAAATGATCTTGTGAGTAGCAGCTTCTTTCCGGATTTATCAATGTAATTTCCCAAATTAACATAGTTCTTTTCTTTTTTTTAATCTATTAGTTTGGATAATGAAAGATATACTGAGATGTTTACTAGATTGGTGTACTAAGTCATGTGGTAGAATTTTATTGCATTTCAAATATGAACCACTTCTTTAAAAAAATTCGCAGTCTACCACATTACTTAATATACCAAATTAATATACCAAAAATTTGCAGTCTACCATGTTACAATTTTTTCCCCTGGACAGAACCCCAAAGAAAAAAAAAATCCCAAACTACTAGGAGGCCAGTAGCGCAATAACAGAAGATGTAGTGAGTTTACGCAATCTTGCCTCAGTTAAATGTTCTTATACAAGTCCAGAGTTCAATTATGCTGGACTGCTGGAAAAGATAAAAAAATGGGCATTAAGGAATCCCAGAAATTGCTATAGATAGATGCAAAACATAATAGTAAAAGTGGAACAGAATCTGACCTGGAGGGAGGGAGGCTTAATCTCTGGGACTTTCTCTGCAAAGTTCCGAGTATAGAACGCCGCCAGGGTACTGCAAATTAAAGAAGAGGTAGACTGTTCATTTTTTAATAAAGTACATATAAGATGGAAAGTGCACAGAATGGACAATTCAAGAAATAAGAAGATTTTATGCCAGATGCTTCAAGAGGAATTCTGAATGCATTGTGAGAAGTCCTTGAAACAAAGAAAATTTGCTACTAGTAGCATCATTGCACCCAACTTTAAAGAGTCGTTCACGAAACTGTATTCCCATGCTACAAATATAACGGTGCATCCATCAGTAAGTCCTTATTGATTTGTATGACTGAGAAAAATCAACTATCACAGTAGATCAATCTTTGTAGACAAACTATGACAATAGACACTGGTCCAGATCGATCTTTACAGATAACCTATGGATCTCTCACAATGCTACCACCGTTTATCAATAATATATGGACTTGCAATACAGAATTGATCAGTATAACCAGAAGCTAGCTTTTGCTTTGCAAACCAGGTAGTTAACCACTGTTAAATTCATCTAATTAGATGAAAACATTTTATATGAATTTCAGTATCAGACTACAGTAAAGCTCATAGAGCACTCCAATGACAAAAAGTTATAAAGAAATGCATTGGTCAATTGACCGGACTAGCAAAAGAAAATCAAGCAGACTTCAATTGAAGGCAAAAGCTTACATTTTTGGATGCTTAAACCCGGAAAAAAAAAATCACAAATTTCAGTCATTCAAATAGAATGTTGCTATTAAAATGCAGCCGAACTCAGGAAGTACTATTAGGTGGAATTGCTTAATAATCAGTACCTGCTGGCAAATGAGCAGGAATGGCACAGGCTAACCATGCGTTGGGCGAGTGATACCATGGTCAATGACCTCATTGCACAAAACTCGGAGGACAGTTTCCATAACTGAAATGCGTTTATTCAGTGTCTCAGAAAATATATAAAAGTGCAAATGAGAAAACATGCCCCGCAGTAAATACAGTTACCAAGTACCTCAAGGACAGCACTTGTACCAGGAAAAGTTACTGTAAAGGACCCTTTATCCCCTGGCAAACCTGGTGCAATAATGAAGTTCTCGGGTCTTATCAACTTCATGTCGGTAATTAGCAATTGATCAAGCCCATCATCTACCCCCCATGAATGCAAAACTGACAAGCTAAACCGCACAATGCTCTCTTCAAGTGACCTAACGCAGTTGGGCTCCATGTGACTGTTCGATATGTTTGGACCAGCTCCATTATCTGCAAACTCAGCAACATTGTTTCTCTTCAAAGGGGAGCCAGCTTTCTTTATTTGACTTCCACTTAACTCGTCTCCCTGAGGAAGAAGCATCAGTGAAGTCAGATCAAAACAAAGAGTTGCCACCCCAGGGAATGGACAAGAGCACTTAATGGAGTGCTTGATGCTTTGGACAATAGATGAACTGCCCTGAATGGATTCAGTAGAGCTCTCCTTGCTAAGGAGGGCTGTATGAGTGGAGGACTCAATTCTTTTAGTTGACGTAGCCATTGCACCAGCACCAGCAGAAGAAAATCCCCTTTCCGAGTTTTCTATATGAGGTTTAGAAAAACCAATATCCTCAATGATGGGAAGAACCAGGGAGGAAACAGAAGTACTTCCATCCCTCACAGATCCTGAGACTGACTTCATGCTAATGCCCTTACAGAAATGATCAAACATCGAATGAGAAGCTACACCCCGGAGGATACGCTCTCTGGCTCCACTTTTGACGTCCCATATGAATAACACGTCACTAGTATCAGATGTTCCTATAGAGTTTCGGCAAAGACTTGCAACATAACCTCTTACACCATCCCAAACAACCCTATCAGGGTAACAGGGATGTCCAGGAAAAATTCTCTCCACCCTTAGAGTTTCAAGCGAAGCAAGAGCCACACATGAATCCTCTCCAATAGAGAGAAAGCAATCACACCAAGGACGCTCAGTCTTATTAGGAGGGAGAATAATTTGGCGGACAGGAGCCACATGATGGTGCATTACAGTGACGAGATTGCCACTGTCAAGATCCCATATTCGAACAGTGCAGTCTTTGCTTCCAGACACCAAGACCTTACAGAAATCCCATCCTTTTGCATTGCCTACCATCTGGTGAGCTGCCAAACAAAGTACAGCACCTGTGTGCCCTGTGAAATATCTCCTGCATACATCTGAATTTACTTCCAGAGAAGAACTTTCACCATGATAACCCGGCACATGAATCAAATCAAATTGCACAATTTCAATGTCGCCATTGCAGTAGCCATAAACAACAGCATAAGGCGCACATGAATCACCAGAAATAACCATGGAAGAAGATACAATACGACCATTAAGTGAAGGGTTATTGTTTCCCGCATGTAGACCATTGGCATGTTCAGACTTAAGTATATCACCCTGCTCCAAAGCATCCCAATCCTTGGTTTCATGGAATACAGAAGATTCTGAAATCAAGTCGAGACAAGAAACACCTTCCCTGACAAATTCACACTGTTGAAAGAGCTTTGAATGGTCATGATTCCTTGACAGTGACCAAATTGAGATGTGGGGTTTCCACTGAAAATGTTCTTTTAAACCAAAGCAAACTGACTCAATGCG
Source organism: Angophora floribunda (assembly GCA_014182895.1). Taxonomy (NCBI): domain Eukaryota; kingdom Viridiplantae; phylum Streptophyta; class Magnoliopsida; order Myrtales; family Myrtaceae; genus Angophora; species Angophora floribunda. The sequence goes on along the minus strand of CM024708.1, from coordinate 21,563,336 downwards.
GAGAAGATAATTTTTCAATTGAATGAAATAAACTGATAATCTTAAATGCTCTGGATGAGAAGCAGCAGATATTGAAGAGAGAGGCCTACAATCAAATAAGTTATCTGAATATGAAACAAGATACAGAGTTGCTGAACCTTCAATGTTCCAAATAATAAAATTTACTGTGCACATTCTGTCGGATTGCCCAGGCAGAATCTCATGGTAACCACTTTCCAGAAACATGCATCCCGCAGCACCATGCAAGTGACCAGTAACACCCCAAGAACTAAGATCATCTGTCAGAGAAAGCTCTCCAATAGTAACAGCAGTGTCCACTACCCTGAAGATGCAGCGATTAGACAACAGAAGAGCAATAATGTTTCCTGTGGTGGCACAAGACAAAACTACCCCATCCTCCGTAAAACCATTTGTACAATCAATTATCTTAGGCTCAGAACTATTTCTGGGCAAGCCACCCTTATTCTCTCCATCTGGATGAGACTCTTTTGATATTGGAACCTGTTGCATCGCACCATGTGAATTAACAAGGACTGCGGAATACTTCTCCCCATCCTCGGAAGATGAAAACAAATTCATATACCTCGGCAACCCAGTTGATAAATTTCCATGAAAAACTGTCTTTACAATGGTGAGGGAATAACTATCTACAATAACTATAGTGCACTTGGGAGGCCTCTTATGATGAGACTCTGAGTCCAATGAGAGCTCAACTTCCTGTGTGGACCCAACAGCTTGATGCTCAACATGGCTAGCATCAACAAACGAACAGCCGATACATACATATCTCCTATTAGATGGTAACGTGCATAAATTGGATGGGCTCCCAGCCCAAGGCGGCAGTTGTCTCCGGCGCCTGCAGTGTCCACTGCCCCTGCTCCAGATACACATAACGCCATCTTTACACACGCTCAATAGAGCTCCACAACTCGAACTATCCGCCTTTCCATCTCTGAGCACCGCAGAAGGATGACAAATAGCAAGGTCGGCTATCGATGCAGCATGGCCACACAACATAGCTACCGGCTTAATCTCCTACACGTTCAAAGCACATGGAGATATCATTTGCTTCGATTATACATAATTCCTTGTCTCGGCATAGGTTCAACAGAAATTACACGGAGAACACAACCCAACGGAATGAAATCAACCGAAGACGCACAAACATATTAAAACCACGTACAAGGAAACTTCGAACAGAGATCGCGGACGGTAGAACAGCCGGCAGACAACAATTTCGAATTCGCACAAATCGACAAATAGACAAGTCCAACAGCTTTTTCTCACACTTCGTTCGGAGACAATGTCACGGACTGGACGGAGCACACAGATCAAACGAGAGCCGAACGAAGAGATGGTGAGTCGACTTACCGGATTGGCTTCGGAGCCGGAGAGGTTCCACCAGAAAATGGAGCCATCGGCTCCGCCGGTGTAGAGCGTCGGGGGCTGGTCGAGGACGGCGGCGGCGGTAACCCGGTGGAGAGAAGGAGGCGCCGCCGACCATATGCACGCCACGGATCGGCACTTCATGGCCTTAGAGAGAGACAGAGAGTTAGAGAGAGAAAGAGAGTGCTACATGGAAGTGCTTATTCAAAAAGATCGAGCGACGATCTTCATCTCTCTCTGCGTTTTCGGCAAACGGCGAGAGCTTCGGCCGCCGGTGGATTATCGGGCCGATCCGGTTGAATTGATTCCATTAGAAAACCGACCCGTTCCGGCTCGAAGGAAGAAGCATTGTTTTATCTTTGACCAGAGGAAAAGCCACGGCGATTTGTGTTAAAAAAAAGGAAAGATTATCCTAAATCAAGTCAAGAGATAATTGTTTTGAAAGAATTGTTAAAAAAATGTTCCATTAATTATTTTTCTTTTTTAATGTCCCCACTTTCAACTATTCTTAATTGCGGTAAAAAATCTACTAACTATTGAGCACTAATTTTCAATCCAATATTCTTAATAAGAGTCACGCGTACAACCGGATCCGTTAATATTAGATCCATATTTGTTGCTAATGCTTATGCATTCTTAGGATTTTTGCTTTGTCTTATAATGTTAGGAGAATCTTTAATGTAAAATTCTTGAAATTGAGGATTTATCTTTGATGATTTTCTCCGTGCCGAACCGTTGTGTCTCTTGAAATTGAGGATTTAATTTCTCAAGGTCACGCGGACAACCGGATCCGAAAAGAGCAACGGTGCGCATATTAACAATTTTGTGTCCGAGAATAATTTATACTCAAAAATGATTTTTTTATTCTGTTCCCGGGAACAATTTCTGAGTATTTGAAAGTGTTTGATAACTGTCCAAAATTTTTATTTTCCGAATAGAAATGTATTTGGTAAAACCTGAAAATTTCTAATCCAAAATATTTTCTTTTAATTTTTTAATGATTTAAATGTAATTTTCTTTTTTTTCCTTTCCCTTTTCGTCTTCTTCTTCCTTAATAAATCCCCGGTGGCTGATGACCGGCCATATGAGGAACGACAACCAACGATCGACCAAACGAGGGCCGGCGCCCTCGCCGGAGTGTCCCCAACCCCTAGCGACGCCAAGCCACGGCGAGGCTAGGCCGCGAGCCTGGCGGCGGCCAAGGCGGCATCGGCTTGGCTGGGTGAGGCAACTTGGCGTTGGGCCAGCAAGGGCGTCGGCCCTCGTCTAGCAAGTTGCCGGTCGGTAGCCGACCATGGCCGAGGCGACGACCGGTCAAAAGGAAGAACAAGAACCAAAAGGAAGAAAAAGAAAATAAAGAGGAGAGAAATTAAAAAAATTTGGCTAATTCTGAAATTGTTCTTGGGAACAAAGAAATAATTTTTTTTTATTCTTGATTTTATTTTAAATCTATTCCCAGAAACAAAAATTTTAACAAATGGATTTCTATTCCAAATTTACTCCCGGGAATAAAAGAACAAAAATTTTCACTATGTGACAAGTTATCAAACAAGCCCTAAATCTCACGCATTGATCACATAAATTTTTAAGGTCTCATGGAGTATGACAATTCATGTAAGACCCACACTAGAAATCATTTGATTATGGTGAGTTGTCATGGAAGAATCAATTTTTCAATCTATATACATCGTCCAGGTTAGCGATTTTTAGTTAAAGTTAGTCAAATGAATTCAATTGATAAAACGTGAAAATATTTATGATTCAATTAATACAATTGAAATATTTATAATAGAATTGACATAAATTTAATAAATTTAGGAATTCTTAGGAAAATTTTCCCATATTCAGGTATCAACATGAAGACATCTGCCCAACCTAAAAAGTTATTGCAATTTGCTATTTAACATTAAGGGTCCGTTTGGTAACTTACCAAATAGTGAAAATTTATGTTCTTTTGTTATCGAGAGTAGATTTGGAACATAAATCCGTTTGTTAAAATTTTTGTTCCCGAGAATAGATTTGGAACAGAATCAAGAATAAAAAAAAAGTTGCTCATTTGTTCCTGATAACAATTCCAGAATCAACCACATTTTTTTTAATTTGTCTCTTCTTTCTTTTCTTTTTCTCTTCTTCCTTTTGACCGGTCGTCGACCTCAGCCATGGCCAATGATCGGCCGGCAACCGGCCAGATGAGGGCCAACGACGTCGAGCACTACACGATGATGCGAGCCTCACCGATGGTTGGACGAGGTCGTCTCGCCTAGCTCGCAACCCAATCTCATTGTGACTTGGCGTTGCCAGCCACCGGCAATTTATTAAGGAAAAAGAAGATGAAAATGGAAAAGAAAATAAAGAAAATTGTATTTAAATCATTAAAAATTAAAATAAAATATTTTGGACTATAAATTTTCAAATTTTACCAAACGCATTTTTATCCCGAAAATAAAAATTTTGAACAATTACCAAACGCTTTCAAATACTCAGAAATTATTTTTGGAAGTAGAATAAAAAGAATCATTTCTGAGTAGAAATTGTTTCCGAACACAGAATTGTTACCGTGCACACCTAAATGTGATTAATGACACTTTTCACTAGAATAGTAAAATATGATGGGAATTTTTCCACACTAATTAGCCAATTTTTCTATTATGGAAGTCAATTTTTTTTCCTACCACTCAAAATAATCATGTCACATATTAGATAGCTTTTCACGGTTAAGATAATTATTTGAACCATCAGAAGATTTTTTTTTTGTCAAAGTAACATTTAATTCATTTCCAAAAAAATACAAGAAGAAGCCTATAAGCTGGAGCGACCATGGCTGAACTCGACAAAACTCGAGCAGCCATGGCCATCCGAGAGCTCAGAGAAGCTAGAGTGGCATTAGCCACGAGCTTGAAGAACTATGGAAGCGGGAAAAGACCATAGCCGAGCGCAAGGAAGCTCGAGTGGCCATGGCGTGAGCTTGAAGAAGCTTGAAAGGCAGAGCGGTCATGGCCGAGATCGAGCAAGCTCGAGTGGCCTCGGCCGTGAGCTGAAGAAGCCCAGAAGTTAAGGTGCCTGTGCTCCAGCTCAATGAAACTTCGAGCGGCATGATCAGGAACTCAAGGAAACTCAAGCGGTCACGGCTTAACTCGACGACCGAGCTCAATAAATCTCGAGTGGCCAAAGCGCGAGCTTGAAGAAACCTAGAAGCTGGAGACGCCAAAGGTAAGCTCAAAGAAACTCGAGCGACAGTAACCGAGCTCGATGAAACTTAAAGTGGTCATGACCGCAATCGAAGTACAAAAATCAGTCCTTCACGAAGATTAGTAATTTCACAATTGTAACAGTAAGTTTTACTCTATTGGGCATTTAAATTTGGCTCATGGATAACTGTGACAGTTGAAAAATAAAAGTGAAAACATCTCACCCGGTGGCGTAAAAATCTTTCTCGTTCCATTCTAATTAGGTTATATGCTTTAATAATCTTTCTTAAACGGACGATAAGAAAAGATTTAAAATTTATAGAGGATTTGTGGTCCATTCATTTAAGGGAAAATTGTTTCCGGAAAAATTGTTTTACAACTTTTCGTTATTTGAATGGCAAAAAACTAATTGATTTACACAAAACGTTTTTCGGGGACTGAACAATTCCTCTTCTGGTAAGAAGAAAATTACTTCCCCTAAACCACCAAACAAAGGAAACAAATCATTTTTCTTGAAAATGATTTTCATGGAAAATATATATTTTTACTATGAATTTTTCGGTAAACAAACACAACATTTTGTACAAGATGGGGTGTAGTGGCATAATAATTAAGATGCATATTATTGACCTATTTTGTTTCACCAAAAATTTCATGATAAAGGAAAATATTTTCTATTAAAATTATTTTCAAAGAAAACAGTTAATTTTTATTTGTTTGGTGGTTTGGGGAATAATAATTTACTTCTGAATAGAAAGGGAAGTTGTTATCCCCAATTTGAATATGTTGTTTTTAATTTATGGGGTCATCCCAGAACTAGTGCAGCAATGGTAGCCACCGCAACGAAAAACCAAGTCTTATTATACTAGAGTCCATTTGTTTGAAGGAAAGTTGTTCTTAGAAAAATTTTTTTCAACTTTTGGTGTTGGGATGACGGAAAATTAATCGATATACAGCTATAAGCAAAGTATAGACTTGTCACTAGAGGAAAGCTTTAATCTTTTTTGAAGTAAAGGATTTTACTTTTTAGTTTGCTTATTCTTGCTTATCGAAACAAGGAAAGGACATAGTGCTTTCCATGTAATGGGATAAAAACATATGAAAAGAACAGCAATAAAGTATAGAAATTATAAATTCAATTTGCTTTGTTAGAATGAATTAAAATCCAATACATGTACTGAAGTTTTTCAAACATCATGAATTAGTAAATTCATGCTTTACCACATTTCCGTGATTATTTCTTTGTTACAAAAGTGCCATCCTAATTTGGGCAAGTTGGTTTATTCATGCAAAGCAAACGGGAATAATTAGTAAGTATCGTTTGATTGTATATAAAATTAATCACATTTCAAGATGGGTCTGTCGGGTTATATTGAGAAAATTGACTTATCATGTGCAAGAATATTTTACTACAATGTCTTCCTTAACGAGGAAGTTTTCCAATCTTCTCCTCCTTCGATGGAGGTTGGGCCTGGTTTGGGCCTGGGGTTGAGTTGTGACCTTGGCCTTTTTTATTTTGTCTTTGTGTTTGCACGTGACGAGACAAAACTCCATTAGGTAAGAATGGGCTATTATCCTATGCTGCCGCGGCGGGTAATGCGGAAGCTCGTTTGTAATGCAATATGGACCGCCAGATTTTAACGGAGCAACGTAAGCCGTCCGATCAGATCAAAACGGAAGGATCTGCCTATCGGTTAAGCCGGTGGTCATCAAGCATGCGACATAAAAAATTCAAAATCTAGGTATCGACGATGAAACTGTACATACGCGACACTCTTAACTCGGATAAATTGAACTTCTTCTTGTAAAATTCAAATTTCCAAATAATAAAAATAAAAATGCGCAGGGAGTCAATTTCACGAATCCATCCTCAAAGAGTTATTTGTAAAATAGCTAATCGAGAATATTTTGGATATTTAAAAAAAAAGGTTGGATAACGCGTATCAGTAATTGATAATTTTCTTTCCCAAATTTTGTTGAGCAGCATTTTCCTCCTGCAATTTCAATAAATAGTAAGTTTGACCGGTGGTTCTTTCGATTAAAGAAGTCGGTGCGACCGCTCGTGAAGCCCCCCCTTCCCCGCTTTCATCTTCATCGGACGGCTCACGTCGCACCACGTCAGCATTGGGGGGGCGGATGAGCCTGTATCTCCGCCCAAAACATACGGTTTCCGTCTCGTGACGTACGTACGCGAAGACGGAACGACGGCGGCGGGCGGAGTCAATGGTCAACTACGGCCCAAGAAGCAGGCCCAAGGGGAGGGGGGGAAGATTCCTTTCGTTTTCTCTCCTCTTTCCTGCCCTCTTTCGCGCCCCCTGCCCTCAAAAAGCAGAAGAAGTGTCTAGAATTACCCCTGCCCCTCCTGGGCCTCAATTATTAATCAGCTGTTAAATACGGAGTGGCCAGGCGCTCTCGTTCCGTCCCCCCCACCACCAACACTCTCTCTCAGTCTCGCCCTTGTCCTTAAAGCTTCTTCGGTTGACTCCGCGACGACCCGGCGACCCCCCAGAGAGAGAGACACGACCTCCGGCGACGCGAGCGGCAATGGCGGCGAATCTCGCGGACAAGGCGAAGGCGGCCTTCCTCGACGACGACTTCGAGGCGGCCGTTGACTGCTACTCCCAGGCCATCTACTCCAGCCCCGGCAACGCCGATCTGTACGCCGACCGCGCCCAGGCTCACATCAAGCTCGGCAGCTTCACAGGTGCGCCGAGGTTCTTGGGGTTTTCGATCCTTTCGGTCCTTTCGATCATCGTCTTGGCCTCTGTCGATTCTCGACGCGGGTTGTGCTGCCGTACGGGGTAGGCGAAGGGACGCTACCTCGTGCCGATGCGTGACGTCGCTCGTGTGCGTGTGATCTTCGTGATGACGGCGTCGAATTGAACTTTCGTGTGTGTTTTGCCGGGAAAAAACAGTTTTTGATTTGTCCCTGCTTTTTTTGCCACTTCTCCTTTTCACGTTCATCGTCGACCCGCGTTCGTTAACCCCAGAAAAGGGAAAAGAACAAAAAAAAAGAAAAGAATATATGTTGGCGATTCTAGTAGCATTGCTGTCCAGTTTGAGTAATTCTCAATGCTGCTGCTTTGGATCTTTCGTCGCCTTTTTCTGAACGGAAGTTGTTTTCTGTTTTCTTGTTGGAGATGTTCTCGTGCAATGCCTTTGGCGACGTGCTCCTGATTTTCGTTTTATGCTGTTTGTGGTTTGATCAGAGGCTGTCTCCGATGCAAATAAGGCGATCGAATTGGATCCTTCGATGGTCAAGGCATACCTGCGAAAAGGGTGAGTGAGCTTCCCCCTGACTGAGCTTGAATTCTCTCGGTCTATTTAGTCAGAATGTCTCATACTTTCCTTTTCTCCTTTCTGAAGTTTGCAGAGTCAATTATTTGATGCTGCTATTTTAGTTTTTGTGCTTGCTTTTATGTAGCTTTAATGATGGCTAGTATGCTTGTTTGATATTCCTTAATCCAATTGCTGTGTTTATCTTGATCCACTACTTATTGGATGGAATGTGATAGCTCGTTTGCATTCGCTGATCTAGGATTATTTACTTCTATCGCTAGATATTGCTTTGGAGGCACTCAATGAACAGCTGAGTGCATATATACAGATTCTTTTGATTTAGTACTTCCATGGAGTATTAACCTTAGTCCCACATGTTTTATTTTTACTTTTTTGTTTTCCAGTTCTGCCTGTATGAAGCTTGAAGAATATCCCACTGCCAAGGCAGCTCTTGAAAAAGGTGCATCTCTGTCACAACAAGAGTCGAGATTCACCAAGCTAATTGAAGAATGTGAGAAGCACATTGCAGGTTTGCACTTGTGACAGCCTCTAGTAATCAATATAAGGTTTCTCTGATTGAGTGGCTGATCGGAACTTGTTTATATGTTGTGGTCATTGTGCTTACATGCTGGTGTTTGCCTACTCTGATGCAGCTTGTTGGTCGTCTCTAATCTGGCTTTCAGAAAGGGGGAAAAAAAAGACCGTGATCTTCTCTGTTTTCAGTGTTTCATTATGAGTTTCTTGCTTTTATTTAATCATAAGCACATTGACCTCATGAGGTCTTAAATCTATGCTGAATTATTGGAAACTTGAATTATGGAAAAGTACTGGAGATAATTTTCATTGTATTCTGAAAATAGGAACTTCTATGATTTCGAGGATTTTTTTTATTTATATTTTATTCTTTTTGCTTGGGGAGAGTAGAAGTGGTGAGTAATGCATGATCTGGCTCTCTATCATCTCTTTGAGGACCAAATTAGCTATACCTTCCTATCTCTTTAAGTCTTGACTCCAGCATACTGAGATGGAAATCATAGCACCTTCTTACGTGGCTCTAATCTTCATATAAGAATGAATGCTCAGGATGTTGTGTGTCCCTGTTATATGGGAAAGATTTTGGTAAGAGTTACTTTTTTGGAACTTCAGAGAGTTCTTGAAGATGTGTACTGTTGTACACATATACAGACTGTGCCATGGTGACATCTATGTCAATTTTTTTGGGTTCTTACGGTAGTCTTGACTGATGAAAGTTGAACAAGAACAGCATAAAATGTTCATTCAATCAACATAGCACTGGCTGTTAATCAGGTCAACGGAAGAATCGGCAAAGATATGAGATGGCCTTTTTTCTTTATAATGTGCACGACTTGTTGACATTTTCTCATATTTAATTAGTTAATTTGCTGCCTTTATACTCTTAGAACCAGTATCAGCCTGTTCCCCTGTTTTAGCATCATTATTGGATTTTATGAATATTTTTCTCTGTGCTGCGTGTCACATTAGCTTTCATGCTGCCTTTATTGTCTGTCTCATCCTTGTCTATACATTTTAATATTTATTTTCCAAGAGTTGTGATGGGTGCAAGTTAACTTACTGGGTGAAGTCCATTTATATTCTTGAATTTTGATTTTTTGGTGCTTCCACAGAGGATGTAACTGATCAGAAGGCACACGATGGTGCTCCACCTTCCTCTGTCACTGCCCAGCCATCTGATCAAAATGCTGAAGCAGATGAAGAAATTCAGGAAGGGCCTGCAATGGTACAGCAGAGTAATGCAGTTGAACCAGTCAAGCCCAAATTCAGGTTCTTGCAATATTACCTATGCTGTCTACGTAAAATCTGGCTTAGTACTATGATTATTAAGTGGCCACATGGCCGATTGTGAAGTTTCTCTTTGTTAGTTGAAAGTGAAGATATTCTTCTGGTTTTGGTCTTTAATGTGCGGATTCGAAGCTTGCACGTTATCATAAGGAAGAATCAAGTTAGTTGCTTTGACTCTACTGCACAAATATTGAAAATAATAAATTCAAGATGATAACAGCTATCTATCAAACAAGGAAAACTAGTAAACTTAGACTAGAAATTAGAGTTGGTCTGAAGCTTTACTCCTTGCAGAGGCACTTCTTGTTGTCTGTAAGTACTTGTTCCTCCTCATCATGTCGCAGTTTACGTGATATAATTAAGGTTGTCAATATTCAGTGTAGCTTTTCATAGTTTGCTTTCCAGAAAGTACTTTTCTAGTTGCATGACCGGACAATTCATTGTTCCACAGACATGAATTTTATCAGAAACCAGATGAAGTTGTTGTGACGATATTTGCAAAGGGTGTTGCACCAGAGGATATAAGCGTCGAGTTTGGTGAACAAATTGTATGTTTCATCTCCCAAAGAATTTCTTTTACTGGATGTAGAATGTGTTTTTCATTATACCAATTTTTTTTATTAGATAGATGACATGAGGGAATATATTTATCCTTGCAGCTAAGTGTGAGAATCAATGTGCCCAATGAAGATGCTTACTACTTGCAATCTAGATTGTTTCACAAGGTATTGTGGAGAGCTTCTTTCGGTTTCTAATTGGATGCAGCTTATTTTCTCATTTTGCATATGATTTAACCATGTGACAATAATTCGGTTTAGGCTTCTCTTATGATATAGTGTCTTGTCAGAGCACTCCCCTTTGGTTTGAATGTCTAAGTGCCCTTTTGCAGAGCTTTTGCTAGTGCATATTTTGATCTTTTGTTTGAGGATATCCTCAGGAATATTTGCATCAGATTTTGTCTTATGAACCAACTCCACTTTGTTCAGTCTCCATATGGATTCTATTTTTCTTTTTTTACTGGTATATATATTGTGTAAAAAGAAAGCTTTGGCCTGTCGGCATTTTGCTTCTACTTTACTGTAGCTAATTTTGGATGGTTTATATGATCCCAATCAGGTAATACCTGAAAAGTGTAGATACCAAATGTTATCAACTAAAGTTGAGATCCGTCTTGCAAAAGCTGAAGCAATCCAATGGAAGTCTCTTGAATATAGCAAAGAAGCTACAGTTCCGCAGAAAGTTACTGTGCCATCAGGTAGGTGCCTTTCTTAATTTATTAAATGACCCATATTCAACTGGTGTCCCATTTTTCTGTTGAATGAGAAAAGCCACCTACTTTTCTGGCTAGTTTTTTTTTTTTGGCCAGTTAATCAGCTCTTCTTTTGTTTTCTTTTTTTTTTTTTGGCAGTTGGACCAACCAGACCTACATATCCATCTTCAAAAGTAGAGGCTCAGACTGGGACAAGTTGGAAGCCCAAGTCAAGCAGGAGGTACTGGACATTGCTAATGATTTCTTAATGTCCATGGCAGTTTTATTCTTTGTTTGCTTTATCCAATGGCTAACTGCATTATTTCATGAACTTTAGGAGAAGGATGAGAAGCTTGATGGTGATGCAGCTTTGAACAAGCTTTTCCGAGATATATTCCAGAATGCAGATGAAGATGCGAGAAGAGCTATGACAAAATCATTTGTAAGAGCATTACTTCTACGCTGCATCTGAAGTTCTAAGAATTAGTACATTTTATCTCTACTTCACAACTGATTTGTCACCCTCCATGGTTTCTGTGGAGACATCCAATGATATTTCTAAATCTCCATTTTTTCAGGAGCTTCTTCTCTCTCTTAACCTGATCTGAAACTTTATCCTTTACCGGTCCTGCCATTTTCTCATTTTCTCTCATGCTTGCAATATTTCCAGAGACTCAAGATCTATTAGTTACTTTCTGAATGTTAGCTTCTCAATTATGCTCATCTTACTAGGTGCATTTTCCTTAATCTGCACGACTGGTTTTGGTTAAGCACATGATAAGTGTTTCATTGGACTTCTTGTTGTCAAGCTCCATAGTATTCAATCCTGTGTTAGGTGTTTTATGAAAACGACAATAATTTTGCTTAAAATCAACTTATTATGTAGGTCGAGTCTAATGGGACAGTCCTCTCTACAAACTGGAAGGAAGTGGGTGCAAAGAAGGTCGAGGGTAGCCCTCCGGACGGTATGGAGCTGAAGAAATGGGAATACTAGCTCAGCTGTGGTGGATCACCTGTATTTTTGCTGCAAGTTCATGCCTGTCGAATTTTCTTCACAGTATCATCTTCCTCATTCAATATTTGTCACGTGATGTCTATACCTTATCTTTCTGACTCTGTTACTTGTTTGGTAGTATGTATGTGAACGCTGGTGATGCGTATTTGCCGTGTCCTCGCATTCTGTCTGTCGCTTTTGGTAGTGAGGAGTCTGTATTCTACGTAAATGTTTTAAGGATATTTGGAGTTCCTATAAGTTTGCCCTTTGTCCTCGGTGAATTGTATAAATGGGTGCATGAGTACCTGATTTCTGGCATATCAAAGCAGAACAAAGCCCTCTCCTCTGGTTTATTTGGAAGGTGAGAAATGCGCTGATTTTTCATGGATTTGAACCAAATCCCAGCTGTATAATGCACAAAGCTATCATCGCAAATCAGCTCTTTAAAAAATGGCATTTACACAAGGAAGGAGCAAATGACCTAACCTGCTAGACGGATTGGTGGCTTCCTCAAGATCGCGGGTCCGTAAAAATCAACATCAATTGTTCCTGGAGCGCCTCTGCTTTGGAGGGATCGGTTGTTGGGATTTGTAGAGGGAGTGATGCTGTGTTGATTGATGGTTTTGTGAAGAAAATTCATGCTCAGTCGGCCGAAGTAGCTGAAATTCTAGCTGTCCGACAAGCGTGGCAATGGTTGAAGGAAACTCACAGCTCAAACTGGGGGAGAGTTAAACACAACGTAACTAATCTGAAAGTATAGCTATCGTGTGATAGCTTATCAATAGTTGGGATGATCATGGGCCGACTAGAAATGCCGTGGGCTTCACAAGCTGTCATCTTGGATTGCCACGAATTGCTGGGCCGACTTCCACAAGTCCATTTACTATTTGAACCAGGAGGAACTAATCAGGCCGCGGATCAGGTTGCTAAGGCCCACGGCGCCGGAAATCTTTCCATCGATTGGATTTCGAAGTTACTACATTCCTTATTACTGATTTTATGTTTAGACTTTGGAAATGATTGTACTCCATCTTTTGGTGACTACTAATGAAGTTTTTTCCGACCAAAAGAACATGTATAAAAATTAGTTTGCTTTTCGTGTCAACGCGATGAAGTCGATGCAGATTCTTCATTAATATTCAGGTGTGAAATGCAATGGGACGATCTTTCGGTTTTCATAAGTGAGTCACCGAGGAGGGAAGTAGCGCAATAGTCCACCGCGTGAATCCCAGCCAACCCAACCAAAGCGCCAGCAGCCTCGGCGATTTCTTCCCACTAATTGGGTGCATTTGGTTCGGCTTTGAGCAAATACCATTAGAAAAATACAAATATTTTTAGGCTAAATGAGTTTCCCAAAATGCAAATAGCATTTGGAAAATTGTAATTTTATATTACATTGTAAAACAACTTTGTCCTAAATATCATTTGATAAATATTATATTTTGTAAAGGACTTTTGCTAAATTTATTATTAAAAAAATTGTAAAGAATTTTTTTTTAATCTACTCACCTGCGGCCAAATTGGCCACTTGCCATCCTCCGACAACCAGATCTAGTTGCTGGTCAATCTACGACAGCCAAATCTAGCCACCATACAGCCTTGCCTGAGGTAGCTCAACCTCAAGCGATGGTTGCTTGGTTGCGCAACCCATGTGGACACCTCCATTGCCTGGGTTTGCACGGCCTTGGCGAATGATTGCCTAGGTCATGCAAACCCAAGCAACGGAGGGGTCTGCTTGGGTTGTGACGATCGCCTCCATTGCTTGAGTTCGCGACCTAGGCAATGATACCAAGCAACAAAACTGTCACCTCCATCCCCGGGTTGGCGACCTAGGCAACCATTGGTTGAGGGGGTGACACCTAGGTCGTGTAGGTGACCACCACCTGGGTCGCGCAACCCAAGCGATGCTTGAGGTCACGTGACCTCAAGTGGCAGTCACCCCCCTTGGGCGGTGGTCAATGGGGTCAAGTGACCCCTCAAGTGGCAGTCACCAACGTCGAGGGCCCCTTAGCCGGCGGTCGTCGGCCTCATTGGCTCATCAAATAAGATGAACAATGGTCGCGTGAACAATACCAACTTGCATTCTGAAAACGCAACTTCTCAAGGCACCTCCCACTCTGCATTTAGCCAAAGTCTTTTAAGGAGCCTTGGATATACAATTGCATCTTCCTAAAGTGAGTCCAAAAAATAACGCATTTCGCTAAGGGACTTTAGAGTCCCAAAACCGATTCCAAATGCCGAACCAAATGTACCCAATGTGCAGTTGAAAATGAAGATAGGTGTCGATCACCATTACTGATGGAGAAATAAATCCCAGCTAGGAGGCAACTCCATGATGCGTTTTTGCTTAAAATAGGAACTGTCTTGGGAAATGTATACATTTGATAGTTCTATGTTGAAATGATTTTTACTCGAACAGAACCCGTTGTCCCAAAAAAATTGACTGAATTTTCTCTGGAGGTAGGGGTGTGCAACTAGACTAGGTTTATCTAAAAACCGGAGTGGACACCCAAAAAAAGGGTCAGGAACGGGTTCCCAGTTAAACTGTCCGGGAATCGATTGAAACCAGTGTAGGAACTAGGTCTAAGCAAGGTCCACTGGGAACATGATCAGTTTTGGAATCGGTTTTTACCCCATTAAAAAAATAGTGTTTCTGAGTCTTTTTGTTTTCAAAGAATTATTAAAAAAGGAAAACATATTTCTTTGAATAAAGTTAAGGGAGCATTGTCTTCCGAGAATTGTTAAAAAGAATTGTTCTCATGTTTGTTTTTTTCTCTTTTAAGAGTCCCATCTTCAACTATAGTAATAGTTGCGGGACAAGTATTATCAACAATTGTGGTACTAATTAAAACATTCTCAATCTAGTTTAGGAAAGATGTTATTTTAATAACAATTTCGTCGCATACACATGAACAGACACATCAAATCATATCAGTAGTATTTATGGGGATGAAACTAATATTAGACTCATATTTTTTGCTAATGCTTATGTAATGTTAGGATTTTTGCTTGTCTTATAATTTTAGGAGGATTACGTTGTTATTTTCTTGCGAATTAATATAAAATTTGAAGCCGTATATGATATCGGAGAGTTGCAAAACAAGTTCCAATGAAAATAGGATAGACCCTGTTCTTGAATCGGAAAAATAGGGTCCGGTCCAAAATAGGATCAAATGAAAATAGGGTAGGTTATAAGGTCAAAAAGGGGAACCGATTATAACATGGTTGGATATAGGGTCCAGATATGGATTTTACCTACCTTAAACCCGATCACTCCTTAAAGGGGGTGATTACTGAGTGATAAGGAAGGTCCATGGAAGAGAGCATTGCCACTGTCTAGCAGCTTGTCATCGACCCATATATAGCATAATCAGGACATGTTTGAATAGCTTATGTATTCAAAAATGACTTGCAACTCGTCACGTCACTTACGTCGTTTTGTATTGGTCGATTTTAGACTCGAAGTATATCATAACACTAAAAAATAAGAGCGATTCATTCTCGAGTCTCCTTCACCGATCTCACAATGGACATGTCGAACGAGAGCATTCGTTTTCTCTATGGGAAATTATCGAATCTAACTAGGGGTCCTCTCTAGTCTATCAAATAAATAATGCTCTGTAATTAATTAAGGAAGTTGATTGTCGTCGCTGATGGCACTGCGTGTGAGGGAAGTTGGTCTCTCCAAGACGTGTTTTTATCGAGTCTTGTTCCATTGACCCAGGGAATTGCCCAGGTAAAACGCCCAGCAGAAGCTTCCTCGTTTCTTCATGGAACGGGTCAAAGAAAGGCCGATGCCTTCTTGTCCACGCCTCAATTAATTTGCCTCTATAAATATGTACGCGTGTTCTTGCTCTCGTTCACTTCACGCTCCCCAAACATAAACACATTGAAACTCGACGTGTTTCTTCTTCAACCCTTTCCTTGTTTCTCATCGAAGAAATTTGTGAAACAATCGCACACGACCCATTTTTTCATAGCACCGATGAAGGGTAGCGGAAACAACACGAAATGCCTCGCCAACTTGGCGGCCTTTGTGATCTTCCAAGTCGCCGTCATCTTGATCTTGGCCTTCACCGTGATGCGCGTGCGCGGCCCCAAAGTCCGCCTCGGCGTGGTGACGGTCGACAGCTTCAGCACCGGCAAGGACACTTCTTCTCCATCCTTCAACATGAGGCTCATCGCGGAAGTCACCGTCAAGAACACCAACTTCGGTGACTTCAAGTACGGGAACGGCACAATGAGCCTTGCGTACAACGGCACGGTGGTCGGAGACACTGCTATAGTGAAGGGCCGTGCCAAGGCCAGGGACACCGCGAAGTTCAATGTGACGGTCGACGTGACCTCGGGCCGGCTCGCGAGCACGGCAAGCCTTGGGACGGACATGAACTCGGGGGTCTTGACGTTGAGGGGCGATGCGAAGGTGAGGGGCAAAGTCGAGCTGCTGAAGGTGATGAAGAGGAAGAGGAGCGGCGTGATGGATTGTTCATTGAGTGTGAATTTAGCCACTCGTATCGTGACTACTAAGTGCAAGTGATGATATGGTGTTTCTAGACAATATCAGATTGTATATTACCTCGTGTACGGTTCTTAGATTCATTTATTAGTTGTATTGTCGATTCTTTGTAGTGACATAACTGAGTTTTGCTTTGTTTAAGAGGTTTTTGCTGATAATGTTTCTTATATATATTCTTTTGAGGTTGAATTTTCCGTCTATATCTTTGGCGCACGAGTACTAGGTTCGTTACTACCGGGAAAATACCAAAGACCCTCTTCACGTTTTGTAGTTTTCCCACTTTGCATCGTATCCTGGATCGAGGAAAGTACGGAGTTCCTTCGTATGGAAAAGACCGACCTTCCCAATGTCTCGCAAGACAGATGGGCCGGAGAAGAAGAGAGACGAACAAGAGACAAACCGAGGAGATGAGGTGGAGTCGGGTGGTGGCGGTGGCTACTTCAGCTGCTTCGGGGAGACGGAGGAGAGTTTTCAAAGATGTGTATAGGAAAGTGGCAGGGAGATAATGGAAAGGAAATGGCGATTTGATGAGTAAAATTTTGTTGTGAGCCGGGATCAAAAGTCAGGATGCAACCTGGTATTGAAGGAAAGGATGGCTTCTCTTCTTCTTTTTTGGGTATTGGCCAAGAATAGATGACAAGTCTCAATAATCACATGACAACATGCCGAAAAGATTAGAAGTAGATGTTGTGTGTGTGGTTGGAAACGAAAGGCATTTGCATCCAGAGAATCTCTAAGGGAAGCCTTTTTAATTTGGTTTAATAAGTACTTAAAGAGATAATTCGCACCATCCTCAAGAGTCATAGCTGACGGGGCGTTCATGGCATCCATTGCTTTACAGTAAAGTTGGCATTTTGTCTTTGTCATCAAAAGCTTCATCAAAAGTTGCGAGCTTTTGACCGACCGCTACATGCCCAGATCCGCATCATGTTCTTTGCTGCATCTTCCGTACGGTACCCGCACGCGTTTTTGAAATATCTCTCCTGGAAGACTCGAGCGGCAAGCGAAAAATAAGAATAAAAATGGAAGCTTCTAATGACAAGTTGATCGCTCACCATCCCAAAGTCATCGCGTGACGAGAAGCTCCACCCGAAAGTCACCGTGACTATCTAGAATAGTCAAATACTTCCGCCTCACTTAACGTGTTCGGCATCTGAAAGAAACGAAGAGGACAAGAAAGAAGAGGCATCTGAAACATCATTTCCCCACCTCTCTTTGTTAGATACGCATCTTCTAGGATGATCTTTTAAACATGCCCTAGTTTTCAAACCCTACTGCGTGCATAAATACCTCGCCAAAGGTCTCCATCTAGCATCTACGCATTTACAAGAACCTCTCGTTCAGAGAAAAGAGAAGCATAAAGCATCGCCAAAGAGAGAGATCTTCCATAGATTGTTCCTTTCTCTTTTCAGTTCGAAACCCTGATATGGAGAAGAACCAGCAAGTTGATCCTCTAGAACCATCAATCGGCCAATACCCTAGAAGTGACCAAGAGTCCTTGAGCTATCACATGGAACAAGAGAAGCGCCAGAAGAGGCTCAAGTTGGCTGCGTACATCGCGGCCTTCGCTGTGTTTCAGGTTATCGTCATTCTTGTCTTCGTCCTCGTCATCATGAAGGTCCGTACCCCGAAATTCCGCGTCGGCACGCCCCGCATCGATGCCTTCGCCTCCGATGTCGGGTCGACTGCCTCGTCCTTCAACATGACCCTCGTCGCACCCTTCAGGCTCAAGAACCCCAACTTCGGCCCCTACAAGTACGACTCCACCGCCGTCGTCTTCACCTATGGTGGTGACGTGGTGGGGCAGGTTGCAATCCCCAAGGGCAAGGCCGGCTTCAAGTCCACGCAAAAGTTCGACACCACGGTCATGTTGAACTCCAACTCATTGTCCAACACTTCGAGATCGAGTCTCGGGACCGACTTGACCTCCGGGGTCCTGACGTTGAAGAGCTCGGCCAAGCTGAACGGTAAGGTCCAGTTGATGCTTATCTTCAAGAAGAAGAAGTCCACGAGCATGGATTGCACCATGACGATATCATCGCGAACCGTGCAATCGGTGACTTGTATATGATCGTCTGTACAAGCTAAACTTTCTTTCTTTCCTTTTGCCATATCTTTACAGTTCTTTACTTTTTTTAGTTTGAGTGATGATATGCTTATACTATCGCCATGTAATAAATCCCACGTTTCGGTATATACTGATCTTGATATGGATTGGCTTCTGTGCAACTTCAGTCGATGCGCCTTCATCCCGCTTTTGTCGTAACCTCTTTCGTTTCCCCATGAAGTTCATCGTAATTAAGAGCGATGGGGCGTCCCCATAACATTAGAGAATTATAAATGAAGGAAAGAAGAGAGCTTCTGAACCGTTCAAAAGTCGTTCCGTCGCGACATTCTCCGTACCTCTCCACTGACAAAGTTATTCCACGAGCGCTTGCGAGGAGGCGATCGCCAAAGCATGAAACGTAAATGGGTGCTTTCCCTCGCGAGAGAAATGGTCAAAGAACCAACACTTTTAAATCAAGAAATCCTTTGAAAAATAGCGATTCCTTCGCATGGAATTCAATGCGATGGGTCCGAGATGACGGCGATCTGGTTTGAAAGAGAAACCCTACGGCAAAGAGCAATCCATTTGATGGATTATGGCGATCGAGATTCTAGAAGTGCTTAGTTAAACCATTTCTTGGTAGGCCTCAAATTCTATTCCACGTCACGCACGATCCCCACTTATTGAACCATTGGACGTGTGACACTTGTCAAAAGATAATAGTTGATAACAAAAAACCCTAGCTTCCAAATCAAGATTTATTAAGCCTTCAAGAGGGTTCGGGTTTGTGAGCAGTGAAAAAACGAGTTAAGGAATTGTCGGGTCAATGGAGAAATTCGCGGAGCCTAGCTGGGAATCACTTATCATAATACATAATAATAATGTAATGTAACACATGCACAACAGGTATGTCGCAACATAAACAATATTTGGATATATAGCCGCATGATTAGAACACGCTCGTAGTCAATTGTATGACGGGATCATAGCATGATCAAACAGATCATTGAGGAAGATACCACTTCATCCTATTCTTCCATTAATGTTAAAGCAATTGATAAAGCATAATTTTTAAAAATCTCTGAAAAAAATTACCCAATTGATTTTAAATATATTATAAGAATGTTAATTCAATCTTTTTTTTTAGTTTTGCCAAATTAGTCATAAATATTCCCGCAAAACTACAATAGGAAGAGACTACCAGATCGAGCTCAGCCGTGCGTGGTTGGAGGATAGAGAATGGGGGAGGGAGGAGAGAGGATAAGGGTGAGGGATTTGTTCATATGTGCTTAGGTCTAGGTGAAATGGACACATGCCTTGATCTCATGGTGAACGCAAACAGTGGTATTATGGATGGTTGCAGAGGATTCGCATCCGCCATAGATTATTAGCATCATTATCTTTCTTAATGAACATTTTTTATATGAACTGCTCGATCAATCTTAATGATTTCGACTTCCGAGTATCTTATTCCATGAGAGGATCCAAAAATTTTCCATGTATAAACTACCTCACTGAAGTTTTTTTTATGTGATGTTAGGGAAAAGTATTGATTTATAAATTATTTTATGAAATAATTGTTGGGAGCACGCAACGGAAATCCGATACATTTATCTGGGAGATCTCTAAGGAGGAAACCCAAGTCCGAGCCCATTAATATATCCAGTTAGACCCATCTCAACTCAAAAACTTAAACTAGTGAGTTATGGACCAATTATGATATATTAATTGCTCCACACCACATCAATTCTCTGATGTGGGACTACTTTTTAACACAACTCACACGTGTATCCTAATAATAATATAGCACATTGTAAGATATCTAAACAAGTGATTCATGAGCAATAGAACAATTATGATTTGTTACATCACTCTATATATTAATAATAAAAGTCCTAAATCGTTATATACATTTCTTTTGACCCAAAAAGGAAGATGAGTAACTTCATTTTCTCCTATTCATAATTTTTTTCTTTCTCTCATATTGATGAGATGCATGTGTGAGTTATGTTTGGGAAACTCTCACATCAAAAAATTGGTGTACTTTAGAATAGTTAATATATCCTAATTAACTCAAAGCTCATGAGTTTTAACTTTTGAGAGAATACGGATAAAAATAGATTTCTTGATAGGCTCATATTTAAAGTCTCTTTTAACGATTTTCCCAAATAAAGGTATTAGGCTTTTGATGTATGCTTCTAACAAATAGTATCAAAGTCGATAGTTGATTGGTAACCCACTTTCAATATATATCGCTATTTGGTGGGTATTTCAAGGAAAAGAATCTTGTAGCCTACGCAGTTTCCAGACACCATTCATGGTTTAGTCTTATGAAAGAAACTTGGGGTAAAGGTGAGCATTATGGTGTAGTCAATGGCAGCCTTCATGATTCAGATTAGAGAAAATGACCAAGAATGAAAAGGATGCATTTGTTATTGTGGATTTCACAAGGCAACGACGTGGAAGTTCAAGTTGAGAAAAACTTATGCATAAGGATACTTGAATTAAGGGAGAATATACCATCTCTCTTACCTTCACCCTCTTTTCATGCTCATGCTCATGGACATGTGTTGTGTTAAAAAAAAAAAGTTTCATATTGAAGACTTCAATGCAATGTGGAGTGGTTATTATATCCTAAATGACCCATAATCTAATAGTTGAAGCTTTTGAGTAAAGTTAAATTCAATCAGATGCGTTAACAGATTTAGATTTAAGCTCTCTCTTAACACTGGGATAAAGATATCAAACTTTTTCCAAACACTCCCGACACATAGAGCTGAGAAATTAAAATTCTGATGCGTTCAAGGTGTTTCCAAGTTCTTTCTCCGATGGAACCCCATAATTTGAGATAAGAATCTTTGCCGATCAAGATTCATTAAGCCTTTCAAGAGCTTTAAGTTCGTGAGAAGTGCAAAAGAAACAAGCAAGAAACCTCGGGTCATGGGAACTTTCGCAGAAGCTAAAGCTGGGAATCAGAATATATAGGATGTGTCAGCACGTGCAGCACTTTATTTACATTAGTCAATTTATTTAGCTACCCCAACTTTCGATGAGAACACGCTCGTTCTCATCCCTCGATTAAATTATATGTTACCCATGCCCTGCCAAAAGGGAAGTGCCATTTCCAATTTGACCCGTTTCACGTGATTTTTTGCAAATATTTCATAGCTTAAATTTAATTGATATCTTCTAAGATCTCTTCAACCGGAGATTAGCTAGAAGCAAAGACGGGATCACCGCCTTTGATCAGACAGAATCATTGAGGAATAGACCATTTCAAATTCATACGATTGTCCTATAAAATATTAAATGCCTCGAAAAGCACAATTCTTAAAAACATCTTTTTTTAACGAATGCCCATCTCTCTTTTTAATGAATCAAGACCACTATTTTTCAGCATCCATATGACTACAATAGCTATTATGATGCAGACGCATTTTTTTCAAGCACATTTTATTCAAAACCTTAGCCCAAAAGATTAACCGCCGCAAATAGCTAGTTAATTAATCAGCAATGTAACCATCCGAAGCAATTCCTCGTAAGCGATTCATCCTAATTTTACAGTAATTCGATACATTAGAATCTCGAGCGATACAAAATAAATAAAAGTAAAATAACAAAAGGAGAAAAGAAGGAACTACCGGGTGGAGTTCGACAAAACCCTACACATAGAGCAAGGAATCGAGTAACCGTGGGAATTTCAGATGAATTAGGCGCCACTCATGTTCGCTCATGTGGGGCCCACCTGATCTAACGGTATATCCGGGCTCGGGCCCACGTGAAGGAATCGGGCACCGCTTTTCCAGCGCGTAGTGGCCCCGTTGAGGGAGGGAGGTGGGGCAGCTTTCCGCCGCGTTTCAATTTCAACGTAAACCGAAAAAAGAATTAAAGAAAAGCGACGAATGCCTTTTTCTATAATCCAATCCATTCACCACCCGTCATTTTTTTTTTAATATTTTATCTCGTCGGCGGCGACGTCGTTTCAAAAGCGACGGCGACGGAGCAGCACAGACCTACTCCAACTCAGCTTCCACACGGTCCTTCCTTGAAAGTTTCAGAGAAAGTTTGAAAGTTGAAACCCCCTTCGTCACCTTTCTCCCCTCTCTTTTGCTTCTATATATATACACATCAACGCATTCATTACGTGCAAAATCCGATTCTCCCATCGATCCCCCGCACGTCCGACCTGCAAAAACCTCAGGACGACTCACTTGAGCTCCGACTTTCGCCATGCCTAAAGAAGGCCCGACCCACCCGATCGCGCCCGCCGGATCCCGCCCCCGGAGCGACGACGTGGAGCTCGCCCCCTTCGCCAAGCCGCCCCCTCGCCTCCACCAGAGGCGCAGCAGCAAGTGCTTCGTCTACGCCCTCGCCCTGATCGTCCTCCTCTGCGCCGCCTTCCTCGGGTTCGCCCTCACCGTCCTCCGCGTCAAGACCCCCCATCTCAGGCTCCGCCGCGTCGACGTCAAGAACCTCGACTACTCCGCTGCCTCCTCGTCGGCTTACTTGAGCGCGGTGCTGATCGGGGAGGCCGTCCTGAGGAACCCGAACTTCGGGAGGTTCGAGTTCTCGAACGGCACGGCGGTGAGCGTGATCTACGGAGGGGCGGTGCTGGGCGGAGGGAAGATCGAAGGAGGAGGGAGAGCGGGGGCGAGGGAGAGGGAGAGAGTGACGGTGAAGATGGAGGTGAGGTCGAGCGAGCTGGCGGCGGACGACGTCGACCGAAGCAGGAACCTGACCATCGACGTGGGCTCCGGGACGGTGAGGCTGACGAGCTACGCGAAGATGAGAGGGAGAGTGACGGTGCTGGGGTGGATCAAGAGGTGGCGCACGGCGGAGATGAACTGCACCATGAGCCTTGAATTGCCCGGCCGGATCGTCCGGGATTTGCGATGTAACTGACGGTCGCGTTTTCTTTTTTTCTTTTTTTTTGGTTGGCCTTTTTCTGTTTTCGTTTTTAGCTTTTCCATTCTTTTGGGCTGTATTTACTATTTAATTCATCGTAGGAGGTTCTTCTTCTTTCTTTTTTTTCCAAAAAAAAAAAAAAATCATTAAAAAAATGACATAGAGCTCGAGATTGTAGCGACTTTGATAACAAATAGAAAAGGAAATTCCATGTAATTTTTGGATGAGCAAAGTCATGCCCTGGATTTTTTATTGACATAGAAAATCACTCATTTTGAATATTGAGATAGACTACCATTATATCCTCGGGGCATCACCCTCTTATAATTTGCATAAATCATATTGGATCGTTGATATTTAGGCTGCAATGTGCCAATGCCTACAAAATATAAGGTCATGATATTCTAGAGTATAGTCGTCTAAACCCCTTATTCGAAACTCCTATTTCCATCAAGTTAGTTTGTAAAGCGGATCCATAGGCGTAACAAGTAAATGACGTCTAAAGGGAGGCAAACAAAAGAGTCAAAAAAGTCAGAAGCAATCAGAAGAAAACCACGTTAAAGCAAAGAAATTTTGGCTCAAAGTCCTGTCTACAGCACTATGTAGCATTATTTGGCACTATTCATGTACTATAGGAAAGTTGAAATTGTGTCTGTCATGATCAAAAATCTCAATCTATCAGTATGAAACCTGATATATGGCTATTATCGGCCGTGAAGGGTCTGCAAAAATTATCAATGATCTCTAGAGCTATCACTAGTAACTATATGTTTATCTTAAGGCTTGTAACATAAAGGGGCAAAGAACACACCCTATGAACATCTAAGACCCTTCTCTCTTCCTTTCTACCTAGTATGATTCTCCAAAACTAGAGATGTTAGTATGCTTTGCATTTCCCACAATATGGGACTTGTACATAAGAATTCTGCTACTTTTTCTATGATATGAGTCGTAAAATGAAAAAGAATTTGATAGCTAACAGTCAGTCTCTATTTTGAGGTCGCGGAAGTACCGTGTATGGGATAGCATATTTGCCACAAGTTCTGTTTTTGTTTTGCCTAGCTAGTATCATAAAATAGTTTTATGTATATGGTAACACTTATTATTTAATTTTTTAAGGGGCAAAGAACACACCCTAGAACATCTAAGACCCTTCTCATTTCTTATTTTCAAACTTTGTGATTCTCCAAAACTAGAGATGTTCTAATCAATCACGTTAGTATGCTTTGCATTTGCCACAATGTGGGACTTGTACATTAGAATTTTGCTACTTTAAAATTGTCTATGATATGAGTCGTAAAACGAAAAAGAATTTGGTGGCTAACAGGCAATCCTTTTAATATTTAAATGGGTCGCAAAAATATCGTGTACTGATTTTGATATGTGTATATATAATGAGTTTAAAAATTTTAAAATACACGGGTTTTAATGCTTGGTTAGTATCATTAAAATCTTTTCCTAAAAGATTATAAGAATAATTTTTCTTATTTATTTAAATAGAAAAATTTTTATGATCCAGAATAGGCCAATATTCTCGCGGTAGATTAAAAATCTTCACTTAATCATTTCTTATTTTCAAACTTTGTGCATCTACCAATTTTAAGGATATAAGCGACACTATAATTGACGGCTTAAGCTACTGATTAGTCTTAAGCGAGGAATGTTTGATGGTGGTTCGGTGTCCGATGTAAGTTCCTCCTACTCCTGGTCCATGAAAAAATTTTTGCTGTTAGAAAGAATGAGCGGTCGAAGATCTTTATCGATTCATTCATTGAACTTTAAAGCTTGCTAGTTTCCCTTCAAATCCTTCAACTAAAGCTACCCAACAAGTCTTCATCTTCTTGCACGGCCCAAATTTCAATTATAAATCATTGGAACACTTAGAAAGGAAATAATTTTTTTCCCTCAGAGAAAACCGGCAAATTGGCCTGTGTTTTATCCTATTATAATTAGCAGTCACTAATAAATAAACTCGATGATTCATCAATGACTTCAAGTTTGAGATAATTGCCCAAAAAATCTTAAACTTACTGTACAATGGCCAATCCATTTTTAAACTTTTAATTTAATTTAATCCTAAACTTTTTGACAATTTTTTAATATAGTCATTTCGATCAACTTTGGTTGGAAATCACTAACATAGACGTTGACCATCCTATATGGCACAGTCAACTTTGATGTGGACTTTTTTTTAATTTTATGAAATTTTTCTAGAATATTTTTTATTATTTTCCTTTACTTTTATTTTTTTTTTTCCTATTTTCCTCCATCGATCTTGAGCCACAAAATGGAAAGAAAAGCATGGAAAAAAATATAAAAGAATTCAATAAAAAAAATGTAAGACAATCAATGTTCACATTATCAATTTCTATCTAAAATTACCTTGAATGACTACATTAACAAATCATCAAAATGTTTAAATATAAATTGGTCAAATTAAAAAGTTCAAAACTGAATTGGCTGTTGTACAATAGATTTATAACTCTTTTAAAAAATTTCCCATTTTAGGTTCTCAAAATCTATTAACATCTACTTTGTTGCTGGTTGATATGTAGCGTTAGCCTGAATTATTTCTAGCAAAACTCATGGAGTGAATGCAACATTTACAACATTCTCAAAAGGTCACCGAAATTGATTAACAAGGTCAAAGTCAATTACTTTTTGGAGATGTAATTTTAATCATGTAAAAATAAATCAGTCCGGCATTTGCCTTCAATGCAACCAAAAGCACATCTTTCGTCCACGCACCAATAGATGTTGAAGAAGGCTGTTGGGAATTAAAATAATGACTGGATGAACATTAAAAGACGAGTTTGCTTATCCTCTGTCGATATAGAAAATAAAAGGTACGTCACGCCACAGTTGTATTGGAGACTACTTTACAGCAAAGTTGTGGCATTGCATCTCCTCTATCGCTATAGAAAAGGGAAAAAATGTCATGCGATAGTTATATTAGAGACTACTTTATGGCGAAGTCATCATATTGATGATATTTTCGTGGAGGATTCGTTGGAATTTAGCCATGCACAATTTGATTCTTTAATTTTACCTTGTGTTTTTTAAACGACTACCATATGAAGAAAGTGATAAATTTTGTTATGATAGTTCTTGTGCTCAAAATCACCATCCCTCAGTGAAAGTTGGTTTTATAATATCTTCAAAATTATATATCGATTTTGACAATGAGATTCCATTTTTTAAATATTTAGGGTTATGAACATAAAGATATTGCTACCTAAAAAACTTATGGAATACTCTCAATAAGTCTTATAAACAGGCTAAATGCATGCCTGCCTATGACCTATGCGGTTGGCCCTAATCCACGTAGGTTACACGCAATTGATAGTACTCCGACATTGACCCTCAATGCCTAAGCTGAAAATCCCAAAACGCCCCGATTAACGACGCCTATCCTGAGGGCATCACAGTCAAATCCTTAGTAAGGCCGGCCAACTGTCAAATCATGGCTTGACCTTCGGAAGATGCTTCCAGGATATTATTAAGACCTTCAACTGTAAAAGTAATCCCTAAGTATGGAGAAAATATTCAGTGGTTTGCTCGCGCCACGTCATCAGCTGACGTGGCGCGCATTTTTTGCTCTCAGCCAATAATAACTCGACACGTGTAAGACGATGTGGAATTAAAAAAAAAACTAAAAACTTCGTTTCTCTCACTTCCTCCACCATTACAGCCACCGCCCGAGCACGATCGTCGCCGCCGCTCAAGCCGCCGCAACCTCCATCCTTGAGTCCTCCGCTTTGTCCATGGACGAGATTTGGAGCTTGCCATCAATGCTCGCGGCCATGGACGATTCGCGGTGACCAGATCTGTGAATGAGGCATCTTGGAGCCATGGACAAACAAGCGGCCATGGATGATGGAGGAACCTTCCGGCGCTGCTCGGGGTCGACCCCAGTAGCCTCTTGGGCTCCCTTTTTTTCTGTTTTTCTCTAACCTCCAGATCTGGCATCGCGTCCTTCGTCCATGGCTGCCATCAACTCCGTTGGCGTCGCTCTCCAGATCGCCAGATCTGTGGTCGAACGCGTTCAGGCATCGAGCTTCGTCTTTTTCAGTTTTTCCCCAACCTCCAGATCTGGCATCGCGTCCTTCGTCCATGGCTTCACTGGCTTCGCTCTCCAAATCTCCAGATCTGGCCATTTGTGGTCGAACGCGTTCAGGCATTGAGCTTTGTCTTTTTCAGTTTTTCCCCAACCTCCAGATCTGGCATCGCGTCCTTCGTCCATGGCTTCACTGGCTTCGCTCTCCAAATCTCCAAATCTGGCCAAACGTGGTCAAACGCGTTTGGCAGCATCCAGATCTGGAATCGCGAAACCATGGTCGCGACAGACCTGGCCAAGCCTTCAGATCTCAGTGACCTCCGCGACTCTGCCGGTAGCGACGACGGAGAGAGGCGCCAGATCTGGATGAACAACATTGGAGCCGACAGCGAGCGACGACGGAGGTGTAATCGGGGCCGACCGCAAGCACCACCGGAAGCGGTGGAGATGGTGACTGGAGAGGATGGAGGAGGAAGGACCACAAGCAACGCCGGAAGGGGTGGAGATGGTGGCCGGAGATGGTGGCCGGAGAAGGGTGCTTTGTGGTGTAGGAAGAAGAAGATAAAAATCAAAACTTTGTTTTTTTTAATCCAACTCAGCAGACACGTGTCAACTTATTATTGGACATGAGTAAAAAATGCGCGCCACGTCAGCTGATGACGTGGCACTTGCAAACCACTGAATATTTTCTCCTAAGTATGGGAGGGATGGGGCGACAGAGGTGTGCTCTTGTTGTATTTTTTTTATTTTTTTCCGGATCTTGCTCTATCCTAACTTTAACTCTAATTTTGGTTCTCAAACTTAGTCATGTGTGGTTGTATGGAGTTTTCATGAGAAAATGATACCAACTTTCATGCAGAAAATTTACTTACCTTACCAAAAAAAAAAAAAAAAAAAAACTTTCATGCAAAAAATAGTTTTCGATGAAATTTTCAAGTGTTGCC
The DNA here is from genome assembly GCA_014182895.1 of Angophora floribunda. Taxonomy (NCBI): domain Eukaryota; kingdom Viridiplantae; phylum Streptophyta; class Magnoliopsida; order Myrtales; family Myrtaceae; genus Angophora; species Angophora floribunda. The sequence continues at coordinate 21,534,950 of CM024708.1, read as the reverse complement.
TTTAAAAAAATATTATGCTAACTTTTAGCTAAAATTTTATGTAAAAAAATGTACATATTGTGGGAGAATTACCAAAAAAGTCTTAAACCTATTAGATGTGCCAATTTAGTCATAAATCTTTTTTTTTTACCGATTCAATCCTAAACCTTTTGCAATTGTACCAATTTAGTCCATCCAGTTGGAGCTTACATGGACGCCACGTGGCACCGACGATAATATTTTAATAATATTTTAAATATTTTTCGAATTTTTTTATTATTTTCTGAATTTTTTTTTTAAATTTTTTTCCTTTTCTTTTATTTTTGTCTTTTTCTCCCTTGTCCCTCCCCCTGCCGATAGAAGTGGCCGACCAACTCTGATGAGGCTACTAGCCACTCCGCGAGGGCCACGAAGCCCTTGCCCAAACCTAGGGGCTATGGCAAGGCTGTTGGCGAGGGTCATAACCCCAACAAACCTCGCCGACGGCCTCACCCAGACCTAGGGGAGGTCTAGGGGCCGTGGCGAGACGGCTTCGCCCAGATCTAGACGAGGCCGCCTTTACCCACAGCTAGGCCATGGCGAGGTTGGCCTCGCCCAAATTTGGGCAAAGTCGCCTTGCCCTGGTCTAGGCGAGGCCATCGACGAGGGTGGCCGGTCTTACCGGGGCCGCGACCCTCGCTGGCTGCCGGCGAGGGCTTCATGGCCCTTGTGCAGTGGCTGACAAGCCTCGTCGGAGCTGGCCGACCACTACCGTCAGCGAGGGAGGGGCAAGGGAGGAAGAGACAAATAAGATAAAGAAAAAAATTCGAAAAATAATAAAAATATTATCACCGGCGTCTAGGTTAGCTCTGGCCGGCCAAATTTCACCAGATGGAATAAATTGGCACAATCGTAAAATGTTTATGACTAAATTGGCACAACTGCAATAGGTTTATGACTTTTTTGGTAATTCTCCCCACATATTGTGTATGAGGTCACAAATAGGCGCTGATATAGCATTCGCATGCCTTCACAAACAATCCAAACGATGTCATCTCCCATGTTATTAATGAAACTGATTTTTCAACCAAATCGAGATAACTTGGAGCTGCATGAAATGACATTGTTTATACTGAACAAGCTGAACAAAATCGTTTCTGAGCCGATGGGTTCTTCCCAAAAGCAAGTTGAAGGTGGGAAATCATGGAAAATTTGTTGAGTGTGTTGTAATTTTGTGAAGAATCTCAAGCTCCAATTCGCTAAAATGATTGTGTGATTGGATGCACGAATGTGATGAAAAATATTAACTCTACCGAGCAGCAGCTAAAGCTTCCTTCTTTTGTTTAAGTTAAATGACTCCTCCCAATCGTGCCGCGTGTTCCCCATTTTCCGTTTGGACCATCCTTAGAACAATCTAAAATATGAAGAAAAATAAAATAATGGGCCGGTTCAATATGCGCAATCCAATCGCAAATACTGAAATTTCTTTCAAATATTTTAATTCCCGGTCCATTCCATTTACATGATTTTTTTTAATACACATTCCATTTACATAATAGAAAAATATTTATAAAAAAAAAAAAGGAAAAGGAAGGCAAACTATTGACAAAGAGAAGCTTCCATGCGAGTCTTTGGGTTCAGCCAAACGACAATCCCTAGGTTGGATTTTCCAATTTAGACATGAGAACGCAACCCGACTTAGTCGACGGTCGTGCCGTGCAAAGCCCGTGCAGAGAGACAGACGCGTCTATAGTCTCCCCGTCATCGTCTTGTCCAAAGAAATACCGCCCACCATCCATACCCTAGAGACGCTTTCGCCCAAGCATTTCCACGAACACTCGGCCTGCAACTCCGCACGAAGTCCCCCCACAGCCACCGCCCGCCGGCCATGGCCGAGAAAGACCAAGCCAGGCCCCTCGCGCCCGCCTCGTACACCGCTCGCAGCGACGAAGTTGAGGTCGTGTCGGCCCACTTCAGGCTCCGCCCGCCGGCCATGGCGGAGAAAGACCAAGCCAGGTCCCTCGCGTCCGCCTCGTACACCGTCCACAGCGACGAAGATGAGGCCATGTCGGCCCACTTCAGGCTCCGCCAGCCGGGCTGCCTCAAGTGCTGCGGCATCACCGCCGCGCTCTTCCTCATCCACGCCGTCGTCGCCCTCGTCCTCGTCTTCACCGTCTTCCACGTCAAGGACCCCATCATCCGGATGACCCGGGTCCAGATCCCCCGGCTCGCACAGCTGGTCGCGAACCAGACGGCGCTCTCCAGCGGCGCCAACATCACCGCCGTCGCCGACGTCTCGGTCAAGAACCCGAACGTCGCGTCCTTCCGGTACGGGAACTCGACGACGGAGATACACTACGGCGGGGAGGTCGTGGGCGAGGGCAGTATCCCGGCGGGGAAGGCGCCGGCGCGGCGGACGCGGAGCGTGAACGTGACGGTGGAGGTGTCCCCGGCGAAAATAGCGGCGGCGGCAAGGCTGGACAACGACCTGGCCGCCGGGAACTTGACGATGGAGAGCTACACGAGGATCGACGGGAGGGTCAAGATACTGGGGATCATAAGGAAGCACGTGACGGTGAGGCTGAACTGCACCATCACGTACGTGATTAGCACCCAGCAGATGAAAGACGACTGCAAACAGCACGTTTCGTTCTGAAGTTTCTCTTATCTTTTTGAGCTGAGAATGTTTTTTTTCTTTCTTTCTGACTTCTTTCTTTTTTTCTTTCTGATTTTATCTGTGCACGAATTATATATAAAACGGTATACATGAAGAAAGAATTTAGCGGGAGCGTCGAAATTGCTCGAACTAAATGACAATAATGTCATTTTATAGTTCATTTCGTTGTTTTTGGATGGAAATGTATTTCAGTTTATCTAGTTCTACAAACTAGAGCTTAATCAATTAATTTAAATGAGGGTTAGGGCTATAATCGTGATACACCAGTCTACACACAAGTAAAGACAACGGAAGTATTTTTTTTTTCCCTCTCAATTATGAATCATACTTGATAAGAGATCCTCTTTGAAATCTCAATGAAGAAAGTTACATGGCATGCATAACTCATTTTGAGTCTTGTGTTGGAATCGCGTAAAATTTGATGGATTTAGCCATATATGGGGAGTGAAAATAGGCTCACCTAATACAAATTATGTGTAGTGAGTAGAAAATCTTAGTCATCGATAAATGGCTTTGCTTGACAATGAGGTCTGTAGTGATATATCAACATCCTGGGTCAAGGCATAGAGGATCCAAAGGGGGCAAGTTGTGACTCTCACCTTCCCTGGGTCCAAAAAGAATGCCTTCACAGGATAGAAAGATTTTCAACAATTATGTGTGTATATATATATATATGTGAATTAAAAATATCCGTTGCACCTCTCCTCCTAGCCTCGAATTCTTGATTTGTCATTGTCCTCAATAAAAGCTGAAACTTATGGTTACCCCATCCTCGTTAATGGTTTAACGATCAACGTAGTTAAAAATGGATAAGAGAAATAAGTGGAAATGGAGATAGAAGACTTTTGAAGTCCTATTACATATGAACGGCCGTATCTTTGGAACCTAATCGTCCATAATCCAGGAGCATGGGTATAAAAGATTCGGCCACTTGGAAAACGATGAAAATGAAAATTTCATAAATTGGTTAAGTCTAGACTTTTGATTTGTGCACCGTGACTTTAATTAAGAATAGTTTTTACATAATTTCGTGGACTTGAAGATGTAGCTTCTAGTTCCCTATATTGAAGAGGAAAAATGTGGAGAGAGAGAGGGAGATATATATATTAGTGGACCATGGACTAACAAGGTAATAATCAAAGACTAATCGGGTCGAAAATCAGGATTACGAGAGAGCTTCCCGTACGAAGGGGGGGAAAACAAAGGAACGCGCCCGTACCAAAGCTTACGAGCGCATGATGCTGCTATGGACCCCGTCCATTTCCTCTCGTGTGAACGGGGGTCGGGAATCTTTGTGCTTTAGACTTTTAGTTTAAGGGGTAGGGTGTCGCTGTCGAACCGATTAATTTCCTGATTGGGCGCTCGTGACTCGGCCGTGAAAACTTGGACATCTCGGTCGAATTTGTCCAACGCGGCCTCCTACTTTATGGCCACAAAGGTCAACAGCTCGAATTAAAAGCCGTCGCTTCCTCTTCAATCGCCACAAATGTCGGGCCGCGCGAAAAGGGCTTGCCACGCTATGCTCGTTCTCCCCGTGTACAAGGCGAGGTGAATACTCCACTCGTGGTCAGCAAAACTCCTGACCCAGTTAGAGTGAGAAAATAAATAGGATTCGAGTTGGAATTCGAATTGATTTTCTGAATAGATGGAAAATTTGTTCAAAAAGATTTAAATTTATTCTATAATGGCTAATTCAGTTCTAAACTTTTCAATTTTGCTAATTTACTTTTAAACTTTTTGATGGCTTTCCAATTTAGCAATAAATCCGTGAATCGTGTCGAATTGGTCCTAAGCTTTTTTCAATTTCTACCAATTTGTCATAAGCTTATTATTTTAACAATTGATTGAAAAACTACATTAACAAATCGTTTAAAGGTTTAGAACTAAATTTACAAACCATTAAAAGTTTTAGAATTAAATTGAAATAATTGAAAAGTATATAACTAAATTGATAAATCGCTAAAAGTTTTAGGATTAAATCGACAGAGTTAAAAATGTTATGGCTGAATTTGCCATCATAGAGTAGCTTTAGGATTTCTTGGACAATTACCCCTTCATATGGAAAATCTTCAAATGATTGCAGGCCACTCGAACCCTTCATTCTCTTATTTTCCATTACATTTTTATTTTTCCAATTAGGTGGCTCTTGTTAATTTGAAAGCAAGATCACGTACTAACAAATTAGATATATCTTGTTCTCTAAATCACTGATTAGAGGAAATTCCCACCAACAAGACCTCCGATTATCACATTGAGATTTTCGGCATCATTTACAAGCAAATTTCCTCCGAATAAATGCCAGTGTATTTGCGATTCATCAATCAGAAGACCGATTGAAAGGAGATTATTACGACCGAAGATGAAGGAAAGCGCGGACATTTACATTAGATTCTGCAAAACAGTTTAATTTTAATTTTGTTTTTGGAGTTTTTTTTTTTTTCCTTCTTTTGGTCGGTTTGGAGTTAGGCTTAGTGGGTATCCTTTATGGGGTATGCTTCGTCAGTTATCTGCCGCGGATGTGAAAATTTCATCTTCTCTGCGATTAATTTCTTCCTTAAAAAGGAAAAAGAATAGCAAAAATGCCCGGTCCGGCCCATTGCCCATCACCTTTCCCTCCCAGAAAGGAAAGACGCGTGGCCTTCTTAGGAACGAATAAGGAAAAATAATAATTTAAATACAAGCCCAGCCCACTCTAATAAGACCCACCAGATCAATAGCACTTCTCTCTCTCTCTCTCTCTCTCTCTTTGCATCATACAATGAAGATTATTTCGCGATCCCGTTCAGCGGGTATCGAGATGTTGTAGGTACTAAGATTATAATGAAAATAATTTTTACAGAAACATATTTTTTTTTATTTCAGTAAAATGAACATAGCTTTATATAATAAGGAAGAATCATTATCAAGAGTGATAACGAATGAAAAAATTGTTTAAATGTTTTTTTGGTCGGCGAATTTTTTTTTTTTGATTAGTCATAAACTTAACGTGTGTATATATATCAGTTTAGTTCTAAAATTTTCTATTTCACCCATTTAGTTATAGATATTTTTTCAAAATTATTGTCCATACATTAAACATTTATGTAAAAATTCCGATGCAATCTTTCTAGACAATTTTCGCCCGAAATTGATGATGCGACGTGTGACATTAAATGATCAGCAATAAGCGGATCATCACGTCGGTCATTTCTAATGAAAAAATTAGCTGAAAAATAACTATATTGAAATTCAATGCAATGCTCTGAGATTTAGTTCAAAAAATTAAAATATTTAGAATTGAATTGACATTTGTACAATATATTATAACATATCAACGAAAAATTGAATTCGGAGGTAAAGCAATTAGCCCACAAAATCTTCACTACTCGTAATCGTTGGCTAATTACCTTCTCCAACACGTACGGCCCAGTAAGCTCTACTTTTTGTACGTTTCGGACAGATTTGGTGTTACTTATTTTACTCATCTCGCACCTTCGTCGAACGTTCCATCCACCAGTCTCCTCTTGCAAAATCATGCATACTTACAAAGTGATTAAAAGAAAAAAGAAAGCTCTCTTTCTCTGTCGTTATTTAGTTATTATAATTTATGGGGAATCGTTCGCAACATTAGAGAATAAAATCACATGGAGATGTGAACATGCACGCAATAAAAAAGCAGGAAATTTGGGCACTCATCGTTAATTTCCTAGTTTGTTCAAGTGGGGGATGAAAACACTTGCGATTCATAAACTTTGATCTAATATATATTGTCTTATCTAAACTTTAAATTTGTATAATATGGTTCATGAATTTTGGTTTAACATGTAATATGATCCTTAGAATTTAAATTTGTTCAAAATAATAAATGAATTATTGATTAATATTCAACCAAATTCTTAAATTATACGAAAGTATTTAAAATTTTATGGACGACAAATATTAAACAAATTAGAAGTTTAAAGATGATATTGCATATTAAACCAAAATTCATGGATCATATTATACAAATTAAAAGTTCAAAGATGACATTGCATGTTGAATCAAAAGTTTAACAATCATTTATATTATTTTCTCCATCTGAAACTCATGCAATAAGATTAACGACAATGCATAGAATGCCATACCGTAGGTATTACATAGTATAGCTACTGAAAAAAGAAGAAGAAGAAGCTAATGCTGGGTGGAATACTACATTGGATTCCTCTTACAAGTTTATAACTGCCGTCATGGTTCTTTGTCTTTTTCTTATTGGAATATAAGAATTGAAATTTTCTTTTCTATTCTTCTCTTTTCCATCTACATGTTCTGGTGAGTCCCGCGTGGATCACGTATGAATATCACCGGATCTCATGGTTAGCATATTTGACATGTCTACCTGATAATTTCTATTTACACGACGATAAGATAAGTTAGTATATTGATCAAAACTTTGGCTTAATTTTTTTGTGAAAAATGATTAATTTAGAAATTATTATTATAAAAATGATCGTTTGTATCGCTTAAAATAATTAGTAAATGGAACTATTTTTATTATTGATGATAATTTATGTCTAAATATTTTTGTGATTAATAAAATTATTTTTTATTTATTCATTTTCGTATGAAAATAAACGATCATTTTTATTATCCTCAAAAAAAAAAAATCGAAGTAACTATGGTACAGTCTTTACAGAATAGAATGTATAGTATCTAGAAGATGCTCAGCTTGAAATCGATGTCAACGGTGTCAAGAAGGCTAGTTGTATGATCTCACATTTCTTCCACCACTTCCAGACGACTACAAGTTGCTGTACCGAGAGGAAAGAGTGGCGTCGATGCATATGTTTTTAGCGAATAACTTTCGAGTCTCTTTGACCTTTGATTTGTGGACTAGCCCTACGAATTACATGATGATTGTATCATCGTCACCAGCCATTAGGTCAATGAGCATTTAGAAGTGTGTCACGGAGCTCTTTGCTTTAAGAAATCAATCTTCTTGCATGATTGTTAAAGTGTAATTGTTGAAATAACGAGAGCTATCAATGAGCTTGGTATTTTCAATAAAATTTTCAGCATCGCACTAGACACATTTGTGAACACCTCCTTGAGTCAAGTCTGCTCTGGCAACTAAATCTCCTCTGCAAAGGGATTCTTTTCCATGTTTGGTGTGCTAGACGATCTCCGCCACTTTCACGATTCCTTAAAGAAAGAACTCTTTGTGGAAGATCAATCGAGAGAGGCAATTAATGATAGCATTGATTGACAATTTCATATATAAAGCTAACGCATGTGGGTGGGTTCAATGTATAAGATTTGCCATATTGAGGTATCAAGAGTTGGAGGTCCTATACATGACACAGGAAGGACAAGGTGAAAAATTCCCTGTGGATGTAAAAACGAGGTAAGTTCAACATACAAGATGAGAGATGGGTCTCGTGACACACAAGTCCACCACTCATGGCTTTAGTGGCAGTCTTCCTGCGTGACACGACAAAATTAGAGGATTGCCGAAAACTCTAGGACTTAGTTTTCAGAGATGTATCAAATGCTTTTGAGTGTCGACGATTATTTGTCAAGCAACTGAACCATTCCATTTTATGCAAGATGTCCGTTAAATTAGTAAACAAAGAAGGTCATCCCTTCTTCATCGAAGCAGTAGTGATAATGAAAGCTAAATTCCTCAAATATTTTAAGGACCTTTTGCTTTCTCTCTTCTTCTTTTTTCTTTGGTTCTTTTTAATTTGCATCCGTTGTCTTGGATTTGAGATTCAAGTTGGCCAGGTTCAAAACTCTCTTTGTTGCATATTACCAAAAATAGCGACATGGTGACTAGATCCAAGTGGAATGGACATAGGTGATGGTGATGAGTTGGCTCCGGAGTACATAAGCTGCATACGCTGGTTCGATACGACAAGCTCCCCTCCACGGACAAAGACGGAGCCCTCATTAACTTGTGAACACAATTCTGTGTGGTCTCCACTTCATAAGAAGAAGAAGACCCAAGACCTTACGCTCGGTCTTCATCTTCACCAACTTAAGTCTTATGAGTCGGAGACATACTTGGGATACCTGGGTACGTACTCCAAACACATCATAAGAGTAGGCCAATGTACCCTCAACTTTCAGGCACGGTGGAAGAGAGCTATCGCTTTCCGGCTCTTTCCACAGTGGCCCGTGACTTGCCGGGACCACTAGTGTCTACGGTATTCGGCGGAGTATGTTCAGGAGTAAACAACCAACGGATTTAGAAGACAATAGATCCGGTCGGTCCGCAAAAACATATAAAAATGAAATCAACGAAATTTTTATCGAATTTCGTTATTAAAAAAAAACTAAATTTCAACTCCTATAACAGCTCAGGCCAAGGCCAACAAAGAATCTTTGGTGAGATTTGAAGAAGCGAATGCTTTCCGGAACATTGCATACCAAATGGACGCATGGGGCTCCCACAAGGAGTCGCCGCTCAGGGCAAGCCGTGAGCAGTTTTTCTAATCATGGATGGGGAGGCGGGGGGATGTGATTTCTTCGATCGCGAAATGAAATCAAAGAATCTTGGAGATTTGATATGGATCATCATCACATAGGAGAGAGAAAAGAATAATGGACATTAGTCCAAAAAGAGCCTTGGAAAAGTAACCAGGCCCCACTGTTAAGAAACAAACAAAGACAAAAATTACAACCTAGGGAGAGAGAGAGAGAGGGTTGCCGCTAGCGAAATTAGGTCTTGGCTCATTAGCCACAAGTTCCCATGTGGACTTTCAAGACAAACCCACCATCATCCCCACCTTTGATTTTTGGATGATGTTAAAACCTCAGCCTAAATCAAATTATTCGGCAGGCTGTGGCTTGTCCATCTCGGTCGAAATTAACGTGGGGTTTATTGTCCCCGACAGAAGCATCGTTCTCTTTCTCTAGAGTTGCGCATTCACACTTCGCGATCTAAATGGCTGCTGTAAATCATGTCCTGTAGTGAGGTTGATTGTACTATGAGCCTATGAGGTAGGGTCGCGGTCCCGGTCCCGGTCCCGGTCCGAGTCCAACAACGCGGCGCAACAAGACAAGGCTCGAAATCTGTCCCCCCGAAAGATGATGTTGATTTCACGAGCACCTGGTAATCCGATGCATCGCCATCAATTGAATCCCCTCGAAATCCCTCCTTGGAATCGCTCCCCCCGCCATCAATACAAAACACCGAATATCAAAACAAAAAGAAGAAAAGAATGCAACCCCGAGAGAGAGAGAGACACACAGAGAGAGAGAGAGACACACAGAGAGAGAGAGAGAGAAAAACAGAGGGAGACAGAGATCTGACAACTTCTTAACTCTGCTGTCCCCCTTCGTCTCTCTGTCTCTCTCTCTTGCTTTGACGAGCAAAGGCAAAAGCGCGAAAGCGACAAGTCCTTTTCACTGTGCAGGTCCACACTTTCCCACTTCGCTGACCGCTAAAGGCACCTTTGTTTTCATAGCCCCCTTCTTCTTCTTCCCCCCATGACCCGTCAACAGCATTTAAAAAAAGAACCAAACAGAGACAAAGACAGCTCGCAACTTCTCTAATTCAATATATATATAGGATTATATTCGAAGAAAGTGATGCTGCAGATCACATTACCTAGAAGATGCACGACGCCATACAAAAGATCTGAGATACGATTTCCCCCCCTCTCTCTTCCATGAGAAGACAGACCACCGTTTAATCCTTATCCCTTACCTAATTCCTATATTTTCCTGGAAAATTTACAGCGAGAGAAAAAGACGGTTGACGACCGATGGAAAAAAATTAATCATTTCCCCTTGGTCACACGCCCTTCTCGTCTTCCTCCCCTTCATTGGGCAATGATTTCGAACATCGAAAAACCACGCCACCCATCATCATATACGGTTGTTTTTATTTTTCGTTCTCTCTTTTCCCGCGCCCTCTGCCCTTCATTTGCCGTCCTGCGACGAACTTCTTGATGCGTCCTTGCGCAGCGGATCGCTCACTGATCTCGCTAACAGCGACGACTCCGAGTCTAACCATACCAAAGAGGAAAAAGAAACACCCATCATTCAAGTTACTTTCTGCTACGAAACTTCTACAACATCCTAGGAAGAAAAAGAAAAAAGAAAAAAACAGGGCATATTTCACATGATATGTTAGGTTGGGTTCAAGTTCTGGTCCTCGCCAAGTTTGATTTTTTCCTTAATTTTGTGAAACTGTGATCATTAAATAAGAAGTTCCATAGAGAGAGAAAAGTCGGAAAAATGTCCATTACCTCGCGAGGCATTGAAGGATCTCTTGCAATGCAAGATGGCGCTCTGGATCCCATCCTGCTGTTGCAGCAGCGAATCGTCCCTCCTCGACGCTGACGCTGACGCTGCCGCCGCCCCCGCCTGTCCTCCCGGCGCTGCGGCTACTGCCGACGAGGCTGAGCGGCTCTTCCCTAGATGCTTGCACACCACCCTCAGCCCAGCCGGGATGCTAGTATTACCCTGCCCCTGCCTCTGCCTCTGGCTCCTCCCGTGGCCGCCCCTGGCGACCTCCGCTACGGCCGAGGCCTTCGACCGGCTCTTCTCGCCCACAGTCGGCTCGAACACGGCGTGGCCGAGCTGCCCGGAGAGTCCCAGCCTCTCGCCGTACCGCTTGGAGACGCGGATGTAGAATGGCTTCACCTTCTTCAGATAGCGCCGCATGGCCTCTCTCGCGAAGCGTCTCTCGTCGCCGCTCGCCGCTTCTTCCTCGGAGGTCTGTTTCTGCGGCGGCTTCGCGCCGGAGGCGCTCCTCGAGCTGTTGTCGCGAGTGAAGAGAGAGACGATGGGGACTTCCTCGACCTTGAACTTCACCGTGAAGAACTTGCTGCTGCTGCTTTGCTTGTTGGTGTTGCTGCTTTGTTCTTGAGGTCTCGCTTTCTGTGGCGGCGTTGTGACGGTGAGACACGGCTCTTCCGACGTCTCCGTTTTCTCTGCTTTCTCGAGCGTGTTTACGAGTTTTGACTTCTTAGGCCCAACATGAAGACGCGAAACTTGGTGGCTGACTTCAGCAGCGAGGCGGCGGCGGCAAACGACGGAGGCTTAGTTGGGTCGGGGTCAGGGTCGGAGGGCTCGATGGGCACGAGCTTCCCCTTGAAGAAGAGGTCGTCCGAAGGAGAGAGAGAGGACGCAATGTTCACGTCCGTGCAGTCGTGGCTCGACCCGGACGACCCGGACGAGAGCGTGAAGTCGAACTCTCTCTCCACTTCGTCGCCATCCTCGTCGCCACCTCCGCATTCACTGTCACTGTCGTCTTCGCCGTTGCTGGGCTCGTCCTGCTTCTGTCTCCCCTCCCCCTCCCCCTCCTCGGGCTTCTCCCCGTCGTCCTCGTCGTCGGGGACGGGGGCGAACTCCAGGTCGAAGAACGGCCCGTCGTCTCCATCGTCCTCCTCGTCGTCGGTCTCGGGGGAGGAGCGGGAGCCGGCGGAGGTGGAGGCGGTGGCGAAGATGGTGGTGGCCGGGACGGGAGCAGCGCGAGGGTCCCCCCCGCCGCCGCCGCCGCCGCCGCGCCAGTACTTGAGGAGGCTAAAAGCTTCCATGGTCGGGAGAGCCAGAATAAGCAGATGTGAGAGGGGGAAAAGAGGAAAGGCAGGGAGGTTGGAAATCTTCCGGGAGGTCTGGCCCTTTTGAGACGTTGAGGAGAGAGATGGGAATGGGGGAGGAATGGAAGGTAAAAAGGGGAGAAGGGGGAGGAGGAGGAGTTGCTGCTGCAGAGGAGGAGGAGGAGGAGGAGGGTAAAATCAATGGTGGGTTAATTTTTGTGGCAGCAGTTTTTGCAGTTGTGCAGAGAGTACAGAAGACAGAGAGAGGGAGAGAGAGAGGTAAAGGGCATTTCTTGCGATGGAGTTTTGGAGGGATGCGGCGGGGTTTGCAGAGAAGTCATGTGAAAGGGGGCAGAGTGTGGAAGTCAGATACACAAGGTGGACAGGGACAGGACCATGGATGGGGGCCATCTCCTCTCCCCTTCCCCTTCCCCTTCTCCCTTTTTTTTTTTTTAACTATTTCACTCCCCTCTACGCTCCCCCACTTATTACCCGATTTCACGGACAAAGTCGTCTGTCGGATCCTCTCGATATATGTAATGTAATGTACACCCTCGTTTCTCTCGTTTCAGCCCTGTGTCTATCCTCTCGGTCGGTTTAAAAGAGTGTGTGCCCGGCCATTTGAGCAAGCATTCCCGTTTTTAGTGCAAGCCTTATCGCTGTATTTCCTTCGAAACTACTGAGTATTCGGGCTGTAAATATTTGTGGATCCATCTAGGGTCTCTTTTTGAGGAGTTCTTTGATCTGCCCCTTGAGTAATTCAAAATTATTGTGTGATGTGGCATTGGGTATTGGAGTCACGAAGCAATACAAGAAGTCGCCACAAGTAGTGTTTCCACCAGCACCATCGAGCCTAAGAGCACGATTGAAGGCCCTCGGCAAGTTGGAAATATAATCCAGAATGATCGTTGAGAATATGTTCTATAGCGAAAGCTTTCGACCACTACGAGCCTAACACATTTTCCTAAATGTTCCCCAGCCCTTCAATGGAACATAATCACTGTCGGTGCAATCTGGAGTGAAGCTTTAAGCCGCCTAGATCCTAAAATTTTTCTCACGTCTTCCATGATGGAAAGCCTTTACCATGCTACGCTCGTCAATCAACACCCCCCAATCACCGACTCGTATTAAACTCTCTTGTTCCACCGGATAAGAATGGACAGCAGTTCAACTTCCTCACAATTATGCACAAATCTTGGAGTAGACACGTTTAATGCGAGAGGCTCATCTCGTCTTAGATTCTCTAGATGGAAGCTCCCCATGATCCTAAAAACGAGAAGCTATTGATAATTATTGAAGAGATATGTCACCTGGGTAAACATTTAAGGTCATTGACTTTCCCATCGGCAATCTCAAGAAAATAACCTTCAATTTGAAGTCTAATCTTATCCAAGAAATCTATATCCATTCACATGCAGGGGCAATCAAACCACACATTAAGACCATTGTCGATTGTCATGACATGCAAACACTTGTTATGACATTTTGCGATCTATCAAAGATAGAATCACCACTTGTCGACGAGCTCCCAACACTTTCATCTATTAACAAAGATCAAACAGTTCATGCGAGTTTCTTCCCCAAATTTTATACACTCAAATAACTCAAGCAATCCAAGGACCAATTCAGACGAAAAACCCGGGTGCTTAACTCGTGTTCCACGGTGTAGATTCATCGCGTGATGAAAGCTTCAACAAATTTCTCCAGACCGAACCTCCCGTCGGTGCCAGATGTACTAATTGACTTTATGTCGAAACGAGAACCTCATCTTTTGAATCTGGAGCAGACTTAGGCAGGTAAAAATCAAAGCTCGAATTTTGAAAACGGAAAAGCCGTGGCAAAAGCGCCCATAAAGTGTCGTCCGGATTACTTTGGTGGACCATGGCGAGGGCAGGCCTCCTCCATGAATGAACGAATGAGAATGAAAAGCTACGTATGGGGCTCGCCGGCTACGAATGGGAGCGTAGGGAGAGAGCCGGCGACTGAGAAATTGAATGATTAGGTGACCCGATTTGATGTCATCATTACCTTGCACTGAATTTTCCGATCTCTTACGCAATTGTTTCGCTTTTTCTGAAATCTGCCCCCTTCTCTCTATGAAATGCAGTCGTAATGCTCCCGTGGGAATGAAAAAAATTATCTAAAAAATTTAAATTTTATTATACTTTTGAAAAATTTAATCATACATATTTTAATTTTATTAACTGAGTTATAAATATTTTCACTTTTTTTATTAATTGAGTTTATCCAGTCAATTTTGATTGATAATCATTTATATAAACGTCGATCATATCATATATGACAATTGACACTAGCGTAAACAAATTTATTTTTTGATTTTTGATTTTTTTTCCATTTTCTCTTATTTTCTTCTTCCCTTCACCAGTCCTCCCCGAACTAAGCCTAGGCATCTCTTGCCCAAGGTCGGCAAGGCTGGCCCTCACCTAAGGCCGGCAACCTCTGCTAGCTATCGATGAGGTCTGACGGAGGGATAAAGGGAAAAAGAACAGAAGAGCAAAGGAAAAAAAACAGAAAACAAAAGGAAAGAGAGAAAAAGAAGAAGAACAAATTGAAAAAAATATTAAAATATCAATAAAAATTATTCACGTCATTCTCGATCTAAGACGATTGTTACTCAAATCAATAATTTCCGATCAAAATTTGACTAAATAAACTTAATTGGCAAAAAATGAAAAGATTTAGAATCCAATTAACAAAATTTTGATAGATTAAAGATTGAATTAATTTAAAAAATAATAAATTAAAATTTTTTGGATAATTTTCCTCGTGGTTACAATATTGACATCTCGAAAATCAAAGGTTTCGTGTCTGCCACGTCGTTAGCTTGCTAAAAAAATTGGTCGAATCCCTGTTGAGTGTGTCATTCTATAAAATATGATCAGAAAGTTCGGTGATATGACGAGCGAAATGAAAGTTCGGACCCATCCAATTTTAAAAATTGACCGAACTCGAGTGAAAAGTTTGACTCAGATTTTGGCGTTATCGATCGGGAGCGACTATCCTGGCGTCGATGTGCAAGGACATATAGGCAATAACTACTCCTCCAGAAAGAGAGGCAACTTGGTAGCTGGATGGATCGTCCCACTTAAATCGTGAGGATGGCAAAGATGCTCATAATTTCCTTGCTGAGGCATTCATAAGGGTCCCGCAAGTACCACCTACGACCCCTCGAAATCTCCTTCAATGCAACCCTCCTCTTCTCTATGACCAAAAAAAAAAAAACCCTACCCTTCTCTTTCTCACGCACGCACTACCCCTACAATAACTCAACTCTACTCCCTCCTTTTTCTTTTTTTTTTATCCATCCTATTCTTTAAGGGACGTAAAAAACAAAATTCATACATGAAATTAAATATCTTCACCTTAAAGGTACTATTGTCACATTTACCCGTGCTTGTACAAGAGTGTACTAGTGAAAATTTGCAAAATTAAGCATCATGACAGTGGAGAGTTCTAGGAAATCAAGTGAAAAATGAGGTAAACATGGAGTCTACTTTTGAGGGTAGCTCATTTAAATCTTTGCATTCCATTCATTAAATACCGGATCATCATGGCTCTCTAAGCATCCTAAAACCCTCATTGGATGTGATGGTTTTTCCATCCCACGCATACTGAGTAATTAATAAAGATATACATGTTTATGTCCATACTATTGTGAGGGCATGTCTAAGAGAATGTGCAAGTATGGTGATTTGATTCCGAGCGATGAGCTATAAAGATGAGCACATTTATTGCTCGAGCAATCCTTTAGACTTTTAGACTTTTATATATAAGGGTGCCAATACGATGCTTAAAGATGGAGCTTTACAAAGGAGAGTATTATGGACTCCTAAGGGCCGACCATGACATTACTGTAATACTACGCTAATCGTACAAAAAGGGTTTCGTGCTTGTCTTCTCTCGCCCACCTTTCCTCGAGGCTGTGCATATTTCCCATTCAAAAAGCAGAGTCAAAGGTCCTACAAGACCAAGAAAGATAGGTGGGCCGCTTGAGAAGCTAAAAGTGATTTAATCAGTCTCATATATTTGCTTTGGCCGAAAGAGAACGTGCAATTGCTCCCTAATAGAATGCTTTGATTCTCAACTAGATGTGTACACAGTAAAATCACCAAAGATCATTCCATTGGCTAAAAGTTAACATCGAGTTATGGTTTTGGGACCTATTTCGATAGCATATCAAGCTATGGACTATCTATGTCCGACTTATGGGAGCTCAAAGGAAAAATTATTGAAAAGGTACTAAATCTATTGATGTTTTGTCAATTCGGTCATAATTTTTTTTAATTTGGCTAATGGAATCTTAAACCTTTTCAAATTTTGTCAATAGTTAATATAATCAATTTTAATTGGAAATCACTAACGTGATGTTGAACATTCTACATAACATAACTACTCACTAGCATTGGCAATTTTTAAAAATATTTTAATATATCCCCACCCCCTCTTTTTATTTTATTTTTCTTCTCCTCTTTTTCCTTCTTTTTTTCTTTTCTTTCTTTTTACCCCTTTTTCACTTTGTCAGGCATCATTGATTGCAACCAAAGATTGCCTACGTGAGCAGTGCCCTCGCCTAAGCTAGCAAGGAAGGGCAACCCTTTGCTAGATCAAGCAAGGGTGGCCCTTGCCAGCCCAAGCCCGAGCATCCCTTGCTCGAGGCCGACAAGGGCAGCGACTTTTGTCGGCCAATCACGAATGGACTTAATTAACAAAATATGAAAACTTTTAATACTAATCACTAGGGTTGCCACCCTTTCCACTTAGAAAGGGAGATGTGGGGAGTTTGATTTCCCATTTTCTTAGGTGATTGGGAGTGGGGACGAGTAAGTGAGAGAGTAAGGTTTTGTAGCTTACACAAGGCACATAGCACACATGGTGGCATGTAAAATAGGTATTGGATAGAATATGACCAGACCTAAAAAAAGAAAAAAAGTTTATGATTCAATTAGCAAAGTTAAAATTTTTAAGAATGAATTGGTAAAAGTACAATATATTAAAGATCTTTTTTTGATGATTTTCCCAACTTTTAAATGGATGCTAAGACGTCTCGAGATATGGCATACTAGCGCAAAACCTCTTTGGGCCTTGGTACATTTTTGTCATTGAGTGAGTGATGTTTTTAGAGGTGCATGAGATTAAAAAGCAATACAAACGCATGTGCAATTATAAAGCGTACGCAATTGTCCGTACGTTATGACTGAGTATCGTAAACGTATACACAAAGTTATAGGGATGTACCGAGGCGAAAAAGATCGTGACGATAGCGATTGCAAATAGAAGTTGGCTTTTTTTCGGCCACTAGCACGCTCTTTTGTGGACAAAAGCAGGCGACATTCTTCATCTCTTTCCCGACTTTCTCCATCTTTTAATTTTTTTTAGTTGAACATAACAATGTGCAAGGCTGCTCGCGAGGTGTGATTCTTTTCTCTTTTTCGAGGAATTTCTTTGTAGCTTTCCACGTTTTATATCTTTGCTTTGAAATGTTACGCACGTACCCATCAAAGCCAATCCTCTGTTCGAGCCGATCATGTATTCGTGGGCACGAACTTGAACCACTGGCTCTGTGGATTCTCCATGCACCCGGAATCATCGTCCACGCAGATGCACTTCCTCGTCAAAATCACGGATGATTCGTTCGACTTCTTCTCCAGGCAGAGGCGGTTCCCATCTCCGTCCACGGCTGCAACGTGAAGCTTCGAGTTGGAGATCAATCTCCATGCGCTCCGCCGGCTTGAGCAGTCGTTGGAAAGTGCCGCTGGGAGCTCATCGCCGAGGGCTTTGAGGCAGAGAGGAGTGCCTGTCAGCCTGATCGGGCTGCCGTCTCGGTCGTGGCTCCACCTGCTCCAGCGCCAGCACTCGGTCGCGCCGATCCCACGGTTGTTATTTGCTTGGATGCAGTGGCCACTCTGCGGGTGGTACATGATGTAGGACATTGGTGAGTTGGAGCTTGGATCTGCCCAAAGAGAGTTTTGATTAACTGATTAGCACATCACACATGACAATAATGGTCCCTAGATTCATAACCAAGTCCTTAAGAGAAGTTCAGAACTTCCTATGGATTTTAGTCCTCAAGAGAATTGGTGGTACTCTACTCGATGTCTCGGCAAATGTCAACAGCTAATTAACATCTTTTTTCATAAATAACATTGAAGATTTATTGAGACATGGAATAAAACACCGTATAGATAAAAGGTCCATGGATCATTTTAAATATTTAAGCAATAAATCATACCTTGGATCATCATTTGCACAAGCTGAAACCTCTCCACAAACTTTGGGGTTTCGGAGCCCATCCCAATTGAAATCGAGCACCCCGAAGGTCTCTTCGGGCCCGACGACCCCTTGCCGGTAATAATAGCTCCCCTGCAATGCCCACAAGGCCCAGTCCAAGTCCTTCCCGGTGGCGTACTCCATGAAGCAGCTCAAGAACCGGTCATCGGCCTCGCTTTTCCCGGTCTGGTCAAACCCGAACTCGCCTAGGAACAGCGGGGCCGCACCGGGGCCACTCAAGAGGAACCCAGCTTGGTCATCCATCCTCTGCACGGCATCGGCGCAGACCCGGTCCACAGGCTGGACCTCCCAGATCTTCCGGTCCCCGCTGAACGAGTACCAGTGGGCTTCGTAGACCAGCTTCCGGCCCAAGTTGAGGCCCACGGGCCTCTTCTTCAGGAAGCTGAGATCGGAGGCCCAGGTTAGGCCCGAGAGGATGACCAACACGTTCGGGTTGGCCTCGTGGACCTTGGTCGCCGCGATGCGAATGTACTGGTACCAGTCGTGCTCGTTTTGACGCGAGCCGCGGAGCTCATTCCGCATGCTCATTCCCACCACCTAAAATTGAAAAATGAGAGTTAAAAAGAAAAATCACATTAGCAAGAGCTAGAGAATTTCACAATTTTGCAAACTTTCTCTTTACATTCTTTAAAATTAAGAGCGATTGGTTCTAGCACGAGAACCTACCTAACCCTGTTATAACCAGCTTCCAATTTTTGAATCCTAAAATCTATCTTATTTGTCTGGAACCGATCCAGAACTTACCATGTTTTTCGGTCCAATTCCACTGTCTACCCAAGAATATTTTTTTTTGGTTTCTTTTTTTTCCCCATTTTTACAGTAAAATCATATAATATTATGAGTAATAAAACAATTCAAAGTAAAAGATGAATAACAGAAATTCCTATCCACAAAAAAAAAAAGAAAACAATCCATAAAATGAACCTGCAGTTACGTATAATTATAAATAATAAAAAAGTTCAAACATGTAACACAAAACATAAATTATAAAACTCAATTACCCATTCAACAAATAAAAATTTAGGGAAAGAGGAATGGCTGGTAAGAAGTTTTGGGAAAGAAAAAAGGACAAATGAGTTGTTAAGGTTATAATTTAGAAGAAAAAGAAATTAGGGCTTAGATTTTTTAGTTTATAAAATCAATTCCAAAACAAAGTGATCCGGTCTGGTTTCTAGGTGGGTATTGTTCGAAACTTGTTTCCAGATGAGTTTTGACCGGTTCCAAAAATTTGGAACTTGTTCTTGGACTAGTTCCAACAAGAACCGATTCCCTGATCTTTTGTCCAGTTCCCAATAGAACTGATTTGATTGCACGCCGCTATTTAAAGCCATCTCTCCCTATCTATGTGGACTCATTTGGGGTACCATACTTGATAAATGAACGATCGAACAACGTTCGGCGCTGCACGCCTGGACCCTCCAATCTTTTTAGGCGGTCCCCCTTACGCAAGAGACAATATTCGGAGGAAAGAACTTTATTAGCATAACTGACTAATTGACAGATGAACTTTTGGGCTTTCCAAATACGACCGTCTCAATGAATTCTCGTATGCGGTGCTAAGACACTCTATAAGAAATGTTCACTGTTTGCATAATCTCTGATAATCGGCTTTTTATATTTTTGTCGGTCTCGCTGATGTTGGCTGTCGCGATACGAGTTCAATAATTGATTCCCGACCAGAAATGTCACTATCGATAGTTTCTTTGTTAGCCCAGTTCTTGTGATTGACAATTGACATGCTCCGTCGCTGGACGGTGGTTTCATTAGCGACGCACCTGGCTCTTCCCGTTGAAGCGCTCGGCCACCGCGACCAGCCCTCTCAGCCACTCTTCAGGATCGAAGTATTCGTCTCCGAAGAAGCTGTTCCCATCGTCGTAAGGACAGCACCACTGGGGCTTGCTCACGTGGTTGTCCAGCACCGCCGCCACGCCTTGCTTCCCGAGCTCGTCCACCACCGCCGCGTACGCCTCCACGTGCGTCATGTTCAGCACGACAGGGTTGTTCCTCGCCACCCCTCGTTTGGCCTCCGCCAGCCCGAGGGCGTCGAGGGTCTCCTCGACGGGCCGGTCGCCCTGGCCCGGCCGAGTGAACATGTAGGTGGCCCACGTGAGGCGCACGCAGTTGAACCGCAGCCTCCGGATCTCGGCCACGATGCTGCCCAGGGGCTTCTTGTCGAGGCCCTCCGCGAGCATCGGCTCCAGGTGGGCGGCCCAGTTGACGCACTCGAGCTTCACTCGCCGCCCCGTGGCCGCATCAACGATCCATCTTCCGTCGGTCGAGAGTGGGAGCGGAGAAGCGATGTGTATGAAGAGAACCAGGAGGAGAAAGACGACGAGAAAGGCCCGTGAAGATGATGATGGCATTTTGATGCTGGCGGAGAGAGAGTGGCAGCGACTAGCGTGGACTCAGACGTAAGACTAGAGAATCAATTTAGAAATGGAACGTCAAGCGTTGATGATGCTCGACTTCATCTGGCATATAAGACCTTTGACCATATATAGCAGGAGGCTTGCAGCCATAGATCGTATGTTATCCTCACGAAGGGTCCCGACAAAATGGAATCATCTTTTTGGATATTGATTGTACACGGCTCTTCATGTCGGCAGGGACATTCCCTACTCTGGAACATTAAGGGTCAGCTGTCAAAACACCCAACATTTAAATGTAATGTTGGCCTGATTCATATAACCTATGTAATTGAGAGTTTGCATAGGTTGGGGACCAATTGCTACCAGGACTAGCATCTAGGAATGCTAGGTTGCTGTTGCTACTATTGCCCTCTACTAATCCCACTATTGATGATAAGGAAAGCCAACCGAGAACATTCCGGCGAGCTAATTTTACACGCCACAGAAAGAATGCAAGCATTCAAGGGATTGCCTTACTGGGTTGTGAGCATGCAAGAAGTGCATGAACCGACCAAACAATTTCGTGCTGTTGATTTTGACGGAACACTAAGTAAGACCAGAAGCCACTCAATTCCTTTTCATCAGTGAGTCTGTGCCTAACATGCCGACTTTTAAAAAAAAGCAGAGCAAAAAAAGTTATATCACTAGCTGTCCTGAGGTATTGAAAATGGAAAACTAACTGAAGATTTTGACAGGATACCAAGACAGACCAGAAGCCACTCAATTTTTCTTTTTAAAGGTCTTCACTAAATCATTCACCAGCAAACAGATTTTCAGAAAAAAAATCATATCACTAGCCGTTGTATGAAAATGGAAAATCAATGGCTCGCAAGTGCAGCATATTGAACATCTTTTGCACCAAAATGCCACAAAGTCGTCAAAACAAAGTAAAACTAAGAGCAACTAATCTAAGATAGCTGCTGTACTGTGGATAACACGGAAACACAAGCACCCAAGGCAGACAAAATGTGACAGTTTTATTTCTCCAATTCAACTGATCATCCCAACCAATTCAGCCAAGACAATCCCAAATTTTACAATGTCACCAATAACATCAGTGAACAGCATCCCCCAATCTACTCCTAGATACCTTGCACTCTTCCATCTCCATAAAAAATTTCGTACCACCAGGAAAATCATGTTGCTGGGGCAAAAATCCAGCTATCCATGCTGAACAGCACATTGCTGAAACTGAGGGGACCAATGCTCTATCATAAGTAGCTGATAAGAATCTGAAATAAGAAAAGCTCATTTTCTCCTCTGGTCAGAGACTCTAGCTCCCATGATTTTACAAACAGGCTCATCTTTTGACTGAAGAAGCTTCAAAGCAGGATGAACCTTGAGATCTCCCATTACCAACTTCTGGCCAACATCCATCTCACTCAAGTCCACATCAATATATGGAGGGACTATGTCCGCAGGGCACAAGTATTTAACTTTTCTCTTAATGGTGTTTAAGGAAGCACCTGTAGAAATCATTAGGCAATTAACACTTCAACTTTTGACCCACCAAAAAAAAAAAAAAAAAAGAACACTTCATCTGGACCAACCAGCACCAGGGCCATGAACAATGGAAAGAAAATGAACCACCACAACAAACCTTTCCAACTCAAACTTTTGGATGTTGATTTCATGTAGTGAATAACCAAAATAAGTGAGCTCACTGTTACCAGTGCAGAGAAACACCAGAAACCAATTAATCAGTTCCAATTAAAGTTCATCTTTGTAGACAATACAAAAATTCTAAGCCACATAAAATCTCCACTTTGTGGCAGGTCTCACCATCACTTATAACTTTATGATAGTGACAAGCCTTCATCAGACTACCAGAGAGCTTCCATACAACTTGTGGGCACGAGAACACAGAGAATTAAAATTGGGTCTCCAAGAAGTATGCAGTCCAGCTTGCTTATTCAATTATAGCTCTCAAGTAAGCAAAATTTATCAATTTCTATCCACTTCCATCATTGATAAGTAAGCACGTGAATTCCATTGCAATTATGCTTTCAAGTACACCAACCTTAGACCAAAGATGGATTTGACAGAAAAAATTAGCTAGCACCTCTGTCCGACGGATAGGGGAATCAAGTAATATGGACCTTATGATCCATAACTACTTCCTTGCAAGGAACCAAGATTCCATGTGAGACAGAGGTTCCACTTCTAGACAACGACTAAGGTGTCCTTCCTAGGACATTTTTTGGTTTATATAAACAGAACATCACAAAAGCTCCGAATAAGTTATTGATTCTAATGACAGCAAATGGTTATCAAGTTGAAGTGCATACACCACAACAGTTCAAGAATCATATTCTATTTTGATAAATTAAGTGTAAACATGGTTCACGCAATGAATATGAGACAACTTTACTATAAAGAATCGAGCATGATGAGAAGAGTTCAAATGCAGCGAAGATACACATACAATCAGCCGAGAAATGATCACAAGTCACATATTGGCATTGCTCATTCAGCTTGAGACTGTGAATCAAAATTCATCACATTATACCTTTTCTTAGCCCGGGACATACATCATCTCCTCTGTATACGAGAGGGACTTCAACCTTCAAAAGAGCATGTGAGGGGGCTCTGATGAATGTAACATTTAGAGGTGCATCCGTACCTGAGTGCAGATGAAGCTGACACAATGAGGAAAAAGAAGGATTTTAGAGGTTTAGTTGAATAAGCTACTACTAGTTATCTCTTTCTTAAAATCATAAACAATTGCCAATGTAATGCAATCCACCAGTAAAACTGGCAATAACACACCAAAAGGGATCAAATGAAACCAATGAACTCTAAAAAAATGAATTAACAGAATTGAAAATCATATAGATACCGCAAATGCTGTCACTTTGTTACTGTAACTCACTAAATACCCAAGTGTTTAGTCACAGAATTGCAATTTGAGCTCCAACTGTAGAATTCAAACCCCAAAGAATAGCAGAAAAACCTTGATTATCATAAAAACATGAATTGGGGGGGGGGGGGCTCTGATTAGTTTATATCATTCTGAACACCACAGCACATCAGAGAATCATCAGCTTCTTTTTCCCTTTCCCTTCCAACGTTAATGGCAAACTAATCTTATGATTCTGATTGTCCTGTAATTTCTCAATTAGCATCAAGAGTTCCACTTGTGATCATCCTAAGAAGAACAAAACAACTACATTCTTCACTAACCTTGCTAATTCTTAATCTGAAATCAACAACTGAATCTCACTTAAGTATCCACACTCTTCAGACCGCATTTCCCACTAACAACCTAGCTAAAACAAAAAAACAAAGAGAACGAATTTCGATTAAATTCCTTGTACATTTAACACAAACACACTTCCTCGGCAACCAAAAGCTAAAAGAGAAAGCCTAACCTTCCTCGGCAAGACCCGGACCTTCTCGAAGACCTCGTCGGACTCGAACTCGGGCCGGACCTCCAGGTCGAAGAGCCGGGAGAGGAAGAAGGAGTAGCCGAGGTGGTTGACGAGCTTCCTGATCTGGTTGGTCCTGACGGAGATGAGCCGCTTGTTGCCGCCGTGCTGGCCGTCCTCCTGCTCGAAGACGATGCTCGGGACGCGCCCCTGCTTCCGCTCCTTCGCGGAGGCGTTCGTGCCCGAGGCGGCGCGCGGGATCGCGAGGATGGTCTCGTCGTACCTGGGGTCGGGCCTGGGGAGCCCCTCGAGGTACGCGAAGGCGGGGGGCTCGTCGAGGGCGGCGGCGGCGGCGAGCGCGGAGGCCGACCGCGTGTTGTGGCGGAGGCGGTGTAGGGACCTGGCGAGCGCGGAGCGACAGAGAAACATGCTTTGGCCTCTGTGCTTAAGCGTGTAAGAGAGCGAGAGAGAGAGAGAGTGAAGGAGAGAGAAAATGGGTGGAGAGATGGAGAAGACGATGATGGCTCAGAGC
This sequence comes from Angophora floribunda, assembly GCA_014182895.1. Lineage (NCBI taxonomy): Eukaryota > Viridiplantae > Streptophyta > Magnoliopsida > Myrtales > Myrtaceae > Angophora > Angophora floribunda. The sequence goes on along the minus strand of CM024708.1, from coordinate 21,510,192 downwards.
GTTTCAGGAGGGTTTTTGGGGAGGGTTTGGGTTCATTGTGGGCCGTTCGATTCAATGATAATTTGGGCCGGGCCTACTTGCAACATGGGCTTTTTTGGCGAGGGACTATAGTGTCATTCTCGACAGGCGTTTTGGGCCACCAAAAAAGATGGAAGCGTTCGGGCCGGGCCCGTGACATGTCGGGCCGGCCCATTGTCAAGCTTTGAATTCTACACTGAATCGAGCATGCCGACAATACACTCATCACTTTGTGACGTTAATTACCTAATAAATGGTATCAAATAGGGCCAGTTTGAAATCGAGGAAAATCCAATTATCATTTTTTATTTTCATGTAATGTCTTCAAAATTTACCATCGTATATCTCCAGAAAAATACGAAACACGTTGCGTACGATCCTACGTATAAATGTTCTACGATAGATTTTCGTTGTTTTGCGAGTTAGTGCGTGGGAGCCTGGAGGTGCAAAATCTGAAATAAATAAATAAATAAAGTGAGTCGGTCCGACGATGAAATTCCACCAACCGATGGACGGTCCTGATCCCACGTTGTCGGCGCCAGAATCTGGGGCCCTGAAAAGAAAAGGAGCGAGGGAGAATAGATTAAAAAGATTCTGAATATTTCTTCGCGTGGGCCACGTCATCGGGAGATTCTGGTCTATACACGCACGCAAAGGCCATCCCATTTATTTAAACAATCCTTTTTTTTATAAAAAAAAGAATTCACAAATAAATAATTGACATTCTTTTCCCTATATTTATATATTTCCTTAGTAGCTAAGGTTTGGGATTTAATTAACGCCCCCAATTAATGTGACCCACCCAGAAACTTACCAAAACAATAAAATAGATATGAAAAAAAAGAGAGGAATTCACAAATGAATAATTTACATTCTTTTCCCTCTATATATTTCCTTAGTCGCTAAGGTCTGGGATTTACTTAACGCCCCCAATTAATGTGATTTACCCAGAAACTTCCCAAAACAATAAAATAGATATGAAAATATGAAAATATCATTTCGGCCACTGAAGCATGGGCCCCGCCTATCGCGAATTCGATCCACGTGTCGGGAATCCGGCGAGGGGGCGGATCCTGTCAATCGTACGTGCCCGTGTACCCGGCGCCCGCTTGTGATCCTCCGCCCTCTGATTTCAAAACCCTGACCCCCACGGGCATCTGCCACCTGCCCCCACTTCTTTTCTCCGCTTACCCCGTCCGAAGCTCGAGGCTCGGGGTCCCCGAGCCTACCGACGGCCCGAATCCGTCCACGCAATCCAACGGTCGATACCTCGTCTCTCCCGTATGTGGGACGCCTGTCCTACGTGTTAGGTACTCTTATATACGGGGAGGCAACGTTGTTCCTGGCTTCGTCTTCTGTGCTGTTCCAGAGAGGGTTTCGGCGACAGGGAAGAAAAGCATTTCCCAAGACTCGATAGCGTCCGAGTAGCATCCGATTCCGATGGCTGATCACGAGGAGGTGAAAGGCGGCGAGTCGCTGATGGACAAGATCTCCGAGAAGATCCGCGGCGGCGATTCGTCGTCGTCGTCGTCGATTCCGACGACGACCGGCACGCGGAGGAGAAGGCCAAGGTCTACCGCCTCTTCGGGAGGGAGCGGCCCGTCCACAAGGTCCTCGGCGGCGGCAAGCGTACGTTGGAGCGGTTTCATTTTGTCTTTCCCTCCATTCTTCTCTTCTTTTTTGTTGGTTGTTTCCGGCTTTGGTTATCCTCTGCCTTGCGCGTTCGGAATGCGAATCTTGCTCCGACCGCAAGGCGGTATCTGCTTTATGCCTCCTTCGTTCCTTCGTCTTCCCCGTTAAATATTAGGGATTTCTAGTTATCGACTGGCTCGGCGTGCGTGGGATTTTTGTCGCTTTTGCGGTCCATTTGCTGATTGGCAATCCCTCTCTCCGATTATTTTAATTTCGCGTGGTGTCTAACTGCCTGCCTTGCCTTCTTGATGTGCTTATCGGATTTAATCAAAAAGCGTTTGGGATAATTAAATAATTTCCTGTTATTCTTCTGATTCCGATTGTGCCGGATGCTTTCATCGCTTATATTTTTAGTTCTGCTCTATTGAATCGCTGACGGAGGTGTGGACGTAGATCTGCTTGATTTCTGATAGCCGGTATGCTGGAGAGAGTGTTGATCTTCGGGTTTTTCTGTAATTGAACAGAGTGACTGTAGGCAGATGCGTTATTCTTCTTAGTAGGTTTCCGAGCTACGATATATATATATTTTTTTTTGGGGGGGGGGGATGCTAATTTTCTTTCTCAATGAAAAATTAATCACTTGATACATCACGACAATGGTAAATGTTTCGAGTAACAGCGGAGAAAGAAATTTTGAACCTGTTAGTTTGTAATGCATACTGAACGTAGTTCATTTGATTTGTTGGGCAAAACAGCGGCTGATGTGTTCCTATGGAGGAACAATAAGGTATCAGCTGGCGCGCTTGGTGTTGTGACTGTGATATGGGCTCTGTTCGAGTTGGCGGAATACCACCTGCTAACTTTGGCTGCCCACTTCTTGATTCTTGCCCTGGCGGTCTTGTTCTTGTGGTCTAATGCCCACGCTTTTATCCACAAGTAAGTTTTTGGAACAGTAGAAGTTGTGAACTTTTGCGACAGGACTGAATTTGATGCGCATTATGGTTTTTTGTTTGGCCTGGTTTAGGTCTCCGCCACGCATACCTGAAGTGTCTATTCCAGAGGAACCAGTCGTACAATTTGCATCTGCACTGAGACTTGAGATAAACCAGGCGTTTGCTGTGTTGAGAGATATTGCATCTGGAAAAGATCTTAAGAAGTTCTTATTAGTAAGTTCTTTTCTCGTTTCAGTGATGATGTGTAATGGAAATGATCTTCAATACCTGTGGTTTTTGAATAACCTGAAGCGATGTATTCTGGTGTTTGTCCTTTTGATTCTGGATTTTAACAATGGTCATGAATTTGATGATGAATTAGGTGATTGCTGGCTTGTGGCTCTTGTCGATCATGGGCAACTGGTGCAACTTCTTGACCTTGTTCTACATAGGTAAGTGACTTGACTTGCGCAATCCACCAGTTATAAATACAGGTGCTCGTGGTAAACGTTTCTATTGTGTAAACAGTCTTTGTGGTGCTGCACACTGTGCCTGTGCTCTATGAGAAATATGAGGACAAGGTTGATCCATTTGCGGAGAGGGCAGTGGGTGAACTCAAGAAGCAGTATGCTGTCTTTGATGCCAAAGTCTTGAGTAAGATCCCAAGGGGGCCGTTGAAGGATAAGAAGAAGGCTGCTTGAATCTGGCTGACCCATGTTTTTTCGTGAAAGGTTTGGTAGCTTTGGCGTTTTATCCGTGCTCTGTGAAATTTATTGTCTAGAAGCCAGTCTTCATCTCTTGTTTCTCTGAGTCTTTGGGTTCACTTGAATTTGGCACAATTTACACTAGGTTATGGTGCTGCTTATGGGTTTATAAGCTTTAGGGTCATATGGTCGATGCATTGTGTACATTGGTTGAATTTACATTTCTGGAGAAATAGTCGTTAGTTTGGCTAAGCGCTTGTTAGAGTATTGTGGGCCAACATGAAAGTCGAATTGGTAACATAATCATAATCAAATGCGTTTTAATATGATGCGAACTCTTCAAAATTCCACTTCCGAGTGGCAGAAGAGGTCTAGTAATTCTTTTATATTCCTGCTGAAGGTCAGGTCATGGGTATTGATGTCGGTGGAAAAGTTCGCCGTGCTTTCGCGTGTGTTCCCGTGCTGGATTTGTTTTTGACTTGCTGCTACAAGATGGTGGATGAGGTTTGATGGATTAATAATTTGAGGTCCACGTCTGGGTCGGTCCTCGGTATTTAATTGGGAGGACGAGTCCTCATCCTGGATGGGAAAGTTGACGGAGACATTGTTAGATTACAGCTTTTCAGGTGTCGTGCCATTTGTCCACGGAATGGGCTGGTTGAGCGGTCGACTCTAGCTGACTTGAGAAGAAGTTGCCGAAAGAGCGACATTCGCATAGTCTATTAATAAACTTCAAGACGATTACACTGCGGCTGGTGGCAGTTTCCAAAGGCTTAGCAACTAGGAAATTTACCTGGGTGGTTTACAGATGTTGTTTCTTTGACTTGATAAAGTAGGAAGACGGCCCGGTTCGTATTCGCTGTGCATTAAGGGTCTATCTATCCGATTAGAATGAGCGAAATTTGAGGTCAGCGCCGATGCACTCCCCACCTCTCTTTACTGTGTCAATAGCCTAAAAAGAGGACGGTTAATTATGCACGACACCTGCGTTCAATTCTTGCTACCATCATTAGTCCAGCCACCTTTCTTTACTGTGTCAATAGCCTGAAAAGAGGAGGTTGATGATGCACAACACCTGCGTTCAATTCTTGCTACTATCATTAGTCCAGCCCCGACTTCGGGTGCTTTCTCGCGGCATCTAGCACTTATGGAGGCAATACACCATCAACTAAGACGGTTGGTATCTGCGTTGAACAAACCCAGTTGTTTCGTATAACGTTAGTGCGAACAACTTCTATTCAAAGTTCCGGGATCGATTAGAGATGCAACCGTTGCATCATCCGCGTGGACTTCTCAAAGACAGTTGCCATATAAGGAGCGGCAATATTTGATCCTTCAGCTGACGAGCTCCTATTGAATGCAAACATCTTCAAACTCAAAGTAGTAAAAGCACGCGAAGCAGCAGCAGTAACAAGCATATAAGCTTGCTCATGACTGAAAGCCAAGTTAATTCTTGTTTCTACTAGTTAATTCATGGTTTCCAGCGACAAGCCACAGATTTCCCAGGTTTACAAATTGCAATCAGATCATCAGATCTCATTACAGGACAAGTAACTACTTTTGCAATACCCTTGGCCTCAGAGGAAGTATGTCAACTGCTGCTTCTTCCTCGAACCGCCATCCCCATACAGCTCGTTCCACTGTTTCAACTCGCTCATGATTGATCCCCAGCTGTGAAACTGGCTGCAACCTGCGTGACATAAAGCAATAGAAGAACGGCAATTTCAGTATACTCCTCCAGGAAAAGAGTAAACATTTCCATGAAGAACTGATTACCGAGTAATTTCTGCAAATAAAAACACAATTTGGCATGTACAGGTTGGCCAAGAAACTGCTACATTTCCAGAAAAAGAAAAGGACAATACCAACAGGTTCAAATGCCTAGGTGGGCATCAATTAGTCTTCATTTGACAGAGGGAGAAAGAGTTGTTACCTGATTTTTGGCTTGCCTGAAGTCTTCCATGTTCAGAGGCCTAACAGTAATAGTCTTTTCCTCTTTACTTTCTCCTTTTGTATCCTGCTTACCTTCTTCACTTGTCACCCCTGCAGCTCTCTCCTTTTCCTCCTGAAAAGGATAGAATAAAACCCAGTTAATAGTTACATTTACTAATCATCTACATAGAGTTGTCATAGGTTCATCTATCCATTCTGCATTAATTCACTAGCACTGTTAATGCACTTACCAGCTCCTTTTCTCTTTCTTGCTGAATTAACTCCCTAACTGGCCGGTAAGCAGCTGTTGTGCACAAGTTCTGCAATAAAACAATTTATGAGTCAACGACATCAAATCCACAACAAATCCTACAACAACATGCCATGCGAGAGACAACCTTAAGATCACTTCCACTGTATCCTTCAGTCATGATCGCAATGTCCTTGAAATCTAGTCCTTCTTCAACCCTCTCTTTTGCTACAAGTGTTCTAAGTATCATTTCCCTATTTTCCAGGGTTGGAAGCCCAACCATGATCCTGAGCATAGGAGCAATCATCACTAAAAGCTTATCACGTACTGTTGATACTTAAGGTGAAACTACTATACTCTTTTACAAGCACACAAGCAAGAGTACCTTCGCTCAAAACGTCTGATAATTGCTTCATCGAGGTCAAATGGCCTGTTGGTCGCAGCAAGCACGAGTATGCGTTCACCTTGTTTTGTCAGTAAGCCATCCCAATGAGTCATGAACTCATTCTTTATCTTCCTCATTGCCTCATGTTCCCCCACTCTGGTCCTTTGCCCTAGCATGCTATCCACTTCATCTACAAAAATTATAGTTGGAGACACTTTGGCGGCTAGAGTGAATAGAGCTCTGACATTCTTTTCGTCCTCCCCGAACCATTTAGATGTTATGGTTGACATAGATACGTTGATGAAGCTGGCTCCTGCCTCTTTGGCGATAGCCTTGGCTAACATTGTTTTCCCTGTACCAGGGGGTCCGAAAAGCAATATTCCTCTGCACGGTTTCAGAAGGCCGCCATGAAATAAGTCCGGTCTCCGAAGCGGGAGCATCACTAGCTCTTGAAGGGATTCTTTGGTCTCATCCAAAGCACCTATATCTCCAAATGTGACACCAATCTCATTCGCTGGTATAACCTCTGGCCTTATACGCTTTTCGAATTCATTGTCAGGAGGTACTTCCTACAACAAGAACGATGAGCAAGCATACCTTCCGTCCAAACAGAGTCTTCCGAACAAATGAAAGTCCCGGATGTTCAAGAATTATTCAATTCTGAAATGCAACTGAAAGAAAATTCCTCTTCTTTTCTATTACAGCGCAAGAGATTATTCTAAGCTTACACAGGATGGAATTTTGCAAAAACTACGACAAAAACATGAGTTAAATGATGATGACAAAAACTTACTGGATGTTTTGATGGTGTCACTGCACTATCACCGCCTGTCTTTGAGGCTGTTGCTGATTCTCTCGTTCCATCTTGCTTCTCAGGAGTAGGGACTTCGGCTTTTGTTTCTGGCTTCACAGTGGTGTCACCTTCCACTTTGGCTTCCTATTTGAGTCATATGAGTACAAGAAACATGCAAATTTAGTACTCTGCTTGATGACATCGATGTTCCAGTAAACGCCTATGCAAAAAGACAAAGCATACCTTAGACTTTTCAGCATGAATTTCCAACTTCAACATATCTTTTCCACTAGATTTACCTTCTTGGAAAATGCCCAGTCCGTGGGACAAACTGTCTCAAGTAAAACTAAGGACCTTTTAGCACACCGAGGAAAAGGAAATGGCTGAAAAATACATTCCAAAATAGCAACATAATTATTAATCTTGCCTCTCTGATGAAATGAGAAGCTTCCCATTCCTGTAATCCGGATCCTTATTGTTCATTAAATGATAAGATATAGCAGACATGACAATCTCTTCTATGTAATTACTCAGAACCATTGTATCAGCCACACAAATTGAATCCAGGTCATCGCAATCGAGATCATTCGCTGAAAGGACTTCCATAATGTGAATTCGATTGTCTTGAACTTGAATCATCTTCATATCATCCTCTAATTGAGATTTCCAGCTCACAAGATGGTTTTCATCTTCTGGAGGCCTAATCTCAATGTTGTAGGGGAAAAGAGCAGCAAGCCTATCATCTACCTCACCATAGTCATTACCCGGATCCAGAATTCGTGAGCCAAGGATGAGGACTGATCCAGACAGCTTCTGCAGCATTTTTTGAAAAAAGTTGTATATCCTCCGTGATCTAGATAAAAGCTTTTCAACATCCCTGAGATAGAGCACTATTGGGGTGGATTTTGATACAAATGCCAATACCTGCAAGAACCATCTATTGCATTAGATAATAGAAAGAAGAAAAATAAAAACTTGGTTGCCTTGGTGCGATATTCTGCAATACTGTAATGGCTCCCCAGGGTCCTGAAGTATGAATATAAATCACAGATTGATCCAAAAAGAAAAACTACCTTGTAAAGAGATTGAATAAGAAGCTTCTCATCAAAAGACAAGCTGCTTGTGCGCTTGAGAGGAGCTAAAAAGGGAGATTAACACGAGAAACCAAATAAGAAACAAGACTTTCACAGATGAAGGAAGAACTCTCTAAATAAGTACGAAGGGTAACATGGAAATGACTATTGCCTATGGATATGGTAAAATTCATCATTATTCTAGGTTTTTCTATAAAAACCAATCATCTATGTGTCCCATGAAATCACTAGAAGCTTTTGAAATCTTGAGTTCCGCCAAACGAAACTACACAGAAAATGACAAAATCTTAGCCACCAATGTAGAACCAATTAGCCACTTTGCAAAGAACAAAATTTGAAAGACTGGACTATGGCATATCAGTCATTCTATCATGAATAAAGAAATTGTACAAGAGAAATTTATAAAAGTTAATCAGCTTAAGCCTAGTGTAATCATGATTGAAATGCCATCTATTTGCGCCAACTAAAGATTAATGCAAGAGAAGACATAGCTTAGCAGAAGTTTTGCATGCCATAACCACATTTTATGTAGAAGTGAGCTCTATGATGGAGATGGTGCCAAAACTCCAAGAATCGTTTATATCTATGCATAGTGCTTTTAAGGGAAAGAAAATTATGAACCTTTTCTTCTGGGTCCACCCAGAGCTAACATTATAAATAACTATGAGACTATGAAGTGATTTGGAGTCAAAAACTCCAGTCTAATTAGGTGATTACCCAACAATTTACCACTTTAATAAGAAATCAGTTTACCAGCAAATATCATGGAAAATTGCAGTGAAGAAACCTGGATTAGAAGGTGCAGATTGTGTCACAAGGTTACTGATATTAGCTGAGGCCGAGGCATTTCTACGAAGCTTCGGCGGATTGCAAGGACCTTCCATTCCCCTGGAATTCCCAAGCACACTTATATATGTAGATGTAAAAGTAATATCGACAGTAGAACGAGAAACCAAATACAATCTGTAATATCCTAAATCAACAAAAATAAATGCTTAAGATTACCTTGATCCAATATTCACACCACTGCTTTGCCTCCTTAAGTTCCCTGCACGAGAATGTTATTGTAGCTAAGAACAACTAGCTAACCAATTAAGCTAATGAAAGTCAATTTCAGCATTGTCAGAAGAATGCTCCAACTACTTATCCAGACAGAGCTTGTGACCTCTACATGAATTCTAGTTCATCCTTTTCGTCAGTACCCTTTAACAAGAAACCAAATGTACTGATGAACTACTCATTTTCAAATGGTGAAACAAGAAGAGAAAAAAAACCAGAAAGATCCAACTACCCTTGATCGGGGATTTGATGAAGCTCACAGGAAAGGACAAGCAAAGCAGCAATTACTCCTACACTAAATCACCTGGTGGACCAGATAACCTCTGATCCAAGATGTCTATCATAGGAATTTCTTGACCAAACTTAAGATCCATGTTTCTCTTAAAACATTGATGCCTATGTACTTCACCAATCTGTCATAAAAAGACAGATTAGAGTCCAAGAAAGCGTGGATCCTAGCATTACACTGCTTATGGAAGAATATCATACAAGGCAACACTACCTCACATTTCTTTTTGCTAAAGCACTGCCTTATATGTGATATGCGTGTTCGACGTAAAAGAGTCACCTCTAAAACATTTTATAACACTCTAAGAAGCCACCACCTTCGCGTACCTTTTGCTTCCTCCTTTTGTGGAAGGATTGAAAAAGAACCGAGTAAGCCAGACAACCGCTCCAGTGTTGACTCTGATGGGGATCTTTTAAAAGACTGATAGCAATAATACAAATTAATAGGATTAAATCTGGAAACCAAAGTTTATCTGGTACTAAAGCATATCAAATCACAGTGTATTGACCAATCAGCAAACACCTCATCAAAAGTAAAGCAACGTCCATTTTCAAGTGCTTATGAGTTGGATCAAATAAAACAAGTATACAAGACAAAATTGATGAAGTCAAGATAAGAAAACAGATGGACATACACATTCTTTGTTCCGGTTCCATATTTACTCTGGATCTGCAAGGAACATCATAAATTATAGAATGAAAACAAAACCGAAACCAACATGTATACATGTACTCCATAAACCTACCTTCAGAGAAAAATCTGTCACATCTAGCAGCAGCAACTTGGCTTCGAAGTAATGGGCAAGCGCCTTGGCAAGCATTTGTTGGTAAAGCTCTTTAAAGTCATTACGAAAGAGAGAAGAATTATTTTAGAGTCTGCAATGACAATGCTCAAACCAACATATTGATATATGATAAATTCACAACCAACCTGCAGGTCCAGAGAGCAAAATGGCTCTACTAGCAGGTGAAAGATTTCTTGTGTACTTAGAAACTTCAGCATGCTTCAAATGAACATATGCAGCACTTGTCAGCAAAACTCGTGTCTGCTCACTGTTGTTGCAGTTGGAATATGAGGAAAAAGGTAAGTAGCTATGAAGAGACAAAATTGGAAAAAAAGAAGAAGCCTAAATAGCAGAAATCAAGGGAAGCCCTCAAAGTCTCAAGAAACAAAGAATCATGAATACTCATTGAAGACACAGAGAACCTCACCACGAACCTCCCACTCTATAGAAAATTTGATATGCACTTCAAACCCTTACACTTTTACTCAAGAGTTGTAGTATCTCCAGGATAATTCAAAGTACAAATTGATAACTGAGCTTCGTTTATGAAATCAATAAACCTCACTTCTTACCAGCAAAAAGATATTTTAATAATAAAAACCTTCAGAAAGGAAAATCCACAAACAGTAACAGTTCACCTAGGCAGTTGAAAATTATTTAAAAAAAAAAAAAACACAGATATCAAAAAATATGGATTAGAATGTTATATTCCCTAAGGTAAAAGGCAACAAAACCAAGAGCAGCAATTCATAGGAAAAAACAGACACACGTGAAGAGCAGGCCAGAAATCAATTTGCCAGGATTAGAGTGACATATAGTTTCCATAGCTCGGACTGGCTATAATTACTTCCCAATAATATAGTGCATTTTCCGTCAACGATCACTAAGGACCAAATGATATTATGGCAACCTCCTTAAAAACAAAAGAATGGCAATGAACAACTTTCCAGAGCTTCACTGAAAACAGACTTGCTTTATTCGAGGACGCTTTTTTTTCAAAAGAAATTATCTGTATTCTGTTCATTCACCATGTGTAAATATTACCAAAACATATCACATGGATTAAGTTCCGCTAGAGAATCCAGAAAAACAGTGTCGTTCCTTACCTGACCATGATTATATATACTGGTCTTAGCCCGTAAGACCAAAAACCAATTAAATTTTTACCCAAGTCATTTGGGCAAGGCCTCATTAGGACCAGAGTCCAAGAATCACCCCTGTCCAATCAAGTGGGCCCGGTGCACATGACCACACCAGTATCGTTACAAAAGGGGGAAAATAAAAACACGGAAAAAGCGAGGCCCAGACAATTCTCGCATCAGTGTTTGTTCTGTCTTCACAAGAGTAAACATTTGTTTGTTTAACACCACTGGAATTGGGTTTTATTCACTTTTCTCTAAGAACGGGAAAAAAGAAGAAGAACTTTCTAACCAGAGATGCAAGCGAGAGAATGTCAATGTGACCTGAGATAGTAAGGGAACTGGTCGAAAGTGACTTTGCTCTCTCTGCCATCAACCACCAGTCTGAGCATCTCCTTTTCCACTCTCTCAGCAGTGATCGCGTCTGAGGAAGAAGCGTTACCTGCCCATTTGCTCACTGTTTGTCCTGATGCTATTCCAAGCCCCACCCCAACTCCTACACCTATTGCCGACAGCAATATGTGTTTCTGTTCCATTGCCTGTTCTTTCTTTCTTTCTCAGCACTCAAAACCCTGCCGAAGGATCATCTTTTTAGTACACAAACAAATAATCAAACAAAGCGTGAGCCCACTAAAGATCAGACAAATGGGTTCAGAGAAAGAGCACCCAATAAAATCCCCTGTTCTCCTCATTTCCACTACCATTACTTACTAAAAATGTACAGCGAAAGGCATGGAGATTTTGCTCGCAGAAAATCTCGCAAGACAAGAAAAAGTCGATCTACCAGGGAGGTTACGCTAGCGGGACAAGTAGAACTCAGGAGAAAAGCCTCCAGTAGCAGATTCCATCCAAACTAAAAACAGAGACTCGACGTCTAAAAGAAAAAAAAAAAAGACTTGACGGCTTTGGGAGCACTCAGAACATCCTAGTAACCCATGAAAATTGCAACTTTCGAGAAAGAGAGAGGAAACATGACGAATGATATCATCGCGTCTCTGCACACGACAGGCATGAAAAACGTTTCAGACAGAACCCAGAAGGACGAGTGATAACTGATAAGCGGGTTGCTAAGTTTTTACGTGCGAAGGCGAAATAAGCGGATCTTGCAAATCGCGAACGCCGCCAGGAGCGCACCGTTTGATGCGAAGTAAGCGGCAGGTGGCGGAGAGGAGACGGTTTTGGGCTTGAGAATGGTGGGCAGAGCGACAGAGGGCGAGGGAGGCTTATGACGATGAGTCGGTTCCTTCCCACTATATAGTAGAGGGACCCTCCTAGGTGGTTTCCCTCACATCGGTTTTCATCAACAGAGAGAGAGAGAGAGAGTGAATAAGAGCGAGAGTGTCCTTACAAGTTGGCCAACGTGTCGGTTTCTTGAAGGTTCATCATTCGGTACGACAGTCCAGTCTTCCCATTTCCCAACAAAGGTCGTGGCAATGGTGCGGCGTCCACGTACTTCGTCTCGCCACGATCGAGGGAATTGCTGCACGAACTGGGTTCTGTCCGAAGACGCTTATGATCGCCGGAGAGCCCCCAGCTTTTCGAGCTTTGTCGATCATAATCATGCAAGTTTTTATTTTAGTTCATCTTAACGTGTCCAAACTCTCAGATATATTTTGAAGGTTGACTAAGCAGCTAAATGCACGATTTTAGATTCGATTGATTCCCTGTTAAAAAAAAATCATAATTTCTTCTATGAATATTGAATGTCACCCATATTATAATATGAATAAAATTTCATCAACATATTTGAACATAGCAATTGATAAAGTTTGAATATCTTGTAACAATTTCTATTTGCCTTGGTTCCTATACTAGACAGTCTCAAAATGTTGAAACCCAAAATTTCTAATTTACTTCTTAAAATTTGACAAATTCAATATCACATATCTGCTCAAGATATCCAACAAATCCTTTTGTGATGCATTGTCATGAAAGATGAGATGTCCATCAATCCTTGCTAAAACAAAATAAACAATCGTCAACGAAAGATTAAAAAAAGAAAATTGAGAATTTTCATTAAAATTAAAGTGAAATATAGAGAATTGGAAGGTGATTGTAAAGAAATCACCTTTGTTCTCCACAAACAAAGACGAGCAAATGATTAAGAGAGAAGAAATCAATTTGTTTAGCTTTCAAGAAGATTCTACATTAATATAGCTTGCTCCTCCAATGGCACAAAAGTGAAGATTTTGCCAATGGGGTGAAAGTTAGCAAGGGAGGGGCATTTACATTCTTACTCTGTGCTTCCATGTGTCGTTGATTCATATTATTTGAAGTTCTTGAGATATCGTATATAATTATGTTATACTTTGATAAACATAGCAACTTTATTCTTATGTTGTATTTTACTTGGGGAGGATGAACCTAAATGACGGAGTTCATAAAATCCTAATTAAACTCGGAGGAGCATTCAATTAATGCAAGTATCTATTTTTATAATTTCTCTTGCAAACATTCACGTTAACACCCAAGTTAAGGATGATCTAACACTGGTCTTAAATATGTAGAATGCAGAACCATCTCTCTAGCGTCATAATAAAGGGACTAAAAATATCTTCACCTCATTGGTAGTAGAGATAATGAAACATCAGTGGTTAATAAACCACTTCGTTGCCTAGGAGTAGCTTGGGATTGAGTGACGAGGCAATCGATTAGGAGTTCGCGGTTCGCCCCCAACAAGAGGAGAAACGGATGCCTTGATTAAAAAAAAAAATGTTTACTATTCGAAATCACCCACGACTTACATCCCAACTAGTTATTTGCTATTCAATCATGTGCCATGACCTTATATGACAAAGTAGCTTAATCCAGAGGATTTACCCCGAATAAATGAAAAGTTGAGGACCTTTCCCTTTGGGAAGTAAGGTGTTAAGAAGCTTCATTCATGTGGGACAACTTGCCCTTCAAAAACAGAACAGACAAACTCGAAGTCTGAGCCGAGTTTCCCAGACCGGACCATGTGATTTGAACTTGATACAATAAGTCAATTCAAAGAGATTTTCGACATGAATATCTTCCCCTCTCGGCCAGTCTGTCAAATTGACTGAATGAATTCTGAATAAGAAAATGGCCTAGGATAAGTTCGGGATGGGCCACAAAATCCGATGCATACCGTCGGACAAGCCAAGGGCCAAGAAATTCCTGCGTTGATCGGTCTTTGGCTCGGAGTAAAATCGCGAACTTCAGATCGAGATTCATGTCGGACCTTTTTTTTTAATCTAGGAAACGGATCTAGACAAGAGTTTGATGGTGCGAGAAGAAACGTTGATATAGTCGACCTATGAGGTCATAAGGCACTACTTTTCTTCCACCCAAATTAATTATCGCTTGGGCAGTGTCATTTCTTGGAAGAAAACAGAAGGGATTTACGACACAAAACAAAGTGTCAATTGTTCAAGGGATAAGACACCTCATTCCGAATTCATATCGCGTGCTCAGGTACAAACATCAGACCAGATTGATCACACAAAACAACAGCCGATTTCCGACCCAAAAGAATAAAAACGATAGCCAATACCTCATAGCAGGAGCTTCAGCCAACCCAATAAACTTTATACTTTGCTTTGGTTTTTGTCCTTCCTCGTACATACAAAACAGCATTACTTTAATTTGCGTTGCATATCTGTCCCTCGAATTCTAGACATCATTAATTCGCTTTAAGATCTTTTCATTCACAAAAGCACCAGAAACTCAAACCGTAACAAGAAATGTGAATAAACAGCTGATTTGTTAATCTAAAGATGAGGTTTCCTAGATAATTCAGGAAAGACACTACTATTATGTTGCAAACCAAGGTGGAAATTGCACATCAACCCTGGACAAAATTAACGTTTGGATGATAACTTTACTGATTGATCACTAATTTACATGCAAAGCTACAAGCTATCTCATTAAACTCAAGAAAACAAAAGCATTCCAGAGGCTATGCAATAGCATGGATGGCAATAAATTCCTTGACCGTGTAAAGAGAAGACCCATCACCACCCCGAGAAAGATGAGCGGAAGCATCCTCTGTCCATTAAAATGTGCTAAAGCAAAGGCGACTGAGCTCACCAGTATTGCACACCACACAGGCATGTATTTTGTAAGCGAAGGAAGAAGGAAACCCCGGAACACTATTTCTTCCCATACAGGAGCACAAACTGTTACTACAAGTGCATATAGTGCCATCGCGATTGGATCCCGAGCAAATATTGACTGTTCAACACTTGATAGTGTTACAGGTGTAGAAGGGAGAATCGGCAATAGATCAAGGTTGATTTGCGAGAGGCGATTGACTAGGGGAAACAAGAGGCACCCAAGCGCGACATCGAAATGCCACTTACCTTTTAGACTGAAACTAAACCAATCAGACGGAAGGGGATAAAATCGTGAGAGACAGCGGTGTAGGATCAAAATTCCGGCAATGCCTTCAGTCACATCAGTCAAGAGGCTATACAGTGCCTGCCCTCTGAAAGTCAAAGATTCCTTGCTGAATCCTGCTATATGCACCGTGAATGGAACCAGCCATGTCCCTATAAACCAGAACGAGGTAACCCAAAGAACCATAACCTGCATCAGGAATTGAAGAATTCTTCAGACCTTCAATTACCAAGAATTTCTGATCACATCAAAGTTCTGACCAAGAACGTCTCATACACATGGAGATTTATAGCAACTAAAAGGAAGTACCTTTAAAACTGTCTCTGCTGTCCAGGGCACGGTCCAAGGCCTTCCAATTGCTCTGAATAATGCATTTACAACCTACATTATAACCAAAATATTTCTTAGAAACCTGTAGAAGCTTAAAAAACCTGAGGGTGTTCAAATGTGCAGTGTCAGGACATGAAACTCTTAATTAAGTTACAAGAGAACAAAGCCTAAAAATCTTCATTCTGGGAATGATGACATGAATCTTCACCCGTGGTCTCCTCTTCTTTAACCCTCTCATAAGTCCTCCTCGTATTTTAAAATTTAAACTAAGGGAATGTAACTACACCCAAGACCAAAGATTGGCTTCTTTATGCTGGTAAAAGCAACATAAAAATTGGAAAGCTCCTCTCTCACCCTCACCAATGCAATTCCAAAATGCAATTGGATTGAATTTCCAATCATGAATGCTTTCATTTGCATCTACTCTCATATTCATACTCCTAGTTACTTCAGCATGACCCCGAATTCTTGTATAGACTATTCCTACAGTCAAGACAGTTAAGTCTCAAACATAGGAAAAGCCAGAATTCATAACTGACAAACAATTATGATTTATGACCTTCATCTCATTCAAGGAGAAAGTATCTTATTAATAAGTTATATCACTACGTGGTTTCTATCCATTAATACGCAATCAGTGGGTGGCCTGCTTCTCCATATCAACAATGCAAGAGATGCATAAAATACTTGGATGTTTGAGGCATATAAAACATCACAACAAGACTTTTTCAACAAATTGCAGGCAAACAGTGGGTATTGACCCTATCAACATTATCCAACGTCACCCCATAATTCTTTCAAGTTAAGGAAAATAAACCATGCTCAACCACCTTAAGTACTTGGATATCTTCATGGCTCAACCTAACAATGCACTCTCATTCCAGAGCTTTCACATAACTTATTTTACACACTAAAGTGACCAGTAACGACCCGAACAACTCAGGTCATTTTCAGCATAAGTCTCCCACAGCTGCCCAGATTCTCTAGATGTCTGTGTTGTATATCAGCAACTACATTATCTTCTTTCCTAACCATTTGATTTGCTTCACATTGCTTTGTATTGTGTCTCTCAATTAACTCTAAACACGCATTGTGCTCTAGTACACTGATTTTCAGAGCAAAGTTGAGAGGATAAGACAGAACTAGCTTTCCAAAAGGGAGATAACATCAGCATGCACACAATTTCACGGCAGCAGAAAGCAGGCTTTGGTATTTAAGGCTAGGTAAAGTGCGTGAAGGAGGAAAAATAGAACCAGAGCCCAAAGCCTCTGAAGAAAAGACCATCACTATGCTAAACCCTAGTTCCTACATTTATTCCTACATGTAGAAAAGTTCAGCCCTCTCAAACTCCCTAAAGCAGCAGATGCCTACTCGATTAGACTACTAAGAATGACTTGATTTGAAGAAAGGAAAGCAGAAAAGACCTACCTCTCTAAATTTTCCTTTCCAGTCCTTCTGAACGGCGATTTCAGTATTCAATTCGGGCTCTGTGCATTCTTCTGGCGGAGCATTTTCAATGAATTTGAATCGTGGATTATCTGGAGAGAAACTATGGTCCCTGAAGCAAGAAATCTTCCAATTCTGCATGGTCATCAGAGCACCAAGACATCAAGCAAACAATTAACAACTATCATAAACTAGAGACCAGTTATCACAATCAGAAGAAAGCTTTGCTCACAGCGAATAAAAGATTAAATAAAGCTTTTCCCTTGATCAAAAAGCCACCACAAAAACGTAACTTTATCGAAGAAATACACAGTTAAATCGAATCAACACTATTAGTAAATGCAATCCTGATGCAGGGCCAAAATACACAGAAAAGATTAATCACAATCGCCCTATCCCTATGCCGCGACGAGGCAAATCACGAATCAAATGCAACCGAACTAAATCGAACACAAGGCGGATCGAAGCCTTACGTTCTTGGCGCGATTGCAGCTGGAACCCGAGAACCCGGAGCCGCGGGAGAGCGCGAGGGACGCGGCCGCCGGCCTCGTCGGAACCCTAAACCGAGCGACGGCGGGGGTCGAGACCAGAGGGGGGCGAGGGGATAGAGAGTGGGAGCAGCAAGAGCTCAACATGGAATTGCGCATCCCAGTCCCCTCTTCCGTTTCAGCTCATGCTCGAAATCAGGATCCGGTCCGTCCGGCCCTATCCCCCCCCCGCCACAAACGGCCGATCAATCCAATCCAACCCCAACGCAGCAAGAACAAGAACAAGATGAAAGAATCGGACTTTGAAACGCCCCGAGGAGCGACCTAATCTTCCAACAATGGAGGTTAGGGAAATCTGATACGGAAGAAAGGGATTTGAATTGCGGTTGCGATTTCTCTAGGGTTAGGTCTGAGAGAAAGAGAGAGAGAGAGAGAGAGAGAGAGAGAGAAAAGAATTAGAGAGAGAAAAGAGGAGAGAGAAATGACTGTTGATTTCGATTTGATTGACGATGACGATGAGGGAACGAATCACGCATCGGATGACGACGATGGCGATGCAGAGGAAGGAGGAAAGGGGGAGGAGAAAGGCGGAAGGAGAAGGAGGTCAACGCGGTGAAATTCGGGAAAATGGAATTTATGCATTCTTCTCTTATCTTTTATTAATTTATTTTCTTGACAAGAGTTCAGACACCTATTTTCTTTTTAAATAGTAATAATTATATTCATTAGTTATTGTATCATTGTATCGTACCTCACCTACCTCCCTACCTCCCGTCTGAGGACGAGGACGTGGAGCTGAGTCAGCAAACCGACATGTCAAGCAAAGTCAATGTTTTTAACCCCTCCTCGGTCAAATGGGGGGCTGCCTTTCTCTTTTTCTTCGCCATTACACAATCGATTCACCAATTTCTTTTGTACACTGAAATTGATACCTTGCCTTATTTCCGAGGTTCCCGATGTTCTTGACATTGTCTCTGATTGAATTTCATGACAATCTGATTAACCTAATATATGAGAAAGAGATATGATAATGAATTTTAATAAAATCATATGTTGTTGAGAGCCATCTTTTATTTTTATGCTAGTAAAAAAAAATGGCTGGTTGATCCAAAAATCACGTATAAAAATTTTAAATAGAGTACAAGTAAAGTTATTGACTTTGTATGACATATTAGACTTTAATATATATGACTTTCGTTCAGACCTATCAATTTGTTCGTCCAGTTTATGAGAACCAGCTAAGTCATCCTTGCTCAAGTGATTTTCCTATTTTTTTAATCATCAAGAGACTTATTTTGGTCGAGGTGGAGTGCATCCATTTCGCATTATCGATCCAATGTCCATAAGATGTTTGAATGTTTCAATGGGAAGATAGCAATTATGGACATAAGGAGGAGTTTGGACCACGTGATCTTTTGGGAATTGTCTCGACTCGAGGGGGTTAGCTTGTGATGCAATACAGCACGCGCAAAACATGCTCCATATGCGCAAAGATTTCAGCGAGAGAGAGCCTGTCCCCTCGAGGCTTCGCACACACGTGACAAAGACAGCACACGGCACAGATCGCAGACTTCTGTCCGACGCCGCCTTGATGCGGCCGGGTCGAGTTGCTTTGGCTCGATTCATATCATCTTCCTTCCATCCGAGTCGGGGAAGATAAAGAGTCCTGTGCGAGGTTGATGATATCTAAGCTCAGAAGGCTCGTTCAGTATGATCGAATTGTCACATCTGTTCCATCCTCGGAACCCTTCGACACGTTCTTAACATGAGATTCAACGGCCTTCTCTTTCAAGTTCAGATTCATCCCGAGGTGTTTCTTTCGAGCTGAGCTCGAAAAATCAAACTCGAGTCGAGCAGGGGATCTCGACTCTGCATCGTCGAAAATGTACAGATAAAAAACAGAGGAGCTAAAGGCCCAGGTCAAAAGGAAATTTTATTCGTGCCTTCTAAAGAATTTAAATGCAAGATAACCTTCAGGAAAAGTGACAACTGAAAACGACCAAAGAACGGAAACCAAATCCCCAGAGAAAAATATCAAGACTAAACAACATGGTACTTCATGCCCACCTCAATCAAGCACACTTGAGGTATGTTCAAAGCCACGGCTGGGCTTCGACAGTTCTTGCTCAAGAAAGAGTACACCCCGTTGATCGCAAACTTCTTCAAGAATGACGAGTTCGACTTAGCTTTCACTTGGGAGTGACCCGTCACGTAAGTCACCCCAGCCTGCTGAGCTTCCACGAGATGTAAGAGTTCTTCCTTGACCTGCGGGTTCTTGAACTTCGTCTCAAGCAGCTGGAAACGGTACATGTGGCCCCGATGGCGGGTCAGGTGGGATGATTCCTTGACATAAATGGAATGCAGCTTCTTCAAGGCGGCAGACTTGCTGCAGCTGCCGCCCATCGAATCTGAAAAGCTCGAGCTGGAGCTTATGATAGGGTTGTCCGATTCTGAGACCGCCAATCTTGTCCCAAACTTCCCTGATGTTCGCACAACGGCCATCCAGCCGTCCATAGAGCCATCTAGGGTCCCGCAACCTTCCGATTCGAGCTGAATGAACTCTGCTATGCTCATGATGAGGTCGTTTTCCAGGTCGTCATCCTTCCTGTGAACATCCTTGTAGCCATTCCGAACAATGCAGCGATACAATCTGTATGACTTGGGGCCAATCCGGCCGATCAGATAGCGTTCTTTGTGGGGAACATGAGGGACAGGAACAGTTTTGACACAGACAAACACGGCCACCTGGTAAAATGCAGGTAAGTTGGATAGGAAATTTGCAAAAGTTGCTGGGATCCCAGTAGCCAGTTCAGTGTAGAAGAGACCAATCCCGGGAACCCTGAGAACACCGAGAGTGGGGCCCAAAGTGAGAATCCACTTCATGGGTACTTTGTTATGCAGGTCGATCTTATACTTCTTCCTCGTGGCATAATGCCATATGTACATCACGAATGTGAACAGGGAAGAGAGAAAAAGAGGAACCCATGCCCCTTTTGGGATTTTCAGACAGGCAGACAAGAAGTAAATGGTCTCAATCGATCCGAATAACAAGAAGAAAGAGATGGTGACTGCAAGATTCTTATGCCACACGTAGTGAATTACAAGGGACATGAGCCAAGTGGTCACGAACGCCTTCAGAATCCATGTAAATGCTGAAATCAAGACAAAAACATAAAAAAACTTCCATATGTAGCCAACTTCTTTTCTCATTCAAATCAAGATAGTAACCGATAGGAAACTAACAATTACCACAAAAAAATGAAGCGCGTCCTATTTCTCCATGAAGACAATACAAAACTAGGCTGCAGGCTATATAATACCACTATGAATGGCTAATAAACCAGTTTACTGATGGAAGCTTAGGGTTCAGGATCCCACGTTGAATGTCGGCACAGTGGGCAGACAACATTACCGTGGCCAGACAGTGTTTATCTGCAAACTGTGTGAGGTCACTTTGTTGTTGCTTGAATTGAGTAAATGAATCTTATTTCTATGATTCAACCTCTCTAAAGACCATATCTAGAGGAGATCGACTTGGACATGGAACATCTCAATGCTTTACTGTGTAGAATGCCTACTAGATACCCTACAACTAGATGAAACCAACCAGAATAATGTTAAACAGATGAAAGAACTTCCAAAAAGATGGCATGCTCTAGATACTTATCCTGGCTGACGTACCGAAAGCATATGCGATGCGGTTTGTGTCTCTGAAACCAACTGCCACAGCCAAACTGAGTATCATTAGAATCCAGTTCAACTCCGGTACATATATCCGTCCTTTGATCCATCTTGATGTGTGTAGGATCTTGATGCGAGGGAAACAACCCAATGCATGGCTTTGTTTAACCAATGAGCATGCGGCAGAAATTATAGTCTCACTGGTAATAATTGCAGCCAAAACAGCCATGGTGAAAATTGGCCAGAATAAGGGATCTGACAAAATTTTAAAAAGCATTCATTAGAGACCAAAAATAAAAAATTATGCTCTAGTATTGGGACGATGGTTCTGGAACTCCTACAACTGATAAGGTTAATTTATTGGTTCAAGGAACTACTTATCAAATTTCACAGAGATTAGCTTGAAGAAAAGAGTTCCAACGGCAACTTGCTCATACCACTCAAATAATTACCAAGCGCAAATTTAGCTAGCTCATCATTTAATTTTGATTCATGATAATATATTCAGAGAAATTACACTTCTTAAAGGTGTATCGCTTCATCTTGTCCATTGGGAAACAAAGCTAATTATCTAAAAATTATATTATTCCACTTAATATAAATCAATAGAGAAGCACCAGTCCACTGCATGATCTCTAGCTCCACTTTTAGCAGAGTAAGCACATGCCACTGCTGAATATTACTTGCATCTTATTGTCACTTAAGCCATTTAACATAGAGAAACAAATCCAAAAACTTCATAGATCCTCCAGTTTTGTTTATCTGAAATGAGAATCCTATAGCAGCAAAAGATATAGTAATCACTGATTAATCAGTAGTTTCAACTAAAGAATCCATATTCTTACCAAAGAAAACAAATTCATATTGTTAGCTTAATTTCATGCATTCTCATAATTGTCTAGATAGTACTCAGCTTCTTTCAATGCACTTCGACATAGTCTCGCGCATGGCAGTTCCCTAAACTAATGCAATTGTATTACTCTTCCATTTGAGACTAAAGGACTGCTATCCAGTCATATGCCTTGCTAAGTTCGAAGCATATAGATAGTGCTGACAGACTGAAGTTATAAACAAATGTAAGTGCTTTTTTACCCTGACAATAATCCACATCAACATCCATGCGGAAACAGAAAATCTACCTGGAATAGACGCATAAAAGCTCCTAGGAAATGCTGTGAAGTTCTTCGACAGAAATGCAGCCTGACCCAGGTACTGAAGCACCAGGCAAGGGTAAGCAACACAAAAGAAAGCAATCTGCATGGAGCAACCTCATGAGAATTTCCATCTAACGGTGCAATGGAATGATGAGGCAGAAAAAGTCCCCAATTAAATTGACTGAATAGCAACAATATGAATAAGCTAGAAGGCTATATCATGGATAGCAATTCAGGATAAGTCGAAGCTGTGCAACAAATATTGTGCCTAAGGTGGCTGCATCAGATATCATCATTGATAAAACGTGCTTCTCATATAAGCCTTAAAGGTAAAATAACAAATCCTAAGCAGCCCCTGGTCGATTTGTTCACATCACAACTTCAACAGCATAAACCAAAACAAAGTGGTCGTTAATATCTTTAGGCACTAACAGCAGTACATACCCGTACTGATGCAGCTGAGAAGAAACCAAGTTCTTCAAACATGACTTCTGTTCCTGTATTTTCCAGGAATTATCTCCATAAATTGATGATGAGAGAAAGCTCGTTGACTAGCACTTGCACTATCTCACACAAAATACTTGCCTGTAATACACAGAAGTACTCCTCCAAGAGATATCCAACCATCTGTTCCTGTGTGCCTGAAGAACTCAATGATATAATAAGGGGAAAGAGCCTTATAAACATTAGGATTCCAGACTACGATGTTGTAGATGCCAATGGCAGCAATGGATAGTGACCAAAGAATCATTATTGGAGCAAATACGAAGGCTGCCCTGTATGTTCCACGGTGTTGCAAAACGAAGAGGCCAATTAATACAACACTAGCAATAGCAATCACAGACCCTGTGAATTTTAAAGAGTCAAAGATTTGACAGGAGATATTTGAATAAACATATATTTACTTTAAAGGTATAATCAAATGATCATGGCAATTCTACAACTCACATATCAATCTTATATCTATTCTATCTCTTCTTTCCTTCAATGTTTTCATGTTTATATTGAACAAAATAATGTTTTTTTGAGCTTAAACACATAGAAGAGCCAGCCGTTATGGGATGTCATATGTGTACTCAAAGTCTCAAAGCAGTAAGAAACTGTCAGCCTTTTTCATGGTTAAATGACAAGTTCAGTTCATCTTATCTCAGAGGATGTGTAGATTTAACTAGAACTTTTCTATCTTCAATCTACATAAGAGCTAAGCTCCATGTATTGATGATGCGACTAAAAGTGTACTTACTTTTCTGCAAGGAAGTTACTCGCGCTTGCACACCTTCAATTGTCGATAATACTGGACAAAAAAATCAAATCAAATCAAAGAATGAGCTCCTGAAGAGGTCATGGGCAGAATTAACCTGATAAAACTACATCCTTCTCGTCCATTACAAGTTCCTATCCTATTTTTCACAGCAAGGATCATGCATACTATAATACCTGAAAGTGCAGGTGTAAGAGCACCCAAAGTCACCCCAAGGGAAGCACTAAATAAAATCAAGAGAAGTAAAAGAGTCTTTCTTCTTTTAAGCCGCTCGATAGATCTTCTGAACCTAGAAGAAGGTGTAATCCTGAGTGAGTACTTCGTATTATGATATGTAGAAATCTCCTTATCCACTGTTTGATAATTAGGAAGCAAACCGAATTTCGCATGTCTGCATAGAAGAGAATATAAAGCAAAAGTTCCTCCTGCATGTGACACAATGATAAAGTATAAGCACAAAGCCTAGGCTCATAATTATCTTTCAACAGCTTTTCACCTTCATACCTTCACCATTATCATCTGCAGTCAACATGATGATCACATACTTGAACAACGTGACTAAGGTCAACGTCCAAAAAATCAACGAACACATGCCAAACACCACATCTTCAGATTGATAGTCCCTTAATTTGCCCGAAAACGTAACCTTATAAATGTAAATGGGCGAGATGCTTAAGTCGGCAAAGGCCGTGCCAAGACTCTGATATGCTAGAAAGAGAATTTCTTTGCCTTGAAGTTTACTCCCAACCTGTCGAAACAGAGACAAGACTCAGTTGAGCAATGTTGAGTACTAACCCTTTCAAAGGACCAACTTTCGCTGCACAGGCAAAGGAATTCCAATCTTTTAGTCAAAACCAATTTGCCTAAAAATAAGATGGTATCATCACGAATTTCTGCTTAATTGGTTAATCTGGTGAATAAGCCTCCTACATAAGTATTCTGCAGCGCAAGTGGGCGCAAAGCATCAGCAGTGCCTTGAACCTGAACCTTTGGAAGCAGACATCTAATCAAATTAAGGTACATGATCTGTGACCAAAACTCTCTCCTACTGCCTGAACCAGATGCAACAAAAACAATGTTGTATTGGGCAATGCACAACGTTTCAATACTTGCCCACGAATTCAATTCTTACGAATCAACTCAAACCCAACTCATATTAAGATCCCATAAACGATGACCCATCTCAATGAGAAACACGAATAATCAAATTAAGGTACATGATCGATCTGTCACCAAAAACTTTCTCTCCTACCGTCTGAACCAGATGCAACAAAAACAATGTCGTATTGGGCAATGCACAACGTTTCAATACTTGCCCACGAATTCAATTCTTACGAATCAACTCAAACCCAACTCATATTAAGATCCCATAAACGATGACCCATCTCAATGAGAAACACGAATAATCAAATTAAGGTACATGATCGATCTGTCACCAAAAACTCTCCTACTGTCTGAACCAGATGCAACATAAACAATGTCGTATTGAGCAATGCACAACTTTTCAATACTTGCCCACGAATTCAATTCTTCTATCAACTCAAAACCAACTCGTATTAAGATCCCATAAACGCGATGACCCATCTCAATGAGAAACGCGAATGAATGCCAAAACAAGAATGAGACGCGGGGGGCATCGATCGATTGCCTTTAAACAGGTCTTGTTTGTTTGTCGATCAATATCGTGCAAGAACTCGAAAAAAAATGAAGGACGTACATACCATTGCTTACGTCTCTGTTTGGGGGGGAAGCGATGAGCGAAGAGATCCGCACGCAAGTGGGGTTAAATGCATGCGGTGCACGCGTTCATGCAATTCTCAGGAAAAGGGGGCAGCTCGTTGGTTCTTGTTCGCAACGAACCGAGAATTTCAGATCTCCCCCCGAGAATTTCTGGCAAAGATTGGCGCTTTCCTTGGAGCGAACCCAGAAAATGGATCCTGAATCATGTGATGACCAGCGCGTTGCATTTGCCACCCATTTTCCATTTTCTTTTGTGCTTTTGGTTATTCTTCCCCTTTTTTTGTAATAATTTTTTTTATTAACAAGCTTTTTTCAATTGGGAAAATGACACAAATCCTCTATCAATCTTAGCTCAATATAGAATGTGATTCATGAATTTTATATTTATTTAATGTGGCATTTATACTTTAAGCCAATGTATTATAAATTTGTTCAATGTAGTTACTAAGCTTTTGCTACATGTTTAATTTAACCTTCGAACTTATGAAAATATTGAACATTGGTCATGAGCTTAAATTAATCGAAGGACCACATTGAATATGTACCAATAGTTTATGGATTACATTAAACAAATGAAAAGTTCATGGATCATATTATAGATTGAGCTAAAATTTAATGATCATATTAAATAAATTAAAAGTTCAAAGACTATATTACATATTTGTCAAAGTTTTAAAGATCATTTGTGTTATTATCCTTTCTAATTCATTTACTTTTTAAGTTTGAAAATAAAAGCTTTTTATTTTTATATGATTTTTTTCTTATATGTATTTAGTAATTTGAAAATTAAAATATTATTTCTAAATATTCAAAAAACTTGTTGACAAAATTTTATTATTATTAAAACCTGCCATGGAGAACTTTTATAGATTATATTTTGGTGAAACCTACAATGTCATACACAATGAAGATACATAGTTTTAATTAAGTATAATACGATATAAATATCTAAAATTAGATAGACTGAGATATTACAGTTTTAAGTTGAGTCAAATATCCCAAAATGTCATAAGCTCCATTTCACAACTATTTACACTGATTAATCCATTTGGGAAAAGAATCCTAACATCAATTTGCATGGTCTTAATAATGAAATTTACTTATTTTCATGCATATGGTAATTTATAAACTAATTTTCCAATAGCAAATTTTGCTTAATTTTACCTCATACTCGTATATATTGAAATATAGTATTTGCTACGCCTTATTGTGTTGAAAATGAGCCAAGCAAATTTTTATTTTGAAGAAAATATAAAAGCATACTTTACTTTTTAGCCAATGACCCCTTAACTACCTCCATTCTGAAAAATATATTTTGATATACCTCACGACCAAAATTTTCCTTTGCAATTTACTTAGGTTTGGGCGATTCGGTTTTTTAGTTGTTATTGAGTGTTTTAGCTGGGTTTAATAATTTTGGATTAGGGGATGGGCAGTTTTAGAAAGAAAAATAGTTTTTTAGTAAGTAGGGACGTAAGAATTAATTGACGTGAATGTGTAAAGTAATCTCTAAAAATAAAATTATGCTCATTGAATGATAATGAGGTACACCTTTTTGTTTTCCATTTTATTTTTCGGTATGCTTCTACGCATGTGTACAATTGAATTTTGATAAATTAAGATGGTTGCATTCTCTACATAAGAAAATTGCCTAGCTCCAACCTACGTATAGTAAAGATCAGCTAGACACTGAGCACATGCTACACGTGCTACTTTAAAGGAGAAGTGCTGTACAAAAGTGGACTTTACTCTTTTAACACATGTCGTGTAAGTAGGAGATTTTATATAAGGATAAAGCTAAAAAGACCTAAAAGTAAGACCATCAATTTTACATTCAGACAACGAAAAGCATAGTACCAGAATTTAGTACATCTAATATAATTTTACAGGGTGCTTAGTCATAGAAATGGCGCAAATGAAGGTAATTCGTATTTCTCAATAAGCGGTGATAACTAGGGATCATCCGCTTTATTACTGCTTTATATATTATAGTTAATAACAGATAAAAAAAATATTATGGTTAATGATTTCAGTCATTCCCACTAACAAGATGGTTTGACCACTGAAATAATCATTTGATATTTCACATGTTCCAAATGGATTCATCAGTTGATTCAAGTATATTCTTATCAATGTCCATTTTTTGAAGTCACAATTTATTTCTTTATCACGTGAAACTCCATCTATATTCGGATTCATAAAATACTCTTATAATTTGTGAATCCGGTACGCATAGGTACCTAAATTTGCAAATGAAACTTGTCGCGTGCCTAATTCACATGCAAATGTCATATTGAAAGTAACTCACAAGTCATTATCGGGTGCATCGGCCCGCGACTTGGCAACGTGCATGAATCGTTCTTTAATTGAACCTCTCCGCAGGTGGCGGAGGAGGAGAGACATCAAAGCAAAACAATAACCACTGCCTAACGTGTCGATTTTTTGTTTGTTAAATTAGCAAGGAAGGACCATTCCACATTTCCAAAAATTTTCCTACGTTTGACGTCCTGCTGCTAATCTCAATTTCCAACTATATTTAGACCTTATATTTAACAGAAATGAAAATTAAAAATTAAAAAAAGAAAGTGGGGTGGTGGTCCATTTTACAAACATTGGCACTTGCCTTTTTTTTTTTTTTTTTTTTTAATGGTGAGAACAGAATAGTTAGGATCCAACTTTTAGATCACTTCATCAGTATCCAATTCCAAATTTCAAAAACGAATGGCATAGTTTCTATTTTTTTTTTCAAATAAAAAACTGATAGTTCAGTTTGCAATACATGCCATATAACTTTCCTTCTAGAAAAAGAAAAAGAAAAAAATAAGAGGGAGAATATCCAAAGCTTATTCGTAAAAGGACTTAGAAATTAGGATGAAAACTATAGAAGGGCATATTTTATTAGGTAATTCAATGCTTAAGCCAGCAATCACTAATCAGCATGGATGAGAAAAAAGATTTTTATTCGTCATATAAATAGGGGAAAATGCGTGAAAGACGCTGATGGTTAAGGATTCATATTTAGTTGTTTTTGAACTTTTGCCCATCTTTCGACTAAATCTATTCTATTATACATAGTTAAAATCAAAGTTGAGAGAATATTCACTTACGTGCTCATCGTCGTGTGACACTTAACTTTATTTTTGTGATCGTCACATGACAAGTGATGGCTCATGCATTTTTAATCCATCTTTTATTTTATCTTAATGCCTTTTTGATGACCTGAATATTTGGTGAGGTCTTGACGACCTGTTTCAAAAGTTTTATTGACCAAAATTTCGACGGAGGTCTTGTTGAATCCTACCGAGTTTAGTACTTGCGAAGTTCTCTAATTTTCAAGAACTTCTCAATAGTAGCTTTATAGTATTTATTATGGAGAGGATGGGATAGGTCTTTGATCCTTGTGATTACTTCTGGCTGGTCAAAATAAGATTGCATGGACAACTTGCATTTTGATCAATATTTACTTTTGATTCAAACATATATTGAATCCGTTTTGTATTTAATACGGATAAATGCTAAGTTGATTTAACTCATCTAATCGATCAATATTTTCGTTCAACTTTAATTATTCATTGTGAATACAAATCCTACTTTGGTTTCCATTCGCTCATAAAATTACTAGGCACTAGAATATTTTTGCAAAATGTTGGATTTGGTTCAAAAATTTTGTTGTATATAAATATATTGAGAAAACACATTGAAAAATAAGCAATGTCAATGAAGAGTATAAGTTGAAATACTTTCTCCAATTTATCCTTTTTACATTTACACTTGATAACTTGATAAGAGATTAAATCGTGATATAGTTTCTCTTAACGATTTTCTAAAATTCAAACTCGATATAAATAATATATAGTAATCAAGAGACGACATAATGTATTTGAATTTTTTTATTTAATAGAAATTAATTTCTCTAATTTATCCTTTTTTCAAGTAAGATCTTCATATTATATCTCTTTTTTTATTCTCTGAAATATAAATCAAATAAGAGATAGAAATTGATACATGTCATGTCACATGGCACACGAAAGAAAAGTGAAGTTATACACGGCAAACACTAGAGCAACCATTCTTTCAGTTCCAATTTTAACATTTAGCCAAGTCAAATTTGAAATAGATTGGATGATTCTTTTAAATCAAAATCACAAATGAAAGATCTTGAATAAACAATTAGGTGCAAGTACGATGACCTAAGTTTCTCTCCTCCTCTTTATATATAGGAGGCTCATCAATGTATCTGGACACTCTTGACAAATGGAGACACATCGAAAGTCAGGGAAATTTCTTTCTTGGAGACCGAAGCTTTTTCAATAAGGCAAAGCTCTGGTGTTTTGATTTGAGACTAAGCTATCAAGGCTCTCGAATCGTCCTCGAGAATGGAAAGAAACATATACTTTCTAGATTTGAGATTATAATTCAATATTGTACTACATTGATTGAAATTAATACAATCTGTATACATTTCTGATCTAAATTCAAATCGGAATTTTTTTTATGTGCAAAACCCATATAAAGATATGTTTATAAACATATGCTTGCTCAAAGCACAACCAATACATAGTTAAAGTTAGAGTCTAAAGAATAATAGCTCCTGCTTTGCCTTTGTGATTGTTGCATGGCAAAACACATGACATTATTAGTCACTGTGCTTTTAGTATTGGAGATTTATAGTCTCTCCATATTTTCTGCCTTGATAAAATTAATCAAATGATGTATTCGAGGGCCAAGGTGCAGACCATTGGGGTCCATCCCTGCACAAAATTGAATGGCCACGCTTGTCGTTGGCGACTGAGTTTCACCGGCAATAAGTTCAAATTTTTTTATAAAAAATATACTCTTTGATGGCTAAGGCAAAGTTAGGAAAAAAAAAGTCTAATTGCATTCCAAAGTTCCCCAGATGACATTTATTTGCCTAAGGAGCTTTGGGGCCCCAAAAGTTCTACAAATGTTGAACCAGACACATATTTTGCCTAGATCTTCAATTGTAAGGTTAGAAACCTTTTGCTTATAAATTAATCCACACACTTATATATTTTCGATGTAGGATAAGACAACTCTTTGTTTGTTTTACAAACAAACTATCAAAAAGTATAATGCCCAAGTTGGCAAGATGATGATCAAACATATTGGTCAAGTTGCTTTTGCTCAACATTGGTTAGTTGCTACTGCTTCGATGCGGTATTTTCCATACTTGTCAAGTTGAAATGAAGAGTCAATGAGTAATGGAATATCAAGAGAATCGCAGGGTTTCTCGACAACGGAAATCTAAGCGTAAGTGGCCAGATTAGTGGACTGGACGATAATACTTTGATATAGCTCACCATAATTCAAATCATGTGTCTTAATACAATCATCAATGGATCAAATCTTATTGCTTTCACGTATATATTGATAAATGACAGAGGGCTTCCGAATTCATTTTTCCTGTTTTTGTAAAATTTTATAGGACCACTACTAATTATTTTAAAAATTAAACTATTAAGGCGTGACTTAATTATTAAAAACTCCGGCACTCCTCATCACACGTAGGCGGGACTTTAGACTAAGATTAGGCGTGAAAATATACAATAAGAGACAAATAAGGAGTTTGAAAAGATTTGAACTTGAGACCTCCTACTTTGATACTATGTCAAAATCACAAATATATTTTTCTCTCTTGATTGATATCAGTACCTTTTAGTTTTGTGGGTGGGATCAAACGTTGAAATTTAATGACCTTAGAGAACATGGAACCTAAATGTTTCAATTAAGCTCACATTAATGGGTTGAATTTTCAATGCGTCGAGCCCCTCTTTGGTGGTGATTTTCGATAAGCTTCTCCCATAAGCTCTTGTCGACGGAACTCTTCGAGGGGACGAGTCAAGCTTGTCATAGTATCTGCTCTCTCTCATTCGGGTTGTACACGGATTTGAAGATAATGAACTATAGCTGGGAATAGCAGATTACCCGACTAATTGACATTGATTTCCTCTTTATAGGCTTTAATAGAGGTGAGCATGATCCGGATTGGGCCGGTCTAGTACTTAGTCCAGGGATCAATCTGCATAGTGTTGATCCCCAATTTTTAAAACCGAGACCGACTCTATTAAGCTTGGGATCAAAGATCAGACTGGCCCTATGAGTCTGGTCCGGTTCCAGAGTTAACTCGAGATCAACCAATTATTTTTTATTTTATTTTTTATATTTCTTAAAAGAACGACATACTATTTCAAATTATATATCTATCAACAATGCGACATTGAGCAATTAAACTATGAACCCCAATATAAGAAACATAAATATAAGATAAGATAATAACAAAAATTTACATTTGCTAAAAGTAACAAATCATTATAACGAACATATGAGGCAAGGGAACAAAGGTGAGTAGCAACATGAGTGAACATAGGCAAGCGAGGAAAGCAAAGAGCAGCGAGCAAGGCCGAAGCAAGTGAAGAGACTTTTTTTTATTGTCAAATTAGGTTGGGTTTCTTTTTACTTTCTGATTTACATGACAAATTCTAAGAGAAAAAAAGAGGAGGCGCGAAAATATAGAGTAGAAAAAATCATATTATATATAATATGTTAGATATATATTATATGCAGAGTTAGTCCAACCTAAATTCTCAAGACCGATGACCAATTCACACGGTGAAAGGTCTAGGAGTCTCAGGATCAAGAATCAACCCAATTCCCTTGAGAATTGAATTAGGATCAGTAGGGTTGGATTGATTCGGGGTTGGTCTAGGGTTAACCCTAGATTGATGCTCACCCCTAGACTTCAAAGTACACATGGATTTCATGAGTATACATGAAATATTCGGGTATATTGTCTTGGAATCAGATAACCAAACTTTCATTTCAATAACTCATTTTTAATTTTTAAAATTTTATAACTGATGCCCTTTGATCGAAACCATATTAATACTCTGGTGAGCTATTGATGTAGCAGACACATAGCCAATTTTTGGAAGACGAGTCATGACCACTTGGCCACGATGTCAACAATTTTGCCCTGATATC
Organism: Angophora floribunda; assembly: GCA_014182895.1. Taxonomy (NCBI): domain Eukaryota; kingdom Viridiplantae; phylum Streptophyta; class Magnoliopsida; order Myrtales; family Myrtaceae; genus Angophora; species Angophora floribunda. Next base: position 21,477,717 of record CM024708.1, on the reverse strand, counting down.
AATCAAAGTCCGATCAACGTGCATCAATTGCGAAAATTTGAAAGTCTAGTACCTTAGGTGATTGAAATTTATGTTCATTGATTTGATTGCAAATTCCACTAAAGTTCAACAACCACAAATGAGATTCACCTAGACATGAATAATAAACATGACATTGCGATCCATCACTTAAATTTTTCAGTTCAAATTACTTTTGTGAGTCGCAATTTATCATCAAATTAGCTACACATTCTAACTTTTTTTATATCAATAGCGGCGAGTATATTTCGGATTTTCCCCTTCCAGAGTAGAAATCGGAAACCAAATTAATTTACTATAGAACTAGCCTAGAGTTGAACAAGCTGGTTTTAGGCCGATTCCCGGAAGGACCGGGCACTTGTTTTTCAATTTTTTAATATTCAGTAAAATGAAAATAAATAGTTTTATTTTATTTTATTTTGCGTTCATACTTTGTCTTTGTGAGTCTTTTTTTTTACTTTGTGTTGTTAATTTGCGAACAATTTTTTTAAAAGAAAAAGGATATGCTTACCGGTTCATAGATTGTCCCTATCGAGGAAGTGGCCTGCTCGGTTCAGTTCCTCATAGAAGTGGGTTCAAGGCTCAACTCAGGGACTAAACTTGACCTAGTAGATTCTCCGGTTTTGAACTCGTGAACTTACCTAATTCTGCTTGGAACCAGCCTGGAATGGGACTTGCAAGACCTGTTTGTGGCCAGTTTCCAGAATTGAACCTGGATTGTTGCTCATATTAGTAAACAGAATAAGCATATTTAAATGCACTAGGTGTTCTTTTCCTCATTTGCCCTTTTTTTTTTTTGGTGGGAACTTCATCGTTCAGACAGGTCTTAACCAGGGGAGTGTAGATTCTGATTGGCTATGGAGTGACAGTTGACATCGCACTCTCGATGATCGTCAGAAATGTTCTCTTCGCGTTCACCTCTACATCCACTTCAATTAGACATTCTCTCAGAAGGAGGGAAAGAAGAGGAGGATAAAGAAAGAGAAGGAACAGAGAAAACGAAGTAATGGACATGTTATCTTCATCTGTATTCAGAATATATTCTTCCTTTCAAGAACTACAGGAGCCATTAGTTTAATAAGGTGGAGAAATCCATTAGTTCGGACAGATCAGATGAATATATATTCAATCTACAAGAGCCATTAGCTTGAATTTGCTGATGTAGGGTCCATAAATCTGAGATCAGGTCAGAGAATTAGAGCGAAACGTCAATGGTCAGGCAAGACCAGGTTTACCCCCGAGGAAAGGAAAGGAAAAAATATCATGGGCATCTATTCCCGAGAAACAAAAGAATAAGTAAAAACCTTGTAAAGATTATAATGACATGTTGGAAGGGAAAAAAATTGGAAGAATAAAAGCATATATGCCTTGACAGGAATAAGTAAGAATGTATAGAGACCGCAGGAATTGGAACCAAAGATAATGAAGAAAATCGATAGAAGGAATGATATGCTTTGAATTTGTAATCATTCAGGTGATTACGGAAGCGAGAGCTGCAATCAAGCGAATGTTGAATGGGAAGCCTTGCTGTACAACAACGTGATGGAATTCATCAATTTGCTGATCGCTGTGTGAGAGTTAGTGGTTTGTATTCTCACATGAAGAAAGTTTTAAGAGGTTGCTACTTGCTGTGGCATAGAAGAGTGCTATCCTTCTCGGGTTCTCAATCATTCTTGTTCAGTCTCCTTCCTTTTCCAGGCATTGTAAGGAATTCATCTCGAGGAAGTTTAGGTCTTTTTTGCCATTAACTCGAGTTATTCAGCAACCTATCTAGTTACGACAACCAAACCCCGGATTTATGTCCATTCCCTAGATCACTTACTGCACCGAAAATTGGGATTCGGAAAATCATCATATTCATGCATGGTGAAAATTCGCATCACTACATTGTATGAATTGACACAAAGTCTTAAATCTTGCAGCAAAAAAATCACTATTGTTGCAAAAATGAAAATTACAGCAACAATGATATTTCGAAGCAGCAAACGTGGTGATCGAAACATGCTTCCAAGATTCTAATTCTCCATGCATCGCAGCATTATTGAGATTAAGCATCTCCTTATCTTGAGTTTTTTTTATTTTTTTATTTTTAATATTTTTTCTTTCCTTTTTCTCCTACTTCATTTCGTTGTCTCTTCTATTATTGTAGTATTATTCTTCTTCCCCTATGCATCTACTCCTGACTACACATACTTTGCCCTCCCCTAGTTGTCCAACAACTTAGCTACAACCACTCCTTTAAATCAGTCTGTCCTTTCCAAATCTATCTCATCCACAAATTCTTTTCACGCGTCGGACCTTATATCCTCCCACCTCCTAATACTGCTAGCTCATATTCCTTCATATACATATATAACCAGAGCACACTTGTTTTGGGAAGAAACATAAGGTCCCTCTCTCATTCAGCACTCTCTATATTGGACTTTAAGTCAATCACAAATCGCCGGGAATTCAAAGCACGATTACCTGGAAACTTCAGAAGATGAAAGGGAAGAAGGGTAGTATCGAAATCAACATTCCTTCGGCTACCAAAAGGAATAACCAGCCAGGAAGCGGGAAGGAGTTCGGGTATGATGATGGGTTCTCATGCAAAGCATGGCTATGGAGGGTCTGGGAATTTTGCAAGGAAGATACCAACAGAGTGATATTTGCTCTCAAAGTTGGGCTAGCTGTTCTGCTAGTGTCCTTGCTGATATTGTTCCGCGCGCCCTATGAAATTTTCGGCACCAACATTATTTGGTCGATCCTCACTGTCGCCATCATGTTCGAATATACAGTTGGTAAGCGACAAATCATACATGCATGCATATTTTCATGCTCGTGCTACTCATAAAAAATGGAAATTAAGCTCTTGGAAGATTGCCTAATGTACATGTATGCCGCAACATCTATCACTGGCTGACCTCGCAGTTCGCATAGCAACTATGCTGTGAGCGTGCAGTGGTCGTGCCATACTTAGACTTCCTTTGACTTGTTCATCCCTTACTAAAGTTGTCTAAGCTTAAACTTCCCCGTAAAAAGAAACATAGAGAGAATGCTCGATCACTCTTTTGGTGTTGGATACGTGAGATCCTTCCCCCTATTTATTTATGAACACCTCTAATTGCAACCATAGGTCTCTACTTGATCTAATTGTCATATGTCTACTAAGTATCCCTATTAATTACAAGAATGAATTTAAGTGTACTATACCCATTATACCCTCGAAAGTATTCTCCAGCTCAAGAAAACTCTAGACCCCTAGAAGGTTCATGGCATGACCAATCATCTTGGCCACATTCTCGATGGTCGTGCCTTGGGAACCTTCGCTCCATGACAGTGACGTCCAACTTAGAACTTTTGTGAATCGAGGTTATTATAGAGAAAAAAACACGACCCCACACCCTTCAATCCAAGCTCACAAACCTTGAATCCGATGCTGAGTAATCGGGGTGGGGGTCGTCGCAGTGGGGGTCGTCGCAGTGTTCGATGGGGGCTTATCCAAAGGTAGAAGATGATATAGAGTTGGAAGAGGATCCGTGGAAAATAATGAAAGAAAAGAAAGAAAAAGGGAAAACTTAGAAAAGTAGGCAATTGTCTAATACCTTCCGGCCGAGAGGATTTGATTGCGATGACTGGACTAACACGTTAGGAAGTTCAGGCGAGAGGGCTTGATTACATTTTCACTAAAATGTTTCGGATCGAATTGATTTAATGTACTTTCAAGTAATTCTGATAGGTTTTTCAAGAAAAATTAAACATCCTTTGCTTAACTGAAACAAACAGATTAATTTTACTGATGTTGTAGGCACTAAGCAGCCGAAGTGTTAACCATACATAATGAGTTTCTGATGTATGACGTTTTCTTCTAAATTTTTCAAGGTGCTACTTTCAACCGAGGATTCAACCGGGCGCTCGGCAGCTTGCTCGCGGGCATCCTGGCCATCATGGTTACTCAGCTCGCTTTACTTGCTGGCCGGGTTGCTGAACCTTTTATAATTGGCATTAGCATTTTCTTCATTGGTATGCATCTCTGGTTTGCCACGTCAAATGTTTCAAATATGCAATTCATTGAATTTTTTTTTGTTGCCCATTTCTCGGTGCAGGAACTGTTACATCGTTCATGAAACTGTGGCCCTCGCTCGTTCCGTATGAGTATGGATTCAGGGTCATACTCTTCACCTTCTGCTTGATAATAGTATCTGGTTATAGAATGGGAAGCCCGATAAGGACGTCGATGGATAGGCTCTACTCAATTGCGATCGGAGGGTTTGTTGCGGTCATAGTGAATGTGCTTGTCCATCCGATATGGGCTGGAGAGCAGCTGCACAGGGAACTGGTCAAGAGCTTCGACTCGGTTGCTGACTCGCTAGAAGGTGAGGTTCTATCCGTTGATCTTAGAGGGCATTGGCCTTGCTTTGGACCTGTTATAATATCCTCTTAGGCCTCGCTTCTACTTTGAATATTGCCAATACTATCTCCGTATTAGAACTGAATTTCGAAAGTGACAACGTTCTATCATTTATTTAGAGTGCGTGAAGAAATATTTGGAAGACGACGGTTCAGTCCATCCAGAGTTTTCCAAGACAGTCATGGACGAATTTCCTGACGAGCCTGCTTACCGGAAATGCCGTGCAACAATGAACTCCTCTGGGAAGCTTGATTCTTTGGTTACCTTCCTAATCTAATCCATTTCTCAAATAATCTTCCTTTAATATATGTTTCAAGACCTTTTCCTATCACGATCTTTTTTTGGGGAAGATATTACGATGTTAACATTACATGAGATGTTTTCTTGCTCCAATGTTTTAGGCGATTTCAGCGAAATGGGAGCCACCTCATGGAAGATTCCGACACTTCTTCTACCCATGGTCGGAGTATGTCAAAGTTGGGGCAGTCTTGAGATACTGCGCTTATGAGGTCATGGCTCTTCACGGTGTTCTGCACTCAGAGATTCAGGTATGGTTTGTGTGTGCATACCGCGTCTCGGCTTTTTCTTTTATCCTTTCGCTTTCCAGCATCCGTGTCTTGATTACATGTTACCAGATGGAAATGGAATATACACTGTTCACTAGGGAGGAATCAGAACATAACCATCATCCTTAGGTCTAATTGTACCTTGATTGGCTAGCAGCTAGGAATCTGCAAAAAAAAACCTTGGTTTCACTGGTTTTAGTAATCCAAGACCACCAGAATTCTCAGGAAATTAACAGGAAAGAATATGCTCTTTAATAAATTTAGTTTAATTGTCAGGTTCTCCAAAACGTCTATTTGTTCCTGTTGTTTGTCTCGGTTGAGAGAGAAGAATATTGGCTTGTAACTTGTGTCATCGACAGGGACCAAAAGATTTGTGTAGTGTCGTGATCGCGTTCGCATATATTCTATGTTCTCAGCATTATCAAGGGTATTTTGCTGCAACTATTTGTAGTTATGCAAAGATTCCTCTGACCTGCTCACAAAGTCTATTCCCTAAAAAGGAGAGATCATGAAATAAAGAAGCTTGGCTTCCGGTTCTTGACATGACCCTGTAAGTAATTTTCCAAACCAAAATTGGAAAGTACTGCATCATGAATCCTGGGAATCTCAACCACGTTGTACAAGCACAGTCGAAGCATATTTTAAGATGATACTGTCCGAAAAACTAACCTTCTCGAAGCCTTGCACGTATTAAGACTTCGTTAGTATAATTTTATTTAGGAAAAATGGGAAAGCGTATGCAGAAAGGACTTTCCAAGTGTATATACAAAACATCCATCATGCAGATCATATATGTATGTGAGTGCTCAGACGCATAAAATGGGCCATTTGATAAGCTTGCGAACCGCCAACGCCTCTACAGCATACACAATTCATTTCGAACTTATATATAATTTGATATCCATTATTTAATCCAGGCTCCATACAATCTCCGGATTGCCTTCCGCTCGGAGATTCAAGACGTCGCAAGTCAAGCAGCTGAGCTGGTGAGGAGCTTAGGGAAGGACGTCAGTAGCATGAGGAGAACACTCAAGACCTCTCGGCTTAAAAGAGTTCACTCCTCTACCGAGAGGCTGCAAGGCGCTGTAGACCTGCACTCTTATCTCTTCACATCCCACATTGGCACGCCTGAACAACCATCCATCAGCAAGCCGCTCAATCCGAAGCCTGATGAAAGCTCCAGCGAACAACACTCGGGGTCTGCTGTGCAGCCCGAGACGTACCATGAGATGATGAGGAAGCAGTCAAGGAGGCTTTATTCGTGGCCATCAAGAGAAGTCGACGCGTTTGAAGAAGAGGGAGTGTTGAATATGGATTTTTTGCCGAGAATGAATGCACTCGAGAGCACTGCCTCGCTTTCCCTCGCAACATTCACGTCACTGCTCATCGAGTTCGTGGCTAGGTTAGATCATTTGGTTGAAGCAGTTGAAGAGCTCTCTAAGTTGGCCAAGTTCAAGTCCGAGCCCCTGTAATTGTGAGAGACTGAAAATGGCTTACAAAACTAATGTTCACTTCAGATAATACTGAAAAAGGATGGGGCATAGATGAAGTTTCTTGTTAAACCAGAACAACGAGCCTTCATGACCATAATACTTATATGATAATGTAATATCAGAGTACAAGAGCCAATGGATGGAACAAGTTATGATTTTTTCCTTGCTTAATTCAATCTATGTAGTGTTTTTCTGGGTGCAGAATCAAGAATCTAGTAATATCGGTTGAAGTTAAAAGTATGCCAACCATAGTTGATGAGTAACATGTCAGTTGGTAAGGTTACTAAAAACAATTCTAAACCAATTAGCCTTTTACCAATTTAATTCAACACCTTTTTAAATGTGACAATTGAATCATAAAACCTTTTTAAATATTTTCACATTTTGCTAATTAAGTCTATCCAGTTAATTTTGGCTAGAAAATGCTAATGTGGATGCCAGCTATCTTAAGTGACATTGGATGAACGGCATTGACGTAGATAATTTTAAATAATATTTTAATATTTTTTGAATTTTTTTATTAACTTTCTTTTCTTCTCTTCTTCTTCTTTTTTTTAATGAAAAGAAATTGAACAGAAACATTTTTGTGAGAAGGAAAAACAAAACTAAGATATCAAGAAGAAACTTAACAGAAACATCATTTAACATTTTAATGTTTAGGAAAAATAAATAAGGATTACTTTTAGCAACATGACTGGTGTAAAGCATTTTTCACTTACGGTCCTGAATGAAAAATAATTATCATATGCTGAAATGAACATGGTTATCAAAATTAAAACTCGAATATGTCTTAGTTATTTATTTTTCTTGTAGAAAATTTTTTTTTATACTGCCTATATACATAGAGACAGAGGACTACTAAGATTTTACATCAAATAACACTAATTCATGTGCAATAAAAGCCAAAAGAAACTGATAAAATCATCCTTATAACCAATGACTACAGATTCAAATTTCGGCTACCTAAAAGCCAAGAGAACACTTGCATATTATGAGAACCGATTAAATCAAGGCCTTTGAACTACACAAGTGGCTCTCACTCAGAGTAGTTTGTATTTGATTAATGAGATTTGAACAGTTTGTTTTGGGTTCATGAGCAGCAAATTCCTAGTTTTGAAATACACAAACTGTGAGGAAGAGAGACTAATTTGTATTTTAATGTGTAAATCAAATAGTTTTGTTGTGTATTTTGATATGTCATGAAACACTAATTGGAAAAAGTTGCATATATTATTAATGTATAGGGTATTTACTTCACCTTTTCTATTAATTCCTAAATGTAAGGCTAGCAATGTTCTAAGCCCAAATTCTTGGACCTTCGTTCGGACATCGCATTTTTTCATGATAACATATCCTTGATGGCTTGGGAGCTTTGGTTTTGTTATCATCTGCTGCAGCACGACCATCCTTTCCTTTGATGTTCCTCTCTTTATATTATTTACATGCCATGCCTGGTTTCCGCTTGTAACCAAGAAAAGAAAAGAAAGATTAAAGATAAATGAGAGAGTTGCATTGCAGGCAAAAGAAAAGACCAATCTTTCGAGTTTATCATACTTGGTTTGTAATTGTGAATGTCGTAGAATGAGAAGGAATATGATTGCTTTCTTCAGAGAGGAGATAAGGGGAACCTGTTAAGGTTTGTGTCAATGAGGGGAATCGATTCCTTGACAGTGGTGGGCTCAAAGCAAGAACAGAGCGGAAAGTTTTCCACTAGAAAGAAAGGGTCACAGGACGGAAGGTGATCTTGTCTCGTGATCATGCATCCGCATTCTTATCAACTGAACGATACAGGTGAAGTAACTGAAGTTGAGGCGGACCGCAGTAGGACACGGGCTCCCTCTCTTAGTCTGTACGCATTTGTGGTCACTTTCAGCCAGGTACTTAGGGGTGGCCAATCAACTCAAAACCAACAGGGCTTGACATGGTTTGACGCGTTTTATATAGATGAGCAGATTTTTCATACCGATGGGGCTTGGCGTGAACCGCCTCATTTTAATGTCTTAAGACAGATGAACATATTTTCAACGTATTGGATACAATGTACAAAACACGGTATTGATCGTCACACCTTAGCAGAAGGTCTTCCGATTTCATTAAGCATGTCCTCGCGAAAACTACAGCTTTGCAATTGTAACTGGAGACTGTAAAGCCACATTCACCGTAGAACTAGAAGAGTATACTTTGGAGCCAACTTTACTGAGCTTTTAGCATCATATAATCACGCACTTAAAAGTAACCAAAACACTAATTGGCAAGCACCGGTAAATCTGGACGGTGGAAAGGAGCTATATTATTGCCAAAATGTCATATGCGTTATTATGAAACACTACATAAGGACCAGAGGATAACAATATATATGTACAAGAGAATTCATGCAAACCACAATTGCCATACGCTATGCCTATATACTACTTAGCTCATAACCTCTTAGTTTTGCTCCAGGATTTCAATCGTTATGACCAAACTTACGACCTAACACAAACAAACCAGAACTGGCAGACGGAAAACACGTAGGGAAACTTCAGCGACCATAATTTGGAGGAGGGAGTGGCCTAATGTGCTTATATCCACCTTTGTGGCACCACCAATGACTTTCCTGCTTCGGTTTCATCATTCTCTAACCTTATGTCCTTGTCAGAGCCAAGAGGCATGCCACCACTGAGCATTGCCATCAGACTACCACCATGTACCCTACCTTCTGAAGCAATGGTTGACGAGGCAGAAGGGTCTTGTGCGATGGGCAATTTTGAACTGCCAGGCCCATACTGGTTCAAATCCAAATTGCTGATATTTCCAGCATCGATATTCATATCCTCAGCATTCGCAACCTCTTCCATCTCTTCAGGCTGCATGACTTTCTGGCCCTGTAATATAGGCCCCACACCGACACCCCCATGGACTCTTTTATCCTGCACCAATCCACTGTGGAGTGCACAGAGACCTGTCTTTCCCCTAGCAAAAGAGTTGCATGAACCAGTATTTTGATCCCCGAACTCGGACCCTGGCTGTCCCCAAGAGCACCTCTTCCCACCACCATGCGCCTTGCAAAAATCTGTGCTTCCTTGAGCACTCTTGTTGCACCCATGAGATTTACATCTTTTGCCCCCACCATGACGTACACAAAAATCGGTCCTACCCCTTGCACTTCTTGTGCATTCAGGCACAGCACAACGTTTCCCACCCCCATGAGCCACACAGAAATTGGTGCCGCCATGCACACTCTTGGAACAAACTCCCCCTTCTTGGAAGGCGCACCTCTTTCCCCCACCATGACCTTTGCAAAAGGGGGTGCTCCCTTCTGCACCCTTGTTGCAACCCAGGAACGTGCAGCGCTTGCCCCCACCATGAGCCTTACAAAACATAGTGCTCCCCTGTGCCCCTTTCGTGCACCCTGTATGCTGGCAGCGGCGGCCACCTCCATGCGAGATGCAAAAACCTGACAGACCTTCGGCACTCTTTGTGCAGTTCTCTTTCTGGCATCTTTTGCCTCCACCATGCCGGATACACAAGCCCGACTTCCCTCGTGCAGCTCGAGTGCAACCATCTTGGGTGCATCTCCGACCGCCACCGTGGGCAATGCAGAAATCTGTGCGCCCTTCCGCACTCTTGGTGCATCCCAGAAACTCACAACGCCGACCACCTCCATGTGCCTTGCAATACACAGTTCGGCCCTCAGCCCCCTTGTGACAGCCAGGTTTTTGACACCTTCTGCCACCTCCATGGGATATACAACGGCCTGAGGCACCTCTTGCCCCTTTCCCACATCCCTCAACCTGGCACATTTTTGAAGTACTACTTCGCTGGCCGGAGGTACAGGTGATTGAGCTCTTTGGAGTAGATATTATGCTTGAAGACAGGTCTGGAACAGCAGGGACCAAATCTGTCTTTTCAGAAACCTGGTTCTGAAAGAAGCTATTATCTTTGTTCACCTTGTGAAAAGGATCCAAATATATCCCTGATTTCCAGCAACTCGCTGTTGATCTTTCATCCAAATTTGCATATCCACCAATGAATAAGGGAATCTCCAGGCCAGAACATATTTGAGAAGAATTTGGATGAATGCAGGTTATATCAGACTCAGAAGGCCCAGTAGAGAGACTTAACTCCAGGTCAACCTTGGGCTGCAACTCCAAGGCTTTTGTATCAGGACTAGCAACTTTCTTCCTGGAAGGTGCTTTATCACTGCCAATACTCAGAGTGAAATCCAGATCAAGATCCATTGACGATTCCTCATCAGTTTCCTTAGCTGAAGATGTTGTAGTGTAGGCAGTTCCTGAACTTCCCTTGCTGTCTGAGGAACTTGAAGGCCGACCTAGCCCAAGAGATAAGGAAGAGCCAACTTGCTGGCTGATGGAGCCATCAATCATTTTCCGCTTGCGTTTGACTCCCTTAGAGGCAGACAAGAGACAAAGTGAAGCAGGGGAATCAAGTTGTAAAATGGTGTCCGTAATATATTCAACACCCGTTCCCTGGGCAGGAGGTAAATTGCCTAATGTCTTGAAGGCATTTGAAGAAGAATTGACAGCAAAACCCAAGTTCTGAAATCTAGGGTCCATGAGATGACTATTGATGTGTCTGATCTAAACAGTGTGTGGCAGCCTGCCTGATTTCTGGTGTGTCAAAATTAGCAAAAAAAGCAAAAATGTATCTACATTACATGTCCATCAGGTAGTGTATTGCACCTCCGCTAACGAAACCTGAGGTATCACAGCGATCCATTTCTTCAGATAATAATCTACACTATTGATGAGCACTTTAGACCAGCTAAGATCCTTCAAAGGAGGAGCTCAGGTTGCAAGACGAAACCAAATCCGTAGATCATCCTATAAGCAAAAAGTTGAGAGATAGAGCAAGATTGGTAAGGTGACATTAGGATGGTTGCCACATTAAAACATTAAGTAATAAAGAACCAAGCACAATATTGTTCATCTTCTTGAGTTCTTGATACATTGATAGTCATAATTTTGGAAGGCTTTAATTAGTTCACACCAAACAGCAAATTTAAGAAGTTCAGTAGTTAGAATTACTCTAGAAGAACTAAAAGCATTAATGAGAACTAAGGTAACATGTTATGGATTGACAAGCAGACCCCAACTCCTCGGCAAATCTTATACAATATTCCAATCCCACCAGTGCATTTGAAGAAACTCCATATGCTGACGAAAATGGGCAGCCCACCGTTGAGCATTCAGTATATCAAAGGAAAAAAAATGAAAAAGCCATGTTCCAACAGTGAAGCAATGACTTAAATAAGCGAAAGAAGGATTATGATTACATTGCCAGATGAAATGGAATCCCCTTTTAAAATCTCAAATATACTACCAACCACTAGCATCCGTCGTACAGCCTAAGAAACTTCAACAACATCATGGTACAGAAAACACACAAGGAAAAAAGGCAATGCAAAGACTTTCAAACAAAGACTAAACCAACCAGCCCGCCATCTAACTCCCAAGTCATTATAACAAGATCAAGCTACAAACTCTAATGATTTTGCCTACCCAATTAAAGAAAGTATCAGGATGAGATCAAAATGCAGCATGAGCTGATTCAATCAATCTAAAATTAAAATAAGAACCAAAGCCTTTAGAATAAGAAAAATGAAGGGTTACACATTAAACATTTATTTTAAGCCATGAAACACATTGGAGTGAATATAATTCACTCGCTCAACTAAAAAGAACTCTACATAGCTTTGAGCTGGAAATAATAAATCGTGACAGCCTTTCTATAGTGTTCCAGTTCAAGATCTCAATTCCACATGGTCAACTAATAACAAAAAAAAAAAGTTAAAGCAGTAATCCAAAGATCTTCAAAAAAATGAAAAAGATGACCTTATTAGTAAATCAGATAAACTTAGAGATCTCTCATAAAGTTCCAAATTGATTTCTACGATTACATCTACAAACATGCAAATTGCCATCAGTAATCAGAGAGGAACTCTTTTTTGATGACCACCCAGAAAGCACGATAAAGCAAGCAACAAAGAGGGGAAAAAAATATCTTTTCTACCACATGCAAGCTGACTGGCACAACAAAAACAGAACCAAATCAGATTAAAACATAACTGCTTCTAGACAGAGATCTCTCTTGTTGAGGTAATGCACCAATACAGAGCAGATCAAGATGAAGAGTGCAATAGAGTAAAATTTAATGAGCAACCGATGGCCCTCAATTCAGCATGAATTTTATCAAACTTCTCTTAGAGACATAACTCTTTCTTGGTCGTTAACCCCACGGACTGGTCAAAAAAGAAAATTTATCTTTCTTCAGAATTCTCAGAAAACGGGGAAAGAGAAAGAGAAGCAAAAGCAATGATCCTTGGATTGCCCAAGCACACGCATAAAGAGGTTCAAACAGAAGCATCTCAAGAACAAGCGCACACACCCCAAAAATCTACACAGAACAACTTGACCAACCCACAAAGAAATGATTAAAAAAGCAGGAAACTTTCGTCAAGACTCGCTGCTAAGCCGAAACCAAGCTGCTCCACAAGCTCCCATCGAGTCGGGAATTCCTCGTTCTCTTCCCAAAAGAGAACCAAGAATTGCCCGGAAATTCAGAAGAAACAACGAAAAAGGAAAACGATTGATCGCTTGGGGATTCGGAACAATACTAGGTCGCGATGCATCAAAACTAAACAGACGACAGAGAGTTTCAGCAGAAAGAACCTCGCAACAAGAATGGATTCGCCGTGGATTGAAGTCGGCCCCTCCTCCGGATAAAACAAGGCAGACCCAAGAATGATGACCCGAGAATGCTTCGCGCAGCCAAAAAGTCAGGTCCCTGCGATTTTTATGGGGCGCGCCGGCACCGAAGGCGGAGAGAGAGAGAGAGAGAGAGAGAGAGAGAGAGAGAGAGATGGGGGAGAACGGCGGATTTCTTGCAATGAGCCGGAAACTAGGATTCGCATGACATGTGATAAGGACATAGATCTTCCCCAACTTGGCTTTTACACAAACTTTGACTCGATTTACCTCGGTAATTCATCAATAAAAATAGATATCTCTTGCCAAAATACCGAGAGTTAAATCAAGGTAAAAATACAAACGTTATAGCCAACAGTGTATCCTTTTGACGAAATTAATCTAAAAAAATGAATGATTAAGTAAATTGAATATGCGTTCGGATCATTATGGACATTTATATATAATGTCATGCCAGTTCGTTCATATAAAACTTACACTTCGATTTTGAATTTTAATTGTCTCGATCGATTCACCTATTCTTTTTTACGTGGAGCACAACATTGATACGCTTTGACCGAATTCTAATTGTCTTGATTGATTCACTTGTTCTATTTTTACATGGAGCACATCATTGATACGCTTTGATTGAGTAAGTTGTGTTTCGTATTCTGATCGTTAGTCTTCTTCTTTTTTTTTTTCGTGGGGCCTTATGATGTGAATTACATGTGTGTTGAATAACTCTGTCTGAAGTCGAGCGAATCAAATGTCATTGTGGGAGAGAAATATGCGTGATCTCGCATCGTGCACATGGTGAGATGCCGAAAGGACGAGGTGGTCCGAGGCATTGTCGAGAGCAAAGGGAAAAAGTACAGTGATAAAAATTAAATTAAAAATGAAAATGAAAAGAGATTATTCCAGAGAAGAAGGGGGGGGAGCTTCGTCGGCGTCGGGAGGTCAAGTTCGGTGGCGTGGCGAAACGATCACGAGAAAGCCCCGAACGGCCCCTGCCCCGACACGTCACCCTCGACGTCATCATCGTCAACGCCGACTTTTGAGGAGAGGACGGTTCGGTTCGGTTCCGTCATGTGGGCCGTGGGGGGCAGCGCCTCGCCACCGTCCATGGTGCCGCGCTGTCCCCTACCCTCCGCACCGTTACGTGGGGCCCGCCGCATTGGACATTCCTCGTCAGACGGAGACGCGTAATCGGGTCTCGCGATTTTTAGGATCGTTCGATCGTTGTCGTGTGGAATTTTTCTACCCGCATGAATTAGCAAAAACCCTAATGCGACGCTTCGTCTCATCTCGACGTGGCATTACAACGTATCTTTCGAAAAAAACAAACGCATAATTGTCAAACACATACTCATCATTTTTATTAGAAATATCCAACGTCACTTGAGTTAATGCCACAGAAAACACCGAATTAAAATAATAAAAGTTTTATTTTTAAATTGCTGAGTTAAATAATATATGATATTTAATACGAAATTTTATCCTCCATTTAGCAGCTTTTCGCAATACCAATACAATTTAATAAAAATTAACAGATGGTAAATTTGTCATAAATATATTAATTTATGATTTTCGAAAGTTAAAAAATTAATTTAATATATGGATATATCCAATCGGAGGTTTTCATGATCAAAATGTTAATTTGAAATAAATTTGTTACGAATATATTAATTTGATAATTTTTGGTGATATTAATCCTTATTTATATACATTCACTCTCTTTCCACTTATTAATTTAACCTTTTGAGTTTAGACATTTTAACAAGAGATCGAAGATGCCTTCCTAAGCGTTCGAATAAGTGGACAAAGATGGGGCTTGTCTTGAGCATGGCTTTTGGAAGATATGATCAGATATGAGTTTTTTTTCTGAAATTCAACGGGGTGTCCTTTACCCCCATAAAAAGGAAAAAAAGGAAATTTCGGCGTCATCCACTTGGCAAGAAAAGGAGTGGTGCAAAGCCCAAGCTGAACCGGAACATGGACTTTCTGGCATTGCCCATCTCCAAGATCGCAAATCACATGAAAAAGAAAAATTAAAAAGCCAAAAAAAAGAAGAAAAAAAAGGGTGAAAGAATAAGTACCCTCTTATCGTTTGGCCTCCCTACCACTGAATTGCGATGCCCTCGGACAATTTAGTATGAGAATTATTGACCCGATAAAAAGGAGAATATAACGTCTTTCGCTCGTAACAATACAAGGTGCTCGGCACATCGATTCACATGAGGAGGAGGAGGAGGAGGAGGAGGACGGATGCGGGCCAACGGCAGTTAATTTTTCGGCTCGATTTGATCTGTCGTGGGGCTCGATTTCGGACGACGTGGTCGGCAACGTCGAAAGGGGGAGATTTGCATTAGGGCATTAGATCAAGGTGGGTGGGGGCGTGGCCACGAGATGTGTCGATATCATATGGATGGGACAAAAGGTTTATTATGTGCTGCCCAACTTCAATAATCCACGGCGGCATCTTTTCTTCCCTTCCCCTTTTCCCCCTCTTCGGTTTCTAAACAATATCTTCGCCATTATCTCGACGCTGTCCCCAACACGTGGTCGGACTTTTGGGCCATCGAAAAGCGGGGGCCTGGGGACAAGGGACGTGTGCTTTCTCCTTGTACTTGGTGGGAAAAAAGAGAATATGCCTTGTAATATTCACCCTCCGTTTCGGATCGCACGTGCGATGCTGCGTTCTGTTCCTTTAGGTTAGGTGGGCACTCGCATCAGTGTCATCATCGTAGCATTGTATGAAATACTCGATTTTGAAAATCCAGCTCGAGTTAATAATAGCCTGGAGAGACTTGAACGTTCAAATTGAGTCGCGTCTTGGATCGTAGATTGTTGAACTCTCGACGCGTGCTAAATCCTCATTATTTCATCTCATTGCCTGGCTAATCGATGAGGCATTGCAGCTTATGATGAACCCATGACATAAATCAAATGGGTCAACGCGAGACAGCCTCGTCTGGCAAGTGTACGATTTTCACAGTGGGCACATGTCCTCCAAAATCGAACGTGGATTATGGAGCCGACAGATTTTATATTATGCTATATTCCGTACAACATCAACTAATTGATTTCGATTCAATTATCAGATCGAGCTAACAATTATTTGGTTTTCTTGGGATGGAACGTGAACTCGACTCCGAATCTCCAGAGACAATTTTTCGAGCTGTAGATCTCTAAATCGAGATGAAATTATGCCATCGATCTCGAGGTTGTTATACCATATGGATGCCAAAGAGGACAACTGAGCTAGAGAAACTAGGTTCCGACTCGCTCTGACCCTCTTCAGAAAATCGAAAATTGACTCGAGCTCGAGTAGCTTCGTCGTGAGATTCAACATGTGAGATGCCACCTCGGAACGACATGAATTTGGTGGTGTTTCTTCTGATTGGCTTTAATTATAATTTACTAGGGGTCGGTGTTGAATCGGTCAAAGACATAATTTTTTAGGGATGTGCATAGGAATCGAAAACTGCCCAGAAATGGATTGGACCAGTCTAGAACCAATAATTGCCATGGGGACCGATTAATTTTCCAATTTCAATTTATTAGAACCGGTGAGTATTAGTCTAATTCTCAATTCCAAACGTGAAACCTCCCACCCAAATCAGACAAATACAACTATATAACTTTTTTTTTAATTTTTTTGTTTTCATATCCAAATCATGATTTCCTATTCGTCTCTAGCCTCACTCATCTGCAGCCTCACCCCCTGACTTTCACTCTCTATAGCCTCCGGCCTCATCAATCCCTCTCTAATTCTCACTCTCAATTGCCTTCGGCCTCGTTGCTCCTTCTATCACTACGTTTCCAACCTCCGACCTCATCACTTGCTCTCAAGTCCGCATCTCTCTCGTTCTACCAATCGCAACCTTAAGTCCTTTGATTCTATGAATAAATCATCATTTCCAGTGCTTGTTCCCCTGCCAAGTTAGGACAAAAACACAGGCAGGTAAAAAAGAGATTTACCTTCACCATGTTTTCTGCCGACATTCCACGGCACTTTCCCTTTGTTAGCTTCTCCAATTTTTTTCTCCTTCTCTCACGTTCCCTATAACTCTTGTCATTAAAAAATCCCGAGGGGACGTAATCTCGCTATTTAGTTCTACTTCCTCGCAGTTATTAACAGAAGCGCTAGCCGTGACTTCTAACCAACCACATTGCCACAATCTAGATGTCTCTCTCGGACCAACCCTCGCCTTTGATGATCTGAGGGGATCAAGTATGGCTATGGAACAGATCGGTTCTTGATACCGATCAAGGTGGGAACCACCAATCCCGAAATCAATCAAGCACCGCAGATCATTTCTTGAGGTGATCGAAGAAGAGAGCAGTCGATTGACTTTTGCCGACACACGATGCAATTTGCGGCATGATTGGAGCGAAGGAGAGAGAGAAAGCAGCGAACTAAAATGGAGCATTTTTCTCTCTTTTCATGGGGGGACCGATAAGAAATGTACGGACCCAAATTGGATGGCGGTAGGAAGAGGAAGCCCCCCCCCCCAAAGACTAGACGAAAGGGGGAGGAATAATAACGTGAGGCGGTCCACGAAATTCCGGTCTCCCAATTATATTCTCCTTTGAATTCTTTCCCTGTCTCATCGACGCCAATCTTTTCTCATTCCTTTTTCCTTCCGATATGCTCCCAAAAACGGGTGCCGACGGATGGCAGGGAGTCGCGCCACGTCGATCCCATCTTCGCCAACCTCCCAGATTTTTTTTTTTTTTGGGTCCCGCATCTCGGATTATCCTTCTTCGATTTCCATTCCTTGACTAGGAAAAAAAGGGATGGTGCGTGATGCGGATGTTCGGTTTATGCACTTTCTTGGATCGACAATGCTTAGATGAACAGACGAACCATGGCCCAATGGAGCGCCAACGTAAGAAGTGAAAACCCAGAAATACAAAAGCTTTCCTTCGGCCGCGTGTTTGGTTGAACTGGTTGTCGTTTTCATTTTCTCGCCCGATTTGCTACAAGGTTTGAAGGCGCCTTTAGTTGCGGCAAAGACAAAGTACTTGAATTTCGATGTGAATGCGGCGCGGCCGAAAATCATGTCGGAACTACACTGACAAAAGAATGATGAAAATCCTTGTCCCAACAGAAAGTGATGTCTAACGAAGATATGGTAGTCGACTCTTTTCACTAAGCAATTTGCCCTGCTAATTGCCCTGCGAGGATGCTTCGCGACGACTTCCTCGAAGTAGAACATGCAGGGAATCTCTAAGTCACGATCTCGAACAATGTCACGGCGGCAAAGACCAGGAAAAGAGTGCCTCCGATGTAGGCGATGGCCTGTACGGTGAAGGGAGGACAGCGAATCAAGTGAAAGGATGCATGCTCGATGAACACCCCCCTCAAGAAAATATTGCTTTAGCAGCAAAGTGAATGAGTAAATTGAGTGAGAAGTGATTTTGATTATCGTACCTTCTCAGACAAGAATGTTCCCAGCAATGAACCTCCAAGTACGGCGATCTGCAGAAAGTTTCGAGTAACAATTCACCGATCCACATCCTTAGATTCTCGATAATCTTGCACACAGTTGAAGAAGTTTCGCAAACATACAGGAATCAAAATTGTCTCCACGGCTTCATATAACCGTGCTTTGAATTTACGTTTGACCACAAACATGCATCGTGCTTTCGATTTGCGAGAATTGTATTTAGATTTATCAGATTGATCATCCTGTCGACAAGCCCTGCCAACTTGTTGCTTGTGAACTGCTAGAATCTTCACTGTTCAAATTTCTCTATATTCACCTTTTAGAAGGATATTTCTTACCGTTTCTTAAACAGATAAGAAATCACGTCGACCCTGAGGCTAGTAAGTAGAAGAAATAATTTCATCCGGAAACAAATTACCAAAGTTGCCACGCCATGTCCGGCCAAAGCTCCCCCAATGACTCCAAGAGGCGAAGAAGCTGCAGCAAGGGCTGAATTGCCAGAGAAATGTCCAATTACTAAAGAGAAAGTCATAATTCTACACTTTGAATGCGGCAAAAAATGATTTTGAGAATTGGACAATAGAATGAGTTGGAAAGGCCAGAGGTTTCATGCAGCTGTTGGGTAAGTATCAGATCATGGCAAGCTGCAAATGAATAGTAAGAGAGACAAGAAAAAGATGAACTGGACTGGCCTAATTCACGTTACTATTGGGAGCTAAAGCCTTGAAGCATGCATGCATGCATACACACGTTGGGTCGATGAGACTGACTGGACAAAGGGATGGACAGTTCGAACTTTGGACTCACCTATTGTGGAGAAAAACGACTTGTCGCCCCATTCAGCAACAAAAACTAAAACGAAAGTACTAACAACGGTACTAGCAGCTGCTATTATCCCAGCACCATTTCCCGAAAATTTTGAAACTGCTAATTCAGCCTGGTTCAAAAGAACAAAGTGATATCACCTTTAGAGAATGGAACTCCCAGAAACAGAGCAAATTCACAGGTGCAACATCGGAAAAATGCTTGACAAACTGGGAAACAAACATTCAATTCACCTCTTTCTGCTCATTGTCTGCGTTGAGACCATCACCAGAGGAGGCATCAACAAGTGTGGAAATGCCAAAATAGACCTAATATGCAGAAATTAGGGCAAAGATGCTGCTCATTTCTCAACAAAAACAGTTCTTGTTATCGATAGAAGACATTCAAACTAGCGAGAACATTGTGTATATTTCATGATATCAGCAGCAATCCAAAACTTACCAAGAGACAAACTGCAGCAATGTCATCAACAGGCAAATCATTCTCGCCAAACCTGTGATGCCGTTAGTACATGATTATACTTCTCCAGCAACATAATCAACTTCACACGATAGCTAAATGGAAAAGAGATGAGTGATCATGTGAAGTGGAAATGCATTGAGAAGCGGAAACAGAAGTACCTGAATGGAAGGATTTCATCAACATAGTGAAAGGTTCTTCCAAGAACAACAGATATTATAGTCATTATCCTGTCCAGAAGAATAAGCACTTCTTTTAATCCCAAAAGTAGAGAATTTCTATGGTCTCTTTGACATATAGCACAATTGTCATGGACTTCAGTAGTGATGGCAATCAACTGCTTTAAATAAATGAGATGTAGCTGTCATCTTCTAGTGTAATTTGTGGCTATCTATCTCAAGATACATGATCTTTTTACTGCCAATCAGTAGCATGGATCAACAAAGACACTTCTGCTTTGCCAACATTACTGAGGGCATGAACAAGCTAAGTAAGTTTCCACACGTACTACACCTATAAGACAAATAAGAGAATATCACCAACTCCAAATGGTTTGGACAGAGGCTGGCTGATTTAGGTCTAGTGCAGATGAGAGAATAACTATTTAGTTAGAGGTAGTTGCTTTTCTTACTTGCTGTTTCTTGAGTTTACTCCTTACATGTCAATTAAGAATCACAGAGCAAAAGAAAATGCAAAAGACATCTAAATCACCGTGCAGAAGCAGAGTAACATACGCAAGTGCCCCGAAAGTCCCAGTGAAGACAACGCCTGCAGAGTTTCTAGCTGCTAAAAGAGCCTGCAAAAAGCCAGAGGTATTGCACTTTAACAAAGCTACATGGGACTAAACACTTGCAAAGAGATGAGTGGAAAAAGAACAGATTATGAACAGAAAGTGAGATGGGAGAGATGTTGTGTGTGCATGTGCACATGCAAGCATGCAAGTGAGTGAGAGAGAGAGAGAGAGAGAGAGAGAGAGAGAGAGAGGGAGACTAACCTAGACAATACCTGAAATTGGCAGATTTTATCAGTTCTAGAATATATCAATCCATTTTGTTATTAACCAAGCTGTACTTAATCGATTTCTAATCCAAGAAAAGGTATCACATGTCTGGGAAAGAATTCTTTTCAGCCGAAATGTACATCGTAACAATGCTGTACTTAATTGATTTCTATAGAAAATTATGTTAAGCCTAAACAGGCCTAACAAGGAAACCTTGAAATCTCTGGTTTGTTTTAGACAAACCTCTTTCTCAGGTTCACAGACTGAGGAAAGACATATGAGAATGCCTTGCGGGAATTCCCACAGTGCTGGACATGGAAGATGTTTTCATTGGCTTATTTAACAAGCACCCTAATCAGGTCCCTTCTCTTCCTAAATCCTAAGAAAAGAAGTGCTTTACTGAGGATAGGATTTGGCATCACACCATAACGAGCAAATGAGTACCATTCATAAGTTCAACTCAGCCACTCAAGAGATAAGATTTTTGGTCTCACCGCAATAAAGAAGGTTTTATCTCCCAGCTCTGAGAAAAAGATGAGCAAGAATGCCTGCATGAAGGGAAAATGTATAAGAGCTCTCCTTTAATGTAGATGACATAATTTTATCCAAAGAATTAACTCTACTTAAACATAGTGGGTAATGCCAAATAGGAGCTTATTGGATGGTAGGTTGAGATGATTGATCCAATAACCAATTTGATCACTGAATTAAAAGGGAAATCTACACATGTCTAAAGGGAACAATTACTATGTATTTTTTTGTCAATAGTACAATGTCAAACAAACTTGTCAAATAGGAACACATTTTGAAAAGTGACAGTCATTCTTGTTGCAGCAGATGTGATATCACTTATATAACTGATCTGAAATCTGATAAGGCTCTGAATCAGTTTGTGTATTAGGAATCCTGAGATACAATTTATTTTCTAAACCCTTTGGAGCCACCAAAGCATCTCCTTATTAATAACTATGCATAAAGATAGAGCCTTTTGATATTGAAATTCAAAAGTTGAAGGGAGATTTCCCTAACTGAGGCAAAACCTGTACTAATATCACCAAGGTCCTGAAAGTAAGGGAGCGACTGCAAACCACTGGCAATGTCTCCGGCAATAGCTGGTTGGGAGCCTTGAAGCATGAGTAATCCGAAGAGAAACATTAACTTTCCCAAATTACTGAATGATGCACTTCTCAACAGAATCTCTCTAGCTGTAATATCTTGTCTGTCCAAGTTACTCATCCCCGAAAATATAGACGCAACACAAGAATCTTCCATGTTATGTAATGACTCTTCTGATGCGCTGCTATTCTCATCACTGATGTACCCTGTGGTCTGTATTGACAAGAACATCTTGAATTAAAATTTAAGTAAGATGGACAAGAAAACACATTTTCATTTGCTAAGCATGTCCATTGTAAAAAATTAGCTGAAAATCCAACTCCAAAGTAAAAATTATGCCATGCCACAAGCACGAAACGCATCGTTCCAATGCAGAGAAATCTGACAAAAGATGAATGAGCAAGGAGAACTTGCTAGCATGATTTACTGCATATTACACTCAATAATGCAGCAAAGAAAAATCATATGATCACACAGTTCAGGTCTCGAAGATTCTTACAGAGTCATCACAGTTCTCAGAAGTTCTAAGCCTAAAGTGACCAGACCAATCTTTGCAATTTTTCGCGCTCCACCCTCTCCTGTACCTACAAAAGGCATGCCAATCAGTCCATTTCAAAAGCTTCCACAGCTCTTCCCAGCTTTGCATTTGCATCATTAAATTGGATTGCCAGCATAAAAATCAAACCCCACCTCAACAATTATGAAAGAACAATCAAATATCTCAAAATCCTTACAAACTTAGGTTAGCCAACATCAAATTAAACGGACTTCGCTCTGTCACTCTGAAGATACAAAAAGAAGCACATTCATTTTTCCTATGAGTTCAATGAAGCAGAAAGATCACAATCACTTAGCAAGATTTCCAAGATGCCACCCACGCCCCCATGAAGCACAATCCTGAAGAAAGGCATTCGAAATCATAGAAAAAGCGCATGTTTCCCAGATTACCTGCAGAAAATGGGTACTGAGTCCCGAGAAGGGCGCTTGAAAGCTTGGTTCTTGAAGCGAGAATCGAGGGAGAAGAGGTAGCAGGTCGCGAGTTTCGGAGGTTTCGGAGATGGAGGCAGTGAGTGCGACTTGAGGACGCTCTCGGCGAGCGTGATGCTTCGCATTCTCTCTGCTCTTGCTCGATGTTGTTGCTCGCCTGGCCTCTGTGGTCTGAGAGAAGTTAGTTGATGAAGTTAAAGGTAAGGAGATAAGTTATCTGAATGTAGCGCCAATACGTGCTCTGCCTTTATCTGCTTCAGTTTCAACTGTCTTCTTCTTTATTTTTGAGAAAATTACAACGTGACCCTTATATTTTGGGCTTTAGATCAAAATGGCCCTTGAAGATTCTTTCGTGCCGATTTCGGAAGCAAAAGGGCTGAATACTCAAAATGCCTCTTCTTTTTTGGGAGACAATTTGAGGATTAAAATCTCTCGGGAGAACTCTTTTTGCCTCATTTTTCTCCGTAGACGTGTTGAAAGTGTATCTGATGACCCCAATGACCAGTCCTTAGTCCACATTTTTGCTAATTTCTACACTAAGTTTAGTCTTGTTACAATTGGTTTCAAAGTGTCAGTCAATCACTAATTACCTTCTGTCGACTATGGATCATTATCGATTGGTCCTTGCTCATCTTTGATGACCACAGCCATTGTTGATCGGTCTCAAATTTTCATTTGATCAGTCTTTATATTGGCCATTTGATATCTCGACATCGATTTATTTTTGTTGCCGTTGATCCATCTCGATCATCACTAGTGGATGCCGTGCGTCCTCAATGCAAAAAGGTACATGGCAATTGCAATTAAGTTCTAAAAATTGTCTTAATGATGCATTTTAGTCCTAAAAACTTTTATTTTGTACATTGTAATATTAAAACTTGTTATGGTATCCACTTAATCCTTTCGTTAGCTCCGTTAGGTTTTGATGGATTGAATGTCTTTGTGGTATATTTTTACTAACGACCGCATAAGATTATAAAAAATAAGAGAGAAAGCCACATGGCTAAAATTTACCAAGTTAATGGAATGATTCAATAAATCAAAGTTGCAAGTTTTGGAATTTAAATATATAAAACAAAAGTTTTAAGACTTATGTACATCATCATGATAAGTTTTAGGACTTAATCTATAGTTATCCCAAAAATTTATGAGACATCAGGGTTATTGAAATTATTTTGATAGGATTAGGTGCAAACCAACTAAAATAATTTATGATGGGTCAATTTGAGCTAGGACCATATAAAAATGGGCATTTCAAACATAGATATCCTACTACCCCCAAAAAAAAGAAGAAGAAGAAAACATCACATTTATTTATTTTTCGTTTGAATAAATCAATCTTGTAAACGAGTCAGGCATCTATAGCAATATGTAAAATGAACTTTGACAAGATAGTGACACCGGGTTAAAGGCATGACCATTTGAATTTGAAGCGTCTTTATTTCATCATATTATCTAAAGATGACAATTCGACAAGCATTACTCATAATTAGAAAGCTAGCGACCAACATTGCCACTTGGTGAGACATCTTCTGCTATTCTGAAACCCTAGCCATGCACGTACTCCTAAATCCTAAAATTACAAAACATAGGTGACGAGTGACTTTTTGTTTAGTTTCTAATAGCACTCATACAACTTTACATCCATCTTCAGCCGAAAATACTCATATAGAACATTAGCTTCCGACTCAAGCTCAACAATCCCTCTAGCCATGAAGAAATCTCCAGTTCCACCGACAACCGAAAGATACCTAGCTTTTGCTGGGATGAAATTGGATCCCATGACATTTATAGTGCCCTTATATTCGGCCGAGTTGAAAACCAAGGTAAATGCCATCCACGCGCTCGGTGCGGTTTTCATATGATAAAAATAAAAACCCTGAGCCCGAGCCGCTGGGGGAGAATGCAAGTTCTGGTCTTTGGTCATGGGATTGTCAAAGACAAACACCTGGCCAAAGAGAAAAGGCCCAAGCCCGGCCGGACTCGTTACGGCGGCCCCGGTCGCGTTGGCCGAGTTATTGCCCCTGAAGATCACGTCGTGCATGTGGAGCACAATGTGCTTGCATGGTTTGAGTCCTTTGGAAGGCCTAGCGAACGAAAGCTGCGAGGCAAGCGAGAGCAAGAGAAAGATGAGAAAAGAAGGCACCATATATTTTGGAAAGCTCGGCCATTGCTGTTTCTTTTCACAAGGTGGCGATGATTGGGGGGGAATACAAGTGCAGTTTCTCAGTGATCAGACCAGCTTATATAGAACTTGCGCTGCAAAAATAAGATCACGTGAGTCATGTCAAATTGTGTATTTCTTCGCTATAGCGTATCCTCGTGGTGCATCTCTGAACGCAATCGCACATGCTCAGCAACATTATTACAGTAGTTCAGCAATATAAATATATTAAGAAAATCCCCAGCAGCCCCTCCTTGGGGCTTGTTTCGCTTTTGGCTTTTACTAGACGAAAGTTGCGAGGTAATAGCAAAAACTCTTTCGAGTTCCACGTTATAACTCAGACGGAAGATTATTATATCTGCCTACTTGGCATAGCCTCTTCTAAAAAAAAGACAGGAAGTCTGCCTTGCCCTCCACCCCCATGTCTTCCTAATTTTCTGGCATATCTTTGTTTTCTCCACTGCGGAGGGAATACCTCCAAAGTTTTACGTCCCAGAGTTCAAACAAAGCAATTTAAAAACAGATTTAGGTCCAAAGGTGACGGGAGCAAGGGAAAGATAAAAAGAAGAAAATGACAATGGTAATGAGAAGCAATGCTTTGATCTGGTACAAATTTAAGAGCTTACATGCAGCAACAAAATATAGATCACGGGTCACTCCTCGGTTTTCACTTATGTCTCCTTGGTATAATACATAATTAGCAGCATTCTAGGGTTAAGCAACAATTTTTAAATACCCCCAACAACCCTCGCACGTGGCCTATTTCAGAATTTTCAGTAGATGCTAGTATACATTCTAAACTTTATAGCTTTCTGAGAAAACACACATAAAAACCCATCCTCACTGTTTTAAGCTCATATCACAATGCATCTATAATTATGCTAAGGATTTGTATTGGGTTGTAACAAGTGATTTACAGACTCACCGTTGGACAGTTCACAATGGGATAGTTCGACTTTATTATTATATTCGGACAAACATGTTATTCATCCAATGATAAAAATGTTAGTGATTTCTTACCCTTATGGTAAACTTAACAATAATCATTTTAATAAATTACACTTTTGCATCTTCAGTTAAGTTAACATTTTAAATACATTTAGAAAAGTTATCTTTTCTTCTTCCTAAATGACCCTTGTCATGGGCATGAATTCCTACAAATTAGGGATGAGTAAAAGGAACTACCCAAATCGGACTAAATCGGCCGATTCGGACGATTTTCACAAGAACCACGGTTCTCGATTCCAAGTGTGGACAAACTCAGCCAAGCCAGAGCATATATATAATGTTTCAAAACCCTAATTAGGGATTCTTTCGGGCCTTCCCTAATCCCTAATTCAAAATCAACTCTCACGCACTTATGCAATCACGCTTTCTCTGGCAACTCGTTCTCAGCACTCGCCTCTCACGACGCGAAACGCTCCTTTCACAGCCTCGCTCGCTCTACACCAGACCACTACAGGTGCTATGGCACTCCCTCTTGCAAGTCGCAAATGTCTATTGATTCTCTTCAGCGGGCTTCCCTTCTTTTATTCACGCGCACTTGCTCCTAGTAAGAAAATATGATTATTCATTCTTTCTTCTCACTTCACATCCGTCTTCTTCTAATTATTGTTGTCTGTCACTGCTTGATCCGGCATACTCTGTATGCCCCTTCTTCTCTTTTCATCGCTCACACTTCACCTGTTTCTCTAGTATGCCCTTGCACATACAACCAAGTCAGGACATGGCCGATTCTATAGACCCACTAGAAAACCAGATTGGACCTGTTGGCGCCAAAATTGACTTATTGGGCTTCAGAAATGAGCGAGATTGGTTGGGCCCAATTTATGAGAAACATTC
This sequence comes from Angophora floribunda, assembly GCA_014182895.1. Lineage (NCBI taxonomy): Eukaryota > Viridiplantae > Streptophyta > Magnoliopsida > Myrtales > Myrtaceae > Angophora > Angophora floribunda. The sequence continues at coordinate 21,450,718 of CM024708.1, read as the reverse complement.
AGACAATAGGCCGGGAAACTAGTAGTTGGCAAAGGTGTCGAGGAGTGCGACATCAGAAAACCGCTCGGGAGGAAACGAGATAAGAATAGGAGCTATTTTGAAGAATCAGCACCAATGAAAGTGCTAATAAGGTAGAGTGATTATCACTATGGTGCCAAAGCTTCCGAAATAATTCAAAATTAAAGTGGTAACTACTGAAGAGCAATTATTTGTAAGATCTCACTATAAATAGCTAAAGAGACATTTGTATAAAGGACATTTTGCCGAATCAACAATTGAGAACACATCGTTTATCTTATTATTGCACATTTACTTTCAATTGCACGTTTACTTTGTTTGATCGTGTTTGATTTTCTCTTGTTTCCCTATATTTCATTTGCTTGTGGTGTAAAAACAAGTCGCTTCATTTCTAAAACAATACAAAATTCATATCAAACAATAAATCCGAAGCCCTATTTTTCGGTGAAAGATATTTGTCAAAAAACCCTTTCTAGGCGAATAGGACCAATAGTCTGATTTCTAATTTTTGAAACTAACCCTTCATGGGCGGATTTTGGATCTAATATAAAAAACGGCATTCCCTAAAACCGATCGCCTCTACTCTAAACTCCAAAAGAGTCTCCCCATTAAAATAAAAATAATAAAAAATCCTAATCTTAATTGGCGAACCTAGCTTCAGCTGTCATTTCGTACAGCTCCACCAATCGTTATCCTAACCACCGCATCGATTCTATTTCTGGAGGTCCACCCTCTAGATACAAAGATGATGCCTCTGCCATTGGTGATAAGCCTGACGCCGGTACCGCGCTTAGAGAGAAAAAGAAGAGAAGGTTGGGGGGGCGGACTCCATCGCTGAGGCGGCACGAAGGTGATGCCGAGGACTCGATGACTGGATACGGCGGTCGAAGGTGGTGGGGGCAGCGTCCATAGGCAGGGGTGGTGGAGGGTGGAAGAAACTAAGTCTTGTGGGTGTATGGGAATAGGAACGGACATCAGGACGAAGGAAGGTTTGCATTGATTGAGGGAAGGGCAGCTTGGTCTTTTTCGCTGTGAAATTTTGTGGGAGGACGTGAAGTGGTATTTTGAAAATTAGAAGATATGAAGTGGTATTTAGGTCAAAAGTGAGAGCGTATCTAGATATTTTCCCTAACTTTTATCGTCTAGTATGTAAGAACAGGATCAAGCAAATCGCAACCACCAGCCAGGCAGCCAGTGAGGGGGATAACATAGAGGCATATGCAGTGTGATAAACTATCAATTTCTGGTGGATTATTCCTAACTTAGTAAGGATGGAACTTTTCTAAAATTAGTAAAATCAATATATGCCTCACATTTATTTGGCTTGATGGACCGAGTACACATGCAAAAATATATAATTCCTGCGATTAGGGAGCACCACTGCCTCCTCCACTTGCCACTAGGGGGGAAAGAAGACGTTTGTCAGGTGGAGTCAATCTAGGAGGACTGAAATTAAACTCTTTCGTTTCTGATAATTGAGGACATTAAGGAATTGACAACAGAGAATGTTTCGGACTTGACTGATGCATCTTAGTCTTAAAGTTATCGTAATGATACATGTTAATCCTAAAACATTTTATTTCTTCCATTTAAATTTGAAACTTGTCATAATGTCCACTTTAGTCCTTTTGTTAGCTTCGGTAGGTTTAAATATATGCACATCTACATGTCTTTTCTTATGGGATCGCCATTAAGATTGAAAAGAATAATAAAAAAGCCATGTGGCAATTTGCGTCCGCTTAAAACTTACTAAGTTAATGGAAGGATTCAAATATATCAAGATTGCAAGTTCTTGGATTTAAATACAAAATATTAAAAGTTTTAGAACTCGAATACATTATTATGATAAGTTTTAGGACTTATATTATGATTGTCTCAAAAGATGTAAAATATTTCATACTAAATCATATAGCTTTTGAGGAGACATTTTGAAATAGAATTAAGGTATTTTAAACGGATAAGTCGTACTAAAACACCCCATGATAAAATACTACATTCTCCTCGTGAATAAATTGACCTTGTGAATGACACCAGCTCAAAGGCCTGCCCATTTGAAGCATCTTTATTTCATCATATATCTGAAGATACAAAATTTGACAAGCATTATTTGGAAAGCTACTGACCAACATTGCAACTTGAAGAGACATCACATCCTATTCCAATAACCTATTCGCACACTTCCTCCTAAATTCTAAAATTACGTTGCTTACGTGACTAGTGACCTTTTTTAGTTCCTAATAGCACTCATACAACTTAACATCCATCTTCAGTCGAAAATATACATGTGGAACAAAACCATCTTCCTCAATCTCTAGAATCCCTCTCGTCATGAAAAAATCCCCGGTTCCACCGACAACCAAGAGATACCTAGTCTTTGCTGGGATAAAATTGGTTCCCATGACATTTATGGTGCCCTTATACTCGATCGAATTGAAAATCAAGGTAAAGGCCATCCATATGCTTGGAATAGTTTTCATATGGTAAAAATAAAAACCCTGAGCCCGAGCTGCCGGAGGAGATAGCAGGTTCTGATCTTTGGTCATCGGATCGTCGAAGATGAATGCCTGGCCAAAGAAAAAATGCCCAAGCCCAGCTGGACTCGTTACCGCTGCCCCTGTTGCATTGGCCGAGTTATTGCCATTGAAGATCACTTGATGCATGTGGAGCACAATGTGCTTGCATGGTTTGAGTTCTTTGGAAGGCCTAGCTGATGAAAGTTGTGTGGCAAGTGAGAGAAGAGAAAGATGAGGAAGAAGTAAACACCATGAGTTTTCGAAAGCTCTACCATTTTGCGTTTCTTTTACAAGTGAGGATTGTGGTGAATACAATTGCTCAGTGATCAGCTTATATAGAACTTACTGTGCAAATCGAGATCACGTGAGTGATGTCAAGTTGCATATTTCTTTGCTACAATATATCATCTCCCAATGAAATCGCACATATTTAGAGGCTATACATTCTAGATTTCCTCAACCACTCCTCAACCGCCCCTGCTTGTGGCTTGTTTCGCTTTCGGCTTTATTAGAGGCTGTCATTTTTTCTTTTCCCTCTTGCCAAGAATCCTCCCTTTATATCCATTCAGCAATCTGAGCTAAATCCAAAGTAATTTATGACCGGACAGACTTAAATGCAATTTATATGGACATACTATTACTAAATGAAAAACATTCCTCATGCCTATACTGCAAATGCAACGCCGCTGATGATATTTTTTTTAGGAATCGGAGCTGACTCTTAATTTTCTATATGACAAATGATTAATTATGATGACCAAAATTTAGGTGTTGGAAGTGTGCATCCGCAAGAATTGAGCAAGTTAAAAGTCTTGGTACACATGTAATTGCCTGCTTCAGAAGACACAGAAGCTCCATCCAGATGACGCATGAGTCCTGGAGGAGACTTCGAATGTCCATACTAGAGAAATTTGCCGAAAAAGTGTGTTGTCGTCCCACAATTGTTTCCACTTCACAAATTCGATGACCAGATTGTGATAAAAGACCCGGGGGTTGTTCGAGGATCATACTGTGATAAAGATAAAGGTGCTACTTTAGATGTTCTGATAATCTTAACACAAGGCAAAAGATTGCAATGTTCCCATAACGACGACGATAAATTAAGACCATATCGGAACCAGAAAATTCAGATGGGTACTTTATTTGAACCATTCAGCTGCCTCAGTCTGAAATGTCGCGATTACTCTAGCCATGAAAAATTCGCCCGTGCCCCGGACGACAGAGAGATACCTAGTCTTCTCCATCATCATGTCTACCCCCATAATGTTCATCGTGCCCTTGTACTGGGTCAAGTTGAACACCAATGTATATGCGAACCCAGCGTTGTAAGCGGTCTTCATGTCTTAGAAGTAGAAAGCTTGAGCCGGTGCCACCAGAATCGAGTGTAGGTGCTGGTCTTTTGTGACAGGGTCGTCGAACACGACCATCGGAGCTTGCTCGAAGAGCCCAATTGGCTTGGTCACCACCGGGGACGTCAGGTTGCCCGTATTGTTGCTTCCAAAGAGGATGTTGTGGTAGTACAGGATTAGACTTTTTCATGATTAACTCTTTTTCTTTTTTATTTATCGATTTCTACTTGACTCTTACTCTAACTCTAACTCTTACTCTTGAACTTTTGTCTTACCTCATTACAATACATTTAAGTTAAAATCCATACCTAAAACTACATCATCCCTATCCCCACTTTCCTAAAAAAGTGAGGATTCGAACTCCCCACTTTCCCTTTTCCATAAAAAGGGGCATGATTCACTCTTTTTGAATGGTGTTCTCGTAGCAAAAATAGGTGCAACTATAATCAGGACAAGGAAGAAGAAGAGGCATTTCACTACGAACATCCTCATACTGTTTTTGCTTGATGTCTTGGTGACGATGAGCATGAGCACCTCAATTTTCAACTTATATAGGAGTTATGAGCGAATTTGTTTATTATTGTCTCTAGTTCATAAATATTCCCAAATGAGAGATCACATAGATAATAACTTGTATATAATCCAAGAATGCACGAATTGTATGATGCAAAGTTGATCACTTTTGGGGTTTGCTTCATGTGGTTGGTGGGGAGTACGACAGAGTGGCAGCTTTATTCCTCACATTTAGCTAAGTTTTTTACTCCCATTTCAATTTTGTTAATTAAGGTTGTAACTTCTTTTATATTTCATTCGAATAGAGTAGCAAAGCAATACTGGCTTGTTTCGACATTGGGCTTTATTAGACGTTAGCATATAAAGTAATAGTTTGTAAGACGCAGATAAGACCGAACCACCGGCCAGTGAAATTTGTGAGGCAATAGAGAACAAGGGTGACAATGATTAGTTTCTATTGAGGTTACAATACAAAAATATATCGCGTGGGTGACGCCATGAGTTTCACTTATATTGCTTTGCTTATAAACATACTCATGATGCCCAACCTTAATGAAATCCCACGTGTATCTATTTACCATTATAAGGTTAAGCTACAATTTTAAATGCCCCCAACAACCCACTCTCGTGGCCTGTTTTGGATTTTAAAGTCAATGCTTGCGTATATTATGAGCTTTATAGCTTTCTAGCAATTACACTAAAAATCATTTTTAAGCTCATATTTCATCCTCTATTTTACATACAACTTTCTTGAAGTTTACTGTCAATGTAAGAAATAATTTACACAGTCATGATTGAATGGTTCACATGTGAAAAAATTCGATTATAAAACTAACTTTGAACACACGTGTCATTCATTCAACGATGAATATGTAAATGATTTCTTACACTAGCGATATGCCTAACAAAAATCCTCTAACAAAATTACACTTTGCATCCTAGGAGTTCTTCCTGGAAAACAAACAACACCTTCAAATCATTTTATTTTATCGAAAGCAAATATTTCATTAAAATCTCAAGATAATACGTGAGAAGTTCAAAATAAAGCAAATCCCAAACAACAAAGTAGAATAATAAAGCACAAATTTTTGTAATCAGCACATTCTTATGCCACAAGAACAAATCTGTCTCAACAACTGGTCACCGAATTTCACATCATCATAAGTGATGAAAACAATCTGCAATCTCGTTCGCCAATAACTACGGCTTGCCCAATGGGTGGTGCACACTTAGGCTTAGCATCCTCAATATCATCACTGTACAGAGATATCAAAAATATGTTAAATAGGCTCCAAAAACTAGATCTAGATCTAGAGAGGTTGAATGAGTATAAAATCGCCATTAAGGAACTCACTAATCTAAATATAGATTAGGAGATGAGAGCTTCCAAAACTCGGAGAAATCATCCAGCACAATATGAACTAATCGTATTTCTCCTCAATCCCATCAGACTTCCTGGTTTGGGGAATTTGGAGTAGTGGGTTGATTCCTAACGATGGAAGTGGAAGATATGCCCGGCGAGTAGAGAAGAGCATTAGCAGCGAGTAAAGGAAGAAAAAAAACACAAAAACTAGATAAAAACAATAAAATGCTTTCAGATCAAATCGGAAGAGAAAATTTCAATTTGAATTCAGAAGCTTGGAGTGGAAGAGAAAAAGGGGACTAAGAGAAAGGTGGATGAGAAGAGAAACCGATTAGGGCTTTGCGTTAAGGAGGCTTAGTCCACCTTCCATTAGGTGACCTTAGTCACAAAACCATCTTTGCTTCTTCCTAAACTGCCCCATTATAATTTTGAATTTATCTAAAACTCCCCAAGAATCCTCCCTTTAAACCCATTAAGCATTCTAAGCTAAATCCAAAGTAATTTATGACCGGACAGACTTAAATGCAATTTATATGGACATATTATCACTGAATGAAAAACATTCTTAATGCCTATACTGCAAATGCACACTACGTCAATGATATTTTTATTTAGGGATTGGGGTCAACTCTTAATTTTGTATATGATAAATGATTAGTTATGATGATCAAATTATAAGTGTCGAAAGTGTGCATCTGCGATAATTGATCAACATAAAAAGTTCTAGTACACATGTTGAATTGCCTACTTTAGAAGACATAGAAGCTCCATCTAGATGACCCATGAGTCAACCTCGAATGTCCACACTAGAGAATTTTGGCAAAAAAGTGTGTTGAGGCCCCCATAATTGTTTCCTTGGCAAAAATTATCCAAAAAATCATAAATCTATTAAACTTTTGCCAATTCAGTTATAAATATTTTCACTTTTTGTTAATTGAGTCTATTTGGTCAATTTTGGCCATGTGGATACCAGTTATGCCACGTAGGATAGCCAATGCTAATATAGATAATTTTTAATTATATTTTAAAAATGTTTTCTAATTTTTTTTCTTCTTTCATTTGCCAATGACCAACCACCCACCATGGCCGAGCTAGCAAGGCAAGGGTCGCCGTGACCTACCATAGTTGAGGCGTGGTGAGTTGAGGGTGAGCAAGCTCCAACGAGGGCTTCCCTCACCAAATCCGGTAAGGCTGCCCTAGCCTGGGTGAAGGTCGGCCTCACCTAGCTTTAAGCCTTAACAAGCTCCCCTTGTTAAGGTTTGTCCTCTCCTAATTGGGCCTCACCCGTGGCGAGTGAGGCCAACCTACTCGACCATAGCCTATGGCTAGCTCCTGACAAATGGAAGATAAAGAGGAAAATTTTTTATTAAAAATTAGAAAATTATTAAAAATTATCCACTTCAACACTAGTCATGTCATGTAAGATGGTCGACATTTGCATCAGTCAATTCCAGTCAAATTAGGTTGGATGGACTCAATTGGCAAAATGTAAAATAGTTAGGACTGAATTAGTAAAATTGAAAAGTTTATAATTGAATTAGCAAGATTATAATAATTTTAGGATTTTTTGAACAATTTTCCTTGTTTCATTTTCACGAATTTGAGGATCATATTGTGATAGTCATTTATTAATTGAGGGAGCTTGGAGTGGAAGAGAAAAAGGAATTTTATGTTTAAGAAGATTATAATGCGACCCTTATATTTTGGGCTTTAGATCAAAATGGCCCCTGAAGATTCTTTGTGAATAAATCAATCTTGTAAATAAGTCGTGTATCTATAGCAGCATGTAAAATGGATGTTGACAGAACAGTGACGCTGAGTTAAAGGCTTGACCATTTGAAGGTCTTTATTTCATCATATTATTTGAAGATAGCAATTCGACAGGCATTATTTGAAAAGCTAGTGGCCAACGTGGCAACTTGAAGAGACATCCTCTGCTATTCATAAACCCTGGCCACGCTTTTCGTAGTTCATACTAAATCATAAAATTACAAAGTATATATGACTACTAAGTTTTTTTAAGTTCCTAGTAGCACTCATACAACTTAACATTCATCTTCAATTGAAAATACTCATATGGAATAGCAGCATCTGTCTTGATCTCAAGAATCCCTCTCGCCATGAAGAAATCCCCCGTTCCACCGACGACTGAGAGACTCCTGGTCTTTGCTGGGATAAAGTTGGATCCCATGACATCTATGGTGCCCTTATGCTCGGTTGAATTGAAAACCAAAGTAAAGGCCATCCAAACGCTATAATTAGTTTTCATATGGTAAAAATAGAAACCCTGAGCTTGAGCCACCGGAGGAGATAGTAGGTTCTGGTCTTTGGTCATGGGATTGTCAAAGACGTATACCTGACCGAAGAAGAAATCCCCAAGCCCAACCGGACTCGTCACAGCCGCCCCGGTTGCGTCGGCATAGTTACTGCCGTTGAAGATCACGCCACGCATGTGGAGCACAATGTGCTTGCATGGTTTGAGTTCTTTGGAAGGCCTAGCTGATGAAAGTTGTGAGGCGAGTGAGAGCAAGAGAAAGATGAGGAAGAAGTAGACACCGTGGTTTTTCGAAAGCTCTACCATTTTGCGTTTCTTTTACAAGGCAGTGAGGATCCTGGTGAATACAATTGCCCAGTGATCTGCTTATATATAACTTACCGTGCAAATATAGATCATGCGAGTCATGTCAAGTTGCATATTTCTTTGATAAAATATATCCTCTCCCAACGAAATCGCACGTGGTTAGGGACCTCACCGTAGCAGATTAGCTATACATTCTAAATTTCACCAACCGCCCCCTCTTGTGGCTTGTTTCGCTTTTGGTTTTATTAGACGCTGTCAGTTTTTTCGCCCCCTATCCTTTCCTTCATTTTTTACGAGAAGAATGACTTTGATTAATGATTAATTTATGTAAAGCTTACAGTACACACACATATGTATTTATAGGCCAGATTCCACGAGTTTAATTTATATTTCTTTGCTATAAGGTCAAGCAACAATTTTAAATAATTCTAACAACCCATCCTCGCGACCTGTTTCAGACTTTTTTTAGTAGACACTGATATATGTTATGAACTATGTAACTTTCCTGGAAAGTACGCTAGAAACCATGTCCCTTTTCAAGCTGATGCCACTTTGCATCCTCTCTTTTACAAAGGATTTTTATTAAATTTACTGCAGGTATAAAAAACAATTTAGGCACCTGACATTAAATGGTTCACGTGTAAAAGAATTCGACTACAAAACTAACTCTAAACACACGTCATTCATCCAATACAAATGAATAAATAATTTCTTACCATGATGGGCATTTAATAATAATCATTTTACAAAATTACACTTTACATCCTGAAGTTTTCATGTTGGGCAACAGATTGAACCTTCCATTGGTTGACATCTTATATTTATTCACCAATTCTCTTTTCTTCTTCCTAAATCACCGGTTCTAAATTTCTTTAAACTCCAAAAAAATCCTCCTTATCAGAAAATCCTAATCCCAACCGGCCAGCCTAGCTTTAGCTTCCCCTTCTCGCCACCGTTGCAACTGCCATCGTACTACTCGTTGTAGCTTATATTTGCCGGCAAGACCCCAAGGCCCATTGGAGCCTTTTCAAGCCTTGTTAACGTGGAACCATCGGGTAATTCATCAAATCTTAAGGTAAGGACCCCTAGTTGCTCATTATTAAAGCCTTTCCAAGCCCTATTACCGTGGAACCATTAAGTAATTCATCAAATCCTAAGGTGAGGTCCTACTAACAAGGACCCATCAAGCAAGTTGTTGAATTCTAGGGCGAGGCTCATTATTGAAGCCTTTTCGAGCCCCACTAGCAAGGACCCATTAGGCAATTCTATTAATCCTAGGACGAGGACCCCTAGGTGCTTATTGTGGAGCTTTTTCAAGCCTTGTTAGTGAGAACCCTATAGGCAATTTATCCAATTCTGGGGGAGGACCCCTAGTTGCTCATTGTTGGAGCCTTTTCAAGCCTTGTTGGAGAGGACCCATCTAGCAATTCGTTAAATTCTAGGGTGAGGACCCCTAGGTGCTCATCGTGGAGTCTTTTTAAGCCTTGCTGGTGAAGACCCACTAGGCCATTTGTCAAATCCTTCAGCAAGGACCCTTAAGGTGCTCATTGTGGAGTTTTTTTTGGTCAAAACCCATTTTTACACGATAAGACATCTTTTTTGGTTAAAGTCCGTTGTTACGCCCATAGTAAGACACTTTCAAATAAAATGATTCTCCTATAGGGTGAGTATCCTTAAAACAATAACAAAAATCAAAAAGTAAAAAAAAAACACAAAAGAAAAAAAAAGGGTCCAAGAAGATGAGAGGGAAGCAATTAGAAATATTTCAAATGACTTCAAGATCCGAGATAAGTAACTTCAAGTATGTTTTTATTTTTGCATTAACATGCATCATGATATATCACATTTTGGAAAATGGATCCATCCTAACTAAACGTCATTCTTTGCTCATGCATCAGCAAAATTTAGGTATCAATTTGTCTTTGAATATGACCTATGTGAGCTCACCTTTAAAGAGAGATAGTTGTTGACACTTAAATTTTTCTTCTTCATTTAGGATTTAATAGCATAGAAAATTATGGGTTAATTCTAAACTCCTAAACAAAAATAATTTTCATTAAATTTCACAGCATATAAGGTGCGTTTGGTACAGCATTTGCAAGGGGCTTTCAGTCCAATGCAAATGCTGAAAGCCCAAAACTACTTGGGAAAATGCAATTGTGTTTGGTAAAAAAATTTTACAAATGGACTTTGAGTTGAATGTGCGTTTGGTAAAAAAAACTTTCACAATGGACTTTGATGGGTATAATGGGTATATATATATATATTTTTTTAAATGACCTAAACCCTTCGCCGGCGAGCCAGATCTGGCGCCGGCGGCCGTCGGGCGAGGTCGCCCGAGGTCGGGCGACCTCCGCGAGGGTCGCGCGACCCGCCGAGGGCCGCCGGAGGTCGCCCAACCTCGGGCGACCCGGGGGCCGCACGACCCGGGCGACCACCGCCCGGGTCTCGCGACCGCAGCGGCCCTCGCCCGGGTCTCGCGACGACGGCCGGTGGTCGCGCGACCCTCGCGAGACCCAGCGAGGGCCGCTGCGGCCACGAGACCCGGCGGTGGTCGCGAGACCCAGCGAGGGCCGCTGCGGCCACGAGACCCGGCGGCGGTCGCCTAGGTCGCGCGGCCCCCGGGTCGCCCGAGGTCGGGCAACCTCCGGCGGCCTCGGTTGGGTCGCGCGACCCTATCGCGGCCCTCGCCTGGGTCTCGCGAGGGTCGCGCGACCATCGGCCGCCGTCGCGAGACCTAGGCGAGGGTCGCCTGGGTCGCGCAGCCCCTCGGTCGCCCGAGGTCGGGCGACCTCCGGCGGCCCTCGGCTAGGTCGCGCGGCCCCTGGGTTGCCCGAGGTCGGGCGACCTTCGGCGGCCCTCGGCTGGGTCGCGCGACCCTCGCCGGAGGTCGCCCGACGGCCGTAGCCCTTCGCCGGTCAATGATATTTTTATTTAGGGATTGGGGCCAACTCTTAATTTTGTATATGATAAATGACTAGTTATGATGATCAAATTATAGGTGTCGAAAGTGTGCATCTACGATAATTGATCAACATAAAAAGTTCTAGTACACATGTTGAATTGCCTACTTTAGAAGACATAGAAGCTCCATCTACATGACCCATGAGTCAACCTCGAATGTCCACACTAGAGAATTTTGGCAAAAAAGTGTGTTGTGGCCCCATAATTGTTTCCTTGGCAAAAATTATCCAAAAAATCTTAAATCTATTAGACTTTTTCCAATTCAGTCATAAATATTTTCACTTTTTATCAACTGAATCTATTTGGTCAATTTTGGCCATGTGGATACCAGTCGTGTCACATAGGATAGCCAATGATAATATAAACAATTTTTAATAATATTTTTAAAAATTTTCTAATTTTTTCTGATTTTTTTCTTCTTTCATTTGCTAATGGCCAACCACCCACCATGGCTGAGCTAGCAAGGCAAGGGTCGCCCTCACCTACCATAGTTGAGGCGTGGTGGGTTGATGGTGAGCAAGCCCCAACAAGGGCTTCCCTCGCCAAATCCGGCAAGGTTGCCCTAGCTTGGGTGAGGGTCGGCCTCACCTAGCCTAGGCAAAGGCTCCCCTCGTTAAGGCTTGCCTTCTCCCAACCGGGCCTCACCTGTGGCGAGTGAGGCCAGCCTACTCAACCATAGCCTATGGCTAACTTCTGACAATCGGAAGAAAAAAAGGAAAAAAAATACAAATTATTAAAAATTATCCACTTTAGCAGCAATAATGTCATGTAAGATGGTCGGCATCTGCAAAAGCCAATTCCAGTCAAAATAGGTCGGATGGACTCAATTGGCAAAATATAAAATAATTTAGGACTGAAGTAACAAAATTGAAAAGTTTATGATTAAATTGGCGAAATTATAATAAGTTTAGGATTTTTTGAACAATTTTCCTTATTTCATTTTCATGAATTTGAGGACCATATTGTGATAGGCATTTATTAATTGAGGGAGCTTGGAGTAGAAGAGAAAAAGAAATTTTATTTTTAAGAAGATTATAATGCGACCCTTATATTTTGGGCTTTAGATCAAAATGGCCCCTAAAGATTCTTTGTGAATAAATCAATCTTGTAAATAAGTTGTGTATCTATAGCAGCATGTAAAATGGATGTTGACAGAACAGTGACACTGAGTTAGGGCATGCATGGTAACACTCACGGGAACAACTATTTCTGTTCTTTTGTTCCTAGGAGCGGATTTGGAATAGAAATGCGTTCGGTAAATTTTTTGTTTTGTTCCCCGGAATAGGGTTGGAGTAGAAACCAGAAACAAAAAAAAGTTGCTTCTTACTCTCGGGAACAATTCTGATAATCAATTTTTTTCTCTTTTCTATCTTCTCTTTTTTTCCCTTCTCTTTTTTCTCTTTTTTTCCCTTCTCTTTCTTCTTCTTCTTCTTCTTCCTCTTCCTCCTCCCACCCCATCGCCACTGCCGGCGAGCTTGTCGGTGCCTCGCCAAGCCAGGGCGAAGTCTAGCAAGTTCGCCGAACCTTGCTCGGCCACCGGCAAGGCTCAACCTCGCCTCGCAAATCTAGGCGAGGCCAAGCCTCACCCGGCCGCCACTAGCGAGGCTCGAGCCTCGTTGGCCAGCACGAGCCTCGGCCTCGCAAATCTGGGCGAGGCTTGGCCGCCACCGGCAAGGCTTGAGCCTCATGCCGCGTGGGCAAGGTCCAACAAGCTCGCCCAGCCTCTCGCCGAGCACCACCAATGGCAACGGCTAAGAGGAAGAATGGGAGAAAAAAGAAAAAAGAAAAAAAATTATAACAGAAAATACAAAAAAAATTAAAAGAATCAAAAGATTAAAATTTTTACCAAACGCATTTCTGTTCCCGAAGAAAAAAATTTGGACAGTTACCAAACGCCTTCAAATGCTCAGAAATTGTTATCGGGAACAAAATAAAAGAAAATCATTTTTTAGCAGAAATTGTTCCCGAGAACAGAAACGTTGTCATGCATGCCCTTAAAGGCCTGACCATCTGAAGCGTCTGTTGCGACCTTTCCAAAGGTGAATCACCATGGGAAGACTAATGGATTACTAAGTCCGAAAACTTAATGCGAACTCTCCCAAGCCCTACCAACCACAACTTGGTACTCAAAATTTAACCTTGTTAATTATGCAATTTTATTCAATTAGGATTGATTAGAAACCCAAGTAAAGTATGGGAGAATACTTTACTACTGCGAACCAGAGATTCAATAGGTTCAGGGACATGATTACGCTAAGTTAAACTAGAACCCTTTCGATACCATTTCTCTATAAGTTTCAAAAACATTTTTTTTTGCAAGCAGTCTTGGTTAATTTTAACCTAAGCCACTAACATGGAAACGAGTGGTTATGCGAATCACGATCAATTACATTCAATAGGTCCAGAAGAATAAACGTAAAACTCATGATCAACCTTAAAGCAAAATAAGCTATAACTAAAAATGCATACTTTAAACATAATTTCTAAATGGGATGTCATCTAATTTTTTTAAAAATTAATTATGTATGACCTTAATCTAGATTTAACATGCATGATTCTTAATCTAACGACATATGAGGCCTAGCTCTAATGACATACGTTAATTGAAAACTATTGTAACATGTATGCAATCTATGACACTAAATATGCACGTGCTACATGATGTGGGATGAATGATGTATTTTGCCATATGTATAAGCATGATCTTTCTTTTTTTTCATTTTTAAAAATCAAAATCTGAAACTAAGCTAAGCCTAACTAGAAAATTTCATCTAAAAATATTATATAAATCTAAGATGCAACATAGCTACCACATGATCATGCAATCAAATTACCACACAATGCAATGTGAATTTTTTTTTTTTTTATTATTGAGAAAATTAGCTAATGTAGAATCAACACGAGCAACAGACATAACCATATGATCATGCAATACATCACGACCCAAGATAGAATATTTTTTATTATTATGATCCCCAACACAACAATTTTCCTAATTGGATAATACCTAACAAACCACCAATCACAATAAGAACCAAACAATTGTAAAACTAAATAAGAGAATGACCAAATTAATTTTGGTTAAAGAAAACTACCTGGTTCAAAAGAGAATTATCTTCAAGAATGCGACTAAGGGTGCGTTTATTTCAATAAAGATAGTTTTCCGGAAAGTATTTTCCGGACTTTTTACTATTTGTTTTTCCAAAAACGATTTGGTCAATGGAAAATACTTTCCAGTCAACATAAATATTATGTATTATTTTGGGAAAATGAATTCTTGTGCATAGGAAGGGGAAAACACTTTCCCTCTTTATCAGGTCTTTAGGTCATTATCTTTTTATTATGTCATCTCTATCCCTTTTTTTTACTCTCCAAAATCTCTTATTCTTTTTTTTACACTAGTGTTAATTGTTAGTTTAAATGTTATTCAATCATTTTATAAATGCGAGCCAAACACCTGAAAACATTTTCAATCACATATCATCAAACACGAAAAAACTAATCATTCTTAGAAAACATTTTCCAAAAATTGTACGATTTTTGCGAAACAAACAAAAAGAAATGGTGCCAAGATTCCAATGATGAGTTCCCAATTAGCGTGGGAATTCGGCTACGAGGACAAGACCGCAAGGTAGACCTTCTCAAACAACAAGTAACCTTTTTGAGTCCTCTCACTCACTTTCTGAATCTTCACTTTCACTCTTTCATTTGCACGAGTCTTCCACACTCACTTTTCGAGCCTTCCTTCTCTTCAATTTTCCCCACTTTTCACTCGTTTTTTTTCGGAATCTTCCCACATTTCAGCCGTCTCCACTTTCACTCCTCTCCATTTCTCTTCTCACCTTTCTCACGTCCCTTTCTTACCTTTCTCACGTCCCTTCCTTTTTCCGAGTTCTTTCAGCCTCTCCGTCCCCCCGAATCTCTCAATTTTCCCCACTTTTCACTCGTTTTTTTTCGGAATCTTCCCACATTTCAGCCGTCTCCACTTTCACTCCTCTCCATTTCTCTTCTCACCTTTCTCACGTCCCTTCCTTTTTCCGAGTTCTTTCAGCCTCTCCGTCCCCCCGAATCTCTCACCTCTGGCCTCTATTTATAGAGGAAAAAGAAGATTTGTTATTGAGCAAATATTCCTCTTGATTGTAGCATATATTCACTCAATAAATGACGATTTTCCGAAACCGCTCAACCGAAAAATAATTTTTTATTCAACAAATATTTCCCTCGATTGTAGCATATATTCACTCAACAATGACGATTCCAAAACCGCTCAACCAAAAAATGGCTCCAAAATTTAAAATCTTTTTCAAAGATCAAAATGAAATGCTTAATATATATGTGATGAATAGTTTAAATTTAGGTGTTAACAGCATCTTTATTTCATCATATTATATGAAGATAGCAATTCGACAAGCATTACTTGGAAAGCTAGTGGCCAATGTTGCAACTTGAAGAGACATCCTCTGCTATTCCTAAACCCTGGCCACGCTTTTCGTAGTTCCTACTAAATCATAAAATTACAAAGCATATATGACTACCGAGTTTTTTTTAAGTTCCTAGTAGCACTCATACAACTTAATATCCACCTTCAATCGATAATACTCCAATGGAACAAAAGCATCTGTCTCGATCTCAAGAATCCCTCTTGCCATGAAGAAATCCCCCGTTCCACTGACGACTGAGAGACTCCTGGTCTTTGCCGGGATAAAGTTGGATCCCATGACATCTATGGTGCCCTTATGCTCGGTTGAATTGAAAACCAAAGTAAAGCCCATCCAAGCGCTATAATTAGTTTTCATCTGGTAAAAATAGAAACCCTGAGCTTTAGCCACCGGAGGAGATAGTAGGTTCTGGTCTTTGGTCATGGGATTGTCAAAGACGAATGCCTGACCGAAGAAGAAATCCCCAAGCCCAACCGGACTCGTCACGGCCGCCCCGGATGCGTTGGCATAGTTACTGCCGTTGAAGATCACGCCATGCATGTGGAGCACAATGTGCTTGCATGGTTTGAGTTCTTTGGAAGGCCTAGCTGATGAAAGTTGTGAGGCGAGTGAGAGCAAGAGAAAGATAAGGAAGAAGTAGACACCGTGGTTTTTCGAAAGCTCTACCATTTTGCGTTTCTTTTACAAGGCAGTGAGGATCGTGGTGAATACAATTGCCCAGTGATCAGCTTATATAGAACTTACCGTGCAAATATAGATCACGTGAGTCATGTCAAGTTGCATATTTCTTTGATAAAATCTATCCTCTCCCAACGAAATCGCACGTGGTTAGGGACCTCACCGTAGCAGATTAGCTATATATTCTAAATCTCGCCAACCGCCCCCTCTTGTGGCTTGTTTCGTTTTTGGTTTTATTAGACGCTGTCGGTTTTTCTTTCCCCTAGCCTTTCCTTCATTTTTACGAGAAGAATGACTTTGATTAATGATTAATTTATGTAAAGCTTACAGTACACACACATATATGTATATATAGGCCAGATTCCACGAGTTTAATTTATATTTCTTTGCGATAATACATACAAGGGAAGCCCCCTCTGAATTAAATTTAGCACCGTTACAAGGACCCCTAGTTGCTCATTATTGGAGCCTTTCCGAGCCCTATTAGAGTGGAACCATTAAGTAATTCATCAAACCCTAAGGTGAGGACCCCTAGGTGCTCATTATTTGAGCTTTTTCAAGTCCTACTAACAAGGACCCATCAAGCAAGTTGTTGAATTCTAGGGCGAGGCTCATTATTGAAGCCTTTTCAAGCCCCACTAGCAAGGACCCATTAGGCAATTCTATTAATCCTAGGACAAGGACCCCCAGGTGCTCATTATGGAGCTTTTTCAAGCCCTGTTAGTGAGAACCCTATAGGCAATTTATCCAATTCTAGGGGGAGGACCCCTAGTTGCTCATTGTTGGAGCCTTTTCAAGCCTTGTTGGCAAGGACCCATCTAGCAATTCGTTAAATTCTAGGGTGAGGACCCCTAGGTGCTCGTCGTCCCTCATCGTGGAGTCTTTCTAAGCCTTGCTGATGAGGACCCACTAGGCCATTTGTCAAATCCTCCGGCAAGGACCCCCAAGGTGCTCATTGTGGAGCTTTTTTGGTCAAAATCCATTTTTATACTATAAGACTTTCTTTTTGGTTAAAGTCTGTTGTTACACTCATGGTAAGACACTTTCAAATAAAAGGATTCTCCTATAGGGTGAGTATCCTTAAAACAAAAACAAAAATCAAAAAGTAAAAAAAAAACACAAAAGGAAAAAAAAAAAAAAAAAAAGGGGGTCCAAGAAGATGAGAGGGAAGCAATTAGAAATTTATCGTCCACTTTATGAAAAAAGCAATCGCAACCATCAGCTAGTGAAATGGATCAAATCGATCCATATGCAGTGTGATAAAGTATCGATTTTTAGCAAACCGTGCCTAACTTATATAAGGGTGAGAATTTTTAAAGTTAGTAAAGCATTACACACGTACAATGCATGTGAACTCAATATATGTGAGCCATTAAATTCGATCGGCTTCTTGTCAAGTCCAAAAGTACCGATTACATATGTTAAAAAAGGAAAATGCATGGTTCCTAAATTTCAGGAGTAATTTTAAATTTATCGCTATGGAGTTGGTATGTCTACAACCAAATAGGAAGCTTGGATTAAGTCACGGAGTAAAATAAGTTAACCCTATGTAAATAGCCTTCACTATAGCGAAGAAATAGGTTGAAGTGTGGCGCACAGACGTTTACTCTAAAAGTTCACCGATCAAGCAAGAACAACACCTTATCAGATATAATGAAAACATATGCAGACGATATGATTAATCAGATGAGTTGGTAAATAGTCCAAAATGCAATAAGATACAGAATTCAAACCGGCATTCTCGTTGTTGGTTGCGTCCGTTTTCTGATGACACCCTTGACATTCACGAGATAGCAAAATTTGCCACACGTGTATCTTTAGGCAATACATTATGTTAACACGCTAAAATGTTGTAAAATGATTTTCGATGTGTTACAATATTTTTATACTCAATTATAACGACCCCTTCTAAGATTATCCGATACACATCAAGTGTGCCATAGAAGTTTCCTATTGAAAAATTTCGTTGATGAAGCATTGCGGTATCAACACGCGTGGATTGGACAGCTTGTATACATCCGTGATAATTGATTGAGGTAAAAAAAATCGGTACCTTTGTCACATTGCCCACTTCAGAAGATATCAAAGGTCCATCTATAGACATAAAAGCGGGGATGTTGTAATAAAAGAGGAGGAGTTGGAGCACCATAGAAGTGCTACTTTAGATGTTGTAACGATCCTAACTTAAGGCAAAAGTTGCGGTGTCCTTATGAAGACGCCTAAGGGACAAGAAAAGCGAGCACTGAGTAGAAATAAGATTCACACAACTAGACGCACGAGGGACTGACTATTTTTCCTCCTAGTAACATTCATATAACTTGATATCCATCTTCAACCGAAAATATTTGAATCCTTCAACTGCATCGGTTTGAAATGTCGCGATTCCTCTAGCCATGAAAAAATCGCCCGTCCCTCCGACGACAGAGAGATCCCTAGTCTTCTCCATCATCATGTCTGCCCCCATAATGTTTATCGTTCCCTTGTACTCAGTCGAATTGAACACCAATGTGTATGCAAACCAGGCATTGTAATCGGTCTTCATGTCGTAGAAATAGAAACCCTGAGCCCGTGCCACCGGTGCCGAGAGCAGGTGCTGGTCTTTCGTAATGGGGTCGTCAAACACAACCAACATACCTAGCACGAAGTTGCCTAGCCCGGTCCCATTGGTCGCCCGCGCGGATGTCGCATTGGCCGTGTTGTTGCCTCCAAAGAGGATGTCATGGTAGTAGAGGACCAGTCTCTTGCAGGGTTCATTCTCTTCGAATGTTCTTGTAGCAAAAACGGGTGAAAATGTAACTAGGACAAGGAAGAAGATGGAGTATTTAACTACGGGCATCCTCATATTGGCCTTGCTTATTGTCTTGGTAATGGTAAGCTTTAGCACCTCGAATCAACTTATATAGGAATTTTTTTTTTTTATTGGTCGGTTACTTATGTAGGAGTTAATGAGCTAACTTTTTTATTGTCTCTAGTTCACAAATATCCCCAGTAAGAACAAAACCGTACGCTAGCTCGTATATCATCCAAGGATGCACAAAGTGCTTGATGCCAAGTCAGTAACTTTTAGTGTTTATTTCAGGTGGTAGGTTGAGGATTAGGACATTGTGGCAATTTAATTTCCGCTTTCTGCTAACTTTTTCCTTCCCATTCAATTTGGTTAATTGAGGTGTAATCTTTTTTATAGTTCTTTCGAAAGAGTAGCAAAGTAATAAGAATACGCCTTCAAATATTTAGAACATGTTTGCAATTAATATTGTGTGCTCAAGTTGGCTTCAAATCAAAGGATTTTAAAAGATTACAATTAGGGTCATCTTTCATTAGTTCATGGAATGATTAGTAAGGGTAAGCATCGGTTCAGGATCAACTCTAGACTAACTCTAGACTAGCCCAACCCTACTAGTCCCGGTTCAATCCACATGAGGGATTGGGTCAATCCTTAATCCTAAAATCTCCGGGCTCTACTATACGAGTTGATCCTCGATCTTGGGAGTTTAGGGTTGGTCCAACCCAAACCAACCCTAGAAATATATTTTAGCATCTCCTCATCTATTCTCTACGATTTTGTCATGTAAGGTGAAAAGTAAAAGGAAACCCAGCCTAATTCAACCAAAAAACCCTCTTGACTTGCCTCGGCCTCACTCATCTCTTTGCCCGCCTCGCTCGTCTATGTTCACTTGCCTCGCCGCTTGCCTTTGTTCTCTTGCCTCACTTGTTCATTATTATGGTTTATTGCTTTTGGTAAATGTAAATTTCTTTTGTTACCTTATCTTATATTTATGTTTGATATATATTAGTGTTCATAATTTGATTGTTCAATGTCACATTATTGATAGATATGTACTTTGAAATAGTATGTTTAATTTTGTAAGAAATACAAAAAGTGATATAAAAAATAATCGGTTGGTCCCAGGTTGACCTTGGAATCGGACCGAAACCATAGGGCCAATCTTGTCCTCAATTCCAAGCTCAACAAGGTTGGTCCCAAAAATTAGGAACCAACATTATGTAGGTTGATCCTTAGATTAGGTACTAGACCGGCCTTACTCGAATCATACTCACCCCTAATACTTAGAGCAACTAATTTGGAAACTATAAGTATTACACTTGCTTCTTTAAGAAGAAAAAGGGTCGCAAGGTTTAAAAGTTTCATTCCAACATCTTAAATTATTAAGTGAAACGAAATATTCATATAAAATCATTGTGAGATGACTTTTCAGTGTAAAATATTTCTAATTTAGCATTATATATTCAAAAGTTTAAACTATCATATAAAGTAAGCATGTTGGTTTGGATTTAAATAGAAGCAAAAACATATTAATGTTCGAGTGTTGTGTCTGACCTAAAAAAAAAAGGTTAAAGTGCATAAGCTACAAGCTTTCAATTAAGCAAAAAGGAGAAAAATAAAAGTCAATTCGGATAGAGCCTAAAAATTTTAAATGTTGGGAGACTCTTGGTGTGTAGCGGGCAGGATTTACCCTAAACTAAATCGAAGCGTGAGAATATACGATTGATGAAATAAATAAAGGGGATCGAAAAAACAAAAATACAAGTTGTTCGTGTATATAAGCATGATAATGACGCCCTTGAGTGACTATTTGGAAGAGGATCTGCCGGCCCACACAAGATTTGAGTTCTGGGAAAATTCCCTTTCGGACTCTAGGTGCCTAAAGACTTAGTCCAAGCCTTGAAGTAATGGAAAGTGACCCTTCAATCTATAATCTAAGTCACTTAGACCGAATCTTATCAACCAAGGGATAGGTCGAAGAACCGTCCAATCTGTAATTGTCATTTGTCCGTATGTTGACAGTACCTATTCCAAGCTCAGCTACTGGAAGGGATTGAACCAAACACCTTCAAACTGGAAGCATTCTCTCCACTTCAGTTTTTTTTATTTATTATTATATCTTTTTCTACCTTGACGAGATGCGATTGCAGTCATAATTGGGCAAAAACAGAGCAATAGAGAGAGGTAAAAGCCGAGACTCAAGATGAGACCGCGAGGGGACTGATGAGGCGAGAGGCCATGCACGAGAGAGGATCGGGCCGAGGCAATCGAGCTATTAGGGTCCATCGCTACTTTCTGTCTTCTTACTATACCCGGCAAAACGAGTACAACGTCTAACGCGAGAGACATCAGGCCTAATTTATCCCCTAAAAAAAAAAGAAAAAAGCCCCCTCCTGATTAAAAAGAATGATAAAAAAAAAGTCCTTTACATAAACGAAACAGTTTAATGTCATACTTTGGGCCAAGGAACTTGGGTGCGTTTAGGAATGCTATAAAGCAGTTTTTGTCCAATATATCCCTTACTTTTATTTTTATTTTTGCAGAATTTTTTGTTGTTTGTTCAAAAAGATTTGAACCGCTTTGAGTTAGATTTTGTCTCGGGGAAGCCCAAAGTCCATGGCAGATATTTTTCCATCCTCATTGGACTATCAAGTTAACTAGTTTCACACTTATGGAGAGATAGAGAAAGAGAGAGCTTGAACTAGAGATACATGGGTGGGAGGTCATTTGCCGGAGGTTGTGCAACCTTGGCGAGATCTAGCCCGACGAGAACCAAAATGAAGGGATTTAGCCTCGATGAGAATCAGTCCCGGTGAATAGTCACATGATGGAGGCCCCCCACCTAAAGCTACACAGGCTTGACGAGACCCCTAGAGCTTCAAGGGGGGACGAAACGCTAAAGAGAGGGTTGCAGCAAATTGGAAACTTGCAAAACCCAGGCGACGCAATGCCTATGATTGCACGACCCCAGTAAGGCCTTGCTTGGGTCCAGCGGCATGGCGACGATGCAGCTATGGTCCGATGGCTCCATGACAAAGAGCTTCGCGCCTCTACACTTCTCTTCTCTCTCTCCTTTTTTTCAGGGTCATTTTTTGTCATTTTGGATTATATCAAAGTTTCTTTACATTTATGCGATATAATCCTATGGCCTGTCTTGTTGGGCTTTCTAATAGGCCCATGTACAACAAAACCAGCCCATCTAGACTGGTTTCGTCTTCCTTTCTTTTTATTTTCTTGTCCAGCAATTGCCTAGTCAAAGAGAAATTAGGAGTTGAAGCTCCTTTTTTTTCAACTTTAATGACAGACGCCCTGACATTCCCCATAAGAGTTTATTGGAAATTGAGCACAAAACGTTGGATCGCGCAGCCGCGTAGATCTTAATGGTCTCGCCTTATATTCCTTTGACTCCTCTTATAGGCCTGTCGAACCGGCTAATTTTGCCAAAACAGGTAAATAAATAAATGTTTTCTTTTTACTGGATTAGATCGTATCCCTTTCCAAAAGAAAAAAGAGGGTAGATGGCTTTTCAGAGTAGAAAATAATTTCTTCGTTAGGTCACATCACATTAAAAACATATGCTAAGAAAAAATGATACTCCTGTAAAATGAAAAACTCCATCCATATCATTATTAATATATTATCGGGACCCTATTTTTAAAGTTTAATAGATTGACGGACATAACATCTTAGTCAAATATAAATAAGGTGATTTTACATTTTTGTAGAAAAAACCATATATCTTTCATTTATTCAGTTTTGAGTTGAAAGGCATTGGATTCCAAAATTGGAGAAATTTCTCAAACATTCAAATACAACATATTTTTATTGAAGTCGAAATTAAAACGTATATTATTCCAAAAATCGATGGGTTACGGTAAAAAGAAATGGAGAATATTTTCTCCGTCGAGGAGAATCTCCGCGACTGACATTCGCAAAAGACAAAAAAAAATACACGACAGATTGATTGGAAAAAAAAAAAGAAAGCCGGACTGACCGTGTATTTGTAGCAGCATTCTCAAGGTCCGATTCCCATGTGTACGGAGTGGAGTTCCAACACGTCACCGAAATGAATCTGGTGCAAAAGAGGGGTTGCAGCAGCGGCAGTGTGTGCCCGTGAAATCAGGCCAGTGGCTCCCTCTAGCTCCTAAGAAAAAATGTCAGGAAAATGTGAATTTACCCTCGAGAGATAAACCAACCTCGAATCACCAAGATTTTAAGGAGTACTAGAAAAAATTCATTTTACTCTACATTTGAATTCTGGTGACTTGGTCTCCTGAATTTAATTATTTGACATCGTTTCTGCATAACTCCATTCACTAAAACCACTCTCTATAGTTTGATTTAGACTCTATTGGAACCAAACTTATGATATTGATCATGTGATAAGAGATTGGTGGCTATTTTGTGATGTTGGTTGATTGAGTGATTTAAATAAGTAGAGCAAATTGGCATTTTCGTTCATGTCACAAGAGGAATCGACAATCTCAAAAATATCATAGTGAGCCTTGTCCTCGTGCATGGAGTTTGATAAATTTCTAAGTATAGTGATTTATACATTTCAAATCTTATGTGAGTTTGAGAGATGCCACGTTGAGTGATATAGGGGAAGTCTGTGGGAAGCTATGCCCCAAGTTAATTTTTGGAACACTTGCTCTTAGATGGTTTTTTAATATAAATATTTTAAAGTTTCTCAAGAATTCAAAAAAAATAAAAAAATTCTTTAGAGTCTTAAGAAAATACAATTATATACGGATTAAAAGGACAAATTAATAAAAGCGGTGTATAAACGTGGATTGTCTTTGAAAATGTCTATTTTTTTTACCGAAAAAGAAAATTATCGGTTTCATTGGACTTTTCCGGTCCACAAGATCTAGAATTTGGGAATCGATCCTCGTTAACACTTGCTCTTAGATGGTTGCCACATGTGTGGCTATTCAAAGTTCTCGTTTTCAAGGTTTAATCATATGAATGAGTTGGATTGTTACAAATAGTATCACAACAATACTGCCTCCAGTAGATATGTGTTTTGTGGACGGACTATGCCCACACCATATCTAATGAGAACCACAAGAGTTTGGTTGTACAAGCCAACATTATAAATGACGTAGTTTTTAAATGAGAATCTATGATATCCCAAGTCTTATATTAGTCTGGAGATGCACTATTGAGATTGTGGCATCTCAAGTTTCCTTATGATCCACGTGAAAATGACTCGGTTGTTACAAATAACACTAGAGCAAGTTCCCATCACTAGATGCATGGTTCATGGACAAAATATGCATATATCCGGTCTAACAAGGGCAACAAGGGATTGTTAGTGAAAGGAGGCTTGAAGAAAGTGTAACTTCCAGTAAGTTTTTAGGATGATGAAGAAAGCGGGAAGTGGATCAAACCATGTGTTGAGTAGAGGAAGTAACGCTATGTGATACAAACCAACAATGACAAAAATTTAGTTGTTTAAGTAGGGGAGTTTGTAAGGTCAAAAAAAAAAAAACAAAAAATGGGAGAGTTTACAACATCCCAATTCCCATATTAGTTGATAGAGATCTTGTTTTTGACTTATAAATCAATACTCACCCTCAATGGTCAACAGGTTGTCGAGCCATTACAATGACAATCTATAATCCTTATAAAATTATTACGTCTTTAGAGCTTGACAACCTAGCCTACTTGGATTGACTAGGGCTAAAATCAAGTCAAGCTACTCAAGTATGTTGGATATTAAGTTGACTCAAGATCAACTCTCATCATTTAAAATTGAGCTCAATGAGTAGCTCGAGCTACTAGTTGAGCTCATACTCGCTAATATTTAGTCCAATGGCTCGCAAGGTGAGATCGAGCTTCCATTATTTCTTTCCAAAAAATGTAGAATGCTTAAAGGAAATAGACACAAAATATCCTTATAATCGCGTATTATACTCACTTATGATGTAGGGGAGAGAACATTTTGGCTTAATCAGCTCGAATTGAAATTCAAGATTGTGTTCATTTTATAACTTGATCGTGAAGTGAGTCAAGGCGCGTTCGAGTATGTTAATTTTCTATGCTAATCGAGCTTGATTAAGGAAATTAAATCAGATCGGATAGGAACCCGATTTCGAGCACCAAATACAGGAAAGTAATCGAGTGTGAGCTTGGCATTTCCATATATAATTCGAGCCTGGATGAGCCAATCGGACTGCAAAAAGCACCGGTTCTCCCGTTATCGCTGGCTAAAGTAGTAATAGGCCGGTGATGCCTGAAGTTTGGCGAGTAGTACCGTACAAATACGCAGGGGAGGGAGGGGCTTTCTCCCGGGCCGATCTGATCCGACCGAACCGGCTTTTCACTTTCCTCTTTCCCTGATCAGTATGATTACTCATACAGAGACAAACGGACGTCTGGGGGAAGCTGTCGAGCAAAGCTGTCATCAAAACGTTAAAATTCTCTCCAGAACCAGACCAAGGCTCAGACTCAGAGCGAGGAAGAACTACTGCGCCAAAACAGAGAAGAACATACAGGGCAGAGAGAGAGAGAGGCTTTGGAGTGAATTCCTCCTGCACAGTGATCAGTCTCTCCGCTCCAACCCCAGATCCCCGAAAAAGAGGGGCAAAGGAAAAGAAGGATTTCTTTTTTAAAACCCAAGAAAAGAAATATGGGTGAGTAGACAGAGAGAGAGAGGAGACAGAGAAGAGAGAGAAACATGAAAAGGGTAGGGAAAAGTGGGGAAGAGGCAGCAGAAAAGGAGGAAAATTTGGGACAAAAGTTGAGGAGAGGCGTAACTCTAAGCAAAAGATGTGGTGGCCCCAGTACTCCAGTGAGGCTCGAGTTCTTTGCGCGTGGAGCTATCATTGCCTCCTCTGGCTCTGCCTCTAACCCTTCTTCCGCCTCCTCCCCTTCTTCCTCTTCTCGTCGTATCTCCGCAAGGAAGCTCGCGGCTGCTCTCTGGGAGTTCGCTCACTACCTGGCCTCTTCCAGAATGCACCACCACCATAATGGCAATCTTGGAAATATTCCCCTCGGGCTGCGCCGCCTCCGGAAGGACAAGGATGGCGGCGGTGGCGGAGGCGGTGGCGGTGGCGGGTTTGAGCTCTCTCACTTTTTGGCCGATCCTTCTCCGAGTTCTCCTGATCAGGTGCATGTTTGGTTTCTTGATTAGCTTTCTTGATCTGGCTTTGTGGTGATGGTTGGGACTCGTTTCTTGTCCGTCCAGGTTTGCCTATTCGAGGGTTATATGTTGTGTTTTTGTTTCAGATGTCTGTGTTTTTCTCCGTGTGTGATCATGACCAGTCCTGTATCACTCTTCGTATGATGTCTCCACTGAGTTTCTGCGTGGTTGGGGCATTTCTTGTCTCTGTACCTAGGGAAACACTCATCAGTGTATTTCGGTCTGCATCTCTTTATGATCCTAAAATGGCATCAGAATGGCCTCAAGCAGCTTCAGAGTTCCATAATCAGTGTTTGGCTGCTTCAGTCAGCAGACTGCACTTTTGTGTGTCGTATAGGATAATTTGACGGACAGAACAGTCTCTTCTCGGACATGTCCTTGTTAACTGGTTGCCCTCCTTCTTGGTCTTTACATATGAATTAGTTCAGCCAAGGTCTATTTCAGCGAAATGCACTTCAGAAGCTTTTATTGGGTATAGATATCTCTGCTTCTTTACTCTAGTTTCTCCGACATCAAAAAGCAATTATGCTGTTGTCATATGAAACTGAATCGCCAGATCCTTCCTTTGTTCATCTTGATCATGTGCTCAGCGCATCAGTTTTCAGGATAGATGCTTAATGTAGTTTTTACTGGTCATTACTTTAGTATGGGACATAGCGTTAGCTGATGAGGTATTCATGCAAATTTACTAACTAAGTTGGGTTATGCCATCTAACAGCCAGAGAGTACAAGCAGTTTAAGGAGGCATGTCGCGGCATCTCTCATGCAACATCATCGATCGATTGAAAGAAATAATCGTGCCATACAGCCTGTTTCCCCAGCAAGTTATGGTAGTTCGATGGAGGTAATTCTGTTTTTCAGTTTAATTCTGGCTCTCGAGTGATGGGAATTGTATTTTGGTGTTTGAGGTTTGAGTATTGTTTACTCCTAGAACCTCTGCCTGTTTTCTTTCGTCTTAGCATATTGAGTTAGAAACGGCCAGAAATCGATCGTAATATGTTGGCAAAATTACTGCAGACCTTTCATGTGTGTTCCTTTTTGATAAATAAACTGGTTATCCTTTTCGTGTTCATTAGTGTGTGGAATATCTTTTGTCACCAATAGGAGCATTGACTACACCACTTGAACATTTCATATTCTTCTCCTCTTGGACAGACCGAACATCATTGTTTAAGGCACTGTTGTTCAGACCATTCTTAATTCAAATTCTGGGTTCTGTAATTCAAATTGCACAAATTTACTTGAGCCTTATTTACAATTCCTTCAATGAGCTTATTTGTATAGAGCTTCTCAGTTTGTCACAAACATGGCTCTGTTGCCGCCATAAGGCTTTTCAAGTATGAATGATACCATATACGTAATTTTAATGCGGGCATAATGACTCAAAGTACCATGCTGTTACAGGTAACTCCATATAACCCAGCAGTCACTCCTTCTAGTTCTTTAGACTTCAAAAGAAGAGTTAATGAGCCACATTACAGCCTCAAAACATCAACAGAACTTCTAAAAGTATTAAACCGTATTTGGAGCTTGGAAGAGCAGCATGCATCCAATATATCACTGATAAAAGCATTGAAGATGGAGCTTGATCATGCCCGTGTCCGGATTAAAGAGTTGCTTCAGGACCAACGAGCTGATCGACACGAGATAGATACTCTGATGAAGCAAATTTCGGAAGATAAACTAGTTCGGAAGAGTAAGGAACAGGATCGAATTCATGCTGCTGTTCAGTCAGCGAGAGATGAGCTAGAAGATGAGAGGAAGTTAAGAAAGCGTTCAGAGAGCCTACACCGTAAGCTAGCTCGAGAACTTTCTGATGCAAAATCTTCTTTTTCTCATGCCTTGAAAGAGCAGGAAAAGGAGAGAAATTCAAGGAAACTATTGGAAGATCTCTGTGATGAGTTTGCTGTTGGTATAAGAGATTATGAACATGAGGTTCATTCATTGAAACAAAGGTATGACAAGGATTGGGCTGGAAGTTCTGAACGGGACCGTTTGATTCTCCATATATCTGAATCATGGCTTGATGAGAGGATGCAGATGAAGTTAGAAGAGACCCAAAGTGGTTCTGCAGAAAAGAGCTCAATTGTGGATAAATTGAGCTTTGAAATTGAGACATTCCTTCAAGCTAAAAGAAAGGATGTCCTGAAAAGCATGGACAACACGTTGCCAAGGGACCGGCGAAATTCACTTGAATCTGTTCCTCTGAATGAGGTTGTAAGCGCACCTCAAGATCCAGGTGATGAAGATGATTCTGATGGAAGTGATTCTAATTGTTTTGAGCTGAGTCGACAAACGCATGGTGAGTTTAAGGCATATGAGGATGAAGCCTCAGAAGATCCTACTGATGACAAAGTTGAAACAGAGCTAACCAAGAAAAAACGTGCACCTCGTGGGAGGAGGAAAGCTCAGAATCCATCCAGTGTTCAGGTTAAGTCTGAAAAAGCTGGTACCACAAGGGATAAAAGGGCTGATGGAAACCCAGCCGAGATTACCATTTCCCACAAATTGGACAGCCATGAAGCTACAGATGAGTTTAGCCACGAAAGAAAGAACAAATCTGAAGTCCGCAGTTTAACTGCAAATTCCATGCTGGATGACTTCATAAAGAGTCAATTAAAGTTTTCAAGTGGAGGTTCTGTCCATCCTGATGTTGACTTTGGGGAGGCTTCATGCAGTAACTCTGCATGGAGGACTCAGGCAAGTCCAGTACGACCATGGATGATGAAACAGTCATCCAATGATCCAGATGTATCAGAGTCATCATCGAAATTGCCGCCTATCATAAAGGAGAATACTTTGAAAGCGAAGCTTATGGAAGCAAGGTCAAAGGGGCAGCGCTCACGGTTAAGAGCTGCCAGAGGTTTCTCATAGGTGTAAAGCATTGAGTCATACGAGGAGGTACCCGCGAATAGAGGCTGCGGCTGTCAGTCAATGTCCCAGATTCCTAGCCTGTGTATATCATTCCCAATACCCTTGACTGTGATTATGGTTCTCTGTTCTTTTTCTGATAATGCGTTCTATTTTTTGTTTAAGAGAATGAATCGCCCTTGTAATACCAATGTGGAGCAATACAGAAATGAGTATTTAACAAATGGAATCTAGAGAAATTCAGAGTCTGTATTGGTCACGTTGTGGTCCGTTGAGGTTCCTTTCATGGTGCACTTCTGGTTGGAGTCAACCATGTCGTGAAAGAATATGAGAGAAATCACGTACTTTTTCGAATGGTTTCGGTGCATATTCTTAATTGTGCTTTTATGTTGTCCTTGCCCACCTTATACTTCTGTCTCGAGGCATACGTAAGTTCTTGTGATAAACGGAAGGCCACAGGCAGTTCCTGTTTGATCAGGGAAATAAGAGGTCTATTAGAAACCTCTTTGGTGTTGGCGTCGTCAGGTTCCATGACCTGTGTATCTGGCAATTTCTCTTGATTGATAACCAAGTGCTTGACGGAAACCAAGATTCCTCTTGCCTGAGAAATCAAAAGCCTAATGACACTCGATATCAAGTAGCAAAGAGATTTACTTGAACCGTAGTTCACTCTTTTGCTGTGCCAAACTGGATAGCTTCTGCAGCGAAATGAGTTGCGCGAGACTTGTGTAGATGGATGAAGTGCCAATGGCATTGACAGAATCTTGCATATAGTGATTTTTAAGTTCTTAACTCACGCCAGACCTTCAGTGTAGCGTGTGGCCACTTGACGGAAAATAATACCTAAGTTGAGTTCCAGTGAAAAATGACAGGAGAGAGCCACTCAATAGGTGCACAAAAACCTGGATGAGAGCCTTGGAAACTGCATTAGTCTCTCACTTCATCAAAAGCAAAATGAGCTGCATGGAGGTTTCAGCAAAGCTTCTTGAGATCTGGTGAGGACAGAGAGAAGGTGTGAGAAACTTCTCCTTTCTTCGGATTCCCTTTGATGATGCTCAGTGTCTGCTCATCCAGATCGACCAGAGCTGTGCACAGCGTGTACAGCGTTGGACCTTCAGACAGTTACAGTTAGAACAGAGGACAAAATCAAAATGGAGAAGAACAAGAAAGAATTATCACGTTACTTTTCTGGTTTACCTGACATGTAGATGGGATATTTCACATCATCTGTATCTCCAAGGAGTGAGAGGAAGTCCTGTTTACAATTCTTTGGTAACACAGCCGCTCTCTTTTGCCTGCTTATCGAGTTCTCATCTTCCACCTAAATAGCAATTTAGCAAATTCCAGTGTAAACGAAAAATAAAAACTACTAGGTGATTCAGAAATTCTGTCGCTACACTGCAGCCTATTGAATTTTGTTTTGATTATCCATTGACTTAATCATTTCTGGCCTGTAAACATCTCGAATTGTTCATGTCTGCAAAGGATTGCGTGAGGCTTCAGGTGTGATATTATCTCCTAGGTAGTTGGATTGCAGGTAAAGTACCTGCTTAACTTGAAGATGCAGATAAATGTTTGCATGGAAGAACGGTGTCTCATCCACTTCATTAACCGAAAGCCGGGTCCTTGATGCAGTCTCTATGTTGCAGATTCTTCGTGCCTTCAGATCGATCAGATTGTAACTGTGTCCTACGGATGCTTCTGCAGAGCGGATTTTCTTGATAGAGAAGTAGAAGATCAGCAAATAATACTGTCCATATAGCAGATGTGAAATTCAAAATGCAGATAAGGGTCTTACACTGGTCGCATCGGTCATGCTCGTTGCCTCTAATAGATCTCTGGAGATGAAGTTCCTTCCAATCCCACCTGCTACAATTTCTTCTTTAGAGGGAGGTACTGCATTGAGTGTAAATCCCTGAACATCTCATTTCAGGTGCAAGTAAATTCATCAGGAATTTCACAAAGGTCAATACCCAAGAACGTAAGATCATAGGAATTTTGATAGGATTCAGTTGATTCAAATCAAAACCCGTAGATTTGTCCAATCGTAGGCTGAATTGTTTTTTCCTCGAGAGGTTCTATTGTGCTATCGTCCCTAACTTCTCCGATATCGAATTATGATGTTTGTTTATGCTGCGAAGTACTCAGCTGGTATTACTGATTCTGCATGCGTTTGAGCTTTCTTACCATTCCGCTGTTGTTGAATCCAAATGCGCAGCTCGGGAGCTCTCCCGCATACGTGTACGAAATGAAGGACAATCCATTCGACAGGGTACCCCTGATTAAGTAGCTGCATATACCACAACAGAACCAGCAATCATTCATCTGCCAACCCATTTCATCACACAAACTCGTGAAAATAAACTCGGCCGATACATTCGAGTTGAACTTCATGAATCTTGACACAAGGCAAAATTCAAAGCGTACGTGTGGCCAACTAGAGCGACATTTGCATCCTCGTTGTGCGCAGCAACAGCCATCGACTCGCCAACGACCAATACATCCGAACACTCAATGGCTTTCTCGGGCAGGTCTGATTTTGTTTCCTTCTCCGGGATGAAGGGTAGGATTTCCTTCCTGAAGTTTATCAACACTATCTGCACACGAACGGTTCAAGCCATGTGATATATCAGCAGGAAATATAAAAACAACGGGATAACTTTATGCGATTCTCTTCGATTCCTCTGTCTCATTTTATTGGCAAAGGAGCACGGGAATTACGTCGAGAACTGGCGCGCCACTCCCTTCAGCCGTCCCAACGAGCTCGTCCCAGTAGCGAGGGAACCTCTTCCGGTTATGTTCACATAGAGCTTCGAGGAGAGGCCGTGATTCTGGAGCTCTTGCCCATGGCAGGAGCTGGTTTCGAAGGATGAGGTCTTCAGACAACCTGCTCTGTATCAAACCTGAGAACCTCCGGCCAATCAAGAAGCCCATTTGATAAGGAGTCTCGCATGGCCCAACTTCAAACATCTCCAGCGTGTGCTCTTCCATTAGATGCGTTTGTGAACTATGTTTATTCTTCCTCCAGAGAGCTCACCCAGTGACAGAAACACCTTATCTCACGGTCGGGTTAGGTCTGCTGCTGACTCTGGTCTGTCATCAGAAATGAAGATGTGGACAAGCCATCTTCTTGCATCCTATTGGCTTTGAAAGTCTTAGGGCAGAGGCGCTATAAATAAGGAGGGAGAGGAGGCAAGGGGAATCAAAGTTGGACTGTTTCTAGGCCGGGCTTGGGGAGCGCCCATTGTCCTGGTCAAAAGGTGCAAGTGCATCTGAAAGATTGATTGGGCCCTTTGGATGATCCAAGAAGGGCCCTCCATCTTTATTCTCAAATAAATAAAAAAAAAGTCGAACTTGGGCCGACCCGCTCTAATGGGTTTAAATCATTGCACAAGCCCACCAATAGTTTGTCCTGGCACATCGACCCATTGATCGAATGTTAATAAGTAACTCAAATGAGATTCAGTAACACAAAATTAGTTGGTAATTTAGTCTGACAATAGTTATACACAATGCACGATGATTGGACTATCACAGTAGCAATTGTTAACTAAAACTGATTTGAAAGACTACATTGATAAATAAACATCTGTGCAACAATTTTAAGAATTTTCTGGTAATTATCCTCATAAACTAAGTGTATGTCTGGACAGATTTTTTCTTTTTACTTTTTATTCAATCTAAATAATGACATGAATGCACTTTGACTTCATTTCATCTCGCAGCATATGAAACTTTCATGACATATAAACGGATGCATTGATTGACAACTTTTTTTACTACGTTCTAAAATTTGAACAATATTTTAATTTTTGGCAGGAAAGCAAAAAGAAAAATCTTTCGCTTTTATGAAATGTAATCGAACGGCCCTTACATGATCATAGTACAAAGCAGCTAACTAGTATGAAAACAACTTCAAGAAATATCGTTATGCTAAAATAAAATATATTTCTTAAGTACAAACGAGTCACAATTAAATGATAAAGTAGGGAAGAGAGAAGAAAGATGAGGAACGATAAAATATGTACAATTAGGTGGCAAATTTATAGGCAACATTTAGAGAATACTTTATCCTGATATATTTAAATACATATGCAAATTGAATGGTGCCATCATTTAGTTGGTAAGGCGAGATCTATTAGGAGAATATTACATCGGCCTTGCATTTCTTTATTTTCTAGTTCCCATCCATTAATCATACAGATTTCAACTACTTTCAAGCGTTGAAAATGCACCTTTTCCTCAGGGACAACATGTTCGGGACAAGGTGAATCCGATTACCCCTTTTGAAGAAACCTTTTTTGGGCCTGTAACGGGACATGGTTCGACCTTTGTTCTCTCCTCCAGTATCGCGCAATAATGCACCCCATCGCCACCAATGGGGGACGGTCGGGGATGAAGCACGTGGAAAATTCCCAGCAAAACATATGAAATGTAATAACGACAAAGGAGCCATGTCAACTGCTCAACAGTGCCCTGTGTTTGCTAAAGATGGTGCAAAGAATCCACGATTGCGTGAGGACGGTCTACTCGGAAAGTTTTCGCCAATGAGACGTAGCACGAGAGTGGAAAAAAGATGGAAGGCTGAGGGAAGTTTCGCCTCAGAAATTCGACCCCCAACCTAACATGTCTGTACGTTTTGCGCCTCATGCTCGTTTGGCCTTTTTATCACCTACCCACTAGTCTAATTTGATGGGCATCGGATAGCTTTTCTAATGTTCTTTCTATTAAAATATTTTCGATATTAAATCAAGTCTTGATTGAACGATTTAAGCTTTTAAAATAGTTAGCCACGATCACATAAAATTTTTCATTTTATCATAACAAGAGGCCTTAGGCTCAAATCTTTCTACGCTTTCCTTTCGTCTCTCTAATTATGTAATTTCACACTTGGTCTTAGGTCAAAACTCAGGCTATTGTAAAGGGAAGTGTTGAGATATTTCAACATTAAATCACAATTTCATTTGATGGCTTAAGTTTCTAAAACACTTGGCAGTGGTCCTGCAAAATATTTTACCTCCACGACACTAAACTTCAATAAATATATCAAAATTGGATTCTTTTGAAAAGCAGTCGACGAGGACGGTCCAATATGGTATTGTCAAATTTCATTTAAAATCAGTTGATTACATTGTCAAAGTCGTATTTCGTTTGCTTTCTGGGGGGGTCATGTTGCGTTGGGTGGAAAAGGATGGTGAAATATTTTACTTCATTGTGATTAGACAATTGACCTAGGGGTCCTTTGACGCATAAACTTTTTTTCATCTTCTAACATAGAATACCACGAATCTCTACAGCATGCGATTACTTCTAAAAAATTGTTTGATAATTTCACTGGAGAAAGCTTAAAATAAATTATCTTTCAGTTGCCCCATACTTATCTTTGCCATTTCTTTGAAGCAATCCTTTCCGGGCAGTGTGGAAGGAATCTCATAGAGCGCGTCTTGAGCTCTCACATAGTGATCCTTAAAGTGAGAATAACACGACCTCTTTATGCTTAGAAAAGAATAGTCTCACAATATAGGGCACTTAATCCCAAAACACCTGTGTGTATATATATTTCAATTCAAGCCGTGATAACTGTTGGGTGGTCTCAAGCCTTTTTCACCTCAAAATCTAACTTGAAATATGAAACTTTCCCTCTTACTTATAAGCCAACCACAAAATCAATAATGGACAAGATCATTTGTGGAAAGATTTTTTACACTAGCAATGCATACTAATCAGTATAAGTTTTTCGACAATCAATAGCTCATCATTTCATGTCTGTGTATGATACAAGAACTTCTCTCCTATATAGGAAAAGATCTTATCTACACTTAGATTATGTAAGACTAGATCATACGAACCGTTAGATGAGGTGCAACCCCCACATGATTATGTGAACTGGACTCACATGATCCAGGTGCTAACAATATCTATTCCTTACCTAATAGACATTCCAATGGAATTATCATTTAAACTAGCCAAAAAAAAAATTATCGCTTTGTATTTTTGTTTGGTACAAGAACTTCTTTCAACATAGAAATTATTTCAAGTATACACTTACATTACTATCTCTTGAATTATTTTTAGAGCCATGATGGGTGTCCCAATTCTCATATCCTCACATTGTTTCCTATAATAATCCAACTCAAGAATTAAAGATCTTCATCACTCTTCTTTCATTCTTTTCATTTCGTTACACTTGTGGTAGGGGTGATCAGTTTTCGATCTAATCCGGTTTCGAGATAGAACTGAGAATTGGAGCTAGTACAAATTTTGATCCAATAAATTGATTACTTTTTTTTCTTATTACTTGGAATTAGACCGAGATAGTGTTTAGTTTGCATATTACTATTTTTTTTTTTTTTAAAAAATAACAAATTAAAAAAGTATATTTAGTCGATCCGATCCAATTCCCTATTAAAATATTTAGTCGATCCGATCCAATTCCCTATTAAAACCAAGAACCGGACCGTCCGGTCACCAATGCCACTTTTAAAAACCAGGCACCGGACCCACCCTCTTGAGAATAGGACCAAACTGATCAACCCAATTTGATATGATCAGTTCTCAGTCCGTACAATCCATTTTACACACCCTTACTTGTCAGGTATTTGCTGGTGCGTAAAAGCGCCATTCTTTTTAACAAGAGAGAGAGCACAGCGCCGAAGTCACTGAAAAGGGAGAAGCAAATTTTCCACCCAAAGAAAAAACAAAACATAACAAAGGGGCTTTGAAGATGTGTTTGTCTGCCTTTTGCGATGCTCAAATAAACACAAAAATCCAACTCACCACGTGGTTGCTTGTTTATTGCAGGCTTACATAAAATATTGGAAAAAGACCTTTCGATTTGATTTCCAATTCCCCCACTTTTTACCTGCTGTGTAAACCCTTTGTTTAAAAGTTAACGGAACTGAGCTAAAGTTCAGGGATTTATGTGAAGATATAAAATTTGACCAAAAAATTCTATTTTTGCACATTGTACGAGCTGTGCGTCTAACGTAGAAGAGTAAAAGAATGGTGAACATAAACTCTTGCAAAAGATTCATTTCGACAATTATGTATTACATATGCACTCCGACAGTGCCTTTGTTCACACCTAGCAATGAACTGAGCAAGTAATTCTTTATCAATTAAACCGAAACAACTCGATAAGCCCATTGGAATTAATCCATTTCAGAAATTGTTTCCTGAATGTGGGAACTTGCCTAATTCTGACTGCGGAAAGCAACCTCAAAATCAGGTGTTACTGTCGACATGGGAATTTTCAAAACAAATATATATCTCACAGTCATTTGACTTAACCAATTAAATGTTTAATTGTTTGGTTAATGAAATTCCATTCGAGGAAAGGATGAAAATTAGAGCCAAGCATAAATATAGGCATATTTTCTCGTGCATCAACGGAGAGATTTCATATCGGCACATGACTTTTTGGTAGGATGCACGTGTCATTTGTGATAAAAAAAAATTAATATTAGAGAATTTGTGTGATATATAATAGTTAATATATCTTCATTGACCTATAACTCATTGACTTTAGCATTTGAGTGGAATTGGATCCAACTACATATTTAACATGCTCGAAATTGGACTATCTCTTGGTCATCTCCCTATGCGAAAGTGGTTGGGCTTCTGTTATGCACTCCCAACAAGTTAGTATCAAAGTTGATGATCGATTGGTGGGGCCTCAAATCCATTCCAATGACTTAACAATTGAGGGGGAAAGGTGTTGGAATTTTGCTATGCGCTCCCAACAAATTGGTATCAGAGCCTATGGTCGAATTAGTAGGGCTTCAAATCTATTCTAGTGACTTAACAATTGAGGGGGAGCTCATAACTTATTAGTTTAATTTTTTGAGTAAAGATAGATTCAACTTAATATGTTAACAAGCTTGTATTTAAACTCCCTCTTGGTGATATCCCTAGGAGATAGGTATTGGGTTTCTGCTAAGCGCTCCCACCATTTTTTATTTTACCAAATGTCAATGAAATATATATTGAAATATGGATTAATCGATATGTACCAATAAAAGTTGTGAAACAGAAAATGTAAATGATGAGAAAATTAAAGATATTTAGATTGTTTCCTACCATAGAAAAGTATTAGAAATGCAAAGATAAACTAAAAGTGAAGATGACAAACTAAGTGTTCTTTGATTGATTGGCAATATTTTGTATGAACTAATTCAAAGTACTTATACCTAATATTGATAGTTATCTCAATCATGGCCCTTTTATAGGTCCACTTGATCATTCATTTTCGGCACCTTACTTGAAAACTTGGTCATTTTCGTTGATATTCTCCGTTAGCTAAAACTAAGTCTCTTATTGACTAATTAGATATGTTGATTAGAAACTCTCAATGCTTGTGATTTTTCGCCAATGCCACTTCTTATATGATCTCTATCGATTAAGTCGTTGATTGAAGACTTTCTACAAAAGGGAAATTACTAATAATGATCAATCATATCAAGCAAAAATAATTAGCTATTTGTTTTGCATATTCCCTTTTAGATATTTCATCAAATCGATGTGGGAGAGAATTGTCTCCTAGGACTACGTTGTATTCTAATTCATGAGGAAGAACAAAATGAGAGATATTTCTATAATATTCCTAATGATCTATCCCAAAAGTATAGCCTTGGTGAATATCGCACCATCATCTTCTGATATACAACTGTCTACTTTAACACATTCGAAAAGATCTACAAAGCTCTCTTGACATATATCGAATCTGTCGATCTTGAAGGAAGGAATCATGCTTCCAAGCCTCCAAGCGTCTCCATAATCGTCACTTCGAATCATGCATCCAAAATGTCGTTGCCGTCACATTCATCGAAATTCTGTTGGGATCACACTCTGAAAATCCATCATCTTCTTTAACATTCATCTAAGACTAGTTGAAACGCTTGTAAAATCAAATATCAAATTATAAACTTGGCACCAATTTTCTTTTCTTATTTTAGAACCGAATATATATTTGTGTACAGACATAGTGTTATTCAAAGATACAAGATATGCAAAAACAATATGCATCGCACTTTTATCATTTCAAGCGTCAACCTAAAAGATCAATCCATTCAGGTGGCATCACTTTATATATATAATTTGCTGAATTTTC
This sequence comes from Angophora floribunda, assembly GCA_014182895.1. Classification (NCBI taxonomy): domain Eukaryota; kingdom Viridiplantae; phylum Streptophyta; class Magnoliopsida; order Myrtales; family Myrtaceae; genus Angophora; species Angophora floribunda. Next base: position 21,412,388 of record CM024708.1, on the reverse strand, counting down.
CTGAGATTATAACTTGCAATGTCAACAAAAATAGTGCCAAAATTGAAGTAGAAGTCTAAATTCATATAGTGTAAGTAACTTCGGTCTTCAGCCACATCCCCACGTCCTAAAATTTCCACCACACCCTCCATTCAAATCCAATAACGTTGGCTATCCAAGTCCATTTGCTTTCGATCACTCATCATTTCTTGTTTATAATATGACTCGAAACCCTAACTTTCCACACAAGATATTGATAAACTAGAATAAATGTCCGCATCACTTTCGGCCCAAAAAATACCGTACCACACCTTGCGTCTCTCTTACCATATGATGATTTGAACTTCAAAAGATAATTTTATTCCCAATCTAACACAGAACATTGTAACAGTAGCGACAAATTTTTACATTTCTTCATAAGACAATACATGTCTCATCCGAGTCCCGACCGACTGATTTTTCACCGCATGTTTTGGAGCGGCGTAGAGGGTTGATCGGTACATTCGGCCTCTGTGCGTGAGACGCGTGTCCCTGGAAAATCGTCGTCTCAGGAAGGGAGCGTAAGTCCAGGAAGGAAGCTCCTGTTGGCGTAAATCTTTGACCTTAGCTGCTTAAGCCTCGTGATTTTGTAACTTGTTTAGTCTGTCGTTTTCTGGAGACAGAAAGCAAAGCAAATTCATCTGCATCTGCCTGATGCACAAGACAGATGTTTCAACGGGTAAAAACTCATGAAGAGGACCACCGAAACCCCCAAAAGAAAAAAACTGATGAAAAAACTCAGGCTGCAAAACAAAACCTGCTGGGTTCATGTACTATCTAAAAACCCTAAATGTTTCGACACAAAGTGATGACAAAAGTAAATATAACATTCACTGACGTTGTTAAGAAACCAACGTACACGACAAGCAGACCCAAATTTCTTCGATGATAACTGGGAGGGGGGTTAGATACTTACAGCATAAGAAACGATGACTGTTGTAGACTTCAGCAGATCTACAAAACCATGGGGGTTATATTAAGGCAGATGGGATCATATTTACAGAAGTAATCTCGATTACAAATAAAAGAGTGCGAAATCAATCTCGATGGAGACCTCCCAAAGTAATAAGAAGTAAAAAGGGCAAAGCCCAAAACGTCAAATGAGTCGGTTCTTCTTTTCTTGTTTACCTCCATGAAGCGCATGACTCGCGTTTTTGAGCGACCGAGTCAAACACAACTGAGCAATGGAGAAAAATTCAGTATACAACGTCGTCATCACTAAAACCATTTATATATTTACTCCATAACATCACGATCGACATGCCTTTTCATATAATAATTTTCCCAAATGCGGCAAATTCCATAGGTGCTGAAACCAGCAAAATCAACATCCTGATACTTAGCTAATTAGCCGTATTCAGAGAAAATTTTCCTGTGTAATCACCTTTCAACTAATTTATTAGGAAGTAGGACCTCTTCTATTATTAATTAGTCAAATAGACAGATACCATGCTTTCTAAACATATTTGATGCGTGACACGTGCAGAAAATTCAAGCAAAGAGCAGCAGTACCTATCAGTTTATGTACCTGTCGCTATTAACAGCAAGAATTGGGAAAAGATAATGAAACAAGGTTGCAGAACCCCCTCGAATGAGCTTCCGAGAAGAGTTTAAAATCGAGAAAGATAATGTCTCGCTAAAAACAAAGGCAGGAAACATTAAATAGCATTTCCAGACAACTGATGCGATGAAAAAGGAGAGAGGACGGAGTAGAGGGAGCTCCCTTCAGTCCAAGCACGGAAAGCTTGGGATTCAACAAGACTCCCGCATCATTCATTCATTTACGGAGCTCCGTTCCGTGCTATCGCTCGGTATCTGGATGAATGAGTCGGCAGCTAATTAAATCCCAACACGTCCCATGAGTGGACTGAAGAAAGCTCTCTTCCGCTCTTTCTCTTACCCCTTCGAACCATATCGCTTCAAAAAAATAACCCTCGATGATGGAGGGAAGTCCCATGAGAGAAATCTGCTAACCGACCGGAGAAAAGAATAGAATGGAATAGCGAAGCGAAGCGCAGCAGACACATAAACAAATGAAAGAGAACTGTTTATGAGTGAATGATGGAGCCGCTCGCCGTCTCTCTTTGCAGGACCCTACACCGTGACCATCCTCCACCCAGCCACTCGTGGATTTCACTGAAGGGGCGGTGGCTTTAAATAGGTAAAAGAGGGGAGGGAGGCAGGGAGGGGAAGAGAGACTTGATTTGTTTAATGTTTTGGAATTTAAAGTGAGATGATGAAGTTATTCGTATTCTCCTTTACCTTTAGTGAAGAGGGTTGCTACGTACTTGATATCGAGCCTTTTCCCCAATCCGCTTGCCTTCCGGAAGTCTCCACATATCTCCACCTTTGAATATGCTTTAGGTTTCTCATTTGGGAGAAAACAACCATCATTTTGCACGTATCTATCGATAAAACAGATGGGTAATTAGTCGTTCGGCTAATGCTTTTTTCGTTTTGTGGCATAAGTCTAAAAATGGGGATGGAAAATGATGATGAATCAAGCCCGTGACATGAGAATATGGACAAGACGCTTCGACTATAAAGCCCACTCTCGGAATTCTCGATATCACGTTTTATGATTGGGAGATAGCCGGTATATAAGTTTGGATATGGACAAATTTTCTTCCGTTTTTCAGAAATTAATAACAAAAATTAATAAAATTAGGTTTGAAAGAACCATGAAAATAAAAACCTACAAACCCTGAATCTGCAGAGGAACCGCCGCTATGCCTTGATGGTGGGAACGGTCACCCTCAACTGTGGCGACCCCAACTATGGTGGTCGCTAGTCCAGGGGCGCCTACCATGTGATGGTTGTCCCAACCGCTATTGCCGCTGTAGAGCGCCGCAACAGATCTGGAATAATTGCATGATTATCGGGAGAGGGAAGAAAAAGAGTTCGGGAAAGTGACGAGTGACAATAAGCGTCGTTGTCCAACGGCAACGACCGCCTCGCGGTGGTCACTGGCGCCTCACGACCGACCAAGATCAATGCCGTACCCCCTTCCTTTGTTCCCCGACCCTGCTTCGTGCCCTGCAATCTCTTTCCTTCATTCGTTTGTTCAGTTTTTTCTTTATTTCCGCGAGTTATTCGGGTGCAGAAGTAATTTTATCCCTCCCAAGGACTGAGGATGCTTTGTCTTAGGTTTTATCTAGATTTATCCCACTTAATTCAACCTGAAGTATACCATGAAATATCAAATAGGACAGTTTATGTCCTATTTTAAGGATACATGGACAATTAATTATGCCATTAGGGTCAACTCTCTATCTTCAATTCACAGTAATGAATCTTCAGTATGCTATTGATACAAGTTTTAGGGTATTCGAATGACACAATCCTTCTTCCTCCCAACTTCCCAACTCTAGTCGATCTATTGCCAAACAATAAGAGATATTTTTCTTCAACCAAGTTTCTCCATCCTAGGTGGTAGAACTATGCAACCAAACCGGTTTTATCTAGGAACTAGAATGCCCTGAAAATGAATCTAGTTTTCATTTCCAAAATGTTGAAACTGGTGAGAATTGATCTAGTTCTCGATTTTAAGTGAAGAACTACTCCAAACAATCACCAATTTTGGAACCAATTGCATAGAGCCTAAAAACCCTACTTTTTCCCTGGTGTCTTTTTGTCTATCTCTCTCTTTTTCTCTATTCTCTCCAAGACTCCTACCTCAATTAGACACTTCACATCTCTCTCTTTTTCTCACAACTCATCCTCCTTCTCATTTACTTGTGGCTCATCGTCACTCATTTGAGCCTCGCAACCCTTGCTCATTCTCGACTCACCCTCACTTAAACTATCATTAAGTGAATACCTATATTGTTTGTTTTGTTTTCATGTAGTTAGAATTCGAAGCAATGATTTTATGGATCAATGGTGAATAAAGTTTTATAATTTATGTTTTATGTTACATGTTTTGAATTTTTTGTCATTTATAATTTTACATGACTACATGTTCATTTTATAGAGCATTTCTTTTGGCGAATAAGGGATTTCTATTGTTTATCTTCTTTAAACCGTTTTGATACTTATATTATTTTGCTATAAAAAATAAAAAACTAAAAAAAGGAACAAAATAATGACAGGTTCTTGGGTAGACCTTGGAATCGGACTAGAAATACAATATAGGTTTTTAGATTCAATTATATGATGAATGGAGTAGGTTTCAAGTTTCAAAAATTAAGAACCGTGTTTTATAAAGTTCCGAAATTCAAGTTTAGAACTTATTCATTTTGGAACCAGTCATTGAGCTATGATGCACTCCGATGTCATGATATATTCACCATACTAACTAACTTCAATTTCATTGTAACTCGAAGTTGGGTGCATGATGAATAATACATGGGATAATTGGATATCATTTATCCAAAACAATTCTACTAGGAAAGATAGGTATTTTATCTATAAATTGTTAGAGCATCAGCAAAATCTTCATATGAATATTTTGATTTCTATGTATTTCCAAGTTTGATAAGGCAGAGTTGTCTCTAGAGCAATGTATGTCCAAACATAATCATTTCCCAAACATCAAGTTTTCGCGCATTGCAGTGGCGTAAGGGCAGTAGGAGCTGTGTCCTTATCAAAATTACAATCAGGTACTAGTAAATGACAAAAAAGATCCAATTGAATACATGGCTGTCTAGACATCGTTAGCTCGGACATGAAGTGGACTCATCATACGAACATCGATAGGCAAAATATTTATTCTCAGTCTTGTTCTTTAATTAGTATTTGAAAAAAGAAGAAGAAAGCGGACGACAAAAGAAGTGAATGAATGTGTTGGCTTAGAGTCTCTTTACATCATCTTTTGTTTGATGTAATCCTCGTTTCATCGAGTAACGTGATCGAAGTTTACCGAATGAAAAAGGAAATTGACTAGAGATGTAATAGGGCACCAAGGAAAGTGGTCTGACGTGAGGAAGAGCGACAAGCGGGCGACAAATTCTTAATGAAAGAAAAGTGCCTAATAAATATCCTCCATGTATCTAATTCCAATCGCATTACATGGTTCATCATCCTCTTCAGAGATTCCATTGTACCATGAGTCTATTACACATAGAGGAAACTATTTTCAAACACCCAAAGCTTAACGTTATCACAACAAATTTCGATTTGTTATGGAACGTGGACGTAATGTAATGGACCATAAGCTTAAAAATGATTGAAACTCATATGAAGGAGGAAATTTCTTCTTTACTTGGGGATATCCAAAGTGGGAAATAAAACTGGAACGATAGGAAAGACTGTTGATTTACCATGTGTAATGTCCAAAAGCAATCAACAAACAAGCTTCAGCTTGAAAGATCCTACTGAACTATAGAACAATCAGTTTCCAAAAATTCGTTTGAAGTCCGAATTAACTAGAAATGTCTAAATCCCGCCAGCTCATCTATAGGCCTGTGCATAAACAAAACAAAGGCGTGCGTGGCCTCGGAGAACAAGTCTCTTTTCACTCGTTTCTTTTTTATATTGGCAAAGGGGGACATAATGAGAGACAAGAAATAGTTGAGGGAACCAGACAGGGAAGGGTGGGGAAGCAAGTGAATAGCCAATGAGAGGATGATGAGAATAAGGAAAGGAAGAGAAGTGCAACGACAATAATATCACTCAAATAAATTATTGATTTGAGAGGAAGATCACATCAGATTCTCGATCACTACTGAAAGGAAAAAACACTGTCTTGTCAATCGAAAAGAGAAGGAAGCCCTACGAAATGGTCCTCCTTTCACCCCCCACCACACACCCCCTCCCCCGTTCTCATTACCAGTGCATGTCCTTCGTTGTCGCATCAACACTTCTTTCTTTTCTTCTTTCTTCCCCCCTCTCATCTGTCCATCAGCCCTTTCTAATCTTAATTCTTCCCCTGTCCATCTTTCTTAACTTATTTAAAAATAAAAAGATTCTCCGCAAGTATCCGATGTACTCGAGGACTTTGGTCATGGTGATGCCATTGACTTGTTTGAAAGAAACTGAGGATGTTTCTGAGCGAGTGAGGAGTCCTTTCAGGTGAGCTTTGCTTTTGAGTTTCTTTTTTTCTAATTTTAATGCATAATATTCAACTTTTGAATAGTCTTCAGTACCTCAATCGATGCTCATGCTAACGTTCAAAACCATAATACCTTTCTATGATTTTTCAAAAACTTAAAAGGATGTATTGTTCTTAGAAGAAAGTCATTGAGAAAAGGTAGAATGGAAAACAAGAAAAAGAGTATATTATTCAATGCTATAATGTGTGTCACGGTTAAGAAATACTTATACCGCACAATGTTTACTGGAAAGAAAGCAAAATAATTGAATAACGAAATTAACTATTATAAAAATAACAAAATATCAAATACTGGATCATACCTCTAACATTCCTTTCGAATGTGTGGAGGTAATATCAAGCTTAATTGAGTTTGTAGGTAATGTTTTTGAATAATGTTGATGCTTATTATGAACAATAATAGTTATAAGAAGCGATGGCACTGAAGTGCTTGGTATGCAAGTCTATCCATGCACAAATATAAGTAAATATAACCACATCAAATAGATTAGCAGGTTGTTGCTTTTGCAGCAGGGCACCAAAACCATCAACAGTTGCATAAACTATTGACTAACTCGGACAGCACCAAAATTTCAATACCATCAAAAGCTGTATTTAACTCTCGTCTAGCTCATGCAACAATGCAAGGGAATGTGGTTACATTTTTGTTTAGAAAGCATTGGTTTTACACTTCCAAAGAGCGGTAAGCCCAAACCTCGCTTGAAAACAAACTGGACATGGACATAATCATGTCAATACAAGCTATGGGCATGACCACATCAACTAGAGAACGGTGGAATTGTTTAACCAATTAGTGCACGAATTACCACAACATCACATTGTTAGGATACCATCGAACTCGACGAATCAACGTCGAGAAAGGGATATTAGTAATAATTGAAAAAGATAATGACAAAAGAATTAATGTGTGCATCACACTCGATGCACTCAAAGTTCATTCAAGTTTGCCTAACTCTAATTCCAAGTTAGAAAGTACAGTCAAAAGCGATTGCCCTGTTACTCGACATCATGAGAGGGGGAGCACCGGGAGTACGGAAAAACAGGCATGCTCCCATCTCTCCCTCTCTTCACATTACCACCAACTTCTTCTTCAATTGTAGCTCATTTCTTTCTCTTTTTATCCAATATTTTTTCCCTGAAAAGTTATCACTTCTATATTTTAGTATAGGTGTTCAAATTACTTTCTCTTATGCTTAGCTAACTATCCATCTTTTTCCCTTGAAATTTCATTTTCTTTATTCTGGCACTTCCTTTGTACTGCTTTTCTTTTACATTTTTCAATTAAATATCTAGATGCAAAACTTATCTACACAGGTTTCAAATCTTCCCACGTTGTCGCGTGTCTTTACAAAAGTAAGGCATGCCATGACCCCAAAAAATTGTTGACGTCCTAGAGGTATTTGTTGGATAAAAGTTATTTTTACTCGAAATTTGCTTTATTGACTATGATTAAAATAACTTTTGTTTTTTCCTTCTCGATATAAGTAATGTCTTTCTTCAATTCTCCATCATTCTTCCAAAAGACACGTGCTTCCATGAAAGTGTAGTAAATTTGCCATTATATCATTGAGTCAATCTACTTAATCAATTTAATCTTCTAAATCTCATACAATTACAACGACTTCTTTCTCTTTTAAATAATTATAATCACAGCCCTGTCCTAAAAATGTATTACCTCAATTATTTCTACAAATATACTGCATTTTGGGGGCTCAATGTTTCTTGTTTTCATTACATATTATATTCTAAAATTTGTACACTTTCGTTTTTAATTATGATAATATGATAAGAGTTACATTGACCTTTTAAATTTAACATTGTTATTCATCTCAGAGCAGACATGATCTTTATTAGAGAGAAATATCATTTCTTAAAAAATGCATGCTTAAATTGTAATTACCTTCAACATGTACTGACCTAATTTTCTGATGAAGTCACTTTGGTTTACTTAGACTTTAATTTTCATTGTAATTGCTAGCTTTTATATCAGATTACATAGAACAGTCACCGGAGCAATGACTTGATAAAGATTTCTTTCGTGCGGATGTTCTTTCACGCAAAAAGAAAGACCTTTCCGAGGACACTTGAATGGACTGCTGCAAACAGAAAACTGAAAGAGGAAAAGGCCAAAAGGCAAAGCACATGAGCGTTTCATATGCCATTTGACTAATAAAGGGACCGTCTGTACAATGAAGTGACCTTGTACCTCTTCCTTGCTATATAAACGATATGACGTTGTACTCTTTTTCTTTTCGCCAGAAATTGACAATTCACTTAAATTCCTGCGCTTCTGTGCTTTCTGTCTCTATCGTCGATTGCTTGGAAGAAAGGCCAAAAAGGGAATTGAAAATTTATTTATTTTTGTCAGAATGAAAATTAAGATTAATCAGAGCTAGGGTTAGTTGATTTCAAAGAAGAAATTTGGAACCAACCATGTTAGAATCGATTTTTGGATTTCTGAAATTAGGAACCAAGTCAATTGACCTTAGAACTAGAGTCAATTTAACAATTGACATATGATTTTTTTTTCTGTTTTACTTATTTATTTAACTGATCCATTATATGTATTATTTTTGCAAAAACCCTCACTAAAGACATCATAATGGCTGCTTATAAAGGATTGCTCAATCTTATTAATTTTTACAAAATTTCTCAACTAAGAGACTTATAGGGTTCGGTTTTGAATCGATGCAAAATTTCCATATCCCTTTTTTCATGGTCCAATAATTTTCCATATCCTTGCTCATGTGGCTCTTGGGGGATGAAAAAGTTGGACAAATAGCTATGGGGTTATCTCCATTATTGTTTTCCATGCCCAATTGAAGTTGGAGAATTCATTTTGCAGGCTTACTTATTGGGTTTCTTGCAAATGGAAACTCTATTTCCATGAAAAATGAAAAGCCCATTTTCAATTTCTCCAAATCGAAATTACAAAAATTATTTCCTCATATACACCTTTATTTATGTGCAATCCGTTCATCTAAAAGATACCTTAATATACACTCCTTGAACCTTCACTCGTGAAGCGGCCAGCTTAATTAGCTAATGGAAATAATACAAATTTTCCAAAATTCCTCCGACAAGGGGCATCGCGATGCATGGATTCTCATGCAATAAGAAGCACTTCCCAAAATAAACAAGGTTACCATGGCGGATGCAAATTGCCACCTTTTAGCGCCGACGTCAAAAAGGAGGCAAAGCGGACGGAATCTTAAGCTTTTGCGACGTTCAACCCCCGGAATTATGCTCGTCATTCGTCCCGAAAGAAAGTACTAAATATGGTGATTAAGAATTGGGAAAAAGAACGTCCGGAATGATATGCAAGAACGTGAGCCCATAATTACAATTTGTACTTGGAAGGATGGGCAGCGAAGGGGAGAATATGAGGTCGGTCTCCTTTTCTTTTGCTTTGCTTTTATTCCCCCTCGAAAAGTCCTTTCGTCCTTAGCTCCCAAATGTTAAATCAGAACCAAGACCTTAATAATTAGACGAATTATTCCCACCCCAAGATGCGTGCTATATTTTATGTTTTTGTCCTGAATGATGTCTTCTGCTTTCGATTGATTCATTTCCCAGATGAAAAATCCCATTACGGAAGTTCTGAGTATGCAATTGAGATTATGAGTAAGCAATTGAGATACAAGTATAAATTGTGTTAAAAAAAATCTCATATTAAAGAATTTGTGTAGTTTAGAGCAGTTAATATATATTAGTTAACTCATACTTCGTTAATCTAAACTTTTAAAAAAAGGTATTAGTTCAAGTGAATATGTAGACAAACTCGGACTTTCAATCTTCCCGATGAAGTATCTCGAGGATGATGATTAGCTCACACACAAGAGAAAAATTGTTGAGATGCATGAGTGAATTTTAATTTGCCTATAATTCATTAGAGTGAGCTTTTGAGTGAATAAGAATGGACTCAAACTTAGGTTTTCTCTTGATTAATCTCCCAGGTCAAGATATTGAACTTGTATTATGCGCTCCTAGCAAATCGAAACTCTATTATCAAAACCAAAATTCCTCCTCCATGTCCTCTCTAGTCCATCCGTGGTAATGATTCTATTCACGCAAGTGAAAAGTGCACATGTATGCTCGCAACAATTCTGTATTGCGATGGAGACATCTTAAATCCTTTTATTTAGTGTAAGACGAATGTGTTGGATCCTCCACATAATAGTATGACTTTCATATATAAGTAATACTTTTAGGTTCACGGCTAGCGTAAAATGATTCTTATACATTCACCGTCAAATTACCGACTTGTGCATTTAGAATCAGTTTTTGCGTTCGTAACTTTTTACATGTCAATTCTTGAATAATGAAATTGTAAACAATTTCTTACACCGGAATTCGACCTGATAAAGATCCTAAAAGTAACGGTCGCGTTAACATACAAAAATGACTAAACATAAAAGTAACGTAGGGAGTAAAAGTGTCCACTAAAATACGAACTAGAGTAGAGTTATGCCACTTTGCTTATGCTCTGTCCATCATCAGTGGTTATGTTCAGATCGGGCCTGATCTAAACATTTGCGACACTGGTACCAGGCCCATCAGGCCCGGCCCAAGGGCTTGATATTGTCTATTGAAAGTAAAGCCCAACCCCTCGAATGATCCTATCAATCTGATCCAAACTAATGCTTCGAATTTTCCTCGCTAGCCTCCAATCCTCTCGGTCTTGATAATCTCGACCTATGTTAAGCAATCCCTTTTCTTTTGGTCTTTCCTGGAAGTGCGGTCAAGTGATATTTTTGTTTAATTTATACAATTTACAGTTCATCACTCTGTTATTATATCATTTTTAGGTTTAATTCGAGAATTTAGGTCGAGTATGAAGAAAACCCGATGCTCACAGCAACTTTTCTCGCAGAGTTGAAAAGGATCGTCCATATCATATATTTTTCAGGGTGTGTTTGGACCGGTTATCAAAATCTAGTGCATTTTGATGGGGGAGCAATGTTCTAGCAAGTGGGCTGACCACCGTTTTTGTCGTCTTGATACCTTCCAGTATTGTGGTATATAAGTTGTTTTGTCGTGATTTCATGAAAAATCCTATTCTATTTTTCGGAGAGGGTTGATCACCATGTTTGTCATCTTGATGCCTTGTAGTATTATGGTATATAAATTGCTTTGTCGTGAATTCGTAAAACATATTCTATTTTTCGGAACTATTGTTGTGAAAGAGGGTGCAAAGGGAAAAAGAAGAAGAAGAAGTCGAAGCCTGGCCAGAACTGTCAAACAACCCAAATTTCTTTTTTTAGAGCACATTGGGTAACATTTTTATTTTTCTGTTTTTTTGTTCTTTTATTTCCCGAAACTGAAAAAATATTAAAAATGCATTTGGTAATATCATTTAATTTTTATATTCTCTGGAACACAAAAAAAAAAATAGAAAAAAACATATCTCTTTATTCCCGAGAACAAAAAGAAGAAGAAATATGGTCACTTTGAAAAAAATAAGATTAACAAAATCTAATGCTCATCTCTACACAATCAGTACATTTAGAACATAGATTTTGAATAGCTTTACTAGATTTTAGTGTTAATTCTAGTTTAGAATTAGTTTTTTTTTTTTTTTTGGTAAGGGGCAAAAATTAGTTTAGCACCAAAAAAGTGAAAATCTTTTGATGAAAATTGAATTAAGCTTTTAGGGTTTTACTATATGGATTTTTGAATGTCATTTTCTTTTAAAGACAATGTTAGGTCACGAAAGTTTGGTGACTCTAGTCTTTTCCCTTAAGATTCTATTGGAGATATCCTTTAAAATCATCCACAATTCTATTTTAATAGAAAATTAGAGGATTCCGAACAAGTCCTTTGTATTAGCATTTGTCCTGTGTTCATAACAATCAAATAAGTTTGCGATTCATGGATTCCCAATGTCATTTGCTCGAAGGTTTGATAAGTTTATGCAAATAAGCACACCAACTTTAGGATCGCCTCCATTCTCAGTTGTCTTGCCATTGTCCATTCCACCAAGTAAAGTTTGATATTTTTCTTGTAGATGAAAAGCTCAAAAGATTTATGCAAACGTTTATTGTAATGCCCAAAGATTTATTATCAATCTCCTTATTGTGAGTTATAAATTAGTGGGACTATCTACTGCCATTTTCTTAGAATATCTTGATCAATTAAATCATTACAAAAGTCCAATTTTATCCAAACGCAAAATGTTAAATTTGCTCTGACATATAGTTAAATAAAAAAATTGGGAATAGAATTTTTAGGGACGTACCAAATGCATTTATGCTTCTTCTTTTTATCTTGAGAATAGAAATTTTATACCGTTACCAAACACATTCTTTTGCTTAAAAACTCAACCAAGGAATAAAAATAGAAAAAACTATTTCTGAACAGAAATTATTAGTAAGAGCAGCAATATTACCAAATGCATTCTTATCATTTAAATCGAATGAGACCTTAAATTTTCGAATTGTGTCTATCTTTTACAGCCCTATCTCAACGTGTAGACCAAGATTGCTGACCCTACTCGAGCCATATTCACAAAAAGGGTGCTTTAGAGCTTCCGCACGATTCTAAGAATCACGAAACGACTTCTATTTAATCTCCAAAAGACACCTAAACGAAGGAAACCAAACCACTTTCCTGGGAAAAACATAGTATCTTCAAAGAAGGCTCCCTAACGAGCTTTCGCTTTCAGCCAAAGACGGGCACAGGTTTAACCGGTAGTTTCCTCGACTTTTGTCTCGCAAAGGTATGCGTACTTTCCCTTCCTCAACGGTTCGTCTCCTGGCCACACATTTGAACCTGAGGTCCCTAATCCCGTCGATCCATTTTAATAAATTCTTCCGACCCTAGGAGCCCCCGAAATAACGTCGACCTTGTTTTTAACTCAGCTTTTCTAATTTTAAAACTTCATGTGAGTACAAATAATCCCATTCGCTGACCCTGGCCCCTGTCCTCATCCCTAAAGATGCGTGTACGTCTGTAATACCGACTCCTCCCCACCACATGTCAGTCACCAAATTTGCCACCGCACCGATCTTTTTTTATTGGCCTGTCTTTTATTTTTCATGAATAATTCAACTTTACAAGAACAACCGAAGTCTAACTTGTACTTTACTTACTAATTCTTTATGATTTCGCGAAATTACGGATGATGAGTGGAATATCCGTCGTATTTTGTCATCATGTCTGAATTTAATCATCGGCATAACTTAAACGATAAGTAAATTGATGTGAAATTTATGTAAAAAGGATAAGAAAATGGTTCGATATAAAGAAGTCAAGTGAACAGTGAAATTGTCAATTTCACAACGATTGTTTCCGGAATCATTTTTGCTTTATCAAGGGCATTTTAGTAAATGTGGAGGTGGAGACCAAATTGAAAAGCTCATTTACTATTAGTATGGAGACATAGATATAGGTATGGTTAGGCATAGAAGTATAGATACAGATAAATGATGGATATAGAAGGATAGGTATGAAATTACATATATGAATAAATTTTGTAAAAAGAAAAAAAAGGACCTGGAATAATAGCATAAATAATATCTAAACTTTGGTCCACCATGCAGCATGGATTGATGAACTTTTAATATGTATAATGTAGCTTCTAAATTTTGATCTAATTGGTAATATTATCCATGAACTTAAATATTGAATCAAAATTTAGAGATCACATTAAATAATTAAAAATTTAAGAATCGTATAAAAAATTAAAGGTATAGGGATGGCATTATATATTATACCAAAGTTTATGAATTATTTGTGTCATTTTAAAAAAAATTATATATTCATTTGTCTATTATTAATAGATAATTAAATAAATATAAAATAAGCCGCATGGAATAAAAAAGGAAGAAAATCCTGTCATCTTCAATGCTCAAAATCCACTGCGAAACCACCATTTCCTGTTTCCTAGGGCTCAAGTCACATCTCTCGCTTTACCGACTTCCATTTCGTTCGCTCGCTCGCTCGCTCGCTCGCTCCCAAGTCTGCACCATCTCCTTCGCCGGCAACCGTCGCGGCCTCGAGGGTCCAGGGCTTCCGCCGCCGCCGCCGCATGAGGGAAGCGAACGGCGATCTCTTCGAACCGCCGGTGAACGTCATGGACTCGGGCTTCTCCCCCGGCCCCCCCAAATCGGACTCCGACTTCGGGTTCGCGTTCAACGACAGCAACTTCTCGGATCGGATCCTGAGGATCGAAATCGTCCCCGATTTGCCCGACTTCAAGTCCGACGGCGAGGGCTGCACCAGCATAGCCGATTGGGCTCGTAACCGCAAGAGGCGGAGGGAGGAGATCAGGAAGGACAACGGTCAGTCCCGTTTGTTCGGTTCATTTCGTTCTTCGCATGTGTAGTGGAGTCTTGCCTGTCGGTCTATCATGTCGTGAAGGAAGGAGCTTCAGTGCAGTTTTTTTTCTTTTTTTCTTTTTTGATTTGCCGAGGAATTACCTGTCTGGCAGAGGCTTATGCTTTCCTTGTCTGTCTAGCTTTCGAAATGGTACAAATTGTACCTCAATTTTAGACCTAGAGATGAAAAAATCTCATTTCAGAGCAAATTGGACTGATATATATATATTTGATGCCGTGGTTTAAGAAGGACGCAGTCCACTTAGTATCGAAAAGCTCGTGATAGTTCTGAAGTTTGGTGAAATGCAGCATACCGCTTTATTCAAAATTGAGGGCGGTCCACTGTAACTTTAGCGTTTGAAGATTTAGGTCTGCAATGTTTAACTGGGATAGAGGAAAGTAGTTGTTTCCGCTCACCTTTGTCTTGAATCCAATGAAACTGAACTTCACACTCATGATGTTATTAATCATTAAGTTTGATTTTATGTGCATCATAAGAAAATTTAGGTGAAGGCATATATGATACAGATTATGCTGGAAAAGTCTAAATCGAAATTCTTATGTGCATATGTTTAATCAAACAAATTTATAGCAGTGATGTGATCTATAATCTTCTTTTTATGGCGAAAGGTCCATGATATGTAAGTTCAAATAACTCGTTCATGATGCTCGGTAGAAGAATAGGTCAAGGAGATATGTCATTGAGAAAACCTGCTTTCCATTACCTTTGAGCTGCTTGAGCAGGCCCATTTTCCTTTTCAAAGTCAAGACTCTGCCAGCGAAATTTTCTGGAGTGCATTGTAATTGATCCACACAGTTGCATCCTTGTTAGATAACAAAAAGCTGGGAAAGAGAGGTCGATCATTAATTCTTCATATAGAATTACACGTATGAGTATTTGCACTGATGCTGAAGTACTTGAACATCTTCTTTTCTCATTTTAAGTAAAGTAAATACGCAAAAGTAGAATACTGAGTAGTAAGTGCTTCTTATTAGTTTTGGTTATCTGGATCTGGAAGTTTATACTTGGAGGAGTGACTTTCATGCCTCATCATTGTCCGGAACTACTTTTCTCTGCTTGTCGAATATTTGCTGCTTGGTCAAAAATTTTAAATCTTTAGTAAACCTTGATTTTCTTTCATGGCCTTTTCACTGTGCGTTCAATTAAATTCTGTGCATCTGTGGAACTTCAGAGTGTAACATATGGCTTGTGGCTACTATGTAGTTGAGAACATTGTGGCAATGGCACTATTATGCCTTCAATTTGGTTGAAGAACCTCTCATGATATTAATTCGCATCAAGATGATTTCGTTTTTGAAACTTGTGTTATTTTTTGAAGATGTGTCCATTGTAATGTGAACTATTTGCTTTGGCTGCTTTCACATGTTTCAATTTCCTCACTTCCACAATCTCACACTGAACAGATGGCTGTATAGCACCCTAAAAAACTAATTGGAAGAGGTCAAATAAAATACCTACTTGAACTGCTAAATCTCATTTGTTCGACTTGGCCTTTTGGGATCACCATCACGCAATGTCACTTTGCTTATTTAAGTTTATATTCGATGGTGTGCATTAAGGAGGTATTAGCCTAACTATGCAATTATCATGGCCATGAATCCTGGTGAGCCAGTGTTTTCATGAGCATCAGAAATTTAAAACTTTTTTTTTAAAAGGGAAATTCCTTGTTTAGGTTCCAACCATGCTATGATCATTGAAACAAGTTGTGTTTCTTTTCTTGCCTCCATGAATAAGTATTTTTTATAATATTTGCTGGTATATGGCGAAGTTCCTCTGCTGTCACTTTGGTTGTTAGTTATCTCGGTTCACTTTAGATCTGTCATCCAAGCATAGTTCCCCTTTCTGGCAAAATGATCACTTGATGACGTAACTTGCTTGCTTTTGTAGTTTTAGATCCTGTTCAGTTTGAGGAGCAGATATTGAGTTGCAATATGCCAGATACAGATGATGGTGCTGGGTATGAGAATCAGGATGAGGAAGCGGTAGCAATGATAGAGGAATCACCTTCAGGTGGAGGCATGAGTTCACAAAGACTTGGTATTTCTATGTTGCTCCCTCTCGATAAAAGCTGGTAGCTTTAATGCTGAATCGTGCCATCCCCATTTTAATCTTTTTGGTAGAATTTTTGGAGGAGAGCTGGGTGCATTCTAAGAATTTCATGGTGTGGTGTAATGATCATGTTCTCATCTATGCCATTCTTGCGAAATATGCAGAAATTCGGGGGCTTCTGCATTCGTGCCCTAGTCGAAACTTTCTGCGGTTGGCATGTCTAACCCTATTTGAAAGAGGAAAGGGTTCCAACCAAAACCTACTCCTAACAAGTTGCTTTCTGGCTTTAAATTGTTGGTCAGGTCCTTTATTCTTTCTGGGTATTGTTGGTCAGCTATATCTACTATCCATGTACATTCTTATACCTTAGAGGAGGAAAAGATGGTGATTCACGACATGAAAGATGTTTGAAGGAGCTGGAGATTGGGAAATATGAGGGAGACCTTGTCTTTACTTCAAATTTAGGAGAAAGCATTAGCAGTAAGTCTCAGATATGTAGTTCTTCGAGATGAAAGAGTGGCATAGGGTTTTTGCAGCATTTGCAAAATAGGAAGAGTATGTATAGCCTATGGAGCTGTCACATGAGAAGTAATTACCTTGGAAGTACTTCTGTTTCTTCTTTTTTTCTTTGGCTGTAATGTTGATGCCTATGGCACTGTTCATTGTCATTTTATATCACTTGTTACTTTTCTCTTAAAATGATTAGATTTGTTTGTGCTGTTTGATGTTAATTAGAGACTTTTACAGGTGATGAAACTGCGCAGATTGGTGGTACATCATTAACCATGGAGTGTTCAGCAGTTCTTAAAGTAAAAACCTTGCACATAAGCTCCCCAATTTTAGCAGCAAAGAGTCCTTTCTTTTATAAGGTGAATATTTTTGGTTACTGTGAACTGTTACTTGTTTTGCTTCCTGTACATGACTAGTTTGATTGACATCTAGTGTATTCTTTAGCTGTTTTCAAATGGGATGAGAGAATCGGAGCAGCGGCATGTGACTTTGACGATCAATGCATCTGGTACTTACCTGATCTCTCACAGGATTTTGGCTATAACTACCTATACTTCATATATATGATGTCTTGCTGCTACACATTTCATTCACCGTGCACAGAAATCTTCCATACCGACGTATTTGATTCTTCTAACTTCTCTTTCTTTTGTTGTCATTTGTGGAGCAGAGGAAGCAGCTTTCATGGACCTTCTCAATTATATGTACAGTAATACTTTGTCAGCATCCACACCAACTTCTCTTTTGGATGTTTTAATAACTGCGGACAAGTTTGAGGTGGCATCATGCATGAGATATTGCAGTAGACAGTTGCGGAACTTAGCGATGACTTGTGAGTCTGCATTGCTCTACTTGGATCTTCCTTCCAGTGTTCTAATGGCGGAAGCAGTTCAGCCTCTCACAGATGCAGCTAAGCAATTTCTTGCTATACGTTACAAGGACATAACAAAGTAAGCTTTTCTTCCATTAGACCCCTTATCTCTTATGAATATTGAGTGTTTCAAGTATTTCTTCTTTCTTGTCTCTGCAACGGCTTTTCCTAGTCGAAAGGGATCATTTTTGTTTTCTATGGTAAAAACTCCTGTCTTTTTTTGTCTAATTTTCATGTTTTGTTGATTGATTGTTTGAAAAAGAAGCAAATATGCAATTCTCTCAGCATGTATGCTTTTAGTAATCCCAGTTCAGCTGAAAGCTTTGCGGCAGAGCACAAAAGCTGACTGATGAGACTTTGTGCTGTTTCACTAATTTGGCGGATTGGGTTCCAGGTTCCCGGAAGAGGTGCTGAACTTGCCTTTGGCAGGTGTTGAGGCAGTACTGGCCAGTGATGATCTTCAAGTGGCATCTGAGGATGCAGTTTATGACTTTGTTCTCAAGTGGGCTAGGACACATTATCCTAAACTAGAGGAACGAAGAGCAGTCCTTGCTTCAAAACTTGGGCGACTCATCCGTTTTCCATACATGACCTGTCGGAAGTTGAGGAAGGTTTTGAGTTGCAATGACTTTGAACCAGATCTTGCCTCAAAGGTTGTTCTTGAGGCTCTCTTTTTCAAGGCTGAGGCACCATACAGGCAACGGTCGCTAGCTGCTGAAGAAGCCAATGGTATGCATCGGCGCTTTGTGGAGAGGGCTTATAAGTATCGCCCAGTGAAGGTGGTGGAGTTTGAACTGCCCCGCCAACAATGCATTGTTTACCTAGACCTGAAGAGAGAGGAATGCGCACATTTATTTCCTTCTGGTCGAGTCTATTCTCAGGCATTTCATCTTGGAGGACAAGGGTTCTTCCTCTCTGCCCATTGCAACATGGACCAGCAGAGCTCTTTTCATTGTTTTGGCCTGTTCTTAGGGATGCAAGAGAAAGGTTCGGTTGCTTTTGCAGTTGACTATGAATTTGCAGCTCGATCAAAGCCAAGCGAGGAGTACGTGAGCAAGTATAAAGGGAACTATACTTTCACTGGTGGGAAGGCTGTTGGATACCGTAATCTCTTTGGTATACCTTGGACAGCTTTCATGTCAGATGATGGCCCCTATTTCATTGATGGCATACTCCATCTTAGAGCAGAGCTTACCATCAGAGCAAGCCCTTCTCCATGAATCTGACGGTAATGCTTGGGGGCCCTCATTTTGACGTTAGCTTGAAGAATCTACTGGTTCTTAAGCTGAAAATGGCTGCATCGGTTCCGTGGGAATTATGGGTTGTTGTAAAGGGAAGGTGCTTGGGATTGGGAACCGGAGCCCAGTACTTTGGGTTTTCCCTTTCTCGTTTCTGTCGAGGGAAACGAATTAGTGCTCTTTCTTTAGGTGTAATGTTGTTTTCCTATTTATCAAAATCCCTTCCGTCTGGTGCTCCTTTCTTTGAGTGAGCTTTTTATCCATTTACCTGGGAAGATTTTGGCGACGCATTCGGGCCAAGTCGAATGATAGATCACTATTCCAACGGTCTGCACTTAAAGCTCAACGCCCCAATCGGTCATTAGCAGCACATTTACACTTAAATTTAATCTAGCTCGAGCTGATAGTACTATATGCTCAGAAGTATGCCTTCTAAATGGCTTTTTTAAGGTGGCGAGCCATCAAAGCAAGGTATTCTTTACGCTCGAACACATGTAATATTCACTCACGTGCGTCGCAATAAATACTGGGGACGCCAGAAGCACATTGGAGGCAGCGTCAAATACGACCTTCTCTTTGTTTGCAGTTGTACCGATAGATCTTTTCAGTACACGTTCAGGTGTGTCGAATAACAAGCACCTGTGGAAAACACAATGAACGAGTGCATCAATGCAGGCTGAATAGATTAGAAAAGGGAGAGAGCAGCAATCAACCCGAAAGTCAAGCAAAATAAATCCCCATTCCCGACGCTCACGTTGCGTCCCCGCATTCAATGGGCTGTGAGAATCTCGAGACTCTGCCCCAAAATTTAGCACAATGATGCGTATGTGCTACAACATTTGGGACCCATTCTTGAAGAACTTTCACGCTCCACTCATCACCTTCATCACGACGCGTTTCACTGAGCTGCAACAAAAGTCAAAAGCTCGGTACAACAGGCTAACAGCTAAAGCATATGGGAAGACCAACTTTCGTACAGGACCCATCGGATTCATCATGTTCGGCATGCCTGGTTGCTTCGAAGACGAATCATCGCTTTAAACAAAAAGAGACATCTCCGCCAACTGACTCTTTTCTCTCGATCCCTTTTGCGACTGATCCTCCGCTTCGCTTCCATTTGAGAAACTGTCTCGATCTTTAATAAACCCGTGTGCGCATTTTTTTTGGCCGCCCTGTCGTCCTTTCTTTGTGTGCTCGTCCTCTCGAAAAGTTCAACATGAACTTGGTCCTCTTGCTGTTGGTTCCGACTGTCTTTTACCTTGCGTCTGCTGATCCCACGGTGAAAATGGCAACCAATTCCTTGGATGCGTCGGTTGAGAACTCCGCGTTCCAAACGCTGGTCCTGCGCCGGCCTCACACCGGCGCTCTGTACAAAGCGCTCCTCCCTGCTAATTTGTCGGGCATGGAGGTTTCGGTCATTCGGCTACGAAGCAAAACATTATGGAGAAAAGGCACTAACTTCAGCGGCTTCACTATCCCACCAAGAACATTGCCAGTCCCTCACGTTAAGAGGCTCGCCATCGTGTATCAGAACTTGGGCAACTGGTCTTCCCAGTACTACTCCGGGCCTGGGTACTCCCTTCTCACTCCGGTCGTCGGTTTTAAGGTGTACGATGCATCTAATGTTCATTCTGATAGCATCATCAAGCTCGGCCTCAACACGAGTGGCAATCCTATATCTATTCAGTTCAATGCTCTGTTGAATTCTAGCGGGAAACCCTCCACAGGAAAGTGTGCGGCCTTTTATGCAAACGGGACAGTACTTTTAAGCGCAATGGGATCAGCATACACATGTTATGCTCAAGATCAGGGTCGATTTTCGATCATCATTCCTACTCCTCCTGAGACAAGGAAGGGGAAGCGGGGGAAGCGGGGGAAGTGTTGGGTGATTGGTTTAGTGCTCGGGTTTGTGGGGATTGCCTTGATGTGTTATGTGGGTTTTATGCTTCTGAGGATGTCGAGGTCGAAGAAAGTTCAGGTGATGGAGAGAAAGGCCGACGATGGGGAGCTGTTCAAGACCATATGGGTTGGTGGCAGCAAAATGCCTTCCGCGACAGTGACAAGAACACAGCCGGTTCTTGAAAATGGAGGTTTAACGTAGTTCCGAGCATTCGTGCCCAAGAACGAGTGCCGTTGTCACTGGATCTTGAAGTGTGAGCAAGACGGAAAACAAGACAGCAAAGACGAGTTGGGCATTTCGGTTTGAGCTTGCTGATATGAAACTATGAATCCATATATAGCAGATGATTTTGGTCTTCGTACTTAGTCCGTAAAAAGAGAAGAAAAACACCTTTTTCCTTTTCTTCGATCACTTTCCGGCCATTCTAGGGATATTGTTCTTGTGCTTGCCCAGGGGTTGCTCTTTTACTTAAATTGAAGTTGTGAAACTAAATTCAAATTGCATATCCAAAGTCTTTTTTGAACTTCCTACACCCTTTCTCTGTATGTTCTGTGCCTTAACTCTGTCGATCATATATGAATGCAATTGCAGTACTCTCGGTCTCCGAGGCAGAATCGTCATTAGACAAAAACCACATGGAAGAAAATTCTATCATAGAATTATAACACGCCATTTGAACTAATCACATCTTCACTACATGCTTCTCATTCCATGTAAGCGAGAATAATCTATCCACAAAAATAGTTATGGTGTAGAAATATTATAATGGGCGATTTGGTATTAGGACATGCAGAGGCACTTCGTGGGTCTTGACAGTAACTATGGCCAATTATTACGTACATATATTAGGTCATCTGTTTAGAGTGTATTTGGGTGTGGTGGAATTGCTAATTTGTGGTCAACCAAGTTTGTTATTAGAGTTGTATTTATGAGATCGTGATTTTATCATTTAAGACACTTCACCGGGAGATCACCCATCTTGATAATGTTCTAGTTTGAGCATGCTTAACTTTAGGGTTCCAAAATAAAGTTTACCATTACGTCAAAAGGCATCATGAGTTAGTTTTAGTTCTAACATATACAATCTAGATACGCTTTCTCATGTTCAGTGTGCAATTTAGTTTATTTCTACCCTCTTTGCCATCCTAAAAGCTTTTGCCACTCCATGTTTGAGCGCTTTGGCCTCGAGATCACTTCTCACCTTTGTCAGACAAGGTTGTTACAAGTTCACTAGCTTTCGCATGGTTCAACCTATGGGAAGGGGTCTTACTCTTATACAATATTGTGATATCTCACTCTTTTCTTGTTTGACGACCTTTCCCAACCCTTGTCAGACCAGGTTGTTATAGGTCCACCAGCTTTCACATGGTTCGACCTATTGGAGGGGTTCCTACTTTGATACTATATTTGGACATGTCGCTCTTCCCCTATTTAATGTACAATTTGATTTATTCTTACCCCTTCATCATCCTAAAAGCTTGCTAGAAGCTACTCTTTATTCGAGCTCTCATCCCACTCTCGTACCAACGTGACATCAGTGAATCAATTCACTCAAGCTATTGCTCGCTTTGGCTTACCCTATTCTAAGCGGTTTTGTCACTTAGTGCATAAACGGACAATTTTCCATAAGGTCATCCATCCCGACATGCTTTAGCTTGAGAACACTTAATTTTGAAGTTTCAAAACAAAATTTATTGTTGCATCTATGAGTTAATTCTAATTTTCACACATATATATCCTAAATGCTCCATCCCTTGTTCGATATGCAATTCAATTTATTCCTACCCTCTTCGCTATTCTAGAAGCCTACCAAAAGCTACTCCTTACCCAAGCCCTAGCGACTAATCCCCTCGTCAACAACCGGGTCATTACAGCATTAGCATCACATTGTAGCCATGATGCTCCTCATTTTCTCTCTAGCGAGTCCTATTTCTGCATTCATCGTCTCCTTAGCCAAACCCTAAAAGAGACTACTTTAAGTGTCTTTAGAATAATTACTCAGCGGAGATTTCTCCCATCGATAGTAACCCATCGCACCTGAGTGCATATAGGTCAATTTCTGGACAAAATATCGTGGCACAAAACTAATCAAAAGAGAATTTCAGTGACAGGCCGAGCGAGATATATCTGTTCATGATCCGACAGCTACCAATCCTCCAATCCATCAGCAAACGGTTCGTCGAGGAACCAGAGAAAAACCCATTACTCACTGTACACGAACTTTATTCTCATAGAATGTCATACCCTAATATGGAACGACCATTGAGATGAGTCAAGACTCCCTGAACTCATCCTAATAGCAAGAATGACTAAGGGAAATAAAACCTAGGAGGCAGAGTTGACGGAGACGCCTAGCTGTATTGACGTATAGAACTTTCATGTGGAGGAGTTCGTCTTGCGAAATTGGCCTGTCCATTTCAACATCCTCTGCAACGAAGGTATAAAAGTATGGACAAGACTAGAATATTCGTGTAAGGTACAGAGAAAATAAACGGGTATCCCACCAACCGATGATTTTTTGAAAGCCTCACAACTCTGTCTTGTCTGTTTCATGGAAAAGAATTGCCAACAAGAAAGCATCTCCTGAGAGAGAGCAACAGCATCATCAATGTTCCCAGAGGGATAGAGAGAGACTAGTCATCTGGCGAGTACACTTCTATGTCACCATCAAGATGTAATCCTAATTAATAACCCTCAGGCTGCGAGTCAATAAAGCTATATATGAATAGGCTATATCCAACGTCCTGATCGTGTGGGGATGAAGATCAATTCTATGAGCCTATAGACAAAGCCATAATTTATATCTAAGCAGAATCAAAGTAACAGTAGCTCCTTCATTCCCATTCAGAATGCGAGTTTGAGCATGCTGGTGCTTTCTTCATCATACTCACATGTTCTCTTCAAAACTTAGAATCACAACACGAAGCATTAAAATGCATTCCCCGCTTTGCTGACACTCGAATCAGATTATGCCTCTCACAATCTCTTGACCGACAACAGTCGTCCATTATTACAATTAAAGAAACTCTCCCCAGAAACTATTTACTGGAAAGCCCAGACATAGCATCCCCTCACAGCACCCTCACATGCTCCAGAAGATTACCAGGTATGCACCAGAGAACAACTAATGCATCTGCGTGCACAAATGCCTCAACCTCCTATACCTCATCATAAACTCTATGTTGGTAATCATCAGGTTACCAGAAAGTATGTGATTGTGATCAATAAAAGCCCCATTGATAGTGAAAGGATGAAAAACAAGTGTGAAAAGCTTTGAGCTGCGCTATCCATTAAAAGTTTAAGATCCTTTATATTCTCTCTTGTTAAGTTACAGTTCAGGCAAAATCACTGCGTCTACATTCTGACATCAGACTAGTTGTCCCAGACAAATTCATTCACCAAAGCCTCTTATTAAATGAATTTGGCATTTCAGCATTCATAGTGCAACTCATACATATTTCTATAAGCATCTACGTGATTTTTCCCCCATCAAAGCAGGCAGCTACCCGTCTTAACTTAGTGAACAGGCAGCATTTGTTCGGGTCAACACTTCATCACTCACTCCAAGTATATGAAGAAACAAATATACAACATTTGTGGCGCCAATTTGACATAATATCGAGTATATGCATTTGACTGGATGAGGAACTGCAAATTGTATAGCAAAAGGCACATGGACTGAAACGCTTTAGGCATGCATTTCTTATTAGTAACAAGGAAAAACTCAAGGCTGAACAACAATTGCTATGCCTAACCAGGAATATTCAGTGAGACATACATCTCTAATTCAAATCAAACCGTTGGCAAGACCTGATCCAGACAAACAATGGGGCAATCCACTGATAACAAATCAGTTAAGAGAACCTACACCAGTACCGCTCTTTCGAGCGAGTTTTGTCCATTCTGTGTGGAAAGACCCGGGACGAT
This sequence comes from Angophora floribunda, assembly GCA_014182895.1. NCBI lineage: Eukaryota > Viridiplantae > Streptophyta > Magnoliopsida > Myrtales > Myrtaceae > Angophora > Angophora floribunda. The sequence continues at coordinate 21,387,483 of CM024708.1, read as the reverse complement.
CAATCCTCTCATAGGTATGCGCCCCAAACAAGTCCCTCTGAGCCTGGACTAGGTTGGCCGGAAGCCTCGCCCTCCTGTAAGTGTCGAAATAAGAAAGGCTCGCACACATTCCTGGGGTGCTAATCCCAGCTGAGATCGCCAATCCCACAACTCTCCTCCACGCAGCTTGCCTCTGCACCATCTCCCTTGCAAACTCAGGGTCCACGACCAAGCTCGCCAAGTTCGGATTCCTCTGATAAGCCTTCTTGATCCGATCGAGAAACACAGCTCTGATGATGCACCCACCTTTCCAAATCCTTGCCAACTCTCCAAAATTCAAGTTCCAATCTTTCTCGATGCTCTTCGCCCTCAACAGGTTCATACCCTGCGCATAGCTACATATCTTCGAGGCATATAACGCCTGCCTCACATCATCAATCAATCTCTTCTTATCAATACCACTCCTCACCAACCCCACGTCATCCTTCAACCCTGCCTCCTTCAAGACGTTGCTTGCGCTCTCTCGCTCCTCCTTCAATCCGCTCAGGTACCTGCAATCCAGGGACGCGGCGATTGTGGGTGCCGCCACGGACAGCTCCGCCGCCTGCTGCACCGTCCACTTCCCCGTGCCCTTCATCCCGGTCTTATCCAGAATCTTATCCACCAACTCCCCATCGTCATACTCATCCTTCACCTTGAAGATATCCGCCGTGATCTCGATCAAGAAGCTCTCGAGCTCTCCCCTATTCCACTCGTCGAAGATAGCAGCGAGCTCCTCATTCGATAGCCCGCCCACGTTCTTCAACACATCGTAGGCCTCGGAAATCAGCTGCATATCGCCGTACTCGATCCCATTGTGCACCATCTTTACAAAATTCCCCGACCCGCCTTCACCAATGTAAGTGACGCAAGGCCCATCGTCCACCTGGGCGGCGACCTTGTGCAGGATCTCCTTAACGTTCTCGTAAGCCTGGAAGGACCCACCAGGCATCAGCGACGGGCCATAGCGCGCGCCCTCCTCGCCGCCGCTGACCCCCATGCCGAGGTAGAGGAGCCCCCGCTTGGAGGCCTCGGCGATGCGGCGCTCAGTGTTCTCGTACCACTCGTTGCCGCCGTCGATGATGCAGTCACCAGGGGCCATGTGGTCGGAGAGGGCGGCGATGGTCTGGTCGACGGGGGCGCCGGCCTTGACGAGGATGATGACGGAGCGCGGGGGCTTGATGGAGAGGACGAAGTCGCGGGGGGAGTAGTGGCCGGAGAGCGGGAGGCCGCCCTCGGAGGCGGCTCGATCCAGGGTTTCGTCGACCTTGGAGGCCGTGCGGTTGTAGACGGAGATGGGGAAGCCCTTGTCGGCGATGTTGAGGGCGAGGTTCTGGCCCATGACGGCGAGGCCGGCGAGGCCTATGCGGGAGAGGGCGACGGAGGCTTCCATGGCGAAGAGAGAGAAAGAAGAGAGAGAGGATTGAGAAAGGAAGAAGGAAATGGAAAAGGAGAGTTGGTGGGTGAAGAAAGGTGAGATTTTTAAACTGGCGAGAGTGACGGACTCGTCGAGGGAGTGAAGGGACAAACTTTTAAACTGCGCCCGCCTACCTACGAGAGGGCGTCGTCGTTTATGTTTTTGGCGATGACTCCTAGGACTGGCCAAAAGCTACGATGACTAGAACAACGAATTCAATTCACCATCCTACTCAACGTTCGTTTTGGTTTGTGAATACTCCAATCCTCTGCTCAGCTAGATAAAAAAGTGATTTTGATTGGAAAAGATCTTCGGGGATCAATCTCGAGCATCATTCGATTCTTACTAACTAATATGGAGATAATCGTGTTTATTTGATACCATGCTAATTGATACTCGAACTAAAATGGTTTAAATGGGTTCACCCAAGAAAAAGAAAAAAAAAAAACTGATTTGCTGGGGACTCCAGCCAAAGTTTGCATTGTAACTTTTCTCCCTTAATGAGCTAAAGACAGCCAGGCCTGTTAATTAAATACGAAACGGAGAGCTTTTATATTCTATTGCAATGCCATTTAAATAGTTCTTTGCCCCCAGCGAGGCCCTTCAGGAGGCAGCAAGGTCAGTTCTGGAGGGGTATGTGGTTAACCATAAAATAATAATGCAAGTTGAATATATGATGAGCATGTTGGCTCCTGTAAGGTTTCTAGCAGCAACAATGGGAGATACATGTTTTGAGAATTTGAGAACCATGGAATATCCAGGATCGTTTTCTGGGATTACTTAATGTTGAAATCTTTAGTTTGTTCTAACAACCTGTCATTATAACTTGTTGATTTACCACCAGATGACATTATACTATCCACTTCAGAACTTTTTGTGCCTCCTAGATCCCTAAAAACTTTATGTGACGATGAGATTTTCTTTTTTTTTTTTTTGGTCGGTATGGGATTTTCTAGGTTGCATTGCTATCGTTTTGCTCTGTATTTGCGTAAAGGCCCAAAAGAGACAGTGAACAGGATCACAAGTTGCAAAGAATCCCTGCAGCTTAGAGGGTAAGAGATTCCCTGCACGAGGTATGTCACAGTTCCCGACCAAAAAAAATAAAAGAAGGTATGTCGCAGCTGACAAATCGCCCCATGCCTCACAGTGCTCAAATATTCAAATTTAACAGTTTCCCATTTAGAGAGAGAGAGAGAGAGAGAGAGAGAGAGAGAGATGAGGGGCGGTTAATATGTATACCAAATTTCTAAATCATTCTGAATTATTCATCTTAGAAAGAGGGACTAGAAAAAAGATGTGCTGGAACATTTAACACTTGCACACACCAATTGAATGTGAGGGCTTACCATGCTGTCTCGAATAGACTAGGATTACATGAACGCTTGGAAAGTTTACCTGTTTTAACCTGTCGAGGCAGCATAGGTTAAACTGCCCATAGAAATTCTGCAGGTTTAAGATAATTATGATCATCTTGCTCTCCTATCTATGCAGTTCCAATGATGGCGTGACAAAAGGGTTCTTCCAGGTTTGGTGATAAAACTCGAGAAGTTCTCTCTCAACCATTCATCAAATCCTGAATGTAACAACATCCGTGTTCCACATCACTAGATACATTTATTGTATATACAAATAACAATATCATGCTTCTCAAAATGGGCTAATGTACAGCTCTAAGGTTTGAACTAATCAGCAGGGTCATCAGCATGTAGAGTCAAAAAAAATTTGAACCGTTTGCTAAAAGTTTGAACTGTTTGTCAACCGAATTACAAAATTGTTGGTGTCGGCACCGCCTTTTTGAGATCAACTCAAATGGCATACTGTCAGCACTCAATTCGAACAGCTCCACTTTCTGATGAAATGAACTTGGGCTTCCGTACAACTTGTTCCAAGCACTGGATGATGTCCCCGACTTGGAAATCATCCCAGTCTCGGATTACAAGCCCACATTCATTCCCTTTTCCCACCGTCTCAACATCCTGCTTCTCTCTCTTGAGGGACGCACATGACCCTTCGAACATAACTTCTCCGCTCCTCAGAAGCCTCATTGTTGACGACCTTGTGACTTGCCCATCAATAACACGGCAACCGGCAATCTTCACATCATCTCCCTTGGATTTACTCCTCCCTTTGAGCTCAAATATGTTCAATACCTGAGCCTCCCCAGCTACCTGAGTCTCCGCAGTCCCTGGAGCCTTGTGAACTATCAGGCTGCCCATATCCTCCAAAAGATGATAGATCACACGGTGTGTTTTTATCTGAAACCATATACAGAAAACCGGGGATTAAATAAATGAAGCATGGCTATCTCAAGCTCCAAAATGAAGTGTCTGGTTCTTTACAGGGGAAGTGCATGCATTTATATTTACAATGCTTGAAAGTGGGATTTTAAGTGAGCATAGAATGACAATTGCCATGTCATCAGAACACTTTTGCTCTCATAAAATTACCCTTGTGCACCAAGCAGTTATTTCTGTGATACCACATTAAAAGCCACTACTAACAAAAAGTCATAAGATTGACAGGGAAGAAACAAATGCAATACCTGAATACTGGCTCTAGTTGCTGCCTGAGTTACAGAACTAGGAGGATTCTTCACATTGAACCCAACTATACATGCACCACAGGCCTGTGCTAGGTCGATATCAGACTGAGAAACTGGTCCAACACCAACATGCACTATGTTGACAAAAACCTGAGCACATGAATGGATGAATATATGTCAACAGGAATGACTTACATAAAGCCCTGATAGAAACAAAATGATGCAATGGCACAAAAAGGGGAAAAACTTGAATTTACTGCAAACAGCAGAATTTTCTTCATGCAAAGAGCAAGGCATTTGCTTGTGAAAACTGATGTTCAAACAGAAAAAACATCCACAAGAAAAGACGCATCTCATTCATGGAGATGCGGGTATGCAACAATCAATGAACTTATGACTTACGCTTCTGTCTTCTTATTGAAGACATGTCCCAAAAGCAAATGCAAAGCATGGTTAGTGAAAAGTCATATTTGTATCATGCACTACCTGAGGGCTATTCAAACTTTTTAAAGCATCTGTAACAGCTTGGACTGTTCCTTGCACATCTGCTTTCACAATTATTGGCAATTCCACTCTCTCCACCACTTCTTGTTTTTCTGATGACTCTTCAGCTTCTGTCCTTCCCTCGCTTATTCTCCGGAGTCTGTCTTTCTCAGACTTTCTTTTTCTTCCCGTACTAAGCATTCTAGCGCGTTCCTCAGAATCTACAACAACAATATCATCACCAGCCATAGGGAGACCCTTCAACCCTTCAATCTCAATAGGCATAGCTGGGGTTGCTCGATCAGTCATCTTACCCACCATGTCCCTGAGAGCCCTTATTCTCCCCCATTCAGACCCCACAACCACATACTGCCCACAAACCAAAGTCCCTGCTTTCACAATCGCTGTGGCCAATGGCCCACGCCCCCTATCAAGCCTTGCCTCCGCTACATAAGCTTGCGCAGGCCCATCAATCCGTGCTTTCAGATCCATAAGCTCAGCCTGCAGAAGTAATGCCTCCTCCAACCTATCCAGTCCCGATTTCTTTACAGCTGAAACTTCAACTACCTGAACATCTCCACCCATCTCTTCTAAAAGTAAGCCCTCTGATGCGAGCTGCAGTTTTACTCGTTCAGGGTCCGCAGCTGGTTTGTCACATTTATTAATAGCAACAACAACTGGTACATTGGCCGATGTTGCATGGGACATGGCTTCCCGAGTTTGGGGCATGACTCCATCATCCGCAGCTACCACTAGCACAACAATATCAGTGACTGCTGCACCTCTGGCCCGCATCGCACTGAATGCAGCATGACCAGGAGTGTCAAGGAATGTTATTGATGAACCTGAGGGCATGCTCACAACAAATGCTCCGAGATGCTGAGTTATTCCTCCAGCTTCCTTTTCCACCAAAGATGTTTGACGCAAAGCATCCAAAAGAGAAGTTTTCCCATGGTCAACATGACCCATGACCGTGATGACAGGTGGCCGAGCTAAAAGCTTTGCACCTTCATTGGAGTGACGCCTTCTAACATTCACGCCAAGTTCCTGTAAGATGTATAGGTCCAAAGTAAGTCCTTGCTATATTCAGACAAAGATGCGTGCACTACATTCAGTTGTATCAAATGCTAATGGTAGTAAACAGATAAGGATTTTCATACTGAAGGCATTTTCATGTACTTAGCTTGCCACAAACATTGTCCGGGCAAAGTAAATACACTGATTAAGCGTGCATCTCACAAGGCAGAAGGTGGTAATGTTCCCTTTGAAAAAGGTTTTCTTAATAAGTAAATCAGTGATCTTAGCAGATATTCTGTTTCAGCTAACATCTCTATTCTCAGCTATTTAGGGAGAATGAAAATGACACTCACAACATTTCTTTTTCGTCTTTTGCATGTCAAGCACGTAAAAGAATTACCACAACAACCAAGCAAACATACCATTGAAACAAGCTCCGCAATGTCGATGCTGAGAGGATCAAACTCTGATTCAACCTTCTCCCCAACATTCAGAAGAATATCTTGCAGTGAAGATAATGACTCGCCAGTACGCTTGGCAAGTTCAACTATTGTCATACCTTCGAAAATATCGATTGTTTTATCAACAGAGGACTTTGTCACTGTTTTCACTTTAGGTGGTACATATGGAGCCTCAACAGGTGGTTGGGTCCTATTCTCTCTTCTAACATACTTTTCTCTCTTGGGAGTCCTTAAACCAAATTGCCCATCACCTCTAGCCAAAAGAGCTGTACTTGAATGAAAGCACCTAAAGAAACGAAAAACATTCTCAACCACATAACAAACTATGCTGAATAAATAGCTGTAAATTAAGTTTACAAAGCCAAATAACCTACACCCTAAGATCTGACAAGAACCTCAAATTCCTGACAAACCCTCTTGAAGGCCAGAACAGCCAAAAACAATGCCCTAATAACTATTTTGCATGAATGATTATCTATATGCAACGTGCTGGCACACTGTAGGAATTATTTATTTAGTTTTGATGAGTAATGCAATCACATTTTGGAAATGAATGGTACATTATTGTTTTATCCGGCAACTCTCCAGATATATATATATATTTCAGTTTGAAACCTTTGCGATAGCTAAGAGCTATGCATCAAGAGTGTGGCATCATGATCATCGGAGCCAAACTGTCTTATGAAAAAAGAAAAAAAACCAGATTTTTGGACACCACTTCACAGTGAATCAAAAGATGATTTACAGATTTGGCCCTCTCCCTGGCACATGCAACAGAATTGCCCAAACAGTGAGACCAAGAGTTCAAAAGTTTTTCATTTGTAAGATATGACTTTGATGCTGACCAGGCCAAAAAAGAAACTCTTCATGAAGCTTTAACCTTCCAAATCTGTTTCCACAGAAAGTAAGTTGTCTGTCTGGGACAAGTAACCTTACAGTAAGATTTGACCCTAAATTTCTTTTTTCTCAATTTGTTTCATTGGAACTTGTCTCTCTATAATAAGGGTGTAACTATCTCATTTAGCCCCCTCCCAGCACAGCTAAGAGCAAATAGGATTCCAGCATACAGTAATTCCATTTCTCTGCAAATTATTAGCAACTATTGCATGATCGCATGTTTATCCTGAGGAATGGAGTGAAAGTTCAAAAACCTTATATTGAAGGGGTTGTCTCCACCTCGATAATTTGATTATGTCCATCATCAGCCTTAGTAAAGCCAAAAATTTATCTACCCTTCCCTCTGCAGCTAATGTTTCCCATAATTTATCATCACAAATAAGTCCAACGCCTAGCTTGTTGGCAAGTGCCATATTTAGCAGCAATGAACTTTTTCCAGAGACTATTGTCTTCAGTAGCAAGCCTCTAAGCCACTACCACCAAGCTAGATTAGATATTCCAAAATTCCGTCCCAACAGTCAAGTCCATATGCATAAACCAAATTTGTTCTTGATTGATACAAAATTGGTCCAGCATCCTAATAAACGAAGCGGTTGCACATCCCCATAGTCTATCACTGAACAAATTGAGCAACTTTCGTTTGCCAACTTAAGATATGGAAAATTCATCCCTTTTTTTTTTGCTATGATTTTAAATTGGAAGAGACAAACAAATTTAAACACTCAAATCACTATTATGAAGGAAGCCAAAATTTATATCCAATCATCCTGTGACTTTCTTAAAAAGGCAAATTTCATTAATAAGGAACCAAGGCAGTACACAACTCCTTTTTCAGAATAGTTTCAAGGTCAAAATCTATCAAACCTAAAAAGGTAAACACCAAACAGTGGTGTTTTCTGGTTTAGCAATCTCAACATGGAGACAAGATCTATGCCCAAGCTAGTTTGAGGTAACATCACAATGACGAGTTTCAGAAATTTCTAGCAGACTTTTAACATTTAAGCTGCACTGTGAAAATTGCCAAATCAACATGAGATTCAGACAAAGCTGAGTTGCCAGGTCCTCATAACATCAAATAGCAGAGGAATCTGATATGAACAGAGAAATATTTTGGTGGTTCTGAAGACCATACAAATTGCATAATAAGATAAACATATCTCAGTATGAAGACCATAGTTCAGTAGATTAATATTCCACCAATGCAATTCACTCTCATCCACAACAAATTTAATCTAGTTGACATTCTACAAAACCAATAAAGGGAACAGAAAAAAGACTAGGGTTAACTCTCTGAGAAATATCGTTCCAAATTAGTTTATGCCCTAATTGAAACTGCCAGATAGATATATGTGCACCACGGTATCACCAATCTTATTTAGATGGAAGCGCCCAAATCAATCAATTATGTATGTATTATCCTCAACTATAGGATGAATATGATGTTAAATATCCAAGAAAAATCGCTCCAAAATCATTTTATGCAAAAGTGCAATAAAAGATAAAATGGTACCTCCTTCCCCATTAAGAGGAAGTGTCCCAAATTAAGAATTGATCAACTATCTATTACCCTAAAAAAGAAGACAAGGCCTGTGAGAGCTAGATTTGACTATGTAGTGAGCACCGTTTCCAAAACATATTAAAATACAATAACAATAACATACGTAGGAAGGGTTGACAAACTTAGCACCAATCTCAGAATCACTCAAATACCGAGAAGAAACAAACAGATGACAAACTTCATTTACCTTAACAAAGTCTGGTCCGACAGATGCTTCCTATAGCTAGCCCCCTGCCATAATGACATGCTAGAGAAATCTGCAATATCACATTTAAAAACTGAATGATCAGGATTTGCACTTACCATTCATAACATTCAGAATAGAATAGTCAACAAGGAGGTGCGAGTGAAAAGAGAGAAAATATCAAGCTACGTTCAAATGTTTTCTTGATCAAAGGTCATATATGTCAATGTTTCATGGAGACATGAGAAAATGCATCTTCCATATTTTCATATAATTCCACTTGCCATCACATAGGTGCACTTAGACAAAGTAAAATCGATAGTTTGATGAGCACACTTGACTCAAACATTTCTCAAAGTGCACAATTCAAGTAACCAGAAGTGTTGGACAATAATTAAAGGAGGCATTATTCAGTCTGGAGATTGCACCAAAACAATTAGATCAGAAACAAATTGTGGATCAAAGGATAAAATGCATTATGATTATAAGAGTGTGACTTCTCCAATGGACCTGAGAAGCATCTGAACGAAACAGAAACCGATATCGCAGCATCTTCAAAGCAAGAAGCAGAAGCCGAACCCAATGTGTGTCCTTGTAATATTTTATGACTAACTCGAAGACCCTGCAGAAAGAAGATCAAGGTTAAAAAAGAATACCCAACATGGCCATGAGATCAATCTGTTTCCCTGATTCTTTGCTTTCCCCAACCCAAACTGCAAGACCTTCTGCAGTCCCCCCTCCCGAACTGTGGACCAGTAGATCTCGATCAACAAAAGTGAGATACAACAACATCAAGGCCCATAAACTAAAAGAATTAAAATAAGTAAAAGGGTAATCATTTTAAAGGCACTCAAATCAGGCTATCCAACTCCTTCACATATTAGGAGAAAAAAAAAAGCTGCTTAAAATCTAACTATATAGTTTCAATAATGTGAACCATTTGACTTACCAACATTGTCTATACTCAAGAACACATGAACATTCCTACAAAACCCCCAACCCAAACCCAAAAAGAAAAAAGAAAAACTAACCCCCACCACCACCAACATAGACACTCGGCCATCTCTGGAATTAAGTGCAACATGCACTTGAGATCCTTGACCACATTACTAACCAAGATATCATCATACAAAAGCTACTGCTTGTCCTATCAGCCAAGTGAGCTCGCAATGCAATTATCTCAACATCAATGCTGAAGTATAAGTGTGGTTATACAACACGGACAAAAATGTGAAAGAAAACACCTAGTAGAAGCAGGATATAATTCTATTTAGGACACTTTACCTTGTTACCTAAGGCTCTCCACGCCATTCATGAGAGTGTCAAAGCCCTGCAATATGAAGGCACGAGCTTAAAAATATAGTGGGACACTAATAAGCTGAATCTTAAGGTCTGGATTAGCAAACAACACACAATTATGATAAAAGAACCAATAGGATGTTTACAAGAATCAGAGGCTTATCCCAGAAGATCCTAGCTATTTGTCAAATTGTAACTGAGAGGCATTGACCATCCTACGAAAACTCCCCTAAAGTAAATCAACCAATAAAGTCAATATGTTCTAACAATGTTTGCACCTCCCAGTTCAGAGCCCATATGATTCGCCATGATACAACAAAATTACCTAAACCAATTAGACTCCAGGAAAAAGAAAAAAAACCATCGTTTCAGAACCCAAAAAGTTAACGTTTTTTGGATTACACTCGAGTAAGAACAGGAAACATAGTTAAAGGAACAAGATTTACAGAAGAAAAAAGGACAAATTCCAATGTCAGGTCTACAGGATAAGCGGGGAAATAGCTCAATTAGCTTCCGGCAAAGCATTCTAACTGAACGCCAATCCAAAAGAAAAAGAAACTCACTCCGGTGAACAACCCACGAACTGGAGCGACTGCACTTACAAAATGAAAAGAGAAAGAAGGTTCGCTTCAGCCCGAAGTGAGAAACTTTGAGGGATGGACCGGTCGGCGACGAGACGAGGTTCGCCGCCGATGGACCCAGGACTCGCCGGAGGGTGTTGGTCCGAGGGGTGCGTGCGCTGCGAGACGTGGTCTAATTTCCGAGGCATGAAGGCCGTCTGGGAAAAGATGAAAGCCGGACAGCGATAGTGTCGGGAAGCTTGGGTTTAGAAGTTTACTTTTTAGTCCCTGTATTATTTTTCTCTTTTCAATCAAGTCCCTATAAATTTTAATTTATCTAATCAAGTCCTTCTGCTTTCATAAATTTACGGATTCAAGTCCCTCTGATACCATACTCGTTTAAACTCAGCCACCGTAACTGTTTGATGACGCCAAGGTAGCATGTGGATATACATGTGGATGTGTATTGTAACAATTTAGTCAACATGGACGACATTGATATACAATCTTGATACCAAAATGACTAAGATTGAGAAGAAAACTCAAATGCGAGAAGGTATATGCTCACAATCTAAGGAATCGACCATAGGATACAGGGCGTTGCTTTAGAGATAATTCGATCTAACAGATCAGGTTCAAAATTTTCTTAATAAAAAAATTTAGACCCTCGAGAAGGCCTTGGAGGAGTTCATAAAAACTCAACTCAAAACGATCGTATAGCTAGACAAATTTCAAGACACGTTCTCTTTTATTTTCCAAGACAAGATCAACATTTCCTTAGGAAAAAAAAAATTGACTCTTAACTCGGATGACTCCATGGATAAATTACAGAGCAGAGGACCCAACAAAATTATAGAAATTGTAAAAGCCTCATTATCCGGTAAAACTGAGCCGACCTTAATAATTTAACCATAGCTTCCTTCAAAAGACTCCAAGTAGCATGAAGCTTTTTGCATTAGAAACTAGGTAAATTGGGCATTCCGATGATATATTATAAGACCCCGTTAGACTTTTAAGTCATCATCAACACTCGGAAGAAAATTACTACTAAAATATTGCCATAAAAATGAACTTCGCCTCTAAGTGATTGTGGATTAAGCATTGGATAAAGAGTTAGTCCTCTTGAAACAATCCTTCTAATGTGAAAGCCAAATTTTATCGCAACCCTATTAGAAAGGTTAGAAGAGAAGTAATGTCAAGTTGGGGACCAATGGTCCACGATGGCATGAAAGTGAGATCGATGGTTTGAGGTGAAAATTACCAAAAAAGTCATTAATCTATTGTAATTGTGTTAATTCAGTCATAAACTTATTTTTTTTGCCAATTCAATCTCAAACATTTACAATTATGCCAATTCGGTCTATTCGATGAAATTTAGTTGGCCAATGCTTACGTGGGCATCGACTGGCGCCAGCCATCTAGTGAACAATTTTTTAAATATTTTTTGAATTTTCCTTTTTTTTCCCTCTCTTCTTTCTCCATGGCTTCTTCTCCACCCAACAGCCAACGAGCTTTGACAAGGCTTGCCAGCCACTAGACGAGGGTTGCAAAGCCTTGGCGAGCGTGATGCTGGTCATGGCTCTTGCCCACCCTCATCAACGACCTTGCCCTAATATGGGCAAGGTGGGTGAGGCTACCAATGAGGTGGGTGAAGGTAGCGATCCTTGCTGACCTTTGGATGGAGAAGAAGCCAAGGAGGAAGAAGGAAAGGCAAAAAAAGAAAAAGGAAAAAAATTATTTAAAAATTAAAAAATTGTTTGCTGGACGACCGATGCCAGTTGATGGCCATTTTAGCACTAGTCAGCCAAATATACCGGATGAACTGAAATGACATAATTGCAAAATATTTAAGATTAAATTGACATATTAGTAATAAGTTTATGACTATTTTGATAATTCTCCCGCAATTTGAGCAATGGTCTTCTAAGTGAAAATGGAAGTCTTAGAAAGTGGTAACGTGAAGCGTAAAATTGTATATGTGGTTGAAGAGAGAGGTGGTTGGGTAGGCAATTTAATTTTCCCAAAAGCTATTTTGCATTAATGATTCCTTACAAGAGGTTAGAAATTTTGCTTTTATATTTATTCTAATTCAATTGCCGCATATCAAGTCATGGATAGATCTGAGTGGGTGAATACACACCACGTGAGCTGTTGACACAACGCTTTAATGCCATTGTGTATTTTCTTTGTCTTGACGGTATATTTTAGATAAATCTCCTATAGAATTAGAAAAGTCTAACACATCGCGAAGTATTGTCGAATTGAAATTCCAATTTTACATATTCTAAATGCTTAATTTTTTTAATCATGAACTTAAATTTTTTAAAAATATGGTTTGAAATTCTAAAGTTGCAAGTGTTATTATCAAATTTGTACATGAAAGGAATTTTGTATTTCAAATGCCAATATACGCAAATCAAAAGTCAAAGCCTTAGATATCACTTAAATAAATCATCATGGGAAATGTTGGAAAATTTCAAGGACAATGCACAAATAATTTATGAATTTTGGTCTAATGTACAATGTGGTCCCTAAATATCTAATTATTTTAATATGGTCATTGAACTTTTGATTTGTTCAATGTAATTCATGGACTTTTGATACATGTTTAATATATTCCCTAAATTACATGAATATATTCAACTTAGTCATTCCATTAATTCAATATTAAGGATAACATTAAACATTTTTAAATGTATACCAAAAGTTCAAAAACTACATTGATCAAATTAAAAGTTTAGAGATCACATCGCACTTAAGGATAAAGTTTAGACACCAAATTGAATAAATTAAAAATTCAGGAACTACATTATATATTAAGCTAAAGTTCAGAAGCCATTTGTATCATTTTCCCAAAATTCAATCCCCCACTAATGCCAAATATATACATACACACGCATATGCATACAATCACATAAGGCCTCATAAGCCAATCCAAAAGATTTGGGAGATCACGTTAATTAGGCCCGGCACCAAAAGAGACCCACTTTCCCAGGCCCAAAAACAGATCAGATCTCATCCTCCACCAGCAGACCAAAATCTCAGTGTCTCCTCGCCCGTCACTTCATTTACTCCAATGGGACCTACATTTTCGGCGCTGTCGTAACTAGCCCACACCCCCACATCCCACATCCCCATCCCCATCGCCATCCCCCACGCGCTCGTCGGCGGCTTCCCCTCTGGACGCGCCTCGGCCACCGTTACTCCCGTGTCGTAACGCTTCCGGAACCCGCGCCCCGACCGAGGCCCTCGAATCATCCTCTCCTCCTCCTCCTCCTCTTCCCTTCCTGCGTGTAACGGAACGCAGGTAACCAACGAGGAATGCGTTTTTGTGTATTGAATCCAGGCGCATTTTGGATGGATGCTTCGATTCGAGGGAGACGAACGGTGAAATTTGAGCCCTATCCGATCCACTTTTCTCGAGAATTAAGTTCGAGCGAGCCGTTTGCCAACGGAGATGAGTCGCAGTCGTGATTGGATAACACGCCGACCATGTTTGGAAATCGAGTATTTCACAAGTATCCTAGAAACTCCCTTAACAAGACCCGTTTTTGTAAACCCATCTCGCTGCAGTACGTGTAATTATTCATCGATAATTACGTTAACAATAAAGGAATAAAGCCGTTGTGGCTCTCCTCTCTGTCCGTCTCTCTCCCCGCTCCTGAATTTCGGGGCTCAAATCCTCCTCGCCATTAGCCTCACTGCACTGCACTGGAGCTCCCGTCTCTCTGCCATTTTCGCTTCGTCAAGAAGGATTACAGCTCTTTGCCGTCTCCATCAGAGCCGCATGGGTGGGTGAAGCAAGTTCGGGACACGCCATTAAAGCTCGAAGTCGAAGGTAACCTAACCCATGACTCGTCCCAGGAATGCGCAAGAGAACGTGAACATTTATGTGTTTGACGAGGACTGTTCAATAACATTACAATGCATGTGGTTAGGTTCTACCTGTTTTACTGTTTCAGCTGACTTCTACGTTTACTTTCTCGCGGGGGCTCGGCTCTCCAGGAGTCTCTATTAGCTTTAAGCTTCTTGTCTGCTCGTCCTAGCTGGTGGATGCTCAGCTAATCCATTTTCCATACAAAAAAGCTAAAGCGCCAACAAACAAAAAGAAGCTCCAATCCAGCTCTGCTTTTAATTGTAGATTCAAAAATGGTTCTTTGACGGTACTGCATTATTTCAAAGCGCCCCTCCCTAATTGCCCACCATCTCCTTTTTCATGCGCCCGTACTGTTTCCAAAGTCCCGACTCGACCATGCTTTATCAGAAGGCGATGTTCTCGTACTCCCCCTCTCTTTTCTCTCTCTTCCTCAGCCTCACTCTCACGTTCTTGTTTCTTTCCGTAAGCGTGCTCCGACGGTTTCATCCTTTCTGGAGGCTGGGGCGAGTGTAAGGGAAGCGGAAGTTGCAGAAACCGTTCGTTTTTGGGATTAAAGTTTGGTTTTTTTCTATATTCCTCTTAAGCAGAAGAAGAGAAATGCAAGCTCTGGGCATTTTGGCTTCGATTTTCTATCTGGGTCTAGTTGCATTGCGGGCAAATGCTGAGCCAGTTGATGATAAGCAAGCTCTGCTCGACTTCGTCGACAATCTGCCCCATTCTCGTTACCTCAACTGGAGTGAAGACTCCCCTGTGTGCGGCCACTGGATAGGAGTCACCTGCAGCGGCGACGGTTCCCGAATCGTGTCCGTCCGATTGCCTGGCGTCGGCTTCCAGGGCCCGATCCCACCGAACACCCTCAGCCGCCTATCGGCGTTACAGATTCTCAGCCTCAGATCTAATGGCATTAGCGGTAACTTCCCTCCGGATTTGGCGAATTTGAAGAACTTGTCCTTTCTCTATCTTCAGTTCAATAATTTCTCCGGGCCGTTGCCGGAGGATTTCTCGGTGTGGAAGAACTTGACGATTGTTAATTTGTCCCACAATGGGTTCAATGGGAGTATCCCCAGCTCCATATCCAGTTTGACTCAGCTGGAGGCTTTGAATCTTTCAAGTAATTTGCTCTCTGGCGAAATTCCTGATTTTCAGTTGCCCAATTTGAAGTTGCTAAATTTGTCCCACAATAATTTGAGTGGGAGTGTTCCTGAGTCACTTGAGCATTTTCCGAGTTCAGCTTTTGTTGGCAACAATGTTTCATTGCAAAATTCTACTTCTGAGCTCTCTCCTGCCGTCTCACCTTCTTCTGAGCCAAGAACCAGAAATGGAGGGAAGCTTAGTGGGAGCGCCTTGTTAGGAATTGTTATTGCTGGTTGTGTGTTGGTTATATTGGCATTTGGTGCTCTGATGCTATTTTACTGTTCGAAAGGAAGAAGAAGAGGAACTGAGGATCGTTCCTTGGGGAAGTTACCGAAGGCAGAGATGTCGCCGGATAAAGAGGTTTCAAGGAATCAAGAAGCGAATAACAAACTGGTGTTCTTTGAGGGGTGTAGCTATGCATTTGATTTGGAGGACTTGTTGAGGGCTTCGGCTGAGGTGTTGGGTAAGGGGACGTTCGGCACAGCTTATAAGGCGACCTTGGAAGATGCAACGACCGTGGTTGTGAAGAGGTTGAAGGAGGTTGCAGTTGGGAAGCGGGATTTTGAGCAGCACATGGACATTGTTGGCAGAATCAGGCACGAGAATGTGGTGGACTTGAAAGCTTATTACTACTCCAAAGAAGAGAAGCTAATCGTGCACGATTACTACAGTCAAGGGAGCGTCTCTGCTAGGCTGCACGGTAAGCTCGATTTGCCCGAGTCATGTGCTTGTCATTATTGAAATTCAGCATTTATTTGCCTTCAAGTTCCGAAGGAAGTGCTTGTGATTAAGCCTCCACCTTAGAAAGCAATTCTATACACGCCAAAACAGCACAAGTGCTCTTATGTCATCGAGATAGTGGGGGTTTAGTATTATTATAGGTTGTAATCTTTATCTTGAAGTGTGACTACGTGCGTAAGTATCAGCTGGAATCCATTTGAATGGGCCCATCAGTACCATGAGTATCATTGGTAGGGCTGGTAGATTGTTGAGACCGGTATTGGTGGGCAAAGCTGGAGCTATGCTGGTACTGGGAAGCCACTTGAATTGATATTGATGGATAAACTAAAGCTGGCTAGAACATCGAGAAACTTAGGAATAGAGAGAGGAGGATAGTTCCCGAATTCCTAGACGTATTACGATTGGATAAGGAGAATAGGTTCTTGAAGTAAAACTAGGGATCGGCCTTGGCTGGACAGATCCAAATTTTGGTATTTGATTACATGGAACTTGGTCTAATCTCTAAAACTTCTGCACCATTCAGTTTTCTATGTGCTTCTACTGATATTTATCCTTATTGAAGGAGGTCAAGGGCTTTAAAGTTGCATTAGATTTTTCGGTTTTTGAAATGCCAATATACTGTGCATGTTTTATGAGTTTCTAGCTTATAAATGCTAATTTCGACCAATGGGTTAAGTGACTTTGACCGACAAACTCGCGATAGTGCTAGATTGTAATGATTAATATGTAATACTGATTGACTTAAACCAATTTTCTGTCCTATACATGTCTTCTCAGGCATCAGATGGCATGTCTGTTTATTTCCAAAGTTAATGGAAAATGGAAAATGTTTCAATTGGGTTTTCATCGAGTTAGTATCTATGCCACGTGCTTGCTCATGTTTGGCTTAGAGCCTTTACCTTGGATCCTGCCTCAAATTATCTCAAACCATCTTTAGTAACTTCATGGTTTTGTTATGTTCTGCAAATCATGCTGTTTCATGTGTTACGAAGAATGAATATCTGGAAATTTGGATGTCATGACTGATGCCTAACTGAGGAGTCTTGCAAAAAACCCCTCATAAAGAAAGGCATGCTAGATGCCGACGATACCTAGTGAATCATCCAAATGATTCTTTAGGCATATTCAGATCAAAATACTGTCTTTTTGGTGTTGTGATGCATATGTGCCTTCTTGCAAGCGAATCAATCTTGTTGTTCCTAATTGTTAAAGTGTTTCCAGCTGAGTAGCTACTTCTAAAGGGAGCAGTTCATCATCATTTTTGGAGAAAATGTAGCATTAACAGAGAATATGCTATGTCTTTGTATTGCACATATATTTGCACATTGGTTTTGTCTCTTTGTTTGTAAATTGTTCTTGCTAGTTGTTCTTGTGACATGTTTACTATTCTGCATTCATCAGTAATATATGAATGATGTAATCCTGTCTGTTTTCTTCTCAATTACCTTGAAATGCTCATGATAGCTGACAGTCTCCAGCCTTCACCAATGTCAAAGTCTTTTACTGTGCTGTTGCAAGACTCTGTAATCCATTTTAGGAAAGACAAGTGAATTTTAAGCCTTTTTTCATGCTCGTGTTCAGATATTTCCAATTGTGCAATCTATGTTCAATTTGATGGCCTCTGTTATCAGACGAGTTTGGTATCTGTAAATTGCTTGATGGCTTGAGCTGCGCTTCTCTCACAGGTAAACGAGCAGAAGGTAGGAACCCTCTGGATTGGGACACCCGCATGAGAATTGCCATTGGCGCAGCAAGAGGGCTCTCTCATATCCATCTCCAGAACAATGGGAAGCTTGTTCATGGCAACATCAAATCCTCGAATATCTTCCTCAATGCTGAACAATACGGTTGCATCTCCGACCTTGGGCTAGCCACTGTAATGAGTGGGCTAGCTGCACCTATCTCACGTGCCACAGGTTACCGTGCTCCGGAGATCACTGACACCCGAAAAGCTACGCAACCTTCGGATGTGTACAGCTTTGGTGTGGTGCTACTTGAGCTCTTAACAGGAAAGTCCCCGATCCATGGTACTACTGGTGGTGGTGGTGGTGGTGGTGGTGGTGGTGGGGATGAGATCATGCACTTGGTTAGGTGGGTCCACTCGGTTGTGCGAGAGGAATGGACGGCAGAAGTCTTCGACATAGAGCTAATGAGGTACCCAAACATAGAAGAAGAAATGGTGGAGATGCTGCAGATAGCGATGTCGTGCGTGGTGAGGTTGCCCGATCAGAGGCCTAAAATGCCTGATCTAGTGAAATTGATTGAAAATGTCAGGAGCAGCAGCCATGCCCCGGAGAACAAATCTGGGACTTCATCGCCAGCGCAACCGGCGGTTGGCAATGAGTCATCATCCTCATTATAGGACTCTGAGTTGATCTTTTTCTTATTCATTTTTGGCCCTTTTCCCCTTCAGGCGCTACAATTTGGTTTCTTATTTTGCTGGCTTCATTAGCCTGGTGTCTAAGTCAGCTGCCATAGTTGAGTTCATACTTGTTTCATAGTTTTTGTTCTTGATGCCTGTGGAACATTGTGTACTCTCTCTCTCTCTCTCTCACAGATAAAGATTTACTAGTCGGATCAAACCCACTTCTAGCAATGCAAATGCATTATGGATTGAGTCTACAGCATGAAGTTCTCCATGCTTGTTCCTCTGAATTCAGTTTCACATTTTGGCATTACTGTTGTTTGCTGCTGAGCAAATTGGCAATCTGCTTGTCATTCTTCCATCTAATGTCTGTGAGGTAGGTTTCAGTGTGCATAATGTAGCTAATGAAGGAGTAATGGTTGCCCAGGTTGTGTGTCAGATGCACTCCTTCCATTTGGCAAAAGGCATACGAAAAGAAAGAATCAGCACAACATTTCATCTACTGGCTCCACTAAAATGGTTTCACTTGACCATAGGTTAGGCGAAAGGTGTAGTCATTCTTCCATACGACGAAGGCACGGCAAAATGATTGTTCAGAGAAACTCAGAAATTAAGTTACGAATACAATTGATTTGAAATTGACATGTTTGAAGATTTTGATCCATTTTTTAAATAATGGGATGAAATCGGATATACGAGAAATAGCATGTGTCATGGGTGCAACCAAGCCAACAACAGGAATCATCACCTCGTTTGCAATTTTTATGAGATATATTAGAAAGTCTAATCCAAAATAATGTATGACATTTTCAATATCCCCTCTAACGTGTTAGGATCAGAAGTGATACACGGTAGTTGACTAATGGAGTGAACGCATGCTTGAATATGAAATATCACATTAGAAAAGTCAAATCTAAAAATTTAAATTGATAGGAAAATGGAGACCATGTACATAAATAGCATATTTATTATATTATTGAGCGATGTGAGATATTTTCAACATTATTAAATATAAAGAAATTTCAATCTTAAAGTTTAAAATGATAGGTAGAGTAATATTATATATATAAAAAAGTGATGTGGGATATTTTCAATAATTAAACATCAAACATCAATATTGTCATGTCAAACATGACATCATATGACATCAATATTATGGTTAGAGTATTTGCCTAAAATTATTGCTTAGCCCATATCCAACTGATTTGATACGAAAGCAAAAACATTTAATGTTAAATCAACAAGAATAAGAAAGTGACTATCTCAATAAAATTAACTCTCTGACACATGATATTGGACGTGATATAAAAAACAGTCTATTCTACATCCATATAATAATATGGAGAGAAAAGTTGACCTTTCACTCTTGCAAAATAATACACCGTGAGAGAAATTACTTTGATCTCGTCCAATTCAACTTTTAGTAAATTATAACATTAGAGTTAAAGTTACTTTTTAAAGGACTATATTTAGTCAAAAAGAATAAACAATTAAGTAGAATTATAAAGAATTAGTTCTTGATGAGTTCAATTTTTGTAATGTAAGACACACGTGATGATTGATAAGTGTAACGTGTAGTTATTAGTAAGGCAAAAGAAACTCAATTATCTTCCAAATGGTGTGGATAATTGTCAAGTGATATTTCCTGTAGAGTTTCATGATTATCATCTAATCATAACTCTAAAAGTCCTGTAAGTTAATTGTGTGAAAGTAGAGAAGCAGCTTTAGCAAACATAAGTTTTTGAAAAAGAATTACATATAATTTCATGCTTAGTATGGGCAAATAAGCTAGTAATTTTTAAATTACGTGAATCATTAGTGCATAATTAGAAAATGATAATGATATAAATGGTATCTGATTCTAAATTATAAAAAGATGTTCAATATTATTCTTCAATTGATTCAAGTTTAGATATGACATTGAACATTTTCACGTAACTTAGGGACTAAGTTTAATATGAATCAAAAGATTGAACAAATTAAAAATTTATGAACTATATTGTATATAGGACAAAATTTTATGTACCATATTGAATAAATTAAAAGTCTAAGAATCATACTATATATTAAACTAAAATTCAAGGTCATTTTCCCAATTGGGAAAGCAAAAAGCAAGAAAAGTAAAAATAGTGCCAAAGACAAGAACCCCCAATTATCGCTTAATCAGGTTTTAGGGACATCATAATTAGGGGTGAGCATTAGTCCAGGTTCAACCTTGGACCAACCCTAGACTGGCCTAATCCTACTAGTCCTTGTCCGGTTCCTAGGGTTGGTGCTTAATCCTAAGATCCTTGGACCAACACCATGTAGGTTGATCCTTGGTCCTAGAAGTTTCGGGTTGATTCAACCCGAACCAACATTAATTGTATATATTACATACAATATATTTTAAATCTATTATATTTTTTATATCTAATATATTATTTATAATATTTTATCTATTGTAAAGAACAAACCCCAGCGCAAATGGTGTCCTCCTCCTCTATTACTCTCATTCTCTTCTTTCTTCTTTATCCTTTTATTCTTAAATTTGCCAAATAAAATCGAAAAAACAATTTCACTCGTGAGCAACCTTGCCTTGCTCATCGCTCAACACTTGCCCCACTCATCTCTAGCCGTTGACACCACTCAACACTTGATGTTCACCTTGCTCGCCACACTCGCGCCACTTGCCTCTCTTCACCGACCTCACTCGTCATTGAGTAAATCAAAAGGAAACAAAGTCCTAATTAGCAACCCTCTTTGCTTATGAGCAATGCTTGTTTCATGGCTCTATAAGCAGTCTTAAGTTTTTATGGTTTTTAGCTTTTAGTAAGCGTTGAAATTTCTATTGTTGCCTTATCTTAAATTTGTAGAATATGTACTGGTATTTATAGTTTGGTTATTTAACATCGCATTGAGTTGAATATGAATCAAAAGATTGAACAAATTAAAATTTTAGAAATTATATTATATGTTGGACAGAAGTTTATGAATCATATTGAATAAATTAAAAGTCTAAGAATCATACTACATATTAAAATAAAATTCAAGGTCATTTTCCCAATTGGGAAAGCAAAAAGCAAGAAAAGTAAAATAGTGCCAAAGAGGGGAACCCCTAGTTACCGCTTATAATCAGGTTTTAGGGATGTTGTGATTAGGGGTGAGCATCGGTCTAGGGTTGACCCTAGACCAACCCTAGGCCGACCTAACCCTGTTAGTCCTTGTTCGGTTCCTAGAGGATTGGGTTGGTCCTTGGTCCTAGGATCCTTAGATCAACACTGTGCGGGTTAGTTTCAATCTTGGGAGTTTCGGGTTGGTCTAATTTGAATCAACCATAACCTTATATATTACATAAAATATATATTTTATATTATATATCTAATATATTATTTATAATATTTTGTATTTATTGTAAAGAATAAATTCCAACTCAAACGACGTCCTCCTCCTTCAGTACTCTTATTATCTTCTTTCTTATTTATCCTTTTAGTCTTCAATTTGCCAAGTAAAATCGAAAGAAACGCTCGCCGCTCGACACTCACCCTACTTGTCTTTAGTTGCTTGTGTCGCTCACCCTTTGTTGTTCACCCTATTTGCTACGCTTGTGCCACTTTCCTCTCTTTATTGACCTTGCTTGCCATTGAGTAAATCAAAAGGAAACAAAGTCCTAATTAGAAACTCTCTTTGCTTATGAGCAATGTTCGCCTCGTGGCTCTATGAGTAGTTTTTATGGTTCATTGCTTTTAGTAAATGTGAAATTTCTATTGTTGCATTATCTTAAATTTGTAGAATATGTACTTATATTTATAGTTTGGTTACTAATTCTGCATTATCAATGTATATGTAATTTAAAATAGTAGATTTGACTTTTTAACGAGTACAAAAAATGTAACAAAAAAATTATCGGTTGGTCTTGGATTAACTCTGGAATCGGATTAAACCTATTGAGTCGGTCTGATCATTAGTCCCCAGCTCAATAAGATTGAGTCTTGATTCAAAAAATCAAGAATTAATACTATATGAATTAATCTTAGGGTTAGGGGGGGAACTGATCCGACTCGTACCATGTTCATCCCTGGTCGTAGTCACCGGAGGACAACAAACGCCTCCGCCTCGGGTCAACCGGTGAAAAGCAAAAGGATCGGGGAGGGTCCCACCCTAGAACGAGCCAGGGACACCAGAGACGTTGATCGCGGGTGGGGCCCGCTTTGCGACGAACCAATCATAGAGCGGCCGGCGGCGGCAACCCTGCAACCTCCCGCACGGGATAAAGAAAGGTCTTTTCTTCAACTCACTCCTCCCTTTCTCCCCTTCTCTCTTCGCCCTCTCTCCTTCTCGCGCAGACGCAACGCAAACCAAGTAATAAACCAGGAGGATCTCAAGGTACTTTCTCTCTCTATCTCTTTCTCTTTCTCTCTCTATCTTACCATCTGGGTATCTGCGATGTCGCTTCGTTTCTGGGTTTGCGTTGATTTGCTGGTCGGTATTGAGAAGGTGGGTCCTTTTTGTTTTTGTTGCTTTTGCTTTGGGCAGATCTGTTAGGGTCTGATTCGAGACGCGATGGCTTCGAAGCGGATCTTGAAGGAGCTTAAGGATCTCCAGAAGGATCCTCCTACCTCCTGCAGCGCTGGTACTCCCTCCCTCATCCCAGATCTCGCTCGCTTCTCATCTGGTTTTCTGTACCTCGTTTTTGGGTGATCTGGTGGTTCGATTTTCGGTCGGCTTTCTTGGTTAATGCTGTGCGGTGGTAGCGATTCGTATGTTCCTCTGGGCACCTCGTGGAGAGGAGATCTAAGCTTGTTATTGGACTTCGGTCGTGGGAAATTTGTGGGATTGCTTTGGCTGGCTTGATTTCCTGTTGCATGCTTATGGGTTTCCCTTACTTTTGGCTGAGATTCCGTTGCCTGAGCTGACGAATTGAGCTCTGAAGGGCCCGTTTAGCTTGGTCTCAGAGGTTGAATTGTCTTTGCCTAGTAGAAATGTAGGAAAGTTTGATTTTTTCTGGGTTGTTGCAGTGTATTTTCCATTTTGCATGTAAACACGAGGTTATTATGACGTTTTGTGATGCTCAGATGTTTTCGGGTCTGATAAAAGGAGGTAAATGATGGGTGCTCTGCAAATACATAAATGTCTTTTTCCAGTTGAAGGCTCGTGGTGAGGAAACCTGCTTCGAGTGGTTATGTGAATATTTCATAAGTTTGTCATGGAATTGGCGGGCCTTATGTTTGGATTGGTCTTACTCTGACACCCAAATGCTTTGTATGGGGGATTTTCTTCCTGTAAAAGCATCCACACAATATATTCAACCATACTTTTGACCCATGAAATCTATGGGCTGCAAATTATTTGTTCTCCTCTATTTATCTATTATTCTGCTTTTTCAGTTATTGCCATGTTGAACTAGGAGATTTAAATTGTGAACCTGAGTTGACATTTTGTCACTTGCTTTATCTGGGATTTGAGTGCTTTGTGTGGTGCTGTGTTTCTTTTTCTAATGAAACCAAGCTGAGAGCCACTTCCATCTTCTAATTGTTTGCTATTACTGGATTTTTCTCTTTAACTAAAGATTCTTCTGTCTAAGTGTACCTTATTTTCTGGGTTCTGCTTCCGACTGTATTTTGCCTACTTTATCCTTTGGCAGTTGTGATCTTTGGCTATGGTGTTGTCACGCTATACTTTTGATCAGTCCATGATGAGCTTTAGTGTCATATCGTCCGTGGAATATATCGGATTATTGGTATACAATGTCAATTTTAGATTAATGGGAACTGGTTCATTATCTTCAGGTCCAGTGGCCGAAGACATGTTCCACTGGCAAGCAACAATTATGGGTCCACCAGACAGTCCATACGCTGGTGGTGTGTTTCTAGTGACAATTCATTTCCCACCAGACTATCCATTTAAACCACCGAAGGTAGTAATAGTATTTTCATTTTCCATTTGTTATCATGGCCTTAACAGTTGCTCAAATAAATCCATGTATTTGTGTGAGCTTTTGCAAACTCTTCTTCTCTATTAGCTTCCATGTTCTGGGAATTATCTGGTTGATGTTTAATCTGTCTGTCTGCTGTGTCATTTTTGGGGGGAGTGACACTGTAGGGGGCTTTATATCTTTACATTGGCTTCACTTTTGCAAAGGTGGGATGTATGAGTAGTATGTAAGATATTGCTACAGTCCGAGTCTTTTTATCCTAATATGTTGAGGCTTTTCTGAATCAGACATTTTGCATGTGAAGTTTTGTAACTTCTGTCTAGGCTAATGTTAAGATTTGGTGTGAATATGTATGACTCTTATGGGGAATTCTTTCTGCCTAAGACCTTCTATCCTTGCGAGATCACAAGTGATGAGGATCGGTCTCTTCCTGTCCTCCCTGTGAAGGTTGCAGAGTTACCTTAGGATTCCTTTAATAATGAACGGCAAAGTCATTTTAAAAGCAATTGGTTCGTTCAGTTGGTGCAGCTAGCGCTATAGTTAGTCAGGCAAGAAGGTAAGGAGTTAGTTTACAGCGTCGAAGTCTGAAAGCAGAAGGCTAGGAAGACCGGAAAGCCGGGAATTGGCTACATACACCGGAAACTGGAGACATGATCTCTAAGTTATCAAGATTTGAAGAAGTTTATGAGCTGTGGACTTTTGAGTATTCTTCTTTTCCTGAATAGTTTACTCTTTGGCTCCTTGGTTAACATGACCATAATATTGCCTTGGAAATCAACTGCGTATTTACAGTGAATTTCTCTGAAATCCTTCTGTTCAAGCTTCTATACAGTGGCCTACATATTACAGTTTGTCTGCTGACAAGTAAAAGGGTCCTCTAAGTGGTCAAATTCAGGTAGAACTGATTTTGGCCTTTCTTAAATCATAGGAAAGCTCCATAACTATGCAGAACTATTTATTTCAGTTTTACTATTCTCTTGTCATATTTCATATTTCTTCCCATCTGGGCATTGCATAATTAAGTACTATTAATCTCTGTTTATAGTCATTTATTGTCTGTAGCTTAATATCACTAACTGTCTCCTTGTATTTTTGTCTCCTTCCTTGTTCTGTGGCTATGTTGTATTTGGTAGAACTTCAGTTAATGGTGTGTGGTAGGCATCGTTTTTGGGAATTACGGGTGAACCTTTGACATAATGTTGAATTTTCCCACCTTATTAGTTGGATGGGAGGGTGTGTGTTGTTTCTTGGGAAATGGGCTTCATGGTTTCTAGGCTTTCCATGGGGTCAGCAGTACCTAAGACCCTCTCTTCAAAATAGAGGATATAGCTGAAAAACTGGTCCCATTCTTGTGCTCTCCTTGGCTGTAGAGTGTGCTTATAGCTGCTGATGGTGTGTGCAGGTTGCATTCAGGACAAAAGTCTTCCACCCTAACATCAATAGCAACGGTAGCATTTGCCTTGACATATTGAAGGAGCAGTGGAGTCCTGCTCTCACTATTTCCAAGGTTGAATTTTGTTGGACTTTAAAGCTTTATTGCTAATTGGAGAGAGTGATGTGTTCTTTGCTGCAAATCACTTGTCTTGTGTGGTAGATGAAGTGTCACATCTGTATTTCTGTTTATCATATACTTGCGTCTGGCAGAGAAATCTTATTCTTCTACTGGAATGTGAAGTGGTATGTTCATAGCATTTGATGCATTTGGTACTTGGATCTGATTATCTATAAGAAATGAGCAATGCTAGGGATAGAGTCTTCTGTTTTCATGATTACAGAAGAGCTGTTTAAATGTTAAAATTCCAAAAGTAATAGGAAAATCTCCTGCATGTTAATGCTCTGATTCATGCTGAAGATTCTTTGATGAGCTCTTTCTATGGTTTTTGAGATCTATATATTCATGTAATTTTCTCTCGTGGTAACTTGCAATCGAACTGTTTTGTATGTGGAAAAAAAATCAAAGTGAAGGCTTTGTGATATGGTTACAAATCAAGCATGACATAAAAATTCATTTGTGATATCAGCAAGCATAGATTCGCCTTCTGTTACCATTGTTGCCTACTGGTAAATTACCCTATGGCAGGGATTACTGCCCCCTCCTTTGTCCCTAAATCCAGTTGGGTAAACTTGTGCTTTCTAGCTCTTTTTGGCCTCATTTTTTCCAGTAGTTTCCCAAATAGTCCTCACAGACCACTCCTTGAGTATGTCAGATGATCTTTGCTTGGAAATAGTGTGATTCAAAGAGGAACTTATGTTACTGGCGTATGATTTGCTCTTGTCGTCGTCAAAATGCTTGTTAAAAGGTTAAACCTTGGCTTTGAAAAGAAAAGATATATTCTTCTTCTTCTTTTTAACTTTTTTTTTTTTATACCTCTTGCTGTTGTAAATTCATATATCAACCTTAAAGTGCATTGCTCATTGTTTGCCAAGCACAATGTTGCTTAGTTGCTCTGGTGCGGATACTTCCTTTGGTTTTTAGGCATGGAACTGATTGTGTTTGGCCTTATTGTTTAGGTGTTGCTTTCAATCTGTTCATTGTTGACCGATCCAAACCCCGATGACCCTTTGGTGCCAGAAATTGCGCACATGTACAAAACCGATCGGAACAAGTACGAAACCACTGCCAGAAGCTGGACCCAGAAGTATGCCATGGGCTAGAAAAGCTGCATGTCCGTGTGTGTAGGAGGGCTTTGGCTTTCTTTCCCTGGGCATCGTCTTCCCAATTGTGTGTATGGATGAAAGTGTGTGATCTGTGTCCTTTATCACTGCTCTTTAAACAGGGAAGAGTTTGACGTTTGTCCCTCCTGGACATAGCCTTTAATTGCTTTGTCATGAGAATTTATCTTGAAAACCATGAAAAACGCTTAATGTTTCTATGCCCTCCTGCCTTGTTGCGCTCCGATGTTACTATTGTAGTGACTGGTGCGATTGTTGTTAAATTAGGGGGCTCTCGATACTGGGTTCATATGCGGGCTGAAAAGACCAACTGGCTTTAGTTTTTAGGAGGAGAGTTGCTCCCTGATAGGTATTTCCAAGATGCCCGTATCTGAAGCTAGTGACATGAGGCTGATGTCTTCATTAATTTCATAACTGAGGCTGTTTTTGGTGAGCAGGGAGATGGATCCTGGCCGGTGTTGGGGATGTTCCTCTGAATTGGGATTATATCCTGTTCATAGGTGAAATTGTATGTGTATAGAGTATGGATGGTCTAGATAGTGCTTAGAAAATTGAGATTTTTTGTTTAATTTTTTTGTTTTGTTTTGTTCTTTTGTTTTTTTTTTTTTTTACCGAAGAAGATTGAAATCATGAAGGGAAACAAAAGAATGAGGGGGCTAAAGGAGGGAGGGTAGGAGCGGCGATTATGTCGGTGACCACCATCGTCTTGACCTTCAGGGGACCATCACCTATTGATGGGTCGCATGTGGTGACCGTTGCCTTGTACAGTGTCTCTTTCTCTGATGACGAGGGTCGTCGGTGACTAGAGGGTCGTCGATGCTTGATTGTCGGAGGAGGCACGTGGGTTCTTGAATTTCGCTAAATGCTCTTCGAAGCAATTTGGGTTTTGGGGGTGGGGGGAGGAGGAAATCTTGCGACATTAACGCTCTGTTTGTTTTTAGGAAAACGTTTTCCAAAAATAAATTCATTGAGCAAATGTTCTTAAGTCTTTTAAAATGAGGAAATTTTTCACTTTTCAAGTTGGGGGACCCCCTATTAATCTTCACTTTTTTCTTTTTATATTTTTTAAAACATTTTTTTATTTTTTCATAAATTCTAATTTTTTGTTATTTTTTTTTAATAAAATCGATTTTTGTCTTTCTTTTTGCTATTTTTCTTTTTTTGGCCGTTGTTGGCCATGACAATAGTCGACAACCGGCGACAAGCAAGCCGAGCTCGCCAATTTGGCAAGGCCTGACCATCCCCGCCTTGACCTTGCCTCGTTGATGAGCAAGAGATAGGTGGGCCTCAAGCCTCGCCAGCGAGGTGAGCTCGAGACATGGTTGGCGTCGGTGATTGGCCAATGAAGGAGAGAACATAGAAAAAAATAATCTAATAATCAATTTAAAATTTTAATAAATAATTATTTTGAAATATAAAATAATGAAAAAAATTATTGAAAGGAGTTTATAAAAGAAAATATTTTCCACATCAAAATCAAATTTCACTTGAATATCTAAAAATAATTATGTTTTTTTAGAAAATAATTTCCTAAAAAATATTTTTTAGAAAAGTAATTATTTTCGTAAAATGAATGAAGCTTGAATTCGTGTCGCATAATTTTTATGAACTTCATGTGGTATGAATTTGGTTTAGGGCGAAACATCTCTAAAAACCACCATCCATGACATTTCAAGAATTTTTTGTGGTAAAATGTTGGGTTCTTCTTTGATGCTTGAAGCTAGCCGGGCTCGATAGGATTCGCCAGGCCCGAAACAGTGGGGGATGTCAATTAGTAGGGCACGAAGATGAATCGAGAACATCCTACCGAAGGCACTCTGTCGAGGAGAACAAACAATGGTGTCCATTTTAGGCTCTATTTGTTGCGCAGAAAATAATTTTTGGATTTTTCAATGTTCGTTTTATGAAAAATGAATTGCTTGGGATTGTTTTTTACATCAAAGGAAAATAAATCTTCTAAATTAGGAAAAAATGTTTTTCACTTTTCAATACGAGGAAAACATTTTCTTCACTTAGTTTCTCTTATGTGAATCTTTTCATTTTTTTTTCATTTTAAAAAATTGAATTTTCCTTTTCTTTTCTAAATTATTTTCTCTCTCTCTCTCTCTCTTTTTTTTTTTTTACTTTTGTCTTGGCGAGTCTCTGCTCACGACGACGGCCGGTGACTGGTGACAAGCAAGCCTCGAGCTCGCTGGCCTTGGTCAAGCTCACGGCTTGCTCGATCGGTAGTGCTCTAGCTTGTCGCTCGCCTTAGTCACCAATCTGGCGAATGGTGAGGGCCTCAAGTGTCAATTTGGCCAGCAATGAGGGCCTTGAGCGTCGATCTAGCCAACGGTGAGGGCCTCAAGCTCGTTGCTTGCTGCGCGCTTGGTTTGCCGTTGATGGTGAGGGGCGAGGCCTAACGCCTTGAATTTGCTGCTCGCCCCTAATGCCTCGAGCTCACCGCTCACCAAATCGGTGAGCTCGAGCTCACCTTTAGTCGGGCATTGGCCGTCATTGTGGCTAGTGCTTGGCTTAACAAAAAGAAAAAATAAAAATTAATATAAAAATCAATTTTTTAAAAATAATTAAAAATAATTTTTAAAAAATAAAAATAAAAATAAAAATATATTTAAAA
Source organism: Angophora floribunda (assembly GCA_014182895.1). Classification (NCBI taxonomy): domain Eukaryota; kingdom Viridiplantae; phylum Streptophyta; class Magnoliopsida; order Myrtales; family Myrtaceae; genus Angophora; species Angophora floribunda. Next base: position 21,357,726 of record CM024708.1, on the reverse strand, counting down.
AAGAATGAATGAAGGAAAATATTTATATTGCCGAACGGTGGAAAATATTTTTTGTTTCATTTTTATGTTTCAATCGAACATCGGAAAATAAGCACATTTTCTTGGAAAGCATTTTCTTGAAACATTACATTTTCCGTAAAACAAATAGAGCCTTAATTTGTGTAAAATATTTTTTTGGAAAATATTTTCCTCATTTTCCAGCATTTGGTTCCCTTTGGAAAATGAGTCAACAACAAATGTTTTCCTAGTTAATGGAAAAGGTTTTCTTACAAAAACTTAAATTTAGGAAAATAATTTTTTTTGAAAGAATCAAAAAACGTTTTTCAAAATATGACTTGGTATTGGCTTTTGGACTTGAAACTCTATGATTAAGCACATAAACCCTAACATTAGTTCCCAAGTCTTGATGTTCAGGATTAGGTCTATAACGGCTGAGCCCAGGCCCATTAAGACCAGCCCTAGCACCCTACCATCAATGGCCAAACCCAGGTCCATCAAGGCCAAGCCGACCCTAGTACCTATACCCAATGCTTTTGCAATTGAACTTCGATCTATAAAGGCTGTGCTTAGGTCCTTAACACTTGAGTCATGGTCTCAACCCTCAACCTAGGTCTAGAAAACCCATGGGGGGTCCTCGACACTCGAGCTTGGGTCATTGGTTGATGAAAATTTTTCTAATAAAAATATTTAAAATATTTATATTAATTTATTTTTTATTTTTGGAAAAAATAGATTTTTTTTGTTTTAAAAATTTTCTTTTCTTTTCTTTCATTTTCTTTTTTAACTTCTTCCTCAATTGATTAATGGCCACACTAATGGCCGACAAGCTCAAGCCTCGCCCAATTGGGCAAGCTTGCAGCCTCTTGCAACAAGGTTTAAGCTCGCTTGTGGCTAGTTGCTACCCTCATCACCATGGCTAATGACCAGTTAAGAAAGAAGCAAAAGAAAAATACATAAAAATATGAAAAACAATTAAACAATAAAAATAACAAAAATTATAAGATTTTTGATAATTTTTCCCATACAATTTTTTTTTTACCAAACGAAAAAAAAAAAAATACTTTTCAAGTCTTTTTAAGATTTTAGGTAAATACTGATATATAAACTCATTTCTTTCTTGAAAATATTTTTCCAAAAATGATGATATGTTTTCGCGAAAGAAATGAACCTTAAGGATACATTTGTCTTACGAAAAATGAATAATTTCAAAATTATTTTCTAAAAAATTATCATTTACAAAAGTGAACAAGTAAAAAAATTTCATCGCCCACGAAAATTTTCAAACAAATTGTTGTCAATAATAAAACAGTTTTCATTAGTTAATTATTTCAGGTGATGAAAATGATTATTTTTATGAAATTTTTTTTTCGAAAATTCATTTTTTGCTAAACTAATGGAGCCTAAAATGAAAATTAAAAAAGGATTTTAAAATCAAGAGTCGAGTAACGGCTTGATCCGATTCTACTAAAAAATTGAAAACCATTCTTGAAAAATGTGTTTGGTCGCACTACGGAATTCTTTTTCACAAACCGAACATATCTTTAAGAAAAGAGAAAGACGAGATCAAATTTAATTCAGGATTAAATGTCAAAAAAGAAATACTAAAGCGGATGTAGCCTTTCAAAATATGCCAACTTTTGGAAAAGTTCAAGTGAATCCACCTTTTCTTTTCATATTTTTCGGATTAGTTAATATGTGCCCCGGGGCATTGAATAGGAGAAACTCGACATTGCTACTTTACATATAACTATTACTAGAGCACACACGGATGCATATCAAATTTCTCTAAAACATTTAAATGTGTATAATGATTAAAATAGATATGATTGTTGGGGAAGTTCATCGGAAAGTGCCGGGGTAGCATGCTCCTGGAAGCGGCAGAGGTCGGCCTAAGGATCAGATACACATGCTTTGTGAAAATTTTATGTTTGTTGGTCATTTCCTGATTTGTGACATTGTAATTCCGAACCATGAGCAAAAGAAAGGATTGCCTACAGAATGATTCAGAATGTCCACTTAAATTGGAAGAAGAGATGAAGCAATTTTAGTCAAATTGAGAGGATAACACCATTAGTTGTGGCTCTGTAACAGGCAGGAAGATTTTTATCCAGAAATCTTAAACCAGATGGAACTTTTACACTGTCCAATGAAACCCATGCAAAGGAGTGTTGTTATTCGGACATGTATCATTATAGTCCTTAGAAGATTTAATCATTTGTAAGGTAAGAAGCATGAATATATCATTGATAAAAAATGTGTGTACATATATTTTATAATCAAGGCAGCGATGCAAAGCCCCGACTACTTGAAAACTTATGAAATACTCCATAAATCTTATGAACTGGTTAAATCCAGACTATTGGCTTATGGACCATAGCCCTAATTTAGAATAGCTTGCACACATTCTGCTGGATTTAAATAGAGTGCTCTCTAATTCTCGTGCTAGAAATCTCCTAAAATTTCCAATCAACTGCACCTATCCTGAGGGGTTAAAATCGCATGTTAATCCTGTCGTGCGTATTCTGTTCGCATCAAATCGATCCAAGGAACGCACACATAAATAACAACACTCGAAAGGATCAGAGTTCAAGGCTTGATTTGCAAATGGCCGTTGTTAAACGATGCCATAAACTGAGCTTAGGAATTAACAAACCCACTTGTTCAGATTGATTAAACTAATCGCCATTCCCAAAAAGTGCAAGCGATCTCTAAACTCTGTCGCTAAACTGCTCATCAAGCCCACCAAATTGAAATCAGACGCCATTACGAGCTGGAGGTGGAACCTTTGACTCCAGAGAGAGAGAGAGAGAGTGGCCGTTTGAATTAGCACTTTGAAATAACACTGTCAATAATAAGACGTGAGAGCAAGTCCAAGACCATGATCGCATTTCCGCAAAAACAAATATATTGCAGTCGACTCGTGCACGAGCCCCGTAAAGCAAGGGAGTCAAACACTGACTCTGCGTTGTTCCCCATGAAAGAAAAAGAAAAAGAACAGAAGATCCCCAAAAAATCTAAATAAACAAGTGAATAAGAACAGTTGCGTAAGTTCCTGTAATGTCACTCCTCATGAACTTAGCATGTGGGGCAGTGTGTCCCGTGTCCTTTTGTATCGAACGACGTTTCGCTTTGGGAGTTCGTAACCAAAGACTTTCGTTTAGCTTCGGTTTTAGAATACTTTCCTTGTACTTGTGCCTCGAGATGTTTGGTTTTTTTGTATTTATCTGTCGAGAATTGTGTGTGTGGAACGAGTTTGTTGATGTTCCAATGAGAGATCGAGGACTAAAAGTCATGTCACCGACGATCTCTGCAACATTCTTATCAAACCTCATCTTAAAATATTCAAATAAGAAATTATGCATTTATATAATAATTTAAGTTTTTAGAACAATTGGCGATAGTCCCACAAATATTTCTCGAGTTGATTTGTTTCAATTGAACTTGTATTTGATGTTAGTAATATTAAGAGATCTACTTGATTATGAATATCTCTCAGGACTATGTATATATCTTATTTGATAGTGCATATCATTGATTAATATATTACCTTTAATAGTCACTCATAAAACTTATAAATAGGTTGATGTAATCCTCATTACAAATACAATTGAAATATACAAAATTCCTCCATTTTTTAAGTATCTTTCTTACATTTAACTCACCAGTTGAAATTTACAACCCGAATAGTACAATTTGGCTGTGAAAAATTAGGGTTTCGCATGGTTTTTGCATGCGGAAATGGCATTTGCATGGGAAGTGGTTGTCTCTGCAAGTAAAATTGCACTGCATTTTCTTAGTCAGACTGTACTTGGATTGACAAAGAAAGCTAGTTTTCATTAAACAGATGCGCAAGCGTTCACATGCATTTGTATTTCATATACTAAATAAAAGGTAAATGCGGGGACCATTGGTGCAAATCTCCCTAACATGTACTGATCGTCAAACCTATTTTCTTAAACAAGTCGATCGTGTTATGCATACTAAAACAAAATAATGCACTTAGAAAATGATCTAAGATCCGAGACAGAGGAGTCGTGCACACGTACGAGTGCTCCAGTTGTAAAAAGAACCTGGCACCTGAAAATCTAAGCCATCTCATACTTTTTTTTTTAATTAAGTTCTTAATCACTCATCGTTAATTCCAACACGGCCCTTTGTCTTTGCGGACCACCAACAACAAAGTCAAACATTGAAGTTGTTCTGGACGATATATGACACAGCCGCCACATGAAAGAACCTCTGCAAGTTGCTAACGAGAGGCAATTTTATTTGTTGGATCATACACTAATTATCATTCTCTAATCATTCTCCCTGAAACCCTAATCACAATTAAATTTCCGATAACATGGCTATCATTTGCTCTTAGTTAGCTGTAATATTGGTGTCCCTCTCGTGTGGACTTCCTTTTTTCTCTGCATTTTTCCCTTTTTGATGCTTGTTTTTTTTCTTAATATACGAAGAATTGACGCGTTATTTACTTCTCTATCGTGTCTCCTACCTACAAATAGACCTAATAGAAGTTCACTTGGGGTACAAAATGTAAAGACTTGTCTACACATGCACAGGGAGAAGTTGAAGGCTAAAGGCTTTCCATGGTTAATCAGGCCAACACAAGAATATGCAAGTATATAGATGAATCCAAGTGCTTACTAAGGGAAGTATCTAATCAATCGAGAGTGCACGTAATAGACTAATTTAATCCCGAGAATCTCTGACCAAAAAAAAATCCCGAGTATCACTGGTTTTTGTTTTCTTATATAAATCCTTGTAAGCTTGGCTCTTTTCGGACAACCCCCAGCGTTAAGGAAGGGTCGCACGTTTCATGGACTCCACCATAAGCATTCAAGGTGGGACTTTGAAAGGCAAAATTGTCCAAAAAATCTTAAATTTATTGCACTTTGGCTAATTTAATTCTAAACTTCTCTATTGTGCCAACTACCGACAAAAAAAAAACGTATACGTTGGTAATGCCACATAGGAAAGTCAGTGCTAACATTGACCATTTTTTTTAGAAATATTTTTTTATAATTTCTTTTCTTTCTTCTCTTTTTGTTTTTCCTATCAAGTTTGGTGAGGGTTGTCGGTTGACCATGGGTGAGAGCCGATGACAAGGTTGGTAATGCTCATCAGCCATTGGGCAAGGGCTGCAAAGTGCTTGCCGATCACGAGAAAGGGTTGTAGCTAGGGGTGTGCAAAGGAATTAGGAATTGCCTGGATTGCCCAAAACTGGACCGGATAAGACGAAACCGGCAATTCCATGGGTACTGCTTTAGCTCTTGGTTCTAATTTTTAAGAATTGATCCTTAATGGGCAATCCCTAATTTCAAGGTGGGAACTGCCCTCACTCACCCATAGTCACAGCCCTCACAAGGTTGGGGCTGCAGGCCCTCATTGGGCTCGGAAGAAAAAAAAAGGAGAAGAAAGAAAAAACTAAAAAATTCAGAAATTTTTTTTTAAAATTATATTTTCTACATCAATATTGATTGTGTATAATTATGCCACGTTGCCAACATTCATGTTAATAATTTTCAGTTCGTGAACGGCACAGTAGCTGTTTGGGAATCTGTGAAATCATTTAATGCTGCTTTCTCTCGCTCGATCCTTTATAAGAACAAGCTCTGGGAAGCTTTCTTGCTTCCAATCCGCCTATGATAATTTTGGCAAACCAACTCGCACTAATCTCAAGTCAAGATATGCGGGCGGTGATGGATTTTTTCTCTTTCATACCACAGAAACAGTAAATGCTACATGCATAAAATTGGAAGAGAGATAATAACCACATGCTACCTGCTCTGAGACATCAGCCCCATTTATTGTTCGCGCACACATTCCTAACGTAATGTTTAAGATTCCTACTTAAAAGAGTCATGAGGGAACAGTTGTTTACAAAAGCGACAGACTCAGCATTCAATTTGAAGACGAGCACATCTCAATTTACCTTGTTTGGGTTCTCCCGTGCTGCGAAACTAGGTTTTTCGATTGAATTATACCGAGTGAAATGTCATTTTGTTTCGCTTACAGGTCTTGATGAAGATTCAGCATAGGTAACTTTGTTAAAACTGTATTGCAATCGAGATCGGATAATGAAAGAGGACAAGCAATTTGCAAAAAAGAAAAAGCTTTTACCATCAACTGAGATACACAAAGATACGAAAGTAATGTAGATGTGGTGAAAACTAATAAAGTTCATTTCTATCCAGCTTGATGTTTCTACTCAAGTATGTTCTGTCATTAACTTGAGTAGGCATTGATGATTGATAATCTTGATTGTGTATTCATGGAGCTCAAACCATAGACAAGATTGTCGGTTATGGGCCTTATGGCTTAAGTTGGAGCAGTCTACTAGATTGAATTTGAACCGATTACGTCCATTGCTTTTGCATATATTACGTTCAAAGATTGGCTATATAAATGAAAATTTCATACTGCAATCACAACGTCTCTTCTTTAAAGCACTTTGGGTAGCATAATTTTTTTATTCAAATGAGCTTAGGTTAGATATTTGGAAAAGTTTTTAGAGATGATAAAATACCGAATTTTTTCGAAAAATTCAATATCGCGACTCGTTAAAAACTAAGCGAAACACGAAGGACCGAATGTCACCTGGCTACGACGTGCTGCCACGATTTTGAGAACGCCTTGGAAGAGCGTAAGATCCAGACTACGATGCACGAGCACATGTGCCTCTGTAAAACTAAAAAAAGGTTCTTTGGGCAATAATTATTGGAATAATTACTTAATAATTACTTCCAGGTCAATCAATGCGTGTGGATCTCCGTGCCTCAGAGCTCATTTGACTTGATACGATCGTACATGTTCGATGCATTAGTACTGGTCTCCGAACCAATGTAGTATTCTTTAATGCCTGTTTTAAACGAGTAAAAGTACTATAAATGACTCGTCTTTCTTCTTTTGGTGGCTCAAGAGCGGTATCCGGGGTTTAGGGTTTGATGTCGATTGACTTCCTTCTTATGAAATCATTAGAATCTGCACATCTAGATACATACGTGCTCGTATGTTTGTATATTGGTTGTAGAATCCGAATATAACACACACATATATATTGATTTAAATATTTTCTAAGATTTTGAGAAATTATTGATTTGGCTAATTAAGTTTGGCCATATTAGAAAGTTCTCGAGTTTGTTAAATCTTGTGAATTTCTACTTCACAATTTTCATGAAATAATTAGGTACATTTGCTCTTCTTCCTTTTTTTCATTCTACTTCACATTTAGATTGATTACGTGCACATGTTTTTATCGTGTTCTAATATGTTGAATGTTTTCGAAGAGATTAGATATTTTTAGATGATATAATATAATAAAGATGCATAGTGTAATTATTTAAGCTACATAAGTTGATTAGCATCAAAGTTCCCCGACCAAAGGTAACCGGATCGAAGATCACATGCAATCAGGTTAATGGTGTAAGAGAGTCAATCTTGCTCATGAGCTACTCGAGTTCAATTTGCAATTTGCTCTAATTCTCTTTGATGCTTTTTCAAGCCTGAGTATTTAATTTAGTCAATGTGAACTTGAAAAATACTTGACTTTAACTCGTGGGACTAATTAAAAGTATCAAATTCTCTATCATGGTGCATTTTTAAAATTGGAGCTCCAGTGCAAGTTTTGAAGTCGATTTATTAGAGAAAAAATTATCTAAAAAATTCTTAACCCATCATGCAATTGTCAATTTAGTCATAATTTTTTTAATTTAACCAATGGAGTGATAAACCTTTGACAATTTTCTAATGTAATCCATTTGGTCAATTTAGGTCAAAAATGACTAAATGAATGTCAATCGTCCTACATGGCACGGCCTGCTATTAAACATGTCTGACAAGGTTCAAAATGATGTCATTTCGAGAGTTTTATAATTTTCTTTTCTTTTCGTTTTCTTTTCCTCCTTCTTGGAATTTCGCCTCACCTTTGATTTGGGCAAGGGTGATTGACCATTGTCAAGGCTTAGTGGCCTCGCCGGCCGAAGTTTGAGGAAGATGAAGGAAGCAAAAAGAAAAGTAAAGAAAAATTCCCAAAATGACGTTGTTTGGAGCTTTGTCAGCTTTGTCAGACACATCATATCATTGATCACGTCTTTAATGATTTTTGGCCTAAATTGGTCAGAAGGATGACATAGAAAATCATGAGACTACATTAATCAAATTAAAATTTTTAGGATTGAATTAACAGTCATAAAATAGGTTTAGGAATTTTTGGACAATTTTCTTGTTTATTAAATAATCTAGCCAAGGTGAACTTAATTGAGCTTGAAAAGTCAAAGTCAATTGAGTGCGACATGAATATCTCGAGCATGAGCATCGCGACCACGCCCCTAAATCGAGACCCCCAAGTTGTGGTCGATTCACACAATGGTCATCCTTGCGCAAACTGGTCGGCCACCAAATATCCTATGCATGTTTCGACCAAAAAAAATATCCTATGCATGGAGGGGGGAGAATTTGGGAATAGGGTTTGATGGTCGGTAATCTGATTCCAAAGACGTTAAGGCCTTTTCAAGTTAGGTAATTTGATTCCAAAGACGTTGAGGCCTTTTTAAGTTAGGTTAATGAGGTGATATAGCTTAATCCAAGCCTTTTGTTCGAGTTGATCTCTTGACTATTTAGAGAGTATAATATTATAATGAGAATTTACCATTTTGAGTTTAGAAGATTCCTATCCCTACAAGTTTGCTTTACGCGATTTTAGAAATGTGTTTCTCTTATATCGATAAATATCATTATGAAGATAGATCATCCGACCTCAGTTAGGATTTATCTAAACTATGTTGCCAAGTGATTTAATCTGATCATGCAATATTCTGTATTTTTGTCGGAAGGGGACATTAACACCTTAAGTTTGTCATTTTCGTAGCTGTTGCTCATAAATTGATTGGTACCTGCGAAATAACATCAAACTTGCATCTTCTTTTGTTTGTAAAGTGTGCAAATTATTTAATACATACAAAAGAACAACCGAAGGGGACATATGGAATTGTTAGTATTATATCACGACTTATGAACTAAGGACATGTATACAATTTGCCTTGGCATTAGATAGTTGTTGCCAAATAGTCCATCTCTAGCTTAAGTACAAACCGGCATAAAATGATTGATAGGAGCGTCACACTTTTTTCTTCCAACTTCCAACTTAGCTAGGTGCTCATATGAATTATTACTTTTGTAATTTCCAAAAGCCAAGAATAAATTAAAGTCAATACTCCAGTGCATCTCGCAAAATTTTAAAAACATGCCAAAAAAAAAAAGGTATCATGTTTTATTTCCCATTTTCTACTTGTTAGCCTTCAGCAAATATTTTTCAAAATTCGGACTAGTTACAACTCATTATTAACTAATAAAAACGGAATTCTTGAGCAGAAAGAAAAAACAAGGGAGACGGCTTTTTCGTTCGACACGGCGTACGAGGAATGCGTGGACCACGCATGTGGGGCCCACGTGGTGGGGAGGATTTTTGGCCCCTTGGGATGGATTTTTCGGACAGCTCTTTTGAGGCAATATCTTGTTCGGTCACTATTTCCCGCCCAACATACAAAAAAGAAAAAAAGAAAAACCAGTTACTAAACCATAAATAACAAAAAATAATGCGGGGGATTAAAAAAAAGAAAAAAAAAGAGTATTTTTGCAAGTTGCTAAAAAAGCAGGACATGACCCAATTTTGAAAATTCCACCGGCATTTATGTAGTGGGGAAGGGTGTGTGAGGGGAGATTTGAGGATCTAGCTGCCACTGTAATATCCTCTCTCGCGAAGATATACCTGGAAATATCTAGCCAAATGTGGCGTAATTAATACAGCATCTGACGTAAGCGGGTGGCAATTTGGCAACCACTATTTTGGTATGTACCAAAATGGAGGTGCATTTCTTAAAAATAGATAATGTTAAGAGGTAAGCCATGATATGTACAAATTTTTCATGAACTCAAACTTCTGGACTATTTTGAATATTCTTAACGTGATATCAAAGTAGTTAGCAGATTGAATATGCAATCCCTTTATTGAATACTCCCATTTTATATTCTCATTTTGATTTGAATAATCTGAACTGTTCTACAATTGACACAAATCAACCAAATCATAAATATGAAATCTGAGCATTCTTCATTGTTGCCATTGAAAAATTAAGGGCGGATGTTAAGAATAAAGATCTTAAATACTCAGCCTCATGGTAATTGTTTGATGAAAGAAAAAAAATGCACCAAGCAACTCGTAGTTAGAACCAACGAATTATGGTCATCTAATCGACCAAGTGTTAGTAAATGACTCCCAACAAGAGTCGTTCGGAACGTGTAAAGGACAGTAAATTCCTGCTGTTTTTTTTCCATTCCATCGACCGACCAGAACAGCCACACAATCACGTGACAAAACATGGCGTACAACTCCGGTCCATTCTCTCTCTCTCTCTCTCTCTCTCTCTCTCTCTCTCTCTGTCTCTGGTGTCCGTCGGTTGAAAAACTGTTTGCAACTTACTCTTCTGCCGGCCACAGACTCACTTGTCAATTGCCAGGGCCCAAAATCTTTCACGGTGAATATGGATCACACAAAATTCATACTTCATTGTTTATTTGTTTCTCATAGCATCAGCTAAGAATGCGCACATGGGGCATGCTTTTAATGGGTTCATGAATGTAGCCATTAACAAGACCGTTCACACGTTAACGAGTAAAAAATTCTTCACTCCACATCAGGAATTACGTTCGGTAAAACGGTAAAACGTGAAGGATACCCGACAATTTTGCTCGATAATTTCAGCTAACGAAGCAGGGAAAATAAATATAAAAATATGGAAAAGTAGAAAAAGCATCGGCAGAGAGCATGCTGGCCGGGAGCAGCAACGTAGAGAGAGAGAGAACATTAATGAGAAAGAGCGCGAGGTTCAAGGTTGCCTGCCACACCACAGCGGTAACGGTCTCGTAGCGGAAATGACCAGAAACGCCCTCGCTTCGAAAGTTAAACCAGATTAAATTTAGAAAATTGGGATTAGACTAATCTGTAATTACGACAGATTAGTGGGCTTTTTACGCTGTGGAATTAAATGGGGAGGGGGGTTTTCTTGATTTCGGTTTTTATTATTATTATTTAGTCAAACGACGAAAAAGGGCGGGACTGAACACAGTTGTCCCCGTGTCACGTGACCTGCATCGCTCCTTCCGAGAGGGCGGAAAAAGAAAAAATAGAAAGAAAAAAGGGAAAAGGAGAAAAAAGAAAAAGAAAAAAGGAGAGCCCGGTCGAGTCAGCACCTGTTCAATCTCATCCCCAACCCCATTCGACGAGAGCCTCGGGCCGGACCCACATCGCCACGTGTCGACAACTCTCTTGACCGAGTTATGCGGCGCATCGTAAATATCTCTACTGTGGCCATCGCTGGATTCTCATTTCTGTCCCCGCACCCTGGCTGGTATTACCATCCCTCCTCGTTTCTTATTATATTTCCACGAAATACGCAAATTAAGGAAAATGTCCGAGGAAAGGAAGTGATATTGTTATGTAGATTGGTGCTTTTGAAAACTTTGGGAACACCGGGCTCGTTGCCATCTGTTGTTTTGTGTTGGGTTGCCACATTAGTCAAGTCGAGATTGCAAGTTTGCAAAAACCGTACATGAAGAAACATATATTGGAGATCCATCGACAGCTCGTATTTTTAAAATTTGGCTATTTTTCCTCTCACAGTGAAATGGACGGTCGCATGCTCTTGGAAATGGTTTGAATTATATCATGATTAAAACTTGAATTGTCAAGCCAGTGAAGAGAAAAATCCTCACGATTCTATCAGTCTTTCGTTTATAGCTTAATTGGCTATATGGTGAAACTTTAAGCGGAGATGAGGCAAGCTCAAAAATGCACAAGTCTCAATTCACTTGGCTCAAAGAAGAAAATTTTAAAAAACAAAAATTCAATTTTTGGGGAGTCAAATGGCAATCTCAGAGAAGAAAATTCGAAATTTTTTCTTTTCCCGAAAAACTGAATTAGGAGATGCAACTTGAATCCGGGGAGGGATTCAGCCGTTTCAGAATCCTATAAAAGAGGCAGAGTCTGCACCAGCAACGGCGCTTCCGTTCGCGCGACCCTCTTATCTCTCCGCAAATCCACCTCCAGTATCTCTCTCTCTCTCTCTCTCTCTCGACGGTTTCGTCTTGTTGCTTCTTCCGCTTCTGAGAAAATCTCCAGTCAAAGCTTTGACAAAAGATCCCAGAAAAAAGAGAGAAAGAAAGAGAAAAGCAACGTTTCCACGGCGAGATAGGAATTCTTCCTTCACCCGAAGTGGCAAATCCTGCGTCGTAGGCTCGGCCGGATTGAGAAGAGCCCCCTTTTGCTCTGGCCTAGTTGGGTGCGGCTCGATTCGCTCCCATATATTCCCACCCACCCCTTCCCCTTCCCTTTTCCGGCAAAAGCCGTCCCCTTCTTTTTCCCCTCTCCTCTCCCCACTTTTCTTCCCCCCTCAACTTTCCAGGAAAATCCCCTGCTTTTTTTCTTCCCCCCCCCACTTTCCCTCTCGCTCTGCTTCTGGGGTCCGTCGTCCCTGACCTCGCCCCTCTTTTTTGCACATTACTGCTGCTCCAGTGGCCTTGCCTTCCGCACCCTTCTTCACCCCTCTTGCTCCTTCCATCTCTCTCTCTCTTTCTCCCCTCGCACGCACGCACGCACGCACGCTTGCTTCTCTTTTTTGGCCTCTGCTTTTTGCACTTCTCGCTTTACTTGACATTCGCTCACAGTCACGCCCTTTGAACCACCCGCTTTATCTCTCACCGGATTTTTCTTTCCCCCAATACCTTTTTTCTCGGGTGTTTGGTCGATTGGATTTCTCTCTGCGGTTTGAAGCTTCTCTTTAACGTGGTTCACTCCGGCCTTTTTCTCTTTATTCTCCTCCTCCTCGTGTCCGAGTCTCAGAAGAATCTCCTTTTTTTTTTACCCTTTCCCCCGCTCCCCTCTATATCACCACCCCCCGCTTTCTCTCTCCCTCGCTTGGCTTTCGATGTTAACAGTAGGTCTGACTGAGAAGCTCCCGCAGTTTTGAACGGAGGAAGAGAAAGCTAAATGGAAGCGACGACGTGTTTTGTGGCTCCTGTCAAGCTCACCGAGCACCGGACCCACGCGAGGCTCCTGAGACGCGAGCAGCCTGTCGACGACCCCGGCACCCGACCCAGAGTCGTCCGGGTATCGTACACGGATGGCGACGCCACCGACTCTTCCAGCGACGAAGAGAGCGACCCTTTCGAATGTCGTCGCCGGAGAGTGAAGAGATTCGTCCACGAGATTGTCATCGACCCGTCGTGCTCGAGAGAGAGCCACGAGGTCGTCAAGAGCCGGTCTTTGAGGAGCAAGCTGTGCAGGAAGTCGACGGGGAAGCCGGCGCTGCAGGTGGGCCACCGCGAGATGAAGTCGCCGGCGACGGCGAAAGGGAGGAAGTTCCGGGGCGTGCGGCAGAGGCCCTGGGGGAAATGGGCGGCCGAGATCAGGGACCCGCTGCGACGCGTGCGGCTCTGGCTGGGCACCTACGACACGGCGGAGGAGGCCGCGATGGTCTACGACCACGCAGCAATCCAGCTGCGCGGGCCCGACGCGCTCACCAACTTCGCCACCCCTCCGCCGCTGCAGATGGCCGCGGTGTCCCCCCCGATGCCGCCGGCGAAGGGCTCCGGCGAGGCCCGCTCGCCGACGTCGGTCCTCCGGTGCCTCCCCGACGACGCCGAAGAATCGCAGGGGAGCGCCGGAGACGCCGCGAAAGAGGAGGCGCGCGGCGACGAGTCGTGCGCGTCGGAGAACCTGTCGGAGCGCTCCTCGAGCTTCGAGAGCTTGTTCCCGGACGACTTCTTCGACTTCCAGAGCTCGGCCCCGAGCTTGTTCGACGAGTACGCGAGCTTCGGGGAGTGCATGTTCAGGGACGAATCGGACGACTTCGGCGACGCCTTCATGAACCCGGGCGATGATTTCGGGTTCGGACTCTGGTCCGGCTCCGGGTACGGGTTCGGGTCCTCCTGTTGGAGCGTCGACGATCACTTCCAAGACATAGGGGACTTGTTCGGCACCGATACTCTATTAGCAAAGTGAAATTTTATTTTTTTCCCCTCGTGTTTTCTAGATCGAGTCCCGTGGTGTTGTTTAGGTCCTGCCGGTCACCGGCCGGCGACAGTTTTGAACCGGCGACGTCCCGTTTTGCTCTTCCTTCTCGTGTCTGAGTCTGTAATTTTCAGTTCGTGTCAATAAGTCATTTAGCGACGACGAAATCTCCGCCGAAGGTAACGGCGGCGGACGAGCTTTTGCTACGTGTACTGTTCTCTCTCCTCTCTCTCCATTCTCCTCCTACTTCGCTTTCGAGATTTCGTCCGTGTTGGGAACGTGCTGCGCACGTGATAGGGGCACGCGTGAAAATAAGATGCTTTATTTATTTTTAATTCGCGGACACTGAAACGAGGTCGTTCGTGGGTGTATCATTCTTGCGGTCGGATGGTTTTTTTGTTTTTGTTTTTTGCACGTACGTGTAGTGTCCCGTCCATTTGAATTTTGTCCATACCGAAGATTCTTGTTGACATTCGAGAAATGGTGTGAAGGCCAAGTACAGATAATTCAATTTGCTTATTGGTTTGATCTACTCATGTCTTTAAAAATCAGTGGTCGCAAAATGACAAGTTATGAATTGACATTTTAATAAGTGTATCGAGTCCAAATATTCTATGAGTGGTTGCCAGTCTTGTAAATTATCATTATATATCATATGTTTTGCTTCTCCATCTTGCTTAGTAAAAAGATAAAGGAAAATGATACAAATGATTACTAAATTTTGACACAATATATAATGTGGTTTGTAAACTTTTAATTTATTCAAATATGACCCTTGAACTTTTAGCCAATATGAGATGTCATGTCTAAAATTTTAATTCGTTTAATAATAGTTCATTGAACTTTTGATACATATTCAATCTAATTTTTGAATTTTATAAAAATATGTAACGTTATCTTTAAACTTTATTAATGAAATGATAATATTAAATATTTTTATATAATTTGGGTATTACATTAAACATATACAAAAAGTTCAAGGATTACGTGAAGATGACATTGCACATTAGATGAGAGTTTATGGATTACATTAAGCAAATTAAAAGTTTAAAAATCACACTACACATGAATAAAAATTCATAATTTATTTGTGTCATCATCATTGAAATAAAAATAAAAAACAAAACATAATTGAGGCAGCAAGAGAAAAAGGTTTTAAATTTGTTTAGGAAAAGGAAACCTTATCAAAAATGGGAAAAATTTTACCAAAAAAAAACCGATCTCAAATTGATAAGATGTATTAAGACATCATTAATCTCAGTTTTGGTCTCCACGTTTCGGCTCCCCATCCGTGGGACCAATGAATGACTAGCAAACTCGAGTGGAACCCGCAGCGCACTTTTTCCCAGCTGGACCGTGACACGGTGGTACAAGTGGCGGGTCAGGATGTTCTGGTCCACTTTCGATCCAAAGGAATAAAAACGAAAACTGCAAATACTACCAAAAATTTTAAATTATATTACTTATAATAATTTTATCATAATTTTTTTTTACTATTAAAAATCCACAAAATAATTTTACCTTAAACTTTTTTTAAGAACAAAAAATCCCATTTTTAGGATAAATTTATCTCAAACTTTTTTGTTAAATGATATTTTCGTCTTTTTCCATTTTTTTTTTCATTCTCCTTCCTTTCCTCTATCATGACTGGCATAGGGAAGTCGACGATGGCCTTCCACGCCGGTGTTGGAGTCAATGAGGGCAACCCTCGCCTGCCCTTGTCAGCATTGGAGTTGGTGAGGGCAACTCTCGCTTGGGTCGGGCGAGGTGAGGGCGGCCTCGCCAACATCGTGTGAGGGCTACCCTCACTAGATCCAGTGAAGGCAACCCACGCCTAGGTCGAGCGAGGCTTAGGCGGCCCTCGCCAGCATCGGGCGAGGGCTGCCCTCATTGGATCCAGTGAGGGCGACCCATGCCTAGGTCGGGCGAGGCTCAAGTGACCCTCGCCAGCGTTGGGCAATCCTCGTCGACTTCAACATCGGTGAGGGCGATCATCGTTGACTTTCCTTTGCCAGCCATGGTAGAGGGAAGGAAGAGAAGGGAAAAAATTGAAAAAGAAAAAAAAGAAAATGGAAAAAGGCAAAAATACTATTCAACCAAAAAGTTTAGGGTAAAATTGTTACAAATGATATAATTTGAGGTTTTTGGTAGCACAAAAAAATTTTAAACTAAAATTGTCATAATCGGCATAATTTGGGGTTTTTGGTGGCACAAAAGAAATTTAAACTAAAATTGTCACAAGCGGCTAGTTTGATGTTTTTAGTGACACAAAAAAAAATTCAGGGTAAAATTGTCACAAGTGGCATAATTCAGGATTTTTAGTGGTGTTTGCCCAAACGAAAATAACATAAGCAAGAAGAGTAACAAAAAGGAAAAAAAAAAGAAGAAAGAAGGAATTTCCATTTCTCCATATGAAAAAAAGGCGAAGATGAAGAAAAAGGAAGTTATTATCACGCTTTTAAAAAAAACAAAACCAATCTTTAGCCCTATCTTTTGTTCGGTCATAATTTTAATCTATGTACCATTTTTCCCACAATAAGAAAGTCATTCATCAGAATTTGACGGAACTGCAACGATCGACGAGTGGCAAATACCTAAATAAAGCTATACTCTCTGCTCCTAGTAGATACGAGTACGCTTTGCACGTCGATCAGGGCACGGCATTACCCGATCTTATAATAAGCTCTGCATTCTTAAAAATGTACAACGGCAGTCTCATCGACATCATAATCATGGATAAGATTCATAATTTCCGACATGGAGTAAAAACTCAGTGCTCTAGTAGCAGTGCTCCTCCTCCATCTGATTCGCATCTGGTGGGACATTTCGGAAATGCAAATGAGGGTTCGTGCATCATTTAGCGCGCCGAGAAGAGACAAGAGAGGGAACGTCTAATGGGGGCTCATGCCGCGGTAGGGGACAAGCCTCTTATTCTGGGTTAGATCACGCCCACCGAGTGGTCCTCCATGTTGTTATCTGGAGTAACCAGAAGCAGCCAGATTCCGGCAGCGTAATTGCCCTGCCCTCTTTCTCTCGCTCCTGCGACACCTTTAGAAAAAACCTTTGCTTTACCTCGTGCCCAAGCCAAACATTATAATTACCTCACCATCTCACCCGGACACTCTAGTCCCTAGATTAGTAGGTTATTTGAAAATATCAACTATTGTCATTCTGTTAGGAGATATTGACACAAATAGTCCATGAATTTTGACCAAATGTGTAATATGGTCCTTAGATTTGTAATGTAGTCTCTAGTTTTGAATTAATGAAAAGACAATATTGAACATTTTCATACAGTTTGGAAACTATATTGAACATGTACTAAAAGTTTAGGGATTATATTGAATAAATTAAAAGTTTAGTTATGTTGCATATTGGGTTAAAGTTTAAGGATCAAATCGTACATAAAATCAAAGTTTAAAACCTGTTTGTATTATTTTCCATTCCATTAATACAAATTCAAGGACTAAATTGATGTATACAAAAAATTCAAATATTGCATTTAATAAATTAAAAGTTCAGGGGCAATATTGCATATTGGGTTCAAGTTCAATGATTACACTGCATAAATTGAAAATTTATAGATAATATTGTACGTTGGGCCAAATTTTAATAACCATTTGTGTCATTTTTCCCATATACACACGTAAAATTATTTCTATTCGACATATGATTTTTGTCTTGTGTATTATCCCACCGCAAGGGGACAACAAACACATCCGAAAGGCCATATATAAGCCGACCTGACGGAATAGCTATTTCGAACGCTCACGGGCCATTCGCATCACGTGAGATCGTACCATGATATTGTCCTAATTACCGGAAAATAATAATAACAACAAACGAAGAAGGAAAAAAAAAATTATTTGGGAGATCTTCAAATTTCTTTTTCAGCGAGGAGGGGATGAATGCTGTTGAATCGAACCGAATCCCGAGCCAGCCCCACCACTCGATAGGCGGGTCACAGACAAAATCGCTGGAGTAGCAGCATCTAAGCCGAAATAGGAGACGTCGCTCTCGGGCGGATCTGGGCCGGTGGGTTTTTGCAGCGGGGGGTGCGGAGTGGGCCCCCCGACCTTTATTAGCGGGGCCCACCCGCTGGCTCAACTCAACCTGTTTCTCTGACCGATCAGACGGCGGTCGAGTACTTTTTCCTCCACCAGGGAAGTTCATCATCAGGCCGTGGCCCCCCCCGGGGTCCCCGGCTCGAAATACAGCCATAGCCGGTCCGACCGACCCCAAGTTGTAAGAATGACGCGGCTCGAGAGGGACAGATATCAATAGGCTAGGGCAGCGCCACGTCGTCGTTCTGCTACTTCCCTGCATCCGCCGCACGCATGCATTATGCGATAGCTTTTATGCTTCGAGGGTTGCTTGCTGCAGCTGCTCTTCGCGGACGACATCAATTGCTCACCGTTAAAAACGAATTCGATCCCCAGCGTCGCTTTTGGCAATTCGAAAGCTCTCCGGGGGCCCATTCTCGAAGAAGGAGAAAAGAGGGGACGACCCCACCAGAACATCTCCTTCCTCATTCTTTCCGCCGGGAGGGGGTCCTGTCGACCCAATCGCGGCCGTACACGTAATCTCAGTCGGACGACGACGGCACCACGTCACCCCAGTTGCCAACTTGGTGGGGGCGGGGGGGCGGCGGTCCCCGCGTTCCCCCGTGTCCGGCCAGCTCAGCCAGTCAGTTGTTGCTGAGGTACGGCCGTGATTTGTGGTCCTGCCGCCCCCTCCCGCCTCGTTCGGACCCCCGGTTGTGGATAGATCGGGAGCTGTAATTCGTTTATTCCGCACGGGGGGCAAAAAACAGAACAGACGAAAATAATTAGGAGCGTGGAGATGTTGTTTTAGGCCCACTTCTTGATGGGCTGTTGTGTTGCGTGGCCCATGTGGGATCTTGAAGCTTCCGAGCGTCTGGGAAAGCCAAATCAGGAGAAACCATTTCATGCTACGGATACATCGCGTTACGCTGATTGCTCGGTGCAATTGGCCAGTCACCGTTGCTTGTATGCTATGAATCTCATTCCGGCATGTGTCGTATGTGTATTCATATAATTTTTTTGATTGGTTGATTATATCAAACTGCATGTGTCACTGTCACGTGATGTATCCGTCACACAAAATACTTTATCCTTGATTGGGGCCGTATATAAATGAGATGAGAATTCTATCTTCATGTGGAGCAAGAGGGAAATCACGATACGGGTGCGGGAATAGAGATTCACTTCGCAAGCAAGCAGTTCATGAACTTAATGCATGTTATAAATTGAATCCGGATCATCAACAAGGCTTATAGGGGACTCGTCAGGGCCAACGTCGGATGTGGTGGCGACATGACCGGACGTAATGTCTTCGGTCTTACCTGTAATCCGATGGCTAGATTCATAGATCCGAGATCTGATGTACTAAATATCTCGCACCAGAAGCACACACGACTATCGCTGGTCGATAAGAATGAGGGCGACACAGAAAGTGACGAGACAGGGATTTCCCAAACCGCAATTTGCGCGAACAAAATCTTAGGCCCGATCTTCTGTCTCTTCGCTTAGCGAATCGGCCATGCAACGTGACATTCGCATGCACAGGGGAGGGGGACGTCTGGTCTGGGACAAACGAGATCTTTTTTCTCTCGCGTGCGACTAATCTCAGCTTTTCGTTCCTACTCAGGAAACCGAACCCTCGTGGCGAGCGGCGCACCAAGCGTTGTTCCGCCTACGTGGCTCATGAGTAACTGTAAATAACGACCCCGTACAAACATGGACCGCTCATAGCTTCGTCGGTCGAAAGAAACTGAAAGATATTTCGAACTGTCATGCGTAGAGATCAATTTCTCCATGACAAGGCAGAAAGCTGCTGTGGCATCTCATTAAACCAGCAAGCTATTTTATTCATGTCAGTTTTAGCAGTGACAGATATTAATAAGGTCTCTCTACCATTGGAGGCGAGAAGGTCGACTAAGTGCAGGGGAACCGCCCAGCCTTCTCGTCAGCGCGCCGGTGGAGGAGCGTGGGCGCGAGAGCAGAGGGACCGATCAGTGGTGCTTGATGGGGAATTTGACCCCGGACGAGCCTGGCGCGTTCTTGACGGTGATGTGGAGCCTCTGGCCGAACTCGCAGTGCCTGCCGGAGGAGGCGACGTAGTAGCTGTCGCCGACGTGTTTGAGTTTGACGATGGTGGGGCCCATGTAGTACGCTTTGATGGGGCTGCGCATGTCGCACGTCTCGTAGGCCTTCTTATCGACGACCAGCAAGTTGTTGGAGCCCGGCCTGTATGGGAAAACTGCCATGCATAGATGCATGTTCGTGACGATTTAGAGCTTAATGCTGTCATTTTTCTAAGCTTATGGATGCTTCAACATGCATATGCACTACATGTTGCGTTTTCCGGACAAACTCTATACCGAGATAACGTTTGTACGAGGATTAGAATTCCGACTGAGATGACTAATATGCACGTAATGATCGAGGAAACCCCTAACAATCGGCACATCGTGAAAAAATGTTTGTGGAAGTCTCCATTCTCAGTGCCGACTGAGTCGATGTATCATCGCCAAGATGGCATTGTTAGAGATTTACGTTCATAAACAACGTGATGTCAGAAGTATATTGGAATAGAAACTCACTGAGCTGGTCGCCGACGCCGAAGGACCTAGGTTTGGCCCAATCTTGGTAGAAGGTGACATTATCGGGCACGTCCCATCCCTGACGACCGCCGACGACGTGGAGCATTGCACTCGCCGATCCCATCAGCATCGCCACCATCACTGAGCAGACCAACAAGACCAAACCAAGACTCATCGACGCCGATGATCTCTCCATGGTTTCGACCTCCTCGCCCTTTCACCGCCCTTCTGGAAATCTGTTCTTCTGGGGTTGATGCTTCTGTCTTTGAAAGGAGAGCAAGGCGATGACGATGAGTTGATTACCTTGATCAGAAGATGAATCTTCCCCCTTCAAATACGAAGAGGGATCGAGGGGCCCGAAATGATGGTCCTGGAGAGGAGGTTAGTTTCATTTGTTATGATCGATCGATCGAAGTTATGTGGAGGGAGGCTTTGACCGGGTCAACAGAAACGAACACCAATTTATGGAAGGATATGGTTGGGGAGTTCAGGAATCACGGCCTTCTCTCTCCCTCCCTCTTATCATCTCTCTTGCCATAGAAATTATACATCAACAGAAAAAACGGACGGGTGTTTGCGGATTGGTTGGGAACATTGAACAATGGATGCATTGAGATTAGCTAGGCAACACAAGGTGAAAGGTTCAAATCCTAAATACATTACTAAACTCAACGTTTTCCTAATTCATTAGGGATGCTGGGTTGGACAGATTATTGAATAAAGATCTTATAATCAACTATTATCCATTTGATTGCTAGGACTTCATCACCGCCAGACCATATCCCCGTCGTGGTCGCCATAAGTAATATCGGATGTTGTTTTGCTCTAATTGATCTTGTATACATGTTTCAAGTCAGTTGGTCGTTGCCACGCGTCATGTACCTTTACTATAACACTACCTACTGGAAACTCATGATCGATGAAGTCAAGATATTCTATTAATGGGCTCTGTGAGTCAATTATGCCGTTAAGAGATTTATGATCAATGAACTTATCAGACATTTCATCCATTGGGCTGTATTCAAACATTGTGCTGTATGGTATGGGTAATGTGCATTTGTCATGGTATGATTTGGACCATTATCTCGTTGAACCGCATTTCAAATTTAAAGTGAAGAGACTCGACCGTCCGAAGTTTTGGCCAGTCCATTGACTTTGCTTTTTAACTTAAAGGGCTGTGACCGTCTCGCAAACCGCTCTAGACGCGCACTCCCCTTAATTGGATTTATCTATGAGCTATATACTTACAAATGTTGGAATGTGACACATTCTAGAATCGTGGAGTTAGTTATTTGTTTCATATATGGATACCTGCTGACGCATGTATTTAAAAATAGGAATCTGTTCGATCTCTCACACCAAGCGTTTGTTAATGAAAGGCAATTGAAGACTTTTTCTAAATATAATAGTTTCCCGGAACAATTTGATATTCCGATTTCACTAAATTTTGATCTTTAACTGAGGTGCTTTCAAAGAAGGAAATTCGGTGCAAACATTGAATGAAATTTGGGCAATAGTGAGGCCTGGCGATTGGCCTAGGCGAGGATGGGCCTCCTTGACAAGAGACCAACCATCGCCCACGCCAGGGCAAGTAGGGTGAGGCACCTCGCCCTCACCCAAGCGAGGTGCGGCGAGGGTCAGACTTGGCAAGGGGACCTTGCCTAGCCGCAATTGGGTAGTCGGCGCTTGCCCTCCTCCAAGCACAGCTCGGTGAGGGCCGTTGGCAAAAAGAAAAGGGAAAGGAAAAAAAAGAAAAAAATGATATTATTAAAAATGTTTATGTTAGTGCCGACCATGTCACGTAAAACAATTGACATTCATGTGAGCAATTTTTAGTCTAAATTGGCTAGTTGGATTGAAATGGTATTAATGTGAAAATGTTTAGGAATAAATTGGTCCAATTAAAATATTTAGAACTAAATTAGCAATAATGTAATATGTTTAGATCTTTCATCATATTTGTCCCCATCTTTCTCTATGGACTTTTAATTGTGAGGTACCAATCTCCCTCCCTCAAAATTTTAGCGCTTAATTGCTATGAAAAGGTGGAGTGTTCCAAAGTTTAGAGAATACTAGAAATAGTGTAGATCATAATTTGATCAGCACTAGCATTTATCATAACAGCACTAGCATTGGCGACTGGCGGGCAATGGCAAGCGATGTCGACTAAAGACGATGGCCGATGGCCAATAGAGTCGATCAATAAAATTGTGTTTTTAATAGTTTTGTGATTATAGAAATGCGAAAACAGCATTGCGTACCAACTAAAAGCTAGGTATTTAAATATATCAGGTCTACTACAGAAATTGCTAATTATAATTATGGATAACACGTAATGTAGACCGTTCAACTAAATCAAGTTCTTGGCACGCATTTTAAGCATATGCCTGTATTTTTCTAATGAGAATACGCTCTTGTTAATTATTGAATTGACTAAAGCTAGATGATTTAATTGCAAAACTAAACAAGAACGCATTTTATGACATCATATGTACTTGATTACGGTCAAACATGATAAATTTTCATAGAATTTCCAAAAATAAAGGAAGATATCTTTTACAATTTTATGTATTTAGTCATATCTTAACAAAGTCGTAAAATTTGATTTCTTTTCATTTTAGATCCATGACTTTAAAATGCGCCATGCAAGTTGATAAAATATCAATGACATATCCAGTGCCCAATTTGGGTTGGTTATCTATTTACATTATCTTGATGCCTCCATATAGAATATTAAAATCGAGTAAACTAAACATTTGTATACTTTCAATATATCTAAGCTTTGATTAATTATTTTGTCTTTTTCTTTTCTCTCGTTATCTTGTACTTTCTTTTTTTTTGTCCAGCTATTCTTTTTTAAACTTTACTCCTTTCGAAAAAACATCGGGTGGGAGTTATGGGCAAAATTGATATAAGACCTAAAGGTGATTTTATTTATTTATTAAGGAATTGGGTGTGGAAATCGAACACGTGTGACGTGTTTTGAATTGATGAAAGTTGAACAAATCAATGTTTTTAGGGTTGCCGTCTGTGGTTGGTCAAGCCGTAGTGCGTGGAAGACGGACCGTCCCGTCTGTTGACTTTTGTTTTAATTTTAGAAGGTCGTGGCCGTCCCGCAAACGGCTCTAGACGTGCACTTCCCTTCAATTAGACTTCCTTTTTTGGTCGATACATAAAGTTGGAATGTGACGCATTCTACACTCCTGGAGTTAATATATTTGTTTCTTTTATATATTTATATAAAATATGTACCTATTCGATTTGTAATAGAGCATATTTGTTAAGGACGAGCAATTAAAGTCTTTTTTCTAAATATAATTATTTCCGGTGACAATTTTGTCAAAGTTTTATCTTTTAATTGAAGTGGTTGCGGAGTACATAAAAGGAAAATTGGTGCATGAATTGGATAAAGTCTTCTTAAATGCACATAAATGTCAATTGTTCATCCACCCCACTCCCTTTTTTTTGGAGGGGGGTTTCAATCAATTGCTCATCCTTCACCAACTCCAATTCCATGGCAAGGAAGAGCACTCAAACCAACCCGCTTTCATTTGTTTTGATTGTTTTTTAAGGTGGACGGCTCCATTTATAGGGTAATGTCAATTTTATAGATAGATATAGATACAAAAAATTATAAATGGTATAGAATTCCTTTTTAGGTAAAAGCAAAGTTAACTTATTCTCCAAAATACTAAAAAATATTTAAGAATATAACAAAGACTTTGTAGAACTAAACTTGCCTTGCCTGACAGTATGATATGACAAGATCCTAGACCCTGATCATTAAAGCAAGGATCTTTGGACCTAGCTTGTTAATCTAATACAGATTCCAAGAGGCCCTAGCCCTTTTTTGGGATAAGGTCCCAAGTTCGGATGTCGAAGATGTGAGGGCCAAGGTCAGAGGTTCAGGCATCCAGGGATCTCAAAATCTGAGGTGGACTCGAATGTTGAGATCGTGGCTCGGATTTTAGGCATGCTTCTCAAACACCTAATGGTTTAGCAGACTAAAGGGGGAAAATAACTAAAGAGAGCCACCACTTTTGCTGGAGTGGCGTCGCCTGGAAGAAGGGCGGGCAGGCAGTCCGAATCTGATTCGGACAGTCAAAACGCGGTGCCGTTTTCCACTGCAGCACTCGCACCGCGTCGTTTCGCGTTCAAGCTGCCCCACCTCCAACCCAAAACGACCTCCCTGAAAAAGCAACGGTCGCTCGAAGAGCAGCCCTCGAGTCGAAACTCGCGGGAACCGGATATATATATAAAGAAGCACGACGTGATGAACTCCGAAGAAAGCGGACATTTTCAACGGCCACGCCCTCTCTCTCTCTCTCTCTCTCTCATTCATTTCATTGTAGAAGCTCCGCCGACCAGCTCGAAAGAAGGGAGCCGAACACCTGAAACATCAGTTTCTCTTCGAGCTCGAGTCGTTTTGCAGACGAAAAGGAAAAAAGGTTCGGTTTTGTTGCTTGGAGATCGTCGTTGGTTTCTTGGGTCCTTTTTCGCGGGGCCAGGTTTCATCAGATACATCGCCTGCTTTCTTGGGGGTTGCTTCTTGTTTATTCCGGTAAGTTTGACTCTCTCTTTCTCTCTCTCTCTTTCCCTTTGGTTTTTCTTTCTTCCTTTTTATTCTTTTTCGGGTTCTGTTATTCTCTGCTTTGTCTAATTTGCGTTGGATGAGTCGGTTCTGCCTGGATTGAATGATTGTGAATTGGGTTCTAAACAAACCTGAGAGATATATGTTGCTCTGTTTCGATTTACCTGGACCTAAATTATGGTGAACTTCCTTTGCTTTTCTTGCGAGGATCGTGTTCTTATTCTTTTCAGGTTGATTTTGCCTTGTCGACTCATGGACGTTCCTTAGATTCCCGTTTTAATGTTTTCTCGTGGCCAAACTCAAGTAATTGTGAGTTTGTCTTGCTATGTGTAGGTGGCGCTTTGTTTTCAGGAAAAAGTCGCTTGAATCTATAAACTTTGGGAGATTTTGGATCAACTGAGCGAGTCTTGGGGGGTGCCCAGCTTGCAATTTCGATTCTTTGAAGCCGGGATGGAACAATTCCGGCACGTCGGAGAGGTACTAGGAAGTATGAAGGCTCTCATGGTGTTGCAAGACGATATCCAAATCAATAGGAGACAGTGTTGCTTACTCCTAAACATTTTCACAATGGCTTTTGAAGAGATCGCGTTGGAGATTAAGCAGAACCTCAGGCTCGAAGAGAAAAACACTAAGTGGAAGCCTCTCGAGCAGCCTCTGAGAGAGCTCCACCGGGTTTTCAAAGAAGGCGAGCTCTATATCAAGCACTGTTCGGATGTCAAAGACTTTTGGGGCAAAGCGATCACCCTTCACAACAGCAAGGATTGTGTCGAATTCCACGTCCACAACTTGCTGTCTAGTTTCCCAGCAGTCATTGAGGCGATTGAGAATGCTGGTGAGATTTCGGGACTTGACCCCGATGAGATGCAAAAGAAAGGAATTTTGCTGAGGAGGAAGTACGATAATGAGTGGAATGACCCGAAACTCTTCCAACTGAGATACGGTAAGCAGTATCTGGTCCCTAAAGAGCTGTGCAAGAGATTGGACACAGTTTGGAGAGAGGACAGATGGCTCCTCTACGAGGTTCTGAAGGAGAAAAAGTGCTCGGAATCTGCTGTTCTGACAAAGAACGAGCAACAGCTTGCCGATCTTTTGCTCCAGAAAATTAGTGCCTCGGAGACATACAATTGGGCACTCTTTCCTAGTTCGATCCTAACTGGGGCAAAGGACTATGCTGTGAGGCGGAGATTGGGAGTTGGGAAAGAGGTCAAGGAGATTCAGTGGTTAGGGGAGAGCTTTGTTCTGCACCACCTTTTTGGAGAGGCCGGGCCATCAAAAGACGAGATCTCTTCTCTCCTATCGCTTTCCCATCCTAACGTGCTTCACTACTTATGCGCCTTTTACGATGAGGAAAAGAATGAATGCTTTCTAGTTGCGGAGTTGATGAACAAGAGTCTCGCTTGTCATGTAAGAGAATGTGCAAATCCGAGGAGGCGGATATTGTTCTCTCTTCAGGTTGCAGTCGACATCATGCTTCAGATTGCGAGAGGGTTGGAGTATCTCCACTCCCAGAAGATTTTTCACGGTGATCTTAACCCGACCAACGTCCTCCTCAAATCAAGGACTCCATCGGAAGGCTATTTTCATGTTAAAGTGGCAGCGTATGGTTCATCGAGTTTGCCCCACCGTAATTTTCACTTTTTGCCGAACCAGGACTCGACCAACTCTTCCATTTGGTATGCCCCAGAAATCTTCGACGAGACGGAAAAGCCAGACGGTAACTCTAATTCCAAGTACTCAGAGAAAGCAGATGTGTACAGCTTCGGGATGATTTGCTTTCAGCTTTTGACCGGGAAAATACCCTTCGAGGAAGGCCATCTTCAAGGAGATGAGATGAGTCGAAACATAAGAGCTGGCGAGAGGCCTCTGTTCTCATTTCCTTCACCGAAATACCTAGTCAATCTTACAAGAAGATGCTGGCAAACAGAGCCTTCACTGCGTCCAAGCTTTTCATCAATATGCAGAATTCTGCGTTATATCAAGAAGTTCTTGGTGACGAACCCAGATAATGGTCACCCTGACCTGCAATCTCCTCCTGTAGACTGCTGTGACATAGAGGCCGGATTTCAAAAGAAGTTCTCTGTGAACAGGAATTCAATGGCAGTAACGCAGATTCCGTTTCACATGTTTGCTTATAAACTTGCCGAACTAGACAAGACTCGCGTGAATACTAAGGTCAGGATCTGTGAGACAGCGAGCGAAGCAGAAACAACCTGCAAGGATGAGAACTTGTCTGCTGAGGATGATTCTTTTGTACTACCCGTGCGATATGCAAGATCGGTTTTTTCTGATATCCCAGACAAGAAACTGACTAACAAAGGCACAGCTTTGAAGGTCAGAAGAGCTCCAGGTTAGTTCACTTCCAACATTTCGTGATCATGTCAACTCATTCGCCGGACATGTCACTTGCTTACTCAACTGAATGACTAACCCTAACACTCAACAATTTTTTAGGTCATTTATGGATTGGTTTCTGTGATTTTTTGCAGTAGTAGATCAGGTCCGGCCAGGGAGCGATGTGAGGTCTATTCGTTCGGAGGTACCGGAGAAGAGACCTTTGTCATTTAAGAAATCCGCTGATGTTAAGACGCGGAAAACTTCAGGTGAATTTATTTCTTTGAAATTGCTATTGTTGGTCCGTTTCATATTTCCGAGGAGTAGTGATTCCGTGTCGAGAATTATCTTCAAAAGTTGTGTTTGGAGATATGTTTGCTAATTTGCATGTGGCTTGTTCATCGCAGGAACACCGAAAGTACAAGGCATGGTGTCGTTATCGAATCCTGAACGTCGTAATGTGAAGGTAAACAGAAGGAAGGAATTCGTTGTGCCCACGACCTCCCCTAAAATTGTGAGTCGAGGAAGAACACGTGGACATATATCAGATTCCGAAATACAATAGCCGGGGTCTCCTCCTTTTTACCCCTGCTCTGTATGATCATTCTTAGAAAATTTTGGCCCGAGGAAACTTTGCTCCTAAAGCAGTTCAGTTCACACAGCAATCACTGGTTCTCAATGGATCATGTCAGGCCGATCTGGTGAGGGCAGAATGAATCCAGCGTTCGATTCCACGGACTGGCTTACATTGGTTACAATCGATCTCTTGCTGTGTTTGTAAATCAGACTAGTTTAGAACACACTTCATTTACAGGACAAATATAGAGAGGTTGTGTAGAGATGTTTCTGATCCAGTTTCGGTTCTGTTCCAAAGTAAACTACAAAGGAGTGGGTCGTGGTGGGGAAATTTGTCTGCTTCGCCATGCAAGGACTCAGGATCCGCAATCTGGTGATTTTACCGGTCTGAGATGCTACAATTGCACAATGTAAATGCCAGTTTGCTGACCTTTAGGCTACGACGGACAGCACCATATTTTTGAGGTTAGGAAGTCTTCTCAACTTCCCCAGAGCATTATAGATGGGGAAGGTCACCGTACCTGGGGCTGGAATTCTGTTCTTACTTTGCTGTATTTTTCGGCTCATAAAAACAGATCCATCTGTGTGTGTGTGTGTGTGTGTGTGAAAGAGAGAGAGAGAGAGACAAGGAACGTGTCATTTAACCATTAATTTTTTTGGGTCTGTCATTAAACACTAATTAGAATGTGCAGATTCTCACATCAAGCCGACCATGATCTTTGTTCACTTAACCTGTATCCATGTTTCAAGAACTTTTCTTCAGAAATTACTTCGGGTATGGCGTTTTGAACAAGGAGTACACTATAATATCCCTTCCATGTCTGCAATGATCTCAACGCGATAAAAAGCTCGCCTTCTGCATATGGTGACCTTTGTTTCCCCACGGGTAAACTTTTCCAGCTCCACCACCATCAAGGGGCAATTAAGAGAACAAAGCTACGTAATCCTCATGCACCAGGTCTCCCGCAAGAATGAAAAATCGAAAACAAATAATTCTATACAGCAAGCTATAAGAGATTTACATCGGGTAAGGTTCATCTTCCGGACAGTAAAATTTACATACAGCTCAATGAAAAACTTCTGATACTTGACGGACAGCACCATGAATCTTCATCCTGGCAACGAATGCGCATGTCCTAAATCCTAAAATGCCTGCCATCGGAGCCAGGCATGTGATCCCCCTCATGGAAGTTTTAAGCTAATAGCAGCATTGCTTCCATCTCCAGCTTCAAGTCCACCACGTACCCCCTTTAACTATATGGCCTTTTGAGATGGCTCACCTCTTAGGACAATTGACTTTGTAAGCGCCAATGGGAAAACCATCCCTATCGACAAATTTCTTGTGTTTGTCAGCTTACTCTGTCAATGTCCTTGCGTGTGAACTGCTCTCTGCCAATTAGGAACTCATAGATGCACGACACCACATGCATTAGCTTGGGTCCTTCCGTTCTCAGACGAGATGACCAGAGATTCTCAAGGCAGAGTCAAGGCTCTGGCCATAAACAAATGCCTTCGCTCAAAACTTTCGAGACTCACAAGCATAAAGGGGGTACACGAAGTGTTGCTTTCTTTTTCACAGGTCTCCCTGCACCCTAAACCATCTGCAAGACTTTTATGCAGCCACTCGAATTGGCAGCTACAACCATGTCCGATTTCCCTCTCCAACAGACACTGGAAACAAACTGCCCATTGTCATCATCAGTTTCCTTCCCAGAAATAGGATCAATTGAACCAAACTTGTAGGAAGTGATCGGCATAGGCAGAGACCTATAATATGTGAATACCTACCAAAAGAAAGACAACAAATCATGAAGGAGCACAATTGTTTCTAATAACTTGGGAGACTTCATCAAAGAAAAGCAAGAGAACCAAGCTACCATTTCGACACAATGACAAAAAGTGGTATATGGAGATGCATACCTCATTTGTTTCGGAACCACACGTTATGTAACCATTAGCAATGGACAAACCCACGAAATTCTGGCAGATCATGAAATGAGGAGTAAGTGATCCCGATGAAAAAAAGGAAGCATATCGAGTCCTCTAATGGAAAATGAAAATTCAGATTCAAGACCAGAGAAAGAAAGCGGAATGCTATCTAAGCTTGCAATTGTACCTTCTCGTTGGTATGCCCACTAAATGTTAAGCTGCAGGCATTATTTGACGGACCACTAGAACTGGTTTTGTTCAAATCCCAAAGCTTCAAGGTGTTGTCAGTGGATGCAGTTACGACTGTTTCAGAGTCCAAAAACTTCACATAGCTTACAGCTTTCTCATGCCCAACCAATACACACCAGGGAGTTCTCACATTCCGAAGATCATAACAGTAAGTTCTATAGTCAGCAGACCCAAATGCCAGCAAATGAGTGGAATGAGGAGAGAACTGAACACAGCAGACATTTGCTATGCTCCTTATCGTTCCCAAACAATTTCTCTGTTCAAAATCAAATTTTTATTGCATGAGCTTGAAGGCCTTATTTAATCAAAAAATTATTAAAGTAACACAGCGAAGTATTAAGGGCAAACTATATTGAAGCATACAGCTGAATTTCGCAGTTGAATTTGCTTGCTATTGAATTAATGCATAGCGATCTCATAGTCAAAAACCTACATGACTATCATGACTCTCTCACCCTATTTTCTAATGCAGGTGAATAGAGCACATGTGACGGAATTTAGACATGAGTAGTTTGCATTGTTACTTTAGTTATCTTAAGTTATAAAGTAGCGAATACCAGAATTTTGCAACCAAATAGGTTTATAAACAATCACCGGTCAGATTGTTACACATGCAAGAGGTAATTCTAATTAAGGAGGGAACGTGCCTCATTGATGCTCCAAAGTTTCACTGAACAATCGTCGCTTCCACTTGCTAACTTCGTAGGGTACACAGGTGAAAAGTCAACAGACCAGGCCCTCTTTTCATGCTCACTAAACTCGGAAAATCCTTGACCAGTGTTTGCATCCCATAACTGGATATCATTGCAGGAAAGTCTGAATTAGAAAATGTCCTTAATACCAAAACAAACAGAGCTGTTAAGAGCAAAAATAGGAAGTAAGCAGTGAACATAGCGTATTCCTTTATGGTATAGAGTCAGCCATGATATCTACATGCAGAATAGCTATCAGATAGCTGGGAAATTATCACAAAATCCAACTGGACCAGAAATGGAAAAGAACAGAGTGCAGAATAACTATTTGACAGCTACATGCAAGAGAACATTGTCAAGCATTTTTTGTTGAGCATGACAATTGCAAATCAACCTACAGCACATCTCTCTCCCTCTCTCAAAGAGATGGATCTGTCTTTAGCAGCTGAGCTTTCTTCAACAGAACTTTCCTGGGAAAAATGACACCACAAGTGCCATAATTTTCGTATGTCATTGACTTGAGTACCATAACTTTTTTATTGATCACTTGAGTGCTATAACTTATGTACGGCACTCACTTAAGTGGTATAACTTTTTTTTCTATTACTTGAGTGCCAAATAACTTTTTAATTGATTGTTTGAGTGCCATAAGTTTTTAAAAATGTTTACCACAATACTCATTGGATTTTAAAAATTTTGGCACTTAAATGAACGATTAAAAGTTATGGCACTTAAGCAAACATTTTTTAGAAATTACGGCATTTAAGTAAAAAGTTATGGTGCTCAAGTGAATGCTGTGCAGAATTCATGGTACTTGTGGTGTCCTTATCCCAAACTTTCCTCATTTAAATTGGATATTCACGATAGGAACTACAAAGTCACAAAGCATGAGAGATCAATATTACAATGGACAAGAAAATCAACTATTTTACAAACAAAAAGGCAAATATGCCACAAAAAAACCACCACAACTTTGAATATCAGCTCTATCACAGGACATGACCTACCACTATTCAAGGATGTTGGTTATACGCCATGAATCCAAAAACAGAGATTTCAACCAATAGATGCCAAGTGTCAACCAGCGATAGTATCCAAAAAAATGCACTAAAACACAGACTTTAAAAATGGAAATTTTACACACCTTTACCACGCCATCATAATCAGTTGAAGCGAGGTAGTTACGGATATAATTATTCCAGCAAGTGCAGCTTAGCTTAGATCTATTCGACAACTCAATCACTGGATAATGGATATCAACGGAGTGATTAAAGAGTGCATCAAACTCGAATATCTTTATTTTCTTTGATATCCCAGCAGCAGCAAAGTAGTCCTCATCCCGGTTAAAACTTAGGGAGCAAATCACATTTGCAGAGGAGTTGAACTCTCCATTTCTCAGTATACCACGTACTGCAAATTTACTATATCGAGCATACTTGCATAAGCCTTCAAAGAAAGCACCCGGCCGATCAGAGCCATCCTTCTGTTCGTCATTGTTATTGGGAGAAGCCCAATTCTCACGATTTTTTAACACATCATTATCAGCACGCCTAGCAGCATCAGTCTCAAGGAGCTGCATTCTTGATCTCATGGAGAAATAAGCAGATTCAAGCTGATCCATGTTCCCCATCCACCTAGACTCAGCTGGATTTGAGACAGGAGAAAGATAAGGAACATCTGGGGTTGAAAGCTCCTTAAGATGAATCTTATTCTCCTTTGAATCAAAGGACTCAGCCAGGCCAATTGCATGGCGCCTTCTCCCAATCTCTTCAATATCTGCTTCTAAGCTACTTATGTTTTCTATCAACTTAGAGGCACATTTCTGCTTATGCTCTTTTGAGGTGATGAGAAAGTGCAGAAGTAATTCGGACTCTTCATCATCTTGCTCTATAGAAGATGACAATTCTTCCGAGCAAACCTCCTTAAGCCCACTAAGTACTTCTGACTCTAGGATCTCCCTGTCAAAGATTGTAGCCATAGACATAACAGTTATATTTGACCAAGTGCAATAATTAGGTTAATGACACAAACTCGGTGAGTTGCTATCTAATAGATGCAAAATTAATTGCCTCAAAAGATTTCAGAGAAGTCTGCAAAGTATAAGAAGATGAATGTCGTAAATCTTTGTCATTCCTTAAAAGTCCACCTTGACTTTCCCCATATAACGAATTCTGCTAAACAAATAATGCACCTAGAATCAGCAGATTTTTCAACCTTAAGAAAGTGGTGATAATATGCATTAAGGATTGTGGATTTGAAAAAGGATGCCCAATTCTCTCACATCTGCTTTTAGATCACACTGAATCTTTTCAAATTGCACCTTCATTAATCAGAATCAGCTATGTATAGCACAATGGCATCTAAAGATGCAAAAGTTAAACAGTAGAATACAAAAAAAATGTAAAATACCAAATAGACAGGAAATTTCCCTTTTAAGATACCATATATGCATGAATACACATGCTGGCCAACATATCCCAACATCACACTTTAAATATCTCTGCATTTTTTCCTCAATGTTTTGTTATGATGGTGACTATCTATGTAATTCTGGAATAAAGTACAACGTGAAATGATCAATGTTCAGATGAAGTATGTCCCCATAAGAAATCCCCGGGCCACATGCATGTCATATTCATATCATATATATAAAGATATGTGACATCAAGTAAAAAGCTGAAGAAACATGGGGTGACATTGCTGTTTAATCTTAATTCATCTCCCAGAACAAGCTGATGATAAGAGCAAATTATTTTGTCCGGGACCCATATGTGGACTATGCCAGATCACCACAGTTTTTTTGTACAAATGGGTGGGTAGAGTAACACTACCTGCAAGTTGGGCGTGAAGAAGGATCAGGATGTAGTAGCCACAAGCAGAATCCAGCTTCTTTTGGATTTTCAGACAAGAAACCAGGGGGAAGAATCCTATGACGAAGATCCATCATTGCTGCATTCCGAGCCTTTTCACAGTTGAAGCGACCAAGTAACTGAAAAAAGATATTCATTGAAAATATTACGGCCAAGTACATGCCAGCTCATTATTTTGATAACCATAAGTGGAAAGAATCAGTGACCAGTCGAGGATGTAACATAAATAATAAATCTTACAAGGACATGATATAAAGTTGATCAATGAAAAACAGAGTAAATATAATCCTTAGTTGCATATTCTCAAGGAAAAGCTTTCGACAGCAAAATAGGTCTCTAATTCTGACAATGCTGCCAACTTTTGAGGCCAAAATCAGAGACATGAGAAGAAGAAAAGTGTCTTACGACTGGGATACCAATATTATATAAAAGAATCCAGCAGACACAAAATGATGCACCGATATAGCCGACCATAACAAATGGTTCTGTGAATAGCAACAGGCAACACAAGCTACAACATGAAGAGATGTATTTGATTCAATGCAAACATATCACACCTTGTCAAGCAAACCCATTGACACTACATGCTTGAGAACTAACCAAGCAAAGCTTATATTTTCTGGGAAACCCCAAGCTATGCTTTACTATTGCTGAAAGGTGGTCTCACAGATAAGGGAAAATTTTCATCCTTGCCCCCTAAGTGAGAGAGCTGGCTATAAAGATCCAGCACTGCCTCCATCAATAACAGATATGTCAAGATTCGGAGCAAAATTGCCATTCAAAATGTTTAGACAACAACAAGAGAATGTAACCTCTTTGATTCACAGACAAACAGTCATGTTTATCCTTCCATTGCAAGAAACAACTTGATGTAGAGAATCCTTTAATCATCAAAATTAAACAGAACATCACAAAGCGATAAATAGTACAATAGTTGAATTGTTCATTGGGTGCAACTTCTGGATCAAGGTTAGAAAAAGACATACAAATACGCTTGTAGAAGCTTATTAAAAGTACCGATCGGCTTTCACTCCAAATCCCACGTGCCAGAAAAAAACTATGTTAATCATCAAAATTATGGATAAAGACATTCTATATGATTCGACAAATCAGTATATGCAGGTTTGTAAAGTTTCACATGTTCAATATTAAATAACAGTGTTACTTCAAACTCTACAAAAGGAAATCCACAACGTAAGCAAAAAGCACAAAAGGCAAGAATCGCCCCAGACACGCTATAATTGGCAGACATAGAGCAGTTATTGAATGCACAATACAAACGGTGGGAAAAAGCAACATCAGGTGACAAGGATGATATAATTGACTATCAAGCTGGGTTTGTTGTACGTAATTTGGATATTACTCCCCTTTTAAGATACATGTGCACCTGCCCAGTCAAGGCTTTGCCTCAGAATTACAACACTAACACAATATGCACAATTTATGGTAAAATACTGGAAAGACATTTAGCTTAGATTTCATCATACTTATTTTACATATCCCATGTGATACCAATGTGCAATTTCCCCATGTGGATGAAGAAGCAACATTTGTGACCAACGCCCACAAGTTCATGTAAAATTCAGAACAGATGCAATATCCAGATCAGACCGCACCTCAAAAAGGAAAATGCCCAGACAGTAAATATTTGATGGCATATGGCTTGATCCCTCATTGACTTCCTCAGGGCTCTTGTACCACTTCTCTTCCAGCTGGTACCTTGCTGCGGTCAATGGCTCGGCAGCAGCACTCAAAGTAGGAATGTCACCAGACATTTGTGATCCATATTCCGCACTTGGCTTTTTTGCACCGCAAACATAGCCTGAGTATTGTGGATTACCTGTATTCATCTCACTCTCACTCACAGCTTCAGCTTTTAAACCAGGTCTTGAATGAGACTGAGGCCACTGCCAGACATAATTGATGCCCTCATTAAACTTTTGTTTCTTTGCACCAGAGATATAAGGTCGAACCAAACCATGCTCTAGCACCCTTTTCTCAATGATCTGCTTACTGTTGCTTGGAAGATGTTTGTCTCCAAAGGTTCCAGAAATCTCTCCCCCCAATGATGATCCTAGATACTTCACCTGATTTGATGGCAGCAATGCAAAACGAGAAGGCTGCAAATCATGCAAGGCAACCCCCTTGGAGTGAGAGTGATCCACCAAATCCACAATTTGCCTAAAAATATTTAATCTCTCCACTTTATTCACATCTTTGTGTGCAATGCTAAGCCATTCTCTCAGATTGACTCCATCAGGATCAGAACTGAAGACAATCTTGGTCCCGGTACCATGAGTAGAAGGCACAACACTTGAGGGATTCAAACTAAGTGATGCATCAGAAGCCATCTTGGAACCACCAGCTACATTTACATTATTCTGACTTTTTGACTCCGTAGGTGGGCCTCTGAATATGATTCCCTTTCCCTTCAGAGTATTCTTCACAAAATACTCTGAGAATCCTGACTTCGATAGAATTTTTGTCCGAATACCTCCATGAGCCAAAACAACACCTAAAGCTTCTTTATTTTCAGAATGAGGTGGTTGCTCCATTGTTTCATTTCTATCACCTCTCGATGCTTTGTGAGACAATAGTTCAGAAAAGGACGCGACTCCTATGTCCTCCCAAATACTAGTACCCTCCCGGTTCACAGGATAGCCATGGGAGCTCGAATTTGCTGATCCACCTGCTGTCTGATAGATGTGCTGCCATTGGTTTATCCTAGTTCCCATCCTACTACTACTTTTTGAGGTGCCCACTGTAGCCAAATTCAAATTATTATAGTTCCTTACCGTTAACTCCTCAACCATGCCACCAACATCATCCATTGAGTGAGGACTCACAGATGGACGATCAATGGGGTCCAAAGAGCTTAAACTTTTACCTACATTCTTACCATCTAGAATACCAGCGAACACATCAGATGCGGCATCATGGTACTCGGCCTCCCCGGGAGTAACCATTTCCTGCGATTCCAACATACTGCCACTTTCAGTCTTGCGTGAATACTCACTTTCCTTGCTTTGCAGGTGACCACCATCAGCCGCATCTAGTGCCGTTACTTCATCACCCACCCCCTCATCCATGATGCCCAACCAGGCTTCATCCAATCAACTAATTACATTGCATTCTGACTCCTACGTCTGCAATTAAATCATACAACTCAAGTGCGACAATCTTCACTCTTCTGTTTCCTGCGAAACATTAGTAACATTTCGATTTAATTCATTTGACCGCAACAACATCGGAACAGAGCACGAAAAGACAAGTGCAACATGCCCACAAAGCTTTAATCCGAAATTGGGCAGAAGCCAATGAGCCAATTTCACTCACCAAAACCGAATGGAAATGCAATCATTTGCAAAAGGAGTCACACCCAGCCACCGTCCCTACTTCAGATAACACGAAAACAACAGCATTCCTAAAAAGAAAAGAAAAAAAAGCCAATTTCACCAAAATGCCAGCAGAACCCTCACTCCTCCACTGAAAACCAGCAGAAGAAAGAAGAAATTGTCACTCCGGAAAACAGAACCTACCGTCTTCGGCAATGGAAGAACTCCCACCGCCCCGAAATTCATCAAGACCTCCGTTCCCGCCCCTCCTTTCCCTCATTCGATTGCACTAAAATTCCAGCTCAAAAGCACCCGCGGAATGCCCAAATTGACGGCCAAAGATCAGGACGCACGAGGCACCGGCTCGCAGCTCGCTCCGGCAACAGAGCACCGACTTCAATTCCGGTAGGAACGAGGGCAGGGATGGAGAGGGCAAAACCGGAAATTCCGTCAAATCACGAAAACCCTAGACCTCCTCTTGATTACGATGAGAAAGAAGAAGAACAACAGGGTAAGAACGAGAGAGATACTACGAGTGCTTTAGCCTGAAATGGAAAAACGAGGAACAAAAAAGAGAGAGAAAATTAAAATATCTTCGCCACACCCTATCGCCTCTCAAATTTTCGGTGGGGAATTTCTCAATTTTTATAATTTACCCAATGATTTCTTTCCCTGAATTTCCGAAAAATAAATATAGGGATTAAAAAAATGTTGCCGTTTTTTTCTCTTATCCTCCATTTTCTTTTTGTTTGGCTGGAAAAGCGGCGACCGTTTATTTTTCCCGAAAGATATTATCTGGCTTTTTCTTCTTCTTCTTTTTTTTTCTGCCAAGGTGGCAAATTCGAGAGGGGAAATCTACGAAAATACCACTGGCATAATTAATGAGTTTTTTTCTTTTTCACTTATCTATTTATTATTTTGTTATTTGCGTTTGTCATGATACAGCAGGCATGTGCTGTGGACTTCAGTTTTTGCCCTCTTTGCATTTGCATTGCATCACGGAAAATGTCAAGAGAAGAGCTCGCAGAATTAATTTATGTAATTATTGATTAAAGATCTGGGCGATTTCGCATTTAATTATTATCATAATGATTAAGAAAAAGATGTGTCATGTGAAATTTAAATATGATTATTGAAATTGACATTCGGTAAATAGTGGAATAAATAAATAAAAAAAGGACAGAATTACTAAATTAAGAAGAGTTTAAGGAGGGTGACAGGTGACATCTTAGGGAGTACTATGATCATGGGAACTTTTTTTTTTCTTTTTGGTCTCTATGATGGGTTCATGGGAAAAAAAAATCGCAGAAAGTTTACAAGTTGGGCTGTATTTTAATGAAGTAAATGTGCTTGCATCGTGCTTTTAAACAGGCACGTGCCCATAATCATGCTGGAAAAGCCTGTTAAATACAAAAAGATTAGCAATTTCCCCCGCGCTGCCATGGCTACTTCAATTTGACCGATGATTGCATAAAGCCAAGTGGAAATTAGCGATTTGGCAAGCGCTACCCAAAAAATAAATTCCATTTTTCATTAGTCATGTTCTAATATTATAGCTTTTTAGGATAATAAATATAGGAATGTAATTACACCGTAATCATATCAAAATACTTTTTAAGCTATGAACTTGACGATCGATGCATCCAAACATCCAATTTGTCTGCATGTATGTCGATTGAGTTTGTATGGTCGGGTCGTGTCTTGTGTTCCGGTTCTTGATTTTTTATTTTTTAAATTCTTTCCTTTCTTTTATTATGTTCATGTTCTCGACCTGCGACTAAACCGGCCATCATGTGGCCATAGGCGTTCCACGCGGGTCCGACATTGGGCGACCTCTCCATCCCTCCTCTGTTCTTCATCGGCTGATCCGAGCCCCTTGCACACGTGGCCTTCTCTCTTTTCAGCGTTCTTTTCTTTCCTTATTCACAGGATCACGTGCCACGTGGCCCTTTGCTGTCCACAGTTGCCAATCCCCTCCAAGGAAAGTTTTCTAAGTGCATTTATTCATTATACCTAATGCAGATATATAGTGATTTACAGGGAATTAATTCTGCTTAACAAGGAAATAAAAATAATATTTTTGAAAATGACGAAATTTCTTTATTTGAATGTTTAACGAGTGCTCGTGAGACTTTTCGTTAACAAAACAATGAAAGGAAATGAGTCCACTCATGCATTGCCAGATTGCTTGATTTTGAGTGAGTGGGCATGCGTATGATTCACGTGTTAGGGCTTGGATGGAAGGGGTGTCTATCACATATTAACAGTGGGAACGAGCCTCTGAAATAACTTTTGTTGGCCCCAATGGATTAAATTGAGAAAAGTTATATTTGATATCTTTACACTTTCGCGTTTTTTTTTTTCCAATGAAGTCCGTGTATTTTTAATTTATTTGATCTAGTCCTTTTACTTTCACAATTTTCATAATCACATCTCTCCAACACCACTTTGGCTCAATCCAACCCAATGGCCGTAAGACAACACCTTAGTTTGACGTGTTTATTCACTTTGGACTTAAGACATTATCTACACTACCTAAATTTTTCCACACACATCCACGTGGAGTGCACATTTATTATCTACATCATGCTTTGGCATTTATCTAATGAGTTAGTTTAATTTGGCTGGGTTTGCCGTCGGAGGGACCTGATTAGAAAATGTGTGGTAGTAAAAGATATTAATTAGACAAACTAAATATTCAAGGACTAGATTATAAAAAGCATAAAAGTATAAGGATGAAAAACATAATTTCTTCGTTTGGTTAATATTGATTCTTATTTATTGACTCTTGCCTTCAAAGTAATTTGGTTCAAAGTTCAATGATCACTTTACTTATGGCCTATAAGAATTGCATGGTTTAGTTCGAGCATGTCTCACATGCACCCAATACGCGCTAGCGAGTTCACTTCATTTCAGTCAACTGAAGATGCCCTATAATGCATTAGGCGATTACCGCATAGTCCGGCGGCATGAATGGATCTTTACTTGTCAAAAGATTGCATGTAATAAAGGGATATGGCCTTCAAATCACGAAAGGGTCTCAAAAAATCATAAATGTCACGAACATGGGTCACCACGTGATTGCACCAATATTGCCCTCTTTGCATACTATTGAATCAAAAAACACGACACGACACGACACGACACGACAAAATCTCTTGTATTTTCTACTCCATTATATTCTATTGCATCTCAAAGCGGATTTCATGGAGAAAATCTTGCTGTTTTTTTGGGTGTATGGAAAAAGCTAGTTAGCCAAATACTATGAATGTGGTACCGCCTCCCTTTTCAACGAACCTTCATGTGCTTGTACCATGGCACAGCGGGAACTTATGTGTGACGTGATGTTGACCAATCGCTCCAAAACTTCGAAAGAAAGTCATGGCAAGTGCCTTCTTGTTCGTGGAAACCCATGAATCAGTGTTTCAACGTCGGAGGCGAGAAGGCAATAAAACTTAAAAGCATGCATGAACAATCATCGCTTCGTATTGGAAATCTGG
Organism: Angophora floribunda; assembly: GCA_014182895.1. Classification (NCBI taxonomy): domain Eukaryota; kingdom Viridiplantae; phylum Streptophyta; class Magnoliopsida; order Myrtales; family Myrtaceae; genus Angophora; species Angophora floribunda. Next base: position 21,316,957 of record CM024708.1, on the reverse strand, counting down.
AGTAACCCGTTTTGGCAGCTAAACCAAGCTTTTCACTATTGCAGAGGTCAGCAAAATGACCAGACTTACGCAAAATGCTACCAAAACATTTAATTTCTCAAGATCATTACCATCACAGAAAGGCGACAATTTCCTCAATTTGTCCTCGCAAGTGCGAGGCTATAGTAACCCTTGATTTGGTCGCAAATGAAGTTTTGGGAGTAGCTCAATATGTTCGGGAGTCAATTTGAAATATCCCATTCTCACTCATCAAGAATACCTAATAAGAATGAGTCCTGTTATGGTAGGACTCTGAAAAGGAAGAAGTATAAATAAAGAGTCTTATTTAGGAAGAATACCATGGTGGAATCAATTCTAGTAATTGCCCAATTAGAGGAATTCCAATTGATCGATGAGATTTCTAATTGGGAGTTGATTGTCAATCAATTAGGGAGAATTCCTAACTTGGGTCTAGTTCGGCCACTATGAACAAGAGGGCTTGAGTAGAGGTTTCTGTGTGCATCGGAAAATATTCTAGAGAGATTACAAGAGTATTTAATAATGTGTATAAATACAAGAAATCTTGAGAATTCATTAAGTGATGATATGTTTTGTGACAATTGTGAGGATTTGTTGCAAGAGAAACACCATTGGAGTATTGTATCATTTTTCTTATTATTTCTTGTTTGCCGTGTTATTCACGTTTTTTTTTTGCAAAGAGAATGTGCGGTTGCATATTGTACGATTTTGACAATTAGGATTCCGCTGTGATCAATTCTATCCAACTTATGAATAAAAAATACGACACGACTCGACAATAAAAGCACAAGTTGGATTCACGCGCTTTCACTTTCATTTGAGTCAAAAATCGCATCGATGAGCTCAAATGCAAATCAATGGGTTCATAGAGAGGTTCGGGTGTAAAATACGCCAACCCAAATTAGATCTTTGCATGCGGGCTGAAGAATATAGAGGGGAAATCATCGTCAGGTCAGTGGAGTTCTCATAACGTGACTTGAATCACTTTCTTAAAGCTTATGGGGCCTAGCCTAGAGAACATAATTATTGAGCTACATTTGATCATCCTGATTTCTAACATGGATAGAAGTAAATATGATAAAATATGAAATCTAGGGATTTTGCTATATCGTGTTCACTGTTTGATGATTGCAGTAATAAAATAAGATATATTCATATCATATTAATATCCATAATTTGGTATGGACAACATATTAGTATAAATGAACCAAAAATTTTACAAACGAAGATAGTAAAAATCTCTACGAAACTCTTGTCTACTTTATTTTTATTTGGTTTTTTATTTTATTTTCCTCTCGTTTTTAATTTATTTCTTTTTTCCCCTTCCATCATTCTCTAATAAAATTCTATTAAATAGCAAACTATACTAAAATACCTAAAATACAAAAATACCTAAAATATGCACATATTAAATAAATTCAAATATATAAATAAAAATAAATTAAAAAAATAACAACTTAGTTATTTTTTGCTATATTGAATTTCTTATATTAGGATTCATATATTATTTATATTAAAATATACTTTTAATTTTGTTAATTTAAGAAGTTTCTTACTCGAGAATAATAACTTTCTTATTATATATGTTAGAAATCACATTCACCTTTATCCCACTTCCCCTATAGGATAATTTTATTTGGTCTATATCCTCATTATATTCAATTTTATTTATCCTAAATTTTATTCTTGACAAATGCAGCCTTAAGGATTAATTGAAGATGGGGGAGAGGGCAGCAAACATTCTAGCTGCAATGCTCAAGCATGGAGATGGATAAATTTTATCTTATCCTAAATTTTATTCTAATTGACAAATGCAGCCTTAAGGATTAATTGAAGATGGGGGAGGGGGCAGCAAACATTCTAGCTACAATGCTCAAGCATGGAGATGGAAGGAGCCTTCTCGAACTTCCCAAAGAACTGCTCATATAATGTAAAGGTGTTTCAAGGGATAGGCCCTTAAAAATACCTAACTCCACCGGATGACTCCAGCAGTGGGAATCGGCAAGTTTTTCAATATATTGGTAATTACCACAAGCAATGTATATATATATTAGTAATTATATAACCTTCTCATCATGGTCAGTAATTTTAATGAGGGTAAGAAAAACTTTCAGAGCTGGAAAACTATGATTGGTAGCTAGTAAATCTCTTTCTTCGTTCATTTTTTAAGCTTCCTAATCGAAAGGTATATCGTCCTACTTTAGCTAGGGATTTTTATTTTTTAACTAGCTTAGTAAATCGCTTCAAAATTGATTGAATTATCTTTTCCTTTTTATTTAATCTGATCAACTACATAAAATGTTTTCATTGGAATCCAATGTTCCAAATTTTACAGGTTAGAATTTACATATTCAAGGGGACTACAACATAGAATACAATATGTCACCTTAATCCAGAGCAATGCATGTAATTGGTGGGATTCCCGATCAAAAGATACAATTTCATATTTCCATGATGGATTTTAGCCAATGTGGAACTTTGGACTTAAACATTACCTACACTAGCTAAATTTTTCCGCACACATCCACGTGGAATGTGCATTTATTATTCACATCTTTGGCATTTGTCTAACGAGTTAGTTTAAATTGGTCGGGTTAGCCATTGGAGGGAGTTAATTAGAAAATGTGTGAGAGTAAAAGAGATTAATTAGACAAACTTAAAATACAAGGATAGATTAGAAAAAGTATAAAAGTATAAGGATGAGAAACAGAATTTCTTCGTTTGGTTAATATTGGTTCTTATTTAATCACTCTTGCCTTCAAAGTAATTTGGTTTAAAGTTCAATGATCACTTTACTTTTATAAGAATTGCATGGTTTAGTCCGAGTAAGTCTCACATGCACCCAATAATTGCAAGCGAGTTCACTTCATTTCAATCAACTGAGGATCCCCTATAATGCATTCAGCAATTACCGCATTGTCCGGCATGAATGGATTTTTGCTTGTCAAAAGATTGCAAGAATTAAGGGATATGGACTTAAAATCATGAAAAAAATCTCAAAAATTCATAACCGTCATGAACACATGTCACCACATGATTACACCAATGCTGTCCTTTATGCATAAGCAAAGATGCTAACGAATCAAAAACATGATGCGACAAATCTCCTGAATTTTTTACTCGTTTATATCCCATTGCACCTCAGAGAAAATCTAGTTGTTTTCCAGCGTATGGAAAAAGCTAGTTAGCCAAATACTATGAATGTGCCACCGCCTTTCGACGAACTTGGATGTGCTTATCCCATGGTACAGCGCGAACTGACGTGTGACGTAATGTTGACCAATCTCTCCAAAACTTGGAAACAAGGCACGGCTGGCACCTTCTTGTCCGCGGAAACCCTCGAATCAGTGTTTCAACGTTGGAGGGCGAGAAGGCATTAAAAGCACGCATGAACGATCGTCGCTTCGTATTGGAAATCTAGAGTAACCCGTTTTGGGGGCCGAACAAAGCTTTTTCATTGTTGCAGAGGTCAGCAAATTGACCAAACCTGCGCAAAATGCTACCAAAACATTTAATTTCTCAAGATCATTACCAGCATAGAAAGGCCGATGATTTCCTCACTTTGTCCTAGTTGAGCGCGAGGCTATAGGTTCTACTAGATTCCACTTGTCACATTTCAAGTAGCCCTTGATTTGATGGCACTCGATCACAAGAGTAGATGGAGTGTTGGGAGTAGCTCAACATGTTCAGGAGTGGATTTGAAATATCCCGATAATTACTCGTCAAAAATACCTAATAAGAACGAGTCCTATTATGGCAAGACGCTGAAAAGGAAGAAGTCCAAAGGAGTCTTATTTAGGAAGAATACCAAGATGGAATCAATTCTAGTAATTGAACAATTAGAGGAATTCCAATTAATCGGTGATATTTCTAATTGGGAGGTGATTGTCAATCAATTAGGGAGGATTCCTAACTTGGGTGGAAGTCTACTACTATGAACATGAGGGCTTGAGTGGAGGTTTCTGCATGCACTGGGAAATACTCTATAGAGAGATCACAAGAGCCTCGACAATGTGTGTAAACACGAAAAATCTTGAGCATTCATTAAATGAGAATGTGTTTTGTGATAGTTGTGAAGATTTGTTGCAAGAGAAACACGGTAGAGTGTTGTATCGTTTTTCTTCTTGTCTCTTTTTTGCCGTGTTATTTACGTTTCTTCTGCAAAGAGAATATACGGTTGCATATTGTACAATTATTGACTCGAACCACTTTCATTAAGCTTCTGGGGCCTAGCCTAGAGAACATAACTGTTAAGGATTGATTGAAGATGGGGGAGGGGGCAGCAAACGTTCCAGCAATGCAAAACTATTTTTGCAATGCTCAAGCATGGAGATGGAAGGGACCTTCTCAACTTCCCAAAGAACTGCTCATATAATGTAAAGGTGTTTCGAGGGATAGGCCATTAAAAATTCCTAACTCCACCGGATGACTCAAGCAGTGGGAATCTCCAAGTTTTTCAATATATTGGTAATTACCCCAAGCAATGTCTAATCATATATATCAGTAATTATATAACCTTCTCATCATGGTCAGTAATTTCAATGTGGGTAAAAAACTTTCAGAGCTGCAAATACTTTGATTGGTAGCTAGAAAATCTCTTTTTTCATTCATTTCGTAAGCTTCCTAATCAAAAGGCATATTATTGTCCTACTTTAGTTATCATAACTTTTTTCATTAGGGATTTTTATATTTTAACCAGTGTAGAAAATCAATTGAATTATCTGTTCCTTTTATTTAATCCGATCAACTACATATAACGTTTTCATTGGAATCTAATGTTCCAAATTTTACAGGGACAAAGTTACATATTCATGGGGACTACAGTATAGAATACAATATGTCACCTTAATCCATAGCAGTGCATGTAATTGGTGGGATTCCTGATCAAAAGATTTATTACCATATTCCCATGATGGTAACTTTTTCACTATGAGTTTTTGTATTTTAAATAAGGTAGAAAATCACTTCAAAATTGGTAAACTAGTTGTTCGTTGCTTTTGTTTAATCCGATCAATGATGTAGGTTGTTTCATTGAAATCCAATGGTCCATATACATGACTATAGACTTTCGTATTTAAGGCCAAAACAACATAGAATTCGTTGCCGTGGCTAAGAATAGTTTGCAAGAAATTTGTGAGACTCTTGATCAAAAGTTACGTTGCCCTATTTCAGTGATGGTAACTTGTTCATCAGGAATTTTTATTTTTATAGTAAAAAGTCGCTTGAGTTAAACTAGTGCCTTTTGATTAATATGAACAACCACATATGTTCTTTCACTAAAATTTGATGGACCAAACTATACGATAATTGACTTTTGTATAATTATGAGGTCTATTTTTGTTTTCCCAAACAAGAGGAAATATCCTCAAATTTTAATGTCCCAAAGTTCATACAAAATCTTTTAATATTTAAGTCCAATCAACCACATTTGTTCTTTCACTAAAATTTGATGGACCAAACTATATGATAGTTGACTCTTGTATTTGAGCCCATAACAACATAAAATTCGTTGCTCTAATTTAGAATAGTTAACAGGCAATTGATAACAATACTGAGCAAAAAGTATATCGTCATATTTTAGTGATGGTAACTTTTTCACTAGAGCTTTTCCTTTTTCAAACAAAGAAAATCATTGAAAAATTGGTTAAACCACTCGTTCGTTTCCTTCCTTCTGATTCAACCAACAATGTACATTGTTTCATTGAATTCGGTGGACCAAATTACATTCGTCACCCCGACTTTAAAACAATTTGTATGCAGTTGTCGGAATTCTCGACCCGAAGGTATATTGCCATGTTATAATGACGTCAACTATTTCACGGGAATTTTTTTTGTTAACCAGCGTAGAAAATTACTTGAAAATCAGTCGAATTAGTTGTCTGCTCCATTTGTCAATCCGACCAACGAAGTACGTTTATTTCATTGAAAACCGATCATCCAAGTTACACGAGGATGAGCTCTCGTATTCGAGGCCACAACAACATAAACTTCCTAACGTAGGCCCAGCCCGGCCCGGCCCAAATGAGCCATCCACTGCCTGCTTGATCGCCCTTATCCTATATCCACTGTGACCAGCTATCCCCCCCAAGCGTCACCGCCATATTTCCTCCAAATTCCGTCAGCCATGGCCTCATCGTCTTCTTCCTCCCTAGCGTCCACGCTCAAGCCCCGTTCGAATTCCCCATTTTGTCCCTACCCTCCTTCCAGACTCGCATCCCCGCTCGTCTCCTTCTCCCGTACCCTCCGGCCGTTCCCTTCCCACCTCAATGCCGCCCGCCGACGCCGCTCTCGGGGAAGGGCGGCCGCCCCGGCGGTGGCGCCCGTCCGGGCTCAGACGCTCGACTTCTCCGGCACTTTCTTCGAGGGCGGGCTGGGGTCCGAGGACGACCCGGCGTCCCCGCCCGGGTCGGGCGTGACGGCCGTGGAGGACAGGGAGGAGCCCCAGTGCCCGCCCGGGCTGAGGCAGTACGAGACCATGGCGGTGTTGAGGCCCGACATGTCCGAAGACGAGAGGCTCGCGTTGACCCAGAAGTATGAAGAGGTGATGAGTTTTTGAAATTTGCGATGTTTTAGACTTTTGGTTCGTTCTGTTTCTTTCGATCAGGGAGTGGAAGGAGAAGAGAACGAAACGATTTTATTGGAGTACGGTATGTTCTATTGCTGGTATACTAGATAGGTTTGATTAGGCATTAGCTGGAAGAAGTTGATGATGCGGTTTTGAAGCTTCGTTGGAGATTGTACAGTGGTTTCTGCTGAGCGAATTGAGAACACAGGACTCGAGATTAGTTGACTTTGCTTTTGCTAATGGCTGTCTTGAGCTGTTGGTAGTGACTCTTCATTCTACTGAAAGTTGTCCTGCTAGAATCTAACACTTAGATGCAGATGCAAGAAATGCCTCTGCAAGCGAATGCGCAATGCAATCTGCAGAGATATGAGACCGATAGCAATGAAACATTAACTGAAGAGGGTGCAAATTGTATGCATTCGGAGAAGTAGAAATTTTTCACTGGAAGGTTGCTTGCTTTTGCCAACTACCCTCCTGTTGGCTTTAGATTAGTAGCAGGCAAAATGTTGTTGTTTATCTGGAAGGAACGTAATTGACATGGAATTTTTGTTTATCGATCTTGTGCCTGGTTGTGATTCGAGGGCATAATAGGAGCTTAACTTTGTATGAGGACTTTAGTCTGCAGTGATGTCATTTTCCCATTGGGGACAATGACCATGTCTCTTCTTATTACTATCTGAGGTAATTGCATGTTCATGACAGTGGTCTTGCACTTGGTTGCACTTGGTTGTGATTGGAGTTCATAATAAGGGCTTAAGCAGATTGTTCGGTGGTATAAAAATGTCAGTATGAACTGATGGCATAATACATGATACATTACCCGCTTCACAAGTCTAGTTTAGGTTTTTGTCTTATTCCTCAACTGAGACCGACAGTTTTCTTGCTTTCCCATTGGCCATTTTTGTTTCTGGCTCTTTGTTCTTGGAGAAAAATTACTTTTTTCCAACTGGATCATATATTTGGCTGAACTGGCTGATAGCTTATCTTATCATGGTTATGATTTTGCATGTAATTGAAGGACGTTTATCCTCTATAACGCCTGTCGTGATCCTTAAAATAAAAGTCGAGAGATGAAAATTCCCTAACTTGCTTCTTGTAGTTTCTAAAATTTTTTGCATAGGGTAATATACGATAAACAGAGGCTATACTATTATCTTTTATTACATCTTAATGCAATAAAATTCTGGATAAAGAAATGAGCTGGATGTCTCCCTGATGGTTTCATTGAGTAGAATTGGTTCTTCAAGGATTATAACCGACTTGTTTCATGTAATTTTCTCCTGTTGTACTGTAACACGTGAAGAGAAATGGCTTCATAACTTGATGTCACTTAATAGGTCTCTCTATCGACAGGGAATCTCCTCAGGTTCCCTTACTGCTTCTGATGCAAATTTGATGCATCTTTAGTCGTCCTTATCCATAGATGTTGTTGTTCTTTCCCCTGTTTATACACACTTTAATTTGAGTGTCAAAGTATGTTCAAGGCCTTCATTAAGCATATACTGTAGTAATTTGAAGTAATATCTGAATATTTCGGACAATGTTACCTGCTTTCTGGTGTATTTGTACTCATCATTAGACTTGTCGAAATGGCCATAAACCCATTTCTTAACCCATATGGGTATTAAATGGGTTATTCATATTGAGTAATGGGTCATAAATATGTTTAAAGTGTTAAATGGGTTATAAATTGTTTTACAACTTGCTTAGACCCAACCCATTCCTATGACTCTTTCTTCCATCTCTCTGGCCTCCACTTGATCTTGCGCTGGCTTAACCTGCACTCTCACCTCAGTTTGGTTATGAATTTTCGTAGATTGAGTTAACTACGAAAGTGTTTTAGCAATATAGGTCGGGTCGGCTATGGGTAACTAGATTTGCATTGTGTGGAAATGGGTCAAAACGAATTAAATGGGTCTATTTGGGTTGGATCATTTATGACCCGATCCAAACCTGATCCGACATACCCATTTGATGGGTCTACTAGTCATCCATTTGCATTTGCATAAGCCTTGCATTTTTTTCCGGTTCTGTGACTGTACAAAACACCTTTCAGTTGATTTGCTCTAAAACTTTCTTCCATTCATAGTGCTTGTGAAATGATTGATATCGAATTGACTATTCTTCTTCTTATCAAATTGACTATTCTTCTATGTGGTGTAATTCAGTGCAAAGTTTAGCTTAACTCAATATGTGCTGAATTTCTTGGTCTGTCACTTTTATCTTATCAGCCAGTTGAGAGAAAAGCCATGAGGTTCAAGGTTCTCCTTGAACATTTTGTTTGCAGGACTTGATGTTTTCTCTCCTTTGTTATGTTGCACCATTGTTACTTTGTGTTTCATGCTTTTGAAGCAGAGTTTCTTGCATCTCTGTTGCACAAGGATGTTTAGGTCTGAGCATGTATTGTCGAATCCCTAATGTCACTGGATACAAGTTGAAAGGACTAATGAGCCCTAGTTGCAAATGTTTTTCTTTACCTATGCTTTTTGAGGAGCTTCTCAAGTGAAGGTTGAAGCTGAATGAATATTTATTGCCATTGCTAGTGTCATGAATCAAGTTTGTCTTTGGTTTACATTATTGCAGCTACTTGTTGCTGGAGGCGGCATGTACGTCGAGGTTTTCAACAGAGGTGTGATTCCGTTGGCCTACAGCATCAAGAAGAAGAACAAAGCAGGGGAGACTAACACCTACTTGGATGGTATCTACCTTCTATTCACCTATTTCACCAATCCCGAGTCCATTGCAACTCTGGAGGCGACCCTGAATGCTGACGATGACGTAATCCGGTCATCTTCCTTCAAAATAAGGAAGAGGAAGTATTAGTTTCTTTTTTAAAATCACGGGTCTCTCGCCAGAGTTGGAAAGGAGGCAAAATTCTCGCATGCGAGTCATTTTACTTTGGCTCCGCTTTTGCAATTACTGCGGTCTGGCATTGTAGCTTCTTCTTTCCTCTTTTTTTTTTGACCCTTTTCTGCCATAGTATAATCCGGTTGATAGAGGTGGGCTGGTGAACATATCCGTTGCGTGTATGTTGTGACCTGAAGCTTTGTAAAAGAACAGTTCCTGGAAATTATCTTGCATTTCCCTGCTTTCTCTCTCAACCAACACAACTTGAGCGACAATGTAGTTGGTTGCATTCTCGCATACTAGCACTCGGTAAACAATCCTTATGTTTGTTTGGCATGCAACGAAGCCAATACTGAATAAATTTGGATCGGCCCTTTCTTATTTAACCTTAAATAGGACACCTGACATGCAACATGGATCATGTCCCAAGAAGGTACCTCATCTGAAGTTCAATCAACTGTTCGCGAATTTCACATATTTTTCTTCGCTCTTATCGGCTTTTCACTCTCCCAAAGGAAGCAAAGGCTAACAAACAATAAGCCATGCGCTGATGTCCCGATGCGAGGCACGCTCGAAGTGCATCAGTCGCGCAAAAGTGTCTAGAACCAATTACGGCACGAGGGCTCATCAAATCAAATGATATCGCATATAATACTCCCAATGGTTGAAACCTCGTAGACAACTAAAGATATCTCAGGCTAGTTAGTGTCCTGATGAGCGTCCACTGACCAAGATCTCGACAATTATTGGGATCTTAGCATAAATACCTGAGTTGGAAGGCACTAACCACGAAATTAAATGGCCCTCTAATCGCTTCTTTAATCGGAAATATCCTACGAGAGGGCTCTACAGCTTAATAATAATCATTTTTCCGTAAGCACACTAAGGCCACGATCAGAGATATGTCATAATCTAATAGTGGTTGGACTAACCCTTTTTCAACCGCATCATGATCGTCGTCACCCACACCACCGGCGACTATAAAAGGATAAAGTGGAAGCACTTTTCATTATGTTATTATTATTATTCTCGTTGGTGGCGGTATTATTTCTCCATCAGAAAAAAGAAGAAAAAAAGGAAATATGAAACGTGGGAGAGATCGAGAGATGTACATTTCAGCGTCACGAGACACACAAGGAGAATCCGACTTTCAGTGGTGTAGTTGTAGATCTTATCTCTATCCCACTATGATATCACCATCAAAGCGAGAGCTCTATCGATCGATGGAAAAGGTGAGAAAAGTACGTGCTCGCATCGATCATCAACAGCTGCTGAACAAGAAGCAATCAAAAGAAAAGAGAAGAGAAGAAAAGAAAAGATGGCAACTAGGGAGAGCGTGAATGATATCATGATATTGCGGAAGACTTTAGTGAAATCATCTCTTGGTGGGTCTCACAAATCAAATCACTCAGAGCAAGAGCAAGATCTTCACTTGGTATCGAGTTGGAGTTGTTAATTGATTAACATTTTGGAAGGAAAGAGAGGACGGATTGGATCTTGCTTAGCCACGGAGGCTTATGGTGAATAATTAGATAGGTGTTTGGTGTAACTTCTCCACTGTTATTCCAAACTTGTGAAGATGAACAATTTGCTTCTCTGGAGCTATTCGAACCAATTCGAAGACATTCCACCTTTACACTTGTGCTTGACACATTCTTAGTGTACCATGCTTTCGGAGCTTATAATTGTTTTAAGTTCTTTATCCTTTGATTTCGATAGTTCTTTTTGATGTGACATACATTGAGCCCTTCTTTCTTTGAATAGTATGTCAAATTTGCCATTATCCAACACGGTGCAACTTGTAAAACGATGAGTACCAGTCGAATTATTTGCATGGGGATCTGGTGAGGAAACATCCTTTGATCCTTCCAATCATGACTGATAACACCCACTTGATCTAGGCAATACATGTTGTTGAAGCTTGCACTAGTTAAAGTAGAAGTCGACACTCTTTCTAGGCTATAGCTGTCCCATGGCATGGTCTCTCTAGGCCTATTTATTCTTCAATACCGAGCTATTGCTGATAAAGAAAGACCATTTTGAAGATTTTTAGAAGGTGAATCTGATCGGACCTTCGCTTTTTGGAGTAGTGCGTGGACCACTTTCTTCATTTTAAAGAAGAACTAGTTCTCCCAATTTTATCGGTACAGGGAAGAGGGGGGCTTGGCTTGGCCCCCCCAAAAAAAAAACCAACACCCACCTTCTTTCTTTTTTTCAATGTTTTCATAATTAGTTCCAAAGGAGATGAAAGTGGATTTGTTTTGCCTGGGTGACTCGACTTATTGTGTATTGACTGATTCATAAATTGTTGAATCTAGTGAATTTTATATATATATATATTTGAATAATTTGAATAATTTGATTCGTAACGGACCGGTTATAGATAAGAAGTGATCGAAAGATGAATAGACATAGTACTCGATTGGACAGTCTTTTTGACCATGTACGAACCAATGTCGGGAATAATTAGCGGGGTTAGGCTAATATCTACATGAACTCAACAAAACCTTTTGTCAATTGGAAAACACACATGCCTACCTTACCTGTACCTCTGTCTCTGTCTCTGTCTCTCTCTCACAGAGTCAAGGCCATGCCTACCTTGAATCACTTGGCTCAACTTACGGAGACTAGAAAGGAAAAAGTACTACCTAACTCGAATGACTGCTCTGACAAAAGAAAAGAAAAAACTCGAATGATTGCTCACTAATGAATTAATTCCATAACAATATTATTATGGAAAAATAAATCATATGTTGCCTGCGTAAAAGAACTTTTACTCAAGCAGCCTTTTCAACGCTTTGTTCGAGAATTATAACCATGTGATTCTTAAATCAGGGGTGCATGAAGTAGTTCGTGCAAAATAACCTTACACCGGCTATGTATGCTATAATTACTCAACTCTTTCAAATAATGATGTAGTGTAGTAATTTGTCAAATGTGCTTACTTGTGCGTATAGAAAATGTATACACACCGGTAAGAGAGTTGCTCTAAATTGTAAAGCTATATGAGCTTGGTGTGTTTTAATTTTTTTTTTTTTGAAAATTCACTAGTTCAGGTAATACAAACCCAACAAATCAGTTAAGATTAGACGTTTTGCCTATGCAAGTGGGCCTTATTCAAAGTGATTTATATGTAATTAGTAAGATTGATACAAGTAATCTCTAAATCCGGAATTGAAAACCCTACAATTATGAGCTTGTCATTTTGTAGCTCTCTAGTACAATGTAAAAAAACAAAAGATACTTCAGTAGCATAACTAATCACTAGGTAAGGTCCATCCAAATCAATAATCATTTGAAACTTCTCTCTTTATTTGGCAAAAAACTAGTAACATCACTCATCACTCCCTAATGTCCATTCAAACTTATCTTTATTTGGAACACTTTCTTTTTTGCTAAAAAACAAAAGAATTTATAACACTCGTCACTGGATAACTCGTTTACTTTAAATCATAGATAATGTAAGACAATGACGTGTTTTTGAAATGCCTCATACTTCCTCATATTCTAGGTTGTTAGGTGCATGAACTTGCCAGTGATGGATCAAAATATAGACTTACAAAAATCTAAATAGCGAAGAACCACCTCATCCACTATAATATCTTAATAGAAATTTGAGACCAACATCTTCCGACTTCACTTCTCAAAGCGACAATTTACCAACAACTTTGACATTTCAAGAATTTGCTTAGTTAAGCATACACAAACCAAAGATTTGTACATTTTTTTTTCTCATTATCAAAGTCGGGCACCCGAGTCACTAAGATAATCATAAGTTAAAATATTCATTGAACAATAAAACCAAGATGGCATTATGCTGTTTAGGGCCATGCTTAGAGAGTGAGGACAAATGGGCCTCAGTGGCAAGCGTGAGGGCCCATCTCATTGTGGTGACTTACTGGCTCAAGCTTGGTGGGAGTCCCATCAATCGAAAAAAGCAGAGAATAGATGCCACGTTCTGTTGATGTCGAAAGCTCCTCCCCTGGCTTCTAATTTAATAACAAAAAGCTCTGATATTTTTTTAGCAATTTTCCCTTAGTCTTTCAACAATTTCAAAAAGAGCCTCTCTTTCTCTCTCTGTCACACACAAACATAGAGCAAGCTTCTTCATATATATAGAGGAAGGAGGCCTATGTAACCTCCTATATGTTTTGCCTTTATTAGCTCTAGACTTTGCACGCTTGAGATAGATACATCGACATAGTTTCTTTACTAAAATTTTTAGTTAAAGTGCGCGAGGAGTTTTGATGGGTCTTCCTCAATCGCCACCGAGCTCACCACCTCATCTGTATCCTCAGGCGCTTCAGCTCAAGCTTTACCAGGCCTTCATATTCTCCATCCCTATTCTCTTCTCCATCATCCTCTTCTTGTTGTTCTACCTGTTCTACCTCAAGAAGAGGGCCTCTGCGCTCTCCTCTCCCCCACCTGCCCTCCCCGTATCCTCCAGAGCACCTCCTTACGTCTCCTCGGTGAGCCTCTCTCTCGATCTCTCTCGACAAGTTTGTGTTTGGCGATAACCTAAGAATGTTACAGTGCGCGAAATACCCATCTATAGGTTCCGTTAGTAGGATTTATTTCGAGCTGTATTCTTTAGACTTGAATCCTTGCTTCTCTTGCACTGGAATACAAAGTCAGGCAATGAACGAATCCTGATGTTGCGATATGCGTTTACATGTTTCAGCCGTGCCAAGTGGGATGGAAAGGGGAGCTCAAAGACAAGCTTCCAATCGTGTTGTTCGATGAGGAACTCGGGGCCAAGGATTCGCAGTAAGTTCGTTCGCTTTTACTTTCATCTCGCGATCATTGATTCTTGGACGCTTTAATCATTTCGCCCCTTCGATCTTTTCAACCCCATTACAGTACGCACGATCGTATGCGTTTGGCTTGATTGACACTTTGTCCTGTGACATGTGCACCACGTGGCGTTAATCACGTCCATCCACCCCCGTCGTGGCTGGCCCACGTGAAAGGGTGAACGACTGAGATTAGACTACTAATAATGGCCGCCCCTTTTGCCTTTGAGTTGGATTCCACTGCCCAAAGAAACAATACAGAATGGTCTCCAATTCCTTCCTAGGCGAAAGAGAGTAACGACTATAATGACAGATTTTCCATTGCACCTATTGCAAACAATTTCATATCTAGATTGCGGATATATTCGGATTAAGGTTAGTGATATGTTTCATACATTGGACATTGCTTCGTTAGGATAAGAATCTTTTTATTTGCAAAAAGGATGAATAGTTCATTCTTTTCGATTTTACTTAGGACACTTTCCTTTTTGGATAGTGTATGAGTACAATCCCGCACGTCATGTTTGTGGATTAGGTTTCAAGCGCACCCAAAACATGTCGCCTCAATTCAAATGAACCATTTTATCATGCGTGTCTCATGCGGGGTCAATTGGCCTCGCCCAATCGTACAAGCGAGCCGTGCTCGCATGCATCTTTAGCATGGCGAATATTTATTTCCATGCCGGCGACCTTTTTGTCTTTTTGATGATTTTTGGTGACCAGATTGGTGGATAACTCTAGACCGTAGAAGAAGGAATCATATATTTTACACATTAGCCAAAAAGGGAACCGAGTCTGTTGGGTTGAAAAATCACAGCTGGTACGAGCACTTTGAATCTTTGATAAGGGCCACTTCTTTTTATTCCATTAAAAGAGACTTGACGAGAGACGCCTGTTAGATGTGCTTGGTACCTATAAAGTAATTCGGGTCTTGTCGTTCCATAGGATATATATCTTTTTTCAAGTTTCAATTGTTCTTACATGACACTTTATGAATTGACATTGTTTAATACAAAAAATATGCAAACATAGTCGGGAAATTTCGATTCCAATGTTCAAGGTCCAATGCAAGAGAGTTATTAGTAGCCATTGCACGCTATATCATCTAATAAAGCGAGTTTGTAGAACTACTCTAGACAGTTCCTGTGCTGATTACTTTTCGAAAGAGTTGATAAGTATAAAAAAAATTATTTTGTAAATTAGTTATCAAGCACCCGATTTTTGGGTGCCTCATTGGAAATTTATCGACACTTTTTATGAAATTTCCATCTCCTCTTTACAATATCTGTTTCCATAATCTTTTACCAACTCTTACTAATTGCTTGTATGAATTTATCAATCTCTATTTGAGTTACTCAACAACTTTTTTCGGTTGAATTAGTAATTAATATATAGTTATCAATCATTATTTGAATTATTTGCCAATACTTATTTGATTCTTCTTTTTTAGTAATCGATTTTTGTTATAGTTTGCCTACTTTTATTTTTTTTCCCCTTAGAACGCATTAAAATTATCAGCTTTTATATTATACTCATTAATTATTATATGAACGCAGCAGCTTTTCTCCTTTAGTTTGTTATTTTCAAGAGACGTTTGTTTAGGAAAATACATAAAACTGAAAAGGTAGAATAATGGAGAAATTAAAAAAGAGAGCATGGCGAAAGCATGGCAAAAGCTAAGTTGATGGGAGACGTAGCCCTCGGTATTAAGAGAAATTCACAAAATTACTTAGGTTGAAATGAAAGTTATTTGCATAAACACAAGAATACATAGAGTTTGACTTAGATAGCCGGTTATATGTTAGGAACGGTTAACTTTGTCATGACACATATTTAATACAATAACTCTTTTATTGATTAAGTTCTACATTCATTCGTCATATGATTTCGTGAGTGCACATAAATCAGAATTTTTATTTTGTATTAGAAACTTCAAATTTAAAAAGAGAAATGATTATCGATATCTAAGAAGGAAATCATCTTCATTTCCTGACATTAGTTAAGAAAAAAAATCGTGTAGACCCTCTGCATTGTACAACCTCCTCTTTTTGTCTCAATGAAAGAATCCATTAATTTATGAAAATGAAAATATATCAAAAGTTAGGATTTATCGTGACATGAAAGAGAATAACGCGAGATAGATGATCTTATTCAAAGAAAATCACATACCTATCTTTTTAGAGTCATTTTCAGGTGCATTTTAACTTTTAAATCATGTGATTTCACTTGAGATTCATTAATATTGGCGATTAGCATCCGCTTTAGATAAGAATTTCTCTGTTTTTTCTCTCTCGAGGAAAGCTGGCATAGCAACTCGTCTCTAACCATGAATTGGACAACAGGTGCTGCGTGTGCTTGGGAGAGTTCGAGATGAAAGAGGAGCTGCTCCAAGTGCCGTCCTGCAAGCACGTGTTCCACATCGACTGCATCCACCATTGGCTCCACGCCAACTCCACTTGCCCTCTCTGTCGCGGCTCCGTCGTCCCTGCCAAGTCTCACGGCTCGCCACCGCCCCACCAAGATAGCCGGAGCTCCTCGGACGCCGTGCGGGCACTCGTTCGGCCCGATCTAGAGCAGCTGCAGCAGCGTCGACAAGAACATGTCACTGTACCAATCCAAGGTCCGAGCTCAAGTGGGAATGCTTGTCTTGGGGAATCACAGCCCGTGATTGTCAATGTCCAAGCGCTCGAGTCTTTACGAAGCACGACATGAGAGGCTCTTTCTCTTTTTGGTTTGGGCATGAAATTTTAGGGTAACATGCTTCTGTAGTTTGTAGAGATCGAAAGTTTTGTTTTCTTTTCTATTTTTCCGCTGCTCACACTCTTGGTTTTTTCGGGAATCCCAAACTTGAAAAATCAATCTCAAGTCTAAACTAGAGTAATAAAAAGAGCAGTCGATGACATTTATTAGTTCTTTGAGCAAAATTCGATTTTCCACGTAGACGCCTTACATATATATATATATTGTTGGATATTCATAAGTAATTAATTTTTCGTGCCGGAGAAACTATAATATAAAGGAGAGACGATATGAATGTCAAGACCAATGTAACCGTGGTGAGCATCCTTCCCTTGTCACTTCTCTCCCCGCAATCAGCCAACAAATTTATCAGCTCTAAGCTTAACACACTCGAGATAGATATATCATTATATTTGAAGTCAGTGATAACTTGGGGTTGGAAGCGGTTACGAATGAGCAAATGTTACAGTATGCCAGATGCTATATTTTTTTGGATACCAATGATTAATCCTAGGAATGATGTGATTAGTCTAATTAGTAGGAACAGATCTTTTTCGAGTTGTATCTTCGAGAATTGGATCTTTGGTTCTCTTGGAGATTGTTAGATAGATTTGGAGGGCGGGCAATGAATGAATCCTAATGTTGCAATATAAGTTTCCATATTTCAGCCATGGCGAATGGGATTAAAAGTAAAATTCAAAGACAGGCTTCCAAAGGTAGTGTTCGATGAAGAAGTAAGGGCAAAGGATTCGCTGTAAGTCGTTGCTTTAATTCATCTCGTCGTCATTGATTCATTTGCCCCGTCGTTTTCTCAACCATTACACTATCTACAGTGCGTGTTTGATTCCTATTTTAGCCTGAGACATTTGCACCGTAAGGTGTTATATGAACGACCGAGATTGACTACTCATAGTGAGAGAGTGTAACGGCTATAATTTAAGACAGAAATCAGAAGAACGTTACATGTCCGACTTTCTACTGTACCTTATGCAAACAAATTTATATCTGGATCACTCACCCACTCGGATTGTGGATTACATCCTACTGATTTGTAAGGGTTAGTGACATGTTTCATGTGTTAGGATTTACATATTAAAGATGGGTTTCTCATTACTTACAAAGAGAATGCATTGTTCGTTTTCTAAATTTGGTTGAGAAAACTTAACAACGAAGACAATGTACGAGTACAGTCCCATGTACTATGTTTGTAAATCGGGTATCAAGTTCATTTGATATATGTGAACTTAACTCTCAAGAATCATTAAATCAATTGGGTCTCGGGCATCGGATACGTGTGAGTTAGACTTTCATGCAATGTGACCTTTTTGATGATTTTTGCTTATAATAATAATGGATAACTTTAAACCGTAGAAGAATTAAAAAAGGGACGGAGCCATATTTGGTGCAAAATCATAGCTGGTACGACCACTTTGAATCTTTGATAAGAGCCGCTCTTTTTTCTCCCTATAGAAAACCTTATTGGAGACTTGTCGTGAAATGGCTCGGTATCATCTATAGAAGTATTATGGGAAAAGTGTTAGAAAAGTTCTAAACCTTTTGCAATTGTGCCAATTTTTAACTTAGTGTCAATTTTGTCTTTTTGGCTAGATTTGCTGACATGAACGTTGGTTGATTGACATAGTACGGCTGGCCTTGATATGGATAACTTTTAATGATATTTTAATATTTTTTCAAATTAATTAATTTTCTTTCCTTTTATTTTTCTTCTTTTCTTTTCTTTTCTTCCCTTGTTCTCCCCCTTCCTCTGACCAGTCACCAGTTGGGCAATCGGCCAAAGGTGAGGGCCGGTGAGGTTGATGGCGAGGCTCGAGCCCATGCCAACGATTGCGAGGGAAGGCGAGACTTGCCTTCACTAGATCTGGTAAGGGCTCGAGTCGTCGCTAGAGGCCGTGAGGTCGCGCTTGCAATGGCTTGAGCTTGACCAATGCATGAGCGAGGCTCAACCTCATTAGATCTGGTGAGGTTGGGCCTTGCCTACCTAGTGTGAGACCACCCTAGGCACGTTGGAGGCCAACGAGGTTGAGGTCAACCTCGTTGACCCTCGACTTTGGCTGGTTGCCCAACCGATGATCGACTGGAGGAAGGAGGAGAAGAGGGGGAAAAAAGGAAAGAAAAAGAAAAGAAAAAACAAGGAAAAATAAAATAAAATAACTAAATAATTCAAAAAATATTAAAATACTATTAAAACTTGTCAACGTCAGTGCTAGTCATATCACGTTAGCCGACTGGTGTCTACGTTAGTAAAATCCAGCCAAAATTAACCGGAAAGATCAAATTGGCATTAGATTAAAAGTTTTAGGGCTAAATTGACACCAATAAGAAGTTTAGAACTAAATTGGTACTAAGGCAAAATGTTATGACTAAATTGGCACCAATAAAAGGTTTAGAACTTAATTGTCACAAATGCAAAAAATTTAGGACTTTTTTAACACTTTCCTAGAAGTATTAATGTCCAGATGCTTTTGCTCCATCTTATATATCTTTATGAGTTTCTGATTTATACACATCAAATCATTAGTTAACGTTGTTTTAGCGTAATTAATGCAAACAAAGTTCAAATTATTTTATGAACCGTTCAAAGTCAAAAGACAATTATTATAAGTCCTCGCGTAAGATATCATCTAACGTAATGACTTTTTCCCTTAATAACGAACTTATCTTCATTTCCTCTAGGTGTCTCAACAAATAATCTCGACCATTTTATCAAAGGTTGAGATTTGTCGAGACACCGACACAAGAGTGAAATCATCCAAAATAGGCTGCAAACAAGAGCTGCTGCAACATCTTGCACCATTGCTTCCTACTTGTGGGCGTGTATTTTGCTTCTTTATTGACCAAAAGCGGTCCAGTGTCGGGGCGAGTGAAGATGGTGTTACTTCCCCCCACCACCCGACTCCATCTTTTGTTTGATTGAGTTTGCTGAAGAGGCAGGACCAATGGTAGCATTTTGCGCCAAAAATAAACAGCAATAGAATCGATCATCGATTGACCAGAAAAAAACGTGCGTGGCGCGGCCTGCATTCTACGAATGAATCTGAATGAGATTGTTCTTGCGGATAGTCGATAGTTAATGGCAAACTCCGATCCGCAGCTTCCACTACCGCTTTTATAGGTGTTTCTCATCAGTTTCCCCTGTTTCATCTTTCCATCGTCGATGATATATGTGCACAGTGGCAACCTCTTGGCAAAAGCGCGAGGGTGACCCTCGCTTGTGACTGGCCACGAGCCATGGCCAAGCACCGGCCACAGGCCAAAGGAATAGAAAATGTAAAACAAATAAAAAAAGGAAAGAAGGGAAAGAAAAAAAAATTATTCATGTTAACGCCGGTCGTATCACGTAGAACAATTGGCATCCACATAAGTAATTTTCCCTTAAATTAGTCAGATAAACTTAATTTGTACTAATATGAAAATGTTTAAAACTAAATTGCTGTAATTGAAATGTTTTACAAATTGAATTGATATTAATGCAATAGATTTAGGACTTTTTTGTGAACCAACTTGACACTAAGTGAGAGTTTTGACTTTCCGTTAATAAATGAACTTTGTATATCAATGCGCACTATTACACGACAGTCACTCAAAGGACTCGCAAGGAACATGGAGAGTAAGATAACATCTTCACTTGATACATAACAAACATGGATCTGCGATAGATCGAGCACTACACAACATTCGGGTCGGGGCCATTATTTTCTTGCGTGTTCACTTTTTTGGCCGCGATCAGCAGGCCGTGGGTCACTGTAAAGAAGAAGGTCAGCAGGCTAAGGCCGATGACGCCAACCATGGCGCGGACAGTGGTAACCGTGAACTTGCTGCGGCATGAGAGCAGGCCAAGCTTGATCTGGACGACGTCGACCATGGCCAGGAGCAGCAGCGAGCACCCAACCATGGTCCCATAGATTGACAAGTAGAACCCGACGATGCTCATCGATTTGCGGTGCGGGTTCTCCTTCTCCTTCTCTCCCTTGAATTTTTTATAGCGTTCTCTTTTTAGGGCATCCCGCTTCTCGGAGGTGTAGAGGAAGACCTTGACAGACTTGGCGAGGAAGCCGGCAAAGATGAAGCAGCTGAAGGAGGCGATCTCGAAGGCTACGAGCCGCCTGCGCAGATTGGCGCCTGGGTGGCAACTGGGGTCATCCGCAAGGCTCTGAACTTGGCCCGGCTGGGCGAAAGAGAGGCCGATGAAGACAGTGACGGTGAAGAGGGAATTGAGGCTCACGACGTCATCAAGCACCTTCTGGAAGTACTTCTCGTCCACTAGCTCTTCATCTTTGCGTCCGCTGTTCTTGCCGGGGGCAAGCAAGAGAAGAAGGAATAATTGCAGAGAATGAGCTCAGAGAGAGAGAGAGAGAGTTTTACCTGTATTCCATGAGTAAGAACTGGCTTGTTATCGGAAGATCCAATGACATTGCTGGTGCTTATAAGGAATTGATGATGATTGAGCAATGTTGACTTACTCGTTGACTTTGGTGAAGCAATGTCTTCTTCTTCTTTCTGATAAAGGTGCCCAAAATTGGCAAATTATAGAGCATTCAATATTCAGGTTGAGGCCGTAGATTTTGCTTGAGCTGGTTCAGGTCAAGTTTACTCAGTGATGAGATGAAATGGACTATTTGCGCTGTAAAAATCATGTAAATTGATGAGCCTTAACATATTTCTTAGACAATACATTCATTCTTTCTGATTTTTGAAAATGCAACTTCCCATAATCAAGTCTGATAAAGTCTAATACAATCACTAAGTACTTCCTTATCAGAAGAACTTTATGACATCAGTTACTAGATACTCTTAAACATCACGTGACGGTTTTCCACCGTTAATAGAAATTGGCAAGCTCAAAAAACGATAAAAAGAGAGAGAATAGAGTGGGGTCACACCAAATGATAATTACCTCCGAGTGAAATATACACGACAAATTTACGTTCCATTTGACAAGAGCTATTTTGACTGCATGAACATGTCTAACAACGAGGATGGACACACACAAGACTTTATTCGCGTTCGGTCATTGCATGGCCGAACACGCACAAAAATATTTGGAAAATGTACAAATTTGTGTAACCCTAATTTTTAAGAGATGTCTGAATCCGATTTAACACTCTTTGACTCAAAACCGACACCGTTTTGATTCTTTTTTATTAAAAAAACACTTCATAATTATGTTGATATAACATGAATGATTGCATGGTACAAATAACAGATAATTCAACATGAATTGCTTTGTATGCATTGATATCCCCATTCAATGATCAAGTTAAGCGATTTGAGTTGGGTTTGGACAAATTATGGGAAACAACATGGGTGGTATACTATAATTGGTTCACAAGATTAATATATTAAATGATGTGACAGATTATAAGTATGCATCAATAAGTGGATAATATTCAACAACAAATAAAAGTCCATCACATACTTAACATTTCTTAATTATGATATGAATAGTAGTGTGCATTTCGGGTTCAAATGAATCATTGCATTATGTGAACTCAGTGGACCATACACATGTATAAGATTTGTTTGATTTAGTGCTCTAAAATATGTTCTTCATACGGTTCGATTGCATGTAGTGAGGTCTCGTACATTTGGTTGATTTCGACTATTTTTTTTCTTTTGCCATAGTATGGTCTGTCAAATTATATGAAAATTAAATTTCCTGTATAACAGCATCTACATAAGGAAGAACATCGATGGTGTAGGATTTACATAGTTTTCTTTTGGCTTTGTAATTACGTGA
Source organism: Angophora floribunda (assembly GCA_014182895.1). Taxonomy (NCBI): domain Eukaryota; kingdom Viridiplantae; phylum Streptophyta; class Magnoliopsida; order Myrtales; family Myrtaceae; genus Angophora; species Angophora floribunda. The sequence continues at coordinate 21,294,237 of CM024708.1, read as the reverse complement.
TTTATTTAAAATACATTGATATATGCAGGGATTAATTCTATTCCCAGTCTAACTGCAAACTAGTACGTCAATCCCCAAATCTTGCAATTAGCTGGAGCTAAGAGAGAGTTCAAAGCTTATATTTTCACACGTAGGATTCATATAATTCGGACATACTTGTTTACATGAACTGCTAAATTAAGTAATTTGAGGAAGGCGTGGAGTCGGACATGGACATCATTTTCCTAAATTGCCCGTGGAGTCGCGTTTCATGGAAGGTGAAAGGTGATCCCGTCTGATGCTTGATGCACATGGGCTACGACGGGCTTATCTTCAATATAAATTCACGGACCATGTGGGGATAGGTATGTTAACTTAGAAGACTTTCGAAGTCAATAAAGAAATTAATTGAAAGAGATTCGGATCGCTGTTCCGTGTTCATATCATGAACTAAATTAGTTTCATGAGCTAACGTTTTCAAACAAAGCTTCACAAAAGACTATCATAATTAACTTGTTTCTGAATGGCATGTAATGCCCATGAATTAATGCTAGCCTATTCGTTGTCCAATCACACTGTAGTTTTTATTTCGTGAGTTCTAATGTGAATCTGATTATTTTTTTATCATGTGAGTATATAATTCATTAGATCAAATCTATCCAATTACTTTCGCACAAATAACTTATTCCTAGAGCGAACTACCTGGCCTTTGTCCGTTTCTCACTAGGCTTAGCTCCAATGCACCTGCAAAGCGGGGGCAAAATTTTGATGAATTTTCTTATGCATTGATTAATTGAAAAGGCTATAAAATAGTGGGCATGATTCTCGATGAAGATGCTTTCCTACTATATTTGCCTCATGTCCTTTACTAATCCGTATATTCCGCAAATGAGGAAGTCTAATGCCAATATAATAGTGTTTTGATGGGTTGTAAGTACGAATATAACCCATAATTGATTATATCTAATTAGATTTATATGGAGGTGATGTTTGTTACTTTAAACCACGAATTAAAGACATAATTGAAGGAGAGAATAGGTCATCACAAGAAGCGTCTAAGCTTTTTGAGTGCTACGGCAATGTCGACGCTGAGTGAAGATACAGATTTTATATCAATCTAACCAAGCAAGAACAACACCTAAGACAATAGCCCCATTTGGTTTAGCTTTGGAAATGGGTTTTGAGCCTTGAAAGGCCCTTAGAGAAAATACAAAGCGTTTGGCAAATATTTTTGACACCCCCTTGACCAAATGTTGAAAGCCCAATACAAATAGGGACCTACTTTGAGACTTTAGCATTTTGAAAATGCGAAGTCCACTATTCACCATTCACTATTCATCTTCTTTCCCATTCAACGTCTTCCTCGATTTGCCACCTAAGAGTGGGTCTTCTCTGGCGACCGCCATTGTCGCAGGGGGGTCGCACCTCCCCTTGACCACCGCCTAGGGTGGCACCATCTGTGACTCGGTGGCACCATCTGTGACTCAGGTGACACTACCTGAGTGCATGACCTTAAGCAGCGTCACTTGAGGTGGCCCATGACCCAGGCGGTGTCGCCTGAGGTGGCGCAACCCAGGCGTTGTCGCTTAGGTCGCGCAACCTCAGGCGAGGCTCCAGTGGCTAGATTTGGCCATTGCCAGCGGTTGTCTTGCACTAGATTCAATTTTCTGCTTAAAAAAAAAGCAAAAGCTTTTTATAAATATGGATTTTGAATCAAACGGGCCCAACAAGTACGAGGGAAAGAAGGGGAAAAAGCAAGGGGCGGGTACCTTGACTTAGAAGACTTTGAAATTCAACGGAGAGATAAATTGAAAAAAATTCAGATCGATGTTCAATGTTCACATCTTAAGCTATATTAGTTTTGTGAACTGACTTTTCTCACAGAGCCTCAAAAGAAGCTGTACCAAATATAAGTTATTTGATTCTGAATAGTGTTTAACGCCACTTGGGTTAACGGTAGCATATTCGATGTGTAATTACATAGTGCAATTTGTTTTGTGTGTGGAGTCGAACACGAATCTCGTTATTACTATTTTATATACTGTCACTTAGATCAAATCTATCCAATTACTTTTCCACAGATAATTGGTTCCTCTAGCGAAATGCATTGTTAATATAATTATTTATTAATAATTCTCGGCCATGCAAGTGAGCAAACTAGAGCTAACTACCCGGCCTTCGTCTGTTTCTGGCTAGCCTAGCTGCAATGCACGTGCACGTGCATAAATTTTCTTATACATTGACTCAAAAGGCTATTACATAAATTAGATTGAGGGTTCGAATCCCCACCTTCTCAAGAAGTTGGGTGGGGATGATTTAATTTCAGGTGTGGGTTTTGATTTTTACACCATGCAAGAAGACATGGCAAAAGTCTGAAAATAAGAGTTAGAATACGAATAAAGTAGAGACAATTAAAAAAAAGAAAATATGATGGCATGATGCTCAATGAAGATGCAACCCTATTATAATATACATAATATATATATATATATATATATATATGTATATATATATATATATGTATGTGTGTGTATGTATGTAATCTGCAAATGGATGGTGCCATTGAGAAAGCAAATCCCTTGAAAGTCAGTGCATTTATGCGTGTAGATCCTACATAGACCACACAAGCCAATGTCTCAATAGTAGAGGTGAGCACTTTCAGGTTTCGTACATGTTCCGCCTGGAAGTTAGAACATAACCGTTGAAACATATTTCTTCAATTTTTAGAACCTAGAACCTACATTACATATTTGGGAACTTGGAATCTACCATGTCATAAGTTTTTGAGTTGGTTCCAAGGTCTACTTAGGGTCCACTATAATATTAATTGAATGATCGCAATAAATTATTATCTTTAATGATTATCACTTATTGCTAACATTTTGACCATAACTTATATTTAGACATACAAAGAATATAAAATATTAACAAAGTAAAAATTTCAGTCATAAAATAGAAATTCAGACTAGTGATTCCATACATACTCATTATTTGATACCACAGAACATTGGAGAATCTCATGAAAACATAGATCAAGAAAAACACAAACTTATTCTAGGTTCAATTAGATTCCACTTACTTTGAACATAAAACATACTTGTTGAAATAAGTTTTTCAATTTTTGGAACTTAGAACCTAGGATCGAACAGGTTCCCATTGGTTTGGTTCCCCAGTTCCAAGTTCTACCTCGAAACCATACTCACCCCTACTCCGTAGAATTTGATATATAACTGTTGATGAAGTGGTTAAAGTTCAAAATTTGCCACACTTATACTCATTCTATGCTAAACCATACTCACCCCTAAATATATTTATGTTTTGCCAATTGACTCAATTCTATCAATTTCGATTGGAAATTACTAATGTAGATGTTAGTCATTTTACGTGGCATAATCGAAGTTGACATGATGAATTTTTAATAATTTTTTTTTAATTTTTAATTTTTTATCTTTACCTTTTTCTTTTTTTTCTAACCTTGGGTCAATGACCTTGTGGGCAAGGGATTAAAGAAAAAAATAGAAAGAAGAAAGAAAAGATGGAAAAGGAAAAAGAAATTAGCATAAAATAAAAAAATTCAAATTTTTTTATTAAAATTTGTCAACATTAGTATCAATCGTGCCACGCAAGATGATTGACGTCCATGTTAAAGATTTCCAACTAAAATTAGTTGGATGGAGTCAATTGGTAAAAAACTTTGCCAATACAACTTGTTGTAAGCCACAAATGATTGAAAGAGTTGATATCACAATAATTTATAAATTTGTTATTTAGTTTTTTGTAATTTAGAATAAATTGTTATTTTTACAGTAAATCAAAAACTATCACCTAATCATTTTTTATCAGTAAAATATGAAAATATTAATGATTCAATTGACAAAATTAAAAAAGTTTCTGAATTATCTTCATTTCCTAACATTAACTAAGAAAATTGGTTGTGGACCCTCTGTGTAGTAAGTACTCCTCTAGATGTCTCAACAAATAGGTTTGACCATTTTATCAAAGGTAAGAGTATTGTCTAGATACCAAAGGAAGTATCGCACAAAATAAATAATAAAAAATTTCACAAAATCTCACATGGTATCAAAGTTAAAGATCTTGAGTTCGAATTTTTCCAAACCCATTTGCTTCCCCAATTAAGTTTTCAAGCCTTAGTATAGGCAAAATACTAGACTTAACGTGAGGAGAAGTGTTATAATATTTAAATAATAAATTACACATTCATCTAACAGTTTAGAATTTTAAAATAATTACAAGTGGTCTTACAAAATCTCACCTATCTTATTCAAAGAAAATTAAAGTACCCATTTTTCTTGAAGATATTTTCTGGTGTATCTCAAGCCTTCAGATTACATGGATTCCACGTGAAGAGCTTGAATGCACTGGGCTCTTAATTTGTCTTTTTTCTCGAGGAAAGCTGGCATAGCATCTTTCTCCCTAACAGAACCACAGGTGTTGTGTGTGCGCGCTTGGGTGAGTCTGAAATGAAGGAGGAGGAGCTCCTATTGCCGCCACGCAGGCACGTCTTCCACATGGACTGCATCCGCAACTGGCTTCGTTCCAACTCCACCGGTCCCATCGGTCGCTGCACCGTCGTCCCCGTCGTCGTCCATCCGCATCTAGAGAAGCTGTAACAGCGTCAGCAAGAACACGACATCATCCCAATCCAAGGTTCGAGCTCGAGCGGGAACGCTCGTTTTGGGGAATCACGACCCATGACTGCGAATGTCCAAACGCTGGAGTCATTGCTGTATCGCATGCTGTCGTAGTTTGTAAAGATGGAAAAGTTTTGCTTTCTTTGTTCCCATTCGCCGGCTCACAATTTTCTCTTCTTTTCGGGGACAAACTTGAATGATCAGTCTCGAGTCTAAGCTAGTTCTTGCGAGGGAACTTCCAGACGCGAAGTGCGAGCAAAGGAACGAGCGGAAGTAAACCTCACATAGAATAACCAGAGTGATAAAAAGACCATATATCTACATATGGAAAGTTCCAACTCACGTACGATGGATATTCTTTGCCCAACAAGAAATAATCTTAAACAGAACCATACATGTCCCATTTGATATTTCATGCAAGAGAAACTGCAGTATAAAGAAGAGACGCTGCGAATGCCGAGACCAAAGTAACCTTGGTGGGCATCCTCCCCTTGTCGCTCCTTATAAACATTGCTTCGTAAATCGGCCAACCATTCATGACCCCGAAACTGGCCAACAAGATCTGCAACACCAACCCTTCCACGTCGCCACCGCCGCTCATCCTCACGACAGCCACCATCAGACCCTGCACGAGGGACGCCAAGTTGATGATCGCCGCCAGTGCCAGCAGCACGAACATCGGGGACATGGCTCCGAACTCGAAGACCCCCTGCTCGTACATCTTGCTCTGCTCATCGTCGAGGACCTTGCTCGTTACATTGAACGCGTGCGCAGTGACGCCTAGGGACTTGAGCGCGTACTCGATGGTGCCGAACGCAAAGCATGTCAGGCCGCGTATCAAGTACATCCGCTGGTCGTTCCACCACCGCCGGAGGGTCCCATTGTGGCCGGCTAGGACGAAGTCAGCCAGGTCTTGGGCGTAGCCTCCGAGGAAGAGGAAAATGTATAGGAGGAACCATGGTTCCGTGACCTGTGACAATGTTAATCGGTTCCATTGATAGTACTCGCCGGTACAAGATCATGAATTCAATGGATATGCTAACTGTCAACATTTTAATTAGTTTAAACCAATTTAGAAAGAGTCTACCATTGAACGCATGGTTGGACAATGACCATCTTTACGCATGAATATAAGTCATCAATGAACAGGCTCGGGCTAGACCCGACCGTTAAGACGAGCCTAATTTGTTGTCCAGATTTGTCCATTGTAAAGATTGTGTGTAAAAAATTAACGGATCGAGTTGGGCTCTTTAACTAAATAGCCCTGTTCAAGCCGCCTAACAGTGCCCTTCGGGCACATGCAGCCCTGCGGTATTGGACTTGACTTGAATTTGTAACATTCTTTGTATTATTATTATTTTTGCTACTTGAAAACCTAAGATCGAGCATTGTACCCATAATGTCAGGAAAGACATGATGTACAAGTACATACCTTGGGGAAGATGGAGAGTCCATTGATGAGAGCAATCTGAGGGAGGAAGGCGTAGATGGTGATGGGGACAGACCACATGGGCCAGAACGCGTAGTGCGCGTAAGAGAGGCCCATAAGGAGGCCCATGGACTGGATGCCGTACGTGACGGGGCTGAACTTGGAGAAGCCCACCTCGAGAAGCCCGATGGACCATCTCTTGATCTGGTTGAGGACGTCGATGAGGCAAATCGGGGTGTCCCCGAGGAACGCCGCCCTCTCAGGGTGGCAAAAGGCCGACCTCCACCCCTCGCATTGAAGCTTGTAGCCCGTGTAGAAGTCCTCCACAAGCGATCCGTATCTGAAGCCCACCTAAAAAATCACATCCCATTTTCAAAATGAAAGTAAATTAACCACGAAAGATGCTCTAAAGGGAGAAAGAAGAAAAAAAAGCTCGCTAGGGCATGAATGATATAGCCTCACCTTGTGGCCCCAGTTTGTATTGTGCTCATATTTGCATCCCGCCACCTTTTGTGCCAATGCCAACGTCCTTTCTGACCGAATAGGACCCTTCGGATAATGCTCGGGACTCAATTCCGGGATTTCCGGCGGCACGACAGCTGAAGGGGGGCCAAACAAGCTCCGCCGCCGGAAAAAGCACCCACTCCCGATGTAACACGGGCCGTTCTTCATTCCGGTTGGGTTGATGTGGTATGAGCGCTTGAAATCGCCACCGTATGTGTCGCCTTCATTGATCCCTTGGAAGCGTTGAGGGAACTGAACGTACCCGAGTGGGGAATGGTCTGTCGAGGGGTCGGCTAAGTAACACAATGCTCGGCGAGGTGTTTCGGGATCATTTGAGCACATGTCACAGTCCAAGGTCAGGATTATGGGAGCATTGGACATGACGGCCGACACGCGGAGCTTTCGTTCAAAGAATTTTTAGAAAGATTAGCCCCATAGCGATACAAAAAAGGAATACAATGGTTTCTTTCAGTTTTAAGAAGAAAATTTCCCTAGAAATATACTGAAAGAATCGAACTACTCGTTTAGATTGAGCGTTAGGATCCGATGGCGAGTTGCTAATGAAGTCTCATTTACGTGCACCAGAATTTGTTTATCTTTTTACTTTTGAAAATGTCAAATATGACTGAACTTAGATGCATACAAGCTTTCTAATAGTTTCTCGATTAATTATACATGTAATCTATGTGTATTTGGAGTTAAAGAAGTTGATTATGATTTCACGTGGGAGTCATAAAAAATGAAAAAAAAGTCATAATAAAGATTGAAATAACGAGCAAGTAAATTGAAGACAAGAGTTACCAGGGCATTGAGGGCACCGGCCTTAAAATGGTGGGGCACGTTCTTGCTCTTCTCTCTTGAGAGGTAGATGAGATTAGGCATCACATTTCCTGCGATGTCTTTGTCTCTGCTGTTGTCTAGCAAAACCTGCTCATAAATAAAATCCAATAATCAGTAACAAACATGTACAAAACCCAGAGTTATGTTATTAGAGTAAAAATCACAACAAAACCCATAGTTATGTACTGATGTCAATTGAGTTTTAAATTTAATTTGTCAATATAGTCATTCCCATTAATTTTAACCAAAAATCATTGATATGGACAATTTTGCAAATTTTGTAAAATTTTACTTATTTATTTATTTATTTTCTTTGTTTTTCATTTGCAAATGGCATCCACCCAATTGATTTAAGATTTTTTTCGAGAATTATCCCTATTGTCGAACATATGTATAAAAAAAACACGTAAAATATAAGAAAATATTGTAGAGACTTTATAGTTAATATGGTGGGCAGAACTAATTATGAAATTTTTGTACTTCTAAATATACAATGTTAGAAAACCCCCTTCTCCCCTCTCCAAAAAAAGAAAAGAAAAGAAAAGAAAACATATATATATATAGATAGATGGAGAGTGTCATAGCTTTAATGTTGCTCCTTAGATAATATAAGGATGATCTAGGGTTTGTAAGTGGAAAACCTCAATGACACCAGGATGATTTTGGCGGGTGAACTCATCCGTCCACTTGCTAAGAGCTTGACGCTCGCGATCTCCGATGATGTACTCTTCCCCCACTTTCCCTCTCTCTACCACGTGCTCGACCCGCACCTTCATGTTCTGGTACATTATCTACAAGAAAAGTGTTGAAAAATATGTTAATTATTGCATAATTTACTTTGCCTTAGTTGACTAATAGCTCTCTCTTTGGCAAAATTCGTTTGTCCTTCCCAGAAATAATTGAGGTGGATCATCCAAGTCAAAAGTACAATTATCTTGTGACGAAATAGAAGATGACCTAGTCTATGACTCGAAACAAACAAAGCTGTCCATTTTCATGTGCATAAATGTAATGATCAGATCTCGAAATAATTGACATTTGAGGCCCCTATTTTCCTAGGAGATTACTAGCGACAAATTTCCGGCGGCCTGAATACTTTGGTTATAATAATAAACGTTAGGTAAGTTTTCAATTTCTCGAAGAAACGTGATTCTACTTTGGTTATAATAATAAACATTAGGCAAATTTTCAATTTCTCAACGAAACGTGGTTAGAATCACGTTCAATAGTTAGTCAAGTTTTGGACTATGTGTGCTTTGGACACTCATACGTATTTTTTGTCCCTTAAGATTGTTTGTGAGTGACTTTATCTTGAAAGCGACACGGTAATGAGTCGTAGTCAATCATGACACACTGAGAATTGCCAGGAAAATAGAATCTATAAGCTGGCAATACAGAAATTACGCTTAGAGCCACCGATTTGGTGAGGGGATCAGGGCAATGGTGTTAGCAATGGTCGAGGGTAGGAGGCGACACTGAGTTCGTGGACTAGTTTAGTATTAAACCAAGATATCTCGAGTTTGATATTCCCATAAAATAATGATGTGGATTAGTTTCTTATAATTTAGTTTATTATAAACCTGTGGGAGTATTCTTTATTTGTTAAGCTTAAAAAATATGTTGGATACATAGTGTCTCATGATCGAGGATACTAGGTTGACATGTCGGTTATGACACACTATGCATAAGCATAGGTCAACTTAACAAGAGGGTTTTAAGGTCATCTCATATGCAAAAGACTACTAAATTTACCTACCCGGCAATAGCCTGATTCCAAAGGATGAGATAGGGAGTCTACCTGCTCCTAGAGGTCTCCCAAATTTCTAGGTGTAACTTTTTCTTCCTTGTCTAGAAGGGAATAATTTCGAATTTACGTCTCAAAATTCAGATAAAGTAGTTTTGGGAATTACTTAGATCCAAAAGTAAAGAAAAAACACAAAATATAAATTACAAGGCACATGTTGAATGCCACTGTTACTCATGAAATAAAGGAAAAGTGCTGTAGACCATTTTTTTTTCCGAAGCTGTAGACCATTAACATGAGCTAAAATTCATATATGTAGCCCTACCACGAGGATCGTTATATCATCGGTGGGGCGAAGTTAATTCAAGAAGGATCTAGAGTCCGGAGAGTATTATACGGGCAATATTAGAAAATTAGTAGAAGAACAATACCTTATCATTGGAAGATCCAAAACGCAAACCGGGTTCAATCTCATCAACTCTGGGAGTAGAATCATATTCAACTTAAGGTTTAATTTATTTAAATATTGGGCTAATCAAGTATAATAATTGGCACTTGACCGTCAAATTCCAATGGCACAATTAGAGTATCCATGCGTGTCTCTATGTACAATTCACATGATTTAGTCAGCCCTTAAGACACAACCTACGATGGTCAAGCAATTCCTTAACCATGCTGTGCCCAACGACAAGGCTAAGGCTCCGTAGAGCTTAGAGCACCAAAGTCACGTCCACTTTCGAGTTAAATGGGTCGTGTTGGTGATTACTCAAAACACACGTTCAAACATACTTAAAATAAAATCAATAGAATAGTCAAGTGCCGGTAAATGATTACTACATATCTACCAAGAAAAAATCATGTTCTGAAATTTGCAAAATTTTCTTAATTAGTTGTTACAACAAAAATATCTTTATTTATAAAAGTAGATCAGTTGATCCTCTCGATTAATTAAACATGAGATGTTATATACGTGTACTCAAGGATTAATAGTGAAAACAAGATGCGGCCAAAGAGTTAATTCAGATGATTTTAACCTTCTGTTTTGGTAATCTTGTAAACATTACTAGTGAAAAAAGATTTGAAATGACTAGTCAAATTTCAGCTGGCGCTTGGTCAAGTTCTCTTGGGAAAATAGCATCCTTTCAGCCAGACAAGAAGCGAAAAACAAAATTGAAAATAGCATCCGACGCGTATGATGCTCGAAAGCGGTACGCGAATTAAGGGAGCAAACAGAGATCGTCGTACCTTAATCTTATCAATTTCAGTGCCGCCGCAATGATTGGACGCAAAGTAAGCCTCCGGGCTGCGCTCCATCAGATTCCTCTCCCTGCAAAACGGCAGCCAGTGGCCGGCGAAACTCGCCGCCTCCATGAACGCGAACAGCGTCAGCTCCGACCCACCGTCGTCCGAGACGTACACCGATAGCTTCTCCGTCGGGTACTCGTACGCCATCACCGACAGTGCCGTGTTCACCGCCCCCATTGGCGGCTCCTTGAAGGGGTCCGCCGTGCAAATGAACACGTCCAACGCTGGGAAGCCCCCGGCCCCTCCCACCACCTCCTCGAGGTTCTCTGGGAACTCCTCGTTGCGGATCGGGTACAGCCGGAAGGACTGGGTGGTGCTCCACATGAAGGCGAGGACTGCATCGGCGAGCAGTAAGAGGAGGGCGGCAACAGCGCTGGCTGCGGTGGCGGGGCGGAGGAGAGTTTTCACGTGGTGATAGAATAGGGCTGGGAGAGCACAAGCGTAAGCAAGGGCGAACGCGCGGCTGAGGAAGGCACGGCGCAGGAGCTTGCTGGAGTTGAGAGGAGGGTGGTTGGCGGCGGCGGCTGAGGCCATGCTTCTTCCTGGAGCCACCATCCTTTCTAATGAAAAAGCATTAAGTTCCCCAATTTAACGATGACAAGTGAAGGGGTCGGAGGTTTTCCAAAAAAAAAAAAAAAAAAAAAATTTCTTCTAATGACAATTTTAACAAGTGCCCGACAATTTCAACTCCAACTTCTAAGTGTCCTTTTGACTGTCATTAAATAATTTGGTGTGATTTTTCCTAGGAAATAGATGTGCTCCCTGTGTCCCTCGGCCCAGCCTCTCTCCTCTATCTTCACCAAAGCTGGAGCCACTATCATCTCATCTCGTCATCCATATCGACGACCGCATCACATCCTTTGCCCTGTCTCTTCAGAGAGATAGAGGGAGGTGGTAAACATGCCGAGAAGTAATTGAATGATAATTTTTAATTTATTATGAAAATAATAATTCTCATGATCGGATGCTGATTTGAGAATAACAGTATGCTTTGAATAATAAAAATTTAAATAATAAATAAATATAAATTGTTACGTTCCTTTAAGAATTTATATTTCACAAAAAATTATTATTCTCATAATAATTCAGATATTATTATGCTAGCAAAATCCAAAATTATTTCCCATGAAAATTTGTGCCTTTTACACGAGTCATTTGAAAGTTTGTGCCCCTTTGTCTTCGGTAGATGAGGTGTTTTTTCTTTTAACCTTCTTTTTTTAGTTTTTCATTAGATAAAGTGAGTCACGTATCAGATGCACATGAGGTAAGCTCACTTGCATTGTGACCGATTTCTTGATTTTGCTCATAATATTAATGGATAACGATAGAAAGTAGAAAAATCCAAAAAGGGATGGAGCCATATTGGTTGGAAAATCACAGCTAGTACGGCCACTTTGAATCCTTGATAAGAGCCGCCCTTTTTTTTCTCCCTTTAGAAAGCCTCACCAGAGACTCGCTGAGTGGACTCGGTATTCATCTGTAGAGGCACTAATGTCCGTCTGCCCTTGCTCCCCCTTTTCTATCTTCTCGAGTTCGGCGATTTTTACACGTCACACTGATCAGGAGGTTGTTTTAACACAATAAATGCAAACGCTATCTTGTGCCACCCCATCATCTAATCTAATGGCTCCGTTTCAGCAATTGAAACTAATATAACCAGCTTATCTTCATTTCCTCTCAATGTCTCAACAAATAATTTCGACCATTTTATCTAAAGTTGAGATTTCTTGAAGCACAAAAAAGAGCGTGGGATGGATGATCTTATTCAAAGGAAATTAAAGTATACAATTTTCTTGAAAATATTTCTTGATGCATCATAGCTGTTAAAATATTTAAATAATAAATGCACTTTCATTTAATAATTTAAACTTTTAAAATAATTAGCAGTGGTCTCACTAAAATCTCACATGATATCAAAGCTAGAGGTCTTGAATTCAAATTTTATCAGGCCCCGTTGCTTCTCTAGTTAATTCCCATGCTTACTACTAGACAAAAGACGAGACTAAACGTGACGATGAGTGTTGGAATATTTAAATAATAAATCACACATTTATTCAAAAGCTTAGGCTTTCAAAACAGTCAACTATGGTCCAACAAAATTTAACATAGTATCAGGATTAGAAGTTCTGAGTTCAAATCTTTCTAAACCCCTTTTGCCTCTCCAGTTAAGTTTTCACGTCTTAGTACTGGGCAAAAATATCAGAATAAATGTGATGAAGAGTGTTAAAATATTTAAATAATAAACCACGTGAGGAGTGTTAAACTTTATCTAATAATTTAAGCTTTTAAAATAGTTAACCGTGATCTTTCAAAATTTTATACTAGCATTTAAATCATGCGGATTCCAAGTGAGACACACCATCATTAAGAGATTGAATACACCGGACATTTTATCTTTTTCTCGAGGAAAGCTGGCATGGCATCATCTATCTCTTTAATCCCGAATGGAACGCCAGGCTTTGCGGGTGCCTGGGAGAGCTCGAGATGAAAGAGGAATTGCTCCTATGGCCGGCATGCACCCACCACTGGCTCCGTTCCAAACTCCCCTCGCCCTATCTGTCGGCCGCACTATCGTCCCCGTCGTCGTCCACACGCATCTAGAGCAACTATAACAGCGTCAACAAGAACACGACGTCATACCAATCCAAGGTTCGAGCTCGAGCGGGAACGCTTGTTTTGGGGAATCACGACCCGTGATTGCGAGGGAACTTCCAGACGCAAAGTGCGAGCAAGGAACGAATAGAAGCAAACCTCACATACAATAACCAGAGTAATAAAAAAGTCCATGTATCTCGATATGGAAAAAGTACCGACTTAGGTATCTACGATGGATATACTTTGCCCAACAAGAAATGATCTTAAACAGAACCATACATGTCCCGTTAATCTTTCATGCGAGAGAAACTGCAGTATAAAGAAGCGACGCCACGAATGCCGAGACCAAAGTAACCTGGGTGGGCATCCTCCCCTTGTCGCTCCTCAGAAACATTGCTTCGTAAATCGGCCAACCATTCACGACTCCGAAACCGGCCAACAAGATCTGCAACACCAACCCTTCCGCGTCCCCACCGCCGCTCATCCTCGCGACAGCCACCATCAGACCCTTCATGAGGGACGCCAAGTTGACGATCGCCGCCAGTGCCAGCAGCACGAACATCGGCGACACGGCCCCGAACTCGAAAACCCCTTGCTCATACCTCTTGCTCTGCTCGTCGTCAAGGACCTTGCTCGTGACATTGAACCCGTGCGTGGCGACGCCTAGGGACTTGAGCGTGTACTCGATGGCCCCAAACACAAAGCACGTCGAGCCGCGTATCAGGTACATCCGCTGGTCGTTCCACCACCGCCGCAGGGTCCCATTGTGGCCAGCTAGGACGAATTCGACTAGGTCTTGGGCGTAGGCTCCGAGGAAGAGGAAAATGTATAGGAGGAACCATGGTTCTGAGACCTGCGACAATATTAATCGGTTCCATTGATAGTCCCCGCCAGAACAATATTATCAATTCAATGGAAATGCTAATTGTTAAAATTTTAATGCAATTAATTTTAACTAATTCAAGAAAAGTCTAATCATTGAACGCATGGTGCGGCACTGACCATCTCTATGCATTGGATAGAAGTCATCAATGGATGAGCTTGGGCTGGACTCGACCCAACCCTTAAAACAAGCCTAATTTGTTGTCGAGATTTGTCCATCATGAAAACTTTCCGTTCAAATTTAACCAATTGAACTGGACTCTATAAATAAAAAGCCTTGTCCACGCTGCAGCAGTGCCGTATCGGACTCGACTTGAATTTGTAATATTCTTTGTTTTTTTTTTTTTTTACTTGAAACCCAAGATCTAGTATTGCAAACATTATGTCAGGAAAGACATGATGTATAAGTACATACCTTGGGGAAGATGGAGAGTCCATTGATGAGAGCAATCTGAGGGAGGAAGGCATAGATGGTGATGGGGACGCACCACATGGGCCAGAACGAGTAGTGCGTGTAAGTGAGGCCCATGAGGAGGCCCATGGACCGGACGCCGTACGTGACCGGACTGAACTTGGAAAAGGCCACCTCGAGAAACCCGATGGACCATCTCTTGGTCTGGTTGAGGACGTCGATGAGGCAAATCGGGGTGTCCCCGAGGAACGCCGCCCTCTCGGGGTGGCAAAAAGCCGATCTCCACCCCTCGCATTGAAGCTTGTAGCTCGTGTAGAAGTCCTCCACAAGCGATCCATATCTGAAGCCCACCTAAATAATCACATCCAATTTTCAAAACGAAAGTAATTAACCACTAAAGATGCTCTAAAGGGAGAAAGAAGAAAAAAAGGTTGCTAGGGCATGAATGATATAGCCTCACCTTGTGGCCCCAGTTTGTATTGTGCTCATACTTGCATCCCGCCACCTTTTGTGCCAATGCCAATGTCCTTTCCGACCAAATCGAACCCTTTGGATTGTGCTCGGGACTCAATTCTGGGATCTCCAGAGGTATGATAGCTGAAGGAGCACCAAACAAGCTCCGCCGCCGGAAAAAGCACCCAGTCCCGACATAAGTCGGGCCATTCTTTATTCCGATCGGGTTGATTTGGAACGGGTGCTTGAAATCACCACTGTATATGTCACCTTCATTCATCCCTTGGAAGAGTTGAGGGAATTGAACATACCCAAGTTGGGACTGGTCCGTCGAGGGGTCGGCTAAGTAACACAGCGCTCGCCGAGGTGTTTCGGGATCGTTCGAGCACATGTCACAGTCCAAGGTCAAGATTACGGGGGCATTGGTCATGACGGCTGAGACGCGGAGCTTTCATTCAAAGAATTATTAGAGAAATTAGCCCTATAGTGATACGAAGAAGGAAACCGATGGTATTTTTTAGTTTCAAGAAGAAATTTTACCTAGAAATACTCTGAATAATTCGGACGGCTGCAAGTTGCTAATGAAGACAAGAATTTAAATAACGAGCAAATAAATAGAAGACAAGAATTACCAGGGCATTAAGGGCACCGGCCTTGAAATGGTGGGGCACGTTCTTGCTCTTTTCTCTTGAGAGGTAGATGAGATTGGGCATCACATTTCCTGCCATGTCTTTGTATCTGCTGCCGTCTAGCAAAACCTGCTCATAAATAACATCCTTTGTTAGTGACAAACATAAGCCCCATGTGGACTCAACATGTACAAAACCCAAAGTTATGTTGTTAGAGGGAAAATTACTATAAAAAAAAGTCATAAATCTATTGTACATATGTCAATTTAGTCCTAAACCTTTGGGTAATTTGTCAATATTGTCCTTTTGATTAATTTTGGCCAAAAATTACCAACATAGATAATTTCTCAATTTTTTTTTTTTTTAAAATTGTTTTTATTTTTCTTTTCTTTAGTTTTCATTATCACTAGCGGGGCAAGGACTAAAAATCTCCCTGGACCACAATATAAAGAAAATAAAAGAATAAAATATTTTGTAAAAATTGCAAAAATTGTACACATCAACGCAAGTCGTGTCATATAAGACAATTGATATCCAAGTTAGCGATTAGGCTAGAATGACTATATTAGAAAATCATCAAAAAGTTTGGGATTAAATCGATCAAATTAAATGGTCTAACATTGAATCGGCATCTGCATAATTGGTATAAGACTTTTTTGGTAATTATCCCCATTACCAAATAAATGCATCCAAAAATAATACTTAAACATAGTGTTGACACCCAAAATTATCCCTACCATCACGTGCTAGCCACAAGGCTAATAATAGCAACGATCTAGCCCACATTGGTCAAGAATTGACCAAAATTTCAAAGACTTTTGGGTTGGGTGTCGATGGGCCTTCAAGTGGATATGCGTGATTTGAAGGGTATGTAGTTGATTGCTACGTGTCCAGATTTGGTAATGCCATTGGAGGTAAAGAATTCAAGCAAGAATTTGAGCAGGAATGTTGGTGAATAGAAGCGCACGTAAAATTATTGGAGCAGTTATTGCTTGCCAGACAAGTCATGTAGGCATTGTCTACAAGCTAGGAAATGGTCAAATGCGGATAAGGTAGTTAAGGAAGAAGCTAAGGATGTGAGAAGCGACTTTTAAGGAAAGCGGTTAACAAGTGACCTTATAAATACTGCAAGCCATTCAATAGAGAACCCCTGAACAACACAACAATTTTTTTTACTTTTATCTTCATTTATCACACTTTAGCTATAGTTTCCAGATTCACATTGTTGATTAAATTCTAGCATGTTTCTACCTCCAATTCAACATTGTCAATTAGATTTCGGTGATGTACCACAAACTTAGCATCGACGATTAGATTCCGGCATTGTATTTTTTATCTAGAGATACTGCTGTTGATTAAATTCCAGCATTACACTTGAAAAACTATATCATTAATTAAATTCCGACATAATTTGGGTTCAAAGTTCTAAGTTATAACAAGCTATGTATAGGTTGTGTTGTTGATTAGATTCTAGCATAATTTATTCTTAGAAGTCGTTAATCATCAAGTCATCTTTAGTATTCACAATAGGCTATGAATAAATTGTGTCGTCAATTAAATTCCAGCATAGTTTGTTTCAAAAGTTGTGGATCATTGAGCTATCTTTAGTAGTAATCGTTAGGATTGTAAATTATAGATTGGAAATAATATTTGCATTTGTATTTGACATATTTTGTCCAGATTCAGTACAGAATATGGATTTTCTTTAATAAAACCGAAACACAAAGTTCGGTGAAAGGTTTTTCATTGCGGGAACCAAATCTGACGAAATACGTAGTTATCTAAAACACGATTGTCAATCTGGTATTATGAAATTCGTATATTTCTAGACATGCGATGTTAGCAAATTCAAAAAAGAGAGAAAAAGAAAAGAACACACATATATATATATATATATAGCTTTAATGTTGCTCCTTATGAAGATCATCTAGGGTTTGCAAGTTGAATACCTCAATGATTGCAGGGTGATTTTGGCGGGTGAACTCATCCGTCCACTTGCCGAGAGCTTGACGCTCGCGATCTCCAATGATGTACTCGTCCCCAACTTTCCCTCTCTCCACCACGTGCTCAACCCGCATCTTCATGCTCTCGTACATCATCTGCGACGATTAGCATTTGTCAATTATTGCATAATTGTACTTTGCATGAAGTTAGTGAACTAATTGCTATTGCAACCTGTAATTGTGACAAGAAAAGTGCTAAAAGAAATATTCAATCCATTCATTCAATTCATATCCATTTTTTTTTGTAATTCGTATCCATTTAGTTTCATCTCTTCTTGGCAGAAATCATTGGTCCTTACTAGAAATAGTTGATACGATTCATCCAAGTCAAAGGTACAATTATCTTGTAATGAAGATGATGATGACCTGATCCATGACTCAAAACAAACCAAACTATGAATTTTCATGGGCATAAATGTAAAATTTGAATATTGAAATAATTGAGATTCGAGGTCCTATTTTTTTGGGAGATTGCTAGTTACAAATTTCTAGCAGCTATGAATACTTTGATTACGATATTAAACATTGGTGAAGCTTTCAATTACTCAAAGAAACATGAATAGAAATCATGTCCAATAATTAATCTGGTAGTGGACTACATGCATATCCGATATTCATTCATGTTGTTGTCCTTTAAGGCTGTAAGCAAGTGACTTAGTCTTGAAAGCGCCATGGTAATGAGTCAATGTCGATCGTGACCCACTGAGGATTGGAGGAAAATAGAATCTTTAAGCGGGCAATACAGAAGCTATACTTAGAGCCATGGATTTGATGAGAGGACCACAGTGATGGTGTTATACTATGTGCATATCCGATACTCATTCATGTTGTTGTCCCTTAAGGCTGTAAGCAAGTGACTTAGTCTTGAAAGCACCATGGTAATGAGTCAATGTCGATTGTGACCCACTGAGGGTTGGAGGAAAATAGAATCTTTTAAGCGGGCAATACAGAAGTTATACTTAGAGCCATGGATTTGATGAGAGGACCACAGTGATGGTGTTAGCAATAGTTAAGGGTAGGAGGGTCAAAGGTGATGATGGAGGTGGCGACGCTGAGTTCATGTCACGGTGGAGGCAAAAATCCTAGTGAGAGAGAGACCTGTCCATATGATTACGCAAGCCACTAATCAAGTAATTACCAATTGAATTCGTCCAAGATGTTTGGCTCAATCCATTAGAATAATCCAAACATCTCTCTCTCTCTCTCTCTCTCTCTCTCTCTCTCTCTCTCCCTCTCCCTCCCAGAATAATGATGATCGAGAACTCTGATGTTCATCCTGACGATATGATGCCATGCCACCTGCCGGTCTTCTTTTGTTCTTTCTGACTGTTAGCAGCCCTTGGCCCTTGATTTTGTGAGCTCTTGGAATTTCCCTCGCAGTGCGCACCCACCCCATGAATCGGATTCTAAATCACATTTTATAATAAGATATTAAACCTAGAACTCGATGTTCTTATAAAATTATCGTGAGGATTAGTTTTCTTTGTAAATTTTTTCGCTCACACGTGTTAGGTCTACAGCTTTAGCCTGTCACTCGCATGTACTTCCCATACGTTGTGTGGAATTGTGAATAATTGTGCGTATGCTCTTTATTTGCTAAGCTAAAAAAAACACATTTGAGTTAAGGAAAAACACAAAATATAAATCACAAGGCGCATGCTAAATGCCATTGTTACTCATTAAAATGAGTAAAAGGGTGCAGATCATTAACATGAGCTAAAATTCATATACGTAACATGGTGGGGGCGAAGTTTATTTTACGAAGGATTTAAAGTCTGGAGAGTATAATCCGGGCAATGTTAGGATGATACCTTATCATTGGAAGATCCAAAATGTAGACTAAGTACAATCTCATCGATTCAAGTAGTAGAATCAAATTCCACTTTAAAGTTAAATTATTTAAATTATGAGCCAATAAAATATATTAATTTGGCACTTGACCATCAAATTCCAAAGGCACAATTACACTATCGGTGCATGTCTTTATGTGCAACTCACGTGATTTAGTCAATCCCTAGGTTACTGGAATGGATACAAGTTACCCTACTCCGTTTAAGTCAAAGGATGAAGCCAAAGACACAACGTACCATGGCCACCCAAATCCTTATCCGTTAATGGCCACCCAATTCCTTAACCATGTTGTGCGCAACAACAAGGCTAAGTTATGTGGAGCTTAGAATACCAAGGTCACCACCACTTTCAAGTCAATTGAATCATTTTTTTTTATCGAGTCATGTTGACGAATATTCAAAACACTCGTTCAGCATATCTAAAATAAAGTAAATATAATATTCGAAGTGCCAATAAATGATTACTAAATTTGGTCACGAAGATCTTTTTTTATTTTAATATTCAGGATCTGGCCAGGCACAACCTTATGGGTGCTCACGGCCTTGAGGGCCCGACAGACCGACGACGACCACCTACTATACTTGGAGGGGAGCTAGCCCAGGAACTCACCACCAGGGCTCCTCACTTAAGACGCTAGCGACCAGAGATTCGAACTCTTTCCCTCGGCGATGAGGTAGTAAAGTGCAAACCAGCATGGCCACCCACCGGTGGGTGGTCAAGAAGTTCGTGTTTTGAAATTTGCAAAATTTTCTTAACTAGTTGTTTAACAAGATCTTTATAAGGATAGATAAATTGATCTTGTCGACTAATTAAACATGAAATGTTACGTGTACACAATGATTAATAGTGAAAATAAGATGCGGCTAAACAGTTAATCCAGATGATTCTAACCTTCTGTTTTGGTAATCTTGTGAACATTAGAAGTGAAAGATTTGAATTAATTTATCAAAATTTCTGCCGGCGCTTGGTCAATTTCTCAAGGGAAAAACAGCATCCGTCCAGCCAGAAAAGAAACAAAACACAAAACTGAAAATAGAATCGGTCGCGTATATGATTCTTAAGGAGCTAACAAAGATCATCGTACCTTAATCTTATCAATTTCAGCGCCGCCACAATGATTGGACGCAAAGTAAGCCTCCGGGCTTCGCTCCTTCACATTCCTCTCCCTGCAAAACGGCAGCCAGTGGCCGGCGAACCTCGCTGCCTCCATGAACGCGAAAAGCGTTAGCTCCGACCCACCATCGTCCGAGACGTACACCGATAGCTTCTCTGCTGGGTACTCGTACGCCATCACTGACAGTGCCGTGTTCACCACCCCCATCGGCGGCTCCTTGTAGGGATCCGCTGTGCATATGAACACGTCCAACGCCGGGAAGCCCCTGGTCCCTCCCACCGCCTTCTCGAGGTTCTCTGGGAACTCCTCGTTGGGGGTCGGGTACATCCGGAAGGACTGGGCGGTGCTCCACATGAAGGCAAGGACTGCGTCGGCGAGCAGTAAGAGGAGGGCGGCAACAGCGTTGGCTGCAGTGGCGGGGCGGAGGAGAGTTTTCACGTGGTGATAGAATAGGGCTGAGATGGCACAAGCGTAAGTGAGGGCAAACGCGCGGTTGAGGACAGCACGTCGTCGCAGCAGCTTGCGGGAGGTAAGAGGAGGGTGGTTGGCGGTGGCGGGAGCCATGCTTCTTCTTGGAGCCGCCATCCTTTCTAATGAAGAAGCAATAAGTTGGGGTGTTATCGAACTGGGGAGACGTCGAAGATGGCAATGGCATGGTATATATATATATATATATATATGATGTCTTTGTTCTAGCACATTAGTGAATTCATAACGTATTGCCTTAGATAAGAAAATATGACAATTTTTACCTGCTAAATGAACCATAAAAAAACTTAATTTATGTTGACAAGTGAAAGGGTCCAGGGTTTAAAAAAAAAAAAAGAGCAACTTTTATTTGAAAGACAATTTTAGCAAGTGCGGGACAATCTCAACTCCAACTTGTAAGAGTATTTTTGACCAAAGTTAAATATTCCATTTTTTTTTGAAAATATTTTGTTTGAAAAGGCTAATTAATTTCGTTTGAAAAGGCTAATTAATTTCATTACGTGCAAAATGATATGGTTGTTAAGATACACGCGTGAGTAGTCTCACATCGAAAAATTGATGTAGTGTG
The DNA here is from genome assembly GCA_014182895.1 of Angophora floribunda. NCBI lineage: Eukaryota > Viridiplantae > Streptophyta > Magnoliopsida > Myrtales > Myrtaceae > Angophora > Angophora floribunda. The sequence goes on along the minus strand of CM024708.1, from coordinate 21,272,788 downwards.
GAGTAATTAATATATATTAGTTAATCAATAACTCACTAACTTAAACTTTTGAGTTAAGTGGGTCCAATTGGATATATTGACGAGCTCGGACTTAGGCTTTCCCTTTAGAGATCTCCCCAAGTAAAGGTATCGAACTTTTGATGTGCACTCCCAACAACTAGTATCAAAGCCAATGGTTACAGTTTCCAGATAGGTGGGCGTTGCGGGGTAACGACGTGGGCTCATGAGGATGATGTTAGGCCCTGATTTAAGGAGAAGTGGACTTAACACTGGAGCTCACATGTGAATGGGAGATTGTTAAGATACACATGTGAGTTGTCTTAAAGTAGTAGTCTCACATTGGAGAATTTGGATAATTAATGTAATGTGGAGTAGTTAATATATACTAGTTGGCCCATAACTCACTAGCTTAAACTTTTGAGTTAAGGTGGGTCCAATTGGATATAATTGACGGACTCAGACTTAGGCTTTCCCTTTGGAGATCTCCTCTGGTAACAGTATTAGATTTCTGGTGCGCACTCCCAACAATGGTGATTTACGGGTGACTTTTTCTAGGAAAAAGACGTGCTCTTTGTGGTCCTTGGCCTAGCCTCTCTCCTCTGTCTTCGCCAAAGCTAGACAAATACTGCGACCGCCATGCCACCGTCCCCACCACCACCAAGCCACCGCCATCTCATCTCATCATCCATATCGACTTGCTTCTCCCCGTTGCTATCATGGCCCAGAGAGAGAGAGAGAGAGAGAGAGAGAGAGAGAGAGAGTACGTGACGGTGCTAAAAGTTTATTCCCACATGAAATTCTGTACCTTTCTTGTGCCACTTGAAAGTTGGGGTCAAAATTATCCTCCTTATTAAAGGTTGATGTCATATTTTTTTCAAGAAAAAAATTCCAAAAAACCGAGAGACGGAGTTAGGGATGGGAACTGGACATGCTTGGGATACCTCTGTCCCGTGATCGATTCTAATTTGTCTCAAACGTTACCAAACTACTCTCAAATAATTTCTAAAGGGAACACAATTCCCAAATTGATGTAACGCAAAAGAATATGATATTTTACGAATATACATAATCATTTGATTTAGAATATCCAATCACTATTTAATCCCCGGGGCATGGGCTCCTCAGAAGCCCGATTTAACCCTACTAATTACCATCCCCACTACAAATCAATTGGACCTAGTTAGAAAATTTTACATTTTATTTTATAGTGAATCTAAAATTTTACTTTATCTCTTTACCTGATATTCAACATTTGCAAAGTGGTGTATACTCAATGTCAAGTATCTGAAACCTTTAAGAGCATTTTTGTTGTCTTCGCAAAAAAAATTCCCCTAACAAAAAATCATGGCACGCCCCCAAAAGATTGGCCATGCGAGGGATTGTGGGCCCTCACCATGGCCGGCGAGGCTATCGTAGCTTTCACTACTAGTTGGTGAGAGCTCAGGTGAGAACAACAATGCCCACTTGTTGGCCAAAGCGAGGGGCCACATTTGGCGAGGGTTAAGCAAGGCCGCAACATCCAAATTCGATGAGGCCGTTGCAACCCTCACAGAAAGTCAAAATAGGTTGGCCAATGACCTTGCCAGCCCTCAAGCCACAAAAATAAATAAATAAATAAATAAAGTGTCAATGTCAATGCTAGCTATGTCATACAAGATGGTTGGTGCTCATATTAGCAATTTCAGACCTAAATTAACTAAATAGACTCAATTGATAAAATGTGAAAATATTTAAGAATAAATTGACACAATTGAAAAGTTTAAGGCTGAATTGGCACGAGCATAATAAATTTAGAACTTTTATGATGATTTTTCCTTGGTGTGTCCAAAGGGCATATGATGGTTAAGAGCACAACTTCGACAAAATTGCCATTCCAAAACTTAAACCTTCATGTTGCCTTTGCTGACCCTTTATAATGCCATTGACAGTCCCTGGGAATCCTAGGGCCATGAGGATGGGGCTGTAAGCTTTTGCGGGCGAAGTAAGGGTGGCAGTGCTGCCCCCTTAGCTCGAACCCCCTTCGGTAGGAGAGGTTTTTTTCATTAGATTAAGTGGGTCTCATGCATCAGGTAAATGTGAGTTAGGCAAATATGTATTGTGACATTTTTGATGATTTTTGCTCATGAGACTGATGGATAACTCTAGATCATAGAAGAATCAAAACAGGGACGGAGCCATATTTGGGGAAGAATCATAGCCGCTATGACTGCTTTGAATCTTTGATAAGAGCTGCTTTTTGTTCTCCCTCTAAAAAGCCTTACCGGATACTCATTGTGAATGCAATCATGCGTCATCTGTAGAGGCATTCATGTCCGGTTGCTCTTGCACCATCGAATATATCTTTTTGAGTTTCCTTGGTTTTTAGACGTCACGTCATTAGTTGACGTTATTTTAACACAACCAATGCAAACACTATCCAAAAATTCTGTAACCTGTTCAATCACGGAGTTATTATTAGGCATTGCGCACGACATCATCTAATGTAATGACTTTCTCCATTTGAGTAATTGAAATTAATAATGAACTTATCTTTGTTTCCTCTCGAAGGAAATAAATTCCATATTCCCACACATGAGAAACATGCCCAAAAAATTCTTAAATCACTTATCGAAATGAGTATATTATGCTTTGGAACATGCCTTATTTTTACATATTAAATGCCTTGATTGTAGGCTCGTGAGAAAGAGTTCTTCTCCTGTCTTTTTGTTATTTTTACAGATTAAATGAGATTGGGCACCACATTTCCCGTCATGTCTCTATCTCTGCTGCTGTCTAGCAAAACCTGCTCATAAATTACATCCTTTATTAGTGACAAACATTCTTCCGATGTGAACTCAACGTGTACAAAACCCCGAGTTATGTTGTTGGAGTGAAATTTAAAAAAAAAATCATAAATTTATTATATTGATGTCAATTCTATCTTAAATCTTTGACAATTTATTAATTTAGTCATTCCAGTTAATTATAACCAAGAATTGCTAAGTTGGACAATTTTCCAAAATATTTAAAAACTTATTTATTTGCTTATTTATTCATTTTTCTTTTCTTTGTTGTTTATTTGCAAATGGCATCGACACCATTGGTATAAGACTTTATATTTTTCCTTGGATTCCATAGATATTCAAAACGCAATTGGCTCAATCTGGTATTATGAAATTCTTATATTCTAGATATACGGTATTAGAAAAACCCAAAATAAGAAGAAAAAGAAGAAGAAAGAACACATATATTGATCGAGAATATCATAGCATTAATGTTGCTCTTTAGGTATATAAAGACGATTTAGGGTTTCCAAGGATGATTGTGGTGGGTGAACAAATCCGTCCACTTGCCGAGAGCTCGATGGTCACGATCGTCGATGATGTACTCTTCCCCAACTTTCCCTCTCTCCATCGCGTGCTCAACCCGCACCTTCATGCTCTCGTACATCATCTACACCATATGCGTAGCCACGATTTGGTTTACTAACTATCGCATAATTTACGTTACATAAAATTAGTTACCTAATTGTTATTACGACGTATAATTGTCACAAGAAAAGTGCTAAAAGAAATATTCGATCCGTTCATTTATTTGTATACATTTAGTATACTTTATTTTTGGTAAAACTCATTTCTCGTTCCTAGAAATAATTGAAATGATCCATCCAAGTCAAAATAAAATATATTGTAATAAAGCTTAAACAGAAAAAACTGCCCATTTTCTTGGGCATAAATAGAATATTTGGATCTCGAAATAATTGAGATCAAGGCCCCTACCTTCGTGGTAGATTGCTAGCCACATATTTCTAGGCCATACTTTAGTTACGATATTTTCGGTTACTCAAAGAAACATGATTAGAATCATGTTCAATAATTAGTTAGGCAGTGAATTATGTGTAGGCCCGACACTTATTCATGCTTTTGTCCTTTAAGATTATTTGTACCTGATTCAATCCTAAAAGCAACATGATAATGAGTCATGATCGATTGTGACACGTTGATCATGACATGATAATTAAGCAAGCCACTAATCAAGTAATAGGCGAGCGCATGATCCCTCATTTCAACTTTAGATAACCCTCTACCTAGTCTCAACCAATATGCTGATGATGATCCCTTCTCTCTCTCTCTCTCTCTCTCTCTCTCTCTCTCTCTCTCTCTCTCTCTCTCTCTCTCGTACTTCATTTCAAGTCATCAGTTGCTTCGTGTTGCAGTGGCAGTTGTTCTTTTAAGGGACGATCATTAATATAGTGATTTCGAACTTGACCATCAGATTCCAATGGCACAATTAGACTATCCGTGAGTCTCTACGTGCAAGTCACATGACTTAGTCTGTCCCTAGGTTATACACAACATACAGTGGTCACCCAATTCCTTAACCACGTAGTCCACAACAACAAGGCTAAGGTTCTGCGGAACTTAGAATACCAAGGTCACCTCCACTTTCGAGTTGATCAGGTCATGTTAACGAGACTCAAAACACTCGTTCAACATATTTAAAATAAATTTAATATAATATTAGAAGTGCCATCAAATAGTAATTAAATTTCTGCCTAGAAAAATTCGTGTTTTAAAATTTATAAATTTTCGTAATTATTTGTTTAACAAAACCTTTATAAGAATAGATAAATTAATCCTCTCGATTAATTAAACATGAAATGTTATACACGTGTCCATAAGGATTAATGGTGAAAACAAGATGCGGCCAAAGAGTTAATTCAGATGATTCTAGCCTTCTGTTTGGGTAATCTTGTAGACATTACTAGTGATAAAGATTTGAATTAACTTGTCAAGTTTCAGCTGGCGCTTGGTCAAGTTCTCAAGGGTAAATAGCGTCCTTCCAGCCAGGAAAGAAACGAAACGAAAAACAAAACTGAAAATAGCATCCGACGCTTATATGATGCTCGAAAGTGGTAAACAAACATCATCGTACCTTAATCTTATCAATCTCAGCGCAGCCGCAAAGTAAGCCTCCGGGCTGCGCTCCATCAGATTCCTCCTCCTGCAAAACGGCAGCCAGTGGCCGGCAAACCTCGCCACCTCCATGAACGCGAACAGTGTCAGCTCCGACCCACCATCGTCCGAGACGTACACTGATAACTTCTCCGCCGGGTATTTATATGCCATCACCGACAGTGCGGCATTCACCATCCCTATCGGGGGCTCCTTGTAGGGTTCCGCCGTGGATATGAACACGTCCACCTTCTTGAGTTTCTTTGGGAACTCCTTGTTGCGGGTCGGGTACATCCGGAAGGACTGGGCGGTGCTCCACACGAAGGCAAGGACTTTGTCGGCAAGCAATAAGAGGAGGGCGGCGACGGCATTGTCTGCAGTGGCGGGGCAGAGGATAGTTTTCCCGTGGTGATAGAATAGGGCCAGGATGGCACGAGCGTAAGTAAGGGCGAACGCACGATTGAGGACGGCACGTTGCCGCAGGAGCTTGCTGGAGTTGAGAGGAGGGTAGTTGGCGGTGGCGGAGGCCATGCTTCTTCTTGGAGCCGCCGTTCCTTCTAATGAAGTAGCAATTAGTCGGGGTGTTATCTGACTGGAGAGACGTTGAAGATGGCAATGGCATGGTGGCTATATATATATATATATATATATATATATATGTGTGTGTGTGTGTGTGTGTGTGTGAATTCATAACGTAGTGCCATAGGTAAGAAAAAATGACAATTTTTACCTGTTAAATGAACCATACAAAACTTAAATTATGTTGACAAATGAAGGGGTCGAGGGTCCCCTAAAAAATATCTAGTTTTATTCAATAGACAATTTTAACAAGTGTCGGACAATTTTAACTCTAATTTCTAAGTGTCATTTTGACCGTTGTTATTTTTTTTTAATCGAAAAATATTAAGTTTGAAAAAAGGTAATTAATGTTTACGTGTGAGATGACATGGTGGTTTACCGATTGGTGTGATTTTTTCTAGGAAAAAGATGTGCTTTCTGTGGCCCTCGGCCTAGCCTCTCTTCTGTGTCTTTCCAAAGCTAGGCAGACATCATGACTGCCGTGCCACCGTTCCCACCACCAAGCCCCCGCCTCTGTCTTTCCAAAGCCAGACTGACTTCGTGATCGCCGTGCTACCATTCCCACCACGAAGCCACCACCACCATCTCGTTTCCTCATCCATATCGACGACCACATCGCGTCCTTAACTCCATCGCTTCTCCCCATTATTATCTTGCCATAGAGAGAGAATGTGACGGTGGTAAAAATTATCCCACGTGAAATTCCGTTTCTTTTATGAGACATTTGAAAGTTATAATCAAAATTATCTTCAAAAAAATTGAGAGATAGAGTTAGGAGCAACTAAATGTGCTTGGGATATCCTATTTTAAGATTGATTCTAATTAATCTCAAACATATCTGAACCACTTTCGGTTATTTCTAAAGGGAACATAATTCCCAAATTGATAAGAGTGCATTCTAAAAGAATAAGATATTCTGTGAATATACAATCATTTGATTTAGGATATACAACCACCATTTAACCTTTAGAAGTGGGCTCCTCATAAGCTTGATTAACCCTATTAATTATGGTTGTAAGTGGTTCAGTTTGGTTCGGTTCGATTTTTCAAAAGAACCAAATTGGACCGAACCAATAAAGAAATTCAGTGAACCGAACCGAACCGAAATCTCGATTTGGTTCTATTTGATTTTTTGATTTTTGCTTTTATTTATTTTTTATTTTTTTGCACTTTATTTTACTGTCATCACTGTCGCCTCCTCCACGTCTTGCCGCTATCCGTCATGTCATCCACAACCATCCTTGCACTACCTATTTGTTGATCCAAAAACACTCTCTTCTCTCACCGCCAAATCTCCGTGAGGTCTCGGCACCACCATTGATGACCTGATCTATCCATGGCCTTTGAGATCTCACTAAAATATTAATGGATAGACCAGATATGGAGGAGACATCCCCAAATCTGGAGACAAGAGAAGCTCGATTCGAGTTCCTAAGACTCGACAAAGGCATGGACCGGCAAACCGAGAAACAGAGGAGAGGAGTTCAGAAACCCGTGAAAGAGAATCGCGGGCAGAATGCAAGAAACCGGAAAGCGGGGTGGAAATTGAGAAACTTCCACAGGAAAAAAACAGAGAGGAAAACTTCCACGGTTGCAGGAATCGACGGAGAAACAGAGGAAGGGGGCTCTGCTCCTGCACCGAAGGAGAAGAAGACGTGAGGGAATCAACGGAGAAATAGAGGAAGCAATGGAGAAGACCACAAGCGTCGATTGAGCGTGGACGGAGACGAGAAGTTTTGCTTTTTACTTTTTAGGGCTTTTAATCCTAGGGACGGAGAGATGAAAGCAATATTTGTTTTTTTAATGTTCAGGGACGGTACCTGATTTTTTTCGGTTATATAAACAACAACTAAACTCAACCAAAAACTCATGAAATTTCGATTCATATCAATTCTTGACATTCCTATTATTAATGACCATCCCCACTACAAATCAATTGGATCTAGTAAGAAAATTTTGCATTTTATTTTGCAATGAATCTAATAATTTACTCTCTCTCTTTACTTGATGTTTAACATTAAAGTCAAGTATCTTAAACCTTTAAAAGCATTCTTGTTGTCAATGTCAGCGCCAAGTATGTTACGTGGGATAGTCAATGTTCACACCAACAATTTCAAATCTAAATTAGCCCAATGGACTCAAATTGACAGAACATAAAAATGTTAAGGCCGAATCAATACAAACGCAATACATTTAAAACTTTTTTCTAATAATTTTTCCTTGATATGTCCAAAAGGCATACCGTGGTTAGACATGCGGACCCCTGAAGTGCCAAAACTTGGCATGAGTGAACACTTAAGTGTCAAAAGTTCGAAAATGTACACTTAAGTAGCAAGATCGAGCAAAAATGATAAGTTAAGTATCAATAGCGAGAAAATCCAACTAGAATTAAATATTAATTAAATTTTTATATTTAAAAATAATATTTAAGCAAAATTAAATAAATTAAATAAAAAAAAGGGAGCACAACACAGGCAAGGAGCCTCCCTCGCTTGTGGCCACTGCCCTATAACTAGTGGGGCAATGATGCTGGACGGTAAGGGTTGTCGACCCTTGTGCGTGGGTCAGCAATTGTCGCCAACCAAAAGTGAGAGCCGATCGGCCCTCACTAGACGTCGGGAGAGGATGGCGACCCTCTCCTCTGTGACACTGGGCAAGGGCCACCATAACCAACGCAGGGTTGGTGACCCTTGGCTCCGGTGACCCTCACTTAGGTTGAGGCAAGGGCGGGCAACCCTTGCCTAGATTTGGGGGAGAGTTGACCCTCTCCCAGTGTTTGGCGAGGGTCACCAACCCGCGCACAGGCGTTAGCAACCCTCGTCGTCCAACATCGCCACCCCATCGATGATGAGGCAATGGCCACAGGCTCTCCCCCTGCTTGTGCTGTGCTTCCTTTTTAAAAATTGTTTAAATTTTTAAATTTTCATTTTTTTAATATTATTCAATTAATATTTATATTAAAAATTAAATTTAGATCAAAACGGCGTATTTTTTTGTGAAGATAAGCTATCGTGGAATTCTGGCAAACCACATAGATGTTAGAAATTATTAAAATAAGCCATATTGGATTTCTAGTGACCTTCCCCAGAGTTGGCACTTAAATGATCCAATTTCAAAAAAAAAAAATAGCACATAAGCATATATTTCATAACTTTTGGTACTTAAGTGTCTTATCGTACTAAGTTTTGGTAATTGGGCTATTCTTTTCCCATGGTTAATAACATAACTTTGACAAAATTGCCATGTCAAAACTCAAACCTTCATGTAGCCTTTACCAACACAGCATAATGCCATTGATAGTCGTATCAAATGAGGTGTCCATGGGAATCCTAAGGCCATGAGCATGGGGGCCGTGAGCCCTCGCCGGCGAAGTAAGGGGCGGTAGTGCTGCCCCTTAACTTCAGTCCCCTCCAGCAGAGGAGTTTTTTTTTCCTTTTAACTTTTTTTTATTAAATTAAGTGAGTCTCACGTGTTAGGTACACATAACTTAGGCTCACATGTATTATAATCTTTTTGAATATTTTTGTTCATAGGATTTTGGATAACTTTGGACTATAGAAGAATAAAAAAATGGACGGAGCCATATTGAATCTTTGATCAAAGCCGCTCCTTTTTTCTCCTTCCAGAAAGCCTTACCACAAACTCATTTTGAATGGGCTCTAGTATCATCTATAGAGGCGTTCATGTCCGGTTGCTCTTGCTCCATGTAATGTATCTTTTTGAATTTCCGTAGTTTTTACACGTCAGTCATTAGTTGATGCTGTTTTAACACGATCAATGCAAACACTATCCAAAAATTTTGTAACCTGTTCAAACATAGAGAGTTATTGTTATTAGGGATTGCACATGACATAATCTAATATAATAGCTTTCTCCATTTCAGTAATTGAAATTATAACAAACTTATTTTCCTATCCTCTAAATGTCTCACAGATAATCTCAACCATTTTATCAAAAGTAGAGATTTATTGAGACAAGAAAAAGAGTGCCACATGGGATTGATGATCTTTTTCAAAGAAAATCGAAGTACTTTTTTTTTTAAGCATTCTAACATTTAGATGATGCAAGTTCCACGTAAGATCAAGAGAAGTTGCTTGCCCTGCAATCACGTCTTCCACGTGGACTTGCATTCACCGCTGGCTCCGCTCCAACTCCACTTGCCCTATCTGTCGCTGCACCATCGTCCACCCACATCTGGAGAAGCTGTAGCAGCGTCAAAAAGAGCTCGAGAAGGAGCGCTTGTTCTGGGGAATCACAAACCTCTCTCTCTCTCTCTCTCTCTCTCTCTCTCTCTCATATGCTATTGTAGTTTGTAGAGATGGAAAATTTGTAGACGATCTTGAAAAATCAGTCTCGGGTCTTAAAGCTAGATCTTGCAAGGGAACGCAGAACGCAAAGTTCGAGCATGGAACGAGTAGAAGTAAATCTCGCATTAAATAACCAGAGTGATGGAAAGGCCATATATCTCCATATGAAAAGTTATAACCTAGATATCTATGATGGATACTCTTTGCCCGACGAGAAATAATCTTAAACAGAACGATACATGTTCCCATTTGATATTTCATGCAAGAGAAACTGCAGTATAAAGAAGAGACGCTGCGAATGCCGAGACCAAAGTAACCTTGGTGGGCATCCTCCCCTTGTCGCTCCTTATAAACATTGCTTCGTAAATCGGCCAACCATTCACGACCCCGAAACCGGCCAACAAGATCTGCAGCACCAACCCTTCTGTGTCGCCGCCGCCGCTCATCCTCACAACGGCCACCATCAGACCCTGCATGAGGGACGCCAAGTTGACGATCGCCGCCAGTGCCAGCAGCACGAACATCGGCGACACGGCCCCGAACTCGAAGACCCCTTGCTCGTACTTCTTGCTCTGCTCGTCATCGAGGACCTTGCTCGTGATGTTGAACCCTTGTGCCGCGATGCCTAGGGACTTGAGCGTGTACTCAAGGGTGCCGAACACGTAGCTCGTCACGCCGCGTACCAGGCATATCCGCTGGTCGTTCCACCACCGCCTGGGGGTCCCATTGTGGCCAGATAGGACAAAGTCAACCAGGTCTTGGGCATAGGCTCCAAGGAAGAGGAAAATGTATAGGAGGAACCATGGTTCCGAGACCTGCGACAATGTTAATCGGTTCCATTGATAGTCCTCGCCGGTACATTATTATGAATTCAGTGGAAATGCTAACTGTTACGATGTTAATTAAGCTGAATTTAATTCATTTAATTTCAACTAATTCAGAAAAAAGTCTACCACTGAACGCAGGATTGGGTACTGACCATCTCTATGCATAAATAGAAGTCATCAATGGATGGGCTTGGGCCGGACCCGACCCGACCCGACCCTTAAAACCAGCCTAATTTGTTGTTCAGATTTGTCCATTATAAAAACTTTGTAAATTTAACGAATCTACCCGGACTCTATAACTAAAAAGCCTTGCCCACGCCGCCTAAAAGTGCCCTTCGAGCACATCCAGCCCTACGGTATCGGACTTAACTTGAATTTATAATATTCTCTGTAAATTGCATTCTCTTTTTGCTTCTTGAAACCCAAGATTGAGTATTGCACCCATAATGTGAGGAAAGACGTGATGGTATAAATACATACCTTGGGGAAGATGGAGAGTCCATTGATGAGAGCAATCTGAGGGACGAAGGCGTAGACGGTGATGGGGATGCACCACATGGGCCAGAATGCATAGTGCGCGTAAGAGAGGCCCATGAGGAGGCCCATGGACCGGACGCCGTACGTGACCGGGCTGAACTTGGAGAAGCCCACCTCGAGAAGCCCAATGGCCCATCTCTTGTTCTGGTTGAGCACGTCGATGAGGCAAATCGGCGCATCCCCGAGAAACGCCGCCCTGTCGGGGTGGCAAAAAGCCGATCTCCACCCTTCACATTGAAGCTTGTAGCCCGTGTAGTAGTCCTCCACGAGCGATCCGTATCTGAAGCCCACCTAAATAATCACATCCAATTTTCAAAATGAAAGTAAATTAACCGCGAAAGATGCTTAAAAAATAAATAAATAAATAAATAAAAGCTTGCTAGTACATGAATGATGGGCTTGCGAGGACGTGAATGATTGCATTACCTTGTGGCCCCAGTGTGTATTGTCCTCATACTTGCATCCGGCCACCTTCTGTGCCAACGCCAACGTCCTTTCCGACTGAATTGAGCCCTCCGGACAATGCTCGGGACTCAACTCTGGGATCTCCAGCGGCACGATAGTTGAAGGAGCACCGAACAAGCTCCGCCTCCGGAAAAAGCATCCAGTCCCGACATAACTCGGGCCGTTCTTCATTCCAGTCGGGTTGATTTGGAACAAGCGCTTGAAATCGCCACAATATATGTCACCTTCATTGATCCCTTGGAAACGTTGAGGGAACTGAACGTACCCAAGTTGGGACTGGTCCGTCGAGGGGTCAGCTAAGTAACACAGCGCTCGGCGAGGCGTTTCGGGGTCATTCGAGCACATGTCACAGTCCAGGGTCAGGATTATGGGCGCATTGGTCATGACGGCAGACACGCGGAGCTTTCATTCAAGGAATTATTAGAAAAATTAGCCCTTTAGTGATACAAAGAAGAAATCCAATGGTACCTTTTAGTTTCAAGAAGAAATTTTACCCAGGAATACACTGAAAGAATCGGACGGCAGCAAGTTGCAAATGAAGTCTCGTTCAAGTGCATTAGAACTTGTTCATCTTTTTAATTTTGAAAAAATGCCAAATCATTTAACTGAACTTAGCCGAAATTTCCATCAAAGAGGGAACATAATAGAAAAGAATTTAAGTTCCCATTTCATAAGAAACCTAATGATCGATCAACAAGGTCCTATATATATGTGATGTATGTATATTTGGATTGATTATGATTTCATGTAGGAGTCATAAAAAATGCAAAAGGTCATAACAAAAATCGAAATAATGAGCAAGTAAATTGAAGACTAGAATTACCAGGGCATTGAGGGCACCAGCCTTGAATTGGTGGGGCACGTTCTTGCTTTTCTCTCTTGAGAGGTAGATGAGATTGGGCATCACATTTCCTGCGATGTTTCTGTCTCTGCAGTTGTCTAGCAAAACCTGCTCGTAAAGAACATCCAATTATCAGGTAAAAACATTAGCCCCATGTGGACTCCACATGTACAAAACCCAAAGTTATGTTCTTAGAGCGAAAATTACTGAAAAAGAAAGTGATAAATCTATTCTACAAATGTCAATTTAGTCATAAACCTTTGGATTAAATTTTAGCCAAAAATATTTTTTTCTTTGTTTTTCATCATCACTATCAGTGCAAGGGCTGCAACTGGCCACATTTTAAAAGAAAAAAGAAAAATATTTTTCAATAACAGCCATGATAAGACAATTGACATCCAAGTTAGTAATTCAGCCCGAATAACTATATTAGCAAATCATCAAAAGGTTTGGAATTAAATTGATCAAATTGAAGGATCTAAAATTAAATTGGCACCCGCATAATTGGTGTAAGATTTTTTTTTGTAACAATCCTCATTGTCAAACGTATGTATCTAAAAATAATACCTAAACATAGATATTTAAAATGCGAGTGGCTCGATATGGTATTATGAAATTCGTATACTTCTAGACATACAATGGTAAAAAATCCAAAAAAAGAAAAAGAAAAAAAAGAATACATATATATACATAGCTTTAATATTGCTCCTTAGGTAATATAAAGATGATCTAGGGTTTGTAGGTTGAATACCTCAATGATTGCAGGATGATTTTGGCGGGTGAACTCATCCGTCCACTTGCTGAGAGCTTGACGTTCGCGATCTCCGATGATGTACTCTTCCCCAACTTTCCCTCTCTCCACCGCGTGCTCGACCCGCATCTTCATGCTCTCATACATCATCTGTGACGATTAGCATTTGTTAATTGTTGCATAATTGTACTTTGCATGAAGTTAGTTAACTAATTGCTGTTGCAACGTCTAATTGTCACAAGAAAAGTTCTATAAGAAATATTCAATCCATTCATTCGATTCGTATCCATGTTTTTTGTTGGAATTCATATCCATTTAGTTTACTCTCTTCTTTGCATAATTCTTTTGTCCTTACTAGAAATAATTAAGGTGATCCATCCAAGTCAAAAGTATGGTATCTTGTAATGAAGTTGAAAATGACATAATCCACGACTCAAAACAAACCAAAATGTCAATTTCATGGGCACAAATGTAATATCAAAATCTCATAATAATTGAGATTCGAGGCTCTATCTTCTTGGAAGATTGCTAGTGATAGATTTCTAGCGGCCATGATTACTTTGGTCACAATATTAAACATTGGTCAAACTTTCAATTACTCAAAGAAACGTGATTAGAATCGTGTCCAATAATTAATCTAATAATGGAGTCTGTGCAGATCTGACACTCATTCATGTTATTGTCTCTTAAGGCTGTCCGCAAGTGACTTAGTCTTGAAAGTGACATAATAATTAGTCGTTGTCGATCATGACCCATCGAGGATCGCAAGAAAATAGAATCTTAAAGCAAGCAAAACGGAAACTACGCTTAGAGCCATGGATTTTGGTGAGAGGGCCACAATGATGGTGCTAGCAATGGTTGAGGGTAGGAGGGTCGACAGTGATGATGAAGGTGACGACATTGAGTTTGTGTCGCGGTGGAGTCGAAAATCCTAGTGAGAGAGAGACCTGTCCATATGATTAGGCAAGCCACTAATCAAGAAATCAGCATGAGCATGATCAATCATTTCAACTTAGAGATGACCCTCTACCTAATCTCAGGGGAATATGCTGGTAATGACACCTTTTTTTATCACTATTTTGTACTTGATTTCAAGTCATCAGCTGCTTCGTGTTGCAAGTGGCTTGGAAGGGACGATAACAGTTTCGTAGCTGACCCGCCGCTTGTGATTGATCTAATCTACCAATTGAATTCGTCCAAGATGTTTGGCTCAATCCATTTGAATAATCAAAACATCTCTCTCTCTCTATCTCTCTCCGACAATGATGATAATCAAGAACTCTGATGTTCATCCTGACCATATGATGCCACCTGCCGGTCTTCTTTTGTTCTCTCTATCTGACTGTTAGCAGCCCTTGGCCCTTGATTTTTGTGAGCCCTTGGAATCTCTCTCGAATTGCGCACCCACCCCCATGAGTCGGATTCCACATCACATCATATAATAAGATATTAAACCCTAGATATCTCGAATTTGATGTTCCTATAAAATTATCGTGAGGATTAGTTTTCTTTATAATTTTTTTCGCTCACACATGTTAGGTCTACAGCTTTAGCCCATCGCTCGCATGTACTTCGTATACGTGATGTGGAATCGTGAATAATCAATTTTATACGTATGCTCTTTATCTGCTAAGCTAAAAAAAAATTACGTTTAAGTTAAGAAAAAACACAAAATATAAATCACAAGGCACATAAGCATGTCATTGTTACTCATTAAAATAAGTAAAAGTGTTGTAGACCATCGACATGAGCTAAAATTCATATACGTAACATTGGTGGAGTGCAATTTATTTTAAGAAGAATTTAAAGTCTAGAGAGTATAATACAAGCAATGTTAGAATGATACCTTATCATTGGAAGATCCAAAACATAGACTAAGTACAATCTCATCAACTCAGGTAGTAGAATCAAATTCCACTTTAAAGTTAAATTATTTAAATTACGAGCCAATAAAATATATTAATTGGGCACTTGACCATCAAATTCCAAAGGCACAATTAGACTATTGGTGCATGTCTTTATGTCACTCTTTATGCAACTCACGTGATTTAGTCCCTAGGATACTGGAATGGATACAAGTAACCCTACTCCGTATAAGTCAAAGGATGAAGACAAAGACACAACATCCGATAGTCATCCAATTCCTTAACCATGCCGTGTGAAACGACAAGGCTAAGGTTCCGTGGAGCTTAGAATTCCAAGGTCACCTCCACTTTCGAGTCCATCGGATCTTCTTCTTTTTTTTCTGATCAGATCATGTTGACAAGTACTCAAAACACTCATTCAACGTTTTAAAAATAAAATCAATATAATATTCAAAGTGCCAATAAATGATTACTACATTTGGCCAAGAAAAAGGTTTTTTTTTTTTGGTAAGGTTGGCCAAGAAAAAAAAAATTGGTAAGGTAAGCATGTATAATTTCCAACCATCAACTGTACATCCTAAGGGATAGAGGCATCCATCTACACTCGATAAACAACATAGTTACTGAGTGGAAAGGTGCAAAAAAAAAAGTTCATGTTTTGAAATTTGCAAAATTTTCTTAACTAGTTCTTTAACGAGATCTTTATAAGAATAGATAAGTTGATCTCATCAACTAATTAAATATGAAATATTACGTACGTCTACACAAGGATTAATAGTGAAAACAAGATGCGGCTAAGGAGTCGATCCAGATGGTTATGACCTTATGTTATGGTAATCTTGTAAACATGAGTGGCGAAAGATTTGAACTAATTAGTCAAATTTTAGCTGGCGCTTGGTCAAGTTCTCAAGGGAAAAACAGCATCCTTTCAGCCAGAAAAGAAACAAGAAACAAAACTGAAAATAGCATCCGACGCGTCTATGATGCTCAAAAGCGGTACGCGAATTAAGGGAGCAAACAAAGATCATCGTACCTTAGTCTTATCAATTTCAGCGCTGCCGCAATGATTGGACTCGAAGTAAGCCTCCGGGCTGCGCTCCATCAGATTCCTCTCCCTGCAAAACGGCAGCCAGTGGCCGGCAAACCTCGCCGCCTCCATGAACGCAAAAAGCGTCAGCTCCGACCCACCGTCGTCCGACACGTACACCGATAGTTTCTCCACTGGGTACTCGTATGCCATCACCGATAGTGCCGTGTTCACCACCCCCATCGGCGGCTCCTTGTAGGGGTCCGCCGTGCATATGAACACGTCCAATGCCGGGAAGCCCGCAGTCCCTCCCACCACCTTCTCGAGGTTCTCTGGGAATTCCTCGTTGCGGGTCGGGTACAGCCGAAAGGACTGGGTGGTGCTCCACATGAAGGCAAGGACTGCATCAGCGAGCAGTAAGAGGAAGGCGGCAACGGCGTTGGCCGCAGTGGCAGGGTGGAGGAGAGTTTTCAAGTGGTGATAGAATAGGGCTGAAAGGGCACAAGCGTAAGCAAGGGCGAACGCGCGGTTGAGGAAGGCACGGCGCAGGAGCTTGCTGGAGTTGAGAGGAGGGTGGTTGGCGGTGGCTGAGGCCATGCTTCTTCTTGGAGCCACCATCCTTTCCAACGAAAAAGCAATAAGTTGGGGGACTGGAGAGACGTCGAAGATAGCAATGGCATGGTCCATATATATAATATCTTTGTCCTAGAACGGTAGCGCCGGTCCTAATGTATTGCCTCAGGTAAGAAAATATGACCATTTTTACCTGCCAGATGAGCTATAAAAAAACTTAAATTATGTTGACAAGTAAAGGAATCGGGGATTTTCCAAAGAAAAAAAAAGCAACTTTTATTTTAAAGACAATTTTAACAAGTGCCGGTCAATTTTAACTCCGACTTCTAAGTGTGTTTTTGACCGCAGTTAAATATTCCGTTTTTTTATATTGAATAACATTTTGTTTGAAAAAAGCTAATAAATGTCTATATGTGAAGCAACATGGTGATTGGTGTGAATTTTTTTTTTCTAAGAAAAAGATGTGCTATCTCTAGCCCTTGTCCCGGCCTCTCTCCTTTACCTAAACTAGGGTGAGCATGGATTCCAAGATAAAATGGGGAATCGGACTTCCCACTAGTCCGGTTTCAGGTTTCAAAAATCGAGGAACCAATTATGACAATACTTGAAACTTGGAATCTAAACAAAAAATTGTATTTCTCTTGTTCTATGTGTTTGTCATTACATCTGATGATTAGTATATAATTTGAAACTACTAGTCTGAGTTTTTATTTAAAGTGATATCCATGATTAAGATTTTAACTTGTTAATGTTTCATATTATTCGCGTGTCTAAATATGAATTGTGATCAATGAATTATAATCACTAGAGGTGATAATTCACTACAATATAAATAAACTTCAAAACTTATTACAAGATAAGTTCTAGATTCCAAAAAATAAACAACATCTTCCGATAAATAGATTTTAAATTCGAAACAGAATATAATATGTAAGGAATCTGAAATCACTCATCCATAATCTTAGCTAATTTGACCAATAACGTGACAGTTGTACCACAATTCCCTCTGCCATTGAGCCACAGCCATCTTGTTTCGTCATCCATATCCAGCAACCACATTGTCCTTGACTCCGTCGGGTCTTCCCATTATTATCATGCTCACGCCTTTGTCTCCTTTGTCTGCAGGGCAACCTCGCGGGAGAAGAGAGAGAGAGATAGTGGTAAATATTATTCCACGTAAAAGTTTGTACTATTTATGAAACACTTGAAAGTTGAGACTAAAATTATCCTTCATATAAAAAATTCACGTCATTTTTTTCAAAAAATATTTGTCGAGAGCTGAGAGGTGGAGTTATGGATGGAAACAAGACGTGCTTGGGATACCCCCATCTCAAGATCGAATCTAATTAATCTCAAATAGAACCGAACTACTCTCAAATTATTTCTAGATAAAATATAAACCCAAATTGATATGGTAAATTTTAGAAGAAATAGATGTTTTGTGAATATCATTAGTCATTTATTTAGGGGATCCAACGACCATTTCTAAATGAAATTCGAGAGACTCGCATAGGTAAGTCAAAATATGAAACCTAGTCATTTAAACTCTAGAGCGCGGACTACTCAAAAGCACGATTATGATAAAATTGTGGAGTTTCGTAGAGGGAAGTAATATTAAAGTAATATTTTATAGTCATTCTAATAATCTACTTTTATCTCCTTACCTGATCTTCAACATTTGACAAAAGACATGTGCTCACTGTCAGATCTCTCCAACCTTTAAGAGCATTTTTGTTGTTAGGACACATGATATATTAAATGTATATGATAAATTATTATTTTTATAATTATTTCAATCAAATTAATGTGATTTGAATTCACAAAGAAATACATAATAAAAAGCTAGAATGAATTTATATTAAAAATACTAATCCACCATTAGTCAATATCATTCATTATTTCAATTTGACAAATTTAACTCTATTCCAATAATTCATAAAACTTAGAGAAAAAAAAAAACAAGTAATGCACATTCTAGACTCGCATGTCAAAGCATATCGGATAAAAAGAGAAAAAACTTAAGGGGGCGAATTGTGGGCAACAAGAAGTGAGAGTCATAAGAGATTAAAAGACTAGTTTTTCTTCTTTCCCCATTTCTTATTTTTATTATTTTTAATTTTTCTCATATTTACATTTTAATTTCTCATTTATTGAAAATTTTAGAAATTGACTATGTGTATATTAGAATTACGTATCGAACAGTGTTGAAAATTGTCAGAAACATGTTAAAGTACTCAACACGATATGAAAGCTCACCGAGAGTGTCTTTGTTTTCTAGACTACATGCCAAGCTCTACTTACTTCTTCGCCTCCGTCCCTCGACCGGAAGTTCATGGCTTTGTCTTGCAGTGCGAATATCCAATTTGCATCAACTTGATTTTTCTGTTTTTTCCAGTGACGTTTCTTCCGGAGATTAGGATGTGGCCAAAATGAAAGCATCCCCGAAAAATAAAAACGAATGGATCGGAAGATCGCGGCTCCATTGGCATTTATGGCACTGGATGCGATGTCGCCTCGAATCTTTCAATTCATTTATGCCATGTTACGGCCGATCACCATAGGCTTCATATTTTCTTTTATGGAATTATATACTATACTTTGGAGTCACGCGAGAGAAAAATCATTGTTGTTAATATTTTCAAGGGCAGATATCGTAAAAAAAATTAAAATATATTTAATATAATATAAAAATCCTGAAAAATTTATATCACCAAAAATTATAAATGACCTGGACTTTTTTAACTTTCATAATATATTTACCATACTTGTATAATTTCGAAATTTTTTATAATATAATAAATTTAGAGTATTTATGTCATAAGAGGTAAGCGATTTTTAGTGATATAAAGAAAAAATTCAGATATTTATGTCATAATGATCGTAATTTAAATTTTTTTGTGATGTTGACCCTATTTTGTAATCTGGTATTCTGTGAAGCTCTAGCCATTCAAGCTGTATTTGTCTTTTTAATGGAAGACATATCAAAGAAAAGATATTGGAGTTCTTTGAGATGTTGACCCTATTTTTTAACCTTATATTCTGTGAAGCTCCGGCCATTCAAGTTGCATTTGTCTTTTAATGGAAGACATGTCAAAGAAAAAATAGTGGAAGGGGAAGGGGGAGGGAGGAGGAGAGAAAGAGCACAGAGGGAACGGGAAAGGGTCTGCTTTGCATCGAAGATCCGAATTCTAAAACTACTACACAAAAAATGTCATGCACTTGGCAGATTCTCGTGCAATAGACCGGTGTTCCTAACGATTAAAAGGAGAACATTTGTTTAGCAATACACGTGAGTTCACATTGTAGACACGGAAAAGAAGTGAAATGCAACAATTCCTCACTTTATAAGAGATATTAGATATGCGATGATTATATTTATGTTTTTCCGTTTCGCATTTTTCATGGCACATTATATAAATATCGACCACTACTTTGCTGATATTTAGTGTTGTTGAGGAAACTCCTAGTTTTGATGTTTACAAAACATTTTATGATTGAGATTCTTACTAAACACTTGAAGACAAAGAACTCAGGAAGACTTAGGCTTTAAAGTCTGCTTGAAGCAGAAGATAAAGCTTGGGGTGCCTTAGAGTCCGCCGAACTTCGACGGAAGAGTCTTCCAGATCGAGAATTAAAGTCTCGACCGTACTGCATCGATCGAGAATTAAAGTCGGCCGTACTGCATCGAAATTCTAAGCGAGACTCGTAACTTAAAGTCTGCCGACTTAAGGTGTATCTACAAGATAAGATCACCAACGGTAGAGTATTTCACTTACCTTATTTATGTTGATTCTGTTAATCTAATTTACAGGATCAATTTGTGGACAACTTCCAAAGAAGAATAGAGCACTTATGGAAGCCCGGATTCGATTGTATGGGCGAACGTAATCTAAGGGGATCGATCTACTCTCAACGGTCAAAAAGACTTGCCTTATAAAGTCTGTCCAGAAAGGAAAGACGAAACTCTCACGGAAAGAGCCAACGGTCAAATGTGGCTTGGAGAGTATTTAAGGATAGGTTAAGACTTAAGGGGAGATGAGATGAACATTATTCCAAAGCTGATTCTGTTCTTCAATTGTTGTTCATAGAGCGTATTTGAGTGATCTCAGTGTATTACAAAAGAGAGTGACTTAGTGAGACAGATTTTCACCAAGTATAAACACTCGGAAGTGTGTAATCACCGTTGATCATATAGTGAAATACAGCCGATTGGCTGGTCGCCGGAGAGTGGACGTAGGCTTGTCTAAAAAGCCGAACCACTATAATCGTGTTTGCAACCTTCTCTAACTCTCTCTATTTACTTTTGTTTGTGGATTGCAATAATCGATATTAGTTGCGCGTAAAATTCCTAAACACCTATTCACCCCCTCTAGGTGCATACACTAGTTACATCAATTGGTATCAGAGCCTCGTGCTCAAGTTTTGAAGTGTTTGTTACTTCTGAGTAAAAGATCCTCTATGGCTAGTATTCTTGCACCAGGTTTAATTGAAGGGCAGAGCAACACTCGTCCACCTTACTTCGATGGCAAGGATTACAATATCGGAAGAATAAAATGAAAGCTTTTCTCAGGTCGAAAGATCCACTGGAATGGGATGTGGTTGAGAGGGGAATTGAGCCCACTGATAACATCAGAAAGACTTCAAAGAGCACTGATGAGAAAGAAACAGAATCATCACCACTCTCTCTCCGTAAGAGATAACAAAGAGACAAACTCTTGATGCAAAGGCTATTTACTCCCTATATTGTGCTTTATCACCTAATGAATATAATCGTATATCTTCTTGTGATACAAATGAAGGAAGTATGGGATAGACTACATGTGACATATGAAGGAACTGATCGTGTCAAGGAGACCAAAGTAAATATTTTACTTGGTCAATACGAGTCCTTCAAGATGAAACAGGGAGAGTCAATAGGAGATATGTTCAGCGCTTTACGTAAATTGTAAACGGTTTGGCAAATCAAGGACAGCTTTGTCCCTGGACCAATGAAAGTCAACAAACTCCTAAGAGGACTCAAAAAGAATGGAACAATGTGAAGACATCTATCGAGAAACTCGCGGATTTCACCACTAACGCTTGATGAGCTTGTAGGCACTCTGCGGTCCCCATGAGGCGGAACAAATGAACGAGGAAGTGGAATCCGAGGTAAGAAGTCTATCGCTCTTAAGTCTAATACCGATTCGATGATACGATTCTCGAAGAAGAGCTAGATGATGAGGAACTAGCACCGCCGATCAAAAAGGTAAAGAAACTAAACAGAAAAGGCAGAAAATTCAACAACGAAAACAAAGCGAGCATGCCTGACAACGCAGTCGATGACGATGATGATTATGCAAAAGAGGTAATTTGTTTTGAGTGTAAGAAAAAGGGGCACATTAAACGAATTGTCCCGCACTCAAAAAGAACAAGGGAAAGTTTGAAAAATACAAGAAGGCTCTCAAGGCTGAAACATGGAGCGATACGAAGTTGAGGATAGTGAAGACGAATATGGAAACATTTGTCTTATGGCACATTCGGATTCGATTCTCGAATCGACTCGACTCGATTTACGAGAGAAATCGAGGTAAATCATTCTCGTTATTCCTTTAGAAGTTTCAGATTATATAAATGAGCTTTGTTCTAATCTAAAAACTACTTTGAAAAGGATCTCCACATTAAAAAAGGAAAATTACAAGTTGATTAAACAGAACGATTTTTTGAAGGAAAATTTGGATGATTTCAAAAAGGAATTTTTGGAAATGAAGGAAAATCGAGAGGTTCTTTTAAATGAAAATGAATCTATCAAAAAGAATCTTTTGAAAACAAAGGAAAATCAAGATTCTTTGCAAAAAGAGAATGATGTTCTCAAAAAGGAATTTTTAGATATTACCACAAAGTTCTCAAAAGGATCAAAACCCTTCAGCATATTCTTTCTATTCAAATTCCTTATTATGACAAGTCGGGACTTGGCTTTTATAAAGAAAATGATTCCTTGATTGATTTTCCCAAAGTCAAGGAAAGAATTAGACAGAGACCTCCTCGACAAGCTTACAAAAATCATTTCAAAAGTAATTTTGTTAAACCCATTGGTAAGAATAATCTTAAATGTTCTAATTGTGGAGAAAAAGAACATTTTGAAAACAAATGTCCTAAAGTCTGGAGACCTGTTCAAAAGAATTGGATAGAAAAAGCTTATACTACTAACTATATTGGACCCAAGAAAATTTGGGTACCAAAGAAAAAATGAGTTCTTGTAAACATTGCGGGTAAGCTTCAAAAGAAAGAAGAAATGGTACTTGGACAAAGTGGATGCTCGAGACACATGACTCGGAGACTCAAAGATGTTCATTGAATTTGAGAAAATTAAGGGAGGAACAGTTTCTTTTGGAGGAAATACTAAAGGAAACATTATAGGATCGGAACTGTCAAGATTGGCAGCCTAATCATCAACAACGTTTCTCTAGTCAAAGGATTAAACTACAATCTTCGAGCATCAGCCGGTTATGTGATGCTGGTTTTGAAATAAACTTCAAAGAGAACTTATGTTCGGAACAAGCATTGACTCTTCACGGACTTTTCCGGACGAAGACATGGGAACATTTATCTTCCTGGATATAAATGTAGACACTACAAAATGTCTTTTATCGGTCCAAGATGAAGCAGATTTGTGGCACCGCAAACTTGGACATGTCGGATGAAACAAATTTCCAAGCTTGCCAACAAAAGGCTTGTTCGTGGCTTACCTTCACTAAATTACAAGAAAACAGAACTTTGCTCGCATGCACACTTTGGGAAAACAGGTAAGAAGTTCTTTTAAATCTAAAAGCATATATCCACTAACCGTGTGTTACAGACTTCTTCACATGGATTTGTTTGGACCTACCGAACTTATAGCATCGGAGGTAAGAAATATTGTCTTGTGATTGTAGACGATTACTCTCGATTTACATGGGTATTTTTCTTGCAAACAAAGGAGATACATTCTCATTTTTCTCAACTTTTGCAAAGAAGGTTCAAAATGAAAAAGGTTACTCTATTTCAAGTATCAAAACAGATCATGGGAGAGAATTTGAGAATCAAGACTTTTCAGACTTACGTGATAAAAATGGTATACAGCATACTTTTTCATCTCCCTACACTCCAAACAAAATGGAGTTGTGGAGAGAAAGAATAGATCTCTGTAGGAAATGGCCGAAACATTGCTTATAGAAAGCAAGGTGGCAACTCGGTTCTGGGCAAAAGCAGTTTCTACTTCTTGTCATATTATTAATAGAATTTTTCTAAGACCTATTCTTGAGAAAACTCCCTATGAGATTTTGAAAGAAAGAAAACCTATTGTTTCATACTTTCGAGTTTTTGGTTGTCCTTGCTATATTCTTAAAAATGTTAATCGTCAACCTAGTAAGTTTGAAGAAAGGTCGATGAAGGTATTTTTCTGGGCTATTCAAACTCTAGCAAAGCATATAGAGTGTTCAATAAAAACACTCGGATAAAGTGGAAGAATCCATGAATGTAAAGTTTCGGAGACCGAAGTTCCAAAACAAAGTGTTACAAAGCATGAAGAAGCGTACCGATGCTTTGTACAGAAAGATCATGTTTCAACATAGCGAGAATCTTCTCGAAATAGTCAAAGAAGGAATTCATGAAGGAGAATCAACTCAGCCTAATATTTCTGCATCCACGTAAGATTCGATAATGCTGAAGTTCTCAATGTAAACCGGAAGCATAAGTCTAGTCATCCCAAAGAGCTCGTGATCGGAAACATCAACGAGGGATTCAAACCAGATCAAGGAACAAAAAGGATACAGTATTGTTGCACTTATTTCTGAAATTGAACCCAAAGGAATTAATGAAGCTCGGAAAATGAAAGCTGGATAGAGGCAATGCAAGAGGAGCTTCATCGGTTCAAGAGAAATGATGTATGGGAATTAGTTCCTAAACCGAAAGGACGGACAATTATCGGTACCAAATGGGTCTTCGAAACAAAGTAAATGAACTTGGAAAAGTCACCGAAATAAGGCAAGACTTGTGGCAAAAGGTTATTCCCAATCTGAGGGAATAGATTATGATGAAACCTATGCTCCAAAGAGCAAGATTAGAAGCAATCGACTTTTACTTGCCTATGCATTATCGAATTTCAAACTATTTCAAATGGATGTAAAGAGCGCCTTTCTAAATGGGTTCATTAAGGAAGAAGTCTATGTGGAACAACCACAGGTTTGAGGAAACAAGAAAGCCGATCATGTTTTCGATCGAAAAAGGCCCCGTATGGACTGAAACAAGCACCTCGAGCCCGGTATGAACGACTCGAGAAATTTTTATTAGACAACAACTTCAAGAAAGGTATGGTTGATACAACTTTATTTATCAAGAAAGCAGGTAAGGACATCCTTTTAGTACAAATTTATGTAGATGATATTATCTTTGGTTCTTCTAATGAAAGTTTGTGCAAGAATTTCTCAAAGTCTATGCAGGAGGAATTCGAGATGAGTATGATGGGAGAACTTACTTTCTTCCTAGGACTTCAGATTAACCAATCAAAACGTGGAACATTCATTCATCAAGAGAAATATTCCAAAGATTTGGTTAAGAAGTTTGGGATGGAAAACCGCAAGAAGACCGAAACTCCAATGTCAACTTCCATTAAACTTGATCGGGATGAATCTGAAAGAAAGTCGATCGAAATCTTATAGAAGTATGATTGGGTCTCTTCTCTATCTTACGCATCCGGACCCGGACATTATATACAAGTATGTGTATGTGCTCGTTTTCAAGCATCCAAGAGAATCTCATCTTACAAAGGTAAAAAGCGTATTATCAAGTACATAGCTACTTATCCATCTCTCGGGTCCGTGGTTCCCTAAAGAAACAGACTTTACTCTCCTTGGCTACTCGATGCCGACTTAGCAGGATGTAAAGTAGACAGAAAAGTACATCCGGAACATGCCGCTTACTTGGACAAATGCTGGTATCATGGTCTTCTAAAAAGCGAGAACACAAAGGTGGCTCAACCTGCAGAGGCGAGAATATGTTGCTCTTGGAAGCCGCCGCTCACGAGATTTTATGGATGAAACAAAGAACTATTGGATTATGGAAAGGAAGAAGCTTGCACCGAAATAAGATGTGATAATACAAGTGCTATAAACCTCACCAAGAATCCAATTCTACATTCCGAGCAAAGCACATTGAAATCAAACATCACTTTATTAGAGACCATGTGCAAAATGGAGATATATATGTGGAATTTATTGATTCTAAGAATCAATTAGCTGATATCTTCACAAAGCCATTGGACAAAGGTACATTCGATTCTATATGTGAGAGATTAAATATTATTAATCCTTTTCTATAAATCCTATAAGAGCAGGACAAAGTCTGAGAAAAAGGAATCGTCTGGACAGACTATTGAAAAAGGAAATTATAGTATTTTGGGAAGGTATGTTATTTCCTTAATTCAATCTGGTCAATCCCTGGTAAGTTTATTTAATCTACATGATTAATTTGTATATTTTTGGCATGTGCTTATTGAATATTTTTGAGTTTAAAATAACTGCCGTTTTAATTTGTGTTGAATCGCGACTGTTCATTTGTTCTTATAATGAGGGGGTATAAAACGTATAAAGTCGGGATCTCTTTTAACTCTTCGAACGTTTTGAAAACCCTAACAGAAAAAACTCTTTCTAAATCGATCTCAATCTTCTCCAAAAACCAAATCTCTTCGAACATGGCCTCGAGATCCTCCGTATCCAGATCAAGATCTCCATCCCCAAGAAGGAGGTCAAACAGATCGGGCCGGGCAAGGAGGAAGAAGAGTCGACAGAGGACAGACGCATTTCGATCTCACACGGACCTCCGAAGATACCCAAGAACATTCTCCAAGAGTCTCCTCTCAAAATAATCCCGAAGAATCTTCAAGAGCCATCATATCACAATCAAGAACGACATTACTCACGAAGAGGTACGTCCGGACTAACTCTACCCACACCGACCGAAAGCCCTCATGCAATATTGAGGAGATATGAGAAATTAGTCCGAGAAATGTTAGAGATGATGTCAAATTGTTCTTCTTAAGAAAGGAAGGATATGCGAATGAACTCGGGCTCATTCAAGCAAAGACAGCCACGATTCACTAGTCACTCGCAGAACAAGTGAGTGATAAAGGGAAAAGCAAGGATAGTATGAAGGATGATGATGAGAACATATACAGAAATTTTGAAGTTAGAATGGGTATAGCCGTAGTTCGAAATACAACCGGGAAATTATTTCGATCCGAGAGAACATAAAACCTTCTTCAACGGATCGATGGATCGAGGAATCATGAACCACGTAATTGTGGATTTTGATTATCTGGATGCTTTGCTGAAGTAAATCTGGGGAAAGCCTTGAAAAATTGCAGGTGGACCAATTTTGCACCGATTCTCGCTGTTGTTTATCCCGAACTAACAAAGATATTTTTACTCGAATTTAACATTTCTCTCTCCGGATCGAATGCAATTCGGTGTGAATGACAGGTTCTATGATGTTAGTACGGACACTCCGGCGACATTATAAAAGTTGAAAGAGGAGCATTCAGGCCTATAGACGTCTCCTATGAAACAAGTTTGTAAGTTTCTTACAAAGTCCGTAAGGGCCACTATCACTTATCCTCTTCTAACTTCTGCAAGAACTATTTTGCATAAGATTATTATCAGCCGTATTCGTCCAAAAGCCTCATCAAAAACTGATGTATCTAAATTTGAGGCCAAGTTAATGTGGGCTATTGAAAAGGGAGTACCGTTCTCCGCCTCACTCTATATTACCGCACATGTATCGGACGGTGTCGAAGGAGAAAGGGCAGCTACCCTATAGAGCTTTAGTGACAAGGATTTTTGAGCATCTAAAAATAGACATACCCAGTAAATTCAGCACTAAAACTCTTCCCACAATGGCTATTGACATGAAGATGATCAATAAGATGAGATTGAAGGACGTTGTAGAGACTTGGAGACGAAAAGAAAAGGAATTGGCTAGAGCAGAGACAGCAAAAAGAAAAGGTAAAGAGGTAGCTGCTGCTGAGCCAAGTTCTAAAAGGAGAAGACAACTTCTACTAGTAGATGAAGAAGAAGAAGAAGAAAGCATCTCCGCACTCGCAAATATGCGTCAAACTTCTCGAGAATGTCGAACCGAAGCGAAACAAACGCAGAAAACATTCTCCACACGTAACATGAGAAGAATGATGTATCCGAATGGCGGAAGATCCGAGAGGAAGATCCGAAGAAGATCCGAGAAGAAGAAGATCAAGAAGAAGAGGAAACGAGAAGAAGAAGAAGAGAAGGAGATAAAGAAAGGGAAAAGGAAGGACAACAAGGACGAGAATGAAGCATCAATTCGGGGGAGCATCTTTCTGAAAATATTGAATTTCAAATACCTGAAGCTTCATCCGGGAATGCTGATTATCGAAGATCTTGGCACTTCTAACCGAGATCAAGGATCGGGCAGATTGAAATGGAAACCTCCTTCACAAACAGACTGGAAAATCTTGAGAAAACGGTCAATCAA
Organism: Angophora floribunda; assembly: GCA_014182895.1. Lineage (NCBI taxonomy): Eukaryota > Viridiplantae > Streptophyta > Magnoliopsida > Myrtales > Myrtaceae > Angophora > Angophora floribunda. The sequence continues at coordinate 21,244,562 of CM024708.1, read as the reverse complement.
TGTATTGACAGAATGAGAAAGTCTCGCATCGGATATGGAGGATTTCACCCTTGTTCGGACCCCAAACAAGAAATCTTCTTAAAAACATCTTCTGTTTTTTAGAAACTGTTTTGAACTGACTCATTCTTTTTGAGGTTGACAAAAAGGGGGAGAGTAATATGGCTTTTTGATTTTTGATGGTTATTAACTGTTGATGATTTGATAGTTGGATGCATGACATAGTTGGCTTCTTTTATTTTGATGTTAATGCATGATAATAAAATATTTGATAATATTTTCTTATATGCTTATTACACTAATGAAATGAGGTTATGTTGCTTCTTTGTATTATCTATACGGGGTTGATATGAGCTATTCTTATAAGTTGTGCAGATATTTGGAAGTAGGCTCTATCTAACCATATTTTGCAGGAACTTAAAGCCATATGATCGAAATGTTTTGTCATCATCAAAAAGGGGGAGATTGTTGAGGAAACTCCTAGTTTTGATGTTTACAAAACATTTTATGATTGAGATTCTTACTAAACTCTTGAAGACAAAGAACTCGGGAAGACTTAGGCTTTTAAAGTCTCGCTTGAAGCGAAAAATAAAGCTTGGGGTGCCTTAGAGTCCCGCCAGCCTTTTTACGGAAGAGTCTTCCGGACCGAGAATTAAAGTCCGACCGTACTGCATCGAGAATTAAAAGCGACCGTACTGCACCGAAATTCTAAGCGGACTCGAAACTTAAAGTCTCCGACGACTTAAGGTGTATCTACAAGATAAGATCACCAACGGTAGAGTATTTCACTTACCTTGTTTATGTTGATTCTTAATCTAATTTACAGGATCAATTAGTGGACAACTTCCAAAGAAGAATAGAGCACTTATGGAAGCCCGTTCGATTGTATGGGCGAACGAAATCTAAGGGGATCCGATCTACTCTCAACGGTCAAAAAGACTTGCCTTATAAAGTCTGTCCGGGAAAGGAAAGACGGAACTCTCACGGAAAGAGCCAACGGTCGAATGTGGCTTGAGAGTATTTAAGGATAGGTTAAGACTTAAGGGAAGATTAGATGAACATTATTCCAAAGCTGATTCTGTTCTTCAATTGTTGTTCATAGAGCGTATTTGAGTGATCTCAGTATATTACAAAAGTGAGTGACTTAGTGAGACAGATTTCACCAAGTATAAACACTCGGAAGTGTGTAATCACCGTTGATCATATAGTGAAATACAGCCGATTGGCTGGTCGCCGGAGAGTGGACGTAGGCTTGTCTAAAGCCGAACCACTATAATCAGTGTTTGCAACATTCTCTAACTCTCTCTATTTACTTTCTGTTTGTGGATTGCAATAATCTGATATTAGTTGCGCGTAAAATTCCTAAACACCTATTCACCCCCCCCTCTAGGTGCATACACTAGTTACATCAATAAAATCTAAAAAGCATATATCCACTAACCGTGTGTTACAGCTTCTTCACATGGATTTGTTTGGACCTACCAGAACTTATAGCATCGGAGGTAAGAAATATTGTCTTGTGATTGTAGACGATTACTCTCGATTTACATGGGTATTTTTTTGCAAACAAAGGAGATACATTCTCATTTTTCTCAACATTTGCAAAGAAGGTTCAAAATGAAAAAGGTTACTCTATTTCAAGTATCAAAAAGCAGATCATGGGAGAGAATTTGAGAATCAAGACTTTTCGGACTTCGTGATAAAAATGGTATACAGCATACTTTTTCATCTCCCTACACTCCCAACAAAATGGAGTTGTGGAGAGAAAGAATAGATCTCTGCAGAAATGGCCAGAACATTGCTTATAGAAAGCAAGGTGGCAACTCGGTTACGGCGAAGCGCTTTCTACTTCTTGTCATATTATTAATAGAATTTTTCTAAGACCTATTCTTGAGAAAACTCCCTATGAGATTTTGAAAGAAAGAAAACCTGTTGTTTCATACTTTCGAGTTTTTGGTTGTCATTGCTATATTCTTAAAAATGTTAATTGTCAACCTAGTAAGTTTGAAGAAAGGTCAGATGAAGGTATTTTTCTGGGCTATTCAAACTCTAGCAAAGCATATAGAGTGTTCAATAAAAACACTCAGACAGTGGAAGAATCCATGAATGTAAAGTTTCTGGAGACTGAAGTTCCAAAACAAAGTGTTACAGTGCATGAAGAATCAGTACCAGATGCTGTACCAGAAAGATCATGTTTAAACATAGCAGAATCTTCTCATGAAATAGTCAAAGAAGGAATTCATGAAGGAGAATCAACTCAGCCTAATATTTCTGCATCCACGTAAGATTCGATAATGCTGAAGTTACGAATGCAAAACCGGAAGCATAAGTCTAGTCATCCCAAAGAGCTCGTGATCGGAAACATCAACGAGGGGATTCAAACCAGATCAAGGAACAAAAAGGATACAGGTATTGTTGCACTTATTTCTGAAATTGAACCCAAAGGAATTAATGAAGCTCGGAAAATGAAAGCTGGATAGAGGCAATGCAAGAGGAGCTTCATCGGTTCAAGAGAAATGATGTATGGGAATTAGTTCCTAAACCAAAAGGACGGACAATTATCGGTACCAAATGGGTCTTCGAAACAAAGTAAATGAACTTGGAAAAGTCACCAGAAATAAGGCAAGACTTGTGGCAAAAGGTTATTCCCAATGAGGGAATAGATTATGATGAAACTATGCTCCAAAGTGGCAAGATTAGAAGCAATCGACTTTTTACTTGCCTATGCTTGTTATCAGAATTTCAAACTATTTCAAATGGATGTAAAGAGCGCCTTTCTAAATGGGTTCATCAAGGAAGAAGTCTATGTGGAACAACCACCTGGTTTGAGGAAACAAGAAAGCCGAGATCATGTTTTCGGGCCGAAAAAGCCCCGTATGGACCGAAACAAGCACCTCGAGCCCGGTATGAACGACTCGGTAAGTTTTTATTAGACAACAACTTCAAGAAAGGTATGGTTGATACAACTTTATTTATCAAGAGAGCAGGTAAGGACATCCTTTTAGTACAAATTTATGTAGATGATATTATCTTTGGTTCTTCTAATGAAAGTTTGTGCAAGAATTTCTCAAAGTCTATGCGGGAGGAATTCGAGATGAGTATGATGGGAGAACTTACTTTCTTCCTAGGACTTCGATTAACCAATCAAAACGTGGAACATTCATTCATCAAGAGAAATATTCCAAAGATTTGGTTAAGAAGTTTGGGATGGAAAACTGCAAGAAGACCGAAACTCCAATGTCAACTTCTATTAAACTTGATCAGGATGAATCTGGAAAGAAAGTCGATCAGAAATCTTATAGAAGTATGATTGGGTCTCTTCTCTATCTTACTGCATCCAGACCAGACATTATATACGATATATGTGTATGTGCTCGTTTTCAAGCGATCCAAGAGAATCTCATCTTACAAAGTAAAAAGCGTATTATCAAGTACATAGCTACTTATCCATCTCTCGTCCGTGGTTCCCTAAAAGAAACAGACTTTACTCTCCTTGGCTACTCGAATGCCGACTTAGCGGGGATGTAAAGTAGACAGGAAGAGTACATCCGGAACATGCCGCTTACTTGGACAAATGCTGGTATCATGGTCTTCTAAAAAGCGTAACACGTGGCTCATCAACCGCAAGCTGCGAAGCGAAATATGTTGCTCTTGGAAGCCGCCGCTCACGTATTTTATGGATGAAACAGCAACTACTGGATTATGGAAAGGAAGAAGCCTGCACTAAAATAAGATGTGATAATACGAGTGCTATAAACCTCACCAAGAATCCAATTCTACATTCCAGAGCAAAGCACATTGAAATCAAACATCACTTTATTAGAGACCATGTGCAAAATGGAGATATATATGTGGAATTTATTGATTCTAAGAATCAATTAGCAGATATCTTTACAAAGCCGCCGGACAAAGGTACATTCGATTCAATATGTGGGAAATTAAATATTGTTAACCCTTTTTATAAATCCTATAAGAGCAGGACAAAGTCCGAGAAAAGGAATCGTCCGACGACTATTGAAAAAGGAAATTATAGTATTTTGGGAAGGTATGTTATTTCCTTAATTCAATGTCAATCCACTGTAAGTTTCTTTAATCTACATGATTAATTTGTATATTTTTGGCATGAGCTTATTGAATATTTTTGAGTTTAAAATAACTGCCGTTTTAATTTGTTTTGAATCGCGACTGTTCATTTGTTCTTCTAATGAGGGGGTATAAAAACGTATAAAGTCGGGATCTCTTTTAACTCTTCGAACGTTTTGAAAACCCTAACAGAGAAAAACTCTTTCTAAATCGATCTCAATCTTCTCCAAAACCAAATCTCTTCGAACATGGCCTCGAGATCCTCCGTATCCGGATCAAGATCTCCATCCCCAAGAAGGAGGTCAAACGGGATCGGCCGGGCAAGGAGGAAGAAGAGTCGACAGAGGACAGACGCATTTCGATCTCACACGGACCTCCGAAGATACCCAAGAACATTCTCCAAGAGTCTCCTCTCAAAATAATCCTGAAGAATCTTCAAGAGCCATCATATCACAATCAAGAACGACATTACTCACGAAGAGGTACGTCCGGACTAACTCTACCCACACCGACCGAAAGCCCTCATGTAATATTGAGGAGATATGAGAAATTAGTCCGAGAAATGTTAGAGATGATGTCAAATTGTTCTTCTTGAGAAAGGAAGGATATGCGAATGAACTCGAGGCTCATTCAAGCAAAGACGGCCACGATTCACCGGTCACTCGCACTGAGAACAAGTGAGTGATAAAGGGAAAAGCAAGGATAGTATGAAGGATGATGATGAGAACATATATAGAAATTTTGAAGTTAGAATGGGTATAGGCTGCCGTAGTTCGAAATACAATGGGAAATTATTTCGATCCGAGAACATAAAACCTTCTTCAACAGATGATGGATCGAGGAATCATGAACCACGAGAATTGTGGATTTTGATTATCTGGATGCTTTCGCTGAAGTAAATCTGCGGAAAGCCTTGAAAAATTGCGAGATGGACCAATTTTGCACCGATTCTGCTGCTGTTTATCCCGAACTAACAAAGATATTTTTTACTTGAATTTAACATTTCTCTCTCCGAGATCGAATGCAATTCGGTGTGAATGACAGGTTCTATGATGTTAGTACGTACACTCGGCGACATTATAAAAGTTGAAAGAGGAGCATTCAGCCTATAGACGTCTCCTATGAAACAAGTTTGTAAGTTTCTTACAAAGTACGTAAGGCCACTATCACTTATCCTCTTCTAACTTCGCAAGAACTATTTTGCATAAGATTATTATCAGCTGTATTCGTCCAAAAGCCTCATCAAAAACTGATGTATCTAAATTTGAGGCCAAGTTAATGTGGGCTATTGAAAAGGGAGTACTGTTCTCACCGCCTCACACAATATTATCAAGCACATGTATCGGACGGTGTCGAAGGAGAAGGGCAGCTACCCTATGGAGCTTTAGTGACAATGATTTTTGAGCATCTAAAAATAGACATACCCAGTAAATTCAGCACTAAAACTCTTCCCACAATGGCTATTGACATGAAGATGATCAATAAGATGAGATTGAAGGACGTTGCGAGAGACTTGGAGACGAAAAGAAAAGGAATTGGCTAGAGCGAGAGACAGCAAAAGAAAAGGTAAAGAGGTAGGCTCTTTGGCCAGCCAAGTTCTAAAAGGAGAAGACAACTTCTACCGGTAGATGAAGAAGAAGAAGAAGAAAGCATCTCCGCACTTCGCAAATATGCGTCAAACTTCTCGAGAGAATGTCGAACCGAGAGCGAAACAAACGCGAGAAAACATTCTCAACACGAGAACATGAGAAGAATGATGTATCCGAATGGCGGAAGATCCGAGGGAAGATCCGGAAGAAGATCCGAGAAGAAGAAGATCAAGAAGAAGAGGAAACGAGAAGAAGAAGAAGAAGAGGGAGATAAAGAAAGGGAAAAGGAAGGACAACAAGGACGAGAATGAAGCATCAATTCGGGGGAGCATCTTTCTGAAAATATTGAATTTCAAATACCTCGAAGCTTCATCTGGGAATGCTGATTATCGAAGATCTTGGCACTTCTAACCGAGATCAAGGATCGGCGATTGAAATGGAAACCTCCTTCACAAACAGATGGAAACTCTTGAGAAGACGGTCAATCAATGTATTGACAAATGAGAAGTCTGCATCGGATATGGAGGATTTCACCCTTGTTCGGACCCCAAACAAGAAATCTTCTTAAAAACATCTTCTTTTTTTAGAAACTGCTTTTGAACCGACTCATTCTTTTTGAGGTTGACAAAAAGGGGGAGAGTAATATGGCTTTTTGATTTTTGATGGTTATTAACTGTTGATGATTTGATAGTTGGATGCATGACATAGTTGGCTTCTGGCTTTATTTTGATGTTAATGCATGATAATAAAATATTTGATAATATTTTCTTATATGCTTATTACACTAATGAAATGAGGTTATGTTCTTTTGTATTATCTATACGGGGTTGATATGAGCTATTCTTATAAGTTGTGCGGATATTTGGAAGTAGGCTCTATCTAACCATATTTTGCGAACTTAAAGCCATATGACTGAAATGTTTTGTCATCATCAAAAAGGGGGAGATTGTTGAGGAAACTCCTAGTTTTGATGTTTACAAAACATTTTATGATTGAGATTCTTACTAAACTCTTGAAGACAAAGAACTCCCGGGAGGAAGACTTAGGCTTTAAAGTCTGCTTGAAGCGAGAAGATAAAGCTTGGGGTGCCTTAGAGTCCGCCAAACCAGACGGAAGAGTCTTCCGATCGAGAATTAAAGTCCGACCGTACCCATCGAGAATTAAAGTCGACCGTACTGACCGAAATTCTAGCGGACTCGAACTTAAAGTCTGTCGACTTAAGGTGTATCTACAAGATAAGATCACCAACGGTAGAGTATTTCACTTACATTGTTTATGTTGATTACGTTAATCTAATTTACAGATCAATTTGTGGACAACTTCCAAAGAAGAATAGAGCACTTATGGAAGCCCGTATTCGATTGTATGGGCGAACGTAATCTAAGGGGATCGATCTACTCTCAACGGTCAAAAAGACTTGCCTTATAAAGTCTGTCCCGGGAAAGAAAAGACAGAACTCTCACGGAAAGAGCCAACGGTCAAATGTGGCTTGGAGAGTATTTAAGGATAGGTTAAGACTTAAGGGGAGATGAGATGAACATTATTCCAAAGCTGATTCTGTTCTTCAATTGTTGTTCATAGAGCGTATTTGAGTGATCTCAGTGTATTACAAAAGAGAGTGACTTAGTGAGACAGATTTTCACCAAGTATAAACACTCGGAAGTGTGTAATCACCGTTGATCATATAGTGAAATACAGCCGATTGGCTGGTCGCCGGAGAGTGGACGTAGGCTTGTCTAAAGCCGAACCACTATAATCGTGTTTGCAACCTTCTCTAACTCTCTCTATTTACTTTCGTTTGTGGATTGCAATAATCGATATTAGATGCGCGTAAAATTCCTAAACACCTATTCACCCCCCCTCTAGGTGCATACACTAGTTACATCAAGTGCTCTCTTTGGTCACCCAAATAAAGAATATGCCCAAAGGATTCGTTAAATTTCTAAACTTTAATTATAAAAGAATGGTCCAACGCTTGTGAAATTTGCTAATTGAAGATTGTATCTTCTCCTTTTCGTTATCAATAAAGCGTGCATGATTTTTTCTGTTGAATGATAATCTTGGGACATCGGCTTGGAGATCCTGTTATCTGGGCTTGGGCAGGTGATAAATCTTTAAAAAGAAAAAGAATGGATGGATGAACCTAGGCATATCATTGTTGTTGGGATGAACCATTTGTAGCCAGATAGATGTAATACATAATACATATGCTGGGAAAAGGGTCATATTAAAAGAGAAGATATGGTCCCCAACTTGTTATGATTCATTTGCTGCTCACCAACAATGAACAATGATAATGACATTGGATGACAAAACGATGACGCCAAACTTTTCTTACGCATTAAATCATTTCTAATCATGTCCCTCTATAAACTAGGGGTGCTTTTTAAATCCTTGGTATTTGGTTATAAGGATACCTCACTAAAGATCAAGAATTTCCTACGATGGGGTTGTCTCCACCTGTCAGCTTATGCAATAAGTTACAAGACTATGTTATTTATTTTAAGGTGCCAATATCCATACGTCCTACCCTCCTTGTTAATACAGTATATCTTTCAAACTCCATCCCTAGCTCTACTCTCTTAGGATTTTACATCCTGGTAATCTAAAGATATGGATGATAATTTAGATGAAGCCTTTTAAGGACTTGTTTGGCAACCAAGTTATGCTCAAAATAGTTTTTTCTAATTTTGTTCCCCGGACGAGTTTCTGAACATTCGAAGGCATTCAGTTATTGTATTAAATTTCTTTTCCTATAATAGAAATACATTTGGTATGATTTTGAATTTATTTTGTGATGTAGAAATTCTTTTGATTTTTTAATAGTTTTATGAGATTTTTCTTCTTCTTTTTTACTTTCCTTCTCTTCTTCTTCCTCCTCTAGCTAGTCGCTAGCCTTGGTAATGGCCAACAACCGGCCAAACGAGAGCCTGCGACCTTGACAACCTCGGGGGAGCCTCCTCCAACCACAACGAGGTCGCTAGCCATCATCGAGCCTGACAACCAACTAGAGGAAGAAGAAAAGAACAAAATAAAAAAGAAAATTGCTTGATTCTAGAATTGTTCCCGAAAATGAAGAAATAATTTTTTTCTACTTATTGATTATGTTTAAAATCCATTTCTAAGAATAAATTTGTTCCCGATAGTAAAAAAATTAGCTGATTTTTTAAACTAAAACATTAACTGATATTACTGAACAGATTTATATTCTTTTTTTATTCCAAGAAACAAAGGAACATGAATTAGAATAAAAACAAAATAATAGAAAGAGTCAAGAATTGGCCAATTACCAAACAGACCTTTAGATCCTATGTATTGTCAAATGTGATACCCATTTATTGGGTCTACGCAATAAAAGCTCGACATCATCCCCCAAGGAGATTATCAAAAGGAACTCAATCCAAACCCTCCAACATATCTAATTGGGTTTACTTCCACTTGAAAGCTTGAATTAATAAGTTATGGATCAACTAAAATGTATTAATCATTCCTTAATTACATCACATCCTCGCCATAATACACCGCATATCATCGTCAGATTTAACCTAGATGACGTGAGGTGAGGTCGACCTTCATCGGGCCTTGACATTGATGTCAGTCAAGATATTATAGTTGAAGTGATTGACAAATTGATTTTGCGGCGCCTTAAATTGCTTCCAGCTCTGAGAACCTACTTTCCTTCACCAACTTTAAGGCTACGTGTCAAATTTTGACCATTCTCCAATTTTAGCATGAAAGTGAGGAGCTTTAGAGACATGTGGAGTGCTCAACTTTATGAAGCAAGAACTTAGAGCCAAAGCAAGCGAGCAAATCCAAAAAGAGTAGATTCTTCCGAGGCGCTTGTGCTTCAATCTTCAAAGTTCATAGGGATGAAACGCTCTACATTTGTGGAGGAAATCTACAGCGCCTTCCATGAAATCAACAGAAAAGTCTTGAAGATGAAGAGGTAGGGAGATGGGGAGGAAGAGGGAAGGAGACTCCTCTCTCAGGAGCGGAACCTCAGAAAAGGGGCTGGCAGTTGGGAAGGAGAGAAAACCCTAAGAGAAGGGGGCTGAGAGAAACCAAATTGCGCTCTGCTAGAACTTGCTAGAAAGCCTTCGGTTCATGTAATTCAAAGGCTGATCAAGTTGGGAGTTCGAATTGAAGTCATACTCAAATAATTTCCAATGCATATGTGAAAAATTGTGAACATGGACACAAGTCAAACGATACTTGAATTGATTTCTTGCTATGATTAGATTTCAATGAACCAACTTAAAACACATGTTTCACCGGTTTAGATTCCCATGAAATATTTTTCACCGAACGGTGCATTTCAATTTTATTTTAGGGGATTCAAATTATATGTTGAATATGGACAGAGAATGTGAAATACAAATATGAATTTATTCCCAACCTGTATGTACAACTTTATGTTCTAATTCAAACTATATTGGAATTTAATCAACGACACAGCTTATTTAGGCATGTAGCTGGAATTTATTCAACAACGATACCTTGGATAGGAAACTCATTGTCAAAATTTAATCAATAATACCAAGTTGGTGGAACAACACTAGAATTTAATTCACGATGCTAAGCTGGATAAAGATACACGCCGTACTTTAATCAACGACAAGGATCTAGAAAACTATAGCTACAATGCAATAAAGTCAAGATAAAAGTAAAAATAGTTATTGTGATGTTCAGGAAGGGCTTAGTTGTGTGGCTTGTGGTATTTATAGTGTAACTTGGTTAGTTGTCTTCCTTGAGCAGCACTCTTGATTTTTCCCCATGTTTTTCTTCTTTTCTTAATTACCTTATCCATATCTGACTGTCTCTTGACTTGTCAATGATACTTGCATGACTTGCCCATCAAGCAAATAACTGATTTTCTATTTTCCCAAACCTTACTCGCAACAATTATCTCCAATTGGAATTTAATGCTAATTCCATTCAAATTCCAAATCTAATATAATATTTCCATAGCCTGACACGTGACCATTAAATTTTATTTATTTTGGTCGGAAATTTAGATTTTCATTAGTACTCTATAAAAGAAGGGTTACATGATAGACTAAGTTCGGAACAAAGGATAAGCTCCAAGGATTGCGGTGGATGATTAATCCAATTTGATGGGAGGTTGTTCGCATTATGGGCTCATGCAATCCAATCTGCGGCTCCATTTTGGGCCCTAGGGATAAATTGCAACTGAACTTGTTGCATTTCTTAAAGTAGCATTCGGCAATCCCTTGCTACCTGCTGCACAGCCCATGGAATTTCGGCCCGACCCAAGGTAAATTGAACTACTGGCAAGCAATCAGAGAACAAAGAGACTTTCTGTTCAGTTCGGGTGTTTCCCCTCAGCTGGTTTCTGTCCTTCGTACTTTGCAGCTTTGACTTTAGAAACTGAAGTGTTGTGCGGATGCCTAGGGTTTCACCGATCAAAGCTGAAGGGGCATAGATCTTCTCTGTAAAGCCATCGAGCAGCACCCCAGCTTCGTCCCGCCAGACGCCCGCAACCGATCCCTCCATTGACGAGCTGCTCCATGCACAATCAACGTTGAGCTTGCTGGCGGGTTCTGCAGTGTAGGTTTCAACCATCGGTGTGGGGCGGGTTTCGAATCTTGCAGTGCTGGTTTCGACCATTAATTATCTTACCATCAACTTGAGTATACCTTCTTGGAAGACTGTCAATAGCCATCACTAAATCCTTTCGAGAATGTTGATAGTTCTTAACTTCTATGAACAAAATGAGGCGTATTGCTCATACTATCGTCCTCGTGATTAGCAATTGATGACGGGAGTATTTTTGGGTGTCAACCACACACAAAAATACTTTGTGGGTGTTCTTGTCCAGATCAAAAGCTATTTGACCCCATGGAATTAGTTTAGTGGTTAAGGTATAGGGTTTTTCCGCTCGAATCAAGGATCCAACACGACTTCATTTCCTTACACCATCAAGGACAAACAACTTTTTTTTTAGTCGGTAAACAACTTTATATTTAAACTACCAAAAAATTGTTAGAAAAGTTATAAACCTATTATAGTTATGTTAATTTAATCCTAAATCTTTTGACCTAATGTTAATTCAGTCCTTTCGGTTGATTTTTACTGGACATTGCTGATGTGGACGCTGGTCAACCTAAGCTTCACCATTGACGCTAATGTAGACAATTTTTATTAATATTTTAATATTTTCAAATTCTATTATTTTTTCTCTTTTTTTTTTTCCGTTCTTCTTCTTTTATTGGTGACCGGCCATAGGCAATGGCCAGGCAGGCTAACCTCACCTAAGCAAGAGTTGTCATCGCCTACCACAAGCGAGATATGGCCTGACAAGGGCTCCCCTCACCAAATTTGGGGAGGCTAGCCCTCACTCAGGCCAGATCTAGCGAGGCTGACCCTTGCCCAAGCCAAGGCTACCTCGCCAGGCATTGACTTCGGCCAAGCGAGGCCAACCCATCTAGCCATGGTTGGTGGCTAGCCATCACTTATGGCCGATCATCGACAAAAGGAAGAAAAAAGGAAAAAACATCAAAATAAATAATTAAACAATCAAAAATATTATTAAAACATTATTTAAAATTGTACATATCGATGCCAGTAGTGTCACATAGGTCAATCAACGTCCATGTTAGCAATATTTGACCAAAATTTGTTGAAATGATTGAATTAGCATGGTTTAAGATTAAATTGGTACAATTAAAATGTTTAAAACTTATTCTAAATTGGTATCAATGCAATAGGTTTAAAATTTTTCTGACACTTTTCCTTTTAAAATACAGTCATGATTTTAAGGGCTTTTACTTAGTCCACAAGTTAGCAGGCTATATCATTTCATGACTTGTCGATTTAAGTGCGGTTCCACCCATAAGAAAATGTTACGATGAAGAATCTTGGATGGTCTACTGGTCACGAAATCCAAATTAGGGTGCGGTTCCACCCATAAGAAAATGTTACGATGAAGAATCTTGGATGGTCTACTGGACACGAAACCCAAATTATGGCTACTGATAGGTCGTTAGACTCGTGACAACACTTACAAGATTCATGGATCGTCAAGATTGATGTTTCCTATACTAAGCCATAATGAATATTCCATGAGTTGGGCCATTGGTTGAAGTAGTGCTCTTGCGCCTAGGTTGGGTAGCTCATGTTTCTCCATGGCAACATCAGTTTCACGGATTTAGTATGGTTAGGGGAAATGAAATGAAATGAAATGAAAATTTTAGACATTGAACGAGCTAATCATTTTTATAAATAATAACGAGGGAATTTGTTCCGAATAATGGATCATAACTTATAAACCTTTTTGCTATTTGGAACTTGACAAGAGCCTCCCTCCACCGTTAATTGAATCAAGATCCTCTAAATTTAGCCGGTATACATCGCATATTTAGTCCATCTAACTTTACCATAAGCTTTGAAAAAAATCACACACCTACTCCTCCCACGCATAATCTCTCTAACCACAGCCACCCTATGCTTGTCCTCACACTATCTCGCCGCAGCTTTCTCTCTACTTGCCTCGCGAGTTGTCTCCGTCGCGCGAACCACGGTGACGTGAGTGCCAACTGGAGCTTCGCCTGCGAAGACCATTGACTGATAGATAGTCCTGATCAGCCAGGATTGCCCTGGCACTTACATTGCATGCATCGTGGAATTTAGATAATCTCGTAGATTCGACAGTATTTGTGTAACTCATAAGTTCAACTATGCAGATACACACGACCAACTATATATATATATATATATATATATATATGTCCTTTTTCGCTAGGAGAGTAAAGATTTATATTCGTAATCGATGCCGAGTACACCTTCGCCATTGAGTCAATACGCGGAAGCACCGTTTTAAGAGGAGAAGTATCAAATTTAGAGACGCTATAGTCGTAAGCTCAATCGTGCAAAACTAAAACCCTAGAAGCCCTTGAATCCTTCATATGCCAGAGAGATTGCAATACAAAGAACAGATGCTGAAGATCCAGAAGCCATAGTATCCTCTGGGAGCATCCTCCCCTCGTCGCGACTCAAAAACCTTGCTTCTTGAATCCGCCAGCAAACCCACGATGAAAGACACCAAGTTAAAGATCGCAGCTGGAGCGACGCGAACGCCGGTGAAGTTGAAGGTGCCATGACTCCATCACAGTAAAAAAATAACAACAGAAGTATATGGCGTTAGAATTCGATGGCAGGTGCTAATGAAATCTCAGGCTACGTGCTCGCTGGTTCATGTCCTGCGGAACCGTATATTCGGTCCAAGGATTTACCATGGAAAAGATCCTGCTCTAATTTGGATCGCAATGTCGCAGGCGCACGTATCATCGAACTTGGTAAGTTTGGCTATGGTTTCGCGTACGAACTTGAAAGAAGACATATACAATACCCAGAGTTATGTTGTTCAGACATATTTAGTCAAAAATAATTGCCAACCACCACCGAGAGTTGGTGAAAGTCTTGGTTCGGATTCGCGAGCCCAGAAATCAAATCACAGCCTCTCCGGCTCAGGGCAATCTCGACAACAATGCCTTTCACAATGCCTAGGCAGGAGCCCTTTCTCGATAAACGCAGACCATGTGCACTGAAAACGGTTCGTATGCATTCATGAGGTCACTTCGTGACGTGGAATAGCAATGTTTGGCATTGAAGTGCCTAAACGACGGCGGGATGATCTTGACGCGTGAGCTCATTCGTCCACTGTGATCTCTCGACGACGTTTTCGACCCTCACCTGCATGCTCACCAGTTGCAGTTGCGGGAAAGAAAAGACATGAGAACGACGGTTTGGTCACATGTTCATGGGACTGAATAGGCCCAGACCATTGGTGTCCTGTGTTTCTCGGGCGATCCCCTGCTTAGAATTTGGTGGCCCAGCCCGTTGTTTGCCCCTCTAAATTTGAGTTTTCTTCTTTACTTTTTCAAAATGAAGATGCGAGTAGATGCTGTCCTTTCAAGGATACGAACCCGTGACATTGCTTCTTGAGATTGCGATTGCGAGCTCGTGTTGAGCTTTCGACCAGCTCGGTTGACCCGTTCAAAAGATGGAATGAGCGTAAATATTCTTTTGTGTCTTGAGAGCAAGTATCAATTGATCAGGGAAGTTTGGTTGTTACGAAAGGCGCCACATAAATTAGGGATGTCAGCAGTTGAATTCAAGTCAGATACCCACGATACATGATCCGAACCGTACATGAATTGACCAAAAAAAAAAAAAAAAAGGCAAACGGTGATCCAAACCGACCCGATAACCAAATGTTGGTTCAGAGGCTACCGATTTTGCAGAACCTGGAGCGTATCAAGCATCCATATCTCCCTTCAATCCTCATTACTCGACCACAAATCCAAGTCTTTTGACAATTTGATAGAGGATTTCCAGCTCGCCATCGACCTGTCCAAACCTAAAGGGAATCCCGATTGCTCTGATTCCCGAACTAAAACTGCAGAGCAAGCCACAGCTCGAGAAAGAAGATGAAGCAGACAGATTCGACTGCCTAAAAGAAGCTGCACGCGGAAGCAGGAACCGATGTTGGGCCGTGGACTGCACGAAGAGCAACTCGACTGGACCCTTGAAATTGTATAGTGGTCCAAGGAGTTGTTGCTGTTATCATACCGATAATGCAATCCCACATTTAGTAAAATTTTATCCACATTAAGTTAGGTGATAACAGCTCATTAACCACATTGAGTTGTATGATGATCATTCAATATCAAGATAACTATCTTGATGGAAGAAGCTATTTGAAAGTGTTTTGAATCGCGATATAAATAGGTCTAAGCCAAACCCCTCAAAAAGAAATAACACACCATGACATTGAGAGGGTAATTAGTTAAATGTAGTTGTTCGAGGCTCTGCAAATCCGATTTTCAATTGAACTTCATCATTAGCTGGGAGGTCGGTATAAAAATTTTCACGTTTCTGCATTCGATTTTGATTATGAATGAGTTTTGTTCATCAATTAATAACTAAGATTTTCAGTCTTTCAATCCCTAGCAGTTCTGCCAAGCAACGGAAGACGGCATCCCAATCCTGAGCCCTCCTGTCAACGCAAAGCCAAGCGCTCGCTCATCTAAGCTGCCAATGGCAATCGGTGACAAACAGGATTATAATCCGAACCATCACGAGACTCAAAACTTTTCTATCTGCTACGCAAACCATAAGAGACTCGATCCCAAAAGGCCTGAATCCTCAGGTCAGACCGGTGTAAACCCCCTCAACGTAAAAGGAGTCTTATTGTGGACGGCTCGTTTTTCCCAACAATCTTAAGTTGACGAGAGACGTTCTAATTGCACACTTACAAATATCGAGCTTGCTTTGCAAAAGATGTCTAGGCTTTATGTGCTCATATAATCATCATATGGTTTTATTGGCCAAAGACGTATGCATGTTTCTCGACACACTCCAAAATGTATGTTGCATGGCATGCGATGATACAACATCAGATGTGACATGGTGAAAGCAGAGCCGCCACGTGAAAAGGTCACGGACATCTTCCAAACTCTTCTAAAAGCGAGCGTATCTAGAAGGTGTTGCTTGGTAGCTTTAGGTCTTTGACTTATTGACCGTTCTAATGGCTGCCCCCGCTCTCGTGTTCCTTGGGGGTCCACGGGTACTGCTCAAAAAGCTCGGAAGACTCGTCGACCTAATTTCATAACTTGATCCTCGCGAACCCTTCAACTCCGACAGGACTCGAGAGGAGAAATTTACCGAGTTTGCCTATTATAAAAAAGAGAGAGGAAGCCTCATCCCCCGTTCAGGCACGCGTGACGAGCAAGAAAGTTCATCTTGCGAAGTATCGCGACATGACCACCCGAGTTCGAAATACGAAGCATCGTGCTCCTTTCTTGCGAGCTTCACGAGCGTTTGTCCAATTGTGGGAAACCGGAAGGAAAAGGCCCCCCCGCCTCCCTCCCGATTTGACGTCCATTATTGCCCCTGTGGAACGTACAGCGACCGGCAAAAGAAACGCGTCCATGTCTCGCCCAAAGACCCATTCAAATGACGTCCTCCTCGGGTTGCTTGCGACCGAGTCAGAATCTCGAGAGTGACCAAAGCCACCATAATTGAAAGAATATAAGATACATCCACGAGACATATGGGGGGGGGTTGACCCCAAATTTGGCCGAAGGGGATATTCCTCGTACCGATCCAATGACAAACACCCCCGCCCCCCCATCCATCGACATGATGAGGAATTCGGCTCCGGTCCAAAAGGGACGACGAACGAAAAAGAAAAGAGCAGAGATTCGTCTCCTAAACAAAGAAAAAAGCTCTCACTCCCAGTAAAGCTCCAAAGCAACAGGGGGCAGGCATTGGAATTATAGACTAAGACCAATAATGACCCACTTTACGCTAGTGGAGGAGCGAGACCCGTGAATAAACAAATGGGAGGGATAATGGGATTTCGATAATTGACATATAAAATAATCAAACTCCAATCAACAGACAGCCCCGAGGAAGCCCGACAGGGGATTGGTGCGGCTTTGTGACCGGTCGGTCCGGTCGGTCCACTTCCTCTCCCTCCACCCCGACTCCCCCCCTTCCCTTTAAAATTCCCCCACGTGCGCACAACTGGTTCGTTTGAATTCTTGCGTGGGGAAGGGGGGGTTGGCCTTTCTCTTTCCACAAGAGCAAAAGGCAAATCCGAAAGGCATCTTTGCAGATATTCTAAATCGAAAAATCCATATTTTCCGTGCTATTATATTATAAAGGGACGAAGAAAAGGAGGAGGAGAGGAGAAAACAAGGAGGGAAGGGAGGGGGGGAAAAAGCTTTGCCATCTTCCATTTGCTTGATGACTACCATGGATTCCACTTCCCAATTAAACATATCTACATAAAAACAAAAAGACCTTCCCACTTACATCCCACCCAAGAAGAAACTCCCAAAGATATTCACAGATTCTTGGCCCTAAAAACCTAACACATATAAAAAAACCATCCCAAGTTCCTAAGTGTTTGATTGATAGTGGGTCCTATTATAGAAGTTAGCTTTCACAAATAACTCCAAGTCCCCCAATTCCCCAAGCTATTGCAAATTTCAGCCCTACCCCACAAACTATAAAAAAAAAAAAATGAAAACGTAGGAAAAAAAGAAGAGGCCCCTTTTGGCAGAAGAGATTACTGACAACAAACTGAAGACAGGAATTGAAAGGGGGGAAATAAGAGGGAGGCAAAAATACACAAGGCGGCCAGGCTTGGGTGGTTAAGCTAGCTCCCTTCTTCTTCTACCGAGGACACGGGGAGCCTGCTTCCGGGGCTCATCTTCTTCACGTCCTGACTCGACCATATGAAAATTCTTCTGGCCATGTTGCAGAATTCCCTACAAAAGGATTGTCGATAGGAAGGCACTCTCAGTTCAAGTAGGTTCATAGTGTCAGGACCAAACTGAAGTAGTACAAAATGAACTTACGGCCAGGGATCATCTCCCACAAGCATCATGTCCCCTTCATCATCGGTGAAGACGATTTCCCACTTATTCCGAGGCCTCAGCTCTCCTTTAATCTCAAACATCTCCTCGAGCTCATCAATAAGCTGATCATACTCTTTGAGCATAGTCAAGTCACAGCGCGACCCACAGCTACGCCTTGCATTTGAACCTGTTGACACATATTCCAGCCAGGCCAAAAGATGGGGATAAATACACAATGTAGAGAAAACAAACGATCACTGCATATTTAATATGAAAATTATAGCCCAGATCGTCAGTCACAAAGTAGGTACCTTAGTGCGACTCCTTGCAGTAGCAGAACAACTCTGTTTGCTTCTAATCTCTTTCGGGGAAACTATAGACTGCTTTTGAATTGTCTCTTTCGAGTTTAGGACAACCGACTTCTGCTGTGAATCTGGTGCAGAAGGGTTGCCTGGAGTGTGTGCTTCATTAATGCCACAAGATCCATCGAGTGGCTGACCGGTCAGCTTGTCCACTAGCTGAGTGTTTGAAGAATGATTTATCAAGTCAATGCCGAACAATCGGCAACTAGTAGGTCTCTCGGGCTTCTCACCCAGCTCAACCTTAGGTTCATTTCTCGGCTTTGGCGAGTGCATAGGTGAACTGGAAAGAAGTGACCAACCAGAGACATTGGAAGAAAACTGCCTGTCCCCCTCAGTCTGAGGCCATGAGATAGAGCCGCTACCAGTGTTCACATTTGTTTGCTTATGATGCCAAATAGCATCACAGGACTGCATAAGTCCAGCATCATGGAGAGCTGCACCAGCAGTTTCTACAATCACGAATGAGAAGATGTTAGTTACTCAACACGTACATAGAGAGATTTCTGCAGCAGAAAGGCAAGAATGAAGCTAACAGCAATTTTCTAAGAAGATTACCAAGAGTGGTGAGCTCAGCAGGTGGTCGAGGCCTTTTGTTCTTCGTCACTGCTGACTCTGTTATGCTCAGAGGTACAGACGATACAGAGGATTCAATCTCCCATGGTGAAACTCTTTCTGGCCTTGGAACAGAAGCATGCTCATCCCATTGAACCTAAAGGATGAAAAAGGTTCAAAAAGTTGGGACATTGCTGTTGTACGTGAAATTCCATCAACAAGGAAAAGCATTTCCATTTAGTCATTACCTTCAATGATCGCCATTTGGAATCAGGCCATTGAGAGGAAATGTCTTCGACCCCTACTATAGTACCAGAAAACCTGAGAAGGGAAAATATGAGATTATAGAAGAATCATAAACCAAAGTAGCTCCCTGAAAGAGTAAAATGTGACTTCCATTACCTTCTCTCAGGAGAATCCTCTCCCTCAAACCTCATCTTGAATCTCATTCCAACAGTGAACTTATTGTTAATGGCTTCCAGATACTTGTTCAAACTTATGATGAACTGACTTGTCCTAAGGTTTCACCAAAAGAGAATTTATCATGCTTCGATCCAGAAATGCTGACATAATAGCAGGAAAGATAATGTCCATATGGTGTACCTGGGCTTATAATAGACTACAAACAGGGTTTGTGTCGTAACAGCATGGGAGGCAGTTGCAAGCACTCCTAAGTGCATACTCTGACTCGATATCACTGATGCAGGCATGCTGCTCTGTTGACGTGCCAAACGTCTGACACCAACACGAAGTTCTCCATTCTCCCCTCTATGAATGCATCAAGCACAAGTACTTAAAGCCTTGACGACAGTGGGACAATCTAATAAAATCAACTACACAACAAATAAGGAGTAGATATTATCGAGTATGAACAGCCTCTATACCTCAAGAACACAAACGAATCGCCAGCCACCAATCTCTTGGAAGTGACAAACGTACTCCATCCAGTTGTCAGCAAATGCCTACGTGGTTGACCTGTTTTTTTAGAGTCAAGTGGAAGCATGAGTCACAACTTCTATTTATTCAGCAAGCAACTTTATAAAGCACCGATATGCACTTCCTTCATCGGAGCAAAAGCCACTATCCTACATGTACTAAAAGCGTTTCTTCTTTACCTCTGAAAATATGCTTAAATTTCCACTCATAACCATGAAGATCCTTCGCAACCAACTCCTGAGTTGGTGTTGACTGGGTCATATCCTGTGGAGGAATAATAATACAAAACGAGATGCTCACGTGAAAGGACGAGAGAAAGGGGGGGATGGTGGAGGCCAAACAAGTTGTGTAATGAAATTACCAGAGGAGGCAGACACTCAGTTGCATGTTTCCTGAGAACAGAAAATCCACCGTGCGTGCTCGTATCAGAAGCCGTCAACACCTTGCAAAAGCTGTGAACTCGCGGCCTTGAAGGCTCGGTAAGGTCCGGGTCGCGACTCGTAGGCTCAGCTTGCTACAGAAAACCATGAAAATCAACAGAGAGCTTACGATACCATCTTCGCCTGTAAAAGGCTTCTACAAATAATCACGGTCTGACTAGGGTCTTACAGGGGACTCTGGAAGTAGAGTAATCTGGGCATAAACTTCATCCGTTTCTTGCTCCGCCTAAACATTAATAAAGAAAAATAAATCAAAAAATAAACAAAAATGAAGAAGACGAAGAAGAAGATCAAACGTCAAGTTGAATCGCAGCTTCTCTTTCTTATCCATCTGTTATTAAAAGAGGTATTTTTCAGGAACCCAGAAGAGCATAGAAGAGACGTCCCCGGAATTCATCCGATACGAAAGATCCGACGGAAGCTCCAATTTATGGCGAATAACATCATCCAGCAATCACCAGCGGCAGCTAAGCTATGCATGTATAACTTAAGTCAAGAGAGTCCAGATAAATTACCAGCAACTGAATGTACATAACACGACAAAGTATCTTCGGGGGAAGATTGAACAGCGGAATCCTCTCGTTCAGCTCCTGATTCGTGGACGCCTCCAGCTGAAAACCCGAAGCGCATATGAATCAAAAGGCGAAATAATTTCGGGGATTTCGCCGAAAGGAAAAGAAAAAGAAACACGCAAGCCGAAGAACCGTAAAAGGGAAACAAACTCGAACGAGAAACGTCAAAAGAATTCGTCGTCGCCAAAATCTCAGACTTGTTCCCTACCGAACGAACAAGAATGAAACGTCCGATTCAAGCAAGAGAAGGAAAAGAAATCGGTTCGAAATGATTTCTCACTTGTTCCATGTGGCCTTGAGGGAAGTAGAAGACTCGCTCCCCAGCTCGGGGGACGTCAACCAGGGGCCCTGCGCACGCCTTCCATAGCTCCGGGTACAGATCGTCTTCTCCGCCACCACCACCTATTAACGTCGAATCAAAAAACCACCACCACCAACAAAAATACAGAAGAACAAGAAGAAGCTAGCTCTCTCTCGGCGTCGCTCTCTAGCTCTTCGAACGACAGCAAGAGAGAGAGAGAGAGAGGAAACATGAATTGCTAGGAGAGACAGAATAGTTCCAACGCTCCTTTGGCATTCACCTCGATTCGCCATGCCAACGCGGAATTCGACGGTCGCCGGAGTATCAAACACGGCTTGGAGATCTCTCTCCCTCCCTCTCACGCACGCAATAAAAGACGGCGATGAATAAAGGCCGCTGGAGCTATAGCCGTCAGCCGCGATTCGCTCGAGAATGAAAGGAGGCGTAACGTGAACACCGCCGCCGCCACCGTCTCCCTCCACCCGTCACCCACCACCAGCTTCAAAAGCCTCCAGCAGCAAAACACACACCGCCGCGCCCCCTCTCCCTCCCTCTCCAGAATCCAGAGGAAAAACGCAGGCGCTATCGAGGGAAAGTCTGGGGAAGAAAAGCCCAACCGTGCGCGTGCGTCGCGTCTCTTGGTATGTGCGGACTTCGTATTCCAATCTCCTTCTTCTTCTTCTTCTTCTTCCTCGCTTTCTCTTCTACTGTGACTCTTTGTGGGGAGTCCCCATTTCAACTCCTGGTGTCTGCGATGTATTGGTTAACGCCAACACAAGTAACCGTGGTTGGGATTTCACCGGGGGCCCGGGTTAGCCTCACTCACGGTCGGTTTCGACGGAGCAGGGACGGCTGCCCAGCCGTGGGCCCCTCCACCCCTCTCCCGGACCTCCCGTTAAAATAAAAATAGAAATAAATAAATAAATAAATAAAAAGTTTTAACCATTCGGCTTGCGACCAAGGCCGCGTGAATCGATCTCATTTCGTGAAACGGAGCGACGATCCGCGCTCGTCAACTTTCACCGGACGCAATCGGGATTCGCTGCTCGGCTCTACGCGTGTGGCTAAGAATCGATCTTCTCGAGCGCGGGAACCGTCCCACTGATAAAGTCATGACCGTAACATAGACTTTAATTCGAAAGATCTCTTCGATTCTATGTACGAAAATGGTAGAAATCACTGTTTGATCTCACCTAATTATATCGTTAGCAAATTCTAAATGCCTAAATTCAACCCTGCAATACTTGCATCATGTTTTATGATCTTTTTAGTTGGTCAAGTTTTTCCAAGTTCGTACCCTTAGATTATTAAAAAAGGCTAGAAGACCATTGCGAAATAAGCGTCGCCCCGTGTTATGTACAAGAGTAGTTGGAGAATCATAAAGTGCACGTTGAGGAAATGTCCAACCTATAAATTTCAGCATTTCAAAATAACAACTACATTTCCTTAAGAACATATCTCGTACAATAGTACACAAGCGAAATCAAAACATAGACCTACCGCTATCATATATGTTTTTGTAAGGACGAATTCAACAACAAAAAACCCATAGACTATGCCCACTAACTTTTTTTCGTGTCGTAGATAATCCTAAACTTATACCTCCAACTATTCCATGCTCTATTTAATTTCATCCATGACATATTTATCACATTTGTATGAATTCGAAGTTTTTTTATGACACAATTTTTTTAAAAACATTCATGTCACGACGAGCAAGTTTTTTATGTTCATAATATTAACATTTTCTGTAATAGGACGTGGTTTTACTCAAATGATCCTAAATGCATCAATTCTAAGCTACCTTTTCAAAAAATTTTTTCGTCAAATTTAAGCTACTTTCTTCCGAGCAAAAGATAAGAACATCGTAACGTTAAACAAAACGATCACGGGGGGGGCCTCCCAACCAATCGAATTCCCAAGCCATGCCAAAAGCATCGCGCTCGAATAAGGGAAGCGAGCGTCCAATTTTCAATTCCCTTTGGCGTTCGGATAGACGAGACGGACCGTTCGATCGAGGTAATGGGGACGGTCGGAACTCCCGCGGGGGGTAAAACACACGTAAATTCGGAGTGCGGTGGGTACAAATTCCTCCTCCTCCTGCTGCTGCTGCTGCTTCTGCTGCTGCTGATGCTTTTTCTTTCTTTTTTTTTTAAATAGTTTTGGCAGAGCGAGGCAGGCGTACGTGTGGTCTCTTTTTAATTTCAGACCCACCCACGAAATTGCAGAGTGGCGTACGGAGGCGCGGCAGGGGGCAGAATGCAGAAGGCAGGAGGAGAGGCGCGTGTGGTCCGGGAGGTGTAGGATGTAACGGGAGGCTGTTAGGTAGAGGGAGAGAGGGCCGCCGTTACCGTCGCCGTCGCCGTGATCCTGACGTCTCTTTCATTGTCTGCTTCGCAGCAGGCAACAAGGTTTTGGCTCGGGTTAACCCAGCAGAACTTCTTTCTTTTCTTTTTTTCTTTTTTCTTTTTTTTTGGGAGCCTTTCATTTTATTTTTGTTCTCCCTTAATTTCAACCCTCCTTATCTTTTCTCCTATTTTCTAGTCTTAGTTCCCATATATATTTTAGAGAAAAAGCCATCAAAAAAAATCTCAAACTTTATTATATATTTACTTCAAACTTTTTTCTTGTGTGATATCAAAAAGTCCAATCTCATACTTATATGACACATTTATTTCAAATTATACATGTGCCCCTTATTGATGTAAATTTGCCTCCTATGAATATAAATTTAGGACGTGACACATTTGTCTCAAATTTTTTTCTGTGACTGATGCATTTACCACGAATGGTTTGAGACTTTTGGTGGTGATAAAAATAATTTAAGACAAATGTGTCGAAATGGATATAATTTAAGGTTTTTGGTGAGATTTTGTTTTTTTTATAATAAATAAAATGAAGAATTGATTTCGAGGATTCATGGACTGGATTTTTGGTGGCGTTTGACCCGCGGATGAGGTGAAAATTACGTGGGCATGCCATTGGTCCGGGGGACCAATCAGAAAAGAGGCGGGGGGATAGCGAGACATCGCCGTATCATTGGATGGTGACGTTTCCAGGTTGTTGTCGTTTTTCCTTTATTTTCTTTTTTATTATTATTTTCTTTTTTCATGGGACACGCCCCAGTCCCCGTTTCACACATCTGAGAAAGCCTGAGCTCGCGTTCCACGTGGCGGCCCTCTAGTGGAGGGTGGCGTGCAGCCTCGTATCGTCTTACTACGATAACTTAGCGTCGTGAAGTGCGTGATTTTTAAAATGGAGAGCGAATACGAGACACCGCAACATTTTTTTTTAACGATTCGTATTCGGCAGAATACATATTTTACATGTAGAGGTGATCGGTTCATGATCTAGAATCAGGAACCATTTATCCTATGACTCCCAAGCCTACCATGAACTCATCAGATTCTTGTTTTATTTAAATTTTTTAAGATGAGATATAAACGATCACATCATTTCTTTTTAAAAATATTACTCATATTGAAAATCATGGTTATATTTTCCATGTGCGAGATAGTGTAATTTTGGCCTTGTTCTAGGTTCCCAAATTGAACTGAAATCCATGCTCATCACTGGTATTATAGTCATTTGATAATTTCTCAAATTTACCCAAGCAATCCAAGATCATGAAAAAAGGTTGTTCTATCTTTTCTTTTTAATCGAAAAGATAATAGGAATAACCAGCATGATTGCTATCATGGATACTATCACAAGGGCTCCACACGAATTACGAAGTGTTCGAATTCGACAAGATAGTGAGATTGATATTTGACATCATATGTGACTTATCCAAAATAGACAAGTCTTGTCATCCTTCTTCATAGCCTTCAACCATTTTTGTTTGAGACAAAATAGGAAAAATCATAATGTTCAAAACTCAGTTAATCAGTGGAGAGCACTTCCTCGATATATCGAAAGCACTATTGTACATACCCCATTACAACAATGACATATTGTCATCTCGATAATAATGTATTTTAATGGATGGCAACGACATATTGTTACCTCGTGACTTTTGTTTAAGGCATGACTAAATTCCTTAACAATATGCTTGATTCCCATCCGTACATTTCATAGTTGTACAGCATGACATTTCATTTGAGATCGCCCAACAATAATGCCACGAGAGATCATATGCAATATTAGAAGATACTTGCACCATTCGCTGCTATGCCTAGTTAGCCAATGTATAGTTAATCACAGCGGTAAACCACTGTGATTATAATATAATTTTCTGAATAAATCTACCTTAAGGAATCATATCTCTTACTAAAATAACTAGCAGATTCCCCTACTAATCCTCCAAAGTCCAAACAACTCGGAATTTTCTCCCCTTTTTGTAGTTAAAGCTTGTAAGGCAAGCCGCTCACATCAACATCGGGATTAAGCTTGTTAAATGGTTGCTTTCTCCGGATTAAATCTAACTTCAACCGCTGATGAAAGACTGATTTGTCTATTTGCAATTTACACATTATTGTTATTCTTAGATTCCAAGTCACGGAACGAAACCTCAAATCAATGGACCGACACCTCGGAATTGTCTTTATCAGGTGGTGCAAAAAATTTGAACTTATCCAACACGCCCGTTTAGAGGCACATGTTAATTGTCCAATAACTTAGAAAATCTCGTGAGTTCGAAAGGGATTGTAAGTTCGGAACCAAACGAGAAGAATTTCCTAACTTGAATTGAGAATAAATTTTGCTATGTTAGAGACGCTAGATGTTTCTGTTTTTTCTAGTTTTGTGCTAAGTTAGTAGATTAGGACTAAGACTTGCAAGGGTCTATGTCAAGAGTTGCGCAATTATTCATCCTTATGAGACTCGTTAAAGAAAAAAAGCTATCTTCAATCGAGGTTTGATGAAATTCATCATCTCTATGAAACTCGCTTCATTGTAACAATTGAGGGGTCGAATTAGCTCGTTATTGGCTAGGAGAGTTACCCCTACCTCTCAATCAAGGAGATTATCATATGTAGAGAAACATGTAAATCAAGGGTGAGATGTAGAATTTGCTTGTTAATTGTGTCATGATCGATATCGAGATTAATGATAGATATGATAAAAACTCATTATCATTACTATACGTAGTCATGTCATATAATAGTTAATAGGCACTTAAAAGATTTTGACGACATTCAACACCAAACCAAAATCTCGTCACATCAATCGGTATATCAATTTTATAAATCAATTTTAGCACGTTATAAAACGCAAATTAGTTGAATCAAAGCCCCTATGCCATGACCGAGACTTTTAATAGCACAATAAGCCAAACCTAATCCTTAATCAAATTAAGGTCTCAGATAATTAATGATGATCCTTCTTCTGCGAAAAGCGCAAGGAAACGACCGCGAAGAAACCCTAGGAATCCAAACGATTGTACGGTCTTACGTGGGAATGGGAGTTGCTTTCCTGGTCGTGACTCGATTGGAAAACTTTGGAAGGGGATGAAAAGGAGGAGGAGGAGGAGGAGGAGAGAAGAAGGAGATTTCATTCAAAGCCTAACTTTCTTCCAATTACTTTAATGCCTCTCGTCTCCGCTCCACTTTCCATCTTCGGCGCAATTAAGCAAACTCCCTTATCCAAGATCCCTTTCACACCCCTTAATTGTACTTAGCCATTGAAAATATGCTAAATCATCAAGCCCTTGAAAAAAAAAATGTCACAACGTCCAAGTCACTCCCGACTCATCTCATCTCGTCCAAGTCGCTTCTAATTTTCGCCTGAGCTTCTTCCTCCTCCTTTTTTTAGGGCCTATTCACTTCGCGTGGTGGTTCTAGTCATGGGTTTTTTTTTATAACCTTTTTTCTTCTCTTCTTTAATCGGGTCGAATTCAAAGTCTCGCGACGATATTTTTATGAGGGTGAAGATCGGGTTCGACACGATCGTTCATGGGGGCCATCCGGACATGCGATTGCCACATCGTTTCCGAGAAAGTTCCGTGATGTTTTGCGACAGCAGAAAAAAGGCAAAGGTGGAGGTGGTGGTGGTGGTGGTGGGGGAGAGGGGGGATGATGATTAAACAAATCGCCAGTCATCAGTACTAATCGAGTTCAGTGAGTCCACTTCAGCTGGTTTTGTGCACGTATAATTTAAGTCGCTAGTGGCGCGGATAAGCATCCAAAAGGCCTCTCCTCTCGCCAGGGGAAAACATGGAGGAGGAGGAGGAGGAGGAGGAGGACGAGGAGGAAAGATGAGGACAAGCCAATGGAGTTGGAGCTTTGTGCATGTCTGTCTGTCTTAGGCGCATGATTAGGCCGCGGGAACGGAGCGATTAGGGGGAGAGGGATGGATTTGTTTATTGCCCCGCCCCTCACCGCGTACTTAACGACGATTGGACCGCCCGGTGGTTCATGGTTTCCGGTCCTTGACGTCGCTAATGATCTCCATAAATTATGAACCTTTCCCTCTTTCGAAGTGCCCCCTTCGTTCGTGCAACGAGACGAATTGACATTTTTGGAACCATCTCCTGGGGCGGGAATTTAAAAAAACGCAACGAAAGTGAAGATGGTTTCTGTGGCAGATCTTGTCTTGGGTATTACTCGAATCCCACCGGCACATGGATGGTATGTGTCTTGAGCGAATGAGGATCCTCTATTCGGGACACTGTGTTTTCAATAGCATTTCAATAATGTCCCGTGAATTTTGTGAAAGATTCGATCTCGAATTTACTCGATCTGATTTGGGGCGACCCTATTGTGAGAATTTGTGGGACTTGAGATAAACTTTTTGGATGGAAACGTGATTTAATATATAATATCCTATCACTTAATTATGTTTTTTATTATAACAATTGGGAGACATGTAGGATCTAATCAAGATGTTTCTTTATATAGTGTCAGAATAATTAAATACGAAACCATTATTTTATCTAATAACTTGAGTTTTTAGAATAGTTGTTCATAAGTTTGAATCTTTTCAAGTCCCTATTTGCCTTCCCAACTACATATTTCCATATATTTCTCCACTATTAGTATTAGGCAAAAAGATTAGCTTAACCTTTAGCGTTAATATTTTCCCCCCCTCCCTCCTTTTCCCAAATGGAAAATACAAATGGAAAGCCTGATTTCCCCTCACTAAAGATGAAGGATTTCATTCCATAAACATAGTTAGGTCGACAACAATTCTGTCCTCGAAAGAGTGTTAAAATACTAGCTGGTGACGTTTATGCGACGTCTGCATTTGTCTACAAAGAGTAACCCACGAATGTTGTTTTTTGGTTGTATTTTAAGGAAAATTATGAATCATGCTACGATATTGCTGCCGCGTGGGTGTCACTATCGGTTTATTTTTAATTCCCTATATTGAATAAGGAATTGGAGTGTGTACGTGTACGTGTGTGTATATAAATTCATCCGGGGCATGTCTGTTTTGAGTCAGGTAATATAAAAAAGTATTTCTTTACATTTTTGCTAAAACTTAAAATACTATTTGAGTTTTAAAAAGTTATGAAAAAAATAACATATGAATTTACGTGTCTGTATATACTTTATGAAAGTTTTAAGTATTTCAGATTTTAAAAAATTGTTAAAGTGTGTAACTCACAAAATATCAATAAAAAAATGTAAAAAAAAAAAAATCCTATTAAAATATGTCTTATCTAACATATGAAACCATGCAAAATCGTTTTCAGAATCAAATTTTGATATCTGTACTAAGTATATTCACACATGTCGATCAACCAACGGTACTCTAATGAAAATTTTATTCGCCATGAATCGGCCTATCCTTTCATATGAAAATGTACACGAGTATATATTTTTCTTTTATTAAGATATATGCCTTATCTAAATACAGAAAATATACCAAATTTTTTTGGTACTTTTTTCGCAGGCAATCCATTCATAGAGACAAAATTAGGGAATGGTGGGCATTTAATTTCGCATCTTTAGATATTACAAAAGGAATTTCAGCAATTGAAGGCTGAAGATGGGGCGGTTAAGAAAGAGATTAGCATATTCTTGCTGCATATCATAAGCTAATTAAACAAGACGACTTTTGATTTTCTTTTTCTAATGCGATCCATCTGTCAAAAGTAAAAAGCAACGATTTTTTTTTATAATAATTGATTAAGTCGCATAAAGCGCAATTTCCCAACATATGATTCTCCAAAATCACACGTAAGGCAAAAGCAAAACATAATATACGAACGGTAATCATATTAAATTAGAGTGAGTTGATTAGACAAAAAGTTGACTGCAGTCGGCTCCCTAATCCTATATGTCGGGATCATGTACGGCTAAATTCGTTGTCTCCAAATTTAACCAAGATTAACAATTAAGCTTGTTAATCGGTTAGGGGTAATGCAGATTAATTAATGATGCTTACGAACTTGTATTAACTTGAAGAAAATCATCTTACGATGATTTGATATACTTGTCAAGAAGTGATTTTTTTAAGAAAAATGACATAAATAGTATTTGGACTTTGGTCTAAGATGCAATATGATCTCTGAACTTTATCTCAATTTATAATATGATACCTGGATTTTTAATATGTCCAATTTGATCTATGGACTTTTGATCCATGTTTAGTCTATGCACATTATGAAAATATTCAATGCTATACCTAAGTTTGAATTAATGGAAGGGCAATTTCTTAAATTTTGATTTAATGTATAATGTGATCTCTGAACATTGCCTCAATGTGCAATATCATACCTAAGCTTTTAATTTATTTAATGTGATCCATAAATTTTCGATATATGTTTAATCCATGCACTTTTCCCAGGTTTGAATTAATTGGAATGCCAATATTTTCATATAGTTGAAAAACTAAATTGAACTTTATATAAAAAATCTAAGGATCATATTGAACAGATCAAAAGTTATGATGCCACATTGAACAAATAAAAAATTCAGAAATCATATTGCATATTAAGCTAAAGTTTAGGAGCCGTTTTGTGTCATTATTTCTTTTTCTTTTTTTTCCAATGTTCTTGTAATAAAGTCCTAATTTTTAATTTATTTCATTGCTTGACGAGTGAAATATCGAATTACGAATGGATGATAAATAAGTCTTTTATGCCCGGAGCGTTATATGGATACTATGGTTCCCTTTAGCAATTCTAAAGAGCTTAGGAGAGTTGCCTAAGCTTAAGCTTCCGAATTATCGAACATGCAGCTCTTTGTATAATCCAGTTATCAAGCACTTTAGCAAACATGATTGTCCGTAATTTAACTCATGGCACTTTATTTTCATATTATACGCCGGCCAAAAGCATATGAATTCAAATGCTATGGTGAAAAGTTCAACCTTTTTCAATGATTATCAAATGGTTGAATTGAATCAAGTCTTTGAGCAAAATATTATAGGACAAGAAACTTTTTTTTTTCCTATCCAGCATCTGGTAATAGCAAATACGTACACGCACTCTGTGTGTTCAAGAAATTGATATTTGAAAGATTAAGCCAAATCATTCTGTCACGGACAATTTGAATTATGATCAATATTGATACACGATACGAACAATGTGATAATATTTGTGGAAAGAGGGAAATGTTTTGATCTTTGAGATCTTGTTGATATGGAACAAAAACATCTAAATTTCGAATATCAAAAGACATGGGAGATAAACGCATTTGTCCATGTTTAATCCTTACACCACCCAAATTTTTTTTCACAATGACCATGAACTGATGGTTTGCAAGTGAAACTGTTGGTGCACTGACCGAAAGAAAAACGAATTTAAAAGCATGAGCTTGCTGAGAAAACGACACCATTCGAGCAGTAAAAACAGTGCAGATATGTTGTTGCTAGTGATTAAATGACAGATTAGTCTATCCCAGTGCATGTCAAAGCTCTCTCACTGGCCCGGTGCTTTGTCGCCTGGAGTCGTCTGCACTCGCGCACCGAGAGAAAGATAAAAAGCAGAAAAGAAGTCATCGATGTTATCTTCTGGCGTTACTGTAGTCGAAAAGTATAGTGGGAGATAATGAAGCGGATAAGGGAAGGCGCATATTTACCGAGCGACTGCTTTTTCCACAGATGTTGGAGAAATCATGCGTGCGTTTGCTTTTTCGAGAAAGAATGGAGTTTCAGCCGCTTTACCCGAAATAGAAACGTTATATCTCCTTTCGTTCGTCTCATGGAAATCTAAAACGGCCGTGGATATCGGATCCCCAATGTGCTTGTGATTCTGATCACTTTTTCCATCTTGTTGGAGAAATTTGCTGTCTTGGGAAGATCGAACCCAGAAATCTGCAACACTTTCTTAGCCAGGGTGACGATGAACACTCCCGGAGCCACCTCTCTTGGAAATCAGTCACTTGTTGGAGATCAAACCCAGAAGTTCTTCAACACAATGTTCTACTTCAAAAGAGAAAAAAAGGGTCGTTGGGATTTATTCCGACGAAAATAAGGTTTTATTTATGTGGGAAGTGGCTTCTAGCAACGGAATCATAATTGATCAAATTTATGTGGGCCTGCATATGCATAATTTATACATGTATTGGTCTGCGCAGCTCTTATTCCATCCATATAATTATGGAACCGCGATATTACTTGTTAATTCTAATGGGAATAGCTCTTTTAAAAGGGTTCAGTAGGTCGAATAGCACTGGAAAGTGGAAATGATAGAGAAACTGAGGGGCGGACAGCAGCCGCCCAGCAAGGACTAGGGAACTTGTTGCAGGGTAGAGATTAGATTATTCTTCTGTCTTTCCTTGGGATCTTAAGGAATATACGCAAATCATCCCGTTCACGTATACCAGATAAGGCTCCCATTCACGTATACTAGATAAGGCTCCATTCACAGGACGACAGATATGGCTGTGGACTTATTCTGAGTGGGAGGTAATGTGATTCGATTACGAGAGCTGCTGCAGCCAAGCCAAGCGCTCGAACCCTCGGTATGTGTACATATGTGTACATATGTGTTCACTGTGTGTCTGTATAATGGGGGTATACGTATCACTAAAGACCAGGATATCTTAGAGGCATATTCTCTTCGACTCCCACAAGAAAGATTCAATGAACATAATATTTTAAAGGAAATGCATTACATCCATGGACTGGGAGAGAAAGGTACTGAAAAATTAGATATGCAAAGCGCGGTGGCCTAACACTAATTTCTTAATCTCTAACCTAATCCCCAAAGGGAAACTGATGTTCACTTCAAAAGCCAATGTACTGAAAGCTTGACCGTACGATGTCGATGTCAACGGCATCAAGTTGCCCATGTTCAATGGTCCTTTTTTCACCATTTTGCTGCGGTAACCATACGAAAAGTAAGCAAGTAGGTTTCCCGACTTGTGATGGCGGCCTAAAAGCGATTAATGTCCTTTAATCTTGAAGGGCATAAAGTAGCCATCGTCTTCCAGTACAAGCAAATATGCCTCTTTGAACTTATGCTTTTTAAGATACCACTCCCTGACCATGACCCAGCAAGATCCTATCTGTTATTTCTTTTAAGATCTGGTAATTGGTCACTTTCATAGATTCTTTATTCTGAAGCATTTTTTCTGGTTAAGAAAAGAAAGAAGAGAGAATAGGATGTAAAAGTTAGGATACTCTGTTCATTCTGATCTTTGTTAATCTGCAAAGTGAAAACGCAAATTTGTGCAAATAAGATTTGTCACTGCCTCACACATTGTCGATTCTATGGAAAACAAACACTTCATCATCCGATTTACTCATTATAATCCCATCGTGACCCTGGGTTTAGAATTCGGGGAGGACTGATCAAGGAACAATGCAAATTTTGTTCCTATTGAAGCATATTGAAGTTGTGACTTCTCCTGGACTGAAGTATTGAAGTGGCCTCTGGTCTGACAAGCCTCAAAAGATCCAAGTCCAATTTTGTCGATCTAAAGGTCCTTACAAACACTATTTGCAGAAAATCAAAGGTCCTTTTGAAGAACCTGTTGTCATCATCACATCAATCCTCTAGAACAGTCTTATCAATTAAGGGGAGTTCTCAGTAGATAGAACATTTCTGGGATAAACAATATCTTCAGAAACAACCGACCTTATTCTTGTACAGATCAAAGCCAATCAGTAAAATTCAATTCGACATGGTTTGTGGGAAATTATACACCACAAAAAATGAACTGAGGTATCTTATTCTCTGAAAAATGTTTGAATTCGTAGTTGGTCTTGGTAAAGGTATAAGGATTGAAAGTAGTAGTAAAAGAAACGACACCGATAATTCCTCCTCGCAGCTTCCATGGATTCAGCTGCTGGTTTCAACTCTATTGCAATAATGAATATGTTCCCACGAACGTCAATGAGAGCAAATGAAGTATGACCAATTGATCTGGTGGTGCTTTGTTTAGGGTGTGAATGGCGCGAAAACCACCACAGAGTTGTGCCCGCCAAAGCCGAATGAGTTTGATATAGCTGCAGATGCATGTGAAATTAATTCAGCGAGACTGTAACTTCTCACAAAATTGTCAGCGAAATTACATTTTCTCTTGAGGTTATAGCAGTTTTTATATACGTTCAACTCCAGCACTCAGCAGATCTGCTCCTCACACTAAGAGCTGAGTATTGAACTTACCAACATTGACTTCATGCTGTTTCTTCACATTCGGGACAGTGTCAATGGTGACATCAGGTTCCATGTTCTACAAAAGAACAGAACAAATGAAGTTAATGGTCATTTTAAAGACAATTGGAAATGTCAAAACGAGGAAGATAGCAAAAGAAAACATGAACATTCAGTTGCAGTACATCTTGGTTGATCGTGGGATGCAGCCAACCGGTGGTGATTGCTTTTATGGTTGCTATAGCCTCTAGTCCACCAGCAGCTCCAAGACCGTGGCCGATCATCGACTGCAACAAGTTACATTATCGATATCATTACTCTTTTTTTTTTTGGTGACAGGGGCACAGCAAAGTGAGTGTACAAATACAAGAAGTGGACAGATTAGTGCATCTTGTCCTTAACCAAACTCAGGACAAGAAGTGTCTCACCTTCGTTCCATTCATCTTGATCCCAGATGTGTCCTTAAAGACCTTTTTAATGGCATTAACCTCGGCCAAATCCCCAGCTAAGGTTGATGTAGCATGAGCATTCACATAATTCACCTGCCAAACGAAGAGGGGTTGAGCTTTCATCTTGACAACAAAATATGACGCGAATAGACCCAATAGGTTTATAATACAGTAAGAATCATTATAATGAGTGCTTTCACCTCCTCAGGGGAGACACCGGCATCTTCCAAACTCTTGCTGATGCAGGAAGAAACACCTAGTCCATCTGAACGTGGATCGGTCATGTGATGTGCATCACAGGTTACAGCACCGCCCAAATACTCTGCAACAATATTGGCTCCTCGTTTCAACGCGTGCTCCAAGCTCTCCATGATCTTCAACAACGACAGAAAAACCGCATAAGTGTTTCCAATGCACAAACACATGTGGAATGAATGCAACTAGAGTCAATTTATCTAATCGTAATAGACCCTTGGCAGGTCAGCATGGTACACATACCAGCACACCTGCACCTTCCCCCATGACAAAACCATCGCGATCTTTGTCCCAAGGCCTTGAAGCTCTCTTGGGTTCCTCATTTCTTTGAGATAAAGCCCTGCAGGCTATGAACCCTCCAACACCGGTGGGCATGACCGCAGCTTCTGTCCCTCCGACCACCATGATATCAGCTTCACCTCTTCTGATGTGGTTCGCTGCTGCATAAAAACAGTAGTTTGCAGTTGCACAAGCGGTCGAGATGGAGTAGTTTGGCCCCATGAGTCCGGTATCGATAGCCAAAAGGGCGGAGCCCATGTTGGTGATGGAATAAGGGATGAAAAACGGGGTGATCTTCTTGTATCCCTTCTGGACAAGCGCTTCCACTCCGTTGCTGAACACGCTTATCCCTCCCATTCCTGTACCCACCAGAACCCCGATTCTCGTTTTGTCCATCTGTGATGATACTCAAAAGTTTAAGGCTATAAGTTCATTGAAATGACCGAACAATATGCAAAATATAATTATTCCCAGAATGTTTTACTCAAACAGATTGAACTCACAGTGTCGAGGACCTCGGATCCGAGGTTTGCATCTTCGAGGGCTCTCTTTCCAGCAACAATGCAGTACCTCCAGCAGTCATCAAGGCGGCGGTCGTTCTTGCCATCAATGTAGCCCTCAGAGGAGAAATTGCGTATTTGGCCTGCAAATCTCACAGAGAAGCTCGAGGCATCAAATCGGTCGATCAAGCTGATCCCACTCTCTCCTTCAAGGAGCTTGTTGTAGAATGTATCAATGTTATTGCCGAAAACTGAGACAAGACCCATTCCTGTTATGACGACACGCTTCTTGGGATCTTTTTCTCGCTTGGGAGTTGATATGGTCGGAGAGGCCATGGCCTTGATCTTTCCACACTTGCGAGCTGACAATTGTGAAACCAAAATCAGGATTTGATCCAATAAGATCTCTCATAGCCTATAAACAACATCGGACTCTACAAACTGTTTATGTAGGACTAATTAGCATGGCTGGGTTGCGTATCCTTTGGCAAAAGTACGCCAGTAGTTACTTCATCATTAAATACAAATTAGTTCTTCACATGAGAACGCTAGACTAATGCATCTAAAGGTACCAACTGAAGCAAGAGCACTAGTAAGGGTTACTGCAAGAAATGCTGCAGTAATGGGCATGGCAACTTCTGCATTGACCATTAAGAGTAAGACTTCTTGGGCTGCAAGAAACCACGAATTACAGCTTGTAGATCCCACAAACTTTGCGCAAGAAAGAAATCGGAAAAAGGAAGGAGCGCGATCACAAGGAAAACATGATGGTGGAATGACAAATCTAGCCTCCGTATTGTTTTCTGGGTTATCAGAGTCATATTAAACTTTTCCTAGTGATAAATTTATCAGCTTTAATGAATGAGATGGATTACTCCAAGTTCTGTTAAGTGCAGAGAAGTCCTATCAGGGCAAAGTTTTCCTGGTGTTACAGGCCCATAATATCATTAACTTATGCAAGTTAAGACCAAGCACTTAACCCAACTGACAACCTTTGATTTACTAGCAACATCGACAAATCAATTAATAACTGGACATTAAGAGGTATCAGAACCATAGAGAAGACTTTTTGCCCTACTGTGGAGCGCCAGCAACATCGGACATGTCTTGTTTACATGACACGAGGCTAAACACAGACGACAATGAGAAAAATCTGAATATGGCGCAATAAGATTCATTTAGTCCGCTTAGCCTGTAAGACATAAACTTAAGATCACACGTCTAACTCTGTGCAGTGTCATTCATACCTGAAGCAGAAATAACCCCGGCAAGATTGTTCCTAGGAGGAGCCGCCACATGCACATTCTCCGCTGGCCTAAGCCCGTTGTACCGCACCAGAGAAGCAGCCCCATTGGCCCCTGACTCTCTGCCCTTAAACAGCAGACCAGCAGAGCAAGTCCCTGCAATTCCTGCCATCTCTCTCTCTCTCTCTCTCTCTCTCTCTCTTTCTGGGACCCTAATGATTCTGAAAAGTTTGGCTTCAGGTCAGGAGAATATAAAGAAGCAGGGGCGGACCCAACTTTGGTTTGTCAGAGGACAATAAGGATGTAATCGAGAATAAGCCATTCGCATTCTTTGTTGGGTTACTGATCCGTATTGCTGGGAGGCTTGTAGAATCCGCCCGCCAATTCTTTATAATGGGAACAAGAATTTGGGGCGATGACTCCGAAAGATAGCCCTCATTTTTCCTTCGACCGCTTAGCTACCGCTAACCACTCCATCGTGCCGCTCTGGGGTGTATTGCCCAACCCGTTCTTTCGGTCCATTTGTGAACTCCTTTCAAGCGTCGTGGGGTGGGGAACATATCGGACCTCCCTGTAGCTCTTTGAATGTCATTCTAGGAGTATCCCAAAAGAGGAAAAACAATGTTATGAATTCTCAGTCATGTTGGAAATTTAATCGCTGAATGAAATATACAGATCGAATCAAAACTTGCATCGTTTAACCGTAATCATTGCAGTTTCGCCTGCTTTCGTTTGTGATTGACTGGATCCAAAGAATTGATGAAATAATACTGCAGAACTGATACTAAGCTGGGGATTTTTGCATTTTAGCGAGTTAATTTCTTCTAGAGAGCATATAGGGCAAGTTTGAAAGCATGCATGAGTCATAGAAGGCATACCCACCGTGAGATACCTTACGAATGCACCGCAAAAGAGCTATTGTCAATTTGCATGCAACATATATTTATGTAGGGTTGTATTTTCCTCATGGGAAGAGAATTCCTTCAACTTGATATTTGATTAATGGGTTACATATTCTCATGTAACACACAAAAGAAAGAAAATCAAAACCAAACCCTAACAACCACGCCATCTCTCTCCTTGGCCTCAGCAAAGTGTCAACCACCAGCACCGATAACGCAATGCCTGCCTCTCTCCGCCACTACAACTGTAGGGCATCTAGGTTGCTCGAGGCTAGGAACCATGCTCAATTAGGGGTGTGCAAAAGAGCTAGGAACTGCCCAAGGAAACAGGTTCGGCCTCGATTCTAATAAATTGAAACTAGTGGATACCGGTTCAATTCCTAATTCTAGGTGTTAAACTGTTCACCCGCCCCCTAGACCGGACTGGTAATATAAATATTATTTATTTAATTTTTAAGAAAAATTTCGGACAAAGAAAAAGATTTAAGAAAAATGAAAATCTTAAAATCCTTGATCTAAAGCTCAAGACTCATTGATTGAGTGCTTGTCTCGTCTCGTCTTACTATCATCTCCTCTGAGCTGTCTCCCTATCTCTCATTCATGGCCTTGACTCTCAAGCTCAACACCCATCGACTCACAAATTGAATTCTCAACTTTTAATACGAGTCCAATCTTTTTATTGATATTAAAATTAAGAATGGGGAAATTCTTTGTCTTTTGCTTTACTTCGGCTTACTAGAAAATGTTGCACTAAGTGCATAAAGCTTGGTGAAAACCGGTTCCATGTACCCATCTAGGAATCGGACCGGACTAGTGGTCCGATTCTCGGGTGGATCCATGGAACCAATGGATAGTTGGATATTTCCCAATTCCAATTTTTTGGAATCGATCTTTAGTAGACAGTTTCCAATTATAAGGTAAGAGCCACCCACTAGGATCATGCTCACCCCTAACCCCAATAGAGAGAGGGGTCACTAGTCAGATGTAGGAATGGTTTTCATTACAAAACAAATGAGCTACTGGGCCCAAAAGAAGGCCCAAGAATGAAGGAGTGACAGGCCACTATTCCACTGAGCCCAAACAGTCTCAAAGTTTTCAGGCCAGTCCTGCAATGCAATGAGGTTGGGCTGAAACCAATGGACTGCTATGAAGCAGAGCACAGATGTTTCCCAAAATTAGAGCCCTAATGGAGTTGTAGTTGAATTGATGCTTAACATCTGAAACATGTATACCTAAAGCCGAAAAGAAA
Source organism: Angophora floribunda (assembly GCA_014182895.1). Classification (NCBI taxonomy): domain Eukaryota; kingdom Viridiplantae; phylum Streptophyta; class Magnoliopsida; order Myrtales; family Myrtaceae; genus Angophora; species Angophora floribunda. Next base: position 21,205,976 of record CM024708.1, on the reverse strand, counting down.
AAGTGAGAATCATCGCTTTCCAGCGTTCATTTTACATGAGAACTCGGGGCTCGAATTTGTCGTCTTCTTTACTTTTTCCTTTTTAACAAAGAATTTTTTCCCAGAAAATCAATGGTAAGGACTAAGGAGAGGAGTTTATCCATTTCTTTTCTTCTTCTTTTTTTTATCTATTTCCCACGCGTGAACTCAAGACTGCATGTGAGGGAGGACCCGGGTGGAAACCTCGGAGCCCTTCTAGAAACGCGACGCCACATCGACAAGTTTGACCTCGACTCCCTTACTAGCTAAGGCAAACTCGGGCACTCGGACCGAGTTCACACAGACGCTTAACTCGGTCCCCCGTTCTCGCGCTTTCCCCATATTGCCCCTGCCGACCCCGCCGCCGAAGCCAAAGACGCGTCTTCCTGATCCGTCATTTCGCACCCCACACCCCGCCCCACCAGTTGGCTCAACTAACAGCGAGAATACAACCTTCAAAATCCACTCCCCCGCAGGCGTCATCTCATCTCTAATAAAAATCAAACCTTTTAACAATTCCACACGCAATCCTCTCTCTCTCTCTCTCTCATTTGCATCTTCCTCTTCGTCTTCGTCGCCTTCCACGAAATTTCACCGAGTACCCATTCAATCCCCCTCCTCCCCCTCTGTATTTAACCACCGATCTCCAACTCCTCTTGCTCCCTCGCACATCTCCCTCTGTATAATTTGTTCGGAGATCATCGTCGTCAGATCCAGGTCGTGAATTTGAACTCGCTGAAGGAAGGGATGGAGAGCAACCAGCAGGCGTTCTGGCAGTTCAGCGACCAGCTCCGGCTCCACACCTCCAGCCTCGCCGACCTCTCCCTCAACGACTCCATCTGGAGCACCAACTACGCCTCCAAGCGCTCCGCCGATGACCGCAAGAACTTCGACGCCCCACGCGTCGTCGGCGGCGACCGGGTCAACCCTTTGACCGGCCCGAGCCCCAAGCTCACCCAGCTGAACGAGCCGTGGAAGATCGGATCTGGGTCCGCCCCCGTCGTCCACGGGAATGACTTCAACCCAGTCGCCCCCGCGGCCGACGGCTGGAGCAAGATCGGGAACGCCAACGGCGGCGGCGGCGGCAGCGGCGGTGACTTCAACGGGTTCAACTACGGGTGGAAGATGGGGAACCCGAGCGGGGGCAACGACTTCAACGCCTTCAATTACGGGTGGAAGGTGAACAGCGCTAAGGATTTTAACGGCTTCGATGACGGCTGGAAGATGGGGGGTTACAATTTAGGGTTCAATGAAGGGTTTAACAAGGGGATTTACGCCAAGTCTCTGAATTTTCACAACAACAACAACGTTAATCTGAAGGGTGGGAAGAACAAGAACGAGGATTTCCATGGAGGCAAGGCTGGGAAGAAGAACGGGAGTGGAAACAAGAAGATCAACGATGGCGAGGAGAAGGAGGCCAGGAGTGGCGTCGATAAGAGGTTCAAGACGCTTCCGCCGTCGGAGTCTCTGCCCAAGCACGAGACTGTTGGTGGGTACATCTTCGTCTGCAACAACGACACCATGCAGGAAAATTTGAAGAGACAGCTTTTCGGTGAGTCTCTTGTTGTTGATAGATTTATTTTGTTTAAGCGATCTGATTGCCCAAATAGCCATCGAAGTTGTGAATGGTAGGAGATGCTTAATTTGACGTTAGGTCTGGAAATTATATCCTCCTTGTGACTGTAGAAGTAGAATTGCTGTGAATTTGCTTGTGACATAGTCCGAGCTTGTTGGGTACTTAAGATGATGATGTGTTAGAAAATTGATGAGTTTGTAGTGAGAAAGATGCATAACACGACATCTGAATTCGGATGATGATAATTGGAGTAACTTCAGTGTATGTTCATTCTTCATTTCAACTCTAGAAACATCAAACTACAGGGCTTTATCTCCTCTTGATAAATTTCCTCTTTGAGTAGTTACAATCTGAATAATTTCAGTTCCGCTGTTGTAGTAATTGCATCGTTCTTGCTAAATGGTTCGTATCTTGTTGGTATGATAGGTCTTCCTCCACGTTATCGTGATTCAGTCAGGCAGATTACCCCAGGATTGCCCATTTTCCTCTACAACTATTCCACCCACCAGCTCCACGGGATCTTTGAGGTCAGTATTATGCTATTCTCTTCTTCTAGGTTTGTGCTATCGACATGATCAACATAAGTCTTGTTAACGAGAGGCCAGACTAGAAAAATTAGCAGTAGCGCATGCCAACACACTGAAATTCAAACAATTACACATTTGAAAAACAGTTACCTACTTCAAATAGAAATACCTATGTTCTTCAAGGGCACCGCACTCTATAACTTGTTAATCCCTTTCTTTCAATGATATCAAAATGCTCATGGATTTGGTGGTCTATGGGTTGTGCTCACTGGTGATTATCATCGACTTGTAATTTCAGGCTGCAAGTTTTGGAGGTAGTAACTTAGACCCAACAGCCTGGGAGGATAAAAAGTGCCCTGGCGAATCACGCTTCCCTGCACAGGTATTTGTCACAGGCCTTTACGAGCTTTGATCATATGATGGGTTATTGCATACGAGATGTTTAGTCCTGAAAACTTATTTCTATGTATCATTCCTTTTTTTCTGACAACAGGTTAGAGTTATAACTAGAAAAATCTGTGAGCCACTTGAGGAGGACTCATTCCGACCCATTCTTCACCATTATGATGGACCCAAATTCCGACTTGAACTCAACGTGCCTGAGGTACTTCTTCTTTTTAGGTCTATGCTCAGCTGCAAGTGAAGTAACGAACCGTTCCTTCTGCTAAACTCATGGCTTATTGGTTTTCTTGTTTCAGGCACTCTCCCTCTTGGATATATTTGCGGAGCAGGATTCTAACCTTACTGGCTTGATATCATTCGATGACACCGAATGAAGTTTTCATGGTGGAACAGAGATATACACACTTAATTACTTTTTAAGTTGTGATGGAGAAGTTAGAGGAGTTCTCAAGCAAACTGGGGAGGAGGAAGAGCTCCCAATACGAGCCATGTAGTTATTAGTTTCTTGCCTTTCGGTGTGATACTAGTAAGAATGAATAATGTTATACTGAATCTAAAATAAGTGTATTTATGATGTTATATAGTTTTTCAAAGAAGGGATTATATCTACATGTATGCCTTCTTTTTGCAACTATTAAAGGAGAGGAACGGCCAAAGGGCGAATGCTTTTATCGGCAGCTTCGCTTAGCTGCCGTGCCTTGGAGAGAAAGGACTTGTTTCCCTACTTTGAACTATATGAAGATGTGATTGTGTTGTTTTGGTTTTTACAGAATGCATGTTTGTCGTGCCTTTGGTAACCACTGCGAGATTCAGGTTGAAGTCTTTTTATAATTCATGCGAGTGTAGCGGGAGCACTTAAAAGATCTCATCGTTTGAGCATGGACCCTAGATTGAACGAGTGTCCAAGTTTGCAATTTGCACATAGACAGTAATGAATGGAAAAGAGAGTTATGTGTAATGCACAAAGGGGATGAGGGTTTGGTTTCTTGTGCTCGACAATCATTCCTTCTGATCATCCTTCCCTGTAGAGTTTCTTCGACTAAATAGCAGCAGCAGCGGCAGCACGGCCTCATCGATGCCACTGTTGAGTTTGAATAGCTGGTGATCGGACAACTGGACGGACATCTCAACCGGTTCGTGTCCTCTTATGCGCCGAAGAAGAGGATGTGTCGTGTCCGAGTATGACTTGGTAAGCTGCAAGAGAAATTACCGACATTGTAATCTAGTATCGAAAAAGAACAAAAATGGACAAATGGGATGGTCTGGGTGAGAACGTGTGAAAGCGGACGAAGGAGCAAGACTGGCAACAGTAGTGCGGGGCAGGTCCACACGGGAAGCTTCGAAACTGACCTGTTCTCGAGGCCAGGCCGTCAGCCATGACGTGCGAATTGGGATTTTTTTATAGACACTTTGAATTTGCAAGTTTTTGACTGATTCCTACGAATGTTGCGGGGGGTTGACTGACTCCAAAGTGAAGCGACGGGCGATATTGGTTGGCCGGCCCCCTGTCATCACGCTGCGACTTTGGAACGGCCAGAAGTTTCTTTGTCGACAATTCACGAAAGGGAGGTGCTCCAAAAGTAATTGGATCTCTTTCGTTCTTTTCAATGAAGTCTGTGGTTTTTCACCAACGCTGTTGTATCACTCAATTGAAAACCTTTAAGTGGCCGTGAAGCCATCCCAGGTTCCGAGTCAGCGCACATGCATCAAGCATCGCTCTCTGCTCTGTCCCCCTCTCGAAACATCGTGCACGACGTGCCACTCTGTTTTGTGGGGAATCAAGCGATCCGATTGTTCGGTGAAAGACCGGTAATTTGAAGCATTTCCTTAGATATGATTGTTAAGATTAGTCCATTTGAAAAACATATTCATCACAAACTAAAGATTACACTTTTAAATATATTCATTGATAAAGAAAATTATTTTCACTTTGTAGGAGATGAAATATCTTTTCAAATCATTGACTTTCCACGAGGCAAATCAATTCCAAACATTGATTTCATCTTATTTTTAAATTAATTTACATAATTGAAAAGATAGGAAATCAAAATGGCTTAGCACAGAAGTTCCAAGGAATGCTTCGGAAACAATATCCGAACTGCTTGTGCAGTCCGCCCTCCTCCACGCGGTTGGTTTACTAATCGACGAATTTAGCACCGCCAGAATTCTCTCGATCCCTCCTTCAATTATAATAATCGTGGACGGGTTAGGATTAGAACATTAAACTAAAGAACAGTTTGAAACCGTCCTAGCCGAAAGATAGACATTTGAAAACTCATCTCCTTTTTTTTTATTTTTTCCCCAAAATGGGATTAGTCCCATCAGAGTGTCAACCACTTTCGAGGGAATCATCCCCTGATTTTTACCGGTTCTTCCCTAGACAAAACACATTTTTTAAAAAGAATTCATTCGGTGCTATTCCAATTGTTGGTCTTTACTTTGCAATGAATATTATCCCTTCAGTCCCTCGAATAAAGCAGTGTGAACTGTTCCAATAAGGGAATAATTAAGTGCCTAATCCTATCATCATCATCATCATCATCATCATCATCGTTATTATCTTAAAATAATTATTAAAAAAATCCTAAATCTATTATACTCATACCAATTTAATTCTAAATCTTTAGAAAAGTTGCAACTGTGATTCATCTGGACAATTTTGATTGGAAATCGCTCATATGAAGACCAGCCATGTTATGTAGCATTGTCGGCATTGACGTGTAAATTTTTATATTTATTTATTTAATGTTTTCATTTTTCGTTTTTCTTTTCTTTCATTTTTTTCCTTCTTCCTTCGCAGTCGTCGGCCTCCTCGATGGCCAATGATTGGCCATTGATCAGCCATAAGTGAGGGCTGATCTCATAGGAATCCAGCAAGGGTTAATTGTGCTTGTCAAGTAATGCTTGCCTCACAAAGGTGATGTTGCTTGAGGCTAGCAAGTGAAGCTTGACCTCAGTGGGTTTGGTAAGGGTAAGCCTCACTTGAAGTTGGGGAGGTCGACCCTAGCCAAATACCATCAAGGTGACTTTGCTACCCTTAGGCAACCTTGCCCTACGAGGAAAAGCGTCACTCAACAAGCAAGGTCACCCCTTGCCAGACCCTGAAGAGGGCAAGCCTCACTAGAGGCCGGTGAGTCATTGCCTATGGCTAGTCATTGGCCACCAAGGCCGAGAAGGCCTCAATAGCCCATGACCACAAAGGAAGAAGGGGAAAAAAAAAAGAAACAAAAAAAAATGAAAATGAAAAAATTACAAATATTATCCATGTCAACGTCACCATTCTATGTAAGGTGGCTGATGGCCACGTTAACGTTTTCTAGTCAAAATTTGTTAGATGGATTGCAATAATAAAATTTCAAAAGATTTAAGACTAAATTAGTCAAATTAAAAATAAAAATAAAAACTGAGCCTTAAATTTACCCCATCATAGGTTCTAAAGTTGATTCCAGGGTCTACTCAAATTTCACCTTCATTATTTATTGAATGATAGCTATAAATTATCACTTTTAAAAACCACTACTTACTACTACAATTCATAAACTATAACTTATTTAGACCCATGAAAAATATGAATATCAACAAAGTAAAAATCTCAATCATAAAATGAAAGCTTAGCCTAGTAGTTCCACATTATATGCTTATCATCTAATGCCATTGAATACTGTATAAAGACATAGACTAAAAAAAACACAAATACTTATTCTAGGTTTTAGGTAACAAGTTGCAAGTTCCTCTAACCTAGAACCTAAAACCTATTCGTCGAATTAGATTCTTCAATTTTTGAACTTGAAACTTACCTTATATACCTTGGAACTTGAAATCGAACAAATTTCCATCGATCCGGTCCTCAAATCTTAGACTTTGGAGCCATGCTTACTCATAATATCAAAGTTCGCACAAAAACTTTGACAAGGTAGTTTAAGGTCATATTTAGAACCAAATTACATCTATCCATGTTTATTAATGGATGTTCGTGTGGGGCTGTGAAAATTTTCGCTCTGCATGTGGCTTTAATGGATTTTTTTTAGGGCTAGTGGCCCAACATCTTAACAGCGAAGGAAACGAGTCGACAGACATAAAATGGTCGAAGAGATTATGCTTTCGAAATTCACATGCTGAAATAAATAAAAAAATAAAAAAAATTGATTGGAGGAGATCCAGAAATGAAATTGAATTTATAATGCATGGAAGGGGAAAAAGCTGATCCGCATCCGCTAGAGATGCCTTCTCCCCATTTGCAAGAATTGTTTTTTTCTTTCTTTCTTTTTTTCACATTATCCACAAGGTGGGCCGTCATCTGGACATCACATAAACAATTTGAAAAGTTTTCCATAAGATATTTTCGACGGAAGGAGAACCCATTATGCGACTCTTATCATTTCTTAATTATTTTTCTCCTTGATTAGGAATTATCTTTGTGAACTTTTTAAATGCTATTGATCGTGTCGTTTAGGAAAAAGTAAATGCAGCCGCTATCTAATTTAACTTTTTTTTTTGAGGTTTTATTTTGATTTACTATATACATGGCTTATTTTTCACATCCCCATTGATTCAATATGACAATATGCTTCTTCTTCTTTTAAAAAAAAAAGAAAGAAAAATGATTGGGTGACGGTTTTTAATCTATTGCAAAAATAATATTTTGTTTTGAACCACAAAAAATCAAATGAAAAATAATTATAAATTATCATGAGATCCAATCTTTTAAAAATTTGTGATTCACAATAAATTATTATCCTTACAACAACCCAAAAATTGTTATACTGAAAAAGCTCTTTTAAAAATGTATATCAATATTCCTTGCAAATTCTTTGTCTCGTGAAGCCTCCATGTTGGGGCACCTCTTGCTGAAACCCCAATTCAAGTGATAGCAAGTGAAAGCGCTTAATGGGCCGCTAATGAGAATGATCAAGTTAATCAAGTTAATTAAGATTTGATCAACTTCTTGAGTCCCTTGTGGACCAAGTCAAAGGCATGATTATAAGCAGGATCCAAAATGGTGAGCCAAACAAAAAGAATGACTCTTGCTTTCTTTGTCCCCAAGGCATTCCGGATGCATCTAGCCATTAATTTTAGTGGGTCGCGCGAAGATGCAGCCCACATGATTTAAGTGTCGGGATGCATTAGGCTCACATGCATACCAATGCATGCTATGCGCCAAAAAAATCCCCGATCCAGTCCCCGTTATATGAAGAAGCTTGTTGGGGCCTCAGCCAATCGTGGCCCAACTTGTAAAACCCTCGGCGAAATTCATGTTTGGTGGCGCATCCTTACTATTCCATTCGAGTTCTCTTCCGAACATAATCGAAACGTATGTGTACTTTTTCATTACGTGAAGAACGAAACTTCACTAAAGATGTCTATCGAATGTGGCCATTTCATTATAAATGTACATATTGGTTATCGAGACTAAGACCCAGCAACACCCCTCACCCCGGGGAATTTTATTTTCACTTATTAGCGGAAGGGCATCTTAAAACCATTCTTATTTGGCCTGAAACAAAAGGCACAAGAGATTGATCTGCTCGTGTAGCTTGGAAACTCTTGTGTCTGTTTTGGGACTCACTATCGACCTATTTGATGATCGGTCAAGTCTCGAAAAATAAATGAAAAAGAGATTTCCCTTCACTGTGTTTTCCAGCCAACATTCCACGACACTTTTCCTTCGTAGGCTTCTCCAATTTTTCTGCTTCATTCATGTTCCCTATAACTCTTGTCATTAAAAGATCTTAAGGGGGCAATCTCGCTATTTAGTTTTACTTCTTCGCAGTTATCAACAGGAGCACCAGTCGTGACTTCTGACCAGCCACATTCCCGCAATCCAGATGTCTCCTCAGGATCAACCCTTGTATTTGATGATCTAGGGGGGTCGAGTATGGCAGTGGAACATATCACGGCTAAGGAAGGTGAATTATCTGCTTTGGACTAATAAATTGCTTGAATTTGCCGATCCAATTTTCAGATGGATCTATGGAACCAACATCCATTTCAATTTTTCGGAACAGGATCACCCCTACCTGCGGTGAAAGTGGTGTACCAACATCATTGCAAAGATCTCATATGCTGATAGGGAATCATAAATCTTTCAAGACAGACCCCAATCTATCTTCATGCATGAGTAAATAATCTTAATCGTCAGAGCTGTTTGCATATTCAGCCACCATGCCAAAGCGAAAATCACCATAGCAGCAACACATGAGGCCTTGTAGGTGCATGACAGTGGATACCATATATGCACGACAGGTGATCATTGGACCGCCCTACTTTAGCGGAAAGAAGTGAACTTCTTACACAGCCAAGAAGTCCACGAGCCCGACACTTACAATCGCATCTACAAGAGCTTGATGTCCAAGAGTATATCGTCTCACCAAAAATCATGTCTCTCTGGCCTCGAATCGAAACAAGTTCGAGTCTGGTAAGAAGATTATCAACCATCTTCTAACATCGCAAGATCATCTGCCGCATTCGACTACCGGTATAGTCAAGAGCAGCAAAATGCTGAGACAAAGAGAGAAGAGAGACCAACAAAAAGGCAATAACTCATCATCCTAGCATCTAACGGAGAAAGTGAAACCTTCAATTGGATGGACACGTTCATTTCTTTCTGATAAACAAAACAAACTGAACAAGAAAACAAAGCGTTATGCCCACTATGTACAAAGATCTGAGAAAATTGGTATCACTTTGATAGGGGATGCGTTTTGGCATCGTGACCTCTACTTTCTGAAAGGAACATCGGACGTCGGAGGATTATCAGATAACATGTGTTCGGAACGATGGGCTTCGGTCGGGCGGTCCCTACAGGCAGACGGGACAGTGCACAAGCCCGTTCTCGTTGCACCTGCCGCACCTCTCCTTCTCGCCGTCCACCACCACCTTGCAACTCCCACCGCAGTCCAAGCACGGCACGAAGCGGCCCCCGCCGCACCCCTCGCACGCCAGCCTCCCGGGCCCCCGCTCCACCCCCGCGAAGGCCAGCAGCTTCCCGAACCGGCCCGTCTCGTTCAGTTCCACCAGCTCCTCCACGCCGCCCAGGTACCGGCCCTTGAGGAACACGCTCGGCACCGGCGCCGGCACCGGCACCAGCGCCGGCGCGCCCCCCTCCTCGCCCCGGAAGATCTCCGCAGCTCGCTGAGAAACTCGCCGTGCAGCGCCACGTCGCGCTCGTCGAACACCGCACGGTGGATCTCCAGTATCGACCTCGCGCGTGCGCAGTCCTCGTACGTGCGGCGGACGCCGCGCAGGGACGTCGTGTAGATGACCAGCGAGTCTTCGCCTCGCGGCGGGCACTTCTCCGGGAACTCGCTCAGTGGGTTCCGCTTGCCCAGTATGCGCTCGTAATGGGCCATCTTACCCTCCTTCTCTCGCTCCAGCCTGTCCCTCACGATGAAGATGTTTTCCTTCACTGACTTGAACTCCGCCGCCGACTCCGCAGCCCTCGACTCGGCCGCGGCTGGCGGCTCAGTCTTCTTCATCGGCTCCCTCCGCATCGACTCGGTCTTGCGCAGCGGCGGTTCCGCCGGCTTCGCGGACAGCTTCGCGTCGAGCTCCTCGAGCGTGTGGAACGAGACGCTCTTCCGCGGCGCCGCGGCCCTCTGCGCCGCCACCTCCCCCGCACTGCCGTCCGCCGAAGGCGGCGACTTCTTCAGCGGGGGCGGCGGAGGCGGCGCGGCTGCGGCCGTCTTGAGGTCCTCGAGGGCCTTACTGACCTCGACCCAGGAGTGGGGGGTCTCGGTCGACTCGAGCGTGTGGAGCTTCTGGAGAATTGGGTCGGGCACGTGGGAGGGCTTGCCGTCGAGGGCGCGGCGGTCCGGGGCAGGAGCTCCGTCCTTCTCTGGGTCCTTGTCGTCCTTGTCGACGAGATGCCATGGCTCGTCGATGGAGTTGATGTCGAAGACGGCGAAGCTGGAGGAGGAGGGCGGTAGACGTCGACCTTGGACTCGGTCAGCTTGGAGGAGGCGCAGCCCATGGCGACGGCAATGTCCGGCGGGGGGGAGTGTCTTCCCTCTCTTCTTCTTCTCCGGCGTCCGAGCGGGGGTTTCGAGCTAACGCATGTGTGGTTGAAGGAGGGTTTTGGAGCTTGGGCGATGAAGAAGGTGGTGACGATGGGAGGAGGGAGGATGGACACGTGGCGGATGGAGAGCCAGTGTGTGGTGGTGAGGCCGGGGGTGCTATCCGAATGATCTTGGGGTCGTGGTAGGTGGCGGCGTGGGGCGGGCGTGGGGCGGGCGTGGGGTGGGTCCGGAACGATTCATAAGCCTCAAGGAGAATGAATGGTGGTGGGAATATCCAGGTCGGCCTCAAAAAATACATCCTTCAGGAGAAGATTTTGAGAGGAGCGCGATTTTTCGAAGATCGTGGAGATGAATATCCGCGCTTCCCTTAACTACATCCGATACGATAGCGATCTTCTCACCGTGATTATCTAGAATTTTGATCGGCACGAGAGGATTTGACTGAAATCCTTTCGGATTGAACCATCAGTTTTCACTAGGAATTTTATTTTTTCACAATCTAATATTTGTAGAAATGACGACCATTTCTCTCTTTCTTTCGTTATATATTCAGCGGTCGGTCGTTATAACAGCTGACCAAATACGGAGGTTGACTGCAAACCCCAGCAAATTTCGGACCTGTCCATTTGACTGGTGTCTGTCTCACTGAATTTTGGGGAGAGGTATGTCGAAAGTTTGCAAACTTACCCATGTTGCCATTGTGCCTCCACTGGCGCACTTTCGACACGTTCTTTCAAATCAGCCAGCGCTCTCCCCTTCAATGCTTCACCTGCATACCAAACCGCCATGGAAGCTGAAGGCTCGTGGCCAGTGTAACCCTTCTAGCCGGGTCGATTTCGCACGGTGCTCGACGGCATTTGAGAATATCCATTGTCGTAAATTGATGGTCGAGATTTATCGAGACATTGAGAATAACAAAACGATGAAAGATAAATGCATCAAGAAATTTATATATGGACATCATGTGAATTATAGATATGGACAAGAAATGCACAAGCCTTGCATGTGCACAGTGGAAAAAATTTGACATTCAAAATATTATATGAAATTGCTTGATTACAAAATATTCTCAGTTTATTAATTAAATGGAAGGATGGTGTAAGAATATCTTTGAAATTTCAAATTTTGTGAGTAAAATGAGTTGTGATCAAATCATTTCGCAGCTTCTCTAAGCTGGTGAGAGACGTGCAAGATATGACAGTTTCAGGAGAAAATGCATCATCACCTTGGTTCTACTGCATCCGACGAATTGAATGTCTCAATAGAGGTCAGTTAACTTTATTTCCCCCCGGAGAAGGGACCGAAACGAAGTGTCATAAGCGAAACGGAGTACCCGAACAAGTGCAGCACGCGAGGATCACGGAAGAGCTCGATGCCGAGGCATCAGCAGTATACGACGTGTACACCAGCGAAATTGCTACTTCCGGGGGTCCTCGCGGCCTGTATCAGCACGCAGCAAAGTTATGGAGCGCAAAGCAGAGCAGTTAATGTTGGTTCAAAGTTTAAATTGGATGAGTCTGAAATCTTGATGTGAATGCAGAAGTCTCCCTAGGAGCCGGCCAGCTTCTTGACGGCAGCTTCAATGGCGGGCACGCTCTTCTTGAGTATGAACCACTGCTCGTTCGTCAAGCTTATGCCTGCGGAAGCAAAGGAGAGAGAAGCACGTGAGAATTGCCAGAACTAAAAGAAGAAGGACAAGCCCTTCTTGTCATCATCAAATATATGAAGAACAAAACTAGAGACCGGGCGAGCATGTCAGCTGAAGACTCTCATGTAAGTGCATGCAAGCTTCTTGACGGCAATGCACTAGCTTAATCGTTAGCAAAACCGAGAGGGGGAAGAACCGGCACGTACGGAACAAGCTTCGTCCTCACAGATGCAAACATTCATTCTAAGAGTAACGGAACATCAAGCAACTTCCGAGGCAAAATCGAAGTGTGTAAATAGCTTACCTTTACGCGAAGGATGCTCCTTCCCGTCTTTCTCGTAGTACTCCCTCATCGACACCAGAGTCTTTCCTTTGAACTTCCCGACCGTCACCTTCCTGTTGTTGGATAGCTGTGAACAATGCCAAACAAAACAAGGTCGCCATGGATTAAGAACAGTTCAGCAAGTCATCGATCTTTAGAAGAAGAAGCGTGTAGGGTTCATTCGATTCAGCGAAGCGGATAAGTTTCTCCTTTTCTCTCAAAGCGAACATCATTCTCATGAGAGAAAAGAGAATCATCGCAGTAGCTCAAGCCGACGACAAGCTTGAGAAGAACAAAAGCCTAAAAGACACAGAATCATTTAAGCGAGGTAAAACGAACGAAGTTCTCCTGAGGGAAGTCAAAGAGTTTGGAATCTCTCTGCTCCAGTCGCCGCCATCGACGTGTTTTGTGCGCTGCGCACAAGTTTAATGGGAAAAAACCAATCAGTGCATGGAGATCGAGAGAAGCATGCTCACGTTGCAGATGATGAGGTTGCCGCCGTCGGTATATTCCCGATCTTCTTCGCGGTCCTCATCTGCTTCGCCGCCTTCCTCCAGAGCTCGCTCCTCCTCGAGGAACGCCTGCATAGCCTGGCTCACCGTCGCCTTGTGCTTCGGGAGCGAGAGATCGACCCCGAGCCTCTTGGACACCTCCCTCCGCAGCTGGTGCATGGTCATCTCGTCCGCCGCCCCCGATTCCCGCAGCACCTCCCACGCCGTCTTCGCGACCAGCTGCTGCATATCTGCGCTCATCTTCTCCCGCCGAGAAATTCCAGCACCGACCTTCCTGCGCGTTCTTGAGAGAGATGTGAAGAAGAAATGAGTGGAAGAGAACTCTCTTATATAATCTCTCAACGTATAATGATTTCACCGACTTTGGGAAATTTTCTTCTTTTCTCCACCATTTCACTCCCAAAGGAGCAATTCCATTAATGGGTGCACCCATCGCATGGGGCTGGCCTAAGATTTTTACTTTTTATCGCGCTCAATATTCGGAAAACTCATATGTGCCAACAATTCCGTGCCGATGGATTAATAGGAAAAAACTTTATTAGGAGCGTATGTAAGACGATTGGCAGATGAAAAAAATTTCCTTTTTTCAATAAAAATTGAACTAGTGTGGACATAGAGAATATAATTCTGATGTTAATTTTTGCGAGTGATGTCAGATTTGCTTCGACATGTGTTATTTTAATTTTGTGCAAAATTATCTTTACCCAATTGAATTTTGAGATCAAAATGCCTGGAAATAAAATGTTAGACCGTCAATTTACCTTGTAAAAGTAAAAATGAACTTTACTTATTAAATGTAGAAGCTTTGAGGAATGATTTAACATGCTACTCATCTTATAAAAATAATAGTTGCAATTATTGATGTAGTTCTGATTGTATTGCGATTTTCAAGTTGAGACCAGTGACACATTTTTCTAAAAGTTTGTTACACGTGTTTATCTTTGTTATACATTTTTATTAAAGGTTAATATTACTAAAATCTTCAAACTGATACATCTATTATAAATTTACCCAAAACTAATTTTTTGACCCAAAAAACCCTAAATTAGTATATTTATGATAAATTTACCCTAAATGACCACAAAAAATTTCAAACTAATACGGTTGTGATAAATTTATCCAAAACTAATTTTTGATGGCCAAAAATCCCAAATAGAGAGTAAACCTTAAATTGGTACACTAATCAATTATCACATGTTATCAATCTCAACAATTTAAACTAAAAAATTTAATGGAAATTAATAGAGGGTAAATTTATCACAAGTATACCGGTTTAAGGTTAATTTGTATAAAAAGTATATCAATTTAGAGTTTTTGGTGGTCAAAAAATTAGTTTGGGATGAATTTATTACAAATGTATTAGTTTAAAGTTTTTCATGATATCGATCATTTTTGTCAAACACACACAAGAACTACAAAGTTTTTATTAAGAGAAAATGACATAGATAACTTATGAATTTTTAATTAATATGTAATCTCATCTTTAAACTCTTAATTTGATCAATAAAATTTTTGAACTATTAGTACCATTAATTCAAATTAACGCAATGTGTTAATGTAGCTTTCAATCCATTAAGTTTGAAGGATGGACAACAAACAAATTACAAGTGAATTATATATTCATCACAAAATTTAGATATAATAATTCACGTCATTAAATAACGATGGATATGCCTTTTTTCCTTTTTCCTAATCGAAACTGAATGAATATGATGACTCATCATTTCTAATACTTCAATTCAACATATAATAATGCTCTTAAACTACACCTAATTTGTTATTTGAGTAAACATAATGATTGCAACTTGAGATGTACAAAAGAACTAAAAACTGCTCAACTGTTCTTGGTTCCAAGTGTAGAATCATCCATTCGGATTGAACCAATAATATTCAAGAAAAATTTCCTACAAAAAAATTAAGAAAAATGAAAACTCCGAAGCTCAATTCCCATTAACTAAGTGTTCGTCTTATCTCACTCTCACCTCATCTAACTCGTCTCTCTATCTCTCACTCACAACCTCAACTCTCAAGCTCAGTCTTTCCAAATCTTTTTACTAAATTTGCAATTAAGAATAGGGATGTTTTTCATTTTTTCTATTTTACTTTGGCTTATTGGAAAATGTTACACTGAGTGCGTGAAGTTTGGTAGAACCGATTTCATGGACCCATGAGGAAATCATATCGCCCGATGATTCTCGATTTCATGGTAGGAACCATTCATCCGGATTATATTTATCTCTAACTACAGTGAACAGTTTATGAATCATACTAAATAAATTAAAAAATTAGAGATTACGTAACATGTTAAAAGAAAGTTTATGGACTATTTTCGCTGTAATCCCGGTAAAAATATCAACCCGAGTCGTCGGTTGGGTTCTCACTCCTGGGAACTGGAAAAAGGCTGGGGACTTGCGAGTGGCCATTATCAACTCTCTCTCACACAAGCACAGAAGCACGAAGAGAGAGAGAGAGAGAGAGATGACAATGACGTCACTTCTCGCAGCTCCGCCGTATCACCACCACCACCCTCTCTCTCGTCGCCATTGCGTCAACCGTGGAGCTTCGCGGTTGGATTTGTGGGGGCCGTCGAATCGTGTCCGGCTTGCTCCTAGCAAGCTCAATTTCTCCGTCTCTTCTACTCCGACTTCTTCTTCCGTCGTGGAAGATGGCCTCCCTCCTCCTTTGCCGCCGTCTGAGCCCGCTCCTCTCCAGCCGGACTCCGCCGTTGAAGGCGGCGACGTCGCTCCTCTGAGGTATCTCCCCCCCCCCCTCCCCCGGCTTTTTTTTTTCCCTCTCATAATTTACGCTCAAGCCGTCAAAATGTTTTGGACGAAGTTGCCGCTCTCCATTTGGTGCGAAGTGGAATTTGGGCGTCAAGTCAGTTACTTTAAGAAGTATTAGCTTTTGGGATGATGATTGGTTTGAATTATATTGTTGCCATCTTAAAATAGTTGAGCAGATTTTGTATCCCCATTTTTTGTGCGTATACTAGTTGGATGTTTCCAAAGAAGGATTCGAGAGTTGTGGTTGTTCCATGTAAGATGAAGGGAACTGGTCGGCAGCGACAGCGCTGACAACTTGATAATGCCTTGCTGGTAGTCGTAAAGTTGCCAGAAAGAGATGGTGACAAAGGCCATTGCCTGTTGTTGGAGTATGTAATCAGTAGGTGGCCGTGGTTGCAGCGGCAGCTGCACTGTTGCCAGTGGAACGGCAGCATGTGGTTCAATTTTCATTAATTGTAATTCAGCTGCATGAAATGATTAGAACACCCCAAATTGCTTGGTAGTTGGTAGTTCGTCTAGAAATTGATAGAAATGGTAAGCCAAGAGTGAATGTACGTCATGCTTGCCATCAATCTTTCTTATTCTAGGTACTCTATTTCCGGCTCTAAAGTTGTTGTTGGGTGGACCTACGTCATTATCTGGTGGAAGAGGGTACCAAACAAGGAACTTGCAGTTCTGTTAACTTTAGATTCTTTGTTGGAGTAGCAGGGTTTGAGTTCAGTTGAAACATTTTTGTAAATGTACTTTGCATAATGCCTATTATCCCGTATTGATTTGTCGTCTTGACTTATTGCCCATTGCGAAAGCATGTCATACTTGCCTATGCTTGTTAAATCTTATGGTGAAAATTTCGATTCCAATCTGTTGAACTGCTCCTCCATAAGATATTAATTTGCAAATTTCAAGAATTTCAGGATCACGCTGATATAATTACTTCCATGCGCAGGGGTTGCAAGGCCTGTGGGAGAGAGGAACTAGAGAGGGGATGCAATGGAGAGGGGAGGATACAAGGTGGCATTGCGACAGTCCCAGGCTTTGGTTGGTGGCCAATAAAGGCTTACAGGCCTTGTCCTGGATTTGTAGCATCTGGTGGACGATATCGCCGGCAGGGGCAAAGCATGGATGAGGTTGCCTTTGGAAGAGGCGGTTCTGCATCTGGTGATGAATCTGACACAAGGTAAAGGTATTCATTTGTCTGCCTTCATCTCTGAGGTTTTATGAATTTTATGGCGTTGGCTGGAGGGTCATCTAAGCATTATTGATGACTGCTGGATTATGCTTATTGAATGTTGAGTTTGGATTAAATGGTTTTGAGTGTTGAAACTGAATGTTAGCTCATTTGTAAGTTTGAGCATTAATTTCCAGGCATAAGGATTAAGAAATTCTTCTGGTTTAGGTCAGTGTCCTAACAGAATTTCTAGCTCTGAGGACTACATGCATTTGGAAATCAAATCTTAGTATGCTCCTAATATGTAGAGAAATCAAATCTTCCTTCAGTGCAGCGAAATCAGTAATGTTCTCTGTTTTCTAAGACAACCTTAGTTGTGTGACAAGCAACAATGAGCAAGTATAGCTAATGTGCAAATGCAATCCTGGTTAGTGCTTAGCAAAGATAAGACCTCCTGTTTCAGCCTAATTTCCTTAGCCTCAACGGTGTTGCACTTTTCTTTTCTTTTCTTTCACTCCCCTCCGGGGTCTGGATTTGTGAATTTTCCTAATCCATTGTTGAACAACCTGTCCATAGTGTTTATTTTCTTCTAGCAACTATCATTTCCACTTTTTCTTGAATGTTTTGTGATCCTGTTTATGTCCGGTCCCTTGTTTTTGGTGCTTCAATCACATAAGTGTATTTCTCAGTTAATCTTAAAAGCTTTGGATTCTACTGAAAAGCCTGACATTCTGTGGATATCCAGATCATAGAGTGTGCTGTGACTTACTTTTTTATTCTTGTTTTGGTGAACTAGCCTTGAATATTTGGTTATAATAGTCAAAGCTGAAATAAAATGAGTCTCAAGCCGTAGCTCTCTCTTTCTAATAATCACTTCCTAGTAGTGTTGATGGTGACAATTTAGCAATTACTGGAATTCTGTTGCATATTTTTTAGTTCTTGAAGGATCAGCATGTTTCAAACTGGGTAAGCTACTGATGAATTCTACAGCAAGAAAGGGCGACATCGGAGGAAATTCAAGAGGTAATACTCTCCCGCTCATGATAGCCAGACAAAGTTCCCGATCCTACTGATCTCCTGGGATACCCAGAAAGCCGGAAGAGAAGAAAATGAAGGGATAAATCATATCACCTGTCCTCATCTTAGCTACGTCAGTTTCTGATGCTTGGACTGCAGGGTTCGGTGATGATCAACGTATCTTTTTTGTTGACTACTGTCTTTTGGTTTGCACTTAACATCGACAAATATACACATTATCTTTGAATCTTGAATTTATATGCTTTTAACTGCTCTGCTTCCAGCAAACATAATAGAACAGCTCTGGAAGACTGCAAATAACGCTGTACCTCATTCCTTGGATGGTTTATCGATATTAGAGCAGAAGAAACTACATTGTTGAATTTGAAGATGGTTTTTCCCCCTTCTTCAGTTGCATTGGTAAATTTCTAAGTTTGGTGTTTCAATCACTTTTGGATAATTCAATCGTCAAGCATATGCAACTAAATAAGCATTAGCAGAGAAATCTGTAGTCATCTAGAAAACTAGGCTTGAGCTGGTACAAGATCCTGCCGACCGGAACAAATCTTCTGATAAACAATTCCTGTAAATCATTTACAAAAATGAACAAGTGGCTTGTCTTTCACTTGTAGTATCATTTCACTAAATTGACTGCTGATCCTTCCCCTATAATACTCTTATCAACTCGTAAGTACTCTCAACAGCTACAAGAATCTTCAGCGCCAAATAACCTATCGTGTCTCTGACTACTGACTCAGAAGTGGCTGACAGCTCTCTTCGGTTACACATTCTTCTCTTTTCAAGGACTGAGCTGAAGCAAAATAAACACCAAGCGCCACGAAAATCACCATGCTCTTGTCACCTACGCTATTTCTGAATGCAACCTTTGAAATGTGACGATAAAATCACTCAGAGGAGAGTCCTCCCTCACAGCCATCAAGAGATCTACTGTATCAAGCGAGGCCACATAGTTTTTCACAGGCTTTGTTCTTTTGATTGAGATACAAGTGCGTACTCCAAATCATTTGTTTCTTGTTTGAAGAATGGAAGACTTCCTTGATTTTCCTCCTCCAAGAGAAGGCTCACAGGGGTTTGTGGAGGGTATTTATTCAGAATGAAGTTAATTTCCTCTCCACTGATTTCTTCCTGGTTGAGAAGAACCTAAAATACAGATCCAGAGGGCTCAGGATTAGTACTCTCCTATAAGAGCATGAAACAAAGAGTCCACACACTCGGCATGCCTCACAATTTAGCTTGGCTCTGGTTTCATTTGGCCCCAAGATTTGAAGATACTAAAAAGTCTAAAACAGGTACTCAGATCACATCAAGTATTTTACCTTCACAGCTTTGAGCAGGGCTGCATGGTGCTCCCTGAGCAGAGAAACGGTCCTTCCGTACATGTCATGTATGAGCTCTTCAGTCCTTTGAGCGACCTGATCGTCTAAGTTGAAATTCACTGGCGGTTCAATCAAACCATAGTCATCATAGAGCGAGCCTTCAAAATCCAGCCTTGGTCCAACAAATTTGACTTTCTTTCTCCAAGGAGGAGGCTCACCATGGATGACCATCGGATTCTCCAAATTCCATCTGTTGATCGAGCATTGAAAACCCAGTATTAAACACCATGACAGGTTTGAAAAGGAAATTCACTGATTACAGCACAAGGGACCAACATTGTCAAAATTTTACGAGCAAGCCAAGAAGCATCTGCAAGATACCCAACAGATGCTCTCGATGTATCTCGTCCATAAATAACCTCTTCAGCTGCACGTCCTCCAAGCAAAACCTATAGCTCGAATACAGCAGGATAAGGACGGGATTCAATTTAATCTCTTAACAGAAATAAGAGTAAGGGAAGAAACACCAGCTACCCATAGGCCAAAGAGAGTGTCATACCTGAAGGCGATGAAGCAATTGTGGCCGGCGCTCAAACATATATTTCTCGTCATCAAGTCGATGAAAGATAACTTGAGATAATGTCTGCATGTCACAGGTTAACCATTCAGTAATAAGAGGAGCCCTAAATAAAGCTTAAAAGGAACATAATAATCGGAGCAAATCCAAAGATGATACTGATTGCTTCATAGCTGATGGCACCAGCAGGTAGGCATCCAACATAATGACTTGTTTCAGGTCATCAACATGCTGAAGAAATCTCAAGTCTTTGTGAAAGAAAAGAACAGGATACAGAGGACTTGGGAACAGAGAGAGTACCTCTCCACGAGGGATGATTGAAATCCGATCGCAGTACTCAACGTCTGCATTCTCATATCTCTTCAGAAGATGAGAAGTCATTGCAACCCCTACTTCAGTGGTAGCTCTCCTACATTGTCCTTGATGACCTAATTCTATTCCAACCCGTCTTGGCCCCACAGTGAGTCTATCAACTGCGTCATCCATATCTGATCGAAGAATTGATCCATGTCCTTTCCTAACTGCCACTAGAGCAGCCTCTTGGACAAGCTGAGCCAAACGTGCTCCACTCCATCCTATTAATAATTCAAACACATATTTCAGATATTGAACCAACAAATTGAGAATAGTTGAGAAACATAGCTACCTGGCAAATTCTGTGCATATGATGATAAATCAACGGTCTCTGACATCTTTACTTTGCTTGCATGAATTTTTAGAATATCACGTCTCCCTTTTGCATTAGGGGGCCGTATCTTAATCTGCAGTATACACAATACGGAAATAAAGGAAAAAAAAGTTCAAAAACATGAAATATTCCAGCAGATACTGAGGAAAGTCAAGAACGGAACTGGGAGAGAAGAATAAACCCAGTAGGGAAATTAGAAAAAAGCAGATCCAACTGGATTAGCCACCTTAAAAGCTAATCCTAAAAACAAAGGCGTCCAATATCAAGAACAGCTTTGATACCAAGTATGAATTTGACCAAGAGCTTTTTATTTTTCAATTTCTCCTTTGGATTCAGCGTAGCTAAAATAAAGTACAACTACTATTCACTAACAGAAACAAACCTTCCGATCAAAACGACCAGGACGAAGGAGTGCAGGATCTAATAGGTCCCTACGGTTTGTGGCTGCCAGAAATATCACACCTTTTCCAGTATCAAACCCATCGAGCTCTATAAGAAGCTGATTCAATGTAGTTTCCCTTTCCTGAGTTCCGGCATTGTACAGGTGATCTGTGGATTCCTTGAAGATTCCTTGACGCCTGATCATAGACAAACGAAAAACCAAAAGACCAGAAAAAATTATGGACATCCATCCACATTAGACTAGTTTTAATTACTATTGCAGTGACAACTGTTCCCACCAAATCATAGGTGACTAAGGAATTTCCCAAGGACAAAAATGTGACAGGAAGAGTTCAATCAATCAAGAGCTGGCTCAGATAGAAGACTAACCTGGTTGCCAGGGCATCAATTTCATCAATGAATATAACCGAAGGCTTATTTACCTGCAAAGACAGATAAACCTCAAAATCAGATGACCTATCAGAATAGTTAAAAACTAAAGTGGTAAAAGGACGTTGACAACTCCAAAAGCAGGTGAACCAACCCACTTGACAAGTAAGTGTGCATTACAAAGAAACGGCCCATAGAGTCGCGTGTAACATACAAGAAAGCTAACCT
The DNA here is from genome assembly GCA_014182895.1 of Angophora floribunda. NCBI lineage: Eukaryota > Viridiplantae > Streptophyta > Magnoliopsida > Myrtales > Myrtaceae > Angophora > Angophora floribunda. The sequence goes on along the minus strand of CM024708.1, from coordinate 21,184,387 downwards.
CTGTCAAAAGATGACATAATAAAGAGCAAATAATCACATTGAAAAGTTTGAAAAGTCAACAAAATTCCACGTTCCTCAACTCAGTATGGGCCTAATTGTTGCATTGAGGTATTAATCCTTTTCTCATATAGTATGGACAATATAATACCTTTGCTCTCTTAAATAGATCCCTGATACGAGCAGAACCGACACCAACTAAAACTTCAACAAATTCAGAGCCAGCCATTTGATAAAATGGAACGCCAGCTTCACCAGCTATGGCTTTGGCAACCAGCGTCTGCAGATTAATAGAAAGGGTGAGAACAGCCAAAGGTATTTGCAGGAGAAATGAAATAAATCCAACCTTTCCACACCCCGGAGGTCCCTCCAAAAGGACACCATGGGGAGGCTTGATTCCCATCTTATCAAACAGTTCCGGATTCTTCAAGTACCTTACTAACTAACCAGCAAAAGAAATGGAGTCTGTGAGCTTCTGCTGGACAATGATTACAAATCAAAAGCACATTTTGGAATTACAATATAAAGATGTCATTGCAGAGCAAAATACTATATAGTAAGTAAGGCCCCTTAAGTATAATCTGTTCTAAACAGAAATTTGAAGTTCCAGCTAGCGTTAACGATTGCACGTGCATGTATGCAAAAATGCTTACGTGTCTGTTTCAGGCCACAAACAAAAATATTTTCGAAATTTCCAGTATGAACTCTCCCTTCAAGAAAATAATTGAATTAGAGATGCAAATAGCACACATGCTGAATCTAGCTTATCTAACTTTGCAAGGCATGATTTGCTAGAACAATATTTTTCATCATGTAAAATTGCCAAGGCTCAGAGAATACAGGGAAGTGTTAAACAAGTAAAAACATGCTAGATTCATGCATTTAAATAGTAGTTCTCCAAGGAAAACTCTTGTACCATTTGTCAAAGATAAATCAAAGGGATCATTCAGTCAGGAAGAAAGCAATAGATTAGCTGTTCTTACAAGTGACTACCCATAGAACAAAAGTGATTACCTCTTGAAGTTCCTCCACAGCCTCATCTATCCCTGCCACATCACCGAACTTTACTCCTGTTGAACCCTGGAATATTTTATCCACAGAGAACATTCTAAAATTTTAGCCCACATTCTACAGCAGCAAAGAATGCTTGGATGCAAATTACAAAATGATACTAACATCAACACGAGCTTCTGCTTTGGATCTTGAAAAATCAATCCCTTGCCATAGATCCTGCAAAATGGCAAGCAATGTCACACAAAGAATTAAATGGTTAACAGACAGTAGGCTATTGCTATTGCATCACAGAAAAAGCAAGAGAAAATGACAAGAGAAGAGTAGTACCCATTTCCTGAAGTTCTTAGGTCTTCTCGACAGAGTGAAACGGACAAGAAGGACCATAGTCAAAAGAACAATGCTTATCGGTTTTAGCATTTCCAGGCTAGCCGAGACACCGCCAAATGTGTAAAACTCATAAAACTTGGAAAATATCCCTCCATCACTGAATAGATCGACAACATTGTCCCACACTCTCTCAAAAATGCCAAGGATAAGACCAAGAAAGAGCTTGAAAAATGGCCTGACTATTGGCCACACTATATATACTGTCATGACAAAGACGAAACTGGTAACAGCAAAAACTGCTGAAGCCAAAAAACCCCCTACCACCACTGCTGCAGCAGCCATAACAGCTGTGATCATCCCAAACTCAACCATCATCCTGCTTGATATGGAAGATGCCACCGGATGGGGATATTCTGGTAACTTTCCCACCCAAGACTACAGAAAATGTTATCAGCAAGAACAAAAAATCAGAAGAATTCACCATCTCCAGTCCCGTATATGCGCAAAACTTGTGAAGCAAATAATAAACTGAATTACCATAGTTTGCCTCTCTATTTCATACTGCGGGCCATTGTATTCCTCCAGGAGAGCTTGAGCTTCACCCTGATTCAGCTTCATAGCCCTACAAACAACAACATGGCTCAACAACCAAAAAATGACCTTGAAACAAAACATGTGGCAAAAACTACAAGTAAAGAAATGTACCATCGAGTTCTATGCAAACTCCTATCCCCAGGGATCTCTTTCAACTCTACAATAAAATCCCTAAACCCATTAGCCGTCAAAATGCCAGCAAACTCCTTCGAAGTCAATAACTTGACTTTGTCACTTTCCATAGCTTTCCTGAAATCCTCCAAGCTCATTTTGGGCAATGCCTCCAAATTCCTATCGAACTCCTCTTCCTCGGACAAGTCTTCGCCGAACACTTGCTCGGGGACGTACAATTTCCCTTTGTACTCCCTCAATATGTCTTTCAAGTACACCGACTCCTCTTTCGCAGCAGTCTTAGCCTTGTCCTGACCCTCATCGCTCCCTCTCTTCGATTTACCTCTTGCGTCCAGCGTCCTTCTCAAAGTCTCAAGCACACCCACATCAGCATTTTTGCTCAAGTTCTCTTTTTCCTTCAAAGTATAGAACTTGTCCCCTATCAAGTACTTGGGTTCAACCTGACTAGGGTTCTCCTTCAAAACCCTAGCCACAAAATCATCCCCTTTCGGAGGAGTCGAGTCTGAACTCGATTCGCACGAAACTTTAAAGAACCTTCGAGTTATTCCCGTCCGCAACCGAATTCCTCGAACAGAACTCGAGCGTTCGAGCCCCCGCCGAAGGATGATCGGACCGGGGCACAATCCGCTCGAGCATACACGCGATTTGGCATAAAAAGCCCTAGAAGACAACAACAGAGTGTCAATGCTGCTCATGTTCTAGGAGGAAGAACGTCGATTCGCGGGGCTGTTCGGCTCACGATTTCTAACGCATTAAACTCGACAGGCCATTTTCGCGAATTCCATCAAAATGGGTGGGGGCAAATTACGAGCTTGAACGAGCTGAAACGAATTGCCATGGATGACGACGGTGCTCGAGCTCGAGAAGAAGGAGAAGAAGACGTTGCGGAGAACTCCACGGGTTTTATCCAAACCGGACCGAAGTTCTCTTCTGCAGGCTGCAGCTATAACGGGTCGGGCTGAAATGGGCCGCAAAGTGGCAGTGAAGGCCCGGGTTTTTTTTTGGACTCGCTCCAGCGACTTTTATTTGATCGATTTTTGGAATTATCAAATGTTAACAATGTTTTACAAACTTTTTACAAAAGTTGCTAACTCTTCTATCAAATTACAAAAGAAATTACTCTTCATTGAGGTTATCATTAGAATCGAGTTCGAGATGTAATGTGTGTTTGAAACCAAAATAATAATAATAATAATCAAATTATGCTTTCAAGCTCGACTAACCCAACTTAATTAAGAACACATTCTTTCTATAAACTTTTAAAGTGTGACGATACGTATGCATGCTAAATTTAAGCAGCCCATTTTCTTAAATTTTAAAAAGAGTGAGACCCGACCATTAATGTGGTTAGTGACTACTCTTTTTAGAGTATCGATACCCATTAGAATAGATTCAAATCTAAAATCGTGAATAGACATTCACTCAGAATTTCTCACAACCTAAACTAGACAACATCCCACCAAACTAGCTCTATTGAGATGCTAGAAGTCCAAAACCCATCGGCCACATTCAAGATATATGCACAATTACTACAGGTAAGTTTGAACTCGAAATACAATTTTGAAGGTGGACATCAATGTAACAACAAATGTTCAGATATACATATTAAGCCAAACATTCGCAAAATAATCACATCCCCAAATATTACTTGCCAATGATTGATGAAATATGAATCGAAGACTAAATTTTAATAAACCCTTGCAACAATACATTCTCTTTTCTTCTCGGAATTGAAGAACTAATTAAACAATATATTAGCAAATACATAATTGATAGCAATCTCCGATAGGGACTAATACGATTCAATTCAACAGTTAATTCATTCGGATTCGATTGCATCGTAACTTTTATTAGGTTATTTTCTGATGAATTGTATTATTGATATTGATCTAAAAAGAAAAGACAGTTATAACTTGTCCGAAGCCAAACCCATTTGGTGTCATTCGCGGCACGACGCTCCATGGTGCTGTGACTACACTAGGCGTTTGGCCAAGTGATGTCCATCTCAACCTGTCTTTGTTTTCTAGGGCACCTTCTTTGCATACTAAACTGAGTTTACTTTTTTCTTGTCAGTCTGGTCAAAAAAAAAAAAAATCACACGTCAGAAAATCTTTCTAATTTAGGACTGCAAATTAATCTCTTCAAGAGCGGAAATGAATTTCCTAATGAAAGTAGGAAAAAAATACATAATTAGGATGTATTTGTTTAAGCGAGATAATATCTATCGAAATTATTTCTACGGCCTTTCACACGCTCGGTTTGCTGAAAATGATCAGCCGATTGAAAACCATTTATAGTCAATGAAAATATGCATGCCTACATACAAGAAAATGAATTCCTTAACCAGAAAATGGGAAAATTTCTTCTCAGAAAATAATTCATTGGGAACTATTTTTGTTTATTAAGAAGTTTTACTCGAAATAGATGAATTATTTGGCAATTGAAGTTCGAAAAGTCAAGGGATCCTTCTTGGCAGCTTCCTAAAAATCAAAGTGGCATGACACATGAGGCCATTGTCACAGGATGGGAGACCAATGAGATGATTCGAGAACTACTTCAAAATCCTTAACGGAAGCATGATAATATGCTTTCATCAGTGACGTGCGTATCCAACCCGCCTGGCCTATGATGGAGGTCAGGTCATCAAAGTTAGGTCGGCGGGACGATGTCGATCTGATGTCGACCCCCGCGTGGATCCCGGGAATCTTATCAGACCACGCTCGTGCGACCGGTTTAAGGTTTTTGTATCTCTGGCTTCGGACAGCGAAGACAGAGCCAACCATACACTGTCCCTTTCAATCCTAGATCCTATTCCGATGCAAGCGAACTAGAACGAAACGTGACCCTCAACTTGTACTCTGAACTTTTCCTAGTACTAATAGAATTGAAATGGATACGATGACAAGAGCGGCTGGGTAGTAGGTGTAGGATGTTGATCACACCGAGAAGACTCCACATATTCCTTAACCTCTTTAAATCCCTCTTGAATTCTTCCTTATTTCTATTCTTTTATTCCTCGAAATAAAAAAAAAATACATAGATCGTTTAACAATGTTAGGCTAAATTTTTCTATTCCGTAGAATCAGTGACCAAAGAATAGGTTTAGAACAAAAACAATGAGTTGAAAAAAATCACTTATTTATTTCTAAGAAAAATTTCCAAAACCAAGTCATTTTCTTCTTCTTATTTTTTTCATTTATTGGTCTAAAAATTAGAAAAAAAGAGAAATCTTAGAAAATTATTAAGAATTTTAAAAATTCTACATCACAAAAAAAAAAATTTGAGGGCTGTACTAAACGTAATTGTAGTCTTTTTCTATTTCAAAATATAAATTTTATACCATTACGAAACATGTTCAAATGCTCAAAAATTAATCCAGAAAATAGAAACATTACTAAACGCGACCTAAGTAAATTAGATGATTCGAAAACTCAAAGAATCACAAGATCGAGTATTTGTATTTGACTCAAAAGGGCTGGACTTTTTTCTAAAATATGAACCTGTACTCGTTTGAAATAGGTGGCGCCCTCCTATTTCCGGTAGCACGAGGGAAAATAACCAGAACGAGGAAGTCTCCATCGGTAAACCGAAGGTTTGAAATGTAGAGAATATACTTTGGTATCGGCAACTTTGGGGGTGTGCAATGACATCATGTGCTATTAAAGAATGGATTTGCTCTTTCGGTGCTCTGTCAACCTTAAAAAGTTGATCCACTCATTCCGTTTTCTCGTCCTATCGAAACTAGGAGCGTGCCACGTATTCGGGGTCCGTACCGTACATATGATATCATAAAGCATTCCATATTAACGTCCTTAACAAGTCTGGCTTGGATTCCTAACTTGCAAAGATTATCGACCATTCTCATTGCAAGATCGAGGGAAAAAGGATTGGAGGGTTTTTTAGCGACATTCATTGGAGTTGATGTGATGGTGATATTCATCAGCAGCCATCCCCGGTGGCGACACTCATTGGCAGCCATAGGCGGTAGCGAGACCAATTCGCAATCTCCCCGTCCTCTCTCTTCCCATTATTTTTCTTATTTTCCTTTATTTTTTAATTGATTTAAAAAATATCGAGGATTAAATTGCATAAATAACAAAAGTTGATGGACTAAAAGTTGTACTTTACTCGAAATTAAGCACATACATATATGCACATATATCGAGTCCACACACAAAAAAAAAGTTCACGCCCTAGTACTCAATATATAGAGCTTAGGTCGACTTACATTCTCATCACAACATGATTAAGGCTAGAATACATAAAATATAGCTCATAAATTTAGTTGAAACATGTGATATGGGATGTTGATACTTGTTCAACTTTTTTTTCTTTCGTGAAATTATTAACAAGACGGATGTCATTAGATAATTAGTTAAAAAAGCATGAATTGAAAAATAATAAAGACAGAGAATCTCCAAATTTGATATCATTTTTAGAGCTAATTAGCTTCTCATTATTAATTAGTAACGCGATGAGTAGAATTTTACCATTATTAGGATGAAAATTTTCAATTTATAATCAGGGGCATGATCCAAGAGACCAATCACTATGAATAACATTGGTGCTCGTTTTTTTAGTTAGTATTATTCCTATTATCATTATTATTTTATTTAATAAGATAGAGATGATCAATTTCAAAGTGGGTGAATTTCATACTAGAAAACTAGAACTTACTTGTTAGGGTCAGATCCCAATTTTTAGAAACAAGAATCTATCCTAGTGACCTTGGAACCGACCTCGAACCAAACCCGTTAGTTCTAGGCTAGTTCCAAGGTCAACTCAAGATCAATTGAGGCTTTTTCTTTTTTTCCTTCATTTTATTATATATATAATATACACATGTCAAACATGGATGAAACTATTTTTGCTTAAGGATAATATGTCAAACATATTCAGTTTCAATAAATATTTCTTATTTTTTTTAAAAAAAGAGAATAAAATAACTTACTTATGATTAGGAATAAATCAATTATTTTCAGGTTTTATCTTAGAACCTACCTCATAGGCTCCAAGTTTTTGGGGTTGGGGGTATAGCATTGACAACCGAACCGGTCAACATCGATTTCCTATTATTGGAACTAAGAATTGTGCGGATTTTCGAATTGAATCAACTTGGATGCCAATCTAAAAGGACAATTCTTGTTCGGGAGGATTGTCGTGTCCTGCCTTTACTAGATGGGCTGGTTTTCAAATTGAGGGGTTGATCATAGCATAAATATATTTCCCGCGCATCTGATGTTGTTGCCATTTTCAGAATACGTGGGCACGAATTGAAGGATTCGGTTATTTTGAGGTTTATGAAATGTAAGTCGTCAGTTGTACTGGAATTTTCTATGCCCATGATGTTACTTCTGTGGCGGGCGTGCGATGATGATGATGATGATGATGATGGTGATGGTATAAAATCCTCTTATGATAATAACAATAAATGGAAATTTAATTTCTTTTTTCCTTTCACCTTAGTACGCCACATCAGAAACGGGTGGGCCCATGTGCCGTTGACGACAGCGACGGAACGACAGACGTGCAGATCGAACGTCGGGCTGATTGGACCTTCATCTTCCCCCGCGACCAGGATGCATGTGATCTCACATGCGACCAAACGCCATGCTTTTCCAGATCGGAAAAAAGGAGAGAACTTTCTTAAAAAACTGGGAGAAGGACTGGGAACGTTGAATTTCAAAGCTCGCGTCGTTTATAAAAATGCCGCCCAGCAACGCAACTGCTATTCAATTCCAGCAGCTCAGGTCAACCGAGGCGGAGAAGGAGGAGGAGGAGGAGGAGAAGGGAGAGACGAAGGCGGGTGAGCTTCGTGCGCAGGTGATCGCTACTGACTACCCATGACTGATTTTCTCATGTTGCTGTCAAGAAAAGCAGATTCTTGGCGGGTGTTTGTTTGATCTGCTCCAATCTGTTGCTTCTCCCCAATTTCTTCTTTCCTTCTTTTTATTTTTTTTTTTTTTTGGTTTTTTTTTTTTGTTTTGTGGGTTCGTAAAGCATTCACTTTTTTGGGTTATGCATCGAGAGAATCGAACAGTGAAAAGGCGTTGCCTATTCTCTTGAATCGGATGGGTCCTACAGCTTTAGGAGTTTGGTAAAGGGCGCATAGCCTTTGTTTCCTCTGTTAGTGTGCGGTTGCTGCTCATCGAATTTGACTTCTTTTCTTTGGTTCGTAAATTCATGGCTCCTTCTATGTTAGGCCCTCTTGCTACTGTAAGTGCTTTCGCAATATCGACAGCACTTTTGTATAGTGTATACACAAGAGAAAATAGAGGAATTGAGAGCCGGGAATGCGTCGTTTGCAAAGATGGAGAGGGACTTATAGCCACTAAGCTTCGGTATCAAAGCTCTACAGCCCACCTTTTCTTTGGCAGTACAGCCGAAGTAGTAGTCAAGACTTAAAATTGCCAGAGTTGAACAGGCTTTTTTAAACTTAGGAGATTTAATTACTATAAGATGCTTTTAAATTTTTTTTACCAATCAGGGATTTGGAGAAACTGTTGCCTTTTTGGCAAATGGTGGCATCATATTGATGTATGACTGGTAATTGGTGTCATCGAGGTGCTAGATTGGTGTCTTGAGAGATCAGTCTCCAGTCGTGTTGTTGGAACCCAGGATAGTATCCCTGATAGTGATTTCGTCTATATGATAGTAACAACTCACCATGGTTTAGTAGTCCCAGTAACTTCTTACCATCGAATCAGCAATGGTAACTTCCAAGCACATCGAGTAATGATCATGGGGCTACATATGTTTCCAATTATTTCATTCTGTAAAATATGTCAAATCAGTATAACGAGGATCATAACTGTCTTCGACTTTGGAAGTACAATTAAGGATGGCCTTGGCTACAGCAGAAGGTCCCAGACACTGTTGCTAATTAAATCAGATATCAGATGCTAATTCTGAATCACTGGTTGCCAAGATCACGGTTTTCACCCAAATTACTCTGACCATTCCTTGTATATTTACACACTTGCAATGCCAATGGGTTTATCCTTCAAGTTATTTAGTCCTTCTTTGTCATGACTTTGCAGAAGCCCTGCCCCTGTGGCAAGCCTTGCTCATTTGAACTTTCTGAAACTGAATTTCCGAAATCAATTCCCTCGGGATTCATATTGAACTTTGCCCCATGAACTGAGATTAGTTTAAGAGAGATGTGAACTGGGCACAAGCTTGAAACCTAGGAAGTACCATCCATGAGAGATGCTGTACCTCAAGACTTGCATTCCTAAGTTCCTAGGCTATTAACCATCAAAGTTTTCAAGTCCTCCTTTCTGATGTTGTCAACAGGCACAACTCTACCTGAAGTTATGCAGTCGCTCTTTGGCTGCTTTTGCATGAGGAAGGTTCAACGAAAAGCTGGTTATGAGGATCCAATCATTCTTGCTTCAGAAACACCTTGTAAGTAGGAATTCAAATAGGTAACAGTTTTAGTCACTCGTTCCCCCTTTTAGTTGACACATAATATAAACATGTTAGCAAGTCTAGACACCTTGCACTTGTGATGTAGTGTGGACGTCTTAAATCTGATGGAATTAGTTCACTGGTCTTATGGATGGATATTCAATTTGCAACTTATAATACCTGCCTGTGTATCTGCATCATGTTCATCTTAGTTGTTAGCAAATCTACTTGTGCCGTCATCACACAACTGCAGTTTAGATGTTTTATGTACTGTCACCAGCAGTGACATGATTATGTTGCTCCATTTAGCTCATATAAGCTGATGGACTGATCTACACTTCCAACGACTTTTCTGTGGATTTTTTTTTTTTTGTGAAAGACGTCTCATAATTTCCACATTATGATCGATTGGGCAGTTACTGTGAATGAAGTGGAGGCTTTGTATGAACTTTTCAAGAAACTAAGCAGTTCCATAATTGACGACGGTCTTATTCACAAGGTATCCTCTTGCTAATTTAGACTGTATCAGGAATTCATACTTGCTCTATAAGATAGAAGCATTTCCCTTTAACTGGGTTCCTAGTTTCGATACATCCCAAAGACTTATTTCTGTCTATTTGCTTGAACAGGAAGAGTTTCGGCTTGCACTATTAAGTAACAGTAACAAGAAGAATCTTTTTGCAGATAGGGTGAGTGCATATGCTCATCTTTTTTGTAATTTTTTCCATAAGGAACCTAATTTCCATCTGTAAGTTCATTCTTCAGAGGATAACTGTTTCGGTTCTTCTGGGCCTACGACTTCTGAAATCAAAGTGGGAATTCTTTTCGGAATTTGTCAATCAATTAAAATTTCAGACTTATCATGCATAGATCTGCAGATAAGAATCCTGTGGCCTCTGTTAGATGTTGCAGTATTTGTGCTATTAATAACCACTGTACTATTTTTTTCTAGTTGCATGCTGTCTAGAATTTCACCAAGCATGCCCATTTATTCTTTAATAACCTTGGCCTGAAACTGAACTACAGGTATTTGATCTATTCGATGTGAAGCGTAATGGGGTGATAGAATTTGGAGAATTTGTCCGGTCATTAAGTGTCTTCCACCCAAATGCTCCTGAAGCAGACAAAATAGACTGTACGATCCAATTAAGAATCCCCCCTTCTTACTGATTTTTTTGGTTATTTGGAAGTAAACTAGAGCATACGAGAATGCAATTTCTGCAACTCTTGCACTTCAAGATTGATAAGGATTTTTTCTGACTGGATGACATTTTTTCGCAGTTGCTTTTAGAATATACGATTTAAGGCAGACTGGTTACATCGAGCCAGAGGAGGTAAATACATAAGCAGTATCTCATGCTTCTGCCTCTACAGTATGTGAATAGTCCTGTAAATACATGAGTGGTTATGACAAGCTTCTTGCTGTAAAACATGTAAAAATTTCTTTTCTCACTTCAAAATATCAATGTAATTTGGCTGTTTGGACCTCTTTTCACAAAAAATCAGATATTGCAATTTAGGAGTGGAATTTTTGTTTAAAAGGATATTACACTGTCTTGAGAAATAAAGGTAGAGCAAAAGAAAGAGAACTCGCTGCTATGACCTTGAATATGATCTTGATTTACCAGAGATCATTTTACATTTTGTTTTTCAACTGGTGTAATCATTGACGCCACAAATTCCATCCCCAAAAACCATATTCGGAATGGGCCTCAACTATATCAACTGTACTTGAACTGTTAGATAATCATAGTCGATGATAACATCACCATTCCCATCGCTATTTCAGAACCGTACGTGAGATTTTCACCTCATACGGCTCCTCAAGGGCCATCAATAAATCTAAGGACTGAATTGATATTATTTATATTGATATGTTTGTAGTATACTACTCTATATCGATTCGAAACTAAATATATATTCTATAGAGATAGAGTCAAAACCTACCAGAAGGTCCTGAATTAGACCATCAAGTCATAGGTATGAGCAAGTGCCGGTTGTTGTTTGACCCAACATGCCAGTCATCAAACCATCTTTTGGCCACCCAAGTTAATTCTGCAGTAGTTTCTCTTACATGCATTGCATGATTGCATCTTTGGTCAATTTAACTGCAAACTGCTAAAAGTGGCCTGCTTTTCTTCTGACTGTCAAGTTCTGACATCTCGTTATATAATCCTCCCAAAATGCTTTTTGGCTATATCCTAATGCAAAAGTTGAAGGAGATGGTACTGGCCCTCCTTGGTGAATCAGATCTGACCCTCTGCGATAATGTCATAGACACAATTGTTGCTAAGGTATGGGATGAACCTGCTCAATTCTGTCCTCAAATTATACAAAGATGTCATGTTCTGTTGTTCATGCTCTTGTTTGCCTTGTCTTCACAGACAATCACAGAGGCAGATGCAAAAGATGATGGGAAGATCGATCAAGAAGAGTGGAGAGAGTTCGTGGCAAAGAATCCTTCCCTCATAAAAAACATGACCCTTCCGTATCTAAAGTGGGTACTTGGTTCATGTATACCTTTACATATTGTATGCCATGATCGCGCTAAGTTCTTATTTGGTCATTATCTCCACAAACGATGTTGAGTTGCATTGTCAAATAACGTGTCCGCAATCCCAAAGCTGCCATTTCTGATTACAGTTTCTACTTTTCAGGGAGATAACCTTATCATTTCCAAGTTTTGTGATGAACACTGAAGTTCAGGATTAAGCAGAAAGGTATTGGTGCAAGACTCCATTTCCAATAGAGGCCAGTAATACCAAGAAAGAGTGATCCAGTACCACGAGCCATTACAATCCCTCAGTGCTCTGGGTGCAGTACAGAGAAGATGGTTGAAAAATGTACAGAACTCTGGCTCTGCCCAGCACTGGGTGTCGGATAAAATCATCGTGCAGCTAGAAATCTCACAGCTAATTTCTCCATTTGTGTTTTTGACATATGACCAACTCAGATCGAATTAGATTGACATCCAAGTAAACACAGTTGTTGAGAGTGAACCTAATTTGTTGATCTCTTTGTTGAGCTGGAATACAAGTGTTGAGTGATTTGACCCCGTTACAATCGTTATTTGCGTGCATCATATCAGGAAGAGATTGGTTGCGCAAATGCTCACTGAACTTCAAGAAGGGTGACAATATTTCTACATCAGTAGTAACTTCCATTTTCTTGATTGTTTGGATTGTTTGGAATATCGGCTTGTCGGGCTTCGACTGGCGACTGGCTCGTCCCACCCCGAGTGTGGCACCCTCCATGGCAACCCGGAGGTTCAGGTTCAGACACCTTATCCCTGTGTCAATTCACTTGAAATTCAGTAACAGTTTCTTTTCTTTCGCTGACTCAGTACATATTTCTATGACGTCTCTTCCACAACGACAATAGCTTCCATACTAAACCATTTGCACAACTTGATGTTCAACAGAAGAAACTATCATATAGACATATAAATAGCCTATTGAAAAGACATACACATGAATTTAAGGCAGATATGTTTGCCTGAGAACATCTTTTATTAAATGTTAATATTATAAGTAATTATCCAAAGGGGTGTTCTAATTGATGGAGATATCTACGAAGTTATGGCAACAAGGCAAAAGGATCATAGTCGCGTTTTATTCCGTGATCAAATATTTCATTCCCTTTTCAATTTCCAGATTTCATTATCGTGGCACTCGCAAGCCCAATTTGATCTCATGGTACTCTCGGCATCCTAATTTTCCTGATGCCAATCAATGATATTGCCGCCAAAACTAATTTAAGTCGAGGAATTTAATTGGAAAATTAACGTCTTAACTAATCCGTTTGAATTTTTTTTAACTGAATTATACTTTTTCTTATGAAATTTGATAATGAAAAAAAGGTTTTCAGTTTTGAGAATTAGGGTAAAAATTTCATGCAAACACATATGCCATTATTTGCACGCTTTAAATGATTTTAGATGTCTCGTGTCAAATAACAGCTAAAGTGCTGATTGGCAAGATTGGAAGAAAAGTTAAAAACAATTAAGGAAGTCATATAAAACATATTGGAACTTGCTTACTTTTTAAGCTAAAAAATATTTTGAGTCCCTCGGAAAATTTCAGATATTATTCAAACTCTGCAATTAAGAAAATCAAATTATGAACCCAGGGCTTAACCACTAAATCAACTCTTAAAGACCAAAAATTACATTTAAGTTCATCATACGTGGGCAGCATTTCAGCTTGTCTTATGTCTACTCTTCCAAGTTTTAAGTCTTTTATTGGTGATATATCCCAAATGCTTTGCGCGTCACGTTATTCTTGAAATTTCGCATCTTCATCTAAGATGATTAATTCACGAGAAATATTTCTAGGGCAGATACAAACTCATTCTCGCAATTGAAAAAGCGATGTACAATTTTAAAATCAAAGATTTAATTTTTCGACCATGTATGCCACCCAAAAGTCGTGGAACACCATCTCCTGGACGCTCACTTTTTTCCTGTCCTAGGGAGAATGTCTTAGAGAAATTTCAGCTGTTGGGAGACGAAACGATTCCATCCATCGCTGAGATAGGGAAAGAATCATATTCCATACTCAAGTCTCTTATAAAATCACCACCATCAAGAAGGAATTTTCTAGGTCACCTTCATTCAGGAGTTTCTTAGCCACTGCACGTGGATGATTCCTAGCACAAATTCAGTGCTTCCTTCAATTGACTGGTTCCTTAGACCGAACGATGAACTTTTGTCCTCTATTTAACCATGATCATCTGTCGCACTCTGTCCAAAACAAGGGACCAAGCACTTCTAAAAACCATCTCGTTCATGGGCTGCATCTACACGAAGCAGAGACTTGGAAAGGACTTTGAAGCTCTTGCCTCCAAAACCTGCTGTATGCTTCCCTTTCTCATCAACCCCTCCCCCTCTTATGGTCGTTCTCTTCTTGTTTCCCGTTGAACAAAAGTAATTTTTGAGTTACACCCCGGCGAACGAGTTAAAGTTGTTGGCAATTATTCTTTCTTAAAAATAGACTCGCTCTGTTCTGTTCTCGCAGTTAATGCTGGTGAAGTCGAAGCATTGCACCTTCTGTTCAAGAAATTAAGCAGTTGCTTAGTGGATGATGGATTCATAAGCAAAGTAAGCTTCTAGCTTTCCTTCCCTCTGCTCTTTTCACATGCACGATTATAAAAGTCTGGCAATCAACAAAGCGAGCAATAAGTAGTTCCAGTTATGTGTTGTAGCAGGACTGTTTTGGTAATCTTCACGTAGACAGAGTAGATTGACTTGGCTTCTCATTTCTGAGTAGAGTTTTGATGGTGCAGGAGGAGCTTCAACTTGCCTTACTCAAGAGCAGAAAGAAGCAGAGTCTCTTCACAGATAGGGTCAGCATCTTAATCATGAATTTTTAATGCTTTTCTCGTCCTCAAAATCCTCCATAGCGGGTCTAGATTTTTCCAGATTTTCCATTTGTTCGACTTGAAGTACGATGGGGTGATCGAATTTCAAGAGTTTGTTCAGTCTCTAAGTGTTTTCCATCCGTCGGCACCTCAAGAAGAAAAGGCCCTCTGTATGGAGTTTCCCATTTTTTATGAACTTTCTATGCATTTCTAGTCATTGAAGTCAGTTATTTGAAGCAGTTAATCGCCTGCTGCAGTTGCCTTCCAACTGTACGACATATGGCAAACTGGTTTCATCGGACGCAGAGAGGTAAACAGCGGCTTCTAAAAATACGAAGCAGACAACGTCTGCAAAATGAAACTTCTTGAGGCTGTCACAAATGACTAGCTCCTCAAATACCGTTCATAGAAAAGTTTAATAATGAAAGGATAACTCGGTCTGATCAAGTAGCTAATCCAAGTGACGAGCTATAGTGCCAAACTCATGCAAGGTTTCGCTATTTGAAAATATCTCCTACTGATGCTACCTTTTGAAATCTCGTCGTGCAAGGTGGAGGAGTTGATCTGGGCTCTTCTGAAGGAGTTGGACCTGATCCTCCCACAGGACACTGTCGACGCCATCATCAATAAGGTATATGTAAAATGCTAGAGATAATTGCAAACTTATCTGTCATATAACAGTGAAGCGATGGTTTTACTTCAAGCTCAGACATTCCAAGAAGCAGATAGGAAGAGAGACGGAAAAATCGATCTCGAAGAGTGGAGAGAATTTGCCGCTAAGAACCCATCCATTCTCAAGAATATGACGATTCCATATCTCATGTACATCTCTCTCTCTCTCTCTCTCTCTCTCTCTCTCTCTCTCTCTATTGCACACATCCAGCAAACATCACATTGTCACTTGGAATAATGACTCTTGTCCCTCTCACAATAACCAGGGTTCATTTAACCTTTTGCATCACTTCAGTTCAGACCTCTTTCATTTATCTAGGCTGGACAAGGCATACATCTAAGCTAATCAAGACTGTACTCAGGCATTAGACATACATCTGTAAAGACAGCAACGGTAGTACCTGTTAGTTGCTCATGGCATTTTATCTGAATTGTTATCACAATCCTAGTGTCTTCTACTTAGAAATTTTCGATTTGCTTCCGCAGGGACATCACCACCGCATTCCCTAGTTTCGGGGTAAGATCAGATATTGAAGATGACATGCACCTTACCTGAGAAGAGTTGAATGAGCAAAATTGGAAGCTATCTTTGAGTTTTGTTAGATCTTCAGTGGACAATCTACTGATATGTAGCAGCTAATATCAGGTACTTCAATATTGATCATGAAATACTTCACTCATTATTCGCTACAGGCATCACTATCATAGCAAATGAACAGCACAAGAAAGATAAGCAAGTTTGTAAATGAATTTGGCAGGTCCGGCTTGTAGAAACTCTATACTAATCAATTGTCCTATGAACCAGCATCTCTTCCAAGTTCATTGGATAGCACATCCTCGAGTGCAGTCCGTTCCACACGTTGTCTGCTAAAATTGCATTCACTGCTGCCGTTGGATGGAACTGGTCCCACCAAATATGCCTAGAAGCATTTTTGCACGCCATTTCGGACGACAAACACATGATCCAGCCTCTGTACTTGCCCAGCCCGCAGCATGCATCAGTAGTAAGATTGAAACCTGAACCAGAGTTTCAAAACTTTAATTCGAATTTCAAACTGCAGGATAGTTCATTCAAGTAGAGAAAACGGCTACTCAACAATAAACACACCATAATGCTCATGATTCTTCACTATGTCCATGGAACTTTGAAACACATCGCAGAAGGTGATGCTCAAGCCCGGGAGTTCCTGACCTAGCCCCTCGACCATGAATCTCATGGCGAAATTGAACTCCATGATTGTGTCATTGATCACGTCCACACACTCCCCATTTTTGCTCTTGTACAGCCACAGATAGTGAGGAGCACAACCGATAGGCGGCAATCCCATCACCACAACCTTCCTAGCATACATGTTGTACAAGTTCTGCATCGAGGATAATATACATATTGGCAATCCATCAACAAAACAATCAACACTATAACTCCCTGCAAATTCAACAAAATACCCTACTCCTCATCACCTACCAATAGTAATTATAATTAAGCATATTTCTTTTGTTGACAAAATTAGGTCGCCTGTAAAATTCAACCAAAGTACTTAAACTCACTGTAATTCTCCCCATAAATAAATGTCAGCAAAATTCAAAGGTTTTGCATCTGAATGAATTGGGTCACAATATCAACCTTAATTTCCTGCCTTAGGGATGATGCTAGAAAATGGTTGAAACTCCACGGTAGGTACAGGCTCTGCACGCCGGACACATTAGGCAAGTAGTAATGTATGTAGTCGTTGATTCCGACCGAGATATAAATCACCGAGCTCGAGATGAGATCGGCCACAGCATCCTCTCCCATATTCAAAATGAACTGCTGGCATGTATCTGCGAATTGCTGGACTTGCTGAGTGAAGGAGACATGTTGACCCTTCATAAGATTGGTAGTCAAAATCAGTATGCTAGTGATGAGTGGTTCATTAGCAAAATTCCATATCATCCATTTTCGTTTTATAAGAGATGTTATGCAAGTAATACCATCTCCGATCCGCTTGAGAAGATTAATCCGGCACCAGCAGATGCGTAGTTCACTCCATGAATCATATCTTCCACCCGTCCTCGCTGTCCAAGATAACTCGGAACAAACGGAAGACCGAGATATAGAGCTGATTAAAAGAATCAAGAAGCAGACGAGTAATAAGAAATAAACCTCCGCGGGTATCTCGATGGGACATATGATCATTGAAAATGTCTCTGAGTGCTTGATGAAATTTCTTTATGTCCAAGAAAAAGGGTCGTTTAAAGAAATCCAAGAAAACCAAGGAAGCGAGGTGAAGTTACCGAGGTAGTCGACCGGGATTCGTCCATTGCAGAACCTGCCGGTGGGCTGGTGGGTGTCGAAGTCTCTGCCGTAAGGAAGGCGGTCCGCCCTTGCCAGCGTCCCGAGGAAATTGTTGGTGCCACAGTCGACAGAGGAGTCGCCGAGCACGAACAGGGCAGGGGCGAGGAGGGGACGGGGGCTCGGACTCGGAGAAGTCTGCAGTGAGGACGAGGTATCGACGCCAGGGTCTTCTGGTCGCCCTTGACGAGAAGTCGAAGGGGAAGGAGATGGAGCAGGGCTCGGTTGCGGTGAGGGAAAGGACGTGCACGGCAACAGAGCGGTGGAGACGAGGACGAGGGCGAGGAGGAGAGAGAGTTGGAGATCCATCGACATTGTTCGTCGCGTTCTGCGCAGAGAGAGAGAGAGAGGAGGGAAGGCAGGTTAAATTGGCGGGAAGACGTGACGGTTAAAGTAGTTAAGGGAAGAAGTGGCTGAAAGAAACGATATTTGCTCAACCGTTTTTTCAGTAATCTTCTTGGATAGTTTCATCATTGATAATCGGTACAGTTCGAACCAAACAAACCAATGCCAAATCAACCTCGAGAGCTCTCTCTTTCTTCGATTTTCATGCTATTGTTTCTGAAATACTATCGATTCTAAACTGACAATCGCGCTAATCAAAGGATGCGTGCCCTTCTAATATTCTTAGAACTTTGATCTTTCTTTTCTAGGATTTTCTGCGAATTCATTTTTCTGTTAAGATATGCAAATTTGAGTTGACGAAGAAAGAAAGTTGCAGCCCACGTGGGACTGCGGCAACAAAAGTGAATTTTCAATTGTAATGCTTGTAATGCCATTCAAATAGAGCCGCTGAATTGTGGTTAAGTGCTTAAATATCTGATTCTAATGCGAAAAATCCTTCATTTAAATTACAATGTTACACTCGTAGTAATGTCGTGCAAGCATGTCCTTCATGGGTTATTCAAGCCTCTCACTCAATTGCACAATATGTTTCTAATATGATCAGTATTGGGAGTAATTTTTCATCTTGAGACCAAAAAAAATTTCAAATAAAATATACAACTTCGTGAACTTTGCTGGTAAGAAAATTTTTTTTTTTTTTTTTTTTTTTTTAAAAACCCTCAAATTTGATGCCATAAAAATGAAGTTCATGCAATGCGCTAGAGGTGATCGGCGAGTGATGCTGGGCTGGGCCAAGCCCTTGTGTCGGGCCTAAAATTATGTCCAAGTCCGCCCATAATAAAAAAATTATGCGTAAAATTATCTGCCACGAGCCCAACTGGGCTGGCCTTTTGTAACTAAAATCCTTATCCAAGCCTGCCCAGCTAATGTGGCCGAAGCTGATCCGTGGACGGCCAACTTCACGATCAGGCACGACTCATGTAACTCATTCAGATGGAACACAAGAAATTTATTAACACAGCCAATGTGGATTCTCATGAGGATCACTCTAGTTCCCAATTCCAATTTATTGAAATCAATAAATATTGGCTCAGTTCCATGTGTCGAACCAATCGAAATATAATTCTGAATAGAAATTATTCTCAAGAATAAAAAAAATTATCAAATGCGCCGTTAATGACTAATTGGATTTGGGCTTTGTCTCCCCAGGTCCCACTTCAGGACGGCAGGAACAGCAGACACGGACCGGACCAGAAAACACCGGAAAACAACGAATATAAAAAGCCAAACGGGGGACAGCTTTCGTCTCTTACCGAGTCAGACCGTCCGACACGTCTGCATCTCCGCCGACCTCATCGCCAGATTCCCCCAACGGCCTTACGAGGGGAGGAGCGTCGTCCTGACCTTTTTGTTTGGCGGTGCCCTTCTTTTTCTTTTATTTACTTTTCGTCTGTTGTGTGCCAAGGGACCACAAATTTATATTTTCAGTTTTTGCCATTGAATGATGGCTGATTTGGCCAAATGCGAAAATTGATTATTTTGAAGAAAGTTTCGGAATTGAGAGCCAAACACCGTTTTGTTTTCAAAAATAATTTTTGATTATAAATTATTATTTTTCATTATATTTTCAGAAACAATTTCTAAAGCGTTTGAAAATGTTTAGTAATTGTTCAAAATTTTTATTTTCGAAATATAAATGTGTTTGGTGAAACTCTTAATTTTTTTTTGTTTCTTCTAATTTTTTAATATTTTTATTATAATTTTCTTATTTTTTTCTCTTCTTCCTCATCCTTTTGTGGCCGGTTGCCGTCGCCGTCGGTGGCCGAGCGAGGTCTAGCGACCTTGCCAAAGCCTTGCCTGGCCACCAACAAGGCTCGGCCTCATAGATCTAGGCAGCTTGGCAAGGTTGAGGCTCACATCAACGGGTGAGGCCAAGCTTCACCGGTGGCTAGACGAGGCTCGTCGGTGGCTAGGTGAGCCTCTGGCGAGCTTGCTGGACCTTGCCTAGCCTCTCGCTAGCCACCGCTGGCAATGGTGATAGTGACCAGCGGGCAGCGATGAGGCGATAGTAGGCTAGGAGGAAGAAGAAGAAAATGAAAGAGAAAAAGAAGAAAATAAAAAAATTAATCCTTCGAATTGTTCTCAAGAACAAAAGGTAATTTTTTTTATCCTTGATTTTGTTCTAAATCTATTCTCATGAACAAATTTGGTTATGGGAACAAAAATTTTAACAAACGGATTTCCGTGTCAAATTTATTCCCTAGAATAAAATAATATAATCAAACACTATTTGGCCGATTAACAAATAGGCCCTTAGTCCCATGTAAAGTAAGTAAAAGGAAACTCTTCATGACCCAAAGCAAATAATATTCTACTCAATATATGTGGGTCTCATATGGGTTGGGTCTTAATCACCCTTGGAGGTAAGGAAGTAAGATTCAGGGATGCATTAATCTTCTCATTAAGCTTTGATTTCAAAATTGAAACTTGGTAGGATCCTAGGATTAGGGACATGAAATTGGGATTGTTAAGCTACCAAATCTACGGTGATTAGATAGCGATTCATCAATTTGCTCATTAGTTATCCTTGAAAAATCTACTTATGGAACATTATAATGGTTGATCGATTGACTCTCTTCTTTACTCCACTTCAATTCACATTTGATGTGCATATATATGGCATACTTTTCTAATTGATCAAGGACTCAAAAAGGCTCGAGTTTCCACAACATACCAAAGATGAAAACATTATATACAATGTTTATAGAACACTAGGACAACACAATCAATCATAGTCACTAGATTGTTAGAGATTTAGATGAGAAATAAAAAAACAAATACCGAGATTACGTGATTCAACCAAGTTTTGAGACTTACGACCACCGAGAGAGTGGCAACAATAAATTTGCGATGAATAAGGAAAGCACAAGGTCGAATCCATGTCTCTCTCAATCTGAAGTTCTGACTCACCCAATATTTCACACAATTTCTACCATTATTTTCCTCTTAAAAGAAAAAAATCTCATCGAGAGAATGTAGAAAGAAACACCATACTCTCTTATATGTAATTTTAGAAAATAGGTTAGACAAAAACAAAAACAAAAATAAAAATAAAGTTTTAGCTAATCAGTATTATAGTTCTATGGTAAGTGGCCAAAACTCGAGACGTACTCAACAATGTCCACTTCCACGTGTGTAGGACCCGTTCGGGGATCCGTTCCCCCGGTTTTAGGAAATTAACTTTACTCCTCATTGTCCTAGAGTAGAGTCTCGAGATGTCGCCACTCGACGGTAGTAAAAAAGATCACCGCGCAAGGACGAATTAAAGAAGAACAATGATAAGAGTGGACCCCATACGCCACATGAAGGGCCATGATAGTGCTCGAATGTCCCATGTCCAAAAAGCCAGTCCCCACTCGTTTGCTTCTGCCATTGCAGATCCTTGTGCCTCTCTCTCTCTCTCTCTCTCTCTCTCTCTCTCTCCTCTCTTTCCCCTTCTTCAAAATTGAATTCGAAAATACACCATCTAAAGTCCAATTTAACTTCCCCAAAAGTAATCATGCCGAAAGGGGCCTTGCGCACGCATCTCCAACTCCGTTTACCGGGTGACAGATGGGTGGGGAAAATGAACTTGCGATGCAATTCTCAATGCTTTCGTCCATCCCTAAGCTTTACCTTTTTCCACCCTGTTTTGGCCCACCAAGGACGATTCGTTTCATTATTGTAAAAATCCATTTCATCCACTGCGATTGCTATTCCACCTGTCCATTCTTTCCAGGAACTTCTTGGAGGAGGTTTGGTTAAACTGCTTGCATCGATGGCATATCATTCAGCATTCCGGCTTAATGAATCCCACCCGGGAAAGAGTGATGATGATCAATGATCATTGACGTCCTCTTTTCTTCTTTAAAAGACAAGAGAGCTTGATGAAAGTTGTAAGTGAATTTCACGATGGGGTTGAAGTTATTGTGAATAATCCGAATCATGAAATTATTTGCAATCAGTAATGTGAAGAGCTGAGTCCGTGTCGCGTGTCTAGTACTTATACATAAGTCTATTTCTTAATTGCTAAATCAAACTTATGGCCTTTTAAATAATCGAGTCTCTATACTCCGGCTATTGATTATTAAGTGAAAATAAAAATCAATCTTATGAGATTAATATATGTACCATCCTTAAATCTGTCGAACCAATGTCCAAAGTTGTGAAGGAAGCAAAATAGATGATTATTATCAATTAATATATTGACAATTCATGCGCAATAGCTAATATAGTAAAGTATAATGTTCACGAAATAATTCTTCCTCTCAAATATAATCCTTATATTTGTAATCTTGGTACATAAAAAAGGGAAGAGGTTAATTTGTAAGCTATCTACAGAAGATAGGATTCTACAATCTCCGTGCACTTTATTATTGACTTAGCCGATGCTCCGTAGGGACCAAAAGAATAATCCAATAATCAAATCAAAATAGATATATCTAAAGGAGTCTTAGCGCAACTTTGTCGGAGCACGTTAATGGTGATTTTAAAATTGTAATATATATTGTGGACACGCTTGTTATAGGTTCGTGAGGATTGGTCGTTAACAAGATCCGATATAAATGCAAGTAATAATCCTAAAGCATCTGCCTCCCATCTATATCAATCTCAACTCATCTTATCCCCATCTTAATATAAGAGTTTTTAAAGGATTTTTAAAAGTAATCTCTAGATGGTCTCTGACATTCGTAGTATAGAGCACTATGCATAGGGAATTATTAAATTAGGAATTGAAGGTTATATATTCAATTCGTATCAAGTGTATCCAAACTACTTTGATTTGAAACAATCTACATAGGCTAAAAACTTTGGACTTAAGCGGTTAATGGGATTTGTAGTGCATTTCACGAGCCTCCACACAATAAAAGTCATTAACTTGTGCCCTTATGAAATAAAAAGTAATTATCGATGCATTTTAACGGGCAATGAAAGCCAATATGCATGGGCACACTTATCCAAGTCTTACGTTCACAGTGCTCGTTGAAAATTTGCCAAGGCACTTATATTTTCTGTCCTAAATGTGAGTTCTATTTAGCCATCAAGGAACATATTTGTTTATAAATTAGGTGCATGACCCAAATTCAATAACTTATAGAATCAAGAAGCATTTTTTCGTTGGGAACATCCATTCGAGTTTCGATTTGCATCTCTAAATCAGGGCTTTACCTACTGAAGAAGGTTAACATAAATAAAATAAAATAAAAATCATCCTAGGAGTGTAGCTAATTAGTGAGTTCTGATAATAAAAAAAAAACTCGGTGATTATTATTACATTAGAATGCCGGAGGAAGAGGCTGCTCCTCCATGGATTAGTGAATGGGGGAAGTGGCTTCTAGCTGTTGCCCAAGAAAGGGCCATTTGAAAGAGTTGATCAAAGGACAAGGTGATTCTTACAAGACAGAAAGGACAGATACATAAATAAGGACGCAGCATGATTAAGGGGACAAAAGGGGTATCTACTTTTGAAGATTTGTAATGTAGACGTCGGACCCTTTTCTTTAGCTGAGGCACCGAACAAGGTCCAATGAACCTAAACTCTACGGAATCATTTTTTACTAATACTGATGAATGATTCTAATGGTACTTTTATTATAATCTAGCCTTGAGATATAAAAGAAAAAGAATACGGCTCTCATGTCTAAGCCATCTGGCTCAGTATAGCGATAATGACTTTTTCATGGTGGTATACACATGTCGTTTTTTGTGGACACCTGAAAGTTTCGAAACACATGTACCAATCTAATTTTTTTGTCGGCATGTCGCTTTATCTCCACATAAATTATCTGATTGAATAAGCATTCGAATCTCAATCTAGCTTTACATAATTAAAAAATGAATGATGTTCTGGAAAAAAAAAAAAGGAAATGTCTTTCTATTTTTTTTTTTTCCGGAGATAATGCAATGGCCCGCAAATAGATAATTCCGTGGGCATCGCGTGTTAATTAAAAATAGCATCGCCCCCAAGCAAGGGAAAAAAACAGGAGAAAAAAAAAGGAAAAAAGAAAAAGAAAAAAGAAGAAGCGATAATTCCAAGGGGGTGTTTCGGCAACTTTAACCTAAACGAACTCCGCCCCGTTTGGTTCGCTTTTGGGAAAAGGACTTAGAGAAAATGCAAATACCTTTAAATTTAACGAGACTTTCCAAAATCTTTATCGTGTTTAAAAACTTGCATTGGAAAATAGCCTTGGCTTAAAAATGCCGTTTGGTAATACCGCATTTGGAAAGTTTTTTTTTTTTAAAAATCGGTGGAGCTCCACCGCCGGCCACCGTCGCCCACCACCCGCCCACCGTCGGCCAACCGCGCCAGCGGCCAGATCTGGTCATGGGGGAGCTCACCTGAGGTCGGACAACCTCAGGCGTGGCGGTCCGGCTGCCGAGCAGCCTCCCCTGGGTCGCGCGACCCAGCTGCGGTGGCCAGATCTAGCCGCCGCCCGCCGTCGCACGACTCAGGGGACGCCACCTAAGGTCGTGCGACCTCCGGCGACGCCCTGGGTCGCGCGACCCGTGGCGCGCCCGCCGGAGGTCGAGCGACCCAGGGGGGCCGCTCGAGGTAGCGCGACCCAGGCGAGGCCGCCCGAGGTCGCACGACCTCGAGCGGGCGACGGCCGCCGCCCGACGGTGGTCGCCGGGGGTCGTGCCCAACAGCGGTGGCCGGCTCCACCTGATTTCTAAAAAAAAAAAAAAAGTCAAATGAAATTTGACTTGCCTTCTCCAAATGCTCAATGCTGAATGCTAGTCCCCCCAAGCATTCAGCATTCAGCATTCAGCATTTGAAATGCTAGCATTTGGCCAATGCTAGGCTAAATGCTGAACCAAACACAAATTTTTTTTCCCAAGGAGCTTTAGGGGTTGAAAGCCCCTTGGGAAAGCTGAACCAACCGTGAACTTATTACAGTGGCAGCTTCTTCGATGAAAACGTCCGTCAGCAAACGGTTAAAAAAGAATGCGGTAAAAAAGAAAAGAAAAAAAGAATGAGCACTCGACAACTCTGTCGTTTAAAACGGGAACACGCTCCGTCAAGGTCGTCCGGTCAAAGCTGCGTGTTTGAATTGAAGCGCCAACGGGCAACGGCTATATTTTTCCCCTCTCTCTCTCTCTCTCTCTCTCTCTCCTTCTCCTCGTCTCTCGGGCATCGGCGACATTTTTATCGGAACAGAAAATATCGGCGAGATGATCGCGCCGTTGGAATCGACGACCCCCCTAATCTTGGAAAGCATCTGCCCAGCGATCAAATGGCGATGGCAATGATGATCATTGCCATCGCCATTTGATCGCCGCCCCCCTCGATTTAAGACCTCGCCATCTGCTCCTTCTTCCTTCGGTTCTTTCCCCTCACGGTTAGAATCCCGCTCTCTCCGAACGGCAAGGAAAAGAAAGAAAGAAAGGGCCTTTAATTCTCACGCGATCCTCAACGTCTCTGCTACCCGAATCGCTCGATTCACCGTTGGTGAATTGAGAGCGGGGGAGGGGGAGGGGTGAGGGAAGGGGGTTTGGTTTCTGGGTTTTTTCTTTTCTTTTCTTTTCTCGGGGATTGTAGGTGCATTGGAGGGTGTTTGGTTTGGAGTGTTTTTTGGGCGATTATCCGTTCTTTTATTCTTCTTTTTGTTTTCTTTCTCTTTCGTGTAGAGAGCTCTTCTGGTGCGGAGAGCTCTTCTGGGTACTGGTCTTTCAATCAATTTGATTGAAGGGCCTCATGGAAGTAAAATGGTGAAGCGGAGTTTGTATAATGTACATCAAATGTATACAGGCATTTAGGTGAAAAAGAAAGAGGGGATTTTTCGCGGGTTTCTTGAGGCGGCACCCGAAAGGATTTGCATCAAAGATGTCTGCAGCCGACGTTGCCTTGAGTCCGGTTCGGGATGGGTCGATCGCGTTCCCTGGGTATAGCCATAACAGGGCTGATTCCGGGTCGCGCGACTCGATCCTGCTGTACCTCACCGTCAACGGTTCCATGGTCCCTATGCGCATCTTGGAATCGGACTCGATTGCTTCGGTGAAGCTTAGGATCCAGAAGTGCAAAGGGTTTGTGGTGAAGAACCAGAGGCTCGTTTATGGAGGCAGGGAACTGGCGCGGCACAATTCTCTTGTTAAGGACTATGGTGTCACCGGTGGGAATGTTCTGCATTTGGTTCTTAAGCTTTCTGATATTTTAGTTATCAGTGTTAGGACCATTAGTGGGAAGGAGTTTGAGTTCCATGCGGATCGTCATCGGAATGTGGCTTATCTCAAGCAACGAATAGCCAAGAAAGGGAAAGGCTTTGTTGATCTCGAGAGCCAAGAACTCTTCTGCAACGGCAAGAAGCTTGAGGACCAGAAACTTATCGGTGACATCAGTAATAAAAAGGACGCTGTGATCCATTTGCTGGTC
The DNA here is from genome assembly GCA_014182895.1 of Angophora floribunda. NCBI lineage: Eukaryota > Viridiplantae > Streptophyta > Magnoliopsida > Myrtales > Myrtaceae > Angophora > Angophora floribunda. The sequence continues at coordinate 21,157,796 of CM024708.1, read as the reverse complement.
CAGAAATCAGCAAAGGTTAGAGCTAAGCCTATTGAGAAAGATTTAGAACTTTCTGTCGAGGCAGCAAAACCAAATGTGACTTCAAATGGGGACAAATCCTCGGGGGAGCTTGCAGTTGTAGTTGGGGAGCCACCGCTGGATAGAAATGTTTCACTTGAACCAGTCAATCCTAGGGTTACATTGCCATCGGTCATAGGGAATATGATCAAGGCAACTCTTGATGGCTTGGAGAGTGGCAATTCACCTATTAGGTCAAGCGAGGGCACAGGAGGAGCTTACTTTATGCAGGACTTGTCTGGTGCCAAGCTTGTTTCTGTTTTCAAGCCCATTGATGAAGAGCCAAATGCTGTGAATAACCCTCAAGGACTGCCTGTTTCATCTGATGGCGAAGGTCTGAAAAGAGGGACAAGGGTCGGTGAAGGAGCACTCAGGGAAGTTGCAGCCTACATCTTAGATCATCCAAGAAGTGGGCCTCGCATCTTGACTGGTGAGGTAATGGGCTTTGCTGGTGTGCCTCCAACTGTGATGTTTCGGTGTTTGCATGAAGGGTTCAACCATCCCGATGGTTATGAAGGTACGGCAAAGAACATTAAGACTGGGTCCTTGCAAATGTTTCTGAAAAACTATGGAAGTTGTGAAGACATGGGTCCTAGGGCTTTTCCTGTGGAGGAGGTGCACAAAATTAGTGTGCTGGATATTAGACTGGCAAATGCTGATAGGCATTCTGGGAACATCTTGATTGGCAAGGATGAAGAGGGTCAGACTGTGCTCATACCAATTGATCATGGATACTGCCTGCCTGAGAGTGTGAGTACCTCCATCTGCTTCCATATGCTTAACTGTTTCATTTTATAGTTATTCATTGGTAACTTATGGTGTGTTTGTTTCAAATCTAGTTCATTTGAGTCATTGATCATATCATATGGTAATGTTTTCGTATATCTTCGAGGGGTCTTTCTGGATTCTTACACTAAGGTAATTTCAATTTGGGGAGAAGTGTAGGAAGTTGTAGTTTCTTTAGCTTATGTGTAAGCATGTGGAACGGTGCTGTTTCCCTGTGGTTTCTGTCCATTTTCCTTTTCACCAGATAAACAAAGAACGTATTTCCCAGTGACACCATTTTCTCAGTTTTCTTCTCCTGTTTATCCAAACCCAGTATTAAGATTTTTAATTCTCATCAGGGTTCAGTGTAGGCATGACCTTGAATCCTAGTTTCTTTATTGCTAGTCACTACTTCACCTATATGAAGGGTGTTCATTTTAAAATCTTGGATGTTATTTTGGGGGCAATATAATATATTGGCGGCACTTTCAATAGAATTTGCTTTGCCCAATTGTTTAAGTATTTAGTGTGTGGCGGTATAAGCAGAATTGGTATGATGAAGGTTCCATGTTGATGGGATGTCAGTGGTTATGGAATCCCAATGGTATCTAAAGGTCGGGGCTTATCTGTGGAATATCTAGATAAGATTTGCGTAGCTTGATTACCATTTGAAGGATCACTCATATGTAAGTTCCATGTTGATGGGTTAACCCAAGAACTGGCATAGCTAATTTGAGATGATCATTTCATAGATACTGTTTAGAGTGCTTCGCATTTTCCTCCAAGACTAAGACTGACTGAATCAGAAAGACTTACTTCCACATACGTAATTGTTTAGATTTTGTCTGAAGGAATGGTTTTGGCACAATTTTGACAAGTTTGCTGAATGAGTGTCCCTCGTGCATTCTTCTCATTTTGTCTGCTGCCAAACCCAAGTTCCTCTATGCCTAACATGCATCCGTTCCCCTGTTCTACAGTTTGAGGATTGCACTTTCGACTGGCTTTACTGGCCCCAAGCTCATCAACCCTACTCTCCCGACACCATTGACTACATAAAATCCCTCGATGCCGAGAAAGACATAGCGCTACTCGAGTCCTATGGCTGGGACATCTCGCCCGAGTGCGCTCGCACGCTCCGCGTGTCCATGATGCTTCTGAAGAAAGGGGTCGAGAGAGGCCTCACCCCATTCGCCATCGGTAGCATAATGTGCAGAGAGACAGTGAACAAGGCGTCCGTGATCGAGGAAATAATCCGTGAGGCCGAGGACTGCCTACTCCCCGAGATGAGCGACGCCGCGTTCCTCGAGACTGTCTCTCTGATCATGGACGCCCGGCTCGACGGGCTAGTCAAGTAACTTAATGTCCGGGTCCGGGTCCGAGTCTTGCCTTTCATATATATAGGTACATAATGTGTATGTACGACTTAAAAATCGAGCTTGAGTCCGTTTTCGGGTGGGTTGAGCTTGTGTTTGTGCGCTTGGAGATGGCTTATATAGTTCTTCAATGAGCCTTGGCGCTTTTCGATTTGGTTCTTGTGCTTCCGTCAGCGACTGCTCGCAATTTGAAGCTTTGAACAGAAGAAGTTCGAGAGAATATGAATAATGAAAATCTTGGATTTCTCTTTATATTCGATCGAATGGAAAGATGGTATTTACTCAAAAGGTTTTATTTTTATTTATTTATAATTTCCTCCTTATTAAGTGGGGGGAAAGAATTTGCTTACAAAAAAACCCAAAAAGAAAAGGAAAAAGAAAAGCAAAAGGGCGAATTTCAACAGAAATTAGACAAAAAAATGCAAAAACGACAAGGAAATAAACAAAGGGTCACTTTCACACCTCCCCTCACTACTCCTCTCAGTCTCACTCCCAACCGTTCCTTTCCAAGTAATATCAGAAAACCTCCACATCCGAACACCACCACCACCGCCCCTCTCTCTCTCTCTCTCTCTCTAGACAATGGTCAAGCCACGCCGCCGACCGCCGCCGCCGAACTCGTCCGGTGGCCGGACGAACCTGGCGTCGTGCGTGGTGGCGACCATCTTCCTCGTCTTCGTCGTCATCGTGGTGCTCATCGTGTTCTTCACCGTGTTCCGGCCGCGGGACCCCAAGATCTCCGTCAATGGGGTGCAGCTCCCGTCCTTCTCGATGGCCAACAACACCGTCAACTTCACCTTCTCGCAGTACGTGTCCGTGGAGAACCCCAACAAGGCCGTCTTCTCCCACTTCGACAGCTCGATCCAGCTCCTCTACGCCGGCAACCAGGTCGGCTTCATGTTTGTCCCCGCCGGCAAGATCGCCGCGGGCCGCATGCAGTACATGGCCGCCACCTTCGCCGTCGAGTCGTTCCCGCTCTCGGCGAACCCGAGCCCGAACCCGAACCCGTCCGTGGCGTTCGCGGAGGAGGCGGTGTTGGCGCCGGGGCCGCCGCTGCCGACGTTGACGGCGCCGGGGCCGCCACTGCCGACGGTGACGGCGCCGCCGCCGCCGCTGCCGACGGTGACGGACGGGTCGGGGTTCGGGTTCGGGGGCGGAGGCCCGAGGGTGGGGCCGACGCTGGAGATAGAGTCGAGGATGAAGATGGCGGGGAGGGTTAGGGTTTTGCACTTCTTCACGCACCATGTGGAGGCGAAAGCCGATTGCCGGGTAGCCATTGCGGTGAGCGACGGATCTGTGCTGGGTTTCCACTGCTGAACATATTCCCCACCTGTTCCTCGTCTCTCTCACTCTCCTGTCACTTTGAGGTTAAATTTGTCGGGTAGATCTTAGGTTCTTGTCTCTCTTTTTTCCCCCATCTTTTTTCTGGGTTAGGATTTCATTAGGGGCTTGGAACGAGGCCCTTTCTTGCATCTTTGGGGGGTTTGTCCAAATTTGTGTTGCCCTCTAACCCAATTTAAGAGGAAACAAAGTGTAAAATATTCGACTGTTTTTCTCGTTAACTCTCCTCTGCTAGAAATGCAGGTTAGATCTTAGTTTCGGACTCGGTTGCTGTTATTTTTATCTTCCCCCTTTTTTGTAATCAATACGATGAAGTTTGTACCGAACGTGGAACTATGGAGTTTGATTGCGGTTGAGTAGATCTCCACTTGGGATTGGTCGATTCCTTCTGGTTTGGAGAGGGGACGGGAGGTGGGTCGGTAGATAAAGCGGAACGAGACAAAGCCAGGAATTAAGGGACGAGCAATGATGATGAGTTTATGGCTTTTTCGCTTTTTCGAGGGGGAGATTTTAAAGAAACTTAAGGATTCTCTCTCGTCATCATCTAGTATTTAAAAACAATATTACAAAAATTAGAAACATAGAGTCATGGAAGCTCAGGCATATCGTAATCCCTTGCCATTATATTTGCAATTCTTTTCCTAAGCTCATCCATCTCACGTGCTTGCTCATTGGATATATCGTCTGCAACTAACCACTCTGTTATAATTGGTCCAAGCCAGATAAGGCTGGGGTAAGGGGAAAAGAGATCGAATTGAAGAAAGAACCTGCTCAAAGCCGAATACAAGGTTAGCCCACTCTATATCCCTCGAGATCAGCAAATTGGACCTAGCAAGAAGAGGTGCAACGTAGGCCTAAAAATTCAAATAAAACATAAAGTCATTTCCAAATAAATCTAGACTTAAGGGAGAAAAACCTTCAGTAGCTTAAATCTATAGCACATAAGGGAAAAAGAGTTGTGGCACTACTCAATGACATACAAGCATTCATATGTAGGCTAAACAAAAATAGATTGACATATAATGCCATTTTTCTCTTAATCTTGAGTAAGTCATGCAACACCATATCATGCTGCTCACTTTATATTAGCTATTTGTCACGCTCGCTGGAACTCGCCGGAGCACCAGCAATTGCTAGTAATACAAAAACATGCGAGCAGATTTTTATAGTAATACAAAAACATGCTGCTCACTTTATATTAGCTATTTGAAATGCTCGAGAGGAAAAGAAAGATGAACAAGAGCAATTGCTAGTTTTACTTGTCATTGTTATTGCCATAACATTCTACAAGTTAAAAAACAAATCTAACTCTTTTATTGACAGGCCTTTTGTTCCATAGCCTATTCCAGCAGGATTTTTACTGTGTTGGCAAATAGTTTATATGTTCTGATTTTTGGCTCCTGTGTTCTTGAGAATAAGAGAATGTCACTTCTGTCATTACCAAATATTTTTGCCTCTCAAGCTGCTGTCCATACAGTACTTAAAATTCTATGTATTCCATGTATAAACACTGCTTCGGTCGTAAGCGAGCGACGATGCCCATTTCCCAAAAGGAAAAGAAAAGGAGGAATTTGTAAATATTAAGAAGGTATCGATTTAGCTTTGAGGTAAGCCAAATTCGTAATAAAAAGAAGAAGAAGTCAGATTTCTTGTGGACACGAACGATCTTCCCATGTGAGATGTTCTGCGTTTTCGTTGCTTCTTGTCCGAAATTCTCCAGTGCGTCCAATCCGGTGGTAATTGAAGGGGGGAGGGGAGCGGATGGGAGGGAAGAGTGGGTGGAAAAGCAGCGGGAAATGTTTTCTCCTCAAAGTACGCGCCCTTTGAGTTGACTATTGGGGGGGCCTCCCCCTTCCATTTTCCACCCTCGTTCTCTGCCCCATTTATCGCTTGTAAAGCAAAGTAATCACCCAACCCGAAATGAATGCGAAAAATAAAAGCATCGGCCCACATGACCCAATTTACTATTGACCAGTTACATCATGTACGTCGAGGTGGGACTGCCCCCGATTGCCTTTTGGCGAAATTTTAATATAATCGAGTTAAATCATATGCATGTACTATCACTGTCGAGTTGGGTCTCGTTCGGTTCGAGTATTCGAGGCAATTTGGTAGAGCCTTTTTGTTCTTTAGAAATTGAGATTGAGAGTTCGAAATGGAAATCATATGTAAAATGTGGTCATGACTTTTTATCGTGCCTTCTTATAAGGTGTGGAAGATCAAAATCAACACCTAAAACTAAATTTTATATGGAAATAGTGGCCACTTGGGCAAATGATATGGTCATGATTTGGGATACTCTGGTGATGGCATAAATAGTGTTAAGCTATGGACCTTAGCCTACAGTGTTTGAATATACTAATTTTCTGATTTGAAAAACAACAAATAAAAGGAGATATGAGAAAGGGATAATGACAAATGACCCATGATTTTTTACTTAATGTGTGGTGTGATCCCTGAACTTTTTATTTATATAATAAGGTCCATGAACTTTAATTCAATGTACAATGTAATCCCCAAATTTTTATTTGTTCAATGTGGTCCTTAGATTTTTAATACATATTCGACGCTCAATTATATCCTTAATCTTGAATTAATAAAAAATAATATTTAATATTTTTATATAGTTCGGGGATTAAGTTAAACAGATACCAAGAGCCCATGGATCATAATGAATAATTTAAAAGTTTAGAAATCACATTGTATGTTAGGCCAAAATTTAGGGATCATTTATGTCATTATCCTACAAAATAATAAAGAATTGTACTATACAATATTTAACAACTTCCATAACTCCATCTATTTCATGAAATTGAATAACTTAAAAAATATTTTTATACAAAATAATCATTTAAATTGTTAATAAATTGGGGAAAGTGACAAAAAAGTCATAAACCTATTGTATCGGTACCAATTAAGTCTTAAATATTTTAATTTGATCAATTTAATCTTAAACCTTTTGCATTTGTGCCAATTAAGTTATTTAATCAATTTTGGCCAAAAATCGTTAATGGGCGCTAGTCATCCTACATAGCACGAGCGGCTTTGATGTGGACCGTAATTTTCTTTTTCGATGTGGATAATTTTCACAAAATTTCAATATTTTTTGAATTCTATTAATCTTTTTTCTTTATTTTTTTAATTGTGGTTGTCGAGGTTGCGGCCCTCGCCGGATCAAGTGAGGGCTTGACTCTAGCTCATGGTCGATGATGGCCTGGGCGAGGGCCACAACCCTCACCAATGGCTAGTGAAGGCTCGCAGGCCCTCACCTAGTGGCCAACGAAAAAATAAAGAAAATAAAAAATTCAAAAAAATATTAAAGATTGTAAAAATTGTTCATGTAGAGTCAGCCATTCTACGTCGGTTGTGCTACATATGACGGTTGTCATCCATATTAGTAATGTTTGAACAAAATTGGCTGGATTGACTCAATTGATATAAATGTAAAATGTTTATACCTAAATTGGTCTAGTTGAAAAGAATTGGTATTAATGCAAATAGGTTTAAGGTTTTTTAGACAATTTTCCCACCTTTTTAATGCAACATGCGTCCCTTCGTCAATTATTTTGTGGGCGTTGGTATGAATGAAGATGCGAGGAAGCTGAGAAACGAGTATGGACTTGGGTTTGTTTGGTTTGGCCTTGGGGAAATAGTTTTGGGAAAACAAATACCTTTAGGGTAAGGGGGTTTTCCAAAATGCTTTAGTGTTTAGCAAATTATAACTTTAAAGTGCATTGGAAAGTGACTTTGGCATAAATATTGTTTGGTAAACCCTACATTTGCAAAAGGTTTTTATTAATTTAAAAAAATTAAAATCAAATCTAATGAAGCTTTGTCGTCGACCAACTCTTGACCAACCGCCAACGGCCATTTGGCTATTGGACAGCCTTGGCTTCCTAAGGTCACGTGACCTCAGGCAATAGTGCCTGGCCTTTGACAGCTACTGGGGGAGAGGAAGATGAACGGTCGACCCAAAAAAAAAAGTTAATGGACGAACAGTAGAAATGGACTTGCATTTCCAAAATTCCAAAAGCTCAAAACAGGTCTTCACCTACTTTGGGCTTTCAATCTTTTCAATGTTGACATTTGGCTAATGGGCTTCCAAAAATACTTGCCAAACGCCTAATATTTTTCTCAAATGGGGGCCTTCAAGAGTCGACCACAGTTGATCTGATCTCCGGGGGGTCATGTGGAGCTATGAAGATTGGCCATTAAAAAAAAAAAAACCTTAAAAAGGCGGTGAAGATCATGTGGAGTCGGTGGGATAGGGATTTGCCTATTCGTCAAGTATAGTATGCCTGTCTAGATGCATCTGTTCCTTTTGAAATGGATCGGTCCCCCTAATCTAAGCATAGTAACCGCACCGGTCCCCCTATATTCCATGAAATGGATCAAACTCGTGAACCGAGCATGATCGGGGCCTTACATCTGAAATCACATTGCAGAAAATTATTCCGGTCACTTGAAAATTTCACGAGAGAAAGAAAAGCTGTAGAGGACAAGCAAAAGAACTATGGCTTTGTTACTTTGCTAAGTAACTTCATTTTTCTGGACGAGAGATCTTGCTACTCTACCGATAGTTGCACACAATTCTTCCATGGCACTATTTCACTTTAAGCATTGACATTTGTCATTCCTCATACAAAGACGATCCAAGAAAATGAGAAATCTGATGAGGAAACTTTCTTTCCATCAGGTCGATGTTTTAAGCAGCACACAGGGACCAGGTCCGGAAACTTCATTTCAAAAACCCGTGTGACCTACACCGATTTGTTCCAGATAGAACATGACAATGTCAAGAGAGTGAAGCCAGTCCCGAGAATGCATGATGTGTTAGAAACACGTACTGCACTTTCCCCCCGTAATTAGCCAAGTACATCAATTTTGTCAAGTTCATTCAATAGACTATACAGGCAACTGAACTCGAGGTGAGGGTGAAAAGGAACAGCACATCTTTCGTTGATTAATAATCCCGCAAAGTACAATGGGAAGAATCTACCTACAGAGGTCTCTAGGGTAGATGTCCACAGTAAATCTAAAAGACGGGTCAGATCAGTAATTTCGGCTTTCAATCTGATGTCTCAGGAGATCCATAGCCATAAGGGTTTTGGCTGGCCCAGTTCCATTGATCCCTACACATCTCTTCAATCCCATACTTTGCCCTGCATAGACATTAACACACAAAAATCAAAATCAAGACTGATTTTTGACATTAGATGAAACAAGGTTAATGAGAAGCGTGATTCTTATGAAAGTGAGGTTGGTACAATCATCAATGAATATGTTTCAGCCACATAATGCAGGACGATACATTCGAATAATGGTCAGATCCCTTACTTCCAATTCAATTCACGCTCAGCTTTCTCTGTTGAAGCATAAACAATTTCTGCATCGCCAGGTCTTCTTCCAGCCATTACAAGAGGAATTTCCTGGAAAAAGAATAATCCGCACGCTATTATGCAAAAGATGATGAGTAAGTGCCACGTGCACTCTGGCGACATTTTCACATATTGCCAATCATTTCCCTTCAGTCTCAAATGGTAATTTTTATTTGCTTTGAGACGTCTTTCCCAAACTTTAAAATCTCCCAGAAGGAATTTGTTACAAGGAATAATCAGAAACTTTACAGAGAAAGTTGACTGCTTGATCAAGGCCAAAGATTAAAATTTCAGAACCTTCCACAGGACAGATACACCAAAAAATAAGTAGTTCGCTTTGTTGATGAGTCAGTCAAATGCTAAGTAGGTGAATTTGGTCAATAAGCATTTGATACCGTGGAAAGTACATTTCGTTGGCATATGCAATCTATCTTCTTTTGGCATGCTTTAAAACAATTAAGTTAAGAGAGGTTTTGGCAGCAAGTGCAAGAAATTCAATGAAGGAGTAGTACACTAGAGCTTAGATGAAAAAAGTACCTTTCCAGATGCCTTTTCAAATGCAGCAACCATCTCCAAAACTGACGTTCCTTTACCTGTTCCTAAGTTGTACACTTCACAACCTGCGAATAGATGTCGATCATAAACACATTATCAAGCTTAATAGATATCAAAAGATAATATATAGGAGCCATGTCCTCTTCCATCTCCGGTTGGAGGAAACTCCCTCCAACCTCTCCTGCCAAGTTCTAGTCGGTGGATTACATATGGTACACTAAATTCTTTTGCTAAAAAGTACACTTGAAACAATTAACATAGTACATAGGGACACACATCTAGCAAAAAGTCCAAAAAGATCACTGCACAGATGTGACTTCATTGTCTGTCTCTTGTCAAAACACATGAGCAGACAAATGCTTCTCCAGCACAGATGATCAAAGAGAACATGTCTCTCATAGTCGTCAAATGCACATTCATTGTTTCCATAGATCAATTGATGATGAATATCAGGACAAGTTATCCACAATTCACGATACATCAGAAACTGAAATAACTCAGGCAGATTTATCCCATCTCACAATCTAAGAAGAACCAAGGATGGGAAGCTTTGCAATTAACCGACATAGAGTGAAAGCATCAGATGACATACCGATACCAGATTCATCAAGCTTGCGCAATGCTGCTATGTGTCCATCTGCTAAGTCAACCACATGAATGTAATCACGGACCTAAAATTGGAAAAAAACAACCACAGCAAGACTAGAAAAATAAGAATATGCATCACAGTAAGACAAAAATCACAATCTTTTAACTCCATAATCAATAACACACAGATAGTGCCAGTCCATCACGGAAAGTATAAAGCAATTATGCACCATCTCCGTTAGATACTGGACTTTCCAGAGTAAAAGACATACCCCTGTGCCATCTACTGTTGCATAGTCATTTCCAAAAACCGTCAGGGCAGGTCGCCTGCCAACAGCAACTTGCTGCACATATGGCATGAGATTGTTTGGAATACCACGAGGATCCTCACCAATGTAGCCACTGGGATGTGCACCCACGGGATTGAAGTATCTTAGCAATATGATATTCCACTCAGAATCCGCTCGGTAGATGTCACGACAAATATCTTCGATAATTAGCTAAAAGCAGAATATAACAACCAAGGAAAAGGTTTTCATCAGTCAAATGGCAGAATGACTAAGCATCACTTTATATAAGTATTATATGGTGGAGCTTACAAGTGAGGATCTAAATTGCCATTTTGCTTAAAGTACATTGGCCAGGCACTGATCAATATAAAGCACCAGATATTGAACAAGTAAAGGAGCAATACGAACCTTTGTCCGTCCATATGGATTCATAGCACAAAGTGGGAACTCCTCTGTGCATGGGACCTCTTTAGGCCAACCATAAACTGTAGCAGATGATGAAAAAACAAGCTGATACAAAGAAAACATTAAAGGTAGAAATCAGTTGGGTCCTTCTCTCCATATTAAGTAACATCAGTTGTGAAAGAATCTTCTGGGAACTGGCAGAAGAAGGAATGGCATTAAGGATAGAGACATCAAATGGTGGATTTTCTTATGGCTCAAGAGAATACTCTCCTGCTTTTTACTGGTACACAGCAGATCTTACTAATAACCAATAAAAAAAATTCAGTAAAGCAATGCCACGATTATAAGTTCTACCGCACAAATTTCCTATATAAAACTCCAAATGGATGAGTCACTGAAATATAAACCTAATACTAGTCCTCAGAACTTTCCAGAGGCTAATGTTTCAGTTTTAAGAAAGGGGACAGAGACACTGTAATGAAGCATTTAAACATGGCTTTATCTCTCATTAACACATGGTTAGAAGGAAAGTACATAAGTGATTACAATGTAAATTACACTTCAAATGAACAACCAGCTGATAATCTGGAGAAACTCAACAACAGGAAACTGCTATGGAGCATGCTACAAGCTTGTGGGTCCCACCTCATGTTATGCTATTATTGACATGGAAGTCTGATAAAGCTGGCCAATGATTTGGGTAATGGATAACACACAGCAATTTTTTGATACATCTAAACACTAGGATCTGCAAGATTACCTTGTTAAAATTAATGGTCCATTATATGTCAAGTGTCAATAAATGAACTCATTTTTTAGTAAGACAGCTAACAGATCCTCTACAGCAGCCAGCAATAATCTTAGCATGTTGGATTCTCATAAGTAAATCCTTCCATGGCTATAGGAGTTGACCCTATCTTTTTCATGTGTATTGCATATACCTTTTTACATCCATGGGAAGCCATTACTTCTAATAAAGTAATTGTCCCAATAAGATTGTTATCATAATAAAGCAGTGGCTTCTCTACACTTTCACCAACTGCTTTCAATCCAGCAAAATGTATGACAGCATCAAACCTGCAGGACAAGACAGTTAAGGAACGTTAACAAGATTAAAATAATGAGCAAAAAGAAGGACAATGCATTAAAGCACATGACTGGAAAACACTCTTCTGACTAAATTTTCAGAATGATCTTCATTCTTGACATATATCATCAGATTCTCTAAAATGAAATCATCCAAGAACAATGTTGTGGGCAGAAGTTGAAACTTCTGTATCAAAACGACCATTCTGTTATTGGACAATGAAAAGACAATGTCTTTCCAAAGTAAAATATTAGATTTACACAAAAATAACGGGCATCAATTGTCTGCTGATATGTTCTATGCTAAGAGGAGCTTTCTTTAGGGGAAGAGAACTGAATTTTGTCACAAGCTGACAGAAGCAGAACATTTGTTTCTAAGAGTGAAGCAATACTGTCTAACAAGCAATAGAAATGACAGGCTTTACTTTGTGGAGGCGAATAGCTCCTCAAGGGCTGGTCTGTTGCGAAGGTCCATCTGCAAGTAAAGGCATATACACTAATGTCAAGGCCATAACAAGATATGTCAATCCCAACATGACAACGCCAGTGAAAAGGGATATGTTAAGACAAATCATCTCAGTACAATAAGGAAAACGAATGAACTCATGAATCATGAATCATGAATAGAAGGGGGATAAAAGGGACTTGCCCAGCATAGCCACCATGGGTGTTCAATATTCATCCGTATCCCTCATGACTCAAAACAATACAATTTTTAATCCCCAGCTCCAGCACCATAATATTGCAACTTCCAAGCAAGGGCAAAAAGTGTAGGAGTCAACTGGTAGTAATCAACACTTTACCAATCACATAAAAGTTTCCATTTTTTTTTTCTTTTTCAGAAATTCCGGTGGGGCAATCAGTTTTCAATAACATATTTGTATGGTCTCGAAGGCCGCTAATCAGAGGCCACCAACGTAGGTGTCCAATTTATAATCACACTGCACAGCGAAATATAACTTCAAAAGAAGCCAATAAAAGGGATTCAATTACAAATTCAGAGTAGCACCAACCATCCAAATGACTCCCGAAACAGCATACTTCATGAAGAACAAATAAGAAGAAAAGGGTAAAATGAACAAAAGTACAATCCCTAGAATCAAACGCGGAAGTAACCGATGAACACAACAAAGCACCTGACACACCTCCTTCTCAGTACGCACTGACCAACTACGCCTGCCGCGTCCGAAAATATGAGCGAGTACGATCAAGTAATCATCACTCAGTCCGACAAAAAACAAAAGCAAGCGCAAATTTTGCCGACAGCATCCGAAAACCGCACCGCAAAACCGGAAAAGAAAAACCGTATTCAACCAGGGAAGGCTTTATCCGAACCTTGTGGAAGTAGAGGTTGGAGCCGTACTCGCCCGCGAGCTCCTTGACTCTCTGGATGGCAATTTCCGAAGAGTTGTCCAGGTTGTCGACGACGGTGGCCCTGAAGCCGCCGAGCAAGAGCTGCAGCACGGTGTGGCTCCCAATGTAGCCGCAGCCGCCGGTGACGAGGATGTTGTCCGCCATGACGACCCGAACGGGGAAGAAGAGGGAAAAAGCCTCGCGGGCGAGAAGAAGGGGAGGAGACGGAAGCTGGGCAACCCGAAAAAATTCGAACTTGGAAGGATAAGGACAATGGGTCTCTCCTCGATCAGACAAGACGATGGAGGGAAACCCGGAAAGAGGCGGCCATTTATAGAGACTCTGGTGAGAGAATAATTGCAGAGGATTTTGCGACGGGGCGTTGAAAGAGAGAGAGAGAGAGAGAAAAGCAGAGAGATCGATTTGAAAGAGAATTTCAAAAAAAAAAAGTTGAAATGCTTCTTCCTCCCCCCCCCCGCCCTTTTTATTTATTTATTCGTGTTCCTAATTGGCGATGATTGAGCACGCCGCCACGTGACCATGAGATTCTCTGTTCATGTTGGTGAAAGAAAGGTAATACGAGGCATGCGATTTAGGTTTTACATGACTCGCATTGTGATTCCCAAGGTCATAATTTCATCAGATTACTCTCGTAAAACCTTAAAAACCGCCTCATTTATTTTCGATCTTCGCATCATTTTGCAAAGTAATATATTATCATAAAGGTGCTGTTTGAAAACCCTTTAACTTATGCACATAGCATGACTAATCATAATTCAATCAGGCTGATGTTTAGTTTTTATTTGATTGAAAGAATGTAGATGTTATTTTATGATATCATATTCATGGAATATGTTTCACCTTTTAAGATGCCTCGGTGGTGGCATGATAAGTAAACGACACCCAAATTTCGAGCTAGAAATTATTTTAATTTGAAGAATACTTGTTAAATTAAGATAAATTTAGCAATGGATCTCAAAATCCTGACGATGTTCTCTATTTAATAAATTGGGAACCCACTTTTAAATTGCTTGCCTTTGTGTCCACTAAAAACTGATCGCCACCCCATCTATGGTTCAAATTATTTGGATTCACGTGATTTATGATCATCTAAATTTATCTTTTTCCGAAGAGTAGCAGGAGGATATCATTTCTTTTCAGAAAGTCCAGTGACTTTATTCTCGAATCACGCAGCACAGGTGTTTGTTCCATCCGAGCACAGCACCCAAAAAAGGAAAAAGAAAATATTCCGACTTTTAATTTATTTGCCCCTCTTATTTGGCAATGACGTGGCCTTACTAAACTAAGCACGAAAAATATTTTTCTCCACACTTGGCACCTCGTGATTGAACCCCCCAGCACAAATGGGTCGGGACGATGGATATCGATCCACGTAATGCATGTTCCAAGTAATTTTCATTTTCTTTAATTATCCGATTTTAATTTGAATAATTTTAATTTGTGGTGCTCGTGATATGATTACGAGGATTTGAAAGCGACCGATTAAAGTACAAAGAAAGGTGGGAAATCAAATGATGGATTTTTAGTTTATGAGAGTCGCTGTTGGCGAATCATATGCACTTTTAAGTGGCCACAAACGTAAATGTGCATCATGGACCCATCACTACTCACAAGAGACATCATGTGTGGACTTTAATTTTGTTTCGTTCTGAACGAAAAGTCATTCATCACTCGAGGTTTTGCTCGTGGGTTGTTTAATCTCTGTGTTGAGGCCTTAATCGCTTTCTTCCTCATAACGATTGACATTAAAAGGTTTCGGAATCAATGAAGAAATGGATCATGAGGGATGGTCGAGCACCACTCGATATGCCCTTTGGATAGGACGAGGTGAAAGTCGCATAGTTTTTTTGGGGATACCCTTAAGAAATCTTCCCAAAAGAGAGTTTATGTCCCGTGGGCAACTAAAAAGTCAGCCAATAAGATGAACTTCAAATTGCAATGAAACACCAATTGAGAAGTAAATCGATAATGTAATATCATCTATATAAAAATTTATTGATTTCATAATTCCCTAAGTCCATTTACGATCATGTTCATTCTATAACTATTTAAATTCATTTCCTAAAGTCACAACTTCCTTTACTCTTTGTTGGTTCTTTTTTTCCTTGCACATATAATATCTGCCTTTTTTGTTAGTGAAATAGGAAGAATATAGCGATTTCTTGTCCTGTGCTTGGAAAATTTTGAAATAGAAAAGAATCACATTAAAATGGTAAAAAGTCGTGCTAGAGAATAGTAAGTCCATATTGTCATGCAATCAAATTAAAGGAACAGACTTAGATCAGACCTAAGTGGTGGCTCCAGTTCAATCCAATGGACCGCTACATAATGCGAAACTTCCAGTCAACAGAAAGCAAAATTCATGATGGTATGGTATGTTCAATTGAGTTTAAGTTTCATCCTTTGGCGAAGGGGAGGCTCAATCAATGTTCCTTGTTGTCATACAACCACAAGATGAGGCCACCAGCTAAAAGGATTCCCTTGCGTAAACAAAGTGCAGCAAAAGACATGGTGCATGTTACTTCGAGATTCACAAAAAAAAAACAGGAGGCAGAGAAACCAAAATAAGACGCTCCTTTGACGTTTCCCACTTGTCTCCACATACCACGTGAAAAGGAGGTGGAAAGGTAACAAAAAAAACCTAAAGATTCGCCATCTTTTTCAAAACTAACAATGGAATATATTATTAAAAAAAGAAACACAATTTCAGATATAAATTAGAATGATTGTTCCACATCAACTAACTTCAGAGTGTGATGATACTTAGCGGTCAACATAACCACAATTAGTTCGGTGGAGAAGGACAGAATACGCTAGTTGGGCGCAATAGGATTATTTCGGCAAAAAATTTCAGGCCTTCCATTCCGGTACGTAACTAAGTGAGAGGCAACTATGAACATCATACATGTACTGATAATAGTATTTATCTTGCAACAGTGTCACAGGTTGGGAAGGCGATTCCGTGATTTTCAACATTGAAGGAATTGAGCAAAAGCTCTCTTTCTTAGACAGAAGCTTTTTATCCTGTGTGGAACAGCATTGGTATGAAGAGAAAGGAGATCAATTTGACCGTAACAACAGAAGAACTATCCAAGAACAAAGCCTCCTTGGCCCGGACTGGGTTAATAAGGAACCAAATCTCGTCAAATTATCGTGCGTAAGAAGTGCCAACATTGGGTCATCCACCCCCCCAAAAAAAAAAAACACGGTAAAGGATTCTGAACTTTGTGACCGGTGTATCCATTTTATGGAAAGCCTGACCATTCGGCATGACGTGTACAACCGTACTACATCAAAGAAGATCTCCTGCTGGCGGTTGAATGATCTGGCAAAAGACCAGGAAGCAGGTAGAAGAATCTGCATGCCAAAATTGGGTAAGCAGTAATTTATAGTTTAATCCTGTTCTGTAGCTATGGGTTGGGAACTGAGGAGTCTTTCAGCTTCATCATTTGCTTCAGCTTGTAGCCTCCATTTCTGCAAGAAAAGAGGAGAGAACTACTGGTTCACATTTTTTGATGTACATGCTGTGCGGATTTGAAATGTCAGCTAGTAGCCATTGATTAAATGACTAATTGAATTTATCATAAAGCAGTGGTGATTTATGTATCGTATTATTTTGTTAGGCATGGAATGTCTCCACCAAGTCACATAACATATATGTAAAATTATGAGTGTGAACTTAGCATTTAATAAATACTATCAATCAGCTAAGCAGATTTTGTTAAAAAAGTAGTATTTAAATGTGACGGTGAGATGATATAGTCACAACACGGAATGTTATATTAATAGGTTCTATTGGATGATAAAAACTTCCAAATATATATATATCCTTTTCCATCAGAAGAGAAGACTAATGTATGTGAATTTTGTGATTGCTGTGTGGAGTCACTTGCTTCTTTTCTAGCCACCCTCATTTTTCAGATTTGGAACAAGATAAGTGCCAAGTGTCAATCCAAGAAATAGTCTTCACTATAAGTGAAGTCTTCCATCTCAACAATCAATCTATGCCTCTACCCTATACCTGATTATTTGTCAATTTCGCATCTCAGTTTGTTATGAGAAAGAATAAATTCAGAGTAATGAGAACATACCTCTTCAAGATTTTCTATCTCCATTATCTGCTGTATTTGTTCAGCAACACTTTCCTGTCAACAGAGATAAGTGAGCTAGTTTATCTTAAGCACCAAAAGATGGTCAGCAAAAATCACAAGATCTGGAAAACAAACCACGTTGCTTGCTGCTTCGGCTGCTAGAACATCAGAGTCCAGTTCTACCTCAATTTCAATCATTGAAGATATCTGACAACCACATCCAATGAACAAGATACTCTATTTAACATAAAGCATGCATGTATTCTGGAAATTAGGGGGTAAGAGACTGTTGAGATAAGGTTTTCCAAGTCATACTCTTGCATAACTTTCAATTAATTCAATCCGTCCCCTCAATGAGTTTTCCAGCCCTTCTCGCACCCTTTTGACTCTACTTTTCCGTGCCCTAAAAAGACAACAGGTTCATATAAATTCATGTCCAGAAAAGAAGCATATAACACCTCAGCATATCAACAGAGAAACAGTACTATGAAACATGCAAACGACAATGAGCTAAGTAGAGGATGCATTCAAAGGGTTTACCGGTAAGATGGCTCTCCAACAGCATAAATCTTGTTCTCAAGTTGACACATGCGAGCTAACATCCATACCTACATAGATGCACACTGTTCTGAAACTTCACTATCTTGTCATTTCATGTAAACAAAAGCAAAGAAAATAGTCTAAAGTTGCTAATTGAACTATTAAAAGGTCGATGATTAGAGATCCAGGTGAAGCATTTAACTGCCAATTGTTTTGAAGTAACTGGCAGCAAGAAAATTCAGGGGTGAGAGAATCTTCATTCAAGATTTCAAAAGATTGTGTTGCTAAATGATCCTTTCTTTAATTGCCAAAGAACTACAAATCTATAATCCATAAGATTAACTCCACACTTCCTAGTACTGGTGAAGAGACTACCTCCTAGTGATCAGGACTTTTTAGTTTCCCACATGAATATTGATAAACATGAAATTAATCGAAAGTAGGGAATGTCTTCGAAGATATACATAAGAGAGAGTGAAGAGGCAGGTCTTTCTGTGTAAAATCACTAATTGACTTTGTGGAGTAAAAGAATGCCACAAACAGATAATTTAGAGCCAAAATGGTACTTTTGACAGTCAAATGCCAGGTAATGTGGAAGTGATGCATTCTGAAACAGGGGTTTCCAACAAAGAGGTGAGTTGACATTATATTCAGGTTTAGCCCATCTCCAGTCCCAGGCTCAGAAGGGCAGGAAGTTGCATTTTATCTATACCCAAGATGGTCACCACGTCTGAAGGATTATACCTCTTTTTCAGCAGCTTCTTTCAGGTCTTTGATACGAGACTGGAGAACGGCATATTGAGACAGAAGTTGCTGCTTGATTGCAGTTGCATCAACCGATCGCTGGGGTAGCTGACAAATGAAATAACGGATAACTACATATGCCTAGAACTAAGCTAATGTTAAAGGCAGATTCAAAGAAAAAAGTGATATCATATGGCTTCTACTTCTTGGTTATTAGTGCTTAAGGGAAAGTCTGAGCTTGTCTAACAGTTCCAGACAGGGAGGTTGATTGGCTTGGATATATGATGCATATGGTCTTTGGATTGTGAGTATAGATATCGAAGCAAACATGCAAGTACCTATTTTCATAATTCAATCCGACAAAACATGGACTCAATATTACCTTCTATTATATGAAAATGACAATTCTGATATTAAGCAAAGAGAGAAAACAATTATTAGTTTCTGTGAGATCAACCAATGAGAACCAAAGATATGTTTGGAATTTTAAGTTTAATTTCAATTGGAACAGGAATTATTAATGTCAAGAAAAGAGAAAAATGGGAAAATGTTGCTGCAAAAGAAATAATTCACAAGTAAAAGTGCAAGGACTTTTCAAAGTCTACTCGCATGTATTGCATCAAACAATATGACAAACATGCTTACTCTGTTTAATTGGGGAACAACCAGCACATTTAAAGTAGCCCCAACCGTGAGAGATGCAACAGCACCAACTGAAAGGAGCTGAGGCAAGCTGGGATCAATCAATCCAGATGCAGCATCTCCAGTGGCCAGCAGAGCTAGAAGTGGAAAAAGGACAGATGGATTGAACAATGATGAATTTCCATCTTTTGCAGGTGCTCTTAAAAGTAGTGATTCCCTTCCATCTTTGTGGTTTGTGAGGCACATAGGCTCACCAGGGTAGAAGTTGGGAGCCTTTGGGCTAAACTTAAACGGACCCACCTCCCGATAAACATTTGACGGAGCTGCTAAAGCCATAGTTACTCTCTCTCCTGCTTGAGCAGGAAGAGTTGCTGTTTCAGTGGCAAACCGGTGGGTACGTGCCACACCAGAAGGGGTCTGTACCTAAAAATTGAATGAGCAGAAAACTCCCTATTAGGTAATAAAAGAAGTTGCAATTTACGCTTCAAATGAAGCTATTGATGCCATGTTTGCAAAGCATTTTATAGTATCAATGGGAAGATTAACTTCTTCCAGCTTGTTAGAGATGAGAGGAAAAAAAATTAACCCAAGTGCTTCTGAGGAAACATAAAAATTGAGTGAGCAGTAACTTTTGCTAATTGATTAAGGTCCCAATTTAATTGCATTTATCGGGACAACTAGCCAGATAGCTTCAGTACTGATGCAAAGCTTCTTTTGGGCCAAGCAGGAGTGCTTAGTATACCAAACTACACAATCTGACGACAATGTAGGGTGCAAGTGTTTTAAGAATGTCTCTGTTATTCAATAAGTTCCTGACCCAAAAAGATTGAATTTAAGCCATACAGAAATTATGATAGCGACTAAAGGTACAATCTGATCGTAGTGCAAGATCAAAAAAACCGCATACCTCCTAGGCCATAGTAAAGTGAACATACCACAACAGAGTGAACTGCAGCAGGAATAGTTTGCTTTGTTAAATTCAGAAATCTTAGCCCCCGTTTCCATGCTGGAACATCCATGCTGCGTTCGGCAGGAGGAGAACCTTAGAAGAAGTGAATATCCAATGATCAACACCACCCAGAAAAATACGCCTGATCAACTAGGAAGGTCTAGCTTATGATTAGAAGCTATCATGACTGATCAAATGAGAAAATATTAAATGACAGAGAATACGAATATACCCCAAAGATCAAGGAAATAAAAAATTTAATACAGGATTAGCTTGGGTCATATTAAATTAATTATACAAGAACAATAGATGTACCAACCTGATCTCTTCAGACTCAATGCTAATGATGTCACCAGAAACTAGCTCGTACTTGTAACGGCAGGTGGCACAGGAAACAATCTGCAGAGGCAGGTTCCAAATAAGATATTATCATAATAGAATGTTTTATGATTACTTGACATTAATATGTGAATAAGCTACCTTAAAGCTGACAGGCAAATAAAACTAGACTCTCAAGGTCAAAATGCTCATCACTAGAGTAAGTTATTAGACTTGATCAGGGTACAACATTCTATAAAGCCATCAACAAGCCTTTACTAGTAACATTGCATCCACCTCTTGGTCATTTACCAACATAAAAAGAAAGGAAACTCAGAGTGAACGATCAAAATGGCCCCACTTACAGAAGAACTCAACAGGAAAATTGGACAAGCATTCATATAAACATCGATATATTTAACTTTTGAAAGGTTATCGCAGCTTAATTTAACCTGAGCCATTATTCTGCACTATTTAGGTAGTGCTACAAAAAGTCGTGAAAGGACTTGAACTATGTGGCAAAAGGCAAGTATATTTTTTATGGCCAAAATCACAATTATCATCTCACTCTAAGTCCCTGTAGCACATTGACAGTGGAGTAAGCCAACCTTAATATCGAAGCACGCTCAGCAAGCAATACTTGGAACAAACTATGGAACTTGAGATCTTTGATAGCAAAATGGCATAATCAATACTAAGGATTCAACTTTGTTAGCATACTTGAATACCATCTTGGGGTTGTGCAACAGCAACAGCAATCATACAACTTGGACATCTCACAACCTTCCCAAAGAGGACCTGCTCAAAGCAAAAAAGTTGCAGGAACAGCAGGTCAGTAGGAAAGCTATCGCCCACTATCCAAGTAACAGTTTTTTTTTTTTTTAAGGCAAATGCAGCCGAAACATATTAAATTTTTCCTTACCAAAAAAAAACATATTAAATTTTAAAGCAAGAAAGCATAGGATTTTACCTCCACACCGGGAGAAACCCCTACTTGGCATATGATATCAATCACACTCAGAGCATCAGGAACCCTTAGGGAAGCTGCAAGACCCCGAAGTAACAGTGAATATATGCGCACATCGGGCCTGGACCATCTCCACCTGTCAACATGAGCACCGTCTTCACCTCGACCTGGCCATCATCAAGATATTAACAATAGATTCACAGCCACACGTTTAAATGACGTCCACCTGATTCCAGTTGATTTCTAGAAGACTCTGGATTCCTAGCATATTCATTGTCCCTCCCTACAAAAAAATATCTAAAAAACATTTCTTTCCTCTTTAAGACGTGGAACAGAAGAAAGCACCCACTAAGTACGAGAGGCAGTTAAGACACTAGCATCAACCAGCAAAAAAATTGTTCTCATTCGATTACGAGAACTTCACACGTCGGGAGTATTCAACAACACTCAGTTCAGAAATCATAACCGTGAAACGCCACACATATGGAATAACAAGACTGACCTTGATCGAAAGTCGAGCGCATGGCGTAGAACACGGACAGAGCCAGCTCGGCATTCCCGCGCTCGAGCGCCGCGTTCATTATCGAGCAGCAATCAGACACGCCGACCACGCCGCCGCTCCTGTCGGCCTTCTCCGCGATGATCCGCAAAGCCTCATCGGCGTCTCCAGCGCCGGACACTTCACCGACCACGTTGTCGCCCAGAATCGCCGAGGAGGAGGACGACGACGAAGACGACTCCTCGCCGCCGGCGACGTCGTTCTCGCTCTCGCTCAGCGAAGCTCTGCTCCCGAGGGAGCGCCGGGAGACGGCGGAGGAGGGAGGAGCCGAGTCTCGGAGATGGCGGGGAGCCGCGCAGTGAGTGCTGCCGCAGAGGAGTATGGAGAGAAGGGCGGTGTTGGTCGGGGAACATCGGGAGAGGTGGTGGAGGGCGGAAGGAGAGTGAGGGAAGCGAGAGAGGCACGGCGAGCACAAGCTCAAGGTCATTTCCGTAATTTCGTCGGCAGCGGCAGCGACAGCGACGAGAAGCAGAAGGAGAAGAAGAAGGCGACGGCGGCGGCAGCGGCGAGAATGGAGGGAGAGCGATGGCAGCGTGTGTAATGGTGGTTGTGGATAACGAACGAGAGGCTCCCGCTGTTTTAGAGAGAGAGAGAGAGAAGGTGAAAGTAGAGCTACACCCCGGGCCTTATTCTATCTCCTCAAAATTAAATATTATATTGGCTAAGGAGCTGCCGTTTGCATTTATTAGCCCGCCCGATTTACCCGAGTGGTCTGACGATATTCTTTGGCCCAAAAATGTTTCGAAGTCCACATAATATTCAAGGGAATGAAGATTATGATGTCCCTTATGCAAACACCCAGCTTGTTTAGATTGTGTTTTGGGTTTTTCATTTGTTTTTACAAGAAATAATTATGCACAATTTATTGCTTCCATTGTCGAACTCTTCCGAAGGTCTTAGCCCCGCAAAAAGAGATCCCAGGGCGTGGGATAAACCGGTACTTTCGACCAACGCATTTTGATTATTCTTTTAACCCAAAACTCGTTCAACACGCAAGCGTTCACACCGTAAACTTACTCACATTTTCCATAGTGGTTAAAGAAAACTATTTATAATATTTCAAAATTTTGGTGGGGAAATGAATAACGCTTTTTGGTTGAGAAAACATAAACAAATAAAAGCCCTCAAGCCTTCAAAGTTTCGACCCATCGGGACCCCAAGAGACCAACTGATGCAAACAAAACCCATCACCCTGGTCACAAATCCACCTATAAATGATGGCTACAAATTTGAAATACACACGAAATCATGCATACAGATAACCCTCCTCAGATTTGCCTAGAGACACTTCATCCAATGGGCTAGAAGATAGGAGATCAAGGTCGCCAGACGTCCACCCAAAAAGAGTAACATTCACTTTAGCTGTCTGGAGCGACACCGAAAAGACGAGCATTCAGCTCGGAAGTGAAGGGACTATCGAGATCCATCCCTTTTTCCTCCTTCGAAAAGTAGAAACCAGCCAATTTGTCGTTTCACCAACCCGTCATACTTGGTCTCTTCACACCCATCCAGTTAAGTACCCGCTTATCTCGCGGCATTATTTGTGTAAGCATAAAGAGACTGTCTGGAGCGACACCTCTACCAAAAATGAAACATGCCCAGCAGGTTTGTCCCATCGAACATTAAACAACAGCATGAAAATCCTAGCATAAGCGCTTGATAATATTGAAAGATTTCGGCTTGTGCATATAAAGGAAACATCACAAGCTTGCCTAATCAATGTTGATAATGACACGTCAATCAGCAAACCAAACTGAGCAAAGGAAAGACTTTTTTACAGACAAGGCCACTACTACGGCCACATACAAAATCAACTCGATGAAAACTATACTTTCACTGGAGCACTGCTAGGTACCAAAAGGTTGCAACAAATGGATATGTAAGAAGACGTTGGCAACAGGGGCATTGTGTTCTGGGGAAACGGCAATTTGTTCCAGCTGCAACTTAACTGGGCCACGAATTAGTTTCTGAATCGAGCTCTTTGCCATGGGGGAATTGGGCGGCCACCCCTGTTACGTGGCACTGTATTCATTTGGCGAGGCACTGAATTGATCTGACGTGGCCCAGCCTTCATCCTCTGCTCCTTCAGATCCGCAAACAGAGAATCCAGTGTCTTAGGCCTCTGCTTGGCACCTGCATTGCTTTCATTCTCTTTCTGCTGCTGCAAATAAACCAAAGGCATATGTCTTTGAAATTTAGCTGATGGATGTGAAGGTGCACGCAACATTGCAGAAGCACATCGCCATTTGTTCAAGGAACTTTAAAATAATGTGCAAGACAGACTTACAAAAAACGCCAACAAATCCTAAGTTCTAATCACAAATATGCATTCCTTACATGAGCTCATGTTACTACTATCACTACACCCTAAAAATGATCGAGCAAAGACCAGACTACAAATAATTCCCTGTATACTAATAAACTCTTACGAAAATAATCAAACATCTATCTCTGGCTTTAGCTGAGACTGAGGCAGTCCAACTACACATCATCAAACTAACTACTTATAACCATTAATACATTCAAAAAGAAATCCTATTAGCATTAAGTGTTCCATACCTTTGCAGCTACAGCTCCATTTACAAACCTCTTCTGATTGACTACAGCTCCAGCCCTGCAGAATAGAGAAAAATCGGATTGAAGAGAAAAACTAGAAGGTTACTTACTTCCTCTTAAGTAGCCACCATCACTTCTCCAGACAAATCAAAATTTAAACTACTTACCATCAGGGACATAAAAAAAACCAATCAAAGTTAAGAAAGGACAAACCAGACCAGGACATGACAATCACCCTAAATAGAGTATCATCTGCAGCTGATGGATCGTTTGTTTTCTCAAATTTCTTCATAAGCACACCAAATTACATGGATTCCAATAGAAGCACATCTCTCAAAGGCACACCAAATTGCTTGACTTGCTTTAAACCGGAGACTGTAGAGTATAGCCTTAAGATTGCAAAATGGGCAAACATCTCCCCTTATTCTCCATAACTCCAATGCCAGAATCTCTAATATGAAGACATCCAATGAGACCCCATCTTCTGACTAAAGTCTCAAGACTAGATATCAAGCACTTTCTGTTTCGGGGATGAGGCAGAAAACACAAAAAAGCATCTACTTCAGTTATTTTCTGCAAGCTAAAACTAAAATGTGTCTCTTCATCCTTCAATCAATGAATGAGATTTCAGAAATTACTTCAGATGCATCACAGCTTATTCAAGAGGAAACTCCCACAAAAACCATGTAAAACCAATTATCCCTTCCATCCTTTCTGGATCCAGATGCCTCTCATCCACAGCATGAAAGTGCTACTGTTTGATACAGAAATAAGTTTAATGTCCTCAGACATACTTGAAGCTCAGATAGTTATCACAGATCTCTAAAGCGCAAAACCCAATAGATTTGCCGAATTCAACCCTGAGATCATCGAGTATCAAGTAAACAGTTTCAATCCACACATAAGCACTAGTTCAAATTACAGGTCTCTGCAGTCATTAAAGATGAACACCAATCCAAGGGAAGCCCAACAAAAATGCAGGAGACAAATGCTGAATCCCTTGACCAGCATACAGTATTTACTGATGTCTCCAGTCTTCACAGCTGAACACACTGTATGTAAAGCTGCATGCTTTCGTACACAAACACACGCCAAATATGAGCCTTTTGACAAAATCACAGAAATTGAGAGTTCCTCAGTTTTACTTAGAAGTCGTGCAGTCCCTTAACTTTGACTAAGATGCTGCTCCCATCAGTAACCAAAAAATATCATAAGATGCAGTCAAACAGCCATATGAACTGTCTCACATCCCAAACTGAAAGGCTCCATGACTCAAAGGGATACTCTTCACTAAGAAAGGTAGAGCTTTGAGCTGCAAAGCGAAACATTGCAGCTACCAAGAATAACTAGACCTACGCCAATATTGCATGCATTACTCTGGAAGGAAATAAAGATTAAACAGCTGAAACACCAAAGTGCCCCATGCTAATCATTTCCAAGACAAGCCCATCATCCATGTCATAGGGGAGGTAGTATCCATTCAGACAAACTCATACATAATAACTTCCACGCACATGGAACTTGAGCTATTATTCAGAGAAACCATGCTTTACCTACAGCAAAGAGAAATAAACAATGATGTTAGATTTAGATATGAAGATGGCAGCGAGTTTACTTCAATCACCGAAACCATCACTTCAATAGTCTACAACATAAAAGTCATAAGCAAGATAATATACCTTGGCCTATTTGCATTAGCTATTCTATCGCGGTTAAAAGCTCTTCCACCAAAAGGATGGACCCCAGCCTTTCTTGCAGCTTCAGTCGCCAAAGGAAAATGGTTTGATTGAAAGTTTGATCTTTTCCGAGCAAGAGCTCCCTGCATGGGCAATGTGAGAGAACCAAATCAGGAGACATACAGATTTCTAGAAGTATTAAAAAGAATTAGAAGATTAAAATCATGACAAAGAAGAAACAAGTCAACAAAGTAATGAAGGAAAGTCTACCAACCTGTCTAAGAGATGATCTTGTGTCCATGAAGTGTCTATACCTCAGGGATTTTTCCTTGGCAGCATTTCTAAAATTTCTCTGATTTTTATTCTGTTGGGACAAGAATAATGACGTAATTAACCAGAACTATAATTTTGAAATAAAAGCTTCATGAACAGCAAACTAACTAGCATGAGATTTTCCAGAGTAAAAACTTATTACCAGAGAAAAGTAACTTACAGAAGTCCTAAAGTTCTTGGCTTTGTTTGCAGGATTCTTGGACATTTTGATAATTTCATCTACAAATCCAGAACGCCCATAATAAGTATCTAAGTATCACATAACATCAAAGTCAAAATCAATATGCATGAATTTCGGATTAGTCGTTAGAACACCTAAAGTCATGTCCATTTTCTTCTCCGTAAGAGCAATAGCATCGCTTGTCAAAGGCTTAGCTGCCATCTCTGCGAAAGAGTCAGACTGTTCTGTCAATGATCATCTCAAGAAGCGAGAGTTGGACCCAAACATAAATATTATCTCCGGAGAAAAGCACACAAAATCACGAAAATCTTAGCTCAAGAGAAGCATATGAAAAAACCCACGGCAGTGAAAAGCAATCAAGTCCAACCAATAAAGCATCAAACTTTTTGACTCAGGCAGTGATACCAAGGCGAAGTCTAAAACTTCGAAAGCAATGCTGCTTCCAATCGAGTTCAAACTACAAAGCAGGCTCAGCCAGAAGAAAGACCCACTTAACTAAAACCCAACACGACCCCAATGCTCGAGTCCAACCGAAACACATCACCCCCATAACCAAAACACGAAAAGCAGCACGTTCCACCATTACGCATCACCAAGCAGGATCGCAGCGAGGAGCTCCCCCAAACAAGAAGGGGATCCTAACTATAACCTCGAAAACCAACACAGAATCTGCCCGTCCACAATCAGCGACCTTAATCCAGACTAATAGATACGCATCTCGGAGAAAGATAGAGGGTTTTACCAATTCCGACAACGGCAGAAGAACAGCCACGTTCGAGAGAGAGCGAGAGCGAGAGCGAGCGAGAGAGAGAAGGATGGAGAAGCGAATCGAAGACAAGGCTTCCAAGGTGCGGAAAATCAACCTTAGGGTTTCGACGCGTTGCTTTTTCTCTGCGTAGCGAACCGACCTCAGAGGCGTCCTTTTTCCTTCCGGGAGAAGCAAACGACAGCAATAATAGCGGAACCGAAGAAGAATATCAAGCAATAATTTAACCACTTCGGGCCGTTGCTGGTATGTCGGGCTTCCCGTCCTGGACCAGGATCGCCTTCACCGGACCCAAAAATATAATGGACCCGATGGCCCGGCCCAATCAGATCCAGGCCCAAAAGAGTCTCGGGGTTGTTTCAGATTAGAATGCGAGGTGCATTGGAAGCATGCGAGAGTGGGCCGCTTCGGAAAAATAAAAAAAACATTCAACAAAATAAGTACGAGTCTATTTAATCTCGACTGTTACATTGCTTGGAACCCCACGTGATATCCACATCGTTTACTGACTTACGCTGATTATGTTCGCATGTTCCAAGAGTATACAAGAGTGGCTCTTGAGCACAAACAAAGAGCGATGTGGAGTGAGGTGAGCGAAAAGCTAGAGAGTATCTTTGAGGTACGAGAGAGAACCCTTTGTCCGGAATTTTAATCATGATAAAATTAGAAATGATAGGATATGAAATCTAAGTGATTTTGTTATATTATATCTACTATTTGATGATGACAGTAATAAAATCATATATATTTACATCACGTCATATATATTATTTGATATAAACAGTATATTAATAAAAATGAACCACAAATTTTAGAAACGAAGATGATAAAAAAATTTCACGACACTTTTGTCTACTTTATTTTTATTTATTTTACTCTATTTTTTAATTAATTTATTTTTTTTATCTCTTTCTTCCCCATTCATCATTCTCTAATAAAATTTTATTAAATAAAAAAATGTACCTAAAATATTAAAACACCTAAAATATGTAATAAATATATATATATGAATTTATATTACAAGATATAATTAAATTTGAATATATATAAATAAAAATAAGATTAAATTAAAAAATCAAATTGTTATTTTCTATTATTTTGAATTTCTTATAATATAATTAAAAAATTATTTATATTGAAATATTATTTTATATTTGTTAATTTAAGAAGTTTTAACTTTCCTATTATGAAATTAGAAATCCTATCAACTTTAATCTCACCTCCTCTATTGGATAATTTTATCCGGCCTATATTCTCCTTATATCCAACTTTATCTTATTTTGAGTAGGCATCAAATGCAGGTTAGAATAAATTTATCATACTTTTTATCCTAACCACCAAACGCAGTCTTAGTAGCTAGTTAAAAATAGATAAATCTCATTGAGTGATATTATCATTTTGAACTTTTTATACATTGTAATGCTTTGTATAGGACTTAAGACAAAATTATGAGGTTTTATGGAACCACCATTAATAGTTCTAAAAGCTTAAGTTGTTAGATGAAAACGTATTTTAATATTTAAATATTTTACTACTCCTCCTCACACTTATTTTGGTCTTTTTTTTTATGTGGTACTAGGCATGAAGATGATAAGGCAAATGAGACTTGAAAAAATTTAAACTTAGAACCCGGTGTTTTGATATAATATGATATTTTATGGAATCACCGTCAATTGTTCCAAAAGCTTAAATTGTTAAATGTGTGGTTTAATTTTTAATTATTCTATAAGAAAACGCGTTCGATTCCGTAATTGAATAAAACTTCTAACTTGACCCGTCAAATGATTTGGATGCATCATTGAGACTAAGTCCTCTCGAAGCAAAGGTTCAAGAACAAATGTGAAACTTGGTTTCAGCCATG
The DNA here is from genome assembly GCA_014182895.1 of Angophora floribunda. Lineage (NCBI taxonomy): Eukaryota > Viridiplantae > Streptophyta > Magnoliopsida > Myrtales > Myrtaceae > Angophora > Angophora floribunda. Next base: position 21,128,401 of record CM024708.1, on the reverse strand, counting down.
GCCCACGATAGGAACAAGCTTTTGACCGGTAGACTTTGACCGTCCCCGTCAAGTACGTCATTAGCGGAAACTTCTCCTAAAACGACAAGTCACTCCCAGGAAGCTGCGCCAACCATCTTTCCTCATTTATATCTGTTGGACTTTTGCTTGTTTAAAGACACATTAGAACTCCAACACGATCAATTTCGAATAAATGATAAGACCCTTAATTATACCCATCATCTCTTCTCGTTTTTATCTTTTACTCATTGAAAGATGCATTAGAATTAGAGCTCGCATATAATCAAATTAAGGATAAATAATAATATTCTGTATCGTGATTGGTTTTTTTTTTATCGTTTGAGACTTTAAGGAGTATTTGATAGAATATTGTTTTAGGATTGACGTAGAGAGAGAAGTCTTGGCTCTGACCATGTCAAATTCCTTCTCGACTACTTGCGTGTCCACCCCCAAAACACGGCTGCTTCACTTTCCTGCAACCCAAAGTCTGGTCTTTGTCTTTGCTACAGTTCGCTTTTGCTCCCGTCGCCATCTCCATCTTATGTTACTCATTTCTTTAAACAATTTTCCGTTACTGTTGTAGCTATTGTGTATAAATGTCAAGCTCCGGGCCTGCTTCTCGTACAGTCCACCAAAGTGAATCAATCCTCTGCTTTGACATCTGCTTTTCTCATGGCTCTGTTTCGAAACAAAAACTGGCCGGTCCTGCCTTTCTTCGCTTCCTGCCTCGACACGAGTTCACTAGGCCAGCGCGGCTATGGAGCAGCCAAGGATCAGGCCAGGTCGACGAGTCCCGTCTACAGGGACGAGCTGAGCAAAGTCAAGCGGAAGACGGGTCGCCGCGTGATTGCTCCTCTGGCTGCAGAAAAGGGCGGATTTTGCGGGAGTCCGATTGATGGGGAGAAGAGGGTGGCGATGAGAGTGAAGGTGAAGATGACGAAGCGGGAAGCGGCTCGACTGCTCGGCAAGTGCGGAGATGGAGGGGTTCTCGAGTTCAGGGACGTGGCCCGTGAGCTCGTGCGGCTTCCAATGAACCGGGTGAGCGTGGTGAGCGGGACGAGGCCCGAGGATGGAGCTGTCGGAGATCTGAAGAGCATCCCTGAAGAAGATGGCGTATGAAATGGATACGTTCATGAGAAATTGGTGATGAAGTGTTCTTTTTAGGTGAGAATTAGCCGGTCAAACAAGTGGTTCGAGTCGGGTAATAAATTGCGACTCTTGTCACGAGAGTCGTGATTTTGGGGCATCGAATTTGGTCTTAGTGAACTCAATTAGATGGGTCCGATAGCCCAGTCCCCTTAAGATCTAGTGAATCAATTATATTTTATGATTGCATATTATTGTATCACTCAAAAGTTTTGAGAACTTCGATGTACATTAAATAGTGTAATTGTTGTCTAAATTTGGATTATGTGTTTAAGTTATCACTCAAAGAAACTTTTTTCGTGGAATGAGCCAAACTAAGTCATTCTCAAGAACAATAGCTAAGGCCTTAATACTATCGTGTGGATTTGGAACCTCTATTATAATGTTCATGATTTTGATAGCCATAACGGAAGAATTGTTAAAAAAGTCATAAACCTATTGCAATTGTGTCAATTCAATCCTAAACTTTTTTTTTACCGATTCAGTCCTAAACCTTTTGCGATTGTGCCAATTTAGTCCATCATTTAAATTTGGCCTACTGGCAATGTGGACACCGGCAATAATATTTTAATAATATTTTTATTATTGGCCGGTGGGAGAAGGGGCAAGGGAGAAAGAGACAAAAAAAAGAAAAGGAAAAAAATTCGAAAAATAAAAAAAATTCGAAAAATAATTAAAATATTATTCGGCACCACGTAACGTCCACGTCCAGCTCCAAATTTGGCCGGAAATTTGGCCGGATGGGCTAAATTGGTACAATCACAAAAGATTTAGGATTAAATCAGTAAAAAAAAAAATGTTTAGAATTAAATTGGCACGGTTATAATAGATTTAGGACTTTTTTGGCAATTCTCCCTATCAAAAATTATATAATATTTATTTTGGTCAACTTTCCATTATTTTTCTTTGGTTGAGTGGCGTGTATTTATGGATGCTCATTTTTTCAATTACGAGGCATGGCTAAATGATGATGATCACATTTTGGTCAACTTTCCATTATCTTTCTTTGTCTGAGTGGCATGTATTTCTAGCTGACCGTCAAATGGTTTGGATGCATCATTGAAATTACGCTCTCTTGAAGCAAGGTCCAAGATCAAAGAGGGGCCATGATACGAAAAAGTCCCTTTCCGATAGACTTTGACCGATGTCGTAGCGGAAAGTTCTCCTAAAACAGCAAATCACTTCCAGGCAGCTGTGCTAATCATCTCCCCTCATTTCTATCTTTTAGACTTCTACTTGTTTGAGAGAGAGAGAGAGGGAGTCTTAGGTTGACCATTTCAAATTCCTTCTCGACGACTTTGCATGTCCACCCCCAAAGAATGGCCACTTCAATTTTCTACAGCCCCAAGTGTGGTCTTTGCTACAGTTCGCTTTTGCTCCCGTCGTCATCTCCATCTTCTGTCACTCATTTCTTCAGAAAATTCTCCGTTACTTTTGTGGTTATCGTGTATAGATGTCAAGCTCTAGGCCTGCTTCTCGTACCATCCACCAAAGCAACAGTATACAAGAGTGGCTCTTGAGAATGAAGAAAGAGAAACACCCAATGAGGTAATTTTTGGTAGACAGGGATCATATAAAAACTTCTCTACGGGTCATTTCTCGAGAATAATAGAAGGGTTTTTGTTAACATTTATGTTTCTTTGTTTTTATATTTTTATTCTCCGAAATAGAAAAAGAATATAAATCAATTTGATAATGTCCGTTAGTATTTTTATTCCCTAAAATAGAAAGTTATTTCCGGAAATAGATTTGGAATAGAAACGAAAAGTAGAAAAAAGTAGATTCTTGTTACCGAGAATAATTTCTAGAAAGTTATTTCTTGGGTTGCCATTACTTGTGACTGCCGCTATAGCCGCCGTCAGTCCACTCGCTGCCACTGGTCGCCGTCTACCGCCATCGAAAAAAAAAGAATAAATTTTTTTGAGTTGATACTAAACGCATTCCTATTTTTTTCTATTCCGAGAATAAAAGATTTGTGTAGTTATCAAATGCGTTATTTTACTCAAAAATTATTCCAAAGAGTAGAAATATAAAATAACTATTTCTAAAAAAAAATATTCCTAAGAACAGAAGAGTTACCGAACGCGCTCTAAGGCCTCGACACTCTCATGTGGATTTGGAACCTATATAGCCATACCGATGGTTTGGAAGAGATCTCTCGAAAAGTATATGATGCTCATTTTGGCCAACTTCCCATTATCTTTCTTTGGTCGAGTGGCATGTATTTCTATGGTGCTTTTTTTCGGGAAAATATTTTCCAAAAAGTTCAAAATCTATTTTAGTTCTAAATTTTTAAATTTTGCTAATTAAGTCTTAAACTTCTTATCTTTTGCCAATTGAGTTCATCCGACCATTTTTATCGGAATTAGCTAATGTGGATGACGGCTATCTTACGTGATATGGTCGGTGCTGACACAAACATTTTTAAATAATATTTTAATACTTTTTTGAAATTTTTATGGTTTTTTTCATTTTTTTCATTTTCTTTGCTTCTTCTTTTTTTCGGTTTTTGAAGTTAGGGTCAGCATTAGCGACCCTTGCCGGCCACAAGCAAGGGTTGGCGAATCCTCGCCGGCCATAGGCGAGAACCAGCCCTAACTCCAAAAACCTAAAAAGAAAAGCAAAGAAAAGGAAGAAAAAAACATAAAATTCGAAAAAATTATTAAATATATCCATGTCAATACCGGTTGTCCATGTCAATAATAATGGACTCAATAGGTAAAAGGTGAAAAGGTTTGAGACTTAATTGGTAAAATTGAAAGGTTTAATGCTATCAAGACTTAGGTCTCTATTTTAGGTAGGACATCAAGTGCATGTATTTTTACCAATCAACCAATTTCTAAATGCCGGAATAGATTCTAAAGAGATCCTACTTCCTCACTAATTTATCTTGAATTGGGATTTTTTGGCTCAACTTTATCCCAGTTTTGCCTAAGAAGTGACCTCATTTTTACCCTTGAATTGGTCAAAATATGTGAAATTTCTTACTTTTCATTGAAGAGTAGATCCAATAGGAGGTCTATGGTTGATTGATATTGCTCATCATTATATATCTATTGCAATTCTTTTCTTGATAGTAGGTCACGTGAATAGGACCAACCGGGGCATTGGTGATGGTATAAAAGATATTTTAGAGGTTCATAAAGGTCTATAGAGAGTATCTCTTAGGTATGAAAAAGATAACTTGAATAATATTTTTTCGAATGCTATTAGTAATTTGTTATAAATAAATAAATTTTGCCAAGCGATAGTATTTATAGGAACTTTTTATACGTCATAACTCTTGGTTCAGGACTTATGACAAAACGCGTGCAATTTTGGTTGTATGGATAAAACTTCTAACTTGACCCGTCAAACGGTTTCGATGCATCATTGAAAACTAAGTTCTCTTGAAGCAAGGTTCAAGACCAATGTGAAACTTCATTCAGCCATGGCCCATGACAGGAACGAGCTTTTTCGGGCAGACTTTGACCGTCCTCGTCAAGATGTCATGGTCGGAAACTACCACTGAAACAACAAATCACTTCCAGCCAGCTATGCTAATCATCTCCCCTCGTTTCTTTCTTTTGGACTTCTACTTATTTAAAACTACGTTAGAACTTGAACATAATCAATTTCGAATAAATAATAATTGATTCTCTCTCCTCATTTTTATCTCTTACTTTTGAAAAAAATGTATTAGAACTTGAACGATAATATCTAACGTTATGATTGATCAAGACTAGAATAAGCATTTAATAAAATATTGTTTTGGGATTAACGTGTAGAGAGAGGTCTTGGCCTTGATCATTTCAAATTCTTTCTCGATGATCTGCATGTCCACCCCCAAAACACGGCCACTTCATTTTTCTACTATTGAATTTTATTTATAGTCCACATGATTAACGGCCCATATGTGACTTTGATTTAACAATTATTAAGTGTTAGATAACGAGGTCCCCTCTCAACTCTAGAAAGAAAGATAGTTTTCTCTCAATTAAAAACTTCCAAAAGCCTAAAGGGGGTCAAGAGAGAGAAACCAAGATTTCTCATCTATAATTGATTTCTTAACTAGAAAATATCATGGGTCAAAGTACGCCTCTCTTGTATTATGATATTGCGAAAATCATGTTATTCTAAGATTATATGTATGATGTTTATGTAATTGTTAAGGTTTGATTTTGTATAGAATTGATTTTGCTCTTATATGTGGTATCAAAGTATGGTTTGAGAATTTGTGATTTTCCGATTATTGATATATTAACGATTATGGAGGAAGATTTGTCGAAAAGATGTAGCTGGTTCTTTGTTTTTGCCTATTTTTGTACTGTTTTCAAAGGAGAGATTTCCATGAAAACTCGAATAAAAGAAAGCTCGGGTGAAAAACAATGAAAGAATAATGATTCGATAAATAGGTGCAAAGGGGAAGAAGGGACATGGAAATCACGTGCCCGCTACACGTCAAGTGCGTGGATCCCACGCGCCACGCGCATCAAACGCGCGCTAGGTGCTGGGCGTGGATCTCACGTGCCACGCGCGTCGCGCGTCGCTTTGTCAGGTGTTGAGCGACACGCGCCCACACGCAATTCGCTGGGCAATGCTTGTGACCTGCATGCGCCCGTCGGCCCTTCTTCTATCATTACTGCTAATATATATTAATTGATTTATTTTTTCCACTAGAATATTCATTGACGAGGAAATTGATGTTGAATAAATTACATATAAATATATATTTATATATCTTTAGTATGGGCCTATTATTATATAAATTTACAAATACGTCACTGCAATTTTCTTAATATTACAATTGGTTGTATTTCATTCAATTGAAATAATTATCATTATGATTGTTTAATTTGACATCTGTATTATGTATAATTCATTAGTTACCAAAGTGGCCGAATTAGAAAGTTTCTCATAGATGTCAAATTATATAAAATTCAATTATTCCTATTTATGTGATGCTACTAATGAGATGATATGATGTTATATATTTTGTTTGTTATGAGTAATTTGAAGTTCATTGATTATAAAATATTTAAGGATCACCTAAAGGTTGATTGATTAATTTTATAATCAGGAAAATAAAAGTGGTTAATTAGTATCCTTGGTTAGATATGTTTAGCATATCCAAAGATAGCAAGCGTATTTAATTAGAGTATATGTAATTACCAATTATGTGAAATTAAATTTAAGCATCAATTATGTTTTATGACTGTACATTATTGCATTATTCAAAAGAGAACTTCGATCTACATTTAATATTGTGTAATTGTTGTCTAAATTTGGATTATGTGTTTAAGTTATGACTCAAAGAAACTTTTTTCGAGCAATGGGCCAAACTAGGTCATTCTCAAGAACAATAGTTAAGGCCTTAATACTATCATGTGGATTTGAAACCTATATGATAATGTTCTCGATTTTGATAGCCATATCGAAAATTATATAATGCTCATTTTGGCCAACTTTCCATTATTTTTCTTTGGTTGAGTGGCGTGTTGTTGACACCTAAATTTTGATTGATCATTCGTAATTTAATGCACAAAAAATTTAGGGATTAATTTTAACCCCTAAACAAAAAATATTAGGATTAAATTGCATAGCATATAGTTTTAGGAGCATTTATTATTGCATTTGCATTAGACAGGTGGAAGATGGGCTTCATTGATGGTTCTAAGCTTTAATTTAACAAGTTGGACTAAGCCCACGGTGAAAAAAAAAAAAAAAGAATTTGGCTGGCCCGTTAAGGGGTGACGAGTTGGAATATGAGAATATTGCAGGGAATATGAGAATGTTAAGAGAATATTCACATTATTCTTTCGGTATTCGGGGAAGGTGTCGGATGAAATATTCCCGTTAAAGGGTGGCGAGTTGGAATATGAGAATATTCTCGAGAATATGAGAATGTTATTGAGAATATTCTCATTATTCTTTCAATATTCAAGAAAAGATCGAATGAAATATTGGAAAAATATTGCACGTGGGATCTGAAAGTAAATAGACAACGTGCGTCAGATTTATCATTTTTCCTTAAATAACATAGTCATCTCTCACCTATAAAAAGGCCCACACACACTAAAGAGGACACAAAAAAAAAAAAAAGGAGTACACAGCTGCAAAAGTGAGAGCAAAATTGTGAGGGTGCCCCGGTGGAGAGCGAGAGAAAAGCGAGAGAGAGAGTGAAAAAAGAAGAAGGAAAAGCGGGGTTTTCTTTGTGGGGGAAATCTTCGAGATCCCACCAAGCCGACGCCTCCAGCCACCACTGCAACGCTGAAGCCTCGTGACCCGTGCCTTACACCGATGGCACGCTCCTGCTTCGCCCAAATCCCTTGCCCGTGGTGAATTGTTATCTGCGAGGCTCCCCAATTGCATGATCCACCGCTCACGACGCTAACGGATCATTGAGTTTTGTTGCAGAATACCGTCCGCAAGCTTGTCGCCTTGAAGTATCGTTAATCCCGATTCCCACGAGCCGTTGTCCAATCTGGCCAGTTTGAATTGGGAAGCAATATCCATGCAATATCCAAATTAGATGGTTGCATGGATTATCCCATGATCTGACCATCACTCCCTGGAGGCCGACACAACCAGTAAGAGATACGTCCCTTGCGAATCTCCAGCGAAGACCAAAGCCGCACCTGCAAATTCCTTTTCCAGAGTCATCGAGTCAAGCCCAACCCCGGCGCGAATCGCTCTCACGTTGCCATCCCCGTCACACTCTCGCCATCCGCCTTGAAGCATCGTTGATTGCGATTCCCGCAATCTGCTATCATCCGAACTTGGAAAGAACATACAAGGTAGGTAAAGTTTCTATCTAGATTAATTCTTGAATATTTTGTTTCTTCGTTTGAAGTATTGCATGCTTAGATTGAATTTCGATTAAGTGAGGTCGTTGTGTTGTGTTAAAAAATCTCAATAATCAAAAATATTGAGCCGCGAGACGTCGGATCAGATTTTTGATTGTTTTGATTTTCTATCTTGGGTTGGGAAAATTGTATGCTTTATATGATTCGGTTGCATTATGTGTTGATATGCCTTTGCTCGAATTGATTTGGCTTATTAAAGAAAACCCCAAAAAAATATAGTTGAGTTAGATGTGATTCTTATTAGAATATTTTCTTTTAGGATAGTTTTCATGTTTACATATGGTTTTTTTTATTTATTTCGAATTTTGATTATAAAAAAAGAAAACATAAAAATTGCCATGCTCATGTCATGTAGAATTAGGTCATCTTTCGTGTGTCATCTAGTCATTGCATGTTTAGGGTCATTTGAATGCGTGACATACTAGGGTAGTTACATTAAATATTCTCTAGCATTAGATTAAATCAAATAATTAATGTAGTGTGATATATAGTTTGCTTATTAGGTTGCACATTGCATGATATTATAGTTAAAAACTTTCGTATGTCATTACATGCATTGCATGTAGTTTCCTCATTAAATAAGTGAAAACCTTAAAAGATATTTGAATGAGTGCGTATTAATTAGAAATTATATCTAGGATTATTGATGTAATTTTTAAGCTAACATCGCAGTTGCTTTCGTAGCTTTAAGGTAAGTAACTTCCTCTTTTTCCTTGCAATTTATTTATTGATTTGATTCATTGAGTGTTAGATAATGGTTGCGCACTCATGTGATCACATTGCATATTAGGGAGTAAATTAAAATCAACAAAAACTGCATGCAAATCATTTTTTTAAAATAAAAGAGAAAAGGTACCGAAAGGGCGTTAGAGAAATCTAACGTAATCAAGTCCCCGATCCCATAGTCTCTGGTTCGTAGGAGTAAAGTAATTCTCCCATTACTTGGGTTTCTAATCGACCCACCAAAAACAGATTAGTGGCGACTCCTAAGTAAAAATCATTAGCATGTTAAAAACTTAAACCTTAAGTCGTGAATTGGTATGGGCTTGGGAGAACCCGAGCTAAGTTTGAACTTAGTAATCCATTAGCCAAACCCTAGGTGGTGCACCCGAGGTGAGGTCGCGACAGCTTGGCGACTCCGCTGGGGACTTGAATTTAAACTCTTAGTGGACTTAGGCCAATTTTTTCTTTTTTTTTTAAAAAAAAAAAAAAAATTTGGCAGCGAGGATACCAGGTACGTCCTTAACCATTTGAGGTGTTAAATGTTTTTGCAGATGGGAGTTATAAGGGGTGGAGTGATTGGTAACCCCTTGTCTTGCAGGTTGGAGTTGTGAATGAATGTTTTGAATTTTTGAAGTGTTGTTGTGAATATAAACTGTTGTGCATGCCTATGCATTTGCACTACACTCTTGCATACACAACCTGCCGTCGGACCTGGACTGCAATTAAGGATGTTAGGATGGTGTTGAGAAATGATCCAACCTTGAACGCGAGACTGCGATGTAGAGGTTGCCTTTCTCAACCCCGAAATTTCTTTCTTGATGTCAAAATGTTTATCCTTGTCTGCGAAACCGCATGACTATAGGATTTTCTTTGACCAAGCCGGAGCTAAGAGGACCCGACCTTTGTACGCGAGACTGCGACAAGTCGGATCATTCCTTTTAGCTCTAATTTGCTAAGCCTATAGTTTATGTGTCGAACCTCACGTCTCATGTGTATGTCTATGTGATTGCCATTTTTCCTTCATGAAGTAAGTATTCTTACCTTACACTATGCAATCTATTTATTTTGTCATTTTTTTTTTTGGGTCCATGACAAAAGGTCAATTGTAAATAGAGAAGAGTCACTAGATTGTTTTTATGTTCATGTCTAGGAGTTCAATTTCAATTTTAGAGTGTTATTTCAATGTTTTAGGAATTTAATTCCCTAGGGAGTCACTTTCATTTCTTAGATTAATGTCTTTGGAATTCAATTTCACTTAATAAAAGCAGCTAGATCTTTGTCATGGACCGGCATGTTCCATATGCGATACTTATGTGTTTTCCTTTCTTCTGAATCAGGTGATAACGGAGCCATCTCGTTCACCCATCATCACGAGATTAAAAGCACGAATGGCTGAGCAAGTTGAGCTGCGTGAACGTGTTAATAAAATGGAAGATCAAATGAATCAATGCTTTGCTGCAATACAACAAATGACAATTGAGTTTAAGGCGCTCCGAACAAGTTCAAGCTCAGAAGTCACACCTCTTGGAACTACAACACTTAAGCAGAAAGCTGATCATGGCCTGTCCAATGAATTGGACGATGACATGCCCCCCTTAGAAGATGATGTCATTGTCGTGGAAGGAAAGGCCAAAACTCATAAGCTCTCTAAAACAGAGCAGGATGAACGCTTTGCAAAGCTTGAAGAGAAAGTGAAACAATTGCAGGGTTTGCAAAGTTCACTCCCGATTGATTTGTCTGTTTATGAGAAGGTCAACACGCCAAACAAATTTAAGATGCCAGAATTTGAGAAATATGATGGCACTTCTTGCCCAAAGCTCATTTGCAGATGTACCATGTAAGCATGGCCCAACATATCAAGAATGAACCCCTTATGATCCAGTGGTTCCAAATGAGCTTGGGCGGGCCCGCGCTCACTTGGTATATCATGAAGAACATAAACCTCCTCGACACTTGGAGTGAGGTGGTCGATGCATTTCTTAAACGACAAGTTCAACATGGACATTGCACCTTCCCGAGAAGACCTCGAGCAGATGGAAAAGAAGAAGAGTGAGTCATTTAAGGAGTATGCCATAAGATGGCGGAATCTGGCCGCCCAAATCACTCCTGAGCCCACTGACAAAGAGTTGATCAAGCTATATGTTAAGACCTTTCGAATTCCGCAATCATATGGTTGGCACTTATGTGGAGAACTTTAATCAACTCATCCCTGTGGGTGAACAAATCGAGATGGGGCTGAAGGAGGGGTGGTTTAATGAACCAAATAGGAGGTTTACTACAAAAAAAGGAAAAAGAGCCTACCACTGAAGTAAATGTTGCATATGCGCAACCGACCTTTAATAAGGCTCCAATCGTTCATGTCCCTTGAAATCAGTATGGGGAAGGCCGTCCATCCACATCACGACCATTCACTAAGAGGCAATTCTCTCCACTTCCTGGCCCTCTATCTCAAGTCTTGCCGATCTTGCAAAAGAATGGGCTGCTCTCCCATGAACCGAAGCGGCCCAATCCGGAGAAATTCTCTAACTACGACCCCTCCAAGAAATGCGAGTATCAAATGGGAGAAGTGGGACATTCAACTGATGAATGCATAACCTTGAAGCACAAAGTTCAAAATTTATTGGACACTAATGCATTCTCATTCCGCACCACCCAACCGAATGTCAAGAGGAACCCATTGCCCGAGCACGAAGACAAGGTAAATGCCATATTTGGATTTGATGCTGGTCAAGTCAAGAATTTGAGAGTGCATGTTACAGATGTCTATAATGGGCTAGTAAAGGCTGGATATTACTCGAGTCATGAGGCGGTTCCCCTATCCTTGATGAAAGAAAGGGTTGCTATGATGGCGGACGCCGGTATGATTGTGTATGCTAACCATACTAACATGGTCTCCACTATATCCCAAGTCGTTATTGAGGAAGAATGGGCTGCATTGAATGCTAGTAAGGATGCAATCGATCCACTGCCTGTGGATATGCCACACCAAAAGGATGTGGAACCATTTACTAAGGTCCCGATGCACAATGATGGAATGGATGATTTGATACTTCTACGAGAAGAGAACCCTGATGATGCATTGAAAGGAATCATTAACCTATTTGATGATTTCCTTATAGGTGCCATTGAAGAAGAATCTTTGAAAGGAGTGGGCGTTAGCCCACAAGAGTAACTCATTTATCATTCTCGCATATTCCCCTGCGTGGGAATTTTTACTGCATTTTAGGGATTTTTCTTTTCTTTTCTTCTTCGTTTTCTTTTAGGGCTTGAATACCGCATTTTCCATTCAATAAGTTGTAATTGATTGATGAATATCAATAAAATTACAAGTTTTGATTTGAAGGCATGATGGGGTACACCAAACCAGCCCGGTGACGATATCCAACATTGAAAAGAAAAAATCATCCTCGGAGAAATTCTGAGGGTTGGGCTTCATCATGCTTTCTCATCCAAAAGAAAATTTCGAAAGAAAAAATTTTGAAGCCATTTCCAAAAACATGCATTCCAGTTAGTCTATTTATTTTTCTAACTCATTTGCTTCATGTCTCAGAGCATAATTTTCTTGGCCTGATGAAAGAACATATGAAAAAGGCACATCAAGTTGTAGTGATAGACCCATTGGCTCGATTGTTATTCAATTAGGTTAAGAGCACAACTCCAATGAGTTAATGTGGGGCATCTCCTATTGATACTTGAGATATCTATCTCAAAAATCCAAACAAAGTGTCCTGCATTTCTCATTTCCTAGAGAAAGTGAGGGGAGGTCAAAAGAGGACCATCCATCTTTGATGAAAGAGGTACATCTCGTCCTTGAATATAATTAATTCTGGAATTGACAGTTTGTTCTTTTCCTTGCAGGTGACGGCTCGAGGGGATGATAGATTCTGATAGTGACCCAACTGAGATAAAATCTCAATCCAAGGCAAAATGGATGTTCAATTTGCATTCGCTTGCATAGTATCCTATTCATGCACATTCTCTTGTGCTAGGGCAAAAGCAAGAATGGGGGCATTTATCAAATCAAGGATCGTTTTCCATTCACAATTTATCAATTTATGTGTTCGTTCCCTTTAGATAGGGGCAATCTAAGGACACTGATTGCTTATAGAGTCCCTTTGTGGGGCAATTCCTTGAATGAATGCTCAATATCATGTTTTTCATGCTTGTGAAAACATTTTTTGAATTGTTTGTTCTGAAGTCACAAAGCTTTTCATGCTATAAGTTGTTGAGCTCTTTTGGAAAGAGAATTTGCATTGTGATTTTACTTGCTTAATTACTAATTTCACATGGAGATTTGTCAAGATATGCAATTCAATGAATGACATCCAATTCTTAAGAATGCTAAGTGAGACGTGTCAGGATGATGAAAGGCAAAACATGTCCTATACACAATCCCTTGCTTATACACTTGTGAGATGAGTGCAGCAATTTCTATATCCACAAGGTAAAGAGTTCTCTTGCGAAAGGTACGACGACTGAAATGATGAGGGGCAATTCATTTCTCTATCCCAAACACTACAAGTGATCCATTGCTTAACCCCTTTGAGCCTCATACACTTGTGGACATTTCTTTCAAATTACCCCTGTCAAGAACCACCCCATATCGGGGCAAATTGGAGGTAAGTTGGCATCATGTGGTGAGAAAATTAGATAGAAATTCTCTTGCTTTCACTTGCATCAATCTTTGGGTATCTTATTGCAGATGAACTCAAACAATAATCTAAGTGCCTTAAGATGACGAAGAGCATTTTTTTCTATATCCTACACACTTATATCCGTTGTATAGCCCTTTTGAGCCTACAAATTCATTTCTTTGAACCCAGTTGGTGATCATCCCCACAAGTGGGGCAAGCAAAAAGTAATCATTCAAGAAAACAGCATGGTCTAGAGCACCAACAGAATGTGAAGACCCTCAGAAGTCCAAATGAAAGATTGATGCATTGTAGACAGTGTGTCAAAGGTAAAATAGGGGGCATGAAAAAGCAGTGTGCCTAGTAAAAGCAAGGCCGATGCCCGTAGACATAAGAGTAAAAAGAGGGGCAAGAAAAGCAGTGTGCCTGGTAAAAGCAAGGCCAATGCCCACAAGAGAAAATGAAAAAAGGTCAGGATAGATGACTATCAATGGTGAAAAAGTTGTATCCCCAATGGAGTGGTACTCAAAGAACTCAAATGCAAAACTTTTATAGTCAATAGAGCATATTTTGAAGACAACCCTTAATGGTGAAGATGAAGACCGGCGGTAATGCCAAGATGATCACCAACTCTCACCCATCTATACACATTTTGAGCCTGATAATCCTTTCATTTCTCAACCCATGAACCTAGCCTACGTTACATCCCTTATAAAGTCTCTTCAGATTAGGGCACTTGAATTAATGTGGGTGTTCACATGTCTTAAGCATTGCTCGAAGAAGTGCGAGCAAGATTATTTATATCTCATTTTGCAGGGTTCTTGACTTGTAAACCCAAAGGTAATTGTGGAATATTATTTTCTTTCAATAGCCTTGACTCAAAGAGTCCCCGTTGTTAAGCCGTTGACCAAGCCCACATTAAGGTCCCTATTAAAGACCTCTCATATTGGTAAGGCCGTACCGCTTGCAAGAATACTTGGACCCTTGTCGATATGATGATAGTGAGATGGAGCGATTCTCATAAAATAACCTTTCTGAATGAGAGTGAGTGAAAGTCCTTTTAACTCAAAGTCTCTCATTGAGCATTCTTAAGAAATTCATGTCATGAGTGAAAGTTGTTTTGCAAGATTTTTCTCCCTTGTGGCAATTTGGTTGTGCAAACATTGTGCAAAACTTTGATTGGATTGAAATGTGCATTCTAGAATAACTCAAATTGTCTACCTTTTTTATGAATGCATATCAGTTTTTGCTCTAATTGTGTCTGATAGATAATATTTTCTTGAAGACCAAATAATGCTCGACGTTCAAGTTGCTCTCTAAAGCCTCGAAATTCGTCCAAACATTCTTGAATTTTACAGGAAATTGACATGGTGTGCTTCCGTAGCCTGATGTCCCTCTTAATCGACACGGCGTGCCCGGAGTCTCTTCATCAATCCGGCATGCTCCTGTAGCCCAGAGTTCCTCTTTATCCACCTGGTGTGCTGTTGTAGCTGAAAATCTCCTCATCACCTTAGAGATGTTTTCTCCAAGGGTCAGAAATGTCACCAGGTAAGTATTAAATCTCTTTGAGTACCCAAAGCAAAATTTTGCAACTCCTCCCAAAAGTTAACATCTCAGTTTGGATCTAAATGTTACACAATATTTTTGTCGAACATTTCATTTTGGACATGAATGTTCTCTGAGCTTTCTCGTCATACCTTAGTTTGGATCTAGGTATTTCGAATTATTTTAATCCAATATTTGACTCGCCTAACATTGAGCATCTATTGGCGAAGTTGTCTTAATCCAATATTCATCTCACCTAACATTGAGTATTTATTGAACATTTCACTCTGGATATGAATGTTCTTTGATTTTTTTCAAATCATTTTAATCCAATATTTGACTCACCTAACATTGAGCATCTATTGGTTAAATTGTCTTAATTCAATATTCATCTCACCTAACATTGAGTGTCTATTGGTTAAGTTTCTCAATTCTTGACATTTTAGTTTGGATCTAAATGTCTAAATCTTTCCATCGAACATTTCATTTTGGATATGAATGTTCTTTGATTTTTCTCGTTATACTCTAGTCTGGATTTAAGTATTTCGAGTTATCTTAATCCAATATTTGACTCACATAACATTGAGCATCTATTGGTTAAGTTGTCTTAATCCAATATTCATCTCACCTAACATTGAGTGTTTATTGATTAAGTTCCCCGATTCTTGACATTTCAGTACGGATCTAAATGTCTTGAATCTTTTCATCAAACATTTCATTCTAAACATGAATGTTCTTTGATTTTTCTCGTTATACCTTAGTTTGGCTCTAGGTATTTCGAGACATTTTGTTCCAATGGTCGTCTCACCTAACATTGAGCGTTTGTTGATTCGATTGCCTCGGTCCGGATCTAGGCAATTCGATAAACATTAAACTCTTCAAGAAATCTGAAATCAAAGCCAGATACTTGTGGAGTAGAAATTCATCACGTACCTTAGGATGCTCTACCGTATTGATTGGTAAGTAACTACAGTACGCCTTTTCTTTTCTTTCATACTTTGCATTAGCTTTTCCATGCATCATATCATATTGCATTTTAAAATGGGATTCATTTTCCCACAAAAAATAACATTACATTGCATATGCATGTCAAAATTTAGGTTTCAATTTATCTTTGAATGCAACCTCTGCGAGCTCAACTTCAAAGAGGGGCAGTGTTGACACCTAAATTTTGATTGATCATTCGTAATTTAATGCACAAAAATTTAGGGATTAATTTTAACCCCTAAACAAAAAATATTAGGATTAAATTGCATAGCATATAGTTTTAGGAGCATTTATTATTGCATTTGCATTAGACGGGTGGAAGATGGGCTTCATTGATGGTTCTAAACTTTAATTTAACAAGTTGGACTAAGCCCACGGTGAAAAGAATTTGGCTAGGCCCGTTAAGGGGTGACGAGTTGGAATATGAGAATATTCTGGGAATATGAGAATGTTCCCGAGAATATTCACATTATTCTTTCAATATTCGGGGAAGGTGTCGGATGAAATATTCCCGTTAAAGGGTGGCGAGTTGGAATATGAGAATATTCTCGAGAATATGAGAATGTTATTGAGAATATTCTCATTATTCTTTCAATATTCAAGGAAAGCATCGAATGAAATATTGGAAAAATATTGCACGTGGGATACAAGAGCTAAATAGACAACGTGCAGATTTATCATTTTTCCTTAAATAACATAGTCCTCTCACCTATAAAAGGGGGCCACACACACTAAAGAGGACACAAAAAAAAAAAGGGAGTACACAGCTGCAAAAGTGAGAGCAAAATTGTGAGGGTGCCCCGGTGGAGAGCGAGAGAAAAGCGAGAGAGAGAGTGAAAAAAGAAGAAGGAAAAGCGGGGTTTTCTTTGTGGGGGAAATCTTCGAGATCCCACCAAGCCGACGCCTCCAGCCACCACTGCAACGCTGAAGCCTCGTGACCCGTGCCTTACACCGATGGCACGCTCCTGCTTCGCCCAAATCCCTTGCCCGTGGTGAATTGTTATCTGCGAGGCTCCCCAATTGCATGATCCACCGCTCACGACGCTAACGGATCATTGAGTTTTGTTGCAGAATACCGTCCGCAAGCTTGTCGCCTTGAAGTATCGTTAATCCCGATTCCCACGAGCCGTTGTCCAATCTGGCCAGTTTGAATTGGGAAGCAATATCCATGCAATATCCAAATTAGATGGTTGCATGGATTATCCCATGATCTGACCATCACTCCCTGGAGGCCGACACAACCAGTAAGAGATACGTCCCTTGCGAATCTCCAGCGAAGACCAAAGCCGCACCTGCAAATTCCTTTTCCAGAGTCATCGAGTCAAGCCCAACCCCGGCGCGAATCGCTCTCACGTTGCCATCCCCGTCACACTCTCGCCATCCGCCTTGAAGCATCGTTGATTGCGATTCCCGCAATCTGCTATCATCCGAACTTGGAAAGAACATACAAGGTAGGTAAAGTTTCTATCTAGATTAATTCTTGAATATTTTGTTTCTTCGTTTGAAGTATTGCATGCTAGATTGAATTTCGATTAAGTGAGGTCGTTGTGTTGTGTTAAAAAATCTCAATAATCAAAAATATTGAGCCGCGAGACGTCAGATCAGATTTTTGATTGTTTTGATTTTCTATCTTGGGTTGGGAAAATTGTATGCTTTATATGATTCGGTTGCATTATGTGTTGATATGCCTTTGCTCGAATTGATTTGGCTTATTAAAGAAAACCCCAAAAAAATATAGTTGAGTTAGATGTGATTCTTATTAGAATATTTTCTTTTAGGATAGTTTTCATGTTTACATATGGTTTTTTTTATTTATTTCAATTTTGATTATAAAAAAAAAACATAAAAATTGCCATGCTCATGTCATGTAGAATTAGGTCATCTTTCGTGTGTCATCTAGTCATTGCATGTTTAGGGTCATTTGAATGCGTGACATACTAGGGTAGTTGCATTAAATATTTTCTAGCATTAAATTAAGTTAAATAATTAATGTAGCATGATATATAGTTTGCATATTAGGTTGCACATTGCATGCTATTATAGTTAGACACTTTCGTATGTCATTACATGCATTGCACGTAGTTTAGGGCCTCATTAAATAAGTGAAAACCTTAAAAAATATTTGAATGAGTGCATGTTAATTAGAAATTATATCTAGGATCATTGATGTAATTTTTAAGCTAACATCGCAGTTGCTTTCGTAGCTTTAGATCCGGTAATTGAGGACCTATCACTAACTGATAATGCTCATCATCACATATTTATTGCAATTATTTTTTTAATAGCAGGTCACATGAATAGGACCAATCGAGGCATTGGTCATGGTATAAAAGATGTTTTAGAGGTTCATATAGGTCCTTAGAGAATATCTCTCAAGTATGAGAAAGATAACGGGGATGGTATATTTCCGCGTAATGTTAGTAATTTGCTAAAAACATATAAATCTTGCTAAGCAATAGTATTTCTTTTGAATTTTTTATAGGCCGTAGAACATGGTGCATGACTTATGACAATACGCGTGCAGTTTCAATTGCATGAATAAGACTTCTAACTTGACCAAATAAATGGTCAGGATTCGAAATTACGTCCTCTTCAAGCAAAGGTTCAAGACCATTAGCGTGAAACTTGATTCAACCATGGCCCATGATAGGAACAAGCTTTTTCCAGTAGACTTGGACCTTCCACGTCAAGTATGTCATAGCGGAAAGTTCTACTAAAACAACAAATCACTTCCAGGCAACTACGCTAATCATCTCCCCTCATTTCCATCTTTTTAACTTGTTTAAAAATTGATTAGAACTCGAATATAATCAGTTTCAGTTAAATGATAATACCCTTAATTATACCAATCGTCTCTTCTCATCTTCATTTTTTACTTATAAAAAAATGGAAAGGAGTTCGAACATAATCAAATTAAGGAAGGATAAATGATAATATCCCGAGTATTTGTTCTATTTGTCAAGACTTTAATAAGCGTCTAATAGAATATTGTTTTGGGATTGACTCAGAGAGAGAGAGAGAGAGAGAGAGAGAGAGAGAATCTTGGCTCTGACCATTTCAAATTCCTTCTCGACTACTTGCGTGTCCACCCCGAAAACACGGCTACTTCACTTTCCTGCAACCCAAAGTCTGGTCTTTTGTCTTTGCTAACGTTCGCTTTTGCTCCCGTCGCCATCTCCATCTTATGTTACTCATTTCTTTAAACAATTCTCCGTTACTGTTGTAGCTATTGTGTATAAATGTCAAGCTCCGGGCCTGCTTCTCGTACAGTCCACCAAAGTGAATCATTCCTCTGCTTTGACCTCTGTTTTTCTCATGGCTCTGTTTCGAAACAAAAACAGGCCGGTCCTTCCTTTCTTCGCTTCTTGCCTCGACACGAGTTCACTAGGCGAGCGCGGCTATGGAGCAGCCAAGGATCAGGCCAGGTCGACGAGTCCCGTCTACAGGGACGAGCTGAGCAAAGTCAAGCGGAAGACGGGTCGCTGCGTGATTGCTCCTCCGGCTGTGGAAAAGGGTGGATTTTGCGGGGGTCCGATTGACGGGGAGAAGAGGGTGGTGATGAGAGTGAAGGTGAAGATGACGAAGCGGGAAGCGGCTCGACTGCTCGGCAAGTGCGGAGATGGAGGGGTTCTCGAGTTCAGGGACGTGGCCCGTGAGCTCGTGCAGCTTCCAATGAGCCGGGTGAGCGTGGTGAGCGGGACGAGGCCCAAGGATGGAGCTGTTGGAGATCTGAAGAGCATCCCTGAAGAAGATGGCGTGTGAAATGGACACGTTCACGAGAAATTGGTGATGAAGTGTTCTTTTTAGGTGAGAATTAGCAGATCAAACAGGTGTTTCGAGTTAGGTCATAAATCCCGACTCTCATCATAAGAGTCATGATTTTGGAGCATCGAATTTGGTCTTAGTGAGCCAAATTAAATGGGCTTGACAGCTCGGTCCCATAAGATCTAGGCCCAAAAGAGTCGATGTAAAGGGTTGAGATTTCGAGGTTTTTTTTTAAGGGTTTTGTTTTGAACACCCCTGCTTCGTATGATTGAAAATCATATTCGCCAATTGAAAATCCTCAACAGTTTCCCAAATTGTGTTTGCCCATCTGCATCTCGTATTCAAGACAATTTCAAATTCGGTTGCGGCATGCACCAAGAGCATGCGAAAATGGTTGTTTCAAAAAAAAATAACAGGGCATGCAACAAAACACAAGTAAGTCCATTTGATCTCCACCAACAGACTGCTTGGAACCCCAAGCGATATTCGCTTCGTTTAATGACTTATGCTGGCTGGGCTCACATGTTGCGAGAATATACAAGAGTGGCTCTTGAGCACGAAGAATGAGCAACCTCTAATGATGTTATATTCGGTAGATAGGGATCTCATTAAAACTTCTTTCGAGGAATGGGTCAAATCGAGTCATTTCTCAAGAACAATAGCTAACAGCCTTGATATTATCACATGGATTTGGAACACAGATGCTAATGCTCACGATTTTGATTGCCATATCGAAAAGTATACGATGCTCATTTTGGACAACATTCCATTATCTTTCTTTGGCTGAATGGCATGTATTTCGATAGTGCTCGTTTTTTCAATCACGAGGCATGGCTAAGTGACCTATTCACACTAGACCTAGTGCCCAAGTGGGTTGACCAATAATGGGCCAAGAAATGTTAAATGGCAATGTGGGTGGAGGTTTATGAGGAATAAAAAAAAAGCCTAATTTTTTTTAAAAGATTTGGTGAGCATTTAGAGTAACTAGTGAATTACAACTCTGTTATACCACTATTGGTGCATTAGTCTTTGCAATTAACGCTTTTTGCTAGTTGGTTCCATTATAAAAAAATTGCTCCAAAATTGGCAGTCTCCAAGTTGGAGAATCAATGTTGCATCAATATTTGGCAAGGCTACTAGGAGTTATGTCTCTTTCTTAGGCGAGTCATCAAGTATATGTATTTTTAGCAATTAACCAATTTCTAAATGTTGGAGTAGATCCTAAATAGATCTCACTTCATCATGAATTTATCCTAATTAGGATGTTTTAGCTCAACTTTATCCCAGTTTTGTCAAGGCAAAAACCTCACATTTCATCTTGAATTGGTCAAAATATGTAGAATTTCTTAATTTCCTTGGATGATCAAATCTAGTAACCAGGGGTCTATAGCTGATGAAACTTGTCAAAATGGATCTTAAACTCCTATATAACCTATTTAAATCATAAATGAGTCATATGAGTCACTTTAATTTTGAAGAGCTTACTTTAAATGAGTTTTAAATTTAAAGGCTAAAATAAATCAATCTAAATTGCTGAGTTTAGAATCTATTTTCAACTGACTAGGCTCACCCACATTCTCTCTCCCTCTCTAGTCTTATAAATATACTTTTAAAAAAGTGAAATAATATTTTATATTTGGTTAATTTTTTTTTTTTTTTTTTTCTTCTTCCTTCTTCCATCTTGCTTGGCCGGTGGCCAGCCACGACGACTAGCTAGGTGAGGGACGACCTCTTTGGAGGCCATCGACTAGCTAAAGAAGGAGGAAAAAGAAGAAAATAAAATAAAAATTCAATTTTTAAAGAATTTAGATTTTTAATTCAATTTTTTCAAAAATAAAAATAAAAATTATTAAAAGCAATGCACGGAGGAATTTCCATATCGGATGAAGGAAAATATTTTTATATTTTTGAAATTTCAAGCAAATACAAAAAAAAAAATATTGTTGTTTTCCTTGAAAATAACTTCCTAAAAACATTATTCAAGAAAAGACGGAGTCTCAATTTTTTAAAAAAATTTACAAAAATTGTATACTAAATTTGTATTGTATGAAAGTGTTTTAGCAATATCATTTAAATATATATAAGAAATGAGTTTTTCTAGATTTGGTTATATAGGTTGAGTTGGGTATGAGTTAAATATGAGTCAAGTTGGCTATTGTCGAAAAATTTATATTATGACAAATGGTTAATAAACTGGTTAAATTAGTCAATTTGAACTGAACTCTTTATGATTCGACTCAAATCTGACTTGACCCACCCATTTGATAGGTCCTTAGCTGATTGATATTGCTTATCATCATTTAGAAATTGCAATTTTTTCTTGATAACATGTCACATGAATAAGACCAAATGGGGTATTATAAAAGATATGAAGGTCCATAAAGGGTATCTCTTAGGTACGAGAAAGATAATTGGGATGGTATCTTTCCACATACTATTAGTAGCTTGTTAAAAATAAATAAATCTCGCTAAGCGATAGTATCTTTTTGAACTTTTTTATATGTCGTAAAACTTGGTACAAGACTCATGACAAAACGTGTGTGATCTGGTTGCGTGAAGAAAACTTCTATTAACTCGGCCTGTCAAATGGTTTGGATGTATCTTTGAAATTATGTTCTCTTGAAGCAAGGTTCATGACCAATGTGAAACTTGATTCAACCAGGGGCCATGATAGGAAAAAGCCCATTTTCGGTAGACTTTGACCGATGTCGTAGCAGAAAGTTCTACTAAAACAGCAAATCACTTCCAAGCAGCTGTGCTAATCATCTTCCCTCATTCCATCTTTTAGACTTTTACTTGTTTAAAATTACATTACAACTCCAACATAATTAATTTCAGATGAGTAATAACTTGTCGTCCCTTCTCATTTTTCTCTTTTACTTATTAGAAAATGCATTAGAACTCGCGCATAATCAAATTAAGAATAATCGACAATATTTCACAGCATGATTGGTTCTGTTTATCAAAAACTTTAATCAAGCACCTAATGAAATATTTTTTTGGGCTGACGTGTAGAGAGAGAGAGAGTCTTGCTTCTAATTATTTCAAATTCCTTCTCAACGATTTGCATGTCCGCCCCCAAAACACGGCCACTTCACATTTCTGCAACCCAAAGCCTGGTCTTTGCTACATATGTCACTCATTTCTTTAGACGATTCTCCATTATTTTTGGAGCTATCGTGTATAAATGCCAATCTCCAGGCCTGCTTCTCGTACCGTCCACCAAAGCGAGAGCATACAAGAGTGGCTTTTGAGAACCAAAAAGAGCAACACCCGGTGAGGTAATTTTTGGTAGATAGGGATCTCATAAAAACTTCTTTTGAGAAATGGGCAAAACCGGGTCATTTTTCAAGAACAATAACTAAGGGCCTCCGATACCTATCATGTGCATTTGGAACCTATATGCTAATGCTCACAATTTTGATAAACATACCAGTGATTTGGAAGAGATTGCTTGAAAAGTATATGATGCTTATTTTGGCCAACTTTTCATTATCTTTCTTTGGCTAAGTGGCATGTATTTCCACGGTGCTTCGTTTTTGGGAAAAATTATTCAAAAGGTCCAAAATTTGCCAATTTAGTTTTAAATTGCCAATCGAGTTTTAAACATTTTCATCTTTTGCCAATTGAGTCCATATGATTATTTTTGGTCGGAATTCGCTGATATGGACACCAGTTGTCCTATGTGACGCAACCAGTTGTCTTACATGACGTGACTAGTGCTAATGCAAACATTTTTAAATAATGTTTTGAAATTTTTATGCTTTGTTCTTCTTCTTTTTCATTTTCCTTGCTTTTTTTTTTACCAGTTTTTGAAGTTAGGGCTAGCACTGGCAACCCTCTTTAGCCATAGATAAGGACCGGCCTTAACTCCAAAAACCTTTATAAAAAAAAAAGCAAAGAAAAGGAAGAAATTTTTTTAAAATAAAAAATAAAAAATAATTAAAATATATCCACATTAGCACTGGCTATCCATGTTAGCAATTTCCGGCTAATTTTGGCTAGATGGACTCAACTGATAAAATGTAAAAAAATTTAAGACTCAATTGATAAAATTGAAAGGCTTAACACTACTAGGACTTTGGTCTCTATTTTAGGCAGGACATCAAGTACATGTATT
The DNA here is from genome assembly GCA_014182895.1 of Angophora floribunda. Classification (NCBI taxonomy): domain Eukaryota; kingdom Viridiplantae; phylum Streptophyta; class Magnoliopsida; order Myrtales; family Myrtaceae; genus Angophora; species Angophora floribunda. The sequence goes on along the minus strand of CM024708.1, from coordinate 21,104,639 downwards.
CTTACCAATTAACAAATTTCTAAATGTCAGAGTAAATCCTAAAGAGATCTCACTTCCTCGTGAATTTATGTTGAATCGGGATCTTTTGGCTTAACTTTATCCTAGTTTTGTGAGGGGAGTGACCTCATTTTTGCCCTTGAATTGGTCTAAATATGCATAATTTATTACTTTTTGTTGAAGATTAGATCTAGCTAGGGGTCTGTGGTTGACATGATATTGCTCATATTGATGGCAGGTTACTTGAAAAGGATCAACCGGGGCTTTGGTCATGATATAAAAGATATTTTAGAGATTCATAAAGGTTTATAGAGAGTATCTCTCATGCATGAAAAAGATAACTGAAATGGTATCTCTTCGTGTATTGCTAGTAATTTATTAAAAATAGATAAATTTTGCTAAGCGATAGTATCTTTTTGAACTTCTTATTAGTTGTAACACTTGGTACAGGACAAACCCCATGCAATTCCGGTTATGAGTAAAACTTCTAACTTGAACCCTCAAATGGTCCAGAATGCGTCACTGAAGACTAAGTCCTCTTAAAGCAAGGTTCAGTAGGGGTGTCAAAAACCGAATCGAAATATAAAACTAAACCGAACCGAATCGAAATTTCGTATATTTTCGGTTTGGTTCGGTTTCGGTTCGAATAACCGAAAAATAACCGTTAACCTTTTCGGTTCGGCTCGGTTAACCGAACCGAATTGAAATTCTTAATAAAAATTGAATAATCTATTTTCTTTATCATCTTTTCTTTACTTAAATTCCAATAAACAAAGTAAAAATAGGAAAACCGAAAAACCGTCCCGTCCCGAACCGAACCGAACCGAACCGTTTACACCCCTAAGGTTCAGTACCAATGTGAAACTGCAATTGGCCCATGATAGGAACGAGCTTTTTCGGGTAGACTTTGACCGTCCCCATCAAAATGTCATAGCAGAAACTACTACAAAAACAACAAAAAAACTTCCAGACAGCTATGCTAATCATCTCCCCTCGTTTCTATCTTTTGGACTTCTACTTGTTTAAAACTATGTTTAAACTCGAACATAATCAATTTTGAATAAATAATAACTGATTGTTGATCCTATTTTTATCTTTTACTTTTAAAAATAGATTAGAACTCGAACGATAATATTCTGCGTCATCGTGATTGATTCTGTTCATTAAGACTATAATCAGCATCAAATAGAATATTGTTTTGGGATTAACGGGGGGAGAGAGAAGTCTTGGCTTTGACCATTTCAAATTCTTTCTCGACAACTTGCATTTCCACCCCAAAAACGCGGCCACTTCACTTTTTTGCAACCCAGAGTCTGGTCTTTGTCTTTGCTATAATTCGCTTTCACTCCCGTCGCCATCTCCATCTTCTGTCATTCATTTCATTAAACAATTCTCCGTTACTGTTGTAGCTATTGTGTATAGATGTCGAGCTCCGGGCCTGCTTCTCGTACTGTCCACCGAAGTGAATCCCCTGCTTGGGCCTCTGTTTTTCTCATGGCTCTGCTTCAAGACAAAAACTGGCCGGTCCTTCCTGTCATCACTTCCTGCCTTGACACGAGATCGCTAGGCGAACACGGCTATGGAGTGGCCGAGGACCAGGCCAGGTCGGCGAGTCTCGTGTACAGGGACGAGCTGAGCAAAGTCAAGCGAAAGATGGGTCACTGCAAGATCGCTCCGGACATGGAAAAGGCCAGATTTTGTGGGGATCCGATCAACAGGATTGGGAACCAACATGCTAATGTTCATGATTTTGATAGTCATATCGAAAATTGTATGATGCTCATTTTGGCCAATTTTCCATTATTTTTCTTTGGCTGAGTGACATGTATTTCCACGATGCTTGCTTTTCCAATTATGAGGCATAGTTAAGTGACCATACTCACATTTGACCCTGTTCCCAGGTGGTTTTTGAATGGCATTGTAGGTGAGGGTTTCCAAGGAATACAAATAACATCTTTTCTTTCTTTCTTTTTTTTATAGATTTGGTGAGCTTCAAGACTAACTAGTGAATTACAATTCTGTTGTACTAGAATTGGTGCATTAGTCTTTGCAGCCTTAATGTTTTTGGCTGGTTGGTTCCATTATCACAAAATTGCTCCAAAATTGGCCTAGTTCCAAAACGTAGAATCTATCTTGAATCACCATTTAGCAGCGCTAATAAGATTTAGGTCTCTTTCTTGGGCGGGTCATCGAGTACATGCATTTTTACCAATTAATCAATTTTTAAATGCTGGAGTAAATTCTAAAGAAATCCCACTTCCTCGTGAATTTATCTTGAATCAGGGTCTTTTGGCTCAACTTTATTCCACTTTTGTCAAGGGAGCAATCTCATTTTTTACCTCGAATTGAGCAAAATATGTGGAATTGTATACTTTTCTTTGAGGATTAGATTTAGTAATCGGTGGTCTTTGGCTTGACTGATATTGCTCATCATTATTTAGATATTACAATTCTTTTTTTTATAGCAGATCACATCAATACGACCAACTAGGGCATTGATCACGATATAAAAGATATTTTAGAGGTTTGTAATGATCCATAGAGAGTATTTGTCAAGTTCGAGAAAGATAACCGGGATAATATTTTCTCCGCAAACTATTAGCAGTTTGTTAAAAATAGATAAATCTTGCAAAGCAATGGTAATTTTTTGAACTTTTTATTCTTCGTAACACTTGACACAGGACTTAGGACAAAACATGTGTGATTCTCGTTGCGTTAATAAAACTTCTGACGCAACCCGTCACATGGCTTGGATACATCATTGAAACAGGGTTCAAGATCAACGTGAAACTTGATTTAGCCAGGGCCCATGATAGGAAAAAGCCCCTTTTCGGTAGACCATAGAGGAAAGTTCCACTGAAATAACAATTCACTTCCAGACAGTTGTGCCCTCATTTCCATCTTTTGGACCTTTACTTGTTTAAAAATGCATTATAAATAGAAATAATTAGTTTTGGATGAGTAATAACCAATCGTCTCTTCTCATTTTTATTTTTTACTTATCAAACAAATATTAGAATTTGCATATAATTAAATAAAAAATCTGCGTCCTGATTGATTCTTTCTATCAACTTTAAAGATCATCTAATGGAATATTATTTTGGGATTGACGTAGAGAGAGAGAGAGAGAGAGAGAGAGAGAGAGAGAGAGAGGTCTTGGCTCTGACCATTTCAAATTCCTTCCCGACGACTTGCATGTCCACCCCACAAAACACGGCACTCCACTTTTTGCAACCCAAAGTCTGGTCCCCGTCTTCGCTACAGTCCGCCTTTGCTCCCGTTGCCATCTCCATCTTCCGTCACTTGTTTCTTTAAACAATTCTCCTTTACTTTTGCAGGTATTGTGTATAAATGCCATGCTCGGGGCCTGTTTCTCGTACAGTCCACCAAAGTGAAATCCCCTGCTTGTCCTCTGTTTTTTTCACATGGCTCTGTTTCTAAACAAAAACTGGCCGATCCTTCCTTTCTTCGCTTCCTGCCTCGACACGAGTTCACTAGGCGAGCACGGCTACGGAGCAGCCAAGGATCAGGCCAGGTCGACGAGCCCCGTCTACAGGGACGAGCTGAGCAAAGTCAAACGGAAGACGGGTCACCGCGAGATCGCTCCTCTGGATGCAGAAAGGGGAGGATTTTGCGGGGATCCAATCGACGGGGAGGAGGGGGTGGTGATGAGAGTGAAGGTGAAGATGACGAGGCAAGAAGCGGCTCGGCTGCTTGGCAAATGCGGAGATGGAGGGGTTCTCGAGTTCAAGGACGTGGCCCGCGAGCTCGTGCAGCTTCCAATGAGCCGCGTGAGCGTGGTGAGCGGGACGAGGCCCGAGGATGGAGCTGTCGGAGGGATCAAGAGCAACCCCGGAGAAGACGAAGAGCGAGTGTGAAATGGATCCATCCATGAGAAATAGAAAGCTGAGAGTAGGCACGCCAAACAGAAAGGTAGTTTGGGTTGGATCATAAATCCCGATTCTCACGGTGGAAGGGGGGGTCGAATTTGGTTTTTATGAGTTAAGTTAGATTCACCTTCCCATCTCGTGGGAGAGGATTCGCAGGGATTTGATAGCGAACGAGAATGTATCCATGGAAGTTGTACGTCGGAGTTTATTTGTCTGATTATGTGGGTGGTATCCATGTCTACAATTATCGATCAAAATACTGTCTAGAGAAATTTTTATTTAATGAGAATTAAGAGAAATATAAGCCATCGTATTTTATATCTATTTCACTAACTAATACCGTTTAAAGTTTTCTGGTCACCCCACTAATATGTAGACAAATGCATATATGTGGTCCTGTGCTGACTAATTACTCATGTATCGGGATGTCATCATCATAAGGACCCTCATGTTTCTGCCTTTCATACACCATCAACAGAAATAGGAAAAAGTGTCTAAAAAGTCGGTAATGTAATCTTAACCCTTTTGATGATGTCAATTTAGTGCTAAACCTTTTGATTTAATGTCAATTAAGTCATTCTGACTAATTTTGATCGAATATTGCTGACATGGATGTAGATTAGCTTATGTGGCACCGCCAACGATGTGGACAACTTTTAATAATATCTTAATAGTTTTTTCCTTTTTTTTTTCTCCTTCCTTTCTTCTTCCTTTAGGCGTGGCTAGGTGAGTTGGCCTCCCCTGCCCATGGTAAGGTTGAGCCCCAACGTGGGTTAGACTCACCAGATTTAGCCTGAGTGAGGGGAGCCATTGCTAATGCTTGCCCTTGCTAGGCGAGGGTTAACCTTGTTGGGCATTGCCTTCACCTAGGTGATGCCCAGTGAGATCACTCTAGCATGGGTGAGGGTTAGTTGTGCTAAATTTGGCAAGGGGAGCTCTTCGCTAGTCTTCCCTTGCCTAATTTAGCTTGGTAAGGTTGAACTTTTCCGAGCCTCAATCGGGCGAGAGCAAGCTCGCCCAAGCCAAATCTGATGAGGCCAACCCTCACCGGTGCTTGGCCTCGCCATGGCCTGGCCCGCTTGGCATGGCCGATCACCAGCAAAAGGAATGAGAGAGAAAAAAGAAAAATATTAGAGAAAAAATAAAAAAATATTTTAAAAATTGTCCATGTTAGTGCCAACGGTGTTATGTAAGTTAGTTGGCATTTACATTAGCAATATCTGGCCAAAATTAGCTGAAATGATTGAATTGAGACTAGGTTAAAAGATTTAGGACTAAATTGGTATTATGCCAAAATGTTTACAACTAAATAGGCACTAATTCAAAAAATTTAGAATTAAATTGGCATAAATACAATAAGTTTATAACTTTTTTAACACTTTTCCCTACAAAAATTGAACTTGCTAATTAAGCTAGACATCTGCCCAAAATCCTATACCCTAAGAAACCCATGGAAGGCCTGCCATCATGGGCTTCCTGTATAATCGTGAGCAAAAATAATTGGGCTGGGCTTAGCACTGGTGATGTATGGGCTTACTTAAAGCCTCACACTATCCTTATCTTCGTCGTGCAAAATTCTTATTTTCGTTCTTTCATCCTTTGTTTCATTGGAAAATTATTGTCGCTGAAAAAAGTTTTAGGAAAATTAATTTTAGAGAAAGTAAATCGTTTTCTGGTGTTTGTTTGCGCTGAAAACAAGTTCAAAAAATGGATTTTGGATTATTTTGATAATAAGTGAATCCATTAAAAATAGCTTATATCATTAAAAATGACATGTAGTGACTAACAAAATGAAATAAATATTCTTCTTTATTTACTCTGTAATCCATGAAAATAACAAGAATCACAAAGAAATTATCATCATAAATTATGAAATCATTTTTGCACAACATCATATATAATGGGGAAAAAGTGTCAAAAAAGTCCTAAATCTTTTACATTAGTACCGATTTAGTCATATTGATACCAATTTAGTCCTGAACCTTTAATTGATGTCAATTTAGTTTTAAAATTTTTGACTTGGTGCCAATTTAGTCTTAAAACTTTTAACTTAATGCCAATTCGGTCCTTTCGGCTAATTTCAAGCGGATTTTGCTAATGTGGATGCCGATCGGTTGACGTGATATGGCCAGAGTTGACATTGATAACTTTTAATAATATTTTAATGTTTTCTAATTTATATATTTTCCTTTTCCTTTTTCTTTTTTCCCTATTCTCCTCCTTCCTCCAATTAGAGACCAAGGCTGGTGAGGTTGAGGTCGACCTTGCTAGCCTCCGGCATGCTTAAGGTGGCCTTGCACCGGGTGGGCAAAGGCTCACCCTCACCGATGGCCAATGAGGCTCAAGCCTCGCTAGTGGCCAGCGAGATCGAGGTCAACCTCGCCGGCCTGGCCTGTGGCTAGTCACCTAACCAACGGCTAACTGGAGGAAGGAGGAGAATGAGAAAAAAGAAAAGAAAAAAGAAAGAAAATAAATAAATATTAAAATATTAAAATGTTATTAAAAATTGTTCATGTTAGTGCCGGTCATGCCACATCAATAAAATCTTATCAAAATTAGCCGAAAGGACCTAATTGGCACTAAATTAAAAGTTTTAGAACTAAATTGGCACCAAGTTAAAAAAGTATATGATTAAATTGGCAAAAATTAAATGTTTAGGATGAAATTGGCACCAATGTAAAAGGTTGAGGACTTTTGTGATACTTTTGTGCTTTCTAATGTAGAAGAATGTGAGCATTAATGAAATATTTCATGAGATAATAGACAAGATTTATGGAAAATACGGATGAAACTTATTGTGAAGAAAATAAAAAATTAATGAGAGATAGGCAATAGACATAGGGAGACATATTCTTCTCACTTGGATGAGCAGGAAGAAATTAGGAAATATGATTTCCTTCTTACCATAATGTAAGTTGTTTTCCCTAATCTTAAATTGTTGGTTTCAATCCATGAAAAAATTCTCTTATCAATTGATTAGTTTTTCATCGTTCAAATGCGGGAAAGTCCGAAAACAGTTCACCGAAAATAGTGTTATTATGAAACAAACCGCCTTCTAATTGATAACAAAACTGGGGCGAGAATTTGTTCGGGTTGGACTTGGAACTTTTTGCTAAAAGTCTATTCTCATCGTTTACTGTTCGTTTCAAAACATGGGGGCGAACCCTATTAAAGTCACAGATTACAAGCTGGACCAACCCGTCACTTTTCAAGACTTGGTGAACAAAACGCACCGGTAGTTCATCCTTGAGATTGGCTCAGGTATCTTCAACTTACGCCTAGTGTAATCTAGCCATGGAGGATACGACCCAACGATTCTTTAGTTATCCTAGCCATTGCCTGTCGTGCTGAAGCGTCGTACGATTGCTTGCACACCAAGTGATTGCAATTGTGAGGCTAGTTGGGTTGTGGATGGTTTCAACAGAATTATTGTTGAGACTTTCTTGGAATGCATTTCTTTATTGTATTTGACTACAGGATATTCTTGCTTATACGGTTCTTTTGTTGTTCACATTGCATGAGATTGTATCGAGGATTCAAAAGGCCATTAGAGATGGACTAGTCAATTATATTGATATTAGAAGAAGAATCTTTGATTCTGAGATAGACATAAAGTTCTAATTTCATAAATTGGGGGGGGGCAGATCCACTATTTTCATAAACTTGTCAAGAAAATTGTTTAAAAAGTCTTAAATTTGCTACATTTTTATCAATTCAGTTTTAAACATTTCAATTTTGACAATTAAGTCTTCAACTTTTTCAAGTTTTGTTAATTAAGTCAATTTAATTAATTTTGACTGAAAATCACTAAGGTAGATGCACGGGCAATGTTAACATCGATAAAACTTCTTGATTATATTTTAATAGTTTTTTCGAATTATTATTATTATTATTTCCTACAGGCAAGGGCTAGCAACTCTCGCTTGTTTTGGGCGAGGGCAACATTGTCTTTACCCACCACAAGTGAGGGCGTTGGCCCTTGCTTGACTTAGGTGAGGCGAGGGCGGCGAGGGCTTGATGTCCTTGCCTATGGCCGACAAGAGCATAGAGGCCCTCGCCCATGGCTATCGAGGGTCCTTAGCCCTTGCCTATGGTTGGCAAACTCACCGGCCTAGGGGTAGAGAAAAAAGGAAAGAAAAGACTAAAAGATTGATAAAAAAAAATTTGAAAATATTAAAAATTATTTACATCAATACCCACCATCTCACGTTAAACAGTTGATAGCCACATCAATAATTTCCGGCTAAAATTGGCCGGTGGACTTAATTCGCAAAATTTGAAAATATATAAGATTTAATTAGTAGAAGTGTAATAAATTTAGAATTTTTGAACTATTTTCCCTATATTTACCCTAAAGCAACTCGTTGAATCCACGCTTGTAGTGAACCAAAGCCTCCTGAGATGGACAAAATTTTTGCAGGAAAGCTCTACAAAACCGAAAATTCACCTCAATATTGGAGACCTCCAGATGAAGTCGTCCTCAAGATTAATGCCAATGGGTCTTTCTTTGAGGGAACTGGCCAAGGCGCTATTGCAAGCAAAGTGCCGCGACAAATCCAGTAGACTGGCGGACAGCTTTGCTCACTCTGTACGGATCGCACGGCAGTACAAGTAGAGGCGTTGGACATCGTTAAAATCCTAGTTCACTTCAAAGATAGAACTGGAGCTTGCCTCGAGTTGGGGTCTGATCTTTGTGATCTAATAAGAAGTCTAACAAGTGCAAATCAAGCACGGTGGGAGGTAAGTACTCTTATAAATGAAGCCCAGCCCTAGTTGAAGCTTTTCTCAAATTGAAAGCCAACCTATCGTAGAGGAGAGTTTAATAGAGTACCGGATTGGATTACAAAAGCCTAATGAAAAAAAGGCCTTACCACAGCGCCGGATCTCCTATCTAATTAGTTTCGTATTATTCACTATGTCTAAAAGCTTTAGTTTCGTATTCTCAATTTTTTTTCTTATGAATGAAATCTATATTCCTAAATAAAATACAAAACATATCGATGGAACAGACTTTTGCGTGCAAATCGGACAAACCACATAGCTTCGATTCTCTCGCCATCATATACAAGCAATTCAATGTATTCGGATAGTCCAATAAATTTCGACCCTCGCCATCTCTTGTTTCTTGGCGCTAATGAATACAACCTCGTAGCCTCGAGATCGGTCCATGATTAGCTTTTCCCTCGTGAGAACTCTCTGGATTCTAGAGCGCTTGCTTCCGGGGCAGTCTTCCAACCCGTACACCACGAGTTCAAACAGCCATTCCAAGGTCAACGAAGCACATTTTCTGCGTTTTTACTTTTTCAATTTTTATTATCTGGAGGGTCAAGCAGCACTCTCTTTCGGAACGTAGTCACGAGTGACCCGTGTAATTTAAAACCTTAAAAGACGGAAACGCTAAAGAGCTGGAGGATAATGAGGTGAACAGTATCCGCCTACATTCGTGGGACGTCAGCATCTTTTCCATTCCCATGAATCTCCCAAATTTGACAGATTCGCCTCTTACCTTCTTCCCTGCTATACGTTCGTTCTTCAACTGCCCAACGGCGTCTTCTTGAATCGAATCTATAACCTTTCTGGCGTATCCACACTATAAGTGTGTGTGAACAAATTGAGGGTTATTTTTCTAAACTACACATCAATTAATTTCTTATACAGTCGTTGACCCTCCAAGCGTAACTCCTTTTCTTCAGTTATCTAGAAATTTGGTGAAATTGCAAACCAAAAAAGAAAAGAAAAGAAAAAGCCTACGGCCAAATTTAAGTTTTCTCCCTTTTAATTATATATATATATATAGCATATATAGAGGTAATGCAAAGTACAATGTTAAGAAGAGTTGTTTATAAACCTTGATCTACTAAATGATGTGGTGGAATCATATTAGGCATTTGCGCAAACTCACCATCTCTCGCTTTAACTTATTTTTCTTTTAATAATCTTTTAAATTAATTTGCGTCACTACTCTCAATACTCTTAAAAGCATAACTTTTCGATAAGAGGAGAGGATAATCAGGATGTGGGAAAAGAGGTTTGAGGGGGTGCACAGTCCAGAAGATCGGCACATAATTCTGTACGGGACGACGAAGGAGAAGCGTCGGTGGACATTATGTCTAGAAGAAAAATACCAAGTTGCGCATATGATGTCTACCGAACGGGAGGCGCATACTTTTTCAAAGTCAAAGAAAGGATCATGAGTTAAAAAACCCATGCCACGAACTTTTTTCGGTTCGGCCTCGACCTTAAGTAGGCATTGACTTGCATGCATTCCGTCGAGAGAACACGCCCTTGAAGGCGCCCTTATTAGACTGTACTTTCGCATTTCGCATTCCGCATTCAGCAGCCTTCTTTGTCTTCACTCTTTCCCACCAAAATCCTCTATAAATATCCTCTCTCTCCACTTGCTTCGGTAGTGTCTCAACGCATACAGCACATCTGAAACACCTTTCACCATCGATTTCATTTCTCATGGATCTTCGTCAAATCATATGGCTTCCCTTCTTTTCTTGCTTCGACGAGTCGCCGTCGCTGCAATCAGATCGTGAACTTGCAGAAGCTAAGGAACCGCTCGTTTACCGAGACTGGCAGGGCGAGAAGCGAGCTAATAAGAAAGAGAAGAGGGTGATGATGACGGTGAAAGTGAAGATGACGAAGCAAGAGGCGCGTCGATTGCTCTCCAAGTGTAACGACGCCGGGATCCTCGAGTTTAGAGACGTTGCTCGTGAGCTCGCTCGGATCGCAGTTAGTCGCGTTAGTGTCGAGCCGATGCCGGCTCGAGAAGTAGATTATACGGGACTTAAGAGTATCCCCGAAGATGACATGGAAGAATGGTAAACCGTACATGTTGCCCGAGATGTAACAATTTAGTTTAGGGTTTCATCTTTTTCGTTTTTTCGTTGTCACTTTTACCATGGATTTTGTCATGGCTATAGTGGCCCTTTGCTTCCCTCTCGGTTGGGAAGCACTGGCGTTGCTAAATATACTTGAACATTACAGATTTACGTTATGTTGATTTATTTTTTTTGTTCTTGACTTTTGTATAAAGATTTGAAGTTTAGATGATCACCTTTGGTCTTCTACGCATCCTCGCTTTGTATGGTAATTTGCGTATTAGTGTTTCTCATCACTTTCGTGTAATTTTGGGATGATTTTCGGTTTTCAAGATTTTGAACTATATTTTCACCATTTGTATCTGCGAGTAGACTCTACGTTTGGTGGTCAAGATAAATTTATCATATCCTATGTTTGGTATTTACTCAAGATATAATAAAATCATATATAAGGAAGATATAAACTAGATAAAATTATTTCATGAAAAATATGAGATAAAGGTAAATAGGATTTATAAGTCTACAATAGGAAAGTTATTTTTCTCAAATAACAAACTTCTTAAATTAACAAATCTAAAATTATATTTTAACATGTATAATATTTGAATTCTAATATTAGAAATTCAAAATAACAAAAAATAAAATTTTGGTTTTTAATTTAATCTTATTTTTAATTATATATTCAAATTTAACTCTATCTTATAATATAAATTCAATATATAAATATATTTATTGCATATTTTAGGTGTTTTAGTATTTTAGACATATTAGTGCAATTTTCTATTTAATAAAAATTTATTAAAAAATGATGGAAAGGAAGAAACAAATAAATAAAATTAATTAAAAAGATAGTACAATAAAATAAAAAATAAAAAAAAAAAAAGTAGAAAAGAGTATAGGGAGAGATTTTTAACATCTTCGTTTATAAGAATTATAATTCATTTATTGATATACCGTTTATATCAAAAATATATATGATACAACATGAATATATCCGACTTTATTACTGCAATTATCAAATGGTGAATAAAATATAACAAAAATATCTTAAATTTCATATTCCATCATATCCAATTTTATTATGATTAGAAATTCGGACGATCAAACGTAATCTTAATTGATACCAACAATCTCAAATACATATACATATATGTGTATGCTTGTAAGTAAAGTTACTTTGGGAACCATGTAGATTTCCTTTTTCGTAATCTAGGTCACTTGATTTTTACGTAAAAATTATTATTTTTCTTTTGCTTTGCCTTATTGAGTTCTTAAAAAGTTTGTCCTAGGCACTCATTATAATTATATCATCGGATGAATGGTTTTTGAAATTCAATCATGCTATTGCTTTCTGCTTATTTTTTGTGAAAGTCATCTAATCTTTATATTTCAAGATATGAAATTAATTTGGAAAAGATGAAATAATCCATTTATTGGTAAGTTAGTGTAAACAAAATTCCATTAACTATGCGTATATTTGTGGATGGTCCACTCGATCATTATTTACAGCCTGATCGAGCTATCCACTTATGCATATTAATAGACTTGGATTGAAGTTAGAGAGAAAACAAACCTCATCAAGTCGGAACTCTCCTAATTGCCACCTCATGGAGCGTGAAGACGATATATAAGTTTAGGCTTTCCCATCAAAATTTAAAATATTGTATACATTTAAAAATTTATGAAAAAAAGTCATGTTAATTTGTGTCTTAATACACATATATATATTGTGAAAGGGGTTAAGGTGTTTTGGGTTAAAACAAGTCAAAATGCGCGAACCGTAGCATTTTCATTAAGCAAAAAGTAAAATATAGAAGTCAATCCAAATAGGCTTGGAATTTTTTCTTAGATGACACGACATCTTGGAATTATGTAATGAAAAATTCAATGTTTAATAGTGGCACCGCACTGCGGCTGATTCAATATATACCGGTCTGACTTTCGATAAGATTTAATGGTAGTCTTTGTTTGATCCAATCTGACCATCTAATTTTATTTCCAATAAGACTATAAATATACTAGAAAAGCATATCCTGATGAAAAATATTTGACCTCGGCCCAAACATTGGATTATATACATATGTATAAATATATAATAACAAAGTATTCTTTAGTTGCTCTCTCTTAATGTGTCGCCTAGGTTGTAGATTACTAAATTTGACTTTTATTATCACAAGAAAAGACATTGGCGGTACTTTCTCTATAAAAGTAGCAAAACATATATGCTCCGTTTGTTTTGCGGAAGAGATTTTATAGTATTTGGATTGCTCAACTAAACGAGTCAACTGAAAATAATTTCCTAGTCAATGAAAAATCTATACTTAAATTCAAGAAAATAGTTTCTTTTTTAAGAAATCGGAAATTATTTCCCAAAATATGACTATATATTTTTTTTTGGATCAGAAACCCTATGTTTGTGATGGGCCCTTGACAGTGGCATTGGGCCAAGCTTGGATCTGCTGAGGTCCATCAAGGCCAAACCCAGGTCCAAAGAGATAGTGGAGTTAATGTAACTATCAAGGTAGTGGAGTTAATGTAACAATTTATAACATCTATTTGTAGGCTTTAAATAGCCTCACCATAGCCTTTGTAAAGTCCTCGCCACAAAAACAAACAAGTCTTGTTATCTTTCAATTCATGTAACGTAGTTAATAGCGTAATTTCCATATATTTCGTCATCAATTAAATAATGACCTGTTTCTTAGTTGTAGTATCGAGATACCTTGTCATCAATCAAATTTTGACGTTGTGTCTTGCTATCGTCGATTAAATTCCGACAAAATTTTATATACTTTAATGTCAATTAAAATCCATCAAAATATATCCATCAATTTTCTTATGTACCCATGATATTTCTTATTAAGAGTCACCACAGAAGCTTCCTCTTTTTATGATAAATCGGATCGTTGAGACGAATTCCAGTGAAATAGCAGTGAAGGCCTTGCGAAGCCTTCAGATCTAGGGGCTTGTGGATGGCGAGTAGGCAAGGTCAATGCGCGCCGCGCCAAGCTCTGTCATAGGCAATGAGCTAGACGTCGATACTATTGAGCTAAACCACGGGGGGAAATAAAGACCGGGAGTAGTAATTTACCCGTGGGACTGGCCTCAGTCTTTGACCTGCCTTTGAACATTCCTTGATCTAAGTCCAATTCTCACTATTAGAGGTAAAAGCAATTTCAGGGTCAATCTAAGGTCCATCTAAAACTCACCTTTGGGAACCGGTTCCCCAATTTTTAAAACTTGGAACTTTCTTTACATATCTTGAAACCTACCCTATCATAGGTTTCGGAGCTTACTTGATTTCCACCCGAATTCTTAATTGAATGATTATAGTAAATCTTTACCTCTAATGATCACCATTTATTACTATAATCCATTAACCACAACTCATATTTAAACATGCGAAAAATATGAAATATCAACATAGTAAAAGTCTTAATTAAGGATATCACTAGAAATGAAAGTTCAAAATAGCGTTGGACGCCATGAAATACCATAGAATTGCATGAAAACATGGAACAAGAAAAATACAAAAACTTATTCCAATTTCTAGATTCCGAAACTCGCCCAATGGAACTGATTCCCTAATTTTTTGAATCTGAAATATATATTGCATACTCTAAAATCGTAAATGGATCGGTTCTCACTGAGCCAATTCCCCAATTCTTAATTTTACTCTAGAACCATGCTCACTCTTATCTATTAGGTCAATGGAGCACAATCTCAGGGTTTCTTGTTTATCATTCATCGTGTAGTCACGAATGACCAAGAGATGTTCAAACCTTGAAAGACAGAACAACGTCAAAGCTAGAGGACAAATACAGGACCAGTTACCTCGTACTTTCATGGAACGTCAGAATCTATTAAATTTCCATTAACTTCACCAATGCAACTAATTCGCCTTTGCCTTCTCCCCCCTTATTCATTTTTATTCTTCAACAACCCAACTTCGTCTTCTTGAGTCGAATCGATATTCTCTTCTGCGTAGCTACCCGACAAATGCAACCGAACAAATTGAGGATTATGTTCTCTAAACTATAGTATAGTTTACACTTGTATAGTTACTATACAGCTAAATTAATTACTTTTTGACTCGTTGACCTCCATGAGTAACCCTTTTCCTTCATTTTTTTATCTTGCTGAAATTACAAAAATCAAAAGTATATGCCCAATTTAAGTTTCTCCCTTCATATATAATCCAACTTACAATGTTAAGAAGATTTGTTTATAAAGCTTAATTTATTAAATGATAGTGGTGAACTCATATTCAACATTTATATAAGTTCGTCATCTCTTATGTTGAATTTACATAACATCGGCACATAAATTCTGTACAGGATGATAAAATATATATGTTCTACGACATTATATTTAGATGAAATATACTGCGTTATGCATACGATGTTTACCCAATGAGAGCGCATGCTTTAAATAGGTTAAAGAAAGACTCATGAGTTGAAAACCCATGCAGCGACATTTCTTGGTTCGACCTCGACCTCCACCTTATGAATTTCCACGACAGAACATGCCCTTGAACGCGCACTTATCGGACATTCAACAGTCTTCTTCGTCTTCACTTTTTCCAAGTAAAACCCTCTTTAAGTATTCTCTCTCTCCACTTGACTAGGTCGTCTCTCATCGTCTCAACACATAAAACACATCTGAACACCTTTCACCAATTTGATTCTCATGGCTTTTCGTCATATTTCATGGCTTCCCTTCTTTTCTTGCTTCGACAAGTCACTGTCGTCCCGATCGGATCATGAACTCGCAGAAGCTCAGGAGCTGCTCATTCGCCGAGATGAGCTGAGCAAGAAGCTCGCAGATAATCAAGAAAAGAGGGTGATGATGAGAGCGAGAGTGAAGATGACGAAGGAAGAAGGGCGTCAATTGGTCTCCAAGTGTAAAGACAGCGGCCTCCTCGAGTTCAGGGATGTTGCTTGCGAACTCGCGCGGATCCCAGTCAGTCGTGTTAGTGTTGAGCCAATGCCTGCTCGAGGAGTATATCATACAGCTCCTGAGAGCATCCCTGAGGAAGATGACATGAAAGAATGGTAAACCGTTAATACTCCCCAAGATGTATCGGCTTAATTATGTTTTTATCTTTCTTTTTTTTCGTGTTTTTTACTTTTACCATGGTTTTCATCATGGTTATAAAATGGTCGTTCGCTTTCCTCTCAGTCGGAAGCACTGCTGTTGCTTGAGTATACCTGAAAAATAGAGATTTTAAGTTATATCAGCTGCTTTTGGGTCTTGATTCTTTAAAAAGATTTAAAGAAATTACAGAACCGATAACGCTCGTGGCCTTCTTTTGCTGTAACTATAGCAATCATCTTTCCATTTCCACCGATAAACAAATATGTCCTGATCTTCAATTAGACTTGTGCGCATACTTGATATCTATATATATATATAGCGGCTCGAGTTTTGGTTTTTCTCATAACTTTGGTGTACTTTTGAGATGATTCTTCGTTTCCAAGATTTTAAACTCTATATCTTCACCTTTTGCATCTGCAAGTCGACTTTTATTTAATCTCAACAACCTCATTTACAGACACGTATACATAAGTAAATTCCCAATACTCGACGTGCGATAACGAACGGGCAGAGAATCTACTCAAAAACCCTCTCCAAATGGGCTCTAATCCGTGCTTTTTGCTTTTCTTCTACTACGTATGGACCGTATTCTTATCTTAAACAAGCTGTCGATCTACGAGGACTGGCCTCTTTCAGTTGATATATCATGCTGGAGCACCGTTGAATCTATAAGTGAGCCCAATTGCCTCATTGCAAGCCAATTTTAAAAGCCGCAATAGCGATGGTCACCGCAATCAAGCGTCACGGAAAAGCATTGGCCCACGAAAAAGAATGTCCTTCTTGATCTTCCTTGATTCAAGTCGTTGTCATGTATATGAATTTAGGTTCGCTTATAATTAAGTATCGATGTTTTCGTGCCGGTATGTTTACATTTATTTCTTTTGCCCCAAAGATCTGTTTAGTGTATTTGACAAGAATATATCTGATTTTTGAAGTATTGATTACACAGAACATCCATAAAGACAAAAAGTCGATGGATCGATTGTTTTAAACAAGTTTTCTCGACTTTTTTTCCTTGAAAAACTTCTAAGGTACAACAATGCACGGTGCTTTGTTGTCATCCAGTCAGTTGACATTTCTCAACAATGTTGACCTTTCTTTTCTTTTTTTTCAGTAAATGTCACTTAATGACTTTTTTTTTTTACCAAAGTTATTTAATTAGACCCAATGATTGACATAGACACCTATCCTCGAAAAGTTACTAGAACGGATAAATGGATTTTTGAGATACTGACCGAGGGATCTAATGCTCTTGGGCGAGATCTTTTCGTGGCCATACTTTGTTCGATGTGGAAAACTAGGAATTCCCTTGTCTATCAAGCGCACAAGATTGTTCCTCAGTCGATCGTGGACGATGTCTTTGCAATGAACAGAAAATTAATTAATCAACGACCAGGATCGAGAAGCGAGTTCGTGTAGACCCGGCTTCAATGGCAAAATCCCTACCAGGTCACGAAGGTCCCTCTTCTAGTCTGAACTCAAGCGAAATGACCTACTAGCTGAACTCCAAAGTGATGGCTTATCAGCGGTTGGTCTTTTATCAATTGAAGCCCATAGCCCATGGCACACTTGAAATCTAATTGAGGAATGTAAGGGCCTTTTGGTCCAGTCGAAAGAAGTATAAATCGTCCATTCTCCATGAGAAGTAAATCGATGTGCAGACTGAATCGCAAAAGCCCATACATTAGAGTACTTCCCGCCTAATTTGCCATATAAGCCTCCCAACCCCTTTGAGATTTGTTATGTTTTGATGTTAATTGTGTTTTTTTTTTATCATCTTTTCTAGTTAACGAAAGTGTTTTGTCGACAAATAAAAAAAGAACAAGGTGAGAGCAGCTTAATACAAAAGGAGGGGTGGCAACCAATTCCAGGAGAATCAGGATCACAAGGAAATTTCTAATTCACCGTGGATTTCAAGTTTTTACATATGAGATGAATAATTAAACGAGAGAGAGAGAGAGTGGTTCATCGATGCCCAAATTACTCTATGTTTTGGCGGATAATTTTGTCAATCCACTCTAAAATAGCTGCACTCGCGTCATCTTGACGTCATTTTAAGGAATGCTTACATCAATTGTTTACTTAAAAGTGAGGGCAGATTTGAAACATCAATCAGAAAGAAAGAAAACATCAAAAGATTCGGAGCATCCGTCCCATATTTAATATATATTAATTTCGGGAAGTTTCTTTATTTTCGAGGCTCAACAACCCGATCCGTCCTTTCCCATGTGAACGGAGACTTTCGTGGCCTTTTTTTTTTTTTTGTCGAATTTCGCCTGTCAACTCACGCTAATAAGCCAAAATCTAGCGGGGATTATGCACCTTATTATAAGACAAGCCTCGAAGAAAGTCGAATAATATAGTAATTTATCATCATATACAACGTTTAATTATATTGTTCCATTTGCTACTTTCGAGAAGCCCACGATGCGTACGTCCGCGTGGCCAAAAAATTAAATAGATATAAATTCCGCCGAGTGAATAGAAGAAGTAAATGATGGACCAAAAAAAAAAGGAGAGAAGTAAATGATATGATAATACTACTTATGAAATGATAAATCTTGAAAATTTGAGAGCCATTGATTTTTCTTTTCTTTTTTTATGAGAAGGGTGATGAAAAGTTGATGGGATATGAAATTTTTATACCGTGATCAATCTGTTAATTAAAAATTGGGAAGTAATTACAATTTACACTCTCTTCATGAAAAAACTCATGCCGTTTGACGATGCTCATAATACTAACACAACATTTCTCTGTATGATGTGAGGCATCTAATTGGCATGTATCTTTTTTTTCTTTTGGTCGTTAATGGACATGTCAATTGTTGTACATGTGTGTAGATACATACAATCGACATCTATCTGCACATATCATTTTGTGGGAAATTGATTCGGTTGGATCAGATGTAAAAGAACTTTTAAATCTGAAATTTTAAAGAACTTCCTTTTGAAGTCAGAAATCGTATTTTTTTAATTGTTTTGATGTATGGTCATCTTACCAGCGTGGTGTGGATTACAACATAGATGGATTACAAGGGCAAAAATACTCCTATAATTACTCCTATAATCAGAGTTGAAAATAAGGCTTGAGAGAACATGTGAATTAGCAATGCTTATTAATCCAAATTTGTGCACCCAACATCGGAACCCAAAATTTTCCAATACAAGGAGGGAGGGAGGATGAACAAGTGAAAGAGCCAAGAACCTCAGGGGCCGTCCAGCAAAAATCCCAGAAAAAAAGAAAAATTTACATGGTTTTTTGGACGAGTCCCTCCCCCTTCCTTCGAAAAGCCCTTCATCGATCAAAATACAAGATCTTTCCAAATTAGAAAAGAAAGAAAGAAAGAAAAATGAAAATAAACTCATCATGACCTCTCCATCTCAGGCAACTCAGGCACCTCCAGGATGCTATCGAGCGAAGGCTTCCACGATCCGCCGTCGACAGCGTCGCCGACGCCGCCGTTTCTCCTCCTCCCTCTCTCTATTTCGCCCAAAACTCGCTCTAAGTTGCTCTTCGGCCCTCCTTTACTGCCGCCGTCGCGACCCAACTGGAACAGCAGAAGCTCCAGCTCTTCCTTGGTCAGCACTATCTTGACCCTGACTCTCCCGCCTCCACCGCTGCCGTCGGCCTTGCCTGCGACGCCGCCGCCGCTCCGGTCCATGCTGATCTTGGCCACCGAGCCGCCGCTAGTCGCCGTCTTCCCGCTCTTGGTCCCCCGGAACTCCTCCGGCTCTTTCCAGATCTCTTCGCCTCGCCTCTGCCTGCATGTCTCCGCACAGTTTCCCATTCTCCTCACAACCTCAAGAAAACTCAGGAGAAGAAGAACGACGACGACGACGACGGCACGCAGCCTTGATTTCTCCCCGGGGACAAAAAGGGTTTGCGAAGAGGCGAGAAATCGGTGTCTACGAAGAGCGGAGGTGGCGGTGGTTGTGGTGGTTTGCGACTGAAGGAGGGAGGGAGGTTGCGCAGTAGTGATGCATGTGAGCTAATAAGGGTTAGTTCTTATAGGCGTTGATGGAGGTGCTATTTTTTATTTTAAAAAAATGAGAGCAGCATTTAATTAATTAGTTCGAGGAGAAGAAAATCAAACTAAAATAAATTTTAATAATAATAATAAAAAGGTGGGTTCACGAGAATTGATTTCGCTAGCTACGTGACCCCCGGCAAATGTTGAATCTGACGTTGCGTCTACGTATGCCATTTTCGGAACGAGCCCCACGTAGATTAAATTCGTGTTGGTACTTTGTCTCCTTGTTTCCACTAGTTTTAAGCGTCCTAATTTAAGTATTCTTATTTCTGGGTGATCTAGATATAATCGAAGTCCCAAGGTCTGAATTGATACGTGTCCCGTGACAAAATTGGAATTATCTGGTTTATTTTTGAGATTTAGAATCGTATCGTTTCAGCTTATTAGATGATTTCGCATTTTTATGATGGGGACTCTCGTAAGCTTTCATGTCTCATCTTGATATCTTGGATTGATTAGGACTTGAACCACTGGGCAATCCTATT
This sequence comes from Angophora floribunda, assembly GCA_014182895.1. Lineage (NCBI taxonomy): Eukaryota > Viridiplantae > Streptophyta > Magnoliopsida > Myrtales > Myrtaceae > Angophora > Angophora floribunda. The sequence continues at coordinate 21,084,312 of CM024708.1, read as the reverse complement.
TATCTCTACGGCATGGAAATTTTTTTTGATAGAATGATCCACTCTATTCTAAAATCGAGTATGTCATGTGGTAAGACATCAGAGTGAAGGATTTGTTACCATATTCCACCTCATCGATACAGTCGAGCATGTGCCTCGGAGCATGAAGTCTTCTGAACAATATTTACTCATGTGTACAATCAACGCGTTGAAATATTGACTACCTTTAGTAGGCATAGTTTTGTAAATCAAACTTAATATAATTTCTCAAACGAAGAGCCAATGTGAGCTCTTTTTAGCTCTTGGCGTGCTTTAATCATTCAAGAAAGGTAAGAAAGAGTCAAAAGCTTTAAAGTGTTTGCAGTAGCTAGCTTGGGGAAGTAGTAACTAAAGTTGATGTCTAATTAGTTTATCGTGCCAAATTATAAAAACCTAGTCAATATATCTTTGGACTGTTGACCAATTGGGGAAATTTCTAGGAAACGTAACGTGAAACTAAGTTTTGAAATCCTTTCAGGGAGGTGCTTCGAGCGGAGTAGGTAGCTCCTGCAATAAATAAGCGACATGCACGAAAGATTTCGGTGCAATCCCACGTAAGTTAGGTCTTGATATTAATGAGAAGATTTTAATAATATAGCTAGCCACCGACAATTATCATTTATCTTAATTTAATCACTCAATTGCATGTATTCTCGTGAATGGTACGTTTTGCACCTCTACATTGGATGAGTTCTTTCAATTTGATCTATGAACCGATCGACCGATAGCTTTTCAATTCAGTCCTTGCAGGTGGTTTTAGCTTTTCAATTCAATCCTTGTGGTGGTTTTACTTATTTGTTTATTTTACCCCTCGTTGTTAAGATTTGAGAGGTGGAAACAAATGTATTCGAAAGTAATAAGGTATCAAACGAAATACAATATAATTATCCAAAACTTATAAATTTATTGCATGGAGGTCAATTAGGTCTTAAATATTTCAAGTGTGCCACTTAAGTCCTAAACATTTTGGCGATTTATCATTTTAGTCCTAAATATTTCAATTGTGCCGATTTAATTATAAATATATTATTTAGATATTTGACGGAAAGACTATATTAGCAAATTGTTAAAATGTTTAAGACTAAATTAACACAATTGAAAAATTTATAACTCAGTTAACCTTTGTACGATAAGTTTAGGACTTTGTGGATAATTTTCTCAATGAAATACTTATAATATCTTGATTAATGGGACTGATTAAATATTATAGAGCTTGGCTAATAATTTGGAGGACCCTTCAGCTTTGGTCAACGCTTTTCGTGTTCGTACGTACTTATGCCCTACTACGTTCTCTGCACCAAACTGATCACATACAGAGCAGTTGCTTGAGAGCTGAAAGAGAGTCTATCTCAAACTGCTACAATCCTTTTTTTTGTTTTTGGCCATACCAGTTCTATACGCTGATTTTCTTTCTTAAAATTGTCAAAACAGTCTAAGCAGAAACATATAATACGCGACCACTTTTCATGAACTCGAATCTCGACACTCGCTTTCATCTTTACTAAGTCGTGCGCCCATTTCTCGACTATCTCGCCAATGGACTGCACCGGCACTGCTTTGCAAGTAAATGCCCGTTTTCACGGGAGGAGGAGTATAAAATAAACACATTAGTGGTCATTCTTCCACCACTTGAACTTTTGCCGTGACACTTGAGAAATTTGAAAGAGAGAAATTCCACTTTTATCGGTTGCATTTCCATCATGATCTTATCATATAGTGGCTACTATTATCAAATGCCTTACCTGGCCTTTTCTGCACCCAGTTGCATCGTTTTTGTCTTCATGGGAAGGAATCAATGCACACATTGCGTAGACCATCTGCATGTGACTTCTCACCTACTTTTGTCCCGTTCGACTAGAAGCAACCCTCGACAAAAAGGATATTACAGAAATAATTAAAACCACTCTCCAATTCGTGGACAAGAGTCAGGCAGGATAAACGGCTGGTTTCATGAGGCGCTCCTAATTTTTGGGGTGAAAGATACAGCAGTTGAGCTGAAAAGTTAGGGAAGACGGAAAGATGTCCAAAGTCACATGTACAATGTTAATGTAACTAAGCCCAAAGATTTTCTTTTTCTTACACCACAAGAAAGCCGATCTTTTCAGACATTGTTTGTTCATTCGGTAAAGGATCTTGTACTAACGTGAAATAGAGAAGAAACTGAGAATTTCAGAAACTTGTAAAAAGTATTAGCTTTTGATAGAGACCTTATATGTAAAAGGCTTTAGTTATCTTAATCGTACATGATTTAATTTCCAGCTCAATTGATAAACCCGATCACTCTAGGAAAAGAAAACATGTCTCCAACACTCTCCCTTAAACCAGCAGCTTATATATATCGAAAACACCAAGTTTGCTTAATAGATTCACTTCTTGTCTTTGATATAGAGGTTTGGTGAAGATATCCACAGGCTGTATAGCAGTTCCTATTCCTCTTGTCTTGATTATTCCTCCATGCATTTTGTTTCAAGTGAAACAGCAAGCAACCTCTATATATCTCATTTTTTATTTTATGAAATATTGAATTTGCTGCAAATCTGAGAGTGATGATGGACACAGTAAATGAAAATATATACAAAAGATACTTTTCTAACTGTACATAATTTAATTTCCAACTAAATTGATTTACTCACTATCTCCAGCATATCTCCAATGCGTACACATGATCATAGGTCTCTAGTATTCTTTCACCCACACGCATCATGTTTATATTCATTGGAGTTCCACGGTTTTACCGGCTTTCAAGCAAAGGGATGCGGCGTACCCCATTTGGCTATACCTTATACTTGCTTAATCATTAGTTTTGTGCCAAGCAAAAAAAAGGAAAAATGTGAGAACACAAACTATTGACGTGCGTATACGTAAGCATCCCATGGGATGCTCCTTTTCTGCAGCTCCAATTTGATCGAGTCAATTCCACCCGCTCTAACATTATATATTTGACTTAGGAGACCTCAGACGATCGTAAACTATATTATATAAATAAATAATTTACGTTGTGAACGCAACAATGTGAAAGGTATTTTTTGATAATCTAATCCACGATTCTTTGAGGTGAAAGGTACAGAAGTTCTTCTAAAAAGGAAAAGGAACGGGTGACCATGCAAATGCACGTAGCTTTCGCCCTCTTCGCAAGTCTCATGATAATGTTCCCCCTCTTTCCTATTCCTTCTTTGAATTTGAGTTTGACCGGGGCAACGCAGGCAAAAAGGAACACTTTCTTCGAGGACTAAGATTAAATCATATTCTATTCTTTCGTTTTTTTCGGATGTTTTTTCTTACTTGTACCAATGACATTCGTTTTTTTTTTTGGCGATAATTTAACGACTAACTTGATAAGATTATTAACTCTTTTCCGAGTTAGCAAATTGCAAAGTTATGTACTAAATTACCAACTTCTACTTCCAACATCTTCCAACGGCTTAGAGAGAGAGAGAGAGAGGAGGGAGAGACGAGTGCATTAGTAGTCATTGATAAGGGTGGCGGAGGCGAATGGAGTCACTTCGATGAGGGTTCACGGCAGCAGCATCTTGTTGGTCCATCGATGAGAATTTGGTGTTTGCCAGAGTTGGTCGATCAAGAAAATTAGAAAGAACAAAAAAAGACAACAAAAGGAAAGACGCATCTCAAATGTTCAAACATCCAATTATCTTATGTGTTCTCATTTGAAAGTAATAATCGATAGATTGAAGATGTAAATTTACCCATATTTCAATGGATAGCTATCCTATTGATATTGCAGCGCCAAACCTCATTGGAAATGAAGATTGCTAGCTTACTATAGCATCACACAAGGATAAAAATTAATCGTACATACCATATAACTTTTTTCTTCGCATTTCACATCACTTATACCAGTCACATCACTACTGAAAGCTTTCAGTCCGATAGACCAAATCAATATTAGGAGACAAAGTCTATATAGACAGGACATTATAATTAGAAAGCAATGTCCTAATATTTTCAATGAGAAAAAGATGAGCAGTAAAAGAATTCACATAATCAACATGAGACCATGCAATCTAACGTTTGGAAGTTGGCCCCCGATCAATCAACCCTCATAGCTGCGAGTGCCATCACAATCATTTTGGCCAGGCGATTATCTTATTCGCTGGAGATTGGACTGGTACAGACCAATTGGCGACTCGATTTTCTACGCAGTGTCAAAAGCAGCATTAGATAATTCACCTCCATTTAGGTCCCCTTTATAACGCTCTCCTTTGAAAAAAGTGGTGGTTGATCCCCGCAAATTCGGTCAACCTTTTCCAGCCCCCGTTGTCCTCTTTCCCTCCAGAGGACTTCCCCTCTATTTTTTCTCTTACGAAAGAAGAAAAGCCACCCGCATACGAAAATGACTTATGCGAATTTTCTGGTGAGTCGTAATCATTGTGCGGATAGGCTCTGCTAAAACCTGACATTGTCCACAATTAGTAGCGCGAATGATCGAACGCGGTCGTACGCTTCATCAACTTGCCGACATTTGTATGCCCTTTGATTTGATCTTTCTTATGTCCAGATCGATGAATCGAGCCAGACCGTAATGCCCAAATGTTTTTGTTCGATTTAACGATCTATATAAACTATGGAGCTCGACCTAATTGAGTGCTGTCTTGGCGAGCTATATAATAATGTTTGGGGAGTCCAAGTTTAATTGCTGTTGCATCTGACAGAAAACATCATCAATGGCTGGCATTAGTATAAGCATCGACACATAATTTTTAAATATATGATGTAATCATGACAATTGATGACGGCTGATGTCTTCGTTCGAGTTTCTTAAATCAAGACACAACTTCCTCGACGTTGTCCGTGGCTAAGACTCTGTAATACGCATCAACAATCTCACATGGTTTTAAAGTATTCAATTCGACAGAAGCTTTTGAAATCAGGGCATCTCCTTGTGAATTCCAATAACGATGGAGACGTTCTTATGCTGAATTTTTTAATGCTTTTTGAAGAAGATAAATCAGTTTAACTTAAATTATCCTTTAGATTGAGAGGATTGGAAATTTAATTTCCACATTACATAAAATCCGAAAACAAAAAGAAAATCGCATCACTGTCACGTAGCGGTGGAACAATGAAGATTGATTACCCGACAGTCTCCCAAGTTTAGGTAGAAGAATGACTTGCATCCCTCCCTACTTTTTTTCTTTTCTTTTCTGTTGCGTGGAAAACCATTGTTTTCGACTGTTGGATCACATGCAGACAAGCTCATGCAGGACCAACGACCACCTAAAACCTGTCCCACCCAATAAAGTTTACAGATTTTCTTTAATTTTAAATTGAGTGGTGGAAAATCAATGCTCCGGACCACAGTAAAATTAATTAATGGATTAGCAATTCTTTCTATTTTACTAATAATTTCTCATTGACGAAATAAGGAGACTAGGAACAAAAAAATTATTAACTCAAAAGGAATATTGCTACGGTCACGGCATCCTAGCAAAAGGACAAAAGGGCATAAGCCTCCCTTGAAAGACTACCAGGACTACGCTTAGCCCCACCTCAACTTCACGATGCTCCTAAATTCAAAACAGCTCATCTAAAATTCCTCCCTTTCAGGGACATGCCCATAGTTGGAGATTATGTTATATACTAACCGACCCACAATCATAATTATGAAATTGCATCTTCTAATCTTCAATACATCTTCACAAACCCAAAGCATTTTGCATCGTTGATGAAGAACCAAAACATGACGCGGTTTAACTATGCATCAATGTGCTCTCTTATTTTAATCCTGCAAAAACCGACATCCTGCATTTCTTATGTACTTGTATCTGCTTTTCTGAGATCCTGCTGAGCAGGTGAGCAAGTGATAGCAACACGGGCAGGTAAGCAAATTTCATAAAGTGCTGTTCAAGATTAACCCGAGTAGGACTTGGATGTTAAAAGCCAGTTATGCAATAATGTGCCCAGAGTGTTAATACCGTCGAGCTCGTTTTATCCTTGCCTGACATTCTCTTGCTTCTATGTAGCAACATCACGAGTACGTCATGCATGATTTTCTGATGAAACAACAAAGTTGGAAAGTGAGTCGCAACTCATGTAATTGACATCAAACAAACCACTTGGTTCACTTTCATTCATACACTTCCAATCAGAGATGGCTTTCCCAGAACGTTAATATCACTGGACATTACTTAGGTAACTTATCGCCATTCCAAGATTGCTTCTGACTTTAAGGAGGAAGGCACCTTATTACCCAATTCAAGTTGCAGCTTACTTCACTGACCTAGGACTTAAAAACAGAGACCCAACCAATATATGATCCATTGTGCCAGTAGTATAAGGGCAAACGACCTTGAAGTTCAAGGACCTAACACTGGGTCCAACAGAGAAACGTCTCTTCAGATCGGAGTTGGATCAAATGATTAAAACTACAAAAGTCATGCAAGTTTCATGGATCTATTCAACACAAACAATTTCGCATCCCAGTGAAGCATGCCCACATCTGGTCGTGCAAGTCAATCCAGGCACCAGACCCAGAGGCAAGGTGATATCAAATGCACCATCAACTGCTCCGAATAGTTGACACGGTTGAGAAATTAAAGTTAAAATGGTCGAGTTAACCTTAAGTCAAGCAAAGTGATTTTCTACAGGACCAAAAGTCAGCATTTCACACATGAAACATTCTTACTTGATGAAGACTATATGTTCTTGCTGCATAATATTTTAAACTGATCAAAATTTAAAACAGACCATGAAGGGTTATTTAACAGTCATGGCACTACCTGCTCTGCAACAGCCAGAGAAGACCCAAAAAGAGCTCACTCCACACGCCTGCGTTTCTTGGCAAGATTCTCAAAAACCTGGTGGATATCAGCAGAGGTGATTGGCTTTGATGGATCATAGGACTCCTACAGAGGAAAAGTATGTTCATTTGAGGCCACTGCTATTGTAACATATGCCAGGAGGACAAACATCATGAGGAAAAGGTAACGAAGCAAGAAAGTCCAACACAAATTGCCTGCTGATTATCCCCCAATGTCAAGTAAATTGAGTTTCCAAGGTAGATCAAACAGAGCTTATCACTCAGTTTTAATGACATACCAGGAAATTATGCATCTCATCCTTCATGTCTGCAATGCCAGTCAAGATCTCCATCTTCTGCACATGACCTAACCTGTTTAATAAGCTCTGTTCTACACCTTCCAGCTGCTGCATCTTTTCTTCCCTCTTCTGCTTAGCCATTTTCTCATACTCCATGATTGAGTCCTCCCTGTCAAGCAAAAAACTGATATTCTTCTGATTATACATATCCATGCACCTTTGACACTTACAGAGGACATCCCTCCAACTTTTGGAGAGAAATAGCGGTTTGCAGTCTCCAACAGAGGATTGAAGATCCACATCAGAGTCAAAGAGACAACTGCCATGTTGACCATCCTCCTTCATAGAATTATTTGAGCACATGACATTTACAGAACTTTCACCATTACTCGGATTATTTTCATTAGAGATGCTTTGAGAATTTGTCACGAAATCAGTTTTACAAGAACTGTCATTCTCAACTTTCTCTGATCCAGAAGCTGCAGGTGTTTGTGTCAAAACATCTTTATCCTTGCTAGCATTTGGTATAGCATCACCATGCCTCCTTGCGGCCATTATAGCTTGGGGATATCTTTTCAGAAAAGAACAATTAGCTGAGCATGATTGGCATATGAAATCCTCATATAAAGGCTCTCCCTCTTCATCACGAGGAATCTGCAAGTTTGATGTTGGGAATGTAGTTAAGCATTGCAAATCATTCAATCTACAACTATAAAATATTGAAGTACAGGCATGAGTGTCATGTTCAACGCTGGAGAGTGAAGACATCGTCCAACATATAATTCTTTCTTCCTCCAAACAAGAGATTTCATAGAAAGCTTTATTCTAAAGGCAGTGTTAATAAGAGAAGATTGGCTATTGCTTTCACTTGATGGATGCTACATTGAGGTTATTAAGATGACAGCAACCAGAGAGGAGTAGAACTAGAGAATATGACGATGGATTTCCCTAATTAGGTAAAGCAATGTGCAAATGAGATGAAAGTATAGAAGATGCTAAACAACAGAAAACCAAGTCCTACATCACATCAGCCGAAATGGTAGTTTTTTGTGGTGGGCATAATCGGTGGACAAAATACTACATGGAGTGAAGAAAACTTTTCAAAGCTGCAAACTTACCCTCATATAGCAAAGATATAATATGTTCAGTGTACAATTCATAATTCTAATGCTGCACTTAAAAATAATGCAGGATGTCTCCAATAAAGCAGTCAAAAACAGCAATGATAATACTCCACCAAGGGACTTTTGACAGGCTATGGATTGGCTCACCATGAATGGCTCGAGTATTCATTAGAAATTGATGAGGAAAATGAAAGTTCCCGGGATAAATTGTAATGTAGGTACTTGACAGAACAGCCAAGGTGTAGCATCATAACACAATAATACACATTAGTCCTGGTTGCCTGATATTTGTGAAGAAACACGTGATGTTGACATCATACTCAAAGATTATTCTTTTTAATAGATATATCATACTGAAAGCTGATAAAGAGCATTAAATTCCCTCAGCAACAACCCCATTAGTTACCTCATGAGATGATTCTAGACCAATATGCTCCTCATGAAACCAGTCCTCACATACACAGCACTGTATCATCTCTACTTGATCTTCAACATCTGGATCAGGATAGGGTCGACCACACGTGCAGTATGAACCCTTAAAGTTGTGGTTATACGAATTCTTGACATTTTCCACATCCTTGTTTGCAAAAAGCTTGCAGAAGAACTCTCCAAACTTTGAATTTCCACAGTCACACCGAAAATTTCTTTTGGTCCAGAGCTCCAGAATCTTGTGCAAATGGAAACAGGAGCGTCATTTCCCATAAAAGAAATTTAAAAAGTTTGATCTCCATTAAAAAGAAGCGATTATAAGAGCAAGAAACAAAAAAAAAAAAAAAAAAACTACACAAATTGTTTGTCTCTGCCGGGAAATAAACTCAGCCAGCACAAGAAACACAGTTGTTACAGTTTCCACTTTTAATGAGCAGGTATTAATGCTAGCCATCTGAGAAATGGAATTTCAACTGCCCTAATGAATATCTAACACCAATAGAAAGCCAAACTCATGGAAAACCCACCATATTGCCACCCAAAGAAATGGACCCAACATAGCTATTGTCACAACTTGAAGTTAGCTTTTCACTGCAAAGAAATGGACCCATTTATAGTTTATTCATGGCCTATTTCCTATTCGCTCACGCTATTAAAAATAATGATTTATCTCATATTCATTAAAGCACAAATTACAAGTTTTAATCCCAATGCTCCTTCTCATATTTGTTATGCTTGTTGCTCATGCTATTCAATATGTTTTATTATCTTACACCGTTCATTTTATGTGGTTATGTCAACATATCAGGTTGCAAACGTAAGAAATGGCTTTCATGCCAAGGGGAGTATTAAGCAATATGATGTATACATTATCATGTATCCAAGGACAACCTAGGCCTTTGGTAAATAAGTCGTCTACAAAAGAGCAAGTCAAAAAAATTGAGTAATATCAACATGGCAAGTCAAGCAAATCAGAAACTCCAACATTATCATAGCCCAGAAGGAATTAGAGAGATACATAATTTTCTAATGACTAAAAGGAGGCTACCTCAATAGGGACAATTTTGGGAAAGGTGAGCATAACCAACATACTAATAAGCAGCCTAGCAGTATAGGCCAAATCAAATGCCAAATGGAGTATTTAGGAAGTGAGTGGATGCTGTTAAAGTTCATCTCTAGCAGGTTACACATGATCTCCATGGTAAAAGCTGGGAACCTCATGTCACATAAGCAAGGTATTGATTACAGAAAGGCATATGGGAGCTTCTCTTACCAATGTCGATAGAGAATAACCACGTGACTTCAAAACAACATAGAATCACAAGTAAAATTACTGTTCGAGAATATAATCTTTGTTCTTTACTCTAGAAAAGGCAAGACAAACTGAAGAAAGATCCATGACTACTAATGAAGTGATTTTACTATGATAAATTTCTAAAGCTTCCAGGACAATATAAAAAGAACTACCTCATGCCCATCGTGACAAGACAAGCTGCAAGCTGTGCAAACTCCAGCATTTCCATCCGGTGTGCATGTCAAACATGAGAAAATGGCCTGCCTCTTCAAATAACCTTGGGAATATGTACAATCTTTACCCTCATCACCACCCAATACCAAATCCGCTTCCTTGCAAGAAAAGCATGAACTCATGGAAAATCAGTGATGAGAATGGATATTGCTAATTTTAAGGAAAACCCTGCAGACCACAAAACTCTGATCCATAATACAAAAATCAAAGGGTAAACAGGGTAATACCAACAATCTCACAACTAAAATATCAATACCTCCAGGTAGATGATTAATTATGTGAATAAATTTATCTGAAGCCACAAAGCAGCACATATCGCTTGGATAGCCAAACAGCCCTCTAAACTGATCATCTAACAAGGCAATTATGCATGATTCGGATTCTCAGGACCATGTTGAATGCCTACATTCCGTCAAACTGACGTGTGATACTAGATAAGTGCTGACTACAGTAAGTGGCTATGATATGTTTTCCACAATCCTCTCTGGAAACCTCAACTCTGAGAGCTTAATAGAGGATTGATTGCATAACTATATTTATCTGGAGCCATAAAGCAGCACATATTGCTCAGACAGCCAAACTACCCTCTAACTAGGGCATTCTAAGGACCATCTTATATGGCCACATTCCATTAAAATGATGTGTGATTCTAGATAAGTACCAACTACAGAAAGTAGATAGCACCTATTTCCACCATCCAGACTCAAGTCTGAGAGCTTTATAGCTGCCAATTTGCCTTTTGAGGTGACTTCAACATTGACCACAATATGCATCTTGGTTGCACAGAGCTCGACATTTTGCACCATTTGCAACATGGCTTTCTAGTTAGGATATAAGGGCCATGATACTCTTGGCATCAACCTATTTAACTCATTTAAAGGGTAATCTATGATCATAAACCTTACTGTCAAATAGCTAAATTCCAAGGCGAAAGGTTGACAGGATAGATTTTGTCCATGATAATTATTAAGTACCCTAAAAGTGTTCTGCCTCCTAGTATCAGATATCTACTCTAAGTTTAGTTAACCAGACTGATTCATGGTAGAACTACAATGGCAAAGTTAACAACTGAACAGATGATGCAGTCTGCAATAATTTAGATTTAGCACTCTGAGAACATCCGAACCCTAAATGAAATTGTGGATCAACCAAACCATTTCCTTGTCTATTGCACAATTACATAATTGACCGAGCATTTTTTTCTTCTTCTTGGGTTCAGGTAGCAATTCAAGTATTCCAAAGTATGCACAAACAGGATAGTTCAGTGGCAAGTGCACCATCTCTTGTTTTAAAACCATAATATTCAATAGTCTAGGATCAATCTTGCAAAATGGCAACTCCCCGAAAACCCCTAAATCTCTAATACTTTAAAGCAAGATACATATTTTTCCCTGACTCATTCAATTATTTGGGGCTTCAGCCACTCACCCATCACCTACAAAGTAACAGCATCATCTGCCGTATGTTAGCCACAGAGCAGCATACCCAAGAAGCCAGATTCACTCTCCTGATTCACTGGCTTGCATAGTAGAAAATGCTATAACCTCTATCACTCCTCAGTTTCCTCTATCTTCATCTCAACAACGTAGCAGAAGTATCAGTAACCAGCCAAAGACTGGAACTTGCCTATGCAGTCTCTCAATTCATGCATCGCGGTGGCGCTTTCAAGTAGGAGAAAGAAAATTGCCGAAACCACGCACCCAAAATCAGATGACCCCACGAACAGAACAACTGCAAGCGATTTCGCACGAGAGACTCACCAATTCCTGTTCCTCGACGTCCTTGAGGTACTCCTGGATCGTGATGGTTTGCTCGGCTTCTTCCTCGAACGCACCGGCCATTTCCACTACACCAAGCACAAAAATGACCCGACATCAGCGAAAATTACCCAAAATTCGATTTTCAACGACCCCCAAGTCGAAGCAACGAGCACGAAACCACCTAAAACGAATCGAAAAAGGAACATTCCCCGGATCCTAAAAGACCCAACAAAAAAAGGGGGCGAAAAAGAACAGAAACCTAGAATACGGAACAAGAAGGTAGCGTGAGTCACCTAGTTGCCGTTCCTTGAGAGAATTCGCGAGGTCCGAAACGATGAGCGACACGTAAACCGGGAGGGATCAAGAGGGAGAAAAGGAAGGTGAAGAGGGAGGAGCGCGGGTTCTAGGGCTTTTATTTTGGGGGCGAGAGGTGAGGAGAGTACGGACATTTTCCCGCCATATCGAGATTGAGAGATGAGCTTTTCTTTCTGTGCGTGTATGTTTCGGTTTTCTTTTTTCCCCCTTCTCCCTTCGCTTTTGCAAAAAATCAAAATTTGCTTTGCACGATCGTTTCCCTCCAAACGCGAATGTGGTCTGTCTGTCGATGTTTCGGTCGGAGAGGATTTAGGCCAACCTCGGACGATTGTATGTTCACGTCGTGAGCAACCTTCTCTTCCTTCCTACACGACAATCCGACCACGCTCTATTGACTAAGTAAAATGGCCTTCCCTCTTTCCAAAATTCCTCTACTTCTACAAGTTCTCATCCTCCTTCACCGCCTTCTCAGTCCTCTTCCACCCGCTTTCCGAGGAAGACCTCGGGGCCAGTCTATTGATTCTATTTCATCAAAAAGTGTTGATGAAGTAACATTCAAAGTATAGATTGATTTGTAAGATGAAAAAAAAAACGCAATTGACAAGAAAATTAAAAGGGTTAATACTTTAAAAACCCAAAACAGGTACATTTGTAATGAATCACCCAAATTAATATTTTGATCGTCAAAAACTCCAAAATGGTATATTTTTAACAAATTTATCGTAAATGGGTACACTTGTGACAAATCTATCATCTATTAATTTTCGTTAAATTTTATTATTAAATTAATGAGTTAAATGACATGTAACAATTGACTAATGTAATGGTTTAGGATTTTACTCTTCGTTTATTATAATTGTACCGGTTTTGTATTTTTTATGATATTAATCCAATTTAATGGATTATATATTTGTCACAAATATACCGATTTTAAATTTTTTGATAGTAAAAAAAAATTAGTCTTTTGTAAATTTATCACAAATATATCATATTGGGATTTTTTATGTTAATTTGTCATAAATGTACTAATTTGAGATTTTTTATAATCAAAAAATTAATTTTTGGTAAATTTGTCATGAATGCACCAATTTAGGGTTTTTCAAGGTATTAACCCAAATTTTAAAAATACCAAGATTAAGGACAATCATGTTCAGCCATGTAAAGGTATCAGAAATGTAAAGATGAACAGGAAGAAAAATCTGGCCAATTGGTGTTATTTGATTAATTGTTGGCGGTCCTTTTTACAAACTATAATTTGAATATTTATACTTCTACCGACATATATGCTGCAATTCAAGTATTCATATATTTTGTCCGCTAAATCGATCTTGTAATCCACCGACTGTATTTGCTGACCAGGGTTTTCAATTGTTAGTCAATTTTCCTTCACGGTATCTTGCTCGGTCTCTTTTAGTTCGAGTGGACAATTTAAGTACTTAGTTATTTTTTTATGTCATCAGATTGATTTCATTCTTCACGATACTTAATTTCTTCAAACTACGACTCGTCACGGGTCTCACCCCCAACGTAGAAGTTTCCTTAAAATGATGGCAAAAAAGTTTGCTTGATTTTTTATCTTCATGATACTCAGAGACTCGGAAAGTCGGAGTCTCGTAGAGCAGCAAACTAGGAATTATTGCCACTGTTGTCATACTCACGGAAAATAATTTTCACATGCGGTACTATTTTGAAAAATATCCCATTTATCAAGAGTCACTCGCTCCAAATCAAAGATTATATGCCACGACATAGATTAATCCGACTTACTTGGTCCACAAAGTGCTACAGTTTCCATGGGCCTTGATTGGCCCACAACAGAGTCCTAGGCTCTAGCCCAACAACACCACTTGTCCTATATTTTTGCACGGCTACGGGCCCAAAAGAGACGTCGAGATCCATACCCGATCGTATGGTGACCACTACTTTCATGCGGACTCCATAAACGAGTGGCTCCGGCTGAATGCCACGTGCCGCGTTTGGCGAAAGTCCGACTCCCGAGTCACATGGAACACTTGCCTGCACGCGGTCCATGACGGCCGGTGGAATGAGATGTGTTGCGACGTCGGACTCGACGAAATCGACCTTCAAACATCAAATCAGTCCAGACGTGCTCCATGTGCCCAACGGGGGCAAGTTCATCTGATGTGGTTCTAAACGCGTGGCGTGTAATCGACATCAACCAAGAACCTGATGTCGGAATTCCCAGAAGCATGGCGTGAAATGGGCATTAAGTTTCCCGTACATAGGAATCGCATCAGTGTCCATGCGTCATAGGATTGGACAAACGTTGCTGCCATTGCCGTTGATTTTGTCGTCGTTTCTGAAAATCTTATTGTGTGCTTATTAAATCATCAGTTGATATCAATTTTCTTCTTTTCGCATTAAGTTTTTGATTCTGTCAACGGCAGGTGTAGATGAGGCCGAAGTTTAGGTTTCGAAAGTTCAAAAAAGCACGCTTTTAACCTAAGAAATATATTCGGTGTGCGTAAACATGAAAAAAGTCAACGGAGTTTCAGTAATCGTGCTAAGGTCTTTAATCTCCATCCCTAATACTTAAACTCTCTAGCCTTCATCTTCCTCTTAATCTCCATCCTCTCCATCTCGATGTTTCTTGGCGCTTCTCATCGCAAGTCGAAGAAGTCGACGAAGCATAGAGTGTTCATCCCCCATTCAAGCGAGAAGAAGCTTGTCTCGACGCTCAACAGCATCATTGGCATCAAGGTACTCCCGATGGAGAAAATGATATTGTGGAAGGAGAAAGAGGGAGGAGAAGAAGAATAGAAGATGACGGTGATGATAGAGATGAGGCTCTCTACAGGAAGATGATCATACAAGGAGGACGGTTCTATTTACCCACCCGAGAATCGGACTGAACCAATTCTAAGATTAGGTGCTTCTGGATGATTGATAAGTTTGGACTAATATTGATGTTGACATCAAGGGCTGCCAAAATGATTGTTGGCCTAATCTTTTTCAACTCTTGGCATTTGATTGGTCTATTGACCAATGTAATTTGCAATGTGTTATTTATGTATATATTATTTTGACCAACATTGCTTCCATTATTAAAAGTGATAGAACTAGGCTCATACCTTGATACCATTGGCTAGAAACGTGTTTAGTTGATTGGATGATCCCGCATCATTCACAACATTGGTGACTATTCGCTTGATCACGTTTGACATGTGGCTTACAATGTAATTAACCATATCACTTTGCTATTTTACGAGCAATCTTCCCATGATTGACATCATACTTGGATTTGGTGCAACTTCACCGAATGGATCTTCATCGAGGTGCCTTGAAAGATCGACATCTCCCGATCGGTTATCCTCTACCACTCTTCCAATGGTCAAGGACTCAAAATGCACAACCGTGTCATTACTTGTTTGTGGTAATGGGTTATTGTTGCCCACAACATTGTTGAATTCTTATCAATTTCTAGTTTTTGTCGTCATAATCTCCTCGGATCAACAAAATGTGTCCCGCCAAGTGTGCAATAAAGATATTTCACCAGAAAGTGTTAGCAAAGCACTTTCGAAGCGTGGATTATTCTGGAAATTAACAAAGGATGTGAAGATTCCTTAATTCTTAGACAAGAAACGGATTGACGAGAAAGTTAAAGGAAACGAAGATTAGAGACAATTACAATTACCCATATAAAAGGGTATTGGAATGTAAAGATAACATAAACATGGTACTTGTTGATTGATTGGTGATCCATTAATCAATTTACAATCTCAACATTTATAATTGCCAACGATGGTTAGCAATATTTATAACGAAAGCAAATAATATCTTGTGTGACTCCTAATAAACAATTTTAACCATGATTATTGATCGATTCCATTATTTTGATGGTTACATCCGAAATTGTTAACTCCATTGCTTGACCATTGTGTTGCCTCCACATCCTCGACAGTTATTGTCGACCAAAGACTTGAACACTTTTTAGTGAAATTAACAATCGATTTGAAAGCCATATATTTAATCTTCGGTTTGTATCACTCAATCAACCACCGATATGATATAAACTATGTAGAAACTCATTTTTATAATTGGAGTGGCCGAGTCAAACAATCTCTCATTTCGTAAGCCGATTTCACAACGCGAACTACTGCTAATAAGTTATACCGCGCCTACCAAGACGAAGATTGAATAATCACTAGTATGAAGGTGTCCCCGCCCCATTCGTCGTCTTCTTCTTAAGTCCTCAGATCCTCCCGCTGTCTCCTCACCAAACTCGCTCGCCGGGACGACATCGACTTCGTCGTGCGTCCCACCATCTCCATCTCCCACAACGATGCCATCTTCGCCTCCGCCCGACCTCGCGATCGCCTCCTTGCTCGCCCTCCTCACCCACCTCCTCCTCTTCCTCCCCCATACCCCAGCCACCGCCGTCGAGGTCTGCGGCGTCGTCACCTGCCCTGGCTCCGCCTTCGCCGACCAGTTCCTGCCCCCGCCGCAGGTCCAATTCCCCTTCCGGCTCCGGCGGCAGAGCCCCCGCTGCGGCTACCCGGGCTTCGACCTCTCCTGCACCGCTGGCGGCGACGCCCTCCTCCGCCTCCCCGGCTCCGGCGAATTCATCGTCAAGTCCATCACCTACTCCCCGACCCAGAGCATCTCCCTCGCCGACCCGGACGGCTGCCTCCCGGGGCGCCTGCTCGGCAACTTCTCCCTCGTGGGGTCCGCCTTCCGGGCCCTGGTCCCGCGGCAGTTCACCTTGCTGAACTGCTCCGATGGCGTCGACTTGTCCTCGTTATCGTCGGGGGGATGCAAGCCATACCGGTCCTGTGCCTCAGCGGGGGGAACTACACGGTGATGTCGTTGCTGACCAGGTTCTACGACGGGGATCCGTACCCCTGCGAGGAGATAGCGACGGTGACGGTGCCGCTGCCGTGGCAGTACTGGGCGGACGTGGAGGAGGTGATAAGCTTGACGTGGGACGTCCCGGACTGCGGGTCGTGCCGGAGACGGGGCGGGGAGTGCGGGTACGAGAGCGCGAACGGGACGGAGGTCGGCTGCAGCAATGTCCCGCGGACCGGTGAGTTTCTGTTCCTCGTTTGACTTGTCTCTCTCTTTTCCGTTTTGTGTTTTTTTCTTTTCCGAACCCGAGGGTTGGGGATGGCTAAAACTTTGACTAAACCTCCATTGCTTTTCTCCGGATCGCCTTAGTAGATGAGACAACTCTCCCCTCCACTAGGAACACGAATATATCACGACACTTGAGATACTCTGTTAATGACACGAAATGACACCACATAAATTGTCAGAATATATTGTGCAATTAATTTACAAAATTGATTCGCAAAAGCCAGACCTCGTCGGCCGTTTGTTGAATGTTCAATATGCTTAATTCTTTTTAAACCTCGCTTGCTTGCGATTTAGCTGTCACTTTTGCTCATCACTAACATCCTTATTATTAATCACTGATGTTTATTTTAGTGATCAACCTTCTCATAAAAGTAAAAGATTTTGAATAAATTACATTTTCGAAGATTAAGATAACGATGATTTAACTTCAAGTGTAAATTTTAACTCTTACATCTTTATCTAAGAGTGGGAATTAGATTCGAAATAAAGTGAAACCGATAAAAAAAAAGTCCTTATGGTCTCTCAATAAATAGATAGATTTTTGGGTTATGTGAATACTCAATTAATGTTGTTTGTTTTATTGAAAAATTTACAATAAAGAGAAAAAAAATTTCATTAAAATCGTTTTAAAGAAAATTGTTAAATTTTTTTATCTTTGTGATTTAGAAAAGTGATTTCTTTCTTATTGGAAGATGAAATTGTGTTCCCAAAATTTAAGCTTGATTTTTCATCGTCTAAACGTGGAAAAATTTTAAAAAAAAATTATATAAGCTTTTTTTTACAAATAAATGCACCCTTTCAGACTACGATAGTTCCCCTGCTACAGTCGATGGCTCTACTTGAACAGAACTCGGAGGAGGGCCAGTGGACGAATGAGAAAGTCTAGGAACAGTCCTTTCCACGCCCGCACGGTGCGGGATCAAAATCAAGCTTTAACTTGCTTTCTTTCTTTATTGATATGCCGGGTTACGAAGGAATCTACGTTTTAGTAAAGTCAGAATAAGTGTACTGAAAAAGACCCCTACCCCACTCTCTCTTTTTTATTTTTTAATGATTTGGCCTTACCGCCCCAATCGCTTTCCTCTTTTAATGTTCAAGACAGGAAAAAGAAAAGCTAGGCAATTTCGGTAGATCCTATCTGTCCGATTGAGCATCGTAGCGTACCTATTGCCTACATGGGTCCCTTCCCATGGCCCCCGACTTTAGCGACAGATCATCACGCGACGTGTACAAAAATGCAAAAGTCATCGTTGCCATGGCTTTTGGTCATTCTCTAATCTTTTCTTCTAGGTGAATAATGCTGGTTTGAATTGATATCGTCGTAATCTGAGGTGGGGTTTTAGCCATATCCACTTGCGAATTGATGTGACAATCTCTCGTTAGGTCTGTGGTCAACGTCTGCAGTTTTGGTAAAACTTTCTGCAAATCGAATTTGATTTCCCAACGCTGTTCTTGGATGCATGTGTCTTCCTAGAGACTAAAAGATGCAAATGCTCCCATAGATGTACGGACAAAGCGGGGAGGGGAGAACATGTCTCTCGTGTCCAAAGGGTTTGATGCTCTAATAATAAATCCCGTTCTAGGCTGGGATTTTATATCTTTTCCCCCCCTTGAATCATTCTTTCCAGGTTTATCAAGAAGTGCCAAGTATGGGGTCATCCTAGGATTGGGAGTGCCTGGGGTCTTGGGCTTTATTGGGCTCGCCTCTTTTGTCTTCGGTAAGATCAGGGCCCGCAGTACACCCGCACGACCAGACGTGACCGATGTGTCCAACTTGATCGCCTCACAGAGTGCAACTATTTCGATGGGCCTAGACAGGGTCACGATAGAGTCGTACCCGAAGACCCAACTCGGCGAGAGCCGTCGCTTGCCCAAGCCCAACGACACCACATGCCCGATTTGCCTGGGTGAGTACCAGCCCAAGGAGACGTTGCGGACCATACCCGAATGCAATCACTACTTCCACGTCGACTGTATTGACGAGTGGCTCCGGTTGAATGGCACGTGTCCCCTGTGCCGGAACTCGCCAGAAGATCCGAGCTGATATTGTCCGGACTTCTTGGTAGACCGAATGTCTCATTATTTTTCGAACAACTAGATCTATACGGGATTCCACACTTCAATACGATAGGATCAATATGTTAAGGCATTCATCATGTTTTGTCTTCCTCTTCATTGTATGTGCCATCAGGAATTATTAAATTTGTAATTTTTCACTCAACACCATATTGTAAATACTTTACATTCTTTTGTGATAGAAGAAATTCGAATGATAAAAGAATGGCGCTGTCCAAATTTGTCAGCTGTGTGTGTAAAGGACAATGGTTTTCGACTTTGGCATCTTTTGAATCCGGATAAAACAAATGGTGGAAGGTCTTTGAGCAATTGTCCATGCTTTGCTCACCAATGGTCTTGGTTACATCGTTAAAAGCTCCATCCATGTCTCTTATATTAACATTAGTTGGGATATAAACTAAGAAAAACAAATGGGATCCATCTTCTCTTCACTACAAACTTCTAATCAAATCATACAAAAGATGATCGGTGGCAGCGTGTGGATCCTCTTCTTTTTCTCCTCCTCCTCCTCCTTCGTCCTCTATCTCGGATCGCCCATTCCCGACACATGCCCCAGTGCGACTTGCCAGCCGGGCGAACCAGTCGTCCACTTCCCGTTCCGTCTCAAGCAACTCCAACCCAATGAGCGTTGCGTGTACCCGGGCTTTGACCTCTTGTGCGACGGATTGGGTCAGACGATCATAAACCTCCCCCCATCAGGCGAATTCATAGTGGCCTCGATACTTTATTCTGAGCAGTTTATGCTTCTAAGAGACCCCGACAATTGCCTCTCTAAACGGTTTCAGAGTCTCTCCCTTTTGGATCCCCGATGGACTGTCCAAGCCTATAAGAACTTCACTTTCATCAAATGTCCGCTGGACTTGCCCATCTTTCCCGGATTCACCCCCATCCCGTGCCTAAGTGATCGGAATCACTGACGGAGAACCGACGGAGGACTGTGAGCGCACGATGAGCACGGCAATGTCTGGGTGCGTCCATGATTGGACGGTTCTGGCCCCAAGCAAGGACGATGCGTTAGGCAGCATTGGTTTGACATGGTCCGAGCCAACTTGCAGGGAGTGCCATGCTCATGGTAAGGTCTGTGGGTTCAAGCTGGATACGGGCTTGGAGACGACGTGCAGCGGGGAATCTGAACCTGAAGGTAAATCCACAAATCTTTGAAATTCTTTGTTAGAAATCCCTCCTCTAATTTGTTCCTCCGAACATCACTTTACTGACACACAGGACGTAGGTTTGTCCTAGTTTTTAGGTCTATGCAAATTTGGCTTCAAACTAGGCAATTATGATTCACCAAGTAAATATAGGTGCTGGGGACTTAGACTGCTAGGTAACTTCCCTTGAAAATTTGGAGATAGAAATTACGGGGAAAGTACTTAAAAAATTTATAAGCCTATAATATTAATATTAATTCTGCTCTAGAGATGAATATTTTCCCCAAAATATCTATTTCTAATTTCTAAGGAAAATTACCTAGCAAAAAAACTCATAACCATTTGTACATATAAAAATATTTAAATTTAAATCAATTTAGTCTTGAACATTTTATATTTGTTCTAATTGAGTTTATCTAGCCAATTTTGATATATGAAATTATTGATGTGGATGTCGGCACCGTTTTATGTGGCGTAATGTGATCAGTGTTAACGTGGATATTTTAATAATATTTTGAGTATTTTATAGTTTTTTTTCCATTTTTCCATTTTTCTCTTTACTTTATTTTTGGGAATGGTTGAGAGTTGGCAAGGGCCGCTGAATTTGGGTGAGGGCATTGTGGCCCTCCCTAGATCCAGGCGAGGGGCTTGTGGGCCCTCACTATGGCTGGCGAGGGCGTGGCAATCCTTGCCCAAGCCACAATGAGGACATCGCGACCCTTGTCTAGTGTCGACAAAGGTCATTGAGCAATTGTTGACATAGATACTAGTCATCTTACATAACGTGACTTATACTAATGTGGACATTTTTTAAGAATATTTTGATTTTTAATAAATTTTTATGATCATTTTTTCAATTTTCTTTTCTTCTTTTTACTTTTTCTTTTTCAATTTGATGGCTTACAAGGGTCATTGACCAAAAGTGGAGGTTGGCAAGCTAAGGCATTGCGGCCCTCACTAGATCTGGGCTCGATGAGGGCATCATAGCCCTTGCCCAGATTAGCCAACCAAAAAAAATATACACAAAAATACAAAGAAGAGAAACATAAAGAGAAAACAAGAAAATGAAAAAATCACCAAAAATGAGTGCTGGATACTTTAAGTGCCAAATCATCTTAGCATGAGGGAATACTTTAGTGTCAAAATTTTTGACAAGTATACTTAAGTGTTAAAATTGAAGAAAAATTGATTACTTAAGTGTCAACGGTGAAAAATTCTGGCAAGATTACTTACATGGCATTTTTCTGGCCAGATTACTTACATTGCATTTTTCAGTGACTTTTTTGCTTACATGGCAATTCTTTAAATAAAAATTATCCATGTGGCAATTTTTTATAAAAAGGTTGTCCGCATGGCATTTTTTTTTTTTTAAATTGCCACTTCAGCAATAAGCCCCCAAAATCAATTAAACATAAAAAAATAAAAAAGGGGGACGGGGAGAAGGTTTGGCGAGGATTTTTTTTTATAAATAGATTTAGTTTTTAATGTAATTTAATTAATATTTATATTAAGAGCCATGTCAGTGCCAAAATGACGTTGCTTCTTCTTTGTTGACTAAGTTTTTCGGCATCACATAGACAACATATATGTTAAAATACGCCACATCAGATTTCTGACACTTTTTTGTCAGACTTAACATTTAAATGTCTAAAATTTTAAAAAAAGTAACATTTAACTGTATTTTTCAGAATTTTTGGTATTTAAGTGTCTCTCATGCTAAGTTCTGATTTGCCACAAAAATTATAGAAAATCAAAATATTATTAAAAAAAGCCCACTTAACATTGTCATCCTAAGTCAGATGGCTAATGTTCGTGTTAATGATCTCCAATTAAAATTGACTAGATAAAACTCAATCGACATAAATACAAAAATTTTAGGACTAAATTGGTCTAATTGATAGGTTTAAGACTGAACTTACATCATTATAAAAGGTTTAGGACTTTTTTGGTATTTTTTGCATGGAATTTTGCTTTTGAAATCTGAAGTGATCAAAGAGGAATAATAGAGAAATCGTGTTGCTGAAAACAGCCATTCCACAGTGGATATTAAACTGCCCAGCTAAGATGATGCCAATGAAATCATTATCCTAGGGGTGATGCACTGGATAGGATGCAGCCAAGCTTTCATTTAGGTCATCCTCGTCTAACAAGAAAATATTGAATGATAATGCAGACCAAAGTCCAAAGTTAATTCAGATATTATATTTGTCTGATGGTATGATTTGAATAAATAATGATTCAAATGATAGTTGATCCTTACGTAGCTTAAAAATAATGGAATAACTTTTCCTCTAATGGGCTTCTTTCAAACACCACCAAATTGTATTGAAAATTTTCTTAGATATAGGACTTAATTAAGCATGTGCGTTATAGCACTTACGCATTGCTTACTGACATTGTTCGCTATGCTCCATGGTGCTGCAACTTTGTTGCTTTTTCTTCATTTCTTCACCTACTAAAGGAACAACTTTGTCACGACTATACCGTGGCCATCTAGTCTCTCATATCACGATTGCCAGAATATTTATTCGAAACATCCAAATATTAGTCCATACTATGACAATGTCTAGTAGTACATAAACTTACCATTCCCGTATTGATTTTCATTATCTTTTATGTAAATTTTCTCTTCACTTCTAGAGGATCGTCCAAAAAGTACTGCGGCTAAATTAAAAGCCCTCATCGACATCGGCTTACCTCGGTTAATGATCATCTTGTGCATCTTTTGCTGCATAAGCCGCAAAATCCGGCTTCAAGGTCAGGTCCAACAAAACCAAACCGACCCAGCATCTTCAGCCCAACAAGTCGAAGTCGTCTTGGTCACGAGGGGGATGGACACCCCCACGATCGAATCCTGTCCGAAGGCTCAAATAGGCGATGGGGGATTGCCGTTGCCCGCGGACGGCACTTGCTCGATATGCTTGTTGGAGTACAGACCGGAGGAGACAGTGCGGATGATTCCGGAGTGCAATCACTACTTTCATGCTCAATGCATTGACCCATGGCTCAGGAGGAATGCTAGTTGCCCTTTGTGTAGGAATCACCAAGGGTAATGTTTTTATCTTCCACATGATTGTTTGCTGCTCATAGCAATTTCATTTTCAACTCAAGGTCCTGGATGGGTGATTATAAAATTGTCCGGCCAGAAAAAGGGTACTCTTTGGAGTTTCGATAGAAATGAAGTAGGGAATGCAAGTGTTGATAGGAACAAACTTGATGCGCTGAATGAGATGGAGTCACATATCCTTTTGGTTCGATTCGATTTCCACTTGGATTTAGGGTTTCTTTTGAAGGTATTGGACACATTCTTAGTTTTTCGTAGTAGTTTAAGTTGCATTCCACGTGTGCATGTGAATCCAAGCTTTAGTGCTTCCACGGTCTCAAATTTTGACTGATATGTCGTTGGTTTTGAACAATGATCCGATCGTAATTACAATGGATTTCATTATTCTGCGCATATGTTCATACATGGACTTTTTTTTTTTTGGTCAGAAAATTTTCATTCATTACTAATCGAGGATATGGTTACATTCTGAACGAAGCTCATAGCTTAAAATTGACAAAAGAGGATACAGGGGACAAGTTACCCAACTGGATGAGAGGGATCCGGCTAAGTGTGCTTTGGCTACCCAATCGGTGGCCTGATTCGTGGATCTGGGTTCATATATTAAGTGGACGCCTTCTAATTGGGCCAATAAAACTTTGCAATCTGTAATAATGGACCAAGAAGCCCATGAGCTGTCCACCTGGCCTAGGATGCTATTCACGGCGGCTTGGCAGTGTGAAGTCAACTCCACTTCGAAGACAGAAGCAAGTACATCAGTTAAGCCACTTAAACTACTTTCCCTTCTCTCTTTTATCCCTGACAGCGCTCCACTAATAGCTAGGGTTTCAGCGATGATAACAGAAGAGGCGCGTATGGAGTTTGCAAACCCACCCATGAGGTGTCCCTGATCGTTCCTGCAGATTTCGGCGATTGATCCCTCCATTGACGATCTCCTCCACATACATGGACTTGAATCGATAGAATTCTTTTGAGTGTTGGAGTCCATTTGAGAAAGACCGTTCTTACATCAAGTTTCAATGAACCTCGCAATGAAAGGGAACTTTGTCATCCAACTTGAGCCTCGTTTCTTTATCTCATATTTTGTTCTTGATTTGAAGCTGTACATATTCCCGTTGTTAGTGGGCTCAATATTCTACGTTCTATCAATCATCTATCCATTAATATCTCTCTCTACATATATACATACGTACGTAAGTATGCATGTCCATTTGATTGTGCGTGGTTTGTGAAAAAGGAAAATTATCTAATCAATTTTAAACCTACCATACAAATATTATTTTGCTAAGTTTCTTATCATCCATTCACCCCCTTTAAGTGGCAATGTTAGCCAAGTCCATTTATAACACAAAACTTTTCAAAGCAAGGGGCAATCTTGACTGATATGACATTGCTTCTGAATTATGATCCGATTATAATTACAATGGAGTTCAAGTCACACACGGACTTGAATTTTGATAGAATATTTCGAGGGTTGGAGTCCATTTGAGAAAGCATCGTTCCTACATCAAATTTGATAAACCTCGCCATGAAAGGAACTTTGTCATCTCACTTGAGCCTCGTTTCTTCTTGTTTCTTTTTTCATCTTTTGTTCTTGATTTGAAGCTGTACATAGTCCCACTATTTTTTTTGGGTCAAAAATACATTGGCCGTGCACGACAAAATTCCTATTTCAGAAATTAATTTTTCTATTTTTATTCCCTGAACAAGTTTTTGAGACAAAATATGTGTTTATATAAAATTTTGTTCTCGAAATAAAAATTCATTTGACAATAATATATAATTTCTCATTTCTGAGTGGAGGCGGGCGACGAGGGTGTCGCGACCTATTTTTTCCATCCCGATGAGGGAAATAGATACCTGAATAAATATGTTTAGGGGTATTGTCCAAAAGGAGGATCCGAGACTCTCATTAGACATAGGCTCTCTCAAGCCCATACCCCGTGTGACATTGGGTGTTCATGAAAATCTTCAAATAAGAAGTCGCCACTAGCTTATTGGGGTCGGCTAGAAACCAAGCGAATCATGGGAATGTGCCTCACTTTTTATGCAACAAGAGAATCTAGGATCGATGACTTGATTACACTAATTAACCAATTAGTGCCATTTTCGATGCACTGATCTTGTTCATTTCAAAAAAATATTGTCAGGTAGTTTTGATTGATTTTAAAATTAACCACTAACATGTGAAATGATCATGCGGGTACGTAATCATCCAAAATAACAATTAGCAATTAAAGAAAACATTAAATGAATTGCAGATAAAATCCTAAAGTGCAGCCATAAGGGCTTGTTCAATTAAACACAATATTAAGCCGATGATTTTCCGACACTTTTTTTAAGAGAAAATTGTCCAGGAATTATTTTAGAGCTTCTTAGGGAACTCTAAAACAAACTTGGGATTTTGGGATTTTTGAAAACTTTTCTTTTTTTTTGAAATTTTTGATGTTTTAAAATTTTCGAATTTTTTAATTAATTTTTTTTTCCCGTTATAAATTTTCAAGATTCTGAATTTCCCATGAATTTTGTGAAATTTCGAATTTTTATGATTTTTTAAATAATTTTATATATATTTTTGATTTTCTGAATTTTTAATTTTTTCTGAATTTTTTTATAAAAATATAATTCGGACCGGGTCGGGAAACCCGGCCCTGCTAAACCGACTTGGACCCTATCGGTCCGGGTTGGGCTAAAATAAATTGGGCCGGCCCTAAAGCCCACCAAAAAAAAATCCAAGGCCTCGAAAATTCCTTTGAAAAAACCATCTTCAATTTTTAATTTTAACCCAGCTGAGGGCCCATTTTTTTAATTTCTATTTTTAGCCCAGTCTCCCCGACCCGCGAAACAAAAAAAAAACAACCGAAGCGAAGCCCATTCTTCATTTTATACGCTTTTTTTAGCCTTTTCTGTTTTCCTCTTTTTTCTTATTTTTTTAATTCTTCTTGTTTTCCTCGCTTTTTGTCTTTTTCTCCATTTCTTCCACCCCCCCCAATGCATCGTCTTCAACCTTCTGCCGAACGTCTCTCACGCCTGCAAATTTTTCCGAATCGACCCACCTCCGATCACTGTTCGACCAAGCTAATGCCAAAACCTACACAACCGGTAAAACCTCACCAACTTCCAGGTAACATCAACAGCCACCAGCCACGAGTTCCGACCGCCCATTCGGACGAGTGTCTATTTTTCCGACGACTCGCAAGAAACAAACGGACAGACTGTAAACTCTCGTCGAAAACGCAAGGAAGATCACGAAAGCACACAAGGATCTGTCACGCGCGGGCAAAACGTATCAAGCTAAGCTACTAAACACCAATCTGACGATGATGGTTTCGGGACTTCATTTGGGCATTTTATCGAATACTCTGCGTGCATGTGTAAACAAAGGGGTTCCCGACTCGAACTGACCTCAAACCGCGCCTAAGCTTCTACCTAGACGTGGCAGCATGTAGAGGAAGCTCAGTGGAGGCACGAAAGGGGCCGGGGCTCATGCGAACTGGTCCGCGAGAGCTCCGGCCCGCGACTTTGTCTACAACGAACAGGGATACTCGGGGAAGACCTACCTGGTTCGGCTTGAAGACGCCCACTGAGGAGACGTCGGACGGAGCTCGCGCGCGGCCGAGGCGTCCGCTGAAGCTCTCTTTCTCTTCCTCGGACCCTCTCTCACTCAGTCCTTCTCTCCGTCTTCCTGGATCTCCTTGTGGAAGGCCGCGTTGTAGTGCTTGAGCCCGTCGTAGTTGAGCTTGAGAGCTTCGTAGTTGGCCTTGAGCACGCCGTAGTCCCTCTCCAGCTGCTTCGTCTTCCACCGTGCGCGGCGGTTCTGGAAACAGACGGCCACCCGCCGCGACTGCAGCCCCAGCTCCTGGGCCAGCTTCACCTTTCGCTCCGACTCGAGCTGTCTCGACCGTCGGTCTCTCTCTCTCTCTCTCTCTCTCTCGGTCTCTCGGAGTTCTCTTCTCCGGTCCCCCCCTTCTGGCTTCTCCCCGGGTCCTTTTTTTACTCGGTCTTCTTCCTCCTATTTTTACTCGCTACTGCTGCTTTTCTGCTCTCTCTTTTTTTGTCTCGGTCCCTCGGTCTTTTTTGTCCCAGTTCCCATGCTTCCTCTTTCAGCTCTCTCTGCTGCAACCCCTGCTGCTTTGACTTGTCAACCTCAACCCCTCCTTCTGACCTCCTTCTGCAAACTTGCTGCTCTTTTTTGCAGGTTGCCGTTTCCACGCGTGGGAGAAGAAGGGAAGAAGGAGGAGATGGACGGGCCGAGCCGAGGAAGGAAAGAAAAGGAAAGGAAAAGGGAAGTGGGCCGAGCCCATGCCGGGGGGGAGAAGGAAATTCAGAAAGGGGCCGGGCAAGCCCAGCCCGGACCCGCCTTTTTTCTTCTTCCTCTTTTTTTAATTTCGATTTTTTTAATTAATTTTAAAACTAGTGATGCAAATGCTCCTAATGTCTATATGTAATGCAATTTTAATGAAAGAATTTCTTTGTTAAGGGATTATAAACTAATCTCTAATTTTTCAATGCAATTAATAAATACTAAAAGAAATCGTCAAAATTTAGGTGTCAATAGAGGGGTGGGTGGGTGGTGGTAGCAGGGGATCGGCAACCAATGACCGCCGGCAGTGGGGAGCAAGTGGGCGGCGGACGGTGACGAAAGCGAGCGATGAGAAGAATTTTTATTTTCTACTTTTGTTCTAAAAAAAGAGAAGTAATAAATTTTAACTTCCGATTTCTATTCCAAATATATTTTTGGAATATAAATTTGTTTTAGAAATAGAAAAATAAAATTGCAATATCAAACAGATTTCTATTCTAAACCTGTTCCTGGGAATAAAAATATAGAGAAACAAAGAAATAGAAATTTTGTCATGTGTAGCCATAGTCCCATTGTTATGGAGCTCAATATTCCATGATCTACTAAGAATCTACTTATTAATCTATATTTGTGTGTAATTATGTAGAGAAAATTGTCCAAAAAATCATAAAATTATTATTTTTTTGCCAATTAAGTTTATCTTGCCAATTTTAGTCGATAATCATTGACATGGACATCGGTTGTCTTATGTGATATGATTGGTGCTAATGTGGATAATTTTTAATTTATTTTTAAATTTTCTTTTCTTTTCGTTTTATGTTCTTTGTTTTTTTACAACTTTGACTAGTGTTGTTGCAAGCCATAGGTAAGGCCAACGACCCTCATCAACCGTGGAGCATAAAATGAATTGAATTTCACTAGGCCCCCGCTCAAAAATATGTTTCATAAACGAATGACCTATCACATGATGTCTCTCAAATTATTAACGATTAAATTTGGAGCTAGTGAAAAAGTTACTAGCTACCATGTTTTGTTGTTGTTTTGATAATAGAAAAAAATTTCATTGATTAATTATTTTAAATAATATAAACGATTATTTTTAGAAAAATATTTTTAAAAATATTTATTATTTGTGAAATAAATAAAACCTTAAAAGGTGCATTTTCCAAACTTTGTCTTCACCCTATTGGCAGTACATTATACCACCACCTCCAAACGAATCGCCCCTATCATTAAGGATCGATTATTGCCGTATACAAGTAGCCATCACTCAATCATCACGTTGGCTTGGATGTCTTTTTTGCACGTGTTGAATGATGGAAAAAAAAAAAAAACTTCTTTAGTTTAGTAACCGTGAAAATTATCTAGGTTGCTTCTAATGATGTTTAGGTACCTTGTTGATGATTGGCTTAGAGATAATCGAGGTATGATTGTTTGTGTTAGTTAAATCCTCATGTGGTACGATATCTCTTTGGTCATGATAGTCTAAATCCTCTATTCCTTCCTCAACCTCACCAAACTTTGAGTAAATCCGCAATGTTGGTTTGAATTTCGAGCCGAGTGAGCCGAGTGTGGAGATAGCATCCATTGTGCAATAGTTACAAGCTCACTTGAAATTAAAGAAGAATAGTCCTTATTCACACCAAAATTTCACCTAAAAATCATTCATTCATTTCAAAAAAGATTATTGACCGGATTCGTCCACAATGATTTAGTTTGACGTTGGTCGTCCATTCCCCACTCTTACTTATAAAGACGACTTCGGCACGAATGTTTTTGTCATGGAATCGATGGTCGTATCTTTTCATTTCTCAATTCCCAACCACCTGTAAGCTAATTTTTAATAATACCAATGATGGTACTTGAACATCATCTACTTCTTTCGATCGAAATATCCAATCATGCAATTCCAAGACATCTTGTCTAACATGCCCCATCCAACTTCTCTCACATTGTTAAACTCTCCATGTCAATAATGATCGGCGATATAAACTAAGAAACGTGGCTATATAGGCCTCCTTGTTCTTGTTCACTAGCTAGGATTAGAACTATGGTCCCGGCCACAACCAAATGGCTTATAACTTGTCAATCTCCTTCTTCTTCTTCTTTCTCCTTCGTCCGGTCTTGCCCTTTCCTGATATGTGCTCCGTCGAGATTTGCAACGTCTTCAAGCTGGATATCCATTTCCCCTTCCGTTTGAAACAACTCCAACCAGATGAGCGCTGTGTGTACCCCAGGTTTGATCTCTCGTGCAACAGCCAAAACCAAACAACTCTTAGCATCCCTCTTTCAGGGGAATTCATTGTGTCTGATATAGATTATGTGCAACGAGCCATATGGATTCAAGATCAGGACGATTGCCTCCCCAAATGGCTCCACGATTTCACTACTTTGAGTTCTAATTGGATGGCGCAACAATTTACCGAGTTCACATTCTTCAAATGTCCAATGGAGTCACAAGCCTCGGATGCACTTGCGCGCATGCCATGTCTAGACGGCCAAAAGTACTACGTTGTGTTCGTCCCGACGGACGACTTGTCCATATATGGTAGTTTCTTGAAGGATTACCAGTGCAATTATAGCCATAATGTGTCGATTCCGACCATGGATAACGAATTTCGATCGTACGGGCCGACGTACAAGTTGACTATTGGTCTGACGTCGGACGAGCCTTCCAATTGTGCTGACTGCGAAACACGAGGAGAGACATGTGGATTCCAGGGAAAGAAGGGTTTGGAGACTGCATGCATCGTCGCCCGTCCTTATACGGGTATGCGCCCTTGTTATGGATTTTTTTATAAGATGTTTGGTAATAAAACCTATTCTTATTTCAATATAATGATCCAAAATTATTCATGATAATTATACCTTTTCTCAGGGGATAAAATGATGTATTTGAACTTTTCAGTTGACGTAAGTGTATACAAATTGCCTGTCAATGCATATCCAACGAGACTATCTAGACTTTGCATTTGATATGGCAAAAAAAGAAAAAGAAAAGGAACATAAAAATTTTGCTGCCTTAAAATGAGAGAGATCTACCGAGAACATATAATTTCTCTGGGCAAATTGCTATGGGCTTTCTAAATTGTCAGCTTGTTAAGATGCACCAAAAACAATGCGTCCGGAGCACTTAATAAGATGTATAGTTATATACATTCATATCCGTTCCTGGTAATAAGGCATAGCTACTAGCTAGGTATCCAAATTAGCAATTAATGAAGTGTTGCACCTAGCATTTTCAAGTTGATAACTGGATAAATCTATACATACAGCCAATTATACTTTTATTTATCTCTTTTTGGGTTTTTCTTTTTGAGACTTTTCTTTTACCTGTAGAGAGTGGAAAGGATGGTCTCCCTTATTATCAATGGATCACTGTGGGCATTAGCGTGCCATGTTTCATATTCTTCACGAGCTTGATAGCCCAAAAATTTGCGAGCCCGACGCCTGGCTCAACAAGACCAAACCAGACCGTCTTTTCCGCCTAGACAAGCTCAGGTCCTTGTCGTCATATCGGGTTTGGACACGCCCACGATCGAGTCATACCCTACGACTCGTGTCGGCAATGCGGAAGGATCGATGCCTCAGGACAACAGTTGCTCGATATGCTTGTTGGACTACCAGTCAAAGGAGGTGTTGCGCAAATTACCGGAGTGCAACCATAGCTTCCATGCCCATTGCATCGATCCATGGCTGAAGAGGAATCCCACTTGCCCTCTCTGTAGGAATCGCCAAGGGTATGTAATGTTGCCTACATATCTCTTATCCTGTGACCGTGTCTTCTTCTGCACGTTTGTTCTGTGGGGGCTCTAGGGCCGGGTTTTCGTCCTAAATTCTCCTCCAGATAGCTGGTTAATTAGGGTCGTATCCTTGGATTATAAAGAAAAGGCTAAATAGCGATAAAATCCCCACGTGTTTCTTCTCTTTTCAATTTATCCCCATCATTTTAGGTTGCCAAAATAAATTATCACCTTTCAAAATCATGTCAAATCCGTCCCAAACCCTCCACTCCCTCAAGAAATTATCGTTTGATTACCTTTTTCCCTTCTTTAGCATTAAGTATTTAGAGCGTTGCAATTAACAATATATTTTAAAGGACCACCTAAAATTTTATTTTTCCTTCATACCCAAAGATTCAAAATTATATCTAATAACGAAGAACTGGCTGATATGAAGCCAGATAAATATTTTCCTTTGAATTATACGTCCGTTAAATTATTTCCTCTTAAATATCTTCCCTGACATAATAGAATTAGACATATCTTCCTTATTTTAGGGGCAAAATCGGAATTCGACGACGAATCTAATGGAAATTCTCTTCGTAAATGGTGTTTAAGAACTTGGAATAGATTTGAAATGAATTGAAAAGGTTGGATATTTTATTATGAAATATTTTAAAATTTATATAATTGACTAACAAAATGAAATTATTGATAAAATTGCATATTACAAATATGTTTTTATGCGGAAGGATAAAGATACTTCAATATTTGGATTTTGTTGGGAATGTTGTTGAAGAGAAAATTAAGTTGCGCATTTGCCTTGAATCCAATATTTGTAAAATAAATAATTGAAGATCTTTACAGAAAAAAAAGATTGAGATCCCTTGCATAAAGTTCTCTTTTCTTTATATAATAGTATAGATATGCATTATTTTCGCCCACCAATGACAATTCTAGTCTTGGTTGCAATTTTGAATGCATTATTACATATGCATGTATATCCAAAATATGTAGTTCTCTCTCTCTCTCTCTCTCTCTCTCTCTCTCTCTCTCTCTCTCTCTCTCTCTCTCTCTCTCTCTCTCTCTCTCTCTCTCTCTCTCTCTCTCTCTCTCAACATGTTAAAAAAATAGGCAAGCATGTAAGTCTAAAATCTTTGAAAGATGCTTATTTAGTTTCTTAAATTAAGAGATAAATTTAAAAGCAATTTAATTGCACCATCTGGCTTGTGATCCAACCACGTCGATCTTGCAATGCAGAATCTGCACTATGATCAGTTACATACGTATTCAATGATTTTAGGGAAGTGAAACAACTTCTCGATAAATGGCTTGTTACAGTAATAAAAACAAGCAAAAGAGGACACGTATTGCTTGTAAAAAGAAGAATTAAATAAATGTTTATAAGCTCGGTTCATTTAAAATAATAAATTCAATTGTTAAGAGATTTAAGGAATCATGATGGAATTTAGAGTTATAAGATTAAAATTATATTTTGGAATTTGCTTTATTATTTACAGAGTATTTTTGTTGGCTGCCCAGGTCTGCCAAGTCCACGGTCTCAATTCAAGAAGGTACTTCACATGCTGATTATGCCATCAGAAATCAACATGGGACGCAACAAGTGGATTAAGAACGAGTGATTTTCAAATTTAAGAAACAGGTGGAATGATAAATATGTCAAACAAGAAATGTGGTCTGTCGGTCTTACGCATCAGCCCTGTGAAAATATTGTTCTCAACTTAAGGGCCATCCGGGACTCATCTATGGCATTGGTTTAGAATTTTCCAAGAGTCTTATTGTGTATGTATCTTTTCTTTCATGCAATTGGAGAACAATGGCAACCTCAGCGCTATAGCGCCATGTAGGGTGGCCAACGTTGATTGGACTGCCATGTCAGTAATTTCCGGCTAAAATTAGCAAGAAGAATTACATTGGTTATTCGTTAAAAAGTTTTGTACTAAATTGACAAATTCTTAAAAGTTTTAGGGTTAAATTGACACAATGAAAATGTTTAGAATTGGATCGGCAAATTGTCAAATGATTTAGGACTAAATTAGCACAATTGAAAAATTTAAGACTAAATTAGTTGACGTACAATGACTTTATGACTTTCTGGACAATCCCCCCAAAATAACCAAGTCTTCTTAATTGATATGATGCCAATATAGAGCTTGTTGTTAAATGATTATATTATCAACCAGTTGTCACTTGTAGATAACCCATTTGATGATCATGATTATCAATAATCAACATGATGCCAATATAAGCTATTGGTTTTAAGCGGTTAGAATATCAATAAGTTATTGATGGAATAGGAACTTGTCAATAGCCGTGAATATCGATGACCAAGTATAGTTATCGACACACAATGACAACTGTCGATGATTAACACTCAAAATAAATTTAGTTACGTGTTGAGGGTAGAATCCAAAAACAATACAGATGCTGATTGAGGAGTTGTAAACAGTTTGTAAAGAAGGTCTACGTGCAATTGTGGAAAGCAATTATAGAGCCTAAAATTGCAAAAATGCAACTGACCTCAGCAACA
Organism: Angophora floribunda; assembly: GCA_014182895.1. Lineage (NCBI taxonomy): Eukaryota > Viridiplantae > Streptophyta > Magnoliopsida > Myrtales > Myrtaceae > Angophora > Angophora floribunda. The sequence goes on along the minus strand of CM024708.1, from coordinate 21,050,121 downwards.
ACTGAAGAGTTGTAACCATTTATAAATAAGGTGGACATGCAATTATGAAATGGGATCATGGAGTCGAAAATCATAGATACGTGGTTGACACTTCTAATTTGAATATTAACTACTTATGGTTATGTTTTGCAATAGGTTATATAAGCCGTGTTGAATCATTGTGGAAAGACTGTTAATCATTAATGCAAACAATGTATAATTCAGTTGATCAATTTATTGTTCTAGTTCCTGCATTTGTTTTCCTCTAGGGTAATTAGTTCTAATATTTATTCTTGGTTATGCATAATACTTCCTATCCGAATTGCCACATAATTTGATTCAAATAAAAATCGAAGATCAACCTTTACTGAAAGACGCTTCATCGCATGAAGCCAATCCCAACAATGTGAAATCAAAATTGCTAAAATCAATGTAAAAAATCAGAAAGGTAAATGGCTTGAAGAGTTCAGTGCAAAGACTAGAAGTTAAAGGAATAGTACAGGAAATGAAGGAAATTGGGATGAAGAGCACGAAATTAAAGGGAAATCAAAGCATAAATATGGAGTTATTAGTTTGTTTTGAATTAATCTACTAATTTTATATAAATTTAACGGAAAATCCAGCTTCCGCAGAGATTTTTAGGTGTTCCAAGAAGACCGCGTCTTTTCACGGATCCAGCCAATAACAGAGCATAAATTGCTTCGAACTTCACTATTCTCTGCTAAAAAATATGTCAAAAATCCCAAACCTAGGGATTACATGATTCGTTGGATGGACAGATGAAGAGGTCCTCTTGGAAGATCAGGAAAGTTCTTGCCCAGAAAAGAAGTCCGTCCGTATAAGTTGAGGACATGTCACATGATGTCACTCGAATTAATCAGTGCATAAATTGATTTTTAAGTGATGATAGTGAAAGAACAAATTGTTATGGCCAGTAACTTTTTCATTAGCTCCAAGATTTTTGATAGTCACAACTCTCATAGTTCGTATTTGCCTATCCAGTTCACGACCGAAGAAGAGTTAGAAATGATGCCGTCGAACCCATTCTGGCATTTTCAAAACATGTCTCCCCCCATTGTCGGCATGATACCATACCGCCACCTCAGACAAATCACCGCTATTAGAAAGGATCGATTATTGCCATTTACAATAAGTCAACAATCAATCATCACAAGATCTAACGTCCAATGTTGACTAGGAAGGTGTTAAAATAGTGAAAACATTCTAATCATCCAGGGATTCCTTTTTTCAGATGCGAAATCATAGTTGCGAGGTTGCTTTCAAATGATGGGTTAAGTTCTTTGTCGACAATAGGCCTAGAGATCATCGAGATGGCTGGCTGAGTTGGTTAATCCTTAATCTCATATGTTAAACTCCGTCATTAACGATCGGGGATAGAAACTAAGAAACATGGCTATATAGGCCCCCACTGTTTTTGTTCACCAGGACTATGGTCCCACGCACAACCAAAATGGCTAATAACTTGTCAATCCCCTTCTTCTTTTCCACCTCCTCCTTCATCTTCTTCTTCCTCCTCCATCTTGTCTCGCCCCACAGCAAAATGTGCTCCAATCAGATCTGCAAATCCAGTGAGCCGGGCATCTGGTTCATGTTTTCCCAAACGGACAAACATTGTGTGTACCTAGTAGGGGCTAACATGGTTCGGGTTGCGCCGGTTCACCCCCTGAGCCTAGGACCGACCCTATTGAGCTTAGGACCAAGAATCGGACTGATCCAATGGGTTCGGTTCGGTTCCAGGGTTAACCTGAGATCAACCGTTAATTTTTTTCATTTTTTTGTATTTCTGAAAAATTAAACCAATTATTTTAAATTACATATTTATCGATATTGTGATTTTAATTAAACTATAAATACTAATACATATTCAACAAATTTAAAATAAGGTAACAATAAAAATTTTACACTTTTTTTTGGTAAGGAATTTTTTTTTTTTTTACACTTGTTAAAAGCAAGAAACCATAAAAATAATTAAGATTGCTTATAAAGCCGCAAGATGAGCGTTGCTCATGAGCGAAAAATTTCTAATTATGGCTTTATTTCCTTATGATTTTCTTAGAACGAGCAATGTTAGCGAATAGAGGTGAGTAATGCAAGCGTCAAGCGACAAGTGGAGTGAGCATGGCAAGCGGGGTGAGTGTCAAGTGGTGACTGGTGAGTGGGACAAGATTGCTCACAAGTGAAGTCGTTTCTTTCGATTTTACTTGGTAAATTGAATATTAAGAGGATAAAGTAGAAAGAAGAGAATAAAAGTACCGGAGGATGATGCTATTTGAATCGGGTTTACTCTTTAGAATAAATAAAAATATATTATATAATATAATATATAATGCCAGGGTTAGTTTGGGTTGGACCAACCTGAAACTTCTAGGACCGATGACCAACCCGCATAGTACTGATCCAAGGATCTCAGGACCAAAGACCAACCCGGTCCCCTTGGGAACCGGACCAAGACCGGTAGGGTTGGGCCGGTCCAGGGTCGGTCCAGGGTCAACCTTGGACCGATGCTCACCCCTAGTACCCAGGGATCGATCTCTCGTGCAATGGCCAAAACCGAACAACTTTAAGTATCCCACTTTCGGGGGAATTCATTGTAACCTCCATAGATTATGAGCTACGAGCTAGATGGCTTCAAGACCAGGACGATTGCCTCCCCAAACGGCTCGACGATTTCACTACTTCAAGTTCTAATTGGTTGGTGCAACAATTTACCGAATTCACGTTCTTCAAATGTCCAATGGAGTCAAGCGCCTGGGATAGGTTCACGCGCATGCCTTGTCTGGACGGCGAAAATTACTACGTTGTGGTCGTCGAGACGGGCGAGTCGATGCTATACGAGAGTTTCCTGGTGAAGAAGCTCCAGGGCAATTATAGCTGGAATATTTCGATTCCGACCATGGGTAGCGAATTTACACCGTACCCATCCTATATTGGTTTGAGATGGGACGAGCCTTCTAATTGTACCACCTGCGAATCACGTGGAGATACGTGTTGATTCAAGGGGAAGAAGGGTTTGGAGACCGAATGCATCATGTCGCCCCTGCATCTGGGTATGCACCCTTGTTATGGATTTTATTTTACAAGATGCTTGGTAATAATTTCTCTTCTGTTTTCCTTCTTTACTTTACTTTCTTCTAGGTTTTTTGTCCCTTTTCTTTTTATTTTTTATTTTCCCTTCTTCCCTCCACCAGCCTTAGGCGAAGGGTTGCCCTAGCCAGATCGAGCGAGGATTGCCTTCGCTTGGCTTAATGAGGGTCTCCCCAATCCGGCGAGGATGACCCTTGCCTAAGGCTAGTAGTCGCTAGCCATTGATGAGGCTGGATGATGTTCAATAGAGAAAAAAAGGAAAAAAGAAAAAGGAAAAGAAGAGAAAAGAAAAAAAAGGGGGAAGTAAAGAAGAAAAAGAGAAAAAAAGGAAAAAAGAAAATAAAAAAGTAATAAAAATTGAAAAAATATTACCATGTTATTTAAAATTGTTCATGTCAATATTGATTGTGTCATGTAGGATGATTATCATATTTATGATTTCCAATCAAAATTAGTTGGATGGATTTAATTGATAAAACGTGAAAATGTTTAAGACATAATTAATATGATTAAAAGATTTAAGACTAAATTGGTAAAAGTATAATAGGTTTAAAAATTTTCAACAATTTTTTGAAATTATAATTGGTTTTCTAGATGTTAGCTTGTTAAAATGCAACATAATCTAGATCACATAATAAGATGTATACAATCATAGCCATCTTATTAATAAGGTATAATTAGGCATCCTAATTGATGAAGTGTTCCAACTAGCCTTTTCAAGTCGATCATTGGACACTAAATCTATCCGTACAATCAATTACAATTTATTTAGTTTTTTTTTTAATTTTTTCTATTTGTCTCTTTGGGTGTAGGAAGTCCAAAGAGTGATTCGACAGGTCAACGGATAATTTTGGGCATTAGCGTGTCATATCTCATCTATCTTCAATTACAATTTATTTAGTTTTTTTTTTAAATTTCTATTTGTCTCTTTGGGTGTAGGAAGTCCAAAGAGTGATTCGACAGGTCAACGGATCATTTTGGGCATTAGCGTGTCATGTCTCGTGTGTTTCATGATATTGATAGACCACAAATCGAGAGCCCGTTGCTTGGCTCAACAAGGCCAAACCAATCCATCTTTTTGGCCTGGCCAAGCTCAAGCCGTTGTCGTTAGGTCAGGTATGGACACGTCTATGATCGAGTCATACCCTAAGACTCGCATTGGTGATGCTGGAGGATTGATGCCTCGGGACAGTAGTTGCTCGATATGATTGTCGGAGTACAAATCAAAGGAGGTGTTGTGGACATTACCGGAGTGCAAGCACAGCTTCCACGCCCATTGCATCGATCCATGGCTGAGGAGGAATGCCTGTTGCCCTTTGTGTAGGAATGACCAAAGCCTTTGGTCCAAAGGTATGTAACGTTGCCCTCAATTTCATCATACCCTGGCAATATCTCCTTCTATATGATTGTTTTGTGGGGCTACGGTGCTAGGTTATTGCCCTATTCTTCTATTACCATTTTATTAATGAAATATTTGAATTTTAGAATCATTACCTAACAAAATGAAATCATTGTTAAAATTGTGTATTACAAAAAAAAAATATATGTGAAAGAACAAAGCTACTTCAATATTTGAATTTTCTGGGAATGTTGTTGCAAATAGAAACGATTGCATAGTGAAACATGTAAGAGAGAAAATAAAACTATTAACTTGCGCATTTTCCTTGAATCCAATATATTTAAATTAACAGTTGAGGATAATTAAGAAAAAAAAGATCGAGATCCTTTAACTAAGAAGTGCTTTTTACTTTATATAACGCTATAGATACGCATTATTTGGCCCGCCAATGACAATTCTAGTCTTGATAGCAATTTTCAATGCATTATGACATATGCGTGTATATCCAAAATAGGTAGTACTTTATATTTTTGAAATGATGTTAAGAAAACTGGTAAGCATGTAAGACTAAAAAACCATTGAACGTCGCTTATTTAGTTTCTTAAATTAAGAAAAAAAGTTGAACACACTTTAATAATACCATCTAGGGGTATGCATGGTCCGGGTGGGCGGTTCCCACCTTAGAACCAAGAATTGCCCGTTAAGGACTGGTTCTAAAAGTTTGGATTCGGGAATCGCTTGTTGGTTCCATGGATCCACCTGAGAATTGGACCGCCGGTCTGGTTTGGTTCCCGGGTGGATCCATGGAACCGGTCTCATAAGCGATCACGCCTACTCAATATGTACTAATAAGTCAAATTCGATTGCAATTACATTCATAAGCATTAGGGGTGTAAATGGTTCGGTTCGGTTCGGTTTTTTTGAAAAATCGAACCAAACCGAACCGATAAGGGATAATACCGAACTGAACCAAAATCATTCCGATCCGAATACGAACTGAACCGAAAATGCGGTTCGGTTCGGTTTAATTCTGGATGGTTTTTCGGTTTATTTATTTATTTTTGCTTCACTTATTGGGACCTAAATGAAGAAAAGAGATTGTTCACCTTTAATTAAGAATTCCAATTTGGTTCGGTTAACCGAACCGAATTGAAAAGTTAATGGTTATTTTTCGGTTAACTGAACCGAAACCAAACCGAACCAAAAAAGCACAAAATTTCAGTTCGGTTTGGTTCTTGACACCTTAATAAGCATGTAACATTCGGAACTTTTGAAATCCAACATGATTTTATAGTCACCTCTTATTGAATTCTTGACCATAAGGTGGTAACGAAATGATATGAGATTAGAACTAAAATGATGAAGTCTCTTGCGTTACCAAATTGATTTTAATGTCTAAGAAACTTACAACAAAAGAACAAATTGATGTGGCATCCGTGTTGGGCTAAGCAACAAAGTGTTATAACTTCACTTTTGATTCTTTTAGACCAACCAATCAGTTACACACGAGTTTGTTGAAATCTCAAAGAATTGGACGGAGAAGATGAAACTGAGAGACGCTATGCAAACCACTTGTTTCTTGATCTTTGTTGTGCTCTTCGAGACTTCGACAATAAGAATTGCAAGGGCTATTCGACAAATAGGAAATTATGGTTCCAAATAAAACAATAAAAATTCTAAACATGAGGCTTTTAAATTTAATTTTTTTTCAACCAAAAAAATTATTTTTTATTATTATCATAATACCGGTCCGGTCCGGGTGGGCGGGTGGATCCGCCCATGGAACTGGGAATCGGACCGGTCCGGTCCGGGTCCGAGCGGTCTGGGCGGGTCCCGATTCTTTTACATACCCAGACTTGTGGTCCCACCACGTCTATCATGCAATCTAGAATCTCTAGTCTTTTTGGTAATCAAATGATTTTAGGGAAGCGAAGCAATTACTTCTTGATAAATGGCTTGTTACAATGATGAAAACAAGCAAAAGATGACCCATTTTGCCTGTGAAAAGAAAAAAACAACTTTCTAATAAAGCCTAGTTCATGTAAGATATCGCAAATATCAAAAAGAAAAAACTTAAACTATACCTGCCATTGCGCAAATACTTAAAATTTTTTTATATTACCAAAAATTCTAAACTTATCTACTATGACACGAATACCTTAAACTTTTTTATATCATTAAAAAACTGAAACTTATATGTATGACATATATGATAAGTTTGGAATTTTTATGATATAAAAAAAAATATTTATATCACAATAGGCAAATTTATGTTTTTTAGTAACAAAAAAAAAGTTCAGAATATTTGTGTTATAGTAAGCATAATTCGAGAATTTTTGTGTGTGAAGATATCGAATTCCATTCTTTTACATATAAAGATTTAACTTACCAAAGAAGATAATTTTTTTTTAAAGAAATCATTTTGAATGTAGAAGTTGTTAGAGGTTTAAGGACTCATGTTCAGAGTAAAGAAATTGAAACTATATTTTCGAATTTGCATTGTTATCTACAGATATTGTTTTTCGAAGTGCATAATTTATTTTTGTTGGTTGCCCAGGTCTGCCAAGTCCAGGGTCTCAACTCAAGGAGAAGATACTTCGCAAGCTGATCATACCTTCGTTAATCAACACGTGAGACAACAAGTCAATTTAACACCGAGCGATATCAAAATTTAAGCGCCATATAAAATGTAAATTACCACATGAGTAAACGTGGTTGGCGGGTCTCACATGTCAGCCATGTGAAAATACTTTTCTCAACTTAAGGGGCACTCGAGACTCGTATATAGCATTGGTAGATGTACATTTGCGCATGAGCGACGTGGATAGAGTGATTGCATATGCACTTTTTCTTCTGTTTTTTGGCAATTGGTTCAATCAGACCTAATCACAAATCGAAGAGAGCTGGCGCTGGAAGATTCAACGGGCATTGTACATGTATCCAAATTTTGTCGGTATCAATTTTCTAGGAAAAAAAATACTAGAAGTGTTATAATTTTCATTCGACACTTAGTTTAATGCCAAAACTTGGAGTGATCATTTAGGTATAACATTGGTGAAAAAACAATCACTAATGGTATATTTCAATGTAAGATCCTATGTGGCTTTTTTTTTATTGATTTTTTAGTCCGATGTGGCTTTTTTCCCTAAAAATTGGAGTCCAACGTGGACAAAAGGCAAGACCACGTGGCGCTTATTACAAATTTGACTTCATTTAAGGTAAACTATAGGAATCAACAAGGATTGATGCCTCTCTCTCTCTCTCTCTCTAATCGACGCGGCCGACTCCATCGATCCCTCTTCCTAAGACGTGAAGCTCTTCCACCTTCAATTGCTTCACTTTCTCCGTCCTCTGAACAGACTCCATGTCTTTCTTCTTCCCTTAAACTAGGGAAAATGGCACTTTCTGTTCTGCTTAGACTGATGAACGTGGGTGCGATGGTTTTGAGGGCGTGATCGCAGGTTTGTGCCAAGTGTAGGAATCAACTGACTGTGCTTCGGGTTCGTCGTTTTTTATGATAAAACTATCACAGAAGAGACGCGTCGGATCTTCCTATTCAACTTGTTGAATCCTAACACGCAAAAAAGTAGAGCATGAGGGCTCGGCCACTAGAAAAAATAAGCTCGCCGTTTGCCTTCTTCAAACACAGATCCTCCTACCTCTCAAACGGAAGCTATTTATATCTACCAAGAATGCCAAAGATGAATAAGCAACCAGCCGGAAATTACCAGATAAAAAACATGTGCATTGTCGATGAATTTCGGGTTACATAGAGAAAATTAGAGAAGATGGGAAAAGCAGTGGTTCTGGGTTCGCATCAATGGAAGGCCAGTATCGGTTAGGCCGGTACTACATTTTTAGGGATGGGTGTTCTAGAAATTTGGGTTTGGAGAGCAAAACAAAACTAACAAATTTATCCCCAATTCGTTAATTTAGTGCAAACAAATTTGGGACAATCTTGTTTGCTCTTAGATATTCATCTTCATATTCTTCTTCGTCATCAACCTCTCCGTCCAGGTCTTCATTGCCTTCCTCGTCCTCATCGTCACCAACCTCCTCTTCTTCTTATCCTCTGCAAATTAAAAAAGAAAAGAAAATTATCAATTTCCAACTATAAGTCTGGCTTGAAATTTAAGTATGACATGGCTCTTTTTCGGTGAGTCACATCAAATCACTTGTTGTAAAATAATGCCATGTTGGATTTTTCGACTATTCAAATTGGCGACGGATGTAAGTGATATTTTTTACGCGATTGGTGCTTAAGTGATTTATTGGAAAGTTTGAGTATTGAAGTGAGAGATGTATAAAAGTTACGACATTTTTAATGTTCTTTTTCCTGATTTTCTTAGATTGAAATTCATTTGCGTTAGTATCATTTCAACACCATACTTGATTAACGGTGGCAGATAAATGGAACTATATAATCCAACTACGAGCCTCCGTGTTAATCTTTTATTCTTGATTATAGTTGTAAGGACAACAAAGTGCCCTTGTAAAATCTTTGAGAGAGGTGGACTGGTGGATGTATGCATAAGTTGGCCTAAACATCAACGGACCAATAAAAAAAGATGATAAATTTCGTAGTTGAGCACATTCCTTCTACTTTTTTTTTTATAGTAATCCAGGGCACAAGTGTGGAAACTTAAATATTTGAAGATCTTTGAAGATCTAGAAAACATTTTACAAGTCCTATGAACCAAATAAGTTCTAACTTTGGACCATGCAAGTAATCTTGACTCAGAGTGCAGTTGGCAGGATCGAATGGTGATCTCCAATTCCTATGTGGGAAATCCTTGATGCCCAAGTCAAATATGCCAACCATTGGGGTTCAGTAATTACGAAGTTCTTTGTACCTGCCTACCTGTCTATATCTGGGGGCATACCATATATTTGTAAAAAGAAAAAAAAAATTCTTCCCATTTTACAAATGCAAACCATGCATTATTAATGTAGTACTAAGAGAGAATTATCACGAGAATTGTTTTCTATCTGAGCGAAATGTCTAAAACTTAGTAAAAGAAGGGATATTAATCAGAATCTCGGCATCATAGTTAAGGCTACAGTAGCAAGACGAAAATATAGTTCCATTGGAAAAGAAGGGATTTTAATTATGCTGATAAATTTCTGGAAAAGTTGGTAAGTGTCCAAAAATTAATGAATGGGTAAAATAGGTATCGTTCACCTGAATTAACAGTTAATTATTGGTAATTTACAGAAATTTTTATGAATAGATAGACTCTTTTGATAGTTCATAAAGTATGGAACTTTTCTCATCTTTTACTAAGTTCTATTTTATCTTTTTTACCAACCCCTTAAATTTACTAAGTCTTGTATAAATTACCGATGCTTATTGGAGTGACTTATCAACTTTGTTCTAAATAAATTATCACCTAGTTTTAGGTAATTAACTCTCATTTGAGATACTTTTTAATGTTTGTTTGTTTTTTTTACTTTATCAACTTTTTTATCATTTTCCAATGGCATTTATTTGTTTCTCTTATAAGCTCCTTTAATATATAAACTATTATATTAATCTACCAACTTTATTTTTATTATTTTACCCACTAATTTTGGTACACCAAGTCTCATTTAAGTTATTCACCAATGTTTATATTGTTCTAAGTTTAAATTTACTAACTTTTATTTACCATACTTACCAGTGCATCTAATTTACCAATAAGTTTTCAGTTATCTATTCTTATTTGAGTTTATTGTTGAGGTTTTTTTGATTTTTTCAAATTATCGATTTCTGTTATCTCAAACGAAAATACTTATCTTATCATTTACAAATTTTATCTGTTACCATTTCCATAAATGAAATTATCAACATATATTTAAGTAGCTTATCATTTTTCTTTGCATATGTGTAATTTGTAGTCTTACATGGACTTAAATTTGATAATCTTGTAGAAGGTGAACGTGCAATTATGGAGCCAAAAATCAAGGACATACAGTTTTAATTTCTAATTTGAATATTAAGTACTTTTGAGTTGTTTCGTTTTGTAATGGGCTATATAAGCCATGTTGAATCGTTGTGGAAATACCGCTAAATATCACGCAAACAATGCATTTTGCTGTTTATTAATTTACCTTTTCAGTTCCTACAATTATTTTCCTCTAGAGTAATTAGTTCTAGTTATTGTTCTTAGTTATGCGTGACACTTCCTATTCGAATTGGCATAGAACTCGATTTAAATAAAAATCAAAGATCAATTTTTTGGTAAAAGGCATTTCGTTGCATGGAACCATTCCTGGTGAAATAGCGTGAAATGAAAATTGCTAAAATCAATGTAAATAATAAGAAAGGTAAATGGCTTGAAGAATTAAGTGCAAGGCCTAGAAGTTAAAGGAAACTAAGAGAATAGTACAGGAATTAAATGAAATTGAGATGAAGAGCACGAAATTGGAGGGAAATTAAAGCATAGACATCTGTATTTCATTAGGTTGTGTTTGAATTAATATCTACTGAGTTTCATAGAGTTAATGAAAAATCCATCTTCCCAAGAGAATTTTAGGTGTTCCAAGAAGACCACGTCTTCTCACCGATCCAGCCAATAACCAAGCATAAAATGCCTCGAATTTCACCATCCTCTGCTCAAAAATAAGTCCCCGACAAAAGACTTAGAAGGACGCTGTCGATCCATCTGGCTTTTTCCAAACTTCGTCTTCACCCCGTGTCGGCGTGATGCCATACCACCATCTCCGGAGAAATCACCAACTATATAGTTAGGGATCGATTATTGCAATACACAATCAGTCAAGAATCAATCATCACAGGGCCTAACGTCGTATGTTGACTAGGAAGACTTCTTTGCATGTGTTAAATAATCAAAACATTCTACTTTAGCTTGTCAATTATGACAAATTTCCATGGAATCCCTTTTCAGACGCGAAATTGTAATTTGCAAGTTTGCTTCCCAATGATGTTTTTGAAGTACTTTGTCGACAGTTGGCTTAGAGATCATCGAGGCGGCCAGCTAAGTTGGTTAAATGTTAAATCTCACGGGGAATGACGTCTCTTTGGTCACAACATTCTTCTGCTAGTTCCTTTTCTTCTCCGGAGCACATTCGCATGCGTACAAATCAAATTAAAAGTGCCTTACTCTTATGTTCAACCAAATGAATTCAGTATGGTCGGACCGTCTTCTACTTCACGAAAATGGCATCTGACACTATAATTTCACATGACAATAATTGAAATGGAGAGAATGTGCTCAATCCTCTCATTCTAGGATCTTCTTGAAAAATCCGCATTATAACCATCCGGACCCGGGCTTTATTCCCGTTAATAGAAAACATAGCATCACGGATATCCGATGGGAGGAAGGGGAGAGAGAGAGAATTAACCTGGTCTTGCCTGAGGGGGAAGTGTATGACATCAATAATCTCCTGAATAGATGGTCTCATTGACACAGTAGCTGGGGCTAGTAGGTCTTGGAAGTACGAAACAAATATTCTTTGAACTTCTACCTGATCCGAAACCATTTGATCGTTGCTGTCCAAGACTAACATGATGCGGTTGCGGAGGTGCCGATGATTCACCGAGTGGTGGAAGAACTTGGTATTATGGTCTCCATCCTTAAGCCGAATTCTCGATTTTTGTCTAAAAAAGACTCTTCAAGGGACCGGAGAGCATAATACTCTTTGATTTGGGTGAGTTCATCAACCGCCAGAGACTATTATTAGGGTCAAGGAGGAGAGCTTCTTGAGTCGTTGACATGTGGTCCTTTTAGCCGAAGAAACTTTCATGGAGATGTCCGAGTAGGCCTCTCTATTTAAAATTTTCAATCGGCCCTTCAGAAGCTTGAGACGGCCATATAGTTTAAACATAGGAGAGCCTGAGACTTGAGTATTCCATGCCTGCGTCACAAGCCTGGAGAAATCCGGATGATTCATCCGTAAATTGTAAAATTTGAAGGGAACACTATGAGTAGGCGGTAGAACTTTTACCACCATCGGGGTATGATCCGAAATGCCCGGGGCCAGAAAAGAAGCTTCTGAAAAAGAATAAGACAAACACCAGCAATTATTAACCAGAACACGATCAATTTTCCTTTGCTTCCTGGAAGCACCGGAGGAAGTAGACCAAGTGAAACGAAAACCCACATAGCGTAAGTCTATTAGTTCACCTGGTCCGTCCCGACAGTCCTTGAAATCATCAAAGGCAGGAATCCAAATATCAGGGCTCCCTACTCGATCCGAGGGGTCTCGGATGGCATTGAAGTCGCCAGCAACAATCCAGGGGCAGTCCTTAAGACCATAGCTTAGTCTAATAATGTCTAGCCAAAGAGGTCTACGGGAGACAAAAGTGTGCTCCCCATACACCCAGAGAAGAGAGATGATAGAATCGAACTTAATATTTTTATGTCTCCGTGGATAATCTGACTAGACTTAAAAAGAAGCTTGAAGTCCACAAGGAACGGGTTCCAACCCACCCATATGCGCCCCCGAGGGGAGTGCTCATAATTGGCCAACCACATCCATCTAGGCAATAAACCAGAAGAGATAATACCAAAATTGTCAGCAGAGACTTTAGTTTCCAAAATACCAACGCAGCAAATATTGTTGCGGCGCACAAAAATTCTGACTTCGCTTGCTTAATGGGGTTCATGAGACCTCTTATATTCCAACATCCAAAAACATATACTAGATCAAAAGAAGGCCCAAGACTACCTTCTTTTTGGACGCCGCTTACTAGTGGAAGGCTTTACCTTTGCTGAAGGAGAACCAGAGAATGGCTCCCGCTTGTCGGCCAACTTTGGTCTCGCATCGCTTCCTCCCGAGTGGGTAGGTCGAGTAGACCAGCGGGTTCTCGGCGTGCTCGCACGCACGGTCGAAATCCACAGGGGCGTCCAACCGCTGGGGAGGTCGAAATTTCCTTATGCTGCTCGGTAGGGACATGATCGCCATAGTAGTCTCCCGCAAGGGGTTGTCGGGCCCTATCACTTTGCACCAGCAATTCATGGCTCAAGGTAGTGGTCAAATCCACCTCCAACAAGACTTCATTGGTGCTGGTTGAGCACAAGCCGGGACCGGTTGAGTGTAGGGCCATGGTCTGCGTCATTGACTTCGAGGGGGCGATGGAGGAGGCAGGAGCCGGATCGCCAAGGGGTTCTCCCTGCCGGACAGCAAAGCATCCCGCTGTAAATTTGCTCCACAATGAGCTGATGGTCGGCTTGGAGTTGGCCGCGTTAGCACCTCTTTGCCAGCTCTCCTACTTACCAATTGCCACTCCTCTGTGGGGGCTGGTTCGGGAACTTCTACCGGACGAGGAGAGCCCAAGTGAGTATGCTGGCCAAGAGTATCATCAGGAGTTTGAGAGGACTGACCCCCAAGATGGTTCTCTTGAACCGAATGGTTGTTATCAGGATTGGTAGCAGGACACTTATGGCCAAACACTCCACACGTTTGGCATGAGATAGGCTTCCATTCGCACTTCACTTCCACCTCACGGACAGCCCCATTTATGAACACATTGATGGGTTCATAGCATGCTTTGGAGGCCTCTAGTTCAACACACACTCTCGCAAAAGAGATCAATTTTAATTGCTCCGTACGTTGATCGACATATAGTGGTTTACCCAAGATACTAGCAACTTTACTTATTCCCCAGCGCACCACAATTCATATGGTAAATTCTTCGCCGAATCCAAACCGGAACCGAGGTGTGCTCACCTTTCTTCAACTGTAACATAGGTTTCCATTGTTGAAGGATGAGAGGCACCCTTGCCACCGTCAAGGGGCCCCCTTCCACGATTTTCCTTCTAAGCTCCGTGTTCGGGATGTGAAAGAAATAGAACCCTTGGTCATTGGCTTTCACCTCCATTAGTCTAGGTCCCCACATATATTTAAGGGCTGACTCAACTAGCTTGAATGGGAGTTTTTTCCCGACAAAATATCCAACAAGACACTCTTTCCGAATGGATCAGCAGCATCTAAATCCTCATCATAGCAATTCACAGCATTATCAGCACCTGGATTTGGAGGATAATAGGATAGGGAGTACCCTTGAACAGCCGCTCTAGCCACATTCGCCCAAGAGCGGTTTGCTATGGTCTGTTTTCCAGCTTGTTGCTGCATCGAGGAAGTTCCATTTGCAGCTTCCTGTTGACCTCTAGAGATCCCCTCGGCACCAGCGGATGCGAGACCGGACCTGCATTATCGAGTTTTGGATCCTAACCGCAGCGCTAAGCACACCGGTATCAACATGCCTACCGTCGCTTGCTGCCCAACGCCTACGAAGCTAATTGCGGGGGCTTTGCATTTGCTCGCCCCGATCACGTGAAGGATTTCTGCTTGCCGGAGCCCTACTCCGACTCCGGTAGCGACCTCTACCCAAATCTGTCTTGGCCTTAGGAACTAATAGATCATTTTCCATCGTTGAAGCAGGGGAGGCCGAGCTAGCAACTTAGCTTGAGACAGTCACCCTAACTCCGCATAGTTAAATCACGTGAATCAACCCTTACCCGAGCAGAGATCAAAGGGGGTTCTCAAGGCCTACCCGCGGCTGCACCTCTGCAAAAGTGCAGCTACACCGGCGCCCTCCCTCCCGAACTAGAACCAGAGGCGGAGCTACAGTGGCTCAAAGGCAGAGCGTCGAGAGAAAAGGGGGTGAACAATGCTTCATCTCAATGGTCCCCCAGGACGATGTTTGTCCTTTTCCTCTATATAAAATAGGTTTTTTTTTTTTTTTTGGTAAGGTAAGTAATATTAACTTTCAACTATATAAAATAGGTAAGTAATATATAAAATAGGTTCATCTACATAAAACTAATAAATAAAGATATATAGTAATAACAAATTTCCTTTAGCCATTGACCATAAATTCTCTGTATAATCTTCAGCATTGTAGACGATTCGTGCTGTTAAAAAAAAAGCCAGTGACATTTTGTGAAAGGGAAACCTAGGGTTTGTGATTTCTAGGGCACGAAACAATAAGATGCTTTGGTGTGGGAAGCATACGAGGGAAACGGGGAATCAAAGCATTCTCCATTGGACTGAGTTAGGGTTTCGGTAAGATTGGGAATTAGGGGCAAACTATGCAAACAATAGAGAAGAGCTCTTCAATCGAGAGAGGATTCGATGAAGTCAGTGATTAGAGGATTTTTTGAGTGGGGGCAGCTGCCCAACCTTTTGCTATTTGATGCCATGTTTGATCTAGACTGAATTTTGTTACTACTCATATGCTATTCCTATCATAATGATGTGGAAAATTGTTGATATCGATCGTCCATTCTCTATTTTTTATTAATAAAAAGAAAAGAAAATGACTTCAGCACAAATTATGCCTTGTATCTTTTCACTTCTGAATTCCCAGCCACCTGCAACCTATTTTTATTTATATTTTTTATGATATCAATGATGATCTCGAACATCATTTGCTTGTTTTGATCCAAGCATCTAATCCATGCAGTTCCAAGATATCTTGTCTGACATGCTGCCTCCCCAACTTCTCTTACATTGTTAAACTCTCCATGTCATTAATGACAAGCGATATAAACTAAGAAGCATGGATATATAGGAGGTCGTGGTTTTTGTTCATTAGCTAGCATTAGGACTACGGCCCCAGGGACAACCAAATGGCTAATAACTTGTCCATCCTCTTCTTCTTCTCCACCTGCTTATTGTTCTTCTTCTTCTGCCCCCTCCTTCATCTCGTCTCGACGTGCTCCAACCAGTTTTGCAAACCCTGCGAGCCAGGGATCCAGTACCCGTTCCGTCTGAAACCACTCCAACCTTATGAACGTTGTGGGTACCCTGGGTTTGATCTATCGTGCAATGGCCAGAACCAAACGACTCTAAGTCTCCCGCTTTCAGGGGAATTCATCGTGGACTCTATAGATTATGGGCAACGAGTAATACAGATTCGAGACCCGGATGATTGCCTCCCCAAACGGCTCCACAATTTCACTACTTCGGGTTCCATTTGGACGGTGAAAAACTATACCAAATTCTCATTTCTCAAATGTCCAATGGAGTCAAGGGCCTTGGATATGTTCCCGCGCGTGCCTTGTCTGGACGGCCACAACTACAGGGTCGTGGTCGTTGCAACAGACGAGTTGGGCATACAAATGGTTCAGCTGAGGAAGGAGTTCCGATGCCATTTAAGCCAAAACGTTTCTACTCCGACCAGCAATTTTACGCCGCACGGAACGGGCAGGATGAGGTATCTGTCCTCTATTGATTTGACATGGGACGAGCCTCCTTGTATTATCTGGGGAGCATTTGGAGATCCAGATACGGGATGCACTATCCCGCCTCCTTATCAAGGTATGAACAATTGTTTTCGATTGTTTTACAAGATGTCTGGTAATAATTTCATTTCTTATTCCAATATAATGTCATAAAAAAGTCATAATAACGTTTCTTAGGGATAAGATCATCTATTTGAACTTTTTACTCCATTAATTCTCATAGATGAATACAATTCTCCAGTCAATGCGTATCCAACAAGATTTTTATCTAGACTTCACAAATAATATAGCAAAAAAAAAAAAACAGTTTTTTTGCAACCTAAAATAAAGGCGAGATCTGCGGAGGACATATAATTTCTCTAGAGGGTTGGAATGGGCTTTCCAAGTGTCACTTTGTTAAGATGCACCAGTGTCTAGAGCACATAATAAGATGTAAGATGTATACATCCCGTTAGTAAGGTATGATTAGGCATCCTAATGGATGAAGTGTTGCCCCTAGCTTTTTCAAGTTGATCATTGACGCTAACTCCATACGTACAGTCAATTATACATTTGTTTAGCTCTTTTCTTTCTTTTTGACTCGTCTCTTTTGGTGTAGGGAGTCCGAAGGGTGATACCACTGATCAGATTGTTCTGGGCATTTGTGTACCATTTTCCGTGTGTTTGCCATGCTTGATAGCCTGCAAATTGCGAGCCACTGCCTGGCTCGACAAGAACAAACTGATCCGTCTTCTCCACTTGGCCGAGCTCAAGCCCTCATCATTGTATCAGGTATGGATACCCCTACAATCGAGTCATACCCTGAGACTCGTGTTGGTGATGCTGGAGGATTGATGCCTCAGGACAACAGTTGCTCGATATGCTTGTCGGAGTACAAATCGAAGGAGGTGCTGCGGACATTACCGGAGTGCAAGCAGCTTCCATGCCCATTGCATTGATTCATGGCTGAAGAGGAATGCTTGTTGCCCTTTGTGTAGGAATTACCAAGGGTATGCAATGTTCCCCACGTTTTCATTATCCTGCGGCAATATCTTCTTCTATACGATTGTTTTTGTGAGGATATGGTGCTCGGTTACCGTCCTAGTTCTCCTCCAGGTAGCTGACTAATAAAGTCACGCCCCTCAGTAATTTGAAATAAAAAAAAAGGGCCAAATAGAAATAAACATCCTCACCTTTTCTTCTCTTTTCAATTTTTTTTTTGGTAAGGTAAGATTGTATTAAAACGACTAGAGAAACTTTCAATTTTATGGCCATCATTTTAGATTATCAAGATAAATGATCATTCTTAAAAATAATAGCAAATCTATCTCCCAGAATTAGTCTCCTTCATTCCCGGTCTTCCGTAAGAATTATCGTTTGATTGCAAAATTTTATGGCCATCATTTTAGATTATCTTTCAGCATTATGTACTTAAGAATTATCGTACTGCAATTAATACAATATTGCATAGAGCCATCTAACATTTAAATTCTTCTTCATATCAAAAAATATAAAATATTTTCAATAAACAAAAAAGAAGCCAAATATATATTATCTCTTGAATTATACATTCATTAAATTATCTTCTTAAATATCTTCCCTTGAATACAAGAATTAGATAAATCTTACTTCTTTTAGGAGCAAAATCGAAATTCTGGAAGAATCTGACGGAGTACTACCGCTCATTAATGGTGTTCAAGGACTTGGGATAGATTTGAAACAAATTCAAAAAGTTGGGTATTTTTCTGATATATTTATAAGGCTGGGATAATATTCAAGAGCGTTAAAAAATATTAGGATTTATTTCGTTATTTGGACACAAAAAGGATTTACTTCCACGAATTTTGCGGGTGATAACAACGTAATTTTCTGACCAGCTAATAAATTCTTTGGAGTTTAAATAGAAGGTAGAATGGGGAATATAAGAGTAAATGGGAGTCAATTTGCTATTATATGCTTTCTTTTGGAGAAGAAAATGCCGCCCTTAAAATTTTGGTATTTTTCTTTATTATTGATAGAAAAAGTCCCTAATTTATTTTTGTCGGTCGCCCAGGTATGCCAAGTCCATGGTCTCAACTCAAGGAGAAGGAGAAGATTCTCCATACGTTGATTTTACAATAGGAAATTAATATGTGATGCAACAAGTGGATTAAGAGTGAGCGATTCTGAAATTTAAGCATTATGTAAGATGATTAAATTATCCCACGATCCATGGCTCAAGAGAAATGCTAGTTTCCCTTTGTGTAGGAATCATATCTTCTCTATATAGCTGTCTTGTTAATTGTTATTAATTGAGCAGGTGAACCATTGTTTGGCCTTTTGAGCCTGAATGATTGATTTCTTTCGACTTAACCCTATCAAGAACTAGCCCGCACTGGGGCAGAATGGAGGTAAGGGTGACATGACCAGGTAAAAAATCAAAAGAACCTCATTGCCCTCACTTGAATCGATTTTCAAGTGTGATTAGTGCAGATGAACTCGAATGAGAATTTAAGTGTCTTGAATTGACGAAGAGTATTCGTTTTTTCTCCTACACACTCTTATCCCTTGCATAGCCCAATTGAACTTGAAAATTCAGTTTTGAAAACCTCGCTAGTGATCATCTACTAAGGGAAAAAAAAAATAAAGAGTTACGATATTGAGACAACATGGTCCGGAGTATCGATAGAAAATGAAGACCCCTAGAGTCCAAAAATCTGAATGCTCAAGAGCTAATGGCACCACCAAAGTTAGAGGCTTGCTGGT
The DNA here is from genome assembly GCA_014182895.1 of Angophora floribunda. Classification (NCBI taxonomy): domain Eukaryota; kingdom Viridiplantae; phylum Streptophyta; class Magnoliopsida; order Myrtales; family Myrtaceae; genus Angophora; species Angophora floribunda. Next base: position 21,030,780 of record CM024708.1, on the reverse strand, counting down.
CCATGAGTGTACTTTCGCAAGAAATGCGCGACAAAAAAATCGACAAGTATCATTAAAGTGATAGTAAAAATTACCGATTAGTTACCAAAAAATCAGGTGATCGATAATTTTTTTTTTTGCCAATAGTTTTTTCTTTACATTGACAAACTCTTTCAAAATTCTACTAGTCGAAAAAAACTGTAGAATTGTAATGTTGGAAAGAATGAACATGAAAAGGAATCCTTTAGTCTATTTACTGTCAGCTATAAAAAAAAAAGTGACATAGAAAGAAAACCGGATTTTACTTTGAGTTTCCTCAATCCAAAGCAAATAAAAAATTGATAGAGTCGACTTGATGTATAAATTTTTTCATCTTCGTCTGAAATCACAAACTAGAACTACTTAATTTGTAATTGATATACTTTAAGCCTCCGATTTAAATAGACTTCAATCGATAGTTCTAAGGTGGTGTTTCTAGACAACTAATACAGTTCCAGCGAAGTTGGGTCTTGTTACTTTTTTCGTGAAAGTAACAAGCTATTGACTTGTATATAATATGATCTCTGGACATATTTTAGAGTAAAATGTAGAATGAAATGGTTATTAAATTTCGCTTACATACGAAGATTGAAGACTGGATCATATGTAAATGAACAAAGAGATGGAGTAAAATCCAAGGACTTAAACCAAAGGCTAGAGTTGCGAAATAACCAGACAAACACTCTACATACATAAATATAGATAGATATATAAGAGAACCTCCTATACTAATATCGCATCTTCCAGTGCAAGGAACAAAACCCTGAAAAAACAAAAGAGAATTGCCGTGCCGGATGGTGCACGATTCTTGTAGGCTTTAAGAAGGTATCGAATTCTTTAGTTGTGTTCCGTCACTGTCGGTGCAGCCATGAGCTAGTTGACGCATTAAGTAATTATTTTGATTGGCAGACACATAAGATGACCAGACAAAACGGAAAGAGTCAATAGTTCGCTCTTAAAATTGTCTTATCTTCTTCGTGAAAGATCGACTGAGAACTAACATGACCTCAGGCAGTTCGTCATGTTCCGTAGAGATAATGTTGGAGGATGTCTCCATCTATAAAAAAGTTTGTCTACCTTTAGTTGATGTTCTCATGTTAATTGTTAAATTTATATGTTTGTTGAATTCTAAAATTATGAGATTTTTCTTCTGTTATGATCACTAAATGAATTCACATTGTTCAGGATTTTAGCTCTACCTTGAATCAGGACTAGAAAATGGGAACATCTTGATGCATATCTGTGTGGAATCTCCTTTCTAGTGTTACTTATTTTATTTGCTTAATTGTACAATCACTTGTATGATATTCGAGGGTACGTGTGTTTTGTAAAAAGTTTAAGATTTTGAAAATATTTTCTTAAAAAATATTGATTGTATCAAATGTAAAAATAAATGAGTGAAAAATATCCTCATCACTAGCTCAAATGTTTAGGCATGGAATATTGTTAATAATGAAAATACTTTTCATTACCTGAGTTTTCTAAGCGCTACAAGTGATAATGTTTGTAAAAATATCTTCTTGAAAATGGTTTCGTTTCCTATAAAACAAATAAACCGCACACGCTACATTTGCATTCATCCTGCAAGTCATCAAGAGTCCATTGCCCTAATGACCTTCCCATTCCCAATTCTTTACATTAGGAAAGAATTTCAGTGATTCAAAGCTCAAACTACATAGTTGGGGGAGAAGTAACCCTCATGAAAAAATAATAAGAATGATGAGGCCATTGTCGTATAAATGGATAAGATATGAAATGACACAAATTGATTGGGCGGTGGGTCAAGTGATCCAGGATTTGATTTGCAAGTCAAAAATCACAAGTTCAATCCTCCAATTTATCCTCAAAACTTTGTCTAGTCTACAAAGAGCGGATTTGGTGAAAAAGTCACTACTTCGTGGGCACCTTAAACCATGCATTCCAAAAGCAATCGTTATAGGTCCATGCCCCATCCAAATCCTTTATTCTTTAAGCAACCCAAAAAAAAAATAAAAAATGAAACGGCACGCATGAATTATGCCCCTAATGAAACATCTCAGGATATTTTTTGTTTAGAACTTTGCTGATATCACATTATCTCTTTTTCAATTTAAATATCTGTGCGCTGACCAAGCTTGCGCAAAGGGCACATGTCTTCTAGCACATCGCTATAGTTTTGAGCCACTTCTTTCTTTCCGTCTACGTATACGCAACATGAACGTGCAAGGCACCTCCACCCTTGTCTTCAACTGGAACTCCCATGTGTCGTGTATGAATAGAGAAAAGCACATGAATACCGAGAGAATAGACCCCATCTAATTCGAGTTTTCTTTCGGTTGGGGTTGGTCAACCGAATGGGATGGATGATCTTTTTTTTGGTGCTTCATTCACGTGTTGATTCTTTCCCAGATACAAATGCATATGCATATATGGCCAGATCGAATGTTCCCATGTTTAATTGAATTTTGTTGACAAGACATTTGTTAAGCAACCGGATAAGAAAATATTGCAATGTTTAATGCACTTATTCTTATCGTTATGTCTACTATCAATGCATTGAATATCGAATATTTACTCAAACGTAATAGGTATTTGGAAATAGTAATAATGGTATCTTGACAAATAAGTGACATGCTAATAAAAAACTTGAATCTATCTATTCGAGTTTATTTTCTTTTTTAGGGCTATTTTTTGTTGTATTGCTAATTCGTGGAAACTTCCTAGTGCCTCTAATGAGTGTGTTACAAGTTACAAACATCACACATGCACAACTAAATAAAATATGAGTAATCAACTAAAAGTAGGCTCGTTTAGAGGACGAAGGTTTAATTTTTTTTTTCCCTTGTCATGTTGATTCCCTGAGCTGTTTTTTGAGTTTGTCACTCTTAAATGGAAGTCCTGACATACATTGAAAGACTCCGGTGCGCGAAACTTCGTGGAAATCTCGTCGAATGTGATTGTCAACCCTCATCTCTTTCCCTTCGTTTCTAGAATGGAATCCTCCGTTATCCATACGTTAAGGACCGGTCTGCTCGCCTGTCTTTCAAGGCTTTATAGTCGCAAAGAGAACCCATCAAGAAGCTGTGTCAAAGTCAAATTTCCATAGATCGACTCGAGGAAAAGCATTTTCAGAAGATTGCGAGACGGTTTTGTTGATTTGATAACATCTAATAATGAAAAGTCGTGAGCTCCATAAATAAACTCAACGAAAATATTTTCAGATGATCAATATCAATTGATACGAAAGAGAAAGAGACAGCTTTGCTGATTTGATAACGTCTTATAATGCAAGGAAAGCATACTCATACGATCACTATCAATTCACATGAAAGAGTGCGAGATGGTTTTGCTGATTTGATAAATCTGTTAATGAAAAGTTGAGAGCATCTTCTCTAATGACTCTTAATTTAATAGTACCAATAATCCCATCAAACATGTGCCTCAAGTTGGATTTTGATAGGATCGAAAATGTTCCAATACAAATTGACCAATTTAATCTAGTTTGATACTCTCATACAATATATATTTATTGACTCATATTCGATCTTACTCATAATCATATTGTTGAAATACTTTGGTATTTAATCAAATACAGAAAAAATTATACCCAAACTGAAGTGAGAGCATGGAGCAAGCACGAGATTAAGTGAGGAAGAAAAAGAGAGAGTCATAAAGGTGGGTTGGGTCTAAATAAATTGTGAACGCATTCAACATTCATACTATTTTAGGCTTTACCATTGTAAACCCATTTATAATTAATTTTCATTTTTTTATATAACTCAATTACTAAATATAATAAATATGTGTTAAGAAATGGATCTATAACTTATCTTGATAGGTATAAATACTAAAAATAAAAAAAAATATTTAAAAAGATTGGTGTATAAAAAGCTCAAATGGTGCTCATCGAGTCTCACATCATGTATTTCCATTCCAACGGTGTTGTCGTATTCTTATTTTTCGTGTCGTTATCGTATTGGTACAAATTCGGTTACATCATTTCATTAAATATTGGTCATAATTCATCTAACTTTTGTTGGGTTTTGGAGTTGGTTGCGTTACGTGTTCTCCTGAATTCAAATCTCTCTTAGCGAAATCATGTTGTGCTGGAATCGTGCTAAAAACTTTGGAGGCCTTAAACTTCCGATAATCACGCAGGACATTAGCCGATGTTCACTGATGCGGTGTGCGACGATCGTGGGTTATTTTGGTCTACTTTCCAGGATGGCAATTGCAATTACATGAGATGGCTTTTTCAAGAGGGAAACTAACTTCCTCCGTTCAACCGGTCCAACCTAATCGTCTCTCCAACGCAAGATCCATAGTTGTCCACGATCCAAAGGGGAAAACAATCAATGAGTTTTGGTGAATTATTGTGCGAACATCTCCATCGAGAGGTTCCACTAGCCTATACTCGTTGGGGATGGACCGCGCACAGTTATGATCGATTTCAATGATCTACCTACCTGGATCATGAAATAGATGTGAATAAAGTTGTCGGACGATGATGCTTCCTTCGATTATTTTACTATATAAAATTGTTATGTACTACCTAGCTGAAAAAGAGGACGCGAATCGAAAGTGAGGACATTTATGAAAAACAGTTGGACTAGGCAACGGAAAAGACGACTTTTGATGATTTGATCTATTGTACAAAAGCAAATCTAGATTTTCTAAAAGTTGGAAAGATTCGATTAGAGAAGGCCTGGATTTTTTAGAAGTTATCTCGCTAACTTTTTAAGTTATTCTTTTATTCATAATTTTAGGGATATGCAACGAAAAAGTTCAATTTAACATTTCATATGGGGATTTCATGCTATTTTTGGAAAAAGTGTTCGAGGTTGAAACCTCGCTTAGAATTCACTTTATATTTGGTAGAAATTAAACAAACTAACCAAGAGAATGCAGCATTAATATTTTTTTAACAATTGGAACCCAAAACAAAAAAATCCTTTTTAATATTACATGGATATAATCAGGAAAATTATCCAAAAAGTTATAAATTTATCGCACGAAATCAAATTCATTCTTAAACTTTCTAATTTAACCGATGTAGTCATAAATGTTTTGATTCGAATGTAATTCATCTGGTTAATTTACAATTTTTTCAAAATTATCGGAATTTTCTTTTCTATTTTACTCCTTTTCTTTTCCACGCTAGTGTTTTTCTTTGTGTCTTCATCACCATTCACTTTACACGGACAAAAATACATCACCGCTCATTTTCCTTTTTCTGCTGCCCCACCAACCCTGGAAAAGGCAGCCGGTGCCCTCGGCAATGGTTGGTGACCCTCACTCAGGTCCATGACTTCCTCCAGACCTCAGCAATGGCCAATGACCCTCGCCGGGGCCACTGTTTTCTGCCTTACAGAAAATAACTGATCATTTTCTTCAACTGGATCCATCTTCGGATGCTTTCCCTGGAGGCTACAATGGTGAGGACTGGGAGTTCAAGCTACGAGGAGAGAATGCCAGGCTCAGTTTCCCCGAGCTTTTCCTCAACAAGAACAAGGCTACAGAATCCGCTGGCCTGAGCTCATCATCTTCGTCGCCCCTCACGGACGGAAACCTGATCCCTTGCCATCGCCAATCCATGAAGATGTCTGCGCAAGATCCAGAAGGACCTGCTCTCCAGGATTCCGCCTATGGAGTTGATGACCCCGCCGCCTCAAGAAGCCAATGTCGATAGGAATTCGGGGACAGCATCAACATATGGGCAAAGGCCAGCCGACCGCCGTCGCCAAGGCCTCGGCAATCCACACTGACCATTTCCGGCGCTGGCGGAGTGGCCTTAAAAGAAGATGAATAATGAGGAAAATAAATTAAAGGAAACAATTTCAATAACGAAGAAGGAGATCAATAACAGTAAAAAAAGAAAGAAAAGAACAAAATAGGATAGGAATCAAAATATTTATAAATTTTCTCATAAGGACGTGATTTTGATAGGAGTGGTCCACGATAAATTCCTGGTCGTGCTATATAATATGGCGCTGAATAAGTTAAATTAAAAAAGGAAAAATGTCACCAAAAATCATAAATTATACATTCCGTGACAATTTTACTCTGAATTTTTTTGTGTCATCAAAAACCCCAAATATGCCACTTGTGACAATTTTACCCTAAACTATATTACTTGTGACAATTTTACTCCAAACTTTTTTTGTGCCATAAAAAACCATAAATTATGTCACTATGATAATTTTTACTCCAAACTATATCACTTATGACAAATTTACCCCAAAGTTTTTTTGGCTGAAGGGCATTTTTGTCAATTTTTTTTTTGCTTGACAAGAGGAAGCCGGTGAGGACCGCTGGAGCCTCACCCAACTCCAACAACAATAAAGGCAGCCTCGCCAACTTCCCTCTATCGAGAGAAAAAAAAAGGAAAAGAAAAGAAAAAGAAAAGGACGAAAATGCCTCTTAGTTTAAAATTTTGGGGTAAATTTGTCAAAGTGGTGGTATCTTTTTTAGGGTTTTTGATGACACAAAAAAAGTTTAGGGTAAAATTATTACAAGTGGCATAGTTTGGAATTTTTGGTGACACAAAAAAAAGTTCAGGGTAAAATTGTCACGATAAAGATAATTTAGGATTTTTGTGACATTTTTTTATTAAAAAATCATTGAAAGAATTAGAATTATATTGTTTTGATTGAAAATTTTAAGATTAAATCAGAATTTATATAATAGATTTAAGACGTTTTGCTTTCTTTTTCTAATTGTTATGCAGCTTGGGAAGCGAAGAAAGAGGACGAGCTGTCCAGCATTTTATTCAGCTTGATCCGCGTATCTTTGGCCAAGGTGGGTGATTAAGCATGAAGACTATGCAGCTCAAGATCCGGCTGGTTGTATTATTTTTAATGTAGGAATTTGAACTCGAGCGATGATAGGTTGTTCCTTATGGCCAAGTGTCCTCATATAGCAGGGACGGCATGATGATCCACCTAAATTTGATCCATTGTAAACTCCTAATAGTCATACATCATTCTCGATATCAATTAGAGGTAATGTGATTGGTTTTAGGTATCGTCAGACCTAAATTAATCTCGCGACTCTTTCCACCGTTCCATTTTTATATCCTTTTGAGAAAATATGTAAACTATACTATTTCATTATAAAAGTATATATTAATCAAATGGTCATGTAAAAATATTTTTCTTTTCTAAAACGGTTTAAGATTCAATTTTAAAATCAAATTATCTCCTAAAATTGAATTGATTCGAACAGGTTCTCAACTAGAATCAACCGGCCAGCATCGAAAGCTGTACCGATCATAAACCCTTTGAAACTGGGAATCGAATTGACTTTATCTAAAATGGGTCTCGAATTGGTTAATTCAAATAGGATCCGGTCCGATCCTCAAGTCGAATCATGTGCTTACTTAGATTAGAAATATAGTAAACAATAATTCTAAATTAATCCGATTGAGGAACACAATCGCTCATCGGTTGACCGAATCCCTACCTTATTCGATTCTCCGGCGAATCAAACCAATCTCCCTCTCTATTAATCTTTTCTCTGCGTCAAGTCTCCATTCCGTCGTCATCCGCCAATTTTCCCAACTAGCGCCACCTATTGCTGACTATTTTTTTTTTCGTACTTCAGAAAATTCAGGGAAAATCTCTCTCTCTCTCTCTCTCTCTCTCTCTGTCTGGACTAGGTTGATCCTCCGGCCTCCGCCTTGTCCTCCGCGTTCTTCAAATCTCCCCACCGCCCCACCTCGATAGCGATCGATCCGTACGCCCATCCATCGAAGGGGAGTCGAGGGCCACAGAGCGGCTTCCGGTCGAACGAGATTCGAAATTCGCGTACGCGCCGCCGCGAGCGCAGCGCCGCCAGGTGGAGACAGTGAAGATGGCGCGGATGGAGTACTTGATCGAGGTGGAGCCCGGGAAGGAGGCCAGGGACGGGCGGCCGTCCGTCGGCCCCGTGTACCGGAGCATCTTCGCCAGGGACGGTTTCCCTCCGCCAGTGCCCGGATTGGAGAGCTGCTGGGACGTCTTCCGGTGAGTCGTTGAGCAGTGCCGTTGGGACTGGCGAGAGATTTGTAGAAAGGGAAAAAGGAAAAAAGGGCGCGATGATAAGGTTTTTTGTGTGTTGAGTGTTGTCTTGTTGCCTGGTGCGAAGTGGAAGTGAATTTCTGCCGAAGTTTAGTTGTCGATTCCGGTTCGAGATTGGATCGTTTTTTTCCTGAAAGTTTGTTCTTTTAATGTATACGAAGTGCAGTGCTCCAGATTTGGTATTCTCTTTCTGCAATTCATAGTGTTTCTATCGAATGCAAAGACCTGCTTGCATGCGTAATTCTGATCGGTTACTTTAGTGAAGCAGTTCGTTTCATTGGAGAGAACCAACAGTTTCTTATTCTTTGGCTTGCTGCTTCAGTAGAGCGTGCGATTTGGTTTATTCGACTGGTCGACTCGATCCAATCGACTGCCTTTGTTTTATTTTGCTGGAAGTATTGTACGTAAGTTATTGTTTTAGATGTGATGTATGTGATAGTAAATACCATCCTTTTTACAGGATCACTGTCGACAAATATCCAAATAACCGGATGCTCGGTCAACGTGAGGTTGTGGATGGAAAGGTACAATCTTGATTAATCGGTCGTTTTTGCGCATTGCTTGCTATTTCTTGCCTTGATATCTGGACTGTTTGAGAGCAGGCTGGAAAATATGTGTGGCAAACATACAAAGAAGTATACAATAAAGTGATCAAAGTTGGAAATGCTATCCGGAGCTGCGGTGTTGAACTGGTAAAAAGTATTACCTATAAAAGCTCCATTGTTGAATAATATGTCATGTGTTTTGATTGTTTCGTTTCTGTGACGCAGAGAGCGAAATGTGGAATTTATGGTGCCAACTGCCCAGAGTGGATTATGAGCATGGAGGTCAGTGGGTCCCTTCAAACATATTGTCAGATTTATAGCTTGTTTGCAAACATAACCTGTCTTGATAGGACGAAGTAAGAATTGGTACTGAGCCTCAAGGATAGTCCTGTCAAATCTCATGCCATCTGATTCACTTTCTGGGTTTCGAATGCTTAAATTCTTTAATGTCTTCCCATTTGGGATATCCAACAGTCTATTAGCAAAGGGACACAGTCATCTTTTTTCTTTTTTCAAATGATATATGTCATCTTTGTTGACTATAAGAAAAGTATCTCAGATTTGAGTGTTGTTTGTGGATATTCATCCTTTGTACTGCCTCGAAGTTTGTCAACTTTTTTCTTACCGTAGACTTGAACAGTAAAAAATAAATAAAAATGCTGAGTGGCACGATGAACAACAATCAAAATTGAAGCAAGATCCAATGTCTCCTGTAGGGTCTGTTAATTACAGAGTAAAAGACTAGTATAGCCAGGTGTGAGTAATAATGAAAGTCTGCAAAAGGTACTTACTATGAAATTTGAATCAGCACATCTTACTTGATACAAGTACTTATGATCACCAGATAAATTAACATCTTCATTTGGTCACTTGAAGAATGGCATCCTTTGATGCCAAAATCAATTTACACACATGTAAAAGATTCACTTGAAAAAGCATAGGATGTCATGAAAACCTTAGTTGAAAAGGTCATGGCAAGTTGTTATAAGTTTAGATTGAAACGTGATCACTCAACAAAAGATGGGGAATATATACTTTATTGGGAGAAAGAAGATGCACTTTGTAAGAATTATTTGAGACTAACATAGAAGAAAATTGTTGGTGTTATCTTGAGATTAAGTGAGATATTGTATTCAAATTACACTGCCGGTTAGCTAAGCCAAGAAACCACTGGGTTTTTAAGTTCCTTTGTCCTGGTTTTCACTTTAGATGTAAAGTATTTAAGAAATACTGATGAGTGATGAAGTAGATTTTATTGTTGTATGATGTGCATATGGAATCAAAAGTAAGCAGGGGCAACGAAAATAAATTGCATATCATTAGAATCAGGATATCGCCTGCTGAAGGTTCAACAGCTTCCGTTGCACTTTAGATTCATGGGTAACTGCCTCACTGTCCTAGACATGTAATCCTTTTCCACAGGCATTTTAAATGCTTTTGTGTCCTGTTGAGTGTTTCTATTTTGTCTCTATTGTGTGGTGGAAGCTCCTTGTCATTTTAGACATGTATTCTTGTTTGAAGTTGTACTCTGCTGCGCACCAAAATTAATTGATTCTGACACTTCTGCAGGCTTGCAATGCTCATGGGCTTTATTGCGTTCCTTTATATGACACATTAGGTGGGTATTTTCTTTCTGATATAAATTGTGTAGTAACATGTAGATGACAGGTTTGGAATGGTTTTCAAGCATCATTGGGCACTAATGGACCAGTATCCAATGATGAGCACATTCAATTTTAAGAATACTTCCATCACTAACTTTATAGTCAATGCAAATTGAATAATTTGTGCCAGTTCATGCCTTTCTTTTGGCTTGATAGTACCAATAGGTTTTTCTCAATAACAATGTGTTTTCCCATCAATTTGCAGGTGCTGGTGCGGTTGAATTCATTATATGTCATGCTGAGGTTTCAATTGCTTTCGTAGAGGAGAAAAAGATTGCTGAGGTTAAAATTTTATTCTAATTCAGTTGTTTTCCATTCTTATTTATTTCATGGAAAATTCCACAACTACATACACTGTAATTTCCTGATAAGTAAGAAAATGATAATTATGTGTTTTCTGAACTTATTTATGCTAGCTAGAATGTAGCTAATCAATTATGGTGAATTTGTTCTGGAAATGTAGTTCTTGTTCGATTGCCACCTATATAGTTTCCAGTACTGTATATTGTTAATATGACAGTGGTGTGAGAATTCAGGTTTTGATAGAGGCATCTTTTCTCATCGATTATTATTCAATCTTTCGTTGTGTGTACAGGTACTGAAAACATTTCCCCGCACAACAGAGTTCTTGAAAAGTAAGTTACTAAGATGATTAACTTTCACGATACCTATACTTGTGGAATGCTGGATTTTTATCAAGTCTTCCATGTTGTAGCACTTGTGAGCTTTGGAAAGGTTACCCCTGAACAAAGGGCAGAAGTTGAGAAGTTTGGTTTGGCTATATATGCTTGGGATGATTTTTTGAAACTGGTCAGTTTCTCTATCCATATACTTTTTCTGTCGGTCATTGACATTTGCTCTGCTTCTTTTTGTCATCAACTGCAAGGGATGTTCATATTTTGTTCAAGCCAAACCTTTACTTCTTTATGTGAGAAATAACAGTTGTAGTCAGCATTCTTCATCTTTATCCTTGGAATGCTATATATAGGGGCTCCCAATCTTCATGTCCATTATCAATGCAGCCTTTCCCAATGCCTTCTTATCTGACATTTTCTCTTTGGACATGGCAAAACTTTAGTGCTTGCAAAACCAATTGTAGCTTTAGGAAATGTTTAGCTGCATTCCTCTATAGTGCCTCTGTATTGCGCGCGCGTGTGGTGATTTTGTGAGGTTCTAGCTCAGTGGATAAGTTTGATTCATTTCAGTGCTTTCTATTAGTTGATCAGTGTTTGATCTATTCTTATAATGCATTAGAAGTTTAATTAAACCCTATGCTTCTCCAAGTTTTGAGGTGTTATACCATTGTTGGTTAGATATGGCTAGGGTGTGGATTCATCCCAATGGCAAATAAAATTTATTCTGAAGCTCCTCCAACAGAAAACCATCACATGAGTAATCCGTTCAAAATCATGTTCCCATACTTTGGGTGTTCTTAAAAATAATAAACATTCTTGCACGTATTGCATTGTATGAGTGTATGTATTTGGTAGTATTCTGACATTTCCAAGTTCCAACTTTTTGCTTTATATATCTTTTTTATCCCAAACCCAAATCTCACAACTAAATACAGAGATGAGGCAGCCAGATATATTTCCATACTCTGTACCAAGTCGAGCGTGAGAAATGTAATGAACTGAAAGCTGTTAATTTTGGTAGTTCTGGTGCGACAAGAGCAATGATCAGAGCTGCAACCTTAGATCTGGGTGGTGTGGACCATTCCGTCTTTGTATCTTTTGCGCATTTTGTCGTTACGTCGATGGTCAATCTAGAAATCTGCTTTGCATGGTTTATCTTTTGGCTGGTTTTTAATTTCATGGCTAATGTTGCTTATGTTCCCTCGCTGGCGCTAAATAGAGCTCTGATGGATCTGGATTCAGTGTCTAGGCTAACTCACCATAAATAAAAAAATAGGATAGCTTGTTGATTGAGTGAATGCTGCATCTCTGACATGCATGCCTCTCAACTTCCAAAATGAAAAATTTGCTTTGCGATTGCTTAATCATAGTAGCTCCAACATCTGCCGCCTACTTTCACTTGCAGGGAGATAATCAGCAGTTTGAACTTCCTGCCAAAGAAAAAGCAGATATATGTACAATCATGTATACCAGTGGAACGACTGGTGATCCGAAAGGTGTAATGATTTCTAATGAGAGCATTGTCACTCTTATAGCTGGAGTGGATCGTCTGCTAGAGAGTGTCAATGAAGAGGTAAGATTTTTCCAATTTCAGGTCAGATCTACTGAACACAGCAAACACTTTGGGACCAATTGCAGCTTATATGCATTATGCCGTATGATATGGACATGAAAGGGTTCATTTAGTTTTAACACTATATCTTCTGACTCTGACAGCTCCATCAGAAGGATGTGTATATGTCATATCTTCCACTGGCCCACATCTTTGATCGGGTGATTGAGGAGTGTTTTATTCATCACGGTGCCACAATTGGATTTTGGCGTGGGGTAAGGATATTGACTATGATATATCATACCTTTCTTTTTAGGAAAATCATATACTAAAGTTTTACCAAGGCTTTTTAACAAAATAGCAGGGTGATTGATGGAAGTTGTATTGTTTGTCTTGGGATTTTTCTTTGATGCATGGGACACGAACGTTCATTTCTTTCCACTTATTGTGATCGGGGATATTTTTTTCATTTACTATTTCTTTTTCGTCTTTTACCAGTGAAGAATTTGTTGTCATAGTTGTTCATGTCTTGTTTGTTGCAGGATGTTAAGTTATTGATTGAGGATATTGGGGAATTAAAACCAACTATTTTCTGTGCCGTACCCCGTGTGTTAGATAGAGTATACTCAGGTAAAGTTTTCTTTTCGCCCAATTCACTTGGTGTAATTACTTTACTAACATCTATTGCATGGCATTCGATATTTCGATTACTACTGCCTTAATGAATGTAAAGACATAACATTAGACCCCGCATATGCAAAATTATTTTACGTAAATGCCAATTTGAAACTTAACAGAAGTATGCTGATTCATTAACAAATGTTTGCTTATGCATGCAGGATTGACTCAGAAGATCTCTGCTGGAGGCTTCTTAAGACACACATTGTTCAACCTTGCATACTCATAGTAAGTGCTTTGTTAAAATTTTATTTTACTTGTGGGAGTGAATAAATTTACTTGGGCACGATAAAGATAGATTTATCATATGTTTGTCCAATGTGCTTTTATTTACTTCCTTGCAGAATATTATTAATGTTTGGACCGTTTTTCTTCCTATGGAAATTTGGCTCATTGATTGTTTTCATTGTATACCTAGCAATCATTTCCTTGGATGTGTAATTGTCCAGAATGTTGCAGGCATCCCACTTCAGACTTGCAGGGTGACATGACTAGCATATTAGCTGATTTTATCTCAGATTTCAAATTTTTGAGATCTTTTCCTATAATATTGGACTGATAAGGTTGAGAACCTGTCCAATTTTAACTAGAATCATAACAATCTCTTCGCATAATTTGTTAATGTGTTTGCATCTCTTTTATGCTTGGTTTTTTGTACTGAATGGATTGCTGCATCGTACTTTCATTATCTGATTAGAATTTATGCTCATAAATTTGCTGTAGTAAGCTAAATAACTTGAAGAAGGGGAACAAATATGGAGAGGCAGCTCCTTTATGTGACAAATTTGTCTTCAATAAGGTGATCAAAATAGACCTGTGGTGCATATTTCTAATTGTCCTTCCCAACCTTATATCCAACTAAATACTGATGTTTTCAATTTCTCTGGCTTACCATATATCAGGTAAAGCAAGGGCTGGGTGGAAATGTACGACTGATTCTATCAGGGGCAGCCCCATTATCTAACCATGTAGAAGCTTTCCTTAGGGTGGTTACATGTGCGCACGTTCTACAAGGATATGGTATGAATGAATTGCCCCCTCTTTGTATGTTTTACATGTTCTCTCTGCCTTTTTCTTGTTGATTCTAAACTTAAAGAATTAATCATTGTTAAAAATTGCAATATAGCAAAAGATAATAATAGCAAGAATTAAGGTCTCAAAAAGATGGATGATGGCGAGCATAACATGTTATCCTGCAATTACTATGAGTATTTCTCATAATGTTTGTAGGTCTGACTGAAACCTGTGCTGGCACATTTGTTTCGCTACCAAATGCGCACTCAATGCTTGGCACGGTGGGCCCTCCGGTGCCTAATGTTGATGTCTGCTTGGAATCTGTTCCTGACATGGAATATGATGCCCGCTCAAGCACCCCACGAGGAGAAGTATGTGTGAGGGGGAAGACCTTATTCAGTGGTTATTATAAACGGGAAGATCTGACTAGAGAAGTCATGGTCGATGGGTGGTTTCATACAGGTATCTGTAGCCCTCTTCTTAGATTCAGTGAAAGTTAACCTGTGCCATTCAGAGTCTCTTAAGTCGAAATGTATGGATGTTTTGCATCAGGGGATGTTGGCGAGTGGCAACCAGATGGAAGCTTGAAAATAATTGACCGCAAGAAAAATATTTTCAAGCTTTCACAAGGAGAATATGTAGCTGTTGAAAACCTGGAAAACATTTATGGCCTTGTTAGTGCTATTGATTCGGTATGCTTCCCTAGTCTTCTATTTTCTTCCTTTTGGAATTATGATTTGTTTCTTACGTATTTATGCAAATTTCCTATTTCATTAGGTACCTATGAGCTTGATACATATTTTCTGCAATATCTTTTGTGGATCTTTTGTGGAATTTTACCTTCAATTTGCTTTTACCTTCTGAAGTGGTGTTTATTGTCCTGTTGACTGGAAAATCAGTCACTATCGATATAAATTGTGTTTGACTTAGATCATAGCAATCCTAATGATTGCTGGCTCCTACATTCTTTGAGAAATCTATGGCTTAGAGAGATAGATATACTCTCTTGGGCATCGAAAGCATGTCAACACACAGTTCCATGAAGATATTACTTGTACTATTTGTCCTACATGGTTTTGGATCTAGCAGGATGATTAACATGTCAGTTATGCTTTCCACTGCCAATGCCGTATGCTTTCAGAACTGCACTTATACATTGGATCGATCTTGAATGATATTAGATAATTGTCATTTTCCATGACTTTTGACAAGAGTTTCTACAACCTGCTTATTACAATGAGCAGTAAAATGTCTAATGAAGTAGTGGTGCATTCTGGCCAGAGTTCGTTTTGTTATCTTCCCCTTCCCCATGAAATGCAGAAGTGCACAATCTAATCCGAGTTGCTTCCCTTGCCATTATTTAGAGACTCGATATGTTTGATCAAAGGCATAGTTAAGATCTTACTACTATTTTCTGATCTACTCCTTTTTTATTTTGGTCAAATACTTGTCATCCCTTAAACATAGGCTCGTTTTGTCTTTCAGCTCCTTATGAATTATCAGCATTTGCTCGTTTTACCTGACTCTGGTCATCCTGTCCTTCCCCAGATATGGATTTATGGTAACAGCTTTGAGTCCTTCCTTGTTGCCGTGGTTAACCCCAACGAAGAAGCTCTTAAAAATTGGGCTCAGGTGAATGGAGTTAGTGGGGATTTCAATTCTCTATGTGCAAATCCCAAAGCCAAAGAGTTCATCATAGGAGAGCTCACAAAGACTGGGAAAGAAAAGAAGGTTCCGAGTTGGATTGCTTATGCAGAAACCTTTTCTTTCCTTTCTTTCGGGCATCTTTCTAATACTTAGAGGTTTTCTCTTTGCAGCTGAAGGGATTTGAGTTTATTAAGGCGGTACACTTTGATCCTGTACCATTTGATATGGAACGCGACCTTCTTACTCCTACATATAAGAAGAAGAGGCCCCAATTGCTCAAATACTATAAGGTAGCTCTTAAAAGCTAAGGCAAAGGTTTTATTTTTCTGTTATTTTAATTCATTTCTCAATCAGTCACGTATGACATGAAGTTAGTAGTATTAGGTCATGCTGCGCTAGATGCTGTTTCTCTTAAATTTGTCTGAGATGTGTTTCTCTTTAAGATTGAATGTTAGATTGGGACAATCATATATATTGGAGTAAATCATCTGTATGAGCTCCACATGTCAAGTTGCCAGTCTGCTGTTTGAGAAGCATTATTATGTTTTATATTATGATTTAATAATGTTTTATATTATGATTTCCTCTAATAATCTCTATTCTAAATAAAACTATCTTGCAGGATGTCATTGAGAACATGTACAAGAGTGCAAACAAGCCGAGTGCCTGAAGCATACAAGAGTGCAAATAAGCCGAGTGACAGAAGCATCATTGTCTGCGTTCATGGCTGTTTCCAGCATTCATTTCCAAGACTGTACATATGTTTATTTGAACAGCTGATATGTTTCCAGATAAATCGTTTACTCAAAGCTGATTTTTATTGAGTAGTGCATGAATCTAACATTTTATTTATATTGTTTACACAATACGATTACAAAGAAGAGATGCTTCGGAACTCATGCAACTCCACAGGTCATTGTACTGTAGTATTTACATTTTGTATGATTGTTAGTGTTTTCATACGAGGTGTTTTAACGTCTCTTATTAGCCAGATGGTCTAGGTGTTAATATTCTAAATTTAGAAATCTAGAGCCTACCGGCCATGGTGACGATCAATCTATGAATTTTCTAACAGGTCAGGGTCAGGCCCGCGCTTGGAATGAGGGAAAAAAAAAGCAGCAAAATAAATGAACTGCCCAAACCGAGCCAGTTTGGAAATAACAGAAAATAAGGTGAGAACAAGTAAGAAAAGAAGGGGTAAGCCATGAGAACATGATTGATAATCGACCAAGCGTAGCCTGTTTTGTTTATTCTTTTTTTTCCATAATTGGTTGGAATTAGGTATTTGTGTTTATTTTCGTATTCTAACAGCAAATTAAATGAACAGTTAAAAAGTCTGATCACGATAACTCTATTCTCATTCGATTACTAACTTTGGATCACAATGAGAGAACCCACAAGATTCATTAGAATTCAGTTGGTTAAGTACTTACTGGGATTAACTTGCCCTAATGAAAGAAGAATAAATGATACAATTATTGTTGTCCTTTCATTTGCATCTCATCTCAATATCCAGGGATGATGATCTTTGTAAACCGTGACACCCAGAGCATATGTATGCCCAACTGTAGTTTTTACACTGGTGTTAGTGGATTTCTACTCAAGCATGCTAGTTCCGATTAGTGCTTTCGAGCTTCCGAAACGAAAGTTGATTGCTCAGAACAGATCCTGGCCTTGAGTTTTGACAGAGTACGAGTGCTGAATCCGTTAAGAAGCATGGAGAACAGACTGGTGACGGAACATCTGTCAAATTGTTGCAAAGCAGTAAGAAACTGGGTCATCGCCAAGAACAGAGATTGCACAATTTCTTGCAGAAGAAACAGGCAATGTTGCAGAGCTTACAACATCATTGACGACACAACACAACACAAAACAAAACAGACAACCAAATCTTCTGTCTAATGCTAGAAAAGGGAAAAAGAAAACCACTCTTTTGTAACCTGTTGCTGCGAAGCCATTCTTTTGACTTCTCAAGCTTTTTTCCACTCTTTCATCACCTTTCTAATGTTATCTATGTAGCATCAGGTGAAGTGGCATGAGAAAGAGGATGAGCTCTGCAGCTTTTGCATTCTGTCTCTTCACTCCTTTCTAGCCTTCCATCTTCTACCTTTGTTTATTCTAGTTTCTCATAACGACATTCCACTCAATAAGTTAAAAAAACAAAAGGGAGAAAAAAAACACTGATTTTTTCTTGCGGTTGAAACTCCAAAACAGCCTAATTTTATCCGATTCGTTTACCTATAAAATCAACAGTTATGAACCAGCTTTTGCCTTGTCTCGATGAATTATTGGTGCTATTCAGTTTGGGGACTCCGGGGAAGGAAAGGAAGCACCTGATGTTCAGCGATGTGTCAATGTGAGAAACGAAACGCACAGTCATCATCAGCATTGATGCTGATAAAATCGGAAGACATGCCAATGCCTCCAGACATGCCAAGGCCTCCAGCCATGACGCCAGGGCATCCAGCCGTGAAGCCAAGGCCTCCAAGGCCTCCAGCCGTGAAGCCAAAGCCTCCAGTGAAGTAGCCACCGCCTCCAGCCATGCAGTCATAATTCTCTCTCTGGCCAAAGCCCTCGGTGCGGCTCATTGCCTCTTCCTTGCGATGGCCATGGTGGCTCCGTCGGTAGTAGGATTTCTCGGCTTTCTGGAAGCACTGGACCGAGGCCATGGCAAATGAAGCAAGAGGGCTTTTTGTGTAGTTCTCTCAGGCTAATTTTTGTGTTTGCTTGGCTCTGTGAGGCAGTCTTGAAGAGCAATATATAGGTGTCGCGATCTCAACTTCGGGTGTACCACTAGGTTTGGCTAATAGATTATTAAGCCTAAACTTAGCTCGGATTCTCCCAAGCCCATATTAATTTGTGACCTATATTGCAAGTTTTTAGTATGTAAATGATTTTCAATTATGAGTTGCCACTAATCTATTTTTGGTGGGTTGATTAAAAACTCAATTAAAGTAACGGGAGAATTACTTTACTCCTACGAACCATAGACTATGGGATCGGAGACTTGATTATGTTAGATTTCTCTAACGCCCTTTCAGTATATTTTCTCTTTTATTTAAAAAAATTATTTGCAGGCAATTTCAATTAATTTTAACCTACTCCCTAACATGTAAGGTGATCAAGCACATGCACAACCATTATTTAACACTCAATGATCAAAGCATTAAATAAATTGCGAGCACATAGAAGAAATTACTTACCTTGAAGCTACGAAAGCATCTGCAATATTAATTAGAAAATCACATCAACCTAAAAGTGATTTCTAATTAACATGTGATCACTCAAATTTTTGGATTTTCTCTTATTTAATAAAGCCTAAAATGTCTAAAATGACATGCGATGTGCAAAATACATGACCTAATGAGATACCGAGAACAATGTTAGATACAACTGTCCTAATGTGGCACACATTTAAATGATTCTAAATGTGCAATGACTAGATGACATGCAAGTGATGATCTAATTCTGCGTGACACGCATGATTTTTTTTATATTTTCTTTTTCTTCTTTTTATTAAATTCGAAATTAAAATTGCCCAATAATTAAACATGCAATTAAAGAAAATTTAACATCCTAAATTAATGTTTTTTTGTATTTTTTATTTAAAAATTTGGAATAAAAAATTACCCTAAATATGGAATATTATCTAAAAAAAGAATCTACTCTAGTTTATTGTCTAATTTTTTTGGATTTTTTTTAAAAATAAGATAATTCAAATAATTCAAATATAGAAATAAATCACATCCACATCGAGCACGATACCAAATCACGTAAGATACCATCCATGTCTGTTTAATATGAAAATAAATTAACGAATCATATCTCGGGCATGAGATCGGATTGGCTAATTTTTTAGAAAATCACGAGTCATATATCGGGCATGAGATCGGATCGATGATTTTTCCGTGCAATTGCGAGTCATATTTCGGACATGGAATTGGACCGACAATCATACGCATGTTGTGAAATTAGGAAAATTTTCTAATTTAAAAGCCTACTCAATATTGCGAACGGGATAATATATCATGAATTTCAATCTCGTGCATCAACGATATTTCAAATAAGGAAACAAAGTATCCGAAAATTAGACAAGATATTTTACCTAATTCGAATATTTGCTTCTGAATTTGACAATTTGCGAACCTTGATCGTTGAGTGATGGATCGGCGGGGGCTTACTCAATGGTGGTGAGCTTCAAAACTTGAACCCTTTTTTTGGTCTTTTCCTCCTTTGCTTGCTTCACGAATGAACAAATAAGCCCTGTAAGCAGTCAGGGGGCGTCGACTACAACAACAAAGAAATAGTGCTGCATCATGGAGTTGATGAAGTTCAATCGTGGCTACAAGGACTCATGCTCGAGGGAGACAACCTGCAAACTCTCTCTTCCCAATATGTTGCGCCATCTCTCTCTATATGGGGAGCCTACACTTTGCTCTCTCATGCTTTCTCTCTGCCTTCTCTATATTTTTGTGTGTGTCACTATGGAATTGTGTGGCCCCCTTTTATAGGTGAGAGGACTATGTTATTTAAGGAAATAGGATAAATCGCATATTGCATATTTAGCTCTTGTATCCCATATGCAATATTTTCTTCAATATTTTATCCGACGCCTTCCTTGAATATCGGAGGAATAATGCGAATATTCTCGGGAATATTCTCATCTTCCAATTTGTCTCTTCTTAACAGGCCTAGCCAAATTCTCTTTCACTATGGGCTTAGTCCAACTTGTTAAATTAAAGCTTGGAACCATCAATTGGAGCCCATCTGCCATTTGCCATCAGTCTATTGCAAATGCAATAATAATAAATGTTCCTAAAATTATATGCTATGCAATTTAATTCTAATATTTTTGTTTAAGGGTTAAAATTAATCCCTAAATTTTTGTGCATTAAATTACTAATGATCAATCAAAATTTAGGTGTCAACAATATGCATAAGGTTGAGTGAAATTCTCTCACTTTTGTTACATTATCTCTTTGATTCGCTTTTGCAATATGGGACTTAATAGAATCTATTCTACCTCCAAAAGGAAAAATTCCAAACTTAATTCTCATGATCAGAAATCACGTGTGAGTCACTATCATGAAAATTAATCGAAGTGTTTGCAAAACAACATTTTCCCATGAAACTGGGAAAGAGTAAATAGAGCTCTTTTGGAACGGGTTGGATTTTGTCTAGTGTTACTGCTTTCTTTCTTTTTCTTTGGTTGATAAAATGATGTTTTACTTGGCCTTCCAATAGTTTGTTAAAAAAAATAAAGAATTGAGTTGATGAAGCCCTATTTTTCATTGATATGTTGTACAATATAAAAAGAGATATCTTCACCTATAATTATGGTGGAAGTTAAAGATAAGAGATAACAATTTGGTTTATATGGAAAATAAATAAATAAATAAAACAGATAAAGTCTCCAAATTAAGTGGGATTAAGAACGAATTGCGAGTAGTTCAATATTCACGTTTTAAGGGAGAAAAAATATGAGAATGGAAAGCTTTAGAAACTAATAGTTGCTAGCTTCCACATTCCTTTTTGGTTAGCCATCATTCTCAAATGTTAAAAATTAAGCTTGGTCTTTTTGTTTAGTGAGGGGAAAGTTTCTAAATCTCTTAATGAGGTGAGATGGTTGGGTTTACAATTTGCTTGGTTTAAGCTGATCAAACTTTTTTTGGGTAGGTAAACTTGTAACAGTTTAAAGGTACTGAAAGTATTCATGCCTGTCCTTGAAACGATCTTTATCCAACCCTGCTTCTTAGGTCTTCAGCTTCATCATGCACTTTCTCCAACATTGAGGAATCCCATGACTAAAAAAAACTCTGTATAAATGTGGAACCGTTCTCCGGTCCAGTGTGTTCAAAACAGATGGCTTCTGGGTTAGTTCGTCATGCAGATAAACTTCAGTCAAGTACAATTATCTTGCACCATATGACCAATGTATGTACGGTACTTGTTGCTGCCTTTTGGGGAGCAGACTCGTGCAGCACTCTATCGGCAAACATCATGAAGGTTGGTTGCAGGCCGATCATATCCCCTTTTAGGATAGAGCTGAGCCCAAAGCCACCTTGCATAGCTGCACTGAAAACAGAGATGTTCGGCACTTTCATCTTCAAGGATGCATAGGCCACAAAGAGTCACGGTGTTGGGATAAAATCTGCTAACTCGCTCTGTTGTAAGAATCCGAGAGTTGAGGGCCATCTGGGCAATAATACTGTGCTTGGGGTATTCCATTTTCTCCAAACGATGCCTGCATAGCAAACCTATAGCCGACCTTAGGATAGGTCTGCCTAATGAGGTTCCAGGTTGTTTTGGAGTTTCAACAGCGTGTAATATTTAGGAGAAGCCGCCTTTTGAAGTTGATGTTAGAGTGATGAAGAAATTCTTTAAGCTCAAATAAGGTGTATGAACAAATGCATCTTCTATTCTACTTTACCCCAATTGCTAGATGTTATTGAGATCATGCAATTGAGTAGGGGTGTTAGAGCCAAACTGAAATTTCATGTATTTTTTGTTTGGTACGACTTTGTCTCGAATAATCAAAAAATGTTCGCTATTTTTTCCAGTTCAATTTGGCTTTCGATTCGGTTCGGTTGATCAAACCAAACTGAAATTTTCAACAAAAATTGAACATCCAATTTAAAATTTCTCTTCTTTCTCATCTCATGCTTAGTTCAATTCCAATGAGCAATGTAAAAATACAAAAACCGAAAAATCGAACTAAATTGAACCCGGTTGGGTCAGATTCGGTTCAGGTTGGAACCACACTCTATTGGTTTGGTTCGATTCAAACCCAAACCGAATCGAATTGTTAACAGTTCTACAATTGAGTACATCAATGATGTGATGTCTACTATATCTCTCTTTGTTGCTCTAACGCAACTAGTAGTTGGTTCCAGGTCAGTTACTCTATTAAATGAACACATGAATTCATCTTAGCTCATTTAGTTGTATTCAACTGAACCTATATAAAAATGCTTCCTGATGTCGGTCAAAGGGGAAAAGTATCTTTTCGTCAACATTCCTTGAATTTGTTTGTCAATTTCTTTATAAATAATGCTTACTTTTGCGAAATCAATTACAGTAAAATAATTGTTTGAATGAGGTCGCTTTTTTTACCTAATTAAATTAATGATCGAGGGACATGAAGTAATGGTAAAAAGAGAGATTTCTAAAGCAAATTTCATTACTAGCATTCATAGTACAAGACTCCTTATAGGTACGAGATTGGCATCACAAGTCTATAATAAGTCATATGACTTTATTGTACTTATATATTTAGGATAAGATGTCAGGAACTTTCTTTTGATTTGATGTTTGGCAACTGCTTCCTTTATGCCTGCGAAACATAGAAGTAAGTTGTTAGAGTGGGAGCTTGGTACATTTGAGTCTCAGATAGCAATGAGACAATATGGAAGAAATTTTTTTAGGATATTTACCCTAGCAAAATTTGACATATTGGAGTTTTGTCTAACCTTTGTTGTTTATTTGCATTTGTTGAGATGATATGTGCAGATATTTCCCTATAATCAAGTTATCATTTGATTGCTCAACGGATAACAACCCCTTGAGGAGTGATTATAATCTTTAGAAGCATATTTGCTAATCCTTAAATTATAGTCAGCTACCACTTGGTTGCCTACCTTTTTTATTTGTACCTTTCAGAAGCGGTGGTGTCGCCGCCGCTTGCCGCCGTCATTGCCGCTTGGGCATTTGCTCATTGTGCCGTCGCTACTATCAAAAGATTCGCATTCCCTGTTCATTATAACCATCTCTTTCTTCTGGTGCATGGCCTCGTCAAAGTTCAGAGCCTTGACACGATGAGCAAGGAAACGGCCGTCGTTTTGGGCCTGGGCATGACGGGCATGGGCATGATGGGCACTGTCGCTGTCGCTGTCACTATCAAAAGATTCGCATTCCCTGTTCATTATAACCATCTCTTTCTTCTGGTGCATGGCCTCGTCAAAGTTCAGAGCCTTGACACGATGAGCAAGGAAACGGCCGCCGTTTTGGGCCTGGGCATGACGGGCATGGGCATGATGGGCATGGAAACGGCCACCGTTTTGGGCCTGGGCATGATGGGCAAGGAAACAGCCACCGTTTTGGGCCCAACGGCCATCGTTTAGGGCAAGGAAACGGCCATCATTTTGGACCCAAGGGCCATCGTTTAGGGCAAGGAAACGGCCATCGTTTTGGGCCCAAGGGCCATCGTTTAGGGCAAGGAAACGGCCATCGTTTTGGGCCCAAGGGCCATCGTTTAGGGCAAGGCAACGGCCATCGTTTTGGGCCCGACGGCCATCGTTTAGGGCAAGGAAACGGCCATCGTTTTGGGCCCGACGGCCATCGTTTAGGGCAAGGAGACGGCCATCATTTTGGGCCTGGGCATGATGGGCAAGGAAACGGCCATCATTTCGGCCCTTGTTTATCTGACACTTTCTGGGGTGACGCTGATCTGGAGGCTGGAGGCGTTGACGCTGAGGTGGAGACTTGGGGCGAACGCCTCCAGCCGCGACGGCGCCTCCAGCCATGACGGCGACGCCTCCAGCCGCGATGGCTTCATCTGCGACGCCTTTAACCAATAAGGCAAGGCCTCCAGCCACGCGGTCATCATTGTGATGATGGCCACGGTGGCCCTGTCGGTGGTGAAATTTCTCGGTTTTCTGGAAGCGCTGGACCGAGTCCATGGCAAATGAAGCAAGAGGGCTTTTTGTGTAGTTCTCTCAGGCTAATTTTTGTGTTTGCTTGGCTCTGTGAGACAGTCTTGAAGAACAATTTATAGGCATGGGGTTGAGTGAAATTCTCTCGCTTTTATTACATTATCTCTTTGATTCGTTTTTGCAAGATGGGACTTAATAGAATCTATTCTGCTTCCAAAAGGTAAAATTCCAAACTTAATTTTCAACACCATTGAAAATATTCCAATGTATGTGGTGGAATATGATTCCGATTGGCACTAATTTGCCTATCTTTCTCCATCTAAATGATTCGTTTCTAGATGATCAGAAATCACATGAGTCACTGTTATGAATCTAATCGGAGTGTTCGCAAAAGACCATTTTTCCATGAAACCGGGAAAGAGTAAATAGAGCTTTTTTGAAACGGGTTGGATTTTGTCACCACTTTCACAGCCCAAGAGAGAGCTCAGCAAGGCCTATCATCTAAAGTGGGACTTTGATGCTAATTTTAATATCTAGTTGACAAGGCCTCTGTCTAAGTAAGAATATCAGGAGTTTTCGAGTGTTACGGCTTTCTTTCTTTTTCGTTGGTGATAAAATGATGTTTTACATGGCTTTCCAATAGTTTGTAAAAAAATAATAATAATAAAGAATTGAGTCGATGAAGCCTTATTTTTCATTGATATGTTGTACAATATAAAAAGAGATATCATCACCTATAATTATGGTGGAAGTTAAAGATAAGAGAAAACAATTTGGTTTACATGGAAATTAAATAAAAAAAATCAGATAAGGTCTCCAAATGATCGACTCGCGAATACTTTGTTTGTTCAAAAATTACGTGCTAGCTGCTATCACGAATCCAATGGGGAGGGCTCATAAAACAACTTTTCATATGAAACTGGGAAAGAATAAATCAAGCTCTTTGGAAATGGGTTGGATTTGGCAGTGTTACTATAGTTTTCCTTCTTTTTCTTTGGTTGATAAAATGGTGTTTTACTTGGCCTTCCAATAGTTTGTAAAGAAAATAAAGAATTGAGTCGATGAAGTTTTGCTTTTCATTGATGTCCAAATAGAGATATCATCTTCTATAATTATTGTGGAAGTTAAATATAAAAGACTACAATTTGATTTACATAAAAATTGAATAAAAAAATTAATCAGAAAATATTTCTAGATGATCAACTCATGGATACTTTGCTTGATGCATTATGTTCATAATAATTTGTAAAAGATTCTACATTGCAACCATTCTGATTTTTTGCTTTTTAATTTGTTACTTCAGTAACCCCTTCAAACTAGCTAATGGGGAGGACCAGAGACTGATTTTGATTCATAAGCCAACCAACTTATCTCAAGTCAATGGATTGGTAAAAATATATCAGGTAAAGCAAGGGCTGGGTGGAAATGTACGTCTGATTCTATCAGGGGCAGCCCCATTATCTAACCATGTAGAAGCTTTCCTTAGGGTGGTTACATGTGCGCATGTTCTACAAGGATATGGTATGAATGAATTGCCCCCTCTTTGTATGTTTTACATGTTCTCTCCGCCTTTTTCTTGTTAATTCTAAACTTAAAGAATTAATCATTGTTAAAATTGCAATATAGCAAAAGATAATAATAGCAAGAATTAAGGTCTCAAAAAGATGGATGATGGCGAGCATAACATGTTATCCTGCAATTACAATGAGTATTTCTCATAATGCTTGTAGGTCTGACTGAAACCTGTGCTGGGACATTTGTTTCGCTACCAAATGCGCACTCAATGCTTGGCACGGTGGGCCCTCCGGTGCCTAATGTTGATGTCTACTTGGAATCTGTTCCTGAAATGGAATATGATGCCCGCTCAAGCACCCCACGAGGAGAAGTATGTGTGAGGGGGGAGACCTTATTCAATGGTTATTATAAACGGGAAGATCTGACTAAAGAAGTCATGGTCGATGGATGGTTTCATACAGGTATCTGTAGCCCTCTTCTTAGATTCAGTGAAAGTTAACCTGTGCCATTCAGAGTCTCTTAAGTCGAAATGTATGGATGTTTTGCATCAGGGGATGTTGGCGAGTGGCAACCAGATGGAAGCTTGAAAATAATTGACCGCGAGAAAAATATTTTCAAGCTTTCACAAGGAGAATATTTAGTTGTTGAAAACCTGGAAAACATTTGTGGCCTTGTTAGTGCTATTGATTCGGTATGCTTCCATAGTCTTCTATTTTCTTCCTTTTGGCATTATGATTTGTGTCTTACGTATTTATGCAAATTTCCTATTTCATTAGCTACCTATGAGCTTGATACATATTTTCTGCTATATCTTTTGTGGAATTTTACCTTCAATTTTACTTTTACCTTCTGAAGTGGTGTTTATTGTCCTGTTGACTGGAAAATCAGTCACTATCGATATAAATTGTGTTTTACTTAGATCATAGCGATCCTAATAATTGCTGGCTCCTACATTCTTTGAGAAATCTATGGCTTAGAGAGAGAGATATATTCTCTTGGGCATCGAAAGCATGTCAACACACAGTTCCATGAAGATATTACTTGTACTATTTGTCCTACATGGTTTTGGATCTAGCAGGATGATTAACATGTCAGTT
Source organism: Angophora floribunda (assembly GCA_014182895.1). Taxonomy (NCBI): domain Eukaryota; kingdom Viridiplantae; phylum Streptophyta; class Magnoliopsida; order Myrtales; family Myrtaceae; genus Angophora; species Angophora floribunda. Next base: position 21,003,728 of record CM024708.1, on the reverse strand, counting down.
ATGCTTTCCACTGCCAATGCCGTATGCTTTCAGAACTGCACTTATACATTGGATCGATCTTAAATGATCTCAGATAATTGTCATTTTCCATGACTTTTGACAAGAATTTCTACAACCTGCTTATTACAATGTTATAGCAGTAAAATGTCTACTGAAGTAGTGGTGCATTCTGGCCAGAGTTCGTTTTGTTATCTTCCCCTTCCACATGAAATGCAGAAGTGCACAATCTAATCCGAGTTGCTTCCCTTGCCATTATTTAGAGACTCGATATGTTTGATCAAAGGCGTAGTTAAGATCTTACTACTATTTTCTGATCTACTCCTTTTTTTTTTTTGGCGCCAAATACTAGTCATCCCTTAAACATGGGCTCGTTTTGTCTTCCAGCTCCTTATGAATTATCAGCATTTGCTCGTTTTACCTGACTCTGGTCATCCGGTCTTTCCCCAGATATGGATTTACGGTAACAGCTTTGAGTCCTTCCTCGTTGCCGTGGTTAACCCCAACACAGAAGCTCTTGAAAATTGGGCTCAGGTGAATGGAGTTAGTGGGGATTTCAATTCTCTATGTGCAAATCCCAAAGCCAAGGAGTTCATCATAGGAGAGCTCACAAAGACTGAGAAAGAAAAGAAGGTTCCAAGTTGGATTGCTTATGCAGAAACCTTTTCTTTCCTTTCTTTCGGGCATCTTTCTAATACTTAAAGGTTTTCTCTTTGCAGCTGAAGGGATTTGAGTTTATTAAGGCGGTACACCTTGATTCTGTACCATTCGATATGGAGAAAGTTTCTAAATCTCTTAATGAGGTGAGATGGTTGGGTTTGCAATTTGCTTGGTTTAAGCTGATCAGACTTTTTTGGGGCAGGTAAACTTGTAACAGTTTAAAGGTACTGAAAGTATTGTTCTTGAAATGATCTTTATCCAACCCTGCTTCTTAGGTCTTCAGCTTCATCATGCACTTTCTCCATCATTGAGGAATCCCATGACTAAAAAAAATTCTGTATAAATGAGGAACCGTTCTTCCGTCCAGTGTGTTCAAAACAGATGGCTTCTGGGTTAGTTCGTCATGTAGATAAACTTCAGTCAAGTACAATTATCTTGCACCATATGACCAGTGTATGTACGATACTTGCTGTTGCCTTCTGGGGAGCAACTCGTGCAGCACTCTATCGGCAAACATCATGAAGGTTGGTTGCAGGCCGATCATATCCCCTTTTAGGATAGAGCTGAGCCCAAAGCCACCCTGCATAGCTGCACTGAAAACAAAGATGTTCGGCACTTTCATCTTCAAGGATGCACAAGCCACAAAGAGTCACGGTGTTGGGATAAAATCTGCTAACTTGATCTGCTGTAAGAAGCCCAGAGTTGAGGGCCATTTGGGCGATAATATTGTGCTTGGGGTATTCCATTTTCTCCAAACGATGCCTGCATAGCCGACCTTAGGATAGGTTTGCCTAATGAGGTTCCAGGCTATTTTGGAGTTTCAACAGCGTGTAATATTTAGGAGAAGCCGCCTTTTGAAGTTGATGTTAGAGCGATGAAGAAATTCTTTAAGCTAAAAGAAGGTGTATGAACAAATGCATCTTCTATTCTACTTTACCCCAATTGCTAGATATTGTTGAGATCATGCAATTGAGTAGGGGTGTTAGAGCCGAACCGAAATTTCATGCATTTTTGGTTTGGTTCGGCTTTGTTTCGAATAATCGAAAAATATTCGCTATTTTTTCTTGTTCAATTTGGCTTTCGATTCGGTTTGTTATTTGAACCAAACTGAAATTCTCAACAAAAATTGAATATCCAATTTAAAATTTCTCTTATTTCTCATCTCTTACTTAGTTCGATTCTAATGAGCAAGGTAAAAATACGAAAACCAAAAAATCAAACTAAACCGAACCCAGTTGAGTTGGATTCGGTTCAGGTTGGAATCGCACTCTATTGGTTTGGTTTGATTCAAACCCGAACCAAATCGAATTGTTAACAGTTCTACAATTGAGTGCATCAATGATGTGATGTCTACTATATCTCTCTTTGTTGCTCTAATGCGACTAGTAGTTGGTTCCAGGTCAGTTACTCTATTAAATGGATATGTGAGTTCATCTTAGTTCATTTAGTTGTATTCAACTGAACTTATATAAAAATGCTTCTCGATGTCGGTCAAAGGGGAAAAGTATCTTTTCGTCAACATCCCTTGAATTTGTTTGTCAATTTCTTTATAAACAGTGCTTAGTTTTGCGAAATCAATTACAGTAAAATAATCGTTTGAATGAGGTCGCTTTTTTTACCTGATTAAATTAATGATCAAGGGACTTGAAGTAGTGGTAAAAAGAGAGATTTCTAAAGCAAATTGAATTATTAGCATTCATAGTACAAGACTCGTTATAGGTGCAAGATTTGCATCACAAGTCTATAATAAGTCGTGTGACTTTACTGTACTTATGTATCTAGGATAAGATAATGGGAAACTTTCTTCTGATATGATGTTTAGCCACTGCTTCCCTTATATGCCTGCAAAACACAGAAGTAAGTTGTTAGACTAGGAGCTTGATACATTTGAGTCTCATATAGCAATGAGACCATATGGATGAATTTTTTTTAGAATATCTACCTTGACAAAATTTGACATGTTGGAGTTTTGTCTAACCTTTGTTGTTTATTTGCATTTGTTGAGATAATAAGTGTAGATGTTACCCTATAATGAAGTTATCTTTCGATTGCTCAATGAATAACGACCCCTTGAGGAGTGATTATAATCTTTATAAGCATATTTGCTAATCCTTAAGTTAGAGTTAGCTACCACCTGGTTGCCTACCTTTTTTATCTGTACCTTTCAGAAGTGGTCGTGGTCGTTGTCGCTCTCACTCTCGCTCTCGCTGTTGCAGCTGCTATCACCAGATTTGTATTCCCTGCTCTTCATCATGCTTTCCCTGTAAGCCTTGTTCGTTGTAACCATCCCTTTCTTCTGGTGTTCGGCCTCGCTGGACTTCATATGGCAAGAAGAGTACTCTTTCTTGTGGCGATGAACTTGATTAAGGCTCTGACCCTTGGCACGTTGGGCAAGGTAACGGCCATTGTTTTGGCCCATGCTGTGATTCTCGGCATATTGGGCAAGGCAACGGCCATCATTTCGGCCCTTGCTGGTCTTACGCTCACCGTGGTGATTCTCGGCATATTGGGTAAGGTAACGACCATCGTTTCTGCCCTCGCTGATCTTACGCTCACTGTGGTGACGCCGATCTGGAGCCTTCTGGCAAACGCCTCCAGCCGTGCCAACAGCCGTGCCAAGGAGGCCTCCAGCCGTGCCAACAGCCGTGCCAAGGAGGCCTCCAGCCGTGCCAAGGCCTGCAGACATGCCAAGGCCTCCAGCCGTGAAGCCAAGGCCTCCATTGAAGTGCCCACCGCCTCCAGCCATGCAGTCATAATTCTCTCTCTGGCCATACCCCTCGGTGCGGCTCATTGCCTCTTCCTTGCGATGGTCACGCTGGCTCTGTCGGTAGTAGGATTTCTCAGCTTTCTGGAAGCACTGGACCGAGGCCATGGCAAATGAAGCAAGAGGGCTTTTTGTGTAGTTCTCTCAGGCTAATTTTTGTGTTTGCTTGACTCTGTGAGACAGTCTTGAAGAGCAATTTATAGGCATGGGGTTGAGTGAAATTCTCTCCTTTTTGTTACATTATCTCTTTGATTCGCTTTTGCAAGATGGGACTTAATAGAATCTATTCTGCCTCCACAAGGTGAAATTCCAAACTTAATTCTCAACACCATTGAAAATATTCCAATGTATATGGTGGAAAATGATTCCGATTGGCACTAGTTTGCCTATCTTTCTCCATCTAAATGATTTGTTTCTAGATGATCAGAAATCACGTGTGAGTCACTGTCACGAAAATTAATCGGAGTGTTTGCAAAACAACATTTTTCCATGAAATTGGGAAAGAGTAAATAGAGCTCTTTTGAAACGGGTTGGATTTTGTCACCACTTTCATAGCCCAAGAGAGACCTCAGCGAGGCCTATCATCTAAAGTAGGACTTTCATGCTAATTTTAATATGTAGTTGACAAGGCCTCTCTAAGTAGGAATATCAAGAGTTTCCGAGTGTTACGGCTTTCTTTCTTTTTCGTTGGTTGATAAAATGATGTTTTACATGGCTTTCCAATAGTTTGTAAAAAAAATAATAAAAAAGAATTGAATCGATGAAGCCTTATTTTTCATTGATATGCTGTACAATATAAAAAGAGATGTCATCACCTATAATTATGGTGGAAGTTAAAGATAAGAGAAAACAATTTGGTTTACATGGAAATTAAATATAAAAAAATCAGATAAAGTCTCCAAATGATCGACTCGTGAATACTTTGTTTGTTCAAAAATTACGTGCGAGCTGCTATCACGAATCCAATGGGGAGTGCTCGTAAAACAACTTTTCATATGAAATTGGGAAAGAATAAATCAAGCTCTTTGGAAATGGGTTGGATTTGGCAGTGTTACTATAGTTTTCTTTTTTTTTCTTTGGTTGATAAAATGGTGTTTTACTTGGCCTTCCAATAGTTTGGAAATAAAATAAAGAATTGAGTCGATGAAGTTTTGCTTTTCATTGATGTCCAAATAGAGATATCATTAGTGTTTTCATACAAGGTGTTAATATTCTAAATTTAGAAATCTAGAACCTACCGGCCATGGTGACGATCAATCTATGAATCTTCTAACAGGTCAGGGTCAGGCCCACGCTTGGAATGAGGGAAAAAAAAGCAGCAAAATAAATGATGAACTGTCCAAACCGAGCCATTTTGGAAATATCAGAAAATAAGGTGAGAACAAGTAAGAAAAGAAGGGGTAAGCCATGAGAACATGATTGATAATCGACCAAGCGTAGTCTGTTTTGTTTATCCTTTTTTTTCCATAATTGGTTGGAATTAGGTATTTGTGTTTATTTTCGTATTCTAACAGCAAATTAAATGAAAAGTTGAAAAGTTTGATCGCGATAACTCTATTCTCATTCGATTGTTAACTTTGGATCACAATGAGAGAACCCACAAGATTCATTAGAATTCAGTTGGTTAAGTACTTACTGGGATTAACTTGCCCTAATGAAAGAAGAATAAATGATACAGTTATTGTTGTCCTTTCATTTGCATCTCATCTCAATATCCAGGGATGATGATCTTTGTAAACCGTGACATCCAGAGCATATGTATGCCCAACTGTAGTTTTTACACTGGTGTTAGTGGATTTCCACTCAAGCATACTAGTTGCAATTAATACTTTCGAGCTTCCGAAATGAAAGTCAATTGCTCAGAACAAATCCTGGCCTCGAGATTTGACAGAGTACGAGTGCTTAATACGTTAAAAAGCATGGAGAACAGACTCGTGACGGAATATCTGTCAAATTGTTGCAAAGCAGTAAGAAACTGGGTCATTGCCAAGAACAGAGATTACACAATTTCTTGCAGAAGAAATAGGTAATGTTGCAGAGCTTACAACATCATTGACGACACAACACAACACAAAACAAAACAGACAACCGAATCTTCTGTCTAATGCTAGAAAATGGAAAAAGAAAACCACTCTTTTGTAACCTGTTGTTGTGAAGCCATTCTTTTGACTTCTCAAGCTTTTTTCCACTCTTTCATCACCTTTCTAATGTTATCTATTTAGCATCAGGTGAAGTGGCATGAGAAAGAGGATGAGCTCTGCAGCTTTTGCATTCTGTCTCTTCACTCCTTTCTAGCCTTCCATCTTCTACCTTTGTTTATTCTAGTTTCTCATAACGACATTCCACTCAATAAGTTAAAAAAACAAAAGGGACGAAAAAAGTACTGATTTTTTCTTTGAATGCCTATCCTATAGATGCACAATCCTTACTCAACAACTGTGCAAACCTCTTCTTTTGTCTTCTGACTTTGGATTGCCATTGTCGTTGCATAGGTAATTCAATAACTATTCCAAGGTGTAGTTTGAGATCGCAACTGCTGCCTGAGAAGAAGAGTGGATATAGACAAACTCGAGGCTTTTTCCGGCTGGCAATGAGCGGAGCCATGAAGGGAAGGTGTACGAATCACCAGATTTTGTGAGACCCCACAGGGGACCATAGAGTTTGGATATGGAAAGCCAAAGGTTTTTCAGAGTTTTATCAGACTTGTTCGTCACAATTGTTGAGTATCTGTAGTAAGTTCTTCCGTTGCTGTTCCAAGACGAGGTCAACTTCTGCTCTACAGCAACTGGACTAGTGATAGCTGCGAAAGGAAATGATGTTCACAACCGTGGAAAGAAAAATGCAAGACCAATGTATCGATATTGATCAAAACCATATGCCAGTAGAAAGTTAAATCACTTTTACTGCTTTGTGTTAGAATATTGCATGATGAATGATTTCGATTCAGAAGTCATAGTAATCAGCGATGAATCTCTTTCACTTAAGAGTATGGATGTCTCATCCAGTCATCACCATTTTTGTGCACTAATGTAAAGCTTTTGCTTAATTCATCTTCTGAGGATCAACGGATCAAATGATATTTTTGTTCCAGTTTTTTTCCCTCTTCTTCTCTCGTTGAATTATACTTTTCCTTGCCATGGTGGTTATGTTCCTACTAGTATCAATGATATAAGTCGGACCTAAGATGTAGATGTTCCCACCAGAAGAGATGAAACATAAATGTGTTATTGGAATTATAGATAATTCGATTACCTGGGACTGGATTTAGTCGCGAAACAATCGGTTTTAGGATAGGAAGCTCAACTGCAAAGAAGATACTTGTCAGTCATTGATGAACAACCAGGGAGATGGTCCAAGATGCTTCTTCTAATCAAAATAAAATTTGGATATAACATTCATTATCATGATCATTCACCTGGAAGAAGCTGGTTATATCCACTGTGGCCTCCACTTAGCCTTGCAAGCACGCCGAGAAGAGGCGCATTGTTGTATGTGGCTGGCTCGGTTTGCTCATAGTTATTCCTCTGGTCTGCAAAATTGTCGTAGGCATCAGGTCCGCCAACTATTGCACCAGTCAAGAGATTCGGATCGCTGGCCTTTCTGCTGAACCAGGTTGCATAACCTCCCCGGCAGCTCACGAATGTGGGGTTGACCTTAAAAGAGACGATTGAAGAAGCCCGGTGGTGGACTTGCCTCGGGTAGTTGGTTCCATACCCCACCATGTAACTTGTCGCTCTCGGGTTGTCCCCAAGAATATAGTCCACCTGCAAGTTTAATGATTTAGGCTCCAGCAATTGATGGAATCATTGCACTTCTATCTTGTCAATGCACTTGTTAGCTGAGTTCCTTATTGCACTTCTCATAAATTCAAGAGGTTATGAGTATAAAAACATGTGTTAGCGAGACCAATGAAGCAGCATCTGAATTGAACCAGGAAAAGACACGAGAGAGTCAGGAATCATTAAATTACTTGTGATTTTGCGAATGAGAAGAGTGCAGATGGAGCGATGACACCAGAGGAGCAGTGCAAGTTCCTTCTGGAAGACGCGAGGTAATCAGAATAGATGGTCATCAGGAAAGAGGCACTGGTGACGAACTGCAAGTTGTTCCACCGCTGGCGGAACATGAGACCGCCCGGAGTCCTCTGGACATTCCTAGTCCCTCTGCCAAGGCATGAGCACATAAAGTACTCCGCCTTCTGCTGGTATTTCTCGAACACCAGTGCATAGTCACCTGCTCTTCCTTGCATCAGGATCTGCAGGGTAGTCAGCAACACACGAACCCCGTTAAGCTTCCTCATCCAAACCGCTATAACAGAGTGATGTTGTTTCCCTGGTATAGAGGAATCATCTAACTGCATGATTACAATACTGCCTATTTATCTAGTGAAGATTGATTTTACTAACTCATGGAGCTCATCCTTTGTCGAGCTAAGACTTCATCAAATTTGATCAAGAAACCATACATGATCTGTGGTGAGTTTGCATCCACCAATACGCTAATTGAATGATAAGAAACTAATCCTTCACGTCTATAACTCTATGAGTAAGCAACCGAGCTCCGCAGAGCCAAGTGGCGACGAGCTACACTAGCATTATACAACAACTGTAATGCCAATAATGATCAACTAAACCAGAGGAGGTAAACCCAACATGTTACATTCAATTCCGTGTCTAGCCGAATGGAAAAATTGGGTGATCAAGTGAGTGATAAGACATTTGGTTGATGTGTGTTGTGATGGAGGAAAGAAGTGACCTTGGACACAAGCGTCTGAACACCGGCATACTTGACATCCCAGCTGAATTCAGTCATGGCCCATCCAGTCCCACCGAGGGAATCGCCATTCTTGCCCAGATACTCCAAGTAGTATTGATTGTTCGTTGCTTGGTACAACCACGCAGCTCCCCACAACAGCTCATCCTGCGCACCACCCCACAAAAAAAAAAAACCAACAAGCCCATCTCAATGCTTTCATTATGACACGCACATCCGAACCCTCCCTCCTGTGATCATTCCGTTTCGATTGAAACACCATGCCGATAAACAGAATCGTTGCGAGGTCTAATTACTGTTAATCTCAAGTGCAAACTGGAACTTATCAACAGCATGCAAACTATCCACCATCTTCATGCATCCACGAGTCTCTAGACATAAAAATGAACACTAGAATCGGGACAGTAGTAATGATGATGAGAGTGAGACACACTCACGTTGTAACCACTGACTGATCGATAGTACTTCTGGGCCACGGTGATGCTGCTGTCGTATTTCCCTCTGTATTTGTCCGCAAACTCAAATAGCTGGAAAGAAGCAGAAACAAGACGCCTAAGCAAAGTCGCTTGTCATTTTCCTCTTACACCCAAGGTAAAAAGAAAAAGTAGAAAAAAAGGGAATTTTTAAGAAAATTTTTCTGTTTCATTTTTGGGTTGTGAATAATACAAACAATACATAAACTTTGACTCAATGTGTAATTTGATTCATAAATTTTTAATTTATTTAATACGATTTCTAAACTTTTAATATAATATGCAATTTGATCATTAAATTTTTAATTTATTTAATGTAATCTATGAAATTTTAGTATATATCCTGAATTATATTAAAAATAATTAAAACTTCATGAATTTTTTGTGTTATTTTTCTTTAGGAGAATTTATTGGTTTTTTTTTCTGCAATTTAATAGAAAATAGAGGATAATAATGCAAAAGGGAAAAGAAAAGAAAAGAAGGAAAATGGTAGAGGAAGGTAGGCCGACGCCGACAGCGTCCTCTCACGTGACAAGAGATAACAAAAGGACGACGAGGGTCGCACCTCTGTGGAAACCATCGGCACACGTGGACGGTCCAGATTCGGCGGTGCGATTAGATTTTTGTACGGTCCAAAAGACACTTCGCGCGATAGGCGCAAAAAATACGTACCTCCTCACCCAGCTCCAAAACGTACGACGCCAACACCATTTTTTATTATTTTTATCATCATTCTTTTATTATTTCTTTTACGCCCCAAATTTTAATATTAAAACTACTAAAATTCGACTATCAATTTGTCAAACGACACTGCCCTTTTAAATTCGATTTTGAGCTAAATCCCCCTTTTTTTTCTAACATTATATACATAGACCATTAGATCCCTATACAAATGACCAGAAAGTAGTATGCAATAATTGCCATTTTGACATTAAACAGACTGGTCCCTGGTGATTTGGATGGGATAAGGACACATCATGCTATAAAAGGAAAAAAAGGGTAAGAATCATTAGGGGATCTTTCCATAATTAAACGAACAAATTTCTGTTTTAGGGAATTCACGTTACATTAATTGAAAAATAAGACTACCATAAAGAGATTCAACTCCTACCGGCAGCTTATTAATTTAATAATAAGTTCCTTTCAAATCCCCCCCCCCTTTTTTTTTTTTTTGACCAAGGAAGTTAGCTAGCTGGTCGATGATCTCAATGAAATGCAAGCAACAGGTGTCTACTCGCACCGACCGGGGGCAACTGCCTAAAATTAACCGGGCACATCGAATGCAGGAACGAAGTACCGAACCTGTTGGGCGTGGCGGAGGAGCTCGGCGGAGTAGGCGGGGTCATAGCGGCGGAAGACGAGGGAGGCAGCGGCCATAGCGGCGGCGGTCTCTCCAGCGAGGTCCGACCCGGGTCTGCTCGGGTCGATCCGGTACGCCCTCCTGTCGGTGGTCATGTCCTCGGGCCTCTGCCAGCAGTAGTGGTCGCTGTTCCCGTCCCCCACCTAAACGACAATACCCGACAGTCACATTACCCCACCACATCAGAGAGGAAAACCGTTATCAATATCTGTTCATAAACTAATGTTCGAATCAAATTGCTTTTCTGCTTCAGCTATGGAGAGAGCAGAGCATAAATCCACTGAAAGCGACTAGGAGAAAAGGGAAGATGGAAAGACAACCCCCGTAATCAATGTCAATGCATGCGACTGTTAAAGATTCATTTTTGATAAAAGGGAAGAAGTTTTTCTGAACGAGTCTTGGTTACCTCTCCGTAGAGGACGTAGGGATGAGGATGGGCCTTGATGAAGTAGTCGGTGCCCCATTTGACAGCCTCCATGGCGTGGCCGAGCTCGCCGCTCTTGGCCATCTGCTTCCCGTACTCCAGTATACTCCACGACATCATCGTCACCGTGAATGCCATCGGCAACCCGAACTTCACATTGTCCCCTGCATCATAATATCCTCCCACCAGATCCACCTGCAGTTGCCCCAGTAAAGAAAAATCAAGTTCCATTCAGGAGAACGTCTCAAATTCTTGTTTTCGTTTGTCATTTGGCCCAAATGGTGGCCAAAAGAGGAGAAGAAAATGTGACTTACGCCGCTGGCTTTGCCATCATTGAGGCCAGAGTTGGCTCTCCACGAAACCCTCTGGTTCCTGGGGAGATGACCAGATCTCTGAGCTTCGAAGAAGAGGATGCTCTTGCTCAGAGCTTGCCCATAGTCATGACCACCAAAAACCATTGTGGGTGTGTACAGAACCAGCACCAGAAGCAGAGGAGCCATGGAAATGACGAGCCTCGCAGGCCTCTTCATAATGTGACTGGAACTTCCCAGAAATGCCAAGTATTTAGGATACGGAGAGTGTTTGGACTGTCTTCGAGTTTGTAATGGGGAATCAGAAATATAAGATGAAACAATGATGATGGGATTATTCTTTGCTTCCAACGTTTGAACACGAAAAAGAACCCCAAGAAAACAAAAAAGTGAAGTGATTGAAGGGAAGGTGGCAATGTCGGTTTGATTTATCAGATAAATGTTCTGATAAACCCCCCAGGAAGCAGAGTGACTGCTCCTTGGTACTCGCAGAGAGTGAAAAAGAAAAAGAGAGAGAAGGACAGAAAGAGAGGAACGCAGAGAGAGAGAGAGAGAGAGAGAGGGAGAGAAGAGCATGAGGGGACCCTTTATACTGATGAGGAAAGGAAGGTCCTCCTTGATGCCCAGAAATTGCTAAATGGGCCAATAAAAGCAATCTCTCTCTCTCTCTCTTCCCTTGCTTTTAATTTGCTTCTCTGAACGAATTATCTCTCTTTTGGGTGACTGCTGCAATGGAAACGGTTGAAAAACAGAACAGACTCATGTGGGCGTCCCAGGCTTCTTTACAGGTAAGGATGAGCGAGGATCTTAAAGGGATATCGTTGGGGAAGAAATGTGGGGACAAAAACATTAGCATTCAAGTCGGAAGCCGGAGGGCGGTGTAGCATATGTTCTGGCCAAAAAAAACAAAGATTTATGCAGAGTGTAGAGGTGGAAACATAAATATAATTAGTAATCAAGATTTAATCACGGGATTGTGGACTAGGGCACGGGACAGCGACGTTTTCACAGGCGGAATGGAGGCCCTGGAGCCAACAGAATTAACCCGGAAGAAGAAAGAGGAACGCGCATAAGGTCAGAGCAATTAGTTCACCCCACAGTTACAGCAGTCTAGGGTGGTCACAAATGTTCAGAGGAGCTGCTTTTAGTTTTAGGCACTTCCTTTCCCCCCTTAAAAATCTCATCTTTATTTTGTGTGATCCCCACTTCTGAAATGTCCGATGTTGACTCTCTCCATCTCCTTCCGGGAAGCTGCTCGCTTGGGTTTTATTGGGATCTGAGCAAATCGGCACTCTTTTTGAAATTTCGAAAATGCATGAGAGTGAGAGCCCCCAAGTTCTTGCTCTTTTCACACCCCCTATTTTACTGTAGAGTAGTTTTCAAATCAGATCCTGTTTTGATTGGACTAAAGACAGTGCCATTTGGTGGAGTTTCAGTTGTTTAATTATCTACTTTTATTTTAACTATATGCTCTTTCTTCTTTCGTTTTGCTAAATTAATTTTGTCATTTCATCGTGATAATAAATGACATACGACATAAGATAAATTTAAAAAGTTGATTAAAATTTGATATGCACTTAAGGCAGCTAGAATCGAAATTGTATCTTACTTTATATTCACGGGTACTCTTATTCCATAACCACTAGCCCTTTTCTTGATAGACTCTCACCCTCCTTTTCAAATGGCAATAATTTCTTGTTTGAATTTATGTATTAAGTTGGATCGAAGAATTCTTTCCAGTACGATAATGATGCAAGCCCATATTGAGCTCGGCCGCTCGATAGGTTAGTTGAAGCCCCACACCGACATGCTCCCACAAACCCTAGAGTGAAATGGCTCAATAGGATTTTGCGAACATGGTTGAGCAAAAGCATATCAATTAATCGGAGAAAAGAAAAATAAAAAGATTATTAATAGAAAATGAAGGAAGCAGCAAAATGGTCAGAAGGGTTGGTTCCTATGTCGCTGCGCTTTCTCTCCCGGCCGCAATTAACGGACTCGCGGAAAAAGAGGCATTGTCCGTACTTTTTCTTTAATCGCTTTTGTGTTTTTTAAGTTTTTTTTTTTTTATGGAAAGTGATTTTCACTTTAAACAGAGAGCAAATTTGGGATTGTGGAGACCACCACATTCAAGTCAAATGAGCAGGCTTCGCTATGACCGGTCGGCGCTGGTTGATGTGCACGGCGGCACTCTCTTCCGTTCGCCACTTTCCTTAATTATTAAGAGTATATGTAGCTCAATTCTTCTTAAATTATGTTCTTGCTTCCTTATAACTGAGCTTAACCATGGCCGCCAACTTTCGTAGTTGCCGACCTCAATCTACCCTTGAGCTAGGGCGACAATTGTCGCCAGCCTCAAATTTGAGGGTGGCCAAGTTCACACGAACCATAGCATCCATGCCCTCTGAGACACAGCTCTATCACAGATTTGAGCTCTACGAGAAAGCTCAGGCATTGCAGCCATGGCCACCAGATCAAGTTCCCCTTATCTCAAGTATCCTTAAGCTAATCCAAAGATCATTGTTGGCCTCGCACCTGAGGTGGATGCAATGGCGATGACCTTCAAAGGAGCAACAACTATGTGTGCTGGACTAGGTGAGACGCGACTATGGGGAAGAGATAGGGGGGAGGGAGGGTGTAGTTTTTATTATTTAACAAGATAGGGCAAGAATTCGATTAAAGAATGTTCCTAGACATCACTAATGCGAACGAGAGATGAAGCACGAGAGAGCCTTCACAAAAATATAAGCCATCTCTAATGAAAAAATGTCCTGTGAAATACTCTTTTCTGTGCATAACAAGACTATTATACCGTGTGATACTACCTATCGATTAAATACATGAACCCGTCTCAAATTTTCACCATATACTTTCTCATTCGAACCTTTTCAATCTGAGATATGCATTGCCGTGGGAAACCGAGCCTTGACCAGAGAGGCTAATGGTGCATGTTAGGGTTTCTTCTGCACGAAGTGAGAACAGTTGCGAATCATGACCCCGTTTTCATACAGCAACTTGAGAAGCCTTTTCCCAATTTTCAAAGGTGAGTTGAGCTTTTGCGTACGGACCCATCATCACACGTGCGAGTTCGAGCACGAGAAAGGGAGACATCCATGGACCTAAGCGAAGATTCACGTTAAGATATGCTTGCATTGCTTGTTCCCCATCTTTAATGGAGTGCCAAGGAGCTTCCTCTATCGATCAACTCCCTTCTTTTCAACGCTCCCCCATTTGCTGCGAACGGCCCTCGAAAGGACGTTCATACGAGAAATGAATGGTGGTCGATGTCGGCATGCATGCATGAAATGATTGATCCTCCCCACTATCCATCTGCCCTAGTAGCTAGATGGGAAATGCTTGCTTCAGGACACGATAATAATCATATCGAAATTTTTTAAAAGTTCTGCAAAGACTTGTTCTTTAAAGCTTGACCTAAGGCCAACATCGTATTCAACTTCCTTCCCGACAATTTACTCATCATTTTGCACTTTTTTTGGCTAATTTTTCAGTCGTTATTTCAAGTTATTTACATAGTAGTTGGTAGCCTATTCACTCTTTGGAAAGAGAGAGACACGTTCCAGAGTTTTGACCACTAATGTAGTAATTGAGGCAAGCTATCTTCCAGGACTCAAGTGCTTTGGTTAGCCAGACTTCCAGCATAACTCAATTCGAAATTGTAATTTGAAAAAGAAAAGAAAAGAAAAAAGTCCGATTGATATTCCGAAGCACCATTATAAAAATCAAGGTAAAGAATGTAATCCCACCGAATGAGTGGTGGGCCAAATATGAAGGAATCAATCGCGGAGAACTTTTTATCGGAGACCAATCCCCTTCCCTTTCCCCCTTTCTTTATTTCGTGAAATGGACCAGCCTACAAAACATCATGAGGAGACAAAACCCAAAAGCAAGAACGCTCATACTAAAATCAGATGTTATCTCTAAATATAGTAGTCCCTATTTCTATCTCCCCGAAAGTTTTATGTTTTCCGTTCATCTGATTATATGACTATTCGAGATATGAACATGAATAAATGTAAATGTCAACATACAAATTTTTGAATCCTTGACATGAAAACTTGCCATTTTCCTACTTTTTGTGGTACCACATCACATTAGCATACGGCGCGGCATATATCGACGATTCAAAATATCTTGGCATCACATCAAAGACAAACTGATCGGGGCTTCGAATGGAAGGGATTCTTCACCCGCTCCTGGTGGTGCCTCCTTGTCGGGGAGACCAGCAAAATGATTATCGAACCTTCTGTGTTTTGTCCGGGAGAAGGACACGCGTCGGGATACTTTAAGATGGAGTAGAGCCCACGGAGGATTCACTTTTACGTGCAGCTAAGTAACTCTACTTTTGCACAAGTGGGGTTAGGTTATGTTATTGTCATGGTCACGGTCAACGCGAGCCATATCAAGTCCAAAAGTGTTCTTGCGAATGGAGAAACAAAGGCCTCGTTCCCGCTCGTACCCTGATCTGCAATTTCGCTGGAAAATTGCTCCGCACCACTACAAACGAGTCATGACATCCAGGCTTGGTGTCGGAATTGGCCCTCTGATGCTTAAGTTAGCCACTAGAACTGAGAGATATTTGGAGAAGAAGGTGTTTTCCTGGGTAAGAAAAACAGTGGGAGGGAGAGAGTACCAGAGCGTATGCCATTGCCAATGATCCGCTTTCCTATTACATGACTAAATGTCCTTTTATCAGTCAATCATGTTATGGTCTACCGGAAAATGGCTTTGGCTTGCCACGAAATTTCATTCTCAACCAAATTGCCTTTGTTTGTATGCCGATCGTCCACCTTCCTACTTCGTGCCTATCGTCTATCTCTAAAGTGTGCTAGACCATTTGAAAGCTTCACTCAATCACGCCTTCCTTTAAAGAACTAGACTTTTGATTGGACCCTTTTCACCTGCTCATTCCTAATCGCATTTGCATTCGGGACAGTTCGTTCTTTTTTGTGCGCTTTTGTTAAAGGTACCCACGAACCGACAAAGGGCAACGAAGTCTCGAGAAAATAACGAGCCCCACCATGTAAAATCTGACAATATGCCCTCGGATAGATGGAGGGTGTGATAGGATACTTGGACTGCCCCTTCGAGATCTTATTCGTTTCGCCGTTAGATGATTTCCTACCATCTTCAAGAGAAATGAATCTTGATCGTGGCCAACACTAGATCACGGTCGCCGATCACGGTTGTCGATCCTGCAGGATTTGAAATCGATTTAGGAGGCTAACGATCCGTCTCGGATCCATGTGAGGGCTCGTGGTTTCCTTAATCAGCATCGGAGCGAGACCCACAACGTGGCACTCCCTATCGCGCATCGCGTCGGATCATCCCCCCGTTGACAGTACACGCAAGGGGACGAAAGCGGCATGTGCTGCGGTGTGTGGTCCTGTTGGCTTCGTCTCGTCTCGTCTCGTTTCGTTTCATTGGGGTGCTGTGCTTGCTACGTCTCACATGCTCCTCCTGCGTTGGCTCCATTTGGACAATCATGCACTCGTTATTCTCTCTTCTCCCCTCACGACATCAAAACGCGAATAAAAACGCGAATAAAAACACGAGAGTTACGCGTTCGCCTTAATTAACGAAACCTGTAGCGAAATTGGCATATAGTTGCTTTGACGCGACACTGTAGCGACTCAATCCCGTGCATTCAATTCCAATTCTTTGCACCATCATTAGATGTTCCTTAATTCCTCATCAAGCGTCATTCGCCATGTGTAGGGGACTTGCTCCTCAAAGGCATGTGTCGTTTGTGAAGCCCTCATAGTGTGTGGGCCGCCTTGAAGCAAATTACAGCCAAGGGAATGGCCTTAGTAGAGGGAAAGAATACCCCTAGTCCGACTTTGTGAAATGACTTGAGAGTTGTAGGATAAACAACGGTAGAAACCATTGCAATGCTTTGTTTTAATTAAATAGTTGGGTTCACCTTGTCAATACCAATTCTAAGTCAATTTTTCGACGCCCCAAGAAAGTCCCCAAAGTAGCCATTCCAAGTCCATCCGTTGTCTAGCCACGTAGAATAGCGGTGTCCACATTAGCTATAGCCTGCCAAAACTGGTTGAAAGAACTACACTAGCAAATTATTAAAAAAATTTAGGACTTGTCGAAATTAGGATTAAATTGATCAATTGACAATTTTATGATTAAATTGATTGCAATGCAATAATTTTATAACTCTTTTTGATATTTTTCCCCATCGTGTTTATCTCTAATAGTTTAGAGAGCGGGGAGATTGCTCTATCCCGTGGGACTAGTTGATCATCGACAAACGCCATACACCTCCTAGTGACCCCGAAAGATGGGCACGTTCACTTGTATAACTTCTGTGTACGTGTGCCTATGTATGAACATGTTTCTCCGCTTGATGAGATCATGAGAAGGAAGGACAAGCTGGAGGTCTAGAACGGAAGCACGATGGTCGGAGCATTTGGTGTTTGTGCAGCCGAATCTCCCGCAGGAATCGGAGGGGCCAAAAGTTTAATGACTCAAATTGAAGTAACATGCAAGCTAGTTAGGCGATACGGGAAAGGACACGGAAAACCGGCCGAGGTGTGTAAGATCCGGAATTTGAGATTAGCCAGATTCCTGGAGTGTCCAAAAAAGTGGTGAGGTAGGTGACCAGCTTAGGAAAAACCCATGTTTAGCATAAGCCGACATGGGACTCGTCAATGTCATATCACTAAACTATGCGGTTACGAAATTTTGCCATCTCAAACTTGGATCTAAGATTCCAATTATTGAATGGCATCCAGCATTCCTTTTATGTGCCATTGCAGGGTAGATCTAGGATTAGGCATGTGCAAAATGGACTGTTTGAACTGGAAACCGCCTGTACCGATACCGGTTCGATCTAATTCCCAGTTCCTAAAAGTGGAAGCGGTGTCCAGAAGGTTCAGTTTCCGGTTCTGAGGGGAAACTAGATCGGACCAACTACATATACATTTTTTTAAACTATTTATTCAAAAACTTTAGTTAAATATGAACTAAATATTATCTTGATCCGATTCCAATTAGTGAGAAAAAAAGAATGGAAAAAAAGTAGTGCAAAAAAATAAGTGATCGGTTTGATTAGATCGGACTAGAAACCGATGACCCTTATTTAGAATACATACAAGATGGACATTTGGGCAATTATGATACGAATGCTGTCGTTCATTTCGGGCTTAAAAGTCGTGGTTTTGTTCGTCGGAGGATACGAAATATGCCGAAAAGGATTAAAGATCAGTGGATAGAGTCTCTGCACTGGGCTGTAGAGAAAGCCCATTTGGAGTTGGAGTCCTTCCTGGGTCGGCCCAGGGAGCAGATACACGGGCCCTCGCCATTATATCTGTCTACCAGAGATGGGAGTTTACTTCTGTCCGATATGTGAGAGGTCAGGATCCATAACTTGAATGGACATTTTAGTATAGGATTTAGATCTATCACCTGCTCTCTCTTTTTCCTGGTGTTTTACATAAAATTTGACACTTCTGTTCGTTGTGCAAATTGTCATTGAAAGATATAATTATTTAGAGTGCGACAGGTTGGCACCACCTTGTTATAATTATTGAATTTAATCTCATTATTATTATGGATTTTCTGTATAATCTCCGTTTGGCGTAATGGTCCTCCCCTGTGCACATAGGGTATTCATCGAAGAGACATGGGTCTGTGCTCTTGAAGTTGGTCCTGATAAAATATGTGAATCAGGGTGCACCTTGATGATTGAGTTATTCATCAACCTCGAAACAATGAATACACCCACTCAAATGTATTCTTATCCTTATGAAATACATAAAAATCAAACCCCTTTTGGTACAGCAGCATTGTAACATAGTTACGTTATAAAAGTTGTCATAAAAAGAATGTTTGGTAACATTTCAGTGGAAAACATTTAAATTCGATGAAACAATTTCTTAAAACTTATCGTAACTTTGGAGGTGCTGTAACTGTGAATTATTTATTACACACAATATAAAAGTTCACAGTGCATCTTTTCACCATTGAAGCTGCCGGTCATTATTACAATAACCCCACACACAAGACAAAAACCAAGATCAACCAGATCAACAAAAAGTTGAGAAAAATCGACGGAGTTGTTGGTGTCTATAAGAATACCACATCACACATCCATTCATTTGATGATCTATGTGTAAAAAATTAGGCGTTGTGTTTTCATCAACCCAAAATTGCTATGTGCTAAGAAACTTGTACTCAACGATTGGTTAGCTGATCGAGTAAAGCGACTCTTTTTGAAGGAACCTAAAAAGCTCCCACGAAAGTTCAGGTGGGCAACCTTGAAATGAGAACTGCTATAATGGATGCCAGGCTTTCTAGGGTTGGGACTGAGTCATAGCTAGATAAACATGGTCTCTCTCTCTCTCTGGCCCGGGTCACTTGGGCTTTGGCGTCAGCATGTCGCAATAACTTTTCATGGTGACGTAACCCAAGACAGAGGACTCGCGACGTTTCGCGAGCTGGTCGCGATACGATAAGAGGGGGTGAGAAAGTACGGGGTGTACGTGTCGCTCTCAGGAGAAAGATAGAGAGGACCAGTTGGACAGTCGGTGGCGCCTGACAACTTGGGGGTTCGGACCGAGTCCGCGTGCCGACAAAAATCCACTTTTTGGGAGTCCCCATTTCGTGGGACTCCTTCTCCCTCTCATCTCGTTCTACCTTTCTTTTCTCTCGACAATTTCGCAAGCCGTCCACGCGTTATCACACGTAGTTACCCCCACCCCCTCCTCCCAATCTTGAATCCTTGGTGTGAATTTCGATTTCATCAATTATCTAATTTAAAGTCATTCAAGTTGACGTGTTTATGGGACGAGATAATCTATGCTGACGTTCAAGGAAAGGCCTACTGAAATGCTAAACTATATTGGAATTGTATACATTCTTTCTTGGTATGTCTAGTGTGATTATCGATTTCATCTGACTTCTTAAAATCTTAAACTCTTTTTATCTTGATATTTTTAGTATACATGGAGACGGGGCAACTAGTGACGTTAAATTGGACGCTTCGTCACGCAAATGGGAATGGGATGATTCCCTCGTCACGTTTTATGGTCTTATTTACCGGCGAGGGCCATTCCAGTCGAGGGTGAAATTAGGAATACGGCGTTTGACTTATGGGATGGAGGGCAAGTGGGTCGGTTCCCATGGAGACGGAGTCCACTCTGAGGCCGTCTTGGAAGAAAAGAGCGAGCACCCTATAATGAGATTCCCCCTCTCGAAAGTCTAAAAGAAGAAAGTGGACCCATTTGCATCTTCAATGCATTATGGCCTCATCACCCTACTCGAGAGGTAATCCTTTAATGTTTGACATATGTAGTGGTGGTGGATTTTGGTGACCACTTATTTCATAGAAGAGGTCAGAGAATGCAATCGATGTGTCACCCGGTAATCAATCGGACAACTTTTGTTAATTCTTTCTTTTCCATTGAAGGAAAACATGCGTGGACCTATATGACATGTGATGATGATGTTAGGTTTTTCCATATCTTCTTTCTTGTTCTAGCTCGAAGGAGTAAGCATGATTTCAAAATAAAATCCAAAACTTAATAAACAGACCGATGAGAATTGAACCGATTTCCTCAGGTTCCCAAAATTAGGGAATCTATTTCAATAGGTAAGTTTCAAGTTATAAATTGATGGAACCACTCATATCTATTGACTCGTGAATTAAATGGGTGTCTGCACAAATATAGCTTTAAACACTGTTTAGAAATGAGACAAAACAATACCACAAAAGAAAAGATTGATGGTGATGATATCTTTATCGAATCTGGCCATCATATCTTATGTATTGCCCATGGCAGAAAATCAATTATTATTCACCAAAAGTCTAGTTCGTGGATGGAGAGAGAGATCATTGATGTGAGTCATGTTTTGGTTCATTCTTGATTAAATCAGTTGACCTTATCAAATATGGTTTTTGGATTAAAAAAAGAAAACTGAGGCAGTATACCTTCTGACTTATCAATTGATGCTTGATTATATGAAATTTCCTCCAAACAAAGAAAAGAAAAATATGGCCTTCTCATATTAAATCAAGAATTCAAATGCATTGTATTTCCTTTGTAATCAAGTATCACTTTGCCATGACAGATGTTAACTTGTCGAAACTTAGCCAAGAAGAAGGAGCGTCAAACCCCCCTCCCCCCCCACAAAAAAAAGAAAAGAATCCTTAATAGTTTAAGTTATTGATAATCTTGGGTATTAAAGAAAAGATTTAGAAGAATTGCTTAAAAAGTTGGTCAGGCATTTGGTTGGGGGGGATCAAATTCACATAATGCGTTCCATCGCCATATCTGTCCCTTAACTATTAAGCCAACTTGAAAGACTTGACAAAATCTTCATTCATGGGCACACATTATGCAGATTTCTGTCGCAATTGCTTGTTGCCATAGAAGTAGTCTTTTACAATCTGTCCGAATTAATTGAATTTTTGTTTCCCCTTCTTCCGTTTGTTCTCGAATTGAAGTGAACTGCATCAATCAATAGATACAGTTGAGATATACTAACAATTATGTAGCTAACCAAAACACGGAAACTACGAGGATAGCCCGAGCCTGCCTAATGCCGAGACTTAGAAGCGAAGTTTATCGCGCACGAGATGAGACGATACGATTGGAGAAACAGGGGAGCTGACTCGATATTCAGAAAGGTAGCTCTTTTCCATGGCCCCCAGCCTGGCCCCGTGGCGACTTCGCGTAGTCAAACCGACAAAGGGGAAGACCATGCTTTTGAGCTGGAGACCTCTCCCGCACTTACCTTCCTGCCCTCCACAACATCCCCAAATTCCATCACGAGCCCATCAAAAGGACGACTTCCTTTGGAGGGTATAATCGCCATCTGCGACGAAATGCTCAGCCTGAGGATTGTGAGGACTCTCCTTGCCTGCTGTTATAAATACACTCCATATGTCAATCTTGGGAAGACAAACATCAGTCTCAATCTTCTCCTCAATTTTGCAATTCAATCTCTTCTTCTTCTTCTTGATCCTATTCTTCCCCTGATTTTTCAAGTGGGTGATCTGTTCTCTGTTCAGAACATTCTTCAGCTCTAAATTCTGCTGTGAATCATCTGTTTTAGTGCACTTGGTTTTCTGAGTTTCTCTACAATCCGAGAAATCAGCCTTTTTCAGCTGCAAATTTTGTCTTTTTCGCTCTCGATTTCTTCGTTCTCACTCGCATATCTGAGGAGAACAGGATTAGTTTTTTTTTGGTTATCCTGTTTCCTTCATAGTGTTTTCCCTCACTCTGTAATTCCTCTGTTTTTCCATCAAGAGGGTTTCAGCAAAACTCTGTTTCACAAATGGAAACTAACCTTCAGAATCTTCCACCAGTCACTTATACCAACCACAACGACAGTGGTAACATTCGATCCTCACTCTCGGAGCTCATAATGAATGGTTTCGGCTCCAACACTCTCGACTTGATCTTCTCAAACTCAGGCCGAGCAAATTCAACCATGGATAACACCCCAATTCTGGAACCGTTAGGCTCTTCGATCTATCTTCTACACAGAGATCTTCTGCAAAATTTTTGCAACCGGAACAAGTCGAACACGTCTCTGACTCACACCGCTTTGGAACCAGCGTTTCAGCGCTGTGACAACATGAGAACGTACCTTGTTCCATCGAAGAAGAAGCTGTACAGAGGAGTGAGGCAGAGGCACTGGGGGAAATGGGTGGCAGAGATCAGACTGCCCCAGAACAGGACTAGAGTGTGGCTGGGGACGTACGATTCAGCCGAGTCCGCTGCCTACGCATACGACCGGGCCGCGTTCAAGTTGAGGGGCGAGTACGCGAGACTGAATTTCCCCGAACTGAAGGACTTGAAGGATTCAGGGCTTGCTGACAGCAAAAGGCTGAATGCTGTGAGAAGTTCCGTGGACGCAAAGATCAACGCGATATGCCAGAAGGCAAGGAAGGAGAAAGCGAGGCAGAGTGCGAGCAAGGGCGAGGGGTCGGCAATGCTGGCCACTTCGTGCTCATCGTCGCCATCATCTTCCTGGGGGAGTGAAGTGATGCTGTCCCCAAGTTGCTCTGAAGAAGAGGAGATGCGGAGGCTCGCGAATTCTAATTCCTCCGTCTCAGCCGGTTCGACCAGTCCAGAATCAGAGCTCGAAGGCTATTCACTCGAGATGATGCCGTCTTTTGATGCGGAGTTGATTTGGGAAATTCTTGCTAATTGAAAGTGTCAAATTATGTATGAAGGAAGTGAATTCGCAATTCTCTTTTTGGGTCAATCTGTGATTGAGGAGTGATGTTGTTCGGTAGATGATCTCTGGTAAATAGTGCCAAATTGTGGATAGAAGTGTCGATGTAGCAGCTCAGCTTGTGGCTTTTTGTCTTGGAGTTCATATAGGGAATTAGCTTAGGCAGGAAGTGATGTTCTAGTGTCATATTTTTCATGTTGGACTGTCTTATTCATCAATTATCTGTCATCACCTCGAATTATCATAATGCTTTGCTGAAGACTAATTAGTTTGTGATTGAACTTGCGTGAATGATGAGCATAACATAAACACCACTCCGTGCAGATTAAAAGACTGTTCACCTTCTAACCCTAAAACTCATATCACTTCCCAACTCAGGTCATCTTGAAAAGAATAACATAAAAAAGAATGCTTAACATCATACTAGAAAGAGCAATTTTGGATTTTTGGGGATTGTTGAAAGTCAAGATTGGCCACCAGCCAAACCCAGTTCACATACCACTTTAATGGGCGAATAGCCCAACCCTTCGAACATAATACACCCGCAGGCGGCAAAGAGCTGAAATCAAGGTGCCCAACCTTCCTGTTTATGCGAACTTTTGGGGAAAATCGATATATTATCCCTAAAGTAACTTTTATCTAATAAGTAACAATCCTTCCACTTGGCACTATCAGATCACTAAAGCCAACTTTCATCCTTACTTAATGGGTGGGTCTTGCCGTCAAGCTTCCTTTTGCCTTTATACTTGAGGGTCAATCTCCATTCAACCTGCTGAAGTATGTTACAGCAATATATTGCTCTCGTGATACTAATTCTTTTGCAGACTGGGTTGCCACAGTCTATCGAAGAAATTTCTCTCTCCCCTGGTTGGATTACTAATCCCTCAAGGCCTCTTCAGAATATCCTTTGTCCAGAAACTATTATGTTTTGTTTTGAAACTATTTTTTTGGGGGGTATGTGAAACTACTTGAGAATGAACAAATGAATGACTTATACTGGACCCAAAAGAAAGAAAGATAGGCCACGGGCAAAGGAAGGTACGTGCATTTATATGGGCCTGGTTGTCCATCCAAGAGTATCTATCGGGCATGTTGGGCCGCCGATGATGCGCCACATGATGCCTAGCCTAGCCTAGCCTAGCCTACTACAAAGTGGAGCAGACAGAGCAGAAGCATAGAGTGGTTTTCT
Source organism: Angophora floribunda (assembly GCA_014182895.1). Classification (NCBI taxonomy): domain Eukaryota; kingdom Viridiplantae; phylum Streptophyta; class Magnoliopsida; order Myrtales; family Myrtaceae; genus Angophora; species Angophora floribunda. Next base: position 20,979,558 of record CM024708.1, on the reverse strand, counting down.
TTTGGTTGCTGCAGAACAGTCAGATTCTTAAAATTCTAGTCGCGCCATGTCATTGTATAAGCCAAAACCATTTCGCAGTAACATGCGAAATGAGTTCAATTTGCCTTAAACTACATTATTGCCTAGGTTTGCAAGTGTAATGTACATGTTATGCCCACTAGATCCACACTTTTGACAGGGCACTAGTAGAGGATCACATGAACATGTGAAGACCATTATCATCTTGGATGACACACTGTCGCATACCATGAATGCAGCAAATTTCGATTGCTCGGCCTCAGCTATTATGATCTTTTTTGTCACTTTCAGATCAATCTTCGCTCGTCGCTCTCCATAAATGGATAGGTATGCACCTGCTCTAGGGATCGGGAGACAGAAGACGACGGAGAAAAGCTACAGCGACGGCGGGGACTACGGATGCAGAAGGCGGTGATAGAGGGTGGAAAGGGCTGAAATGAGCGCTGCTCAGGCTTCTAGAGTGCTTGGCATGACAGAAAGGAGTGCCGCCCGTGTTGCGGAGTGCAGTGAGTGCATATGGACCACCCCATCACGACATATTCGATGATGAAAAGCTGATGATGGATCGATGAATTCTTGGTTTTGTTTAATATGCAATTTCAAGCCTTTAGGAAGCATGCACAGAAAAAGAGGAATGGCAACCTGCCTCGCTTTGGACAAAAGCGGGTAATGCGATCTGGTCAACCGGTTTTGGATGGAATTCTGCTGGATCACGGGCTATTATTCTGTTCCCTTATACCTCATCCTCCTAGAGAGAGAACGAGCTCCCATCATAGTCGTGTATGGATCTTGAATTTTTCACAAATAGAAACCTTATTAATTTTAGACAAATTACATCACGGATTTTCATTAGTCCTAAAAGAGGCACAATTGTTGGCTTCTCGTGTAAATTGACATCTACTAGTATTTCCGACCATACCTTACACACCAGATGTCTTAACATTTTCACAAATGTGACACAATGCACCAATCATACAATGTACGCTAGTTTTTCTAGAAATGGCTCGTTTTCTGGGTATCCACAATGAACTACAATTTGATTTAGGGAATCTGAAATAATTGGAGCAAGCATCTAAAGAAAAACAAATACGAGGGCAAGCACGAATTTAAGAGTTCAGATATTTGGCCCAAATCCCCATTTTTCCTGGCTCTTACTTTTTTTTTGGATAATGATACAAATAGATCATGAACTTTACTTTAATGTGCAATTTAATCTCTAAACTTTTAAGTTGTGTGATATCTAAACTTTAGCCTATCGTACATGTAATTATTAAATTTTAGATATATATTCAATATAATTTTTGAATTGTACAAAAACGTCCCTTCAAAAAATTCCTCACTCTTAAAAAATAGAAGAAAAGGAGGAACGAAAAGAATGGGACTTGCACTTGCACATTTAAACAAAGCATGAACTTTACCTTAATGTGCAATTTAATCTCTAAACTTTTAAGTTGTGTGATATCTAAACTTTAAACTAACGTACATGTAATTATTAAACTTTAGATATATATTCAATATAATTTTTGAATTGTACGAAAACGTCCCTTCAAAAAATTCCTCACTCTTCAAAAATAGAAGAAAAGGAGGAACGAAAAGAATGGGACTTGCACTTGCACATTTAGAAGGTGAATGGGTGATGGGGCAACGTACAAAAAAATCACGCTCAAGGACGATTCAGGCCCAGCGCTCGTGACTCTCTGTCCTGTCCTCTCCCCCTTGTCATGCTTTTCCGCCTTTGCTCACCTCGTCCTCTTCCTCTAAAGATCTCACCAACTTCTTCTCCTCTCTCTCTCTCTCTCTCTCTCTCTCTCTATGTTAGTGATTCCTTGGTGCTGGTTCATGTAATGGGCTCTCTCTATGCTGCTGGTCGATGCAGCTGAATCATCTCTTAAAGCCTCGTTTGGACTCTTCTACTTGTATCGTTTTCAGACCCACCACTACCACCGCTCCCTTACTTCCCACATCACATCCATCGTTCGTCGTCCTGCGCGCAGCACCACACCAGCTCTTCAAGTCTCCCTCTTTGTACTCTTCTCCTTGTTATAACTCACCCCTCCAAAGTATCGCTCTCAGTCTGACACACATCTCTCTCGCCAAGACAGCAACAAAAGGAAAAGAACGTCTCCGCCCATTTTCTCTTCATCGTCCTCCAGTCATTCCAGGCGCTCCCCAAAAAGCGCTTTTCGTACCTTTCTCTTTGGCTCGAGTCCACCTCAGAGGTCTCGAGTGAAGTGCCATATCCTGACTCCCGAGCTTGCGAAAATGGTGCGGCTCGCCGTCCATGTTGTCCTGGTGATCGTCGCGGTCGCGTCCGTCGCGCTAGTGGGGGTGGCAGGATCGATGGTGACGTGCTCCGGGATAGTGCCGATGAGGTACCGGAATAACAAGGTATCGATAACTGACTTTGGAGGGGTCGGGGATGGGCGGACGGTGAACACCCAGGCGTTCAGGGAGGCGATATACCGGATCCAGCACCTGCGGCGGAGGGGGGGCACCCTCCTCTACATCCCTCCCGGGGTGTACCTCACCGGCAGCTTCAGCCTCACCAGCCACATGACCCTTTACCTGGCCCGTGGGGCGGTCATCAAGGCCACTCAGGTAAAGTCATTTCTCCTGCTTCACATTGCTAGGAAAATCGTTACTTATGAGACTTTCGACGCGTGAAAAGTATCGGCAAGGCTCAAATTTGACAGAACAAGTCAGGCTTTGTCTCTCGCTAGGCTCACTGTGAACTAGGAAGAACCGGAACCTTACACGCATTTCTTGCACCGTGATGGACCATCGTGTCGTTAGTGCGAGTCTATACAAATCGATCGACAGGCACTGTATGAACCGAAAGGAACTGAATTACATCGATCGAATTGGAACATGCTTAGCCCTCACCTAGTGGTAAGTGTAAGAAGAGTTGTTCAGGGTAGTGACCAGGGAATCTGAGGACCCCATAGGTTTTGACCCGCTGGTACTGACTCAGTTATTCTGAAGGGAATATGATTCAGTGGTGGTACATAATAAAGAATGGTGTTGAAAGAATCTTGCTGAGTGGGGGTATAGAACAGCAGGGATTCACCCTGTTTCTTTGACTCTCTTGATGGCCTGATTCGGTTAACGGGATTATTTAATGCTCGTTGGATGCCTCTTGACATCTAAGAACTGAACGCTACAGCAGAAACAAGTTCTGGGTTTGTGCACAGAAGAATTTCTTGGGATGCGGACCCCAAGAAATTCATTTTGTATGCTAACGGCAACCAAATAAATATTATATCGCGTGAATTTATTAAGAGATGGAAGGAGTTATAGAGTCAGTCACCACGCCCGAAGAAACTACACGAGCGCATGCGGTTTTCTGTGCGGTCCAATCCGGGACCGAACGTTTCTCAAGAACTTCATTAACTCAATTACACTAAGTTAAGATGAGGTGCGACGGCATTGATTTTGGATTGCGCGTTGCAGTGATACCCGAAATTTGCTGTGGTAATAACACGGGCAATCCGTAAAGGAACATTTAAACATACGGGTTATTTGGTTACGTCGATTAAGCAGAGATTTTGTTATCAGCTCTCCTCTCACTGATTTAATTTTATCTTTTCCTGTCTGTTTTTTATTTGTTCCTGATGAGACATATGCTATTGGGGTAGCCACAACTTTAAAAGTAGGGAAGTGGTCCTCCCAGTTTCAGCAGAAATATTTGTATTAATTAAATTTTTTGGGGGCCTGAAAAGAAAGGGAAAGGATATGGTTGGGTGCATGGTGGCTCCAAGCACATGTGCATCGGCACATCTGATGATGATGGACATTGCACATGCTTGGACAGCTAAGATTTTGCAGGTGCAAAAACTCATCAATGCATCTTCATCTGGACCATCGCTTTAATCTATTCACTTTCCTTTTGCAGTAACATAACAAGAGCTCTAGAATTTGGCTTATTCTTGTCGTGCATGTGGCGCTGCTTAGGCAGGGCCGGCATTTGCCATTGCCTGGGGGGGCGGCGCTGAGGCTGGAGCCTTGGTTGCCCCCTGGCTTGTCCATTGAACAGGTCTAATCTATGATTAAGGCGATTGAGCTTCGCGTCTCGATATAGCTCATAGCATAATGAAATAATGTCGGACCTAATAGGGGGCAAGGGCCTCTGCCCATTTTAGTGTGTTGGAATTACATGACAAGCAGCCATACATAACGTTGCGAAGGGAGAGGAAAGATCGAAAGCTGCTCGGAGCATTCCCACAGCGTGGTCCCGAAAACCTTTGAATGCCTGAAGATGACATCTCTCTCCTGTAGTCACATGGCGACTAAATGCCATAACTATTAACTGATTCCCATAGCCTCTCTGAAGCATACATACCTCCCTCGTGATCACTCATATTTGCTCACTTCCACCGTTAGGCATATTCTTTGGGACGATTTTTTTCGCTTTGTTAACTTGCGAGATACGATGGTCTATTCTGTCTTAAATATGTTGAAAAATTAGCGACTGTATATTGTAATGGTAATTGATAAACATAAATTTATGACATGATGACCAAGTGGATTAGTTTCGTCTGAACTCTGTGGATTATCAGAAAAGAAAGAAGATATTTTGATGATTCTGAAGATATGAGGATGACAGGAACTTCTGGTTGCTTACATTGACAGAAGATGGCAAGAAAAGCTATAATTTTTGTCCTGACGTTGCATTGTCCCCTGCTAAATAGTGGTGGTTGATGTTTCAGGATACTGGGAATTGGCCTCTGATCGCACCCTTGCCTTCTTATGGAAGAGGGAGGGAACGTCCTGGAAGGAGGTATATGAGTCTCATCCAAGGATATGGCCTTCGAGATGTGGTAATCACAGGTGGGTATCGATGAGAACATGTTGCATGATCCTTCACTTCGACAAGCATCTCTCAGAATCGTTGTCCACCATTGAACTGAAGTTGCTGCATCATAACAGTGCTTAAATGGATCCGAAGTTCAGAAACAACCTTGTTAAGGACATCGTACTCTTGTTCTTTTTTCAGGCGAGAACGGGATGATCGATGGCCAAGGAGGGGTATGGTGGAACATGTGGAAGCAGGGCACTCTCCGCTATACTCGACCGCATCTTGTTGAATTCGTGAACTCCAGAAGCATCATGATCTCCAACGTGGTTTTCAAGAATTCCCCCTTTTGGAACATTCACCCTGTTTATTGCAGGTTACTTCCAGACATGCATGTGTCGATTTGTTAGGTGCAGATCTTAGGACATGGTTTTTAATGAGTGATACTGCGATACTAACCCAGCAACTTAGGAGTAATGGGGACATCTTGCTCGAACCTGATCTGATATCTCTGTCTCCTTTTTGACAGCAACGTTGTCATCAGATATGTAACCATATTGGCCCCTTACGACTCTCCCAATACCGATGGAATCGATCCAGGTACATGCTATACTCAAATTTTACTGGGAACTTTTGGCCAGGGCTAGCACCCTTATCCCCTTTCATAGTGCACGCTAAAGATGTGCACGGGCTGTTTGTATAGTATCTCAGTACTTTGATAGCATCTATAAGACCTGATATAATAATCAATGGCAACAGTAAAAGCGAAGACAGAGTAAGATCATCATATTGAAACAATCCTCTGCATGTTCTCCAATTCAGTTAGTCCTGTTAATGATGCTGTCATAGATGTTCAGTATTATGTTTTAGCTGGCGAGACAATCTTATTGATTGCTTCTGTATGGAAGTGTTCAAATTCTCGGTAAAGAAAGCTAACTAGGGCTTCTGTAACTGCACTGGCTCAGATTCCAGTTCCAATGTCTGCATAGAGGATTCACATATATCTGTCGGAGATGATCTCGTTTCAGTGAAAAGTGGATGGGACGAATATGGAATACGCTATGGCCGCCGTAGCTCAGGGATCACGATACGGCGGATAACTGGATCATCCCCTTTTGCTGGAATCTCGGTGGGAAGTGAAACGTCCGGTGGGGTGGAGAACGTCTGGATCGAGAACATAAACTTGTACAACGTGGGCATAGGGATCCACATCAAAACAAACATCGGAAGGGGAGGGTTCATAAGGGACATAACCGTGTCCAAAGTATACATGGAGAACGTGCAAAAAGGCATACGGATCATGGGGAACGCCGGCGACCACCCGGACGACTACTACAACCCCAACGCCCTCCCTTACGTCAAGGGCATCAGAATCAAGGATGTCTGGGGCGTGAAGGTCCAAGAGGCGGGCTTAATACAGGGCTTGAAGAATGCGCCATTCACTGGGATCTGTCTATCCAATATCTATCTCCACGGCGTGCCGGGACAAAGGAGGGCGACCTGGACTTGCTCCGACGTCAGTGGAGCTGCTCTCGAGGTAAGCCCTTGGGTGTGCTCGGAGCTCGCTAGCACCTATCAGAGTAGTGTTTGCTCCAACTATTTCAGAGACTGATCTTAAGCTGTCCATCCATCCATCTAGCAAAAAGTCGGTCGGATTACTCCATAGTAGAAGGATGATAAGATTTCTCTGTTCGATTAGTCACACCACCTCATTAACCTCTTCAAATCTTTCAGTTTATGGTTTCTAAATAGCTGGCGACACCTAGCTGTTGCGGCATATGTAAGAACATGCTTATTCAACAAAGCTTCAGATTATCATCATCCTATCTTCTGTCTCTCTTCTTTACCAGTTAGTTCGATGGCTATGATCTTGATTCTACTGATATGGGTAAGCAATTGCCGAGAAAATTATCGAATTTCACCCAAGAAGCTGAACAAAACACTGGGTAGATACTAGATGGCAACATCTGATCATACATGAAAATCCACCAGTGCTGTTATATACAATACAAGCAAAGTACAAACGCTACTAACGATCCATCTCACAAGCCCATCTATCTCAGCAACGTGTTCAGACTGTCCATCTCTCAAGGATGTAACTTATTTACATAAGACAGCGCAGCAGATAAGTAAAAAGGCTAATCCTCCTAGAACCATCAACAAAAAACAGTAAATAGCTGCATCGTATTCATCATCACTACCACAGATTCACCATGCATCATCATCATGGTCGTCCTCAGAAATGGTCCAAGAACTTGCGGATACTCTTAAAGATGCCCTCACCTCCGTGGCGCTCCTCCTCCTTGTCCTCGTGATCGTGGTGGCGGCGGAAATGGTGGCGGTGGTGGCGGTGGTGGTGGTGCTCTCTCTCCTCGTCATCGTCCTCGTGCTCCTCCGGGCGATGGGGCTTCTTCATCATGTCCCAGCGGCCGTGGTGATGCTCTCTCTCCTCGTCATCGTCCTCGTGCTCCTCCAGGCGATGGGGCCTCTTCATCATGTCCTTGTCCTCCTTCCAGCGGCGGTGGTGGTGCTCTTTCTCCTCCTCCTCGTCCTCGCGCTCCTCGGGACGATGGGGCCTCTTCATCATGTCCCAGCGGCGGTGGTGATGCTCTCTCTCCTCCTCCTCCTCCTCCTCGCGCTCCTCGTGGTGGCGAACGGGCCTCTTCATCATGTCCTCGTCCTCCTTCCACGCCACGTCGGCGAATCCGAACCTCGGCTTCCTGTGGTGGATCCTGATCCACCGGCCGGCCATCTGGCGTTCGAGCCCTCGCGATTCGAGATCGTGGCCCGGCTTCTCGCCCGACAGGATCATGTCGTTGCCGAACGAGATCTCGCGGCCCTCGGACCTCGGCCGGAACTGCCGGCGGCCGTGGCGGCACCCGCGGCCTCCGTGGCGGAACGGGAAGCGGAGAGAAAGCGGGACCGTCCGATCGCGGAGCCCGCCGTGGTCGTACGGGCGGAAGGTGATCGTCCTCAGCGGGACAGAGGCGATCTTCTCGGGCTCTGACGCCGGGCGATCTACGAGGACGGAGCCGTAGGTCGCCTTCTTCTGAGTGTCGGAGCCGTCGGCGGCGGCCACCGGGTCAATCTGGACCGCCGCAGCGGCCTCGGACGGGACCTTCTCGCTGGGGAGGAGGATGGTCGGGATGGACTTGGCCTCGAAACCGGGCAGATCGTGGCCGGCGACATCGTCGTTGGGGAGAGCGGAGGGCGTAAGAGAGTGGGAGAAGGCGATGAGGGAGAAGAGGAGGAGGAGGGAGAGGGGTAGTTTGGCCATTTTTCTTCCGAGAGAAAGTATCTCCAGGTGGAGCTGGTGTATAGAGAGTGAGAGAGATTATAAAGGGCAGGTATGGGGGCAGAATGGGCAGAACGGGCAGGTGGGAACGGGGGTGGGGGAGGTTTGACTCGGGGCGGGAGAAGCGGGCAGCGGGCAGGGTGGAAGACCGACCACGTGATTGGAGAACGAGACGTGGGTTGCGCGAAGGTGACGGGAGGGCGTTTCTGGGAATTCAATCGTCCGAGGGAGTCGGCTGGGGTTCCCAATAATTCAAAGTTACATAATTTATTATTATTATTTTTCTTGGGGTTTCTGAAAGTTACCGTTTCGGCTCGACATCTTACTTTGATTTATTAGATAAATTAGATAATTTCAGAAATGAAGAAATCACATATTTCGTGTGGATTTTCTTGTTAAAAAAATATTTAATATTACGAAAAATCTTAAATTGGTACACCTGATGATAAATTTACACTAAATTAATTTTTTGACTTTGAAAAACTCTAAACTAGTATACTTATGAAAAATTTACTCTTTATTAACTCATGTCAAATTTCACCATTAAATTTGTTACCGTGGATGACACATGATGACCAGGCAAGTTCAAGTGGAAATCCATAGAGTTGATATCCGTCCCGGTGAATGGCAGCCATAACTATACTGGTCCTAAGGTAGCAAACTTCATTGTCGGGCCAAAAACTCTAAATTTAACATGGTTTTATCGGTAGTTTAGGATTTTTTTGTGATCAAAAAATTAACTTGAGATAAATTTATCATAAATGTATTAATATAAGGTTTTTCATAATATTAATTCTATAAAAAAATATACTCATTTCAAATCTAACTTGATGGTCAATGGGTATCATATGCCGCTCTCTTCTTTGCTTTCCGTGCTAAGAAGTAATGGGAAATATAAATAGAGCAAGATGAATATTTTTTTGGGGGGAAGGTTGAGTTTTAAGTTATTTTCCAAATGACGACACGTGTTTGAGTTAGCGGAATGTTTTTCTATTTTCAATTTTTTTTTTAAGATTAAGAAAGAACGCGGGTCGTGCCTCGAACAGAAATATTATAACGTAAACAAAGGGGAACTGGTTAGGTGTTCGAGTTGAGATGCGCTTGTCAAGGAGGAGGAGGAGGAGGGAGGGTGAATACTAGTGGCTGAGAGACTTTAGGAAATTGGCCGAATGAAGAATGGATGGGTGTGGCCGTAGCGTTAGCGTATACGGCTGGCAAACTGCTGGCGGTGGGGGGGAGTTGACCCTGACGCCGGAGATGACGTGGCATCCCTCTTCATTCCCGCGTGCGGCGCTGGCGTGGGAACTATATATGACTTTTCGCTTTTGCGTTTGTTCTTTTCTTCTTCTTTTTCGGCCCAATCGCTTGCCGTTGACCAAAGATTAATCCTCACTTTGCAACTTTTCTCTCGTTTTTATTTTTCCTCCCGATGGTTATAGACCATAACATGAAATTCCACCTGACGTGACCCGGTAGCCAATTTGCTCATCCACACTTCGGTCAAAAGACACGGTGCATTACACGTAATGTAATGAGATGACGTTATTTTTAAGAAAAATTATTTAAAAAAAAAATCCTAAAGTAATTCCTTTTTGGTAACTTAGCACAAACATAGCATGTGAAAGAAGAGAGAAGATGAGGTTAATTTGAGAGAGAATGTTGATTATAAATGTGGAACCAAACATTATGCTTGATCACTGGATATTTTAAGAGATAGGATAATAAAGCCCACTTAAAATGGCCTTTTCCTAATGCTATGGTGGGCTTGAGCACGGCAATTCAGCTGTGCCCCGATTCGACGGCTGACTCCAATGAGATTTTGATCGGACGGGTTGACGGCACATATCAATCTGACGAGGCGGTTCCCCCAGGCATGCAAGGCGTCCCACGCTTCTCGAGCGCCTAAGTTCTTCAAAATCGTGATTCCGACTGGCGTGCGTTAGCTCTGCAGTCTGGCGGTTTGCCTGCTCGACTTCGTCTATGGTTTTCGGACTGTCTGATGACAGCCCCATGGAAAGACTTGGTTTTCAGAGCATACATGACATGGGTATAGTCATTACTCGACGATAAACAGAATCTCAAGGCCGAAGAAATTGAACTGGGATTGAGGAAAATATTCTGTTTCTGGGCCTTGTGGACCACCAAAAGCCCATATCACATCTCAGCCAGCGGCACCCCTGGACAATGAAAAGATTTTTCGTGAAAATAATTTTTAAAGAAAATAATTAGTTTCATTTATCTTGTAATTTAAAAAAAAATTATTTTCTTATTGCTAAAATGGCAAGCCGGTTTCCCTCAATCTAATCTTGTTGCTTTTATAGTCATTCGAATACCAGAAAGTTGAAAAGCAATTTTTCAAAAATAGTTTTCTTTCAAACAAACGGATCAAAAGAGAAGATGTGTCAATCGCTCCTTTGAACATAGTTTTTTGCTACTTCAAGAATGATATCCATTCCAACATCTCCAATGAAAACCAGACAAAATCAAAAGGGATGATTAGGATTACATCCTTTAACATAAAGAAGAGATATAGCTTAAGAGGAGTGGTGGAGTTTCTCAGAATTCACTGGATCTTTTCTGTCTTCAGTCATGCAATTCTAGAGTACAACCCCTGTTCGATTCTTTATCCTCTTTCCGAATGAAGTCGACAGCTGTTCAAAACCCACAGACGATTCTTACGCATGAAACTAGAAATTACTCGCACCATGTTAAAGTCTCGATAGAATCCAAATAAATATGCAGGGCTAGTTGTGCATGTTCATAGGACAATACAGCAGCACCGCAGAAACGGACCATTTCGTTTCAATTCCAACCCACGGATTAAGTGTAAAAGCACGCCCTCATTAGCACGAATTCGGTACCCCCATCGGTCGAATTTTACTCGAAGCCTAATCGGTTCCCTCCACCTCGCATCATCCGCCATCTTTAGATACTCGTGGTCTCGATCTTCCCATGGCTGGAAGAGTCCTCCTCGGAGCCGGCTCTGCTCGAACGAAGACGAAAGAAGAGTATCTGAATCTTCTTGTTCAGTCGTGCGGGATTATTAAAGCAGGGTACAAAGAAACAAAAGAGGCATAGGGTTCTCGAAGTAAGCCCCGAACAAGAACCAATCAGAACCGTGGGGAATATCAATGGATCACATTTTTGGTGCTTCCGGAACCCTGATGCGCCCCAACGCAAAGATCTATCATGCATGCCGGATCTCGATACATCCCAAGAACATTAGTTCTGTTTTCTTTTAAGGAAACAAGAGACCCGACAGTCAACCAATCACAAACCAGACGAAAACCTCGACAAAAGGACCGCCTCTTCTCATCGATCCTCCACCCCCGGGCCAAAGAAAATCACCACCCCATCCTCCTCCCTTCGCCGATCGCTGCCTGACAGATCAGAGACCAGATTTTCTTTCCCCTCGTCAAATGCTGTCCAGGGCCTTCACGAAGTCCAAGAGGAGCCCCAAGAATGGCGACGATATCACCCGGTCGGAGTCGATCCTGCACGAGTACGAGGACTGCATCGTGGGGTTCATGGACGACGTCCCTCTGGTGGTGTGCGGCGCGATCAGGGGCTATAACGGGGCGCGCAGCGAGCCGACGCTCAGGGAGGTCCTGAGGGCGTCGGTGGGAGTGATGGGGGAGAGCTGCTTGGGGATCACGGAGAAGGTGGTGTTCTTGGGAGGGAAGGTGTGCGCGCTCAAGAGGTTCCGGTCGGTGCGCCGGGGGAAGGGGGGGTTCGGGAGGAGGCTGCAGAGGGTGGCACAGATCAGTAGGAGGTGTGAGCACCTCGTGCCCGTGTTGGCGTACCTCTACTCCAAGCGGATCAAGTTCGTGCTCTGCGATTACTACCCCATGGGCAGCCTCCATGACCTCCTCTCCGGTGAGCATAAGCAACGTCCTATTCTTGCGTGTTTTAAAGCATTAGATATGGGCGACGACAACGACGACATCACTTGGTTTCCTCGTCTGAATTCCCTCGACACAGAAAATAATTGTCTTCTAATCTTTCTCTGTCTGTAAATTTTGAAAGGCGGGAGAGACTGTGAACACACGGCCCTGAACTGGAGCCAGAGGCTCAAGATCCTATTCACGGCCGCACAGGCCATCCTCTTCATTCACTCCCTCTCCCCTCCAAAAGAGCGAAAGATGCAGATGAACGTGCACGGCAACATCAAGTCCGCCAACATCATGGTCAACACCGACTTCACCGCCTGCCTCTCGGACTACGGCTTCACCCAGCTGGTGCGCCGGGCCGACATCTCCGACACGGGGCAGTGCACGCCACCGTCCCCCGCCACCGCCGTCGAAACCGTCTACTCCGATGAGATGAGCCAGAAGGGGGACATATACAACTTCGGGGTCGTCATGCTTGACGTCATCGGCGGGGACAAGGGGATGGGGGACTACCGGAAGTGCGTGCTGGGGAAGAAGGAGGAGATCGTGGAGGGGCGGATGGATTTCTTCGACTTCAGCGCGGATGGGAAAGAGAGGAGTCAGGCCATGCAGGTGTTGGAGATGGCCTTCGAGTGTACAAATGAGGTAGCGGAAGAGAGGCCCCCCATAGAGCAGATAGTGAAGACCATTAGCAACGTTTTTGAGTGTGCAATTTGAATCTTAGATTGTACGAGATGGTGGGTGTATTTTCGTGCTATTTTCTTCTCTCGAACATTTCATGGTACTTACGAGGGGAGAGTATGATGTTTTTGTACGTGGAGCAATTCACGGGGATGATTTTAGTAATTTTACCTTGTTTCTAGATCAATGGGATCACTACAAACAAACGATGAATCTCTCGAGACAAAACATTTTAAATAAAGGGAGAATTAGCGACGACTCCTCAGCAGTTGCATAAGTTTAATCACAAAGAACAAGATATCAAAAGTCCTAATATTGAATCCAAATGCTAGAATAATCATCTTGTTCAAAACAAATAAGTATATGGTGAGTGCAGTATACATATATCAAGGGTTAATATCATGGATGGTCAATGTTATCATTCCATTGATTTAAGTTTAAAGACTACATTAAATAAATTAAAAATTCAAATACCACATTGAATATTGGGTTAAAATTCAAGAATCACATTGCACATTTGACCAAAGTTCAAATGCCATTTATGTCATTATCCCATTGTAAAAAAATTTCATAATTTGCAATCAAATCTTGCAAGAGAGATAAATATGATTAGTCACCTTTGCGATTACAAAAAATACAGTATTTTGACTCTCTCGCTATTTTCGTGAAATTTCAAAATAAACTACAAAGTCACGGAGGAGAAGGAGTTTCGACTCTATTACTGCTTTTGTATACTTTTGACATGAACTACAGAGCGAGAAGAAATTTCTACTTTCTTGCATTTAATGGAGCTTTAACGTGAACTAACAAAAATACGGAAAAATGCTTCACGTGAACCGGAGATATAAGGGAGAATGAGATGGTCAAGGTAGTTTTTTTTTTTTTTTTTTTTTTTTTTTTTTTTTTTTTTTTATAAAAGAAATTTCATTGCTCCTTATTCTTTGAGAATTAGAAAGATCATTTTCAACTTTGAATCTAGATTCTTCTGCTTCATTTTTATTTACTTATTTTTTATTATTTTTCCACCTCTTATATATTTTTTATTCCCTTCCATTATTGCTTGATAATTTTTTTATCAAATAACTATATTATTGTACCTACAATATGTAACAATATATATGTATACTAAATATATATTATAGAGTAGAAATAAATTCAAATATATAAATAAAGATAGGAATAAATGAAAATGAAATTATTATTATTTTGTTATTTTGAATTTTTTTAGTATTAGAATTAATATATTTAATTATTATTTAAGAAGTTTGTCATTCAAGAAAAATAACTTTTATAACATATATATAAAAAATCATATTTACATTCATCCCACCTTCCCATGAGAGATGCAAAATTAAAAATCATAATAAGCCTCCGCCATTGCCCTCAATATCCTATCACCAACCTATCCCTCATTGGCCGAAGGCGACCCCTAGCGACACTCATCTCTCCCTCTTTGTCTATGTTGTCCATGGCTATTGAGCTCAAGGACCACGAGCTTTGTTAAGGTGTTGAGCTTGAGCCTGGCAAGCTCCGTCATGCCACTTGAGCTCAACGCATCCAAGTTGAGCATTTCTTGTGGCTTTGAGGTCGAGTGTAGTCAATACAAAGAATAAAAGTGATGATGATATTTATAATTTTCTCTTTATTTTATCATTGAGCAACACAAACAAAAACTGATCTCTCGACATAAAATATTTTAAATGAGAGCGAATGGTAATTATTTTTGACAAACACATAAGTTTGATTTGTGAAATAAGACACAAAAGTCCTAATATAAAATATGAACTTCATCCCTGGCATCATCACCTCGATCAAATCGATTGAATAGAACAAATGAGTAAGTATTCGGTGAGTATAATACATATATTAAATTGAATCTAGATGACTAAATTTGATGAGTTCCACGTGGGAATCCTACAAGTGCCACTAAATCCGACCGTTCAAATTCAGTTTAGTGCATATTACACGCTAAACCAAATAATTTATCCGAACCTAGACCTGCACGTGGGACCAGAAACGCGTGGCATCAATGTGGACAAATTGTATGGTCCCCCCTGTGCACCAGAAGTCCCCCTAACAATATCTCCGCCTCACGTGGATTTTGAAAAGGCCCGCATGGCTTGAAATCTGCAAGAGTAGGCGGGAGCATGTGAAGTACTGGTTAGATGGCTGATGTAATAATTTAACCAGCTAAGCAATAATGTCTATGCGACATGCATTTCACCTAATTTTGTACTTGGATCGCACGATCCTCATTTATGTTGATTTGATTGATTTCTTTTAATGTTACCGTTGCGTGTGTATTCAATACATAAAGTATATATGTACAAGCTAAAAAGACATTTCAGACGTTTATACTATCTTCTGCCAAGAAAGTGGTGGGGCGAAACCAATTATATATGGATGATGTGAATTGACCTAGCTGCGGATAGATGTATCTAGATCTCACATCCAAGACCCTTTGCATAGAGTATGGGCATATGCTTTTACTGTTTCTCGATCTATTCTTCATCTAGTTGAGGATCGCATGTAACCCTATTTCTTTGTGATCATATGGTTCTGTATTCATGCCCCCATTAAAAAAATCCTTAGCTCAGAGCGTTGGATGATCATTAGTAATATTGCCCTGGTGTGCGACTTTGACCTATATGGTTGTACCGGTTTGCGAAAACCCTACTCATCAAGTTATTTTAATTTTTTGCCGAGAGATTAATTTAGGAAGCAACGACCAGTTGACTTTGCCCAAAAGGCTTTGAACCGATCTGTTTGCATTTGCTTTTTATTGCTATTAAATTGACCATAGATCCATTTCTGTCCTGGGTACATTGATTCTACGTACTCACGTGATAGGAATATCACGACTTTGAACTTGACTGACTGCCCTTAATTATCCTCTATTCACACGATTGGGGGAAGCACCACCATGGATTAAAAAACGAAGTCAATCCGCTGATTGGTCGTTGCTAAGGATCAGGACGACACGTCGCGGCCCGTGATTGGATGGTCGTCGGAACGAACGCGTGGAGACGACTTTTCCGGGGCCCACGGCACGTTAGGTCTCTTGTATATGTATTCTCTTTTTCTAGAACTGTTTATAAATGTTGACTTTTCCGAACATAAGCGTGCGGGTTAGCATATTTTAATGTGCTGGCACCGAGGCGAGCTTAGTTTTCTTTCTTAAGCATCTTTCCCTTGTCTAATATTTTCAAGAAGGAAAAGAGGAAGAAAGAGTTTGGAGGCTAAAAATAAAATTTTGAGGTCAAAAATTGACAAACTAATGCTTATCGATCGAAATTGAATTACGTGACAAGATTATTATGTCATGTCTTCCTGACACATGATAATCATAGAGATAAAATGAAGTGTCATGTGACAAGTACAGGAGTGATTAGTCTCTCAGCCGTGACTTTAAGTATATATGATAGAGTTGAATAATTCAAGCACGAGCAAGCAAGAAGTGATTAATAGATGATGAGAAGCGGGTGCTTTGAAGTGGGAACGTGACGAGTCTTCGCTGGGCTCCGAAAAGTCAAACCGTCTCCTAAGTATAAAGAAGCTCCTTCATGTGAGTGAAAAACTCGCAGCTACTTCATATTCCCCACCATTTTCAAGAAGCAAAGTGCAGCCAGAGATCCGAGAGATCGGTCCGGGTGGGGAAAGAAAAACAATGGGGAGCAGAGAAAGCGAAATGTACTTCGTCTTCATGAACTACGATCCCGAGTACGAGCGCCTCCGCGCCGACAGGTTGCTGCACTCAACTCATTACTCTCGTTGCAAATGCGATTCCTTTTCTTTGTTCTTCTGGTGAAGCGCATACATTTTGACATATGGTGCGTGAAATGTGGTCATTAATGTTGACAGAAGCAAGCGAGGAGCGTACGAGCTGGATTCATATCTGAGCGCCAAGCACAACGGCTTATTGGCGGCCACTCTCAATCCAGGGACTTACAAGAAGACCTTCTCTCTTGTCATCGTCGACGGGTTCGCCGTGGAGATCTCTGAGGACCAGGTAGGGAGCAACCCCTCTCTCTCTCTCTCTCGGTTTAAACTTTTGAAAGAACAGATCCGCGATGACTGAGGCAGCTTATGCATTTTGCGTTCTGTGTGAACAGGCGAATGTGCTTAGATCTGCGAAGGGAGTGAGGGTGGTGGAGAAGAATCAAGAGCTTGCTTGAGGCTTTCTTTCTGTCTGTCTGTAGACCGGTGCCTGTGTTATGATGTGCTGTTAATTGTAGAAGGATGAAGATGGGGGCCGAAGTCTGGACGACGACGTACGGGGATGCAGATCGGTCTATGGATTGTGTGAATGCCTGCTGGTTATGAGTTCATTAATTTATTATGGAAGGGGTATATGCTTCATTGGTGAAATCTAGGCACTTTGCGATTGTACTTAGCTCGTTTGTCTCTGGGAGTCTCTCATGCCATTTAAATATGCCTCGTATGCCCTCTCTCTCTCAAATCTGCATTCGCTTACGATCCAAGAAATGCAGACACCGTCCATTGCCAAAATAACATTAGGGTTTTGCTGAGTAGAGAATCCGTGCCCGTATGTGATGCTCGACTGCATGGAAGCGTGCGTTTGAGGAAACGATGTGCCTCAAGAAAAGGGTTATAATTGTACATACATTGCTAATCGCGGACCGGATAAAAGTCCATGTGCCCATCGTGTCTGAACCTATCGACCGCTCATTGCTTGATGCCCTGTCCTTGAAACGGGTTCCGAGGCTGACACTTGAAAGGGCAAGAGGGCTATGAGAATTTGAAATTAGACAATGAGAAGCTAATCGACAGAAAGACTTTCAAATCGATTCGGGACTCCAGTGCGGCGAGACAACGCACGACAAAATCATCCACGACTGCGCGTGCCTTTTGATTGAATGGTTGACTGACGCTTAATCTCCACGATCTGGCGATCGAAGAAAAATCGCACAACTCTGCCACAGAGAGCGGCCACGAGACAAACAGCCAAGCCGGTTGGAGCGGTGGGATGGTCCACGGGAGTGAGGATAAGATGGAGAAGGGCATGAACTTCAATCTTGAGTACGGGGGGCTGATTTGACGCATGAGATGAGCGTCGCCATTGGCCTTATTATCTATTTAAGGTTAAAAAGCAGCAGGCCCGGACATTGCCGGTTCATTTTTCAACAAAAGTTCGAAGACAGCTCTAAAAGAGAGCCTGACAATTTCGGGGTCACTTCACATGCATGCACGCACGACATTAAAAATCCATGTGTCGATGTGTCGTGCGCTGCTCGCCACGGACCCCCCAACGGACCCCCCACCCCCAGTCCTCAGACACGGTCGCTGCATCCGGCGGAGCCACCGAGGAGCAGAGCTGGGGACCCTCCCCTCCCTCTCGTCTCCCTTTGATTCCATACGGTGGAGAATTAAAGCAAATTCGAATCGGCATGAACGGATTCCTGTCGTGAACGAGCAAGATGCGGCTAAATCGTGCCTTGTACGGGTGGGCTTGGTCCCATTCGACAAGTTGAGACGCGATTAGACATGTTTGAGTTGACATGCGAGCGCGTCATTCTTTTAACCCGACGTGATGAGATATTTTCTGAGGTTCTTTTTTCAAGTTTATAGAGTGCAAACCCCATTTCCCAAAAAAAGAGAGGAAAAAAAAATAGAGGGTATCTACCAAAACACAACAGAACAAAAGAAAGAGAATGAAAATATATGTAGGAGAGGTGCTCAATGTTAGATTTCTAGATTCGGTGCAAAATTACAAGTAAAAGAGAATAAAAATGAAAAAAAATAATTTGAGACACAATATTTTCATCGTGATTCACCGGAGGATTTCATTATATCTAGTACACCGCACATTTCTATTACATCACTCTTGATTACAAGCAAAAGAAATTAGTTCATCATTAAACTAGTCTATGCCCAGCAGATGATTTCACTATATTTAGCACATCACACCTATCTATTGCATCACTCTCAATTACAAGTAAAAGAAATTATGTGCGAAAGAGATTATGTATAGGCAACATACTAGCTATTCATGAACCTAAACTCAAATTACTAATACATTATGGTTTAACACTATAAAAGCCCTTTGGTGGCTTAGGGACATTGCCCTCCTCGGACCCTTTGTCTGCTCATCAGTGAGCGGAAACCTCATGCTTTCTTGTCGATGAGAGTATGAACCCCACCCATACAACAACCCTATAGTAATAAGACTTAAAATGAATGAAAAATCAGATTGCATTCTATAGGATTTGGGAGAGTCCATGTGCAAGCGCTGCCATGGAGGAACCCTCTTTGCAAATTGTTGAACCCCTTTAAGGTCACCCGGGGTTCGATAAAAAAATTGAAAAAGGTCACCTTGGGGGTCGTGACCACTTTGAAATTGGCTTCTCAGTCATTTGTCAAGGGACTTGATGTTGAAGTTCGACCCCTCTAAGAAGAAGGAAGATTAACATTATTGATGTTGCTTATTCTCACGGGCGGAATAGACAATTAGAAAAGAAAAGAAAAAGTAGAAATTGACGACCCGGACGCGTTTACTAATGCTCGAGCCAAGGGACTTGTGAACTCAAATGCCACCCTCTTCCGATCACTCCATTTTCCTTTTCTGCCAAACTTTAGTGTCTCAAGGTTGACTAAAGGAAGAGATCAGAATCTGAACGAACAAGACACCTTCATCCTCACTCTCCTCAAGGACTTCAGTCAACGTATTGCATCCCGCACATGCATGCGATGATGCATCGTTGTCGGAAGCCCTTGAGGGAGAGTGAGGCGAAGACATGCCTTGGCTCTTATGCACGAACGATTCGACGATACATAAGCCAAGAAGCAGCAAATCCAATCAAAAACTGAAATTAGCAAGGCACGGTTTGTACGCACTCCCCCAAGTTCTTCTAGCCATTTTGAGGACTGCCCAACTTCTGGGGTTGAGCCCCCCTTGAGGGAGAGGAACAACTAATGCCTTGTAAAAATTTACTACTCATGACTCACGAGCCCCTTTTTTCACTCATGCTTGTCTTGTCCCATGCTTGCTCTCAAGCCCTCTTCCTTTATATAGGCGAAAAAAATTCGATTGCCTAAAACGGGTATGCACCATTTGGTAGGAACCCCATATGAATGATCTTAGAGAAAAGATTGGTTCTTTTTTTTGGTCGGGGATTGGTTCTTGATTTGCTCTAGTGTTTGCGATTCTTGTGTGATCTTGTCCCACTATCGAAGTTGCACAAGATCTTCAAAGCAATTAACTTTATATATATCACCCAAAATCTATCTCAACTTGTGATTTTGATTGCCTTTGAAAGTTGGCCTTTTGCGCACAATTTCGATTATGAGAGCATGATAAAGAGATCTAAGTTTATTCCTCTCCTATTTCTTCCTTCGCTTCAAGGTCATAAATAAAAACTCAGAATGGTGCGCCCTTTCTCTATTACATATTGATCTTGTTATCATGCTTCCTCCTTTCGATGAGCCACTTGCTGTGGCTCATATCCATGTTACACATCATGCGTTCCATTTGTAAACATGATTTCACTTAGGAGAAATGCTGAGGGATATTGTGGTGAATATTTCAATAGTTTTGAAATATTTGAAAGTAACTTCTTCTTTTTTAATAAAGGTTGTGATAGCCTCAAAAACCATTATTCTATAGCAGTTTTGTAAATTTTTAGGGTCTAATAATGGTTTTGTAATGGTCTTGATTGCAATCAATCTTGTATCAATCGGCTTTGTAATGGTCATGTAACAAGGTGAGGTTTTGTAACTTTTGATTTATTTATTGCACGTTTAGACAATTGATCTTATTTTTGTACCATTTTCAATAAATTTCCAACGATTCTTATTTTTCATATTATCTAATATTTTTCCAGCATATTGTGCTCGACAATGCACTCGATTCATTTTTTTAAACTTATAATTATCTAGCTCAGATTGGACTTTTGAGTGGCAAAACCGGATTCGAATTGTCTCTACATGGGTTTCGGTGGACGGGTTGAGGTGGGGTCTCTGATAAGAGACGTCGAATAATTCACCAGCTGAAACTAGTTGAGAACAACTTTGTAGCAGCATTCCAACATGCAACAAGACAAGCTAGATAACAAAATTCCTTCGCATATGCGAATCCGAGCCTATCCGATTTATGTTCTAACCACAAGTGACTGATTTTCGACGAACTAAAGTTGGTCTTCTACTTCAGTCACAATATGAAAAGTAAAGTGCGTCAAGATTCCCTGAAATTATGATAAATATGGGCTAAGGTAATGTTACATCGGTCATTTCAATCCTGGTATCCTGAACCAAAGTACTCATCCATTTTCTCTCGATTATGAGCAACCTCGTTCCAGGGGAAAACTTGTGAGTTGCGGTAACTTAATGTCCGCGTATGACTTTATTTTTCGATATTTTAATTGCAAATCGGTTGTTGTAGTTTACAGTGTAATGTGGGAGGAAAATTAATTGTCAATTGAGTGAACCAAAGTTAAATTCTGGCTGCCCCTTGAAGACCTTGAGAAGCCAATGACGCTTTTCCTAACATCTCATTATTCTTGCCTCTTTTGTGCATGCCTTACCTTTTGCGAATAACCCGCGAATAACCCTACTTTCATGTTATCGCCGCATAAAATTCGTATCTTAGACAGTTGCTCCACTGATAATGCTTTTCATTTCTTCCGGTGATCTTTCTTAATTCAAAAAATTGGGAAAATTGTTCAAAAAAGTCTTAAACTTATTTCGTCAATTCAGTCCAACATTTTAATTATGTCAATCGAATCATAAATTTTTTCACATTTTATAAATTAAGTCCACCCAGCCAATTTTAACTGGAATCACTAATGTAGATGTCAGTCATTTTACGTGATATAACCAACACTAACATTGATAACTTTTAATATTTTTAAATATTTCTTTCCTTTCCCTTCTTTTTGCTTTTCCTTTTTTACATTTTTTTCTTTTTATATTGATAAAGCCATTCAAAATATTAAAAGATTATTAAAAATTATCTACATCAGTGTTGGCCGTACTATTTAGGATGGTCAATGTTCATATCAATGATTTCGACCAAAATTAATTGGATGGATGTAATTGACAAAATGTGAAAAGATTTAGGACTCAATCTGCACAATTAAAATGTTTAAGCAAAATTAGCAAAAGTACAATAAATTCAGGACTTTTTGGACTATTTTCCTACAAAAAATCTAGCAAATATGTTAACCAAAATTGTCGATTATCGCCACCAAGAAATTAAGACCGTGTATCACTCAATTGGGCTCCATGGTTCATGAGGAGGATGTGCCCGCATTAGATAATATGAGAGACTATCGCCATATTGGAATCAGGTTACAATATCTTTACAGCATTCTCCAAATCGAAATTGGGCACAAAAGACTAATTTCCAAGGGCGAGATTATAAATAAATAAAAAACTAGTCTAGATGGACCTTGAATTGCATACACGATAGGTCAAACTTAGGAGAGATATTGTGCGACTTTAATAGTGGGACAAAATCACACCAGATTCACCAACAGTAGAGCGAATCCAAAACCAATCTTTTCTCGAAGATCATTTACATGGGGTCCCTCCCTACCAAATGGTACATTACCCTCTTCAGGTACTCATGAATTTTCTCCTCCCCCTTGGGAAGGGCCTATACAAAAGAAGAGGGCTTTGAGAGCAAGCACTGGACAAGACAAAAACGCGAGTGAAAAGAGGGCGAGTTGCAACTTTTTACGAGGCGTAGTTTGCTCACTCTCCCTCGAGGGCTTCTGGCCTATATTTGATCGACACCAGAAGTGGGGGTGCGTTGAAAATGGCTAGAAGAACTTAGGGGAGTGCGAACAAACAGTGCCCTCGCTGGTATCAGTTTCAGGTCAGTTAGGGTCTGGATGGATCTGTCGCTTCTCCGTTCGTGTGTATCGTCGGATCGTTCGTTCGGTAAGAGCCGAGGCGTGTCTTCACCTTACTCTCCCTCAAGGGCTTCCGACAATGATGCGTCGCACGCACGTTGCCTGGGGTCCTTCAGGAGAGTGCAGATGAAGGTGTCCTGTTCATGCAGGTGCTGCACTGTCATTGCGTATGCGTCGTACCAACAACCTTTTTTTTTTTTTTTTTTTTCAGAACCTATTTGTCGACCTGGAGCCATCAAAGTTTGGGTGAAGAAAAAAGGGGACATTTTTAAGGGCTCCTTTGATAAGGTTTTTCCTCAATTTTTCTGTTCTTTTACTCCCAAAAATAGAAAAAGAATAGATTTCGTTTGCTAAGTCAGCTAATTTTTCTATTCCCTGAAACAAATCAAATGTAAAAAAAACTTACTTCTTTATTCCTCGAGAGCAATTTTTAAAATAAGTCTTTTTCTTTTCTTTTCTTCTTCTTTTTTGCTCTTCTAGTAGATCGTCGAGCCTTAGTGATAGCTAGCCATAGTGATGGCTTATAATTGACCAAAGACGAGGTGGGCAACATTGGCCTTGCCCAACCACCATCATAGTGAATGACACCCATGGGCGAAGTCAACCTCGTGGTGGTTGGGTGAGCCTCCCCTAAGGTCGTCGAGACACTGGTCGCTACCAAGGCCTGGTGACCTTCTAGACAAGAAGGAAGAAAAGAGGAAAAAAGAAAAGAAAATTTTAGAAAATCTCAGAAAATTGTGAATAAACTAAAAGAAAATTTATGTTATAAAAAAAAATTAAGGGTTGTATATAATGCATTACTATTCTTTTTATATTCCGGAAATAAAAATTTTGTATAGTTATCAAACGATTTCAAATATTCAAAAACTCGTCTATAGGATAAAAATGAAAAAAAAAAAAATATTTCTGAACATAAATTATTTCTGAGACCAACCCACCCTGTGTTCGCAACTCACTTGATTTGAGCGTTAGTAAGCCTGTCCATTCTCCCGTGGAACACTCTTCTCACGGACTATCTTAAATGATGCCATGAAGGAACAGTAGGTTATTTTCGTACCATGTTTGCTCACGTGCAAATTTTACCTCATAATGCACTTTTGCTCCTCATTTTGGCAATTTTTTTAATTCCTGCAAATTTCAAATTGTTATGCATCTTTTGGCAATAATTTTTAACCAATGTAGAAGAATAATAGAATCATGCTTGTTTTGGTAATAAAATTTTAAAAATAATAAGAAAGCCGCTTGAATCCCCTAAAAACGAGGGACTTTGAGAGCTGAAAGGATGATAAACAAGGTCTCACAAAATCTCGATAACCCCACAGAATCTTATTTGGCATCAAAGTAAAATGTCTTGAGTTAAAATTTTGTCAAACCCTATTTGCGTCATCAAAAAACTAGATTAAGTGTAAGAATGAGTGCCACAATATTTAAATATTAAATCATACATTATTCTAACAGTGTGTGAGTTTTTAAAAGAAATAAAATATTTAAATATTAAACAATACATTTATCAACAGCTTAAATCTTTAAAACAATCTATGATAGTTATACAAAATCTCATAAAACTTCTCAATTGGGCATAATATAACATACAAAACAAAGCCTTTTGGATTTGTAATATTGCCCAGTCCAAAAAGTCCTCACTATTATATAATTATTAACACATTTGTAAAAGGTCGATAAACAATAAAATGTTCTCACCTTTTCACCTCATTTCAATTTTAACCATACCTTTTCAGGTTATCTCCGACTTTCGAAATCATATCAAAATATTATTCCAAGATTAAACGCCCTAAAAAATTGTCTTTAGTTACACTGTTGCCCTCCTCAGCCTCTAGTATTTGCAGAATTACAATCAAAACTATTATCTTAGGAGA
The DNA here is from genome assembly GCA_014182895.1 of Angophora floribunda. Lineage (NCBI taxonomy): Eukaryota > Viridiplantae > Streptophyta > Magnoliopsida > Myrtales > Myrtaceae > Angophora > Angophora floribunda. Next base: position 20,955,133 of record CM024708.1, on the reverse strand, counting down.
ACCTAACTGTTAGTAAAAGGATTTTCAATTTTTTATAGAAAAATAAAAATGGATGATACGAAGCCAAATGAATACTCTCCATTCAATTATACATCTACTAAATTATCTCCCATAAATATTTTCCTTCATATAATAAAAACTAGATAAATTTTCCTTCTTTAGATTGAAATTGATCGCCTTCTTCTGGTAAAGTCAAGCGATAAGTAATAAAGAATATATTTCTCAAAACTATCTTATTACCGCTTAGGAAAAAAAGGGCGAGAAGAAAATGCTACAAATAAAAATAAAAATAATAAGAGGGAGGCAAAATCAGAATTTGAGAACATATCCAAGGCTTTGTTTGTTTTGCCGAAAATAAATGATTTGCAAAATATTTTTCCAAACTATTATTTAAACCATGAAAACTCTCAAATTGGCACATTGTAATAAATTTAATCTTTTTCAGTTTCCGTTAAATTTTACCATTAAATTATTAAATTAGATGACACCTGACAATTAAAATGTGTATAAGTTTTGGATTTTATTCTTCGTTTGTGATATATGTATTAATTTTATGATTTTTCATAATACTAATAAAATTTAACAGAAACTAACGAAAACTAAATCCATTACAAATCTATCAATTTTAGCTTTTTGGTGGTTAAAAAAATTAGTCTGAAATTATCTGAAATTATTTTTTATCAATTTTAGGATTTTTGATGATAAAAAATAATTTCAGATAAATTTATTTTGGATGTTTCGTGGTATTAACCTTTAAAAAAAAAAAAATCGAGATCCCCAGCTCTTAATGCCTATTTCCCGCCCTTAATCTGGCGCGAAAACACGTGGAAGAAAACTGGGAATTGTCGTCTCCTCGTTTTGCAGGGAATGTGAAGAGACGTCGTCTTCCCAGTTCCAGTCGCTCGCCTTCCTCTGCGATTTCCACCATGGCTTCTTCTTCGCCTCCTCCTGAGAAGCGCCGACGCGAGAGCGACCCCTCGCCGCCGCCGCCGCCGCCGCCGCCATCGCCACCGCCACCGTCAGCGCTCGAGAGATCCTCCCCTGTGGTGGTCCTCGCTCACGGTGCTGGTGCACCTTCTTCCTCCGATTGGATGGTCAGGTCTCTCTCTCTCTCTCTCTCTCTCTCTCTCTCTCTCTCTCTCTCTCTCTCTCTCTCTCTCTCTGGTATTTTCGAAATCTAAGGTTGTTCTTGTTATCGTTGTCAATTTGAGCGATTGTTGGTTAGGATTGTAAGATTGGTTCTTTGATTTTAAGCTTGTCATCGGGAACTTCCCTCGCGTCTGTCCAAGGTCATTTACTCGCGGAAGTTGAATCTGCAAAGGCGATAGTTTTACTGTTCTGCAGAAGAAAATGATTTGGATACGCTTTTCGTAATGCTTGAGGAATCGTGAATTCGTGCAGATGGAAGGAAATGTTGGGCAAGGCACTGCATGCTGTTGAAGTTATCACCTTTGACTACCCCTGTATGTAAAGCTGACGCTCATAGAATTTCTTTTTTCCTTTGTAACCTTTGTATTTGCTCTGCTAACGATCTAATGCAGTTTGTTCTTCTTCTTCTTCTTTTTCCCTTTTAGTTCCACATTAAAAATGGTATAGGTGTTTAAATTATATACACTGTCTCCACAAGCAGGTCGATAGTTTTGACATTTTTCGACCTTTTTTGAGTCACCCTGCTAGTGGAATTAATTGTTTCCTCGTAAAAACGAATATCAATAAAAGTCTCTTATGGTTGTTATTCACATCTCTTTGCCGTGTGTGGCTTGTTTTACTGAGTCAAAGTCTTGCAGTTTGTCATTATGGTTGTTTTACAATGTCGCTAGTCTGCTACTTTCTTCATAGATCGACAGTGGATCTTAAATGTGGCAGATATATCTGGTGGGAAACGAAAAGCTCCTCCCAAGGCTGAAAAATTGGTTGAGTTCCACTCAGATGTTGTCAGAAAGGCTGCTGCTAAGTATCCCGGCCATCCATTGATTTTAGCTGGGAAATCTATGGGTTCAAGGTGACACTTACTTTGTCACTTAACAAGACTTGTCATAAAAATTTCTGTGTACTTTTTTGTCATGAATCCCAAACTGGTCTCCAGCATACATATGTGGGAGACTGCTGCCATTGCTTCTGTTATCTCACCACATCTGTAATTCTAGTTAGCATTTGCATCAGGAAAGACAACTCTAAGGATTCATCCCATTGATATATACACGTCAGTACAGCTGGTGAAACTTGAAACTTAGTTTTCCTTCCTGAGATTTGCGATAAATCTTCTCATTGCATCTCTGCTACAACCAGCTACTAGATCATGCAACATATTTATTTGGACATATTGGTGTCAGACTTGTATTGCTGCTTTCTAAAATTTCAGTTTATGGTTATACAATTTCCATTTGTAGGGTTAGCTGCATGGTTGCTAATGAGCAAGGTGTTTGTCCATCTGCAATAGTTTGCCTGGGATATCCTCTAAAGGTTCTTCTTCTATTTGCTTTTACTTGATGGTGAGCTTTATATTGCACTGCAACAGATTGCTTTCTAAAGGTGTCCTCTTCATTTGGTCTGCTCAAGTTTGATTTCTTACAATCTTCTCCTTTATAGTATTGTAGCAATGAGAGCTTTTTAAATCATCATTTTATACAATACCTCTTGGCCAAACTCTTGCATCTTCATGAAGTATTGGTTAACTGCTTCGATTTTATGATTCCCTCCAAAAGAGGTGAAGATAATTCTTTACCCTCCTTCATGCATAGTATGTACTATAACTTTTGCAGTCTCTGCTGAAAGTATACTGGAGACAAGAGCTTAAGAAAACTAATAAATTTACAACTTCAAAATCAGATGATGCGTAGATCTTCATTCTGTTGGGCAATAAATTAACAAGAAGGGAATTAACTACTTCCTATGGCAGTTCCTGCTGCCCTTGATTTTTTATTTTTTTCAAGGAGTAAGAGTGAATATCATTCTTGAGACCAAAACCTTTAGTTCAGTCCCTATCTCCCCCTACATTAGTTGTCTACATAGAGAGAAGAAAGTTGTTTCTTCAGATTGTTGAGATTCTAGTTTTATTCTGTGGACCAAATCAGTGCAGTGATGACAAAATTCAGAAAATATGCAGTAACAACAGTTTAGACGAAGGTTGCTCTCATTCTCATAGACCTGAGCTATTTTGCAGTAAGGTAGTATGCAATGACTAGGTATATCTATGACAAGATCCAGTAATGAAGTCTGTCTTCTGTTTGTGAAAATCTGCAAAGTTTTATCCTTGAACTATCAAAGATTGCTTTTGTAATCTGCCAAGCTTGGCATAATTATCTAATCTTGCTTATCATACGCTTATCTGACTGAGAAACTCATGATATGGATGTTGATAAAATGTTTCAGGGCATAAATGGAGCTATAAGAGATGAGACTCTCCTGCAGCTTTCGGTTCCTGTAATGTTTGTGCAGGTAATACTGGGTGAAGCTTCAAAGATGAATTATGCTGGGGCAGTCTCTTAATGAGAATTGCCAAAAATTGGGCAAAGGGACACTGCTACGAGCTTAATGGTTTATGTTGGTCTTGAAGTGGCATTAAGACTTTGGCTTTGCTTGTTTTGATTTTTCTGTTTCTCTCTTCTTTATGCTCCTGTCTTTAACCAGCAAAGCTGTAGTTGCAACTGGGAGAAAAAATATGACATTCTGTTTGATCCAAGTACATTAGATTTTCAATTATAACTCTTGTTCATTGAACTAGACTTGACGTCTTCCCTTATCATGTTCTCCCATCCTAATATTTCAGGAGGTTGCCTATAACAATGCTCTTGTATTGATCATGGCATGGCCATGGTCTACTTTATGTGTATTTTGGTGTTAAAAGAAGTACCTGCCAGTTGTTCATTCTTCACATCTAATCATAGTGTCTTTTCTTGAAAAGGGTAGCAAAGATGGCCTTTGTCCCCTGGAAAAGTTGGAGGCTGTCCATGAGAAGATGAAATCCACTACTAGGTTGCATGTGATTGATGGTGGTGATCACTCTTTTAAGATTGCAAAGAAAGTTTTGCAAAGCTCAGGGTTGACCCAAGATGAAGTTGAAGATCTTGCTGTCCAAGCCACTGCTGAATTTGTTTCTAATGTGATTAATGAAAGATCTCTCCATGCTAGTGATGTGAAGGTTGCACTTTCTTGAGCCTTACCTCACAAATTTTCTCTTACTTGTATATCTAGTATTTCAGATTTTTATCTGGCAACTACCTAATCTGCACTGTGATTGTTGAGGATGGAACATTGTAGCTTGCTTGATTTATCTTGACTATGTTTCCCTAAAAAAGAATCAATTCCTTTAGCGAATTCAAGTCTTCTTAATAGCTCGATCCATAGCTATGTGAGGGGACATACTGAGAGAGAGAGAGAGAGAGAGAGAGAGAGATCTATACTTCATACGTTACATATATGATGATTGTATATCAGAAATTATTCTTACATTGCAGAGCCGTCATCCTTATAGCCAATGATGGAGACTCACATTTATTTAGTCTTAGCATACACTCTGATAGTGAGGCCAAGTTTGTTCCCTTGCTTTACCTTCTGCTTTTCAGTTCTGCAGATATGAGAACATAGAAAATAAACAGATATATTAAATTGAAGAAATTTAAGTTAACTCGTGATAAACACATCATTCTTTCATTTTAAAGTAATCTAAAGAAGTGTGCTTAAACATGGTTTATTGCTAGTTACTGGTGAACGTAATCTAGTAGATGTATACGTAATCAAATCTGTAGTGCTAATTGTGTCAAGTCATGAATTTTATCTAAGCAATTTATCCGGCAGTAGGGAAAGGGGATCATGAATGCCTGCTTAGAGAAGTGGATGATGCATATAATCATTTCATTGGCCTTGCCTTTTTACGACAGGCATCATTGTCACTCTCACTGTCACTGCTGCTGCTGCTGCTTCTATCATCACATCCGCATTCCCGATTCTTTTTCTTGAAAAGGCTCTTCACTTTGTTCGTCTTCTCTGCAAACTTTTCTTTCAAGGACTTTTCTTTCTTCCCATGGCAATCTAAGTTATGGGTATTCCTGTTCCAGTGAGTCTGCACTTTAGGGATCCCTTGGTCTGGTTGGTGAGCATAAGTTTGGCCACTGCACTGGGTCTGGCATGCCACCACGGTGTAGCCAGCTTCTTGTCCCTGACGACCCTGGAGATGTTTATATTCGCTGCATGATTTAAATTCCTGATGAGTCATCTCACTTATCTTTTGGCCAGATGTGTGCTCATAGGTTTGTTCAGCGGGTTTCTGCAACTGGCAGGAGGCCATGGTGAAGAGTTAGGCTTGTTCTTGGGAGTTTGCTGGGCTTATATTTTACTCGCTCGATTTTGATCAGTGCCATGAAACGATTATATAGCCATGGGCTGTGCAGTATAGCGAATGAGATTCATTCACCTTTTCTGACAAGACACTTCGCAATTATTTACCAAGTTGGAAGAGGGAGAACATATTCCGTTGAAAAGATGCAATCGAACAATCCTTCTCCTTTTTATCTGAAAGGCATCCACTCATACTGATTCCAGCCTTCCATTTCTACATAAGGTGAGTGACTACGTACGTGATACCTCCCTCTTTGCTCTTTCTCCGTGCCATGATACCAGATTTTTTTGAGTGGGGATAAATTCTATAAGATTGCCACCACACTCTGCTACGTTGAGATTCTTTGAAAGGCATTGTAATGTATATTTTTTCGAAAGAAGGTTAGATTCGGACGTAGTTTTGTCTATTTAAACTGGCATCTAGTTATTGGCCAACAAAAAGAAAACCTGGCATCTAGTTAGATTACTTTACGCGACTTCTTTTCTGCATCGAGTCTTTTTATGTCGCTTCTATGGTGATGGCTCGTTCTCGTTAAGAATATATGGACCGGAGCGTCTGCAGATGGTGAAAAAAGAGCACCCCAATCAAAGAAGGGATTGAGAGTTTCTGATAGTTTAAGCAGATTCTGATAAGCTGTAGCCGTTGTAGCCAGCCAAGACTTGACTGATCTTGGGACGTTGCAGGCCATATTGACATACCTTCGAAAGATAATGACCACCAAAAACAGTTCACCTTTGCTTATATCCTATTGAAAGCACGATCAATTTACATTTCAGAGATACCACAACAATGTGGCGCTATCGTATAATTACACGATTGAGAAAGGTATCATGCACTTTTTTGTCTGCTATCACTCAAAAGTTGTGGCTGCATTTGCATGTAAGCCAACTTTTACATGGTATGTAGGATATTTTCGCAATTTTCTATCTTAAAGATTACTTTGTATTTTCTCTATAATTTAATTTTTAGTGGATTTTTTAAACTTCGTTTGTTTTGTAAAAATAAATGATTTTTTAGAAGAAATTTTCCTAAAAATGATCACTTTAAATAATTAGTTAATAAAAGTATTTTCATTATCAATAACGATTTATGGTTAAATATTTTTGTGAATGATGAAAATATTTTTCATTTGTTTATTTCTGTAAGTGATATAAGTAATTATTTTTTTGAAAATTTTCTGAAAATTATTCATTTTCGATCAATTATAACTTTGACACTTGCCAAGATGTTTAGGGTTGGCAAGATGTGAACAAACAAGTTATCATAGAGCTGGTTGAAAGACGATATAATTTGAGAGTTATGACTCTTCAATTGGAGTGCCTCATATGTCATGCCTCGCAGAGCGGTGAACCATCGGCCAGAACAGGCAAGTTATGGATCATACTGGGGCCTTTTTCATGGAAAAGACGAAATCTTGATAGACTAGTTACTGTGGATCTTTCTTAAAACATAATTCATAAATTTCAACATGAATCAGTATTCAGGAAGATACAGCATGCTCCCCAAGATATTAAAACCCTCTTCAACAATAGTTGCAGTGATCTCTCATAGCCGGCAGTATTTTTTTAGTTCTACTTACACAGCCAACATGCATAATGAGCAAGCAATGATGATGCCTTATATTACTTGGTTTAGTAATTTTTTATTTATTTAATTAAATAGGGATGGCAGTGACAAGAGTACCTGATGTAATGCCATAGTCATCTCTTTCAATTCAGTTCATTGCACTTCAATCGCTAGTGCTCACAAATTGCCCTTTAGAATCAAGTTCGTGCACGATAAACAACAAGATTTTGGCTATAAGTGAGGTTGAGGACGAGTTATGGGTAGTTCAATATTCACTATATAAGGGAGAAAAATCTGAAAAAGTGAAAGCTTTTAGAAACGAATAGTTGCTAGCTTGCGCATTCCTTTTTATTTAGTGAGGCAAAAGTTTCTAAATCTCTTAAAGAGATGGTTGGGCTGGGCCTTTGCCTTGCTTTAGGCTGATCGAGCCTTTTTTGGGCAGGTTAACTGGTGGCAGTTTAATCATGTACTTCTTCCATCATTGAGGGCTCCTCTAGGTTGAAAAAGACCTGTCTAGAAAAGGAACTATTCTTCAGTCCAGTGACTTCAACATGCGGCTTCTGGGGTAGCTCATCATGCAGAGGAACTTTAGCTTCTCCTTTTTTGTTTTTGCTTTTTTCTTTCGAGCAGACTTGTGCAGAACTCGACAGTGTGCAATATTTAGGAGAAGCGACCTTTTGAAGGTGATGAGCGATGAAGAAATTGTTTGAGCTAAAAGAAGGCATGTGAACAAGTGCATGTTCTAGTCTACTTTACATTCAATTGCGAGGTGTTGTTAAGATCAAGATCGTGCCATTGAGTGCATCAACGATGTGATATATGCTATATCTCCAAGTAGTAGGTGGACGTGCAGACTCTTAGAGTACCAAAATTTGATATAGAGGGACACTTAAGTGTCAAAAGTTTGGAAATGTACATTTAAGTTTCAAAATTGGAACAAAAATTATTAGTTAAATACCAACGGCGAAAAAATTCAACTAAAATGCATATGTGTCATTTTCTAACAATTTTATTTGCTAACGGAGCAATTTTTTTTTAAAACAAATATCCATGTGGCAATTTAAAAAAAATCAAAGAAATTGCCCACATGGCAAGAAAAAATCATATAAAAAAATCTTAAAAATCAATTTTATTAAAAAAAAAAAGGAAAAGGGAGGGATCGGGTAAGGGCTGTGCAGCCCTCACCATTGCCATCGCCATCGCCGCCCCTACCATTGCCGGGAAGAGCCAGCAATGGTGGGACAAGGGTCGGTCGGGGTCACTAGCAACCCTCCCCCAGATTTGCCGAGAGTCACCAGCCCTAACCTAGCGACCCAGCCGGGTGGCCCTTGGCCAAGCTAGGTCGGAGCTGATGGACCATCAGCAGATCTAGGGAGGGATGCAACCCTCATCGATGGTTAGCCAAGGTTGCTAGCCACTGGCCAAGGCTCAACGACTTTTGTCAACCCTCGTTTATCGTTGCCAGCCCTTATCGATGATGGGGGTGGGGGGTGAGGGGTGGTGAGGCTGCACAACCATCGCTTGATCCCTTCCACTTATTTTTTTATATTTAAATTAATCAATTTTATAATAATATATTTTTTATTTTTAAATATTTTTAAAATGACATGTCAACACTAAAACGACATCATTTTCACCGAATTTTTGTTGACTCGGCTTTTGGCGAGCCACGTAAGCAAGTTATATTATTAAAATAAGCCACATCAGATTTTCAGTAACTTTTTCAGAGTTGTTACTTAAGTGATATAATTTTTAAAAAGTGACACTTAAATGTACTTTCCGTAACTTTTGACATTTAAGTATCCCCTATGCTAAGTTTTGACACTTGGACTATTCTTTTTCCGTAATAGGTTCTAGGTCAATTACTCTGTTAGATGGATATGTGAATTCATCTAAGCTCATCTAGTTATCTAGTTACTATTAACTGAACCTACATAAAAAGGCGTCCTTGTGTCAATCAAAAGGGAGAATGATCTTTATGCTTTGATTTGTTAGAATCCCTCGAATTTGTTATTTTAATTTCTTTATCGGTGGTGCCTTTAGTTTTGCGAAGTCAATCATTGCTCAATAATTGTTCGAACGAGATCACTTTCTTTACTTGATTAAATTAATGATCGAGGGATATGAAGCAGAGGAACAAAGAGAGATTTAGGAAGCAAATTTATTCATTAGCGTTCACAGTACAAGACACCATATAGGTGCATGATTCGCATCAAGGGTCTAAACAAGTCGTGTCACTTTATTGTCCTTCTTTATTTAAGGTAGGATGACAGGAAACTTTCTTCAAATCTAATGTTTGACGATCACTTCCCTTAAGCCTGCAAACCACAAAAGTAAGTTGTTAGAGTGGGAGCTTGATACATTTGAGTCTCAGATAGCAATGAAACCATAGGGAGGAGAAATTTTGGCCATATTGTTCTTGTTTCATTGAGTATGAGTGTCTCATATACAAAGATCAATATCTTAAGGCATTTGATCCTATTTGCATTAGTATATAAAAGAGGTCGAATATAAATATATTAGACAACAAGGATACCGGCAGCTTTTCCTTTTTCAAAATATTTACCGAGCAAAACAATTGTTGAAGTTTTATCTAGCCTTTGGAAATAATATTTACAGTATGTTTCCCTATAACAAAATTATCTTGATTGCACAACGAATCATAATCCCTTGAGGAGTAATTATAATCTTTATAAGCATATTTGTTAATTCTTAAGTTATGTGAAATAGTTAGCTACCACCTGGTTGTCTACCTTTTATATCTTCACATTTCAACAGCGGTCGTTGTCGCTCTCGCTCTCGCTGCTGCTATCACCAGATTTGCATTCCTTGGATTTCCTCTTGACTTTCTTCTCTTTCTTCTTGTGCTCCCCCTTCTTCTTAGACTTCCCATGGCAAGCAGAATTTTCTTTCTTGTGACCATGAGCTTGACTATTGCAGTGAGTCTGGGCATGTTGGCCGAGATGATGGCCATCGTTTTGGCCCATGCAGTGAGTCTGGGTTTTGGCCATGGCATGCTCACTGTGGTGACCATGAGCTTTGGCTGTGGGGCCATGGCCTAGTGGAAGGTGTTTCTCACTCTGGCCATAACACTTGGTCTGGCTGTGGCTCATTGCGTGTTCCATGTGATGGCCCTTTTGGCTCTGTTGGCAGGAGGTTTTCTCAGCATCCTTGAAGCACTGGACCGAGGCCATGGAAATTGAAGCAAGAGGGTTTTCTGTGCAGTTCTCTCGGGCTATATTTTGTGCTTGCTTGGCACTGTGAGGCAGTCGTCAATAGCAATTTATAGGCATGGGGCTGAGAGGGGTTCTCTCGCTTCTGTTACATCACTCTTTGATTTTGCTTTTGCAGGGTGGGACAAAATAGCATCTATTCTGTCTCGAAAGTGTAAAATTTCAACCTTTATTCTCAACGGACCATTGAAAGACTTCCGATGAATACGTGGAAAATGTTTTCCAAGGGTAGTAGTTCGTCTATCTCCATGTTGACGATTAGAAATTGGGTGCGAGTCTCCGTCACGAATCCAATCAAGAGCGTCATGCCCCAAAATCAATAAGAATGGGGGAAATGACATGACCATCTCTCCACAAAAAAGACAGTCTCAAACAAAAACCAAAACCTATTATCAAAATATAAATCTTCTTATAATATATGTTTGGTTAATAAGTAAGAATGGTGACAATATAAAGTTTCTATAATCCATAAAAAAGAATATATATATATATATTTCCAGCTACAACTAAACAAACTTAATATCAATCATACATAACCCAGAAATATACACGTAACTAAGTTCATACCTAATTGGGCTGGCAGCTGAATGGTCTTTTTTCTCTCCCTCTACCTTTTCTTTCCATCGTCTTCTTCAACCTTTAACCATAGGAGAGGGTTTGAGCCAATCTTCCCCTCCCCTCGATCTATTGTTGATTTATTTAAGTTTTCATGTTTTTTCTTATCTTTTGATCTAGATTTGGGAGTTCTCTTCTCCCATTCTAATTCTAAATACGAGAGGTTGAACTCTTCTAATCTAGTTCTAAATCCGGAAATTCTTCTTTCCTAATTTAGATATAGGAGTTTAATAATATTTTCAGGGATTCCATACCCTTGTATATGTCCATGTATAGGTCCTCCGCTTCTAATTTCAATGATGATTGCAAAAGTTCTAGCATTTCACTCAACACAGATTTACTTTTCGAAAAATTAGATCTGTGTTTATTTAACTTATTTTTGTTGTCTTTGTATGGTGATGGTGTAGAGGAAGCTAAAGTTAGGTGTGCACCACTAATTAGCAACTCCGTAATTATTGGAGAAGAACATATGCTCATCATTGACAATCAAACAACATCCAATGATTGGTTGGTAATTATTTTGGCTTTTGCTCTACTTCGATTTGTTTTGTCATGAAAATCTATGTGCTTCTCATATATTTTTTTGAGTAATGAATATAATTTTCTTTCTACAAAAAAGAGAGAGAGTTCATACCTAAAAACTTTGACGACAACACAAATGCTCTTGTTCTATATGCTGCTAACTAAGGAACCTAAAAAATATTTAAGACGAATGGTTTGAGCAATCACAATTTGGTGAATAGTACATCTTTTAAGTAGAATGAGTGTCCACTATGCACGTTTAGCACACAAAAACACAACTCATTTGCACCAAATTTAGAATATTACAAACTTATGATATCAAAAATGAATCATTTATTACTTCAACATAACTATATTTAGAGTAGAAATGCCCATTTCATCAATAATATGAAAACAAATACTAGTGGTTTAGTCCATTATTTAATCTCATCAAATCACATGTCAATTGTCTATTACAGTGACCAATGTTGCGCTCAAATATTTAACAATGATCACACTTAACGCCCCATGACAAAAGAGATCAAGATTTCCCCTTGGCTAGGTCTCCACACATATTGACAATGACTAGCTCACAAGGATATCTTAAAACTAGCATATTCTCACAAACCCTTCAACGGGCTCATAGAGACACTGAGTATCAATACAAGCCCACACCAACATACACCAAAATCACAAAACCAATTCCGAATCTATATCACAAATCCGTTTTATAAATCAAAACATATAATCTTTCACAACTCAATTCATCCACTAGAAATACCTTTCGTAAATTATTTCTTAAATCATTTCAAAGTTAATTTTTCAAATCAAATTCATAAAGCATATTTATGTGTATCATTTCCTAAAACCATTCTCAAACTATTCATAAATACTACAAAGTAGAAAACGGTCAATTTAGATTTTTATGTAACAAAAATAACATTTCATAGCCCATACTATTTATAGTCCATAATGCTTTTGACATATGAATCTACAAATTCGAAGAAGAGATGACACGAATCACATGGGAATGCCCAAAACCAAAAACTTAGTTTTAGAAGTCCATGATCTCATAATCCTATCAATTAAATGAAAAATAATATCAAAACCAAGTAACACATTACTGTAGCTATGAATTGTTTAAACAAAACTTAATTGCTAACAAAATGAATCCCACACGTCAACAAATCACTCGCTGCATGCAAAATTCTAAATCTTGGCTCCAACTAAAAAGTTGTTTCAAATTGACTCCCGTCAAACCCCATAGCTATACAACGCCCTATCCATGATTTCCATGTAATTCCACAACATAACAACTCCAAAATCGGACCCCATAATTCAAATTTTATATAATTTCAAATATGTGCCCTAACTCATCAAAATTACTGCAATTAAATGACTAAATGACTTAAACCCTTACTGAGCATTGCGAAACGAAGTAAATCCAACGTGGTGAGACCCCCGACATGTGCACGTGAATTTCCCTCAATTTCCTTTCTTATTCCTCTTCTTCCCTTCTTTTCTTTCTTTTCTACTCAATTTTCTCTCCCCGCGAGCCTCTTTCTTTTATTTTAGCTTAGTGTGCACTTTTCTCCTTCTTTTTTGACCGGTCAAATTTTTTACTTTCTTTTACTGTCAACCTTTTTTTCCAGTCAAACGCTCAAACACACTCGAATGTTACGTTCTATGCTCCGAAAAGAAATTCCTAACCTTCGAAATTTAAACTTCCCTCGACTTTCAAACAAATAAGAGTATTTGCATCTTGTCTCCTCTTTGACCTCCTTAGTGGCCTTTCTCTAGTATGATTTGCCATTAGATCTTCACATATAAAATAGTCCAACGTTATAACATTTGATCCTTTCTATCAACGATGTGAATAGATTACTCCTCATACGTCGAGTTCTTTATTAACCTCAAAGGTGTAAAATCTAGTATATATTTAGGATTTGACACACATTTCCCTAATAAAGAGACATGGAACATATTATGTATGCCATATTGTGTTAATAATATAGTCAGTTTATAAACAACTTCATTAATCCTTTCTAAGATCAAGAATGATCCCACATATCTTGGACTCAATTTCTCACACATGCTAAATCTCATAATGCCTTTCATAAGAGGAACTTTGAGGAATACATGGTCTCCCACACTAAATTCTATTGTTTGGTTTTTAAGATTTGTGTAACTTTTTAACAACTTTGAGCCATTTTGAGATGATCTCAAACCAACCCGACTTCTTCTGACTGCTAAATGAATTTTGGGCTGTTAGGCTCTTTTCACCAACATCATCCCAACAGATAGGCGTTTTGCATTTCTGACCGTATAGAATTCAAAAGACGTCATCTTAATGCTGCAATGATAGCTATTATTATAAGAGAACTTCACCAAATGTAGATGTTCCCACGAACAGCCAAATTCAATCGCGCAGAATTTCAACATATCCTCTAGTGTCTAGATTGGTCTCTCTGGCCGTCCATTATCTGCAGGCGAAAAGCCATACTAAAGTTCAGTTTAATACCCAACTTTCTTGTAAACTCTTCCAAAACTTGACGAAAATTTAGGATCTTCGTCAGAAACAATAGTCTGCTCGGGATATCCTCTAAAAGTTTGTCTTCTTTTCGCTCTCACTGTATGGTGAGCTTCATATTGCGCCACCACAGATTGCTTTTTAAGCTGTCCTCATTTGGTCTAAGTTTGATTTCTTAGAATCTTCTCCTTTATAGTAAGATGATATTATGGCTACAAAAACTTGTTAAATTGTCATTTTAAACAATACCCCTTGGCCGAACTCTTGCATCTTCATGGAGAATCGGTTAACTGCTTTGATTTTATGATTCCTCCGAAAGAGGTGAAGAGAATTCTTGACCCTCCTTCGATGAGTCTGAAGCATTAGTAGCATTTATCGTCTTCCTGTATAGCATGTAATATACTTTTGCAGTCTCTGCTGAAAAACACGCTCAACTCAAGAGCTTAAGAAAACTAATGAGTGGACAACTTAAAATCAGATGATGCGTAGATCTTCATTCTGTTGGGCAGGAAACTAACAAGAAGGGAATGATTAGGACAGTCTAGTCCTTCTTTGTTATTTTATTGTACATGTGCTGTTTTTTAGAAGGGAAGACCCGTTGTCTACTGCCCGCCTCACTTTGTTGTACTCTTTGCTGCACCTTACCAAAAAAAAAAAAAAAAAAAAAAACTAACAAGAAGGGAATTGACTACTTACTCTGCTGCACTTGATTTTTTTTCAAGGAGTAAGAGTGATTATCATTCTTGAGACCAAAACCTTCAGTTAAGTCCCTACCTCCCTCTCTATTAGTTCTAGGTAGAAAGAGAAAAGTTATTTTTTTCAGCTTGTTGAGATTCTAGTTTCAATCTGTGGACCAAATCGGTGCAGCGATGATGAAATTCAGAAAATATGCAGTATCAACTAGTTTAAACGAAGGTTGCTCTCACCCTCATAGGCCTGATCTTTTTTGCGGTGAGGTAGTATGCAGTGAATAGGTATGTCTATGACAAGATACAATAATGAAGGTTGTCTTTCGGTTTGTGAAAGTCTGCAAAGTTTTATGCTTGAACCACCCAAGGTTACTTTTGTAATCTTCCAAGCATGGCACAATTCTCTAAACTTGCTTATCAGATTGAAAAACTCATGATATGGATGTCGATGAATTATTTCAGGGCAAAAATGGAGCTACTAGAGATAAGGTTCTCCTGCAGCTCTCAGTTCCTGTATTGTTTGCGCAGGTAATTCTTTCTATATTTGTAAAAGATTTATTAAGTAGACAATTACTGTCAAAAGAATTCAAGTTCTGGAAATACTGGACGAAGCTTCAGATATTAATTATGCTGAGGCAGACTCTCAATGATAGTTGCCAAAATTTGGATAAAGGGATACCACTATGAGCTTCATGGCTTATTTTGGTCTTGAAGTGGTATTTCGGCTTTGGTTTTGCATGTTCTGATTTTTCTGTTTCTCTCCTGTATGCTTCCATCTTTAAGCAACGAAGTTGTAGTTGCAATCGAAACGAAATTCTGTTTGATCGAAGTACATTAGATTTTGGATCCACTAGTTCATTTAACTAGACTTGATGTCTTCACTTTTATGTTCTCCCATCCTCATATTTTAGGAGGTTGCTTATGATAATGCTCTTGTATTAATCATGGTGTGGCCATTATCTACTGTTTGTTTAGATTGATTTTAACAGAAGTAGCTGCCAGTTTTTCATTCTTCATATCCCATCTTAATGTCTTTTCTTAAAAGGGGCAGCAAAATGGCCTTTGTCCCCTGAAAAAGTTGGAGGCTGTCCGTGAGAAGATGAATTGTACTACTAGGTTGTATGTAATTGATAGTGGTGATCACTCTTTTAAGATTGCAAAGCTCAGGCACCCAAGATGAAGCTGAAGATCTTGCTGTCCAAGCCATTGCCAAATTTGTTTTCAATGTGACTAATGAAAGATGAAACCTTGTGCCACAAAAGCTCCACATGCTAGTGATGTGAACGTTGCACTTTCTTGAGCCTTACCTAGCAAATTTTATCTCTTATTTGTTTCTGTAGTATTTTAGATTTTTATCTTGGCAACTACCTAAACTGTGCTGTAATTGTTGAGGATGGATGGAAAATTGTTGCTTACTTGATATTCTTTTCTCGAGGGGAAAATATATATATATATATAGAGAGAGAGAGAGAGAGAGAGAGAGAGAGAGAGAGAGAGAGGCAGATCTGTAATATTTTTTTTTTTGGTTTTTTTTGGGTCAAAAAATCTGTACTTCATACGTTACATATATGATGATTGTATGTCCGAACTTACATTGCAG
This sequence comes from Angophora floribunda, assembly GCA_014182895.1. Taxonomy (NCBI): domain Eukaryota; kingdom Viridiplantae; phylum Streptophyta; class Magnoliopsida; order Myrtales; family Myrtaceae; genus Angophora; species Angophora floribunda. Next base: position 20,939,061 of record CM024708.1, on the reverse strand, counting down.
AGCCGTCATCCTTGTAGCCAATGATGGAGATTAACGTTTATTTAGTCTTAACATACCTATTGATTGTGAGGCCAAATTCGTTCCCTTGCTTTACCTTCTGCTTTTCAGTTCTGCAGACATAAGAATATAGAAAACAAACGGTTATGTTAAATTAAAGAAATTTAAGTTAGCTCCTGATAAACGCATCATTCTTTCCTTGTGAAGAAAGTAAGCTAAAGAAGTGTGCTTAAACATGGTTTATTGCTGGTTACTGGTGACCGTAATATAGTACATGATTATGTTATCAAATCTGTAGTGTTACTTGGGTCAAGTCATGATCTGTATCCTAAGCAATTTATCCAGCAGTAAGGCAAGAAGATCGTGAATGCCTGCTTAGAGAAGTGGATGATGCATATGGTCATTTCATTGGACTCACTGTTTTTCAACAGGCATCATTGTCACTCTCACTCTCTCTCACTGCTGCTGCTGCTGAAGCTTTTTCTATTGTCACATCCGCATTCTGATTTTTTTTCTTGAAAAGGCCCTTCACTTTGTTCTTCTTCTCAGCAATCTTTTCTGTCGAAGACTTTTCATTCTTCCCATGGCAGTGGTTATTCCCATTGCGGTGAGACTGAGCTTTAGGTATCCCTTGGTCTGGGTGGTGAGCAAATGTTTGGCCACTGCACTGGATCTGGCATGCCACCACAGCGTGGCCAGTTTCTTGTCCCTAGTGACCTTGGTGATGTTTATATTCGCTGCATGATTTAAATACCCAATGAGTCATCGCAGTTACTTTCCGGCCAAAAGCGTGCTCATGGCTTTTCTGGTTGCAGGTTTGTGCGGCGGGCTTTTGCAACTGGCAGGAGGCCATGGACAAGAGTTAGACTTGTTCGTAGGAGTTTGTTGGGCTTTTCTTGTACTTGCTCGCTCGTGATTGGTGCTTGAAGCGATTATTTATCCATGGATCGTGCAGTAGAGTGGATGAGATTCCTTCACCTTTTCTGATAAGACTTTCCACAATCAATTTTCCAAGTTGGGACAGAAAGAACATGTTCTGTTAACAAGATGCAATCGAGCATTCCTTGTCCTTTTGTTCTGAAAGGCATCCACTCATACTGATTCTAGCCTTCCTTTTCTACTTCTTTCTCCAAGAGATGACCCATTTCTCCTTTCTGCATTTTATGGACGCAATACTGAAGCTGAACAGAGATCTTTGTGGCTGAACATCAACACATTCTCTGCTCGAAATACAGGAAATGTGCCTTGGCTATTAATAGGTGATTTCAATGAAATGAGAGATGCAAATAAATGGATTGGATCTGATGTCTGATGGACTTATGGAATGGATGAGCTAAACACTATGAAGAGCTTGCACTCATCAAGCCTCATTCCATAGGCCCTTTCTTTACATGGACAAACAAAAGGTTCCATGATGATCTTAGAGGCGAGCAAGATTGACAAGGTCTTCCTTAATGCAAATTGGCAATAAAGGTACACTCATTATTCGGTAGAATTTTTGCTACTAAGTGTCTCAAGTCATTCCCCCCTTGCCTGGTATGTCATAACACTACAGCTGGGAGAAAAAAGCCACCTTTAATATCCTTCAGTATTTGGACTGAAAGCGGTAATTTTCTACCAATAGTCCATGCTTGTTGGCAATAGGATCGAACATGTTTATTCTAATGAAAAAGCTCAAAGCATTGAAACAACAACTCAATCTCTTGAATAAATCTCAATTTGGTGACTCGCATCCGAAGGTCAAGAAAGCCAGAGAGAACCTACAATGATTGTAACAAGTTCTTGCCTTGGACCATTACAATATGAGCACTTAGGAGGAAGAAAAGGCACAACTGGAGCAACTGCTCACCCTTAGCAAACATGAAGAAATTCTCCTAAAGTAAAAATATAGAAATCTATGGCTTAAGGAGGATTATGACAACAACAAGATTTACTTTGCCTCCATGATGCATAGAAGTGCCTAGAATAGAATTACTCAACTCTCACTTGATGATTAAACTATTATCAAAGATGAGGGATTTCTTAGGGATATCATTGTCTCCTATTGTCATCACATACTTGGCAACTGTAGACACATTCATATCCCTTACAAGTGGTATGCCTCCTTCTTCCCTATAGATGTAAGGACCTCATAGCTTCACTGGGCTTTCAATGAGCTGAGATCCTTAAAGTTCTCAAAGGCATCAACAACTTCAAAGATTTGGGTCCATAAGAATATAACAATTTATTCTTCAAAAAAGCTCGGTCCATTATTGGGCATGGCATAGAGGATGCTATCATGAACTTCTTCTCTTCAAGAAGGATGACAAAAACTATAAATTCTACTCCAATATTCCTTGTGTCGAAGGTCCCGAATCCATACCACATGGTGGATTTCAGACCCATCTCATGCTACAATGTTTTATATGATATCATATTGAAGCTACTTGCAAAAAGAGTCAACTATTTCCTTCCTTCAATTGTTAGCCTCAACCAAACCGCTTTCAACTCAGATCGACAAATCTTGAAGAATATTTTGCTTTGCTAGGAGCTCCTTCACAACTACCATAAGGGCAACAAAGATAAACATGTGGCAATAAAAATTGACCTCATGAAAGTCTTTGACATGGTAAAATGGGAAGCAGTACTTGAGGTTCTAAGAGCTATCAAATCGCCACAACACTTGATTGATTTGATAGCTCACTGCATAACTACATTGAGGTTTTTGATAAACCTCAACGGCGAACAAGTTGGCTACTTTGCTGGTACCAATAGACTACGGCAAGGTGACCCTCTCTCTCTTTATCTATTTGTCTTGGTTATGGAGATTCTTAATAAAATTATTATTGAGAAATTGGCTGAATCTTCTTTCAAGTATCATTGATGTTGAAAAAAAGAACACTCACTTATGCTTTGCCCATGATTTATTTCTTTTTGCTTGTGGTGATTCCAATTTTTCTATTTGCCTTGTCGAAATACTTGATGATTTTGCAAGTCTCACAGGACTACATTTTTAACTCAAATAAATGATGAATCTTTTCCTCTAGGTTGGTCGAGGTAAAAAAAGGGTATTATATTGGATCACACATCTTTCCCCATGGGTACTCTTCCCATTAGACACCTTGGTGTTTCTCTTGTCACTAGACGACTCACGCACATATATTGCAAGACTGACTAATAAATTCTTCAAAAGAGTAGAAGGTTGAGGGATGCGACATATCAATATCATCTACAATTGGCTAAATCAATACTTATTTCTATTTGTACTTATTGGATGCAAATATATCTACTTCCAAGGCAAACTCTATACGAAGCGCAGAAGAAGATTAGACCATTCTTATAGGCAAGAAATATAGAGGCCACTAATTGCATAAAGTGGCTTGGAAATTGTTTACTTACCAAAAGGGAGAGAGAGGACTAGGGTTGTTTGATCTAAATTAATGGAACAAAGTTTTACAAGGCTACATGCTTTGGAGCCTCATGAATTGTTTATTGTCTTCCTTATGGAATAAGTGGGTTCATAGTACCAAATATAGAGACATTTCATTTATGCAGCTTGAAAGTAAGGGTAGTATGGCATGGAGTTGGCATGTTATTTTTAAATTGAGACTGACTTTAACTTCACTATATCTAGACAAAGATGTTATTGTAAAGAGTTACATGATGAACTCAAGAGTGTGGGACCGGTTGTGGGATAATATCTGCTAATATGAATAGGTAGGGTCAGCAAACACAATTTTATCAAATGGCTAGTTTGTAGAGATTAACTATCAATATCAAAGATCATATCACGTTGGATGCATACAATAGCAATCCATTGTCATTTTTATTTGGCTAGTCTAGAAAATTGAGATCATCTATTCTTTCAGTATACATGGACTGAAAGTATATGGCGCATTATCCTCTCACAATATGGAATTTATCGTTCCTTAGGAGGATAAAATGATGAACTCCAATGGATAATCAGGGCTACCAAAAATAAGGACTTGGCGGCGAGACTTCTCAAGTTAACTTTCTTAGTAACCATATATTGCATTTGGATGAAACATAACCATAGATGTTTCCAAAACAAGTCAAATGATGTCTCCATCATCGCGACTAAAATTCGTAAACTTGTCAAAACCGAGCTTTGTATTACAAAAGTTTTAGACCTTTCCGAACATATGTAAGATTGGCTACTATATGGAGATTCCCCCACTCCATTTTTTCTTGTTCTTAGTTATCTTTGTAATGCTGGGAAATATCCCTAAGCTCCTCTACATCATCATTCCCTAAGCTTCTGTACGTCATCTTATAAATGGTGCTTACATTTCAAACCAATAAAAAGAAAAAAAAGGTGATGATACCTCCCCTCTCTTGTTCTTTCTCTGCACTATTATAATAGATTTTCTTTAGTGGGGATAAATTCTATAAGATTGCTACCACACTCTGGAACTTTGCGAATCTTTGAAAGGCAATAGGAATACACACGCAGATATATATATATATATATATAAGAAGGTCAGAATCATATTCGGGCATACTTTTGACTATTTAACCTCGCATCTAGTTATTGGCCAACAAAAAGAGGACCTGGCATCTAGTTAGAGTACCTTATGCGACTGATTTTGCTATGTTGAGTCTTAAAATGTCACTTCTGTGGTGATGGGTCGTCGAGAATATATGGACCGAAATGGCTCTAGATGGTGGAAAGGAAACACCTCAGTCAAAGAAAGGATTGAGAATTTCTGATATCTTAAGCTGGATATGATAACCCCGAGCCAGACAAGATTGACTGATCTTCGCACGTTGCAGGCCATGTTGACATACCTTCGAAAAATAATGACCACCGAAAACATTTGACCTTTGCCTATAACCTATCGCAAGCATGGTAGTTGACATTTCAGAAAACGTCACAACAATGTGGCACTATCATATGATTTACAATAGAGAAGGTATTGTGCACTCCGTTGTTATCACTCATAGTTGGGGCTGCTCTTCCATATACACTACCTTTTACATGGTACACAAGATAGTTTTGCATTTTTCTATCTTAAAGATTACTTTGCATATTTTCTCTATGATTTAATTTTTAGTGGATTTATTTAAATAAAAATAGAATGGTTTTAGGTTTCGTTTATTTTACGGAAAATGAATGATTTTCCTAAAAATGATCACTTGAAATAATTAGCCAATGATAAATATTTTCATTATCGACAACAATTAATGTCTACTTAAATAATGAAAAAATATTTTTTGATCATTTATTTTTTTAAGTGATATAAGAGAGCATTTTTTGGAAAATATTTTTCAAATTATTCATTTTTCTCAAAATAATTTTGACAATACTAGCCAAAACTCTCTACTTACAAAGATGTGAGGGTTGATGTAGTGCTTTGACGGACCTAAGGTGTCCTAGAGTTGGTTGAAAGACAATATAATATGAAAGTTATGACCCTTCAATTGGAGTGCCTCTTATTTCATTCCACACAAAGTGGTGAACCATCGATCAAAACAAGGCAAGTCGTGGATCACATGGGGATTTTTTTGGTGGAAAATATGAAATCTTGATATACTAATTAGTGGGGATATTTGGTCAAACAGAAGTCATAAATTTAAGCACAAATAAGTAAGTATTCAGGAAGATACAGCATGCTCTCCAAGATATTAAGACCCCTTTTCAACAGTTGTCGCTGTGATCTCTTAGAACTACAGTGTTTTTTTAGTTCTAATCACACGTAGCCAACATGCATAATGAACAAGCACTAATGATACCTTATATTACTTGGCTTAGTACCTTTTTCTTTTTTCTGATTTTGATTAAATGGGGAAGGCAGTGACAAGGATACCCAATGTTTATCCGAGGTCATCCACGAGGAACGACAAGATTTTGGCTATAAAGGGGATTAAGGATGAATTATGGGTAGTTCAATATTCACGTTTAAGGGAGAAAAAATCTGAGAAAGTGAAAGATTTAGAAACTAATAGTTGCTAGCTTTCACCTCCTTTTTGGTTAGCAATTCTTCTCAAATGTTAAAAATTAAGCTTGGTCTTTTTGTTTAGTGAGGCGAAAGTTTCTAAATCTCTTAAAGTGGTGAGATGGTTGGGTTTGCAATTTGCTTGGTTTAAGCTGATCAAACTTTTTTTGGGCAAGTAAACTTGTAACAGTTTAAAGGTACTAAAAGTATCCATGCCCGTTCTTGAAACGATCTTTATCCAACCCTGCTTCTTAGGTCTTCAGCTTCATCATGCACTTTCTCCATCATTGAGGACTCCCATGACTAAAAAAATGTCTGTATAAATGAGGAACCATTCTTCGGTGCAGTGTGTTCAAAACAGACGCGGCTTCTGGGTTAGTTCGTCTTGCAAATAAACTTCAGTTTTGTTTTTTTCTTTAGTCAAGTACAATTATCTTGCACCATATGACTAGTGTATGTACGGTACTTGCTGCTGCCTTCTGTCAAGCAGACTAGTGCAGCACTCTATCGGCAAACATCATGAAGGTTGGTTGCAGGCCAATCATATTCGCATTTAGGATAGAGCTGAGCCCAAATCCACCCTGCATAGTTGCACTGAAAACAGAGATGTTTGACAGTTTCATCTTCAAGGATGCACAGGCCACAAAGAGTCACGGTGTGGGGATAAAATCTGCTAACTCGATTTGCTGTAAGATGCCCAAAGTTGAGGGCCATCCAGGCGATAATACTGTGCTTAGGGTATTCCATTCTCTCCGAAAGATGCCTGCATAGTCAACCTTAGGATAGGTCTACCTAATGAGGTTCTGAGCTGTTTTGGAGTTTCAACAGCATGTAATATTTAGGAGAAGCAGCCTTTTGAAGATCATGTTAGAGCGATGAAGAAATTCTTTAAGCTAAAAGGTGTATGAACAAATGCATCTTCTATTCTACTTTACCCCAACTGCTAGATGTTGTTAAGATCATGTAATTGAGTAGGGGTATCAGAATCGAACCGAAATTTCATGCATTTTTGTTCGGTTCGGTATTGTTTAGATAACCAAAAAATATTTGCTATTTTTTCTAGTTCAATTTGGCTTTCGATTGGGTTAAGTTGATAGAACCAAACTGAAATTCTCAACAAAAATTGAACATCCAATTTAAAATTCATCTTCTTTCTCATCTCTTATTTAGTTCAATTTCAATGAGCAAGGTAAAAATAGAAAAACGGAAAAATTGAACTCGATTGGGTCAGATTCGGTTCAGGTTGGAATGACACTATTGGTTTGGTTTGATTCAAATTTCCAGAAGACTCGAACTGCATCAAATTGTTGATAGTCCTACAATTGAGTGCATTAATGATGTGATGTCTACTATATCTCTCTTTGTTGCTCTAACTTGACTAGTAGTAGGTTCCAGGTCAGTTACTCTATTAAATGGATACGTGAATTCATCTTAGCTCATTTCGTTGTATTCAACTGAACCTATATAAAAATGCTTCCCGATGTCAATCAAAAGGGAAAAGTATCTTTTTGTCAACATCCCTTGGATTTGTTTGTAAATTTCTTTATAAATGGTGCTTAGTTTCGTGAAATCAATTACAGTAAAATAATTGTTTGAATGAGGCCGTTTTTTTTACCTGATTAAATTAATGATCAAGGGACATGAAGCAGTGGTAAAAAAAGAGGTTTCTGAAGCAAATTTAATTATTAGCATTGATAGTACAAGACTCCTTATAGGTGCAAGATTTGCATCACAAGTCTATAATAAGTCGTTTGACTTTATTGTACTTATATATCTAGGATAAGATAATGGGAAACTTTCTTCTGATCTTATGTTTAGCCATTGCTTCCCTTATATGCCTGCAAAACACAGAAGTAAGTTATTAGACTGGGAGCTCGATACGTTTAAGTCTCATATAGCAATGAGACCATATGGATGAAATTTTTTTAGGATATTTACCCTGACAAAATTTGACATATTGGAGTTTTGTCTAAACTTTGTTGTTTTTTGCATTTGTCGAGATAATAAGAGTAGATGTTTCCCTATAATGAAGTTATCATTCGATTGCTCAACGAATAATGACCCCTGAGGAGTGATTATAATCTTTATAAGCATATTTGCTAATCCTTAAGTTATAGTTAGCTACCACCTGATTGCCTACCTTTTTTGTTTGTACCTTTCAGAAGCGGTCGTCGTCGCTCTCACTCTCGCTCTCGCTCTCGCTGTGGCAGCTGCTATCACCAGATTTGTATTCACTGCTCTGCATCATGCTTTTCCTGTAAGCCTTGTTTGTTGTAACCATCCTTTCTTCTGGTGTTCGGCCTCGCTGGACTTCATATAGCAAGAAGAGTACTCTTTCTTGTGGCCATGAACTTGATTAAGGCTCTGACCCTTGGCACGTTGGGCAAGGTAACGGCCATTGTTTTGGCCCATGCCCTGATTCTCGGCATGTTGGGCCTTGCTGATCTTACGCTCACTGTGCTGATTCTCGGCATGTTGGGCCTTGCTGATCTTACGCTCACTGTGCTGATTCTCGGCATATTGGGCAATGTAACGGCCATCGTTTCGGCCCTCGATGGTCTTACGCTCACTGTGGTGACGCCGAGCTGGAGCCTTCTGGCAAACGCCTCCAGCCCCGAAGCCGAGACCTCCAGACAGGCCTCCAGACATGCCAAGGCCTCCAGACATGCCAAGGAGGCCTTGGCCTCCAGCCGAGCCAAGGCCTCCAGCCGTGCCAAGGCCTCCAGACATCCCCAGGCCTCCAGACATGCCAAGGCCTCCAGACATGCCAAGGAGGCCATGGCCTCCAGCCGAGCCAAGGCCTCCAGCCGAGCCAAGGCCTCCAGCCGTGAAGCCAAGGCCTCCAAGGCCTCCAGCCGTGAAGCCAAGGCCTCCATTGAAGAAGCCACCGCCTCCAGCCATGCAGTCATAATTCTCTCTCTGGTCATACCCCTCGGTGCGGCTCATTGCCTCTTCCTTGCGATGGCCACGCTGGCTCTGTCGGTAGTAAGATTTCTCGGCTTTCTGGAAGCACTGGACCGAGGCCATGGCAAATGAAGCTAGAGGGCTTTTTGTGTAGTTCTCTCAGGCTAAGTTTTGTGTTTGCTTGGCTCTGTGAGACAGTCTTGCAGAGCAATTTATAGGCATGGGGGAAATTCTCTCGTTTTTATTACATTATCTCTTTGATTTGCTTTTGCAAGATGGGACTTAAAAGAATCTATTCTGCCTCCAAAAGGTAAAATTCCAAATTTAATTCTCAACACCATTGAAAATATTCCAATGTATATGGTGGAAAATGATTCCGATTGGCACTAGTTTGCCTATCTTTCTCCATCTAAATGATTTGTTTCTAGATGATCAGAAATCACGTGTGAGTCCCTATCACGAATCTAATCTTAGTGTTCGCAAAACAACATTTTTCCATGAAACTAGGAACGAGTAAATAGAGCTCTTTTGAAACGGGTTGGATTTTGTCGAGTGTTACTGCTTTCTTACTTTTTCGTTGGTTGATAAAATGGTGTTTTACTTGGCCTTCCAATAGTTTGTAAGAAAAATAAATAATAATAAAGAATTGAGTTGATGAAACCTTATTTTTCATTGATATGTTGTACAATATAAAAAGAGATATCATCACCTATAATTATGGTGGAAATTAAAGTTTACGTGGAAATTAAATTAAAAAAATCAGATAAGGTCTCCAAATGATCGACTCATGAATACTCTGTTTGTTAAAAAATTGCGTGTGAGTTGCTATCACGAATCCAATGGGGAGTGCTCGTAAAACAACTTTTCATATGAAATTGGGAAAGAGTAAATCAAGCTCTTTGGAAATGGGTTGGATTTGGCAGTGTTACTATAGCTTTCTTTCTTTTTCTTTGGTTGATAAAATGGTGTTTTACTTGGCCTTTCAATAGTTTGTAAAGAAAATAAAGAATTGAGTCGATGATGTAAAAATAGAGATATCATCATCTATAGTTATAGTGGATCTTTGGTCAAACAGAAGTCATAAATTTAAGCACGAATAAGTAAGTATTCAGGAAGATACAGCATGCTCTACAAGATATTAAGACCCCTTTTCAACAATTGTCGCTGTGATCTCTTAGAACTACAGTGTTTTTTAGTTCTAATCACCCATAGCCAACATGCATAATGAACAAGCAATAATAATACCTTATATTACTTGGTTTAGTACCTTTTTCTTTTTTCTGATTTTGATTAAATGGGGAAGGCAGTGACAAGGATACCCAATGTTTATCCGAGGTCATGCACGAGGAACGATAAGATTTTGGCTATAAGTGGGATTAAGGATGAATTATGGGTAGTTCAATATTCACGTTTAAGGGAGAAAAAATCTGAGAAAGTGAAAGCTTCAGAAACTAATAGTCGCCAGCTTAAGTCTATTTTTGAAATTAAGTCTATTTTTGGAGTTACTACAAAGTTGCAAGATCTCTAAATGGCTCTGTGTGCTTGGGGAATAACAAGTGCAGTGCATGGCCGAAATTTAGACCTCACAAAAGAGCAAAATTAGATTTTGAGGCATGTTTAAGAACGGAAGATACACCTGACATCTTCTTTCAAACTCAGAAATGTTTACTTGAAGAACTAAAATATGTTGTCAATGAATTTCTCCTGCATTTGCAAGTCTCTGCAAAATTCCCTCAAATATAATTCTCCTTGCAAATGAAATACCAAAGATCCATGAACTAGAATAGGACTCAATAAGCTAATCACCTGCATAATCACTTGACCCTTTGGGGTTAGCTCATGTCCCTACAACCTCTCTTAAGAGAACACATACTTTTATTGAAGGTTTCAATTGGTGGGAAAATTGTCCAAAAAAGTCATAAACTTATTATATTATTGCCAATTCAGTCATAAACATTTTAATTGTGTCAATTGAATCCTAAACATTTTTCATATTTGTTAATTGAGTCCATTCGAGGCCGAAAATCGCTAACATAGAAGCCAGTTGTCCTATATGGCACGACCGTCACTGGCGTGAATAATTTTCGGGGTTAATACACAAAATACCTCAAACGAACACATGTATGTTAAATTTACTTCAAACTAATTTTTTGAGTGCGAAAAAACCCCAGACCGGTACACTTATGACAAATTTATCACAATTGATAATAAAAAATCCTAAACTGATGCATTTTTAACAAATTTACCCAAATTAATTTTTTGACCACCAAAAACCTCAAACTAATACATTTGTAACAAATACATCATTCGTTAAATTGTATTAATACCACAAAACGGTGTACAACTATGATAAATAGAGAGTAAAATCTCAAATTGGTATATCAATCAACTGTTGCATGTTATTTAACTTAGCAATTTAATAATAAAATTTAATGGAAACTAACGGAATGTAAATTTGTCACAAATGTACCAGTTTGGGATGATTTTATCAAAAGTGTACCAATTTTGACTTTTTGGGAATCAAAAAATTAGTTTAAGATAAATTTATTATAAATATACTAGCTTAAAATTTTCCGTGACATTAAACCTAATTTTTAATAATAGTTTAGTCTCTTTTTTTTGAATATTTTTATATGTTTCTTTTCTTTTTCTTTTTACTTTTCTTTTTCTAGTACCAGGTGAGGGCTGCCACACCCTCCCTCAAGCCCTCAATAGCCATAGCGAGAGCATCGTGACCCTCACCAAACTTGGGCAAGGACCATAGCGCCCTTACCGCCCATATCAAGGGTTGACAACCCTGTGGCGATCTAAAATTTTTCGAAAATTTATTTATTTATTTATTTATGGGTATTGTTAATTTCGGGCTGACGGCCCTTAATTAACTCGGGCTCTCCCAAGCCCATACCCCGCGCGACATTAGGTATTCATAAAAAACTTTCAAACAAGGAGTCGCCATTAGTCTATTGAGGTCAACTAGAACAAGGTGAGACATGAGGAGTGCTCACCTTTTATGCAACTGCAGAGTTTCTAAGGTCGGGATTGATTATGTTAGTCGTGCGACTAAAACCCTTTTGCATCCTAACTTAATTGTGTGTTAACTAAAGACATGAAAAACAATTCAAAAAACCTATTGTAGAGCCCTAAATGCTTATTCAATTTCTGTATTTTTTTTTTTTTTTTTAAGTATTTTCTGAATTTTTGCAATTTTTCTGATTTTTTTTTGAATTTTTCTGAACTTTTTTTATATTTTTTTAAATTTTTTATATTTTCAAATTTTCCGAAATTAAATAAAAAAACTTTCAAATTTTTTTTTGTATTTTTTTTTTTTTCTTTTCTAAAAATTTTAAAGAAGAATATTCATTACTGTTTTTTTTTTTTGGGATTTTCTAATTTTTTGGAATTTTTAAATATTCGAAAAAGAAAGAAAATTAAAATTAAGATTAAAATGAACTTTTAAAACCTTTCTGAAAATTAAATAAAAACATTTTTTAATTTTTAATGATTTTTCGAAAATTTTAAAGATTTTTAAGATTTTTCTGAAATTTTTGATTTTTTTTTTAGATTGATTTTTTTTTTTTTTTTTGGTTAAAAAGTGATTTGGACCAGGTCGGGTGACTCGGCCCTACTAGACGGACCCGGACCCTAATGGTCCGGGTCGGAGCAATGACCGGGCTGGCCGAACGGCCCGGTCAAAATAATTAAAAATGGCCCATTAACAAAAATAAAATAAAATAAAAGGCCCATTTTTATTTCTTAAAAAGTTCGGCCCAGTTTCCTTCAACCCACACCGGCGACTGGCCCAAACTTCAATTAGGCCCCTTCAAAGTTCAACCCAGCCCCTGCCATTTTTCTTTTTCTTTTTCTTTTTCCTTTTTTTATTTTTTCGCCTGGTCTTCATCTTCTTCACCGTAGACCCCCTGGAGTTCGCCGGAAACCCACGTGCTTCCCCACACCGCCGCAGACACCGCGGAGGATCCTCACTGGTTCTAATGGGGCCGCACTAATGTCTTCTGGCGTCGGCCGTTCCGTCCGACCGACGCCAAACGTCGCCGAGCTGATTCCTGATTTCACCCTAGACCATTGGTCACCCCTATAATTCGAGCAGAAGTTGTAGAGATAACTAGAGAAGGACCATAAACGTCACAAAACAACATAATGAGGACTAAAAACCGAAGACCTATTGAAGTTCTGGGACACTAAAGTACCATCTTGAGTGTACACCATATGTAGTTGTTGGATCACATGAGATTAAAAGGCCATTGCGAATGACCACATGAAAAAGACACGAATATGAGGAAGGAAATGGGGCCCCAGATTGGCCCAATCCACCGCTTGGTTTCATCCTCAATCGCAGACTGTGCGCTTTCTGGTAGGCCCGTCACCTCAGGACTGTCCATCTCGGCGTACTACTTTGCCATGTGAACGATACAGGCATCTTTTACTAAAATACCAAGAGGAATGCTGAACGTACTGAAAAATCTTTCTATAATAGGTGTCGAAGCAAGTGTGATCTTTAATGAAATCTCCTAGTACGTGTAGCATTGCTTAAATTACTATTCATTATCAACATCATTAAGACCCATGAGGTGCTTGCTTATATCCTTTAAAGGGGTTTTGTACAATCCTCTTAAGGACCCGCTTCGCAATGATTTAGTAGCCGTAGACTCACTAAATAATAGATTTCATCGATTGATCAAAGACATTTTGATTTTATATATGTTATAATGCTTTATCATATGAATCACGATAATACAAATTGTCATAATATGTATGACCGGAGAGAACCTCTCAAAAAATGATAAACATATCTATATTTTTTTATTAATGCACGTACGAGGATATTGGTGAAAATGGAAGTCCCAGGAAATAATCGATAAGGCAAAGAACAACCAAACCGATATAACTACTTGATGCATGAATCTATCCGTTAGCGAGTGAGAGACTTTTCGACTAGGGTAAGTAGCTAGTTTTGTTGTTTCTCCTGAGCGACGATGGTGAAATGACATAACTACAAGTCAACACACACACACTCTCTCTCTCTCCCCCCAACATACTGCGTGTCCGGTCGCTAGCACCAGCCATTCCATGCAAAGACTTTTGCATGATAATCATTACCTTCCCCAAAAACCAGTCTTCGAATTTTTGGGCTCTCAATTTTTTCCACATTTCTCCCCTTTCTCCCTCGTCTTTTTTCTGGTTGTTCTTATCGTGATGTATCGCACGAACCATATATAAATAGGACACTACTTTGTGGAGGCTGGCTTGCTTCTTTGTCGAGCCCCCTCCATTTCAAGCGAGAGTTGCCACTTTTAGCATAGAACGTTTTATATAGCCCCATCTTCTTCTTCTTTGTCTTCTGTTTCTTTGTGGTCGGGAACATCTGCGAAGCTTACACATTCTGTTCCAGTTTCTTCCTTCTTATGTCAAGTCAACTCTTTTTCCTTTTCTCTCTCTTTCTTCTCTAAACCAGTTACTAGAGTTGATACAAACCCTTAACCTGAACTCTCTCTCTCTCTCTCTCTCTCTCTCTCTCTCTCTCTCTCTCTCTGGCATGAGAAGAAGAAATGGATGAACATGCGCGCAAGCAAGCAAAGAAATCATCAACTTCAAGCACCGACTCCGAAGGTACCCTTCTTACGCTACCGACAAACTCTGCTCATTTCTTCTTCTTGATTTATCTACACAAAATTCTGTTCCAGTTTCTTCCTTCTTATGTCAAGTCAACTCTTTTTCCTTTTCTCTCTCTTTCTTCTCTAAACCAGTTACTAGAGTCGATCCAAACCCTTAACCTGAACTCTCTCTCTCTCTCTCTCTCTCTCTCTCTCTCTCTGGCATGAGAAGAAGAAATGGATGAACATGCGCGCAAGCAAGCAAAGAAATCATCAACTTCAAGCACCGACTCCGAAGGTACCCTTCTTAAGCTACCGACAAACTCTGCTCATTTGCTTCTTCTTGATTTATCTACACAAAAATATATATAAATAAAACGTAACAGCTCCTTCAATGTTCACCTCTACAGAAATTTATTTTGGGTTTCCTTTTAGCAAATTTATTGGCTTTCTCTTACTTTGAGGGTAAGGATCATAATCAGCTGTATCATTCTCTTAACGCAAAAGGCATCGTGGTTTAATTTGCAGAAGTGAGTAGCATCGAATGGGATTTCATCACAATGACGGAGCAAGAAGAAGATCTCATTTACAGAATGTACAGACTAATCGGAGACAGGTAATTATCGAATTCTCGAGCTCAATGTATCATGCTAATCTCTTTTTCTGGTTTGCATGGTTAATTACAACTGCAAGCTATCGTGTGCGTGTCTGCGAGAGCATGCGCATGTGCATAGATGATCACATCATAAAGATCACGGGTTTGAAAGGGGTTCCAGATGAAAATAACTGCACTTTACTTTATTTATTAGCATGTATCATATCGGGATAACTGCTGGACAGACCCCAAAAGGACTTCTAAGGAGGCTTATGCTCAGCCATGATAACCCTTCATGTGGTCCTCTAGGAATGGATATTGAAGAAAGCATGCACTTCCCTGGCTAGGCTGCACGCCTTGTTTTGCTTCTTTTTCCTCACTTTTTAACCCAAAGATGAACAAACAAAAGAATCTTCTGGTCACCCTTGAGAGAGGGAGGAGAAGGGGGGGGGGAGAGAGAGAGAGAGAGGAGGTGATGATGAACAGGAATAGCAGGGGAATAATTACAAGAAAGGCACGCTACGCAGCAGCATCATATCGAAAGGTTAAAAAAAGGGACCAAGAAGGGAAAATATTTTTATTCCGTGACAGAAAATAACCAGTTTGGTACGGCTATATATATTTGCAGCGTGTTTATGCTAGGAGATCATCATTCGTCCGTTCATCAATTAGAATGAGTATTTCGCTATTGGAGAGGTCCAGAGTGGGTCCTATTAAGGGATGTGGGATGGGGCCAAATGGAGATCAAAAGAGGCAGAACTATTGTCTGACCATCACTGTAGTTTGACCTTGCATTTAATTTTTGCCAATTTTGGTCATATTACAGCTCAAGGGCACATGCGTTAGCTGCACTTTGCTTTTCTTGCCCATTGTCACCGATGTCTAGATTGTTTATTAGGGGGATATGCCAACGCTATTTTGCTGTCAGAATCGGCTCGTGAACAAAGTGGACACTTCTATCGTACAGTAATAGACCATACAATTGTATGGTGTTCTGTCATATCGAGTGTAAGAACGCCGTACCTTGAGATTTTATGCCTCTATGACTATGACGTGTTGTTATACCAGCAAAATGTCGTAAAAAAAGATGCATGGTACACTGATGTACCACAAAAAAGTATTCCAAATTGTTGACTTGGAATTGGTAAAAGATGAGCTTCTTCCATTTTTTCGTACAAACAGAGATTGATTACTTTTAATTTGTCCCAGCGAAATGGGAATCATCAGCTGAGCATACCCCTTCCCTCTCGTGAAAATAAACCACTTATTCAAATTTCCATCGACAATCTGCTGCAACATGTTTCAATAAATTGACTTTATAGAAACATATATGTGTTCGGCATTATACTACATATAGGAGGCTGATAGTGGTGCGGTGTGAATATATGAAAGAGAGAAGAAACTCCAACCATAAAGTATCTCTAATCTAGGCAATTACCTTTGATAAATTCCAATCTTTACACAAAGGCAAGTACCTTTCATAAATAACTAATTAGTGTCTCTAATCTAGTTTACCTAACTTCTAAGACTTTGAGAGGGGGTGCTTATATCCCAAGTGGAGTCATCTTGGGCAGTGGAGAGTTTATTCTTATGCGAACGTCAAAGCTAGCGACTGAATCTTCTTTTAAAGAGCAAAATATTCACTGAGAGAAGGAGATATAGTCATGACATATGACAATGTGTCATATGAGTGCAGGTGGGATTTGATAGCGGGTCGGGTCCCTGGTCGCAAAGCAGAAGAAATAGAGAGGTTTTGGATCATGAGGCATGGCGTTGCGTATGCAGAGAAGAGGAACGAGTTCAGCTCCAAGACTTGATGATGTTACTTCAGGAGCTCCTCTTCGTTTGGGCTGTCCACAACAACAGGTTCTTCGGATCTGCTTTCCTCCATACAAACCATTTTCTCAGCTATCATCTTCGAAAGCTTTCCTTACTTAGATTGACTTTGTAGAGGTTGGACCAGTCTTGGGGTGGATATAACATGTTCATGTGGATTCATTGTGGATAGTAAAGCTGATGACTTGATCACATTACTCTTCTAAGATTATGACAGAATGATTTATCATTATATCATCCTCTCAAAATTGAAAGGATCTCAATTAAAACCAATTTGTTTTGTTGCATGATGGAGCTTCTCTCTAAGGTTCAGTAACGTTCTCGCCATGCATGTTAGGGACAGTCTTTTGCTAATGTAGATTAAAGGTCGACAAGTTTGAAAGAGCCCTTTTGTCTCGTTCGGATGTTCCATCATTCCATGTTCCCCAATTTGTCCCAGTTGTCACCATGTCAGTATTTGCTAGTAGATTCTGCAACGCTCTCTTCCAAGAGAATAACAACAAGAGCTGTGCTAAAAGAAGTTCTGATACATAGCTTCAATAGGAAAATATATAAAATAAAAAAAGGAACAAAAAACAAAAATGTCCTAGGCATTTTTAACTTCGAAGCTGTCAGTACTTGCACGGCAAAGCAGTAACTTTTTCTGCAGTAATTTTTCTTTGAGGCCCAGCAAGAGAAATTCAGGAAGAGCAAGCTTTTGGAAAGTAATGCCTATGGTGATATATTAGAGACTAACTTGAAGAGTTACCCACAGAAGATGCAAAACGCTTTTGTATACACAAACAAGAGCTTACAGGAGAGTTTCTGTGAATGAATTTTCATTGATCATTATCGTCTTTTCAAGTTTCACCGTAAGACTTAGCAAGACCACGACCATGGTTCTAAAAATCCAAAACATGTTAGATAAAAGCATGTTTTGAATTCAAATATCTTGAAATGAAGTGGTGGCAATTACCATAACCCCCTTAAAGTTGGGCTTAATCATTAGCAGAATAAGATAAGGTTTTCTGTCTGCTGCATTGGCAATGTGTCATGCCAGTCACATTTTCTTTTTCGTGAATGACTAGACGATAGATTCCGTTCACATGCATCTAGGCTGGGCTAATCAGTGCCCATCTTGTCGTGTCAACCGATGGAGCCAAGAACATGGCTAATCACCCACATAAACTACGGCTTAAATTGCTGTTGGTTTGGTCCCCCCACTCCTAATGAACGAACATTATGCTGACTCGCTGAGTCATAGGAGCGATTCCGAAATCCCCAATTGTCGTTTTCAGTGCAGAGAGTGAGTCGTATCGTCAGTTGTCGGTCCATCAGTACGTACCTATTTTAACTCTCCGCAAAGGGCCCGATGAATTGCCACCTTTTTTTTTATCCATTTGATTTTGTTTATTGCATGAACGTCATTTTCCAAAACCGGTGAACCCATTATTTTTCAGAAACACGTGACGGTGGATATCTAGAGACAGCTCGGCCGAGGCCAAGATTGTGAAATGTTTCATGTTCTGCTGCCGTGTTCTAATTTTCATGTCCATCCGTTCTTTAATCACTTCTTTCAACATGTTTTTTATTTTGCGTATTATCTGTCATATTTGGAGTTCTGTTTGGTCAGTGATTAGTTCTTGTTCTATGAACAAATCAGAAATGATCCGGCCTTCCAACGTGAGTGCACTGGGCTTAATGGTTGAATGTCACGGGGAAGACAATCGAGTGCTCACGAAAAATTCACACGCGTAAATGGCTTGAAATAGGAAAAAAGATTCAAGATCAGCCACCAAAAACTTTGGCTAATGAGCTAGCCAAACTAACACTTTGCTTTTTGCGAAATTCCTTCATTACAAGATATGATTTCAATTACTGCGACAAACAAAACTGAACTCAAAAGGATCGGAACAGTTAAGTAGTCACAAACGTAGCTTGTTCCTGCCATGAACCCTTCAAGTTAGATTGCCAGAGTTTCACCGAGCCATCACTTGCAGTTGTTGCCAAGGTCATTCCGCTCATGTCCCATTCCATTTGCCACACCTACTCAAGAAAAACCATCACATGAATTTCCACCAACCATCCATTTTGCCTTATGAAAATGCTAAGGTGAAACAATGTGATGCATAGCATTCGAGTTATAAGTGGTTCCTACTTCTAGACATCTTAGCAAGATGCCATCGTTTTAGCAGCACCCCAGCTTCTTGTCCAGTTTAACAATAATCCATGCGATATTCTTACTTCATATAGTAAATGTTCCAAACCAGTTGACCAATTATAACAAAATGGCCTGCCATTCACACTTGATACATAAACCTGAATATAATAGACTGGAAGTGTCTACCTCGCCTTCATGACCAGAAAGAGACGCAACCTTTTCCACCGAGAGCCTTCCATCCACTTCAACATTCAGGCTAAGATGCCAGATTGAAATTCCTTTCTCAGTTGCCACAGCTATCACCTCATAAGGCCTGAAAAAGAATTTTATTGTATTCCAGTGAAGAAGAAGGCACTTTGTAGCTGATTCAGGATCTCAACGAATTCTATTTCTTCATATTCAGTTATCTACTACATGCATGATTATTCCGCAGGACAGTCAAAATTGCCAAGATAATATGAATTACTCACATCCTGTCTAACATCACAGGGCAAACGCTAATGCCAGAAAACCAACCACATATACCTTCCACTGTTAGGTGCCCATGCAACGCCATAAACCTGATCACCCCTGTCGTCAGGCAAAGCCAACTCTGCTACTGGGAGCCACCTTTGATGGGCCTGATCAAATTCCCACACCTGAAAAATGGAAAGGAAAGTCAAATATGTAATTTTTACAGCAGCATCCTAAATCTCTTACTCACGGACATGAATTCCCGTCACATTAAGAATTTTTATTGGCACAATATCTTCATTCTAACATTATAAGCCTACTTCAACACACATTAACAAGTAATAAATTCCTCCCATATGAATAAACCGAATTCCATCAATAGTAAGTAGGTAAAAACTTTTCATCACAACAGACATGGGGCTGTACTTTTCCTGTAACAATGAGGGTTACCACCACTGGAAAGCAAAGGGACAAAACAAGAAGAGGCAACCAGAGGACACTGAATCCCAAAGGATTCACATATTTTAGCAGAGGCAGCCACGCCAACAATTGAAATGGATATCCAGGATAACCTTGGGATACCATTTCAGGAGGACATTAGTTATCACAACAACATTGTGTTCATCAGTAGTAGTGACTATCTTCATTCACATAAGTGAATAGAATCTTTACAGTATTTTAAATTTAGAAATTAAATAAAAAATTTCCCATATTCCAGCTCTCAACATAGACAAATGGGAGCACAACAAGTTCTACTTGTAAAATCACGTCAATGCCATTGATATGCACTGATCTAGAAATGCATCCATGAGCCTCCGACATGGCTAGACACAAATTAAGCACGCACAATGTGAAACTGTCGATCCCATATAAAAAACTACTAAAGCAAGCTGCACCTGTTGATGGTACAGATAGGAAAAAGGAATCAGATGAAAAGAATGAAACCTGCCTTGGAAGAAGTAAGCTGCGGAACTATCTGAACTGAAACCCAAGATAAAGCTCGATCCCTGGCCTTCACCTCTTAGTGGATTCCAAGAAATTGATGCTGATGAGCACAAGGCCTTCGAAGAAGGGGAAACCAGATCGATAACATTCTGGAATTCAGCCTGGAAATTAAAAAAGATTAAGGTTCTTGAACTATGAAATACATCCAACAAATGAGAGAAATGCTGACAACCATCCAACAAATGATTGCACTGGACCATGGAAAGACAGATACACATTTGGCAACAAATTAATAAGGGTGAAGACTGCATATGTCACCTGTGGGAGCATGCATTGGCACACGACATAGCCTCAACACATCAGTTCAAATCCCAGTGACAGGAGTGAAGTTAATAATACTAAAGAAAGAACAAACTTGCTTTTCAACTGGAAAAAAAAATACTACAAAGGATGAGCTATAGTAAGTGTATTGCAGAAACAAACCCTCTTTCTATTTCCGCTTTGTCCTGGGATAAATGTAGTTTCATAGTTCACATTTTTTAACAATAATTCTGACCTATCCTACCTTAATATTGTACCCAAATCCAAAAATCCAGGCCAAAGACCCTCCTCGAAACTTTAGCCTTTTTGGGTTTAATTTCTCTTTGCTTCAACCTGGCGAAACACCTCATGAGATGCAATTGAGATATCTAAAAGCAGAAGCCACCATAAGAACTGGCAAAACCTTATCAAGTATTTGAAGGAGGAACTTCAAGGAGAAAAAAAAAATATTGATGGCCCAAAAAAGGGGGGAAAGGTTAGTCCCAACTGAGAGAACGCTTAATAGTAGATACTATCGACGGTATATTAATAGATGAGCTGCCAAGTGTCATGTATTAAGCACGATTAGATGACATGATCACCTGAAGTTGCCAATTCTTCAGCTCCATGAGATTCATCAGTTCATAGACTTTCACATACCCATTTGAGGAAGCAACAACCTGTGAAATCATCAAAGAACTGCTCATAATTCTCCCTTTAATACCCATCTGAATGGGGAGACAATGTCAAAACTAGCAACTGAAAAATAAGGGTTCCCCTTGTAACATGCATGGTGCCAAACAAATAATTCCAGACGCCACTTCAATAAAATTTCAGGCGATACATGGAGTTAAATGACAACTCAAAAAATTAAAAGAAAATGAAATATGGCTCACCATTTTCAAACTTGAAGGAGAAACACCAAATTGGACATCCAACACCTTAGCTGAACTGCTTTTAAAGCGCTCACAAAGTTTCCACTGGAGAGGTAGAGAATCTACATAAGATAAGGACGAGTTTTATTGAGGTTCTTTTGTAATCTTCAAGAGATCATTAACTCATTCTATTGTATCTAACCACACATGAGACTTTCAAATTTCATCAGGACAAAAGCAGTAACTTAGTTAAATACAGTTAAGCCTACACAATTTTCACCTACTACAGACCAGAGCATATTGCTACTCCTCCCACCCAACTTGTAAGTTAAAGAGAACATAACCCATGTACCTTCAGCAAACTCTTCCAACAACGAGAAAGTTCCATCCTCGCATACGCAAGCCACCGCATCACCATATTCTGGAGGAACCCAGACTATCTTCACAATACTCCCCTGATGCACCTACAGGGAAAAATTCCTGCTTCTTTTAACAGAAAGCACAACCCCAATACTTCATGAGCAATTGCGGGATATATTATTCCCTGCTCGAAGCCTACATATGAACAGCAAATCTGTTCTAATTTTTCAACCATGTTCAAAGAGTCAACTTGAATTCAGCTGACAATTTGAGACAAAGTCACTGTCCTCTAAATTAAACATCACATTTTTCCAATCGCCGACAGAACTACAAGCAGGCTAGATTGCCGACTCGGCTGCTCCCTCATCAGTCAATACAAATTAACAAGTCCCAGTTTTTTCCCAATCGCCTTGCCCCCTGATGCTGTCGGGCGAACGCATTGCTCGAATGCCACAATTCAGGGCCATCACCGAGCAACCCCAATCGACTCAGCGAGCAAATTCACTTCGCTCCACCATCTCTCTCGAATCGACGGTTCACGCCATCCAAATACAATCATTGGTACAAAAGCTAACAAAAAGAAAATGGGGAAGACCTTGGTTCTGGAAGTGCAGGCGAAGGAGGAGGAAGCCGGGTGGCGCGAGTCGAAGACGGCGAGCGTCCCGTCGGCGGAGCCGGAAGCCAGCCGGTCGCCGGAGTAGTTCCACGAGGTGCAGGTGGTGCCCTTGTCCAGCTTCAGCAGCGATTTCTCCATCGTTGCCCCGGATCCGTCTCTACGCAAGATGGTCGAGGGAGTGATCGATACGAGCTGAGCCCGCCTGAACTAAAACCTCTGTCTGGTGTCTAGGGCTTTTTTCGGGTTTTTCTCTGGTGTCTAATAACAAACATCACAGTACATATCCTTAAAATTTGCTGCCTGTTTTTCATAATATCATCTAATTTTCTATGAAAAAAATCGCATTCTCAAATTATCGTCTTTATGATCGCATTAATCATTTTCACGATGGACATATTTGATAACGATTCTATTCCTACTTAGAAATAATTTTTTCTAAATTATATTTCTTAAACGAGTTTCTAAACATTCGAAGGCATTTAATATTTATACAAAATTTATATTTTCAGAATAAAAATCCATTTGGTATGATTTTAATTTTTTTTGTAAAGTAATTTTTTTAAATTTTTTAAATAATTTTATGAGAATTTTCTCCTCTTCTTCCTACTCTAATTGGTTGCATGTCATCATCACCTAACTCTAGCAAGGCCAAGCTTCCCCAGACAAGGCAAAGTCGAGCCTTGTCGAGGGCCGACAAGCTTTGATGAGCTTGCCAAACCTCATCTCTTACCAGTCATCAACCACCATGGCGCCCTAAAACCAACTAGAGGAAGAGGAAGAGAAAAAAAATAAAGAAAATAACTTAATTCTAGAATTTTTTCCAAAAACGAAAAATAACTTTTTTTCTACTTATTCATTCAATTCCCAATCTATTCTCAAGAATAAAAAAATTAGATGACCATACAAAATGGATGTCTATTCTTTTCTTTTTTTTCCTGGAAATAAAAGAACATAGATAGTCAAGAATTACTCAATTACTAAATAGGCCCTAAATGTATGTCGGTAGTGTCTTGATTACACAATTGGAGTGAAAACGAAAAATGAAATAAGATAAGTTATAATGTTTAGAAAACTATTTCAAGTTAAACTCAATAATAAAAAATTTCTTACAATACACGTGTCCCAACAACAAAACGTGGTATATTCACGTGATGGTATAAGCTAATTTTAGTGTTCTCTTCTAAAATAATATAAACCTAAAACTAATATCACTTTATAAGATACACGATATAATTTCTACATGTAATGATTCGCATTCAAATATCGGGAGAATAATGTTGGAAATAATCCTTATTTTCTGGGTAATTTTTCAAACTTTAATTTTGTTAAACTGGACCTTATAATTTATAAACTAACAAATATCGCCAATCCGATTTAATTCGGTCTTGTTGGCATTTGACTTGATAATTCAACTCCAAGTAGAACGCACGAAGAGCTGTCCTTTGACGGCTAAGATCCATGGCCGCCGCCAATGTAAGTGGTTCGATTCGGTTCGGTTTTTCATTTTTTTCTGACTTTTTTTTCAACTATAACATCAATTACGGAAACTAAAGCCTGAATATAAAACATCTACAGAAGGAAGCCATCACTTTGAAAAGATGAACATACCAGCCAAACAATCCTATGACAACCCCGAGAACAAGATGCAACACCAGCCTCATCACTTTCAAGAACAAGAAAGATTCAACTATTTCATCTGTCGTCACTAATGACTAGTAAGATAAAAGCAAAGTTATAGAGTGTCTTTGTTGAATGACATAGATTGGGCAATACCACCTGATCATCATCTCTACATTCAGATGACTGAATCAACGGATGAATTTCAAAACACCCTCTTTCAAATAACTAAACGTCAGCAAAGACCCCATCTGCTCCAAGCCTATCAGTGATTCCTACAGGTAAATGAATCGCATCTACCACATGTATACACCTGAAACAAGTGATCATGTTTTTATTTCCAGACATCACCGATGAATTACTTTTCCTCAAGCGCCTGCCCACAATTCGCATGCTTTTTTCTCGTTCTAACAAAAGAACAAACACTTTGTGACGGCCCAAGCGATGGTTCGCGAGGAGGAGGGATGGCGATGCGTCCGCGTCTCGGTCCTCGGACGTGCACAAGGGAGACGGCCCAAGCGACGGTGCGCGGGGAGGAGGGATGGCGGTGCGTCCACACATCGATCCTCGGACGTGCGCAAGGGAGGAGGGGATATGTCTCTTGTCCCACATCGCCTAGGGAGGAAGTCATGGGCTAGCTTATAAGCATATGGGTTCTTTACTTGTACATACGCGTTTCCTTATAACATCCCGGGTTCGTCATCTGTACACATATTGTCCGCTTTGGCCGAGGCCCGCACGGTTTTAAAACGCATATTGTAAGGGCAGAGCCACACCTCTCCCAAGCCAACATATTGTCCTCTTTGGGCCCCACACTGGCGCGGACAGACCGCCATCCCAATCAAGCCACCCTCAAATGTGACGGCCCAAGCGACGGTGCGCGAGGAGGAGGGATGGTGGTGCGACCGTGCCTCGGTCCTTGGACGTGCGCAAGGGAGGAGGGGATATGTCTCTTGTCCCACATCGCCTGGGGCCTAGGGAGGGCGGACAATATGTGTAAGTGCGAGGAGGAGGGATGGCGGTGCGTCCGCGCCTCGGTCCTCGGACGTGCGCAAGAGAGGAGGGGATATGTCTCTTGTCGCACATCGCCTAGGGGCCTAGGGAGGGCCGACAATATGTGTATAATGGCCCCTTGTCCCACATCGCCTAGGGGCCTAGGGA
This sequence comes from Angophora floribunda, assembly GCA_014182895.1. Lineage (NCBI taxonomy): Eukaryota > Viridiplantae > Streptophyta > Magnoliopsida > Myrtales > Myrtaceae > Angophora > Angophora floribunda. The sequence continues at coordinate 20,913,717 of CM024708.1, read as the reverse complement.
GGGCGGACAATATGTGTACAATGGCGAACCCAAGATGTTACACACTTCGCCTTTGTTTTCTCTGCATACCCGAGAACATAACCCAAAACCCATAACATTGACGGACAAACTTCTTGGGCTTCGGAACAATGCGACATGAAATCCCAAACTCCCACCATTCTATGCGATTAAAGATGGATCACCTGCAACGGCAAAGCATCCATGTCGGCTCTGAGAGCGAACACGGGCTTCACTCCAGACCCCAAGAAAGCGACGACGCAATCTTGGCGACGGGCCACTTGTACTTGATCCCGAGCGAGTCGAGCTCATCCCTAATGAGCTGACTCGTCCGATGCTCTTCGAACCCGAGCTCCGGGTACTCATGGATCTTCCTCCGGATGTCCCGGATCCACCGGAAGAACTCCGGTCCTTGGCCGAATCCAGCAAGTCTCAGGTCAAAGATCGGAGCTGGGGCTCGAACTTGAGCTCCACAGCACGCGACCCACAGACGCGGAAGAGGAGGGAGAGCGATAGCAGCAGCAGCAGGAAGCGAGCGAGACCCATTCAGAAGAACGGCTTTGAAACCTTGTACAAAATAGAGACAGCTCGCGCCGGAGATGGAGGCAGATCATGACAAAGATGGAGGCAAGACAGACCGAGCATGAGAGAGACGGAGATGATTGAGCACGAGAGAGATTCTGAATAAGAATTTCTAATTTCAATTCGGTTGAATTGGACAGATTTTGAATCGGGAAAAATAATTTGATTTTTTCCAATTAACCGAACTGAAACAAAAACACATGAAATTTCAGTTTGGTTTTCAATTTTCGGTTTCCGGTTCGGTTACTGACACCCCTACTTGGTGCCAGCAATTGATTCTCACACGGCCATCGGCGAGGATAATCATTGTTGCGCGGTAGTGGAGCCATGACGCACCACCACCACCACCACCATCGAGCGAGGGCATTTGCACTTCCGTAGTCTAAAGCGAAGGTTCGTTCGTTCGTGCCCCACCCCCGGCGGCTCTCGTCGAGACCTTCGCTGTTGAAGGAAGGTGGCCACTCCTCTCTTTATCTCTCTCTTTCTCTGTTTTTCTTTTTTAAAATAATTGGCTAATGTTATCGTATGAGTCAACAACCGCATCACCAAATGTATCGACTGGGCCGATCAATCAATGCGCCGATTGTCAGTAGGACCTCTTTGTAGGAGGAAATCAGTTTGAATCCAGTTGAATAAAAATTGAAGTTTGAGTATAAAAGAAAATATTGGTAGGTATGTGCAATTGGAACCATCCAAATTGAGAATCATGGATCAGCTGGTCTTGAGGGGTTCTCACAAACGGCAGTCCGATTCTCAGTTTCTATTTTTGGAATTGGTGGCCAATCGGTCCAATTTCCAGTTCTAGGGTGACAATTGGACTGATCAGACCAGATTGAATTAATGATATATATTATTTTCTTTTAATTTCTTAATAAACCCTAACTTTTCTAATTTCCCTCTATTTGTCTTCCTTGAGTAAAAATTACAAGATCATGGTCTGTTTTCATCTATCCACATATTTTGTTATGGAAAGACAACTCTTTTCTTCTTTCAAAAGGTTAATTGGGTGAAATTGTGAGCAAATTGATTAGTTCCATTGGACCATATTGGATCGGACGAACCAATTAGTCGGTCCAATTCTTAATTCCAAAACCAGCTAGTCCAATCTCTAATTCTAAAAATTGGGAATCTGTCCTCTGGTCTGATTCCATTTTGGAACCAAATTGGATTGGGAACCAATCATCTTTAAATATTAGAATAAGGAAGGAAAAGAAAAAGAAAGTCCAGCGATACGAACGTGACGAAGGGCCACGACTACTTAATTGACATGTCCGTCCCTCGTTAAGCTTGCGTCTCAAGAAAGCTGTCCAACTCTCTCTCTTTTCCCTTTGTTTATCATCGCTGAATAACAGGACGTCCAACGGGAAACTTACGTCTCGCTGCTGCGAAATTTCCCTCGCATTCACATCAGGAGCCACCTAATCTGGTCGATCCGACATTGGGATTTACCTAAATTATAAGATAGTCACACACTCGACCGAATAATAAACTTTAGGCTGCACAGAGAATGAACGAAAACGTACAAAAAGAAAAAAACACGATCGCGTATTTAGTAATCGGATACATGATTCGTCCATCCTTACTTTAATTAGACGTGCCGAACAAGTGGGAAACAAAAAGAAAGTTAATTAGGTAAGTCGTCGTTCATCGAGGTCCCTTGAATTGAAGCTTCGTACACCTAAAGCTTCGCTTTCGCTTAGGTCAATTCCGCGAGGAACTTTCAACCCTCGAAACCCGATGGTGCGACAAAAAAGAAAGTCACGTCACCCCCGAGAGCCAGCCAAAAAGAAACCAAATTCGGGCAGAGACTTATCCGAACGAAAACGGAATTCTAAGGAACTCTGTCTGCGTAATCACCTCGCTCCGATCGTGTTATCCTGCGATACGATGATGTCGAGGCGCTGCGATCCATCTCAAGCATAGCAGTAGTAGAGCATTATCAATGGAGGTTTCCTAAATTGTTATCCTCTGCCCCCTCCGAGAAGAGAGGAGGTGGTTTCATGACATCGCATGTAGAAACGAAAACCTATACAAAACGATCATGGATGTCCGATTATTTCACGAACTAAACCTGACAACTGACGACCTTTAATATGCACAAACCTACCTACTCGTGTAGTGCAGTGTGGTCCTCGCTATCCGCGTACGATGATCCGCTCTTCAGGCGCAGGAGATGCCGATGGAACTGGGCGCGAACCTCTCCGACGCGGTCTTCCTCACAAACCGATCCATCTCCGGCGACAGCTTCCCGAGGAACTCGACCTCCGGGGCCTCCGGGATCGTGGTCAGCGAGCCGGACTTGTCGTACAGGACGTAGAACCCGTCGCCCCCGCCGGCGGCGCGGGAGTACCGATCGCCGGCGCCGAAAGCCGGGGTCGGGCTCGGCTTCGGCTTGAAGACCGACCGCAGCAGCTTCTGGATCGACCGCGAGATCCCGGAGCGCTTCTTCACCGCCGGCTTCGGCTGCGGCTGCTGGAATAGGAGAGGAGGAGGAGCGGGGAGGGCGCGGCGGTCGGGGAGGTGAGGCATGGAGAGGGTGCGGGCGGAGATGGCGGAGTCGAGCTGGCGATTGAAGGACTTGAGCTCGAAGGAGTCGTAGAGGGCGCTGCCGCAGTCCCAGACGGCCGAGCTAGGCCGGTCGAGCGGCTTCTGCGTGGACGATCCCAGCGATTTCTCCATGTTTTCTCTGATCGATCCGGCTCCTTGCGACGACTCGTTCAGAGCAAACAGAGTACCACACAGAGAGATGATTGAAGAAGGCGTGTCAGAACAGGAGCGAAGGTTTTATAGAGAGAGAGAGAGAGAGAGAGAGAGAGAGAGAGAGGGAGGGAGGGAGGGAGGGAGGGAGAGATGGTTGGCGACGGATCAGACGCGTAAGAGGTTGCAGACGAGGACTGAGGAAGAGAAGAAGAAGGGAGAAGAAGGGAGAAGGAAGAGGAGGAAACTTTTCAACGCTCACGTCGCCCCCATGTCCTCCATTAATTTCCTCTTTCCTTTTTTGCCTTTTCTTTTTTTCTTTTATTTTTTTTTTATTTTGCCCCCCTCTCTTTCTCTCTGTCTGAGCAGTTATTGAGAGGCGGCTGAGGCAGAAAGTGTTTTTCGTACTCGTCTTTTGTTCTTCACTAATTTAATTTTTTTTTTTTCCACGACGGCATATTTTAATTACGAGATTGGCTGTATTAATCAGGGTTAATATTACGAAAAATTTCAAATTAATATGCGTACGAAAAATTTACCTCGACTTGATTTTGATAAATGCTATTTCCTGTACTAATCAGGGTTATCACAAAAAACTCCAAATCGAAAAGAATATGAAAAATATATTTTGATTAATAAAACTTTCAAATTGGTATATTTGCAAAAAAATTATTTATCATTAGTTTTTACTAAATTTTATCATTAAATTATTGAATTGGATAACATATGACAATTGAGTGGTGTATTGGTTTAATATTTTTAAAATCTGTCAGTTTATAATTTTTCGTGATATTAATTTAATTTAACAGAGACTAACGAAAAATAAATTTGTAATAAATCTACTAGTTTGAGATTTTTAGTGTGAATTTATCACGAGGATATTCCTTTAGATTTTTTCATGATATTATCTTTATTAAATATTTATTTTCTATCCCCCACGCAAAAAAAACAAACGGAAGACCGTTTTAATCACTTTCCATCGATATTTTCTTTCTTTCTTTTTTTATTTTTCTCTTCAATTAATGATATGCCCGTTCCTCTCGATCCACAAAATATTGTCCGTTTGCCAATCGTCCTATTTGTTCCCAAAGAAGGACGTCGACACGCTCTCCCAAATTAAGGTCATTTGACTCGCCCGGAGCCTGTTTCCCAAGAAGCATTGCCAACCGCGATCTTATTAGGCTAAATCATATAAATGATCCCCAAACTCTTTTTCAATATATAATTTTTATCCATCAACTTTAAATTTATTCAATATGATTGCTAAACTTTAATTGAATATGCAATATCATCATCGCACTTTTAATTTGTTCATTGTTATTTGTGAAGTTTTGGTATATGTTTAATTTAATCTCTAAAATACATGAAAATGTTATCATTTCATTAATTCAAGTTGAAGAAATGATATTAAACATTTTCATATAGACCAAAAATTAGCCACAACGAACATTTGAAATTTCATAAATAACATTACACAGTGGACTAAAATTTCGGACTCACATTTAATAAATTAAAAATTCAAGAACAACATTGCATATTAATCTAAAGCTTACGGGTCATTTATGTAATTATCCATTCTTATTAGGTCGGCACGAGACATTTACATTAGGTCCACATGAAGTGCCGTCATTTAATGTCCTCTTTTACAGGTACTTTCGGAATAGTCAAGACATTTTTTTTGTCATACTTTGATTATTAACTTACTTTTAAATTTTTTCCATGATCCTATACCTAAAACTAAACATCCTTACTTCCGGTCCCTTGAGAATGCGAGGAATCGAACTCTCCAGCGCTCCCTTTCCACGTGGAAAGGGTGGCCAATAGAACAATCCCAGTAATTTACTTGAGACTAACTTACCCCAGCAAAGATCTAACTCCTCTAGTAAGGCAGCGATGGTCTTAATTAATTATATTAATTATGTAATTTGGGGTATTATGGGATTGAAGTAGGTGCCTGATCATTTTCATCCGTATGAAGACGACGGAGTCGTGGCATGAGAGAAGCCAGACAGCAGCCTACTCCTGATTAATTAGTCAATTGAATGAATCCGGCGGAGGGGGGACCTGGAGGGTTCGTCCGATTTTCGCCTTTTGCTATCGTTACGCAAGCCTGTGTAAAGAAAGCCCATTCGATTCAATCCCCTCAAAAAAAAAATGTATATATCAAATTTAAAAAACTCCGAATGTTAATTAGTCGAATTTCATTATGTTGACCCTAGACACACGGATTGTACAGTTGGGTTCGTCCCTTGCAGACAAGTAGAGCTTAAGATCATGGCCCATGCAAGACATGCGTTCATAAAAAAAATTGAATTTTTTTAAAAAACTAAAAAAATACTGCATTTTAGGAAAATAAACAAAGAATTGAGTTCGTGTTCAATTCCCAGCACAACGAACGAAATTTCAAATAATTCCATATTCAAGCTGTGTTTGTTTTAAGGAAAATTTCAAAAAATGGCTCGAAATATCTATAATTTTTCAAATAAGAGCCCGAAATGAACTTTGTTTTAAATAAAAGCTCGAAGTACCATCACTTCCTCAAATAAGGGCCTGAAGTGGATTTTGTATCAAATAAGAGCCTGAAATGGCTATTTTTATTTTAAATAAAGACTTGACTTTCCGGCAGTCAAGAATATTTTCGTCATTTAACATTTTCCTTTTTTCCTTTTGTTATTTCTTTTCCTCTTTGCCGGTGGCTGGCCAGCCACTCGCGACACCCATAGAAGGTTGAGTGAGAGTTGCCTTTGCCGATCCAACAAGGGCCACCCTCGCTAACCACAAGCAAGAGGCGGCCTCACTTTGGGAGTCCACCCCTCACAACCAAACGCCCTCACCGACCACGGGCGAGGCCCCCCTCACCAAATCTAACGAGGGTCGGCCTCACTTGCTCTTGGGCAAGCAAGGCGAGGATCATTGAGCCCTCGCCTACCCAAGTGTAGGTGAGGGGGTCTCGCTCGTGGTCAACAAGGGCTTGCAGGCCCTCGTTGACCTTGCGATTGGCCGTGAGGGGCGGCCTTCCTAGGCGAAGCCTCCCCTCATTGGATCGAGCAAGGGCAACCTCACCCAGCTGTTTATGGGCATCACCAGTGACCAACCAGCTATCGGCGAAGAGAAAGAAGACGAATGAGAAAAAAGAGAAAAAAATAAGAAAAAAGAAGAAGAAGATTTGGACAAAAATACCATTAACCAATAGGAAAATTTAGCCGATCAGCAATCGACAACCGGCGATACCCTTATTCGAAATAGTTATGGTTACTTTAAGCTCTCATTTGAAACAACCAAGGCTATTTCAAGCCTTTATTTGAATCAAAGTCCACTTCATACTCTTATTTTAAGAAAATAAGAAGACTCGGGGCTTTTTTTGGAATTTTTCTTTTATTTTATAATACAAACGTGGTACTTTACGTGGCTGGAATTATTGACTTAAAAGCACATTATAATCCAAAAAATAATAATAATAATAAAAAAGGACTACCGGTTTTCAAGGCAAATACCATTCAAGTACCAGTGGTCCTTGATAAAGACTTCTAATTATTTTATAGCTCCTTTTTTCTTCGTGATTACTCTTAACAGATGTCGGTGGGCTGTTCAACGTCGAATTTGGCGTAAGACTAGGTGATGGCCAATAATACATGACTTTTTGACTTTGCCTTACTTAATGATTTTTCATTTTTACACTTGAATTATTTGGATAATTACCAATTCAGTCCTAAATATATTGTACGGATATTAATTCGATCCTAAATTTTTAAGTTTTGCAATATAATCCTAAACTTTGTACACGAAATTTCATTAATCATTTTGGCTACTTAGCACTAGAAATCACTAATGTAGACGACTTTTTTAGAATAGGCATCCTACATTTATCATACATTGGCGATTTCCAATGGCAAGTGATCAAAAAGATAGTATTAAAATTTTGCGTGAGAGATTTAGAACTAAATTTAAAAGTTTAGGACCGGTTTTAACATCCGTACGATATGTTTAGACTGAATTGGTAAATTTCCTCACCATTATTATTATTTTAAAGAGCTAGAATTATTGAAGATCAATACTATGGGATATAATTAGTGTAAGGATTTACTGCATATGGATTTGGCGTGTGATTTATATTTGATTTCTATACAACTCAGAGCAAAAATTTCGTGTTTAAGTCAACTACCAAGAATTCGGCTTTGCGAATCTACTAACCCACCTGTGAGATTAGTAGAGTATTTTGATAGATAGTGTCAATTTTGGCAATATCTAGTCAAAATTAACCGAAAGACTAAATTGGTACTTAGTCAAAAAGTTTAGAACTAAATTGATATCAACAAAAATTTTAGAACTAATTTAATACTAATGTAATAGATTAAAGACTTTTCTAACGTTTTTTCCCATGTAAACCCTTAGTAGTCTACCGGTGAAAAACGCGCCCACTTGTTTCGGAAATTTTTGGGAAATTTTCATGTGCAAGAACAAGTAGTGCTAACTTCAATTTTCTTAGTACATAGCTAAAAGCAAATTTGTTACTTACCCTTCTTGAATGGACCCGGCAACGATGTGATCCCACGCAACTACCGCAACGATTGTATCCGTCAAATTGATGTATTACAAAGACAACTCATTATTAATGAGTCATTAAACTCAAAAATACTAGTGTCATAGCCTCTGCTTGGTTTTTCTAAGTCCCGCTGCATGAAAACGATCAGACTTCTAATTGGAAACTTGAGCAATTGCTAGGTGAATGAGTGATGGAACTGTCAAATGCTGAATAAACTGGACAAAACTTGGAATAATATCAGAAACGGCTTTGGTTTACTGATGAGGGTCGCAACGAGCATAGGATGGTCTGAACAGAGCATTCGTTTTACTCGATTAGATTTTCTCTTGGAAGCGTCTGATGATGTCTATCTAAACGTATAGATGGAAAGGACTAATCAGACACCGAAATTCCAACGACAGGTACAATGATTAATGATAGAGCGCAAGATGGATCACCGGTGACAGCCTTACGCAAATCCCATGACTTGAGGAGGAATCGTGCTGCATTCTTTGCGAGCACTTTAAACTATTTCGACAAGTGACTTGTACATGCACCCTAGAACTCATCTGATCCATTCATTATTCTGAATGGAAAGAACGAAAAGTCAAGTAGGAAAAATTGCCATTACCTGTCAAGAACATGATCTCTGTTTGTCACGCTATCGTTGTCTTGAACGTGCCTGAATGTTTCCATCTTCTTTGATTAACTTGATAACCCTTTTCTTCAGCTGTATCATGTCAGCATGCTTTTCATTCTTTCGCATTCTTCCAATGGTAATTAGGAACAATAAACCTCTTAGCTTCTGTTGTTCAATGCTTTTTTCTTGCTGGTAAAGATGTTGCCAACATCAATTATCATTTTTAGGACGTCATTCACATACCAGTCAAGACGAAAGATGCTGTGCACGATGTCAGATGCCATCGCAGGTAAGCATGTGTTTATATCGCAGAATCTATCAAGACCACGTGTCTTTGAGAGATCAGAGGACGATTCTAGTATTCATGATTAACCAATCACCCCCTTGAATATTCCTTTTTCTCCCCCTCAAAATGTTCATCTTTCTCCTGTAACTATTAGGTACAAGTACATTAGAACCGCAGAATTTATTTTTCTGTACCTTAGTCTACCACATCACTACTAAAGAGCTTGAACTGGTTGGCATCAAGAATTAACTTCCTTATAGAAGAAAATGCGCCCATTAGTCCTGCGCCGGTGAAGACAATGATGATTGAGATGTTGATCAAGTAGGTTAAGGATGATTTCGTCGGCTTGAATGTCATGTTGTAGAGAACCATAGGAAGAACGAAATCTAGAGGGATGAAGCCAATAGCTCCCACGACACCATTGATGTCCCCAAAGAAGGGAAGCATGGCCGCCATGAACCCGCAAAACACCACATACAAAGTCCGAAGAATTATCCTTGGAATAAGGTTGCGCAGGGAAAATATTCCTCGCTTCACATCAGCCGATTGGCTTTCCATGATCTCGTATGCCACTTGAGAGTAGACCTGTTTCGATGCCCACGGAGATTAGTTTAGAAATTCCAATCAAATTAGTACACTACTACTACTGCTCCTAATTTGATTACCAGGCCGATGGCAAAGAGCTGTAGGAGGACAAAAACCACGCCAAGGCCTAGAGCCCAAGTCGGAGCTAAAGCAGGTCCATCATCTGGCATTAGGCTCTTGAGTATGGTTGAGTTCGATTTGTTGCCGAAAACCCAGTATCCAGACACAGCAGCAGAATAGAATGTGACAGCGATCACTGCATAACACATGAGAAGGCCTTTAACCATCTTCCCAGTCACAGGTGGAGCAAGAGTTGCCTGCGATGAAGCATAACAATTCAGAGCAGACTTTATGTTTCTAACAGCTGATGGATATGAAACTTAATTACTAGATAATACTACTCATCAACATCTCTATCTAGTACTCGATGTCTCTTAGCCCAGAATTTGAACTTTCTAGACAAGCATACTTACAGTGATCCTAAAAGATGAAACAGAAGTTGAGGTTTACTTGTATTTCAGGCAGTATCCCGTTCCCAAAAATGGCAGCTATAATGGATATGGAAGTGAAAGCACTAAAAACCCTTGCTGACTCTGAAGATTCCAAGGAATAGTCTCTTGGAGGGGCATTCTTTGATAAACCTGCAAGATGTCGAAATTGGTTAGATGGCCATGATGGAAAAGAGTAAGTCTGCTTTAGGAATATTGCTGCCGCTTATACGATTTCTAAGTGGAAAAGGTTACAGAATTCATCTATGTCATAGCTAACTCTTGCCTGTACGAAATTTGACCTCCATCAAGAACATAAAGGACAAACTTTAGGGGTTCAAAGTGATAAAGGAAATGTGAAAAGCTGGAAGACTAATTTCCAGTTTGAACCTTGACATAAAACTGAAAATAAGACTGGCCACGGTGCTCAGCCAAATATTCATCGCTCTCTACAGGAAAGACTGGCTAGTCAAGTTCTATTTCCTTCTCTCCGCAAGATCTCTGGTAACGAACTTTATAATTGGACCTCAAAGGAAGTATGCAAGTGGATTAAAGCTTCACAAGAACCCTTCAACACGCCATGCATCTTAAGCAGAGATGGGGATTATAATTTTATGCAGATTTCACTTCATAATGAGACTGGTAGCTTCAGCTGAAGATGCCTAGAAATGCGGTTTCAGGATTTAACTGAAATTTCTTGTACCCAACTCAGAAATTCGATCTACAATCAGTTTTTCTCGCAGGTTAAACTGGACAAGTTAGAGGTTTTGTAATATCAAAAAAGGTCTTCTATCTCCATATACGACATTTGTTCACTTACCAGTCAAGCATCAATATCGCTAGTTTTTGTTCTGAGCTGGCTAAGAAACATGTATTCACCTTCCTAAAGTAGTGGCTCTCAGTGTTCTTCAGTCGCATGGTTACTTACACTGACAAGAAGCTAAAACATATACAGTTCGATTAAAGCATGAAAAGCATGGATTCAATACCTGCATAAATACAAGCACCAACTACAAGGAAGGTATATCCCAAGCTGAGAAACATTGAAACCAAATTAATGTGCCTGAGAGAGTGGAAGGTCGGAAGCTGGGAGAGAACTATCATAACCACCGTCACCATTGCTATGAAGTCGTACAGTTTAAGGGACCCACTAGGAGAAAGGTTTGAGTACATGATCTTGTACGGTCCAAACAGAAAAAGAAATTGTATAAAAATAAATCCATCAGTGCTCCGAGTTGATACAAGAAAGAACATAAATACAGCAGACAGTGAATACATCTAAATCATGAAATGTTCCTGCATTAACTTATTTTCCAGGAGACTCATGAAGAGCCACATGTATGCTGAAATACTGCTTATAAACAACCTATATTTCACACATAATTCAAAATGTTTTGAAGTTATAACTCGATTAAATTATCTTTCCTAAAGAACCTTTTTTTTTTGTTTGGTCGAATTCCTAAAGAACCATTTACTTTCCTGTTTCTTTTGCGTACTTTTAATCCCCACAGGCTTCATGAATGCTTCTAGGAGTTCCAATTTTTATAGTGAAGCCAAGTCAATAGACTTTGCTGACACCAGGAAGAAAAGTTAACGGAATCTTCAGTTAAAATTTCCAAATCCAAGATGGTCAATGAGAAAATCTGATTAACTAGCTTATAAGTCATGCCTAAGGAAAGCTAAGTGCAAATCACAAAAATGTGACCAAACCGCATCACACACTGGAGTAGACATAAGACATACCTTAAGGCATTCTCCAGCCAGCAGGATCGCTCCAATTCCGATCCCGGTGTTGATTGCAGTTTGTATGAATATTACAAAATAAAACATCCATCCGGATCCTATAAACAACAGAAGGCGTGACCATAAAATCTGTACAGATTAGGACGATAGCAACAGCATCATTTACTCGCAAGTAAGAATGAATTTGCCCATGAGGATTTTTATCCTCATGGTGAAAAGATCCATCATCTGAATGACTAGAAGATGCACTGAGTTTCAACTTATCAAATCAGAGTTGAAGTAAACATGCATTCCATCAAAAGTTTCTCTCATCGACCCAACAAGAAGAATCGACGGACTGGCCGCTCTACCCATTATAGCCATGGGCCTTGGGCCACCAGCTCCGTGAATATATGACGCATGCATTACGAAACATAAACCGGGAACAGAATAGTCGACATAGAAAAAAGGAAAGCAGCCACCAACTACGAAAGCCCAGTCGTTGGCCGACGTGTCCGAACCATGCGTGCGGCGTTATTGCGGCGCTCATAACGCCGACCCGCATTCCTAAGGTCGTCGTTCTGCCAGCACATCCACCGAATGGTGAAAAATTCCAAGTGATTCTGTCCACCACCACCCATCGATGGCGGTCCTTTTCTTCCCTGTCTACAGCCACATCACTAGAATGTTTCCTCTCTAGATGCCCGAAACTAGAAACTAATTACAGCATCTGCGAAACATTCATAATTATTTTCGCTAGTAATGATTCACAGAATCTATATTAGGAATCTAAACAGGAGAAATGGTGGTTTTGATTTTCCAAGGCAATATACTATGCATGAGAAAATGATAAACATAGAAATTTTGAGAATCATTGAGAATCTTTGAGAATATGACTTATACCTAACAATTTAAATGAGATGAGTTGACTTAGATATAGCTTGTAAAAAAAGTCAAAATTTAGTAGACCCGATACCATCGACATACATTGATTGGTGCAAAGACTTGCTTAAAATTAAACGAATAAAAAAAATATGAGATTTTCGATATATTGAAACTTTTTTCTATGAGTTCTAACTTTTTCTAAAAATTTTGCACATTAGTTATGCTCTTTTTTCTTTTTCTTTTTGTTAAAGGATTAAAATTTACAAAGGAACAAGACAATCAACTACTTCATCGCCAATTTTAAAATACCGTATAAACTTGAAAAAAAATCATGAAAAGGTTATACAACATTGTAAATATTTTAAATTTTTAAGTATTTTGAAATTCTAAATAAGCAAAAAAATTTGTGACGATTCGTTCATAATCAATTAATTGATTAATAAAACAAAACAAAGTAGAACTGAATGGAGAGAGACCATTGATGGACTGTCAAAAAGCTAATAAGGAAAGCATCCCAAACCAATCCTAAAATCAACTTTGCCATAAAAGCGCGATCGACATATTCGGCAAGAGTACAAAGGAGACAAGCGCGTATACATCATCGTCTACCTCGTGGCCTCGAACGAACCGGTCGAACTTTATCTCCAGCGCGGACGGCGGACGAATCGATGAGATTGGGGTATGCAGGTAAACTGACCTAGGATGTCGGCGGCGAGCTCGCGGAAGCGGATGTGGCGGCGGCCTTCCTTCTCGCACTGCTCCAGCACCTTCGACATGAGCAGGTAGGAGTAGAAGGTGACGACCCCCATGGCCGTCAGGCAGAGGAAGCCCAGCCCCCACCCCAGCCCCCGGAACGCGTACGGCAGCGCCAGGATCGTCGGCCCCACGATCGCCGTCGTCAGGTGGAACCCCGCGTGCCACCACTCCCCTGTCCACCGAATCCGCGAACGGGATTATATCGACGCTTCGATTCGGTAAAGTAAAACGAAAGTGCACCGATCGCCGCCGCGACGGTCGGGCGCGGCGCGACGGCGAGGGAGTGGGGTTTACCTTTGGACTCGAGGACGAAGGCGGCTCCGGCGTCGGCGTCGGCGTCGCGGCGGGGCGCGGAGAACGGGTCCGGCGCGGGAGGGCTCGCCATTGGTGGACGTCGGGCGTGTGAAGGACTGAGTTCGTCGAGGGAGAGTTAGTTATAAGCAAGCTTGCTCGCGCAACGTGGGAGGTGCGCAGGTTAAGGAGCGTGCGCCCACGGCGCGGTTTAGAAGCCGCCGAACGCCGGGATTGAGGCTGCGTGCCACTGGGTGCAGTAGAGCGAGAGGAATATGAAAAGGATAATAGATCGACACTAAAGGAAACGAAGTCTCCATCTAGGATAATAATAATGATGAAGATGCTGATCATCGTGGGATTGGAAGATGCTTCTTCTTCTTCATTTTTAAAAGTATTTGATATGGTAAGCCGAAAGCAATAGGATATAAAGAAATCTTTACTTATTTATGGCCATATGTTATCTTCATTTTATGCCATCAATGTGATTGGATCGCTCATTAGATGGGGAAAGGATTTTTAAAAAAAGGGTTTGACTTTCTATACCTTAAAAAGTGAAATTCGAGCATATTTGATTTATTTGAGTATGTTCACGTATCATTTAATATTATTCCAAACGATCAACCTATTGATTCTAGAAATATACTTATGAAATTATTCATACTCCACGATATAAGTGAAGCCTAAATGAAATTTTTTTTTACTTTTTATATAAAAATAAGAATGAAATCTTCTTAAAAGTTTCGATTTGAATGGAGGCATAGTCTATTGTTAAGTGAAAGTGAAATTTTCTTATTTTTGAAGGACGACACCACCGAACAGGAATTCAAAATTTCCTTTTGTGCTGAAAATTGTTATGCTTGCCAATTAACTAGTTTTTTTTTAAGAGAATAGAAAACAATTTTTGTTCCGAACTTCGGCTTTAAAAAGAACTCTAATGAGTAAAATGCAGCTGAAAGGGGAATTAATTTCATATATGTGTAACGCCCAAAAAATGGCCATCTTTGAATAATCATCAACAAGCGACTTACTTAGTCGGTGAGAGTAAAATTTAGTCAAAACAAAATCACGAACAAACAAGGCAGTCGACAATTTAAAGGTAATCACCAAGTTGATAGTAATACTCTCGATAGCAAATAGCAATTATCAACGAGAGCCTTCATTAGTCAACGAGGTCACACCATCCTGTCAATGTTAGAATGATTGGATCGATGCAATGATCACGTCAATGGCGTTGATATAACCGTCAGGATAGCTAAGTCAACCGAATCAATAGGGGAGTTGATGTAATCATAACCGTCAAGGTAATTGATATATTGTAACTTGCCCTAACCTCTTATGGGATCAAGAAGTTATTCGTGGATTTGAATTTAGTAAGAATTTGTGTGACAATCAATCAATATGTGTCTTACGTACCCCAAATGTGCTCTTTGTAAGGCTTCCTAATCGACTATAGAACTCAAAGTCTTTTTTTTTTATATATGTAAAATTATCTTTATCTTTACTTTCTTACAATTTTCATCGTTGACATCAATTATTCCTAGTGCCATATTTTAAATCATTTTTCGTCATTTTATTATCCTTCTTGTAGGGTGCTTAGAACGAGTTGATAATTGTCGTTGTTGCGGGCACGAAACGGTGAGGAGAATGGAGTGGCGTGACTGGAGTTGTTTGATTGCGTCCTAACTATGACAAGTCCCAAGATAAGACGCCAAACACACATGAGCTTCGTGGCAAACACAAGGCATTACGAAACTTGGCAAGTTCGCATGCGCTAACGTGAAGATAATCACGCATCTCCTCGATGGCTTTAGGCTGCGTTTGGTTCAACATTTGTAAGGGTTTTGAGTTCAATGTTGAAAGTCCAAAGTTACTTAGGGAAATGTAATTGTATTTGGTAAAAAAAATTTGCAAATAAACTTTAAGTTGAATGTGCGTTTGGTTCTCTTTTGAAAATTGGACTAAACTTTCGCAATGGGCTATGGCCGCCGACGAGTCAAATTTGGCGATAGTGGCCATTAGCTAAGGTCGCCCGAGGTCAGGCAACCTCCAGCGAGGGTCGCACGACCCAACCGAGGGCCACCAAGGTCACCCGACCTCAAGCAACCCAAGCGATCGCCATTTGGGTCTCACGGCTTGCAGGTGGCCCTTGCTTGGGTTTCACGACCACCAACTACCATCACGCGACCCTCACGAGACCCAGGTGAGGGCCAACTGCGGCCGCAAGACCCAAGCGGCCGTCGCCTAGGTCGCATGGCCCCTAGGTCAAGTGACCCTTGCTCGGGCGACCTCCAATAGCCCTCGGTTGGGTCACGCGACCTTCGCCAGATCTGGCTCGCCGGTGAAAGATTGTCTCATTTTTCAATTAAAAAATAATAATCAATAGCAAAATTGGAAATATGAAGAATTAATGAGGGTAGTTTTAAAAGCTGAACCAAACGGTCAAGCATTTCTCCAATGAGCTTTCAGGCCTGAAAGTCCCTTGGAAATGCTGAACCAAACGCACCCTCAGTCATTACGATAGCTTTGCTGTTTTTAACCTCGACATGTACGAGGATGGGACGTGGAAACACGTCGCTGTTTTTCCCTTTTCACACGAACAGGTGAAATTCTGAAAAGAGGAAGGACGAAGCATCTGGGTGGCATTTCAAATGGAACACACTTCCTCGTTTTTTCGCGCGATACTAGTGAAACTAATGCTAATAATTAATGGGGGAGGCGGGGAGGCATCTTGAGAGGTTGAAATCTCATTATCTTATATCCCCCAACGAACTGATTCTCTCCGACTTTAATCATCTTGAACAACTTCCTAAGTCGTGTCTCTGTCTGTTTCCTCGACGGAGAATAAAGGAAAAGCTCCGTTTCACCTTTTTGAATGGGACCTTCCTTGGATAGCTAGGGAAGACCTAACTTCAGGTAGGGGAGTAGGTGGTTTGGTTTGGTTCACTATGAACTGAATTGAAATCCGAACCGAACCAAACCAAATCGAACCAAACCGAAATTTCGATTCAGTTCGGTTCGATTTTTTGGTTTTTCCTGACTTTTTTTAGCAATTTTGATTTAGCACGAGAGAGACGGATATTCCCAGATTTGGCCAATGGTAATTTCTTGATTTGAGGAAAGTGCAGAATCCATCAAGCGTGCAATTGACTCATGGATCCATTCTCTTGCCTAGCTGGACAAAGGCAAACCAGGTGAGGATTTGTCATTCATAACAGGTGAAGTACTCTTACTTCTTTTAAGGAACCATTCCATCACGGAAGCTTGCTTCTGTAGGGCATGTTGCTTCTTCAATTCAGCTTCCTCCTTCTCTCTCCGACGCCGATCTTTCTTGGCTTCTTCCTGCTTTTTAAGCTGTTTCTTCAACTCAATCTCTTCTTTTTCATAACGCTTCTCTTCCTTCTCCGTCTCCTCTTGCAAGCGCTTCAATTCCTTTTCCTAAAATCAAACCATTGCTCATGGATCAGAAAAGCGACATGGTCATTGAGATGCAAATGAACTGAGTATGCATTGTCTATGTATACAAAACTAACAAAGATCTAGGGAGGACAAGTTTCCCAAACAGGTAACTGATATTTCATAATGTTGTAACTCTTTAACCTGATGCATATAATATAGAAACATAACATGTTTGTTAATGCTGGCATTTCTCTATTTTTACTTACTGAAGGATGTAAAGACACAGACCAATAGGCAGTTAAATCTTCATAATGCAAGACATGTTTGTCAATGCTACTCCCATTCCTAAAGGCAAAAGCTTAACAACTTTCATTAATAAAATGAAAACTTAAGCTTCACTATAACCATTAAGTGCCCAAATATTTGTGAACTGCAAATTTAGGAAGAACAATGAATAGCTGCGCCAAATTAAGAAAAAGGAAGCAATTCAATCACCAGAAACAGCACACAATCTCTCATGAATTTTTCTCCGACATGTGCGCTGAATCTTGATAAGACCATGCACGGACTTGGGCAACAACTTCAGCTCTCTAGTCTGTAAAAGGCAAAAAAGAATTAAGATCATCAGTCTAAGAAAGGGCTGGGTGATTAGAAGGGCATAAAAAGATAATAGTCATTGTGGTTTGAGATAAAATTGTGGTTCGCGATAGCGTGACATGATTTATCTCAAACCATATTGATTGGATTCGAATTGTCTAACCAAGTTCATGTCAATTTTTCATTTAAATGAGGGACTTTGCATCGCACCATATTTGAGCTTTTACACCATTCGAATTCGGTCAATGCAACTGGGTTGTGTGCAAAATCATGAATCATAAACTACCATAGCAGATGTTGCGACTAAATTTCCGCAAACATTGCATATTAAAAGCAAAAGAGAGATCCAATCGAAGACGTAACCTATCTAACGAGCTCAAAAGAAAACCAGATAAGGAAATCAACGAATAAGCAAAAAGGAAAGGAAGCGAGGACCTCCCAACACCAGAGAGAGGAGGGAGAATCATCTTCCAGAACGTCGGCGTCGGCATTCGGGACGCCATACATCACTCTCTGCCCGACGAACACCACTCCACTCTTCACCGACGCCACCGTGAGCCCTCCTCCTCCCGCATTGCCCTCATTCAACTTGGCGTATACCTCACCCACCAGGCGGGATAGCGGCGAGGCGCTCTCCTCGAGGCAGCAGGCGATTGCCCTGTTGGCGGACCCGCACTCCGCCGAGCTCGGGTCCAGGGCAAGCTCCCGCCTCTCCATCATCTCGTGACAGTACGCGAGAACCCCCTGGATTTCGGCCTCAAGGGAGGCGATCCGGTCGCGCCGCTCGTCGGCGCCGAGGCTCTTGAACAAGGAACGAGAATAAGAGGAATTCCCTCTTTTGCGCTTCAGAGCCCCCGCGAGCGTGAGGCCGCCGCCAGCATCCACCATTTTTCGCCGAAGAGAGAGAGGAGACGGAGGAGGAGAGGAAGGTTGCCGCCGGCGAGAATCGTAGGGTTTCGGGAGGCGCCAATCTGCGGTGGAGGGGAACGCCGACGGAATTCACTCCTCTCCTTCACTGGAGATCTATTCATTGATAAGAAAAAGAAAAAATGTGAACGGTGATTGGATTGATGATAAAATAGAATCTTGGGTCGCGAATAGTAATTCGATTGATGATAAAGAAAGAGAATTCTGAAGAAAAGCGAAAAAGATCGCACCATTTCCGATTTTTGTTTTGCACCTTGGAATCCAAGCCGGTTCAATTCGGTTAACGATTTGGTTCAGTTAACCAAATTGGATAGATTTTGAATTAAGAGATATAATTTGATTTTTTCAGTTAACCAAACCGAACCGAAAACGCATGAAATTTCGATTCAGTTCGATTTTCGATTCAGTTACTGACACCCCAACTTCAGGTGTGGACAGGCCGTCCTCTATGTCCATTCTGGCCCATGCAGAAGGGAAAAGACATGCAATGACTGCAACGTCGATGGAACAACTTTTTGGATTTCCATAAGAAATGTTTCCAGTTCAAAAGATCGGGTCAGTCACGAAATCAACACCACAGGGCATTAGAAGTGATCCGTGGTCAGTATCTCAGTTGAACCAGTTGGGTCTTGGTGGAAGTCAATATCAAGTACTGCAATCAGATAAACCGCACGGTGCAATACAACTCCATTCCATACCTTTTGCCAATACAACATCGTTTCTTTTATAACTTCAGAGAAGATGCTCTCTTCCGTACCAGCAGACGAATTAATTCCTTGACTGGCCATATGGTCTATGTGGTACCTAAGCAAAATGGGAGAGCTGAAGTAAGGAACTAGAGTATATTCACAACCATTGCAATACATCCAGGGACCGCAAACTCCTGCTGAGGAGTGTGCATCGCTCAGTCGCATGCATTTACAACCTCACCAATTTATCAATTAATCTGGGTTTTTGCTACACTGATTCAATCAACTCGCATTCACCGCAATTTCCATTATCACGTCGTTCCAAAAGTCAATAGGCCCTGGCAAGCACCAGTGCAAGCAGTCGTTCTGGACTTTGGCGTTCTTATCCTTCGCAAATGGATGAAACTCCCTGTAGGGACCCGGATGCCCATCGGGCCTTGTCAGCAAGAGATTAGTGAAGTCGAGAAGCTTTAGATTCACGCCATTATTACCAGCTATGGCTGATGCCTTCTTGTACTCACTGAGTTCGATGTCACGGAGAATTCGGTTCAGGTCCTTCAATTCAATCTCACCTTCTTTGACAGGAGCCGTTCTTCGACAGTTCCCACCGTTGTTCCACTCCCCATTCTCAAAATGATCTGGTGTGGATGTGCGAAAAAATATCTGACCCTTGTGCTTAGATTTTGCTATGAAGTTCACCACATTATGCAGGGTCTTCCTGTAGGCAAAATCGAATCCCACCTCGTCTATGTCTTTCTTGTCACAGTTATGGCAGCCAATGGGCTTATCATTCTCATAGTATATTGCAGTTTTGAGAAACCATTTCCCAGTTGATATTATCATGTAATCCAAGCTTGGATACAAATTAGTCCAGTTTGTATCAAGCTTGTCCAGATGAAGCTGAACTGCCGATGTGGAGACACCATTGAAGTCCTCGAAAATCGCCGCTTTTACAAGGAAAGGAGTCCAGATGACCGAGATGTTGAAGTTGTAGGAGGGGAAGTGCCATCTCCTCGATTTGTATTCTTCATCATGGTAGACATGTATTGGTTGTTCTACCTGAAAAATGTGTACACTAAGCCTAATAAACAACAAAATTGGTGGACAAATTTCAAACGGCATAACATAATAGCAAACAAAATCAGAG
The DNA here is from genome assembly GCA_014182895.1 of Angophora floribunda. NCBI lineage: Eukaryota > Viridiplantae > Streptophyta > Magnoliopsida > Myrtales > Myrtaceae > Angophora > Angophora floribunda. Next base: position 20,893,507 of record CM024708.1, on the reverse strand, counting down.
AACAGTGAATTTTCACTGATACACTCCCAATATCAAGATGAAATATCTCAAAAGTTAGTCTCTCTCTCTTGCAATTACAAAGCGCTCAATAAGCTTGCCCCTCTCTGCTTTTGCATGTTACCACACTCATGCACATTATGCAGTTATGGATCGAGAACCAAGGACAAGCAAAGAATGATACTGATAATCTGCAACCCCCTCATCTATTCAGAAAACATCTACTTATGGCACATTCTGAGGACAAATAGGTACTACCCTTTGCTCATCCATTCTGCCCGCCCATCCAACTAAATAATTCAATTGTATGTAGTCACATTTCAAAGAAACTGAGAGATTATTCCAGGATGAAATCATCCTACCAAAATAATTTTGAATAAAAACAAAAGGAAGTGATCAAATTTCTAGAGCCTCAACATGCTAATTCAGCTACCATCCTCAGACACATAAATCAACTACAATTTTTCTTTAAGCAAAAGACGAGAATGTCTATAGATGATCATAGACATTCTGTTTTCTCATCAGTAAACAACATCCTCATAAAAAGAGACAAAAGATCTACACCAGAACTCCCTTTCCGTCAACCTTCTTTCCTAGGCAAAACCACCCTCACATGCACAGTCAAGATGTAGCAAGATGTAGCAAAGCCCATCCTAAAGGATCTTGGTTTATCATCATGCCGACATAGCTTGACCCATTTACACTAGTTGGAGTCCCATTTAACAGAATCAGCAATACCATGATTGAATGATGCAATGGGCACATCAACCCCAATGCCTATTGCTTATTAACAGGCTTTATCTAGCTTCAGTTGTCTGGAAGAGGTAAAGTCACAAGCCAGAAAAGCAATATCATGGAGTTCCCTGGCTAGATGAAGTATAAATGGTTTTGCTTAGAAAGTTAAGGAGGGAAAGAAAGACAGAATATATGCTTGGATAAAATACTTAAGTTGCACAACTCCTATAAGTGGACAGACAATGACCAGACAACCACCAATTGATGAAAAATCATACTTGATAGCACAACCACTGCAATCTTAGATGACATTTGCACAACATTAAACCCAGAAACCAGCATAATACAAATAAGATGATGAATAATTTCATTCCCTGAAAAGGCATGTCAGAGAATCAAAAACAACTCCCCTTCAAAATCTCTGTAGGCAGCAAACCTGACATCTAATTTTTGAGTAAAGAATGCTAAAACTTACAGTTGAAAGCATGCATAGCAAAGACTGCACATGGTTACGAGAAATCGAATCGCCAATCAACGCCCATGCCTTGTTCCTCATAAACTCGAGAAACCTCCGCGCATCAAATTGTGGCAATTCGCAGTTTCTCGGTTTCCACCTCCAGTACAAATACCCTGTATCCGGCCTCCCATTCCCCATACAGTTTTGGTGACTCTCGATCAAGGAGCAACTCTGATTGGTATAAACTGGACCAGACCGATGTGGAATCCAATCCCCAGAGAAAAGATCACATTCATCTGAAACAGATGTCGAGATCCATTGGCAGACATCAAATCAGTAAAAAAAATGTAGACTTTTCATGAGACTTAGAAACAGGAATGCCCTTCAAAAGCAGCTAAATGGAAACCGATCAAAAGAAGAACAGAGTTCACTGCCCGCAAAAACTGACACTAAGCATTTCATCGTTACAGATTAAAATATTCACGACCGAAGCAGCCACTGTCGATATATCACAATGATTTAAGCAACTTTCTAAGTTAAAGCTTGCTTCCCTTCTCCCGATTCAGCAACTCCTCAGTAATTACACGACAAAGAAAAGAGAACTGATAGAGACCAACAAAGAACACAAACCAAGAGCAGCAAGAAACACTACCGGCGCCAGCATTTTCATCTTCTGCACTCGTCGAGTCGAATTGAGGCGAGACTTCATCAGATTCAGCCGGCCGGGTCACCTCCGATCTTTCGGCAACTGGGTTCGCCACGTCGGGCGACAACTCCTCGGATCTTGAAAAGAGAAGCCTAAACGCGAGACCCACCAAGAGAATCGACACCGCTAGCTTCACTGCCAGATTACCGTGCTTGTTCCGCGACGGCAGTCTCCAGTTCACCTTCATTTTCCTTCTTCTCTTTCGTCGCTTTCGCTAGCTCCCGGGATTGAGCCTGAGTTCTTGGTTGCCTCTCTCGCGAGCTGAGAGACATAAAAACATCATTAGCTTCTGGGGCAAAGTACTTAGATGGGGCTGGGGGGCTCCACAGAGGGAAAGAGCCAGTTTAACTCAAGAAAACCCAGATCGCAAGATCATTAATTCACTGCCCACGAATTATGGTGTGATTGCCAATGAGAGCGAGCAGCCGACAGGTCCCGGTTACTGTAACGCTCGGCCACACGGCTTTGTCGACAGATCACTTCGTTTCTAATGATGCATCTTTTGTACAAAGATTTGAGTTTTTATCTTCTTACTAAATGTCTGAAGGCAAGTAGAAATTCTCTATATAAATAATTAATCAAGAATAATTAGATTAATATATGAATGTAAAACACTAAAATCGATACGCACAGCAAAATTAAAAACGTAATACATGTTTCAGCCATAACTTACCTAAGGAAAAATAGATCAAAACCATGCCATTGACCTCAACATCTCAAATTCCAAAGATGCTCTTGTCATCTCAGTCAATCATGACCAAACCTCATGTATCCATATTTCTCGTCAGATCTCACAAAATGAGCTTGTCTCCGAAGATGCTCTTGTCATCTCAGTCAATCATGACCAAACCTCTTGTATCCATGTTCCTCACCAAATCCCACGAGATGAGCTTGTCAAATTCCTCCATGATAGTTGGGTGTTCCTCACCAGCACCAGCTCTAATGAAATGAGTTTGCCAAGCTCCTCCCTGATAGTTGGATAATCAGCGATCTATCGAAATGCCAGATCTTCCTCTCTCTATGACCTATTTCAGTATAGCAGCTAATGGGATTCAAGCAACTGGTATAACATACCCTTTTATAGGCTAGAGAATGGACCTACCAAACCCTAATCAATAGTGTGTCAACCGGGCCCCTCCCATTATGGGCTTCAGTTAAACACAATTTCCTACACTTTGCTACTCAACTAAGCCCGTTATTAATAGATGTCAAAACCCAATTCAATAAGATCACTTAAGAATGTAATATATATTGGAATATCCATCAACCCAATTATTTAAAATAGAAAATTAATTGATTAATGTAAGCCCATTATAGGAAATTTCAACAGTCACCATATATATTCGCAACAAATGTTTAATGAAACGAAAATAGCGTGATTGTTATCATTAACAATCATTGTGAAGTTGCGGAACACTTATTTAACTGAATAAAGATATTAAATAATGCCTATACTATACTTGTTAAGCCTCGTTAGATATGCTATGGACATGTAAAATCTTTTAATTAAAGTAACTTTCATAAAGTGTTTTGTTATGTATTTGTACCTTAGATATACTAATTAGATTTTTGCAAGTTACTATTTTAACTAGACCAAAAGGTTATCGTACAAATCTATTATTAATTAAAACTAACAAATAATAATTTGTACTTGATGAAGTAATCATGGGTTGTCGTGACGAGAAATATATAAAATATAAAGATTGTACATGATGAACACGTTAGTTTGTTCGAGGAAAATCATTTAAATATGAAGAGAAGTTCACAGGAGAAGACCAACACCTATTTATTTTCACCTGACTGAAGGCAGGAGTTTTTTTTTTTTTTATTTTGCTTTGCTTTTTGGTCAAAATTTAAAATATTTTATAAATTTCATAAAATCATGAAAAAATTACATGTGAATTTATGTATTAACATATGTATATTGTGAAAGTCTGCAGGTGTTTCTAATTAAAAAAAAAAGTCAAAATGCATCCATCAGGAAACTTTAGACTAAATAAAAAATGAAAGCACTAATCTACGTAAATATATTGAAAAACAGAGATAAAAGAAGCTTCTTGATCTGGAGATACTTGAAATTTTGTAATCCATTGACAATACCAATAGGTAGCATTGAATTTAAATCGGGAAGAACTTACAAAGCTAGTCCGTTCATGATTTTGCACGATTTGTGTAGATCCAATCACGATAAAAATTATAACAATAATTGATTTACATCTATATACATTAAAGCACCAAGGTGTATTTTACTATCCACAAGATCTTCATTGCCTGCAGTCATTAATGCCAAATCCACGCTTTGCTCTCTCCACCCTGCCAAGAGGTCAAAAGTAGACGGCTTTTGGTGAGAAAGAACGATTCAGGAAAAAGCTATAAACCAATCGAATAAGGAACTTTCAAGAAATGATATTGTGTGGGATCTCGATCGAATTCCCACCAACCAAAGAACAATTTCTCGAGGGATCATGGAAAGAAAGTCGATACGTCTAGCTGTTTTTCACTGAACAAATGTTTAGCACCACGGTTCTTGTCAATTCTCGGTAATTCACTAGTTAATGGTATCTAGCACACCCTTTTAGTTGAGAATGAAGTTAAATCTACTTCCTTAAATTGCTCTAATCACTTCAGCAGATGATAGTCTTAAGAGAATCAAAAGGAGCATGGAAAATGGAAAAAACAGCATCAATTGCTGAAGAAAGGACCAAAAATGACATGTAATAAGTTTATCTTCTTTAATATTTTTCGGATAAGTAATGTAGGGGTAAAATTGGATGTACTGCAGTTTTCTTGGCAACATCAATTCCAGGCCAAAGGTTTTTTCTTTGGCCCATTCTAGTTAAGGTAACTGAATTTGTAACCAATACATATCAAGAGTCCGAGACAATTCGAAGGCATATTGAATAAGTTCTAACAAGTGTTATGAGTGAATTCTTTCCATTTTCTAAAGAATGTGATTTGATTATTAGAAGATGCCCATTAAACCAATATGCATTTGCAAGACTCTAACAAGTGCTATGAGTGAATTCTTTCCATTTTCTAAAGAATCCGATTTGATTATTAGAAGATGCCCATTCAACCGATATGCATTTGCAAGACTTACTTCGGTGCAAGCTTTCCAAGCCTATATAGCCTTTTGCCGGACTTCTCATCCCAAACTCTTCCTGAAATCTCAATTTTGTAGAACCTATTCGGCGCTGTCGGCAGTCCTCTGCTGGCAAGTAGTTCCAGATCTTTCTGATGTAGCTCTCTCCCATTCACAAAGACTCCCGTGTTTCCAGCAGCACAGTTCGCTGGCATGGGATAATTGAACTCCTTGATGAACGGCTGGAGAAACACAGTTGAGGTCATATGAGAGAACATAGTATATGGCCAATGACAAGTATAGTTTGTCTTTTCCCGTGTTTCGATCAGCGCATCAAATTTTGAAATTGCTAAGCCGATTTGGAAGAGTAGGTCTCACCAGAACCATCCCGAGACAAGGTCCACCCATCACACCCCAAAACCCACCTTGGAAATCATACCTGGCGAAAGGAAAAGAAAACTCAACCTCTTATCAAGTGTCAGTTAAAGCACATTCAAGCAAAAGAGTACCAACTGCGCAGAATGGTGGATTATGCTTGATGATATCCTCGATGCTCTTGTTTAGACTCTATGCATCAACGACACCACAAGCTCATACTCAATAGCAATGTATTATCATAGTATATTGCATTAACCAATCTCCACCAAGATAGAACACTATCACCAGGCATCCTGTAAATTTTCCTCTTGCAAAATCATAGATTGCAAAGCAATGAACACTTGTCCATCCAATCTGAAGACCTAGAGACATACACATAAAACACACTAACTACTTTACTTGCCAGATGAGACACGTGATGTTAATGAAGATCGACATGGGACTTACCAATAATTCCCTGGAAGTATAGGCCCAGCAAGTTTTTCAGCTTTTTCGACAAGGTGTTTGGGTATAGGGTGCCCATTAATGACGACATCAGGCTTTTCAATTTCCACAATCCCATTAGATCTTGAGAAATCTCTAATGCCCTTAATGAGGCTCACAAAGAAAGATTTATCCCTCCTCTTTGTCTTCGATTGATCTGCTTCTTTACTTGCATCTGAAGAATCTTGAGATGCATTAAGGTAGTCATTAAATGAGTACTCAATCTCAGTTTCTGTGGCTGTATCTGGCACTGATTTTTGTCTCGTCACACCTTTTTCGACTAGAAAATCCCTATGTATTTCTTTCATCTCACTTTCTTCTGCATAGTGATCCTCAGAAATCTTAGAACTGGAATTATCGAGATTCTCAGTGAATGTTAAACTTGGAAGTGTGGAAGACTCTTCATGTAGTAATGGGCTCCCCACAAAAGTGGATAAATCTGTCCCGAGCTTTACCTCATTCAGATCATCTTTTTCCTCATAAGAATGGGAAGATGGAACCAGACTATTACTCTGCTCGTACTTCTGCATATTCACTTGCTGGTCATCTGACTCTTCATTTGCTTCATGGTTCTCATGGAAACTGGAATTGCCATGACCAGGAGCGCAAATGTCTATGGCACTACCATCACCCAAGAAGTCTATCCCCTTCCCACCCAAGCAGCGTTGCAAACTTGCTATTTTCTCTTTCACTGCCTCATGAGAACCGTTCTTGTCAAGGTAAGATGATTTTCTTGCAATGGAAGTGACAAGCCTTTTGCCCAGAACTTCAACCAAGAGTACAGTTGAGCAGGACCCACATTGCAGGTTTGGTTTTTTACGCCTCTCCACGCTTACATTGGAAGGTAGTGTCAACAACTCGGAGCATTTGCAGCATGTTATGAATGGAGCGCCACCTGATATTGGATGGTAATGCTTCTTATTTCCACTGGAAATCTTCTGCTGAAAACTGGCAGTATCTGTGTCTGAACCAATACTCTCGGCTGGCCATCTTCTTTGGGCCCATGGATAACGAGAACTCAGAGGGGGAACATGAACATCCAAATGACCACGAGGCCAAATTTGGATGGGATCGTGATGGTGATGGGCAATGGAATTCATGGGGTACTCTACTCTCCCTTTATTGCCAAAAGGAGTTGGTTGGATTGATTGAGGAGCTGGCTCATGTTCGTGACGGCAGTAAGAACAGGTGCACAACGTGCAGTCAAGGGAGGAATGTCGCGAATCCAATGCAGAGAAATCTCGATTCAAATCCATGTACTTATTCAAGTGACCTTGATAAGCTTGTTCTGAAAATTGATGGTGAGGCCTCAACGTTGCCATACTCGTAGGAATAGGAGGAAGATAGAAGTCATGTGTATATCGATCGATGCTACCAATAGAAGGAATGGGATGATGTTGACGATGATGAATGCAATGAGGGTGCACCAGAACAGGCTTTCCTGGAGTCGAGAGTCCACCAGAGACATACTTGAATTTATCATCAAAAGGCTCGGATGGACCCTCCCTATCAAGAAAAACCGTCTCGTCAATTCTCTCAGGTACACCACTAATTCTGCTGATGTGAATTTTCAAATCATCCCACTTTCTCAGGAGCTCGGCATCCAAGTCCAAGATCTCCCCTCTTTGAAGCCCATTTATGTGGACATTACTCTTCACCGGCTTGCTATGCTCAAAGTAGGAGCGAGGTTGATGATTTGACAATCCATCATCAACATATGCATGTGAGGGAATCCTACTCGTCCCAACGATATCGCTGGAGTTCCCAGGAAACCCTTCAAACCATTCTCCAATCATGTCCCGCTGGTCAGCATCATCCTCGAACTTGGCCAACCAGAATAGTGGGTTGAATTAGCTGGATTCTCTTTGAGGCCTCCTTCCATGCTTGAGTATGTAGATTTTGGTCCGTTCAAATCGATCTTCAAGGGTCGTCCACTTTCAGACCGTAACCAGTCTCCACAACAACCTCTGACCGATCCACCTTTAGTTCCATTCCTTCGTCCGCGCTGAAATCATCCTACTTCTGTGTCCCTGATGAAGAATTACTGTTTACTGTTTCATTTCCACCTTCGACAACAGCCAACGTATCCCCTTCCCTCTTGGTATCAGAAACGCTCACAGTAACCGTATCCACGGAAGAGAATACCGAATTAGCGGCCAGTGCATTCTTCTTCTTCGCTGCACAAAGGAAAATCCATTCAAATGACCTCAATTAGGAAAAGCACCCCCCTCTCTCCTCTTTTACTGCTATCGTGTATAACTAAAAAGATCTCTCCTCTCTTACTATTACAATCAAAAGAGGGGTGTTGGCAATTTAGTCACTACTACTTTACTCTGTTTTTCTTTTATCTCTCTGTCATTCGAATCCCCCTTCTTCCTCTGAGTCTCAGACATTAATTCCTTTCGCTTCCAAAAATAGCAGTAGAAAAAAGATACTAAATTTTTCTGTAATGAACTGACCAAGAAATAAATTACCTCTAAGAAAAGTCGGAGAGCTCAGGCGACAGAATTTCACACCCTGGGCAACGAACTAAACGAACTCTCGAACTGGACCCGGAGGCCATCATTCCACCATCAAGAAAGTGAAGCCCCCATAGCAACGCCGCGCAAAAGATCGTTGCTGAGGGAACACAAGACCACATGCAGATAGAGCAACATGCCGAGAAAACTAGCAGGAAATTCTCTACCTAAGTGCAAGCTCATGCAATTTCGGACGCAGGTCAAAAAATTAAAAGATGAAGAAAGGAGTATGCTTTGGCGGTGGGAATCTGGTTTAAAAGGAGGTCGGGTTCAAGAAGAAGAAGAGAAACAAATGTACTTCTGAGAAAATAATGATGAAACGTTTGGGAGGGAAAAGTAAGTATTCCGTTACGTGTCCTCTTTTTAACTGAGAAAATGACGGTCAACGAAGAAACGGGTGGAGTGGCTTTGGCAAGCAATCGGTATCATATCAAGCTAGAAGTCGCAAATGAGAACTTCATAATAGAAAGCATCATTTGCTTTAATATCGATCACTGCTTTGATATCAATTAATAATGCTGGTAAAAAGAGTTAGCAAGATTGGATTATCAAATGATTTAGAAAAATAACCATACTAGATAATATCTACCAACGATATATCACATCATTCTTTAACGCAACGTTACTCTTTTGCTAAGTATTTGGTCGCAATAAGTTTCTCTATAGAAAAATAAGTTTTTGCTATATGTAATTACCTTTTGACAAGTTAGTAACTATCCAAACGAATACACCAATAATCACAAGAGCATAAAAGGACCGACTTAATTATGCAAAATATGGTTAGTAGCTCTGGCCCATGAGTTTCTCTCTTTCATATCCTTTTGAGGGGAAAATAACCAAAAGATATCTAAATTTATTGCATTTGTGCCGATTAAGCTATAAACATTTTAGTTTGATCAACTAACACCTAAACTTTTTGATAATTTGCCATTATAATCCATCTAGCCAATTTTAATTGGATATTGCTAATGTAGATATCATGTATATTGTGTGGCATAACAAACAATTTTAGTAATTTTTAGTTTTTTTTAAATTCTTTTCTTTTCTTTTCTTTCTTTACTAAGGTTAGTGAACCCAACCCTTGCTGGCTACAAGCAAGGGTTGTGGTTCTTGCTAGCCACCAGTAAAAAAGAAAAAAAAAAAAAAAATTTAAAAATTTATCTATGTCAACACCTACCATGCCACATGAGATAAATGACGACTGTACACCACATTAGTATTCTCTTATCAAAATTAGCCAGAAAAATTACATTAGTAGATCGTCAAAAGGTTTAGAACTAAATTGGTACAATTGAAATTTGTAAAACTAAATTGATACAAATGTAATAGATTTATGACTATTTTGGTAATTTTTCCTTATCTTGAGCTTAAGCTTAGTTATAACTCATGAATAAAATAAGTTGTGCTACATAGGACAGCCAATGTTCACGTAAGCGATTTCCAATCAAAATTAGCTAAATGAACTCAATTAGCTAAAGGTAAAAGTTTTTGGATTTAATTGATAAAATTGAAAAGTTTAGGATTGAATTGGCAAAAATACAATAAATTAAAAAAAAATGAACCATTTTCCCCTCTTAATAAACGTGAGAACCTAAAGAATCTAGCTAGATTGAAGGATTGCGAAAGACACTGTCAAGGCAGGTGAAAATATAAGGGAGTGCGGAGTAAATTAATGAATTACGTTTTAATCCATAGCTAATTCTCAAGAAAACCATTTCTTTATCTCCTCTCATCACCGTCTTGAAGTTTCCCAAATGTAGAACTTGTCTTCAAAGATGGTGCTTTGACATTAATTCGAGGAGAAGCATCCTTCCAAGAGGATAAATTGGCTCACATTTTCTACTCGAAAACACAACACGACATCAGGAGCAAGGCAATTTGAGAATTGTTTTTGGAGCTCAATTGACATAAACAGATCGGGTCGTTTCCAATTATATCAGTGCATATCACAATGTATACATATCTACATGTATTTTTCTTTTCTAATGAAAATGTCATTTATTAACCTGGTTAATCAAATTTTACTCGATTTTAACAGCTATCAACTTGAAGTTTGCAGGGTTGCTTTCTTTAACCTATCAAGTTGGTAGGTTTAGCCACGACATGTCATATTTTCTTCAACACTGGAGGTGAACAGCTACTCCAGATTTTTCTATTTGAAATTTCAAACCATGACTGAGACAAACTTGGAGAATGTCAATATTAATAGTCACATCTACAATGGGGAATTGCACGTCTGATGGGACCTTTTAACCTTTTGAGTTGACCTGGTCTTCTAGTGACACGAATATTTTCTTCTTTATACAATTTTGGCTTGGCTTCAAGTGACGCGAGTTGCTTGTATTCACGTTTAGGTCATAGTACAAAACGCTCAGATGAATACCCATTTGAGGGTGTTTTGGGAATTAGATAAGTGGGCTCTGAGACATCAATTAGGTTGTCCATTATACAGGAATTGGTCAACGTAATACTGGGTCAACGGGTCACTCGTGTCCTGGCCATGATTGGCGCTCGTTTTTTTTTTTTTTTTGGTCGTAAGAAGCTCGTAATTTAACGAAGCGGATTAACTATGAATTTGGTCAACACGGAATTCCATGGACATAAAGATTCTATGGAGCTCTGTTCAGATGTTTCTGATGAAGACGGGAAGAAATTGATGATTATCAGAGCCTTTCTGCATATCAGTACTCGTATATTTTGAAAATTTTCGATAATGGTTAGATAAAATTTCAATTATAGGTGCCAGACTTGAAAATAAAAATGAAAATCTCAACAAATGAACCCACACAACACTGGGCTTCGCAGAATTTCTCAAGACCCGCGTCTGCTTTCTCATTTGTATCTTGATTAGTTTTCGATGAACTTTATGGATTCTCATATTTCTTACCCTCATCTCAGCTGAAAATCTTTTAAGCACCACTTATTTTTATTGGGGTGGCGAATTTTGGAAAGCATCCCAATCCAAATCTTGAAACCTGCATCTGTTTCGACGAAATTGGTAAAGGAGATTGCCATTTGGCCACCAAAACTTTCCTAGCAAATTTTCATAATTGGTAAGATAAATACAATAAACATTTTTCTCAGAGACCAAAACTTCTAGGACCTTGGGAACATGAGGTGGATATAATACAAATTTTCACTTATACACCAATCCTAAAGATCCATAAAATTAATTGTAGATCCAACACCAAGGAATTCCCATTTCAGCAAGATGAACAGAAAGCTCACATTTCATCAAAATTCTTGACATTGAACACAAATTCAGTTCCCTGAGGTTCCATTTCAGAAGGGGGGCGGGGAAGGGGGGAATGCCAATTTCCCCTTGGTCATCACGTGAAAGAACACCCCGTCTGGAAGAGCATTATATACACATTTTTGCAGACGCATTCCAGTTGTACATGGACCTGCTCGACTAATCGTCATCTGAAGCAAGCTTTTGCTTCTTCCATTTGTAAGCAGCTTCCAAGATTTTGAAATTTGTGGTCTGGGTCTCTTCAGGGAACAAGTAGTCTATATATTCCTCATACCTGAAATTCAATAATGTCAGACAAAAGCTCCAAAGGGCTGGTTGAAGTGGACGGTTACAAATAGAGACCGACAAAAAGGTATGCCTTGTATCAGACACTTCAAACCCCAGCTTGCAGAAGCATAAGCATTGGCTCAACAAGTTTCTATCAATATAGACACCAGTGACTGGCCCGGGTATAGGAAAAAAACATAGAACATCAACACAAATAACCACATTACAACAGAAATAAAAATCCATAACCAGAAAGAGCACAACCCAACAGGCAACTTGCCCCATCATCCATGGGTATTAACCAAATTTAGTACTCACTATTGGGACATCTCACTCAGGTAGACCGAGAAGCATGAATCAAAATGAATAAAAAGGACAGCACTATATCAGGAGTCAGTGAGTTGATTACCAACAGACTACAGTCGAAAACCAATTAAAGAGAGATATGCTTAAAAATCAATATAAGGACATCTTCGTTGACAAGCATCAAATGTAACAAAGAAAAGAAACAACTGACAACAGAAGTCAGTAACATACCCAGATGGGCCATCCTCAGCCAAAATTTGCCTCCTCTTCTTCAGCTTCTTTGGCAGTTTAGGCTGGACAATGCCAACATCACCAAGTTCACCAAAACTGCTCTCCATATTTAACCATTCCTCCAATAGCATTGCCCTTTCTTCTTTAAGTTCGGGAGCTGCTGTTCTGAAGTAATTAATGGCTCTTTCAAAGACTCCTGATGCATTTTCAAAAAGGAAATAAGAATATATCAATACTCAAACCACAAAGGGGCAGTTAAGTTACAATTGAGCACTCACTTCTGGCATGTTGTAAGCATTCCCTTTTTTGTTCCGACAGATGTGATTGCAATTGATCTTCTGACAAATCTGAATTAAGGGCATCCATAGCTGTTGCCTCAAACTTAGCATAGCTGATCCACACTTTCATATGCTTAGTCCGATCTAATAATCTCTCATATAGCTCTCTTGTTTGTTGAAATTCACCCTCAGAAATCTCAAAATCAATGTATGCCTGTTATCAAAAGACAACTGCAATTACTACGGTATATTCTCCCAATTAAACAGCACATATCAACGGTAGATTAGAAAATATAACTCTGTAGTCATTATAATTGACTCTGTAGTGAACAAGTCAGAACCTTAGAACCCTATAAAACTTAATATTATATCGAGGACAGGCCATGTAAAACCTCTATTAATAAGAAACTGTGCCATTTAGATGTGTGCTGGCAGTCAACTAATACAGAGAACATCAGAATAAAAGTGGACAAGATAGGATTGAAACACCACACTACAGATCTACACAGAGACATATGCTGTATGAGTAGTTGTGAGCCTTTAAAACAAAAGCAGAAAAACAATGACGAAAATGGTAAACATGCATTAAGATCACACAGGGCAAAATCATTGGCAAGCGCCCATGACAAGATTAAGATAACACAAAGGTCACAAGTTTGAGAGTAGAACCCTAGGCTAATTCAATTTTATATCAAAAAATTAACATACTAGCATGGGCTTGGAATGAATATGGTCTCAATTGTTCACTCCTAGTTTTGCACTTTGCATTTGAAATTTAATTTTTGCCCAACATTGAACACCTCAAATTTTAAAAGTACATCTTTAAATGCTTTCTGATGTTAGGATAGTGTGTGCTGGGCCCTTTGGGTGTCCTATTTTGGCCGAGTTTAGCCCTTGCATTTCGGACAGCCATCCGTAGCATCATAAGGAGGACCTCCCTTTCGAGGTACAAAAATTGTACAGTACATAAGACGTTGGTCTTTCTCAACATGGTATATAGCACGAAAGACCTTTCGATACTAGATAGAGACATTCACATGAAACAAGAGAATCAATCCTTGATTCTCTTCTTTCTCTTTCTCGGGGGGAACATTAAAGAACATTTCAAGATGGAAGCAAATACAACCAATAATATTTTTCCCTTTGGACCTTAAGTCATGGGTAAGTAAAACAAAAGGTAGGCCTTTACCTTCCATAACAGTTCAGGCATGTCAAGTGCAGGCTGTGCAATCGCTAATTCAAAAATGGCTCTAGCTCGGTCAGTTTCACCCAATGATATCTCCAATTCAGCATACTTGCTCCAAGCATAACAGTTCTCTGGAGACCACTCCAAGTATTTCTCATATAGTTTTCGACATCGATCTATGTTGCCGAGTTGCAGCTCTATCTCGATGTATTTTTTAAATATCTGTCAATAACCAAGCACAACAAAGAAACTTGCTGAGAAAACGACAGGGAGGAACTAAAGGACAAGAATGACAGGAAACTAACTTAGAGACTAGGAAAACTTTTTTAAATCTATATTACCTTATCTTTAGGAGCTTTGCCAATTGCATTGCCTAGGATCTGCCTTGCACCCGTAAGATTCATTTGTCTAATCTCAAATTGAGCCGCTAAGAGCCAAATTTTGGCAAATGAAAATTTCTGGTGAGGTATCAGTTTGAGACACTCTCTGCAAGGATTCAGAATTGAATGAACAGGCTCCATCAGTAATAAGACTAGTCTTCAATGCAGGAAATAGAGGGAATGAAAAGATGCAATGAATACTTGGGGGTACATGCATTCAAACCCTCGTAGTCAAGGTTTCCATGATACAGACTTACATATATCTGTATATTTAAGCCAAAAAGTGGGTTCTGTGTCACTTCTAGCAGCTTCCAAGAATACCCTTAAATAAATCATATTCTATTGAGCTTGGGCTGAAAAAGCAAATCAATTTAACGAGTGTGTACATGAAGAAATGCATCTATCCATCACTCTCCCTCTCCATTAGGCATTCACCATCAGCCTCACCCTCCACTAACACATGTTCATCCACATTCCAAGTCCAGCTATAACTGTCTCTACAATTAAAAACCATCCTAACTCCTATATGTTGGATTAGAAACATGGGTTTCTTTTAATCTGTATGCATGTGAATTGATTTGAGAAAAAAATTTATGTATATCTTGCAACAAAGCAACAAAAACTAAAATCACTCTGCACACGCGTAGTGTGTGTGCCAGATCTAGTTAAAAGTTAAAGGATATATCAGCTAAGACAAGGAGTCTCGCTTACCATTGACAGCTTAAATTGATAGTAAAAAGGAAAAAAGCATGAAAGCGTGACAAATAGAACACATTTGACAAGAAAAATTAAGTGAGTCAACCAAAAAAAGAAAAAAACCAGAACTCTATCCTCAAGAACACATCAAAGTACCACTAAAATAGTGCAAAGACAATATCTGCTCGAACTTTAATCCGGCCACCAAAACTTTCAACCATGCAGCAGAACCACTAAAACCTTTACAAACAAACTCTCCAACCATTAAGGACCCAAAAAACCTAAGGTCAACAACCCACTTCTTTAAATGAAAGGAATAAATACTCAGATAGACGAGCCACTGATTCCATTTTACACTCTCATACAACTTCTTGCGAGTCATGACACAAGGACATATGTACCTGTATACATCCCGTGTACGCTCCATATCTTCAGCATCGAGCTCTTCATATAGTGCATAATTAATCCTGAAACACCAATAGAAACACCATGAGTCATATCTCATCACATGAGTCAATATGAGCATATACATGTCACAAATATATACCTACCACAAATAGATGTAGCGTTGCCAGTACCGCTTCTCCTCAGCAGGTGGCACATTGGCAATTGCACGCTCATAAACCTCCCTAACCCTCTCTTTATTGCCCACACTTTCTTCCAATCGAATGTAATCAAACCATGAATCATAATTCAACGGATTCTTTCTGACCTCGTCCTCATACTGAAATCTCCTCTTACCCACAATAGCATCCTCAATCCCTTCCCTATCTCCATATTGCTTTTCAAAAGCTACAAACTTTCTATACAAGTCCTCTGCCCTTCCTTTTGGAATATGATCTAGCGCAAACTTATATATGCACCTCGCCCTCTCAGTCTCCTTACAGCGCTCCTCAAATTCCGCAAATGCCACAAACAACATCTCTGCTTCCTCATCGTCAGCAAATTTCTCCACCGCTCTCTCGTACACATGCCTAGCTCTAGCAACCTCACCATTCTTCATTTCGAATTTCGCATACTTAATCCAAGCGCTGACCTTAGGATGGCACTGCACGAATCTCTCATAAATCCCCCTCCCACGCTCAACCTCGTTGTACCTAAGCTCGAACTTAATATAAGACAACCAACCTTGCTGGTCGGGCATCCAACTCATCCACCTCTCAAAAATCTGCCTTGCGCCCGCTACATTGCCCAGCTTCTCCTCCATGTGTATGTACTTATACCACAACTGATCGACCCTAGGCAAGAGCGAGACCGCGCGGTCCCACACGTTCCGGGCGTGATTTATGAACTTGTTCTTCATCTCCATATCCACGTACTTCAACCACAGCGTGTGATTGCGGTAATCGACTTCGAGGGCGCGCTCCCAGACCGAGCGCGCCCGGTTGAAGTCCTTCTGCGACTCCTCCCACTGGGCGTACTTCACCCACACGCTGACGTTCCATCGGACGCGGCGGATGAGGTCCTCGAACTCCTTGCGCTTCCGGAGGCGGTAGTCGCCAAGCTCGGTGGGATCAGTGATCTTCTGCTTCGGGGGCCGGATTTCGGCCTCCTGCCGCTCCCGGGCCTCCCGGAGGATCTGCTCGGCGGTTATCTGAATCGGAGCGGGGGTCTTGTTCTTGACACGAGTGGGGCGCGGGAGCTTCACCTCCGTGTCCCGCCGGGTCAAGTACCCCAGAGTCCGGTCGGATTCCGCCATCGTTCGAGCTTGTAGTTTAGCTGGGGATGCGAGGGGCTGGTGAAGACCAGAAAATCGAACGGGGAAGAAGAAGATCGATCGATTGAGGCGTTCTTGAGGATTTGGAGGACGCAGAGCAGAGAACCAGAAACTCTCTTCGGCTAGCAGATCAGATTACACACCGACGAAACCCTAGACGGTCGACGAGCATGCGCAACGGAACGAGAAGAAAGCAGGGGCCGATTTAGTCACCTGTTAAAAAGGACCGGCGGTCCCGGTCCGGTTCCCTGGTTGGACCGGTACCGGCTGTATTCCTTTTTTTTTCAATATCAGGACGTCACGTACAGGCGAGGGAGATCGGAGGCGACGCCGCGAGCAAAGAGGGCCGGCGGCGAGGTCGGCGAGCGACTGCGACGAGGCCACCGACAGAGAGCAGAGATCGAGAGAAGAGGATCGGTGGGAGGAGGAGGAGAGGCGGCGGCTAGGGTTTCCACGTTACTTTCCTCTGGTTCCTCTTTCAGTTTTAGGAAGAAGAGCAGGAAAAAAAAATTAAAATAATAGGGAAGCCGGTCCGGGCTGTCCGGTCCGTGCAATGACCGGATTCATTAAGAGGAGGAGAATTTAGGAAATTCAAAAGTGAGACAAAATTGGGTTTTGGTTTAAAAATAAATAGACTGACGAGGATTCCGAAATTCCGGCCAATGTATTTTGTATTTAAGCAAAAGCAATTTCTGAAATTTCCCGCCAGAAAATCAAGAAAATTGTATTTAAGTTTTCACGTTAACATCGTACTATAATATTTTCAGATTAAAGAAATTCAAAATATGTAAATTAGATGCCAATTACATATGCATAAAAAAAATACCAATCTATATAGATTTCGGGAATTGTACTTTTACTAATATTTATATTCTTTTGAAAGAATTGTAAAGATATGTTATGTACTTCTTAATTATAAAGGATAATTATTCTTTTGAAAGAATTGTAAAGGCTAATTATTCTTTTGAAAGAATTTTAAGAAGGATAACTAAAGGATAACTATTCTTTTGAAAGAATTGTAAAGATATGTTATGTACGTCGTGACAGCTATATGTCACGGGCCGATTGTTTAGGATCGCGACCATGCGGCGATTTAGGCTATTTCAGATTACTCGGATCGAGCTTAAATTGCTAATGGTTAAATGATACAAATGAGGGCTCGTAATCAGGGAATTTATCCAATAATTCCTTTGCCTTTTGATAACATTCAATGTTTTCATTTCAGGGCTTGATATTCCCCGCTCCAACCCCCACGTCAGCACGTAGCTGTGGCTGCTGTTCCAATACGAGTACCTGAATCTCCACACTTTGCCTCCATTGTCTATGAAATTTAGCAAAGCGCCCTTTGAAGTCGTAGGGGTCGTGAGGTTGCGCAGGGGGAGTGCTTCTCCGCGTGTTGCTTCGGAATCACAAATCGATTCAGCTTTCCTACGTCACTCGGTGTGACCGCCTTCTGGAAAAGGAGATGACAGGCCATCGCAGCCCGACCTGGTAGGGCCTGACAGGAGATATCTTAAAGCTTCAAATGCCGATTTCCTCTTCGAGTTTGGCAAGGAGTATTACATCTTTAATGACGCAACAGTCCTTGAACTTTAATTTTGTCCCTTGATCTTTTAATTTATTTAATGTAATCCATAAATTTTAACTCAATATGTAATATGGCCCTAAACTTTTGATTTGCTCAACGTAGTCCCTAAAATTTTGATACGTAACAAAAAAAAAAAAAAAGAAACGTGGAAAAGTTATAGAGTTTCGGTTGTTTACCCTCAGGCAACGAGTTTTTCTTATTCTTGCCATATCTGATGCTCCCATCGTAACCCTCCCCACGCCATGGGTCTTTACTCCATCATCTCTGTCCTGGTCAACATCATCCAGATGAAATACCAGTTGATTTCATCACCCTTCGAAACCCACCCGGTCGCCACCCAGGTAACTGCAAATCATTTGAGTAATTGGCCATTCTTTCCCAAACCACACGTTTGACCCTTTCTGGTTCTCCATATCGCCTTCCAACTTATTCAAAGACGACAATAAATTGCACAAATTCTGATATTCAGGGACTTCGCTAGCTAGGCCCTGTAGAATTGGTACCAATATACTTAGATATAAAGTAGGAAGACTTTGCATTCACGGTGCAACATATGCTAGATTTATCTAAAGTTTCGAAGATTTTCAGAACAATGCTGATTGGGTAAACGACTAAACATCCTACCCAATAATTAACCACCAACTTAGTGTTTTTTGTAACACAATAATTGGGTAGTATGTTTAGTCGCTTACCTGATCAACATTCTTCTGAAAAATCATATCAATGTACTTGATAAACTAATTTGGTTTGTGAAGCTTCACTTCGTATGACTCAGTTGCTTTGAAAGGACAAAATTGTTGTGCACTTATTCTACATCTAGAGAGCAGCATCAATACAGAAGCTGATGCTATCTTTACGGGATTAATATTTTGTATTAGATTTTTAGTTCATTTTTCTACTATGAGAGGGAATTGTATTTAAGTTTTCACGTTAACATCGTACTATAATATTTTCAGATTAAAGAAATTCAAAATATGTAAATTAGATGTCGATTAAATATGCATAAAAAAATACCAATCTATATAGACTTCGTGAATTGTACTTTTACTAATATTTATATTCTTTTGAAAGAATTGTAAAGATATGTTATGTACTTCTTAATCATAAAGGATAACTATTCTTTTGAAAGAATTTTAAGAAGGATAACTATTCTTTTGAAAGAATTGTAAAGGATAACTATTCTTTTTAAAGAATTGTAAAGATATGTTATGTACGTCGTGACAATTATATGTCACGGGCCGATCGTTTAGAATCGCAACCATACGGCGATTTAGGCTATTTCGGATTACTTAAATCGAGCTTAAATTACTAATGGTTGGATAATACAAATGAGGGGGAAGGATACCCCTTTTTATACTTGAGGCCCTCGGATTACAGTTTCAATCCGACAAATAAGATCGTATCTCCCCAACTGTCTTAATTACCGTATCTTCTGCCCCTAAGAATATTTTGGGAATATTCTAGGAGACTCGAGAAAATCTCGCCCTTAAGAATGTTCCGGAAGTGCTTGGATCCTTCGAGGGGCGTTTTGATTGTTT
The DNA here is from genome assembly GCA_014182895.1 of Angophora floribunda. NCBI lineage: Eukaryota > Viridiplantae > Streptophyta > Magnoliopsida > Myrtales > Myrtaceae > Angophora > Angophora floribunda. The sequence continues at coordinate 20,873,710 of CM024708.1, read as the reverse complement.
TTCCTTGATTAATGTCCCATTCACCATGGAAACCTCTGCTCCGTGACATATAGCTAAAAGAAAAAGAGAAAGGGGAGTTTGAGGTCCGGAATTCTTTCCAAAAGTTCCATGAAAGCGACGTGACTTTGTATAATAGACATTATTGTAACTTAAGCTCTTAAGATAAATTATCATCTAATCTCAATCGTCTCTCGCATATTAAAAAATATTACCCAACAAAAAAATTTGAATTTTGATTTTTTTATATCACTACAATTACTTGAAATCAATTTTTCAAAATTAAGTTGATTCTATAGGTATTTTGCTCCTTTACACAAGCTAAATAGCACAAGTATTACTTGCAAAAGAAAAATTAGCAACAAGCATGATGTTTTTACTTTTGTCTAATGTTACATTTAATATATGAGTTTTTTTTTGTAATATCATCATTATATTCAACCTTATTACTAAATTTTTATTTTGTTTGATCCATTGCTGTAGTTGGTATAATGTAGTCATTTTGTTTATTTTTTAAAGTGCAAAAGTTTTCATTTTTGGTTGGTAAAGCACGATAGTTGATTCAGTGGCATGATGCGACTTTCTACAAGTGGCCACGGTGGCACTTGTCACGGTCGCATGTGTGATTTAAAGATAATAAGAAGTTCTTGCGCTAGGGCTTAGCAGGGAGAGGGCGACATAAATATGTTAAGAGAAGAAGAAGAAGAGTTATGCTTGCGTAAGATTCATGATAAAAGTCGAGCAAATTAAAAGGCATTTTTTTTTCAAATTTTGAATCAGTACATCGTAAACAAAATGACTAACACGATTAGATTTAGCTAGACATGCTTAACTTTGTGCTACACACATACTGTGCAAAAGGATCTTGTCAAAAATCACCGTCCCTAACAAGGCACGTCGATATTCATCATGACTGCTTGGAGTTAATATGAATAGTGATAGGATGATCATTATATTAATAGCCCTAATCAAACGACTACTTATCATGATCAAGTTTCTTTTACTGTGAAAGGAGTTTTATTCTTGCAACAAATATCACATTTTGAGTCGAGTTTGCCACAAAATAACATCCATGACCATTGACTAATGAAATGAGCCATCTTACTACAAAATAAGATCGATTTATCCCACAACATAACTCTTTACAATGAACTAGCTTTTACACATGTGCTATGCGCATGTCCAATTCACAATGAACTTGGTTGATTATTATCGGGAGAGTATGAATATAAATTTCAATGGCAAGAAATGTTCTCTATAAGTATAGGAGAATTATTAGATAATTGCCTAGACATATCGAATTTTGCTTTTTAATGATATATAATGCTCTCTTTATTTTATTTTATTTTTTTAATTTTCAGATTGACATCAAATAAGAGTGTGGTGGTCACCTTGGACACCAAAATTAAAAGTTGGGTCTATATATATAGTATAGATGGATTATATCACAAGAATTGCAGTTCTTTACCACGAACAAGCATTCTACAACAGATAAGACTAGCACCATAAGGTGATCATACTTAACCAAATGAGCATGTTATATTGTGAATAAATCAATTTTACTATGTAAAACTCCTATTTCTATGGAAATAACATTCTTAATAAGAATTTTTTTTTGGGGGGTTTCAAAACTTGATGAGAACTTAGTTGCTCATTTCTAAATAAGCTGTTTGGTGATTTTCTTGCTTAATTGGCATGAAAAGTTAATACTCATACATGGGCCAAGTGCAAAGCAACAAATTAATTAGACTCCACTTGTTTTTGTAAAAATTAAATTATTTAAAAAATATTTTCATAAAAGTGATTGATTGTATTGTTTGAAGTAATTAATCAATAAAGAATATTTACATGATCAATAAAAAATTACTTTTCGTTCATTCATTTTTGTAAACATACAAATGATCATTTATAGAAAAATATTATAGGAATATATTGTCCTAATAAGTATCTCATCATGTTGAAGTGGCCATACTATCATATTTATATCCAACGCTTATTTAAGCACGTGATTATACCGTTTACCTATATGTTAATAAAGTGAAAAAGAAATTTAAATATATTATATTGTCAATGCATTATTCTTTTCCTTTTGCTTTTGAAAATCATATATTCATAATCAACGTGGCCTCGCAGCTTCAATTATCCAAAACGCTCCAATTTTGTGGCCAAAAAAGAACATTAATTTCGAAGGCCAAGTTTTCATTGGGACAAAATTATAGAAAAAATGCAAATATTAGTCAGCATTAACATCAGTAATAGATTATAAAAAGAACTAATAATAGAGGGCTTTTTTTCTGTTGCAGAATAAGATGACAATATAAGCAAATTTCAAGATATTTCTTTTTTCTTTTTTTTGGTCGGACATTTTTGCCTTTAAAGCAACGGTATTTTGGGGTTTATATATTCGCATCGCCCCGGTCGAGTCCGATTACAGAATAAATGAACTGTCATACAACCATGATTATAGAACACGAAATGATAAGCCCCCTCCCCAAGCTCACGCTCCCCGAGGCGCGTGCTCCATCTTCCGGAACCACGCGCTCGCGCCGTCCCCCCGCTGAGCGCGTGTCCACACCCGCACCTCGATCGAAAGGTTTCGGATAGTTTTGTAAATCCAAACATTTAGTTTTCGACCCCTGCTATTCTGGTGTCCTCCGCTTTCTCTCTCCTCCCCTTCTCTCTCTCTCCCCTTCTGTGCTAGGGTTTCAGAGTCGCCGCTTCTCTCTCCTCTTGTGCCCCCGGATCGATTGACCAGCTCTCCATCTCCGAGTTCACTCGTCGACTCGGTGTAAGTGCTCTTTTCACTCTATCTATGCGCCTTTGCTTTTCCCGCAGTAGAAACTGGTGTCGATTCTGGGCGGATTTGGAATCGTCGATCTGGGATTATGATCGCCGAAGAGTGTGCAACCTTCTAGAATGTTCTAGAATGTTTGACCGTTAGGTGTCTCGGTGCCTGGTTTACGGGACCGATTGGAGTAGGATTTTTGCTCGCTTTTGGCTTGCGCACCGCGTAGGGCAGAACAGTGAAACTCTGAGCAGCGACTGAATCGTCTGCGATTTCCCTTTTTTTTCCCTGAAAAATTGAGTTTATTGCGTGTTTCGATTTGTTGAACCGTGTGAGGATGATTGAGAAGCTCTTGGGTTGATCTGCTATGGGGATTTTCACTCAGAGATCGATGGTGATCGCCTGAAGTTTGGCTGCTTTGCATATTACTCGATTCCCATTACCTTTTTTGTTTCTGTTTGGTAAACCCTGGCATATTCTTGGCTGTACAGGTTATATACCAGTCAGCTGCATTCACAGATCATACTTTTCTGGTTCCTTTTATGCTTCGAATATCAAGATATGTTGTTTGCAGGGTTGACTGTTTGGCACAGTAGTGGGGGAAGTTAGCTTGCTGTAAATCTGGTTTCCATTCCTTTTGTAATTAGTATTCCGACATTTGGACGACCTTTCTAGTTGTTTTTGGTGCTTCTTTTTTCCTTCTCTGCTTAAAGTGTGTTAGGTCTTGAATTAATTTGACTGGGTTTCTTAAGTTAGGGCCATCTTTGATTAAAAAAGATTACTTTCACTGGCCTTTTCACCGAGCTCTCTAATTGACTTTACCTTTTCTCTCTCTCAGATAGTATGGCAATGGAAGTCACGCAAATTCTCTTGAATGCACAATCCGTGGATGGAGCTGTGCGCAAGCATGCTGAGGACAACTTAAAACAATTTCAGGAGCAAAACCTCCCAAGTTTCTTGCTTTCCCTGGCTGGTGAGTTGGCTAATGAAGAAAAGCCTGTTGAAAGTCGTAAACTGGCTGGTTTAATTCTTAAGAACGCTTTGGATGCGAAAGAACAACACAGGAAGCTAGAACTTGTACAGCGCTGGCTGGCTTTGGACGCTGCAGTGAAGGCCCAAATTAAAAACTGCTTGATAAAGACACTCTCCTCTCCATCTCACGATGCTCGCTCTACTGCTTCACAAGTTATTGCGAAAGTGGCAGGTATAGAGTTGCCACAGAAAGAGTGGCCGGAATTGATTGGTACACTGTTATCAAATATTCAGCAGCTTCCAGCACATACCAAGCAGGCCACACTTGAAACGCTTGGATATATTTGCGAAGAAGTTTCCCCTGAAGCTGTGGAACAAAATCATGTAAATCAGATACTTACAGCTGTCGTTCAGGGTATGAATGCATCCGAGGTGAACAATGATGTTAGACTTGCTGCTACTCGGGCTCTCTATAATGCGCTGGGTTTTGCTCAAGCAAATTTTTCCAATGATATGGAACGTGACTACATTATGAGAGTAGTTTGTGAGGCTACTCTTTCTCCTGAAGTCAAGATTAGACAGGCTGCTTTTGAATGTTTGGTAGCCATTTCTTCAACATACTATGAGAAATTGTCTCCTTACATTCATGACATTTTCAACATCACTGCTAAAGCGGTCAAGGAAGATGAGGAGCCTGTTGCACTTCAAGCCATTGAATTCTGGAGTTCCATATGCGATGAGGAGATTGATATCTTAGAAGAGTATGGCAGTGATTTTACTGGGGATTCTGAAGTTCCTTGCTTCTATTTCATCAAACAGGCTCTCCCTGTACTTGTTCCACTGTTGCTGGAAACACTTCTTAAGCAGGAGGAGGATCAAGATCAGGATGAAGGAGCTTGGAACATTGCAATGGCTGGAGGGACATGCTTGGGTTTGGTTGCACGAACGGTTGGAGATGACATTGTCCCGCTTGTTATGCCGTTTATCGAGTTGAATATTACAAAACCCGACTGGAGACAAAGGGAGGCGGCCACTTATGCTTTTGGCTCTATTCTAGAGGGTCCTTCTCCAGAAAAGCTTGTGCCTCTTGTTAATGTTGCCCTAAACTTCATGCTGAGTGCTTTGATGAAGGATCCGAGTAATCATGTGAAGGACACCACCGCATGGACTCTTGGTAGAATGTTTGAGTTTCTTCACGGCTCAATGTTAGAGACTCCCATAATTACACCGGCAAACTGTCAACAGATTGTCACAGTTCTTTTGCAAAGCATGAAAGATGTCCCCAATGTTGCTGAAAAAGCTTGTGGGGCTTTATATTTCTTGGCTCAGGGGTATGAGGACATGGGACCCTCACCATCTCCTCTGACTCCCTTTTTCCAGGATATTTTGCAGGCACTTTATGCTGTCACTCGCAGAGAGGATGCTGGAGAATCACGCCTCCGCACTGCGGCCTACGAAACTCTAAATGAAGTTGTACGGTGTTCCACAGATGATACATCTCCAATGGTGATGCAACTAGTTCCCCACATCATGTTGGAGCTTCACCAGACACTTGAAGCCCAGAAGCTTTCGATTGACGAGAGGGAGAAGCAAAATGAGTTGCAAGGTCTTCTCTGTGGTTGCTTGCAGGTCATTATACAGAAGCTGGGGTCATCTGAGGCAACGAAGTATGTCCTTTTGCAGTACGCTGATCAGATGATGGGGCTCTTTTTGACAGTGTTTTCTTGCAGAAGTGCCACTGCTCATGAGGAAGCCATGCTTGCCATTGGGGCACTTGCGTATGCTACGGGCTCTGGTTTTGAAAAATATATGTCAGAATTTTATCGGTATCTCGAAATGGGTCTTCAGAATTTTGAGGATTACCAGGTTTGTGCTATCACGGTTGGTGTTGTAGGAGATTTATGTAGGGCTCTGGAGGATAAAATCTTGCCATATTGTGATGGCATAATGACACAACTGTTGAAAGACTTGTCAAGCAATCAGCTGCATCGGTCTGTGAAGCCTCCCATCTTCTCATGCTTTGGTGATATTGCTTTGGCAATTGGGGAGAATTTTGAGAAGTACTTGATATATGCTATGCCCATGCTGCAAAGTGCCGCAGAATTGTCAGCTCATACGTCTGGTGCAGATGATGATATGACTGAGTATACTAATTCCCTGAGAAATGGAATACTGGAGGCATACTCAGGGATCTTTCAAGGATTCAAGGGCTCTCCAAAGACCCAACTATTGATGCCTTATGCTCCTCATATTCTTCAGTTTTTGGATAGTCTGTACATGGAAAAGGAAATGTGAGAGCTGTAACTAGTTCTTGTCTCTCCAGGTTTTGATATTTTTTACGTTTGTTTCTGACTTATCTGTTTTCTTCTCAGGGATGATGTGGTGACCAAGACAGCAATTGGGGTCCTTGGAGATCTAGCAGATACTCTGGGTAGCAATGCTGGTCCCTTGATTCAGCAGTCCATATCAAGCAAAGACTTTTTGAACGAATGCTTATCCTCAGATGATCAAATGATCAAGGAATCTGCTGAATGGGCCAAGTTGGCTATCAATCGAGCCATTTCTATTTGAGGCCGCTGATAGTCCATGCATTCCTTAGTCCTTCATGCATTTGGGTGTGTTGAGTTGGGGTCTGGCATTGCATTCCATGAGTCAGGTCATCACCATTTTTGGGTTCAAAGATATGGGTTATATTGCCATCGTCATGTCATGTCAGCAGCAATCCGATGCCTTTTTCTTTCAAATTAAGTTGATATTAATTTTATTGTTTTCCTTTCTGTGGGAGGAAGATGGCGGTGATGACCCACAAAATCTGTCTGCTAACTTGGCAGATAAGTATGGACATTTACCGAGAAGGGAGAAAACAGTTTAAATGGTTGGGGAGGAAGACATCCAAGAGACTGCATTTGGTTCAACGACTTTGTTTATTACGGTGGACAGATGTGGTTTCGTGTTACGGAGAGGATGTTGCTGAAGGCATGCCTTCAGAGTCAGCGGTTTTGGCCCAAAGCAAGTCTGCATTTTTCTGATCGTCTTACATTTGCTCTGTGTTCTTCCCTCCCCATACCAAACATGGGGTATCCAAAGCATTGCATTGTTACAATTGTCATAGAGTTTGGTCTTTGCCTCTGTACTCATTTTGTATACTTGCTCGTTTGTGTGGTATTGCTGCGAGCCACACAATCTAGGGCGCTCATAGCATGCATCATTCACATTTCATCAGTTTAATGTTCAATATAATGGGTTTTTTTGAGTCAATTTTCAAAGGTCTCGTTCTTAAAGCTCATTTTTGCTGCCTTTTTCTTGGCCATTATGGTTCAGTTTGATTAGATGTGGATAGTTGATCTTTTTGGCTAAATCGTTCTGTAATGGCCACGTAAAGGACATTGTTGCCTCCTTTTATTGGCTATTCACAGAGACAACAGATATGTCATTACAGTATGTATACTGGATTCGAGAAATGCTGCTTCTTTGTCCTTTATTACAGTTGCTGGATGGATGTAGTGGATATGGTTGCCATCCTTGTTTGTTTGGCTTAGTCTTGAAGCTTGTAAATCTTGTTTCTGCTTTCTAGGAAATGCGACTCCTGCCCACTGGCTATTGCATGCAATGAATAAGTATCGGTTGAAATACTTCCATGATGCTTTGAAAATATTTGGTTGGAATGGGGGGGATTCGGAAATGGGAAAAAAGGGACCAGGATTGGTCTGTGGGCATAAATCTAACTCTGACATCGCGATTTACTCTTTTTCTCGGTCTTTTTCTTTTTAATTGCGTGGCCTGTTTCCCAGTCTCTGCAGTTATTTTGTGTAGTGGAACGTTTGTGCTGAGTCATTAGTCAGTGAAAGAGAGTTATTGTGGCCCCATTTTGCAAGTTGACTGTGGTTATAGAAGTGTGATATATTGTGTATTTGATTTAAGGGAACCTAGGGGCGAAATCTAGGTTTTTGAGCTTGAGGATGTGAGGTTTTCTACTGTTTAGGAAGATATATTCCTTAAGCACGGACAGTGATGGTACTAACGTTCAGCGGGGAGAAACTCCTGTAATGGGGATTTTATGGTGACATGAATGTAACGCTAGGCAAGGCACGGGGTTTCTAAGGATATGTGGTGTCCTGCTACGCTAAAAACCTTAGTATTTCTATTGTCCCTTTTGATTTCCAGTATCTCCTTCAGAGATCCATCCTGAGCGCTTGCACAACACAATAGCGAACCGTCCTCTTTCAAGCTGTTCTGTGCGTGCTTCGGAAGTTGAGTTTAGCTATCAATTTCATCAGCAGACCATCGTCCGTTGTCCCTGTCGAGTTCGTCCAAGTTGTGCTCCTCGTCTCAGTCCGGTCTTCTGTGTCGGAAGCAATCAGACTCTGAGCCTAGGGAGTTCATTGCCCATGCTGAGAACGTGTCCCTCGCGGTTTTTAAATTTTCCTAGGATTTCTCGTTCTTTGCACATCGAGTTGAGGTGCAATTCTGTTCTCACTGACCTTCTCAAGAAGCCGGTGTTGAACTCAAAGCCCAAATCTCCCATTCCCAAGTGGTCTTTATCCCTCGGATGGCGGCAACCGTGCATGGTGCCCATTTGGTCCGTTCCCCATTAGTCCCAGGTGCCCATTTGGTCAGGTGCCCATTTGGTCCGTTCCACATTAGTCCCAGGTGCCCATTTGGTCCGTTCCACATTAGTCTTAGGAATAGAAATGTGAAATCTGAGTCGCATCTGGCATGGGACTCCCCAAAGTATAGACTTATAGGCATCCTCCATGGGAATCGGACAGGGACAACGTGTTCTAGTTCCGATAATGTACTTCAAGGGCATTTGCGTCCTCCATAAATTTTTTATGGAGTACTGCATCCCGGGGAAACAGAAAGGGAAAACTGGGCCTTGAAAGAAACGGCTCTTGGTAGGTGAGAAATATATTGCGTGTACCATTGTTGTTTAATAAGTTTTGTAAGATGTATTGTCTCGATGCACCATCGGTTTACGCGTCTATGTGCTACATCACTATCACGCATGATGAGTCTATCCAAGAAATAGCAGTGCTCGATACCACGGTACCCAGAAACTGCAGAGGATACACAAACCAATTAAATGTCTTGGCCGGTGATTATCCGGGACCTTTGGGTTGTCCCAATATATGCTTCTCGAATTGCTGAGGATAACTTCAGTGGATAATAACACTTCATTCGATCGCAAGTGGTCATTGTAGGGCTCTAATTGTAATTTGAGCAAAAACAATGAGGAAAAATGTGTACATTCTTATGCTTAAAACGTATAGCGACCTGAACAATACAACACTAAAGTACCACTCACATGACAATCAAAGCACCCATTCCCATTCCTGTATCGAGACCTGTGGTGAGCCAAGATGTAGGTAATCGTGGTCCACTGAAGGCCAAACTACACCAGTCCCAGCCACTCACTAAAGAAAAAGCATCTCTTGATACTTTTGCTAGTTTCTTCTGCTACAAATTGACAACCTATTCAAGCAGCGCGAAGTTTCATCCTTTCATCCTTTTAACAGTGGAGATGGAGGCTTTTAGTGCTCCGTGAATTGGCACTGAAGGATTGGCTGGTCACGGGGTGGACGAGACTGCACAGCTCCTTTATGCCTACTGATGATACACGACGTGCTGACTTCTACTTTGGGCACACTTTGGTGGATGGAACCTCACAGGCATATTTGGTAGGTTGTCGTGTTCAATTGACTGGGAAAAAGAGCCTATGATCGTGTGTTATGTATAGTGGGCACCTTCTGTGGCTGAAGAGAGCTCTCTATCCTGGAATTCTTGAAAGGGACCAATCCAATCGATGTTATCCTCTCTGATTGACATTTTTACCTAAATCAGCACAATTTCACACTCCTTACTCCTTCCTTGGCAACGATTGGCTATCTGCAAACGACAAGACTTAAAACATCGCTTCCGAGATTTGTAGACACATCCATGAACTCCAGAGACCAACCATCGGAATAAGGGGGCCACTTTATTTTCTTCTTGGCGCAGTTCTATGTACAGGAGATATTAGAGAAATTCTCTGGGTTGAAGCTAATATATTCATTGGAACGAAATGTAGGAGCACTGAATTTGTGTTTGTCAGTTCAATGAGAGAGTTAAGTGACAAGAACTGACTAAATGGAGTGTTAAGCGGCCATTGAAGATTTGTCAAGGTAGGATAATTGAAGTTTAATGACTGACGACAGGTAAGGGAGGTGCGGCGTCGCCAACCTTACCCAAAGTGATATTCTCTGGAAGCAACAGTGCCGTCTATAGATGATTTGAGCACAAAGATTACAGAGTCAAATCTTTGTTTCACCCTCTCATACGACTGTTTTCCTTGCTTTGGCTAGTTGCAATTGAAAGTGATTATGGAATGTTTGACAGAGACTCAAGTCACTCACTAGACTTTACAGGGAATGGAGAAGAAATTCAACAAATATTTCCATCGTCTCACATTCTCACGAACACGGTGCTTATCAGAATTCATAAGCATGTCCTACCATCCACCAAATAGCTTAAACTCCACTCAGACAAGCTTCGAAGGCGTCATATTTCATAGTGATTTTAACTTTCCAAATTTTTTCAAAATATTTTCTCTAGAAACAGGAGCGAAATACCAGAGGAAAAATTGAGGATGTAGAAGTCAAATGCAAATAAAAAAGCAGCGTCTGTGAGAGCTTACATTCGGCTATGCAAAATTGTGTAGTTGACTTCGAGCACTAAAATCCTGTGTATTCATAAATCTACGATGCGACCGAGTTTCGTATGGCATAACCAAGTCTTGCTGGTGCTTTGACATCTTACATGCCCTTATATACTCCTTTAGTCCTCTCATATCTAAACTCAGGAAGACGCTGGTTCTCAAAATACTGCATGGATCCTTATAATAAGATGGGAATTGTCATCCTGTTCATGCTCTTTGTCAATAGTTACTCAGGTGAGAGAGTTCTTCATATTTTTTGAAAATCACAAAGACTATATGCCTGAACTAAGCTTGAGCTGCAAATTCATTATTCTGTAGCAGCTGTTATGAGCTTCAGCGAAGGTGAGAATCCTGCAGGGTCGCTGAGCAAGGTAGCTTTCTATTCATGTCCAATGTACTTGGTTGAATCTTCCATTTTCCCAGTGGACATGCACACCTGTAGCTTTTTTATTAGTCATACAGTCAATTTTCTCCAAGTTCCTCATGATGCTCAAATCAGTCAAAACTATCAAGACTTTGCAGAATTCTCTCTCTAGATAGAATTGTCGATAAGGCAATAACTCAACTTACAAATAGAGGATGTTTCGATTTTTACATTCATGATGGGTACTTTCGAAGTGAGTAATTAGAATTAAATTTACTAATTAGTCATGTCTTGATAATACTCCATCATAGACGACGGATTTGTACAAGCTTGCATAAAATGCCTCCTCTTCCCTCTTATGATCCAAAAAACGTCTGTGTGAAGGTCACGAGTCAGAGGAAATTGAAAGAGTTGATATTGCTCGAAGCTGTGTTGGACTATGACAAACCAGGGCCCAACCCAAAGCACGACGGAAAAGGCAAATCCAGTCCTGGTGGAGGCGGCAACTCCAACCCCTGACCTGCCCGCTTCTTCCTACTTCTAAGTGCTTCTTCTGTTTGCTCCAATAAAAAGTTTGTTGCTCTCTATAAGGAGACTGGAACATTTTGACTGCATAATGATCAACCCTAGTTCATCTGTTATGATGTTCGATGCTTAAGTTAAGAATTTTAAGGTTGATGTTTCTCTCTGCGGGAACTGCTAATGATTATGTTCCCCCTTCCTCTTATGTACTATTTGCATTAGTTTAATGAGTAACTAATAAAATTTTCGCATCTTGCTCTTCTAACCAAACTTGTGGGCCGCTTTACTTCTTAAACTATATGGTCATAATGTTCGCACTTCCCAAGATACACCACTTGGGACTTTAGAGTTGTAGTGGGGAGCAAGAAAAGAGGAACCGAGAACTGAATGCCAGTACTTGCAGCTTTTGTGAGAGGAGGCTTCCCTCTTATGTAATTCCTGAAGAGATAAGGTTTCTTTTGTCAATAAGTGATTAGAAGCTTCATAGGACACCGGTAAAAATTTATCGTTGAAAAATATCTACAATTTTGGTGTAGAAATCTGAGTAGAATTAATGATTTTTCGGGATTAGATAAATGTTTCAGGGTGTTTCACTGCTCTTGACTTCTCATTAATAGTAGCATACAGATATGCTACTAAATGTGAACTCTTTCTATATCTTTCTTGGTGTTTTGTATGGAGATCTTTCCTCCTACTAAATGTCCTTACTTTAGATCTTTTTTTTTCTTCGCCCAACTTACTTTAGAATATTGACAACCATTTCGAAGCTCCAAGGCCTTGCTGGTGCTTTACCTTTCTTTGGACATCGGACATGAAAATAAAATGCAGAAATTGATTCATTCTAAATTCATTAAAAAAATTCTATCATGATTTGATCTTGAGCCTTATCGGACTCCATTGGTTTAAGGGAGATGTGCAAATTATGGACCGGCTCAGGCCTTGAACAGCATTAACATACTGTACATCGTCATGTGACACCTATAATTCACTAGAAACTTTAAGCATTTGTTTGCGCAACTCCAATACCAGGAGCACACTTAGAAACCTCAATTGAGGGATTATACTGTAAAGGGATTATACTATACTGCCTGCATTTGGTCTTGTTGAACAGTGCAAGTATCATTATTTTCTAGATTTGCACAAAACTTAGTGCATGATCCTCTCAGGATGTTCCATAAATACGATGCTTGTCCTTACGTTCATAGTCAGCTTTGTGATCCACAGCATCATTGCTCAGCTAAAGTTTCTCACAGCGTAATTTCGGCTTCTTTCGTGTTTCACGGTTCTAACTGTTTCATGAACTACTTTTCCCTGATGTTATGCATGTTTTCCAGGGTTGACAAACTCGGATTACTTTATATTGGAAACTTTTGACTGTCGACAATTTAGACTTTAACACCGCAAATGGTGGTGTCACCGTGAAAGATCTCTGTCAATGGAGAAAAAGACATAGAAATGGTGGCATGGACAGTTTTCAAGTTAATGCATACTAAAAGATGACTTCCTTGGTCTTGCCGAGAAATTGATAAGTCAATTATAGAAGAAGTGCCCTTGATATAATAGAGCTGACTACTGACTAGTGCCTACCACCTGTTAACTCCTGAAGATTATTCGAAGCATCGTGGCCATCAAGAGGATAAATGATCGAGAATTACCTGAAAACAGCCATACAATCTGGCCAAGCGCACAAATAGACTAAACAAGAATGAATAAAAGGAAAAGGTAAAAAGGACATCAAAGATATCATAACTCTCATATGTTGTTTAGTTAAATATCATAACTTTTTTTTGCGATCATTTAAGTGTCATGATTTCTTCAAAAATTCGCAGCACAACTTAAAAAAAAAAAAATCTCCACAAGTGCCACAAATCCGAAATGGTGAATGTTTTTCAAAAGTTATGGCACTTAAGGGAGCCTTTTTTTTGAAGTCACGGGACTCAAGTGATGATTGTTTTTCAAAAGTTATGGCATTTAAATAAACGTTTTCTAGAAATCATGACACTCAAGTGATCGAAAAAAAAGTTACATTAATTTAGTGAAGTGTTATATGAAAGTTATGACACCTGTGATATCTCCATCTTAAAGAAAAGAAGGGATGAAGTAAGCATGCATGACGAACAGTACCCACCATATGAAGCGGAACCAATTGTTAATTTTGGGGTGGCGATGGATACATGTACTCAGCAGATGTAAAAGGTTGACTAAGTTATTTGGGGTCATCATTCGATGGCTGAATATTTTATGAGATGTAAATTACAGAGAGAATTGGCCATAACTTTCGGAGACAGGACATCCATGAGTGCCTTGGTTGGTTCCTGCCAAAGACAGCTTTCGAGGTCGGCATTAGCTCTATTGGAAAGACCGCTATTGGATGCATTGATACGATGAACAACTAGGGGGAAAGAAAAGAGCAAATGGATGTTCTCTTTACGTTATTACTTCTTTTTACTTTCTCTTCTTCTGGGAGTACTACTTAGATGCTGTTCTGAAGAAGGTGATTGGAGGGAAAATGCACCAATTTCTTACCAGAAGAAACATATAGGAAGCTCCCTATTTCTTTTGATTAGAAGAATTTCATTCTTGTTCAGGAGGCTCTTGATGTCCCAGATCCGGAAAATTCCTGTTGGGATATGCTTTTTGAAGGTTCATGGACTAGACTAAATGACATTTCCCAAAGCAATGGAACCAGGGCAAGCTTCTGTCTCGGGTCCTTTTTTTTTGTGGAAACTGACTGGGAAAATCAGAAATCTTTTGTCAAAAGAAATTGTGGGCATTATTTAGATTTCCTCAACAAACTGGGGCTCAGATTGTGCTTTTCGTTTCCCAGACAATTGAAACTCTTCAATTTAACTGGTCTGAATTAGCACATTTTTTCAGTGATTCACTCTTAATGAAATATCGCCAGACTGAGCTAAACCTATGGACCTCACTCACTCATCCCACAGAATTTCTCTGGGGAGGCGAACCCTTTTGAGTGCTTGCCAAAATGATGTATCACTTTGAAACTCTGCCAAGTGCCAACTTTGCCTTTTCCCTGAGCAGGAGATGGAATGGTACCTAACAAGTTGAATGGCCCATGTTTAGTGCTTGGCAATTAAAGAAAAAGAAAAAAAAACCTAATTCAAGACACCCAAAAAGCGTGTCAATTATAGACCAGTGTTCACACGGACCCTTAGTATTGTCCCACGTCCAGACAAAAATCCAGAGAGGGAGGGCAAAAAAGAAAGAAGACTAAGTGAGATGTAACGTGCTTTTGGTGCAGTTGACCTTTTGAGGTGGGGTATAATGGGTTGCATTTTCTATGCCATTTTTTCCACAAAGCTCTTGAGTGATGTCTCACCATGGCAAGGCTATTTTGGCTCCATTCTCAACCGCCCCACCAAGCATAAATAGGCCAAGCTCATACTCAAACACTACCCCTGAATCATACAGCAAGAAGAGAAAAGAGAGAACAATCTTATTATCAGCAAATGTCTCTTCCTCTCAAGTCCTGTTTTCTCATCCTCCTCATCCTTCTCCATGCATGTCTGGGTGAGAAATAAAGTCCTGCAATTAATTCGGAGCTCATTATTCCCCACAACTTATATGAATTCTCGATAATGTTGACATAGAACTTGCCTTTTTCTATTCTCGTAGGCAATAGCGAAAGCATCAACACTGCGAAGTCTATGAGGTCTCCAAGGGGTGAGGTAGGAAACAGCCACATGCATGCTAAGATTATTTAGTCTTCAGCTGGTACTAATTGCTTTCTTTGGCATTTGGTGCACCTTCAAGGTTTGCGATATGGCATACTTTTGCACACGAAAAAGACCCTTCTGTTTCGTTCTTCTTTGGTGGTAGATGAAATGGAATTGCCTATGTTCTCGCCCATGGAAAGACTGAAGTACATGTGGCGAGAGAGACATGACTGATTGTGAACATAAATGTCTATTTTGCTTGGAAACATGCATGGATAACCTTGTGAAGAAGTCAGAATTTTTCCCGTTTTATGTGATCCTTCCCAATTCAAATTACACCTGGTTAGTTCACACGAAAATGTTGTCACAGGGTAATGCTGCAGTGAAGGTGAGGAAGCTTATTGGACTGGAAGCACTGCTGGACTATGAACCTCCGGGAGCTAATCCTGCTCATGATCCCCCCAGAAAAGGTGGAAAAGGCCCTTGAATGAAAACCCACCAAAAATGTTTCTATCTATCTATCTATATATATATGTTGTCCTTTATAAGCACCAAAGCAATGACTGTTTGACGTGTCGTGGTGATGAGAGTGAGTGAGAGTGAGAGAGAGAGAGAGAGACAGAGACAGAGAGAGAGTTGCATGCCAGAGACAATACTAGGTTTTGGTGCTGAAAATGGTGTTGGGAGAAGGGATTGATGATGCTAAGATGGTGCATCGTGGTATATATTTGTATGTATTGGTGATTGTATATCGTGTTCTTATATTTATATTACCAAGTGATGGCTTTACAGTTGTGTAGTGTATGCACCATTTATGACCGAAGAAGACAAGAAAATAAGACCGTGCCAATACAAAATAAATCTTCATGCTGATTATTATCGCATACATATCGGTCAGAGAATATGTCACCTATCTCGTGAGCATCATTACCCAAAATGGTATTATTCTTCATTGGGGTATGTAAAGAATGTTAATCCACAAGGATGGGGAAAATCAACATGAGAACCGGCTGAATAATCGCCCACGTTTTCCTCAGTGGGAAGATGAATGAAATAATTTAAGCAGTGCTTTTAGAAAAGTGCACAGGTCGTGAGAAACCGTGTGATGCTTAAAAGAGGAAGGCTGCCAGCTTTCCTCGTTGTTATCCTGGTTTCTGGTGCTTTCCAAAGAGCAGTTGTCCCTTTGAGCGATGTAGAAATCTTGAAAAAAAATTGAGATAAATAGTCGCTAAAATTTGACGTAATGTATAATATCATCTTTGAATTATATGGCTCTCGACTATTCTTAAATGTTTAACCTAATTCTTAAACTTTCAATTTGTTTAATCTATATTCTCAACTTTTCATAATAACGTCAAATAAGTCACTCGGTACTATTTAGAAGTTTTCATAGTTACATTATTATATCATTTCATTTCAGCCTATTTCCTAAATCAACAAAAACATGTTATCTTTTCCTTACCTATTTACCGTTTTGGCCTTTGAAAATAGAACTATCATCCCATTTATATATATATATATATATATATATATATATATATATATATTATGATTCATTTAGAGTTATATGAGATTTATATTCCTTTTATTTTAAAAATAATGTTTTCATAAGAATATTTAATAATGACATTAATTTTTCTATAGATTTTTCATACGCATATTAATCTTATTCTTGTTCCTATTTTTTTAGATAGACAAAATATATCAAGTTTTTGTGTTTCATGTTTTCTTAATTAATTAGTTAGATCTGTAAATTAGGAAATTAAAATAGCAAGAATGTCAACCCGATAGAACTCCAAATGAGGTCTTATTTTTACTTTTATAGAGAGCACATGCTAAAATGTACTTAAATGTAACTTTTTTGTTAATTTAGGAAATGGATTGAAATGAAGAGATATTCTAAAATCCAAGTAATAGTGTAATTTTGAAAACTTTTGAATTTGTTATGGAAAGTTGGTGAACTAGATTGAACAGTTAGGAATAGTTCAATAACCGCATTGAATGAATTAAAATTTCAAATATAATATTGTACATCAAGTTAAATTTTATGGACTAATTATGTCATTGTCACATAAATATTTAATAAAGGATCACGCCTTTTCCATTTTCCATTTAATTTAAACACTTCATTTTACAATATGTTGGCCATATTATTTACTGCTCTTTCTTTCTTCACATAGCCAAATGTGGTGTCCTTTTTTGAATTTGTTTCTTCCTTTTCTTCCACTATCCTTTTTGCTCTTGCTTGTGTTGGAGCGCATTGTCAGCGGTTCTTCATCTTCCTCCTCTGACACACCTCCATGCACACTAACAATCGAGTGGTCTCATTAAGCCTCATGAGCTTCCTTCCTACCTCACCAACGCCCCTCACAAATCCTTGGCATGTTTCGTAGAACCACACCTATGCTAGCCCAAGCTTTTTTGAGATGTAATTCTCTATGGCGATTCTTTGATTCTTGCGAGTATTGAAAATTTGAACAAAATGATCAAGGTATTCGAGCCCATGGCCAACGTGAGCAAAGACCTTAAGGTGAAGATGATAACTCTAATACATTTACAACTAGCCACTCAAGAGAATAAAGAGTTTGAGACTCTCATCAAGGAATCATTGCGAGAGATAGCACCATTGCTAGATCCAGGAACCCTAATCAACAAAATCACCAAGATGAAATGGAAAGTGAAGAAAAAAAATTTAAAAAAATCCCAAATGAGCCCCACTTTTGACTCTTTGACAAAAAAAAAATGGGGGTAATATAGTCAGTACACTATTAAAAGGAGTGTCAAAGCCAAATGAAAAATGGAAAAAACATGACCTTTAATAAATCGTTATTAATTAGTGTGGTAAAACACACACTATTGAAGTTATGCCATTGAGGTTTACCATAATGGCCATTCTTCCTACATGAGAAGGGAAAATTGAGAGGTTCAAATTCCCACCTTTTCAAAATAGATTGGGTTGGGGACAATTTAACTTGAGATGTGGAGTTCGACTTCTATGCCCTGTAGGGAGGTAGAGAAAAATTTGAGAGTAAGTATTAAAGTAAGAGCAGGGTATGATCGACAAGAAAAAAAGTTACGATAAAAATTAAATGTGATGAGTTATGAAAAATACGGTCCCCAAGAGACAAACATGTGAATCCAAGTCACTAATGTGAGGATTTTTGGGAAATTTATACAAAAAGTCATAAACCTATTGTATTTTTGTTAATTCAGTTTTAAACTTTTCAATTTTGCCAATTCAGTCATAAATCTTTTCACTTCTTGTCAATTGAGTTTATTTGACCAATTTTGGTTGAAAATTGCTAACATCGATGTCGACGGTGCCACGAAGGACGGCCAACGTTAATATGGATAATTTTTAATAATATTTTGTGGCCTTTTGCTTCCTTTTGTTGATGGCTAGCCTTCGACCATAGGCAATGGTCAGGCTAGCTGGCCTCATTTGCCATAGGTGAGGCGTTGCAGGGCAAGGGCAAGATCCAACAGGGGAGCCCTCGCCCAAGCTAGAGTGGGCTTGTTGTGCGTTGGTTGGGTGACCTTCGCTAGGTCTGGCTAAGGCAAGGGTGAACCTTGGCGATAGCTCCCCTTGCTAGATCAAGTGAGGCTACTACATTGGCTTGGGTGAGGGCCAGCCTTGCTAGATTGGGCCTTACTTATGGCAAGCAAGGCCAACCCACCAAGCCATGGTCGATGGCTAGCCATTGTCTATGGTCAAAGGTTGGGAACAAGCAAAAGGAAGAAGAAAGCAAAAAAAAAAAAAAAAAAAAACAAAAAAAATCTAAAAAAATATTAAAATATTATTGAAAATTGTTCACGTCAGCAATTTTTGGTTAAAATTAGCCAGATGTACTCAATTGGTAAAAAGTGAAAATGTTTAAGGCTGAATTGGCAAAAATACAATAAATTTATAACTTTTTGGACAATTTTCCCAAGGATTTCATGAGTTAAATCTTATCTTTCAAAATTTCCAATACATCTTTATCCCATGTCAATTATATATTTGTTTGATTTTTTGGGACGATTTCCCTTGTCTCATCTTTCTCGAACTTCTAATTTCTCTTTTAACAAGCCAACCGTGCATTCTCATTCAAAACTAATCCCTTCGAACCTTCTTCCACCAAACTTATCGGGATATTCTGAGCAGACACCACTTCATCGAATTGATATTGCAAACCATCGGCGGTCTCCTAAAGTAGCACGCATCTCATCCTCCATTTTTGACCGAACTGCGAACCCTCGAACCGTCCAAGAAGTACCTGCAAAAACACACTCGAAAAAGGAATCAAGAACGAGTTAGAGGGGTCTCCGAAAAGTTGATGACAGCTCTCAAGAGAATGATGATCTCCCAACTAAAATTCTAATCAGCATCAGGCCAGAGAAGGACGAAATGTACTGAGTGCATGTGGTGGGGAAGCGAAGATATAATTGTTTCCCGAGCGGTGGAATGTATCCAAGACTATATCTTTACATCATTGATTGCACTGAAAGCAAGCCAGCGAGTTGGGAGACACGCATTGAACTCGGGTCGAAATGACCCACAACCACCACCATCCCAGTTCTTGAAAGAAACATCACATGAAATAAGTGATCTCCGTTTCTTTATATTTCGTCCTGCAAGAGGAGATATGTTACTTAATTGACGAAGCTTCTCTCACCGGGAGGGCCAAAAGCCTGTCCTCATTATGACACGCCTGTACCCGATTTCGAATTAATTATAAAATGAACCTGCTTAACTTTATGATATAAGGAGGATTATCCCTAATATTCAATCATGCATAGTGGAGAAATTTTTGGTGGGCGGGCCATTTAGTTTTCCTTACAAAGTCCTTGCCAAAGTTATCATGGAACCGTTGCTTCGCTTTATTGGGTAATAGTGATTGTATAAAGTATTTATTTTGGGAATTTTGTACATGACAGACGTGCGTGTTCCACCCCGATTGTTGATGGGGCCACACCGACGGCCTTATTAATCTCGGGTTTACATGGTTAGCAAATCGGGCAGTTGTGACGTCCTCCCAATATCCCGTGGCGAGGAGCGGGCTCTTATTAGTCACGCCTAGGGAGGGTTTGGCTGTGCTGATTGTCCATGGGGCTTAGGCATGACAGCTCCATGAGATGCTAAGCAGTAAATACAGGTTGAACTAGACTGTAATGTTGATTAAATTCTAACCTATAGCACAAAAGTTTAATTCTTAGATGGGGAGAGTTTGTCTGAAAATAGGTCAATCTGAACATGCATGGCTCTTGACCAGCAAGGACTTACAGGCGATGGGCCACAAGGAAAAGGAAAACGGGGGTTCATTTGGGCTTTCATCGTACGATGTAGCTCTGGGCTGGCTTTTTTGGGTCATGCAGTAGTACCTTCTCTTTATAATAAACGCTAGTATGTTTGGGCCCGTTAACTTAGTTTCCCTGTTAGATATTCAATTGATACACAATATATTTGTAAATCTCAAATGATATCTGCATTTCTATGAATATGAAAATTTCTATCGTCCATCCGTTTGCACATGAAAAGTTGCCTGTCTTTCGAGACTTGATTAAACAGTTTGATTTGTTAATGACTCGTTCGGACACATTCAATAATGTATGTTAATGGGTTATCCCTTCATGATACGTTCGCCCGTGCTTGGATATCAAAAGCATAACAGGATTAATAGATGTGCTGTATTTGCATTAATGACAAGATAATTTGTCACACCCATATTAGAGGCTGTCCTTGGAGGAAATCGATTTGGCCTAAACTTTTGCTTAAGCCTATGTAAGTCTTCGGGTCAGTCTTGAGTTTCTCACTAAATGCCCTTACTCAAGCCCACGCATAAAGTCATAGGGCATTTGTGGCTTAGGCAAGGTCCGGGTAGGCTTGTGAACTGTCAGAACCATGATCAGGTTTAATGGGTATTGGGTTATCCAAGTTAGAATTGTTTAAAGGTCATGTGTTTCCTTTAGAGAATATTTTCCTTGAGTGGCTTTTCAAAAATATTGTCCAAAAAGTCTTAAAACTATTATATGACGGTCCAATTGGTGCCAATTGTCCTATATGGCACGATCAATACTAACGTCAATGATTTTTGTATTTTTCTTAAATTTTCGAATTTTCCCTTTTTTTTGTCATTTTTTTTTCCTTATTTCCCTCGGCCAGTGAGGGCTGCCTCGCCTTGTCGGTTTTGCCAAGAGGACCCTCACCTAGCCCTTGATAGAGGTCGATGAGGGCTAGCCTTGCATGTGGTTGAGGAACTCCACCAGCCATTGCCGAGTCAACTAATTGGCAAAGGGAAATAAGGAAAAAAAGAAAAAATGTCAAAAATATAGAAAATTTTAAAAAATGTCAACGTTAGTAATTTTCGTTCAAAATTAGCTGAAATGATTAAATTGGTAAATCATGTAAATATTTAGGACTGTATTGACTCAATTGAAAATTTTATGACTAAATTAACAAATCACATAAAGGTTAATTAAAATATTTAAAATTGAATTCATCGGACAATATATTTAGGATTTTAGTGATAATTTTCCCGTTACTTTTTGGGGTAGTGGGTTACAGATATGTACATCACCTACATTTAATACTTTGAAAGTTTGCATGTGTTAGATATCCGTGATGCTTGATCCGCCGATCAAGACATATGGCTAGAAGAAACCAAGAATGGAGGAAACTACAGCCGTTCACTACTACACCATTTCGTGAGCAATGGAGTAACATTAATAATATGGTTAGAAGGTGCATTTGATACACTCGGGAGTCTCGTCTCGTTTTTGCCTTTGGGCCTTCCTTTGTGAAAACACACACACGGACAGACAGAAAAGGAACAATCCTAGATCAGCCTTAATCGTGCTAAATAAGCAACATATGTCAATAGGCCATAAAAAACTTTCCGAGGAGCTGATCTTGACTCGTTCGGCTCTTAATGACCGTATAGACAGCCCACCGAATCTGCCTATTCTCGACTATAATTAAAGTGTGATTAAGGCCGTGATGGGCGCATTACGTGTGGATTTCTAGTGGGTTGATAACCTAAGTCATTGAATTGGATCGAAAGGGGATAATAAAATCGGTGACGTGAAGATCAAGGCACGCAATGATATTGCATGATTATCGCCTGACCTTTTTCCTTTAATTTTAAGAATTACATTTATTGCCCGGGGGGGCAGCATGGTTTTTAATAATGCTAATCAAATGCTGCACGTTGCCTTAATTTGCTTTGGAATGCTTCGATGTCTCTCCTTTAGTACGTCCAGCCCGTTCCAACCATTTCGGTGGGGTCCTTTTGAGGGTGCCACTTGCACCTATATGCTCGATTGTTCATGATGGTTTCATCATTCCACTGCAGCTTCTTTATTTATTTTCTTTCTAATTAAAATAAGATTGCCCAGATTGAGAGACATTTCAAATTAGTCAGTTTTTAGGTAATATAGCTATTCACAATGTCCGGATTACTTGGCTGCCTTTGTAATGCAAGACAATGACAAGACGGTTGTCGAATGAATTAAGTAAAAATAGAGTCGATTCGGTTTCTTGATTATAATGCTCCGTCTTTAAGTCAACATCTGAACAAGATGTGTCCTTTCATTGCCGCCGTGAGTATTAGGACGAACCCATGAAGAAAAAATGAAAGCAACATTAAGAAATAGTTTCTAATAAACCTCGAATTCTTTTTCGAAATCGATAGATAAAAGAAGGAAGAATAATCTATAGAGTCAACTATATTTCATTATTGTGAATTTCTAGTTAGTACGATGACTAAGAATTAAAGATCAACATTGTCATAAATCTCGCCATGCTTGCAATGCGGTGTCTAATCTAATAATTCGCTAGAGACACGGGATTCCAACAATTTACTACTCTAGCAAACTCAATAAAGGCGAGGCTCATTTTGGCAAGAAATATTAAAAAAATGTTTCCTTATTTTTATAAGTATTAAGAGTTTTTATTTTTCATAAACCCATGGGGCATCGATTCGGAGAATCGGACAGGTGCACATACTTATATTTATAATACGTCGTCACACGACATACGAAAGGAAGCAAAGCGGACGGAGCTGAGAATAGGGGAGGGGTGGGGGTGTGGGGTCCATCATTCCACCGATTCTGAGGTGGCAAAATAGATATTATCGGTAACGGTCGCAATGAGATGCCGACTTGCTCCCTCGGTAGCCGCCACAACCACCGTATATGATCACGAGGGACTGCTGTGCAAAACTATAAAAGAATCAAATGAAATACATAAAATTTTTACCCAAAAAAAAACACAAATAAAATCAATATGAATATAAAAAGAAACGGACGGAAACATAATAAATGAAATTAGAAAAAAAAAAAAAGGAAAGAAAAAGAGGGAAGTAACCACCAGCCAAGCAAAAGCAACTGGAGTGGGACCCTACCTAACAACAAGAAGATGCCCCTCCCTCCCTCCCTCCCCTCGCCCCCGCCCCAGCCTTCTCTCTCTAGCTAACAACCAAAGTCAATCCCCCATTTACCATTTTACCCCTCCCTCCCCTCACCATACTGTGCGAAACTTCACACTTTGCACTCTCTATCTTGCCCGGACGACCAACACAAGAAGAAGAAGAAGAAGAAGAAGAAGAAGCGAGCTGAAGCTCCAGCTGATCTGGATCTACAGTCTCTCTCTATTTCTCTTTCTCTCCCTCGCGGTCGAAGAAGAAGAAGAAGAAGAGCTTATCCACAGTGGTTGAGAATGGTGGCCAGTCCTAATTTCTAGCTCTTAAAATTAATCCCCAACTCTCACTCACTCTCTCTCTCTCTAGCAACAGTTTCTGCGTTACCTCAAATTCCACGAAACAGGAAACCCCCCTCCCCCGCGCCGCCGCCGCCATGCCCGGCCTCGTCTCCGTCAAGACCCCGCCCGATGCGCCGGCCCCGCGCATCTCCCTCCCCGACGCGACCCCGAGATCCGACCCGAGCCCGAGCCCGAACCCGACCCTGACCCAGACCCGACCCCGACCCCTCCCAAGCCCGCCTCCCCGCTCCCAAAGAAGCCCCCTCCCCCTCCCCTTCCCGCTCCAAGTTCTCGCCCGCAAGCCCCCGCCGGAGTCCCCCGGCTCCGTCGCCGCCAACCCCGCCCCGCCCGATGCGTCGCTCGACAACCCGGATCTCGGGCCCTTCCTCCTCAAGCTCGCGCGCGACACCATCGCCTCCGGCGACGGCCCCGCCAAGGCCCTCGACTATGCGATCCGGGCGTCGAAGTCGTTCGAGCGGTGCGCCGCCGACGGCGAGCCCAGCCTCGACCTGGCCATGAGCCTGCACGTGCTGGCCGCGATCTACTGCAGCTTGGGCCGGTTCGAGGAGGCCGTCCCGGCGCTGGAACGCGCGATCCAAGTCCCCGAGCCGGGGCGCGGCCCCGATCACGCGCTCGCCGCTTTCTCCGGGTATATGCAGCTAGGGGACACGTTCTCCATGCTGGGCTTGGTCGATCGGTCCATCGGGTGTTACGAGGAAGGGCTGAAGATACAGATCGAGGCGCTTGGGGAGACAGATCCGAGAGTGGGCGAGACTTGCAGGTGTGTTGCGGTGGTTTGATTCGCTAGATTTTTGTTTCCTTTTTGTCTGTGGTTCTCAGATTTCATTAAGTGTATGCGACGGTCGGGGGTATATTTGGATTTGGAAAGTTCTTGCTTCCCTCAGTTTTATGCGCCTAGGTTACTAGGGAGTTGCAATTAGCAACCTTAGGGAATATATGACTGACTGAAAAGTGATCCGAACTGGGTTCTGACTTTAGCTGAAAAATTTTGCCTTTGGGTTGTGTGACTTTAGCGACACCGTAGGTTAGATGCTAATAATGTGGTTTTGTCGGAGTGCCTTTTAGTTTCTGGTTAGTAATTAGGGAAACTTGGTACTAGCACTGAGGTGTCTGTGGGGTTAACCATGATAATTGATTTTTAGCTGCCCTGCACTCCAAATTATGTTAGCTGCTTGCAGTCTGACGTGTAAATGAACTCTGGTGAAGAGAAAACTACCATCTTCTAGCAAATGTCGATGATTAGATATGAGAATCGTCATTGCCTTCTTATTTTAACTTTAATTTGGGGAGAATTGTCTTCTCCAGAGATCTTTACCTGGCTATATCCCGGGAGTAGTTAAATTTTGGCCTGAGCTCTGTATCCGTATCCCATTTCCAGTCTTCTGTGTGGCTCGAGAGCAACTGTTTGTAGCAAACAATTAATGGCGTGTTCTTGTGTTGTTTCCCATGCCATTCCAACATGTTGAAATGACTCTTAAAAGATTTTGGCAGTGACTCTTTACCTGGTCTTTTGCGGAAATGTTAGAAAAATTTTCAGTTGAAGTATTACTATGTGTTCTTTGCTTCATCTCATGAACATTGCCGAATAGATTGGCTTCTGAGGAAATTTTCTCCTCATCAATCAATAAATAGAAAGTTTTGCTGATTTTCTTTTCTATGGTCAAACTTTCCGGTGTATTATGACTGCCCAAGATTGAGTTGGAGTGTGTAGATATGGTCACTGTCCTGTAAATTTTACTTTGTTGCTTTTCATTATTATGGACACATCTCAAATGTCTTGGCACTCATAAACTGCAGGTACTTAGCTGAGGCCCATGTCCAAGCAATGCAGTTTGATAAAGCAGAGGAGTTGTCCAAGAAAACTCTTGAAATCCATCGGGCGCATAGTGAACCGGCATCTCTTGAAGAAGCGGCTGATCGCCGGCTCATGGCTCTAATATGTGAGGCGAAGGGAGACTACGAGTCTGCTCTCGAGCACCTTGTCCTTGCCAGCATGGCAATGATTGCAAATGAACAGGACAATGAGGTTGCTGCAATCGATGTCAGCATCGGCAACATTTACCTTTCACTTTGTCGTTTTGACGAGGC
Organism: Angophora floribunda; assembly: GCA_014182895.1. NCBI lineage: Eukaryota > Viridiplantae > Streptophyta > Magnoliopsida > Myrtales > Myrtaceae > Angophora > Angophora floribunda. Next base: position 20,847,853 of record CM024708.1, on the reverse strand, counting down.
TGTGTTTTCCTACCAGAAGGCCCTTACTGTCTTCAAATCATCAAAAGGCGACAACCACCCTTCAGTTGCCTCTGTTTATGTACGTCTAGCAGATCTGTACCATCGGACAGGAAAATTGCGTGAGTCTAAATCTTATTGCGAAAATGCCCTTCGAATTTATTCCAAACCTGTGCCTGGAACTACAGCAGAAGAAATTGCTTGTGGGTTGACTGAAATTTCAGCAATTTATGAGTCTGTGGATGAGCCTGAGGAGGCGCTTAAGCTCTTGCAGAAGGCTATGAAATTGTTGGAGGACAAGCCAGGACAGCAGAGCACTATTGCAGGAATAGAAGCAAGGATGGGGGTGATGTTTTACATGATTGGGAGGTATGAAGAAGCTCGGAACTCCTTTGAAAATGCAGTGACTAAACTGAGGGCTGGTGGAGAGAGGAAGTCGGCCTTCTTTGGGGTTGTATTGAACCAGATGGGATTAGCTTGTGTGCAGTTGTTCAAGATTGACGAGGCTGCTGAATTGTTTGAAGAAGCAAGGAGTATTCTTGAACAAGAGTGTGGCCCTTGTCATCAGGATACGCTTGGAGTGTATAGCAATCTTGCTGCAACTTATGATGCAATGGGAAGGTACCTTTTCTTTCAGAAACTCTCTCTCTCTCTCTCTCTCTCTCTCTCTCTCATATATATATATATATAACAATTTTGACTGCTTAGACTATTAAATGGGCAAGTCGGAGGATTGCCCACCATCGCAAAACGATACATGTGGCCATATTGTCATGTTGTCGTGAGATTGGTTGACTTTGCGTTTAAATTAACTCTGTTGAAATCAATTCTGAGATGTGGTCTGTTATTGGGGAATTGGCTATCTTTCTGACGGTTATTAGATTTTGTCTCTGTTTTATTTAGAGTCACAGCTTTGTATGCTATGTTCTACTTTTCTCTTTTCTCTATCTCCATTTTTTGTGAAATTGACGAGTTAAATTGTGACATCTCGCATTTCTGTTTTCACTTTCCATATCATGTTCCCAAGAGAAGATTTTAGAATCTTTTGTGGACCGATTTCAGTGGAATCGTGGTCGTTCACACCGATTGTGGATTCCCGTATAAACTGTTAGCAAGCTTTAAGTGAGATTTTTCTGATATTATACTGACTTTGTTACCCCATTTACAGAGTTGAGGATGCAATCGAAATCTTGGAGTATGTGCTCAAATTGAGAGAGGAAAAGCTTGGCATAGCTAATCCTGATTTTGAAGACGAGAAGGGCAGATTAGCTGAACTGCTTAAAGAAGCTGGAAGGTCTCGCAATAGAAAAGCCAAATCTCTAGAGAACCTCATTGACCCCAACTCGAAGAGGACGAAGAAAGAAGGTACCAAGAGGTGGCCTGGCTTGGGCTTTAGAATATAAGCAGGCACCACTAATTATCCGCATCAATCCACGATTTGAGACACGCACATCCTGTAACATAGAAGATCATGTATAGAGTTAGCATCATTGCTCGGGCAAGTTTCCATGTTTTCTTTGGCTTCAAATCTTTCATTTCTTTCTTCTTTAATTGTTATTTGGCACTGATGTGTGTTGTGATCTTGGATCTTTCGACTGAGAAGAGGAATGGTCAGTCGGTTGTGTACATTTCGACGTGCTCTTTGCTTGCTTATCTCGATTACATTTTTTTGTTTTAATTTGTTTTGATGTGCTTGTCTTAAGTTGTGTCCCTTTCTGTTTTTCGGTATCTGAGTGATTAGGTCGAAGTTGAACTGCAAAATGTAGATGATGTCAGTGTCCCTTGGCAAGAGGAGGGTAGGATCCTCGAGAGTGAAAATTACCATTCCATTCTGCTTCGGTCCATTGAAATGACGCGTGCCATGCTGTGCGATAGGAACAAATATATTATGTGTGAATGAATGCAAGATTGTTCGTGAGCTTTGCCTCTCCCTTTGAATGCTCCTCTTCCATTGATGTGGGACTTCATGTGGCACATAAATCTATAATCAATGCATCATCAATTTGCCTCACTTATTATAAGATCTACGTCATAATTGTCATCTAGGGCATATTTTTGTTTTGGGTAAGTCATTGAGGGCGGTCATCCTCAATTAAGACAAACTATTCAGTGTTTAATCAAATAAGGTAAAGTTTTTACTTTGAATTCGTTTGTTTTGTCAGAGATAAACCATTAGAAGAAAATATTTTCTTTCAAAATGACCATTTACATTGTCTAGAAGAATTCAACAACAAAATTTCCAATGGTAACAACAATTCTCTGAGACATTTTGTGCAAGAACATCTGGTTCATGTATTTTTGTTTGAGTTATACGAACTATCTATTTTATATATATTTTTTCAATCGTTATTTTTTCACAAGATACAAAGAAATCTTTTTATTTGAAATTTTTTTATCGAAGAAATTTTCTTGTTCAATTCTGGAATGCGAAAAAAGTTTCTCTAATAGCTTTCTGACTCTGCAGTCATCGGGCTGAGTATATAGCAAGTAGCACCTGATTTCATAGTGTCAATAATGGCATGATACAATGAACCAAACCTCTGCCGACCTTATTATTATCTTATTCACTTGTCATATGAGTTCCTTCGCCCCAGACATTATCCAAATTCATGTTATGCCAATCGAGGAATAGATGTTTTGTTTGTCATCATATGTATCCCTGATATTTCAACCTTTAAATTTATCATCAAATTGTTGATGCGGCAGATGATAAGTGAGTTAAAAACCAAATTTATAGGCACGTAATGTCGATATAAGGTCACCTCAACTTCAAACGACAAAATAAAATCAAGAGACCTGGAAAAGAATGAATTAAACACAAGAAAAATATACAAAAGTACCTAGGAATCTCATCAGATTGGGATCAAATGAAAAAAAAAATTGTTCACATGGATTTATCAAAAGCAGGGAAGGAAACACTCGTTCAAGTAGTGGTACAAGTTATATCGCAATAGCAATATGCTATGTCCATTTTTAAAATATCCATCTCAGTTTGCCGAGCTATAGAGCAGAAAATGTTGCCAACTTTAGATGGAGAAATGGAGATTCAAAGTTGAGATTTCACTGGAAAAAATACTATGAAGAGAAGGAAAGACTAGGGAGAAATGGGATTTAGAGACTTGTTATCTTTTAACAGGGCCATGCTTGAAAAGCAAGCTTGGAGGATTAATTAAAATCCGTCCAGTCTTTGGGTACATGTACTTAAAGGACTTCACTTTCCACACAACAATATCTGCAATGCTACAAAGAGTAGTCGGGCCTACTGGGGATGGCAAAGCATATAGTGGAGAAGAGATGCTATTGTCAAAGATGTGAGATGGAGAGTGGGACTGGGAGGGATATTAAGATTAGGGAAGATAGATGGTTGAAATCAGGCGCTATTAGAGATGAGAAAGTAAGTGGGGAACCACAAACGGTAAATGAAATGATTAACTCAGAGGAAGCGAAATGGGAGGAGCAGAAACCGTTTCATATGTTCGGCAAACAAATTGCAAGGGAAACAATCCCACTTGTAGCTACTGGGGAGAAAGATAAAAGTCATGTGGACTAGAACAAAAGCCGGTAAATACATCATAAAGAGCGCGTATAATCAGATTTGGGAGTCAGACACCAAGTGGCACGCACTTCAGCCATCATCTTCTTACTAATACCCAAAAGAGATGTGGACTATGATTTGAAACTTGTATACATATCAAAAAAATTAAAAATTATATATAGAGCCTATGCCATAGCGTGATCCCAACTACTAAATATTTGTGGAAAAGGAAGATTGTTCCTGAACCGTTGTGTTCTCTTTGCCAGCAAAACCCTGAATCTGTCAAATATATATTTTTGCCATGCAAATGGATGAATGATGTTTAGAGATACTCGGATCTGCCAGAAAAAAAAGATTAAATCAGGGGTTGGGGTGATTTGAAACTTGATTGCTAAATCAATTTAGGAAAACAGAGAACTCACCTTCGCCGGACTTGCTAGTGACAGTGATCTAGGAGCTGCGAAAGGCCATAAATCACTTCGTATAAAGACATGCTCTAGATGCATCATAGGTGGTGGACTCCACTTTAGCAAAGCGTAAAAGCTTTGAGTGATGGAACCTAGGAGACAAAAAATTGAGGAGGAAAGAAGGGTTTTTACCTGAGGTTTGGAGGCCACTGGACGAAAATGAGCTGAAGTGAACGTAGATGGCTCGTTCGAGGCAGGCAGATTGAAAGGGAGCATAGCGTGTCTGTAGAGACCAAACTGGAAGAGTGGTGGATGGATTCGTGAAGAAGGTCTGTGTAGCTTTAGTGAGCCAAATTGAGACCCTAGCTTTATTAGAGACATGCCGATATCTTAAGAAAAACACTTCTCTGAACTTAAGTGTGGAGTCAGACAACTTACATTTGATAAGGGCCGTGATAGATTAAGAAAGCATTTCGTGGGAGGAGGATGCTATTTTCAACACTTGAAAATTAGAGATGGTCCATTTGAAAACATGAATCTAGTTCATTGTCCGAGAGAAGTAAATAAAGTAGTGGACTGAGTAGTTAAGACTTATAGATGTAATTATATTCCTAGAGACTGGCTTACTAATCTTCCTAGTATTTTACTGGCTTACTAATCTTCCCAGTATTTTATGGGGCCTTATTGTTTCTGAGGCCCCTATATTTTGTTATGGAGAAACCACATGAAGTAACGAAGCTTGCGTAAGCTAGGTGAGGGCTGGTGGCTGCTGTGCCTGACCACAACGAGAGTGCCACGACCCTGATTATGCCGGTGAAGCAGCACGCACACTCAACATGGCGGGGCAATGGTCATGCTTCCTAGCCTTCACGATGCGAGGTCATGCCAACCTTCACGCAATCCAAGCATAGGGTTGCAAGGCCTAGAGCCAAAACAGGGAAGGTCCTGCATGAAAGTGGGTTGTTTTCGTCTGGTGTCAAGCTTAATAGGACTCAAATGAGTTTTACATTTAGGATTGGCCGAAAAATCTGGGATTACGTTTACAAAATCTGTAAAGTGACAAAATTGAGATTCGGAAGAAATTACAATTCCACCTAACCATTTTAAAGAAAGATTCTGTTGAAGAAACAAACAAAGAAAGCTACTCTAAATTCCAGATTCAGTAATTATTGGCATTTCCTTTAATAGCCACATTTCCCAGTTTCTCGAGGAGGGTTGGGGTGTGGGCGTTTAACTTTAGATGTGTTTCGACTCCCATGCTTGTAAATAGGTAAAGTAAAAGTTTAAAAGTGAGTTAATTATTAGATGGAATGGATAAAAAAAATAAATTCAAATTTAATACCCACCAAAGCAAGTAATCTTTTAGTGGAATTTTTTGACCACACATCATTTAGTGGAATGAGTTCATGGGGAAGCAAATTGACAAATTGTGATTAGGGTACTTTTAAAAATACTCCTGAAATTCAATAATTGGTTCAAATTATCATGGCATCGATAATAGTTCCATCACCATCATCATCTCAAATTATTATAAAATCATTTATCAATCCAACAAGAACCTTCAATAAACATCTTGTTGGGATGCATGCACGAGTGGGTTTATAAAAATCTCATATTGGAGAATTGATGTCATATTGAGCAATTAATATATCATAATTGATCCACAAATCATTAATTTAACTGTTTTAATAAATGTGAATATAATTGGATATGTTAAGAGACTCGGATCTAGATTCTCTCTTGGTGATCTCTCCAAGTAAATGTATCATATTTATGCTGTGCACTCTCAACATATCTTGCCAAATGAACCTATCATGTGCTCCCAACACATCTTGCCAAAAGGATCTATTATTGCTTTTCGAAGTTGGGTTGCTCCTTTTCCCTCCTCCTCCTCCTTTTTCAGGACTCTTCCTCCTTTTTTTTCCTTCCATTCCCACGTTGCTTCTACTTTCGGCGATAGTAACGACGCGGAATAAGTGGTATCAAATCAAAAAAAAAAACCAAAAAGAGTTGCCAAGAAGAGTCGTAGCTTTTTAACCTGAATTAAGTAGAAGCACGTCAAGCTCTGTACAGAAAACTTTCCCGACTCGGAGAGAAAGAAGCACGAACAAGGAGACGATGAGCATTTAGAAAGTAGCGATCGAAACGGCAAAAGCCAAGCGAGAGAACGTGCAGACGGTGCCACTCTCGATGGCCGGTGGGGAGGGGGAAGTCGATTTCAGCAAACGCATCTCGTGCAAATTCCCACCTACATCTTTCTTCTTCATGTCGCTTGCGATGATTCATTCACCCAAGTTCTTTGAGCCACAAAGCAAGAGCCGTTCCGTCATTTCTTTATTTGACAATGACACGCACACCACATCGTGATTAGGCGATGAATTGACGTTCTTAATTTGGGGCGTGTTTGCTTGGACTTCTTGAAAATATTGAGAATTTTTTTTATAACTTTTCCAGTTGAAATTTAAATTACTCAATTTAAAAATATTATCAAGAAATCGTATTTGCATCTATGTGTGTCTTATATATTGACAAAATTTCAAGTATTCAAAAATAAAAATAAAAATCTAGACATATTTGCCACAAAATTTGAAAGATAAAATAGTAGTCAATGACCTATTTATAAATGTTGTTAGAAAGTCCAGCTTTAAAATTTAAATTGATAAATGAATAGAGATGACATGAATACGAAGAAAACTTAAGACCAATTGCCAAACGATGCGAGATAATAGTTCAACAAATACATGTCCCCAAGAGAAATATCACTTCTCAAATAAATATCTAAGTAGGTAAATAGTGACAACTTAAATCCATTTTAGGTGATCGGATAATATTGTATATATAAAACCTCCCAAGATGTATATTGAAATATAGTCATTTTTTGAATGCTTTTTGCACATATATGTTGTTGTTATCGTACTAAAAATATTTTAAGGAAAAACCAAAAATAGCAAAAATGTCACCATACACAGATTTGAAATCTTTTCGAACAAAGTTTCTTTTACGAGAATGAAATGGATTACTCGAACTTGAAAGATTTTAATTTCGTTAAGCATAATGTTTTTCAAGGAGCTTAAACATTTAAGAAATGAGCTCACAGTGCAGCAAACCTTTCATATAAAAGACAAAATGGAAATATAACCATATCCGTAAAACATGAGGAGAGGATCGAAAAAATCAAGTAAACAATTTGAACTCAAGACACGTGCTCTAATATCATTTTGTTTAGTGCCAATAAAGAGTTTTGTAGCTCCGGTCGGCCAAATTAATCCCTCACCCGCCAAATCCCTCACCATCGGACTGGCCCAACCTGGCCCAAAAAATGGTGTTGTGGAGTAGTTTAAACTAATTTGGAGCAGGCATTAGCAAACACAATTTGATTGATTAGCTAGTTTACAGAGATATACTTTCCTAGTAACCATATATTACATTTGGATAGAGCACAACCCTTAACGGTTTCAAAAGCAAGTCAACTAGCATCCCTATCATCTTAGCTAAAGTGTGTAAAAATGTAAGAGATAACGCTTTACCAACAAATTAGACCTTCCTAGACAAATATTGTATGAGCTATTATGTGCAGACTTCCTATCTCCATCCTTTTGAATTATTAGCTCTATTTAAGCTGTTGTATTTCATTTGTTCTATAACACTTGTGTAAGATTTAAAGTTGTCGTAAGACGAATTCACAAGATATTTATACTACAAATTAATCTCAGAAACCGAAGCAATCCAAATTCAAACATCAGCTCAAGTTGTCGAGGAATCAAATGTCGTCTTTTAACATGTGATCACTCCCTTTCTTTAAAGCGCACTAAGCTCTTCCACCACCGAAAGAGGCGTTGTGTTGGGTCTCCTTGCTGAACTGGTGCATTAACTTGCGGACACGACTATGCGTCGTGATCTTTTGTGAAGAAACCAAATCGGGTAAGACATTGATTACTGACAAGGAAATAGAGATTTTGGAAAGAAAGAAAGAAATGAAAGAGTAATTATATCATGGTCTCCGTAAAAGCTCCCCTACTTTATGGAAGTTTAGATCGCGAATGATAATGATAATTTTTTTGGTCATAAATAGATATTTCTGTTTCTTAAACGAATTTTTAAGCAAAAAAACGCGTTTGATAACGGCACAAAATTTTTGTTCTCGGAACAAAAATTCAATTAATAACATCATTAAAATTCTATTTCCTAGAACATAAATTTGAATGATATGTGATGGCTATAGATTCGAGTTTTGAACAGTACCTACGTATTCATCTAAACGAGTATACATGGAAACAAAATGAACTAAATTCACCCCATTTTCAGCAACACGTGAAAAATGCCAATGAACACTAGGGTTGCAACCAAGCTAGGGTTGATTCTAGAAATCGTGGTTCGCAAGCGCATAAAAGAGGGTTGACTCAAAAAATAGAAATTGCAGATATTGGTCGAGAATCTAATGCGCGCCGGACGAGAAAGAGAAAGGTTAAGCTAGGTCACGACAACAAAAGGGAGAGAGAGACTCACCTTGTTACGATGGAGGCTAGGGTTATGATGAGAGGCGGAGCTACGGTTGTGGTGACAAAAGTTTGACAGTAGTGGCAAGGCTCCTTGTGGCGACAGGACTCGAGTGAAGAGGAGATGAAGAAGTTCGGCTGAGTTTGTGCATGCGAGAACAAGGGCGTAAGAGAGAGGGATGACGGACGCGAGAGAGGGGGAGTGAGTGATGAAAAGACTTCTTATTTATGTTTTTGTTCTGGAAAGAGAGAAGTAGATTGTTATTTTTGTTCCAAACTTATTTCTAGGCAAACAATTTATCTCATAAATAGAAAAACAAAATTGTGTTACCAAACCGATTTTTATTTTAAACCTATTTCCAGAAACTGAAAAATAGAAAAATAGAGAAATCAAATGATTATCATGCGAGCCTTTATTTTTCAATAATCAATTCTCTTATGCTTTTCTACGGTCAATGCTTTTTGTTTCCTTCAATATAAAATTCCAACTTTTTAGGTTTTTTAATTTTTTTCAAGAATTTTTTCTATCTCAAATTCCATGAACGTCGGCAACAATACTTTGTATTAGAAGAATTGGTAGAACTTCATTAGGTTAGGTCCATCTCTAGCTAGTGCAATTAGACCTTGGTTAGATTAGGTCCATAATTAAGTTTCGTTGATATGATTTACATTTCAGGGACATGGGCATGAAGACCTGGCTATTCTCAAGCTTAGGAGATACCTTACAATCCTCCTTAACCGCTTTTGGCCTATACTAGTTGCCCGGACCTAAACATATTGCACATAATTGATGGAATTTGAATAAATGATTTTCAATTTCTATATTAAAAGTCTTCCATCACCTCAACCTACTGCACCAACTCTGAGAAATTCATATGTACATATGAAGTTAGGTCTTTAGTTACAAAATTAAATTGCAGATGGGAGAGATGATGGTATAATGAATCCTAATATTTCTAGTTAAGCGCCTATGATTTCTTCTTAGTTCCATACAACTGAATTGCATAATAATAACTGAGGTTGTTGTGAATCTTAAAAAACATGGGTATCATATACAAAATGACTTTGAAGACAATAGTAAAAGAACTTATAAGCTAAACTAGCTTATTTTTGCAACTTGTTGGACTTTAGTGGTTCATCCGGAATTTAGGATTTAAATGATTGACAGACTTGTTTTCTTTGCAAAATATAGCAGAATTTAGTGATAGAGTCACTATATATTATGCCGGACTAGCCATTCGTTTAATCATTAGTATTTACAGATCAACAATTGAAGTTTCTCCCTATCATACCACGTTACCAACCAAACAATGAAATAATTATTTTGGTAAGGAATATACCGATGATAAGATAGCTCTTTTTCCCAATTCTTTTTTGGATCAAAAAGCACATTTTCCCAAATAAGGAAATGGGAACCGGCGCCATCAACCCTGTAGCCAGTGCCATCCGACCGACATTCAACCAGCACATTTCTCTCTTGATTTTTGGCAACAATCACAATCCTAACATGCATCAATCCAGCTGATTTATACCTAATTAACTGCTAGAACAGTTTTGTCACCACTTCAATAATTTGAGTTCTATACATCACACTTTACCAGATATCATGTCATGCATGCCGAAACTGGTGCAAGAAACTTGCCTAGCAATGTCTATTTGCTAATCCTTTAGTTTTTCCCCCACAAAAATTATGTCTCATATGCTTTTATATGAAAACGGGATAATTATCCTTTTTTCTTCTTTTTATGGTTCCACATTCTAATGTTTTAGGCATAGATAGAAAGCAAGTTCTGGGTCAGAAGGATCAAGGGCTGCTTGACAACGTCAAGTATGGAGATGCGCTGAAGTGGTGGCCGTAACCACAACAGTTCTTTTGACAAAAAGATAAAAAAAACTATAGTGATTCTAAGGCAGAAAAATTATTGATCCGCAATTGCCAATATAAGTCGCCCTCGCAAGTGGGGCCAGTGCCGCGGCATGCATTCATCAATTCACCTGTGTTTATCGTATACCTTAGATAAAAGGAATTTACAATTTTTACCACTAGATTTTTACGAAATGTACATTTTACGCCTTGAAATATAATATCACTAAAGCGAAGATTACAAAGTTATAGAAACCTAAAGGTACGATGTTTATTTCCTTTTCAAATCTTAGCATGAAAATATAAGTTTTGAAACAAGAATGCGCAAAGTACATGCTTGGAAACTAGAGAATGCATACGCATACATGAAGAATTTTGAGCAATGTTTTTGTAAATTTCCAGAGGAAACTCAATCTTTATGAATTCAAATCTTTTGAAGTTGTTTAAATAGATAAAATATATGATGTAACGATAATATCATATGAGGATAGGGTTAATGTGGTCTCAACAAATAAATCAATTGCCTCATTTTCACGAAATGATATGTGTAATGAAATAGTAGATGAATCTCCTGGTTATAGACATAAATCCATGTTGACGTGCTGATATCGCTTTCGAAAAAAATAATTTTATATGACAATTATAGGAATTTCCTCTAAATATTTATGAGCATTAAATGCATATTTCTTTTTGGGGGGACTAAAGATCAAATGATTCAGATCATGTCTCGGGCTCACCCCCCAACGGTCACTGCTATTAGAAGTGGACATTTCTTACAAAAATGTGAAAATAATTAAATATTAAGCTATATATTCATTTAATAATTTAACTTTTATAATTTATAATGATTTCATGTAATATCAGAATCAGTGCTATCCCTTTTATGTATGCGCATTCACTCATCCCATCAATCAAATTTCATTGACCGCTTCTAATCTGGTTTGCACATTAGAGGGGATGTTGAAATATTATTTAAAAAATCTTGAAATGTGTCTTATATGCTCTTTTAAATTCATGTAATCTCTATTCACCTATCAATTTAAAATTTTGAGTTGAACTTTCTCACATGGTATTAAGATAGGAGGTTATGAGTTCAAAACTTTCTAGGTCACTATTTGCATATTCCAAAGTCCATCATATGTTAGAATATTTAAATATTAAATCATATATTTATAAAATAATTTAAGCCATTAAAATAATTCACAATGGTCTCATAAAATTTCATATATAACATAACCAATTGAACACGTCTCATGACTAACATGGTCATGTTCATAGCCCAAAAATCGAAAAAAAAGGACTTGTTTTCATGGGAGACCATTTTCTTATAACCTCATGAAAAAAATGAGCGGCCAAAATTTTCGGGAATGACTTTTCACTTTGAAAAATACGTGGACTGTCTTCCAAATTTGAAAATCGAGAACCCTTGAACTTCAGAATTCATTTCCTAAAATTCCATGTAAACCCTCTAGCTCTATCCATTATTACATACTCTAGAGCCGAGGCTCCAAAAGCATTTACTTTTTATTACCACGAGAAAAGCCACCTTAAGTAGCTAAATGCCGATTGAACTAGCCCACTTAGCATAGACATCATTTGATGCGATATCTATGATCTCAATGCATCTCAATCAAAAGACCAAATGACTTACTATATACTTCATGCAACTCAATCTCATGTACAGAATGACCAAAATATACATCGGTTTGTGCATTTTTGGGCCATTTATTAAGAAACAAAGTAATAAAAAAAATTGTTATTTTTTATTGTACGACTATTTCCGTCTTATATTTAATAAATATTTCAAATATCGATATATATGTTTTTTTACCAAATAAGTTTAATAGATATTTTGAGAGGCGCTGGTTAATAAGTCATAAATTATGCTTCCAAGTCAACCAAGCAAATATCCTCGCTCAGGTTGTGATAACCTTGAAGGCAGTGCCAACATAGAGACAGAACTTGAAGGCCGCTCTCTTCCATGTGGTGTATAAAGCGTCGAAGAGCTAGTACATGTCATGCCAGTGACCAACCTGCCTTTTGATACATGTTGAGGGAGAGACTTCACACCTGATCTTGGATAGACACAAACCGACCCCCCCTCTGTCTCTGTCTCTGTCTCTACCTCTCTACCTCTTCCCATTTCTCTCTTTCCTTTGCTTAATATTTAAAACTCTCGCCATCAACTTCGCATAGCAACACCCAGAGAAGAAGAGAATCGCCCTCTCTAATCTGGGCTTAGCTTATTCTCTCTTTTGCTTGGTGTTTCCTTGCAGTTCAGGTCATCGTTGTTCAGCCATGGTTTCTGCAGATGCTGCCCGTACAGCAGTCGGTGTCTTAGGTGAGTTCCATTCTTTCATATTGATATCCTATACGTAACCCGTACAGCAGTCGGTGTCTTAGGTGAGTTCCATTCTTTCATATTGATATCCTATACGTAAATTGAACGTCTACATTCTCATTGGAATCAAGGAAAGTAGACTGATGCGGTTTCTCATGCCTTCTCTTCCCTTCTTTTTTCTCTTTCAGGAAATGCGATCGCTCTCTTCTTGTTCCTATCGCCGACGTAAGAATGGTGTCGATTCCTGTGCTTTTCTTCCTTCGGATTTTGGGTGTGTAAAGTGGTTTTCCTTTGAGTATGTGAAGAAAGGGAAGTCAAACGAAGTTAACCCTAATTGCGTAGGCTTTAGGGATTTTCTCATGATTGTTGAAAGATTAAAGACACTTATGCCGTAGGGATTCTGAGCATGTCCCTATAATATATGGACAATGAAAAAGTTTATTATCGCGGGAGAAGTTTCATTCTGCATTATTGTCCCTCAAGATTACAGAAATATTCCTTATTATTGATAAACAATTCTCTCCTTTCTCTATATTCTCCTTTTCTTTTGCCAATTCTGGCAATTTTCCAACTAGAGGGTATATCAAACCCAACATACCCCTTCTTTTGTCATTTTACAAACGTAAGGGACGTACGATGTAATTCTTCAAGTTGTCTCCAAACCCAACTGAGCTGATTAGTGCATCTGCCTCACTCAGGAAAAGCAGCTGCTTAATCTTTCATTTTGCCTAGTGCATAAGTGTGTGGAAATAACGATATACTTGGCCCGAAGGAAGCTGAATTTCTTGGCATCTACTGCCTCTCAAAGCTTGACTACCTCTTTTCTTTTTCATTGTAAATCAAGTTTGTTATTCATGAAAATGTGTTTGACACAGGCCAACGTTCATTCGGATATGGAAGAAGGGCTCGGTGGAGCAGTACTCGCCGGTGCCGTACCTAGCCACCCTCATCAACTGCATGGTGTGGGTCCTGTACGGCCTCCCCATGGTCCACCCACACAGCACCCTCGTCGTCACCATCAACGGCGCGGGGACCCTCATTGAACTCGTCTTCATACTTCTCTTCCTGTTATACTCTGACAGTCGCAAGAGGCTCCAAGTGGCGGCAGCAGTGCTCATCGAGCTAGTCTTCATCTCGGTCCTTGCGGCCCTGGTCCTTACCTTGGTCCACACCCACGAGCAGAGGTCGCTGGTCGTCGGGATCGTGTGCATGTTGTTTAACGTCATGATGTACGCCTCGCCATTATCCGTCATGGTGAGCTTTGACTGCGATCGATCACTTATCTGTCTTGTACAAACAAGATGAAAGAAATGATAACATGGCTTGCGTTACATTGATCGTCGTCATGAGTAAGCTAGTCTTAGTAAACAATTCGTTCCTATAAAATTGCGCCAGTGTATGTATTAAGATGAGTAATTTTCGCACGATGATTTGCTTGGGTAGAGTTTTTTGACAGGATGAATTGTGTTTGGATGCAGAAATTGGTCATAACGACGAAGAGTGTGGAGTACATGCCCTTCTTCTTGTCCCTCGCTTCTTTCGCCAACGGCCTTTGCTGGACTGCTTACGCCCTCATCCGCTTTGATGTCTTCATAGCTGTAATTACTCTGTCTCTCTGTCTCTCTCTCTCTTGTTGCTTTGTAATGGTTCGTCCCAAACTTTATAAATCTTAGCACATATCATATAAAATTGAGGAATTATAATTAGCACACTATGTTAAGAGAACCCAGCCAGTTTCTGATGCATGACGTGTACTGTCATGTCAAATTGAAGAAAACATTTCAAATGCCACCTATTTTCTAACAAACACAAGTTTAGATTATGTATCAAATAAGATCTCATTGTTATGTAAAAAACACATAATGAATCGTCTGTTCAAAGATCAAGAGTGAAAACCCAATATGATATTATCTTGAAATCGACTGAAACCGACCTAATCGGTTCGGTTCCAGGTCATTTCCAAGGAGAACTATTCAGTTATTCTTAGAAGTTATTACCCCTATCAAGATTACATACTCCATGGTACTCCCCTGAGTTTTACTGTATTTCCAGTCATTTGTTCTAGCTGCTAGGTTCATAAGATATGTAAAGACCATTAAGGGCCTGAAACAAGAGAAAAAAAGACTAGATAACCCGATTGGAGAGGCTTTTTGAATGATCCTCTAATTTCCTTCTCGTACATAGTCTTTTACACTCTTTTACCATGTGAATATGCCGCTATCCATTGATTTGATTTTCCTGACTATTGGGGTTTTCAGGCTCCTAATGGGCTCGGGTCACTATTGGGGCTGGCCCAACTGATACTATACGCCACATACTACAAGTCCACAAAGCGACAGATGGCCGCGAGAAAGCTCAAGGAGATGAGCTTATCGGAAGTGGTGGTGAATAATGGAGGAGATGGGGACTCCAAGAAAACCGATGGCACTGCCCCTCAGAATGAGATTCAAAGGGCATGAAATTTGATGATATCGCGATTGATTATTTCTGAAGATTGGCAAGTTGATCCAGATGCTTGGTTTCTTCTTAATATGATGGAAATTTAGAATTGAACCCAGAAATCCATTTTAGATTTATTGTCAGAAAGTACGCTTTCTAGTGGCAGATAATTATATAATGCTAGGCTTTTACATTTTCATCCAACCGTGGATCGAGGGAAAATAGAGCTCTCGTATATTTTCCGAAAAGGAGAGGCTCGTGTTGTCTAGACAATAAAGAAAGTATGCTAAATATTAAGAGAGCCGACCCAATTCATGGAAGTGACCATTTGGGCTCATCTCTCTCTCTCTCTCTCTCTCTCTCTCTCTCTGGTTGTTTTTCTTTGATTTGGGATCATTATACTCTTTACAGATTCGAATAATGCTTGCAAGTTGAGATTTTCCAAAGAGGTAATGGCAGTGACAACCATGAGGAATTTGCAAAATATCAGACTACAAGAAAATAATACTAAGCACAATTGGTTCGATACAATTGCATATCGAAAAAGGAATAATCGAAATGCATGATGTACGAAGAACAATAATTTTATAAATTAGTTAAGAAAGAGAGTGAGAAATTTGAAAATCTATTAGGAAAATTGTCCAAAAAGACATAAACATATTGTACTTTTACCAATTCAATCATACACCTTTTAATTGTATCATTTGAATCCTAAATCCTTTCATGATTTGCCAATTAAGTTAATCCGGTTAATTTTAATCAAAAATCGCTGACATGGATGCTAGTACTGTTATGTAAGATGACTAGCATTGACGTGAACATTTTTTTAAAAAATATTTAATTTTTTTTGATTTTTTTTGATTTTTTAATATATATTTTTCTTTTTCCTTCTTTCCTTATTTTCTCTTTTTTTATTACTAAGTGCCAACAAGTGTTGGTTGGGAATCGACAACTCTCATTGACCATTGAGTGAGGGCTTGGGAGCTATAGCCAGTCACAAGTGAGGGTTGCGGCCCGTGCTCATAGCTAGGCAAGAGTCGCAACCCTTGCCCAATGGCTAGTGAGAGTTCGCTAGCCTCGCACAAGGCCCTTACTTAGGTCTTGACAAGGGCTCTAATCCTTGTTAGAGGCTAGGGAGGGCTCATAGGCCTTCACCTAGTGGCCAAGGGTCATAGCCCTCACTCACAACCGGGTGAAGGCTAGGATTGCGACACTCATCCAATGGTGGTGAAGGGTCACTACCGTCACATGCAACCCTTGCTCAATTTTGGGCAAGGGCTTTGACCCTTGCCAACGACTGGCAAGGCTCGTAGGCCCTCGCTTAGTGGCCAACGAGGGTTGTTGGGTCTTAGCTAATGGTCAGCGACCCCTGCTTATCCTTAACAATTAAAAATAAATAAATAAAAAAGATTTAGGATTGAATTGATAAAAATACAATAGGTTTAAGACATTTTGAATTTAATGTTTTTGGCTCTAATGCCACGTTAAGTTGAATGGGCAACCATCGAAATTCATAGTCTCGGCATAAGGCTTAAGGCCATGGTATTCACCTCGTGATGTTGACCTTTGATTTTTCACCTGTCGATTCCTTTCTAAGTTTTGTCTCGTCTCATTGAAATACGTGTAAAAGACAAGATATATACACATCATGTTTAAGAAAATCGGGTCTGTTGAACTAAAAGAAAGTTAGTTCTACATCCAAATCGCACAGCACAACTGATTTCTCGTCTACTAATAAACTCCAATACACGTAAAAGCTGGGGAACAAGAGTTAGGATTCAAGATTCTGATCATGTAAGTGTATGTGGATTACTTTTGGTACTGCAACTATCATCAATTGCTTCAAGTCAATCAATTTCAGAAGACCAGGAACATTTTTTTTTTTTTTTTGGTTCCTTGTTCTGTTTTTCGCTTTGGCTTTTTGTTGCCACTTTCTAGAACGGGGGCATTAGGAGTGTAGACCCGTATCGCTTACGTTAACATTCCTTGTGAGAGAATCAAATCAAATTTTTAAAGGAACTTCCACTCATATCGCTCTCACGTGCCCACTTAGTCACTCTACAGAAAGTTTTTTCAAACGGAAACGAAAGAGTGGAAGGTAGGCACGTGAAAATTCGTAGCGGAACGTGCAAAAGCCAACTGCTTCACAATATCTTTTAAATAATTACATTTTCACTACCAGTCAAATCAACAAGGAATTGACGAAAGTCTCCATCTGCACGCCATCCTCCGCTCTCAGGAGCTCCTGATAATCCTCGAAGATCTTCTGCAACATGCTGTTGTTCTCTTCCTTGGCGGGTATCGAGAATTCGCATGAACTTGTAGTTTCTTGATGATGATCATAATAGTAGCACTCATCGCTAACGTTGACAAGATCTTCGTCTAATAGCAACACTCCCTCGATGTTGGAAGCAGCGGTCATTGCCGTCGAACCAGGCAAGAGATAGGGAGGGAGCTGTTGCGGAAGCTGTTCACTTGGAGTTGTTTGGCTTTCTTCAAGAATATTGTTATTACTATTGTTGGCACATGACCCCCTCGGAAGACTATTACCGCTGACGTTCCTAGCAACAGCTGAAACCCTAGTGGGCTTTGGCTGATGCACTTTGATCTTTGTCATTTTTGTCTCGCCATTTTCATTGGTCATCTCTTGCTTCTGCTTATTCGACAACGACCTGACCTTATTAGCTGTGACAATATTCCTCTTTTTGGGCCCCTTAATACCTCTATTATTGCGATTCCTTTGGTGATTATTGTCGTTCACTTTTTTGCTAAGGTGGGAATTCCAGTAGTTCTTTATCTCGTTGTCAGTCCGGCCTGGCAATCTCCCAGCTATGAGAGACCAGCGGTTGCCAAGCAGGGCGTGGAGGCGGAAAATGAGGTCTTCCTCGTCGGGGGTTACATTCCCGCGCTTGATGTCGGGCCGGAGATAGTTCATCCATCTTAACCTGCAACTCTTCCCACATCTGAGTAATCCTTCACAAGGCCGAAAAAAGAAAGTAAGGAAAAAGAGATACTATGGCCGGTCATTACTAAAATTCAGCTAAATTCACACAAAATATACGTCCCTTCCAAACACCCAAGACTCGCGGCAACTATAGAGTATGGTGTTATTCAAAATTCACCTGCCGCATCATTTAGTAAACAAATCTATCTTTGAAAAGAGATGGGGAAGGCTTTTTGCATGGAAAGATTCCCTAAAGATAGTGCATTAGCGACATTATGAAAGTTTTTCCATCGGTAAAATCATTTCGCCTCCGGACTATTGTTTCCAAAGGATCTCTAGTCAAAGGTCGCTCAGTAACATCCATGGCACTGCTTTAGAAAAACAAATCAATAACCATTTTAGAGAAAAGGAACTGTTTAAAGATGCGATCTATGATGCGTGACCCCTATTTTCCAAATTGAGCAAACTCCGCATGGTTTTCCAGACAGCAAAGGGATAGGGTATGTTACTACGGGACGTCTCGCTCGCATTCATGGGCCGATTAACGATTTAGGAGCGAACTTAATTAGCAAGAAAGAAGCCTGACTGCGTCTCTCTTCCCCCTCGGCCACCCAAGCCCTGCCATTAGCCGCCATCATCGCCCTGCCACCTCGTCAACATTTCCGACGCCAGAATTCTAACTAGTGACTGCGTCTCTCATGACTCCCGCAACTACCATTCTCTCTTCGCTGCCCATCCAACCATCATTCTCTCTCTCTCTCTCTCTCTCTCTCTCTCTCTCTCTCTCAATTGAGAAGAACCAGATTTGTGACCTCGTGACCGAGCTAAAGTTGGCTTGACAAAGGAGAGTGGAAGATCTGGCTCGTTCAAAATTGGCAAGATGTGATTGAGACAATGTCGACTGGCTAAAGTCGATGGCATGGTTTTGATGGAGTGCCCATGGTCGAGACACGACAGCAGGAGAGAGACAAAGAGGGAGTTATTACATGAGTCGGGACATTTCCGAGGTATGTGTTTTTAGGGTGTTAGGGTGCGCAAGTCCACATGCGGTTGATTTAGGAGGGATGGAAATTTGTGTTGGTGAGTAGAGTTCGTATCGCGTTAACTTCAGAGTAATTTACACAACACGAAATGATTATCTAATCTTGTCGAAATAACAGATTGACACAAAACAATCCATATAACACGGTTGAATAATGGGTGGATGGGTCGACATATTTGCATGACCCATAGAACAAAATTGACTTGCCAACATGAATTTGACATGAAATATCCTCAATTTTTCAAAAATTATCTATTGACAAATTGTAATGATCCATCAAAAAAAAATTCAAATCAAACTAAATAATGTATTCTTAATCGATGAAATATTATCAATTTAGAGTCTAAATAGTGAATAACATGGAAATAATAGTCTTTTATAGCTAAACGTGTCTAAACGGGTCATGTAAAATCGAGTCAACATTAACTCGTTTTTATTCGGGTTAATTTCATCTTTGGCCGGTTGACACGAGCACAACGCAATTAATAATCGTGTATGGCGGGTTGAGAATAAATTTTCCTAAACACGGTCAGCCTCACCCCAAACTTGCTAATCTTCGTGTCTTGCCTTCAATCGTGCTATCATATCTCATCATAAATTACAATCTCTAGCTGCCCGGCAATAACATAACCTTTCCAAACTGTTCTGTGGGTTTTAATGTTCTTATTGCTAGTTAGCGCTTGGCCAAAAAAGAATCTTGTTCGTTGAAAAATAAAAACAAGAAAGCGCGAAATATATGCCTTTTGAGATATAGAAACTGAAGGCGATGAGGTGGATGCATTTTTTAGACGGTCTTAAAACGAGCAAAGAGAATACCTCTTGCGAAGTACTCTTGAGTTCACTCTACCGGGATCCGATAATTCTTCTCTTTTTCTTTATATACTTTTCGTTTTCGGCTAACCAAGTCAGGCAAATTCTATCACGCAAAAACTCAATAAAACCACTTTTATTTATTTATTATATAGATGTATGTATCCGACATGCACAGAAACATATAAATGGAAATAAATGTGTGGGCGTGTGTGCTTATGAAATACCTGCTCTTTTAGGCATGGATTTCCAGTGGCCCTCTCCGTGAGCTTGAATATACTGAATGAGCAACCCGTCTTCCTTGACAGACCAAGGCCCTCTGTGCAAACCCACCTTTGAGCAACATGGAGCTCTTCCCATCTTTCCTTTCCTTTCCTTCTTTCTCAATACCTCTCTTTCTCTCTCTTCTGATCTTCTAATTCTCTGCGAAGGCTTATTACATTCAGATATACTCGGGGGAGAGAGAGAGAGAGAGAGAGAGAGAGAGAGAGAGAGAGAGAGAGAGAGAGATGCACTGGGAGTTGGAACCTGGTCTTTCCTTTTTATACTCAGCAATATTGCAAGAAGCTCCGGGAAAACTAGCGAGAGATGCACTGGGAGTTGGAACCTTGTCTTCCCTTTTTATACTCATCAATATTGCAAGAAGCTCCGGGAAAACTAGCGTAGGACTTTTCTTCTTTCACGAGTCTCATGTGTTCCCTTTTTATACTCTACAATGGCCCCCGATCGCTCTCCACTGGCTGATTATGATTAGAAAGGAAACGATCCAGCTTCATGTCCTAAATAACTTTATCACGTGCTCCATGGTCACTTCCTTCGATGGGAATCGTGTCGAAACCATAATTGTACGCGCGACAAAAGCATAGGGTATGCGATGACTAGAGATTCAAGGGATCTTTTTAAATGTGCCTTCACTTATTACAGATTATCATGCAAGATTTTTGGACAAAGTCAACGCTGCATCATTACCGATAACAAGATCCGTGATAATTACTTGTAAGTAATCAGAAGCATTTAGAAAATAAGCAGAACATAAAGTTTTGGATCTACAAAAAATGACAATTATCTGTGTTGGAGTTTTAAACTTACCATACTAATGCTGATATAGTTTTAAACTTTTTATTTTGCCTAATTTAGTCCTAAATTCTTGTGATGATTTGTTAATGTAGTCCTCCCGACCAATTTTGGACGGAAATTACCGATGTGATGATCCGGTTAGTATCAATTATCCCGCGTAATATGACTAGCATTTACGTGGATGGTTTTTATATTTTTATATTTTCTGAATTTTACCTTTTTTTTCCTTTTCTTTTCAAAACACCGACAATAGATTCCATGGAGGAGTAGTATAAACCAATTATCCTTTTCTTTATGCAATAATTGTTACACCATCGTTCGGATATAAATCGGGTCGATTGAAGAATCTTTGGAGTATCTTAGGACATAGGTTGACGACCTCGCCATGATTGCGTCGTCCTTGGCATCCAAATAATTGTATAAACCGCATCCTGTTCGTCCCTTTGATAGGAGAAAAGGACACTTAAAGAGTATGGTGAGGCTCGAGCTCAACTAACGTTCTCAATTATCTGTCCTTCCTTCCTTGCATCGGGAGCTGGGGAACACCCTTCTGTTTTCTTTCTTTATTGTCAACCATTCTCAAGAGAAAGCGACGACGTACGGCGTTGGGTAAATTTCAGCACAAGCAATGTCACTACACGTATAATAATACTAAGTTGAAGTACCCTCTTGCCCATTTGGGATTTTGTTATTGGGTAAAAAGCGATGCAATGCTTCACAGGGTTGGCTAATAAATAATAGCTTTCATCAGGATTCTTTGCCTTGGCTCATTGCCTTAGTGCGGAGTTTACAGGGATGATAAATGACATTTGACAAGGCTCACCTAAAAGATATCGAGAAGATAATTTAAATTGAGAGAGAGAATTCTCTTCTCTTCTCACAACTTTGCCGTAGAACATATACCTATGTATGTAGAGTTCTAAAGCTATAGGACCTATAGGGATTTAGCTTGTGATTTAATAAGCAATTTCGATCACATGTTATTGAATTCACATTAGCCACGCAAGTACTTTGCCTGTGTGGGAGTGCGCGCCCATGCATCTGAGGGGGAGAGAGTTTTGAAAATCAATAAAGAGATATGAGTAGGTGGAAAATTATCGTGCGTGCCGACAACAGAATTTTTTTTGAAATTTTGAGAGATTCATATAAAATTCCAGCAGAATTGATTAGACCTCGACTCCAATAAGCCCTCAGATCACTTTGGCATTGCCAGGAAAGTGATGACATAAGGCACGAATCAAGTACAAACGATTACTATGTAAAAAATATAACAAGATTATTATCATTCAAAAGAAAGAGAATTAACATGACGTGTCCCTATTCAATGGCGCAGAAAATTATAAATCACAGGTGAAATATCACAAATAAGCTAATAATGTTTCTCCAACTCATACCGCCAATCACTATCCATCACATGCGTCGGCTTCAACGATTGGGCAATTTAATTTTATAAGAAGCACTGCTCATGTTGATCGAGAGAAAGGCCGTGTGCAAAGATTAATTAGTGCGATCTTCAGCTGAACACATCCTACTTTATATGAGCATATACGTACTTAAGAAGTAAACACAAGGTTCCTCCATCCGAGATTTCGTACATAGCATGCTTTTTGATTATAGATTAAGCACGTGCATTGGCGAGAAAGAAAGATCAGTAGGAGCTATCGTTCACTGACCATTGGAATTTCAGTTATCTTTGAAAGGAAAAGAGGTGTAGAAGCAGAAGATAGAAGACAGTAGAATATGAGAAGGATGTTTTTCTATATTCTGTCATTCAATGTACAATTGGATGTAATTTATAATACAAAAGATGTACAAGAAAGGAAATGAATCATGTAATAAATCAAATCTAATATTGAAAAGGATCTTGATGAATCTAGAGTATCAATTCCAATCGCAATCGGATGTACGCAATCGGATGTCGATGTCGCATATCTTCTAACACTCCCCCTCAAGCTGGTGGCTTGTAGATATCCAAGACGCCTAGCTTGCTTAACAGATATGCGTGTTGTCTCTGGCAAAGAGGTTTGGTGAAGACGTCCGCGGGCTGTTCTGTAGTTCTAACTCCTCTCGTCTTAATTATTCCTTCTTGGATTTTTTCTCGAGTGAAGTGACAATCCACTTCTATATGCTTCGTTCTCTCATGCACTATAGGATTGGATGCAAGTTTGAGCGCTGCATCATTATCACAGAAAAACTTGGTTGGTCCCTTAATCTTCACCCCAAGATCCTGAAGCAATCCTCGCAACCATACTATCTCACAGGTAGTCTTTGCCATGGCTCGGTATTCTGCCTCTGCTGAAGATAGTGACACGGTTGGTTGTTTCTTTGTCTTCCAAGAGAGTAAGGATTCCCCAAATTTAATACAAAAACCTATGACGGATCTTCTGCTCATAGGACACGTTGCATAATCCGCGTCGCAATATGCCGTCATCTCCATATTACATTTTCTTGAGAGAAGCAGTCCAAGTCCCGGACATTTCTTCAAATACTTCACGATTTTCAGTGCAGCATTCATATGTGATTGCTTGGGCTTGTGCATAAACCGGCTGAGTGTTTGTACTTGCATAACATATATCCTGGTCCGGTCATAGTCAAATATATGAGTTTTCCAACGAGCCTTTGATATTCTGATGGATCTTCAAGTGCAAGATCTTCATCTTGAGATACTTTCTCATCATAATCTGCCGTAGTGAGCTTGGTGTTTTGCTCGATTGGAATAACAGCCGGTTTGCAACCCGATAAGCTGTTTCGATATAATTTCCAATACGAATTTCCGCCGACGAGAGAAATCCCTTGTTCAGATCGAGCAATCTCAATTCCTAGGAAATATTTGGGAGATCCTAAATCCTTCATATGGAAGGTGGAGTGCAAGTATTCTTTGAGACCCCTTATGGCCTTTTCATCATTACCCATAATCGTATATCATCAACATATATCATTAAGTAGATAGACGACATACCTCTAGTCCTTATGAAAAGAGCATAATCATACTTGGGTACTGCCCGAATCCTGCATTTGTGAGGAGTTAGCAAATTTGGCATACCACCGCCCGGAAGCCCGCTTGAGCCCATAAAGGGATTTGCGGAGACGACATACTCTATTCTCCCCCTGTCTCCGTAAACCTTGAGGAAGATCCATGTATATTTCCTCATCCAAATCCCCATGGAGGAATGCATTGTGAACATCCATTTGATATAATTTCCAATCTTGGAAAGCTGCAACTGAGAGAAAAGAATGGACTGTAACGTCTTTGGCTACAGGGGAGAAGGTTTCATGGTAATCGAAACCTTCTTTCGTGTAAATCCTTTTGCCACAAGTCGTGCTTTGTACCGTTCAACTGTCCCGTCTGCCCGATATTTGATCTTATACACCCACTTGCACCCAATTGGTTTCCGCTGAGGAGGTAAGTTTACAAGTTCCCATGTTTCATTCTCCATTAGGGCTTGTAATTCTACTTCCATAGCCTTCTGCCAACGTGGGTCAGTGTGTGCTTCAGAATAACTAGAGGGCTCTCGCTCTTCGATATGGAACAAATGTATCGTCTATGTTCCGGTGATAATTGATTAAAGGAAACATAAGACGAAATTGGGTATGGGATACCTGGTATATTTTTGGCAGCACAAACATAATCCTTGGTCCATGTTGGTGGGCGAGTGATTCGTCCAGAACGTCGTGGTGGATCCTGTGATGGCACGTGCAAAGAATCCAAAGTATCCTCTGATGCATGACTAGGAACTTCTTCGTTGGATAAATTCGCTGGTACTGGTTCCATCATCGTTGGGGAAGTAATTTGATTGGGTGCCAAATAGTTGCCGGAGCTTCCAAGAGAATGAATCAAAAAATATTCAGGCCTGTCATCGTCAGTTAAGGGCGTAGCATAGTTGGTCGATGCTGTCTTGTCTTCCGAAGAATCCCCATTTTCAAAAGGAAAAATGTCTTCGTGAAAAGTTACATCCCTACTGACGAAGAATTCTTTCGTGGATGGATCGAAAACACGGTAACCCTTTTGTAAGCTTGGGTATCCCATAAATATACATCTCCTGGCACGAGGACCCATTTTGTCCCGAGGTCCCACTGTGGTGGCATAACATAAGCATCCAAAGATCTTCAAATGATCCAATGTTGGCTTCTTCCCAAAAAGAACTTCAAAAGGACTCAGTCCATTGAGGACCTTTGTCGGCATCCGATTGATCAAATACACTGCTGCCGTTACACAATCTCCCCAAAAATCTTCAGGGATGGATGCCTGAAACTTTAATGCACGTGCAACTTCCAATAGATGCCTGTGTTTCCTCTCTACTACTCCATTTTGTTGTGGAGTATATACACATGAACTCTCGTGTAAGATGCCATGTGATGAGAAAAGAAAGGAGCAATCATGATTAAAGAATTCCTTCCCATTGTCTGTCCGAATGCGCTGAATGGACTTCCCAAATTGATTCTTTGATAAGGAAATGAAATTCCTTAAATTTGGGAAAACTTGATTTTTAGATTGCATAAGAAAAATCCACGTGGCTCTAGAATAATCATCCACGATGGTAAGAAAGAAACGAGAACCATCATGGTTTGGTATATGATAGGGACCCCAGACATCAACATGAATCAATGAGAAAATGCTATTTGCACGACTTTTGCTAAGAGGAAAAGGTGCACGTGATTGTTTTGCCAAGGGACATATAGGACAATGATGGACAGGGAAGAAAGAGCTATGACTCATTCTTGAATGCAAAAGAAAGTCTTTATCATTGGTTGTCAGATTACACAATGATTGTTTATTCAAGAAATTGCAAGACAAGTCTAAATTTTTTGGAAGGCCGGTCCAAAAAAATAATCCTTCAGAGAGATTACCCAAGCCCATCATTTTGCCAGTCGAAAGGGCCTGAAAGAAGCAGGTATCAGCATTGAATAGTACTTGACAGAAATTTTCTTTGCAGGCTCTAGACACAGAAATAAGGTTGAACTGGAAATCTGGGACATAAAGAACATTTTTCAGAGTAATATTTGGACTGAGAGTAACTGTCCCGGTTGTGGTGACAAGAGTAATATTCCCATTTGGTAATTGAACAGAAATAGGAATATCTAATTTCCTATGAATATCGAAAACAAATTCTCATTGCGAGACAATATGGTCACTAGCCCCCCGAATCAATTATCCAAGCATTTCGAAATCGAATTTACCGGGCAATGAGAAATACCTGAAAAACTGCTTCCTTTATTGGAAATGTCCAATTTTTGTAATGCCCGCATAATTTGATGATATTGCCCATTC
This sequence comes from Angophora floribunda, assembly GCA_014182895.1. Classification (NCBI taxonomy): domain Eukaryota; kingdom Viridiplantae; phylum Streptophyta; class Magnoliopsida; order Myrtales; family Myrtaceae; genus Angophora; species Angophora floribunda. Next base: position 20,821,632 of record CM024708.1, on the reverse strand, counting down.
GTAATGGGTTGATTTAAATTTGAGCCGGTGACTGATATCTTTCGCCGAGATTTCCTTCCCCCTTTTTTCTTTTTCTCCGGGTTTGCCATGCAGTTTCCAGCAATTTTCAATTGTGTGGTGGGGCCGCTTGCAGTAGTCGCAAAATAATTTTCCTTTTCCTTTTGAAAATTGCCCATAATTCTTTGATCCGGTCGAAAATTGCCCACCGTTGGATGCCTTTGATCCGAACGCATTGCCACCGTCGGATTCGGGCGCTTGATCGAACGCCTTGGAACCGTCCGATCGCTGCATCCGATCTGGGCCGTCCGTTCCAGATCCTTTAAAGGGTCGCGAAATCGCAAACCCTAATCCTTCGGATCCCCTTTCTCTCTCTCGATCTAGGGTTCCTTGGGTCGATTCCTTCCGCTCCCCGCGAGCTGCGAGCGCGATTCTCTCTCCTCCTTTCGTGCTTTCCGGTGAAATGAGTCGCTGACTCTCCTCTTGGACGGCCAACTGAAAGATCCGGCCGAGCGGTGGCACCGGTCCATCGCCGAAATCTGCGATCGAAAGGTTAAGTACGAATCGTTTAATATAAGGAGAAATCGAGTTGTCTTTTCTCTGTCTTTGATGGCTCACGTATTGTTGCAATGTTGCTTCGGGCCCGTCGAGTTTCTCTTCGGTTGCTTCTAGTTCATTCCAGAGAGCGGACAGTTTGTTGAAGCATGCGGTAACACTCATGTTTCCCTGTTTTAATTCGGAAAGTGCTTGCGTGAGTGAAAAGATCTTCGCTTGATCTAGTCTTCCATACATTTCTTTTATGTTGTCCCACATGATTTTCGAGTCTTCGTGGGTGGTAATCCGGCTGCAATCTCTCGGGCTTATGCAATTTCCTATCCACGTTCGCACTAATTGGTTGCATTTTCTCCGGTGTCGTGCCATTTTTTTCGTCGGTCGGAACGGCGACGAACCGTCGATGAACCTGTCCTTGTCTTTGGTTACGAGAGCCCGTCGGAACTCTCGTGCCCAGGTCGCATATCCTTCGGATCCCGTGAGATGGTGGCTTATGAGCCGCAACTCCGGTCCATCCGCTGCGGAGACGAACAAGGTGTCGCCGGGTTCTGGTCGTCCGTGACGGCGGCGCGATAGAATACGGCAAGTAGCGGGTTGAAATGTCGGGTAGGGATTTGCACCCATACCCGGTTTACTGATCCTCCCGAAAACCCGCATTCGGTCCTCCCGACCCATTAGTTTGACCCGCATCCATGATTGGAACTTCTGGCCCGCCCATCTGTGAAAAACCAGGTCCACCCATGAAACTTGCCCCGTTACTGGTTGGTGGGCTTTCATTGGGCTGAGCGAATCCCTGGTAGCCCACATTCCCAGGCAATGATGGATTTGGGCTGGGCCCAAAATAAAATGGGAAAGGCACCCACTGGTAAGGATGGCCCCCCATGGGCTGGCCCGCAATGGGCTGCTGGCCCACAATGGCCGGGCCGTGATGGGCCGCCCAGGACTTGTCGAGCTCAGGTTTCTTGCTGGTCGCCGTGGGGACTTGGGCGGACGATTGAACTTCAGAGGAGATTATTTGCTCTGAATCTGATGGAGAATCACGAGCCATTATGAAAAAAATATACTGTCTTCTATATAAAAATTGATTCCTTTGCCGGAGTGTTTGTTCTGTTTGCAGGTCAGAACCGCCGGTCAACAGGCAATCAGAGCGGAAGCAATTAAGAGCAGATCGGCTGCTCTGATACCATGAAAGGAAAAGAGGTGTAGAAGCAGAAGATAGAAGACAGTAGAATATGAGAAGGATGTTTTTCTATATTCTGTCATTCAATGTACAATTGGATGTAATTTATAATACAAAAGATGTACAAGAAAGGAAATGAATCATGTAATAAATCAAATCTAATATTGAAAAGGATCTTGATGAATCTAGAGTATCAATTCCAATCGCAATCGGATGTACGCAATCGGATGTCGATGTCGCATATCTTCTAACAATCTTTTTCCATTGTATCGAGCGTGTTACCCTCGGGAAATCCAAGGTTCTTTCTGGCATATTCCTATGTTCATTATCGGTCGTTGATTAGCGAGAACCTCTTGCGCAATAAAAAAGGGTAGTAATTCTTGCAAGGATCAATCAGGACGAGGGTTGCTTAGCTTGTCGTGCCTTGCATGAGCTTAACTCTCCGTGTTTCGGCCCTTAAGATATGGCCAGTGACATGTACGGACCGACCGACCAAGTTACCAGACCTAATGGTCAAGTTATAATTCATTCTGCAAATTAGGTCTTGACAAGAATTAACCCGAATACATCTATAGCATCGGCTTGCCAATTTATCTGCATATTGCTCTAACCTAAGTGGGTTAGTTTAAACTATCAATCACTCAAATGTCATCTTGGGTCTTTTATAATGTATAATATCAACAGGTCATTGTACAGACTCAACGACTGCTAAATTATAGCGGGTTTTCTGCACATAAAAGCAAGCGACGAAGAGTGGTTTGCTGATTGAATTATGAAAATATCCCATCGCTGCCTTGGTCCATTCTTAGTTTAATCAGATACGTGATCCAATGACTTTGGAGGAGAGCTTTTTTATTATTATTATTATTATTATTATTATTATTATTATTTTTATTTTTATTTTTATTATTATATTATTATTTTTATTATTTTTATTTTTATATCAAACTTTGTTAGGAAAAATTTCCCTACGACTTTATTTCAATAAGACTTGGACACGTAATGGATTTAAAAATTACGTGAAGTGGAGTCACGAAAAGGGACGCGAGCACGTCTGGTCCAAGTAAATTGTCGTGCCAGTGGTAGAAATTTGGAAAGTTGAGTTTGTTTTCAGCTGATATCGTGTCTAAGTTAGGCCTGCCGTTTAGGCTTTTTTGAACTTCTTTGGTTTCCTTTTGTTTGCTTTCTACATGCATAGATTAATTTGAGGTGCTGGAGATATCACGAACGATGGTCCAGTCCATCCATTCAAGCCAATCTGATCAGAGTGTCAAACACCTCGCCAGAGTCCAAGAGCCTGACATCACATTCTACTTGAGGTTGCGCCGATGATGAACTCCCACACGGTTCCAGATGCGCAAGTCGGAAGATGCAGCTAGCACAGGGCAATGCCAAACTCCTAAAGAAGCCTACATAGTCAGCAGTGCTCGTGTTGCAGAGACTGGTTTTCTGACTATGCTCAGCACATGTTGCTCCATCTTGCAAAGGCAGCTCCACCCAACTCCAGCATACCTGCCATGTATGCCGCCCTGCGTTAGTATTTGATCGATCGATCTCCGCTCACACAACCCCTGCAACCGAAATGAACGTACTCTATCACCTTCTCCTCCCTCAAGTGCCTGGGCACTCGACACGCGCATGTTGTAGCAAAATTGTGGTCACGAAGCTGCATGCGGCGGAGGCAGCAGAGCCGCTCATAACCCAGCTGCAGAGTAAACAAACGAATGTGCAATGCACATCATATCATACCCATCAATGGACTCGAAAATACTCAACAACAGATACATTCCTAAGAAAGAAGATCACACCACTTACTGTCTAAAAGCCAACGGCCAAGACAGAAAAAAATTGCCTGGTCCAAAATGCTTCGTTGACCACGGACCACAAGTGTAGAGAATTTTAAAGCAGCATCAATCATTTCGCCTTAGAATGCAAGAGTGAATAGAGGAAATGAAAAAGAACAGGACTGATATTAGCTGAAAATTCCCATTCTCGCAGTCACTGCTTTTCTCCTCCAAGATATTTCCCCGACAAGCTCGTTGCGAAAAAAATTAACCGCTTTAGCATTGTTTGTCACTCGTCAGATGAGCCTAAGCAGTCATTAAATTTGGAAGCCATCAGAAATGACAACCCAGCATCATGCTTTCGTGCTAAAGTTTAGACAACCGGACTGACAACAAGAGGGGGCGCCATAATTCAATCCTTTGACCTGCTGCCTACGCTGCATGCTAAAGATAATTTCGTATCAAATAGCTTGGGCCACAGATGATAATATAAACATTCCCTGCCATGATTTAACATCATCAACCAGCTCAACAATTAAAAAGCGATAGTGCAAACAAAAAAAAAAAAAAAAGCTAAATAAAATAAAGAATTATTAACCTTCGCTCATCTTAGCTTGCGATTCTCGAAGCGTGGGTTCTATCAATTCCCATCCTTCTGGGTATTTAACGTGACTGGTCTTCACTTTAGGCATAGTTCTGCCTGTCAACATGCAGCTTCACTCTTACTGCTCAAATCCTTCCTCTGTACCTTCTAAGTCGCCCGCTTCTCAACTGCCATATCCGCTTGATATAGGAAAGTATGCTTTCCCTTTCCACATCCTCCCTAGTCATCTACGAAAATGACGATAGCTTATTCAACGATACTCAATAAGTCTTTTTTGTTAGATTGTCTTCGCAACAACTGTTTGCTCAAACTGCTGTTGGAACATCCATAACTTTCAACCCTTAAAGAAAGAATAATACCAGAATGGTTTTGAAATTATCGAGATAATTTTGCAAGAGCACTCCTGTTTGGCATTTGTAGAAAAGAGCAGAGACAATGTGAAAGTATTTACAGTTATTTCCACCCACAAATCATGCTCTAGCGCCTCCAGTTATCCTCCATTCCAAACTGGACGGGTCTCAAATCAGCACATTTCATCTGCCAACTAAAGAAATTGCAAGCAAACTGCATTGTGCAAGTTATGAACCCAGAACAAATCTCAGTGATTGAGAGTGCCAGTGAATTGCCATGGACAGCGGCAAATGAAAAAATTATCATATCGAGAAACTCCACTTATCAATAATTGCTTCGCCAATATTTAAACTAATATGATATCGAAAAAAGTTCATCGATTTTAATATTGAATTTATTGGGTATCATAGTCAATAAAATCAGTTCTCCTATATATATTTAGATTGTGTAAACCCAATGAGCAATTCCAAAATAAAATAGCCGGAGAAAGGTAAGCCTACAACAATGCGAGGAACTCGCAAAACTATGTCTAGAAGCAGATGCACTAGCCACCGATTCAATTGATACAGTGGAATTATTCTTCTCGTGAAGCAGAGTGGACACAGTCAAGGCTGTGAACCTCGGATGATGGGACTCCAAGGACCCACCAACTGTACGTTGACAGCTTCTATCATAGAGCACAACTAGGCAGTACTTCGATAACTAAAATTAGATCTGATTTCACGAAAAAAAAACCTTTATTTGTCAAGATCACATATAATGCGTATCTTTTGTCAGAACTAGTAATTATTCTTCATCACAAGTGTCAATTTTGTTGCTTAAGCTAATGCAAAATGGATTTTCTTTTCGATGTGAGGGAAAAGATTAAATCATTCTTAAAGCGGTGTTAATTTCTCAAAACTATCATTAAAAATGGCAAGAAACATTTAGAATGTAACAATTTTCTCAATGAAACTCTCTAAACTCACTATTGGTGAAAATTAATACCAACCAACAAAAACGGTGCTTGACATGGTGCTTTTTGCACCTTTCCTAAGGGCATTTTGGTTAAAAATAAATAAATCGCTAAGCCCCATTCCACTCACGTGTGACATTCCAGAATATTTTAGAATAAAATCCGCTATGCAAGAATTTTTGGAAAATTGGCACAACTTAAGGGGATTTCTTCTTTCATTTCTTTTTTCCAAAATGTAATCTTACCATTATTAACAATAATACCCAAAAAAAAAACACAAATAGGAAGTTTATTTTAATCAAGTTTTGGAGAGATTTGGTAATATTCGTTTGCTTTTGCCAGCTCTATATTCATAAATATGTTTATTATTAGACTTTCCTCATTTTGTAAGGCAAAAGCCCTAATTCGCACCACCTGTGTTTGTTCTAGAGAGAGAGAGAGACTCCCTGTTCAGTTCCACCTCTTGTATTCCCCCAAATCCTTATCTTTGCCGAACAGGGTCGGTCCTGCTGCTCCTGCTCCTGCTCTCAAATGGGTCTTTGCAAGATCCGACGAGAGAGCACAAGCGAAGCATCTCCGCTCAGCTCACGTGGAGTTTCGGGGAGCTAGCGACCGACGTCTGATTCCTCCAAGAGGAAGGAGCGATGAAGTTTTCAAAGCCCCTGTTTTGAGTAAGATGTTTAATCTCTGTTGTTTCCAATTGATGGAAGTTCATTCATTCGAGGAAATAGAAATACCCTTTTGATGTTAGCAGCTCGTTTGTTATGGCAAGGATGTCTTTATGGCGTTGCTGGTTAAGTTTTCGCTTGAAAGAGCGATTTTTTTGAGCTTTTCCTGAGTATCATACCTATGCCCTATGTTGCGGATTGAGTTCTTTGAAATTGCAGCGGACCGAAAATGCCAAATTGGACAATAACGCCGATAGATAGCCGTCAAATGTCCGCATTGGACTCCGATATGACCTCTTGAAATGATGCCACCTCAACAGAGACATATCGGACTGCCAAGTCAATGCTCTCTCTCATCACGGAATACCTAGGTAGAGATTGATATAATTTTTGCTGAGTAAGCGAGCGACGTCAACAATTGGGTTTAGCTTTTGCTTAGTAAGTGACTCAAATTAGTAAAATCACATGACATGGGATTTATTTAGGGATACTTTACATCTAGTCAAATTTGAAAAAGTTAAGGTACTTGATTGGAAAAAAGAGAAAAATTTTGGTTGTTCAACGGATAAATGCTCAGGTACTTATTGTGTCTTTATCCCTGGAAATTAATGAGTAGTGACTGGTGAGAACAATAGTTTAGTCATTCATGTTGCTTGCTTTCGAACTCCGTGTCTGATCTTGGGCAATTGAACTCTGAAATGCCCCAGTTGTCTCTTCAGTCATCCCTGTCTGATCTTGTGCAATAAAACTCTGAAATGTCCTGGTTGTCTCTTAGGTCATCCGTGTCTCATCTTGTGCGATGGAAATCTGATATGCTCTCTGGTTGTCTTAAGTCATGATATGATAGCTTTTGTTTATCTTTTTAATTCTTGAGGAAATCATCAGACTTTTAAAACTGCTGCCAGGTTAATGAATAAGCATATTTCTGGCTGGCCAAGATTCATGTGTTACTCGGATGAGAAGAAATTTACAGCAATGCTCTTAAGAGAGATAGTGGGTGCTGTGGTACTGGGGTTGATCTGAGCTGACTTGAGATAGTATTTGATCAACGTAGCTTAAGAAGCTCGATCTGTTATAGCTAGTGAAATTACTAATTAAATCATCTTACAAAGGTTTTCAGCTCTAGAATTTACTTTACGACATTGTAGAACCTTGGAAATTGACTAGATGTAAAGAGATTTCTGGTTATTTCTGCCCCTCCTATACTGTTATAAAAGTTCTCTTACCCTAAACTTTGCTGAAACTTCTGCAGATTGATTTATCTCATTAGATCATGAATGCATTGTAATGGTGGAGGATAATTTATGCTTTCAACTCCACGAAGCATGAACCTGTTTGTTAGAACTTCGATGTATGGAGGCTACCAGAGAACATGAGCCCTGCAGAATTGGTGATCGAGTCACCAGTGATGTCAGATTATGCCTCTTGAATAATGAAGGAAGATCCGAATTTTTCTACTGCCATTCCTCCATATTGACAGAGAAGAGCAAGTTCTTTGCAGAAAAACTCTCTTCTCCAGATTCAGCGACTTTTGTTGAAATTAACTGTTCGAAGCTAGACTATGATTACCATGTCAAACTTCTGGAGTTGCTTTATTCACCTTGTGAGTCACATTTGGGCTTCTATGGCTCAGTGAAATCTGCTCTTGGTATACTTCAGGTAGCAATTGCATTTCACTGTGAAGAGATCATTCACAGCTGCATCCAGTACCTGGAGGCCATTCCTTGGGACGACAAGGAAGAAGAAGAGATAATGGACGCTGCATCAAAGCTTGGTCCAGTCGCCATGCCCATATTAGCCAGGATTCAACCAGTTGACTTTACTGTTGCTAAAAGTGTTTTTGTTTCTGCATTTCGTTTTGCCACATCCACTGCTGGGCCCTGTCCTCCGTTCGGAGAGGAGCTCAAAAGCTCAGCCCAAGAGCAAATAGAATTCATGCTATGGGAAGATGAGGACATGCCATTAATCACTGTTGATGATGAAGTAAAGTCAGTAGTTAGAAAGGGCCTTGCTTTTATGTTTTCCTCATTTGAAAGCAAGTTGTCCTCCTTGCTTAATGAGTCGGATCTTGCATCCGAGACAGCAGAGGCCGATATATTGCAGGGTTTAAGTGATCTTGATTGGATGAGTAACATACTGCTGAAAATGGAACTCATGAAGGATTTTGTCTCAACGTGGGCAGAAACCTCTGAAAATATTTTGGGAATCATTGAAGACCAGAAGCTCAAGTCTGTCATGTGGGGTTTGAAGCTAAAGCTAATAGAAGTTTGTGGGAAAGTCTTGGAAGCAGTTGGGTATGGGAATGTGATCCTTCCAGCTGTTTTTCGGGTACAGATACTCAAACTGTGGCTCCCTTATATAAGAAAAATGAAACCTCTTCTAGATTCAAAGAGTGATGAGGAGGCCAGTTTTCCTTATAAAATGGATGAAGACTTGTGCCAGAGCATTGAAGGTGCCATTGTCTCGTTCGTATTAGCACTGCCATCAAACGATCAAGCTGATATCCTGGCAGATTGGATGAAAGCTGAGCAGGCTAAATATCCGGACTTAACCGAGGCCTTCGAAATATGGTGCTATAGGACCAAATCTGCAAAGAGGCGGTTGACAGAGGCAGTGGATGAGGTTGATAATGCCCCTATCAGCTTGTGATCTGTTATGGCGCTGTTTTGACCAGTTTTACTTGAGTAGATTGAGTTTGAAGGTCCAGTGGATATGTCTAGCTCTAATGTAGTTGGGTCTGGTCTGCCCTATTTTCATGGGCGTTTCTCACCTCTACGAAGAGCACTTTCAAAATGAAGTTTCAATCCACAAGATGAATAGGATACAACAGACAGTGGTTGTGCGTGATCATGCGAATTGCTTGATCTTGCCAAAGTTGCAATCAGGAGAACTAGCTAACAGTACATGTACCCGGTGCCTTAGACTAAGTTTCTTGCGTGAGTATTCAGCTAGTTTTAATCTGATGACTGCACAGAGTGTACCATTAAGTCGTGGTTCCTCCATTACAAGCTGACATCTCAAGGAAGGAAAACATTGAGCATGGTGTCCTGACACACAGTTGTACTGTATTTCTTTTGTGTCTGTTTCAAAGACAATATTGATCGTAAGATGCAGCTACTTGTATTGTATGACAGGCACAGTTGAATTCGATTATCCCTTACCAGCAACAAGATGCTTATTGCTGGAGAAAAGAAACCTTCTGCACTCACTCATCGTAAACCTGCCTTTCCTGCCATTTTATGAGCTGAATTTCTTTGATCTTGCCATTCTCTGTTCCTCAATGTGTTGTTACCTGAATTGTTTCGAGCACAGCTCATCGGTATGGATGGCTCCTGCAATTTTCCCTTTCCTGTTTAGCACTAAGTAGTCCACTCATCTTTGTAAAACAAGGCTACTGTATACAGTTTTGGTGCTAAGGGTTCATGCATGGATTAGGAACCGTGCGACCATTTTTAGTTTTCTGGCCCGACTGTTTCTCAGACTCCAATGCCCATCAATGGACTCTAGAGCTAATCTAGGCTTTGTTGGATGACTCTTTTTATTCAACCTTTCGACATCATTGTATTTCGATTCTGTCCTACTAGATCTCCAGATTTCACTTTGTGATGATACCCCCGGTTTCTTTGTATCATCTTCTCTTCTAGTTCACGTTATGGTCCTGCATGACGAAAATATTAAGCTAGCTTGGTAAGAGTTTGTGATCTCTAACCCTCCAAGTTGCTGGTTTGAGGAAAACGCAGGCCTCCTGCCTCCTGAAAAATATGCACGTCATCAATAGTAGGATCACTTGCGCTTGTGGAGCTTACTTTTAAGTTTGTCAACTGCTTCATGGAGAACTCTTGGAAAAGCTCTTGGACGATTAAATGCTTGTTGCAAAAGGGATTATTCTTAGGTGGTTCAAGCTGACGATGAACATTTAATGATTGTCAAGTAGTCAGAACCAACAGCAAAGATTAATTAAAGTCAAAGCTCACCTCGATATCCTTCCAGGATAAACCTTCCAAAATAATAAGCTTTTACAGCAAAGCTTCACGTGTCAGGTTCTAATCTTAACCCTCAAGACAGAATCATATTCCAAAACTGGGTCAGATTAAGTCCTTGGTCGGCTCTCTCCATTTTCCAAACAGCTGTGAGAGAGAGAGAGAGAGAGATAATCAAGTGTCTTATTCTTGAAGGCATAGTTGAAACATTAACACGTATGTATACTGCAATAATAGTAACTGTTGATTTACTCTATCATATGAATACGTGGATCCCTTTGCGCACACGCACACGCGCACACACAAGTAAATGCACATCTCTTTGTTTTTTTTACTTTTTTACTTTTGGCGGATAAGTTGTTGAGAATAATGCAGATATGCACAACAAATCAGAGAAAAAGATGTGGTTACTGCTTTTAGATGTAAATATAGATGTACATAATCTTGTAATTTGCTTCTGAATGAAAATTATTTAGAAGGAAATAAGATTGCATATAGTATCATATAACTTTTGTCGGTAAATGTAACGATTAATGAAAAAGTATCCAAAAAGTTTTTAGATCTATTTTGTTGGTATGATTCGGTTCTAAACATTTCGATTGAACCCATTTAATTTAAATATTATCACATTTTGTCAATTGAATCTATCCAAATAATTTAAACCGCAAATTACTTACGTAGATGATGGCCATGTTACGTGACACAATCAATGCTGACATGAACATTTTAATTTTTTTTTTAAAGATTCTCTCTTCTTATATTGCCCACAATACCACACATGAGATCTGAACACTTGTCCAACTTAGTTTGATATCTAAAGAGGAAATAATTAGTGGCAAGTGGTGGCAAGTGAAATAGATCTTTCCAATAAACTTATAGAGGATCTCCATCTCCTTCATAGTCCTATTGCATTCTGGCCAAACCCTAAGTGGGTAGTCTCACCATTGCATGCTGGAGCTGTACCTATAGTCTACTGTTCCTTCCTCTCTCTTTTTCCCCACTTAAACGAACGCGAGTCTCGTTAGATTCTGAATGATGATGAGGGATCGAACATGCAAGAAACCATGCCAAAAACCCAGATGACACTTCCTTCCCGACATGTCGATTTAAGAATCCATGTTAGAAAAATGCCCACTTGTCCACATAGACGACCGTAATTCGGGGGGAGAGGGGATGGGCATCATGCCCCTTTATCGCAAACTAAAGTGGCTTACAGCAAAGAACGGAAACTAAAACCCCATTTGTTTAATAATAATGATAATAACAATTAGTCATTTAATATTGATAATTAGAGGAAAAATGGAGCATCCAGATCTAGACGGATCCACTTAGTGGAAAGCATAATTCCCCTCTCTGCACACTTGCCAAAGAGAATGTTTTTTGTGGGCCCCCACGAAGACTCCTAAGAAAGCAGTGTGGTGTCAGATTATCTTTCTCCCTAATCTTCTTGTTAATTAAAAAAAATAAACCATTTGAAGGAAAAAAGAGGGGAGAGAATAGTCGTGGCGATGCTTGAAGCATATGACATGATATGATCATTCGAGGCAACATGAAGGAGAGTCTTTCGGAGGACGTCCGGGAATGGAATTCGGGCAGTTGAAGCTTTCGGCCGAGGCAGGTTTGATGGCCATTCTTGTCACGGCTCCCACTTTACTTTCGCTCCGATTCATGACTTCCTTTATTGCTTGCTGTCATGTACGATAGGAGAACAGGGTCTCGAGAGCACTCGCCGATCATGCTTGATATGGAAATGTTTCGAGTTTCGATACATTGATTACACATGACACGAGAGAGACGATTGTATGGGTGATTAATAATTGCATTTGAGACCTTATTGAAAAATCCTGAATAGAATAAGGAAAACAAAAATAATGGACTAATACGATTTACAAATTTGCATGCGCAGAAATTTCCTTTACACAAGTTGTTCTAGGAAAACACCATGTACATTTTGCAATGTATTTCGGAAGCAAAATCAATTGAATTCGCGCAATCTTTCATTTAGACACTAATTGTGTACGGAATAGAAGTTTTGGAAGATTTTGATTTACTCTTATTCTAATATACTTATTCGAGCTTATTGGTGAAATTTTTTTATAATATTGAAGATGAGTGGAACGCGATAATAATTTTCACTTGTAACAAGCAAGAGTGTAATCATGTAAGATTCGCTATTTTCTTTGTAATTCAGATTAATTATGACTTGCAGAGGGTTCTAAAACAACCGTTAATTCTTATCAAGAAAAAGAAAAAGAACAACCGTTAATATATCTATAAGATGAAAAGATGAATTCTATAGGCTTCCAAGCCATAGGTTCGCTAGGTTCGGTCATTCATAGTACAAAGAAACTGCCTTTGACACAGTGGACATGTTCTCCACTTTTGACAGGACCAGGTTGATTAACCCGGAATTACTCGATCATTTGTCAGAAACTTTTAAAAAGAAATGATTTACATCATATGGTTCTTAGCTCATTCCTCAGCTGCCACTTCTGGAATTCATGTGGAAGGACTGCCGGTGGACAGACCTTTAGATCTACTCAAAGTATACTCAATGAAAGGAGGAGGAGAGAAACTATCCCGAGACTAGTTCTGCAGACGCTGAAGAAATTTAATTTACAATATGATTTTGTAAGGCTCCTATTAGGTGATGGAATATGGCTTGTTAATTGAAAATGCTGCAGTGTAAACCAGTTATTTTTTTAACATTACTCTTCCGAATAGTTAGATGCAATCGATACAAGCTAAAAGAAAAGGAAAACAAAAGCACATCTACATAGGATTAGATAACGGGATATAGTGCTCAGTAGAAATATTAGGAACTATATAATTCATTGAACTAATTGCACAATTACAGCAAAACATGTCTAAATTTAACCCAAAGCCAAACATCAAACATACATAAAACCTGGGTTACTTTCTACTCTCTCTCTCTCTCTCTCTCTCTCTCTCTCTCCCTCTTGTGTGGGGTGTGGAAGATGAAGGATGAAGTGATGAGCAAAATTCATGCCCTCACTCATTCAAGTGCCCTAAAAAAATGGGCTTTAATTAACTCACCTTTTCGAATCCATATCCCCCATTCGATACAGTCATACATGCACAAGGGAGCATTTTCATCTTGAAGCTGAACCCTACACGCTAAAGGAAAGCTTCAATTCCCTCCAACAGTCTTCACAAGGCAAAGAAGATGATGAAGAGGGCCAATAATGAATAGAGATAGAGAGAGAAAGGAACCCGCTTGATAAACCTATCATCTGTTAGTTTCCAAGAAAAATCAACAAGTCATAAGAAAATGTACCCACCACCACCTCCACCCCCACCACCACCACCACCATGGCCACCACCAGAGAGAAACTGATGATATTTAGTAAATTAACACCCAAAGAAGAACAACTAGAAACCCATTATTTATTCTCTTTTTTTTCTGTTTCATTAATCTGAAACTAATTCTTTACCACGATCCTCCACCCAACATCCCACTCCAGTATCCATTGGAGTCTCCTTGCTCTCCTCTATTCTGCTCAATATCACTTGTGTTTGAGACTGGCTTCAAATCTTCAAAGGGAAACAAGAGCCTCCCTCCATTAGTGCCACCCTCTTGTACACTAGGGAGGCTCCTATAAGCCCCACTCCCAAGGCCATCGAGAGAGAAATTGAGGGTCGGCTTGAAGTCTGGCAGTGCAAACAGCCCGGGCGTGTAGACGGAGCCTGGATCGGGGACCGGCATCGACATGAACGAACTGAAACTACCTCTCGATGTAATCCCTGAGAGCAGCTCCAAAGCCGAGAGCTGTGGCGCTGCTGAAGCACCAGCAGAGCTAGAGTTGGCAGAGATTTGGTGGTTCTTGCTGGCGTCTAGGCTTGGCACTTGGACCAGCTCAGAGATGGACTTAAAATCATGATGATGAGGGTTTGGGAAGGCCAGGTTCAGATCTTGGCCTTCATGGAGCGGCACTTTGTTGTTAGGGTTCGATGCAGGTGTGCTGATCAGATCAGGCAGCTTCTTGGATGAAGAATTGAACGATGAGGAAGAAGATGATGCCATGGAAGATGATCTCTTGTTCTTCCTTGAGCCACCACCCACAGGGATGTTCCTGAGGGACCCACCGTCAGTCCAGTACCTCCTGCAGGTCTTGCAGAAGTACCTGGGCTGGGTGAGGCTGTAGTTGTTGTAGTAGCAGAACTTGGTGTTGGTGGAGTTGCATCTTGGGCAGTTCAGGGCCTGTTCCTTTTGCGGCCTTGGCTTCCTCTCCAAAGCCGAAGACGATGATGGCTTCGGGGTGGTTGTTGCTGTGCATGTGCTTGAGACTATTTCTTCTATTGGTTTCACCACAATCTCCTAAAGAAAAAAACAAGGCCCAAAAGAAGAAAAAGAAAGAGCCATCAAGAAACCGTAGCAGCATGACAGATGAAGATCAAAACACAAGGGAAGATCAACCCTGAAAATCTGAGAAAGAAAACAGGAAGAAGGTGAACACAAACAAACAAAGCGAGACCAACAAACAAAGCAAAAACAGCCCACTTTTCACTTTTTCAAAGTTGGCATCAGCCCAGAAAATAAAGATGCAGCGTCTCTTTCTCTCTCTCTCTCTCTCTCTCTCCTCTTTTTTCTCGGTGACTATAATTGAAAAGGAGAAGGGAAAGTGGAAAACACCATCAATAACAGGTATGACTGAATTCAAAAGAGAGTGAAGTCCTTGCACTTAGCTATTATATGAGCTGAGAGAGGAGGAAAAGAAAAGAAGTGATCGTCTTTCATCTTCGAAGAACAGCATCACTTTACCCTTTATTAGCAGCCCAAAATCATCAAGAAGGAAAAGAAAAGGGAGAGAAGAGAGAGAGAGAGAGAGTGAAGAAGGAGATGATGCAGATCGAGTGAGAGAAGGGACATGGATGGATCTTCTTACCTGTGGCCACTGAGCGGTGTCCATGGATGGGAAGCTCTTGATTAAAAGGGATGGCAAAGATATAAGTTGGCTTTTGGAGAGAGAGAGAAAGAGAGAAAGAGAAGAGAGAGAGAGAGATGAGCTGCTTTAGTTGAAGCTGGTTATGAAAGCAGGAAAAGGGATGCTTGAGAGTGTCTGGACGTCCTACGAATGTGTAACTTTGCTCTCTTAGAGAGAGAGAGAGAGAGAGAGAGAGAGATTCCGGGAATGTTTGTCCCGGTGGTTTTTTTATTTCGTTATTCCGCGTCCGAATTAGATTATCTCCCCGATAATAATGATTTTATCAACGACAGCCCCGAAAACATTAAGTTGAAAAATGCTTCATAATGAAGAAAATGCTCTCGTCCAAAAGCATTTATTGTACAATCACAGGCACAATGAACATATCAAAAATTTATTTAATTTCCCATTTAATAACTCAAATAATATAATTTCCCATTTAATAACTCAAATAATATTCGAGAGGCGCTTATTAATAAAATCCTTAGTATAATTTTGGTTTTGGTAGTCATGTATAATCTCACCATGCAATAACACTATGTATAAATGAATGTTTGTGGTACATCCCTAGAAAGTCAGTGAAATCATAAATTTGGGTATTACGTTAAAAATGACAACTCTTATGACTGCGAAGATAAAATTATATCTAACAAAAATGTTGGACTAATCATGTGAAATAATAGACAATTGCTCTCTATTTCGAAAATAAAGATTTGTTACCGATTTAACATTGCCTTCTAATGTAAATCCATAATCTTATCCATGGTGTTTCAAAGAAGAATGTAGTAACAAAGGATCATGCAAATTTGTGATTTTGTGTGCATAGCCTTGAATTTAGTGGATTGTTTTACGATAATAGTTATATGCATATCCTATTAGCATCGCCTCCCCCTTTTTGTGTTGAAGGAAGACTTAGGGTAACTCAAATTCTCTTCTCATCTTCATGTTTAATTTTCTAATTTAAAAGAGTTAACACATGCTGTCGCTTACGCATCATTTACAGCACCCAATTTGTATAATCGCATGTTTGGCAATGAAACCTACACAAATCATCCTGGACAACATTGGCCGGACATAGGCCTTGCATTTCGAATAGTTCTTGCTCGCTTAGCTTGATTAATCTGACATGCAATGCCTCTATCAAAACCAGTAGCTTTGTGTTTTTTTTTCTCTCCATCAGGGTCCATTTTATGTCTAATCATGAAGAAAGAAAACGAAATGAATAGAATCGAAGGCTAAATGTATGCAGAGGCCACTGATAAACTCAGCTGGGGAATCAAACTGCTTGGAATCGAGTCCACAGAGCCGCCATCATTGCTGACTTCAGGTTCGAGTGATTATAATTCGGCGGAATCATGTTGATGGTGGCGTCAAACTCCTATCACCATGCCTTATGGCTCGCCACTTCAGTATCACTCGCCGCCCCCACCGCCGCCGTCTCTCTCCCCTTTCTCCCACCTCAAGGCTTCATCAGGATCAGGCAACATCTAATTTGAGATTGCTACCTCATATTGGGAGAGAGAGAGAGAGAGAGAGAGAGAGAGAGAGGAACACAGGCCGAGAGAGGAGTGGTAGTGGCAGATGGGTGGTGGCAAATAAGTCAAAAAAGAAAAGTCAGGGGCAAAAATAGTACGGAGCACATCTCAGTCATTATTAAGCTTATACGAGTCAATCCGTCCTTTTTTGCCTACATAATAAATTCAAAGCCATAGATTTATACCTACCTCTATCCTCCCACAAATTTTTTTGAAAATTTCAAACCATATAGCCATACATTATTAATGATCAATATTCTTTCCACGAACAGGACGGTGATTGCAATAAAAGTATGAATTTCGATATATTTAATTTAATCATCTTAAACCTATTTATAAACTGCTTTCTTTTCGCCGACGATGTTTCTTATATTACAAAAGAAAAATTTTAATTCAAAAGATGCTAATCCAAGATAAAGAAGGTGGCCCCAAGAAATCACCAGCCCTCTTCTTTCCTGCTTTTCTCCTTTGTTATCAGCACGAAAGACATTCCTAGGTGGATCACCTAATGCTCGCGAACTATTTACGGAACAACATGAAGCGTACGGAAATTGCTTTTTAATCAAAGTGTATTGTCGTATGCTTCACTCTCTTTCGGCTCGAGATACAAACAATTCGCAGTCACCTCGGCAAATCTTTCTCCATGTTTTAGACCTAGGGTTTGCCTTAGTCTAAGTTTGTAGATGCTAATCACTTTTTATTCTAATAAAAAGAAATACCGATAACGTTTTCAAACCCCACCCCCACCCAAAAAAAGAAAAAAAGTAAAGTTTGTCATATACCTACATTTGCAAATGAGTAAAGAGTCAATCACTAAGGTTTATTTCAGTGATAACTTTTTTTACATAAGAATGGGAAAGTGGAGGATTCCAATCCTCTCTTTTTCAGAATGATTGAAATAATAATGATTTAAATTCAGGTATAGATTTTGGCATGAAGGCATGATAAAAAAACTTTAGAATGAGAATTACAGTAGGATTGACAAAAAAAAAAAAAATCAATGAAATCATGTATTATAAGCTTTGTGAATTTAAAAAACACTTTTGTAATTGCATTAAGACAATCAATCAAAATGATCATTACTAGTCAAATTTTAATTATAAATTATTAGCAAAGGGATTCTACATAGCATTAGTGTGCTGCTTCGTTGTTTGTAATTTACTACCTAAATGAAAATCGACATCCTCAATCGTTGAATAGAATTATCCAAAATTTAATGGGAAAAGAAAAGTCATGTCTATGTAGATGGATTTTATCCACTTTGCTAATGCTGGTCGAATTGGAGATTTTGGCGCTACGACTTTTTAAAAAACATTGAACACGTGGAAAATGTTAAGTGGCTTTGACTGCCATCATCATTGCTCATCATTTCCCGTTTCGGTTGGAATTTCTTCATCATTCAGCATGCAGCTGGTTGTTGGACAAAAGCAAAAGTTGCCAGTTGCGTCGAATTATAATTTAATAGTATTAATGATCACCACGAAATTGGCTTTGCTTGTCTAGAATTGAGGTTTTAAGTAAAATAATATTATATTTTCTTTCCAGCCACAATTTAAAAATGTTATTTGAACCTAAAAAAAAACGTGAATCAAAATATATGCTAAATCTACATGCCAACAATTATACGCATCAAAAGTTTTAGGAATTTAGGATAAGAAAAAAGTCAAAATAAGTCCGCTGCTAGATTTAGATTAAGCAATTACATAGATGTAACTGTCTGTAGCTCTCGTTTTATAGAGTGCTTGAGGATAAATAATTTACTACTGTTTATGACTTTTCCTAAAAATTTTAATAATAAAAATACTTATTTTGGATTTTTAAAAGATGATGAAAATACTATATATAATTCACATGTCAAGATTTGTATGTTTAATAGTTTAAATATTCCTTGCCATGTGACAATAAAAATAAAAGATAAAATTAGAATTCATCCATTACTGTATTAGAATTTAAAAGCTCAAATTTAAATGAAAACAAAAGAATTGCTGAATTTGATGGGTTTCTTGTATCTGGAAAATATATTTCATAAGATGGGTATACCATGTGTCTTGCCATATGGTATAACAGGCCAACTGAGATTGAGTGATTTTAGAATTTGAGCGTTGTGTGAGATGATAAACATATTATGTAGGAAAAATGATTGGTTGATCACAATACATTAGCTGTGCGACTAACATGTAAAGCACTCGTCCTAGTAACTATGGAAAATATTTTAGATAATGTTCATAATGTTAGAAAAATTAATGCCATCCCACCTATATTTTTTTTGAGTGATGCTGAAATTACTTAGCAGATGAATGAGGAAAAGAAAGTTGGTTGAAAATATAAAAAATTATGTATTAAAACCCACAGACCCTAGACCTAAATGCGTCAATTCATTGCCAGACGTCCTACTTGACATATTGACATGAACAACCTTACTTGAAACAACGTCTCACACGTGAATTGCCTTATTAACGATTTCTTGTAGCAATTAGTCAAAAAATTTGTAATGGAATTTTGTGTAAAGGTTTATGATTATTTTGGAACTAAATTGGTATATATACAATAAGTAAAGTCAACATGCGACTTTATCTAATGAGATATCTCTACGATCAAATGAAAAGAAAGATTAAATCCATCGTTCCTCCAACAACATTACATTTGCAATTATGGTCACATGGGGTTTCGGGGTGAGGATTAGGTTTCCTACATGAGCTCAAATTAATTGCAATCCTTGTTGCAATAATTGATTGCTGCTCGTTATATTCATAAGATAATTTTTACGTTGTCAATGCAGATGTAACTGCGCCCAATCATTCCTCACATCACTAAACACAAACCCTAGAACCCCAATTGACATCTATTTCGATGGTGGTGGAGGTTTCGAAGTCGATAGGCTGTGATGGCAGCTACAGCAGAAAGGATGGTAGTGGTTTCAAAGCAGCGGCTGTGGTCCTTGGGCGGTGGATGGTAGGGCTGGATTCTCTGTGCGCGTGGGAGAGAGAGAAAGAAGAAGAAGAAGAAGAATGCGAGGCAGAGGGGAACAGGATACATAGGGCTCTGAGATTCTGTTGTTTGGATGGAGCTAAATTCAAATTCGTAAATGTCCATAGTTCTTTTGAAAATCTACAAATGACATTAAGGACTGTAATTAATTCATTATGTTGTGGCTATTAGTTAAAGTCACTTGCAATTTTAAAGCCGATTACCGAGTAGGTTGCATTGGACATGCCCAAATTCATCCATTTACCTTTCGACTCTAACAAAGCAGAATTGACAAACTATTGATCAACTCTATTAGACCTTATCATTCCCCGATCGAAGCATTGAGCCAACCTACTATCAACGGTCCCCTTTTGTAGTCTCAGAGAATTAATCTGTCTTGATAATGTGGTTGCAATGATATGAATTCTAATTCTAAAATCGATGTGAAAGTGTCGGGACATACAAAATACAGAGTGGCTCTTAATGAATGGCTGTGATTTATTTTTTCTTGCAATCCAACGACTATTGACGTTCATGTTGGAGAGAGAGAGAGTAGAAAAGCACCGGCTCCTTGAAAGCCGCGTGAGTGGGCGGTGACGGGGGGATTCGAACCGAACCGACCAACCGGTGGAAAGTGTTTTTGACTCCCGGCGGCGAACGGACGCCGTCGCGTGCGTGGGGAGAGGAGGTGAGGGCCCCACCACGGGGCTGCCACAGCGCCGCGTGTCCACAGGGAATATTATTCTACGCATGCTCGGACGCCCGCACAGTGCCGCCCAATAACCCGGAAAAAAAATAAAAAATTTTAAAAAAAAGGGAATAAAAATAAGAGAATGTTAGAGAGAGAGAGAGAGAGAGAGGCGTGATGGGATGGGTAATGGCCCAGGGGGATGGGCGGTGGAGGTGGTGGCGAGGTTTTGGAGAAGAAGGGGGGTGTTTGTGTGGGGCCCGGAGCATATGCGCGTGCCCAGTGAATTCCTACCCAACCAAGTAAAGGAATCTCTTCACCTCCGCCGTCTGATCTTATCCCATCTTCCCAGGGGGGGGCCCGCGGATGACGTCACGCGATCGGCTGTCTCGTACGTGGACCGCATGTCGTTGTGCGCGCCGCGTCAGCAGAGGAAACTGCAAACCCACCCTCCCCCTTCCCCCATCGCATTTGTCCTCTTCGGTTCGATTTAATCGGGAAAAAACACTAACGGCTAGGCGTCCTAAAATTTGTCAAGATAGCATCCTGAAAAATATAAAAATCTTTAGTGCTTAGAAACAATGTTGTCCGTTCGTATGTGCCTCAAAATTTGTCGTTTCCTACATTAAAATTCTGAATACAAGTGAACCATGACCCTAAAACCTTCATTTTTGTGCACTTAAATTATAAAGTTCTCTGTGACCATCGACTATAGACCTTTCATTAGTTTTGTTAGGTTCTACAGTATGGAAAATTCACATGGCCTTTTTTTATTAGAGGCCATGAACGACTACAAAATAATTTTAGAAAAAAAATCACATCACTTTCTCAATCATCTTAATTCGATGAAATTAATGGAACGACTCGCGTGTAATGAAGTTACACAGTTTTACACAGCTTAAATGCAAGAGGTTATTTTTTTTAAAATATTCAACTCGTTGTCGTGCCAACTTTTAAGACTTGACCTATGGTTGTCCCATTTTATTATTTATCGTTTTTAAAGAAAAAAGCCCATTTTCCATTGTAAATAGACAAATTTGAAAGCCATAAATTTACACAGCTGTTGTCGCATTGGTCGAATAGCCTAGTCATGGAGTCGTGTTTGCAACTTGATATCGTAGGGAACTAACAAAGTAGCGTGCATCCCAGCACATGTCCATTTCTCAATCAAGGAGCCAGCCAGCGTGAGTTCGGATATTGTTCCTTCTTTTCTTGGACGGACGTGATGCAATTGAACTTCGTACGCCAAAATTATTTCCCCCTTTTTAGTCCAATAAAAATAACGTCATCAATCGGGAAAAGCGGACTCTCAAAAGAGAACGAGTTAAAAATGAAATGAATGTGTAGGATTTTCATAAGGCGCAATGTCACAATCGCATTCTTACTCAACCTAACCGATCACACAATTGGCACTCTAGAACTTAAAATTTGTATTTTAATACTACATCTTGTATGTCCCCATGATGTCAAATTTATCTACTCATGTTCAATAGATATTTTAAGGGATTTAGATCTGTAGCCACGTTTTAATCAAACCTAATTTCTGATTGTGCAACTCTATCTTGAAACGATAATACAATCCAAACCCCAGCACTATCAATCAAACCTACTCTCTCTCTCTCTCTCTCTGGGTGCTGGTGAACAATGCTGGCCAACCAGGAGGTCGACATCACCATTGACGGAGCTTGAACGCGGCGGCAACGTGGTCGAATCGGTAGTGGTGTGCTAGAGAGTCGAGAGATAGAGACGGCAGGAGTTGAGGCTCTCGTGGTGTGGTTATGCCACTGAAGATATGTTAGCAAGTCTTGCTTAAGCTTGTAATGCGTTCCATGAATCCACCAACCACATAAAATAGAAGGAAAGGAGTTTCCTCCTAATCAGGACACGTTTAGGTTTTTATGTTGACTAAAGAACGCAGGGATTGCGACTGCACCACTGCTATAGTGCCTCCTCCTTCTTCTCCCTTTCGCGAGTCAAAATGGGTATGAGCCACTGTTCTGAAATCCCTCCGTTTCACACTACCGAGAGCTTTTAGACACCAAATTCCTCGGGAGAATCGAATCGATGCACCGAACCACGTGTGGACGCAATGTGAACGGGAGGAGACGGGCTAGGTCTCCACGGCTGTCCAATCGGCGCCCGGGGAAATCGAGCAGGACCCACGAAATCTCAGTCGGAAGTAGATGTCCACGAAGGAAAGAACGAATGAAAAAGCGATGGAGACGTTTAATATGTGAAGGAGCCTGAAGCACACGGGGATTCTTTGTTATGTTTTAGTAAAAGACGCAAAAGTCAGATTGGCACATATGGAGGAGGGACAAGACAAGAGAGGTGGTGCTCTAGTCATCGGCCGAGATTTGTTGTATTTTAGCATTTAGTTTAGCATCTTACTAAGACGACTGGCGATAATTATTTAAAAAGAAGAAGAAGAAGAAGAAGAATTATAAGGAATTTGTAAAGTCGACAGAAAGAAAGAAAGAGGGCGGATTAGGAGTTTTGAAAAACATAAGATGTTGGGGTGGGACCGCGATTAGATTTAAGGTAAGGTCGGCGCGCCTGGATCGAAAGGGACCACGTCGCCCCCACTAAGTGGAGCAGCATGGGCCAACGCAAGAAAGTTCGGAGAGTTTCATTGGGGTGGGGGAATCCACCTTTCCCTTTTCTCTTTTTTTCTTGGGGAGGCCTAAATTTTTCTAGTTTTATCTTCGACACTCTCGAAGAATTTGATTTTTTCTTTTTCTTTTTTTATTGGTGGGCATGTGGAATCCCGAATTAAGGTCCCGTTTATTGAGTAAAGAATCGATAATTTTTAAATTATTTTTTTTCTAGCTTAATTCTCTACATCAGTTTGAAAAATAAGTTCCATCAAATCATTTTTTATTTGATGTTAACGATTGAGACTAGGAAAATCTTTTTCAAATTCTTGATTTGCCATGAGACAAACAGAGATTAACTAATGGAATATCTGGTTGTGCACGCTGTTGGTGCGTATTATTTCAACATGTTTTATGGGATCGTTGTAGAAGTTCTTCAAATGTGAGGACATTGTCATTATATATGAAATTTTCAACCTTAGTAATTGCATTTGTTCCTTTAATGGATATAACAATTCGGGTAAAAGGTTACGTTGCTTGGATCTTTTTGAGATAAAATTGATTGCTCAAAATATATATGATTGGACTTGAGCAGATGTTTAAAAAGCTCCATGGAGAAAAAAAAATAGATGGGAGATCCACTTTGAGATGGGATACCCTGTTATGTCACCTTCCATATTCTCTAGTTGGTGAAAAGAAAAATATTCATTTATTAATGAGAAGTACGAGGCATGCGGGTATCAATATGTTAAAATAAAGATTGTAGTCTTGCTGGGCACCCCATTTGGGGACTATCGTAGGCAACTCTCGTGAGTGATCAACCACCCTAGTCTAAGGAGAGGTTTAGAATGGAAACATGAACTTGTCCCTTCTAAGCTAATGATCTCTAAGCACTTCTTATCGCCATATCAATTAGAAATAGAGAGAAGAACTCCACGAAATGAGTTTTGCTTATGCAAATTCACGAAATTAAATAAACGATAATAACATAAATGGTCATTGAATATTGGAATAATGTGTAATGCAGTCCATGAGTTTTCAATTTGTTAATTGTGGTCCAACTTTACCTTGATGTTAGTTTGTCTAATGCGGTTTCTAAATATGAAAATGTTTAGCATTGTCCTTTCATTAATTTAAGTTCAAGGACAACATTAAATATTTTTAAATAGAATAAGAACTAAACTGAACATGTACATAAAATCCAAAATCACTTGAACAAATTAAAAATTTAGATACCACATTGCACTTTAGCCTATAGTTCAAGGACCATTTGTGTTACTTTCTCATTAAATAATCATCGCATGTATAACCAGAAATTGAAAACACCGTGTTAACTCAACCGACTGTAGCTAATGATTCCTTCGAGTAGCTCCCCAAAATAAAAATAAGATAAAATAAAAAGTTGAAAATGAGAGCTAGCTTATCACTATAGCTAGGGTAATGCAGGATGCCCATGAATCATGCGATGCGTTACGTCTGCATTGCATGTCTGTCCTCACAATTTCGGGACTATCAAATGGATGTTCCACAACAATTATAGAGATGGTGTCATAAATATCATCAATCATTACAACGAAAAGAAGAAAGAAATCTTTCTCGGCTTTGATTATCAATACAATTTTCATTTTACGTGATTTGAATCAGCAACGTAACTTTATATTTGCTTAGGGAGAAATTTTGATTGCAAACATATACAAAATCATTAATATATATGTGTGCGCGCACGCATTACTAGACCAAAAAATGTAAACTTGCTTTGATTTATATGAAATTAGCATCTCGCACAAAATATGCGAAGACGTGTTTCGAACCTTAAGGTGTGCTTACTACAACTTTGTGTCGACATCTTGTTAATTTTTGAATCCATAGAAATTAATTGTTTGTATGAACTACAAATGTTTTCGTACGGTACATGCAGAACATGCACTATTCTTTTAATGCAAGAAAAAGGTCGTCATAAATCACGAAGTCGCTTAGTGCTGCAAATGTGGAACAAATATAGGGTCTTCCGAAAATGAAGGTAAGATTTCAAAACTTGCGTAAGGCATCCATGAAAAGAAGGGAAAAGCAAAATCCTTTACAACTTTAGGCATTTTGCGATAAATAGGTGCATGCTTAAACTCGTGGTCGATGGTGGGATCAGAAAAGTGCACTTGGCATTATTTCGAGATAGTACAAATAGTTACGGGATGCTTTATCGACAATTAGTCTAATTGCATAAAGTGGCATGGACTCTAGCTTCATGAATCTTTCACTGGAACAAAAAGGGATTTGATGAGCAAATCTCGCATTATAAGAAAAGATGTTACATCTTCTGTATAAAAATTGACAAGAGAAATAACTCACACCGCACATTTGGGAGGGATCATAACCCAAGAAGTGATCGAGGATTGATGATTTAACATTTACCTATCCACCGAAGTGAAAACTAGGCGGTCGAGTAAAACAAAACAAAAAGATTGTCTTTCCTTTCTTTTGCTTTACAATTTCATATCAGAATGATTGATTCTATGCATTTGATTAGGTTTCTCTCCTTTTAACATGAAGAAAGGTTTAGAATTCATGCGATTAATTTTGTCTTAGTTAGTCCTTGGCTTTATGTTATTATTCTTCTTGGATTCCAGCGAAAAAAGAAGAAGCATCGATACGAAGTATAAACATAAACTATAGTGATAAAAGGTGGCATCACGAGCACCACACGTACGTTCTTCAGACTGGTACCCTAAAGAGATCTCTATCCTTAAAACTTAAGTAGGTCCAACTCATTCTCCATGTTCATGCACATGTAAAAGGATCAACTAAGAGCCTAAGATCATACTTGACTTAACCCTGATTGGGGTTCGAAGAAAGGCGAAAGCTTACGATCCCCAGAAGGCAAGCTTTCGTCTCTTACACCTCACGCACAATATAGGGCATCGATGCATTCTCCGGCTCGTGAAGTATTTGCACCTTATTCTCAGAGCCCTTAATTTGCAAAGAAATGCTTTTCATATAGACCTCGTGACATGGTTTTCTGTACGTCCAGGTAAAACTTTCTTGCCCTAAGCAAGTCCACATTTCTACACGAACGACAAGTTTTGGCCGACATCTTTATTGTTCTTTAAGAGAGACAGAAGGGAACCCACATAAAAGCGAAGGAAGCATCATGATGATGTTCCTCCAGAGAAACCACCACACCTTCCTCGAACTTTTATCATGAAAGGCCCAACCGAGTGGGCCTGATCTCGTCTCGGGGACGAGAATCGTCATCGCGAATTGCGGCCATGATTTCTCCCCAGAGAGGGGGAACACCCCCGAAAAGCTTCGGGAGGAGAAGCTTTTTGGACCACGGATTCAAAAGCTTTTTTTTAAGGGGTCTCTATCCCACACCCGCTTTACCGCATGGTATCCAAGGAAAGGAAAAGCCCATGTATTACGCAGCGACCGCGGCTCTGTAATTCAATGCGTAACCGAGTTGCTGTTCCATGCACCAATGGAGGGACAAAAGGAAGGGTCTTCACAAGCGGTGCTCGATCATAAGTTTTGCTACGGAGCACGGATACCTTGCGTTTGGATTGATGAGATTTAGTTGGACTTCTTCGACGATTGGAAGATCGAAAAGCTGAAGGTGGTCCAAAAAGGGATCCCACCGTGGTTGGCCAGCCCCGGTCGGTGAGGGTTGTTACGTACAGACCACGCCCCAATATCACAAGCAATCAGTGACAATGTTCCCATTCGCTTTTTGGTTAAAAACCCTCCAAAAGCATAGTCCTTAAATCACGCCTTTGAGACCAATAATTCAGAAAGAAAAAGGAAACGCAATGTACGCTGGCCTATATTTCATGTTCTTCCTTTTGCTTAGTCAAAAGAACTTTCGAGTTGTGATACACGGATACATTCGCATGCCCCTTGACGCAAACTCAAGCATACGTACGCTGGGGTTGCTTGGTATAATTTCTCGATAGATGGTATCGCAATCAAAGTAGGGTTTTCGATTTTTGCAAGGCGTGGTCGACGGATAGTTTACTTTGCATACGCGGTGCCGAGGTGCATTTCGCGACAACATAGCTATAAGTTGTCAGCTAATAGACCCATCCTGCCAGCATGTTTCCCCTAACGAAGGTGCTAAAAATTGCAATACCACCACAAATATGGTTAAAGTCATGGAGTAGGATTTGTTCACGATCGCCCGTAAAGTCAGAGCCATTTTTCACATGAAAATTACCAAAAAATTCTTGAATATATTTGATATCAATTCAGTCAAAAACCTTTTAATTTAGCCAATTTAGTCTTAAATATTTTCATGATTTGCTAATTTAGTCATTCTAACCAATTTTGATTGGAAATTGTTAACCTAACAGTCTAATAAGTGTCAGTCGCCCTAATTAGCGTTGATATGGAAATTTATTTATACTTTTTAAAAATTTTCAGAATTTTTTTTTTGTTTTATTTTCTTCTTTTCTTTTTCTAACTTGCCAACCAACGAGCAAGGATCTATCTATGACTTCACCGGCCATGGGTTAGAAATAAAGAAGAAAAGAATTCAAAAAAAATTAAAATAAATGAATATGTCAGCACCGGCTATATCATATAAGATGGCTAGTCCTAACTAGACTACCATTTCGGTGATCTACAGTCAAATTTGGCTAGTTGTGGCAAATCGTCAAAATATTTAAGACTAAAATAGCTAAATTAAAAGATTTAGAACTGAATTAATATAAGTACAATAGGTTTATGACTTGTTGAATGATTTCTCTCATATTTCACCCCCTAAGTTTTTTATTCATGTAAATGGAGAAACTTATGCCTAGCCAAACTGTGTTCCTTATTTTAACGTGTTGGTACCTGCACGCCTCGTACCCCTCATTAGTAAGAGAATATTTTTCTTCCCCTCTAACCTAGGAATACCTTGAATTTCACGTTTCAAAATTCAGACAAAATAATTTTATCACTTGCTGACTTTCATGTCATTATTATACAAATGGCCAACGTTCATAAACAAGGGTACAAAGTGACCTGACCCGCTATGAAATCTAACCAATTCTCTTGTTTATGTCCTTTTACCTAAGTAAAGATTGCCATTTTCCAATGCCAATTGCCATGTATTGTGCATGCTTTTTATTATAAAGATAAAGAACAAAAATGAACATGTACTTTGGTCAGGTGTTTGTAATGAAGTGATGTACTGATTTAGATTGATATGTCTAATCCATCCAACTATTAATGCATTGATAGACCTAAGCACGTTTTTAAAAGGCTTAAGGAAGATTCAAGAGGGCCACTTGGCTAATTCCTGAGAAGACAGGAGCAATTTTGTTGCTTTCTGTATTCCATGGTGGTAGGAAAGAAAATGGTATACCACCAACTTAGAGAGACTGCGGTTGGTGGGGGCAGTAAAAAACAGTAAATATGGAATTTAATTCTGCAGCCGGCTTCATTTGGACATAGGCTAAGGTAAAATGCAAATTGAGACTAGGTTCCCCTCCTCCCTAGTGCTACGTGCATGTAACCGCCCGCCAGGACTAAATTACCATGTGTTGGGCATGCTTTTTATTATAAAGATAAAGAACAAAAATGAACATGCACTTTGGTCGGGTGTTTGTAGTGATGTGATGTGTTGATTTAGATTGATACATTTAATCCATCCAACTATTACTACACTAATATACCTGAGCACGTCTTTAAAAGGCTTAAGGAAGATTTAGGAGCGGGCCACTAGGCTAATTCCTAGGCAAACAGGAGCAATTTTGTTGCTTTCCACATTCCCTGGTGATAGGAAAGAAAATTATATACCACCAACTTAGGGGGATTGCGATCAGTGAGGGCCTGACGATAAATAAGGAATTTAACCTTACGGCTTGCTTTATTTGGAGATAGGCGGCGGTAAAATGCAGATCCAAACTAGGTTCCTCTCCTCCCTGGTGCTACATGCATGTAACCGCCTGCCAGGACTAAATTGGCATGTGTTGTGCACGCTTTTTATTATAAAGATAAAGAACAAAAATGAACATGTACTTTGGTCGGGTGTTTGTGGTGAAGTGATGTGCTGATTCAGATTGAAACGCCTAATCCATCCAACATATTACTACACTGCATGCAGAAAAGCCTGAAAAATGACCTGACAAAGATAATGTAGCTATGTCACACAATCATTAATCTCCATTACTATAAGGAAATTGCATTATAAGGCACTAGACCTTCGTTCACTCGATTTCAAAAAGAAGAAGAAAAAGCCACCTTAAGTAGGTAATTTTGGCTCATAAAATACCCCTTGATCTCACAGACCAGGTGACAAATGAGGAAGTCCAAGTTTGGGCGGTTGGCTCGTTCATGGAGTTGTCTACGCTTTCTGGTGTAAGAATCGAACCCATGCTGTATGTGGAATACACGTGCTTTTCCGAAGACTAATCGTTTCCAGGTGATGCGTGAGGACAAGTTGTCCATCAACGTGCTTAAAACAAGTGCAATTTGGCTAATGCTTAGCGGAACTGATGTGATAGACAATTACTACATATGCAAACAAGTGAGCTATATTCAACAATGAGTCTAGCACTTTGCCACAGTACTTAATATTAGGGGTGGCAATATCAGTTAATGACCAATATTTTAACTCACATTTAATGGACCGGGTGGAAAATGGTTTAATTGAAACTTTAATTTGGGTTGAAATGGGCTTATCACAATAAAGCCCAAGTTGAAAAATGGGTTATAAATGGGTTGGGAATTGACCCATTTATAATCCATTAATAAGTCAATTTAGAAACACAAACTTATTGATGGAGAAAAAAAATTAAAAAAATAAAAGAGCGAGATTTTTGCTTTCCATGATGTCCTGGCTCCATCACCAACCTCCTGCTCTAAGTCGATGCCATCACCTCAGGTCTCCTCTTGCTTGGTTGTGGCTCAAGTGATCGAATAATAAAATATAAAAGTTTTGGCTTAAGTGATCAAATAATAAAATATAAAAGTTCTGTAAATCGATTTTAATTGATCCAATATTAATGGTCAATGGGGGTGGCCAACTTTCGCCTTCACCGTAAAGTTCCAAAAGGCAAGGTCAAATTGGCTAGATTTCATATGTTAATCCAACATCATTTATTTTGATACGGAAACAAGTTTTCGAATAATAAAATATACCGAACAAGAAAGTATTATGGTATCCTTTTGCAACAAGATGTCTCAACCCCAATCACCAATCATCCCCAACCAATACAAACACGCCTTTCACCCATAGTCTCCTCCAAGATCAAGCTGTGATGGCAAATCATACTCGTCAATTGCAAAGATCCATGAGATTCTTTATTGAGTCAAACTCACAAATCAACTATCGACTCTAATATTATTTGTTGGGAGTAAGCAACAAATTTTGAAATCTTAATTCGGAGAGATTGTCAAGAAAGAGCTCGGATCCGAGCCTGTCATCCCAACAAATTGTCTAGTCACCAATCACAATAACAACTTCATCTAAAAAACTAAAACCAAGTGTAAATCTTTATTTTTATGATTATCAAAGTATGACTCTTGATTTGAATGCAGCAATTAGTATGCAAATCGGGAAATTCTTCTTCTTTTCCCCATCCTTCTAACCTCGATTATTTGATCTGAAATTCGATAGCGGAATTAATTGGGAGAGAGAAATAAATTGACTAATGGGCTTGCGCATTTAGTCCAAGAAAATTATTTGAAGGTAGTGCTCCAAAATTCAAATTCCAAAACTATATTTAAGACGCGCGACCCCTTCTTGACCGTCGGTGTACGGTGGGGTGCGCCTACTTTTCAATAGCCTTTTTTTTTTGGTCGAAAATACTTTTCAATAGGCTTGATGGAAGCTATTCTTATCCTTTTCTTCGGGGCGCTAAAAAGTTCTAGCCCACCAACTTTTACACATTAGAGACTTTGAAAATGCTACCGATACTAGTGCCCCATTCAAAAATCTCTGTACCCTCGAGCAAAATATAAAAATTAACCAATACCTACCACATAAATTTTCGAATATTAAATTGCACCTTCTTCATTTGTTCAATTATAATCCATTTTTATAACGGATAAATTACCAAACAAGTTATAAACCTATTCTACTTATACTGATTTGATACTAAACCTTTTAATTGTATAAATTTAATTATACATTCATTTATATTTTGTCAATTGAGTCTATTTGATCAATTTAGCCAAAAATCCTCAGTGTAGATGTTAGCCATCCTACGTGACGTGGAACGGTTGATGCTAACATTAAATTTTTTTAATAATATTTGAATTTTTATATATATAATTTTTCTTTTTTCTTTTCTTTAAGGGCCAGCAAGGGTTGTCATTCGGCCTCAAGGGCCAGCAAGGGTTGCCTCTTGGCCCTTGCCCATGCCTAGTGAGGATTGCAATGCCCTCCCCAAATCTAAGTGAGATCATGATGCCCTTACTTAGCCTAGATCTAGTGAGGGCATCGTGGCCCTTGCCCTATCTAGGCAAGAGGTCATGCGCCCTCACTTTGGTTGGCAAGGATGTTACGACCCTCATCCAGGCCCTCACCTAGTGCTGGTGAGGGGCAGTCGATTGACCCTCGTCGGCTCTCAATCTAGAAGAAAGTAAATAAAATAAAATATAAAAATACCATGTAAAATATTAATGTTAGCATCGGCCATACCACATAAAACGATGATGTCCATGTTAACGACTTTTTGCCAAAATTGACTAGATTGACTCAATAGGTAAGATATTAGAATGTTTGTAACTAAATTGTTATAATTAAAAGGTGTATGATTAAATTGTCAAGAGTATAATAGGTTTAAGATTTTTTTATTTTTTGTGATTGTCCCATTTTATAACATGTACTTATAGTTTAGATGAACTTTTATTTTTCTTCTTTTTACTTAATATAAGTCTTGTACATCCAAAAATTTCACAGCATACTAATTTTCACACCTAAATTCACATATAAACTTTCACTTGGTGCGAACAAACTTTGGCAAGGCAGTCGGCCATTAGAATGATATACAGCGATCAAGCCTGAGCAGAATCCATCAGTTAGAGAATAGTTGAAATTGGAAATTTATTTTGTGAAGTCATTAGGAAGGGATGGTGCAACTTCTTGCCATTTCCCCTTTCTGAAGTCTACGTATTTGAGTTAGTGGCCTTAATATCACGAAGAAAAATCAACATTATTAGAATGATTAGTCATTGTCATTACCACTTCCGTTTTCATATCTATGTTATATTAAATGACTTTCTGGGTCAAGCCACCCGAACTTTGAATATCTCCTTTTTAAACGGCAAGCATGCGGAAGATGTAGAGAGCAATCGATGGATGGGGAAAGGTTTGAAATTTGGAGGATCTCCTCCTTGTTTAGCTTCATCGTGGGAATGGAGATTTCATTTCCCCGAATATTTATCAGGCGACAGTAAATAAAGTCGAGTTTTTTCATAGAATATTTCCTCTCTCTTTTTTTCTCTTTTCGTTCCCATAATTTCATGATAAGAAGGTCACTTCAACTTGGGCCACACAAAATACCCTATTTTTTTAGACTTTGACTCAATCCAAAAGATGAGGAAAACCAATCTATACAAGCAATAGGATGCAAGTGTTTGTTCTTTGATCAAGTCAAAATGCTCGATCCAAATTGTAATTTTTTTTAATCTTAGTATGAGATATATTATTTTCGTCCCGACATGTAATTAAGCTCAATTACTTGGACGAGGGATTTCTTTTTTTTTTTTTTTGTCTAATGATAACCCGTTTGATAAATTGACTTCTCCTATTATTTTACTTTTAATTTCCTCAAAGAGCATGTGTATGCAGCAGCTAGAGTTTACCTATTCTAGTGGAAAGTGCAAGAAAAGCACGACATGGCCTGTTCTTCTTTGCGCCATAATTGCGCAGATACAAGTTTTGGGTACACAGAGCATAGGGCAGCTAGGGAGATCTGTGCTTCTAGTATTGATTAATTTCTTGGCAGGGGTGGTTGGGATTCGATATGATGGTCCGTTTTTTTTTGTTCTTTTTGTCTTCTTTCTTTTGCTGATGATTTCGATCGGAAGGACATTTTCCTAGTAGAGTTGTCGGCTTTTCGGGGAACTCGTTACCTGATTTCCAATGAGGACAGCCTTCTTAATCACCCACCACATTTAATTCCCCCCATTTCATCAAAAAGTCAAATCCGCTTTTAGTCGAACAGCATATAGTCATTATGTCCTGCCGACTTCATAGGGTTAGGTGATCAAATTTGGAAAAAAAATTCCCCATTAAGGTGTCTTTCATTTTTCTTAATCTATGTCAAAACTTCTACACGAAACTTCAATTTCATCTTTTCAATCAATTTTCGTAGAAATCGTTAGCATGATAGTCCAATCATTACATGTCGTCCTTTATACTACACAATCATGTTCAGTTATTTCTCAGCGAAAATAAGTCGAAAGATTATATTATAATTATGTACAAAAATTTGATTATTCAATTGAAAAAATTGGAAAAGTTAAGAATTTGACTCAACGTCCGGATAGATTTAGAATCGATTAGACAATTTCCCAAAAGGAACTGTGTGGATAGCGATCACGACACGAAATGGACTTGATGAGGTGCAACATTCATTTGGCCAAATATGCTATCTGAGACTAGATCGAGAGTACGTGGGTGAATCTGCCATCCCAAACGTGGCAACAGACATGGATCTTGTGTTCCGCAGTGAGTGTCGGTTGAGAATTAGGTCACCCACATACGTATGTATATGTTTGACCTCTATCTTTGACTGGTGCGCGCTCGTCATTTGTGGCCGAATGACTAAGTTAGCCCAAGGTCTAATCGAACCCAACCTGATGGCCCTCTCCTACCCACCGTATCATATATTGTATCGACCTACCTTTCCACAATCAATGCAAGAAAAAGAAGAGTACCCATCAGCCAGCTTGAGTAGCCTAAATTTTCAATTCAAAGACATATTATTTAATGGTCACAATTCATAGCTTGTCACTAGTTGATATTTATAAGCAAGAGTCCATCCGGTCCCGAACTGATTAGCACCATAAGAACCAACCCCGCAAGAGTCTTACGAAATCAAAACTTCTGAACACCTCTTTCGGTACAGCAATTAGAAGCTCTAGAAAATACGTCCCCAATGAATCGCCATCTTTTTATACTGGTTGAACTTGGATTATGTCGAGCACATTCAAGTTTTCAGATGACTTTTGGGTCGAGTAGCTCTTCAGTGACTTGCTATGTCAATATGTACTATAATCCGTCCGGTACGGGGCCACGGTATAGGGCGGCAAATTAGCATTGTCGGGTAAAAAGAGAAGGTTGTTAAAACAGGAATAAACAAAAGGAGGGAGGGGGGAGGCGGGGGAGGAGGGTCTCGTCAGGAAGCACGAGAGGTTGACATTTCAACTTTCGACTTGTGGAAAGCGAGGAGAGGCGAGGGACCCGACTCTTTTGAACACGACTCAGCCGTCGGTAGAGACCTCGCTTCGTCAATGACGACGCCCTCCATATAGTGTTGAATTGACCCGGTCTCTCTCTCTCTCTTTCCATAAACAAAGTTTGCCTCCTCAACCACCATGCTCGACAACGACGTCGAAATTTTACGAAAAGAAGAATAGGGTTTGGGTTGAAATTCGGGGACGGTCGATGTTTCCGAACTACGCGTGAGTGACGTGTCCCGGAGTTTATGCCGGGGGGTAGTTTGTCCGAATTGGCGATGAATAATTTGCATTTCATTATTCGTTTTTTACGGTGGATTGAGACTCACTTCGCTTTGATTAGCCAGACGACACCTCGCCTGACGACTGTTCTCGTGCTTTGTGGGTGAGGTCTAGTCAAAATGGCATCTCCCTCTCTTTGTTTATGTTTAGCCTTTGGGTATCATTTTTACTGTAATTACTTGAGTATCACGCGGTGTCGTATTTACAATTATGTTGGTTCATTGGGACGGTATGTTCGCGCGACCGAGACCTTCGAAAAATTAGAGCACCCATAGGTGATCTTGTCGACCACTTCTACGAGGGTTCTAACTGCTCTTTTTCTCTCTAACCATCAGATAGAGAGTGAATAAGATCACTTGTGAATATCATTTTCCCCCTCTCCTTTGTGCTTTTACATCTCTAAGTAAATGTGTTTTAGTTTTCAAGAAAAAAAGAAAATCAAAAACATTTTTCTAACAGGACAATAAATTGGGAAATTTACCATCACCTACCATCGTGCAGCGAATATGTTTTCTTGTTTTTTTATTAATCAATGCTCATAAATACTTTGAAAATATTTAGTGAGCGATGTACATTTATCTAATTTATATAATTATAAATTTTCAATATGGTTAGAGGGGCAGCCAAAATTCCATTGTGAAATCTAAGTAACAAGCAATGAAATTGGTGAATTATTATGAGCTTGTGAATCTGAAAATGATTAATACTCAAATCATAATAAATTTACCGTAAAATAATTCAATACATTCGTGACGGATTTATTCTTTGTTAGTTTCCATTATGAGTAAATTTGTTATAAATGTATCAATTTTGAGATTTTAGTGATAAGAAATTAATTTGAGATAAATTTATAATAAATATATTAATTTTGGATTATTTATAATATTGGTAAAAGCCAGTTAAGGTAAAAACGAGTGAGAGAGCAGTTGCGCTCTAAAATACAAGGGCAGAACAAAGAACACGAGCGACTTCCACCGAAAGGACAAACAACTGGAAGAACAACCACACCTCCAACCTCTGGACCTTCCTCTCTCCTCGAAAGCACCATCGCTATTATCGAGGCCATTTTTCGTTTGCCTCTCTTCCAATTCATTCCTCTCTCTCTCTGTTATTTTTTTTTTTTTTTAAATCTCATATTCATTTTTATCTAGTGTGATGGATTCTTTGCCTCCTCATGCGGGACTTCGGTAGAGAGAGAGAGAGAGAGAGAGGAGAGAGAGGAAGAAGGGGAGGTGGAATTTTCAGGAGTGGAAATCCCCATGGCCGTGTCGATTCCTGGGTTTCGACCCGAATATCATTCCTGATTCCCAGGTGAGCAAAAGAAGCTTCTTTTTCGGATTTTCATGTCGCCCGCTTCTGTATGATTTTTTCTTTTTGTATCTATTGATGTGCTGTCAGTTAAAGCGATGTTCTCGCTCGCTGCGCTTCTATCCATTTTTGCTGTTCAAAGACCATTTTTTTTCGTTGCCTAGGTACTTGTCTGTGAACTAATCAGTCGAGATCTGTGTACTGAGCCCTTTTGTCATGATTTCTGATTAGTTTTTGTGGGTACGTTTTGGTTCGTTCTGTTGCAATCGAGAAATTAAGCATCGGTGGGATGTGGGAATTTTCTAAATTTCCTCCTTTTTTTTCTTCTTGTTTTGGTGGATCAGGTTCTCATGGGCTGAAAACAAAAAAGGGTCATGGGGAATTACGGTGAAGAGGACGTGGATCAGTATTTCGATGCCCTTGAGGAGATGTCCTCCGTTTCGGATCGGAGTTTGAACTGCTCTGATTGTTGTTGTTCGGGTTCTGGGTCTGATGAGAACGTTTTGGATAGTTTAGGGTTTGAGCTTTGGGCTAAATTTCCTGAAAGTGTGAGGGCGCGCCGCAATCAGTTCTTGATGTTGACAGGGCTGGCAATAGAGGAAAATTCAATGGATAAGGAGGATACATTTCCACCATCTTGTAATGAAATCGAGGTGGATACATGTAGAGTGACAGAAGATGATGGGGCAGTTCAAGGTCTTTGGATTCATATAATTGTGTTTCACTGATACATAAATCCACATCCACTTGGTCGAATCGAGAAGTTGAGTCATTGGGTGGTGGCTTGGTCCTCAGCAATTTCAGGGGTAGAAGTAAGGAGTCTGATGATTTGATGGAATTTGTGGTCGATGGATTTGTCCAGAGTGGAAGAGAAATGCGGTTAAGTGAAGTTGGTTCAGTTAACTCGGGAAGCATTGAAGAAGTGAGGAGAATAGTTGCATCTTCTCCTTTGGTTCATCCAGTGTTGCCTAGGAAATTAGAATCTGAAAGCGAATTGGTTGAAACTGGACAAAGAATGAGGGCCGGTTGGTTGAGGAAATTTGGCTCTGCTGCATGCATTAGTGGAAGGCATGGTGACACATGGTCAGATCCTGATGATCTTGAAATAACGGCAGGGATGAAAATGCGGAGAGTTAGTGCACATTCGTCTAAGAAGAAATACAAGGAGTTGTCTTCCCTTTACGCTGCACAGGAATTTCTGGCACATGAGGGGTCAATTTCGACAATGAAGTTCAGTATGGATGGGCGATACTTGGCAAGTGCTGGTGAAGACACAGTAGTGCGAGTTTGGAAGGTGACTGAGGAGGATAGGTCAGATAGGGTTGACGTTGCAAATGTGGACTCTTCCTGTTTATATTTTGCGCTAAATGAATCCACGCAGTTGGCATCGCTCAATATGAATAGAGAGCACATTGGTAAAGCAAAATCATTTGGGAGATCATCAGACTCATCGTGTGTGATTTTACCCTTAAAGGTCTTCCGGATAACAGAGAAGCCTTGGCACGAGTTCAAGGGACATAATGGCGAGGTCTTAGACCTCTCCTGGTCTAGTGAAGGGGTTAGTAGATTTTTGAAGTTACAATTAGACCTTTGATGTTCACAAGTCTTGTAGATTTCCTCGTTTATGATTTTAATTGTCTGATTTTAACCTGGTGTAGTATTTGCTGTCCTCATCTACTGATAAGACCGTCCGGTTGTGGAGGGTGGGATGTAACAGATGCCTGAGAGTATATTCTCACAACGATTATGGTGAGTGTCTTCTCTGCTTCTGTATGTTTTTCCCTAGAAATTGGGTTTTATAGAAGTTGCTTAGAATGCTGACTTGTTTTCTTTATCTGCAGTTACTTGTGTAAGTTTCAACCCTGTTAATGAGAACTTCTTCATCAGCGGGTCCATAGATGGAAAAGTACGCATCTGGAATGTGTTTGGTGGCCAGGTTGTTGATTACATCGATAGTAGGGAGATTGTCTCTGCAGTGTGCTATCAATCAGATGGAAAGGTTGGGTATATTTTTGGCCTTGTCATGGTAAAACATTCGTATTGAATTGTTTCTAACAGAATTTAGGTTGATTCGTTTGCAGGGAGCCATCGTGGGTACCATGACAGGCAATTGCTGCTTTTATAGTATTGAAGGTATTCATCACTTTCCTTAACAGAAGCTCTCCAATAAAGGCTGTTGATATTAGATGAATTGCCAATGAGTACTGATGTTTTGTTATTAGTTGCTAATGGCGGTAATTTATAGGCACCGATTTTATTTGCTTACTTTCTGCAGCATTTGCAGATTTTAGTTTTGGTTTCTGATAGCATTTTGGAGTAATACTGGACTAGAGAAAGATGTGAGGTCTAGAGAAAGATGTGAGAAAAAACAATTGGTCGGTGACTGTCTGGAATTAGAACATAAACCTGGCATTGAACCTAAATTTCATTGATTCTGTGCTGCAGTTGGAGGTTGTATCTGTTTGTGTGAGTATGCATGGTCAAAACTTTTGCCTAGCACAAGTCTTTAATGTTCTTTTATAGTGGGAGGTATACGGGAAGTTCAATGACTCAAGCATCTGATTTACATTACTTATACTTTTGTGAAGAGTAAGTGTCTCATTTATGAGTGATTCTTGGCAGTTCATCAATCAAAAACAGAATTTTAGTCATGAGTTTAGGCTTCCACTTTTGCTTTGACTTTTTATTATTTTCAGTTGTTCTCTGACTTTTAATTATTTTCAGTTATTCTCTTCCTGAAACTGAACCATGAATGAGGCAAATTACATGTTGGAGCATATCATAAAGTTTTGCAAAAAAAGAAGAAAACGTAATTCAATTTTGCCCTGCTGTTTGTCAGATAATCATCTGCAAATGGATGCACAAGTATGCCTACATGGTAAGAAGAAGTCCCCTGGCAAGAGAATAACTGGCTTTCAGGTAGTGAAGTTTTTTACTTTCACTTATAATTCAAGTTCTTATTGCTTCCTATTTAGGTATGGAACTAATGAAATTTTAGTGAACAGTTTCCTCCCAATGATCCTGGCAAAGTAATGATCACATCTGCTGATTCTGTAATTCGAGTATTAAGTGGGCTACATGTAATCTGTAAACTCAAAGGTCAGTTTTCTGGATGATATATGCAGTGATCCATATAAATTATCTGACAAATAGTCGACTTTACAAGTTACAGACATAAACTCATCACTTTATCTCCTTGATTTAAGGCCTTCGAAATTCGGGGGGACCGATGATTGCAACTTTCACTTCAGATGGGAAACATGTGATCTCAGCAAGTGAAGATTCAAATGTCTACATCTGGAACTACGCCGTTCGGGACAAGACTTCATCCTGGGTGAAGGACATATGGTCTTGTGAGAGTTTCTGGTCGAGCAATGCCTCTGTTGCTTTACCCTGGTGCGGCATAAGAACTGTGCCAGAATCTCTTGCTGCACCTCCTTCACGAAGTGAAGAGAGCAGAGCGAGTTGTGCGGAAAACGGAGAGAACCATCATATGCTGGAGGAATATTTCCAGAAAATGCCTCCATATTCCCTGGACTGTTTCTCTCTCAGCCGCGGATTCTTCCTTGAGCTCTTGCCAAAGGGATCCGCGACTTGGCCGGAGGAGAAATTATCTGATTCTTGTCCGACTACGGTCTCATCTCAAGCAATTTCTAAATTGGAACACAAGTTCCTGAAGAGCGCATGCCACAGTGTATTGAGTTCTTCTCACATGTGGGGCCTGGTGATCGTGACTGCAGGCTGGGACGGACGGATCAGGACATATCACAACTATGGATTACCTGTACGTTCTTAAAATCTCAAATTACTAAAATTATGAAGGCAACGAGTATGGTTGTCGGCTTTTCTTAGTTTTACCCTACGGATGACACATGATGATGCACAAGTTCAAGGGGGTTTGCCTCAAGTGTATAAGTATAGCCCCTAATAGAGATTATGCCTAGTATATGTAGTGCTTTTGTCACACCATTCCAAAGTGGCGATGTGGCTTTTGTATCTTTTAACTGAAATCCGCCGATGAGTGTTGACCGGCATAGGGGGATTTCGCCCTTGGTACTGGAGATGTGTATAAGGGTTTAATCAATACGATTCTTTAATTTTTTTTGCTTTTTTCTTTGGGAGTCAGGGCATTGTCATCTTGCAATGGTGCAGATTCCCGCGATGTTTGGGCCCATGCGGCTGGAAATTTATTGAGGCATCATATGGCTAGATGGGGTAGAGGGTCTGGAGAGGCAGATTGTGCCTTTCTTCACAGAGCATTATGCATGAAAACGTGACGTGTGGACGTCTTTGGTGGGAAGTAGGGTGTAGGATGTTGTGGAGGGCATAAGAAATGCATCTGTACCCTTTTGTATTTTTCCTCTTATGGTGCTTGTGCTGGACGGCTATACACTTTCGGAGGTGGGGTCGAGAGGGAGTCTCGTGCTCCTTTGACCGTGTTGAGTCGCTTGGATGGTTCTCGGACTCAAAAGATCATCGGCAGGTGATTGCTCCGTTGAATCTTGATCAAGGCTAAAGATGAAACTTCACAGATTAGGCTGAAGGACTTTTACCTCTTTCTTTGTATATATGTGTGATTTTTGTGTTTCCGCATATGTGCGTGCACCACAAAGGAAATAGGAACCGAGCTTCAAAGCCGGCGTCTTGTATTGAATATTGGACGTTGCTAAATTTTCATGGGTAAAAATGTCGTCAAACTGGGGTATCCCTAGTTATGCTTTGGCTGGAGTTGAGCGAGAGAAGGCTTGCCCGTTCGACGTGGCCGGCTTGCCCAAAAAATGGACGGGACATGATCACTTTTGGACCTATCAGATAGGCAGACAACTATCTTTGGGCTCGACCGATGGGTATACTGAGCTTATGCACGGGCAAAATCGCAATGATCTAGTCGAATCCACATTGGTTTAGCCTCTCGAAGTACCTAATTTTAATCTCATGTAGAATGGGAGAAGACTTGTGACTTGATTCATAAGTTTGAAGCGCTTTTGAATGATAGGCTACGTTTAGTGGTCAAGATAAAAGTCAATTATCCTTTCCCGTCTTTGATTCTTGTCCAAGACATGATAAGGCTAGATATTTGTTTGGTCCTAGTAAAAATATCCTATGGGGGAGATTATGGAGGAGATTGAATAAAGGTAAATATAATTTCTTATATGTATGGTATAAAAACTATTTTTCTCAAATAAAAATTTCCTAAATTAATAAAATTAACAAATAAATATAAGTAATGTTTGAATTCCAATATAAAAAAGAGCAATTTTCGTTTTATTTATTCCTTTATATATATATATGTCTAAATTTCTTTCTATTTTATAATTTATATTATGTATATATATTTTTCGTATTTATATTTATTACGTACTTGGGTATATTAGTATAACATATTACTTGACAATTCTTTTATTAAGGAGTGATGGAAGGGAATAAAAAAATAAATTAAAACGAAATAATTTAAAAGAAAGGGAGAAATAATAAATAAACAAATAAATATATAAATAAAGTTTGTGGGTTTTTTAGCAGTGAATAATAAGAAAATCTTACCA
The DNA here is from genome assembly GCA_014182895.1 of Angophora floribunda. Taxonomy (NCBI): domain Eukaryota; kingdom Viridiplantae; phylum Streptophyta; class Magnoliopsida; order Myrtales; family Myrtaceae; genus Angophora; species Angophora floribunda. The sequence goes on along the minus strand of CM024708.1, from coordinate 20,780,313 downwards.
TATTTATTTGTGATTTTTCAAGTTCTTTGACACTTATATATCGTTCATATCAAACAACAAATATGATAGAATATGGCAGCATCAGAATTTATTAGATTACCAAAAAGTGGATAAGAAATAATAAATTTTTTAGATTTCTTATCTTATCCTCTAGAAGACCAAACACAGCATTAAGTGGCTATGAACTGTGGACAATGTGGAACCATACGAGTCTAGTCATTTTAGATCATATAAAAGCATAACTCCAGCGATTTGTGGTTCGAAAATATATTGCTATCTCGGTAGAGAGAGATAGTCGGTGCATAAGTGATTGAACAACGAGTGACTCATGATAGGCTTCTACAGTGGTGAAGAGGAAGCAATGAACCTTATCACGTGCAGAGCCGTGGGCAAACCATTTGGCGATATGTGCCGACATCAACGAATGTGTCGGTGTCGATATGTAAAATATATATACACCTGAAGGGAAAAATAATTTGTTTACGGGATGGCTGTGCAGACCGCACCGATCGGATATCGAGCCATGCCAAACTCCGCTGCGGTTTGAAAAGTAGTTTCATTTCTTTCATAAAATGGGCTGGAGCGGGCCAAAGATGAGGATTGCTACCTAGGCCCACCAAAAATTTGCTTGAATCCTCATTGGTGGGGGCTGGCCCAGTGGGCCGCTAATTCCATGTAGTGAACTTGAGTTTTCATGGAGTTGATCTTTGGGAGATCGTTGCAATAAGTGGCCCAAAATCAAGCTTGGAGGAAGGGCCTAGATATATATAATTGGTGATCAAACGAACAGTCTTGGCGAGTTTAGTGCTTGTCGCGAGCCGTGGCAAGAGGGGTGCAGGAAGTGGGGCGGCGAGGGTGTCGACAGCCGGGTCAGGCTGCCACGGTGAGATCGGCATTGAGGAGGCAGCAATTCAGTAGCGCGAGGTGTCTCGAGCCGTGTGTAGGGGAGAGGAAGAAGAGTTAATTTTTAATCTGTTAAAAAGTAATTGAGGGTAAAAAAATCACATGCGGTACAAGCATAGACTAATGTCTTGAATCAATCAAACAGAGCCGATCCACAGCCATGCAAAGCAAAATAGCTAATTTCCAGTCCTTTCTGGAGGTGTCTTCTGCTTCGGTATAGCACTTTAGTAAAGATCCCTTTGCACTTGCGTCGTGTTCAGGCCTTGCATGTTCGATAGGTCGATTGGAATATCGATCACGTGTGAGCAGTACGTAGAGAAAACACTTGGAATGCAGAATGACGACAATTGAGGAGAGTAAAAAAGAATCAGTTGCTCCAATCTGCAATGGAGATTCCCTCTCTGCAAGCCAATAATGTCCGGACATATTGTCAAGGCTCAATATAGTTTCTGCACCTTCGATCTAAACATGATGTCGTCCTTATGAAACCAATTACAAAGACGTGAGAATTCAACAAGATTTATGTTTCGGACATCTAACGTTTCTCACGCACATACTGCGCGAGGAGTATGTTCACCGCAAATCGTCTCTACTCAGTACGATGAAAAAGGACGCCGCTTTCGGCATGTGAAAAGGAAAGAAAAGAAGGACACGCTTTAGCGTACACAATTCACCGATCCATCGTTTCCACCGGTTCGCAACACATGCGCATGCGTGCCGGCATTTTCATACAAACGGTGCTCCAAAACGGGTTCGAAAAAGCCACGCCCGGAAATCCACCCTTCTCAATCCGGTCAATAATAGAGCCCCTTTCATGTCGGAATTGAGGAATTCTCTCATCGGAGCACGAAGTTCAGAAGCTAGCCCTAGTGCAAAACAACGCTTAGATTTGAGGTGCAAGCATTAATGGAATATTAACGGGGCTTGTTAGAGATATTTAGGAAAATTATGATAGTTTTCATATCTCTCAAAATTGTGTGAATATCTTCAATGATCGCGCTTATTTTGATTGAAATTGTCCTTTTATGAGTCATATCATAAAGCCTATAAATAGGCTTTTTATGCACTATTTTTCCATGCATTGAAATATATCGAAAATTCTCATTTCTCTCTTTGATATTATTACATTCAGCTAACTTAGTATCGGAGCTTTCTTTTCTAATGCAATCTTTGTACACCGGGTGCTCTTTCCTGAGGCAATCTTAATGCACCCGGTGCACCTGGGAAATTTACCAATTTCTTTTTTTGGAAATATAACAAAGATGATTCTTATTCCATCTACATCAAGAATTATGAGTTCATAATATCATATTTCTCATTGAGACATCTATGTAAGAGACGCATCCATTGATAAAAAATATCATACTTTCCAGACTCACTAAGCATACAAGGACTGTCAGGTGACATACTTTAAAACACAAAATTCGTAACGACGCCAATCCCTATGTGACATATATGTCACACCACTCAAATCGACCCGGCCATGAAAAGCCACAAAAGAACAATGTCTATCCTCCTGAAGATATTGGGTGTGAATGAGAATGACTAGCTTTCCCTCATATAATGGATTCCAAGATGGTCATCCTTGGATTTGCAGCGAACCGTTAGAGTTGTGTTAGGTTGTAAATGGTTATTAATCATAACAGTAGCCTTGCTCATAACAATTCCTATGCAATTAGTTACAAATTAAAAACAAATAAGTATGTGAGTAGCTGATATTTTCATCATCACAGTGTAGACTATTTCATTACCAAGTTGAAATATAAAATAGAAAAGAGAGTCACCAAATTTTTTGGATAATCTAATATATGAAAATGACACATGTGGAGCTTATTCATAGGCTTATAAAGAAAAAAATAAAATCAGATTTAAATAATCAAAATAAACATAAAAAAATTAGAGAAAATATTCCAAATATCTTGAAAAGATATTAATATCCTAATATTGATAATAGGGCTTACCATCCACATCATGATGGTCAAACAAACTGTGGGAGAGACCAATCCAAGGTCAGCTCACATTGGCCATCTTAAATGTAAAGACCAAGCAAAGCCTATGATTGTGAGAATTATGCATGAATGAAACCTTTGCTTGCGAGAGATTAATATATGCATAGAGAGGCGGGTGGGAACAAAAAGGGAGTGTGTGGAATCATGTCGTAGGCTTTGGGAATCCCCCCCCCAAACCAATACAGTCCAAGACAGGAGTCACCAGACAATTGTAGCAGAGACGGCAGACATTCTCTGGGGTGAAAGTTATTCACCGAGGTAACAAAAAAGTAAATAAATAATTTATTAGGATAAAAAAAAGAAAAGAAAGGAAAGAAAGAAAGAGAGAGGGAGTGAGTGAGTGTCGGGAGAGCGGGGCCCACTAGTGCTGGTGGGTGTTTCCGAGGTGGGGCCCCCCTTGATGGGGAGTGGGGGGACCTAGGGTGGACCAAAGCAAAGGGAAAGGGAGGATGTGGGGGGGATTGCAGCAGAGGAGAGGAGACCACCTTGGAACATGATTGGATCATTAATTGGTTTCATACGGCCTCCTTAATAACTTCCTTTGGGCCTTTTTTGAGCTTTTCCTAATGAATGTTCATTACTGTGCACCCTACCCTCCCCACCCCTCTACTGTTTCATCCTGTTGGGCCAACAAAAAAAGGGAAATAAAAAAGATGGATTTCTTTTTTAATTCTTGATTTCCATCTCTTGTTCGTTATGACATTCCATGTTTGTTAATTTTCATCGCCCAACGCCTTCCAAGAATATATGTAGATAGATATCGATATTGAAATCATCTCTAGTGAATTTTTTAAGAAGCAAGTGATTTCTGAGTTCGTTTTTTCTCTTTTCTTTTTTGGAGGATAGGAAAAAGGGAGAAAGATTGGGGCTTTAAGCCCCTCGAAGGAATCTCTCTATCTACAACTAGACTTTTTGCCACGTGAGATATTTTTTTTTTCATTTATTCATTTATTCATATATAACCCGGGGAAATATGAGGCGAAGGTCTTGTTTTCCGAAGACTTATGAAGAATCATGAGAATTATTACAATTTGATTAATCTCTCATATGTTTTATCTTATATATGTGACCTTGATTAGTAACTGTTTGCATCCATCCCCACCTAAACTACATCAAATCATCCCCGCCCCCACGTTCTTGCTCTGTGCATAGCAAATTTCCATGCCCTCTCTCCGCCTGGCACAATGACATAGGCCTCATCCGTCGCCCCATTGTTGCCTCATTTAAAAGTCAATTTAGCAAAACACACAAAAAACAAAAAATATTACTCAACATCATTCTATCTTTCTTACCTTCAGATTAATGACCAACTAATATTTTCTGGTAACTTATCTTTGATTGTTAGCATAGACAAGAAAAAAAAAAAGTAAAGTTGAATCTGATAAAAAGAATTGGAATTAGCCTTAAATAATATAGATATTGTTGCCAATTTTATGCAATCAGTAATTCTGGGAGGGGATGGAACAAATGTCATGATTCGCATTTGCAGCGGGGCAGGAATGGGCATGGTTGGCCTTTCCTCCAGGCTTTTATCATAAGTTTAGATATTGCATATTCCTAAATTTTGACATAATTGCTTTTTTTAATATATGAGTTGGGTAACTTTGGAAAATTTATAGTTGTTTATATTCTCCATCCTTTTTCGATGTTTTAACAAATTTCTGAGCATGGACGAGTGCACTAGTATATATAGAGGCAGGAGAGAATAGTTATGAGGAGAGAAATTTGGAGAAAAAAAATCCATTAATCATTTTCAATTAACCTATTAAATGTTATCATTTCCTTGAAAAGGGAGAAAAAATGTTCCCAACTTACATCGCGTGAATTAATCACCCACTTCATCCACTTCATTTAGTAACTGTCAACCTTTTCTCTTTGATTATAATCCGTTTATTCGAAGGAAAACTATTTTCCAACTTATTAGTGTTTGAATGATGAAAAGCTAATTGATTTATGAAAAACGTTTTCCATGAACTGAAAATAACAAGTTTAGATGAGAGGAAAATGACTTTCCATTTTGGTAATAAGGAAAACACTTCTCCTAAATTATTAAAGAAATAAAAATTAACTTATTTTTTAAAATGATTTTCATAAATATTTTTTTATCATGAAATTTTTAGTGTAACAAATGTAACTTTAAACGTGTTTTACTTCCGTCACCGGGAAAGGGGATAAAAAAAGTCACTGAAACCTTATATCGAAAGAAAATGATTGGCAGTGCGGATAAAACAAACTGGTAAAACACATTTGGCCAAAAAAGAAATAAAAGAGGGAAAAAAAAAAAAAACCGAGAGAGCACAGAAATATAAAAGGATCTGACCAGTCAAAGCAGAAATTTGCGGCAATCCTCCCCATGTTGATTCTGAAATCATTTACTTTTCCAGGACTTGATTTTCTAGTCTATGAATAACACAACCAAATGATGTTCTTCTGAGTATTTCATGGATAATACCCATCAAATTCGATTCTGGAAGACAACATAAGAAGCAGTTTAGATAACAAGTCAAGCCCCAAAAACAGAATAATACAAAAATATTTAATTAATCATGCTGAAGATTTTAAATCTTGTTAAAAGAAAACTAGGTAGAGGGAAACTAAATTAGAAAAATGAGTTTGTTAGGTTTCGCTTATTTCACAAAAGAGGGTACGAAAGTTTCTCTTTGAAAATTTGAAATAATTTTTCATAATATTATTGAGTTGTACTCGAAACTTCTTTTGTATTTCATGAATTTTCTAAAGCAAACTATGTAACATGAAGATGACTGTCGTATTATATGCAAAGCACAGTCAAGCATAAGAAGAATGAAATGATTTTATTGGAAAGCAAGGTTTTTGGAAACTATTTTATAACAATTGGGTGAAACAAACGGAGGATAATGAAGGAAAATGAGAACAATTAACCGATCGAACCTGTCTGAGGGAGGGAGAGGTGGTCCGTGAGATGGGCTGTCTGTGCTGCACTTTTATTGGGCAGCTTAAAGCTTTCGTGGCAACTCTCAGTGCCTTGTCAGCTTTCAGTTCCTGACAAAGGCCAGTCAGATTCCCCTCCCCCCAAAACCCTAAAAAAGAACATCTTTTCCCAAAATTAGTCCAACACAACATACATACATTTAATGAAAAAACAATCGACCAAGAACCCTTTGTTGATCAAAATGGAAATGTATAAACAACGACACAAAGATCAAAGTTAGTAAAACTGTCCTCTTCACTTTCTATCTTTGGCTTGCTCATTTAAGTTTGATTTATGACACCACTCAAAATTGTATTGCATTTTCGTCAGTTCGCGTGTCGCCTTTTGATTGGAGGTATTTCATCCTTTACTAAGAAAAAGAAGGAGCATTGGTCGGATGTAATTATGTACATTCACACGTATTTTTTGCTTAGAAATTATTGAGATATTTAAATAGAAGATAGATGTATCTTGAGTTATTTTCATTTTCTCTTGTGGCTTCCATTTGGTGACTCCCTAGGAGCTGTTTGGCAGCTGCAAGGGTTGTATTCTTCGTGCCCCACAAGCTAGTGATTTTACTGCGGGACACGAGAGCATCTAATGTATTTCTAATTAATCTTTTCCTGAAATTTTGTGTTGGTAATTAAAGAATCCAAAAAGGAGTTTGCGAAGGTCGCAAATGAATGGAATTTACCTAGCTCAAGACATCCTAATATCAGTCGCTTTTAGAATGATCAAGATTAGAATAAAGAAATTCGGACATGCATTACCAAACGTTACACAGGCTGTGTATACAACGAAATTTAATTGTTATCCATGTTGTGATTATAAAGATATGTAGGCAATTAAAAAATGGAACTTCATGGTGTTTATAATCCATCTCGAGAATTGAACCCCAGAAAAGACTTGCTTGGCTGTGGATCCATCAATCGAAATATTTCGGTGCTAACATTATTGCGTCGGCCCGGTCTCTAGATCACTCCCTCTAAAACGCAAAAGATCAGATGCCGATCTGATATTTCCTGAAAAAGACTTACGGCAACTTATTGAGCAGCCCAACATAGGCAAGAAGACCACCTTATCACAAGTCAAAACCCACAAAAAATAGATAAAAACTAAATCATGCTTCGACACCTTTTGCTTTTTTCTCCTTTTGTTTCTGAAGGAAATCAGAATGTTTTTGACATTGTGTTTAAAAGTGAACATGAACATAATAATTGACCTGCAATTATAATTTTTGTCCCCTTTCCCTTAATTGGCCTTCAAGACCTATCTCAATTGAACAAAGCATGTTTTGGCAGAGAGAATATAATCCGAGACACCAACAATCATATGCTCAAAGCATATCTACATGGATATATATATCAATCATCATAAGTAGGGCCTCTCACTCGATTCGTGTTGTCACCAATCAAACACGTTGATCGTTTTATTAAACTATGCTTTTTTTTATGGAAATTTCATTCGAGCGGGCCAATAGCAAAAAGGAGATGGAGAAATGGAGGAGAAAAAGGGAAGGACACGATCTAGCAAAGCTAAATCTCACAGTTGGATTTTTAAGTCCCTTCTTTTAGGTGGGGAGGGAAAAAAGAAGAGAGGGATTACAAAGGCGAAAGCATATTAACTTTTGATGCCGTTGACTTCGTTCTCTCAACGTTCATGATGAAGCGTGTGTCGTCTCCAAGAGACAGAATGATCATCATCCTTTGCTAGCTAAAAAGAGAAAAAGAGGCCTTCTCTTTCTCCTCTCGATTTCTTCTTTTTTTCCTTTGCTTCCCTCTCCTTTTTGGCTCGTTCTTTTTCTGCACAATATAATTTCGTCTTTAGAAAGTTCTAATCGAAGAGGGAGATCACGCCCATGCAGAGCCGATTCAAACTTTGTAATCTGACAAGGTGGGATAACAATATGTTCACAAGCGTACATAAAATTCACATGTCTTGTCGATTTGAATGGACAGTTTCAATCCATCAAACGCTGCTCGTGTTGTGTTTTTGGTACTGAAACTGATGTGATAATATACGTTAGATGTGATTATCTGTTTCTTTGCCAAGGATGTTGGAGTCAGCTTTGTGTTTGGAATCATGTCACCCCAAGAAAACAAAACACTTTGCGCTTGGAGGGTCTTTTCTTACTATTCTTTTCTGTGACACATCCCCACCCACTGAAAAGAGGGGAGTCCCTCTCATGGTTTCGCAAACCAGACATCATCAAAGATGTTATCTAACAAATGAACAAGAGAACAAAGGATGTTGAAGAAAATCTAGAATGGGGGGTCTTCTCAATCATGCTTTTCCTCTAGAAATCATGTATTTTTCGGCCAAGTCCTATCATAAGATAACAAAAGAAAAGGAGAGGTGGTCCTTGGCTAAGTGATGTTGTTGCTAGAGTAGTGTGTGACTAATTCAGAAATGGAGGACAGAATATGTAAGGAGCCAAAAATATAAAAGAGGCAGATTGAGGAAGGGGGAAAGTTAGGGTTTTGGGGTTGGTGTGTGTGTGTGAGGAGTGTTTAGGTCAAGATTGTCATACTAAGGGTGAGATTGCGATATGGGGACCCATTTTCTTTCCCTCTCTCATGCGATGTGCAAGACATTCCTCTCATTCTCTCATGGAGAATTATGGGTGTCCCCCAACCTTTTTTCTAGATCTTGGACACCTTGGATACCCTAGAGAGAGAGAGAGAGAGAGAGAGAGAGAGAGAGAGAGAGAGAGAGAGATGTATAGATGAGAGTATAGAAGTGTATCATTAAAACTGAATGTGCATTGACTTGGGAAAAGTAAACAAAAAGTTGCACTACTAAGGATAGAGGAATCTTTGATTAATTTACATTATTTATAGGGTCCGGTGATAATATAGATGATTACTATCAATTACGTGCAAATTGTTCTGAACCAAATCATCTATATAGATCAAAGATCTGAATATAACTAGGTTCATGGAAATTGCTCCATGGGTCTCTTCATGTGGTTAGACCTCTATTATCGTACCCTAGTTGTTATGTGTGTGTGCGCATTTTAGGATGTGTCTATCTTGCAAAGTTTGCAATATCTTTTGTTGGTAAAATTATGAATTTAGTTAAAAACCTATTATATGAATATTAATTCAGTCATAATATTTTTCATCTTACCAATATAATTTTTAACCTTTATGCAGAATTTCAATTTATTTATTTTGGCCAATTGTTGTCGGAATCGCTGATGGTGGCATCCGATGATTATTGGATGTCTTATATGACATGTTGATATGGACAATTTATGGATCACCCCATTGCCAATTGGCCAAAAGAACTGTATTGGAATTTTGCATAAATATTGATAATCATAACCAAAAAAAATAAAAAAATTTAAGATCGAATGCATTTGCAATAAGCTTAGAATTGATTGGGTGATTCTCCCGTCTTTTGTTATTAGGGGTAAAGGAGGAAGAGTCAGTCAAACCATGTTTTGGGGGAGGGTTTGGTTATTATATGCTTATTCCACTTGCTTAGCCTGAAAGGATTATATAGTGATTTAGCCTATAAAAATGGGCGGTGAGAGGTCGGTCCGAAAGGAAAGCTTTGAGACGACCGTCGGAAAACGTTGGTCTATCGATGGCCCTATCAAATCAAGGTCAACTTCAATAATTTCGGTAGCTCTTTTATACATATGCGTCGTGATCTACATGAGGCCGGTTAAGTAGGGGTTTGATTGGCGATTGATCAATTATTGTAGCTACAACAAGTGCCAAAGTTTCATCAAATTTGAAGGGGGGGGACACAGGGTGAAAGGACAAGTTCGATGATTGAGACAAGATACGCGTCAACACTATTGATGTTTTTCACCATCTGGAGTGACTTTCAGGACTTCTTTCTGAAAGGGAAAAAGAGCTGTCTCCATACAGATGCCATGTTGTAATCCAGCTATGTTTATAAGTTATGTCCAATCACCCCACTCCGTAAAATAGATTTTATGCACATGATCACTTGATAGTAATATTGCATATGAGAGAACCTTTTTTTTTTCTTTTCTTTTTTCTTATTAGCAAAAAAAGAAAACAATCACGAAAATTCAATTGTGTCATTTTTTGGATGACTCCTGCCATCACTCTAATTCGTGAAAGTACTAGAGGTTTATTGGTCATGTCTTTTCGGCGCCCGTGTAAAATTGTCTATTGAGTAGTCATTTTGCATTATCAACTATATATGGAGAAAAATATCAAAAAAGTCTTAAATTTATTATATTTGTGCTAATTCAGTCATAAACTTTTTGATCATACCAATTTAGTTCTAAACAGATTCACTTTTTGCTAAATGAGTCCATCCGATCAAATATATGTTGAAAATTGCACTAAAGCCGTCTTATATAACATGATCAACGTTGATGTGGTTTTCTTTTTTGGGTGTTTTCTTTTCTTTTCTTAATGATTGAGGGTCGACAAGGGTTGTTGGCTGACCCTCATTGACCACCAGCGAAAGCCAACGAACCTCACTATGGCCGATAAGGGCCTAGGTGGGGCCCATGACATTCTTGCCAGATTTGAATCAAGCAAGGGCACTACAACCCTTGTGGCCTTGGGTGAGGGATGAGTAAAGGCATCCTAGCTCTTACTTGTGGCCGGTGAGGGTTGGCTGGTGACCCTTGCCGACCCTCTAAAAAGAAAAAAGGAAAATAAAATAAAATAAAAATTATGAAAGCTTAAAAAATTATTGAAAAATTATAAAAAAATATTAACGTCAATGTCGATCACGTCACCTAGAATGGTTAGTGTCAGTGATTTCGAACCTAAATTGACCGCATTGACTCAATTTGCAAAATGTGAAAAGTTTTATGACTAAATTGACAAAATTTAAAAATTTAAAACTGAATTGACAAAAGTGCAATAAGTTTATAAATTTTTTGAAACTATCTTGACTATATATAAAAATTATATCGTTCTTTTTTTTTTTTTTTGACTATAAATAAAAGTTTTATGTGCATGTTAATCAGTGATTATGGCGTCTAATTCAGTTTTCTAGATCAAGTTAACCGTCTTTAAAAATATATATATATATATATTTATAAATATATAAATTATTTGTTCTTTTCTTTTTTAATTTTGCATATAAATTTCATTTGTATATACTTAACCATTTGATGGATGGATAATTTTTAGGGGACTCACAATGGTTAAGACCTCAAGAGAGACCATTTTATTATTCTCTAATTCGGATTGATAACGTCTGTGGAATTTTGTTGCATGGATTTCTATCATAATTTTATAGATTATGTATGAATGGATTTAGTTGACGTTTGTGAAGAAATGGATGAGTATAAGATATGAATAGCCTTCTGTGGGGCTGCAAACTGAGCTATTTAATGTAAAAACAGGTATTACAAGTTGGGGAAATTGCAAAAACAGCAAGGGTGGAATTCTAATTAATGAATTTGGATTTCTAGCGAGCAAGCATCTTGAAATTGGTCGCTGAAAGCCACCAAGATCAAGTCCTCCTCCTTTTTTGGCGACCAAATCATGGAAATTCGTTGCTACAAATGTTAGGTATGGCGAACTATAGTGACCAAAACGCAAAAACTTGGCTGATGGAAGTCTATTTCAGGGATGAAAATAGGGACATTTGTTTGGCCACTATGGACAGATTTTCTGTACAGTGACATCCACTAAAAGAAGGGCAATGGCCCTATGTTTGTACCGCCTTTCCTAAGGGCTAATCTCTATATGTGTATCTCGAATTAATATTTTATAATTTCAGGATTTGCGTGATTTGAGTTCTAAAGATGTCGAATTCAGAAACTGAAAGTTACCCATTCGAATTTCATTGATTGTGTAGAATTGCTTTGTGTAAGGACCATCTGCATATGTTAAGATTCTAGACTTAACTAGTTCAAGGGTTTGCACTTTGCGAGATGATAAATAGGTCTTTCGATAGACGGACCATGTTCATATTTCTAGATTATGAAAAGAAAGGATTGATGGTTTTGTGCTGATATTACGTAGAGACAGTGTTTATATTATATGTATGCTTGTGGGAGCAACAGTCTGAATTAATTAAAATGTCATCAATCAAGATGACGAGGGACACAGTAGAACTTTAGATAAGCGCGACAGCCTATTAGCCAATAATCCTTGAGACTTTTCACGTAGATAAAGCATATGGGTACGATAATTAATTTGCATGATATATAACTTATACAACTAGAGAAAAGTTGACTACTTTAACTAAAAGTAAAATTGTTGGGGATTTCCGTTTATAAAATGTCCGTTTCGTTTTCACCTTCTCGATTTGATTTCTTCCTCAAAACAAATAGCTCGTCAGCTAACAAAATTTTTGTGGACTATAGTAACCCCATTCTGGTTTCCCAATCCGACGCCGTTGAGAGGAAAAGAAAATCCAAGTTATGTTAGGATCACTTGAACATGTGGCCATTGCAACTTTCTATGAATATAGGGATCGATTTTTACATCAACTCGCGAAGATCAGTCGAGTCAAAAGTTCGAACCCACCATTTTATCCTAACGAAATATTGCTCCCATAATGCTAAGAGAGATTATTTACACCTTGAAAGTATTATATATTCAAGGTGAAAAACTAGTGTCATGGTAATACCTAAGCTGAGATTACAATATGGAAAGTTACGATTGTGGTTCCGCAAAGAAAAAGTCAATGTTGGGCGATGAGCTCAGTAAGCAAACATACTAGTTTCCAAATTAATGATACGAAAGAAATGCAGTCTCTTCAACATGCAGTCTATAAAACACTGGTCACCCTTTCCATATGAGGAAGAAGAAGATGGAGGATTCAAATCTTCATCTTTTCAAGGGTTGTGATGGGAATGAATTAATTTTAGGTGTGAATTTTAACTTTCACGCTTTGCAATGAGGCATAATAAAAGTCTAAGAGTAAGTGTTAGGATAGGAATAGAGTAGGACCGATAAAAAGAAGAAGTGAAGTCTATAATTTATGTAATTTTATAACATGTGATATGTCTATATGATATCATTAAAATAAAATCACGATCTTTCCATGTTTTAAAGACCATGGAAAATGAGTGAACCAAGGCCATACATCATGACATCATATAAGTATGAATAGCTCTTGATAAAAAAGAAAAAAATTAGAATGCATTCAACGACCAACTTTTGCAAATCTCCATGATGGTTATCGCTATATGTTCCGATTTAACATGCTCCGAAATGATAAAGGCTGAGTTTTTTTTTTTAAAAAATATTAAGTGCAGTAAAATTGCTGACGAAATGAATAGATCAAGTGACGTGATTAATATTAATTTAAAGGGGTTATCGATAGTCCCCCTAATTCAAATTATACTCTCACAAATTTAATTGCGATAAATATTTTAAATATGCAGCGGCACCACCTCCAAGATGAGTAATCTTAGGTGACAAGGTTTATTTAATTTAAGGTTTTTCCTTCTTCTCCTTCTTTATTTATTTATTTTTTGGACATTGGGGGGGGGGGGTATTTCATGATGAAACCAGGGTAATTAGTACTGAGATAGTGGTCGCTGTCGCGAATATAATTAGAGGACAGAGGAGGTGGTGGGGGTAGGGAGAGGAGGTGTTAATTTCATGTAATTTGTCTTCCCCCAAGTAAATAACAAATAATAAATAATAATTTTGGGAGGGGAGGTATTTTTGGGGAATTAAAAGTAGCAGGCAATTCCCTGAAGAAGGTGTCAGAAGTTGATCCCTACAAACCCCACAGCCCTATTCAAATAAAGACTAGGGACCACTTCTCCACTACTCTCTCTCTCTCTCTCTCTCTTTTTCTTTCTCGAATTTATTTTTCTTCTTTTCTAGAATTTGTTTCTGAATTTCCCCAGACTTGGACCGGAGGCACCGGCAGCCCCCCCTGCACCACCGTCCAGAATATTCTCTGCCCGCAACTCAGGCCGCCGCCCCGCCGGGTGGAGTTCCTCCCGCGGTGTATGCTCGAAATTCTAATCAACTCATTCGCTATTAATTCCTAATTTAATATAATGACACTTATTGATAAAGAAATAATGATAATAAATACTGTTATGTTCAATTGATCACTCGACTAGTTAGAATATTAAAAGTTAGATTGTTGAATTTGGCATTCGTATAAGACATGTATGTAATCTTTTCCATAAATTTTTTTATGAGATTTTGAGATGGTTTTTGAGAACGTTTCTATCAATCGTGTCAGAACCTCTATCCAATGAATATATTGGCGAAATGTCTTTTTCATAAGTGGTAGGTTTATGTCGGTGCTCTCATTACCTAAACACAAAATTATTGCGAGAGGGTTGCAGCAATGCATCGGCATATCATATGACGCGGACAGTAATCCAATCGGGGTTGGACTACCTCAAAGCTCGTCCCGCAACCATCCCGAGCAGAAGGCTGAACCTCCAAAAGATGTCACTTATTATGATAAGATCACATTCTATTTTTTTCGATGTGACGGTCATTGCTCCAAACCAATTTTTTCTAAACTTCAAATTGAGACCGGTCCTTCGAGGCTCTAATCAAAGATGAGTGAAACCTAAGAAGACATCGATAAGTCTAAGTCTAAGCTAATTGCTTACTCCTCCACTAAAGGTGTGGTGGTCAAGATTTGATTGTGGGGTTGGTGGCTCCAAATCTCTTTGGGATTCAATGCATGAACTCCTTCGCATCGCCATCAAATTCCCTAAAAACTTATTCATACAACCACGGCAATGGATTATATGGGCAATTTTAAAATCTTTGGGTGGCTGAGGCCTGATGGGGACGTCTGAGATGGTACCAAAATGCTGCTCCTCCTCCTCCGGTTGGCCCCCTTTCGGACAGCGACCCTCCTCATCACTTGCCCAAAAAACGCGCCCCCTCCAAACAAAATTTCAACGAGTTCTCTCTTAATTCGGAAACTCTGTAGTTTTTGGGAAAACCCCTTTTTACGAAAACCGATTAGATGGGGATAATTCCATCCGGGCGACGCGATGTTCAAGGCAATTTCATGGGACAATCTCATGGGGCGAGTGAATTCCATAATTATATCGGCTCGGTAATTTCACTAGTGATCATTAGCTCCCCTCCTAATCTCTCATCTCGCGACATGATGACGATTTTACAAAATTCAAGCGGGTCGACCGGCTATAGCCGGTGGGGCGGCCCGTTTTGGGAACCTCCCAAAAGCGAAAAGAGAGGGATGGGGACCGGCTGTCTCCGGGAACGCATCGACAGAGATGGAGAGAGAGAGAGAGAGAGAGTTCCATTTAATGGCGGAGGTGTCCCTCTGTTCCCTTCGAGCTCGAACCACATCGGATCTCATCTTTTGTCCACAAACAAACAGAAAAGCCTCGGCTCGACTCGACCCAGTTCCCCTGCTTACTATACATGCACGTCTCGGAGCATCGAAGAAGCAACAAATCGCAAAAGGAGGAACCCAGCCCAGCTTCTATATATACACAAACCAGCTCCTGATCCCTTCTCTCTCTCTCTCTCTCTCCCTCTCTCGCAGACCCACCTCTTTCCCCTTTTTGTAATTCTGGTTCCCCCGTTCGGAGGACGAGCAGGGCAGTTCCATTTCCGCAACGAGAAACAGCAAAAGACACAGCGCAAAGGACGTTCCTTTTCTCGTCTTCTCGAGAAAAAAGGGAACTGCTTTTTCCCCGGGAGCTCAAGATCGAGCTGCGAGCAAGGTTGTTGCTGCTTGCTTTCGGAAAACCGCTTCGGGAGCTCAAGAACGGGCGAGCGCTTGGTTTTGGGTCTGTTTCGCATTCGGCTTGTGCGTGAGATTTTCTGATTTTTGCCGGGGGTCGGGTGGAGGCCGGTTTTTGAAGTTGAATGGGTGCTTGAGTGACGAGGCAACCAGGCGTTGAAGTGAGCGAAGCAAGGATGGTTTCGGTGGTGAAGACGAAGCTCAAGAGTCTGTGCTGCGACAACGGCTGGTCATACGGCGTCTTCTGGCGTTTCGATCACAGAAACCCGATGTGAGCTCTTCTTCTTATTCATGTCTCTTGTGTGCGTCCATTTCTAGTTTTCGATAAAATTTCACTGTTCTGTCTCTTTGTTTGTTGCATAAAGTTTTTTTTTTTTTTTCCTGCTGCTTTGTTTTGGCCTTCCTTTTGAGGCATTTATTGGCGCAATTTTAGCGTTTGTATCTGATGCTAATGTTTTCGAGTAACTCATCTTTGTCCCTTTGCTATAGTTTAATGGAGTCTGCTTGAGGACAGCTCAAAGTTTAGCTTCTTTATAGTTGTCCTTCGAGATGGCAAGTGTTCAGATGGCTTTGTCAACATCCTTCTTTTTAAATAAAACTAAATTCTAATTATAGATTTTTGGTAGAGCAGGGGACATGGGATCTTCTAAAAGCAAATTACTTTTCTTTGTGTCAAGTGCACTTCTTGAAAAGAGGAAGTTTTAAGACATTGGTCGAGTCCTCTCCTCTTAGGATTAATTTTGCAGCTCTGAGCATCATTACCTTACATTCTTTTTGGGATGAGAATGATATTGCGGAACTGATCTGATTTTCCTGTAATTTGAGTGAAATCCAGCAACGCCCTGGGCATTAGAAGAAGAAAAAGAAAAAGTAACCAAATCAAAATTTATGACAAGAGGAAGGAAAGAAAGGATTTGACTTTTTCTTGGCTTTTGTTAAAGTTATGGGAAGTCTGAACTTGGTTAACTTTCTAATTTTAGTTGCATTTGGATTGTACTTGACATTTCATAACACAAAAATTGGGAATTCGAAATGGATGTTACCAGGTTGTTGACTGTGGAAGATGCTTATTTTGAAGAACAATTGGAGCCGGTGGTGAGCAATGTGCTCCAACAGGTGCACCTGCTGGGTGACGGGTATGCCTTTAGATGATTTGTTTCGAATTTGTTTGTTCCATATATTTTGTGCCTTTGCTTTTTACGAGTTCCAACCTCATTTTCCAAATTTTATGCAATTAACGTTTGTTTATCTTTTTCCTACTCCTGTCCCCTTCTTTTATGTAGAATTATTGGCCAAGCCGCTTTCACAGGGAAGCAGCGATGGATAATTGAAGATGTTCGTGGAGAACATTGCTCATGTGTCGATGACTCTGGTCTCCAGGTAACTATCCTTCCTCTTCAAGCTTTTGTGCTAGTGTTGCCTACTTAGTTAATCGTGAGCTAAATCTAAAAGTAATATCTTCTAATTAGTGTGAACTTGCTTATCTTCAGGATAAGTCTGAGATACGTCGGGAGTTTTCAGCTGGAATTAAGGTGGGTCTTTTTACAACCATGTATATAGTGAATTAAATCTTCCGTATAACATGTTGAGACGGTTGTTCTTCCCTGAACTGAATTTAGTGCGATTGCATGAGCTACGCTTGTTAATTAATGAGTTATTGTGCTTATTTCGCAGACTATTGGGGTAATCCCCGTGGAACAACTGGGAGTCGTACAAGTTGGAGCCATGAAAAAGGTTAGTTGAAAGACTACTTGAAGTCTGTGAATGCTCAATACATGAGTTTAAGTCCATCACAATATGATCATCTAGAATCCAGTCTCTCTTGTGTCTAAAAGACAATGCCGCAGAGACTTATAATACATGCTCTTGTGCCATTGTCTAGATCTGGTTCCGAGAAATATAGGTGTTTCGCTTCTACAGCAAATGGATTCTGATTTCTCTCCTGATTCTCAGATTTACATGACTTTTTAGGAGAGATATATATGTCGATATCCTAAAACGAACCGCATGTCTGAATCAACACAATCAAAGCGATGTTTTATGCTTGCTGATGTGCTGCTTTATTATGGATGTTCCAGGCTGCACGCTTTAGATGTAAAATGATCTAAAACGGAGTCAAATATATTTTACTTCCTTCTTGATAGACACTTATTTTAATCTGTTGTATCTTTTGCTTCTCCAGATTCCGGAGAGTTCAGCATTCTTGGATAAAGTAAAGAAATTGTTTCAAGAGACGGGAAATATTGATGGCAGGCTTCACTTGGAAAACAATCCTTCATCTCTAAACAACAACCGTGATGTTCTGAATGGGTTGTTTGCTTCATTACTCTCATCTCGGAACCCCTACAGCGGGAATCTGATATCAGTGAACAGTGATAGCCATGCAGATCCGACAGGAGATGCCCACTCTGCAGAAGATCTGATCCCATTATTGGGATATACATGGGACAAATACTCTGGAGACTTGGTCTCTATGCTTGGGGGTGTTTCCAATTTTAAAATGCAAAAGCCCGTTTCACATCCCAACATGCCTTTTGCTTCTCATGAGCCTCAGCTTTTACAACCAACCTCTCTCATGAAAAATGCATCTTCTGGAACTTGCACCAGTTCATGGAGTGGTGGAGGTTCCGCTCTAACTTCACTCGAGCCGTCATTGCCTCAAAATTTTCCTCATGCATACTCTACAAGTACAAGAAAGAACATGTTAACATCCTTTAGTAGTTCAGTGAAGAGTTCCTGTGCTTCTTCCACTGTCTCAACACCATCATCATCATGCGACAAAGGACTGGTAGAGAGGAAAAAATTGCAAGACATCTCAGGGAACTCCGTGAACAACCGACAATCTGCTCCATATGTGCAAGAAATTTGCAGTGAACTTCCAAGTGTATCATCTGGCCAGAAAAGATCTGCTGCATATCTTCAACATCCCGAAGATTGTTCTAATTCATGTCTAGTAAATGATCTTTCCGAATGGTTTTCTGATTTGCCAGAGCATGGCCTCTTTGGGACGGCCAGCTCTTTAGATAAGAGCCTGGCACATTCCACGGCACTTTCCTCCATCTCATCTATCATAGATAGAGGTGATTATACTTCCGAACTTCCGATCAATCAAGAAACTGGCTCTATGTGGAATTCCATTTCTGATGCCTTCATGATGGAAGAGAAACTATTAATATTCAAAATGCTGAAAGAGAAGTGTTTGACGAGTTTGGAGCGAATGCCGGATGCAAACTCGAGCCTGGTTATTATGAAGATGGCAGCCCCTGGAAAGGTCTATTCTCTGAATTAGGATTAGAAGAGTTCTTTGAAGGTAACCAGAATTCAGTGACAAAATCAGGTTTTCAGGAATCACCTCCCTTCATTCAAAGAAAAATGGTAGAGCAATCATGTTATGACTATAAAGAGTTACAGTCATCGAATCTTTCTTGCTCTGGGAGTATGAAGACCTCTATGAATCCTGTACCCTATTTATGCAAGGAAAAAGATCTTGTGCAGAGGGAGGCGGTTTTCCCTAAGTCACAGGTTGGCTTATGGATTGATGATAGCTATAGCATCAACACAAGAGGTGCAACTGCCACGCCACCAAAGAGAACAGAGGAACCCATGAAAGCCCCCAGGAAAAGGGCTAGACCTGGTGAAAGTACAAGGCCAAGACCGAAAGATCGTCAACAGATCCAAGACCGCCTCAAAGAGTTGCGAGGGATCATCCCTAATGGGGCAAAGGTACTAACTAGGGAATTTTATAACCATAAAAATAAGTTGAGAGCTTCAGCTTGTCATTAATACAGTAAATTTGTTTGGTTTCTAACATTGTTCTTCTTTGTGGGGTAATGGTCCAGTGTAGCATCGATGCTTTGTTGGATCGCACAATCAAACACATGCTCTTCTTGCAAGGCATGATGAAGTATGCCGATAAGCTTAAACAAGCTGATGAGACAAAGGTACATTTTTGTCTCCGATTACCCATTTAGTACCTAAAGTCAGATGCCTTAGTTGATTGATTGATGAAAACACTGATTTTTCGCTTGATTTTGTACAGCTGATTGGCCAAGGTAACAATTTGGTTCTCAAAAATGAAAGAGATGGGAGGGATATAGGAGATGGCAGCAGAGGTGGCACTACTTGGGCCTACGAAGTTGGAGGTCAAGCCATGGTGTGTCCTATAGTAGTCGAAGACCTTGGCCCACCAGGACAAATGCTTATAGAGGTAATGGATGAAGAAGTGACCGAGTATGCCCCTATCTTTCTGCTGAACTTGATTATCTAAACCCTTATTATATTATGTTCCAGATGCTTTGCGACGATCGGGGATTATTCCTTGAGATAGCGGATATAATCCGAGGCTTTGGCCTCGATATATTGAAAGGAGAGATGGGAGTTCGAGAGGGCAAGATATGGTCCCATTTCATTGTTGAGGTATGTGCTGGACGATTCGTCAAGTGTAGTTACCATAGTCAGTTTCGGGATAAAATTCAATTGCAGGTGCCTTTTCAACCCTGCTTTTTGGAAAGCTTTTGACATCAGATGATTTCTTACAGGCGAAAAGGCACGTGACGAGGGTGGATGTGCTTTGGTCCCTTATTCAGCTTGTCCAGGAAACAAATGGCCACGGTATCAATTCAACTACACAGTCTACCGACGCTATGGACGGTCAATTCTTTCCATGTAATGACTACAAAGAGTCACTCTTGCCACTTCCAATCAGCTGATCAGGACACTCCCATGTCGATGATCGTATCATAGCTAGAGATATTTTGAATGTCTCGATCTTACATAGTGATAGACCGCCCTCTGCTAAGAAAGTCACATCAAAGTGCAGTTCATCCCGTGCCTCCTATTAACAAGCAAGATGGGCGGAAGATTGATATAGATATATATATTGTGAGAGAACGATCAAGGAGCTGTGAAAGATCATTTCGCTTCAGAGATGCATGACCATTGGAGCAGGAATACTTCGGAGAATAGGCACTAGAACCAATCTAAACGACGTCTGAGGATTTTTATCGGGTTAATCAGAGTAAGATATGCTAGTGTGATGTGTGACCGTTTGGTTTTTTAGCTTTTCCCGCTTTCTTCCACGGCCTCCTAATGATTTGTGGCCTAACTGTTAATACCCTTTGATCAAATTGGCTAGTTATAGGCTAACATCTAACGGGTTCCTTGGCCTTCATGCCCCTGTATTTGTTTCATTACATAATTAATCATATGAATCTCTCTCTCTCTCTCTCTCCCCGTGCACTTGAAGTGTAAGGAAAATGTCTGCACATACATTCTACAGCGAATTAGAGGTCTCCGTGATGTGTCGGACCAGATTTTAATCTATTCGTTGTCAATCTTCATCTGCTGAGAAAGTGAAAATCAAAGATGACGAGTGGGGAAAAAAAAAAAATCCATGATAGAGTACACGCCTTGAATCAAGAACCGAAGGAACTTAGATTTTACGTTCATGGTAGCTTGCAAAAACCACGCGCTCGACGCACGAGATGAGGTCTGCTACAGGAGGATTGGCCGAGGTTTATTCAGCAAATTGTTTATTCAGCAAATTGACCTGGAAAAAAGTTTGCTGGAAAAATTTTTCTGGTGTAGCAAAACTTCTTGACCAGGGTTGTGAACTATGAAGGGAAATTCAATTTACAGATGAACAGAAATCTCAGTGCATGAAGTGGTTCTTCAGCATCCTCTTTGCTTTTCAGAGTCTTTATTTGTGCTGCATGATTATGCTAATTACTTCCCATCTACAGACCATGAAAGAAGAGCTGGCTTGAAGATTTGGCACACAAAACTACAGTGAGCTATTGCTTTTTAGCAGTCTTCTTCTTACCAAGCCTCTTGTTTGCTATAGGCTTTTGATACCAAAACTCTGTTTGTGCTCTTTTCTTATTAAATGATAGATTTTGTTGAATCATTATTAATTATTTTAAAAGTTTAAGTTAATTTAATTAGGGAGGCAAATGAGATCTAGAAAGATTCGAACTTAGAACCTCCAATACCGTATAATAATTTATGGGGCCATTATTAACTATTCTAAAATCTTAATTTATTAGATGAATGTGTGATTTTTTGTTTTAATATTCTATTAAAAGAATATAGAGATTGCCTCCTAGAAAAAGTGAAGTCCCAGCCCTCGTCAGCGGGAGAAATTTAACATACAACAAAGCTTTCATAGATATGTTCGCACTAACTGGTGCGCAAGCCACACGAAATTTCATAAGTCGTTTTCACATTGTGATGGATTACCTTCGGTGACTGCAATACTAAGTGCTGAATATTTACGCCGCCATTCCCATTTCCATGCTTTATGCTTTTAATCTACTTCTTTCCTTTTTCTCCATTTGCACTATAACCGGATCTTATTCTCTTCTTTGATTCGCAATAAACCAATTCAAATTTGTACGTGCCAAAAGTATGACGCATTGTGTCACTATTGTACTTCTATATAGACGATATGTTGAGCGCCACAAGATAGAGAATTAGAAAAGTTTACAATTAGCTTTTAACTTAGCCCAATGTTAGGACAAGTGCTTCATTACGTAGACGAAAGTCACAATGCATTAAGCCAAAAAAATGCAGAGAAAGGAGGAATTGCGTGGGAGACAGTGGACAAAAAACTTTTTGATAGTTGAGTTTGCCTTTCAAATTCAGTGCATTTGTGGAAAGCATTCAACGGGAAAAAGGAGATAAGTTCTCTTTTATTTTCGTTTCAAAGTGAATTTGTTCTGCTAGTGCTCAATGTTCGGAGCACGCAGAATAAATCCTAGACTGTCGGTTGGGGGGATCGATATTCAACAAATATTGATATACATTGGGAATGGCTCACCCAATTCATTTATCAGCTATGAGAGCATTTGTTGGGAGTGCGCAGTATAAGTCGGATACCTTCGCGATCAAGTGAGAGAACATAAGTTGAAGTTTGTCAATATATTAAATTGGAACCATCTTCACTAAAAAAACTTAAATCAATGAGTTATGCACTAATTAAGATATATTAATTATTCCGAGCTATATCAATACTCCGTTATGAGAATTTTTTTTAACATAATTTACATGTGCATCTCAACACTAATAGTCTATAAACATGAGATTCCCAAGTTGAGTTTGCCGTACAAAATCAGTTCATTTGCGGCAAGGTTTCAATACCAAAAGGAGATAAATGCTCTTTTCTTCGTTTCAAACGAAACCAGCAAGCCAAGCGGATTGAATTTGTTCCGCTAGTGCTCAATTCTATTGGGAGTAAGGGGCAGTCCAAATCATGACCTAATTTGCCAAATAAAATTAGGAATTTAATCACCTTGCACTAGAAACAAAAGAAAATCACCGTTCGAATTGATTTCTCCTTTTTGTTTTATTTTTATTTTTGGGCAACATAAACAAATGTTTTGGAGCTTTCCTAAGACATGTTGGGGTTGTCACTTTGGTGGATGTCTATTAGATGGAGGGGGGTTCTCTACTGTCTAGAATACACTGTTGTTGTTGTTTTTTTTTTTTTTTTTCAGAGGAGCCCATTGGATGCTTTTGATCACATTTCCATCCATTTAAGTCGATCACATCACGTCAATTGTTATTATTTTAAAAAAATAAAAAAAAAAGATACCATAATATTCAACATGCGATAATTGTCGGCTCAAGTGGACAAGTCACCAGTAAATCTTATGTTGTGAACTACAGATCTCTGGTGGATTTCTTAAATGGTGGATTTTGTTTAGGTAGAATAAGGTGCATATGTTCTCCACATGGCAGTTTTTTAAGTCACTCTGTCGTGCCTGCCTTGTAATATCACCATTTGGTTTTTCTTATGTACTTAACATTATCATCAAGACTTAGTTAGTGGGCAGGCAAGATATGCAAAGTAGAGGATAAGTTATCAGCATAAATAATATTTTGTACTTTCTATAAGCAGAACCCATGGCCATGACCTAACAGTTAACGTGGTCCACGCAAGTATATGAGGTTGATTTTGGAGATAAATGTCAGTATTTGACGCTGATGAAGGTGGAGAGAGACTGAGACGGGGATAAAAATAATGCCCTAGTGCCCTGGAAAATAAAAATAAATAAAATAAAGGACTACTCAATGCAGAAATTGAAGACCACATTCAAGTTCGGATCAACTAATATCAGGTATGTGGCCACAGTTATAGGCCATTAGGTTCTAATGTCAATGTCATTGAATGTGATAGATAGTGTCTGAGGTAAGCCGGTCTAAAGAACAGAAATTATATTCTATGACATGATTAAGAGGAAACTAAAATGATATGCCTATGATACAAACTATTAAGGAATATCCTGCATAGAGTTTATAATTTGGACAGACCGCTTCAACAATCCGTGTTTTGTGATAATTCATGTTTTGTCATCGTATTGGTGTCTATTTCAACGTGATTGCAAAGTACTTTTTATTGAAAATAGTGTGAATTTGTGTTTCTGTTGAGTTAATTGTGCTGTGTTACATAGGATTAGGATTTGTTGCAGCAGATCGATGTCGTTTTTCGAGCGGTGTTTCTTGTTTCGGGTCAAAATAACACTAGGAGAGACTCAATAGTGGGGATAAGCTCAAGCCTGAAAGGAAAAGCCCTAGGCTGATAGTCTCGAAAATGAAAATAATTACAAGCAAAGAGAAGGAAAATGAAAAGTCAATATTGCAGTGGAGGTTTCCGATCTCTCATTTTTTTTTATGCCGGTACGTAAAGGCAGTATTATGTCATCATATTCCCTCTATATATACCGCTCCATAGTCCGCAAGCTCTGGCCGTACTAGCTCGGTGCTTGCCAAATATTACTCGCCAGTGCCATAGAAGTGAATCGAGTTTCTGTTTCATTCAGATCAGATTCACCAGCCAAAGCCCGACAAGAAAAGGATGTCTCAGGCAAGGGAAATGAACAACGGACTAGACTGGACGATAAAGATGGTGGATGGAACGTCGGAGGCATTGGTTCCTCATGAAGGGCGGCTCATGAAGGCTTGGAATTATCTAGTCGGCCTGCTTTCACAGTTCGTCTTGAATATTAGGAGATTTCTTCAGAAAGCATGGAACTTGGGAGCCGACGACCCGAGGAAAGTGATTCATTGTCTCAAGGTTGGGACGGCACTCAGCGTGGTGTCGCTTTTCTTCTACATGAGGCCCTTGTATGAAGGCGTTGGCAAGAATGCCATGTGGGCGGTTATGACTGTCGTGGTAGTGTTTGAGAATACGGTTGGTGAGTAAAATTGTTATCCTGGAGATTTTCTTACTGATGATTTGATACATTTCATGAGTATTGATCTCCTAGTAACTGGCAAATCGTAATTCTTTAACTGCAGGCGCAACGATAAGCAAATGTTTGAATAGAGTCTGCGGGACCTTTCTGGCTGGATTCCTCGGTATCGGCGTCAACTGGGTGGCCGACCGATCAGGAGAGAAGTTTGAGCCCTTTATCATCGGGGCTTCCCTATTTTTACTTGGTACATGAACTCGGCAACAAGTGCATTTTAGCTGTGTTATGTACTTCATTGCCAAGATAGATATGCAATCCAAGCTCATAACTAACTAGTGCTTTTATCTTGGACAGCTTCTGCAGCTACCTTCTCGAGGTTCATTCCATCGGTGAAAGCCCGGTTTGATTATGGCGCCATGATATTCATCCTCACCTTCAGCTTGGTCTCGGTGTCAGGTTACCGGGTGGAAGAGCTGTTTGCCTTAGCCCACCAGAGGCTATCCACCATCATCATCGGCACTTCCCTGTGCATCATCGTTAGCATGCTCGTTTGCCCGATTTGGGCCGGCACCAATCTGCACAATCTGATCATCCGGAACATGGACAAGCTCTCCTGCTCTTTAGAGGGTAAGCATCAGAAACAGAAAATGGCCGTGGCTTGTTCTTAGTGAACTAACTCGCATCCTTCTGAGAACTTTTTGACGCGATTCTTTTTTTCTTCTTTTTTCTTCTTTTTCTAGGTTGTGTCATCGAATGCTTTGATGGTAGTACTGAAGACGGCAAGAATGAACCTATGAAGAACTTACAAGGCTACAAATGTGTGCTGGCTTCAAAAGCAACCGAAGAAACTATGGTATGCAAGCTAACCAACGGTAGCACGATGCTTTCGACAACTTATGGAAGTTAGCCTTTCGGTTTTCTTTTCTTATTCTCTTTTTAATTTACTTCTTTTATAGGCCAACTTTGCTAGATGGGAGCCGGCGCATGGCCATTTCAACTTCCGGCACCCGTGGAAACAGTACCTCAAAGTTGGGGCATCAATACGTAGTTGTGCATATTGCGTCGAGGCTCTCTATGGTTGCATCTATTCAGAAACTCAGGTAAACTAAGAACCACTGTGTCCCATTCATATAAATCTTGTCAAACTTCAACCTGAGTTCTTCGGTTGGTATATGGTGATAAATTGGAACATGCATTTCAACAGGCCCCAGAGTCGATAAAGAACCATCTCGCGAGCACGTGCTTGAGAGTGAGCTCCAAATCTTCCAACGTCATAAGAGAACTAGCGAAAGCAATCAAGGCAACGAGGAAATCGTCAATGATAGATTTCGTGGTAGGAGAAATGGATGATGCTGTGAAAGACCTCCAGAGTTGCTTAACAGATCTTCCTAATTTGCTTCTTCCATTACCAACACCTGAAGTTAGTGGCATTGAGAGTGAGAAAGCAGAGAGATCAGCTGCATCATTGGCGACAACACCACTGTTGGACGTCATCCCGCTAGTGACTTTAGCATCTTTACTCATCGAAATCACAGGAAGAATCAAAGGAGTTGTGGATGAGGTTGAAGGATTAGCGGACTTGGCTGAATTCGAGCCTGCAGTCCAGGAGAAGTTGAAACACAATCAGCCCATGGACGAAATCACTCTGCAGAAACAGAATGAGGAGGGAATACATAA
Source organism: Angophora floribunda (assembly GCA_014182895.1). Taxonomy (NCBI): domain Eukaryota; kingdom Viridiplantae; phylum Streptophyta; class Magnoliopsida; order Myrtales; family Myrtaceae; genus Angophora; species Angophora floribunda. The sequence continues at coordinate 20,753,923 of CM024708.1, read as the reverse complement.
GGACCTTGAGAGGGTATGAATGACAAGAACCAATGTTTTCACACTTTTTGATTTGGTTTGATGAAGACCATTGACATAGTCACAAGATCAAGATCCACTCCCGGTAAATATGTGAAGAATCAATATTGTTCCAAATAATGAACATGAGAATCAGAATTATAACAGATCTCATGTGAAATAGTCTGTTGGAATATGAATGAAAGTTTTAGGTGGGGCAAAATTCGATTGTTGTTTATACCACACGAGCAAGATGATATGTCAAAAAAATTAGTGGTCCAGAAGATCTGTGAATAAGGCAGATGAAAAAAGCAGATCAAGGGAAGTGTTTGTTCTTGTTTCCAAACCAATTGGATGATTGGTGTCCAGTTTTTGGTTTGAGCATGTTAGGTTACTCAATCTTTAATATTGTGGCACCAGATGTAACAGTACTTTTTGGTTGGAGATTTCCAGAATGGAATCTGTCTTTATTTTTTTTAATGGGTTAGTTAAAATTTTACTGTTACATCAACTTCATGAAATGAATAGTCCCAGCATTATCCAAGCAAATTGAAGCTTTCAAAAAGCAATCACCTTCCACCAAATTACAAGAAATCCTGCCCAGGAGTAAAAGTGAGTACAGCAGAAACTGCGAACTACTACTCCTAATCAAAACTCATGTGCCACTTAGTTGTTAGTACATATGTCAGAAGCCAAGCTTGAATGAATCTTATTCCTCAATGGCTTGTGCCCTTCAATTCTGACTTTGACAGCGAAAGTGACCATGTTGAATACAAAAATCCACGGAAGGAATGATTCAGCTGCGCTACAATTCATTAAGAGCTCTAGAGATGGAGCAAACGCACTCATTCCAAGCCAACCTCGACATTAGGATTTAAAGCTGAACCCTTTATGATGTCGCTTCATCCAAGTTTTTTCAAAGTCCCACGTACCAGGAGCCCTATCAAAACAGCACACGATAAAAGACATTTCCTCTACATCTGAGAAGCGAAATAGCACTCAAAGAAGAAACGATCCCAAGAATCCACACACTGCTTGCTGGGAAATCGGAGGATTAAACCAGCAACCAATTGTTCTCAGTGTAGGCAATCAAGACAGCCATCCAGGAAGCCAGGGCAAGGTGGGGATATATTTTGGAGAGAACCAAATCAAACGCTGCCAATCCGACCACGACTCCTCCACTCCTTACCATATCCCCGGCTACAGCAGAAGAAAACATACTATACTTGGAAGCAGTACAAACCAGTCTATCCTCAACTAAAGAGATGGGATGATGAAGCATGTCACACAAGAGGTTTGAATGGCAACTAGCTCATTCGATCTCACGGGTGGCCAATGCCAATCAGGACCAGACATAAGGTCCCCCCAGCTTTGGTGTTTAAAGGGCAAGGCAGCATCAATGCATCATAAACGAGTCTACTGGGGTGCCAATTATCTGTCCACAAATGGTTGGGACTGACCATCTTCCATCAAGCAATCATGTTGAAGGTGTCTGTAGCAAAGCTTGCTTTCACCACATGACTACATGTCTTTCCGAGGTCAATATATTTGTTAGATTCCATACCGAATACTAATAAATGAAAAAAAAAAAAAATTTCAATATAACATATGAATATACCATTTTACCAATTGAGCTCACGAGGATTGGATGGACTCTGTACACCCTCTCTTACCATTGTAAAGTCCTTAGAATAACACATATCTTAATTTCCAATTGAAGTAAATATAATAAGGTTACAATACGAAAGATTTAAAGAAAACTATCGGCGTGTTTAAATATCTTAATTTCCAATTTTTTTTTTGAAGTAAATATAATTTTTAGTAGGTCAAGGGAAAAAAAGGAAAATACGAAAGATTTAAAGAAAACTATGGGCGTGTTTAAAGTTAATATATGTCCTTAAAAGTTTTGAGCGTTGGGTAAAAATGTAATTTCCTATTGAAAATTCCTGGGGCCGTCGGTAAAAGCACAAGTTAGAAAAGTGGTAGGGAAAACCCGACCCGGCCCACGGAGCTTTGCCCGCCCGAGAGCGCTTCACCGGACAGCAGCGGCAGGACATTTCCAGCATCTTCGAAAACACCCGCCTTCCCTCATTTCACGACGAAGAAGACGGCGAAGTGAAAATTAAGTCGAATCGCGGAGAGCAGCGGCGCCCAACGCAGTCCGACCGCTTCCGATGGCCGACGCGATCCGGTCGTCCGGTGATTCGCCCTCCGCTCCGTCCCCTCTCGATCCTCCTTCCCGCACTATCTGCCACGTGTACGCCCCTCCCTCCCTTCGCCGTTCGCCTCCTACTATCTTGACTTCGTCGGTTTGTTGATGGGAGCCGTCGCCGGCTCAGCTGCACGACGCTTGTCGCCGGGTTCGATGGTGGCGTGCTTCGTTTCATTCGTCGGAGAACTTTTGAGCGAAATACTCTTTAGTTTTCCCTTTTCTTGTTTTACCCTTTTCTTCCATTGGGCTCATTGCAGTTCTGGAGTTTTCAAGTTTTTTTTTTGGTGGGTCTGTTAGGTTGGAACTTGGCGGCTGGTTAACGTTGTGTTTTGAATTTCATGGGTAGGTGCCAGAAACAATTCTCGCAGTATACTTGCCCTCGATGTAACTCCCGGTATTGTTCCCTGCAATGCTTACAAGGTAAGATAGTAATGCCAAAAATGAACGCTTTAATCGAAGCTGGGAGCTGGTTTTGTGTTGAGTGTAACTGTTTTTCTTTGATAAATCGTGCTTGACATAAGCCTTCTGGCACTCAAACTCGTGCAGTTTTTCAAATGAATTTCTTTCCAGCCGTTTCTTGCTGGAAACATCCTGATTAATCAACTAGTAGAATATTCTTGGCTCCTTCGCAGCTCATATGATTGGTTTTACATCGTATTCTGTGTTACAGTCTCACAGCGTTAGATGCACGGAATCTTTCATGCGGGAGAATGTAGTCGAGGAGCTGCGCCATGTCCAATCGGACGATGCGACGAAGAGAAAGATGTTGGGCATACTTAAAAGACTCCATTCAGAAGAGGAGGAAGAGACTATGGATGAGGACGGTATGTACCGAGATGCCATTGTCTAATTGAAATCACCTGGTAATGATCAGTGATCTACATGTTCTAAACAATTGATTTCTGTGCAGTGTAGATTTTCTGTAAAAGTTACTGAGTAATGAGAAAAGTACCGTGCTTTCTAGATGCATATCTATTGAAAGTGGTCTATTAGGTCATCTGAGACCTTTGTCCTAGGCTCTAATTTTCCTTTAAATCTGGAACAATTTTTTCTTCTTTTCATGACTGCAACAAGAAGTCACAAGTACTTTAAGTTGCCTCTTATATTTAATGTGATTGATGTGCTCTTATGGCAACACGAATTGCATATTAAGATTTAAGACTAAGAGAGATGGTTGCTGGTTGCGTTTCTGTGAAACATAAAAAAGTAAGTTATTGCAGGAAAGTCTTCTGTAAACCTCATAACAAAATGTGTCTGACCTCCCAACTCAAGTGTAAGGAAGTGGGTGCTCAGTGCTAAACCCTTTAGCGAGATTTGTCATCCTTTTACGAGTTTCTCATGGTTATTATGTAATGTCTTTTGTACAGTGATAGTTTACTATTACTTAGGCAAAAATTATAAAATATCAAATAAAACAAATGGTAGAGACCTGAGAGCCCAATAGCTTTTTGTTAGCATCAAGCTTATTGTATGCTGGTCATGGGGGCTATGCTTTTTCTCAAGTGCCAAACATGCAAATTTTGAGAGCTTTAATTTCTACCTAGTTTCATCAATAGCTATAACCAATCCGATATATACTGAAACTGGCGATTGTGCTTGTTACTTTTGCATTAAACTTTGTTTTTGACTAAGGCAAACAAGAAATATGTAGTCGACTTGGGGCGGCATACAGGTGAAGATTTGGAGCCATAAAAGTAGAGTAAAAAGACAACAGGCAATGCCCTTTCTTTTCTAAATCTGTAAATTATGGAAGGAAATTTAGATTCCAGTATCAGTTTTATATAACAATAGGAAAAAGTCAACAGGCTAGGGTCCTGAATGAGAGATTTATTCTGGTCTTTTACTTTTTGCATACAAAAGATTTTAACTGATTGTTTGTTTGATGTTAGGTGAAGATTCAGGTCTCTCCGAGGAGATTATAGAAAAGATTTTATCAGGTACTATTTTGCCTCAGTGAAGACAACTTTTTGGATATGATGCTTTTTGTATGAATCGGTTTTTCTCCCCCTTAAGCTATTATTCATCATGTGAAATGAATGAATTTGATGATGAAATGTGGTACTGGTACTTGTAATGTTGTGCATATTCTTGCATTTGCACTTTGAGTGAGATGATGCAGGCTGTGATGCTATGGCAATGCACAGGTGGACAGATTAGTTTGGACGATCTATCTACAGAAGAGAAGAAACGGTTTCACAGAGCTGTGGCATCTGGAGAACTGAGCAGGATGATTGATCCATGGGAACCATGGTGGTTGACGCCTTCTGCTGGAAAAATACGTCTTAGCCAAGACGGGACTCAGCTTGTTCAACCGCTTGCTAGGGAAGAAGAATCAGGGTCATCAGAAGCTGATACCGATAGTTCCTATTTGAGTGATATCCCTCCTGGCCCTGAAACTCCATTACCGCCACTTAGCAAGCTTAGCTCAACACCACCCTCTCCACTTCTGGCTGTTCACCTGGTCGACATTGTATATAGTTACTGTTTCACGATTCGCCTCTACAATGGAGATTGGCAGTCAGATGCTGTGGGTTCGTCGATGGTCATTCTGAGTGTGTCTTCTGTCCTGGGTCAAAGTGGGCAACCAGAAACCATGCTTGAAGCTTTATCTTATTGCCTGGAGCAGACTTGCTCTCCTGCTTATCGACATGTGGGTGGCTTAAAATTTGGGATGGCTCTTATAGACGATGTTGTGAGCATCCTTTCTCTTGGAACCCCTGCTTTAATCTGCCTGCTTAGTGACCTTCAGAGGCTTGTTCAGGCTGGAGAGAGGGAAATGAAACTGGAGAAGCCGAAGAGATCAAGGAGGACAGAAGTCAAGAATAAGCTTAAGCTTGCCGAAAGGAAAGTTTATTTCATCATGTGTTGGGTCCGTGAACAGCCTGGGGAGGCTTGGCCTGCCTTGGCAACAATTGTAGCTGCTGAGAAAAAGGCAGCTCTCGTTCATGAAGAAGGCAAAAGGGTAGAAAAATATGGCGATAAAGGCATAATCCGGGGAAAGACTTTGATTGAGGAGGTTGAGTAATGCCGTGTTAATTGCTTAGAGTTTTGACCTTTCACGTTTGCAATTTCACATGTGGTGGAGTTTCTTTGAAGCTGCCGTTCCAATGCAACCCGTGAGTTAGGTGCATATTTTGTCCATGTTGGGATCTCAGGAAAGAAATCTTAAGATCTTGACGGTTTCTAACTTTTTGTTGGTTGGGATGCATTCGACAGAAACCGAGGCAAAAGTCTTTGGGATCGAGAGTGAAGAATGTAGTAGAGTTGTCATAGCTCTCTGTGTTGATTCACCAAAAAGCTAACTGTCTTCTTGTTAAACTGATTAAGCAACTGTTTGCTTTCAGCTTCAGGTGGTATCATGATAGGTTTCAGGTTTTAATTGCCGGAGTATAAATTACAGGTGATGAATCTGATCTGTATCGAGTCTGGAAAACAACATATGTCCACATGTGAGCTTACTTGCAAATCTCGGTGTTTTCCAAAAGGAACCAAATAAAGAGTTCGTCTTTCTGGTTCTCGATAGGTACCATATTCTTCTATTCATTGAAACAAGTTTCCATTAGAGAGGAGATTCAAAAGTAAATTGCGGGCTAATGAAATAACTTTCGTCCGTATTTTTCATACCGTGCGGATTCTTTTGTGGAGCCATAAGAGAGAGCTTTAAGTACTAGGCTCGCTGGGAAAAAGAGGAGGCATCAAGTGGAACACCAGAACCAGACCTCTTCCTCCGAATATGGTAGAAGAATGGATGTTCTGCTTGGCTAGAATGGGCGAAAACCGAAAACAGGAGCGTTATCTTCTCGAGGGGAGAGAAAGAATTCTTGGGGGCACGCGTCCCAATTCGTAGCGTCGCGAGTTGGTCGACGGTCAAATCATGCGGATCCCTCCTGTCCTGTCTGTCCCTCAGGATGTGGTGTCCCAACCCCCGTTCCCCATATGGTGTAATTATACAGGAAGATATTATTTTGATAAATGACGTGGCCTAATTATAATTCAAGTTGTGAGTACGGAAATATATCATTAGAGTATATCTTGACTCTTCGAACCGGAATATGTATGGTATCATGTCTTTAACTTAATTTGTTCAGTATGAATCGATTTACAAGATAAAATAAATGAATTTGGGTTAAAGAATTGATGGTCGATTTAACTCGTGGGTTATGAAATCCAATGCCGACATCTCGTGATTGAAACTGCATGAGGGATCGGAGGCTATTAGAAGGCCTGTCAAAGATGGCCTCTGGCCACGTCCGTTTCGCCAGATCTCCCAGACAAAGGGACGATGCTCACCGACAAAAAAAACTTGCCGTTTCCATTGGGGCTTCTGGGGAGCAACCATTTGGGTGGCAGTCTCGTTATTTCACGCAGAGCTCGAGGCCAGTTTCGGTTTTTTACGGGACTGTTCCTCAGCCCAAAAAAGGAGAACTGCATTCACAGTCCTTCGTGCCGACCGAAAGCCCGATTCGCAGAAGACGAAGAAGAAGGAGAAGCAGTTTGCTCGCTCGCGCGCGCGCTCGTCCTGTCGTTCGTATCTCGCATTTCTCTCTGCAATTGGCTCGTTCCATCGATAGATAGAGAGGGAGGGAGGGAAACATGAGCGATGTATCCGATAAACTGGCGTATTTCCAAGCGATCACCGGCCTCGAGGACGCCGATTTGTGTACCGAGATCCTCCAGGCCCACGGCTGGGACCTCGAGCTCGCGATCTCCTCCTTCACCGCCTCCAATCCCTCCGACGACCATCCCCCCTCCTCCGCCGCCACTACCTCCGCAGCTGCTCCCCCTGGGGACGCGGGCCCCGGTCCTCGGCAGCTGGCGGTCGAGCCACGGCCCGCCGCCGGAGGGCCCAGCCTGACGTGGAGGCTGATCACCTTGCCGGTTTCGGTGATCTCTGGCGGTTTAGGGTTAGTCTCCGGCGCGATTGGGCTCGGGATGTGGATAGCAGGCGGCGTCCTTTCTTATTCCCTCGGGGTGGTGGGGTTGGGTTCCGGCTCGGGACGAAGCGGTGGAGGCGAGGCTTCGTCGCGGTTGGTCTCGGTGTCGGCTGCTGCGGCCGAGGCTACGGAATTCGTGGCTTCTTTCGAGAGGGAGTACGGCGCGACGGCGGCGAGGCCAAATTTCGTGTCCGAGGGTTTCATGGATGCCCTGCAGCGGTCGCGGAATGCTTTCAAGTTATTGTTCGTGTACTTGCACTCGCCGGATCATCCGGACACCCCGCTTTTCTGTGAGCAGACGTTGTGTAGTGAGGCGTTGGCGGCTTTCGTGAATGAGAATTTCGTCGCGTGGGGCGGGAGCATAAGGGCCAGTGAAGGGTTTAAGATGAGTAATAGTTTGAAAGCATCACGGTTCCCCTTTTGCGCTGTGGTCATGGCTGCCACTAATCAGAGGATTGCTTTGCTTCAACAGGTACTTCTGTAATGCTCTGAATTGTTAATATAGACGTGCAGGGTGATTTCTTCTTTCAGAGTGTCTGGAACAGAAAAGGGCTAATTAGTTGTCTGGAACAGAAAATGGCTAAGCTGTTTATAGTAATTGTGATCCAAATGTGAGATATATTTGACCATGAGAGGTTGTTTAGCTGCTTTTCTAATGTGTAGAAGCAGTTGCGGTGAATATTGTGTACTATTTTTAACTCTTAAAAATACTTGCTTATTGCTTAGATTGTTGAAGGAGAGCAGACCCGTCTCCCATAAAATCGATAAATTAGGGTATAGGAGGTTTTGAGCAAGATAGTAAGGAATATAGATTAAGTGGCATGACGGGTTGGATAGCTCCTTATTATGTTGGTTACATTGGTTAACTGTGAAGCCTTTTTCTTTCAACCAGAAAATAGTGAAGGGCATATACTTGTCCCGAAAACCAGCTTTTGCACTCTTCAGAAAGCAGAAACTGTCCTTTGGATGAAGAATTTCAAGCATGTTATTTTCTCTAGTGATTTTGCAAGGTTTTAAGAGTATAAACATGATTCTATCGCTTATCGACTCCTAGGTGGCTAACAGAGTTGCAAAAGACACCCTGGGGAAAAATAGAATCTAAAGGTTGGGTGCTACTTAGGCAGTTTGGCACTTGATGGCGTCAGTTAGTTGATTAAGGTTTTGCTTTGTGGGGAAACAGATCTGTCCTAGACTGTTCATTTGGGAGATGGTTAGTTAATTTCATTGGCATTTTTGTTTGTTATGATTGGGATTGTTAATGTTAGATCAGACAGTGTCTGTTGGAAGATTATTCAAAGTTCCCTGAAATTTTTAACTTTATCAAAACATCATCTTGTGTTTGTGAGATTTATGCTTGATTTCTGGTCATAGTTCATTTTAAGTGGCAGAAATCCACCAGAAGTGCTTTTAGGAACTTGTCATCTCTGTACCATTACCAAGATACAGGCTAGTGCTCCTAGCTGTTTGCATGGTCCGTATATTGTTGAGAACTTGAGGTTGGCAATGATGTCTGCTTCCTAGGAGTGATAAGAAGGATATCTTGCTTTTTCTTTCTTGGTCTATGAATTACAATGCTTTCCTGTTTATTTTCTCTTCCTACATTTTTTTTGGGCTTTGATTCATGTGCTTGGCGAGCTTTGCTTTTGCAATCGCTACTTCTCCTTTAAATTTTATGGTCTAGTTATTCGATGTTTAGGGGATGCAGAACTTGAAATAGTTGATAGTAGTCATTCATTAGTTTAAGGACTGTTAAACAATGTCCTGGTAGGCATTTGCTTTGAATATTTTTCTTTTGCTATTCTTCAGTATCTTAGGACATTGTCCTGGACAATGTGAAGGTTGGCTAAATAGGTCTTGGCTTGTTCTGTTATTTTACTCTTTCTCTGTTTTTAACTGTAATGTCAAGGCTTTTTGTACGATTTTAGAGTCAGAGCTTGTTCTTGGGGGATGCAGCAATCTCAATCTGTTGTTGATTGGTGCCATTATGTTACGATAATGGTGTTCTGGATGTGCTTGTTCTGATATTTTGCTTCTTTTTTTCCAATTGCGGATTTAACTGGTTTTATTTTGAATATTCCGGTATCGTATATTGTGTAAATGGGGCATAGAAACTGTTGGGGAAACTTAATTTCAATGTTGGAGTTGATGTTATTTATGTGATGACTTGTTAGCATGGAAACATAGCTTTTTGGCCCCAAGACTCTCAATGAATTGGCATGTGCTTGAAGTTATTGTTATTTAGGTTCTTAAGTTTCTGAATTGTCCCTTTCGTGAACCTTTTTCTGTGAAAATGTTTGAAAGTCCAATTTAAAAGGAAAAGGTATTAGATGGAGGGACACTGAATATTTGTAAATCCTGAGGAACTTTATATATAAGTTAGATAGGATACTTCAACACCACATATTCCTGTAAGAAGATCAAACAAAAAGACTTAAATTATCGGGTGGAGGAAGACTACATGTGTGTGAAGCCCAAACAAACTCCATAGACGAGTTACGTGGGGTATTTTAACTCAAAATAATGGGCCACCCAACACAAAGTCTTGATGGTCCTTTGAAGAGCTTATTAGTGTTATAGGTCTTTTGGATGTATATGTAATTATTCAGTACCAGTACAAAGTGTAGGGAGTGCAGTGCAGAAGCGCGATACTTTCACCTGGGAGATTGCCAAGAGTGAGCCCAAGCTCAAGCCCGTCAACATGTCCAATTAGATCTACCTTCATTTAAAAGCTTTAAGCCACTGACTTATGGGATAATTAGGATATATTAATTATGCCACACACATTAAATCTCCGATGTGGGACATTTTCTAACAACTCACACATGCATTTCAACACAAAAAGATCTGAGATTCCTGGTTTTTCCATTTTCAGTTGAGACTCTTTGTTTGAAGTAGTAGTACCAACAACCTAAACCACATATTGCTTGGGCTTGTTCACCATATTGTTTTTGGAATTAATTTCCTCACTGTTTTCTTTATATCTTTTGGGTAGTTGTGTCATGAGGAACTACTTTTGCATTCGAAATGAAGAAATTTCTCTCTGTCGTCCATAATTTTGAACTTTCCAATTCTGTAAGTATATTGTGGACTTTCTATTTGTTTTAGAAGTATCAGTGAGGACTATTGCCTTTCATAGGGTTGCCTCTTCCTCCCTCATCATCTATTAGTTTACGCTAAATTTTTCGGAAGGTCAGCTCTTGGTATTGATTGTAGATAGCCAGGGAGAATGTCATCCCCTATTGAGTATTAAATGTTCCCCACCATCATATATGTACATAATTAATGGCTTATCTCTGCACTTGTCAACTAAAAAGAATTGAGACATTTTAAATCAAATTTCTTTACTACGATGGAGCATTAAGGCTTCCTCATGTCAAAGCCCCTGTCCATTAATTCAGATTTCTGGTCCTTCTACTCATAATTCAAGCATATGTATTTCCTCTTGCAGGTTGAGGGCCCAAAATCACCTGAAGAAATGCTGACGATACTTCAGAGAGTGCTGGAAGAAAGTGGCCCCGTTCTTATTTCAGCCAGACTCGAAGCAGAAGAAAGGAGGACTAACATGCGGTTGAGGGAGGAGCAAGATGCCGCTTACAGAGCAGCTCTTGAAGCAGATCAGGTAGAGTAGTGGGTGAATTAGTTTCAGTTTCTTTTGGGTATTTAATTATGGCTAGTAGGAGATTGTGATTCTTATTTTCTCACTAGAAGGATCTATTTGCCCGATGGTTGTCCTTATGGTGCCTGCTGGCACTCCTGTTGCCCTAACGATCTCCTTTTTGCCCATCATTTTCCAAAACAGGCTAGGGAACGGCAGATGAGAGAGGAGAAAGAGCGTTTGGAGAGAGAAGCTGCTGAAGCTGAAAGGAAGCGCAAAGAGGAAGAGGAGGCTCGTGAAAGAGCAGAGCGTGAAGCTGCTGAGAAAGCGGCCGCCCTAGCTAAACTTCGGGAGGAGAAGGCCTTGTCTCTTGGGGCTGAACCTGAAAAGGGACCAAATGTAACTCAAGTAAGTCTTTTTTACTTCATGCGAAGTCTTCTTCCTTTATTGTTATTCACAGGATTATACCATCTTAATGGCTTCAAGTCCTCTTAGTAATTGATATTTTTGGGGAGTGGTAGTTTCTTCTTCTTGCTGAATATATGTGATCGGGTGTTGATTGATTAGGTGTTGGTGCGATTTCCTACCGGAGAACGTAAGGACCGGAGATTTCACAGTGATGCTACAATACAGTCACTGTACGATTATGTCGATTCCTTGGGTTGCTTGGAAATGGGGATTTACACCTTGGTCTCCAACTTCCCTCGCGTGTCCTATGGCTCAGACAAGCTCTCATTGTCGTTGAAGGAAGCAGGATTGCATCCTCAAGCCAGCCTTTTCGTGGAGCTGAACTCGTGAGGAGAACCTAATATCATACTTTGTGATTAGTGACAGTCCCAAAAGGAAGTTGCAGTAGAAAATGTTATATCCCCATGCTTTCATTTTCCAAGTTGATAACATAGATCTTTCTTTTTGTCTTTTTCATGTGCTCGTTTCCTCTTTTCTGGGTCACATCATGTTCTCCTGTTTCTCGATAAATTTCTGGTTCGATCCACCAGCTGGCATCAACTGAAATAATCTTTGGTCTTGCTCCTTTATTTGCACTGGGGATTGCTGGTTAGCTTATATTATTATATAGCAATCAAAGAATTATCGTCTTATCGGTTCTGTCCATCCATTTCATGAATGCAGAAATCAATTGGTATTTTCTTCTCAAATGCTTAGTTTGTATAGCACAAAGGTGATCATTTTTGACCCCCCTTTTTTGTTCTTGTTTTGTTTCAATGCTTGTTTTGTTTGAAGTCGGGAATTATTTCTGAACCTGGTGATGATCGCATAATGCCCCTCATAATCGTGTGGTTTCTGCTCTCGACCTTTTAAAGCGACAATTACATTAGTAGTCTCACCTTATGAGCCAATGGATTTAAAGGTTTTCAATTCTTAATCTTTTCTCGATTGGTAGCTGATTAGCTATAGCGTGACACTTCCATGTCCGTGAAACTGCATTATTTTTTTTTCCATATTGAAAGGGATTACTCGCAGTCTCAAATTCTTGGAAGTGCCATCATTTCAAGGCAAAGATTTTAATTTCAAAGGATTTTTCTTTTTCTCTTTCATAGAAATGTGCCGGGTCATACTTCATTCACTATGGAAATTGCCAAAGAGATTGCAGAGATTAAAAAAGGTTGCAATTTGATTTTCCCGAAATTTAAAGAAAAATCAAATTTGAGTTTGATAAAGTTATAAAATTTCTTATCTATCCTGAATTGGTGAGGTTGATATTAATTTTTGCCCTCACATTGAGCGCTGATGTGAGTCACATCACACTCAATATCTTTACTTCTTTTTTAAAATGATGATGAAATCAATCAGGCTTAACGTCAGTCGTTAGTTTTCCGAACATTGTTGATGTGAATCATCTTTCGTTTGCATCTTGCTTTAATTTTATAAACAATAAGTTAAAAATAAAATTCGGTGAATCAATGAAACTTGAAAAAAGATTGTCTTATGAATTTTGCGCAATCATTAAGATTCTCGACGTGAGGGCCATTTCAGATAAACCTAGGAGGTCTTCGGTTTGGGGAAAATTGTCAACTCTGCTTTTTGAAGGATAGCCAAGCTTTCCATCTATCTGACTCTTGGTAAAATTAATTCACAACTGTCATTTTTTTTTGGTTGTTGCCAGATTCACAATTGTCATTTGCATCATCGAAAGAATCGACTTGACCGAAATTTGATCTCTAATTAAATGATTAGAAATGGTTTAAAATGTGCTTTCGATTTTTTATATATGGGTTTTACTTATCAAAACTTTCAATCGATTTCCACATTGACCATTAATCTGAGGTCAATTTTTTTGACTCCTCAGGACCACTAGCTCGTTTTTGGAAAATATACAAAATGAAATTATAGGCAGAAAGCTTTCGAGTGCACAAGAAATTGAGTCGATTGGAACTAAAAAAGTGGGAGCAATTGTTGGTCAAAAGTTTGGTTACGATTTCGAGATGCGTGATTAGATTAGGTAATTTTTTCGTTTACCCCCTCAATTGGGGGAAGATCTCGTCTGAAGTTTTCCATGGACATTAAAATCAAACAAATTTGAAATTTGACAAAAAGTTATGGTCTGAAAAGAATTTGTTCCTCAAAGTTTTTCACTCTTTGATTCTCCTCCCCACCTTCCAAAAAAGAAAAAAGACACCGTCTTGTTCATATGAGATGTTCCTAATGATCCTTACTAAATGAATCTCTAATCCTTCGGTGACTCGTAACTAAACTGATAAATTATCAAAAGAATTAAGATTAAATTGATCAAAGTAAAATGATTATGTTGATGCAAATACAATATAATTAAAACTCTTTTAGTAATTTAATTTTCCCAATGGATATAGTAAGACTCATCTATGAAATTACACGAAAAGGTAACGAAATCAAGCACGTCTCTCTCTCTCTCTCTCTCTCTCTCTCTCTCTATATATATATATATTCTTTTGCTGGTCAGGGTGAAAGCCCTCTCAAGTCCAACCGAAAAAGATGATTAAGAGAAAGACCAGTACGCAAAAGGGGTTCAACTGTAGCTAACCGCACGTGGGCTCTGATTCTGCCAACAAACAGAAACTCACCTTCTCCTCCCTCCCTCTACTGAATCTTCTTCCACTTATGGTAGTAAAAACAGTCAAAACTACATCTCAACTCAAATCTCTCTCTCTACCCACCTTCTCCCATCTTCCTTTCCATTTTTCTGTTATACCCTGAAATTCTGATACCACTCTTTGCATAGTTCACCTGCAGAATCCCGTTTCTTGGAATCTTCATCACCCAGATTCAGCCCCACAACAGTGACGAAAAAGGAAGAGAAAAATCATATAAATGACTTTTAAGAGATAGAGATAGATATTAATGGAAGAATCACCGAGTGAAGAAATCAGAGCTCCTCTCAGTGAGTCCTACACATTCTCTCTCTCTCCCAAAGCTCCCCCATTTATGATCGATTGTCTTCTTATTGTTGCTCGAAAATCTTTGCAGTATCCGAGCATGGGGACTCCATCGTCCCCGCCACGCCACCCTCGCCGACTCTTGATCGGATCGTCCAAGAGCCGGAGGAGAACTCGCCGGTCCCGCAGGTGGCGCTGACGGTGCCGACCACCGACGACCCGTCCCTCCCCGTGCTCACCTTCCGGATGTGGGTCCTCGGGACGTTGTCGTGCGTGCTGCTCTCGTTCCTCAACCAGTTCTTCGCGTACCGGACCGAGCCGCTCACCATCACGGCCATCTCGGCGCAGATCGCCGTGGTGCCGCTCGGCCAGCTCATGGCGGCGCACATCACGGACCGGGTGTTCCTCAAGGGGACCCGGTGGGAGTTCACGCTGAACCCGGGCCCGTTCAACGTGAAGGAGCACGTGCTCATCACCATCTTCGCCAACTCCGGCGCCGGCACGGTCTACGCCGTCTATTTAATCACGGTGGTGAAGGTGTTCTACAAGAAGCAAATCACCTTCTTTGTGTCCTTGATTGTGGTCATCACTACCCAGGTTTGAATTCCCTTCTTCTTTTCCCCCCTTTCTCTACCGATCTTTATTTTATGAAAAATGTCACCGTTTTCAAGCATCGCATTCGTTACGTTGATAAAAGAAATAATTCGCAAAATTAATTTTATCCTTAGAACCTTTCATGTGAACATGGTTAGGTGATTCAGTGTGAGGATTGACCTCTTGGTTTCATAAGAACTTTGTTATCTTTCGATAGTGTTGGCGCAAAAGTTTGGCGCGTGCTTCTTTGAATATGAAATATGAAAGAGAGACTTTATTTAGGAGAAATTTATGCACGTTGATGAAGTGCTAAGTGATAGTCCTAACAACAACAAAATTGGTGAGTCGTAGTTTTTTTTTAATGGGTTCCAAAAATAATGGAAAATATTTATTTTCATGTTCAAATATATGGTTTTGGTAGGTTACGTGATGGTGTATAGGTGGGTTTTGAATGGTAGGTGTTAGGGTTTGGGTGGGCCGGTATCTTCAGGAAATACTTGGTGGAGCCTGCGGCGATGTGGTGGCCAGCCAACCTCGTTCAAGTCTCCCTATTCAGGTACAATTTTATTCTTAGCATATATATATGTCATTTGTTGTGTGGAAGAATAAGTAAACAATAGTGTTTCGATTTAAAGAATATCGATTATATGTAATATAAGAAAATTACTATATTGAAAACTGCAATCTCTATGTATTTTTTTTACGTGGTCCAAAAAATATATGGTGAGATATGATTTATATCATTATGCGTTCTTATATGTCTGGTTGTCTATAGAAAATATAGGAATGGTTGGTGTAGGATGTCCGAGGGAGAAGCGTGATCGGTTTGAATGGTTGGTACCGGTAAGGTTTCGGTACGTACGACTGCAAGATGATGATCGGGGTCCTGTCTTTTCTGAGGTTGTCACTTTGGGAGTTTTCGGTTATGTGATATGGGTGGGTCCCTACCATGATGTGGGGCATGCGAAAATCACTTTTCTCCTTACTTTCCCATTGAGAAGAATAGGAAAATTCCAGTATAAGTGAGGCGATCTCACAAGTAGGCCTGGAACCAAATGTTCAAGCTGCCAATGGGACTACCGTCCTCTAATTTCATGAACATTTTTGTTAGTTATATATAACCCAAATGTGTCGGCTGTGTAAGAAAAAGCAACTAAATTATTGAGATCGTGTCTTAATGGGTTTGCTGAATAGTAAAACGATTGAGATTTTGTATCTTAAGAAGCGTGAAATCTCAGGTTTGATTCGTACTCAGTGGAATTATTTGGAATCGAGTCATAAGATAAGGAATTAGCTCCTTATAAAGCTGTTGCTCGTTACACGACCTACTTTTGATCGGACTACGAAGGTAGGTGTTGTCTAGTGTGCAAAAAGCACCTATCGATTGTGTGGACACTTTAATTGGGTTGAATACATAGTCATCGTAGATACTTAAGTTAAGCTAACTATCTTAACTGTCTGCTTAATTTTTACGAGTTAAAAGTGATGATTTTTAACGGTTAGTTTGATTAGTCGTGATTAGTCGTGTGTACAGTTTTCTGACTTTCGGATATCAGCTTCTTTCATTTCTCAGTTAGTCAAAGGCTAGGCAGGAACCTCCCTAGGAAAAGAACAAAAGGAACACCTCATAAGAAGAGATATGCCAAAGCAAGAAACTGTATGACAACGATGACGCCACTTGCCTTTTGAAACTTAGTAGTGATAGGAATAGTAAAACGACAGCAGAAGAAAGAATTCGAGAAGGGATATCGCGAGTCCTATTACGCATGAGATTTTCTGATACAGTTCTCTTTGCACTGACCGTTTGCGAGTACCTATCATTTCCTGAAGTTACTGTTTCACCGAGCAACATCAATGATTCTAATCTCTTTCTATGGAAGATTCAGCGAAGAACTGTAACAAGAAAAAAGAAATGGGTAAAAGCGATCTTTGTCGGATGCGTACGATGTAATTGCCGATGGAAATTCGCTCATTCTGGGTGAAGTTTATGATTTTTAATTCTTGGTGTGTTCCTGAGGTATATGCAATGAACAGCTTCTGGTCATAAGTTTGTAATGTATGTATGTTAATGTTCTTCAAAGTTTGTGCATTAAAAGATCTGGATCAATGTTTTTGGTATCTTTGTGTCCAATGCTTCATGTATTCACTGTTGATCGCAGGGCGCTTCATGAAAAAGAGGAGCGGCCGAAGGGTGGCGTGACGCGGATCCAGTTCTTCCTGATTGCCTTCATCTGCAGCTTCGCATACTACGCCTTCCCAGGCTACATCTTCGAGATGCTCACCTCCCTGTCCTGGATCTGCTGGATCTTTCCCAAATCCGTCCTGGCCCAGCAGCTTGGATCAGGCCTCTACGGGCTCGGGATTGCAGCCTTCGGGCTGGACTGGTCCACCATCTCTGCCTACCTCGGTAGCCCGCTCGCCAGCCCATGGTTTGCCACCGCCAACGTGGCCGCCGGCTTTGTCTTCGTGATGTACGTGCTGACTCCGATCTGCTACTGGCTCAATGTGTACAAGGCCAAGACGTTCCCCATATTCTCGGACGACCTGTTCACTTCTACTGGCCAGGAATACAACATCTCGAGCATCATTGACTCCAACTTCCACCTCGATCTCGCAGCATACGAGAAGGAAGGACCTCTCTACCTAAGCACATTCTTCGCCATGACATATGGAGTCGGCTTTGCTTCACTCACTGCCACCGTCGTTCATGTCCTTCTCTTCCATGGAAGGTAATACAGCAGTGAAAATTACCTAGCCAACCGAGATCGGTTTGTTCACGACATCCAAGAATATTTACTTCAAAAGTTCCAATCAATATCAAATATGCAGGGAGATTTGGGAGCAGAGTAAGGCGAGTTTCCAAGAGAAGACAGCTGATATTCACACAAGAATAATGAGGCGGTACAGGCAAGTCCCGGACTGGTGGTTCTGGTGCATCCTGGTGGCGAACATCGCTGCCACCATCTTTGCCTGCGAGTACTACAACTCTCAGCTTCAGCTCCCATGGTGGGGCGTCTTGCTGGCTTGTGTGATTGCCATTGTCTTCACTCTTCCCATTGGCATCATCACCGCCATCACGAATCAGGTAAAATCCCTTCTTATGCAGCGGCGTTAGTACAAAGAGGCGGTTCACACATTGTCAATTATCGGATTCATGATTTTGTTTTCCTTCCTAACAGACTCCCGGGTTGAATATCATCACCGAGTACATAATCGGGTACATTTACCCAGGATACCCGGTCGCGAATATGTGCTTCAAGGTGTATGGGTACATAAGCATGACTCAAGCCGTCACCTTCCTGCAGGACTTCAAGCTTGGCCATTATATGAAAATCCCTCCTAGAACAATGTTCATGGCTCAGGTAATTATATTAGCCTCCTCCATCTGTTTGGCTAGGACTCCAGGAAAATTTTCCATTTCATCAATATCATGACTTCAAATGACCAACGTACTCTGAATGTTGATGTTCACTAGGTAGTGGGGACTCTTATAGCTGGAGTCGTGTACCTGAGCACGGCATGGTGGCTCATGGAGACAATCACCGACATCTGCGAGACGACCGCCTCCAGCAGCCCCTGGACGTGCCCGAGCGACACGGTCTTCTACGACGCGTCGGTGATCTGGGGCCTGATCGGGCCACGGAGGATCTTCGGCAACTTGGGTACCTACGGAGCCATCAATTGGTTCTTCCTGGGAGGAGCAATTGCACCTATACTTGTCTGGCTGGCCCACAAGGCCTTCCCAGAACAAAAGTGGATCGGGCTTATCAACATGCCAATCCTAATCGGGGCAACAGGGAGTATGCCGCCCGCCACAGCCGTCAACTACACGACGTGGATCATCGCAGGGTTCCTGTCCGGGTTTGTGGTGTACCGGTACCGGCCGGAGCTGTGGAAGAAATACAATTATGTGCTCTCTGGGGCACTGGATGCTGGGCTTGCATTCATGGGGGTGCTATTGTACTTGTGCTTGGGGCTTGAGAGCATTGATTTGGATTGGTGGGGGAATGATTTGGATGGGTGTCCACTGGCTACATGCCCAACTGCTGCAGGCGTAGTGGTGGAAGGCTGCCCTGTTTTCCCTTAAGAGCGAGGTGGCATCAATCGAAAAAATTTGTACATAGTCTTCAAGAATAGCAATGGATCGATTGGGGTTAGGAATACAAATAACAGAGATGTCCTCTACGAAAGAGAAACATTGTCGATTCGATATTTCATTTTTCTTTATTGAGATAAAATTCGAAGAAATTGGCAAGACATGTCTTCCTTTTTGAATTTGTCAAGTGCGCTCCTTTGCAATACAAAAGTTCTGAATGTAATACTCCAGTGAAGACGAAGACTGATAATGACAGGTTATCGTCATCATGAGTCACCGCCGACAATCCAAGCTCATACACAGCTGTTCTTATTTTACTTGAAAATTGTGTTGAAGACCCTCTAACAAGAGAGCAGAACTAAGGAAAAATTATATGGCATCTATTTATTATTCATGTAAAATCCATTTCAGTTGCAGTTATCATAGTCTCATAACTGTTTAGTCCAAGCTTGCAGGCAAGGATGTATTAAACTTTTCGAGTGTCGATTTCTTATTTTAGTTAAGCTATTTCTCTATATCCTCTAATAAGCTAAGATGTATGAATACGTTTGCACGAGAAATCTCTGGGCTACATGGTCGATTGCGTGCATCCAGTGAGCAGAATCCAGATTGATAAATAGACCTCCTTCAGGGCCGACTCCGGGTAGGTTGTTTAGAAGCCAAGGGCAGAAGAGGATGACGTGAAGGATTTCGAGGCATTATCGAAAAAGGAGTCCTTCAGAGAAATGCAGAAGTCGAAAACTGGAGAGAAGCTTTGGTACCCCGATTCACCAACCGACTGCAAAGCGGACTTTGCTGGCTGCCCATGTATTGAGAGCAGGGTTGCTTTCGGTCGACTCTATGGATGCTTTACTCCATGATGACACAAGCATCGTCTGGAAGCTTTGCAGTCTGCATTTGAAGTTGTATATTAGCGAATCTGGCAGACTCATCCGCTTAAGGTTTTTATCGAATGCTTTGTGCCGACAGTTAAAGCAGAAGGTGGGCTGCATTCGAAGGAATACTGCTTGTCGCTCACTGAAGAAGATTGCAGACTCTAATCTGGGTCCTTCATAAGCATGAGTAAAGGTTGGCAACAAATAGTGTTTGGCATGTGAGATTTTGTAAAATCACTACCAACTATTCTAAAAGTTTAAATTGTTAAATGAAGTTGTGATTTATTATATAAATATTCCAATATGGTGATTGTTTGGTAAGCAACAGTGATTGCAAGTAATGTGGTTACCGGATTCATTCTCCATGGACGGGCTGTGTACCGTGGAGTTTTCGTGATTCTGTCAATTTCCAAGGGACGATAGTGTCATTTGGCTAAAAAGATTTTCACGAAATGATATTCCAATTTTTTTTTTCTGTTTTAGTTCACTGAAAGTGGATAATTAACGAGAAATACCTTACAACTACGGTGAACAATCATACTTAAAATTGAGGAATATGATTTCTCCATCCTAAAACGAAGAAAGTGATTTCAAAAGCTCATTTTCCACACGCATGCTCACACAAAACTTCCATCTACGTACTCTCTCTCTATTGGTTTTCACTCCTCTTATGTACCTTTTTTTTTCGCTTACTCTTTCATCTTCTCTTCCAATTGATTCCTGCCATTAATTTCAATAACATATAAGCAATAAATTTTTTGTAGGCTTGGAATAATACGCCATTAAAATATATGATTTTTCACTTGGCTATGTACATTGCAGAAGTGTTTGTGAAATGCTAGTTTCAGATATTGTAATCTTCAGTTATATGATTACATTTTTTTTCTTTCCACATATTTTCCAAATTGGATGCTCACTATGATGTCACTGTTAGATCACTTTCTTGGAATGGAGAACCGTTCTTATGTGAATATTTATAAGCACCGAGAGGCTAACTTATTAATTATTTGCATTTTCTATTTATTGGGCATCAAATTGCTTTATTTTGATAATAAAAACTCGATTTATACTTCATATACTAGTAATATTTTAGACAATGATTCCGATTACTAGTAATCTATACTAATGATCTTATATTAGGAACAAAATACAATTATAAGCAAGAATAATTTTGGAAAGTAAAATCTAAATATTGAAAAGTTTTTCCTATCAAACTTTCCCTAACATCACTGTTAGATAAATGCTCCATCTCGAGTGTTTTCTAGTCCAATCTAAAATTCAAGAGCCGCAAGACCCATCTCCTTTATAAATGTGAGCAACTGGTAAAATCCCATGATTGAGATATGGACACCAAATGAAATCTATAAATAGACTTGAAGAGTTCACATACTGGCGATTAACACCGGTAGTGATAAAATACTAGACAACTGAAAACCAATCACGAAAAACATCTTCTTCAATCAAGAAGTTTTCGATGAAACAAAGGCACCCTAAATAGTACCAGGCCACTAGCACCTGGTATGGTGATGCAAGTGCAATCTGTCATAAGTGCAGCTGCAGCTCCAAAGTTGGATGCATTATTAACCAGCTTAGGGAATGCTATTTGCATCACCAGCTGTTTTATCATTTTGCATGTATTTATAGACTACTAGAAGATGGCAACTCATGACGAGCACAGATGTAGCTAACACGACACTTGCTTCCTGCGACACAGCGGTTCCAATCTTCTTTCCGCTTAGAGCTTTAAACCAGTTCTGGCCATCGCAAGAGCACCCTCGTAAGTATGATTCACGCCAAGGAACCCACTCGCATGGCAGAATTTGCAGCCAGGGATGCCCGACTCTTTGGAGAGCTCATCGTCTGTCAGACCACGCCATGGAGCGGGAAGAGCCTTGCGGCTTTCGAAGCTGTTGGGAGCCACCCCACCTGCCTGCGCCAACCAGTCTTTGCTCCGGTTATCCTGAACACGCAGAAGCATTACTGATTATGTTCAAGTAATATTCACATTATCAGCAGCCATTCTGCTGTTTCTCTAAGAGCCAAGCTCAACCAAAAAAGGAAGAAAAGAAAAACAGCTCGCGGTCATCGTGCATCAGAGAGCATTTTGCAGTGACGAGATGAACCCATGAAATCTTAGCATTGTGCCATTATGATCTCGATTTCTTCGACTTTGCTGACGAGTGCTATACCACCCTAGTGATTATTTATTCACCCCCAAACTTACGCAGGCAACTACTAAAGCTACAATTTTTTCCATAAGAATATGCATGAAGAAATTCTCCATTTACTCTCTGTTGATTTCCTACACAGCAAGAAAAAAAAAATTCAACACTTTGTATTATGTCTGCACAGTAAATCAGCAAATGGCCCAAAGGGTTCAAATCAGTACCTGATAAAGAACGTATTTGATGGAAGGTTCAATTTTCATCTCCTCCTCAAGCTCAAACAAATGAAGCTTCCACTACGAAGATAGACAAGATGAAACATATTAGACAAAAAGTGCACGGCTGATGATTGTCCAAGAGCAGTTACTCGTTGTCAGATGAGAAACAAATCAAAGTATAGCCAAACAACTATAAAATTAACAATCTGCCAACCAACCACCATTGATCATATACCTCATTCGCACATAAAAATCCAGTTATATCTAAACAAAAGTCATTAATTATCAAGCATTTTCATGAGTCAATATCATATGAGATTCAGTTACTTACGGGACAAAATTGTTTTAAAAGCACAATTTCTCCACTTGAGTCAATACCATATCTAGCTTCAAGACACTCCATTACAATGGATCTTGCGGGTAACCACGATTTTTAATGATATCCTACACTCTGAAAATCAAAGGAAAAAGGTTAATAGGATCAGCATCGGAGTTGATAATATGACTACAAATTTGCTGCCCTGGCTTGCTGAAAATCAAGTGAACGTTACATCTAAAAATTCGCCGCCAGCCAAGGACATAGCTCGCTGAAACATCTCATTTTCCTTCTCCGAAGATTGATCAGGATCAATCCAATCCGGATTCAGTTTTGCAACTCTTGCAGAAAGATGCGTTTGGTTCACATATCTTGGAGGCTGGTCGGTGTCATACTGACTTATTCCGTTATCAACAGCATCAATGGCCTGACATTATCAATTGGAAGATCAAACTCATCAACCAAGCAAAGAGCGATGATGCCAACTATTACCGGCTATGGCATCTCCTTTGACTTGTCGACTCACGCCTCTCCTATTTAGCTTGTGTAAATCGCAACCTTGGACGACAGTCACAGCTCGAGTATTTAGCTTCAATAGATTATAGTAAACTTTTAATTTATTTGTGCACATTGAGGTTTTTAATGTCGTTGATAAGTTTTTCTTCTTTGTTTTTTGGGCCTTTCTGATTTTTTAATGTCAAAATGAGTCCCGGTTTTTAGCCAGATAGGCTCAGTTGTTAGCCAGATAGGCTCGGTTGTTATGAGGGTTAATTATATTTATTTAATGAATCATAAATGGATTTAAAATGATAAAGCTCAAATTAATATCGGTGTTAAATAGAATCACAACTTATTTAAACCCCACCCACATCTATGACTTTTTCCTCACTCTTTCTCGCTTTCTTCTCATCTTAGTTTGGGTATGAATTTTTCTAAATTGATTAAGTATGTAAATGGGTTAATAACATGAGTTGGGTCTGGTATGTATTCAGTTAGGTGTGAGTCATTAGATTTATATTATAAAAAAATTAGTCAAAATGAGTTAAATGAGTCAATTTGGATCGGGCAATTTTTACCTAATCCAAACCATTTGTCAGATCTTGGTATCAAAAATAAAACATTATCAGTTTTTGGTACAATTTTCTCAACAATATCACGTTTCTTTATGTGTTTTTATGCAACTAGTAGCTCAATTTTAGTAAGAAATGCTTATCCTTGGACTTTTTTAGAATTTTTGAAGAATCTTACAATTCACAATTGGGAAAATGACGTTCAAATCCAGATTTAAATACATTCATTTATAAAAATAAGGCTTTATTTGTTTTACAAAAAATGTTATGTTTCTCAAAAATATTTTGGGCTAATTCTTAAAAAAAAGTAACAACTTTAAGTTGAGTGTCAAATCTAACCCAAACTTTTTTTGTTTCTTAAAAAAGCACTAACTTTAAGTTGAGTGCCAAATATGACCCAAACTTTTTTTGTCTCATAAAACAATACCAATTTTAGGTCTAGTGACAACTCTATCCTCAACTTTTTTTGTCTTGCAAAAAATCACAAATTTTCATTATTATCCCAAATCTGACCCCTACTATTAACTCTATATTTGAAGTTAGCCTTGTTTCAAGAAAAAAATCGTGAGTTTGATAGATTTAGTCCATAGTGTCTCTTGACAAACGGTGGTCTACATCTTTAAAGTATGACAAGAAAATGAAATCTGATTAGAGAAATTCAATTTAAAGATCTTTTTAACTTGTCGATAAAGTGTAGAAAACGAACGGTTTCATCAATATTCTCCAAGTTGTGGCTCAAACAGACAGACAATGAATAGTGCTTTAAATTTAGCCAACAAGTGCACATGGATTTATTGATCGGGACAATCAATGAATCTAAGTTGAGAGGGCCAGATTTTGGATTTAAATGGAAATAGGTGCTATTTTTTAGACAAAAACAAAAGTTTGGGCCAATTGATACTCGACTTGAAGTTGGTATTTTTTTACGAGACAAAAAAAAGAAGTTTGAATCAAATGTGGCACTCGATCTAAAGTTGGTATTTTTTTACGAGAAAAAAAATAATTTGGACCAAATTTAGCACTCAACCTAAATTAGTTTTTTTTTTTGGAATTAACCCAAAATATTTTTCAAGAAGTCATTCTTCATAAAATTAACAATATTTTCTGATATTTAATTGAAATATAAAAATGAACTGGAAAATATTTTCCACAGTTTGATATCAAAAATTGGATTTGATTTTCCTCCATACACTTTTTTAATTATTTTAATTATTTTATTTTTTCTTATATAAAAAATTAAAATTTTCTTTTCTTTTCCCTTCTCCTTTGGTTAGCCATAATGACGGCGGGCAACTAACAGTATGCAAGCTCAAGCATGACCACAAGCCGGCAAGGCTTCACCTCAACAAATTTGGGAGGTTGGGAGGTTGGGAGGTTGAGCACTGCCGGCCTCAAGCAAACTCTGACTACACCTATGGCCGACCAAAGTAGAAGGAGAAAGAAAAATAAACAAAAATAATTAAAGGTTGAATTTTTGTTTTTAATAAAGAAAAGCAAGATAAAAGTAATTAAAATAATTACAAGAAATGCATAAAAGAGAACATGTTTCGTCTGGATGGAAGAAGGAGGAGGGAAAATGATTCCCTCTTTTCAAAAGGAAGAAATCATTTTTCCATTTTTAAAGAATTTTTTCCATTGACAAAAACGTATTTCTTGACTCATTTATTTTTTTATAAATTGAAAGTCGAAAAATTGGAAAAACATTTTCCTCAAATTGCTTTTCGCAAAAACGGAGCTAAGTAGAGAGATGTCTTTGACACATGCACGCATAAAAGAGTTCCATGGCCCTTCTACCGATGCAACAAACAAATGAATGACCAAAGCAAAACTGAATACTCCAGCGAAAGCACAGGCTAAATTCCAACCACACCGATCTATACTCTAATAATACCAAGGGACAAGCCAGTACACCTGTGGCTAACAGTTCCGGTCAGTAGACATGGAAGGAGGGAAAGAAAAATGAGCGTCAGAAGCTGAAAACACATACCTCCACGAAGCTTTTATACACAGCAAGGTACAGCCGATGCACGTCCGGGTGATTTTCATCGACCTGGAGCTCTTTGGCTATTATCTCCTTCCCAAAATGCTAAACATGGGAAGAACAAGATCCAAACCATGTTACCAGATCAAGAAAATCTAGACCACCGGGTAGAAAATAAATGCTAGCCGAATGGAGATGAGGTGAACACTCGGGTCAAACCAGTACCTTGTAAACCAAACCAGCACTACTGAGCTTGGTGGAAAACCCATACCCGAATACCTCCCCAAAACCTTTCTGGTGATGATCATACCGGTCCCTGCTTGGATCATACACACCCCCAACATCAAGTACAGCTTCAAGGCCCTCCAGCACCTGCATTCTTCAACTCATTACAAAAGACAAATTTCAAAAAAAAAAACGAAAAAACAAAAACAGGCGACTCTTCTGGCCAAGTGATACGCAGAACCAAGTGCTAACCATATACACGTAGGGCAGTAGCCAAAAGATTGCCGCTTATACCCGCTAAAATAATCTTTTTTCTTCTTTTAATTTCGCTTCTTTGAGAAAACCCAAGCAGACGAATGGGTTACAAAACCGAAACAACAAAGTGGAAGACCTGGAGGTCCCTGGTGCGGACAATTTCGGCGTTGGAGAACTTGTTAGTGAGGCGAATCATGAAGCAACCGAGGGCCTCATCACAGTGAAAGGAGCCATTGTGGGTGCCCACGCGCTTCAGCGGCGGGCCGGCAGAGGAGGAAGAAGCAGAAACCCTAGAAGGAGGAGTAGCCATTCAAGGAGAGAGAGAGAGAGAGAGAGAGAGTTAGGAGAAGCGGGAGGTTGAACGAAGTAACGTAAGCTGGCCCCTGCTTCTAAACATCACACATGGGGAGACAAGATTTATAGGCCTTGCCATCGTGCTGTTCTCTCATTGCGCGTCTTCACATTGAGTCCGATCATCATCAGAAGTAGGTTCTGTAATGTCCGAGAGAGGCACGTTCCATTTGATGATTGGAACAGGTGGTTTTGGTACCTTTCCCTTTATGAGGACAACCGGTTTTGCGTCTTTTCAGATGGTCGGATTTTTCTGTGATGTGACGCAGAGAGTACCCAGAACGCGAGGCGTGGGTAAATCACATTTCTCACGTGAAAGAAGTTAAAAAGCTTAAGATAAACGAGAGAATCTAAAGCACCTAACCCACTTGTCTTGGCATCCAATGTTTAAACTACAAGTTTAGCCATGGTTCCCTAATTTTATCAACTCTTCTGCTCACTTCAACTCGCTTTATGATAAACAAGCATTTTATGAGGTTGCACGATATGATAAACTGATAAAATTATCATGGCTATGTCTTAATATATTGATCAAGTGGTTAAATAATTGAAATTTTGCACTTCAAGAATTGTGAGGTCTTGTTGTCAATCTATGATTGGTGTGATTATTTGAAATCGAATTTTAAAAAAAGGAACTAACTTTTAGTAAAGCCATTTTTTTATACGTGAATGACCTGTCTTTGATCGAACTAATAAGGTAAATCTAAATTTGATACTAGAAAATTGTTCCAAATTCTATGGGAAAGCTCTCCTATGTATGAAATGACAATCTTTTAACAGCAAATGAGAAGGCCGTGCCATTGTTGAAGCATGATAGTAGAACGGACGAGGTGCAAAGCTGAAAATAGTTGTGCATGGAATTGAAAATCCATTTGATGACTCGACGGGGAACCTGGTAATGTAAGTTCACCTACCTTGTCGTTGTTTTCCTTATCGTCTATCAAATTTACATGCGTTGTAATCTGCATACAAATGACAATGGAAGTTTTCAAGGGGGTTTAGCCATTTTAAGCAATGACGAGCTCTGATTTATTGCCAACACAGCAGTTTTAGTCTCTTTCCTAAACTCAAGTTTGTTTTTATTCGAATTACAATGTTCATGGATTTCATCAATGCTGACCGATATGTCTATTTCTAATTATCTTTTTTTCCTTAATCCATCCTAGTTTAGTCAATTGATTAGTCAACATATTAATGGCCTATTATCGCCTACCATGTTAATTTATATCAAAGCAATAATCATACATCTTTAATCGCAACATTCTTATTGCAATAACCTCTCTCCTTGTTGTTACTATTTTTAAATCAAATCTATCTTTCAATGGCTTGAGATTCATGAATATGATTGAGAGAAGTGATATATGTAATCTCATGAATATTTTGTGTCCTTTCATGATGTCAGATTGACATAAATTTGTACATAAACTCTCTTGACTCTTGAACAATTCAAGAGAAACTCTAAGCAATTGACAATTGTAAGTAGAAAAATATGATTTTAAAAAGTATCAACTCTCTAGTGTTGTTTTTTCATTTTTGTGAGTTTACGAAATTCTACTCATAAAGTTTACTTTTTATCGGTACTTTATCATAGTATTTTAAAAATTTCATTGGACAACTTATAATACTTATTGTTCGATTTTGCAGGTTAAGAATTGCAAAACAAATCTAGATTGAAGAATTTCGATGAAGATCTTCCTTATTTCCATCTTCTAGATATTGGAGCAACTTGATCAAAACATTGCGTATATAATTTTCCAATAATTTTTGTTGAAGTTTTCTACTCATTTTCTTTTCTAATGAAAAAAAATGTAACATAAGTATAAATAATATTAACTCAATTTTAGTTATTGGATAATTTACATCTATATATCTTATTGTATTAGTCTCAATATAATCATGAACAATATATATTTGGAATATAATAAATGATACATAAAATAGGCAATTAATCATTTTTGTGAGTTCGTATATGGTGCTTCATAACATGATACTTTTCTTGCCGACCAAAGAAAAAGCTTTAAGATTTTCTTTCCGATTGTTTTCATAATATTATATCATCAAGTTAATTTTTTTCTGAAATTTTTTATTTAAATCCAACACATGCATCTTATTGATTCGAATTCCAACACTTTTTTTTTATTAATATTAAAATATTTCTTATCTCAAAACAATTTATTTCATAGAAAAGAAAATCTTTAATGGATGCAATAAAATATATTTTATTTATTTTATTTTGAAGAAACATATAAATGTTTCCTTTCTCAAAACGATGCAAAATTCACTTTTTCCTAAACCTTAAACCCTCGGAACCGCCAAAGCTTTCAGCATCCTCGTTCCTCTCAGATCAGACTTCAAATCTTCCTTCTTCGCACACAAACCTCGGACTCCCCCGAAGGCCACCGAATGGAGACCCCATCGGACGGCAAAGACGACGCCGTCGCCGCCGCCGCCACCACCGTCAAGGACATGGCTTCGCAGCTGGAGTCGCGGATGCAGTCCACCAGCAACGCCCAACTCCAACTCCTCGCTTCCCTCCAAACCCTATTCCCCGACCTCGTCTCCTCCATCGATCTCTCCCTCAAGGTCGTCTCCGCCTTCAACCACCGCCCTTTCACCCCCATCCCCCCTCTCCCCAACCCTAATCCCCTCCCCAGAAAACCCTCCGACCCGAATCGCCCGCCGACCCCCGACAATGCCGCCGTCCCCAGATCCTCGAATTCGAAGGGGGCGGCGGAGCTGAGCCTGGTGTCTCGGTCGGAGAGCGAAAAATTCTCGCTTGATGAGAGCAACAGCCCCTTGTCTGTTGTCAGGTCGATGGTGGCGGTGTGCCTGCTGGAGCGGGTCCCCTTCACTGCGATCGACTTCGTCGACGGTGCTGAGGAAGCTGGAGAACGACCAGAATGCGACCCTGGCGGAGAAGGCGGCGCTGCGGGAGGTGGGCGGCGAATCAGGTGCGATATTGGCTGTGGAGATGGCGCTGCGCTCGATGGCAGAGGATAATGGCGGGGTTGAGTTGGGAGAGTTTGTGGTGAGTGGGAAGTCGCGGGTGATGGTTTTGGGGATTGACAGGACTCGGCTTTTGAAGGAATTGCCGGAGAGTGGGCAGGATCAGCGTCAGCAGCAGCAGCAGCAGCAGCAGAGTCGAGTTCAGGGGATGATAATTCTAATTCTAATCAGAATCGTAGTGGGCAGGGGATTGGTAATAGTGGAGCTGATGTGAATGGTGGGATCTTCGGAATGGGAGGACCAGTTCGGCCAATGCAGGACATGTGGATGGGAGCCGGTGGTGACCCGCACATTTCAGGGGTCCCACCAATGTTTCCGGGTGGTGGACCGCCTGGAGCATTGATGGGACCTCGGGGTGTGCCTAGAGTGATGGGCATCATGGCACTTCCAAGAGGAATCAGCATTCCTCCAATGCATAGACCTCCTCTAGGGCCGAATCCAAGTGGGTTATCTCAGAAGCCAAGGACAGAAGAGGATGATATGAAGGATCTCGAGGCATTGTTGAAAAAGAAGTCTTTCAGAGAAATGCAGAAGTCGAAAACTGGAGAGGAGCTTTTGGACCTGATTCACCGGCCGACTGCAAAGGAAACTGCAGTGGCTGCCAAGGTATTGAGATTCATGTTGCTTTTGGTTGACTCTATGGATCCTTTGTTCTGCTTAGGCACTAGGATTGTCTGGAAGCTTTTCCCTTTTGTATATGGAGTTATATTTCAGTGAATGTGATAACTTTTCTGATCAAGGTCTTTATTAAATGCTTTGTGTTGCAGTTTAAAACAAAAGGTGGGTCACAGTTGAAGGAATACTGTTTGTCACTCACTAAAGAAGATTGCAGACGCCAATGTGGGTCCTTTATAGCGTGTGAAAAGGTACACAACAGATTGTGTTTGGCAGTTGTTTGTTAAGTAATTGTGAGCGCAAATACTCTGGTTGCTGGATTCATTCTCCATGGCTAGGCTTTGTACAGTGGACTTCTGTAATTCTGTCAGTTTATAAAGGAGCCGAGTGTGACATTTGGCTTCTAAGTGTTTCTTATATGTTAGTGCATCACATTCACACTGTCTTGTTTTTACTTCCCTTTTTGCCAGTAGTAATTCCACAATGTAAGTCTGAAACTAGTAAACGGCTTCTAAGTAGTTATTAGAAGGTACCAAAACCCCTAGTAGCTGCTATGGTGCAGTTGTCATATGTGCAACTGTTGCAACAATGCATGCATCTCCAAGTTGCAAGCCTTTACTTGTTGGGCTATTGTCTGCATACATAAATTTCTTATCAATGGCTGCTTCTACGAAATTTTTCTGCATTATTAACGAGCTGAGAGAGTCTTATTTGCTTCATCTGCCCATTTATGATTTTGCAGGTATTTAGAGACTATTAATATAAGTGTTTGTTTTCTCCTTAAAACATCTCCTCGGCCTTTTCATCCCCCAGTCAGAATTCTTAATTCGGAGACACCCTCTGTCTTCTGCAATCAAACTGGGACAAGTTGATGAATATCAGATCTATGCCTTTGTAGTGTTAGTGTCTTTTCTAGGGTATTTGGGTCTTTGTCCTTTTTTTACTTAAGTTTGTATTATGTGCCATCTGAAATGATGGCGTAATAATATACTTGATGTGCCCATAAGGTAATTGTGAAGAAAGAAAACAAACTTAAGAACTATGGCTTCAAATGGCTTGTTTGGATGAACAAAGGTCGAATGCTATTTACAGACCAATGCATCTGGAAATTATATTAGCTATTTTAATTGGTTTGAATGTGTTGTTTTCTTCTTAAAAAGACATTTAAACTGAGACACTGGCCCACCGCAAACTTTAGTTATTTCTTCCCCATGTTGTACTTGTGTGACTACTTCACTGTTGTTTCATATGTTCAGATTCTGTATTCACCTTAAGAAAATGTCTTTTCAGGTTCATTTTCGGCGAATAATTGCTCCACATACTGACGTCAACTTAGGGGATTGTTCTTTCCTTGATACTTGCCGGCACATGAAGGTCTTTTTCATCTCTATCTTTGTTCCTTGGGCATCCTTGGTTGCATCTTTGACTAAATCTGAATGATTTTTCTTTTCCACAGACATGCAAGTATGTTCATTATGAGCTTGACCCAACACCAGATGCGCCACCAATGATGATGGGGACAGTGACAGCACCTCCCAAGCCATTAAAGCCACAGCGTGCAGAATACTGTTCAGAAGTAGAACTTGGTGAAGCACAGTGGATCAATTGTGATATCCGGAACTTTAGAATGGATGTGATAGGGCAATTTGGAGTTATAATGGCAGATCCTCCATGGGACATCCATATGGAATTGCCTTATGGGACAATGTCAGATGATGAGATGCGAAATCTCAATGTTCCTGCATTGCAGACTGATGGCCTGATTTTTCTGTGGGTCACTGGACGTGCCATGGAGCTAGGACGAGAATGGTGTGTGCTTGTCTGTTTGGATGGACTGATTTGATTCACAACATTTTCATTGCATGTGCCTTTGTTGTCTGCCTGATAAAGTCTTTTCATGCGGTAAGAAAGGCTAGATTCAAGTAATAAACTCTGTGGAGGTTGTGTAGATGCTTGTGTGGAAGTCACTAGATGAGGTAGTGGCTGTCCAGTTAATCAGATTTATGGAATTGCTGTAAAACTATATGAGTAGGTGATGCTTTGTCATTCGAAAGGGACCTGATGTTAGAGCTCACAATGCTATTTACGAATGAAATCATGCTGTTTATCATTTATCATGCTCTTGCATAATCATTTTATACACATGTTACAGTTTGGAACTTTGGGGGTACAAGCGTTGTGAGGAAATCATCTGGGTGAAGACCAATCAGCTTCAGCGGATCATCAGAACAGGTCGCACGGGCCATTGGCTCAATCACAGTAAAGAACATTGCCTTGTTGGAATTAAGGGGAATCCCGAAGTAAACAGGAACATTGATACTGATGTCATTGTTGCTGAGGTTCGAGAGACTAGTCGTAAGCCAGATGAGGTTAGTGCATTACACACACTAATTCTTGGAACTGTTCAAGACTGCATGAATGCTGTTTTTGTACCATCTTCTGGGTTTGCTGATAGCACTTTTTATGAAAATGGTGATATATATATACACGCACACACGCACGCATGCACCTGAAGCAGCTGGTGCAACCTAACTTGTGCACTATAGAAGGCACATTGCTTGACTTTTTAAAATATTATAGAATTTAGATTGCAATTCATGCTAACGAAAGCACTGTTTTGCAGATGTATCCAATGCTGGAGAGGATTAGTCCAGGGACGAGAAAATTAGAGTTGTTTGCTCGCATGCACAACACTCATTCAGGGTATTGTTTTTAAATTTACTGTCCTTAATTTTTGGATATGAGAATAAGCTGCCGAAGAAAAGTGAAACTTTTAGAAACTTTTATACTCTTATGGACAATGAATGGTGAAAGAGTCTAGGCAATTTGACAACTGTATATATTTGATGAACAAACAATTTCAGAATGATTATTAAGTGGGTAATGCATGTTGTTTGCTCAGAACCTTAGATTGTCACTCTTCCAAGGTGAAGGCCCCCTTGTCATGTAAATTGATTTATTCTCAGCAAAAGAATCTCATCCTGCGTACTATCATTGCCTTGAGGTCTCTTTCTGATGGTCTGTCATTTTTCAGGTGGTTATCTCTTGGTAATCAGTTGAACGGTGTGCGATTGGTAGAAGAAGGGCTGCGAGCGAGATTTAAGGCAGCTTACCCTGATGTCGAGGTGCAACCGGCATCTCCTCCAAGGGCTTCGGCAATGGAAGTAGACTCGGCTGCTGCTCAAATGAGGAGTCCATTTTCAGCAGTGGAACCCAAGTCTGCTTCCACGCAGTTTTCAGAACCTGCAGTTTCTGGAGCTATGGAGATCGATATAGTGAGCTAGAGTGGCCATCCAGTGGAGTCATGAAGTAATTCGACATCACTATGACCCTTTGCAATGTTACTGCCTCAGCTGTTGGCCATTTGTTCCTTGTAATTGTCGATTGGTTTCAACAATTTTGGCCGCTAATGTGCATTAAATTACTCTTTACAATGATGCCAACGCAAGACAATAAGATCGATGAGGAATTCCCGCCAGATGTTGCTACTGATGTATCCTGATGTGCTGGTTATTGGCTGACTGGTTCTTGGTGGTATATTTGTACTTGTAGCCTTGATGTAATTTGTTAGTGTAAGATTATGAGATATTATTAGTGTCATATGTAAACTGCTCTGCCTTAAATCTTTTTATAAAATGCAGAATGTCAATTTTAACTGTATCTTTATTGAATTCATAGACTTGAATAATGTTATTTGCTTTCGAGGATTAATTTCTTGGACAGCAAGAAACGGCTCGAAAGGGCAGTGAGGCATAAGAGCATTATGCTCAAGTTGTTTCCTTTACAAAGGATCTATTGAGAGAACACCCCTATAAAAACCCAAGTCATGTTCAATGTCATTAAAAGAATTCCGAGTGCCCACAAGACAAGACAGGTTGCTTCTTTTTCCGAGTGACATTTGCAGATGCATAATGTGATCCTAAGACGTGACGTTGGAACATCCGAAGTGGAGGTTTCCAACACCACATGATTTCGGAGCAGATTTTTCTAGGGCGAAATTATAATTCTCCAGACCTTCATTAACAGAACCGAAAACATTTCTGCAAACAGAAAAAAGGCAAATTGCGAACCTCAGGATAAATATTCCACAAATTTACAAAATTGATTAAACAGATTAAAAAGACCGAAACTCGGATTTTTTTTTTCTCTCCAGCTTGAAATGCCATCCCTCGCTCGCTCGCTCGCTCACTCGCTCCAGTATTTCTCATCAGCATCCTTCCCATCCACCAACTCGCCGTCGCTGTCGCTGCTCTGACCCTCCAACCCCATCCTGAACCTCTTCACGTCCTCGACGACGGCGTTCCGGAACAGCCCCACGTCCACCGCCCCCGACACCATGTGATACCCTCTCTTCCTCAGATCATCCGGCGAATCGAACGGCATGGCGAACCCCGACAGATACGCCCGGCCAGATCCCAACACTCCCTTCTCGGCCGTCCTCATCGTCTCCTTCACCTTCTTGTTCCCGGGGTCCCACAGGTACCCCATGCTCGCGCTCAGATCCAACGGCCCCATTTGGATGCAGTCCACCCCATCGACGGCCGCGATCTTTTCGACGTTCCTGACGCCCTGTTGGGATTCCACCTGACAAAAGAAAGTATTTCGTGCATCATTTTATACCCCGCTCGGATAAAACAAAAGTACAATAAAAAGCATCTTTCCTAGTTATCAATTTTTTTTCTACAGATATATGATCATCAACTTTCAGGATCTAATGACTACCAGTCAGGTTTTTATGGTCAGTGGCTATACCAAGGATCACTTTCTTTGAAGGAAGATTATTTCCGAAATTTTTTTTTAACTTTTTGGTGTATGAACGACAGAATATTAACGATGAATTATGTATGGTGAGGACTCCAATTCTTTGATAACATCGATTGAACCTATGTAAATGATATAATTGTGTTGGCCCTTTAAAAATTCAATCTTGTACCTGACACATGATGAGGAGCTCCTCCTCGCAATTACTCAGATATCCTTCGTCGATCCCGTACTTGGAGGCCCGGACCACCGTGTGGGCCGACCCGCGGACGCCGCGGGGCGGGAACCGGGCGTACGACACCGCGTCCCGGGCCAACTCCGGGCTGTCGATCATCGGGAACATCAGCCCCTGCGGGCCGAGGTCGAGGGCCTTCTTCGCCCAGGCCGCGGAGCTCTCCGGGAGCCGGAGGATCGCCGGGGTGCCGGTGCCGGCGAGGGCGCGAAGGCAGTGGAGGGCGTCGGAGATGCCGCCGGGGCCGTGCTCCATGTCCACGACGGCGAAGTCGTAGCCGGCGAGGCCGGCGATCTCGGCCACGGTGGGGGAGAAGGAAAGGAGGAAGATGCCGTAGAGGGTCTCGCCGCCGCGGAGACGGGATTTGAGGGAGAGGGGGCCGGCGGAGGTCGAGGAGGGGGGAGAGAGGTCGGAGGGGCCGGAGGAGGAGCGGACCGGGGTTAGAGTTTTGAAGCGGGTGGCGAGGTGCAGGGGCTTGCGATTTGGTGGAACTGAGAGGGGAGCGGAGAAGAAAGGTGAAGGCTTTGGGTTTCTGAGAGTGGAGAGGGAGGAATTGGTGGTCGGAGAGACGACGGCCGCGACGGCGGGGGTAGTTGTGGCCGCCATACTTGGTGGCTGTGAGGGTTAATAGGGTTCTTGTTGGGCTTTAGGTAGAGAGAGAGGGAGGGAGAGGGGGAGAGAGAGAGAGAGAGAGGGGGAGGTCGAACAGTGACGAGATTAGAAGTCAGAACATCACATGAAGGAGAAGATGGCTCCCCAGATTTGTCACGTGCGAAGTTTTGTAGTGAAGCAAAAGCGTCCTTTTTACTTGGCGGCCAAATACGAAAGCAGACATGTTTTTCCTTGTTTGGATAGTCTCATTTGCCTCAAATATTTAGGCGCGTGATACTGATCAAGATTTTGATTTTCAATATCATTGAAGAAGCATATCCTGGTTTCTGTTCCCTTCTTCGAATTTTATTCGTGCATCACGAGCGATATCCTCAATCAATTTTCGCATCTTATCATCCTAATTCGTCGTGAACTGTTTCAAGAGATCGCATCATTGTACTCCTTTCCATTTCTTCCCAAATTCAGCTAGCTACAGAACTTGCCAATGAAAAGAAGGAAGCAAGTCTATCCAGCATGTTGTGTAAAAGCTGAATACATAAATTCCCTCGCAAATCCTGCTCTTTTCCAGTAATAATAATTAACCTTACCGAGTGACCAATTCAATCAAATGAATCTCATCTAAAGTACAGGGCATCGGAAGAGAATGAAAATCGCCGCTGAATACAAGCACAAGTTGCTAACACAGCGCTCTAAAAAGCTCAGCTCATTTTATGAAATGGTGAATCCAATTTTCTTTCCGCTTAGAGCTTTAGACCACCTCTGGCCATTGCAAGAGCGCCCTCATAGGTGTGATTCCCGCCAATGAACCCACTCATGTGGATGAATACACAGCCAGGGATGCCCGACTCTTTGGAGAGCTCATCATCTCTCAGACCACGCCACTGAGCTGGAAGAGCCTTCCGGCTTTCAAATCTGTCAGGAGCCACTGCAACTGCCTGCACCCGCCAGCTTTTGCTCCGGTCATCCTGCACATGCAAAGACGTCACTGTTTGTTCAATGCCGTTCTACTATTTCTCTAAGTGCAGAGCTCAACGAAAAGGAAAGAAAAGAAAAATGGCTCTTGGTCATGGTGCAACAAAGAGCATTTGCAGTTACAAGATGCATCCATAGTATCTTATCTTTGATCCATTTATGACCTTGATTTCTTTGACTTGACTGGCAAGTGGCATATCACCCCTAAAGTGATTCATTTACCCATGAACTACAGCATACACTCGCTTAAAGACAGAGTTTTTCCATCAAGGATGAGCATAGATAAGTTCTCCATTTACTCTGTTGATTTCGTACACGGCAAGACAAAATTCTCCACATAAATCTATGTCTACTTAGCAAATCACCAAATGACTTGAAGGTTTCAAATTGCTACCTGATAAAGCACATATTTGATGGAAGGTTCAATTTTCATCTCCTCCTCCAGTTCAAACAAATGAAGCTTCCACTACAAAGATAGATAACATCAAACATATTAGACAAAAGGTACATGGTTGATAACTATTAGTCATCAGAGGAGAAACAAATCAAAGCATAGCCTAACAACTACAAAAGTTAACAACCTGCCAACAAAATGCTGTTTATGATATACCTCATTCGCATACAGCATCCAGTTCTATCTAAACAAATACTCAATTCTCAAGCATGTTTACGAGTCAATATCATAAAGATTCAGATACTTACAGGACAAAATCGATTTAAAACCATAATTTCTCCACTTGAGTCAATATCATATCTAGCTGCAAGACACTCCATTACAATGGACCTTGCTGGTAACCATGACCTTGTGTGAAATCGTACACTCTGGATATAAAGGCAAAGGAAAAGAATTAGCACCAGAGTTGTTGAAATGAATAATAACCATTACACTGCCGTCAAGACTGCTTCAAGTAAACCTTACATCTAAAAATTCGCTGCCAGCCATGGACATAGCTTGCCAAAATGCCTCATTCTCCTTCTCCGAAGATTGATCAGGATCAATCCAGTCCAGATTCAGTCTTCCAACTCTTGAAGACAAATGCGTGTTATTCACATATCTTGGAGGCTGGTCAGTGTCATACTGATTTATTCCATTGTCAACAGCATCAATTGCCTGACATTATCAATCAAAAGATCCAAACTCATCAACCAGCAAAGAGTGTTCTAAAATGCATTTATATATCTGTAAGATAAAAGAACTCCAAGGAAACAGACTGAGCAAGGTACAAATGACTTGATGTCAAAAAATAGCAACAACAAGCAAGCAACAGTTGCTAAGCTCAAGTTCTACATGTGAATGTTATGAATTACCATCACACTTGAATGCCAAATAACTTGTACACAGCAACTCATCCACTATTTAAAGAATCTTACGATTCACAATTGGCAAAATGAGTGTAGGACTCACAATTCACAACTCAAATCTTGATTCAACAAACTGTTTTCTGGAACTAAGTAAGGAGATGTCTCTTATGCCTAATTACGCATAAAAAGTTCCACAGCCTTTATATTGATGCAACTAATAAAATTGATAGACCAAAGTAAAAGTGATTGATGAAATTCCAACCACACTGTTCTGTGCTAATGGTCAAAGGAAAAAGCCAGTACATCCGTCACTATTTGATTAAGTCAGTAAACATCCAAAGAAGGACAGAAAATTAAGCATCAGAAGCAAAGGACACATGCCTCCATGAAGCTCTTATACACAGCAAGAAACAGCCGTTGCACATCTGGATGATTTTCATTGACCTGGAGCTCCTTAGCTATTATCTCCTTCCCAAAATGCTGAACACAGAAAGAAATAAGATACAACACATGTTAACAATTGACAAAATCAAGACCACCATCAACGCAAAAATCAAAAACTGAAACAACCATGTAGAAACTAATAGATAGACTGATGGAATTAAGGTAAACACTCAGGTCCAACTAGTACCTTGTAAACCAAACCAGCACTGCTGAGCTTGGTGGAAAACCCATGCCCAAATACCTCCTCAAAACCTTTCTGGTGATGATCATATCGGTCTCTACTCGGATCATACACACCCCCAACATCAAGTACAGCATCAAGACCCTCCAGCACCTGCAATCCCCAATAATTCCCATAACACTTCAAACAAGAAAAACAGCCCACAATTCTTCTAGCCAAGAGATACGCAGAATCAAGAGTTAAACATTTAACCGTAAAGCAATAAACAAAAGGATTGCCGCTTTCAACCGCTGAGCTACCAAAGATACCATTTTTTTAAAAAATCTCGCTTCCTTGTTCGCCTCTAAGAAAACCCAAGTAGACAAATGGGGGAAACAAAAGGGAGAAGGGGGAATACCTGGGGGTCTCTGGTACGGACGATTTCGGCGTTGGAGAACTTGTTGGTGAGGCGAATCATGAAGCAGCCGAGGGCCTCGTCGCAGTGGAAGCTGCCGTTGTGGGTGCCCACGCGCTTCGGCGGCGGCGGCGGCCCGGCGGAGAAGGAAGAAGCGGAAACCCTAGAAGGGGAAGCGGGAGGAGGAGTAGCCATGCGAGGAGAGAGAGCGAGGAGACGCTGGAGGTGGAACACGCAAGGTGGCTGCTGCTTCCAAATGCCTCTCCTTGCTGCTCCCAGCATTCCTCTATGCTAAAAATTAGACCTTTGGAGCGGGGGCAGGGTGTTCATTCATTGCGCGGAACCAAGATCGCACGTTTCTTAAATAAAACGAGAGTTAATGTTTACACCAAAAAATTAAACAAGAGTTAATATTTTGAAAAACTCTAAATTAATATATCAATAATAAATTTACTTCAAATTAATTCTTTTAGTATAAAAAATTTTAAATTTATACATTTGTGATAAATTTACTTTTAATTAGTTTTCACTAATTTTGATTAATATCATGAAAAACTATAAAATGATACATGTGTAACAAATGAATGGTAAAATCTAAAATCGGTAAATTCATTAACTGTTATATGTCATTCAATTCAATAATTTGAAAATAAAATTTAGTGAAAATTAAAAAAATGTAATTTTTTTGTGATCAAAAAATTAATTTAAGATAAAATTATTATAGATGCATTAATTTAGGGTTTTCTATAGTATTAACTCATAAAACAAAAACAAATACAAAAGCTTGTCCATTCGTGACTCAAATTTCGAATTTGATTTGCAAAATTACTCGAATTCAAACTCTATTCACTTCTAGTCAAATATCAAGTTTCAATTGTTTGAATCGAGTTGTGCTCAAGAACTAAATTTCATCGACTTGACTTGGCTCAACTCGATCATTTTTAGTTGCAACTCGTTTATAGTTTGGACTTGAATCAAAATTTAAATGAGAAAATAATTTACTTTAAAATCGTAGAAAGAAAATCGATATAAGTAAAGAGAAAACATTTTATGTGAGTATCATATTAAGCAAGAACCACATGCCAAAAAATTAATGAACAGGAAGAGAGAGCTTTCAAAATTCAAATGTATTGGGTGGCGTTCCAATTACGATTACTCTTCCACTTCATTTGGAGGGACTAATCAATAACGCAAGTTGGATCGAATGCGAAGTGTTTTGTCCGTCAATGATGCGAATGAACTAGTAGCGAGCTATACAAAGAAATAGAATAATGTTTAGAGAAGAACCGCAACGGGGTGGTGGCGCAGTTGGCTAGCGCGTAGGTCTCATAGCTTCTGAGTTATCCTGAGGTCGAGAGTTCGAGCCTCTCTCACCCCATTCCCCCACCTTTTTCTCAAAGCTAGTTTCCATTACCTGTCAGGATTGACAGGACTCGGCTTTTGAAGGAATTCCTTTGTAAGTTCTGAGCAGGCAATGACTGGCTACGTTCTTGAAAAACCGCCAACATTTCAGCAAATCTCATTGAACCATTACCGCGCGTTACAAGCTGCGATCAATTCACTGCGTGGTCGCGCTTACTACCACGGACACAAAGCTCCAGCAATTCCCGTTTTGCATTTGATCGGATCACCGAAAAGTACAATACGTACACTCTTAACCGTCAACTCCAACACGACGTTGGTCCCTGAAATATTTATGTGTTCAACAATAAGTTGAATCATAGCCTCCTGAACTTTATTCTTGTTTAGCTGACCAAAAAAACCTTTATTCTTGTTTTGTTTTGCCTCAAAATGGATATGGCAGTGAAATCCACTCGAGGCATTCATTCGCATATCGAGAGCAACTATGTCGATCATCATGTAAATATGCATGTTTTAATGCGTGCGCACCCATATCTCTTGGCAAATACGGAAAGCTGCCTGACCAAACCAAAGTAGGACAGAGAAGTACCAAAATCTTGTTCTCCTTTACCAATCAGCTTCCTTCACGACATGCCACTGACTACACCTATGTAATGTGCTAATCCGGAGAAACCAAGAGAAATTAACACAACAGAGTCATCAATATTCCAACTGGTTTGAAATGGAATGCTACAAGCTAGCGTAGAAGGCAATACTAGCCACCGTTGCTAGCTGAAAATATGCTTCTACATTTGTGAACAATAAGTAAATCCCATCAACAGCTTGCATCTTTCATTCAAGTCCACCTACATTTTTGCACCTCGTTAAGTTACTTCTCCCTTCTATCATCATCATCCCAATCTCCATTCGTATGTTCCTCATCTCGCGAGGGTCTTCTAGGAACATCCCATTGCCGAATATCATTTCTTGCTTGCGTATCAGAAGACGGCAAATTCATGTGCTTTCTTTTGCTCTACTTGACAAGAAGAGACTGTTAGCTACAAAAGGGTTAGCCTATGTTAGAGATGCATACATGTTGTAGTTGGTAATACCTCAGAGAATCCCTGATGATCATCCTTCTTTCCGGATAGCGAGGAGAAAAGCTTTGCAGCCTCGTTAAACAACTGAAAACCCTCAATGTCTCCATTTCTGATGCTTGCTTCCAGCTGCAAAGAGAAAATACTTTGGAGATTTGCAGATGACCATATTTAAGTTTCAGTAGGGCAGGTGCTCGAGAAAAGAAGCTCCTGTCCCAGGCCCACTTACATGCACATCAGATTGCCTGTAATAATTGGAATGCAATGTGGCCTGATAACTGTAATTCAAATGCAAGGTGATTTCTTCATCTGGTTTAGAGTTTGTACCTGAACATGCACAATGCAGAAAAGTATACTAGCAATCGGCAGCCAACTCTCTTCAGGTGATAGAGATAAATTTGACCTGAACAAATGACAGCAAGGATACACTCATGTCAAATACCATAAGAGCCCATTAATCATTGAAAAATGAGAAAATCAATCTAGCCCATTAAGAATTCAGAGGGCTGCATTGATGACAAAGATAACTCACCCAGAATAGAAACATTCAAGAGATACTCATCCAGGTAAATTGATACAAAGAAAGAAAACCCTAAAATGAGTCCTAAAATTGTCATAAAACTGCAAAGCAAGAATCGAGCGCCTTAATATCATCACCGCATCACCTAGTTTAAAGCATGAATAAGATAAAGTTCGAAGCAAGGGAAAAACCTTGAGCTGAGGACAAAGAAAGCCCATTCTCAATTTCTGATCAAATAGGCATGTATAAGCTAAGAAACTAAAATACAATTTACAAATCTATAAAATGTTATAAAATATTTCCTGGTTTAGTACAGATGATGATGCTGATAAAATGCAGCACCTGATTGACCATATAAGCAATAACAATGCAGCAAACCCTCAAGCACCCCCGGCCCCAACATGTAAATATCTTGCAAGACTGCAACAAAATATAAGTAAAGGACACTGAATCAGGAAAACCAATCATACATCCACCACTTAAACTGAATTTTACAAGCATACAATGTGATACTTAACACATCAAGAAAGAGAGAAATTATCACATGTTCAGTTGAACGTACACAACATGTTAATAATATCACATGAGCAACCTCAGCAAACACTATAATGAGATGAACTCCCTTCTCTTAGACATTCCTCATCGAACAATAAAAGCTAGTAAATGCCAGAAGTACTGGATACTGGCAGTTCTAAACCACTGTATCCATCTCTCAAATTAACTCAGTCTAAACAGAAGGCACAGTCATTTTCTTCTCAACTAAAGGTGGACCGATACTTTGGTCATCAATATGCACATAATAAGCGCTAGCCAGGACCACCCAAGACTCGAATCGCTTCAACAAAAGATCCATAGGCTATAAGGACACAAAGACTGCGCTGGAAGTAGCATGAAGTTAACTGCATAATTAAGCTACAACCCGATTTCCTTACAGCACAAGGCCAGAAAGCAACATACAGAGACAAACGTCAAATTTCAAGAAACGAGGAGCAATCAACGACATCTGCTGCCGAGGCAAAGAACATGCGGAACCACAATTCCTCACAACGATCAAAAAGCAGAGCTTAGAAAAAGACGAGTATTTTCAAGAGACGAACCTCAGGTAGGGAGCCAAGTAAACAAGGGCATACACAGCATAGCGTCGTTTCCCAGTATCAAGCCACGCGAACACCCAACTCTGCACAGAACCAAATCCACGCCATTCATAATTATAAAAAGAAGAAGAAGCAAAAACAGAGGTTTTATCAACACACGGCCGTAAAGCCACTCAAAATGAAGAAACTTTCACCAGCCAATTGAAGTAGGGAATAAAGCTGACGATCCCCATCACGGCGAACCTCGCGTCCGTGGAGTCCATGACCGTGCCGTCCTCCTCATCCCCGGAGCCCGCGGAGGCGGGGAGGACCAAGGAAGAGAGCATGCACGCGCCGATCGCGGCGGCGATGGGGGCGTCGTGGGAGAGCTCGGCCCGGCAAGTCCCATTCCCGATCCTCCTCCTCCTCCTCCTCCTCCTACTCCTCTGCCAAAAAAAAAGGGGGTCGCAACACCCGGGTCATAGGCGAATTCATCGATAGAATGCGGAGAAGAAAGGAACGAAAGCGACGTAAGATCGAGCTGCCAATGCGTCGTCCGCGGTCGTGGGTGCCTACCTCGTCGTGGGTTTTGGTGCGAGAGGGTTTAAGGAGGTTGGGGAGAGAAGAAAGGAAGGGCGTCGCCGTAGTTTTCAGAGGAGGAAGGTGAGTGGAAGACAACAGAGAAGCGGCGGAAGTGAGAGAGGCCATGGCCTGTATCATTCATTCGTCAGTCCCGCTCCATTCCACACAGACAGACAGACAGAAAGAGAGAGATGCAGGGGGTTGTCTCGAGCATCTCGCATTTTTGGGGAAAAGCGACGATACATACGGTCGCCCTCGACTCAAGCGGCGAAGGTTTAAAGCATTACACAACTTTTGTCTTCGCTGGTCTTGTTTTCCACACGAAAATGCTACTCTTTAATTTAATAAAATAATTTCGTCTTTAAAAAATTAAAAATCATTTTTCAATATATTAACTAATTATCAGATCATTTACCAAAAACTCTGCACTTGAATACAGAAATCCTAGCACTCATTCTTGAGTCTCCAGCATTAGGGACCGAATCCATCAAAATCGAGCTCTCAAACCTCGTGCTCGTGACCCTATCCCTGGCGCCCATGCTCGGTCCATCTTAGCCTGTCCCAAAACCCCAATGTTAATGCTCAAGCCTTCAACACTTGAACCCAAGTCCATTGATGTTGGCTCAAAATCCCAATGCCCATGACTATACCCCAAGACCTGGCTCAGGGTACATAAAGGCCAAGCGCAGGACC
The DNA here is from genome assembly GCA_014182895.1 of Angophora floribunda. Lineage (NCBI taxonomy): Eukaryota > Viridiplantae > Streptophyta > Magnoliopsida > Myrtales > Myrtaceae > Angophora > Angophora floribunda. The sequence continues at coordinate 20,709,843 of CM024708.1, read as the reverse complement.
TCAGCACTTGTGACTAGCTCCCTCACACCCAAGCCCAAGTCTACAAAGGCAATGCTTAAGTCCTTAGTGCTCATGCTCATATCCCCCACACCCATGTTCAGGGCCATCGAGACCGAGGCTTGGGACTTTGGTGCCCGTGCCTAAGTCTCTAGCACCTAGGCCTAAGTCCATCAAGGCCTAACCCAAACTCCAATACCTTTGCCTAGGTCCCCAAGCTTGAGACCTAGTGTTGATGCCTAGATCTCTCAAACTAGAGCTCAAGACCCTAATGTTCATTCCCAAATCCATCAAAACCAAAGCCTAGGACCCCAATCCCAATGCCTAGGTTCCTAGGGCTTGGGCCCAAGTTCCAATAACTAAGGGTCCTAAGCCTAACCTTGATGAACCCAAGTCGGGGCACATATGACTTGGGCTTAATGTTGGGGACCTTAGTACAAATACCAACATCCCTGCTCTAGCCTCAATGGACCAAGGTTAGAGTGTCAAGGACCTAAGCTTAAGCATCAGACCCCAAACACGAGCATCGAGGGCTCGTAGTGTTGGGATTCGAGCATAGGCCAAGGCCTCAATGGACCCAAGCCGAGGCACCAAGAAGCCAAGCACGGGCATCAGATTCTTAGTTTCAACTTCTATGGACACAAGATCAATGCTTGTGCTCTTGGTTGAAACCCAAGCGACCTGAGGTCCATTGAGGTTGGATCGATGATCTTAGTGCCTGTGCCTAGTTACCCAACTATCCATGCGCAAATCATTAGCGCCTTAATAGTTTTGTGTATTTTGGAAAATCAAATCGGATTTTTATTTTCGAATGATCGAAAATATTTTTTGATTCTTTTTGAGACTTTAGTTAAGTATCTAAAAATATTGTCATTTTCTGAAAAATGACTCATTGAAAAACATTTTTTATAAGTATAATATTTTCAATGAAAAAACGGATGACTTGTAAATCTTGCGATGGATTAGTAAATTTTCTATTTCATAGTAAGAAGGGGAAATTGCACCATGAGTCCAAAATTTTATGCATAAAATGCAATCAATCATAAACTTATCAATTGGATAAATAGAAATATAATCGAGCCCCCAAATTTTCTAGTAAATTTTAAATCTTAGCTGAAAAAATACAATCAAATTCTACCATGTAAATTATTTCTAAGCACAAGTGGACAATTTTAGGTACTATTTTTGAAAAGACTTGACTGGATTTTTTTCTCAAAAAAGATTTAGGATATAAGTGAACAAATTCGAATGATTAAGACTTGATCGTATTCAATAGATGAGAGTTAGAACATCCAATGCATTTTTAAATAAGTGGCATTGGCATAGACAAGTATCATATCAGCAACAACATACATTAGCAGCTACTCATAAGTATTACTAATCATGAAGTTGACATTTTGAAGCACGCTAGCCCAAAAAGTCATGTACCTACTTGCATTGAACCTGACACCCTTAAAGAGAAACATCAAACCACGCTGACAAAACAATACGGACAGGTGACATCTCCGTTTCTCACTATCTAATCACCTGATGAGATGTAAACAGCACATTGCTGAACATCTGAGAAGAACTTCGATACTCAGCATTGTCTCACTGAATCCGCCTTTTACATGCAATGAACCATCTGAGTTCGAAGAAGAACACAACAGACGGTTTCACAACCATAGAATCGACATAACCATGAAGCACATCACCCCTCGGCCATTTTAGTCACATGGGATGCCATCAGTAGGCGTCAGTTTTTCATTTATTCAACAATAATACAGCAGAAAATGTATTCGACACGACAACAAAATCCGTAGTCATTACAAAGAATGACGGGGAAAGAAACAGCAACACAGCTCTACAAACCCATTCTATACAGTCTCTCTTTTACTTGGCAGATAATCTTGAACTGTCATTGTTGAACATATTGATACAGGATACAAAAATACAGGATATCAACCCAGGACTCGATTCTCCTCGTGACCACTGCAAAAGAATTCTTCTGCAGAACAAGGAAAGTCCTAACATAAATTTAATGCTTAACTCCGAAGGGCTCGTCATCTTCACTTGTTTGACAGATTGTGGTTGATGCGTCTGAGATTGAACATATTTGCAGAGGGAGAAACTTGGGATGCTCGCTATGTTGCTTTCTCGCGCTAATGTGCACAAATCTTTTCAGAGGGACAACGAGTGAGACCGTGTCCTGTGTGATTTACAGATGCTAACTGAATGTACATCGTGACAAATTTCCATGAACCCAAATCAAATCTCAGACATCCCCTTCCATGCCACCATTCTCTTCCTGGATGGATAAAGTACTTAGCCGCTGTTGCAACTGGAATGAGATATGAACTCATTAATTCCCCACAAAGACAATTAAAAAGGCTACTAGAATTGGGAGAGCTGGATACAAACTTGAGTTCTACTCACCTGCATGTGTTTTAACTTCTCAGCAGTCAATTCTTCCGTCAAGATGGCCATCCTGCAGATATAGAGAGAGGCAATTCGTCAAACCTCAAAAACAGAAGTTGAGCATATGACATCAATCAATCAAAATCCAGATTGGTGTTCACAAACCTAGCTTGAAGTTCTGAGATCTTGAGAAGCAATAATCGTTCCCTTTGAGAAGCTGCCAAATCAGCCTATCAAACAAGCAGCTAAATCAGAAAGGAAAGAGAGAAATGCTCATTTCAGAACAGATTATGATCCAGAATTGAAATGTGATTGACACTAAATATGCAGAAGACTACAAAAGTAAAATCCCTTATGTGAGAAAGCTCTTCTGAAAAAAATAACTACATCCATTAGGCAGAAGCATTTAATTTGATAGAAGCATGCTTTATGGCCATCTAGAATCCCACAACAGCTTGAACGTAATTTGAGAAAAGTATTCCCGACAGAAAAAGAAACAGGAGCCCTGCTACAAGAGACAGACATCCAATATACAAGAAAAATATCTCGATTATGAGCAAAGAAAAAGGCAAAGGAGGATTAAGAGATTTTACAATTCCATTGTTTTCCAAACCACGAGGCAACAGGGGCAACTTTCCGTTTTGAATAGCTGAAATGGATAAAAGAAATTCTAAAGTTAATTCTCATAATGATCCATGGATATTTACAGAGTATATAGAAAAACACAAACAAATCATTCACCCACCATCAACCTCAGCAATTTGGAAGCTATTCAGCAAACTCATAATTAGCTCCTATCATCACAAAGGATGCAAATTAGAGGAGGTCAAAACAGTCACAAAATAGTCATTCCAACACTGGAAACACAGAACACAATTCCAATTGCTTGTAACTGTACCTGTTGCAAGGAGGTTTGCTGGAAAAGATTCTGAAGATGAGGCATTATGACACTTGCAGGCAAACTGTTGCAGTTGAACTCCTTCGAAGACTGACAATTAGGCTGTTAAAGAAGAGAAAGAGCAACCGTTAAAGCTTAAAACTTCAGCAAAGCTGATCAAATCCTATGTGTCTACTTCGAAATGCAGACATGAAATAGTCCAGATATTTCTGCTGAATTACTGCTGCAAGTTAAGAGCTGGCAGCACCCATATGCCAGGGGAAAAAATTGCTCTGTGAGAGCACAAGAATATTAACTATCTTCAAAACAGAAGATTCACTACCATTTGGTTTTGTTTTCTCCAAATCGAAGTTCATATAAGACTGTATACTAGATTAGTCAGCGTGTTTGAAAGAGTCGGATGCAAAGACAAACCATTTGCCGGGACTCAAACATCCAGTCCCCAACGCTGGCAGATTTTCTTAAAGGTGATCCCTGCAAAATACAGGAGGGAAGATCTATTCAGAAGTTCTAAGGTGTACGATGTAAACAACCACAGTACAACAGCACTTCACCAGGTTTACCTGCGAAGATCGACGTGGAACTGCACCTAATGGAATATCCTATTGAAATATTATAAGTTAGCAGGAGTCATGCATTGCGACAAAACACCATTGTTACAGAGTGATACCTTTACAAGATCCAAATTTTCAGATGTCACTGAAAATCGTCCTTTAATCTGCACCAAGTTAGCCTTCGACTTTTCATCCAGAGAGTCTCTAAATCCTGTAACCGGAGAAATATTTATAGTAATGACAGTCGTGGCAGGTGTTGATAATGTAAGTATGAGCAATGAATATTACACAACTTCAGTACCTCCAGAAGATTTTATCGGAGCTGACAAACTGTTAGCTGAAGCTCGATTGGGGAGCATCAGAGGACCGCTAAAGCTTGGTGCCCTTCGCACTTCAGACTTAGCTCTGTCCGTCACTTGTAAAGTTTCGCCTTCACCCCTATTAACAAAACATAGAAAGGGCAACTTACCTCCAGGTTCAAAAATCTCAAAGATGCAAGTATAATATGATCTCACAGCAATAAGTTTCAGAGATAAGCTTCATTTTAGACAACCATGCAATGTGCAAGTCCATTGATAATTAGAGTGTTGAGAACAAACTTAAAACTTCAGTAAATTCATCAACCCAAACAACAAGGTAAAAAAAAATAATTTAAGTCCTTTGAGGAAAAAGAGACAACTTCCAATTCATACCAACTGACTTGTACTACTAGGATTTTCCTTGGCACATGACGTTGTTAATAAAGTGAAAAGAAAAGTAAGGAAGGTCCACAAGGGACATCCCATTTCTTCTCTCTTTTTCAATGAACTGAAAACAGCATATTGGAGGTCAACATCTACCAGGTCCTCATTGGACCCAACCCTCAACGCATTAGAGGGGAGCAGTGTCACTCGACCAAGGACTTGTCCAACAAAACAAGCGTGTTGGCCATCAGGACACCACCCTGAGTACAAAATGCAATCTGCAACTGTAAGGCTACAACCTATAAAATTGTATTAACTCTTCTTTTCGGCAAAGATCACTGAATCAACACTGAGAGCAGCCAACACACCACAGGCAGCTTTGTAACATAGTGCACATATTGACAAGCAGACCTACTTCACCAACAACTACTGCTTAGATTGGTAGTCAAATAGGTAAATTAGCGAAACTAACATGATAGCAACTGAATACACAAAAAGCAAATAGCATTCTGATTCAAAATTCAAATTTTGCTTCACTAAGGATCATTGAAACTTCAGGACCAACCTTTCAGAAGTTCGGCCTTTTTCAGAAAGTGAATGGCCGAGCACCACATTTTGCATGAGAGGCCCACTGTGAGTTTGACGACTCTTCATTGTTTGAGATTTAACCTTGGCCTGAAAATCCATCTCTGATGTTGATGGCGTCATCTCATTACTTATACCGTTTTTCTTCAAACTAACCTTCCCAGGACAAGCAGATTCTACAAGATCATTTTGGTGAATCTTCCCCTTTTTATTTAAGCACTCAGATGATGATACTTCATCCCCGTTTAATTTTACATTGCTTTCAGCTGGTAGTAATTCACTGCTGGTGCCTGGTTGGCCCATGGAAGATCTGCAATCATTTGAATCCTGTTGAAGCAATGAAAGATAACAAATTACCTGAGCACAAAAAAGACAGATTCCACACGAGCAGTATAACTAAATTTCAAACACCAACAATGAGACCGAATGACCTCAAAACTAGGAAAATATTAGATAAACAAAAATAAATACTAAAGCTGTATAAACCTTATCGCAGGCAGAGGTTGTAGATGTGCTTATCATCTCATCATCTTCCTTACCCTCGGTGAGGTCATCATCATCTCTAATCTAGCAAAGCCAGTACAATAAATAATATTTATTTTGTTGGCTGATCATATAGACAAACAAAATCTAACTCATCAATCAACTCAAGGTGAATATACTTTAGTTACATGCAAAGAGAAGTCATACCAGTGATGCTTGGGCTTTTAAATCCTCAATATCAAAATTCCAGGCACTGACTCCTCTGTTGTACTCGCTCTGAAACAGTAACCCTCTAAAGTTAAAAGAGCTACTAAAGTGCCTTATGAACATTCACCTACAAAGGTTATCCCCCAAGGTCCAAATTAACCATGCAAATGAAAACACTTTTACAGCCGTATGTGGACCAACCAACATTAATCGTAGACTGGGCAGAATTAAGTACTGTAAACAGCTGAGATACAACGATCAAAACAAACCAAATTATGAATTATCATTACGTAGCTCAAATTGCACTGTCAATCTCTCTATCTATGATGTTCACAAAATAGGTTGTTCAAATTGGGGGGAAAGTGCACATCTCAATGCAGTTATGTTGCATACTTAATCAAAGGGAAGGGAATGTACAAAAGGAAGAAGGGGTAGCAGTTTTCTTGATTGCTGGGTCACTGATGCATGAACATAGAATAGTCACCAACCTCTAAGAACTAGAGAGAAAATGGGATAAGCGGGAGGTAGAAACAGAAGGAGTTACCAGATGTCAGACAAGCTATAATAATAGTCAACAGAAGCAGTAGAAAGGGAAAACTCGAAAGGCCTTGATAGGGTGACCCTAAATCACACCGACTATGAAGTAAATCATGTGGCAGATTGAAACATAGGTAGTGATAAATGAGCTTGCTTCAAATTTCAGAGAGGTAAGTTTTCAGGCAATTCTTTACAATTAAGTGGATTGTGGACTCTAAGTATAAAGCACAACAAATGCAAGAAACAGGTAGTAAACAAATAATATATTTTGAATTCCTTGTTTCCAAATTATGTTTCTCACCTGTGATAAAGCTTCTTGCTCAGCTGATGGCATTTTCTTTAGAGCTAATTGCGCAGCATCCTTAAGCTGATACATTTCAGCAAGTTAGTCAAACAATGTTCCAAAGAAAAGAAATGCAACAAGCTTGATTGTGGCAGTGTAACATCCTACCTGCAAAGCTTTAACGCGACTGCTTAGTGAGGGCAAGTCAACAAATAATTTCTTCAAAGAAACTTCTGGAGGCTTGGCCTGCTTGAAAAATGAGTGTTTCAACAGTTTCTCAGCAGTTGGCCTCTTCGCTTGATCTTTCACTAGGCACATGGCAACCATCTCTTTGAAAAGCTGATAACAACTGGAAAACCTCCAATTAGAACAGTACTTACAAAAAGAGAAACCCAAGATGGTTATGGATCAGCACCAATACGACTGGACTCCAATCTGGTTAATCCAAGAAACTATCTATAAAGACTTAATTGACCTTCTTAACTACTATTTAATGGCTGAGTTACACATATGAAGCAGTACCAGGACTCTGCTAAACCATACTAACATTATTAGAAGTCAAACGACCAACAATCAATGGAAACTGCATATAAAAGATAACGCTTCCGTCCACCAAAAATTAATGTTGGAAAGCCACCCATCAACCAAGGAGCTTGACATCCACAAAACTAAGCTCTCCTATTCCCTCTTTCCATATACACCTAAATCTGGACAAAAGAAATAAATTATTTTTCTTTTCTCGTACATGTAGAAGAAGATGAATCCCCATAATCTCATTCTTAGGAGGGTCTGTCCAGAAAGAAGTGCAAGTACCTTTGAAAATTTTTTATCTCGATCATAGTCAAGGCCAGGTGGTGCATTTTGAATGGTCATCAGCAGAACCTTAAGCAGGAAAACAATGTCAGAAGCAAACCCTAGAAATCTTCAATAGCTCATACCATCTGCACATTCATACAGGCGTTGGAACCCCCAAAAGAAAATAATAATAAGTACCTTCATAGGAGGGTATTTTGAAAAAGGTGCATGACCATGAGCCAACTCCAGTGCGGTTATTCCAAATGACCAAATATCCGCCCTGCGCAAATTGGGAAATGATAACCAAAAAAGAAAAGAAAAAGGAAATGATATCTCACTTTGTAGATAAGAAAAGATATTCTCGACAATCAAGATCAAGTCAAAGGATGGCCGAAAGAAAGATTTTCAGAACAATTGTTGAGCATTATTATAATTGCCCAGGAAAAATATTGTACAGGCTAATCAACAGTTATATCACCTTACTTTTGTGCGCATGACATTCATGCATATTCCTGTTCCTCAGAAGAACAAAAATATCCAAATGCATGATTGCATCTCTAAGCTAAGGAATTCATCACGCTGTACACTCATTCAACTAGTAAATTCCATGTTGAGATAGATAGTAGCTTTCAAATAGTTAATCCAATGGACCTACAGCAGTTCCTTTTAGCAAAACTATGACAACGATGGAGCCAGAGAAGCTGATGTAACGGCAATATCTCCTCAGAAATCTCCTCTAGAAACACTTCTTTACATAGAACAGAAAACTCACTTGGAATTATATCCACTCCCAGGCTGTAGAACCTCCGGTGCCATCCTATAAGCATAGTTTAAGTTAAAAGCAGTGTTATAATCTTAAAAAACTAGAAATAATGGAATACATGGAAAATGTCGCCTGAAACATAACTTACCAACAGGGAGTTCCTACAAAAGTATTTCTAGAACGCTGTCTCTCTCCTGCATCAAACATGCATGCTGACACACCAAAGTCAGCTAGCTTTACAAATCCATTGCTATCAAGTAGTATATTTCCCGCCTGCAAGTATTTAAGTATAACTTATTTTCAATATGAGCTGAGAGACAATTGAAGTGGAGAAAGTAAAGGAACATGAAACCATGTGAAAGAGTCAAATTATACATAAAAACTCACCTTGACATCCCGATGTATATGTCCTTGTCGATGGAGGTACTCTAGAGCCTTCAAAGTCTCTTTAAGTATGGTACAAATAGCAGCCTCTTCGAACCCATCCGGGTATGCAATCTTCATGAGATGTAAACAAGACCCCTCATCCATAAATGGCATAACTACCCATAAATTGCTATCAACCACAAATGAGCAGTGTGCTTTTATGACATTTGGATGGTCTATCAAAGACATTGTTTGAGCCTCTCTACGTATATCATCCTGCAAAAAATTGGCGCTACAACAATGTTACTGCTTGGGAAAAAAATATGTATGGGGCGTAAAATATCAACTGCATTCCTTAATCTCTAAAGAGTATCGATACAAATCTAAGTTTAACCAAAAAGTATTCAACAACACAGAGCCATGAAAAAGCATCTATGGTATGATTGGTTCAGCAATGGATTGGCAAACAATATGTAGCTGATTTCACCCTTCCAAGGCAACAAGTAACAACATCTTATTTGGTAGGTCAATGTATATCGGCAAGATGTTTTTCCGAGGTTGATACAGAAGATGGAGAAACACATAAATACCGATGCAATATTACAAGCTACTAGAAAGGAATAACATTACTCTACATAGAAGACAAGAACTCCAGCCTGCCTCTCCATCTATAGACTAGTAAACATGACCATGATTATCCATCAGTAGACTTTTACACCATATTAATTTGATGGCCTCAAATTCTAAATAGAAATCTCTTTACTGAATATGGATGAGCAAGCCATCTATCCAATCTTAGAATCCTGGGTGTACCAATTTTTAAGTCCTCAATGCTAAAGCGAAAAATCTTTGCACTGACAATGTGTGAGCAGAACATGTATTCATTCTTAGATCTTGGCTTGTCCAAGTTCCATTCTTTTTGCTGTTGTTCATGGCTCTTGAAAAGTCGCACCAGTAGGTATGGTAATTAAGAAGAAAAAACAGCTGATATTTTCCAAAAGGTAAAAACAGATGCAACTATTTAAGCCCCCACTCCAACACATCAAACATGAAGCCATCAATTGCTCATCTATCAAATAGCTAGCAAGCAACTTCAATAAACTGTATATTACTAAGACAGCACTAACTTTGAACAACACTTTAACACAATACAGATTGGATATTGCATACTTTTAACTCCACATGAATGAAAACATAAAGAAGATGACAGCCAAAAAAGAATCACGACCAATATCTACCCTATCTCCTCAATCACAATTATTTCATTCATGGTGTCATTTTTTATCCAATAAAAAACCCAACCCCTAAAATCTCTATCTCCCAAGATCGTATTAGAGCAATCTGTTTACCAGTTATAGTCAGCTCACTTCACGAGATCACGAGATATACAATAGACTGAAACAGGGAGAGTGGACAGGATTCTCTGTGATGTTCCAACTTTATTGGATGCCACCAAGAAACAAATAGAGTCTCCTTCAACAATCCGACCGAATCATAAAATGTTATCATCAATTCAATCAGCACTAGATCTCCTTCCCCCGAGTCTACCTCCTACCCGTTCTATCAGGATCTGAACCAACAGAAAGATTTCCAAATAGTGTATCGAATTCTGTTCAGGGACCCCATCTCATCCCCCAACAAGGCCAAAAGTGGACCAAATCTACTCCACGAGTTCCCCACACATCGCTCAATCAGTACTTCAAGCAAGCAGTAACACATCGCATCTAAGCCGCGACTATCGCAAAAGAGCCGAGAAACAGTAGTAGGAAAACACCGACCAGGTTGCTGTTGCAGCGATCGAGATCCAAGCACTTGACCGCGACGACTTCATTGAGGGGGAGGTAGATCGCCTTGAACACTGTGGCGCTGGCCCCATAGCCGACCTCCTCGAGGAGCTTGTAGTCGCTGGAATTCGCGGAGTAAGCCCTCGGATTCACTCCCATCCTCCCCATAAACCCTAGCCGGATCGAATCGGGATCGAATCGAGCCCGACGGCGGGGCCGAGATCGAGGTAGCTGAGAGAAGAGAAAAAATCACCGCCGCCGCCGATCGAAGGGGACTTAGTTCGGACTGGCAATGGAGACTAGGACGAGGAGGGGGAGTGGCGAGCCGTCTGGGGTTTCTGCTGGCGAGGACGCGTTGACCGCCATGGGAAGAATTGGAGAACAAGGGAAGACACGAGAGAGAGAGAGAGAGAGAGAGAGAGAGAGAGATCGTTCGTGCTCTTCCGGGCGTCCTTGCTGCAGATGGGACGAGGGCGAGCTCGTGGGGGGTGGGGGCCACGCTGACGTGGAGCGGCTGCTGCGTGACTGGGATCTCGACACGTGGATTGGACGTCGCCTCCGGACGGCTGGGCCCCCAAGATTACTTGGTGATTTTAGTTCGGCATAATTGTAAAGAAATGAGACATCATCCGTGAGATCACACCTCCTATGCTACATTTGGCAAGTGAAGATAAAAGGTTCAAGATAAAACAAAAGTTATATTATCTTGCATATGGTGCTTGTTCAAAATAAGATATAGGATAAATGTTGAAGACAGATGCTGAACATATAATTATTGATGATAATTTTGGAGATTATCAATAATTTCTACAGAGAGTCGTCAATGGTCAATAATTTGTATGTGTTGACTCTTAACAAACTAAGATTTTTACTTCTGACAAAACTCTTGTAGCGCAATTTTCAGTTCCTCTACCGTTACTATAATTATCCAATAAAAAATGCGAGTTAAAGGTAAATAGGATTTCTAATATCCATAATAGAAAATTTATTTTTCTAAAATAATCAACTTCTTTAATTAATAAAACCGAAATCATATTTCAATATAAATAATATTTTAATTCTAATATAACAATTTAGTTTTTTTAACTAATCTTATTTTTATTTTCTACATTCGACTTTAATTCTATCTTATAATATAAATTAATATTTGAATATATTTATATCTATTGCATGTTTTATTATTTTAGTGTTTTATGTGTATTAGTACAATTTACTATTTAATAAGATTTTATTAGAGAATGATGGGGATAAAATAAATGAAAAGTAAAATAATTTAAAAAGCAATGAAAATAAAATAAAATAAAGAAAATAAAACTAAAGTAAGTAAGAGTATTGCAAAATATTTTTACCATATCGGTTTTTGACCTTTTAAGTTCATTTACACTTATATGCAATTTATAAAAAAAAAATGTACATAATATGATGCGAATATATTTGACTTTATTATTGCAATTCACCAAACAATTCATAGAATATATAAAATCCACAAATTTCATATTTTATCTTATCTAGTTATATCTTAATCAAAATTCAAGATGATCAAATATAGCCTAATTGTATCTATTTGAAGTGATATCTTTGTTAATTTTCTCTCATACTTTAAAATTTATTTATTTAAAAAATACCGCAATATTAAAAATTATTTGATTATTGATAAATAAAATTGCACATAATTTGTTTATAATTTTTTTTTTTTGAAAATGGATTTTTCTTTCGACATGCATAAAGGAATTGCTTCCCAAATCGTAACATGGGTTTTGCTTGCAAAGTCAGGCCCATCAAGCCCACTAACATTGTCCGCTTTCCTTTGTGTATTTATAGCGTCCAATTTTAAAATGTAGTCCGAACTGTGAACCATCTCCTCGTGATTATCTTCTTTTATGTTTTATCTGCCATGCAAATAATAGGTTATTAAGTAACTTTCTCGTCCCGAACTAATTTCCTTTTTTATTTCTTAGGATATGAATACATAGATAAGTTAAAAGTGCATATCAAATAATGCATTTTGGCATTCACGCTAACCCGATATTATCGAATAACAATTAAAGCATCATCAGAACATATACGTGATTAAGGGAATACGTAATTACGGTCATGTGTGGCTCTACAATTCGATTCGATTTCAACTTAGGCCGTCCTTTCGATTAAGCTTCATTCTTAGTGAGTTAGGATTATCGAGATGCTTCACAAACTTAACTACACTAACATTTCCGCTTAATAACACATGTCATGTATAATAACTAGTGAAACTTTAGGCCCCCTTTTTCATATTCTTCTTATGATTTAAAAGCCTTAAAATTGCGATGCATCAAAGTACATAAAACACTCAATGTAAAAAGAAATTTAGATGTGTCGAGTCTCATCAGAACTTCAAAGTGAAGCATGTTTGGTCGAGACTCGGCACCATGATAAGTGACCTCTTGAGAAGAATTTTACTTGAAGAGGGAAAGAAAAAGAAGTTAGAATGTATGGTGACCATAGAGTGGCTCGACCTCGAGAGAGGCTTCTCGATCATGGAAATAGTAGGCTTTAATCGATTCGTTTGTGTCATCTTAGGGAGTCCTTGAAGGCCCATGAATTGACCCTTTGCCAAGTTGGGCTCAGGGTTTTGATTGGGAGATATGCAACACTAGGACAATGACTCTTTCCTTTTTCTTTTCTTTATTTTCTAATAATTCATTTTTTTTGTTTTGTTTCGGGTGCTTGTTGGGTTCAGTTCGAGTTGATGCGGGTCCGAAGTTATGAAACGAGTGATTTTTAAATTGGCATACGATCACCCCATTTACCTGATCCTATTCGAATTGGGTTTACCCTTTCTTGACCCCTTTTTTTTTTTTTTGAAAAAGAGACTTACCTTATAGTAAATAAATATTTCGCCCGACAATTACCTCAACAAAAGCCTATGACTTAAAAAATGCAAGCATCGATTATGGATCTACGATAGCTTCCAAATAATCGCATATCTGATTCGTTCGACGCATCGGGACAACAAAGTGGCGATATTTTGACAAAAGAATGTTTCAAAATTGGTAGTAAAGCCGATCTCGGTCAAAAGTGTCATTAAGTGCGAACATAGTACCCCCAAACTCTAATAATTTAAATAAAAAAAAAAAGGAAAAGCACAGTAAAAACATCAAGAAAATAAACTATAATATTCTAACATGATAGAGCATTACTTTAGCTTTTCATTAAAAAAAAAGTGACATCTTTTGATAATTAGAGATACGCATAATAACTATTTTATTTCTAGTTATATCTAATTTTTCTGTTATCGGAATTATGTTTCAAACATAAATATATTTGGTAACGTAATTTCATTTTCCTATTTCTAAAACAAATTTTTAGTCTAGAATTAGGTTTATAATAAAAATAATAAATAAAAAAATTTCTCATCATTCGCTCTTGTTACTAACCTTTTTTTGTTCTGAGAATAGAAATTCCATGTCTTTATCAAAAGTGTATATTCGCTTAGAACTTGTCTAGAAAATAGAAATATAAAAAAAAAAAAATATATGGCTATAAATTATTTCAAGAATAGAATAGTTATCATTTATTCCAAAGGTGTCTAGGATGTCACACAATCCTTCATTGATAGTTTCAATATATACTTCGTAATTTTAATTATTTCAAAATTGTGGCTACACATTGAAAAAGAAGAAGAAGAGAATATTCACATGCTGACGAGTTGAGTTAAACAAATTTGACCCAATCCAATTCATAAATTATATGAGCAATATTAGAGGCAATGGGTTTTGTTTGTTTACTGAGTGCTATGGTAATTTATAAGTAGTTATTTATTGCAGGAGGGTATCACTTTTTTGTTTTCCAGTAAGATGGTCAAAGGGTATCACTTAGCAAGCAAATTTTAGAGCGCGTTTATTTTACATAAAATAAATAATTTGGAAGATATTTTAATCGTATCATTTACAAAAATGAACGAAACCAAAAATATTTTCATTGTCCATGAAAGTAGTTAAATATAAATTATTTTTGTTAATAGTAATATAATATTTTTTAAGAAAATATACTTTTTAAAGTATTTTTTTGAAATTACATAAATCAACTTTATATGTATTTTTTTTTGTTTTTTTCAAACACGCGTGCTAGTTCAAAATATGATTCGAGTACGTAAGGGAAAAGGACCACAAGTGTCAGGTCCCGTCGCCGGTCGAAAAAGATTCCATCCACACTTTCTCAAACCGCACTTTGAGAAAGTGGGGAAATCTTGGCTCATCAGTCATGATGTAAGCAAGTAGGAAAACGATATTCACGAGAAAAAGGAGAAGAATAAATAATTGTTCCAGATTTTCAAGGATTTTCTAAGTTTTAGGTACCTGTGTCGCAGAGGAAAGTTACTAAAAACCCATATTTTATTTTATATTTATGATTAATATCATGAAAAACTTCAAATCGACATATATATAACAAATTTTTTACCACTAAAAACTCTAAACCGATATGCTTCGTTAATCTCCATTAGATTTTACCGTCAAATTATTTATTTAGATAATATGGAACTGTTGAAAGGTGTGCCGATTCAAGGTTTTACTTTCTATTTATCACGAGTATACTATTTTGTGATTTTTCATAGTATTAATTTAATTTAACGGAAACTAATGAAATGTAATATTGTCACAAATATATTACTTTTTGGTTTTTAGTGATCAGAAATTTAATTTAGAGTAAATTTATCTTTACAAGTTTAAGGTTGTTTGTCCTTAAAACTTAATTTTGGGTAAATTTATCACGGACATATACCAATTTGGAGTTTTTTTGTAGTATTAACCATTATATTTACTAATTTCAACGGGAGCAATCAAGGAGCAAAGACCACATGATGTGCGAGGGGACCATTTTGCTTTTTGATGTTGCTCTTTGCGTTGCACTTTTGATCTCTAGCTGTAGTCGAACGAATGCTTTTGAGTCTCTCTTTTGTTTTTACCGATAATGGATTAGCACCACCACCTCACCATGCGTTTGTAGAAGGTAGGCGGACGCCTTTGCTTACATTTTGTCATGGACCTTGTGATCCATATGCCCTAAGTAATCAATCACATGATCCCATGTAGTGGAAAAACAATTAAAATTGATATCGATCAAAATAGTACTTCGATGGGAATATAATTAGATCTCTAGCTATTGGAGCACAGTGGGAATAGAACGGTTCTTACATATTATTTCGAATATAAGATTTGTATTTTCAAAAGAATCACAATAGAATTTTTATGTTTCGTTCTCTATTGGCTTCTCAACAATGGAAAGGATAAAGATAAATGGATGAGGATGAGGTTGTCTATGGTAGAAAAATAAAGTGGCCTTGACGTTTGATGGAATGATTGGAGCAAATGATGTATTTCTTTTCCCTCAAAATTCATTTAATGAAATTAAAGAATAGTGTTATGATAGAGAGATATGAGGGATCCCCTTGAGCAAGTTTAGCAGAGACGAAAACGGAGGATGTACCAACAGAAGTTAGGGTGCCATCCATGATTCTTCGAATTTTATTTTGTCTTGATAGCAAAAGTGACAGGCATCTCATCCTCCACAAGTTAGTTCGGAAAGAAAACTCTCATGTAAGACATGTTAAGAAAGGAGCGCCGAAGTCGGTTTTTGGATGAAATTGAGTCCAATTAAATGTGTCATTAGATAAAAATAGGCTTATCTTTTGATTCTCTTCAATATTAAGGTTTCTGACCTTTGCTATTTTTCAACGAAAATAACATGCACTAATGATTGAAAAAGATAGCTCTAGTGCGCGTTGGCATATAAAGAGTATCTCAATAAGGAATATTATGAAACAAACATATCGAGTCATATTTGCTGTCGTGCAATTCTGTCTCAAGGAGGAGGGACCACGGTAGAAAGTCACATTGTGACGATTTCCAATATGGCCAGAGTCTTGAGTCGAGACTTGGCTAATTAGAAAAATACTCCAACTTGGAATTTAGGGGGTGATTGCTAAGCCTAGAAGAGAAAATTGTTAAATACAGGCAGGGGGTGTGAAAATAGTTCTGGCTCATAATTTAATGAGCGAGTCGATATTCAAAAACGGGTACTAACATCAAATTCTAGGAAACTTAGGAAAAAGCCCCCTTATAAAACCCTATAAAACCGTGATGGTGAAAGTAAACAAAAAGGTGATGTGAGCAATATCCACGCATCGAATATTTTTGGGTTGACATCACATGTTTGCTTGATTAGGAATGGAGGAGAATATAACCGTCCCTTTATAAAATCTTATTTTTCTGGAAAATTTAGAAAAAGGCATCCTCGGATTTTGGATGGATTCGGAAATATTGGTGATGGTGTTGAAATTTGCTCTATCAAGAGTCCAAATCACGTGTTAGCACGGGGCCGACCCGTACGTCGAAGCGTCTTTCATGCCCAATTCCGAGTATCCAGCCAAGAGATTGCCTCTGCAGAATTTAAATGGTTCTTAATCATTCTAAGTAATTTTAACAGGTTTTAATCTATTGCCAACTCTGTGTTTCTATTCTTTTTCTTAAACTCGAGTTTCTTAATGTGCCGGAGGTCTTATAATCATATTTAGATTCTATTAATTAGTTGTCGAGATAATTGTGCCTAATTTTTAGATTCAACAACTACATCTACCTTAACATCGAATTTGATTACTTAACCTTTCATATAATACCTGAATACGATTTTTTCATGTATTAATGAAAACTCTTATTTTTATGGCTATCGTGCTCACCATGTGGGTTCCAATCAAGTGCAAGCAAGGTTTTGCATTGGTCCCGATTCAACCCATAAACTAGGATAGGACCAGTTGGTTTTAAGTGGTTCATATGGAGATCGAAAATAATTGGGTTTGATTTTTTATTCTTTGTGTGGAATTGAACCAATGGAACCAATTCATAATGTGACTTTTTTTTTTTCTTATTTCCCTTTCCTGGCATGGACAATCGGTTCAATAGCAAGTTGATTTGTTCAACATATCTTATCATCTTACGTGTATATCCAATGGATGCTGGTAGAAAGCCTACAACACTGCGAACTGAACATGTGCCTTTTGTTTTGGTTATTTAACTATTTCCGATATGAATAAAATGGTAAAATATGTATAATGAATGAATCCAAAATGGCTTTTATATTTTGCATCACTAACTTGGGAAAGAGGCTACAAATCTTATTGGACTGAATGAACTAATAAACTATCCACTGCACCGGTATTGTATAAAAGAAACCAAAAAACCAAAAAATAAAAAAGAGGAACACCACCAAATCCAAGATGGACAGGGCCGGTTCTTGGTTCCACAAACCGGACATCAATTCTATCCAATCTAGTTTCAAGTGGGAACCGATCTATCCCACCTAATTGAGTTATCTTAAAAGAGTTGGGGGGAAAGTGTGATTTGCTGAGGTGATAACGATAAGTGGCATTAATTTATGCAGAATTTAGCCATAAATGCACTGTTGGCTAAATTCACTGTGTTGGTAAGCATATGACAGCGAATGAATAAAGGAAAGAGCAGAAGAATGGCATTTTTTGTATTCTAATGCTCGCGGATTCGAACATCCACTATTAATGGTGAAATCAAGGGTCCATCATGAACCGCACCAAGACACTGTTGAATCACTACCGCTCGAAGGATGATGATGCACTGTATTCAGGAGCTCCAAACAATTTTATTTTGTGGAGAATTCAAGCTTTCTGTCAAGGAAAACCAAACAATCATTAGAAAGGGACAAGCTCTTTTCACTTTATTATTATGAAAAGGAAATAACTAATCAATTTCTATCCACGGAATAGAGTTTTGCCAAGTGCCGATGCACAACCCCAAAAGAAAAGTGGGAGACCTTTACACGGTATAAAATATTCAGATATTTTTTTTGAAACAAACTGCTTGGAATTAGGGATGAATAACCGGGTTGATTCAACCTAAGAACTCAATCGAACCGCCCGGTTCCCAATTCTTGGCTTTGAACCGGTTAATTCACGGTAGAACTCATTTCAAGGCTGGTCTCTAGTAGAATATTTTTTTGAACCGGTTCAAAACCAAACTTAAAAATCTCTAAAATGAGGACTTCTGCAAAAAAAATAAAAAAAAAAAAAAAGGCTTGAGCATTCCTACATAAGCATGTCATTATAGTGTTTTAATTGAGTTTTTTTTTGCGAAAATAATACATAAAATAAAACAAAACAAAAAGTAGGCTAGTTCCTAGGTCGTCCCTAGAACTGGCTTGGAATTGGCCAGTTTGGTTTTTGATTTCAAAAGTTGAAAGGCGACTCGACGGAGACGGAGTAGGCTCTATGTTTGAATCCTATCCACTTCGGAATTGATTAGCTCTATTAGAAATAATATTTCAGCAAGAAGGATTAACTTGATGACATGACAATCTTTCTTATTTTTGGTAACTAATGCAGTTCACAAATTGTTTGATAGGTGTATCTCTAGGTTCTCTACGTTCCATTTAAAATTCTTGTCACCCTTTGATAAATTATTTTTCAAAGCTTAAATTTTTTTCGCACGTAATTTAATTCCTATGTGCATGATTTGTTAATTCTTAATGTAAAATTAACAAAATGTGTCCCGTTATAATTGTATCGGAATAAAACTTCGCCCCTTGTGATCCGGTATTAATAACACATCTTTCAAGTCATATATGTATACTTCCAGACTTATAAAGTGAGAAGGTGGTGAACTTTTCTCCATAAAAAGTAGACTATTAACTAGATACATCAAATACGTAGATTATCAATGGAAATTAAAAGTGAGAAATTTTTTGTTTAAAAGATTAAAGAAAAAAAGACTATACTCACTACATGTACACTTATCTCACTAAGAGCAAGAAGCATATTTTGTTAAGTTGTTAGGAAAAACCAAACATTTTTCAGACACGGCATAAATTTAAACAATTGTTCATGATACATATATATATTGATATCAGGATAGAGTTCATATAATTAGTTCAAATGTGTTTACAAACAGCGAACCATTATATCTAATCCACAAGAAATTCAAGATGCATTGAGACATCTAACAAGAAGAGAATCTCTATTGGAATTCCATGGCCGGCTAATTGCAAAAAAACAAGCGAGCCCACCAATTCGAAACGTTTGTCTCTTTTCCTCCTCTGAGTCCAACTTTCACATTCTGGACAACCTCCAGTACCAATCTTGCCGACCTCAATGATGAAGTGCGTGATCGATTTGAACCGGTTTAATCTGATAGGATCTCTCCTACTGCCCAGATAATATCTCGCCAACCCCATGGTGGAGAGGGAGAGAGAGAGATAGAGAGGATAAGGTCGGCTTTGTCAAGCTAATGATTTTGCAGTGATAAGGTACGGTTTGTATGAAGACCTGGACCGTCTTGGTTTCGAGACTTTTGGGAGCTTCAAATACAATAACACGTTCCAAATTTGAGATTCTGTTGAACATATCAATTATAACGTACTTCTCATTTTTTGAAATCTAAACTTATAATGAATATCGACATAGATTTTAAGGTTAATTCTAAAATCTATCAGGTTCTATTTATATTATTAATTGAACTATTATAATAAATTATTATCTTTAATTACTATCACTTATTATTACAACTCATTGTTCATAACTTATATTTAGACGCATAAAAAATGAAATATTAATAAAGTAAAAGTTTTAGTCATAAAATGAAAATTTAAACTAGTAATTTTAGATTATACACTCATCATAGGATGCCATGGAATATTGTAGGATCACACGAAAACATAAATTAAGAAAAATACAAAAATTTGTTTCAGGTTTTAGGTTCTACCTTCTTAAAACCCGAAACCTATCCATCAAAATACATTTTCCAATTTTTGGAACTTGGAATTTGCCTTGCATATCTTGAAACCTGGAATTAGACAGGTTTTACCAATTCGGTTCTTCATTTAAATTTTTCCATTAGACCATGCTCATCCCTAGTAACACGAACTTACAAGCACTAGGGAACATATGCCTAATGTAGGACCATCCCCAAAAAATTGACGTAGATGCGAACGTATACTGCACAAGTGGACCGGCTGCAACACGTCAAGCTTGTGGAGCTCATGACTTTCGGATTTTTCAATAAGGCTTCGTGATTAACCCACTTGATGGTTGATGAGTTTTGTGGTTTCAATCTCTTTATTCAAGACTAGACTTGAACTCTGAAGCGCCGTGGCAAAGTGAAGTTTTTCAATGGGGCTAGCGCGATTTCCATATGAACTTTGTTCAAAATTAAGACGTCTCTCAGGACCCTTATTGTCAAGAGTTTCCTAAGGACACAAATTATAGACAAGGAGAGTGAAGGGCGGTAGACACACGGCGTGATAGTTTGTGATATTTACATATTCACTAAATGTTGTATTGTGCCGAGGGGTAGTATCTCACGCATCAATGTACTGAGCAGGCTAATAGGAGCCTTCGCCCTATGGTGGCTTCGTGCTTGATATCACTTTTTTTTTTTTTGAGATATATATAACAATCCATGAAATTTCAAATCACATTCCTTAATCTCACCTCTTGAGCTAGGTATTCTAATTTTTATTTAATCTCGCCTCGTGAGCTAGGTTCTACGTCAGCCTTGCTTCCCGCCGCATTTATATATGATGGTCCATTTAGCTCTCTGCAGCCACACGCAGGCTTTGTCCCTTCCATGTGCATGAAAGATCGTCGCGTTATGTCCTTGAGAAAAGTTCCAAATTGCATTAAGTTCAGGCCTTCAATGACTCGAGCAATTTGATAGGAAGAGACATACATTCAACAAGTGCACAGCCAGCCAAACACTTATCTTTTTGTCCGGGTTGCAAAAGAGTTCTCACTAGCGGGGTCTTCAAGGGCACGAAGCACCAACCTCAAAACTCTCTCTCCTTCCAGGCGATCTTAATATTCTTCGAGAGTGAGTTCAACTAGTCCTTTGAATCTCTGAGCTTTATTTACCACAATGGAGAACATGGAAGCCATGAACGAGAAGAAGGAAATCGAGAGGGACAACTTGGAGGAGGAGTTGCCGGAAGGGTCGGAGTCGGGTGGGTTGGGAAGGACCCCGCCGTGGATGAGGCAGCTGACGGTGCGTGGGGTCGTGGTGAGCATCATGATCGGGTCCATCTACAGCATCATAGCCATGAAGCTGAACCTCACGACCGGGCTTGTCCCGAACCTCAACGTGTCGGCTGCACTCCTTGCCTTTGTGTTCATCCGCACATGGACCAAGATGCTCCACAAGGCCGGCTACGTCACGAGGCCATTCACCAGGCAAGAGAACACCATGATCCAGACATGCGCGGTCGCATGTTATAGCATTTCTGTTGGAGGTCAGTTGGAGGTCATTTAAATCAGTGAATGGCTTAGCTCAGGTTTTAATCAGCTCGTTCTTGATTCCTTTGTTAATGAATGGCATGGTTTCTTTTTTTGCGTTCAGGTGGATTTGCCTCATATCTGTTGGGGTTGAACAGGAGGACATATGAGTTAGCTGGAGTGGACTCTGAGGGAAATTCCCCAGAGGCTGTGAAGGAACCTGGGCTTGGTTGGATGACCGGTTTCCTCTTTGTGGTTTGCTTTGTGGGTTTGTTCGTGTTGATTCCACTCAGGAAGGTATGGGGAGTTTGAGCTTTATACGGTCAGCAAAGAGTTTGAATTTGATATAAGAAACTATTGTTTACGAGGAGTCTTTTGTCGTGACAGATACTGATCGTCGATCTCAAATTGACCTATCCGAGTGGCTTGGCGACGGCGGTGCTCATCAACGGCTTCCACTCACAGGGAGACAAAATGGCCAGGTATATATACATTAACCCAACGAGAAAATCTTCCGCACCATAAATATCGGGAATTGTTGTTGGACAAAGATGAGCTCTAAGCAACAATGGCGGTCGTTGTGCGCGCAGGAAGCAAGTTCGTGGGTTCATGAAGTGCTTCTCTTTCTCATTCCTGTGGGGCTTCTTTCAGTGGTTCTACAAGGGGAAGGACAGCTGCGGGTTCGCGCAGTTCCCCACTTTCGGATTACAAGCTTGGAAGCAAACGTGTGTGGTTTGCGCATTCTTTCCGTTCTTGTGCTCGGAACTTCAGTGGACCTATTTTAATGACTAGCTAGTTAAGTTCATTGCTCTTGTTTGATGAAACGTTGTTCTTCAGATTCTTCTTCGACTTCAGCATGACCTTCGTCGGAGCAGGGATGATCTGTTCCCACCTGGTGAATCTGTCTCTGCTTTTCGGCTCGGTGATCTCCTTTGGCCTCATGTGGCCGCTCATCGATCGACACAAGGGAGACTGGTTTTCCAATGGCCTGGAAGAGAGTAGTATGAAGAGCTTATACGGTTACAAGGTCTCTCTTTCTCTCTCTCTCTCTCTCTCTCTCTCTCTCTCTCTCAAAGTATAGGTGAAAGCGAAGAAATGGCGTTCTCGAATCTTCTCGCTCTCTTATTCATTTATTCTTTGGTCTTGCAGGCGTTTATCTCCGTGGCTCTGATCCTAGGCGATGGGCTCTACAATATTCTAAAGATTATGTGTGTCACCATCATTAATATCCATGGAAAGATGAAGAACAAAAACCAAAACCTTGCTACAGGTAGATGCTGTATAACCTGCAAGATCAAATCTTCTTCATCGCCATGGCTTATCTAGCTGGTCAATGAATTCACGTTGCACAAATTAAGGTGTAGGCCATAACGACTGGCATTTTGCCAGATCTTAATGATCAAGCAGATTTAGATGGAGTCAGATTGCCAGTTATCATTCCTTGCTGTGGGAACAAGACAACATTTTCAGTCTGTGACATTCGAAGCTCTAGTTCAATTGAAGTTACACATCGTGAGTCTTTTAAGATGCTTATGATGGAACTTTAAGCATCTAGCACTTTTCTTCTCTTTAAGTAAAGTTGTGTGCTTGTGCATTCCCTAAGTTTGTCTCTTGGATTCTTCTTTTTGATCTCATGTTTCCACTACAACGCAGCTGAAGAAGACCAGGGCAAAACCCTCGAGGACAAAAGACAAAACGAAGTCTTCCTGAGAGAGAACATCCCTTTGTGGATAGGACTCGCCGGATACGGCCTCTTCTCCGTCGTATCCATAATCGTGATCCCCATCATGTTCCCTCAGCTTAAGTGGTACTTCGTCCTTGTCGCATACATTCTCGCTCCTTCCCTAGCTTTCTGCAATGCGTATGGAGCAGGACTCACTGACATGAACATGGCCTACAACTACGGCAAAGTGGCTCTCTTCATCCTCGCCGCCATATCTGGCAAGGAAAATGGCCTAGTCGCTGGCCTTGCAGGGTGTGGCCTCATCAAGTCTGTCGTCTCTGTGGCGTGCATCCTGATGCAAGATTTCAAGACGGCCCATTTCACGCTCACATCCCCTCGAGCGATGTTTCTCAGCCAGGTCATCGGCACAGCCATAGGATGCGTGGTGGCTCCCTTAAGCTTCTTCCTATTCTACAAGGCGTTTGACGTGGGAAATCCCGACGGGGAATTCAAAGCGCCATATGCTCTGATCTACAGGAACATGGCGATCTTGGGTGTTCAGGGGTTCTCAGCTCTGCCTCGCCATTGCTTGCAGCTCTGCTATGGGTTCTTCGGTTTTGCGCTGGTCGTGAACCTTGTAAGAGATCTAGGGCCACCAAAGGTGGGGAAGTGGATGCCACTTCCGATGGCCATGGCTCCTCCGTTTCTTGTGGGGGCATATTTCACGATCGATATGTGCTTGGGGACTTTGATCGTGTACATTTGGCAGAAGCTCAATGCGAAGAAGGCGGAATTGATGGTCCCTGCAGTTGCTTCGGGGTTGATATGCGGCGAGGGACTATGGATTCTTCCAGCTTCGGTCCTAGCCTTGGCCAAAATAAAGCCCCCCATTTGTATGAAGTTTTTGCCTTCCTAAAGGCCCTAGTGTAAACGTTAGATAGTTACGGTAGAAGATCATTTATCCACAAAGTAGATGACAGATCTACCATTGGAAAGCTATTGTAATACGGTGTAGGGCTTGAAACTTATATGTTATGATCAGTCCTTCCACTAGACCCTAAACAAAGGAAAAACCATACCCACGGTTTTGTAGCTCTCCGAAAGATGCCGGAATGGCTGTACGATACCTAGAACAAGGACCATGGAACAAAATAAGTCCATCCAACAGTTTGTATCTTGCAGAAAATTGATTTACATGTAAATCAACTTGTTAGTGGATCGTCCTTTACGAGAATCATGCTAATGTTGGCATCACCATGGAGGCAAAGTTCCTTTATTACCTTGCATCATATAACCGTTATGTAGAAAAAAATGAATAAGAACAATTGAACAATGACAAGTTGACAGCTATAGTTCAAACAACTAATTGAACAGAACCCCCACGTATGTTGAATCAGATAATTGTCAAAGACTACTTTTGTGAGAAAAGAAAAAGTGTGCAATATACAAAAATTGTCTGGGAAACCGCATTTCTATAACTCATCAGGATCTCAAGAAGATGGTCTAATAATACACCCGAAGGTGCCATAAAAATTTCAGCCTGTTATGATACCTGCCAATACATCACTCTTTCCTCGTGCATATATTGTATATACCAAACGGATAGCATCGAGCCAACCATCCAAGGACTCCCAGGAATCAGCAACCTGAATGAATCATGGACGGGTGTCAACTTAAACGTTCCCTTAAATAGAATCTAGAAAACTCAGTATAATTTATAAATTAAAGAGACAAATGTACCCATACCAAAAACATGGAAAAGACAAATGTACTGAATTTCAGTATCCCAGCTCCACGATGCTTTTGACTTATTATCTCAATAGGCAAGAAGTATGCATTAACTTCTTAACTGTGAGATATTAAGAGCACCATTCACACTGAATGTCACAAAACTTTTTCATATTGACAACATCCACAGGTGGTCAAGATCACAGAAAATGGGAAAAATCTTTTCAATGAGTCATCGACACAAGTCACACGGCATTGTTCTTTCATGAGAATTACATGCCTGGACTTTTACATGCCATAACATCATCTAACTAGTTTGCATCATAAACAATATACTTCAGAAAAAATGCTAATCGGAATAGCTGTGGAAGTCAGCCAGACAAAAGAAAAGAGTTTCGACCAAAAAAAAAAAATGAGAGAGAATAAGGGTTAGATACTAGACATGAGTCAACCTAACTGTCTCCTGCAAATATTGCCCTATAAAAATCAAACCAGCAGTACATTACATGAGTTATAAGCCACTTACCATGAAAACTGGTCCATGAATCATGTCAATACAGAGGCCAGGACCAGCTGGTAAAGTCAGATCTGAACATGCTGATACAGACACAATATCTGGAATGTTGACTTTAGTTGCTCTTCTGTCAGCATGGGCTAACTCTCCAGATCTGTTGGAAAGACCTTGAGGTCCTTGTTTTTGGTCAACAGTGTTGAGCTGCTAGGACAGAAGGGAGAGAACACAAATATTCAGCAGCAGCAGAGCAGTGGACCATTTTGTGGGTCGATACAAGATGGGCACAGCTAGCACATGGCTTAAGGTGTGGCTCTATTATTGACTCACTAGGAAGGCAAGCAATGCTAGGCTACTCAAACTGGAAGGATAGTTCCAGAAACATATATGAGAGTAGATATACAAGAAATCCACCAGAAAATAAGGATATACAGCACCTGCTGAAGACCTTCATGGTTTAGAACAAATTGCGATCTCTTCCAATCACTGTGAGGTGCAACTGGGCTCCCCACAGGTGGTGCCGTCAAATATCCAACCTTAAGATAGGGCAATGGTAGCTGCCAATGCCAGAATAACAATAATTGATCCATTAAAAAAAAGAAAGCAGTTGCAAAATGAAATCAAAATGCAATATTTGTTCAATTAGACAAGTGTAATAAGAGAACCTCTGCAAGTATTAAATAGCTAGTGTGATCCACTTAAATAACTTAAAAGAGTTATCAGTGCCAGAAAAGTGTGGCAGAACAAGAGAGCTTTTAGAGTCATAATGGTTAGATCGGATCGTTAGCAATGTTTGTTCCGTTTCTATCTTATTTCATAGAGATGGAGGTCTAGGTAAGCCCATAGAATGAATAAACTAACATGGGATCTTTAGTGTTTATACACACAAAAAATCGGAAGTTAAGATAAGGAACATCATTCGAACTTTGTCACTGCATAAGGTACAATTAAGTCCATATTGCACACAGTTGTCAAAGTTCATTCAGAATAACTAGGATAGATTTCATTACTGGCTTGAGTCTGAATTGTTCATTAAGTACAGGAGACAAAGCAGTAAGATGCCACCGACAGGCATTATGAGATAAGGCTTGATGAATATACTACTAACCATGGATCTTACGAGCCTCAAGGCACTGCTGTAAACCTGTAAGAAGGAAAAAACAACAAAAGCTTAGTAGCAGCTCAAATATGAAGCAAGTCCTTACAACTATATAAAACTAATGCTCAGGACCACCCGCTAATTTCAAAATTATTCAGAAGTGCAATTTTCTCCACTGTCCAAAAAAAGGGGCAAGTTGTATACAGAGTATCTATTTCAGGATATCACACCTGATCAGCAACATGTTTTCTGCATTAACTAAAACAAAGGTGCAAGATCTAGAAACAGCACGGCGCGTTTTTTTTTTTTTTTTTTTTGGGGGGGAAGGTCCTAGTTTATGCCAAATTGCTTGATGTCTCAAGTCCATGTTTGGCAGATTGTCTACATTAATAACAGAATAAAGAACTTCCAATCAATCAGGACAAGCACATCAGCTAAAATGAGAAAGGCGAATACCGAGTAACTTGGTTTTAATGCATGAGCAGCTGCAATATAGATAGCTGATTGGCTGTATAATTCATTAGGAGAAATTTCTTTTGCATTCGTTGATCCCCCTGTCCTTAATGTGTCCTCTGCCAACCCATACTGCCAACATTGTTCCAGCAACTAGAGTAAGTATCTTCTCTCAGCAAATATATCATGCAAAAAGTTGCAATAGAATTTTATGTTTGGTATCTGTACAATACCAATCTATCTATCACAGTAAATAAATTAAATTATACTAACCAGAACAGTCCCGAGGTTGTAAATTGCTCGATGGAAATCAAATTGTAACTGTATTGCTGCACGAAACTGCATCATAGGCAGAAAAAAGACGCAATGAAGTAGGGTCGACCAAAATTTTAGAGGAGAATGAGGCTGCTAACATAGATTAAGGTACCCCTACACAATCAGTAAACTCCTGCTATTTCTGCAATAATTAACACACCTTGCTTATAGCAGTTCTCACTATGGTTTGTTTCTCACGAGCAGGAACAATTGCACTGAGTTCCTACATAGAATGCTCAAAGTTACAACTAAAAGAAAATTTTTCATGTTCAGCTTAAATAATCTGCTGATATCTGCAGGAATAAAATATTTGAATATATATAACTCCCCTCTGAAGTTTGAAGTCATTTTGCATTAGGGGCAATACCCGTCAGAACCTTTTATACTGAAGTTTCCTCATCCTTCAGAAAGAAAAAAATCTAGGAAAGGAGCAAACAGAGTACTTTTGTGACAGTGTTGTGAAAATACTGGCTGTTTATTGAAATGTACCTGTAATGCAAGCCCCCAGTTGTTAAGTGCCTGCAAAAAAAAAAGGGTGTGAAGGTTTTGCCAATTAATTGATCTTCAAATTCCTGGTTCTATCATGAATCACTTCCAGAATGAGTCATAAAAAAACCACATTCAAAAGCACAAAAAAATGTCTGAAAGCTGTACATATGCTTAAGATGAAGTTCAATAAATGAAGAACCGAACTACGAGGAGCATACCTGAGGACTGTTCCAATTAAGTTGAACTGCTTTTTCATAGTTTCTGGTTGCCTGCAGAACAAGATGAACAACTTACAATGCAAAGCACCATAGAGATCTTGAGCAAAACATATAAACTTACAATGATTTGAAATTGGCACACACTCTAGGTTCTACCATTCTAGAAGTAGTATCTCTTTGTATATGAAAGATGTGTTTTTTCTTATCATGATTGAGGAACATCGACTTTTTCAGGCTCAGAACTACGACCAGTACTACTACCAAGACCTCATCCATGGGCCTTGAGGGAAAAGAGAAGTCCAGGCAAGTGAGGCACAACCCGAAGATGCTTTAGAAAGAAGATAAAAGAAGGTTGTATGTTATTGGGGGGAGACTAATAGTGATGGGGCAGATGTGGATAAATCTCAAAACAAGCTCAAAATAGATGATCCAAGTAACTGACTGCATTTGGTGGTTATACTTTGATATTCGAGTCACCTAGTTATATTTAAGACTAATCATAAACAGGAAATGCCCATTTTAGGATGGCAATAGGGTGCAAAAGGAAGAAGTAAAAAATTTATTTCACTGTCAAGAGATCAAATTTAGAGCATGAATGCCCTAGCTCCAGATGGAGCATTTGCCTCAACCGGAAACTACTCTATACACCTCTGCAAAAGTACAGTTTTAAATGAGTACATATGATCGGTTTCTTGTCTTGAATAAAAATAGGCCAGAATTTAGATAGTGTCTAAATCCCATGAGTAGTCTGACTTATCATCAATTAAGATTTTGATAGTTTGAGTATCTAGGATGTTGTCAATGGTCAAATTCCCATGATATCATAAATTGAGTAGTTACTTTTTGTCCTGCTCTACTTTGATTGTCATTATAACAAGTTCTGACTGGCTAAAGCATTAAAAAGCATTTCCTATTTGCATCCACAGGCTTCTTAAATTTCAAATAGCTAATATGTACAAAGTCAGTTTCAGGGGTTTTTGTTCAAATCAAAACATTTAAGAGACAAACAGCTACAATATATTGAATGGACTGCATCCTGTGAAAGCGAAGTCCTTGATGCTAGGTTTAAATATTTAAAAGAATGTCACACTATAACTTATCACTATGACCCCACCAATTATTAGATCAATTAAATAGCAGCAAAGAAAACTTAAAAGACAAAGCAAAAACAACCCCAAATACAAGTAAACCTTTAAAATAAAGATGACGTATAAACCTGCTTCCAGAACTCTTCGGCCTCCTTTGTACGACCTCGCATTTTAGCCCTGTCAGATATAGCTATTGCCCAGTTGTAGAAAGCCTGTCAGAATAGTAAAACAATAAGAAAGCGGTGACCACTGAGAAAATACATTCATTAACCTACAAAGTCATAGATCCAGGCACATGGTTGATGTAGTAGATTATCCTGGTGCCTCTCAAGGTAATTCATCTAATTCATGTGTAAACAAGCAAGATCTTGCAAAAAGCTCATCAATATGTAATTCATCTAATTCAAATATCATTCTTCAGCTTCAAGTATTCTCCAACAAAGAATGGGTTTCTCCCTTTATTAATCAACATGTCAGTCTACCAGAAACACCGTGCTTGCTTACATCATGAAGTGTAGGGCAAAGACGGGTAGCCTCATCATATTTTTTACAGGCCTCCTCAAGTAAAGCATCCTTCGAAGGTGACGTGGAATCAGGACTAACGACATCTGCGCTTTCCTGCACGAGTCAGACTCTAGTCAGATAGAATAATCACATAGCATAGTGGATGAATACACAATCTTCTGAAATGACACAAAACCAACAACACTTTTTATGATTTGGAAATTACATTGCAGAAGAGCACAAAAGAAATTTAATAATATGAGAATGAGACCATTGTTTGACTTGTCAGAGTTCTTATCACATATATGTTATGCTAACCAGCATAGAGGAAAGTAGAGAAAGAGGCTGTGCCAAAGTTGAACTCGTACTTCAATATGGCAGTGAGTCAACTGTAACTGACTTAGGGAAATGTAGACCATAATAAAATATGCCCCCTAGCACTTGCTGCCCTCGTTTCATCAATAAATAAAAGTCTCATGTCAATAGAAAACTATCATTTACGCTCAAGCAGTAGCCCATGTACAATATCATGTAGGCACAATAAGAATCATCGCTGTTTATGAATAGGACATTTTCTATAGGACTATGTCACAGCTCAGAGGAGATTTGCAATGGATCCAAGAAAGTATCATAAATTTATACAATGAAACAATAAAATCAAACAGAACCCAGACCTGAAGAACCAATGCCCAATTATATAATGCATCATAATCTCCTGGATTTCTGGAAATTGCACTAGCATACCTACACAACATATCATTATTCATTAAGCATCACATAAGTTATTACCTATGGAATTAATAAAAATGCTTAATCAAAGACCATGCTAGTGCTGATTCATGTGCAACCCTCTATACTTTATGACAGGGAAAGAAATATGATTGAGAAAATGTCATAGGATGCAGTCAGATGAAATTCGTTTTGTACTAAATATGTTGGAGAATAGACATCTGGTTATGATTGAATATCATAGTTCCAACTACTAGTTATTAGGATACATGACAGCACCTTCGAGCAGCATATGTAAGAATACGTTGACGAGACCTGCCCTCCTCATCAACACCAGTAACGCTATCAATCAACTCCATTGCAGCATTATTCTGCTCCACATTAGATTGTTGCATGCCTTCTTGACTGAATAATACAAAATACACACAATATGAGGCTTCACAAGATAAAACTGAAGAAGTATCAGAACAAATTAAGTTCACAACAATGGCTTCCGCTTCTCACTATAAGACAATAAATAGAGCACAAATTGGTTTTGTAAGAAAGAAGCAAAGTGGGCAGCTAGAACTTGACAAGATTATAAATTAATGTAACTATACTGGCTACTAACTCCAGGAATTAGAAATATCACAAGCTATGAAAATCATCATCAGCTGTGACAAATGCCATTAAGAGTTCTCAAAGGCAAGATAGTAATCATTTTTTAATACAGCTTTTTCATCTTGCAAAATCTTAACAACCATTGCAAATATAGTGAAAGTTGAATAAAGCTTTGCTTTGATGCTCAATAGACGTCAATTTTAGACCAAGTGTCCTATAATTACCTAACACTCTCCTCCAAACTAACATAGTCAGCTAATTATTAGCACAAATCTTGCAGGATATAGTAAAAGTTGAAGCTTTAAAGCTAGAGCGAACAGTCTGCCATACAATTTCACAGTGGCATGCCTAATTCACGACTGAATCATCTGGTGAACTTAAGGAATTTGAACACAATCAGCGAAACAGCTGTCCCATATAATTGACATAAATTTAAAACCATGATCACCCTAGACTAGAATACATCATGATTTCTCGCTCTGAATTAGTAAAAACTGCAATAAATGACCAATAACTTTAGGATTAGAACTCTGACAAATGCTTCACGTCCTAAAAATGCTTCAAACACTCGAGCACGGTAGATCAAAACCCCTCTAAACCCTATAAGTCAGATCCTAACTTGCCCCAACGAACTTGGAAACTCCCATTCTTAATAACGCCAATCCAGAATTCCCATAGAACTTCCCCGGTCCTCGAGGATCCGATCAAAACGCCACAAAGCATCAGCTCCATTCCAATTCTAACCACCGCGACCAATCATTCCCGCTTACAATCTCAAGCATCAACTCATCAACCAAAATCAGAGCTCTGACCTGTACGGAGAACCCACTTCTCGCCTCTCCCCATCCGGATTGTTAGGGCCCTCGGTCTCGTCGTCGTTCTTCAATTCGTTCAGCAATTCCCGCATCGTGAATGTGCGGTTCCCTTCGTCCTTTCGCAGCTCCGGACGCGGGGGCGCTTCTTCCTTCAGAGAGGACCCGCCCTCTGGCTCGCCGGATCGGATCGCCGCTTCTTCTTCGGGCTCTTCCTTCTTGGGATCTGCATCGCCCGGCACTATCTCCGGCTCTTCCGGTTCTGGTTTTGGCTCCGGCTCTGGCTCCGGTTCTGGTGCCGGTGCCGGTTCATGGTCGGGCCCTTTTGCAGTTCGGGTTCTTCGGTGGTCGTCGACATTGGCAATGGCTGATCGAGAGAGAGAGAGAGAGAGAGAGAGAGAGAGAGATCTGTTAAACAAGAATGTTACGGAGGAGACGACTGTTGATGTCTGGACTAGATAGCAAAGTACGGGTGATTATTCTAAAAGGTCATGATTTCATTTTTGGTCCCCTTTGAACTTATCATTACGCAATGGAGTCCTCTGATAAATTAGACTTGTGCAATCGAGTCCTCCTCCTCCCTTTCTGGCGTAAAATCGCTCTCGTCGCCTGGCCGAGTCGAAAGAGGACGGACCGGAAGAGAAAGGACAAAAAGTCATGGGCCGAAGAGATGTGGCGATGCCGGTCATTCACCTTGTTGAGACCGTGTTGTATCTGACAAAAGTCTTTGGCTCTCGCCTGAGTTATGTTTGCTAATTAACCAATTAGTCGTGGCCATGCCGCTATCAAAAAATCTCTCCCTTCCCATGTCAATTCAGAGAATGACTTGATGGTGCAAATTTAACAAAATAGAGAACTTCACAAAACAAGAGTTTGAATACTCATTTTTATCAACAAAATAAGTTGGAAGATCAAATATAAAATTGTTTTGTTTAGAAAGTGTTGACTTCCCTTAAAATGCATCAACTTTATCTCGAATCTCAATTCTACTATAAACTTTCGTTTTATCTCAAAATAAAATAAAAGCACCACTTTAGCTCAAGTCTTATATTGGCTCCAACCTTTTTTTACTCATAAAAGAGCAAGAATCATACTTCCAGTCTTAATTTTGCCCAAATTTCAGCCCCATGAAATTTACATCCTAACTAGCCAGGAATCACCAAGTACCCAATGGATAACACGTTGCATCTTTATTGACATCATTAAATGCAAACTTGATAGGATCAAATTTCAGTACCGATTGAAAATTGATGTTGTCTTACAGTCCGATTTAAAATTGGTATTTTTTTTTGGCCTAATATAGATGGCGAGAAAAATCTCATCAAAATTAAGAGATACGGTAAATAGGTTTGGTCTTTGTTTCCTCAAGGTACCATGCCTTGGGTCCTATGCCATCGTTGCAGATCAGTGACATATAGAAAGTAGCATATTGTAACATTATACTATATAGGTCTTGCTTTTTTGTGTGGAATATAGACATCTTGAAAAATATTTGCTTAAATTTAATTGTTTAAACCATTTAACAAAATGAATTCATGATAAATATTTTTTTTTATCACCAAAAATGCCAAGGCATATATTATTGTTATTATTAATAAAGATGTTTTTAACTGATTCATTTTTCGATGTGATAAAATTGATTAAGATTAGAAAATTATTTTTCATGATCTACAAAATTAGCAGATAGCTAAAATTGATTCATTGCGAACATCTTTACATTGTAAGCAATTGTTGAACATGGGAAATCACAATTTCTTTTATCATAAAATAATTATTTGAGGCATTTTCTATTTTTTTGGGGGGTTAGGAAATAACGTACGCATTCACTTGGATAAAGTTCGTGCATATATTTCATTAGTTTCGGAGCAAAGCAGCTTCCAAAGGCTTTGAGGAGGGTAGGAGGTCTAATTTCGTGGAAGGGAATTTCCTTTTTGGGTTTTAACAATCCAATCTACCAATCTGATTTTCTATAAATCCAAGATTTGAATGGGGCCTAGTTATTTACCAAATAAAAGTGATTTGATTCAATTTCGAGATAGTCTTCAAATTGACGCCTAAAATACACTAGGGCTTCAATCAAAGCTCTTGCTTTAGCTCGTGTCACAGATGAAACCCGACCCGATTGAGCAAAGCCGTCTACCCGGCAGCAGGAACTATCTCAACTAGGGGTGTAAATGGTTTGGTTGGGTTCGGTTTTTTTGAAAAACTGAACCAAACTGAATCAATGAGGGATAATACCAAACTGAACCGAAATCGTCTAGAACTGAATATGAACCGAACCGAAAATGCGGTTCGATTCGGGACGATTTTTCTATTTTTGCTTTACTTATTGGGATCTAAATGAAAAATATATGATAATGAAGAGAGATTGTTCACTTTTAATTAAGAATTCTAGTTCGCTTCGGTTAACTGAACCGAACAAAAAACTGCATAAAATTTCGGTTCGGTTCTTAACATCCCTAATCTCGACATATACCGGGGATTGCACCTTCAGTTATCCCTTCCAAGTAAGCTTCGTCTATATTGATCTTTATAGTTCCCTTTGCTGGAGTCGGTCATGATTGATTTGAGTCGCCAGTTGAATCTCCAGTTTTCTTCCTTGCAGCGAGCCATCTTGAGCAGTTTTTGTGCATCGCGCGAGGTGTGAACCTCGTCTACTAGCTTACCGGACCAACATAAAATTGCACACAATCTATACTAAAGTATGTAGAGCGGTTGCTTGTGAAACCTTTTTCCAATGTGTAACGCGGGGTAAGCACACATATAGTATCGTTAATCCGATAAAGAACCTCTCTAATTTACAAACCACGAAAATCAAAAGACATTCGCAATAAGGGACTGTAGACTAATCCCATAATTCCAATCGATTCAATTCACAAATGCATTGCACATGACTAAGGCGAAGGTAATTTCGCAAAGAGAGTTGCTATTTCCACACCCTAAATACATATCTCAATTAAGATGCGCGTGATAACCATTTTATTTCTATCTAAGCTCTGTTTATTTCCTGAAAAATGTGGTTTTTTTGGAAATTTTTTCCCAAGAAGCCATTTTCCATTAAAATGTAATTATTTTCCGATGTTTGGGTGAAACTTGAAAATGAAGTGCAAAATATTTTTCATTATTCAGTTGGGAAAATATTTTTCTCTATATATTTTTCAATAATGTTATTATTATTTTATTTTTTACAATCGTTTTAAAATTATTTTTATTTTTTTTAAAATCGATTATTGATTTTTTCTTTTTTCTTTATTTCATTTTCTTCCTTAGTTGGTCATGGTGATGGTTAGCGACTGGTCATAGGTGAGCCTCAAGCTTGCCAACCTTGAGCCTCACTAGATTGGAGAGCCAAAGGCTCTGCTTGTCTGTTGGGCAAGCTCGTTGGCCTTGAACTCAAGGCTTGCACTTGTCAATTTGGCAAGCGGTAAGCTCTTTGCCGAGTTTAGGCTCACTTGTGGCTAGTCGCTGGCTATTATCGTGGCCAACGACCAACCAACGAAGAAGATGACATAAAGAAGAAAAAGAAAAAAAAAAAAAGTAAGAAAAAATCAATTCTTTAGAAAATAAAAAAAATAAGAAAATAAAGATTTGGGGACTAGTTGAGGTGTAAGATAAGAGAGAGTAAATGTGGAAAATATTTTCCCTAACTTAAAAAGTGAAATATTTTCTCCCATTTTAAAATACTTTTTTTTCCTTCATATAAAATGTTTTCTCCAATGAATTTATTTTCTGTTAAATGAACATCAAAATCTAGAAAACATTTTCTTGGAAATTATTTTCTGAACGGAGCCAAAATTTATTTTTCTGTTCTCATGAATATTTTTAGAATAAAAATCCATTTGGTAATGCAATTTCATTTTTCTATTTTTAAAATAAATTTTTTGTTTAGAATTAGATTTAGAACAAACGAGAAGTAAAAATTTTCTAATTTTCAATTTTTGAATTATAAATGAAAAATAAAAAATCTTCTTATCTTTCGCCCTTACTACCTACTGACCTGCCTCTTGCCAATTGTTTAGGAAGGAGAAATTTTGTGTCATTTTTTTTTTTGTCTTTAAAGTCTTATGTTGTTATCATTATGCGTAATAGACCAGAAATTGTGTCTAGGAACAAAATAGTCATCATTCGTGCCCTAAACATCTATCCATCAAAATAGCAAACCCACCCTCGGCCCAAGTTCACCTTCTCACTTCCTTCTCTCCTGCTAAACTAGTCCGACAGCGTGAGGTAGCTCTCCTGTCTTCGTAACCGCGAGCCGAAGATCATGGGGGAGAAGGATTATGCTACTTCTGCCCGTAATCTCTCTTTCAAGGAAAAGGTCGCGGTCGGGGCTTAAACCCCCATTGCAAGCATGAATCTCTTGAGCCGAAATCCCGGCGGATGCCCGTTGTTGTTGTTGTTGTTGTTGGCATTTTGCAGGATAGATAGCGATGACAGCACAACTGCTACTACATTTGAACTGTACGTAAGTGCTGGTATGTTGAAGAACTGAATTCTCGCAGCGTATGCAAAATACGCATTATTGCGTATTCAGCAGTTTTCTCTGCTCATCATGTATTTACTGCACTTTTTAACTACTTTTTTTTTTCTTTTTTTGCTTGAAATCGATAGTTCACGCCTTTGGCTTTTCATAATGCGAAGCTCGTAAAGGCTTTGCCATTTCATGCTGAGTTGCTGACGTTATTTTATGTTGATTGAGGTTTACAGCAGGAATCATAAAGCTCTTCTTTTTTTTTGTTTTTTTTTTTTTTTTTTGGGGGGTCTTTGTATTTGCCAATGAGACTATAAAAATAATATTTAAACTATTTGTCATGACGTGTGCATCCCACTTCTTATTGTTTGAGTAAAAAAAACCCATTTTTGTGGATATTTAATCAATAATTTCCAGCATTTGGAAAATAAAAAACAAT
The DNA here is from genome assembly GCA_014182895.1 of Angophora floribunda. Classification (NCBI taxonomy): domain Eukaryota; kingdom Viridiplantae; phylum Streptophyta; class Magnoliopsida; order Myrtales; family Myrtaceae; genus Angophora; species Angophora floribunda. The sequence goes on along the minus strand of CM024708.1, from coordinate 20,673,126 downwards.
CGTGCACGAGCCTAGCGCGTGCTTCTCATCTAGCTCAATATTAACGAAAAGAAGAATAACATCATAGGATAAAAGCAAACGTACATGCAAGCAAAATAATAAAAAAGTAAAATTTATTTCAAGCAAACATCAAATTCTCGATGACTCTGTCTAATTTCCCATTTTGCAATTCTCCACCTAAAAGGAAGAAGAACTTCAAACGGGACCAAAACAGGTGACCCACTCCCCTTCAAATGGTCATCGTTAGCATTTTTAGTTCATTTTTTTTTTCTATTTTAAACGCCTGATAAAACTCAGGAATCTTTATAGGAAAGACCAAAAACAGACCCAAGAGCAAGCAAAGCAGCAATAAAATCATCGATAGGTGAAGAAGCAATCATCCAAATTCCAACCCCTTTTCAGAAGTTTCAAAGGGTCGGACAACGATTGGGAAAACAATGAAATGCAGTTGAAATTAAATTAAATGAGGAGGCTCCCAATAATGGTTTTTTGCTTAGACCCATTAAACACATATTAGAAACTTGTCTATTATTCTATTCGGCGTTACGTTAGGTTAACAAATTCTATTGGAGCATCCTATTTCAGCTCACCAACCTCCTCCTCCTCCTCCTCCCCCTTCACGCCCCTCGCCACTCTTCCTCCCTCTTTATATGTTCAGTGGAATCGCCACCGCATTTCCATCACCTCCGGCGTTCACAGGCTGCCCTTCGTTTCTGCTCCACCACCGCCGGAAGATGTCTGCCAACAAGTCCGCCGTTGATGAGCGCGCAGGAGCGGAGATCGTGTATGGCGCAGAGGAGTGCTATCGCCACTCCGTAGATCTCCTCCAAGAGCTTGGTTTTCCCAAGGGCGTCCTTCCACTTCAGGTGAGTTATTCAACCTCTTAATCTAATTCAATTCGATCAAGTCCAGTTCAGTTCAATTTCCCTTTCCCTTTCCCTTGTTCCCTAGGTTCGAACTTTCATTGATAATATTCGAAAATTCTACAATTATATGTACGAAATTTGAGTATATAGATATACGTCTCGCTTGTAAACCTCAAAATTCTCGGTACGTGGGTTCTCGCCCAGGACTTGGAAGAGTGCGGGCGGGTGCGGGAGACGGGGTTCGTGTGGATGAAGCAGAAGGCACCTTACGAGCACTTCTTCGTGAACACGGGCACGCGCGTGAGCTACTCAGCAGAGGTCACCGCCTACGTGGAGAAGTCGAGGATGAAGAAGATGACCGGGATCAAGAGCAGGCAGATGTTCCTATGGGTACCCATCACGGAGATGAGCCTCGAGGAGCCGGCGGCGGGGAAGATCACGTTCAAGACGCCGATGGGGATCGGCAAGTCCTTCCCGGTCACCGCCTTCATGACGGACGAGGAGAAGAACAAGTACTTGCTGGAGAGGGGAAATTGAACAAACCGGTTGGGCGAAGAATAAATTTGAAAATCTCTTTGGTTTCTGCTTTGTTTTGCTCTTTATTTTGGTTGGAGATGGTCCAGATTGTTTTCTTGGATCGGACTATGGATAGCTTCTGGTCATTCTGCCGATATATGAATCTCTGAATTGCATAGCATATTAATGTCATTGTCTTAGTTTATTGTGGGCTGAGTTTACTTTCGCCATTGGGCCAAACCATATCTTGTTAAGGTGTTCAAGTGACTATAGCTCTTTCATGGGCCTGATTGGGCCGCATCGTTCGCCTATCTTCCGGCTCAGATTGAGAAATTCAATTTGGATTTCGATTGCACATGCGTAAAGCTGCCATCTTCCAAAAGATTTGTCACATGGTCATGACAAGGAATCTTTCAGCCTTTTCTAGTCAGACCCCGAAGAGTCTTCTTTGTTTTTTTCTTCCTTATTTTATGAACGTGAATTGGGACGGTATGGGGGAAGAGTTCTAAATTGTTATAAATTTGGAAAACTTAGAACGGCTAAAAGTCAAGACAATACTGCTGTTCGGTACCCAATTCTTATCCACATAGAATTTGTTTGAAATAAATTGATAGTTCTCCCATCATGTGGTAGGGGTGTACTTGTATTCGTCGAAGTCCAAAACATTAGATTTCAACCTAGCAATGCACTGTGCAATTTTGCAAAACCAATTTAGGCCAAAGAGGCTAGGAGGATTCCAAGCAAGTGGGAAACTTATACGGGCAATCTTTTCTAATAGAAACTGGTTCTTGACTAAGAACGGAGAACAAACCCTACGACCTCGGCTTTCAAAATATTGGAATTGGGAACCAAATTGGCCGGTTTCAATCTATTTCTCAGTTCTTGACCTGTTATATATTTTGGAGGAAAAAAACAAATTGTTATAATAAAATATAAATGTTGCATCAATTCACCACAAAAATATTTTTTGATTAAGCGGTTCTGTTATTATTGTTTGTCCATGTCGAAGACCACGATTCAATTATGAACAGGCAAAAAGTGCTTTTTCCCTAAAAAGAGGTTTCAAGAGAGATTAAGGGCTGGTAAGCTCGATTTTTTAGGCAAACTATTGTTTCCAACCTTGCAACCTAGTACCGAGCTGGCTCTTCATAGAAAGGCCTAATAGCGATCGATCTAGGCCGATTTGATTCGGTCTTTGGATTGAACCAGATCGCGTTGTCACCCTACGTCAAAGCATGCATGTGAATGCAAGTCGAAAGAAATTGAGTTGGAAATTTCACGGACGACGTGACCAAATTCAAGCAAGGTTGTTTCCAAGCAATGAAGCAACATGAAGAAACCGACGGCAATGGTTTTTTAATTAAGTTGGAAGTTTCGGAGGAAGAAGGGGCAACACAAATCGCCCATCAACTACTCTCCGAGAATCGTTAGTATTTTGGAATCATTGCACGTTTCATGTCCTTTTCATATCTTCTCACTTTCCTTGTAACTTCAATTTTAATATAACTTACTTTTCCTCACGCTTACTTTTACAGGTTCGATGCCCTTCGCACATTTTGTGCTCGAGTGTGAAACCGCAGAGCCATCTCGATCGCTCTTGCAATCGCCTGAAGTCGGATCGCCACAGCGCACGCCATTTCTTGTCGAAATCTCTTTAGGCACGTCCGGCATATCTATTTTCCCACCGCACACCAGGAAGACAGTCTTGGTAACTCTCCATCATGTGAGCCAATGAACTTCATCCCAAGTTTGCTTAAATTTAAATATTGAATTACACGTGTCTATCTACCCCATCATCAAAGTCAATTTAGGTAGTCGTATTTTTAAAAAATAAATAACTATCGATAAGTCTGGACTAAGTTGGTGATAGAAGAGTCAATTTTTCAATGAATTGGCATTGAAGATAACGTGGGACATGCTAGACCCACAATCCGATAAGCCCGAAACGTGGTAGGATTTGGTGCTACGCGCTTCGGCCATTTACCTTATGCATGCTTCGCAGAAAACAGTGAAGAAACGAGAGGAAACAGAAGGTGGTGGTGGATCTTGAATTGGGCTATTAGTCGCATGATGCTCGTAAGATGTCATGGGACATGTCAGGTCAGCTTCTAATCAAAGCCCGATGCTAACCCGAAAGAGAGGGAGAAAAGAAAAGAAGAGGCACTTGTTTTCCACGAAGTTCACTGAGGTTTTGGATAAGACTCCGACCTCAGCCTCTTGCCCTCGTCATGCCAACGTTTTTATTTAAGAATCATGTCGTTAGCCACGTTCACTAATTATAATAATTGGTAAATAGAGCCGTCTGGTGGCTCAGTTCATTAATCCACGTTTCAATCATTCCACTCGGACAATAATATCTAGTGCTCCTCTTTAAGTTTAGACATCACCCCTTTTGTTTATTGAATTACCAAGATCACTATTGACAACTTTGATTAATATGACGCTTCAGCTACTCCCTCTCCCGAAATCCTAATTTCAAGTAAAATAAGGCCAAAGAAAAGAAGAATAAATAAAATTTATTGACCATGAATGTGTCTGGATCGGAACATTTGAATGCCTAAACCAACTATGTTCCTTGTGGAGATTGAGAGTGATTTCTCGCAGGGAAAATCCATTAATCTTTCATTAGATGCAGATTGATAAGACCAAAGATATTGAGACAACCGCATATTACAAGGCTCATTTAGATCTACTTAACTTAAAAAGGGAAAAGTACCAAAAAAGTGATACACCTATTGCATTGGTATTAATTCAATCCTAAACCTTTCAATTGGATTAACTTAATCCTAAACATTTTCATATTAGTATCAGTTCAATTCATTCAACCAATTTGGCTTGAAAATTGGTGACATAGATGCCAACAATCTTACATGGTATCGCCAACACTGACATTGACATTTTAAAATAATTTTTTGATTTTTTTAAATTTTTGTCCTTTTTAAATTTTTTTCTATTCTTTTCTTTGGCTTGTGGCCAATAGCAGCAATGGTCGATGATCAGCCATAGGCGAGGGCTTGACCCTTGTGGCCTAGGTGAGGGTAGCCCTTGCCACCTTGCCCCCACTAAGTTTGGTGAGGGCCGCCCTCCCCTAGGCGATGAAGGTTGGGGCCTTGCTAAATTCGGCAAGGGCGACCCTCACCTAGGCCATGAGGATCTTACCCTAGCCGGCCGCCGCCTGTGGACAACAAGGACCATGACACCCTTGCTAGCCTTCACTTGTGGTTGATTGCTGGCCATGACCAAGAAAAAGAATATGACACAAAAAAGAAAAGAAAAAATGAAAAAATGAAAAAAATGAAAAATTATTTTAAAATGTCCATGTCAATGCCGGCGATTGGCGATGTCACATAAGATCATTGACATCCACATCACTGGACAGACTAAATTGATATTAATGTGAAAAGATTTAAGATTAAATTGATTTAATTAAAAGGCTTATGACTGAATTGATACCGATGTAATAGGTTTAAGACTTTTTTTGGTACTTTTTCCGACTTAAAAAAGTAAAGTTAAATACAAATCTAGATGTCCTTTCCTATGTCCTTGAAAATACGAGATAGCCCATCATCGAATGGAAGTATGACATCAAGCTCTTAAAGTTTGTAGGGTTCATAAACTTGGGTAGCAGATGAGGGTGCTGAGCCAATAAAAGTAAGAACGAGCGTCATGGATTAGTAGAGTCCAAGAAGATGCCCATCTCATTCGTTGGTCCGTGTGTGAAACCATTACGAGATTTTTAAAGCGATACGCACGGCCATATGCAGTTACCATCCTAGGCGATGTACCTGCCTAATTTTGGGGTTCGTCTAGACATGACTGAGACGTATCAAGCTCTCGACAGGGGGGGCTCCCATCGACGAACCTGCCCCAAATTCTCTGGCACTCTATAAACTCTTTCGTGTTGGCTCGTGTTGACAATTCAAAAGATTTAGCACGCATCGACTTTTGGATGCATGGTCCCTCCCTCCTTCTTTCAAGCTTTTATGCTGAGGCGGCGGACTAAAGTAATTGACATAAATGGACAGGCTTCCAGAATTGATTGAGAGTAATGTTTTCGTCGCTACATTCAGAGTCTTCTTGAGGGTTCGTGTCATTCGTCCCGTGATGAGGGGATATGCCATGTTCTACGATCATGTACCATCTCGATTCATTTAGTCATTAGATTTATGCCACGTCGCATCCCTCTCTCTCTTTTTTCACTCTCTATCCTTACCGGCGGAGCAAGGAGAGTATCGACGAACGCCGCCGCAGTATTCCTCTCTCTAACACGTGCTCTAGATCTGGGATTTCTTGTGCTCGATCTAGGATCGTTACGGTCTCGACTCAATCATGGATCGAGGATTCGGATCGACCTCGAGCCATCAATAATGTACAGTTTTGTCCACGACATCATTACCACTGGATTAATCCCATATGGCGGTCACAGAATATATCCCAATGTTCACGAGTCCCCAATGATCATAAAGGTGCTGTAGTCCTCCAAGGATCATGGAAGAGTGCAAAAGCCTTCGAAACGAAGTGATAACAACCCCTCATTAGGAGTTTAGGGCAGTGTTTCGATTCTAGTATTGGCTGATCATCTTTGTGAGATTTTGTGATGTCCGGTCTTTTTTTGCTTAGTATTAAGCGTGAAAATTTAATTAAAAAGGTAAATAAGACTTGAAAATATTCGAATTCAGAATTTTCATTTCCAATACCATAAGAGATTTTGTGAGACTACTGCCGATTATTTTAAAAATTTAAATTATTAAATGAATGTGTGGTTTAATATTTAATTACTTTAATAGTTATGTCGAACCAGACAATCTGCCATTGATCATCACTGCTACGACTCTTTTGCTACGCATATTAGAAAAGAGAAATGTGACTGTGGAAGAGCTCTACGGGAACGAGGGATAGAGCTCAAGACGTGGATCTCCTACCCTGATGGGGATAATGGAGATGTAATAGGACACATCCGAGCGTGCTGGAAATAATTTCTGGGATCGAATCATGCCCTGGTTTGGCCGTATATCGAGGAGCAAGCCGACAAATTGCCGAATCACATGAAAGTTTGGAAGAGATCAGAGAGATAGAGATGGGTCATGTAGTGGTGTGGGAGGCGGAGGGTGGGGCTCTTGCTTTATCCCCGGCGGGACCACGCTCGCCTGGCTCGATCGTCACCGTGCGTACACTGCCCGTCGTCCCTCGATCAGTCCGTCCGTGCAGGTCCATTTCGTCTCACTTAAGGAGAAAACAATGAACATTTTACTTAGGTCGTGCCAATTACATGGCCCTGGCGGCGGTGAAACGGGTCAATTACTTTTTGATGGATCAATCAATTTGAAAAAAAATCAGAGTTCCCAATAGAGTCCGGCAATTATTAATATTGAGTGGATCGACTTTCAAGAGGGTCGATATCACTCACAATTATAAGTATCAATATATCCTTACCCTTCTATAATGTTCTAGTTCGTGTACCGAACATTATCCGATTCATTGTCATTGTCCCCCTTTACTCCTCCCCACTTGCAAGCCAGTTCCCCAATACCTGGAGCTCGTCCATTATCTGCAGGAATATTCCAGAAGAAATATTATTCTTGTGGAAAATTGATCAGGGCGAGGGACCCAACCCGGAAAATTTCTTATCCTCGAGAACGGAATGACTATGTTTATTTATGAGATTATGTAAAAGAAAGGTGACTTTAATTGTTCAAGTTCCGTATATTATACTGTTTATGTAACATCTCATCAGTGGATAAGAAATTTCAAACTAATAACTCTAGTAAATTCGTTTGGCCTTTGTGATTAAGACAAAGAACGACCTATGGTTGGTCACCATCGATGCCACTAATCACCGTCACTGAGGTTGCCTTCCTCCGGTGTCCACCTTTGTGAAGTTATTAGTGACGGTGGATTAAGGTGTTGATAGCAAAGGCGACAATCGTTTTTTGTCATCCTTTTATATTAATGAGAATAAATTTAGAAACGATTCATGCACATTAATGATGCGTTTGGTAAACCATTTAGTTTTCGGGAACAATTTTCGCTCAAAAATAATTCTTTTCTATTTTGTTCTCTGGACGAGGTTTTTGAGCATTTGTAAGCATTTGGTAATTGTCCAAAAATTTTATTCCTGAAATAAAAATGCATTTAACGTGACCCTTAAAAATTTCTAGCCCCAATCAATTTCTTTTAATTTTCAAATAATTTTATTACACTTTTCTTTTTTTCTTTTCCTTTTTCCTTTTCATCTTCTCCTTCCTCTAATCGCCGGCCCCTGGCCATGGCCAACGACCAGCCAAAAGGAAGAAGAAGAAGAAAAAAAAAAGAGAAGAGAAGAAAAGAGGGAAAAAAAAATTTGGGTTTGATTCTGAAATTATTTTCAAGAACAAATAAGCAACTTTTTATTTATTTATTATTGATTCTATTCCAAATCTATCTCCCCCACGAACAAAAAAAGTTGCCAAATGGATTTCCGTTCTTTTTTTTTTCTTGTTCCCAATAACAAAATTATAGAATCAGGCACCGTTTGGCCGGTTGCCAAACAGACCTTAAAAACCCATCATATTTGATTGGGTTATATCTCTTAAAACCCGTCTCATCGTATTTTATGAAAGCTTGAGCAACCCATTTTCTCACAATCCGAACATAATTGAGTCAAAAAATGAATCATGGATCCATATGCAAATGGTGGCTAATGTTATGTGGTATGCCTTCAGAGATCATATGGAACAGGGAGTGAGAGTTCAAGATTTTGCTTATCAGTGTAATGATTCTTGTCATAAGTGTCTATCCAAATATGAAAATCGTCATTGGATGATGATTCCAAGTTGGGAAGCATCAAACAACCAGGACTCGAAAGCACTAAGGCCACTTTAATCTGGAGTCCAAATTGGCATCGAGTGCAGTCAATTTCTTGCCAAAAGCTGGCCACAAATAAAAAAATATCCACACAGCAATAATATAAGAATATCGTTGCTAAGTGCTCTTGGATCATTTGGTAAGCAATCATTTAGGAAATTTTTTTAAAAGGGATAATGACATAAATAATTCTTATATTCTGACGCAATATATAATGTAATTTCATATATAGTCAAAATGAAAGGGCAACACCCTTTAAAATTTATCCATAGGAATAATGCAGTTTAACGATTAGACGTTCCAAATAGTCTTGCATATCAAGCAAATCCAGATCAAACAAGTACCGATATTTTTTTAAAGTTCCTAGGTCATTCAATCAAAGATATGTTTGACCGACATAATTAATGACTAGATGTTTAGCCATGTGTGAATTGTGCGAATTGTCATAGAAATATACAATAAAATGGAGGACGAAATATTTCTGCATTAATACAACGTTGTTTATAATGTACCAATAAATTAGCACATCAAAATATTTTCTTGAACCGAGAATGGTCTAACTCTAGCAAGATACGATTCTAAAAGGTACGCTTAGATGCAATATTTAAAGAAGATATTATCACGATATATTTACATAGATAAGGAGCATTCTTGTAATCAGCACATGACTTGAGAAATTATGCATAATTGCTGGTCAAATATGTCGAGCTTAGTATTTGATCTGAAAATAGTATCAATTAGCTAACGCAAGCTTGTCCTTTAGCAACTCTACTCAAAGTCAAGAGTGTTTGTTTTGTAGAAAATGAATCATTGGGAAAATATTCTCCAAAAGCAATCGCTTGAATCATTTATAAAAATGACAGATTGAAAAATATTTTCATTGTCCACAAAATTATTTAGACATAATTTGTTACTAGATAATCACAATTAGGGAATCAAAAAATTACAAGTAAATGGACGCGCCATATATAAAGAACAGGGAGAGAGAGAGAGAGAGAGAGTTAATTATTCTCCTTGATCCATATGTGGTGCATTGTCATTTTAGAGGCAACAAGCCTTATCATTTTAGTCAATTTTCCACTTTAGACTTAACTCTCTTGAAAAAAAATACAAACGACATTGGATATGTCTCTATTAAAATCAATTCGCATGGGATTCATCATCAAAGATATGTTGGCAAAGCCACTCAAGAGGACATTTTCCTTTAAAGTTATGTTATGATAGTAATTGGTAGAAACATTATGACACCACTGAAAGCATCATGCGTAAATTATAATTATGTTAATGTGATTTTCCCAATTTTGTCATATGCAATTGCTAACTCAAACTTTTGCTTCTCCACATTCGTGGATTTCATATCATAGGAGCGAAGAGTCCTGCATTTATGGTCATATGCGTTATCAAGAAATGACCAAGTTCATTGTACCTTCGGAAAATCTCTCTCGGGAAGGAAATGTATTCGACCATAATTCCGGTAAAAATTCAGGTCACGTGAATAAACTGCAGAACCTTGTCTATATCCAACGACTCAAAAGTTTATTTTTCTTTTGATTAATTCCGTTTAGCACAAAAGATTCAAATTTTTCATAGTGTGCATTCTTCATCAATAAAGTTTTCTATTTCTTATCAATTCAAATATAATATAATTAAATGATTTTGCTTAATCTCACATATGTCAATGTCTCGCGCGCGTCCCTGCATGTGCATATTTGCTAGTCTTTACTAAACAAAACAAAAAAAAGGGAAAAAAAGAGACAATCCAACTCTAAAGGTTTAACACCCCCCCCAAAAAAAAAAAAAAAACTATTGGATGTCCTTCTCTTTTTACGAAAATGTTATATGATAACCCGACGCAAAGAAACGGACAAACTACCCTAATTTTATATGATCGAAACAATTATAAAAAAAAAATTATTACTTAATCCCATAAAAATACCAAATTCTCCAAATGGACATAAAGAAGTCTATCCCCAACCATTATTGATTTGGACAAGTATGGCAAGTATGGTAGTGCTCGATGAGATCTGATTGCAAGTACCAAAGGAAAGACAGATTCCAAAATTAAAATTCCTATGTATGACTCACTTAACATGTTTATGAAGAACTTCTTGATATCTTGACATAAAAAGATGCCTGAATATAACGAAGATTTTCTAGGAAGATTAGGAATTTATCTTCTTGCCAATTTTTCCTATCATTGGTCGACGGTGATTAGGAGACCTCAAGGCAAATCTACCGTTCTTTCACTATTTATAGCACCGTCTCCACCACAACCACCACCATCACAACCCTCCTCTTCCATCTCTCTCTCTCTCTCTCTCTCTCTCTCTGCAAGTGCCGGTTGCCCAGATGGCTGAAACGAGAGCGCATGGGTTCGTCTACGCCGGCAAGAAGAGGCCGGGGTCTGATGATGCCGATGGTGGTGAGGACGCGATGGTGGTGGCCAAGAAATCGATGCTGACCGGCCCCGTGGGGGCGGCCGTGTGGGAGGACCCGGCGGCGGCGCTGGCGAGCGCGAGGCACGAGTTCGGGGAGCACGGCGGGGTGAACATGTCGATCGAGGCGTCGGCCACCTTCACGGTGATGGAGCCGGAGACGATGCGGCGCATGTTCGCCGGGGAGCTCGGCCCCGATCGCGACTTCTTCATCTACAGCCGACACTTCAACCCCACCGTGCTGAACCTCGGGCGCCAGATGGCCGCCCTCGAAGGAACCGAAGCCGCCTACTGCACCGCCAGCGGTAAAAAAGCCCATCCCATCATCAATTTCCCAACATTAAATACTAAAACCGTCATCTTCATTTAAGAAAATAGGCAAGTCGATGATGATGCGGTTTTAATGCGTTTTGCAGGAATGTCTGCGATATCAGCGGTGCTGATGCAGCTGTGCAGCAGCGGGGGACACATGGTGGCGTCCCAGGTGCTGTACGGCGGGACCCACGCCCTCCTGACCCACTTCCTCCCTCGGGCCTGCAACATCACGACGACGTTCGTGGACATACGGGACCACGCCGCCGTGGCGGCCGCCATGGTCCAGGGCCGGACCAAGGTTCTCTACTTCGAGTCCATGTCGAACCCGACGCTGACGGTGGCCAACATACCGGAGCTCTGCCGGGCGGCCCACGACAAGGGGGTGACGGTGGTGGTCGACAACACGTTCGCCCCGATGGTCCTGTCCCCGGCGCGGCTCGGCGCCGACGTGGTGGTGCACAGCATCTCCAAGTTCATCAGCGGCGGGGCCGACATCATCGCCGGTGCGCGTCTCTCTCTCTTTTTTTATCAGTACACACCTCCTTTCGTTCGGATTGATTCTTTTGAATCGATCACGAGACTCCTGCATGTCCCTGATTGACGGGACACATGGTGGTTGTCTTTTTTCTTTTTAAAACACTTGTTTTTCAAATCTAAGGTAAAAAAGCATACCATCCTAGAAGGAGGATGGAGAAAAAACGGAAGAAAGAGACGGTACGGAGATAATTGGGATCTTTGACATATTTTTGACTCGATTTAAGCCCTCAAATTATAATACATGGTTCGCAAAAAATAGAGAAACGACATAGATATATTTGTAAATTCTAGTATCGCCACGTCAGATAATATGGGATTTTTGCTAGGAAGGTAGGACGGAACCTGATCTAAGACATCTTTTGCCAAAGTGTGTGGGATCTAGGAAATATTTTATGTCCATAGTGGACGACAGAATTATTGGGTTTTGATTCCTTTGGATCCCGAAAGTGATGTCGACCTAGTATCTTCTATCATGATTCATGATGTCCTCCAAACAAAAGAGCTAATCAAAACTAGACAAACCGATGATACGAAGTACTAATCAAAACGTTAGATTAGGGAATTTTATTTTGTCTAGATCGGTAGATCGTCATAGCAATTAACAAAAATAACCATGTGTGGTAGTATGGCCGAACCTGTTTAACGTCGGCTGAAAATCGATTAATCTCTTATCGACCGAGATATTCTCTTAGTCCTGACCACATCTAGCAAATCAATAAAGTAATTCGCTTTCTCCGCCGGCATGTGTTGTTGCTTTCAACATTTGCCTATGTGTCGAAAACGAGGCCAAGCTTCCATTGGTCCATCTGGGGCATCATGTTGCTAACACGCCTTTGTCCTATTTGGTCCATCTGGGGCATCATGTTGCTAACACGCCTTTGTCCTATTACATACCTGGCAATGCCACTCTCGATCCCTCCAATTTAGAACAGGCCAAAACTCGAGTTTGATCTGTCCTCGTCACGAGAGAACACGAATTTCTGCAACTGGGAAAACGTGTCCAAACCTGCAAAGAAAAATACTCCAAAAGGGTTTTACATATTCGAATTAAAAATGTTTCATATTTCCAAAGTGCAATTAGGTGACTCTTGGTATTTTCCATGGCAATGATACAGGCGCGGTCTGCGGGCCAGCGAAGCTGGTGAACTCGATGATGGACCTCCACCAAGGGGCGCTGATGCTCCTCGGCCCGACCATGAACGCCAAGGTCGCGTTCGAGCTCTCCGAGAGGATTCCCCACCTCAGCCTCAGGATGAAGGAGCACTGCAACCGGGCCCTCACCTTCGCTACCCGGCTCAAGAAGATGGGCCTCAAGGTCGTGTACCCGGGCCTCGAGGACCACCCGGATCACGCGCTCCTCAAGTCGATAGCCAACAAGGACTACGGGTACGGCGGCATCATGTGCATCGACATGGAGACGGAGGAGCGGGCCAACCGGCTGATGCACCATCTGCAGAACGTCACGCAGTTTGGGTTCATGGCCGTGAGCCTGGGGTACTACGAGACGCTCATGTCGTGCTCGGGGAGCAGCACGAGCAGCGAGATGAGCGAGGAGGAGCAGACGCTCGCCGGCATCTCCCCGGGGCTCGTGCGCATGTCGGTCGGGTACATCGGGACGCTCGAGCAGAGGTGGGGCCAGCTGGAGAAGGCGCTGGCGAGGATGGGCGAGTTTGGGTTGGTCAAGAAGAATTGAAGACTCCTTCAGAGCAAAAATACTAGAGGAACATAAGAAAAAAAGAAAGTAGGCGAGAGCGATCCTTTTGTTGGTGGTTCAATGTGAAAATATGGGAGTGCTGATAATAAATGGTTCCCCTACTCCTTTTGCTTTTGTAAATCAATCGGACTTTTTGCTTTCTTTTGGCTAAGAATTTCGTGGTTTGCTGACTTCAATCTTTGAGGAACTGCATCATCATCGTACCTAGAGTAGAACTGAGATTAGAATGGGCTGTGAAGATGGGCCAGGTTGGTTGGAAGTAAGTATGAGTTGAACGAAGTTCGGAAAATCCATTATTGGGTTCTCTCAAGTAGGGCCAATGGCCTATATCCATTCCTAATCCTTTCGATTCGCCGATACCCGATTCTATATCGCCGAATTTAATTTTGGATACAAAAAATCTTGGTGAGAAATAATAATTGAAGTAACAGGAGAAATGCATTTAACTTGAGCACTATTTAAGATAAGATAAAGGGTATCATTAGAATCCAAGGGGGGAAAAGTCTGGTCTGTTTTTTTCTTTAAAACTCTTTCTGTGAGAATGGAGAGTAGATTGACGAGGCGACGAGGCCAAGGGATTTGGCAAATTCGGCTCTTCACGGACTTTGAAGATGGGAAAGAGGGCAAGGTTGAATCAAGTTAGAGTGCCCTGAACAAGAAGAGAGTGTTCTCAGCTTATATACCAAGTTGAAACTATCTTATTTGCACAACGATATAACTTCAATATGGATATTTTAATGTTATGTGCACTCAGATGAAAATAATATTGCATTGACATTGAAGGACAAAACTTTAAAGTTAATAAGTATATAATGAATCAAAGCAGACAATACCTTGATCTTGAGTGGTTTACATTGAGCACAATTTACTATCTAGAGCCATGGTGCTAATTTTTTTTTTGGGGGGGCACGTAGGATAACCAAATAAATTCGCAAATATTAAACTCGTCGTCCTTTCGGCTTATAAAAAGAGGAGAAAATGGAAAAGCTCGTCGCAAATGATGACGGACTTCCGATTAAATTTCAACGTCTATGCTTCGTTTTGTTCTGTTCTGTTTTTTCTTGTTTAGAAGCCCGAATCGAGAAACCCAACGAGTTTGTGAAGAAGACCTAAAGGGATCGCCAAAAGAAAAAAATAATTAAAGGGATAATTGCTCAAAATTACCCTGCATTTTTGGCATTAGCCTCTGATCTTTGAAAACTGATAGATTACGCTCTTGAACTTTAATTTTTGTTTCAGTATTTAGTTTTTTTGGTCTGCATAGCCGTTAATTGTTACCTGAAAATGGACATATTCATTCTTTTTGTTGTCAAAATGATCTCTATTACATGATTGTTGTAAAAATAAAGAAGCTACGTGGAGTTAGGAAAATTTGGTTGCGATAATAATAGTCAAGAAAAATAAATTCATCCAATCTCAAGTAACACCTAACGGATATGCCAATGGAAAAACTTGCGACTGCAACGAAAAATAAAAAAATCAAAGTTCATGGGTTAACATATAATTTTGCAATTCGTGGTCTGTGTAATAGGGCCAAAGTTGAGGGGGATATCTGTAACTCTCAAAATTCAGAGGGCCATTGTGAAACAAAGCATGTCATGAAGATCTCAAACCGACTTAATCCGTTTCAGGTAATATTTAACGGTTGTGAAGGTAGACAACCAAACCACTATAACAAAAAACGAAGACAAAAATCAAAATTCAGGGGTGTAATCTACATATTTTTAAGCTTAGTGGTTAATATGCAATGGTGTTGAAATTCAAAAGATAAATTTGTAACTTTTTGCAGTTTGAAAGTTATTGCACAACATTGTCAAAGTTCAAAAGGATAATATGTATCAAAGTTTTAGGATTATAGAGTTTATGGATGTTTTGAGCAATTATCCATTAGACTTGTTATATCAAATTTAATGCGATATAACCATGGGGTAGTTACATTATATGATGAAATTACCTAAAGGTTGCAAAGATAAAAGAGGAAAGCGGGGGAAAAGAAGAGGAAAGAGATTTTGTTGATGGTACTCTTTTTTTGGGTCGATAGTTAATGGTACTCGATATTTACACTTTTGACCCCACTAAAATTCATTATCCATGTAAATCACCAAGTCAGGTGCACCCCACCTGAGGGTTCAAGATTACAATTGAGTCACAACCATTATGCTTCGTACATAAGATTTGCCTCGTTCATAACAAGTTCTTGACAAACGAGTTCACCACAATGACATAGAACCTGGGCGTTATATAATCTCTTATGCATTCCAAGGTTACCATTTCTATAAAATGGTTGAACAGGACCATTCATCCTGGCCAGTTTGATTGAAACTGATATTTGTTAGTGTTGTGAAATAACACGGCAATTAGTGGATCTTGTATTTCAAATATAACATGAAAGGAAGAAATTGCAAGAGAAAACAACAAGAAATGATAAAGAATACCAAAGACCTATGTGGTAAGTTTGAGTATTGGCACCTATTCCACATGGAGAGCCAATGGCAAAGAATACACTATCGATCAAAGAGTTATAGAGTTATCATAAATTACATGTGTTCTTTCCAAGCCTCGAGACCCCAAGTTTTGATTAAAAAAAACAAACTATAAGAGATACTTTAAATAGCTTGGGGGAAATTATTATAAAAGTGTTAAACCTATTGCAATTGTACCAATTCAATTCTAAATTTTTTTTTTGCCAATTCAGCTCTAAACTTTTTGTAGTTATGTCAATTCAGTTTATCTAGCCACTTTTGACCAGCCGGCGCCGGCCATTCGATTGACACTGATGCAGTGATTTTATAATATTATTTTATTCTTTCCAAATTTTTATTAAATTTCTTTTCTTTTTCCTTTTCTTTTTCTTTCTTCCTCCTTCGGCTTCTTTTCCTTGCAGTAGCCAGCGAGGGCCACGGGGCGAGCCCAGCTACAGAAAAAGACGGCCTCGCCTGCAACTGGCGAGGCCTTGGTTGCCTGGGCTAGGGCCAAGAGGGTCAAAATGCTTTCTCACGCAGTTCCCACCCTAATCTGACTACCCTGACACATCGTGGGCTGACGCCTGGGTAACGCCCAAAGGCTTTCATGCTTTATGGGCTGCTGGTCGACACTCCGGCCTACCTATAGTCAAGTTACCGGACCTTTTCTAATCCATACATTCTCGGAGCGATGTTCTCTCTCATATATTACACAATCTCAGGCTTCGAGACTTCGATCCAAACTCCAAAACGACTGGCCCGGCAAGAAATTGAGCAACAAAATTCAACAGTGAGGGTAAACGGGTAGAACAGGGTGTAATTGCTCGCGTTCCTTTATATGTAAATGTGTCATTTCGTTAGGACAGAAAGGGATGAAACGCCCCATCTTGTTCATTCGGAAAAAGACACATTTGCCCGGACCCCCCGGGTCGATCACAAACCGCGTACAGTCACGAATGGGGTTTTTTTCAAGGGCTAACAAACGACAAAGCATAATTAATGAAGTACAATCTACCAGATCCGGTGCAAATTCGACATAACGTTTGCGAGAGAGATGCATGGAACAGGGCCAAGCCAAGGGACAGACCAAGATCCAAAGCGGATTCGACATCTAGCGGACAGGTGCCTTCTCTTTCCAAAGGAAACGGACAAAAGCCAAACGATATCTCCTTTTTGCCATGAGCAAAGGTCATGGGACACTTCGATTCGGACATGACGCGTCTTCCCTTCTGTGCAATGTAAAGTAGCGATTGCCCCGGCTTCCGGACAAATCCCCCTATTGAATGCCCCCCCCAGGTATGGTACCTTTCGAGACACCACGTACTGTCAATGTGTTTTCGTTCACGTGCGTTCCATGTGATTCCATCTCATTGCCCTTCACAGGTTGTTTTCACCAACGGTCATTCAAGTTCGTTGCCTTGTCAATCGGTCATCCGTGTATTAATTAATTGGTTATTATCCGTTCGAGAGTCGCAAGACTCCGGAAAAGAATGGAGAAAAAGGCTCAACAGTGCCGATTCATTTTGTTCTACTTGATTTTGATTGATAACAAGGTTCCTGTGGATAACCTTGCTAACTTGTTGGCGTAATACAAGAGAAATTGTCATTCATGATCAACTCGCTCATTTGGTAGAGCTCCATTGTCGGAGTTACCGATGTGAAAAGGGTAAACTTTATAAATGATGCTGTTATATTTAAGATTGTTGAAAATCGTAAGTAATTTATTGAAAACCTTTTTTTTTTATCGATCTTACTTTACTCGAATTATAATTATCGCTCTCAGATCTTCTATTTATCAATTTACAAGGCGTGAAGTTGAAATCCATACCTGAAAGTAAATCGTTTTTACTCTAACCTCCTAAGAATGTGAAGATTCGAATTTCTATCTCTCCCTTCCATGTGAAAAGGGTAGCCATTAGGGTAAATTCTAATGGTTAAAACTATGGTTTTGTTAAGTTTTAGGTGTTACATCTTAAAAACCAGTATTACCAAATATATAAGTTCCAGTACTTCGCAACACAATTAGAATACAACCATAGTTATACCAAATATAAGCGCAATTTGTCGCTGGTAATTTTTTGAAACTGCTACAATTATCATGTTGCTGCACTTGTGAGAAGTGTTTTAAGCATCCAATAAAAGTCACAACACTTAGATTTAACTATTCTAACAAACGCAACAAAGCGGTACCAAACGGGCTATATCATTGGTAGACAAGGCAATTTGTATAAGATCCCCATATTTTGTACTTTTATGCCTGGCATCCCTTCACGAGTTGAACGAATAATCGTGATGTGAGATCAGTGAAGCAATCGGATAGGATGTGACAGGCGAGATCATGTCGATCTATTCGAGGTTCAAGTTATTGGATGGATGATATGATGCCAAACTAGAAAATACAAACTTCACCTATTAAGTGGAAAAAGGGATACGACATGTTCACCATCTACATTATAGAGGGCTAATAGGGACTCAAAGGCAAGATAATGATCCGAAAGGATCGATGAAAGTGATGAGGGCCCAATTGTTTTTCAAGCACGTTTTGAATGTCAGCACTGTGGTTCATCCCTTTTTCGCAGTGGCTTTGTTCTGCAATAACCCCATTTGATGGAAAATGCCAATCAGGTGAAAGATTCCAGGGACAAAAGATGGGAGATTTTCTTTGTTGAGTAATATCCGAGTATTCTAAGGTTACTTTCATAAAAGATGGTGCGTGCAGATGCAGTCAAATAGTGTGAAGCTGAAGCCTGCGAGTACTTCTCTTTAAACTAAGTATCCTCGTTATCAAGGAGAGTTACCATCGAATTTGATTCCGGAACGTGAACAAAATGCAAATGACATCATGATCCACCCCGAAAATCCAGGTTATCTTTGAAGAGATGTCTTCATTTGTTTGGCGTTCTCGATAGAAATTGTGGTTAGTACTGTCCTAATAGAGAATAAATCTACGGAAAATTAGGTAAAGTTTCTCAAAATTCAAGATCACTAATAAAGTCTATTCTCGCATCGTCCACGGAAGAAGCGCCTTTTCCATATCCAACGAGAACAAATGTTCTGCCAAGAAGTTGGTGATGAACCATGCGTTTATTGGTAATTCGCTTGTGGGTCCACTTAGGTCTTTCATTAGGTCTAGTGCCGGCTCTTCATTATTTTTGAAATGTCTGTTCACACGATCCATCACCTAAATGACAAATCGATGCGAGCGATTGATAATGTCGACAGCTTGCTTTAGCAATGAAAAGCATGTTCATTTTCTCACTCAATGCATAGATTTGAGTCGTCATATTCGTGCATTCTTTGAAGTTTATATTAAGGGCATGGTTTTATGTACTCCATTACTTTTTTTGTGTAATGTGCATGTACAAGGAATCGACATGTATTAAAAATTAATCAAGTACTTGAAGGGTATCGAATAGCTCAATAATAGAAATGAAATCGTAAAGTTAATGTTGATGCTAATGATATGATTATTATTTGAGGCGATGATATATATATTAATGACAAATAAATGCTCCATCCATTTAACTGTATTAAAATGTGCCATTAGAACAATATATTACGAAAAGCAATTGAACCGACGAGGATACGAGTCGGAATATCATTGCACCGTGTAATGTTAGACGTGATACCGTATGGTACTATTAAAGGCAATATGAGTATGGTCGAGGGGTTTGGAATGTCTTACTTGGATCTAGATAAAAAGAGACGTTCTATTCCCATAGCCTGAACAGATTATTGCCAAAATGCTCGATCATCATGAGTGGTCCGACACAAGGTCCAATCTCCGTGTTTTCTGACCCCCCCAAAAAAAAAAAAAAAAAAAAACCTCCGTGGCCAAATGATGAACCAATTCAATGAAATTGTCCTGCTCTGTCACGTGTCCTGCCGAACGAGCGTTTGGTTCGGTTGCAGATTGTATTTGGAAAAATGCAAAAAAAATTGAATTAAGAGGATTTTTTGAAATGTAAGTAGTATTTGATCAAATGTATTTAAAAAATAAATTGAAAATTAATTTTGACATAAATGTCATTTAGTAAAAACTGCACTTTTTAAATATTTTTGCTAACTTTTTAAATAAAAAAACCTTAAATTATTTGCCAACTAGGCCAACCTCGTTTCAGGTTGGGCAACCTAAGGTGAGGATGGCAAAGTTGTAAGAAAAAGAAAGTCTATTTGCATTCTGAAAATGCAACATTTCAAAATATCTCCAGATCTGCCTTGAACTAAATACCTTTAAAGAACATCCATGCAATTAGGTTTATGACCATCAAACTAGATTTAAGGTTTTCTCCGGAACAAAAAGTAAGACATCCTTATGCAATTAAGTGAGGTAGAATGGACGTAATATTTTCCCCGCAGCCTAGATACCATACAAGTCGAATCTATGGCTTACAACATTTAAATGGCACAAATGCATTCATCACATGGATTCAAATGACATTATTGGGCACGGCCAATTTTTCCCTCACAACTTCTTATTAGTAGTCACAAGTCATAATCGATTCTTGTACATATCAAGTCTGTTGATTGTCAATTCGCTCGCCTGCCATTTTGCAAATTGTCAATCTAAACTAGGTTATAGGCTATCAAGAATCATGGATAATTCTAAATATGTGATAAACTCGGTGATTTTACAAGACATTACAATCTTACCCAACTTACGGTATTGAAAATACACACGATTTATATATATATGTAATCACACGCGCGCGTGTGCATGGAGTATTCGGTGTATCATCAACTGTATAATATGGACGTTATTTCCTCACGATCGCCTAGGACTCGCTTTCACGGTCAATGGGTTGACCATTTCGCAGGAGAGCCTGAGCACTTCAGATAGATTGACCGGGCTGTGATCCACCTGGGCCCACTCAAACTCCTGGAGCAGGCGCCCCACCCAAAAGGTCACGGTGGTCAAGCCCAGGGCCTTCCCGGGGCAGACCCTCCTGCCCGACCCGAACGGGGCGAGCCGCCCGTCCGATCCGAACACTGAGAACTCCGCCTCGGCATCATCCCGACCCACGAACCTCTCCGGCGCGAACTCGAGCGGGTCCTCCCACACTTTCGGGTTCCGCGTGATGGCCCACATGTTGACCATCGCCGTCGTGCCCGCGGGCACGTGGTAACCCCCCACGGTCGTGTCCTCAACCGCCAGCCGGGCCCACGACAGGAGCGGGCCCGGTGGGTGCAGCCGGAGGGTCTCCTTCACGATGGCAGAGAGGTAGGGCGCCGACGGGATGTCGGACTCCATCAACGGTCGCGATCTGCCGACGACACGGTCGAGCTCCTCGTGGACCCTCGACTGGATGTGAGGATGGAGCACCATCCTCGCTAGGATCCACTCGATCAGAACCGCCACCGTGTCCGTTCCTCTGAATATCATTTCCTGCGATTTAAGAAATGCCAATTAGCCATTAAGAAGCATCATTATTGGCCGAGGCAGATTAAGAAACTAACGAACGGACCACCAACCAATTACAAATAAATAAGGGGCCACTTTGGTGATATTATTTTGTCTTTCATCGCGAAGTTACAACATCCAACGTAAAAAAATTAACGTGTGTCATGCTACACGTATGCAGAGTACCTAAGTGTTTGAGGTAGTTTTTTCGCAGATTATGTTTGGATAAACGGAAGTTAAACACTACAAATTTGAACTGAGCAAATCCAAAGGGAATATGAAACGTCAGGTCACTCACCCAAAGAACAGCGATCATGTCGTGGTCCGACAACTTATCC
The DNA here is from genome assembly GCA_014182895.1 of Angophora floribunda. Lineage (NCBI taxonomy): Eukaryota > Viridiplantae > Streptophyta > Magnoliopsida > Myrtales > Myrtaceae > Angophora > Angophora floribunda. Next base: position 20,651,699 of record CM024708.1, on the reverse strand, counting down.
TCCCCCTGAAGAGAGAGCAGAACGTCGACGAAGTCGGAGCTCGCCAGACCGGTCCGGCCCTTGTGCTCCTGGATGATCCGGCCCACGAACCTGTTCACCCGGGGCACCAGCTCGGAGCACCTGGACCGCACCCTCTGGAGGTCCAGACCCGCGAGCCACGGGAGGTGGTCGGACCAGTTCAGCAGCCCCAGCAAGTCGTAACCTTCCTCCACCAGAGCTCGCAGCTCCCGCGTCTCTTCATTCTCGTGCAGGAGCTCGTACTCCCGCCCGAACACCGAGCCCATCATGTTGTTCAGCGACGCACGGCCCGCGATCTCCCTGACATGGAAGCTGGCCCCACCGCGGCCGACGACGGCCGAGACCATCTGCTCCGCAATCGTTTGCCGCCGCGCCTCTCCCGCTCCCACCTCCCTCGGGGAGAAGAGGTGCCTGGCCGTGACCCGTCGGAGCACCTGCCAGTACCGGCCGTAGGGGGCGAACCCGATGGCCCGGTCGAACATGAGCCCGTAGGCACTGGCCTTCATGGGGCGGTCCGCAAAGGCGGAGCTGTTGAGGATCTCCCGGGCAACGCCAGGGTCGGAGGCGACGATGGCCCGCGTCTCGCCGAGGGTGAAGGCCATCAGCCTGCCGGCCCGGTGGCGGGCGGCGGCGGCGGCGAGCTTGCGGTGGGCGAGGCCGTGCATGAGGTGCATGCTGCCGAGGACGGGGAGGCCCCGGGGGCCGGGGATGGGATTGCCAGCGCCGGGGCCGGCGGGGTGGGGGTGGCGGCCCCAGGCGGGGCCACCGGGGTGGGACCAGCGGGAGAGAGCACGGAGGAGCCAGGTGGCGGCGAAGAGGAGGAGGAGGAGGAGGAGGTCGGGGAGGGAGAGGTCGTGGCATCTGGTGGGGAGTGCGAAAATCCAGAAGATGTCTATGTGAGTCTCCATTACAGAGAGAGAGAGAGAGAGGGTGAGGCTGAGGAATGAGTTGTGGGGTTTTCCTTTTTTGGGTTAAAACTAGGAAGGTGAAGGTCTGCTTTTATAGAGAGAGAAAAGCGAATCCCTTCATGTTTTCTTACCCTCCCTCCTCCTCCCCCAAAATAAAAAATAAATGAACCACACTGAGGTGAGGTGACCAGGGAGCGAGTTCGTTTTCTTTTTCTAATTTTGTTTATTTTATTTTATTTTATTTTTTGTCTTTTTGTTTTTGGAGGGAGACGGGGAGGTTTTGTGGGGAGGGAAGGGGAGTTAGGAGATATCAGTGTGCGCCGCCGCCACCATCAAACCTCATTATAACGGAATCCCAAAACTCCTACATCCACGCTCTCGAGAAACTATCCTGTGCTTCGCACGTGTGCGTCTAACCCCCGTGCAACCGTCGCCTTTGGGTTTGACGTCAGTCTCATCGGATCGGACGGCGGAGGATACTCACGACGAGTCCCGATCGTTGGGCCCCATCGCTCCTAATCTGCTCTACGCGTTCCGCGCGCCGGAGAGAAAGCCTTTTTGGATCTTGGAGGTGGCCAATCCTATCAAATCCGATACACAAAAGCCGTCGGTAACCTTCTATACGATGATGACCAATTAATTCGTAATTACTCTTCTCACCGCATCATGCATGGTAATCACGCTATACCATTCTTTTAAATTTGACGTCATAATTTAATTAGAGGCATTTTACACATTCATAGGAAATCGATATCGGAACTAGTCCAATTGGTGCTTGCTGCATTGACAAATTGGTGACGGAAATGTTGCCGGTTACTACTCCTGAAGTGTGAAGTGATATGTAACTGATGTGGGAATGTTACTTGTTAGTTATTCACACACTCTGTGCTTTTCTGAAATCCGTGCACCGTTCTTGCATTTTTAGTTGCTTGGTGGGTGAAACTCTCCGCCGCAATTCACATAAAAGCAAGTCAGAAGGCTTCACATTCCATATGAATGACAGTCATTCGTCTCATGCTAACCAGATTTTCTTCCCTTTCTATTAGCGCTTTCGCGGGACAGCACATTACATATCTAAATTCATTGGCCCAGGTGGTCACACGCAACAAAGAGAAGTGGTGACGTTGGTAGTGGCCGACGGCGGCGCCAATGGTGCCGGTGGGAAAAAGAAGAGGGGAAAAAGAAAGGGAGGAAGCACCCAAAATACATCATTCTCCTTCAAAAGCAACGACACCGATGCGTCGGTCATATAGCATCGTAAATAATTCATAGATTGGAGTTCTTTTCGTGATAAAATAAAAACAACTTGTAAATGTGGATGGCTAATGTTATGGCCCGTATGTGTTTTAACTTTTTTTTCAAGTTGCGATAAATCAAAAATTGCTAATTTTTTTATCTGTTTTATTGAGAAAAAGTAGAATTTAATGGCCAATCTCCATCCGTTTTTTCTCTCCTTCTCTTCCAATTTTGCAATTGCCATTGAAGAAAAAACCGTCGCCCTCTTATGAATTTCCAAGTCAATAAATGAGATTTAAAGTTTCTCAACCAAACGCGATCACTTCCTAATCTTTTTTTTTTTTTCTGAAGAGTAACCGTACAGATTCGCCCCCGGCATGGTCACCCCCACCATCTCCCACCACCACCAATCGTTTCTGGACACAATGACCAGCGAAAACGATCTTGCATTTCGACTGTTTATGTACAGGAATCGGTCAACACTTTTAAGAACCCCCCTCAAAAGCATATCTTCTTTCCTCTTACATCTAACCCTCAAGTTGCAATTTTTATTTATAAAGTTTCCTTATCTTTGGCGGTATTGGAATCTCTTTCAATCACGTCCCAGATGTTGCAATGCGGCTTCAAATGCTTTGCTAGTACAAGTGGGACAATTTTAATAGGCAACTTGATCATCATGTTTCCAGTCGACATGATCAATTTTATGCTCGACCTTTCTACCAGCAAGGAAGAGATTTTTTGTTACCCGACATGGTTGATTAAAATAATCATCAAAATGTACATCGATGTGGATGTGGTGTGCCCTTAGTTGAAAGATTGCCGTCTGAGTTTCCCATGTGTAAATTGTGTCATCTCATTGAGGAAAAATGAATAAATAAGTCTGTGTTGGAGACATCGACATGGATGCGATGGCGACGGTAAAAATTAAAAAGGCTGTGATGGCTTCGTGATGTCTCTCTTATTGGAAAAAGATGAATAAATAGAATTAGTCGTACTTTAGTAAAAGTTGTGAATATGGTTTTCTTCATCGTTAAGCTATAACAAACAAAAAAGAAAAATTACTTAACATTATAATAGAAGTATCATTTTACTATGTTAGTATTTTCCTATTTCAAAGATTTCGAGTTTTTTTTTTTTTTTTTTTTTGCATTTAATCATAATTAGATTTTGAAAGTCAACAAAGAAAGAAAAATGTCAAAATGTTTCACTTTTCACATGTTGCTTTCAATTAAATTTTACTTATTAATGAGAAAGAGACATCCACGTCACATATAAAGGGACAATCCAAATTGGATATCCACTTGAAATTACAAATATCTTTTTGCTCAACTAATTTGAGCTTTCCCAATTAACCCATAGGGAGTAGTAAAATTATTAGCGCACAAAAGAGAGGGAGACATCCATGTCGTATGTAAAGAAACGATCCAAATTGTATGTCCACTTAAAATTACAAAGGTCTTTTTGGCACAATTGATTGAGTTTTTGTAGTTAACTCGTAGAGAGTAATAAAATTATCAGCGAGAGAGAGACATAAAAAAAGCTGACTCAAATTGGATGTCCACTTGAAATTACAAATGTTTTTTTTATGCGCAATCAATTCAAGTTTTTGTAATTAAACCATAAGGAGTATTAAAGTTATTAATAAGCAAGAGAGGCATCAGTGTCGCATATGAAGCGATGATCCGAATAGGACATCCACTTGAAATTAAAAATGCGTATTATGACTAATTCAAAATTTTGCAGTTAACCCATGGGCGGGAGCTGTGGAAATTGCGATTTCTTATTAACTTAAGGGCCAACCGCGATAATTTTCTCTTGGGTTCGAACAATTCATTTCGATCCGCAACGTGTCTTAGGAAAAATGCGATCCGAAAATAACCGGGGCGCATGATTCGGTATCAAAGCTCGAGGGAGGGGGAATGGACCGTCGCTGTCCGGGAAAGTCGCACGTGCGAGGCGAAAGCTACAGATGAGGAGCATGCGATCGTGGCTGTCGAAGGGGCGAGCTCCAAGATCCCGCACGGATTCGTGTCTTTATACTGTCTAGGGACCAAAGTAAGGTCAAGCTCGATGTGTGGGACCCCCCTACTGTCCCCACGCCACGTGGACCAATCGTGCGCTGTACTCGAGAGTGACAGTAGTACTACTAAAGTGCCCTCTCTCCAGGGAGTGCCGTCCTCGGGAATGTAAATGGACGTCCACGTGTACGGCTGTGCTCCCGAATGGACCTGACAAGAGGAGTGTTTTTCGCTATGATTATCTCTTGCTCAGAGAATATTCCGTCGCCAAATGATTTTTTTATTTCCGTGCGATTTAACTTTCCACGAGGAATCTTCTAATGAAGGCGAAATTACCGGAAATTAAAACTCCGACCATCTCGCAGAAAATATTCAATATGAAATTGTTTTCTAATTTTCAGTGTTTGGTTTACTTAGAATAATGAGTTAATTAAATATCTATAGTTAAATTTAAGAAAATAATTTTTTTAAAAAAAAATCGAAAATCATTTTCTAAAATGGCTAGACACCTATGCTTAGACCCAAAATCAATTCTCGAGTTAGATCCTTAACGTCTAGGATCAGCTCTCTAATGCTCAAACCCAAATTCATCAAGGTCAGCCTGAAACCCGATGCCCATGCTCAATGCCCCAACATCAGTGCCCGGGTTCACAAAGGCCAAGTGTGGAATTTTGGTACCCAAGCTTGGATCCCCAACACCTAGGCTTGAATCCATGAAGGCTATGCCTGAGTCCATCAATGCTAGACTTGAGACATCATGCTCACGATTAGATTCATTGACGTTGTGCCTAAGACTCAAGTGCCCATCTCCTAATCGCCCGTGCTTGGGTCAAGATCCATTGAGGTTGGACCCGAGATGCTGGTGCCCATACTTGGTTTCTCAGCTGTCCATGCACAAGTTACTAACATTCAAACATTGTATGTTTATTTTGGGAAATCAAATTAGATTTTTCATACCAAAAGTCCAAAAATAAATTTCAGTTCATTTTCAAGTTTTAAAAAAATGACTTCGTAATTTTTTTTTTCAAGAATTGTCACATGTTTTGCGAAATAAACAAAATTTAAATTCACCTTGAAAATCATAAACTATTGTATTAGAAAGTTCAACTCAAAATTTTAAACTATTAGGTTGAGAAAGAGCATGTGTATATTAAAAGCATATTGTATAAATTGTCAAATGAAGTGAGATATCTTACACCCCTTCTCATATCTAAACAAGATTGACAAGGGAGGACACAAACGCAAAAGGGATAGAACCCAGCTCTAATACCATGTTATAAAGTTTAATAAAAAAGTTTAAGTCAATAGACGGGAGAAGATCACATATATAAAGAGCATATTACACTCATTGTCAAAGCGAAATAAGATATTTCAACAAATAGAAATGCCAAAAAGATAATACTTATACCCAAACAGTTTCGCATAAAAAATTTTGATTGCATCCTAGGATACTAAGAGCTATTGTTAGGTTGAGTTTGCTTCTTGTGGTCGTTAGGAATTCATACCTCGATTCCAGAAAAATAATGTAAGCAACCAATTTACCCAGACATAATATAATAATAAAATAATAGAATTGGAAGAATATACTAGAAAATTTGTTATCGAAGTTCACCCACCACCGGACTACGTTTTTGCGTAGAGGCACTCTACGAATCCACTAGACTTCTAAAGAAATTAGAATATAATGATGATCTTCTTTCAAGATCATAGCATAAAGAGATTGAGAACCTTCACAAAGAAGAACTCACTTTTTGTTTTCTCTTCTGTTCGCATTATTTTTGTCTAAGTCCCCTTGACATCTAGCGTCTAACTATCGCCGATATAAAGTGTAGCTTTTAACCTAAAATCAAAATTAATAGAAAAGACACAAAAAAAAACCCTTAAAAATATATGGATTCACCCGCCAACAGTGGGCCAGCTCATCATCTTAAAAAGAAATAAAGAAAAAAAGTCATAAAAGGAAAGGAAAAGAAGGTCGAATGTTCTTGATGGAAAAGAGAGGAGTGTTCGCTGAAGTTGAGAACAGAGGCAGGGAGCATAGCTTCGAAGAGTAAAAGAGGTTGTCCAGATTCGACAGTAAATTTTTTCTGGAATTGGCATAAAGTTCAACATGTTATTTGTGAGATCAAGATTTATAAGTTGATCAGTTTTGTTCGTTGAAATCCTTCTTCAAATTATCTCCCAACTTCTTTAGTAATGGTTAGAGTTCTTTCTTCCTCTTTTGTTGTGTTAATCTACATTTTTAATTACTAGAGATGAACTATCATGTATCTAGTTATTTTTGGTAATTAGTGGAAATTTTTTAGCGGTCCCATGGTTCACTGAAACAGGAGGGACATGTACTTGACATGTTACAGATAATAAATCATGTTGTAGGACATTGAAACATATGGATGCTATGAGAGGATACCCACTTTAAATAAATAAATCTTCAAGTCAAGAAATGCCACACGCTTACCTTATGAATCATATATAATGTAAGCCAAAACCCTATAGCCGAATAGCTCAATTGAACAACTGTTTGCACATTGTGACATGAGATATTGAATGCGTGTTATGTGCCCAATTCACATAGGAAAATTGTCCAAAAAATCTTAAAATTATCATAATTTTATCAATTCAATTATAAACATTTTAATTACGTCAATTAAGTTCTATAAATTTTCATATTTTACCAATTGAGTTCATTCAGCTAATTTTAGTTAAAAAGCACCCACATTGATGCCAGCAATCCTATTTGGCACTATCGATGCTAACGTGGATAATTTTTAATGATAATATAATATTTTTTTGAATTATTTAATTATTTTTATTTATAACCCTAAGCTAGCGAGGAATCACAGCCCTCACTTGGTCCAGACAATTGTCCCTAATTCACGCTTACAAGTCCATTATTTAAAGTTACGTCAATCCATAGAATAAATTTTGTACTATTGCCTCTCTCACCGTGCAATAAATATGATCTATCGAGTAGGACCTTAGGAGTCACTTGTTAATATCCTCCAAATATTTTATGAGCATATGGAACATACAATCTAGGAAGCATCGACACGACAATCTCCAGAAATTTTTGTGTCGTGTTGGACACTTTGATATGTGCTCGACATGCTCCAACATGTGGTCAATCGGTATCAGAAAATCCGACACGTGATCAACTCTTCTGACATGTTTTAGCACAAGAGTTTGGAATTCCGACATGTACTAGGTTAATTTTAAAAAAATTCAATAAATGAAGCATTAAAATATAAATATGCAAAAAAATAAAAATAACAAATGAGGGAAAAAGAAAAACATAATTTTCTCTTTTCTTCATACTCTCCTTTTTTGTTATCCACAATTCCCCTAAGTTTGTTTTTTCTCTTCATTTTTGACATGCTAGTCTAGAATGTGGATTGATTGTTTCTTCTTTCCACCAAGTTTTATTGGAATGGAATGTCATTGAATTTGTCAAATTGAAATAATGAATTATATTAACAAATGATGAATTAATGATTTTAATATAAATTCATTATGTGATTTTTATTTATTTATTTATCTTTGAATTTGAATCAAATTAATTTGATTGAAATAATCATAAAAATAATAATTTATCTTGTATATATAAAAATATGCATCTAATACATAACGTGTCTCAATGTATCAGAATCCTCTACTTTTTTTAAAAATGACGTGTTAACGTATCGTGTTGTGTCATGTCGCGTCACGTATCGCATGTTTGTATTGATGCTATTTAGCGCACGATCCGTTTTGTGTCACCTTGACTAAACTTTGCCAGATTGGCTTTGATTGGGGACTAGGTAAATGCATGCACGTGAAGGCGTCGGAATGGGCATACCACGGGCTCATGTGTCCTTCCATACTTGGTCTGCGTGCTCTTTTCCATTTCACTATTCCCGATTCAACGACTAAAAACCCTTAGATGCATGTACTCGATCCCCTCCAATTGTACATTATTTCCCTTCCCTTTTCGGGCACTAAAATAATTGGGTAGATGTTTCATGCATGCATCTCCAATTTTCAAAGTTTAGTAGATTAAATTTGAGGCAGGCAAGCATTGTTTTCATGGAAGGGGAACTAATTTAATCTATATTCTCTCTATACCATTAGTCATTGTTCAAGCTTCTTGCCTATTAACAAGCGTGTGCATTCAGATCCTATTCCACGGCGTAGCCTCTTGAAACCACAGCGGAATAGTTTCTTGCGCATCTCTTGGTACGGTGGGCATTGCTTGCCTTTAACTAGATCGATAAAGCTACAACTTATTGCAACCAGCTGGCTTGAATACCACATTATATTTCACATAAAGTAGGGTGTGAAATCTAACTTTATCCTTGGTTTGGCTCAAGCTCATGCACGCGAGCTTGGCACCTTTTTCTTGTTGTCATTAAATTAGTAGAGTGAACCCATTATTGAAGGAAATAAGAGAAAACGTTTTGAGTAGTGTGAGACAATGAAAAAAAATTGGGAGTAAGGATTTTGAAATACTCTTCTACAACACACTGTCCCTTTTTTTTCCTATAGTTTTTCTCCAAACATATATTCACTATCTAATTCGATATTTCAAGGTTCAAACCAAAGCATGGGCGTATCCAAATACGTTATTTATATATGGTAAACAAACTCTTCTTCTTCTTTTTAAAGGTAAACACCAAAAGAAACTGTTGCGTACGCGGGAAACCAGTGCGCGAGGACTAGTTATTCTTTCTGAAAAGTAAAAGCCAACCTGAAAAGAACTTGATTCTGAGTTGTTTTAAAGTTCTTGTTCAAAGATATGTGATAAGCACCTTCAAAGCAATGGAATCCATGGCATCATTGAACCAATTATTGTTGCAAAGACCGCTTAAAGAGAACGAACTTCTGGTCCTTCACCCAGATCTAGCCAATAATAAAGCACGTATCCTAGATATGTTCGAAGTGGATGTACCACAAACCCTTAAATAAATACTATAATAGTACTTAAGTATACCCCAAGAATGTGTCCCACGTCCCTTTGCTTTTCAAATGGTCCATGGTTTGAACAAATTCTTTAGGATATGGCCATTTAGTTAAGCTCGGTTGGGAATTCCGAATGCTGGGTAGCTTAAGTGACATCACATGAACATAGATTTGTCGTGTCTTTTGAGAACCGAAGAATTTCATTTTCCTGTAGAATTTCCCAACAATTATATTTCACTTAGGAAGCGAATCAATAAACAAATGTAGTGGATGCTATTGTTCTCGTTCAACTTGTCGGTCAACAATGCGATCCATCATTCGTTCAAACTACAAATTCAGTAAGTGCAGCACATTGCAGCAGCTGAGTGTGGCATTCAAAGGTCCAAATATTTCGTAAGCTCATTCAAATGCTTATCTTTCGATGCATTCTTCTTCTCGACATCGACGTCATTACTTAGTTGAAAACTTTCAAGGGAAAATAAGGTCAACTTTGACCGACTATTTTCCCAAGTGGACGATTCTACCGCTCCCTTCTCCAAAGAAAGGAATTTTCTTTTTGAAACATGGTGAAGTGTAATTTCTCGTTTTCATCCATGACCGTTTGACCCTTGTGGCGAGTTATTATGATGACAAAATTTTTGATTAATTTGATTTGGAATGTGTTTTGGAATGTGTTTTGTATGGATTTAAATGGGTAAGCCGAAGGAGCAAAAGGCGGAGGGTTTAGTGACTTCGGAAGTATCACAAAGCTTACTCTAGGAAGCTCGCCTTATTAGTATCTCTTAAAAACACTTTGAGACCCTACTATGGTTTAGGATCGGAATAGTTCAATCAAACGTCCGGCATAGGAAACTCTTAAAGAAAATCTAGTGTTGATATAAGATCTCGAGGTATCTGACATTTAATCTTTGTCCTGTAAAACAAAGCTTGAACGAAGCGTGATTCCCAAAACTCGAGTGTAGGCTCCATGTTACTTATCAATACAAGCTACGCTTTGGGCCGACCCCTAGCAAAAACCTAACAAATTGTTTTTTTTTATTATCAATACAAGCTACGCTTTAACTTTTAACTAGATTATATAAACTGGGTGACGTAATAAGAATCATAATGCTTATGCTTAAACATATGATACCACGAACAAAGTAAGTGACTCGTATAGCTCTTATGACATCTCTTTGTTAATGTTATGGTTATCATTTCTCTAGCTTTCGTATCTCATGCTCTCAAGAATCTTTCGTTGGTGATGTCCCAATTTGCTCAGGTATTGGTCGCGCGTCACCCTCTACAAAAGCTTATCCCATCTTGACCAATCGCCAGAGAAATGCAGTGCTTGGAATATGTTCCCGATCCGACTCCATTATGTGAACTTTCTCTTTGCGTTTTTTGGGGATTTTAATGATTGCCCACCTCATAATTTCGCGTTAGGAATGGGGCTGTAAACTTACAGAACGGAGTCGTTTTTCCAGGTTTCTCTTTTTGCCCGACTGAGATAATGTTCGAAATCAATTAAGAAGTAAAATCTAGAAAATTAAGGTGAGATCCGCCGATAAAAGCACCGTTACTTTTTTTCTACGTGTGAGAAGATTTGATGCTGGAAATGCCAGGAAAAAGGAAGCGGTCAGAGATTTAATAATGGGAAAGTCGAAAGCTAAAAGGAGTTGCTCACTGTTGCACGATATCAGCCACTATTTTGTATCTTTCAAAATCAAATGTATGATAATTAAATGGCCGGGCGACCATTGGGGTCGCAGATGCCATGAAATAATTACGAAGATTACTTAAAAAAAAAGAAAAGGCCAGATTGTATCTTAAAAATTAGTCTATTTCCGTTATTGACCAACTCGAGAAAATTTCAAGGAGCTCCATGAAGAAGAGGTTAGTGGAGGAAATTATTAGATGAAATCAAAGGGAATGCAAGAAGCGGATTCGCAACAAAAATGCATATTCGATGCCAATTTGAGTGGTGTAGATCTACAACTTAGGCTTCATAGAAGTGGTTTCACTAGCAAGCATAGATATCAAATTAAAGAATTTGGAAGATTAGGTATGTGATGTAGCAAAAATTCAATATCTCTCGTCCTGTAGGGATTTCTAAGAGAGATTTCGAAACTCCAAGCCTTTCATTTCTTTTTTTGTCAAGAGAGTTTTCAAATTCGAAAGTATTGTTTAGAGATCGTAACAATGTATAGTGAGTTTCATAAAGTTATCATACTCAGTTTTGATAAACTATAACTTTAAAACATATATTATTGTCACACGAAAGCTGCAACACTTACCAAAAAAAATCTAAACTCCATTGCATAGTTGCCAATTTAATCTTTAACATTTTAATTTAGTCATTTAGTTATAAACATTTTGATAATTTGCCAATATAATCATTTGAGTCAATTTTGACAAGAAATCGCTGATATGGACATGCGATCCTACATAGCCCAGTAGACATGGACAATTTTTGCGATTTTTTTATATTTTCTTTTCATTGTAGGTAGCAAGGGCTTGCAAGCCCTCACTAGATCCAGCAAGGGTCAAGTGGCCCTCATCTAGGCTGTGAGGGCAACCTAGACCTATGGCTAGCAAGGGCATTGCGGCCCTTGTTGATGGTTGGCCATTGCCAAGGCCTAGCGCGTTGGTGGAGGGAAATAGGAAAAAAAATAAAATAAAAGAAAAACTTCAGAAAATTACAAAAAGCATCATCTCCATTGCTGGTCATGCCACGTAAGACGCCATCATCCACATCAATAATTGATGACCAAAGTTGGTCGGAAGATTATATTATTCAAAAGGTTTAAGATTAAATTGATTGCTGTGTAACAGATTTTGAACTTTTTAGATAATTTTACCCACAATCACGTCAATATTGACCGGAGGATAATGCAATAAGCACTTGAGATATATCACTTAGGAGCTCACCCACCTATTGGAGATCACTCAACTAAAAGTGGCTCCTTACGCCTTAGGTGTAGACCAAATCTCAAAACTGTCGGACATCACTTAGCAACTCCTCCATTGCGTCGATACCCCGATATCACCCAGTTAAAAACCATGGTTGATATCACATTTCATGAGAGAGAGAGATATGATATGTTTCGTCTTGCAAAAGTCGTTCATGCCTCGAAATGACACCATGGGTAGTTCCCAAAATTTCATATACAGTCTGGGATTGCTGAATGAAACCTAGGTAAGAGGACATAATAGGTATTTACGATGCCATATATCACATTCGAATTTAGTCTCGAATTGAATGATAAAAGATTGGGGAGTTGATTCCGTAAAGATAAACAGACGTCATGGACTAGGAATAATTTTTACTCCACACTCGTCCATTCATTAATCAAAAGAAGTTTAAAAGAAGCGAAAATGATGGCTAGTTTTTTTTACTTTTTCTTAGTTAGGTGTCGATATCGACACCTTCGAACCTCTCATTCGAGGATGTAAAGCGGAGAAGGATCGAGAAAACGAAAGACAGTGGGGGACCCTTGAACAAAGCATAGCGATGTCGCACTCACGCATCTGCACTAACCTGGATACGAACCCTAAATGCGAAAGTTAAACAATTCATGTGGGAGCGTCCGCTTGACCCTTAATCTCTCCAATTTGCGGTGATTCTCGCGCAAATCTAATCGCTCGGTGTTGCAAGAGAGACCCGTCTTGAGGTCTTGTCCTCATCGTTGAGTTTTTGGTTTTGTGGTCCCTGTCTTGTTGGTGTGATCTTGTTGAGTCTCCTTTCCGGTTCTTTATTCTCGTTTTTTGAGTGCTTGAATCCCACTTGCTCATGGCGTTTTGCTCTCTGGTCTGGCCATCTGGACATGGTGGGGGATTAATATCTATTTTCCTCTCACGCGCGTAAAGATCGATCGACTTTCTCTTTTTTTTATCTCTTTTGTGGTTCTGGGTAGCACCGGCACTAATTCGTACTGTGTACTAGCGTTTGATGTCTAAGAGGTTTGTTTGCAAGTTGGATAAAGTCTGGACAAAGTCATCTCCAATCAAGCTTTTCTTATGCTTTAAAATAGAATTTGTTGTGAAAGCAAGATCTTTTCTCTGGGCTTCAAGACACCCTCGATTTCTCCACCAAGATTTCATCCACGAAACTCGTGACATATTTGATTGTAACACCAGCAAAGCCACGAGCACCTGAGCACATAACCGGCGCCCGATGCACTCACATGGCACACTTAAACTGTTCATGAAGTACTGGTTTATATATCAAAAGGCGAGACAAACCATTTCCTTGCTTGGCCGACTCCAACTCAAATTAGGAAAGTGGGTACGTTATTCTGTTCGGAAACTTAGCCCTAGTACGTCTTTCTAATATACCACATCCGAGAGTCGAATCCAAAGTCGAATTTCCACACTTCAATTTGGATTGAATTTTTTCTTGAGCTTGAATTCGAAGTACAATTCTAATAAATCTCCACCTTTCTCCACGTCTAAGCCAAGTCAGAATTGTTTCTCCAGAACCCGAAATCATCTCCGCTTGCTTACTCCTCTTACAACACTTTCGTACATTCAATTCCTTGGCCACACAATCACGCGATGGATTCATCTCACTTAGGAACTTTCTAGCTTATCTCTTCAGCATGCCTCAAGTGCATGCGCCAGAATTGGAAATCTCAAAGAAATGCATCCAACGTCACAGCATCGAAATCAGCCACTATCTCCATTTGAAGCTTATACTGGCCAGCATGCTTAATCCCTCTTGTCATCACTAAGATATCCCTTACAACATGTACTACTCAACCTTCTAAAACATATCAACATCTAACTAAATCTAGAGTAAATAAGGAAATTAGGTTCTTCTTCAATGTCCTCGACATATTATCATGCAATCAGATTTTGACATTGCCTACACCTACAATGTCACACACAATTTTATTCCCCAAACACATTTTATTGTTATCCGTGCACCGAAAAGTAGGAAACCGATTTCCTACATAATGTAGAATGAAAATAGTTACTAAAATCCATATCACGTTGGTCAAACGTGGTGGATATTAAAATTCAGTGTGATGACATTCCAAATTAAGTGGACCCATGTAAGAATTCAGTGAAAGAGACTGGAGATAGGATCACCAATCATTAGAGCAAATTTGCATCACATTAAGCTCCGTTTATCTCACAGAAAATGTGATATTTTTAGAAATTGTTTTCCAAGAAAATAGTACTTTATTATTAGGTTTGGCTGAAACTTGAAAATAAAATGGAAAATATTATCCGTTGTTTAATATAGAAAATCTGATTTGATTTTTCTAAATAGAGATACGCTATTTAAGTGCTAATAACTTGCTTGCACATATACATGCTAGAATTAGATATGAGCATTAGCCTCTTGAGTCTGATTGCAATGGACCTCAACACGAGCACCTAGGACCCGTGCCTGACCTTGATGGATCCAAGCCCAAACACTAGGTTTTAGGCCTAGTCTCAATGGACTCAGGCAAGACCTTTGTGGACTCGGGCTCAAGTGTTGGGGATCCAAGCTCGAGTACTAAGATCCCACGCTTGGCTATTGTGGGCCCTGGCCTAGGTGTTGGGGGCATTTGGCCTGGCCTCCATAGACTTGAGCACTAGCGTCGAGGGTTGAGCACAAGCACTAAGATCCCAAGCTTTGCCTTGTTGGATCTAAGCGGATGTGTCAAGGATTTGGGCATGGCATTGGGGTTACAGGCCTAGTTTTGATGGACCCGGGAACTAGGGAACTAGTGTTGGGATTTTCATGGCCAAGCATAGAGGTTCGAGCCAAGCGCTAACACCTAGTCATAGTTTGGAAAATGATTTTTGATTTTTTAAAGAGAAAGAATTTAAGCATAGATTTTTTGTTAACTGTAAAAACATTTTCAGTTGATTCATTTTTCCAAGTGAATCAAACGCCGGCAAATATTATTCCAAACAATATTTTTTACAAAATAAATGAACCTTAATAGTATTTAACAACATTATGTTAGTTTACTATTCCTAAAAGGACATTTGTGGGGGTGATGAGGTGATTTAAATACATGGCACATATACGATTCCCACATTACCAAGTGCAAACAAACCAATAGGAGACGTGAGTGGTACGGGGTTCCCTTTTTTCCGATCTATCGCTCTTAAAAACTTGAATATAAGCTATAACAATGCCAATTAAAATTCTCCGACGAGTTGAATCATCGTAATAGCTTCCGTGATCGATTTTGAAAAGTTGTAGTCTAAAGAATTGGACAAGTTCTGCACAGGCCAAATTAGGAAAGGATCTTGTCGGGATGCAGTGCATGACACTTCGCATTCATGCCATGATCTCTAGACGAAGACAACAAAGAAAATCTCGACAGGTTCCTAATAACACACCGCCAATGGGGACTTCTCAAGGAGAGTAGGTACAGACACACTATGATGTCTTCGGTTTCGGTGATGATGCTTGCACAAAACAGGAACGAATGGCTGATATGCATGGCCGAGAGAGATGTTGCCCTAACGCCCCCGCATGAATACCTGACAAAAGAAGAAAAGCGATCTGTTCACATCCCAGTAACACATAAAACACACGGTGCTTAATTTCTCTTCTCGTCGTCCCCGTATTTCATGTTTGTTAATTCTCTTTTTCGTGCAACTAATGGGTGATTTGTCATCTGTTGCCGAAAATTAACTCTTCCGAGGGATTAACCGAGTTGATCAAAACTCAACAGTGATGCCTCGATTATTATCTGGTGGTCGGTAGACGAGCTCTCGCTCTCACGTGATGGGGTGACATTAATCGGATGCTCTAAGAAACCAGACTTTTTTTTTTGGTCGGAAATGTAGATTCTACATTAGTGATCCGTAAATGAAAGATTACATGATAAACTAAGTTCTAAACATAAAAGAAGCTTCGGTGATTGCGGTGGTTGTGCAATCCAATCGAATGGGAGAGTTTTAGCATAATGGGCCCTTGCAACCCAATCGGCAACACGATTTTGGTCCCTAGGAGAATTCTGTAGCCTGACTTATTTTAGTTCTGTTAGTAGCCCATGGCAATCTTCCACAAGTTGTTTCGCGGCCCACGGAGTTTCAGCCCAGCCTAGAACGAATTGAACAGCTGGTAAACTGTCCAAGAGAACTAGTTCAATTCGGGACTTCTCTTCCTGCTTTCTTCTGCAACTTGTACTTGCCCTCTTTGACTTTAGAAAGAGAAGAGCTTCACGGATGGCTAGGGTTTCGCCAATTAGAGTAGAAGGGGCGAAAATTGGTTTTGCAAATCCGTTGAGCAGCACTCCTGCTTTGTCTCGCCAGACTCTCGCAACTGATCCCTCCTTGTTCGAGATGTTCCACGAGCAATCCACGTTGATTTGGCTGTGAGGTGCTACAGATCAAGGTTTGCCCGTCGGTGGGATGGAGGTAGAGTTATGAGTTTTTGGTTTTCTGCAACTCCATTTCTGGTATAGCTGGGTACTGTAAATGGCGTCTTCTAATGGCCTCTCTTTTGATGGTGTGCGAGCTTGGAAGATGAGGTTATTATGGGCCTTCCACACTGACCAGAGGACTTCGGCAATTAGCGTCTTTGCTTGTGGTTCGGTTTTGTCGGTGAGTATCTCCCAGACCCATTTGTCTGCTCTAGTGATGTTTGGCGTAGAGTGATTAGCTCCCAATCTATGGTCTGACCATATTTCCCTTGTCCATGAGCAGAGGATAAAAATGTGTTCAGTGGTTTCAGGGGCTTCGCCATAGAAATGACATGTCGTATCAGGTATAATTCGCCGCTTAAATAGATTTTCCTTCGTTGGTAGAGCATTATTGCATACACTCCATACTAGAAATTTGACTTTAGGAGATATTTGGAGGTTCCAAATTTCTGACCATAGCTTTTTGGGTACCTGGTATGATGAGGATGGTTGATCAACTATGCATGTTAGATGGGTATTATGGGTTCTATTATACCCATTCTTTATTGTGTATTGCCCTGAAGCATTAGCTGTCCACACTAGGCTGTTTGCGGTGGGTAGAATACTTAGGGGTGTAGTTAGGGTTTCCCATGTTCGATTCTTTTCGAAAAGAGTTTCCACTAGTTGATTGTTCTATTGTCTTGTATTTCCGTGAATTAGATCAGCTACCGGAACCGGGTTGCTTTTGTTTGTCGGACCTCCAATTCTCCCTGAATTTAACTACAAGTCCTCTCTGATTCTAATACTTTGTCCATCCCTAACAACCCATTTAACGTCGGGTGTAATCATGTCCCTTCCCTCTAGTAGGCTTTGCCACCCCCACGAAGGCTTGTTTCATTTTGTCGCTGACCAAAAATCCCCTCTAGGGAAGTAAATCCCTTTACAAATTTTGCCCCACAAAGTGTTCGGGTCCTTTAGAAACCGCCAAGCCTGTTTCCCCAGCATTGCTCTATTGAAGTCCACTAGATCCCTAAATCCGAGGCCCCCACAGTCTTTCCTTTCTTTCAATTCGTCCCATTGTTTCTAGTGTATACCCTTCTCAAGGCATTTTGCTTCCACCAAAAAGAGGAGATTCGCTTTTCAATTGCCCGACATATCAAAAGTGGGATTTTAAAAATTGACATTGCAAATTGAGGGAGGGCTTGGATTACTGTTTTGATTAAAATCTCCTTACCCGCCTTAGAAATTAGTCTTTTCTTCCACCCTGTCAGTTTCTTGTCCACCCGTGCTAGGATCCACGAAAAAAGTTGTTTTTTTGTTTGGCTCCAGTATGAAGGTATTCCCAGGTACTTTCCTGTTTTCTCTATAATTGGAACTCTTAGAACAACCACTATATTCTGCTTTAAGGTCCGGGGACAGCTTCTTTCTATGAATTTGCCTGACTTGTTAAGGTTCACCAGCTGGCCTGATGCATAGCAATATTAATTCAAGGTGTTTTATAGGTGCTCAGCCTCTTGAGTGGTAGCATTCAAAAAGAATATCGCATCATCCGCAAACAGCAAGTGAGAGAGTGTTGGACAGTGGGAGTTCAATTGGATGCCCTTCAAGCTTCCTTCAGACATAGCTTTAGATATTAGGGAGGAGAGAGCGTTAGCCATGATAATAAATAGGTAGGGTGAGAGTGGATCCCTTTGTCTGATCCCTCTAGTTAGTGCAAAGTACTCACTGCATTCTCCATTAATACGTATGCTAAAGGATATTGAGGAAATACAATATTTGATCATAAGAACACATTTCTCATCAAACCCCATTTGTTTCATACAATCGTATAGAAAATCTCATTCCACCCTGTCATAGGCTTTTTGGATGTCTAGTTTTAGTATAGCCTAAAATTTCATTTTCCTTTTCCTAATGCACAAATGGTGGAGAACCTCCTATATAATAGAAATATTGTCATGTATCTGTCTCCTCTCCCCCCCCTCCCAACAAAGGCACTTTGCTCTTGTGAAATTATGTCTAGGAGCCAAGGTTTCATTCTATTTACCATTACCTTAGCAATAATTTTGTAGGCAAAATTACAAAGGCTGATGGGCTTATACTGTATAATATACTCAAGATTAGCTATTTTTGGTATGAGGATAAACTGTGTTTAGTTTAGTGCAGGATCGAAATTACCTTGGTTGAAGAAATCATCCACTAGCCTATATAAATCCTCTTGAATTTCCAACCAGTGATGCTGATAGAAAGACCGTTTAAACCGTCTGGTCCTGGAGCCTTAGTTGCACTCAGTTGGAAAGCTGCCTGATACACTTCTTCTCTTGAGACTTTTTCCAGCATGGCATTGTTCATTGTCGAGGTGACTACATGCGGGCATTGTTTCAATACAAGCTAGTAATTTTTGCTCCCTATTGATTTATACAATGATCGGTAGAAATCATTTATATGTTGCTCTATGAGCATCAGATTTTTGCACCATGTGTCGTCTCTTATGCAAAGCATTGAGATTCTATTTTGTTGTCTTCTCTGAGTAGTTGTTGCATGAAAATATGTGGTGTTTTTATCTCCCCATTTCATCCAATCAATTCTAGAATGCTTACCCCAATATATCTCCTCCTATCTCCATAGTTCTTCAATCATTTCAACTATCTGTCTATGTTTTGCAGCATTGGAAGTTCCTCCCCTCGTATTGCTGATCTCAATCAATTTCTTTTTTAAATACTCTATTTTGATAGCTGTGTTTTTGAAATTTTCTTTACTCCATTTTCCTAAAGCCGCCACTACATTCTTTGTTTTACCCACGATCCTCAACATGTCCCATCCCTCCATGCTGATTTAACTACCTCTTGACATTCTGGATGCTCAGTCCAAAATGCTTCGAATTTGAAAGTTTTTTGTTTTTTCTTCCCTATGTTGTCTAGTGATAGGAGAATAGGCTGTGATCGGATCCAATGGCAGGTAACGCGTAAACTTCGGCATTCGGAAATAGAACTTGTCATTGTAAATTGTAGAGTGCTCTATCAAGTCTTTTTTTAAAACTAAATCAGCCCCTTTCTCGATTGTTGGACCATGTATAGGAGCACCCCTTACTCTCTATATCCATTAGTGAGCATGAGTTAATAAAGTCAAGCAAAGACACCATGCGATAATGGTTAGCTTCACGTTTTCCAGCCTTCTCCCACTCATATAAGACCTCATTGAAGTCCCCCATGCATAGCCAAGGTTCTTTGACTTGACCTGAGTTAACGTAGAGAGAATGCCATAGGTTTAGTTGCTCTTGATAGTTGGTCGAGGCATGAATGAAGGAGATTCTCATTTTAGAGCCACTACTTTCAACTATGCACTTAATGTCGAACATTTCCCACATACTCAACAGCACCTCCACCTGAAGCTCCTCATCCCACAGTAGTGCTAATCCACCCCCAATACCTAATAGATTGAATGTAGTTGAATTATTGTATTGGAGGCGTTTTTCCGACGTTCAATTACCACTTCTTTATTCTTAGTTTCCATAAGGAAGACTAAGTTGGGCCGGCGCAAGCCACTATGGCTCGAAGATTCTAGACTGTCAAGGGATTGCCCAGCCCTTGACAATTCCAGTTTAATATTCTCATGTATTCTTGAGTGGCTTATTTGGGCTAGTCACCATAGCTCTTTCATTGATTTCATCCCACAGACTTATAGGTGTTTTCAATAACGTTACTTCATTTAGCAAGTTGTTTGAGCTTCCTTGCTTCTCATAAGGGGCAAACCTTTTCTATTTCTTAATTGGAGGAGTTTTATGCCCCGTTTTCTTCCCTTTTCGCTGCAACTCCTACCCACTCTTGCTAATTATCCCAGGTTGATCAAGTTCCTGATATTGCTGTATTCTTTTCCCTTTATCTATGGCTCAAGGGTCTGAGGGGTTAGTTTCTTATAAGCATTCTTGACCCATTGAGCTGTATAAGACTAGTGCATGATCATTGTTTTTTGCTGATTGTTGTATGGCCATGTCCTCAGAGAGGGTTTGTGCTGTAGGGTAAGATTCCATATCCTTAAGGGATGAGTGAATGTCACCAAAGAATATTTTCCAGCAGGGACTACATTCTTTCACCTTGGCCCTTAGCCACGAGCCATAATTACCAAGTTTGTCATTCGGTAGTTCTATTTCTTCATATGGAATTATCTGGCAAAATTAGCATAACGTCCTATATATCCACATGAGTAGCAAAAATGTGGTAATCATTCATATTTAAAGTCGATCTACCATTTCCTACCACCCAAGTTGATGATTGTGCCAGTCTTTAAGGGGTTTAAGAGGTTCAATCTTACCTTTGCTCTCCTAATTTTACAAGAACTATTGTTCTTTGCTTCGATTCTAACCTCCTCCATACTTCCTAGTTTGGATGCTATACATGTAATAGCCTCTTCAATTAGTCCTACTCTAAGGAGGCCTACTAGGTGCACCTAAAAAGCACAGTGTGTGAACTCGTAACAATATTCTGGGACTGTGGGATCACTCTTTTGCAGTACTAGTAAATTACTAGCAAATTACTAGCAAAAGACCATAGACCTATGTCCAGCACTCTTTTTTTTATCACCTATGGACTCAAATAGAAACATGAAGTAGCCTAGTTCTATCATTTCACACTTGATTGTGTCTAATTTCCATGCTCGTCACATTGTTGTGGTGAATGCTTGGAAATTGACATTTAGCTTCGAAAACAGCTTACCATAGAGGATAAGGGCACTCTCATGCTGCATTTTGTCAGGGATACTTCCTGGCAATTCGGTTATATCCTCCGCAGACCATAATCGAACCCATCCTTTTGCCCAAGGCAAGCATTCTGAGGTGATTTTCCTTCTCTTCTGCCATCTTACCTTAATATATATTGTATGTCAACATGATTCTATACAAAGGTTTGATGATTTCGAATGGGATCGTGAGCAAGGTTTTTGGCTAGGGTTGCTGCTGTTCTAGAGTGAAGGGAGCCCTAACTGAGCTACACACTGGAAGTTGAAAGGCAAGATTCATCTTACCTATTTCTGCAATTTTGATCAGGGCTCAAGAAGATTGGGCTTTGGGGAAGCTTCAAGTTCCAGCTTTCTTCTCTATTGTGATTTGTCTCTGATATTGCTCCCTGGGGCCACGAAGAAAAGGAGGAGGATTGAAGAAAGCGGAGGCGGGTGCCACAAGAAACCAGACTTCAAAGGTCATGAAGAAGCCAATGTCGAATTCAGTGACTATGGATAAATAGGCTGGCTTGGGTTGTGATCCATGTGCATACATTTCCTCGCCAAATCAGGCCCAGGAAAATAACTTCCTAGCCCCCATTCCTTGTTTGTGGGCTTCTGTGCTGAAACCATTTGATGGGCTTCTTCTTTGAAACTATAACTTCGCTGTTGATCCAGTTAAGGTCATGTTCGAATCCCCCAGCAACAGAAGGAAATCCTCAGTTTCAGGAGCAATGTCTTAGAGTTCCTTGAATTCTTGTGGGCATTTTGTACACATATGCTTCCAAGGGTTCTATAAAGAGTCACTTTAGATGCACAAATATATTTGAATTGGGATCAAAGCATTGTTTTCAATGTAGCAATGTTACTCGATTTGGTTTCAAGCCATTTCGAAAGAGAACCAATCCCGCTCCCGGTCCTAAGTAAAGATGAGAATTGGTTTTGTAACCTATAGATTAAAGCAAGAAGATCACTTACTCATTAAAATTTGAACCATGTTCCTTGATTTTAGAAACTTCTATATCTGCTACCGTTCTAAGTAATGGAAATTGGTTTATATCCTGGACTCATCAAAATTTGAACCATGATATTCAATGTCAGCAAACATTCCTATAATCACTAGACCTTTACTAGCTTCCTTATTTTAACATGCAAACTTTTATATTTCATATTATGCCGGATATAGAAAAAGTGGCCGTTTCTCAAATGAAAATCCGCTGGTTTAGGAACCGATTAGTTTAGTTACCGCTTCTGCTTTTCTGGAACCGGCTTCACCAGATATGCCTGCGGTTCTACGTCAGTAGCGAAGATATCCTGGACCGATCATCCGTATTTTTTGGGTCGACTTCCTACTTGTTGCTGCTTATACTCGATAAACGTTTTCATTACGTGGTAATCCCTATTTGTGGTAGAAAAGGTCTCCCTTGCAATGAAAAATACTCAATTAGTTGAGCAGTTCTCAACGTCACTTTCTCCGGTTGGAAGGCGATGAAACTTTTCATTTTTAATAGTGTCTTCTGTCCCCCGATACAACAAAAGTCAATCAATCGAATTCCCCAATATTTAACCAAAATATATGATAACAAAAAGAGAGCCAAAAAGGAAGGACGAAGGATACTTTTGAGAAAGAATAACATCAGAAAAACGGAAATTACAACTAAAATTAAGGAAAGAGGAGGAAGAAGAAGCCGCGGGGTAATCTCAACTGAGCCATTGCCTAGCTACTCTAAGCTCCGTCGAGGTCTCTCAGCTCTCGCCAGAGCAATTGCAAGGGCTGCGCCCATCCCTGAACATTTTTAGGGCAAGTGAGGACAGCCTTCAATTCCCAAAGACGAGAGTTACGCAACTCTTGTCCACCGTCAACAAGGTAATCGCCCTATTCAGATGTGAGTGAGGGTAGCATGGCCATCGTCATAGCTCCGACGAGTGTCCTAGGGTCCCCAAAGGTCTCTCTCCCCTCTTTTTCTCAATTTCATTAAAGTCGTTTAAGCTAACCTAGTAATGAGAAGTAGTTTACTATATTAAAAAGTTTAATCGAAGTCATTTGTACCTCAAAAGTAAATTCCTTTCATGAACAAATAAGATTTATCTCATATTTATAAACTTTGCCGTGATGAACGTGGAGGAAATTTCCTGTCTAAAGTTAATCATGGACATATGACTAGTTTGACAACGAATGGCCCTCTTACACTTTACACAAAAAGAGATTATTTCCATTCCGAAAATTGAGAGTTAAAAGAAATAAATCCGCTTTGCTTTTTGCGAATGTGATTCTACCGTTACTTGAAGTAAAAGACCCCACCGTAGAAGGCCTCAATACACAGTTCGTGCGGTCATAGAGATTATTTTTGGTGGTCCGTTTCCTAGGGTTTTGATTTAGTACATTGGGAAAAATTATTATCAAACATTATTGTTAAAGCGTAATCCCATTTCGCTTGGGCAAGATTTCAAACACATATTATGCAGTCTCCCTTTTGAGATGATTTTAGACTTTCAATTTGGATTGTATAATATGATGACGTAGTGAGATTGCACATCCTTCATGTCACATCCTTCAATTCAGCTTGCATTCTTCCCTACAGTTTCGATCCGACTTGTTCATGAGAGAAGGCATTAGAGTATTATCTCTCATCACTTGAATGCCAGTTTGATTGGATAATGTTTTAATGTGATCCTCCTCCATTTAATGACTCATGCTTTTAGGTTAAATTTTGTAACAAAAACTATTGTATCCAGAAAACAAAGTCCCAAAACATTTGACAATAGTAACAAACATTATCCCGAGAAGTTTGTGTAGTTTTTCTCTCCTTAAAACTTAAAATTATGTCAAACCAAGAAATGGCCTTATGTCTTTTTGAAAAAAACCCCAACTTAAGGTACAATCCCAATTATGCCCAAAACCTTTTCTTGTCTTAAAAATATATATATCAACAATTTTCACTTTAGTAAAAATTTTCCCCTATTAACACTTCTTCCAAAAATCGCTACCGGTTTCTTCAAAATTATTAATATCAGGAGGTTGCTATTGTTCTATATGAAAGTGATGCAAATTCTGATAATGAACCTCTAAGTGGCACTGTTGTTGATAATTGTGAAAAACTAGTGGCCATCTTTAGATGTGTGGGCAGATGAGGGATTAAAGTGAAAGATGATCATTTTTTTAGACAAAAATAATTTAAGGACATAATTAAGGTTAAACCTAAAATTGAGGTTTTTTTTCAAGAAGTTAGGCCCACAAGAAAGTCAGCACGAAATTTACTCGTATGATCAGTACCGAGAGTCAGTAGATGATATTTTGAAGACGAGCATCTGTGGATGAATATTTGAAATATCTCTCGTGAGATCTCTTGCTGGTCCAAAGCTCAGTCATTTACTCATTTTATTAATGGATTTGCAAGTCATGTAGTTTTCCATGCTGGATGATGCAAAGGGTCACTGAAGTGTTATAATTGTGACATTTATTGCGGTTGCTTTGTACCCCCCCCTCTCTCTCTCTCTCTCTCTCTCTCTCCATTGCAATTTCTCGATTCGGGCTTCCTTACAAGGAAACTCTAATTTTAGTACCCGAGAGCTTTATTTCTGCACTCGCTTTTAAGTATGAAACTTTGCAAGAGTTGCGAGAGATTTTAAAGGCTCAGACATGTCTTCTTCAATATCATAGCCATCCAATACAGGCGAATGATTATCTTATCATTTTGTGAGTGAAAATGGTAGAAATGAAGGGCTAGACCTTCCTAGGACTAGTCATAAGTGTTTCAAACTGATAATTTAATTGAGCCATACTATTATTTAGTTTGAGTGGATACGAATTATTAAAGTTATTCTATGCCTTGTGTTCAAGGTCATGAATAACTTGGGATTTCTTGAGATTGAAAAGTGACTAAGAGATTTGAACTTGTGACCATGGAGGCTTCAAAACACATAATCTGGATAAGCTACCATTGTGGTTCTCTTATAATTTGGATCCAAAGAATCAATTCAAATATTCTATCTAAACATCACCATAATATCAATATGAATAGGTTTATTTGGATCTTGTTAAAATGTACTCCGCACACTTTCTAAGCATCTAAATAAGGATATATTGCAATTTTCGATATGTTGACTATCCTCATGACATGCACAATAATGTTTTGAAAATTGAAAAGTCCTTCATTAAGCATGTTTAATGAGTGCCTTGAAAGCAATGTTAGCAAGATTCATTCAATTTCCAGAATACTTATTACACAGAACTTGAGGCAAGTCAGTATGTTGGTAATAAATGCGATGTTTCCTTAATTCTTATCTTAACAAATTATATATATCCCATGGCACTTGGTCAAAAGTTTCCTGAATTTTGAAAGGAAGCTATTTATGATCAATTTAAAACTGAACGACCACATAGCTGCAGCATCATGGTTGGCCATTCCTTCTAAAAAAACATGATCATGGTAGGATCACAAAGTAAGAAAACATTCCTACTTGGGGGAGATGGTGGCGACATAAATGTAGCATATGATAGAGAGGTATCGCAAGAGGGACACAATTTCAAAAGAGCAAATGATTTTCAGGGAAATCTTTACATATTCAGAGGATCTTGTCTTCGAAAACCGAGCTACTAGATAAGAACAAAATCACAATGAACCAAGGCAATTAACCTTGAAATCAAAAAATACTTATTAGAGCTTTTCTCCATTTGAACGACTGTTTAGTTATCTCGATTTGATTTAAGTCAAAACAATGGGGAACACATTCCAACATCTGCTGCAGAGATGCTGTTCCCGAAACTATTAAATAGGGCGACGCAAATACTATGCGGGTGTCGTGATATCATTATACGCTTGTGATTGAAGTTTCTATATTAACAAAAAGAAAAGAAAAAATCACCCACGTAAGATTTTGTGGTTCCGTTTCTGCGTTGTTCTTTGGCTCCTCGGAGAATCCTCTCCTTTATAATATTCAAAGATGACTCGGGTGGAGTTAAAGCGAGCTCAAAAGGGTCTCCGCCTTTCTTCCTTTTCAACCACTCTAGCATTATTTTTAGGTCATCGGGGAGAGAGAGGGAGAGAGAGAGAGCTAATGCTGAAGAATAATTTTCCCATTTAACAAGAAAAGCTTGCATTTATTTTCTTGTCTCGAACAGAAAGGAACAAGGCGAGTCTTGCAAGAATGAAAAAAAATAAAAGCACAACTGCTGGTCTTCGATATCGGATTATTTAATGTTCTTCCTTGGTTAATGTTGAGTAATTATTTTCCCAATAAACAAGTTAAAGCCTGCAAGCATGTTCTTGTCTCGGACAGACAGGAATAAGGCGAGTCTTGCAAGAATATAAAGAACGCAACAGTAAGTTTTTGATATCAGATTATTGGATGTCGCCTTTGTTTATTGTCGAATAATCTTCTTCTTCTTTGCCCATTTAACAAGAAAACGTAGCAATTATTTTCTTGTCGCGAACAGACAGGAACAAGGTGAGCCCTGCAAGAATCATAAAAGCACCATTGTAGGCCTTTGATATTAGACTATTTAATGTTGCCTTTGTCTAGAAAAATGCAAAAGGGACCTATGCAACTGGTGGCCTTATAGAGTAGTAACGAAATTGATAAGAAGACGTTTTCCAACGTTTATATATTTTTGATTCATGCAGATTGTCGGACATGCGAAGTGAAAGGATCGCAAACAAATAGATGTATGCATATACCTAAAGTCGCTATGATATAAAGGTGTCGTAGAAGGTGAGAACAAGTATGTTAGAAAAAGGTGCTTCACACAAGAATTAGGTTAACTGCACAAAGGAGATGATGCCCTCGAATGTGTTTGGGAAATGGAAAAGGGAACAGAAGATAAGGTGAAAGTCCTTGCCCAAAGAGAGTCAAACCAAATCAAATCTTCATGAATTGTGGAAGAATTTGTAACCTTTTTGAACGCTTACACAGCCTGGCGTGTCAACTTCAAGATCCCATGTGACTTTCAGAACCGCAAATTCATATAGTTAACTACACGAATCTTAAAGGGGGATTTTGAAAGGCCGAAACCGTGGGTGCACACGTTTTTTTGCTAAGATTCTAATTTTAAAGGCAGGTCATTTTTGCGAATGGGGGTTTGCAGAAGTCAACACTCCAGATCTAAAGCCTAAACTAATTTTTGAATTGGGAAACCAGAGTTATAAACCATGCGGACATAATATGGTCCGCGTGCTGTTTTGTAAAATATTAGAGAGTATCATAAATTCGGTATGTCATGTTAGTAATAGGTTGAGATAATGCAAATATTACCCAATAAAGGACGTGGTTATTTCCACATCCATTTTTGAAAAAAGACAACTTTTTATAGTTAAATTTTTCTTTCGCCCTTTTGTTTAGTTTCAGATTTTATGTGGAGAAAGTTAAAGTAAAATCATAGTTTATAGTTTGGAAAAACTATTTTTACCTACCTAATATTGACCTTGCTGGCTTTTTGGCAAGAATGAAGTTGTCCCAATTAATAGAGATTGAGAGTATGCAGTGGCGATTAAAGGGCTAGCGATGGCCCTCGCCCCAAGATCCAAAAGTTTCTTGTTTATTTAGGTAAAAATAACTTCCAAAAGATTTTTCATATACTTATTTAATTAAAAACATGGAGGTTGACTCTCTTATTATAATAAGTTCACTTTCAAACTCAAATTACTTTCCATAAAAATAAAAAAAACTCACGCCAATCTATAAAAAGAAAGTTTTGCGCCTTTCCATATGTTTTAGTCCAGTATCGATGACTTTGTGTGTGGTAGTCTGGTAGAACATGCGCAGAATTTATTTTCGATCTCTTGCTTCTTATTTATGTTCATTTTCATTCGGTCCCTAAATACTTCTGATCTGAATAGTAATCGTGTCTCCCATGGAATTGAACTTACGACGTAATGCTCTTCAAATTTCAATCGAGTCTTTTTCTCTTTATCAGAATAAGAGAAATTCGCTTCGTTTCATTTGAGAAAGATGACCAAAGGAAAAGGAAAAGCAGCAAGAAAGATAAATAAAGAAAACCAACTCTTTACAATCTAGGAACGAGAGAAAAAGCACTTTGATCTACTGAGACGACTATCTTGGTCAATAATTTTTAAGAACGTGCGTATTTGGTTAAAAGGAGAATGGAAATAACTCCACCCGACTATTGATAGTCCGAAAGGAAAAGGAGTACGAAGAGATTCAAAAGTTACTTTAGCTTGGACCTATTAAAGCTGCATATAGAAAATTTGAGCATAACCTGGACCTCCCATAATTGGTGGAAAAACCACAAGCAAACCAAATGGTCGTGCAAAGAGGATGGGGGGTCAATGCTTTTGTGTGCTTTATTAGCCCACATGACTTTGCAATTCGTTGACAAGAGTAGAAAAGTTTTTCTTTTCTTTTTTCTTTTCTTTTTTAAAGAAGAAGAAGAAATTGAATGAAAAGGGTCTAGAAATTTCGCTTTCCTAATGCTCTGTAGTCTCTTGATTGATTGGGAATTTTATTGACTTTTCCCGCTGGTTTTGTAACCCAATTTTCGGATTATGGAGTCTCGTGATGTGATGAGCTTTCTTGTCTATGTATTGATTTATCGTGTTTTCTTGCTTTGTAGATGTCGTTGAATGTTGCAAATGAAGTTTGTGGAGTCCGGTAAAGTTTCGAGGATGGATGTATAAATACTGCACTCAAAAGGCTTTTCTCAAGTAGCAGCAACATAGTAACGGTGTTGGCTGCAGATTCTGGTAATCCGATAACTTTGATGTTACAAAGGTTTGTTGTTTTAATGATTTTTAGTGGGAAAATTATACTGAAAGTTGCGAACACCAGAACTAGATTACATTATTCAATGAAAAATTAGAATTTAATTATGAAAATTGGAATTTGACGGCTTGATTGCACTCTAAAAATAAAAATAAGATTTAGTTTCATTGATGCACTTTTCTTATTATGAACTGCTTATATGGCAAAATAAGATGTTAATTGGATGGAGTCGAAGATGGGATTGAACACACAAGTGCATGTTTACCTGTTTACTTTGAAAGCCGAAAGGGTTTAGATCTTCATTAAAATTTGATGTTTAATTCAAATTCCAAAGAAAAAAAAAACCAATATGAGTATAAAAAAATTATAATTCATGTGTGTGAATTATATATATCATTGCCTCAACCATGTTGATAAACACACTTTTTTGTATCGAATAAGTGTCCCATTTATTTATGTCGGAGCACGACTATAAATTTTTGTCCCTGCTGCAATTCTAGTTTCAACATATGCCTTTTCCCAGAAGCAGAATTGAGATTTTTGCTAATGCAAAACAAAAAGGAAATCGCTTCTTCTTGCTGATGATTCAAAGTTACTATTAGGAGATGATTTACCATCTAATTTTTCCTTCAATATATATTATTATCATACAAAAAGAAAACATATTCAATAAAGAAATTTACCTTGGAACGACTAAAATAAATGGAACCAGAACCTTACAACTGACTATTACTAACAATTTAGCAAAATCCTTTTCTTGTTTATTAGGGATGGAAGGAAAGAGTGAGGAGGAGCGACGAACACAACTTCCCCAACCAAGCATTACTCAAAGTCTCACAGCACTACAGAATGTAAAACTACTCGAAGAATTCATCTATAAGTGCATGATGCTGTCACCCTCGTCATCACGACAGAGGTTGAGAAGTCTCTAAACACGAAATAGAAAAATGCTTGTGGCACAAGCCGGCGGGAAGTCCACTCACAACATAACCCAAACTCGAGATCTCAAGGAAGAATGTGCAACTCCTAGTGCTACTAGGGGTGTCAAAACCGAACCAAAACTAGAATTGATCTTAACCGAATTTTCGTGCATTTTTTGTTCAGTACGGGTTTTGGTTTGGATAATAAAAAATAACCATTTTATTTTTTATTCTGATTTGAATAGTTTCGGTTCAGCTAACTAAACTAAATTAAAAATTGTCTAGATTCTTAATATTACAATTTACACAATCCTCTCCTCTTTCACTAAACCCTTTTTTTTTAAATATTTTAAAAAATAAAATCGAAAAATCAAACCAAATCAAAATCAAGTCTTTAGTTCAAGTTATATTTAGTTCAGTTCAAAGTTAATACACACCCAAACGATTCAATTCGTTTAGGGTTTCCTGAAAATCCAAACTGTTGACACCCTTATCAGTCACCTCGCTCAGTAGCATCACGAGTGCTTCTAGTTAATTGAAATATTTCTTTCTTTCTTTTCCTCTATTTTTCCTTTGTTTTTGCCAAGAAAATAAAAAGAGGAAGGGGGTGGGGGGGAGAGCACCGCAATATGGTGGAGGAGAGCGCAGGGGATGAGTGCCAATCAGTACGCTGACTCGTTTGCCTTTACACTATGTGTCTGTCCTGTCTGTCGTCATCTCGAATCCCCCGCGAGCGTAGAAAAAGGTGTCATATATCGCACTGAACGAGGGGGAGGACTATTGTTCCCTTTTTCGTGTTAAAATCCTTCACGTTTTAAAATTAAATATTTTGTCACCTTGCATAAAGATCAATAATACCCCCTCCCTCAATAAGAAAAAAATAATATTAATCATTAATTTTTATAATAAAAAAAAGAAGAAGAAGAAGAAAAGGAGGAAAAACCAGGGCAGAAAAATAGGGACGACGAAAATCACATCGACTCGACCTATTAATTTTTTCTTTTCCATAACAAGGTCGGTGAATTAGCTCAACCAAATTCTTGACTTCTTGCTGGTTTTTACTCGTTTGGTGTCTCATCACTTTCCATCGGTCGTCACCCCTCCTCAATCACACGCCTCATCAATCCCCCTTCATCCTGTTCTTCTTTTCTTTTTCTTTTCTCTTTTTCTTCTCTTTCTTTTTTAGGATCAATCGCGAACCTCCTAAAATCATAATCTCTTCCTCTTTACTGGACGGTGTGATTTCGTTCTACGTGTCTCTGGAATCGATCATCTCGTGCCAGCACTGTATTTGATGAACCGCACGCTTCGCATTTACAACCGTTAAAATGCGAGTCGAGTTGTGGTGGGGCCACATTTAATGTACCTTTTACTGAATCGCTTTCCTAACTGTTCTAAAAAGCACGCGTCCAGTGTGAATTTGGAACATTTTCAAATTTTACTTCGAGAGTGCTCTTAATAAGGCTTGATCCCATCATCATTGGAAGATGGGAGAATTCACTTGCTATCTAGGCCAACGACATGTTATTGGTTAAGACAGTTAAATGGTTTTAGTCCCCGTGTCCAATATCTAGTCCATGCGAACAAGATGTCATTAATTGAGAGTTCCATTTGATTTGAACAGCTTTTAACGAACACACTGACTTTTAACTTGATCGTGTAAGAATTAACGTCGGATTCCAAAGTCCCCGTGTCCAATATCTCCGTGATTCTTTCTTATGCATCTGGGCTTCTAAATCAAAACCAAACTGCCCATATATTCCGGTGCAACCAAGGATTCGAGTCGTTATTCCATGTTGGTTTAGCCTCGACACTGAATGGAAGTGAAACGAAAATCTATCTTGTAAATACCGACATCTCACTATGCTACATCATCGAAAGTAGCTGTGAGAACAGACAGAACCACAGGGAAAAGCCGAAAACTTTAGGGAGCGAATGAAAAGGCGACGACAAAAGAAAAGAAAAGAAAGGGTAGGCGGGATAGTAAGAGAAGAAGGGGAGATTTTGATGATGATGATGATGATGGTAGTAGCTATGAAGAAGCTCTGCATGATAGCTGGTAATATGATTAGGTCATGATGATCTGCCGTTGGATATGGGGGATTTGATTTGAACGTGGATCGAAAAAAATTTCTTCCCTTCTTCCTTTTCCCTCTGAGAAAAAAAAAAAAAAAAAGAAGAAGGAGAAAGGAGCTGAATCCTATATGCAATTGCAAGAGAGAGAGAGAGAGAGGGAAGCCAGAGTTTGGTGGGGGCCAGTGTGGTCTGATAGCTTTTATTGCTGTCTTTGTCCTCTTTCACCGCTCTGCTCGCTCTCCTCCCCTTTTTATCCCCCCTCCTTCCTTCCTTTTCCTTCTCACTTCCTCTCTCAGACCCATCTCTCTCTCTCTCCCACCATCTTCAAACACTCTCGTGCCCATCGCTCTTCTCCATCTCTGAGGGAGGGTTTCTCGTGTGTGTTTTCATCAGGGTCCGGAGGAGATCCTCAGAAAGGAAGCCTTGTTGTTTTGAGGGGAATGTTGTCTGGTGCGAGGCCGTCATCTTGGATCACCGATCTCTTCATCTCGAAAGATCAATTAAGACCCATCTTTTTGTTTTCCTTCTTTTCGCTTTTCTTTGGGTTTTCTACTACTTTTCTTTTTGTTGTGTGTTGGGATCGTCGCATACCCATTTGAGATGATTATGTTGATCGATCGATCGGATCATGAGCTTGACGACCTCGGACCAGGCTTCATTCCCCCCAAATTATCGCTTCTCCCCCCGTGCCAGATCTCCTCCGCTGTGTTTTGGGTCGATCTTGAGGTGAGTCTCCACAGAAAAAGGGAAAAGCTTGAGACTTTTTCGTCTTCCTGTTCCATAACTATGGCTTTTCGTTTCAGATGTTGGCTGTGTGTTTTTTTGGCCCCCCTTGCTTTGTCAGTAGTGAAATTAAGGCTTCCATGTGTGTGTGAGTGTGTGTGCATGAGCAGATTGGTGTAATGATTATAGATTTTGACCCTAGTTCATGTTTCCTCCGCCTCTTTTTTTTTCTTCTGACGATTTAAGGATAAAGTTTTCATCATTACACTTTGATTTTTTTTTCCTTCTTCTCTCTCCCTGTCTCTCTCTCTCCCTAAAATCTATGATATTTCTCTTGTCAGTGTAAGGCGCTTTGTGGGTTCATCATTGGTACTGGATTTTTCATGATGGGCTTCATAAATCTTCCTCGCCTGTCTCTTTCTCGCTCCTCCATACTCTGATCCGCTTCAATTGCTGCTGGCTTCTTTTACTTTAGGGTTTTCCTTTTCTCTTTTTCTTTTTCGTAAATGAGTTCTCCCCGTGATGCTGATCTTGCATATCTCTGATCAAGTTTTTGCCTTTGTATATCAAAACCAGTCCCAGTCCCAGTCCCTTCTCTTTCTTTCAACTTGGCATGAGCTTTTCTTGCTAGCTTTGTGCCGAAAGAAAGAAAGAAAGAAAAGAAACTATAACGTCATCGAAGGCTGGTCTAGTTCTGCATCTCTCGTTTTAACGCGCGCGCGCGTGAGTTACTTTTACAGATTGGTGTTTTGCTTTTCATGGTTAACGGCTGAATCTGCGTCAGGTTTGACTTGCTCATGTGAAATGCGCGCGACTTGAAGAAGGACTAAGTTAACCGGTAAATTGCACTAATAATACCCGGTGTTAATGCAAAAGGAAAAAGGAAAAAAATAAAGAGGTCTTAACGTTGCTTCCATTTTGTCTGCCTAAATGACTGCTTGTAAGCTTTGTGTTGTGTAAGAACATCATGGTTCCCGACCTTGCATTTGATGGGGAGATACTTACGAAATTAGCTTTGGAGAAGCTTGACCTTCACACTTCTCGAATATTTTTGTTGAGGAAAAAGTGGAAGGAATATAATCATTCAGCAGAGAAGAGAGAAGATGCTGAGTGCGTATGGAAGCTGTATCGGTGAAGCAACCCAGCTGTGTCCCAGGACAACAATGTGCTCATTTAGAGTTTTTGCCAAGAATCAGCGCCGATGATGCCATTAAAGCGTGTTCGAGAAGCAGAACCCGCTTAGGAATTAGTTAGTCAGTGTTGTTCGTTGCCTTCAGTTTTGTATCTTGAAATGCCTCCATGCTTATGCTGCGAGGTTAATGAAAGAAGGCATTACCAAATACCAAGTGTATGTATCTTTGTTATGCTTTGGGAGTAATGGGTCGTTGCTTCACATATTGTAAAAGCAAAACGAGTAGAGAGAGAGATGTGATAGATGGGACCTCTGATTTTGCTAGACCTTATGGTCTTGTCATGTACAAGAGGGGAAGATTGCAGTATTCCCCTGGAAACTTGAGGAAAGAAATTTCGAAATTGTTCCGACCACATCTTCTTCTTCTTCTTCTTCTTCTACAAAAGAACATCGTAGTTACCTCTGCACATGGGAAGTTAACAGTGCGCCAAATAATTGCAAATGTGGATGTGGATTTCGGAACATGGTCTCCCACTCAAAAGCACATCTTTTCGTCTTCTCGGCTTCCTAGGCTTACAAGACCTTAAAACTTAAATCGATATCAAGAAAGAGAAGACGAAGTGAACAGACCAGCACTCACATGGGCTCTAATAATTTGCCTTCTTTTCACACCATTACAGATAAGCCAAAGATAACAAAGACCGCCTGTGTGCATATACGTAACGTGCAAGACACAGCCAAAAAGAAATAAAGGGCTTTTGGCTTCTTGAACGAGGAGGTTTCGGTTCGTTCCATTTAAGATGTTGCAGAGCATGGGGATGATGAAGAAGAAGAGATCATTCCTTTAAGTCTTCGGAGCGAATGAGATAAGAGACAAGGGCAGGGTCGTGATTGGGGTTTGTGCATGAGAATGGTGGTGGTGGTGGTGGTGGTGGTGGTGGTGGTGGTGATGGTGGGAGGTGGTGAATGATTCCGCCATCAATTTCTGAAGCCAATTGCAGACACAGTTTTAATGGTGGTGTGTGTGTTTGTGTGTCTGACTGACTCGCGTCCTGTGTGGGCTATCTAGATTTTCTTTCTTTCTTTCTTTCTTACTTTCTCCATTTTTTTGTTTTTGTCTTTGCCTACACTAACAATGCAGTGGAGTCAACATCAGCATTTACGCCGCGAATTCTCTCCCGACTGTCTGATTTATTGTAGACTACGATGTATCCATTTGCGAGAACAGTGTGCATATAAATGAATATGACTCGGCCTTTCTCTTTTGAATTCTTCTGCTTCAGAAAACAGCAAAGAGAAAAAAAATAAAGGAAAACAGAAAAGTTTCGAGTGTTACTCCTTACTAGCTAGTTGCTGATGAGTGAAATTGCCTTTTGAAATATGAGATGTTCTAAATTAATAAGTGCGACATCTATGTCGAGCATGCCCGGCGTTTAGAAGCGTTGCTCGAAATTTTTGAATTCGGTAAGCCCTACATTGAAGCAATGAGATCAGAAACTGGTTGTTTATAAAGGATAGGTACTCTTAAAACAGATGATTTCGTAATGCAAGGACCAAGGGAAAAGATAAAGGGCACTCTCGAGATCATACGTCATATTAGGAGTATTAATCGATAAAAAGATATGCGATTTCCAATATATTGATTGTGACTTTCACGAAAACAGTCTATGAATTGAAAATTGTACCATTCCCATATTACTTTGTTAAACAAGCATTTAATAAGATCCCGTTGATTCTTAAATGGAAATTTTATAATAAAGATCTGTGATTTTACCAGAAGAAATCACACCTGAGATCTTGCTTGCGAAGCTTCTTCATCAATACACGTCCCAATCTTTTAATGCAATTTCTCTTGTATAGAAAGAATGCACCCCCTTTATGAGGACCCCCTTTTTCCTCATGACTATATGATTCTGTCTATCTACTGTCATTTCACTCACTAATAGGAACATCTTCCATCTCGCAACGTGTCTTTTCTCCCTATAACTTGTACATAGAGTTCATGGGCACTTCTAGATATCCCTAAGAATCGGATTGTTGCAAATCAGTTACCATTGTGAATCACGAGAAAACAAATCTCGGATGTTCATTACAACTCTAATTTGTTTAAGAGATACGACAAGATGCACTTGCATACAATATTTTTATAACGATGATATCAATCCCTTGAGAGATGCAGAAATCACCAGGGTTTATGTAATGTATCAAGTAAAAACAGCAAATAATTCAATTTCATCATGTCCGATTTAGTTTGTTCAAGAAATTATCATTTGGATGCGCAGTTCCCTCACAAAGAACTAGAAAGCTATGTAGACAGATCCTTCGTTCCTTTTGGACAATGAGGACCGCTTTTGTAGGTAAATAAAATCCAAGCCTGCGAAGTACTTTGCTTCTAAAATTTCGTGTGAATGACATAAAGTAAATCGTATTTTTCCACACAAGATAGTGTTGAGAACCCAACTTTTGGAGCGTCAACGCGCACGTGAAGGCATTGTCACGAAACCCTAAGCTTTTGACTAATCAAGATTTAACTCCATAAAACATCAAGAATTTTCCCCCGTTTTTTTCTTTCCCCTCTCTCCCTGTTGATCTATTGAAATGAAGTGATATCTGTAATCAAATTACAGAGTTTTATTTTATTTTCCACGTTAGTAGATGCGTGAATGATTGAAACATGTATCGATTAACTCGTGAGCTTGCCGACGCGAATTGGCATTTTCCACCCATTTAGAGGGCGATATTGGGGTTTTCCTCTCTTCCTTTTCCTTTGCAAGGTGGAATATGGCAAAACCCTCGTTGCATAGTATTGACCTTGTGCTTAAAGCTAATCATGCTTAGTCATCCAATTATGCATCATGGCCTAGAAAGAGACATTCTCGAAAATTGAACCCTCGTCACAACATCTCGTCAACGATCCATGAGTGATCACTTTATGATTGTACGGGTCGGGGAGGGCCATCCTGCTGCCAATAAAGTTTAGGCTATGAAGGTTAGGGCGGGATTAGCATGCAATTCTTTTTTATATTCTTCTAAAAACTGGGCCGTCCCTTTGTCTTTTTCTTTGACTTTGTGTGTAAACGCCATGACCCTTTGATTAAGAAAGGGGTCGTAAAAAGAGGAAAAAGGAAAGCAAAGCAAAAACAAAAGAGAAGGCATCGCGCAATAGTCAAAGTTTAAAAGGGAGGGTACAGATGCCTTTCTATTATGAAATATCAACATGGGTTCCATACGTAATAGTCTCACAATGTGTGTGCAAATTGTGCGGGAGACATAGCAATGTCGGGCTAATTGGAGGACCATAATCAAGACTTAAAAAGTAATATCATTGAAAATCGAGTGGTTCATGTTGTTTCGCCGTGTCTCAACAGATCGATACAAACTCCTAAACACGTGATCCTTTTTTCCTTTTGTCTTTCAATTTGGTGTTCTCCACAAACATAGAAGCTTTCTCACAACATTGAGACATTCAACTCCACGTTTTGGTCAAAGTCAGATCATTCACGCTTGGTCCAAGAGATCAACCTCGTGCAAGGGTCGAGCTTGACAATAGGTTTCTCTGAAGTGCAAAGTCTCAATTGGCCGATGAACCCTTAAGGATTTTAGTACCATCGGTTTCAAAACTTTTTTGAGAATTATTTCTAATATTGACAATTCTTAACTCAAATCATTGGTACAATACCTGTGCAATGTGTACCAACTCATTGCACAATAGGAGTGGCATTATAATCCTAAATCAAGCGCAATTCATTTCTAACCATAAAATTAGAAAGATTATTGCCAATCCCACTCTGTTCTTTATCATAGAAAACCCATGCTCCATTGGGCGCACCACGGTACTTAAGACCATTTTTCAAGTTAAGCTCAAGGCACGGTTAGAGATTGTGCATTGCCCCTGCCCAATAAGACTGTAAACAGCCCTACCATTGGATTTTTTTTTTTTTTTTGGAGATCGTGCGAATCTTCATCAGTTGCGAGTTTGGGCCGAGAGGACACATAGGTATGGGCCACGACTCGTCCCACAATTAAGGGCTTTTGGGCATGTTTCAAAATTAGATCAGACAAAATGAATCGTCCAACTTGACTACTTATCTTGACAAGCCCTTCCAGCCAAGAAGTTTCCTAATTCTTTTATGAAGCTTCTACCATTTTTCCATAATTAACAAAGAATCTGTGTTACCGATCGATTTGTTGGGAGCGCTCCACATATGTCCAGTACCTTCATCCAGAAAGATCGCCAAGAAAAAAATTTAGATTCGACCCCGTCAACATGTACAGTTAACTGTACTTTCATTCAAAAGCTTTAAACTAATAAATTATAGGCTAACTATGATATATTAATTACTTCACATCACAATAATCCTTTGATTTGGAACTTTCCCAACACGTGTGAAGATAATTTAGAATCTCCACTTTGTTGCGAAAGCTAATCACACAGCAATGCTCTTTCTCTTGACTGAACCATAAGGCTGCCATTAAGACTGCATTGTTATACCGCAATACCCATCATCACTCTAGATCTCTCGTCATATCGAACCTTTAAGGCTGCTCGGACCAAACACCAAACCACATTGGGAGTGACATCAATTGACCACGGGTGCTGATAACATTTGTTGGCAATGTGCAACAAACCTCAATATCTTTATTTGGGAAATTGTTAAGATAGAGCCCAAATCCAAACTCATCAACATATTCAATTGAACAATCACTTTTATTAAAAAAACATAAGCTAATGAGTTTTGGTTGAATGAGAATATATTAATTGTTCCAAACCATGTCGATTCTTCGATATAGGACTTTTTCTAATACACCTTACATGTGCACATCAACAACACAAGAAGTTGATTGTTTTTTTGTGCTGGCACATAGGATGGAACCTGTGAGCTGCATCCAAACATCCCGACCCTCACCATATCTCATGCCAATTGGCAAAATGCCCAGGATAAAGAAATCACGATATTGCTTGTGTCTAGCATATCAGAATGTCTTAGAACTTTTCTACCACTCCAAGCTCTTTTATAGACTTGTCACCGATAGTTCACATATGTTTTAAAGAGAGTTGAAAGTATAAACATGATGGTAATTTTGAGATCACAAAGGTTTTTTTTGGGAATTTTTTTGGGAAATAGATCCCAAAGTTTGATATTCTGGCATTATTGTCATTCCTATCCAAACTATCTCAAGGATAGTCGTATCCAACTCTATGTCCTAATTGGGAAAATTACCAAAAAAATCATAAACCTATTATAATTATGCCGATTCAATCCTAAATTTATTTTTCTGGCCAATTGAGTTCTAAATCTTTTGCGATTATATAAATTTAATCCATTCGGTCAAATTTGGTTGGCTAGCACTAACGTTAACGCTAGCGGACAATTTTGTAATAATATTTTTTTCAAATTTTTTATTTCTTTTTCTCTCTTTTATTCCTCCTCCCTCACTTGTTGCTGGAGCAAGAGGAAGGAGGAGGGAGGAGGAAAAAAGAATAAGGAAAAACTTAACAAAAAATTCGAAAAAATAAAAAAAATTCATAAAAATAAAATATTATTAAAAATTGGCCGCCATCATCCATGTCAGTCTTGGTACCAAATTTGATTGGATGATCTTGAAGACAATTCCAAAAGATTTAGGACTCAATTGGCCAAAAAAATATGTTTAGAACTAAATCGACACAATTACAATAAATTTATAACTTTTTTGGTAATTTTCTCGTCGAATCAGCTTTAGAAGTTATATATCATTCTTCTTTAGTTGATCAAATTTGTCCTTGCGATCTTACAAAACTATGGTAAGAATTCTATGCACGAAGTCATCTCACTGCCATTCGACCAATGCGAAGGACTCACGCTCATCTCATGGATGAATCGATGGTATTGCCAGGAGACGAGTACGATGGTGCAGTAAACTGAGACATGTATGTGTGTGAGCGACTGCGACTTCCTCATCTCCAGTTGATTTGATGCAAGAGACGAAATCCATTTAACTTGGGTCCGTCCTTATCTAGAAAGACCCTACGAAGTGCCAACCACGTGTGGAGTCTGCTCACTGATTTGCATATTTTATCGTACTCGGCACAGCTAATCCGTGCTAGATTTCTTCTCTCACCAAAAACAGTTCGATCATTAGGTGTGCCGACACGGACAACGTTAATGTCACTCTTTCTATCTTTGCCATCTTCTGTAGGTCACCCAACAGCATGTTCGAACAGTCTCTAGGGCAAGAGATCTTTCTAATCGTGTATCTGCGCTCACCACAAGTCAATGTGGGCGGTCCACCTAACAATTTCGCAAGAGAGATCTTAGTACTATCCAAGCTATATCTTCCCTTGAAGTTGGGACATTGCTTATTTCATCGGGACTTTTATTTTTTTCAATTATTGTGGATTGTATCTAATTGCAAGTCACTTTATTTATGGTGGGCATTGTTCGGTTTGAAGCAGTAGAGGTACCCCTAGATTGGGGACCGTAATGAACCGACGTCTTCGTCATCGTCGTCGTCGTCGTTATGGACCCGTTCGAGCAAGCTTTCATCTGTCGCAACTAGAGGCGCAATCAATGCACAGAGGCTGGACAACTCGATTCGTCGTTCTCAGGTGGGAAGCACGCCTTTCTTGGGGCATTAATTGGCGGTGTCGACAACCGGAGTTCCCCAAGTGGAGAAGTGGAAAGAGTCTCCGGTTCTTATGTTACCATCGATCTCCCGAGAATCTAATCGCCTGGCCATTTTGGACCCTAACGAGAATGCACGATTAATCCCTGAGATCGACCCATCATTCATTGGACATGAACAACCTAAAATATGAGCTGATTGGGATGACAGAACTCCAAAGGAGTTGGAAAAGTGTTAATCACGCGCGCAAACAGTGATTCTCTGCCGTGAGTTCAACTTTCAAAAATCGACATGTAGACGACATGTGGGATCGACGTGTTATGACAACGTCGCTCTTAAAAGGTTGCACAAATCTAATTGAAAGCATGGCAATGAAATGTGTGATGGGCACCCGTATGTGCACCGAATTGAGCGGCATCGAAGTTATAATTTTGCACAATCGTCATGTCTTGTAAGCATTGCGACCGAGAGAATTTTGGGTAGTCAATTTTACCATACTGACTTCTATATTTGTGCATGCTTCGCATGGGATTTTATACATAATATTTTTTGCAAATTCAATTGTTTCTCTACTATTGCAGGTTCAAAATATATGAAAACAGTGACAATGATCTTGTTAAAAAAACGATGTCGCTTGGAAAAATTATATACAACTTGAAAATTAATTGAGTATAGTGGCATCATTTGCCTTCTATAAATTTGTAATCCGCACTTATCAAAAATCTCATACGCCATATTTTACAAAGTGCATTTATCCGGAACTATATAATTCAACTCCGTCGTTTGGTTATTTCATTTTTAGTATTGTTATGAAAGTAATATTAATCTAATAATGTAATTTACTGGATGTAATATTAGATGGCAGCGAAGTTATTTTACTCTACTGTGTACTATATTGCAAGGATAAAGTCAAATTTTCTCTTCATATTTCTCCATAGATATACGAATATAAATTTTCTATAAATATATCACATTACACATGTAAAGTCTATTTTTTTTTTGTGAATTACAAATATAATTGCTTCTCATTCCTACAGAGTTAATTTTATTACTCATTGTTGTAGATATTACGCAAGAGATTTAATATATATATATATATATATATATATATATATATATATATATAATTATATTAAGATCTTAGAAATATGTTTGCTTTGCTTTTTGAAAAATATTTTCCCATTCTCTGGGTCAATTTCACAACACATCATTAAGGAAAAAATTTTCCAAAAACTCTTAAACATATTACAATTTTTCCAATTCACTTCTAAATCTTTTGATTATGTCAATTGAGTTCTAATTTTTTTTACGTTCTATCAATTAAGTCCATTCGGCCAATATTGGCTGGGAATCGCTAATGTAAATATTAACTGTCATGTGTGGCATGACTGGCGTTGACGTAAATAATTTAAATAATATTTTATTTTTTATTAATTTTTTCTCCTTTTTTATTTTCCTTCTTTTCCTTTTCCTTCTCTCTTCTTATCTGTTTTTTTTTCCTTTTCCGTTTGTGCCCCCACCGGACTCAAGTAAGAGTTGCCCTTGCTTGACATGGTGAAGGGCTACTCTAGTCTAAGGCTAGCAACCTCTGCTAGCCATCGACGAGGCCCAACGGAGGGAAAAAGCAAAAAAAAAGTATAGAAGAAAAGAAAATTCAAAAATAAAAATTCAAAAAAAAATATTAAAAATTATCAATGTCAATGCTAATCCTACCATGTAGGACAATCGGCATGCACATCAGCGATTTCCAACCAAAATTGGCTAAATGGACTAAATTAATAAAACGTGAAAAGATTTAGAATTCAATTGTTACAATTAAAAAGTTTACGACTAAATTAATAAAATTACAATATGTTAATAACTTTTTGAACAACTTTCTCCATTGTTAAGAGATTATTTTCTAAACTTTCGCTCTTGAAAAAAAAAAAGACTTAAATTTTCATTTGGAAAGCTTTTCAATTGGACAATTGGTGTTGATAGATACACCACATGATGTTTGTCGGACTCAGGAGCAACGAATAGATTGAAAAGGAAATCATAAACATCCTAAAAATGGATAGACAATGATAGATTAATTTAATCACAAATCTACAGACAAAACACATGAAGTTTAGTCATTCGTATTCCTAAAGCAAAAGGTGAGGAAAATTACTTTTACAAATGGAAGAGAAGCCCATTATATAGAGAATCGATTCGCAAGGACGACTGCGATTATTTTCCATTTCTTTCAACATACACGACGGCAATACAAACAAGCTCCAACAAAGAGAAAACAAAGGAAAAGAAGATGCCTCCTTAAACCCGGCCAAACATGATGATGTTCTATCATACTTTATCTTGTAATATGACAACAATGGTCATCTAACATCCTACACGCCCATACATATATTTTATATACTTGGCAATGGCATTATATATATGTTTATATATATGCTCCATTAGAAGCTTGACCCGTCGAAAAAAAGAGGAAAAAACTTGATGTTGATGGTGAAGGCCTCCGGATCTCTTCGGGGCAACTTTTATCCATCCATGCATTTGCAAATTGCTCTTTCCTCGATCGATTTGAACTTATTAACGGTGCTTGCGTTTGCTTGGCTAACCCCTCGATCTCCTCCAGATCTCCTCCAGCTCCCTCGCGAACTCCTTCTGCCTCCCGACGACTATCGTGATGTGGTCCTCCCGCTCCATCACCTTCACGTTGGCTCGGCGCAGCCGCTTCTTCACGTTGTGAGTGCATTCCACCGGGATCACCTCATCGTCCTTGCCGTGAAAGACATTGATCTCGCACTTCAGGCGGTCCCGGACAGTGTCAAGGTAGTCGTCGAGCTTGCCGGCGGTGCCACAGATGATGTTGTGGAGAGTGTGCCACGCAGCGTTGTGGGTGTGGCAGCAGAAACCTTCGACCAAGTATGTCCTAAGCCTGAGGGAGACATCTGGTTAATCTATGGATTATGGACAAGTATGTGTTTGTGTGTGCGTGTATATAGGAGACACCTCGTTAATCTAAGGATCATGTACAAGGGGGTGTGTGTGTGTGTGT
Organism: Angophora floribunda; assembly: GCA_014182895.1. Taxonomy (NCBI): domain Eukaryota; kingdom Viridiplantae; phylum Streptophyta; class Magnoliopsida; order Myrtales; family Myrtaceae; genus Angophora; species Angophora floribunda. The sequence continues at coordinate 20,608,321 of CM024708.1, read as the reverse complement.
GTTATAAATACATGTGTGTATATATATGATTTGAAAACAAGTTATGGATATTAACATAAAGATATGTGTCTACATCGTCCTTTGAATTTATTTCCCAAGATGTGATGGCTACTGTAGATTGACCTAGAGTATGAAAACTTTATTGTTTTCCAAATTGATTTTCAGCTACTTTTCTCGCTATCTCGGACATTGAACCCATTTTGATGCACCAAAATCAATCCCAATTTCCTAATTTATGTCCATAATTAGGAAATTTAGGAGGACATAATCCATCATGGCTTGACGCTAAGTAACTACACTCAAACTCGAATCCAATCTAAAATCTCTTATTTGCATAACCAACTCCAAATTGTCTTATGGACTCTCTTAACATTCTTCTAAGCTATTTTCCAAATACTCATACTATTATTCTCCTACCTAATTGTAATTTTTCGATCTTAAACCAAGGGTTTTCCCAAAAGAAACATCATAGTTATTGCTAGTACAAAACCATCGAATTGGACAGCATCATGAGTTGCTTTGCTCGACTTCTTGGAAAAAGATATTAAAATCATCTTCTCTATCGTTATCTTCCTAACGCATTGGTCTTTGGCTCCTAACAACGAAACACACAAAAAATGGAAAGAAAGGAAATTATTTTATAAGAATCAAAGGAAAAAAGGGTCGCGTTCCATCATTGAATTGATCCTCCAAAATTATTGCAAGCCAAAAAGCAAGCTGGCCTCACTTTTTCTTTTGTGACGTCCCGATTGCCAGTTGCCACGATCCTAACAAGTTTGTCGACGACATAAATGGGGGATGCCTGCCGACCAACAACTTTTAACGGCGATCCAACACTTTCATTAGGGCTACGACTGTCCTGCTTTCCATTTTCGGGCCCCGCATCGAGGAATAAAGCGGGGCCCCACTGTCAAACCCGACTGGACGACCGAGTCAAGCCCTGGGGCAAAGTACAATTTCTGACATTGGGACCAACCAAGGGGTTCCACGTGGGTTGATCACTTCCGGAAGCTAAAGCCGGAGCTGTGGTGCCGATTGGTCCGACTACATTAAATTTTATAGAGGAAAGCCTTTTTTAATATTTAAAAGTTTTTCACACTTCCTCTCACGCCAATATTGAGATTTGGCCATTATATTAACAGTAAGGCATACGAGGACAATGAAAAGGATTGAAATTGAAACCGAATGTTTTTCTCCGATGCCATGTTAAAATATATTGAAAGAGATTGTATTTTTCATTAGATTTTAACTTGGGTAATATTTCGTACCGACAATTAGAATCATGAAAATTGGGCATATCATCACTGGTTTCATCTACTGGAAAAAGTATTGGCTAAATGGCTCCGAAAATTCTCAACCTCCCACCAAAAAGAAAAAAAGAAAAAATAAATAAAAGAAGTTAACTACTCAGAGAATATCTAGGGTAGGCAAGACTCTCATGCGTCAAGCAAGCATAAACCATATGCACATCTATCTACACCTATCTATCTAAATTATGAGGGTTAAGCGTAGCCCACCCAACATTTATAAAATCAGACTTGGGTAGTTCAGTGACTTGACTTGGAAGAATAAGGAAAGTCACTGGCAGTGAACTGAACGAGGAAAGAAAGAAATCGCTTCAATCTTTCCAAATGGTCGATAGGAAATAAATGAAGTCCTTAAAGGGAAAAAATGGAGAAAGGTTGAGATTGGAAATTTATATGTACTAAGACCCTCTTTTTGCTTCTTTTTTCTATGAAGAGAGAGAGAGAGAGAGGTTGAGTGAGCTGATTGAAAATAGGAAGTTGGTAAGAGCAAAGAGGCTTACCTGTTTCTTGTGACTAGCTTGATGAGAAATTCCCACAATCGGTGGTTCTTGCATATGAGCAGGCAAATCGTACGGCTGACGTGCTCGTACCAGCAAGCCATTGACGCCCCGAAGGCGATCAACGGCCACACGCGCCTCGGGGCGACCCTTCTCATCACGTACTGCGTCGCTTCTTCTCCCTCCGGCACTGGAAAATAGGGCTGTGCCGTGGAGCAACGGGTTCATATTTAGACGTGATAATTTACCGTATCATAACATGAGTTTAAGATGATACGCTAAGTCACGAGATCAAATTGTGAAGACATTATTGGATAAAGTATATGTCGGGTGCATGCACTTTATGAACCCTCGAGCCACATGTATTATTAATAAGACGAACTTCTTTAAATTATACGTGAGATCCATTAGATCTAACGGCCCAAATGACCTTAGGATGCATGCACTCAGCCTATCTAATAATTTTCATAACTTTTGTAATCCTTAGTAATTGGAGTACCCTCTTGCAATCAATGATATTGGGTTAGATAGTTTATTAAATTCATTCAGCCGAATTCTTTAAATAATCTAAATTACTTTGGTCGACATCAATCGATTTCATCCATATATCATGATCCACGTCCACATGTAAGATATATACCTAAATGTAACATTACCGTACATATCGTACATTTCTTATCACACTGCTCATACTCTCCAAGTCACAAATCGATGCACGAGTCCAATTAACATGAATGTATGGTGTTCGAAACACTAAATTTAGAGGACCCCAGTAGATTGAAATGTCGAGACAAGTACATGTGTGTATATATATACACGAAAATAGGTTGAATGCAGACTAATTAAACTTAGGGTTTTAAATGCGAACTACTCACCGGTGCAAGCAGAGTTAAGGACCTAATCGACTTAGGGTGCCGAACCGCGAGCGCGAGGGCCAAAATGCAACCTAAAGAGTGAGCCACAATGTGGAAGGACTTGACCTTGTACGGCTCCAACACCGACTTCTCTATCATGTCCACGTGCTCCTTGAGCGTGTACAGGGACTCGGCCGGCTTCGGGCTCCTCCCGAACCCCAGGAGGTCGATCGCAAAGAATCGGTATGTCGAGTTCGCCTTCTCCGAGAAGTTCGGGAACAGCGTCTCCGTCCAGAATGCCGACGAGGAAATGAAGCCGTGGATGAACACAACATCCTCATTTGCCTTGTCGTCTGAAAAGATCAAAAGGAGAGCAATAAACCACGTCACAATCCCATAAATGATCAGTAACACAAAGTGGTCCCTATAGAGAAAAAGAAATTACGCATGTCATGATTATATGCATAACGTTCCCATGATCGGTAACTTCATCAGGTTGTTCATACGTCACGAATGCATGTCAAATGGCAGCTAAAGGTAAAAACAAAAAAACTTGCCTTTACCGCCGGCGGATTTAACGTAGAGGGTCTTGCTACCGGAAGACGACCAGGAATTGCAAAGTTGGCAATCGCAATCCGACCACCTGGGAATCGGCTGCGATTTCTGCCCGGCCATCCTTCCGTGAAGCATCTCGACAACGGTCGAATTCACCACGAAGCTCGACCGCGCCCCAGGACCCCCATTCTTCTTCTTATGATGATGACTGGCGTGATTTCTGCTGTTGTTGCTGTTAAGCCTCTTGACAGCAGAGTTCGAGGCCTCGGACACCCGCGAGGCCCGCACGTAGAGCGTGTCGGAGACGTCCTCCATCTGGACCTTGCTCGAGCTCATCATGCGTACGATCTTGGACTCGCCCTGCCCGGAGACCAGGATGTCGCCGCCGTTGGTGGGGATGGCCTCCCTCGGCGACGAGCAGTAGCACGGCTTCCACTCCGACTCGACGAAGAAGTCCGCAACCCGGTACACGAAGCACAGGACCACGTCGAGGACGTCCAGAAGGGAGAACACCACGAAGCTCACGACGTCGATGATGACCGAGCCAATGCGTGCCAGCGTGGGTTTGGTCTTGGCGATGGAAGCCATGTTGTTTACAGGTGAAGGACTGAGAGAGGTACTGTCGGCTTTTGTGTGCGTGTGTCCTTGCGTGTATGAGCGTGTCCTTACGAAGGCGATGACAATGGTGAGGTGTGATGATTCATGGCAGGTCTGTGCAGTGGGGTTTGATCTCTCTCTCTCTCTCTCTCTCTCTCTCTCTCTCTCTCTCTCTCTCTCTCTCTCTCTCTCTCTGTGGGTGTGTCTATGAGGGTGTTCTTGATCCTCTCTTAATAATGCGCAAAGCGAGGGGGGTGAAAACGACGGGAGAATCGGAGTTTGGTTTGTCGTTTGGCCGGCTTCGGGCTCGCTAAGATTAAATGACAAACCCTAGCGTAGGAGACGAGCCGCCATAAATCATGCAAATTAGTTAGGTTAATGTCTTTACTTGGCGAATGCGTGTGGGAATGCTTTCTCTCGAAACTCTCCCACTGCTTTATTTTCTTTTGGCGCTGCCCGTACTACGTCTACCGCAAAACAAGTATTAATTAGACATGTTATACCATGGATAATCTTGAAGGTGACGATACATCACCGAACAACACGAGTTTTTGCTCGTTTCTCGAAGGAAAAAAGCCACTAAAAAATCCTAAATTATAATTGTTGCGGCACATTTATTTTAAATTTTTCTATGATACCAAAAATCTCAAACTTATACCTACGTGACACATTTACCATTCCATCAATGATCATTGTTAAAAATCTACCTACATAGACGCTGAAAGGCAAACAATGTTAACATAGCGTATTTGTGACTTAAGTGAAATAACAATAACGTTGTTTTGACTGAAAAATCATCTAACGCAAAAGGTGAATGTGCTACGTAAGAACAAGTTTGGGGTTTTTTGTTACGGAAAAAGTTCAAAGTAAATTTATCATGGAAGGTATAATTAAGGATTTTTGGTAGCTTTTTACCTTCTTCTTTTTTAAACGTGATCTGGTTGATGTAAGAGAATAACATAAATATTAAACACCAAATGAAGATATTCGTGATTGACAAAACAGTCAATCACCACCGAACCCTAATTAAAGTCGATCTAGGATGGCGATCATCTCCTTTTGCCACAAACGATAATCATAAATGAATTGAGAATTTCTTCTCGATGAATCATCTTTTCCTCTCTGTTGGGCGATAGAGAAAGAGAGAGACTTGAGGCACGCAACAATGGCAAAAGCACACCCAATTGTTAATTGAAAGCATGGCCCCGTTCGGGATGAAGGGAGAAAAAGTTGGTGGTGGTTGAGCTCCCCGGCGAAGAAAAAACATCACTTAGGACTTCCCCGGCGGAAATGCTCTGGCATTCCCACACGAGCTTTCTTCTCCATCAAGGCTCTCCATTCACAAGCTCAAGAAATCGATCCTTCCCTATTTTGCGCGTTTTCGTACTTCATGCAGGACCATGAGGGGAGACTCCATTAGAAGTTTCTTGCTCCCTTACTAATTGTTCAGACCGGGTCACCCTCTTTTTTCTCATCCAATTCTTTGACCGTTTCGACAATATTACCACAAGGAAAAAAATCAGATGTCCAAACTCATAAATGTCGAGCAGCACTTTGTCAAAGCGTATGGGCGCTCCAAAACCCTTATTAATTGCTCGCTCCCACTGGAGCACATGACTCTTTCCCTTTCCCTCTCCCTCATGGTCCGTCATCGATCACCACCGCCCTAATTAGTTGAAAGATCACTTCTTCGTTCTTGCATGTCTGGTTTCGATTGGGATATCTTCCTAAAAAGTTGTGATTGTGATATCAAAACGGGGCGAAATAGAATCAGGAAAAAATGGGAAACTTTTTTTTTTGGTCGGTAGGAAAAAAGAGAGGGCATTGAAACCGTATTTTTGGCAGGGAAAAAACAGAAATTATTACTACGAATGACACACGTACATTGTGCGTACAAGAGTGTATTATGACTAGGGCCATCAAATGGATGAGTCAACTCGGGTTTGAGTTGGATCAAAACTAGTCCATCCCAAATCGACTTATTTAACTTGTTTTGGTCCATTTATATGCAACATAAATTTTGTGACCCATACTCGACTTAACTCATCTACTAGAATATTTCAATATTTAATCCAATCTATGAAAATCCATATCCACCTAGTTAACCAACCAACTTGAAGCTCTTAATGTGTACATGTTATTTAGATAAAATTGCTATTTCAAATATAAGGTGTTAAAGAATTGGCTTTCAACATTACATAGAATTTTTCGACCAAAAAGAAACATTACATAGAATTTTTCAATTTTTGTATTGGTTAACAATAATGAACAAATGGAACAAAGAGCATGTTGAAATTTTTATTAAATGGAACATAAAATATTCAATTTCTGCATTGGTAGGTTGAATTTTGGTAAATCGTGAATTCATTTAATATCCATATTTTTTTTGGGTTTTGTCGTTGTAAACCTATTTATTGAATATAACAAATCAATATAATGATTCAACCCATTATATGTGGGTTAAGAAATGGGGCTTGGATATATCTTCATAGATCTAATTATTACCTTCATCCAAACATAAGCTCCTTATTTGTGATTCACATCGCATTTTAATATCATATATGTATTTGCTCGTGCTGTGTTTATCATTATAATTCACAAGGTAAGAGATAGGAATCGCAAAAGGCAGATGTGCATGCTACCACTCTAGTAGAGAATTCTGCAAACGATAGGCTATACTTGTCAACTATTCCTAACGAACGTGTAAGCATTGTTATAGGAAAACAAAATTCTTCACTTACTATATGAAGCAAGTTCATCATTTTCCGTCTTGGCGGATCTGGCTTGATAGCAAATGGAGAAACAGAAACCACCGTCCGCCAAGTAAAAAAGGTGGTAATTAAGGCCAATGGCCAACCCTATACCATCTTCCTTAAATTAATAGAAGCTATAGTCATGCAAGAGACCATTCATATCTGACCTAAATGCTTGACTAAGTAGAAAATCATCCATACAACGATCATGTCGTGCAGGCCAATCTGGCCGCGCCAAATGTTGAAACGTCGTGGGCAAGAATCCAGAGTCCACATCACATTCATGACACATCCACTTATGTCACGCATTTAATGAACTTTGCCTACCATTTCATCGGACGACAGTAAGCGTAGATACGGCATCAAGCTTTGGCGTACTTTTGCGAGGACAAGATTGCGCTAACGACTATTGCTGGCTTGTCTTACCATATTAAATTTGACCACTTAGTATGAAATCATTCGAATCATCATAGGTTTTCCAGACAATATAGACCGACTTTGTTCATGAAAAAAGTTTGTCCAATTGAAGCTCTCTCGTAGAAGCCTAGGAGGAAAAGGAAAGAATGGACACCATGAAATAGCAAGTACATATCCTTGTATTAGGTTAGAAATTAAGAGTGCGAATGATAACAATTCTATTTCAGAAATCAATTTCCAACTAGAAACATATTATTCTATTTCTCTTTTCTGAACAAATTTCTAAGAAAAACTACACGTTGTATAACAATACGAAATTTCTATTCTCAGAATAGAAATTCGTTTGATAACAACATAGAATTTTTGTTTCAAGAACACAAATTCATTTGATAATTATACATAATTTCTCTCTCTCAAGCGGCAAGCAGCAACCGTCTAGTGGCGAGGCCAAGTGATGAGAATAGTTTTTATTTCTCATTTTTATTCAAGAAATAAAAAAGTAAATAATTTTTACTTCTCATTGCTTTTCTAAACATGTTTCTGGACTAAAAATTTATTCTATAAATAAAAAAAATGAAATTGTGCTACTAAACGGATTTCTATTCCAAATTTATTCTTGAAAACAGAAAAATTAAAAATTTATTGTGCGTGTCCTATGACCACGTCTCAAGGGAAAGAAAAACTCTAAGCTTTCATTTGGCAAAGAAAGTGACTGCTTTCATCAACATTTTTATGCAATTAATGTACAAAAGTCGCTTTTAGTGTTAGGTATAGGGGGTGATTGCGCTGTCGCTCCCTGATACATCTCATCTTTGATGCACACCTTGTCTCTTTAGGTCCCCTAAAACTCGAGTGACTCGCTTCCATAAAACAAAAGAAGAAACCCTTCCCCACGTTTAATTCAATTCACTGCTAACCACAAAAGAAGAAAGACACAACCATAACGTAATTTGAAAATGAGAGTTCTGAGATGGAACGTACAACATGCAAGAACTGCCTGACCCATGTGGCGTTCGAAATTTGGAATGAGCCCAAGCTCTCTGGAATCCAAATTGACCAGGTCACAAAGGGGACACCCCATGTTATTCTCAGTTGGTTTTTTTGTTTTTGTGACGTGGATGACAATCAAGCTGGGTCATTCACGCACCCACCAAGTCAAAGCCATTTCAAAGTACCACTTTAATTTCATTTTCTTCTCAATATGGTGATTAAAGTTGGTAATGATACTGCCAGTGATGCTCTCTGCTGTCTCCTTGAGTTTTGAACTTTGTTCCTGCTTTGCTTCCTTTGTGTTCGGGGACTTGTTTGTGAATTCTGGACATAATGACTGTCTCTTGACGCTCTCCGGGACTGATTCGACTCCTTATGGCATCAACTTCAAGCCCTCAGGGGGTCGACTCATGGGAAGGTTCGCCAATGGCCGAACCATTGCTGACATGTAAAGGTGTCAAAATGGGTCATAAACCCATATTATGACTCACTTTTAGTTAAATGGGTCAGATATGGGTTAAGTGAACGTTAAATATGGATCAAATATGGGTCAAGTGAAAGTTGAATATGGGTTAAATATGGGTTAAGTGAAAATTAAATATTGGTCAAATATGAGTTAAGTAAAAGTTAAATATATGTCAAATATAGGTTGAGTGGGTCATTTAACATAAAGTTTCGAGTGAGTTTGGGTTTCTCTACAATAATAATGGCTTTTAGCAATACGGGTCGGGTCGGGTCGGGTATGGGTCATTAGATTTACATTATATGAATTTAGGTCAAAACGGGTTAAATGGGTTAATATGGGTCGGACTATTTTCGACCCGACCCAAACCCAACCCGACCCACCCATTTGACGGGTCTACTGATATGGTCGGTTAATTCTTGCCCCCAATTACTAACATGCCTTTTTCTTTCTACTTATAAGAATTGTACCATGGGGTATTTCAGGAGAACCCATGAACATTCTGTTGAGTTTCACCAAACTCTAAAGCGGTAAACTTTCCCCATTCATCATCAAAATTTTCTAGTGAGGAGCACTAGTTCTCGCCTAATTCAAAAGCTAAGGGTCGAACTCAATAAACATGGTTAAATTCGTTTTATTCCAAGCGACTACATGGGCTATGTACATGGTGTCTCCTGAAGGTCACTTGATTGAAAATTAGGTCAAGCTCTTGGGGAAGAGGCATTTGCTCCCCGTTCCTGCCCCCCCAAACAGTCAAGAACATGCCACGAGTAGAGGCGCAAAATATGCTTCCGGAGCAGCAGGAATTTTGGATGAAACTGGATCCTTATTCGTAAGTACCATTTGTAGTCTTTTTTACCAGAGAAACATAGCCGTTGCCTCGATATTTCCCAACTAAAAGAGAAAAAGAACGTAGTCCTCCACGCTAGAGAAAAAGTACAATTGATTTTCTGGTATAATGCATTGTGTTATTGCATGATTTGTCTAAACTTGACCATACTTGATTGCTCAAGTTATATCTTCGTAAGGATGTCTCTCCTTTAGACGATCTGATTTCACTTTGTATATTTTGTCTTTTTCCCCCTTTGCCAGGTTTATATAGTACTTCAATATTGCAAATGTCTTCACAAAAATGGATTTACTGAGGTGGAATGATGTTGCTACACATTCATCCAATTCAAATATAAAGAAAACACGCGTTCCGCTCGACTCCACATCCATTCAACATTCACAACTTCACAGTTGTAGCTTGGGTACGAAATGCTTTATTATTACCCGTGCATATGTAATAAATTGAATGTAAACCATTGAAAGTGGCGGGTCCATAGTACATAGTTTTAGTATCCCAACCAAAATTGTTTGATTTCCCAAATAATCTCGTACGCATCTTCACCAGTACAGATAAAGAGAGTTAAATTTGAGGAAGCAAGAAGACTAGTTCGAGCACACTAGGAACTACATGGCCAATGTAACGACATCGTAAACTACATCCTACCGTCAGTGCCATATCTCTCTACCCAGATGTTGCCTCCCCCAATGTACCAAAGTTTCATGATCTCCAATTTGACATTGGAGCTCAAGGTGTCATTTTTTGTCACAGTTGCTCACATCAGGCTAGTGCATTTTTTCTCAATGTCATTGTAATGAAGATGTAATTCGTTTCGTTTCTATGCACTAAGAGGTTGTGTGAGATGGGGGCAGAATATCTGTTGTGGTCGGGATCAGACCGGTGGGGTGCATACCCTTCGTCCGCGCCCTCAATCTATTTTTTCCCGGTGGAAGCTGGGTCATACAGGTGAATCAGATCATTCAGGGCTACAACAAGAAGCTGAAGGAGCTGCTCGACGAGCTGACCAAGAAGGAAATCATGAAGCCATGTTCGTATATGCGAACTTGTATGACACATCCATGGAAATCGTGCTAGACTATCGGCAACATGGTAATTGATGCCGAGTTTTTCATACGTTTGTTTAGCTGTGCACCATGTTCTTACGGCATTATTTTCTTTCTTATTCACACTCCGAGATGTTTTCAAGGTTCGAGAATGCCGATGCCCCGTGTTGCGGGGGATTCTTTCCACCATTCAATTGTTACAACGCAACCTTGGCAATGTGCGGTGATCAATCCAAGTACGTATTCTGGGATGCTCATCACCTCACAGAAGCCGCCAATGTAGCTGTTGCTCAGGAATTGCTGGATGGAAACCAAACCAGAAGCTACCCCATCAACATTCCTCAGCAATACAACTATTATTTCCCCAGCTAGTTAAGGAGCTTAAGATGGACTGCTGACGCTATATAAGCGAACATGCTAAGATTGATGTAATCCAGGATGTAATAATTCATGGGTCGAAGCATTTTCTCTGGAAGGAAAACTATGCGACAGCTTCTGACAGAAAATGCTCTGATTTGCCTCTTTCGAAACATTTCTGTATTTCCACGGTTGAAGAACTCTAAATTGGGGGAAATGCTGGCCTAATTGGCTGTAGCACTACAATTTCACAAAACACTGTACTAATATGTGGCAAATATATTGCTATCATGCATCAAGAAAATTACATATCTATCTATTCACATCATCAAACCATTATATCAATTCCCATTTTATTTGATATATTGACATGCAAATTATTTCTTGAAATACTATCCATTTTATAATTTGTTACATCTCGCCTTCCTACAAGCTGTATCCCCTTTTTGTCCCCTTTATCTCCTAAGTATTTGCAAAAAAAAATTATCTCAACAAAGCTTTTAATTGCAGAGAGTTTCATATGCTCGGTTCTGATTGCAACCTTAACATTACCATTAAGGCTAGAGGATGAGATGAGGCCATGACCCCATGAGCCCCATTTCTTGGTCAATCCTTCTCCTGTTCGCGTGGCGCACCTGCCAACCTCAACTGTGGGAAATCAATTGCGGAGCACGATCAATTTTATCTAAATCACCACTTCAAAGGATGGAAGGAAAAGAAATGCATTTCCTTGAAGGAGAAAAAAAAAAAAAGCTAAAAAAGCGAGAGGATAAAATTCTAAGCCTTGCCTGGATTTCAAATTTATTAATTTTTGTCAAAAGATATGGATGGAAAAGGTCTGGGATTTTGTATGGCTGCTAGCTTTCCTATGAAAAACCCAAGCAAAGCTCCACCAGCCAATACTTGTTTTTGCATTGTATCTGTGCATTTACGTACTGGGATTGATTGCTAATAATTCTTTGAAACGAACGAAACAGAGGAGAAAAAGCTCTGTTCTTGCCACTTTCGCATCCGTTCATGGTGGCTCTCGCTCACAGCAGCTCTCAACTCCTCCACTCCCCGCCGCCACCCGGCCGCCTCCGCCCTCCGCGGCGGAGAGCCGTCGTGCGGTGCGGGATAGCGGAGCCGTCGGGGGAGCCGGCTCCGATGGGGCAGAAGACGAAGTACAGGGACGGATTCTTCGAGAAGGCGTTCATGACCCTGTTCGCTCGCAAGATGGAGAAGTTCGCGGCGTCGCCGACGAGGGCCCGAGGAGGGGGAGGCGGCGGCGTGGAGAGGCCGAAGGGGTGGCTCGAGTACGACTATGAGAGCTTCGTGAACGTGTCGAAGAGGGTAATGCAAGGGAGGTCTCGGGCTCAGCAACAGGAAGTGGTCCGAGAAGTGCTCATGTCGATGCTTCCTCCTGGTGCGCCTGCTCAGGTGGGTAAGTCCTTTCTTTATTTCTTTTTAACTGAGAATTTCAGTAGTTAGAGAATACCCAATATGTTTTCAGTGTTAATTGTGATGGTGATCTTGCAAAGTTTGAGTTTCTACGATGAATCATGTTCAATTCTCAAAATTATCGGTTGTGCGTATCACATATTAACAGCGAGTCTATCAAAATTAATGAATTTTCCTTGTATCGTCAAGTGCCTATCTTTAAACAGAACCCTTTTACATTTGTGAAACATGGAGCTGAAGAGTGAACTGGTGATTTATTGATTGTCGGTGCAGTTTAGGAAGCTGTTTCCACCAACAAAGTGGGCTGCTGAGTTCAATGCTGCACTCACTGTGCCTTTCTTCCACTGGTTAGTTGGGCCTTCCGAGGTAAGTGTTTGCAAATTTACACCAATCGCTGGTACTTTTTCTCTGGCTATTTGGTTTAGAAGCAGAGGATATCCTGGAACAAGTCCTAGAGAATTGCTGTGGAACTGCTCTCTATAGATGAGACAGGAGTTTTACGATGATTGCGTGCTTCGGGAGTTGTGACTTAGAAAATCTAGTTCTCGATGAAGAGTTGGGCTGTTCATAGATCACTCTGATATATATATATATATATATGCTGGCGACACATGATTTGTGACTAGGAAATTGTTCAGTACAGTTAGCACTCTGTCAAGACGGCATAAACCTGAGTTTCTCCTTGGTAGTGGATGCAGGCTTAAATGAAGAAACGTTTCTTTTAACGTGGGTTTGGGTTTAAAAACTAGGTCTTGCGTGTGTTCCTCAAAGCTTACAGTTAGCAACGCGGACAATGAGTAAATGACTGAGGATGGCATTTTAGCATATTCAGGAATAGGATCTTTCTGCATAGCAAAATCATAAACTGTGACCTAAGAACAGCTAAACAAAAGAGTATTCGGCATTCTAGAAACAGTTCCCAGCAAGAGCATGAGGTCCGGAAATCTCTGCATCCAACTTTTTATGTCACTGCTCCTGAAATGTTTTAGTTGGTTCTTTATGCCCCTCATGCTGCCGGTGCCGTCAATGATTGAGCATCATAGGACTTCTCCGCTTTGATTACTTCCTGATGACGTCTATATTTGGTAGGGCCGATAATTCGATACAAACTCTAACTCATGAGCTTCCAGTAGGTTGTGGAGGTAGAAGTAGATGGAGCGAAGCAAAAAAGTGGAGTGCACATAAAAAAGTGCAGGTAAAATCTCTCTCTCCCCCCCACCAAAAAAAAAAAAAAAACCATCTATCTTAGTAGCAACATATTGCAACAGTTGGCAATCCTGCTTAGATCAGATCTTTAGGAGATTCAAAAGATCCATGAAATAAGGTGCGGAGCAAATAAGTGTCAAATTGCACCAGCATCTAATTTTCTTTCCATAGCTAGCCTCGCTTTGTGAGATTGTGCAATTTTCAGGCTGAGGCAGAAGTTCCGGTCTTTATCTTCTTGCTTATAAATGCTATTCTTTGAATGGGAAAGCAACACAGCAAGACTCTCTTTAACAATTACTTGTCTTACTGTTCTTTTTTGTCTTTGATGACTTTTGGCTAGTCTGCTATGTGGAATTTATCACTTGATTTTTCTATTTTAGGTACTTGGAGAATAGCGGTTGTGTAGGGATGTGCGTGAACATGTGCAAGATACCCACTCAGGACTTCTTCACCAATGAATTCGGGCTACCCCTCACCATGATTCCGAGTATCCTCTCGTAGCCAAACTTTTCAATCAATATGTAGACAACATATTTTCTGTGAACTAAATGCATTACGGCCCATTAGCATGAAGTATCTATCTTTTGGGTCATTCATGCGTGGAATTCTGTTTCTGCTGCCCAGATTTTGAAGATATGAGCTGTGAAATGGTGTATGGTCAAGCTCCCCCGCCATTTGAAGAGGATCCTGTGTCTAAGCAGCCTTGTTTTGCAGATATATGTAAGTAAAATAAAATTTTCTTTCATAACCCACAAGCTTTTTCTTTGTTTCTAACACTTACAATTCCCTCAGGCTCAATGTCAAATCCTAGCGCTAGTATCTGTCCGACATTGCAAGCTTGACAGAGATCTCGTGAGCTTTATTGAAGTGTACTGCAGATTCATGTATCCATTGCAGTTCATCAAATCCAAAGATTGGGGTTAAACATGCCGAACTATTTTTATACTAGAAATCAAGTATGTCTTGATTCGGAAGAAAGAGATGCGTGTTACACAATCATTGCCATTTATCTTGGAAATATACGAGAAAGTTGTTGCTAAGTGTACCATTTGTCTGTATAATTACATCCTGAAACTGAGATGTACATTCTCATGGATATATATTCTTGCACTACTAAATGTACATTTAGAATATGTTGCATATTAGTGTCATAAATGCTGCCCGACAGGTGTTATGCAGTATGATGATTTGCTCTTCACAAGTTCAATGAATCAATTACATTGAGGTTCAGGTAATATGCTTAGCCATGGGATTACATCAGGAAATTTGGTGCTTGTATCTCTGCACTAACTAGTGACGTTGTCTGTGCTCGGCATTTTCTATGGGAATAGCTTTTCCTGCATGCCGCCTTTAAGTTAAATTTCAAACTTTGATGAGTCCCTTCCAAATGAAATGGACGGGAGTCCTCTCTTCCGAGGCATGCCATAGCCTGAAGCATCTACTATGTACGTTAAGGCTCGGAAAAGAAGCAAACAAGAAACATGTCGAGACATCATAACTATGAGGCCAAAGCTTTCCACCTTCAATTGTTTCATCGTGATCAAAATGATTCTTGGCGAGATACTGCAGGCGCCCAAACAATGCAAACGTACAAAATCCAACCATCAATGAATGCTGGAATTTGGCCAGCCCTGACATTCTTGTGGCCGAAAAATAGATGCCATTCCTCCTCATTTCTTGTTTTTTGCTAAGTTTTGGCGACTGGAATCCTGCAGGTTATTTTTAGTGGCTCCTCTGGACTCTCAAAGCTACCCACTCGTTGTGCAAGCTCCAATTCATTTTCTTGTCTCGATCTCTCGCTCGCAGCCTGCGAGTCGCAGGACAGCAAGACACAGGGCCATTACGGTCACATTGATTGATCGACAGAAGACTGCAAAAGAACAAAGCCTAACACTAGGCCAGCAAGTAGCAACATGTGATCCCCAAAAGCTGACTGACACAGTCTCTTTCGACGCTTTGGAGATTTCTCAGTTCCTAAAACCAAGCGAAATTTCATTTCTTGAAGGATCGCGCATCTCTGCAAGTTGAATGACGCTCTAATATCATATTCATGACAATTACTCGAATAATTTTAAACTTCAATACCATCATTGACTTAAGACCATCACGAGAGTTCTCCTCGACAGGACAGTGGAATCTTGTGAAAAGCCGTGGCACCGAAGCTAGCTCTCTCGCTTACTTGGTCCTGAGAATCGGCTCTATTTTGGTCTCTAGTACATACTATGTACTTCGAAAAGGATTGATATCAGGTATTAAATTCTGCCGATCCATCACAAGGAATTGCTCGCTTTTCATGTGAAGCTTCAGTGAGCCTTCGTGAACTCCCCAGTCGTCCAGTCACATGATTCATAGGGAGGAAGACATTCTATAACTAATAAAACCGTCTTTTAAGAGTGACTTTTACAGTTTTTAATGCGCAAAATGTTGAGGGTTCACGTGCTGTTCGCGTCCAAAATTTAAGCGAATTCGTTTTGGTTCAATCAGCGGGTTTCACTTGTAAGCCCATTGGATTATTTTTCCAATTAATAGCCTCTAGGCAGCCTTTCTTTTTCTGCTTTTGCTACTGTCAGTGTGCAGAGCACCTAGTTTCGGTAGCTACGCTGTGTCTCCACAAGAAAATACAAAGATTGCAGGATTTATTCAAGTGCTCCTCGGACTTCACGAGAGAGAGAGAGAGAGAGAGAGGGCAACTTGTGATTAGTATTTTCTTC
Organism: Angophora floribunda; assembly: GCA_014182895.1. Taxonomy (NCBI): domain Eukaryota; kingdom Viridiplantae; phylum Streptophyta; class Magnoliopsida; order Myrtales; family Myrtaceae; genus Angophora; species Angophora floribunda. Next base: position 20,592,281 of record CM024708.1, on the reverse strand, counting down.
CATGACACTAGTCATGAAGACTTCTTGGAGCATCCACCCTCCTCATCGGTTCGGTTGCAAGGATTCATGACAACATAAATATATATTTTACGATATCAAGCATGGATCTTTTCCACTATAACATTCCAAAGTACCCGTTAACTGATTTCTAGATAAGATTTGTATCAAATGGCCATCCTATGCGAGGTTATTTCGAGTACTGCTTTTGAGACAGTTGACCTCGCTAGGATGGTATTGAAGCAAAAACTCTCTTATTAATATGTGAAGTGTAGATGGGTCCATGCCAAATTTAAGGAGATTAGGAAGTGGCCATCAGGACAATGAGAATGAGATAAGATATAACTCTTGGCAAGCATCTAGGCTGGTAGAGAAGGACGAGAATGATGCATATAACATGTTAAAGATCTTGAACTCAATATAGATTTTAGAAGCTAAAAAAGGGTACTCCCCCAAGCAAGAAGCCTAATAATGCTCCAGTAGTTAAAGATCAAGATACAATCGGAAGAATCTTTTGGGTCTTCTAATGCTTAATTGTTTCATAATCATATTAGTAAGAGAGCACTCCTAATTCAAAATTAAGAGAAAGTTCTGCCAGAAAATTTGGGCTAATAGGACCTTGTTAAGCAAACACCTTGTTGAGATCTATCACGAAATGGCCATCATTTTGTAACATTTGACTGAACGCATTGACCTGCCACATTACTTATTCTTATTGTAATTACATGGTTTCGACCATAGGAGGTCTCTCAAATTAGACTTGGCCAATATACCATACATCAGTGATTAAGAAGAATAATATACATCTTGTATAGAATTTGATTCATCAGGTCTGCGCAAATGAGATCAAGGATTAGGCATGCTGGGGCCTACCCATGTTACCTTTAAGCCTCAAGGCCTAGGCGGGGCCAATCGATTCGCCGCCCTCCTCCGGTGATCAAGTATATCTACAGTGGCTGATGTGGAAATCTCTTTCTTTGCGAGCGTATCTTGGCGCCGTTAATTCAGTGAATGGAAAAACTTTCGTGTCAGAGTCTGGCGGCCCCATGTGAATCCATTCGGTCGCGTCCCATGCGTCCGTGACTTCGTCTGCTAAAGACAAATTAGAATTCTGACCATGAAGAAACGCGAACACAACTCCTGGAATCATGCCATATCTGAAGCAACACTGGCGTGCCCAATTCCCATCTTTTCTTTTATAATCCACGCCGCTCGATGACTTTTTATGCGAATGAACAGTAAAAGTAGGGGGAATCGGAGGATGGAGGGCGCAGAACACGACCAAGAACAGTGAAAGCTCGATACACAGACTTGTCTTGTCCTTGTTTTTCTGGTTTTTGGCTTGTCATGGGACGCAACTTTCCTACAATTTGGAGGGAAAGACGTGCCGGTTGTCCCCACTACGTAACATCCGGTTCGGCGCAGCTGATCCCGTGAATAACCACCCTCCTCCTCTCTCCCTCAACGACCAACGAACTCAGCCTGATGCTATAAATACCACCTCTCCCACCTCCTCCTCCATATCGCCACTTTCCAACTTCCCACATCCCCCCACAACCTCGTTCTCGTAGGGGGGCTTCCTCGAATAACATAGTCAATAACGTAAGGAAGAAACCAAGCCGTTTTTGTCTTCTTGAAAGCCTTGACGGTTGTGGGGTATGGCTTCTCTCGCTAGAGCCTCTCCATTGGTGAAACTGTTGTGCGTAGCTCTGCTTTCAATGCTGTGCTTCTCTTGCGACGCATTCACCGCCAAAGATTATTCCGAAGCTCTCGAGAAGTCCATCCTCTTCTTCGAGGGGCAGCGGTCGGGGAAACTGCCGCCGTCCCAGCGGCTCACGTGGAGGGGCGACTCCGGATTGTCCGACGGCTCGTCGTATCATGTCCGAGAGACTATCTGATGCTTTTTCGTGATTCGTGACGCTTTAACTGAAGGTTTTCGTTCAGGAAATAATTGTGGTTTTTTTTTTTTATATTATGTCTGGCTTTCAGGTGAACTTGGTTGGAGGGTACTATGATGCTGGAGACAATGTGAAGTTTGGACTCCCTATGGCCTTCACCACCACCTTGCTCGCTTGGAGTGTGATAGAGTTTGGCAGTTCGATGCCGAGCCAGATCGAGAACGCCCGAGCCGCAGTTCGTTGGAGTGCTGATTATCTGTTGAAAGCAGCAACTGCTACTCCAGGAACCTTATATGTCCAAGTGAGCCACTTTTTGCCTTTTTTTCATGCATTATTAACATGCATCAGAACTTCAATTACCAAATTCCAACCACAGTTGAAAGGAAAAAATAGGTAAAAACAGCATTGTTGGGTGAAAATTCAGAATCCAAAGTGAGTTTGTTTTGTTGCTTCCAAAGGAAACGGAGACAAAAACAATTATGTTGGAGAGTATATAATGAGACAGAAGTTCCCATGCATAGTTACCATTAATGTCTTCTTACCTCAGTAGAATCAAAACATAGCCCTGTTTCGACGTGAACGGCTTGTCTTTGACTGAACGGGGAGGTAAATTTGTGCTGAGCGAAAGTTGGCTTCGAGATACCGTCTCTAGCATTAATGAAGATGATTACAAAGCATGAACCTTTTGTGTGGTTCAGGTTGGAGATCCTAACAATGACCACAAGTGTTGGGAGAGGCCGGAAGACATGGACACTGCACGGACCGTCTACAAGGTGTCAGCTCAAAACCCAGGCTCCGACGTGGCCGCTGAAACGGCCGCAGCTCTAGCCGCGGCTTCGATAGTGTTCAAAGATGCCGACCCTTCTTATTCGAGCAAATTGCTTCAAACCGCCATGAAAGTAACAACCTATGCTCACACCTACTTGAACTTTTGCGGTTTAGTCCTGCACTTAATGGGACTCAGGGCCTCCCATTTTCGTGCAGGTTTTCGACTTTGCAGACAAGTACAGAGGTTCCTACAGCGATTCACTCAACTCAGCTGTCTGCCCATTTTACTGCTCTTATTCAGGATACCAAGTAGGCCTCGCTGAAAATCTCCACCTAGCTCCGTCCGAAATTATAGAATCGATCTGAACTCTTGAACTCATTTCTGTTTTCGAATGTCAGGATGAGTTGCTGTGGGGTGCTTCATGGATCCATAGAGCTTCACAGGACAGCTCATACTTGGCATACATACAGTCGAACGGCCACACTTTGGGCGCCGACGACGACGACTACTCATTCAGTTGGGACGACAAGAGGGCCGGAACCAAAATCCTCCTTTCTAAGGTTTCATCATCGGACTTTCTGTCTGTTCTCTCAGTCTATAGCATCGCAGATGATATCTAATAGGCCTACTCACGAGTTTGGTTGGTTTTAAAAACTCCAGGGATTTTTGGAGAAGAACTCGGAAGAATTTCAACTGTACAAAGCACATTCGGACAACTACATATGCTCCCTGATCCCCGGAACGTCTAGCTTCCAGGCTCAGTACACTCCAGGTTAGCCGAGAACCGCCTCCATCGTTCATATGGGATCCCCAATTGTTTTGGAAATCAATACAATAAAGAAGTCGTGTCGACTTTGTTCTTCCTCCTGACCTATGCCAACACCATCAATTTTTTCAGGAGGACTTCTCTACAAGGGGAGCGCGAGCAACCTCCAGTACGTCACCTCGACTGCGTTCCTCCTCCTGACCTACGCCAAGTACCTCGGCGCAAACGGCGTCGCCGTCTCATGCGGCCCCACCACCGTCACGGCCGAGAGCCTCATCACACAGGCCAGGAAGCAAGTGGACTACATCCTAGGGAACAACCCGGCGAGGACGTCATACATGGTTGGGTTCGGCGACAAGTACCCCCTCCATGTGCACCACAGGGGATCGTCCGTCCCTTCCGTGCACTCACACCCTGGTCGCATCTCGTGCAACGATGGGTTCCAGTATCTTTACTCGGGGTCGCCCAACCCGAACGTGCTCGTCGGTGCCATCATCGGAGGCCCGGACAACAATGACCATTTCGCCGATGACAGGAACAACTACCAGCAGTCCGAACCCGCCACTTATATTAACGCACCGTTCGTTGGCGCGCTCGCTTTCTTCTCCGGCAAAGCAGCTTAGGGACACTGAAATGAAACCCTCCTTGCTTTGCCTTCTTAGGAAGAGCTGATGTGACCTAGTGGCAAAGAAGGATAGAGGTGTGAGTGTTTCTATGAGAATCTGCCGGATCTCTATGCTATAATCAAAGAAGAGATTATGCTTTTCTCTTGTCCTCATCTCATAGCTGCTCAACGAATCCACTATGGAACAACAGATTAGTATGATATAGCCTTCCACGAGTGACATCAGAACAAAAGAGATGGATCAGGGAATCAATGAAGCACAAACATAAGATTGCCTTTAATTAATCAAGTGGCGGATCGAACCTTTGCACATCTTTTAGCTTCGCTGCAACGACTTTAAGAGATTTCGGGCGGCCATGAAATTTCCTACTAATCAACCTAACTTTAGACCCAAAAATAGAAAAACCCGAGTAACGCCTCCTTTGTTAAAAATTGAAACTTTTCACGCGTTGGTTCTCATGGCTTATGTCACTTTATTTTATTATAATCAAACCTATGGTCAAAATTATTCATCTCCAACGTAGTTATTTGATTCTCATGGCTTATGTCACTTTCACTGCAACTTGAGATTTTTCAATGACAGTTTTCGTCAATCATATGATAATCTAAGTTGCACGCAATTTTCCTTGAAGTTCGCCTTGAAAAGGGCTAAAAAGGAACTAAAGAGAGCAGCATAAGGCATTGGCCTAAAATGGCGGCAATCGACCTAGTTCGATTCGGCCCGGACCAAATTTATTTATCGGGTTTTGGGGCTGCAGATGGGCTTAAAAAAAAAAGCCGAGCCCGGTCCGTTGAGTCGTACCGCAAAACGGTTCGGTTCAGCACAATCACATGTGATGTCCAATTGTCCATAAAGCTCTACTCAGTGATGATGCAGATGAAGAAGTGGTTCGGGACTCCGGTTTTTCCCAGTGCAAATGCAAAAGGGAGGCTTCCCAATCCCCGTGGCCTTGGGGGAGGCGTTAAGGACGGTGGTCCTGAGGGGGCGTACCCTTCTGAGAAGAAAAGCAAAGTTAGAAAAGGGGGGAGCGTCTCTGACAGGCGACCCAAAGCATGGCGCCCATAATCATTGCCGCATTGGGCACACACATATGTATGACAGAACCCGGACAAAGAACGGACGGACGGCATCCCTCGTGCTTTTCATAGGGACCAAATTCGAAAGACAAAAGAGTCCAATGACATCATCGCTCGATTTCCATCTCCTCACTGTTGATGTACACATATGCATTAGGACCTAAATCACGTCCCCAATGTCGAAATTTGATTTGTTTTCTCATATTATGCTTTGAAATGCACGTGATCGGTAATAAGGATGAGCTTGATCGCACCAGAATTTGCGATGTTTTCTCATTTAAGAACATCTCGGAGAAAACCAAATATATTTCATAATCGATCTATCATGATATGACTCGTAAAGATCTCGATGATTGATCTTCCTCTAATGAATTGAGGAAAGGTTAGCTCCAGGAGAAATCATTTTGTGATGAACTTGCACAACACATCGATTCAGCTAGCAAAAATCGAACATTAAGTGCGAACAGGGTCCGAATCAGAATGGATTTATTACACCAGAGTAGGAATATCTCGAGTAAATCTTTGAAGCCCCAGGGGGCACGACAATTCAGTTAGTGCATCACATCAAATGCGACCCCCCCGGAGAAAAAAAAGAAAAAGAAAAGAAAGTGGTCCCCGCCCCGCCTTCCTCACACGGAACCCCACGTGGGCCCCCCCCCACACCGTCGCGACTTCCAATGCGCTCCCTCCTCCCCTGCTTTTTAACGGTCGGGCTGGACGGAGAGCGACGGCTCTTAGACGGAGGGAGGTTCCGTCGGTCAGTCAGCCAGCCAGCCGACCGCCATTGTCAACGGCCTAGAATATGCGCTTGAAAAAAGATTTAAAAAAATTCAACGGCTCGATCGGAAAGGCGAAAGTCAAAAAGTCAGTGTTAATTAATTCGATTGGGCTTCTTCTGGCGTACCTTGGGCGGTCCCGTCGGGGGGCACTTTCGACTTTTCACTCCCGATCCCAAAATGATTATTCTCAATTCTTACTTTTATTTTTGCGCTTAGATAATCACTATTAAATGTAGGAGCAAGAGTCGATGAGTTTGTTACTCGTTCATAATAGTCATTTAAGAGATATGGACATTAGTGTAATCAACACGTTCTTCGTGACTAAAATTTGTCCTTCATAGGACGTTTTTGTGTCGACCATATGCCATGCTCGAAGGCTATTAACAACTTCAACATATTTAATAGAAGACCTAATAGTAGATATATTTTGTTCTGGTTAAATGCACCCGAAAATTATTCTAGATAGATTTGTCATTTGAGTAGGGGAATATATAAAAGCTCGGCTACACATGATTACACTCAAGACAAACCGCGCAACATAAAAATACTATGTTTTCTCATGCGTAAGATCAATAAACCAATTGAGTTATGACTTATCATGAAAAAAATTAAAAATTATTTTTGTAAAAAGTATATTGATTGAAGAATCAATTCAAATTTCGTTTTTTTCACATTGTAGAATCGGGTTACACAGATTATGCCGACCAGCAGAAAAGGAAGGTTTGAGAAATCAAATTGTGGAGAACAAATACTAATCAAAGGACAAGCTTATTCAGGCAAGGTACATGGAACCGAGTTACAAAGTGATGCGAAGTACTGAAATGCTCCATCGAGATATCGGTATTTAATATCATTTAATGTTAGGACAGTTGTAGTTTTGCCTAAAGAATTATTTTTATCTCAGTTAATTCAAATAGTTGCCGTTGCTTGATCTCGACGGAGGTTCAGCCGCCATCGATGAGGGCTAGCAACGGTATCGCCACTCTCTATTAGCCGCATGTAAATCTGAAGAATTTTCATTTTCCAAATTCCTGCTTTTAAGAATTTTTTTGTGTGTGTGATATTACGAACTTTTCTTATTCAGGCGGCTGCTCCTAATGTGAAAGCGCAACACTTCACGCTATTCATCAGCCACAACGGCATATCTGGTACGTCTTAAATGCAACAATCAATACCAAGAAACAAGAGAAAAAAAATATAGTTTTGAGAATTAAGATCCAATATTTCCAAAATAGAAAGAAAACCAAATTTATTTATGGTGTTATCTTTCTAAAATTTTAATTGTTTCACAAAAAAGAATGACATTGACAAAAAATAAATGAAAAATGATTATTTATATTATTTGAAATAATCAATTACAAAATAATATTTTATTAACGATAGCAATTTGTTTATACTTTTTAGTTGTTCATTTTTACAACGATACAAATTATATTTTTAAAAGTTTAGAAAATTTATTTCTTACGAAATGACCGTACCTGTGCAACTCTTAACATATACTTAGAATGGTGGAAGGGGAGAGTACGTCGCCTCCCTGAACAGATAAGAGGAGATAAAAACGTGGCCTCGTTTTTTAGCAGAGTTGGCGACTCGTTCTTCTTCTTTTCGTACAGAAAAGTTTAAACAGTGTTAAAAAGACTTAGACGGCAACGAAAAAGGTTTTTTTTTTTTAAATTTTTCGCAAAGCGTACGTGTATCCGCGCGTCTCTCATAGACAGACACACAGACAGAGAGAGAAGGAGAGAGAGAGGGATGTTGTCTGTATTCCTAAAGGGGTGCGAATGTTGGAAGCTGAGGAAGCAAACCAAAACTCATGGCTCGAAATGGCGGCACCGCTAAACCCCACCCTTCCCCTCCCTCCCTCCCTCCCTCTTATCATCACCCGCAGCAGCACCTCCCTTTTTCCTTTTGAGAGAGAGAGGGAGCGGTTCTAGAGAGAGAGAGAGAGAGAGAGAGAGAGACGGGACGTTCAGTGTAGTCCAAGTCTTGTTTCCTGATTTCTTGTGCTGAGGGGAAAACTTGAAGTAGCTTCAGCTCCAAGTCTTTCCTCTCTCTTCTTTCCTTTGGTTTCTCCTTCTGGGTGGTGTCGTGAGTTCTTGGGGTTCTTTCTTTCGTTGATGGGAAAGGCGACTTTTTGTTGAGACCCAGAGAGAAAAAAAGAAGAAAGCAAAGAAAACCCAATAATGGGTACGAGAAACGGCAACGAAAGTGGGATGATGATGGTTTCTGCGGCGGAGGAGGAGTGCGATGTCGGGCTGGGTCTGAGGATGCAACAACCCAAGAACGGTGACGACTGTTCTCGTAGAAAGGCGGCCCCGACGATGATGTCCATGGCCATGCCTCCTCATAATCACCATCCCCACCATCACCATCCTTATCACCAGCAATACATACTGTCGCCATCATCCTCTGGTAGAGGTGCTGCTGCTGCTGCTGCTGCTGGTGGAGAGTATTATGGCGGTGTGGGTGGGTCCGTCTTCTCAGGCGCGTGCAACCCCCACTTAGCGTGTGTTGATGAAGAAGAAGGAGCAGCGACAGCCACACTGCTCGCTTCTGGCTCTGCCTCTGATTCTTCTTCTGCTGCTGCTGCTGCTGCTGCTCCTGTCTTTGACTCCTCAGGTAAAGTTGCTTCCTTTTTTCTCACCCTGTTATCAGAACTTCTCGGTGATGTTTTTCTCTAGTATAAAAAAAAAATGGTTTCTTTTTTGTCTTTTTTGGAATTGAGGATATATGACTGGGACATAGACTAGAGAGGCATGAGTTTTCGGTGGCTTTTGTTGATTTTTCTTTGAGATAATTGGGGTTGTTCGGTTGCAGGAAAAATGGCAGCATCTGCAAATATGAGAGTGCCATTTACAGCAGCACAGTGGCAAGAGATGGAGAGACACAGGATGATACTCGAGCACATGCTGACCTCTGCGCCTGTGCCTCCTGAACTCCGCTTGCCCATCACCGAATCCCACCCCACTGCTCCTCCTTCCCAGTCCAACAGTAACATTTCTTCGTCCTCTTCAACTTTTCTTTTTGTTGACCTCATTCTTCATCCTTCCTTTTATATTCGGGTCTTTCACTTTTAACAGCTCAAACTTTAAGTCAAGTTCATTTCTTTTTCCCGTTAAAATTGCTAAGAAGATGGTTTCTTTTTCTGGATTTCCTCAGGGGGTTCTGATCCAGAGCCGTGGAGGTGCAGAAGAACAGATGGGAAGAAATGGAGGTGCTCGAGAGACGTGGCTCCTCACCAGAAGTACTGTGAGCGTCACTCCCACAAGAACCGTCCCCGTTCAAGAAAGCCTGTGGAATTACAAGCTGATTACACAAACACCGCCAACACCGCCAAGAAAAGCAACGTTGCCACCACAAACTCTCAATCCCTCAACTCGTGCCAAAATCTTCAATTCCTCAACCAGACACCAATCCCATCCTCAGTTTTCCCCACCACGGTGGCCGCAGCTTATGACCAACCCAGGTGAGCAAAAAGGAGAATTTCTTTAAGTGAAAAAAATAAAAGAAAAAGAAAGCCCCCAATAACACTAACCCTAAGCCCGAATTTTTTAATCAATTCAAATATTTATTGCATCCCCCGTGCTTATCCAGTGGGCAATGAATGTTGTGCACATCTTTCTCTGTCTTCCTTTTGTTGTTTTGTGCATAAATCTCTGCAAGTTTCTTTTAAAGCTGCTTTTGTTTTGGTCGGTATTGACGCTCGTGAAGGGGCTTGGAGTGGTTCATGAAGGGCGAAACCATCCCCAACCAAGAAGACTATCACCACCACCAACAACCTACGCATGCCACCTGCAACAGAATCGACCCATTTCATTTGAGGCAGCCACATATGCCCCTGAGCTCATACTCTGATTATGGAAGTACCCATGAACTGCATGAGACCAGGCATTTCATTGATGCATGGTCCACCCCACACAGAGATGACAGCTCAAACAGGGCAGCCTCTGTTTCTGCAAGCAAGAAGATGGCCATTTCCTCCCTCAGTTTGACGATGTGTGGGATTGGAGAAGAAGACAGCAAGAATATGGACATGGGCGCGGGGTTAATGGGTGGAGAGCGTGAAAAGTCGGGGGATCTGAGGCCACCACACTGGATGATGAGCTCCGGCGGGTCATGGATGGGTTCAACAACGCCGGGCGGGCCACTGGCCGAGGCTCTTTGTCTGGGGACGGCAAATGCAAGCCCGAGAGTGGCGGTGGCATGCGAAGCTTCTCCTCAAGTTTGCATTGGTGTCACCCCTACTAGCAGTAGGAGCTCCAGTAAAGATGAAGGGAACGAGCTTAATCTCACGAGCTGAAAGATAGTTTTATCCTTTTGCCAATGAAGGTCAGGTAAAATTGGATGGCTTTTTTTTTTTCTTTTTTTGAGTTGATGATACAATTGAACAGTGAATGCAACCCAAAAGAAACGTTGTTTTCGATTCGTTTATATGGTCTGATCCAATTTGTTCGATATGTTTTTACCTTAGGAGAGTAGTACTCTTTTCTGCCAGGTGCTCTGTAATTGTTCTTTTGCCTCGTGTCCACTTTTATTTTATTGTTGTCTGTCCTCAGCTGAGGTACTTGTTGCGAAATCATGATGATGCTCTTGCCTCCGCTAATCATGAATCGATTCCATGTTCATTCTGAATTATTTCCCGTTTGGTGAAGTTCGTGAATTGAATTGGGTATGGTTGGAATGGTCCTTGCCAATTGCCCAAACAAAAGACAAAAAGCTTGTGCAAGTCTCGAAGATATTTTTGCTTTTGCACAAATTCGTACCTTCTACTGTGGACCTTCCTAAAGTAAGTTTGATTAGGATAAGGTGAGCAGTGGAATCGAAATCGTTCAAGAGTTGGTTTGATTGGTTTTCATTGGACATCGAGGCTACGAGGAAGAACTCGGGTCGAGTATGTTTTTGAGGCTGACATTTTCGATTCGGCTTGAATCATAGGATGATTCAATGTGCAATAAGATGTTGATTGGTTGCGAGTAGGCCATCGTGCAGCCGATGATTTTAGCGCATGATTTGTCGTCCTCAACTTGTAGTTACTAAAAAGGGACTGAATGCATCTCAGATCCAACACAATATTCGGATATCTTGTGGCCGAGGATTTCGAAACTGCCCCTGATGATGGACCTCCCGTCGTGGTGGGTTGAGAGGATCGCCGATACAGCAAATTTATCTGCTCATTGGATCGTTGGCGGGCTTGGCCATGTTTGCTCTCTTGTAGAGCCGACCTGGCCTGCCCGAACCGAAGGTTCTGTGCATGGTTTCATTTGATGATTCGTTCTGCAGGCGGGCTTGGAAAAGATTGCTCGAGGCCTGAAGTTGGCCCGACTGGGCCCAACACACCCAATCGGACGGTTCTGATCCGAAGTGAAGTTCCAGACAAATTGACCAAGTAAATTTAGCTGTAGAATCCTTGTGTTGGTGGGGCTTGAAACATGCTGTATCTCGTGTTTGATGAGTTGACCTTGTGGGAAATTGTTAGGCAATGTAAATTTGTGTCCTTCATATGTTAGTCAATGAAAGAAAATGGCAAAATGCAGCAATACATACAAAACCAAAATCCCACAACTTCCTTACGTTCCCAGCCGTAAGGAAAATAGATACTTTGACAAGTCAGACAGTACAGTGACTCAACAAAATCAGGAAGACTTGAGTCGATAGTGAGCACAATCATGATTTTCCTGCCCCATAGGAAAAGGTCCTTCCCCTTTTGGGCCGTTTGTGAGTGAGGAGGGATTTGAACCCCTAACACCATAGTTTGTAGCCAGGTGCTCTAATCCTCTGTCCCTACCTCTTTAAGCAATTCATCCTGAAATTGTTTAGATCAGGATTCCCTTTCAGATTGATTTGCCTATGTTTATATCTTAAACACATGTCTATGACACTTGACCTTTTCTTTTGGGGAGGGAGGGGGGGGGCAATTACTGCTGATGATGAACTGGAGCACAATTCCAATACAATGATGAGAGTTTAGTATGCAAATTAAGTTGGTTAGGTGACTGGCGAGATAAAGACAAGGGCAAAATTTGGTGGTGGCCATTGCCTTTTTGGGGGGACAGCAGCGATGCCCCCCTAATGCTGTCAAAAATTTAAAATTCAAAGAACAAGTGGGGGCTCTAAGTTAAATCATCAGACCCACCCAAGAAAAGGGTGCTAAGTTAATCATGGGGGTCAGAATCTTTCTGCATACCCTCACGCTTAGGAACTAGCACGTTTCTTTATACGCCTGTCGGCCTAGGAGAATGAGACATGGTTATCTCCTTCAAGCAAAGCAATCCCATTGCTTTATAGCTTTAGCTAGGAGCAAAAGAGTAGATCTTTATGGCCCATCTACAAACATGGTACGGCGCAATCTCTCTCCCTGGATAAGTTTATTTAGGTGGTCCCCTTGTGTAGCATTCGGAATTTAGGTGCATTTGAACCTGAGTGGCGATCGGATGCAGCGAGAGAGCTCAGTAGGTATGTTTAGGTCAAAAGCAAATTTACTTATAGGTATGCTAAGTGCTGTAGGGAGAAGGTGCACGGTAATCTTCTGATCCGCATTCTTCGACGGGAGGGAAAAAAAAATGAAATCTGAGTGCGGAATAATAGGTGGGAGTCTGTGTTTGTAATGAAGAGGATCGAGTCACGTATTGATCAAAGCATTGGAAGTTGCACTTCTCGGAATCCGTTTCACGTAGTTGTAGGCTTGTAGCTTTTCAGTACTATAAAGGGGACACTTTACACTGTCTACTATAAATGTTGCTCATGTGGCTAGAATCCACCTATACCTTTTCTCAATGTCCGACTTTTTTTCCCCTTATTCAATCTAATCTTGGAACTTTCAAAAACCCACTCAATGTTGTCCTTCCGTTAGTTTTCCACCATGTTGCTTGCTTTTTTCCCTGACATAAACTGCCACGTCAGTGTTTATTGGATCAATATGATGATAGCCACGTCATATCTCCTATAGCCACGTCAGATCTCCTATTCGGTCAATATAATGAGAGATATGACGTGGTGTAAATTACCTGAATGCCGAATGCTAGTATAGCAAATCTAACATCAAGCTACCCAAGATTGTAAGAACTTCTAATGGAAGGATTGCAATGAGTGAACTTTTTACAGGTTCTGGAACTATGTTGAACAAGGAAAATTCAGGAATCACATATATCCCAAAAGTAAATGCCCGTGTAAAGACGTTTTCCTTGCCGGGTAATGGTAGTATTTCTTATGTTTGTGTTACATCCGCGAATTTGTATAAGGTCAAAGTTACATGAAAACAAGAGTTACGAGAGACAATTTCAACTTTCAGTTTGCTGGTATTGTCCAGACATGAGTTTCAGTATCAGTAAATGGCCATTTATTTCACGAGTTGCAGAAGCAATAATATCGCCATAGAAGTAGGTACGCATGGAGGGCTCAGATTCTGCACCAAAACCATGACATGCTGCTGTATATTTTCATGAAGTGGCATGTCCTGTGCGTGACTCTCACAAATGCTTTGGTCAATCCAATTCCATTAAAAGCCTTCCCCTCCCAGAACTTTTCAATTCACTTTTAACACCATTCAATTCCCTAGTGAGAACAAGAACAAAATGTGACAAGTACAGCAGAAAGAAAATTCAAACTAAGAATCATCTTCAAATCGTTCCCTCCATAATTAGACTAGTATTGCCAACAATGTCTTACTAATTTCCCTCACCTAAACCATCTCAAATCTGTTGTCGAGCATGGTGAGATCTCGCCGCCGAAGCTCTCTGTGTAACACGACAGATTCGATCTGTGTTCTGCCCCGTAGTTGTAGGTGTAATTCCCGCTGTAAACGCTCTTGAAGCTCGGGCTCCTCAAGTTCTGGCTGAACCCACCCAGCCCATACCCGACCCCGAAGCTGCCGTGTGGGTCTGGGGCTGGATATGACAATCTCTTTTTGGCGGACCCGGTGCGGTCTCGCTCAGGTGTGGAGGGCCTCTGCCTTGGCGCACTCTGTGACCGAGATCTGGCCTTGGCGGACTCGGTGGCGGCCATGTAGTTCGGGACGGCAGTGGAGTTGCGGTGCAGGTAGGCCAGGCTCGGGGTGTTGGCAGCTGAGTAGCACTGGTCTTCCCGGTAGCAGCGGGGGCTCGCAGACCGGACCTGGATGGGCCGGGCCTTGGCGGGGGAGGGGGTTATGGGGGAGTGGTGAAGGGACGGGTTGCTGTGGTGTGAGTGTGAGTGTGAGTGTGACCTGTGGAGTGGGGAAGCAACAGAGTGCGGGGTCGGGCTGGGGCTCGGCTGTCTATGGATGTGATTCTGATGGAATGACCTGCGGTGGTTCCTTGGCGTGGAGTGAGAGTAGGGCCGGGAGGTGTCGATCTCGACGGTCTTGATCGGGTCTTTCTTGTCGGTCGAGGCTCGGCTCTCAGTCTCCCACAGCTTGGTGGCCATCCAGCGGTCCAGCCATTTGGTTCGCTCTTCGAGCTCGGTTTCGTTCCCGGCCGATGGGTGCCTTTGAGATTTCCATATCTAAGGGAATATGAAGAATTTGAAGTGATCAGTTTCCATCATCTGAGACCAAAACATGTAGACCCAGCAGGTAAAGTTCGAAGTAGTAAACAGAGATTGCAATGAAACGGAGCTCAACAAGCTCAGAACTTGATAAATGTTGTTCCATCTCAGCTCGGTTTGACATGATATGAAATATGTAAGTCGCGGGAATTCAAGAGAAAGCGATTATGCACTCATTTCCTCTATTCGGGTCGACAACAAAATCATTTAGTTGCCAGCATTAAAAACAATTCAAAGCAACCTGTGCTTATCGAGCTCGATAGCAGACGAAAACAGTCTCCATGTTGCCTTACTGCAGAAAGAGAAACCTACCTGCTGAGAGAAGGCCTGAGAAAGTAATTTCTCTCGTTGCGAAGCGATCTCCTTTCCACTCTGCAACAACGCCTCGACGTCCTCCATTTTGAACGAGTGCTCCTCCCAGAAGTCGGCGGTGCAGCTTGTATTCCTCGACTGTCAGCAAAACCAAAAACAAATCGGGCCTGATCAATCCACATTCAAAAGAAAACACCTCTGCTTTGTATCGCAAGAGACATCGAAAAGACTAGTGAATCGACTTGGTCACATACGACTGATCTCCTCTCGCGAATATCCTGCATATAACAGGACTCCCACAAGTTGTTGGTCTCGGGATCGAACATGGACTTCCTGCTCCCCTCGTGCGAGAGCCTCGCTCGCTGATCCCGCATCCGGTCTTGGACTCGGACCAGCGCTTGCATGCACTGGAGCGTCAGCTTCGCTTGCTTCCGGACATTGTGGCCTCTCACCAATGCCTGGAGCTTCACGAGCCCCTTCAGTGCTCGGAGTGCTCTTCTCGCCTTCAAAGACAGAGAGCACATGAACCTTAACTTCCAGTTTCCCGACAATAGCCGTCGAGATTAATTCTTTCAAGTGACTTCTCAAACAGGATTGAGTTCTATGCTTGAGGTTCGTACGGAGCCAACGCATGGTTTGGTTTGAAAGGGACTACTCAGGAGAGAACTGAGCCGATGCTGACTAAATGTTAAAAGCCTCAGTAAGTGAAGTCACTTTCGAGACGATGCCAATATAGTGCAACTTCGCTACCCAAGATTGCGATACGTTTTTGCTTTCTCTTTTGTATTATACTGGTTTAGCTTGATAAGTTTTTGATGGGTTTGTCTTAAGAAGCTGAACAATTTTTTAATTTTGGCTGAGTTTCTGACTCACCAGGTAACCTCTGAAAGCTGTCTGAATGACCACAGCAGCACGGTTCTCCTTGGCCAAACTGGAAGGAGGCCTGGTCAGCCGGGCGATCTCCATGGCCACCTGCGCAGTCGCCACCGCTGCCTCAGCTGCCGCCGCGGTGGCTGCAGCCACCGCAATCGCGTGCCTCTGGTCGTCCACCATTATAGGATTTACCGTGCTACAAATGTCAGCCGCCGCCGCCGCTTCCTTCGCCTCGCAATCGGCCGAGTGGTTAGCGCCGGACTTACGGAACAGCCATCTTCTCTTTTCTCTCTTCTGCACAACAAATTGTGTATATTTCCAAATCTATAAGGAGCTATTTTCCATCATTAACGAGCATTACACTTAGCTAGTTACGTATGTACGGCATATGAATCTACGATATTTTACCCAAACATAAGAGAAGATAAAACAATCTTAAGTAGACTTACTTCAGCCGCTAAAGATCATCAAAACAGAGAGAGAGAGAGAGAGAGAGAGAGAGAGAGTTGAAAAGAAAAGGGACAAGAACTGAGAATGAAGTCATACCCTTTCTTCATCTTCTTGCCCGCATTCTTCTCTTCGCCTGCCGTTTCTCTTCTCATTATCTTTTGCTGGAGACCTGAAAGCCCTCTTGACTTTGGTCAGCCAAGAAGTAACGCCCTTCTTCCCCATGGGGAAAGCAACACCAACAAACACGCACCCACAGAAGAATGAAAATGAAGCTCTCTCTCTCTCTCTCTCTCTCTGATTCAAAGTTAGAGCAATGATGGAGGCGTCATATGGAGGACGTACTGGTGAAGAAGTTCACCACGGTCTCCCCTGACTCCCTTCCACATTATTGCTGAACTGTGGGACTGAAGAGGTGCAGAGAGAGACGGGGGTTTATTTATGAAGAGCCCAGAGGGAGTGCGAGCTCCAACAACACCTCTCCCTCCCTCTCTCTTCCTCTGTGCTTAACTTAAATGAGAGCTTTTAGCTAGGTAGGTGTTTTGTTGTGGCATCGGAAGTTAAAAAACTCCAAAAGAAAAGTAATAATGAGAGGTGACAATATAGTAATCAAATGTGTGTGGAGTGTCAGAAGGGATTGGTAAGAACCATGTAGAAATAGTATTTTTGAGGGAAAGACGAAAGAGTGGGGGGGAAAGAGAAGGAGGGAGGGAGGGTGCGAGTGGACATGAGAGAATTTCAATGCAGTGCAAGAATCCAAAAGAAGACCCCACTATAAAAATTGAAAGGTACTTTTGATCTTGAGCAATGCCTTTTTCGCTTTCTGTCAAGACTGAAGAGGTGGGTGCCTAAATTAACATTAAAATCAGGGTAAAGTACTGACCCGAGTCTCATGCCTTCACGTGCCCGCAGCAGCCGAAGGCAAAGGACGATTTCCTTTTCGAATTTTTTCGTTTTCCTCTTCTTCTCCCCCCCTTTTTCTCATTTGCTTTCTTTCTTTCTTTATCCTTTTATGAACGTGGGGGATGGACCAATCTCTTATCAAATTACTCTGATTGAATGAATCGGTCAGGAGAACCTGTCAAATGGACCTAAGATATTTGGGATATTGGGTGTCAATTACCTCTGACAACCCTTTTAAAAATTTGTTAAGATCTTGTGAATATCTTTTGAAAAAAACATGCATATCATGACCGTTGTCAAAGAATTGAAAAGGTATATGATCAAGAAAATTGTGCGGATGAAATTATATTTTTAACATGAATATTTTGGATCGATCCATCGAAGTGAAAAGCTTATTCTCAACATGGTCATGAGTTGTTCTACATTAGCATTAAAGGAATCCATTTTATTCAAAAATGATTGGTTCTGAGGTAACTACTATATTTTGAGAAAAATAGACTAAAATGGCACTCTTTCCTTTATTTAGTTGGGACAACCTCGACCAACCTCTTTAGTTACCTTACTTAATGTAATGTACCTATATATACATCAGTTATCCGAATCTTTAGCTTGATTAGCATCGACTAATCCGAAATTATTCTGGGGGAGCACTATTTAATCATATCCCTTTTCTTTAATGCAGAAAGAGAGAGAGATGGTTTTGATAATGGGTGTCAAGAAAGCATCACTAGCAGCGAGAAGATGGAGCGAGTTGTACATGAAAAAAATATATCAGAGTACATTCATAAAAAAAGAAGACCGCGAAGACCGATGTCTAGGGCAGATCTCCAGCTGAGGAGCGACGAAATAAGATGAGCACAGAGCTTCAGGATAGCGATGGAAGGACGGTGGGGTAGTGTTGCGCTGGACTCATTATCTTTGCTCGGTGGACCGGTCAAACTGTCTCAGATTCTCCTCATCGTACATTCCAAACTAGATTCTTTGTCTCGTTCTGGGATGAAGAAAGAAACATGGCTCCAGCCCCTTCTGCTTATGCCTGTGACGTAAACCCTAATTTTCACAAACCCGATCTATTCTCCCGCCTATCTCGTCTTGAAATTTCCTTTCGTTAAGCGCAAAGGTGGAGTGAGAATAGATCACTCTACTTTCTTTTGGAAAAGGACGGAAACAAGTTAAGGGCTGAGAAATCTTGCCAAGTAATCTTATATAACATTGTTGATAAGGTCCGGTTTACGAAAATTCGAGAAAAATTAAGCTGACACTTAATGATTCCAAGTGTCTTGATCTTCGCAGATTGTCTATATTATGCAACAGGTATATATCATCCAGCAAATTAACATGGCATCGATCTTCCAATCATGGCTTTTCATTGTAATTTCATTAAAATGAGAGGTACTTCTAATTTCGAGCATGGCTTTTCACTTTTGATTTTGAGCATGGCTCATATGGTATTTCTGCAAGCCCCTTCGAGAGGTTTGTATTTAACAATTTTCTCTTCTAATCTTTTACTCAATACAAAAAATAATCTGGTTATCCATAAACACATGCCTAGCGCGTGGATAAAAACAAACACATGAACAATAAATGAGCACGAAGGATATTGTAGGTGGCATATGAGTGCCACTCCACAAATGCCAGCTTATCAACATAGGGATTAACGTGTGTAAATCCAAATTGGCAGCCGATAATGCCACATGTCTGGCTATCGAAATATGATGATGGATAGTCGATAGTTGCCGAGATAAGTATGGGATGAATGATTTGGGTAATTGAAACACGATTTCAAAACTTGAAAACGACAAAATAGTTAAGGTCAAGGGCGCACATGCTTGGAGGGGATAATTGTTGCTTAACAGCAGGATTGTGAGACAATCATCGTTACAAGAAAGAAGATCATGGAGCAGTCCCCACCCGGCAAGGACAACTGTTTGAAAGCATGGTGCAAAACTTGTGGAGATGTGGGAATAGGGAGCTGAGCTGATCTATGGAAGTTACACAGGGAACTACAACTACTGGAAACCGGAAGGCAGTTATTTCAAAATCATTATAAATAGCTCCAATCATCCATTAGAGAAGCCCTCAACACAAATCAAACCAAATGTTATCTTTCGATTATCTTTAACTTTCTTGTATTGTACTTTTAATTTTCTATCCATAGTTCTCTAATTTGTGTTGTTGATTAGATTCCCTTATCTTAGTTGCTACATCGTCAATTAAATTCTAACATAGTATCTTTACCTTTATGTTCTTAGGTTGTGCCGTTGATCAGATTCGGGCAGAATCTGATCACGTTTTGTTCGTATATTTTGGACCTTGTTGTTGGTTAAATTTCAGCATAGTTCAAGTTTGTATGATTCAGTTCGAATCGCAAAGTGTTGACTCCTTTTGATTGTGTTTGTGATATTATCTGTTCGGAATTAGCACATGATCCTAATCTCCTTAAATAAAATTTGAGAAATTAAATTCAATGAAAAATATTTCGTTATGGGAGACAAAACACTATTGCCCCCTAAATTCCAAGTTGTAGTATTTTTTTCTAAGTAGACAAGTCTCAACTCGAGCCTCCAGCCATTGGAAGTCGTCACAATAGGACATTCTACCATGGTCCCTCCTCCTTGAAACCGAACCACACAATGACAAATAAGACTCGATATGGTTATTTAATGGTATTCCTTATTAAGATACTCTTCACTTGCCTGCAGACATCAGAGCTATCCTTTTCAATCATCGGTGCATATTATTTTCTTTGAAGCATCGAGGAGGGTCAAAAACCTTCACATTTGGGAGAATAAAAAAATAGCACTATCTTTATTTGTTGACACTTTTAACCGGACTCAATTTCACTCGAAAATCAACTTTGATGCACCTTTCTTAATATGTCTTACATGCGAGTTATCTTTCTAAACTGACTTGTCAAGGATGAGATGCCCATCACTTTTGCTATCTAGACAGAATAAAATTCAAAGGATCATATAGAATAACAGTTGCTAACTTGAAAACTAATTTCAAATTGTGGCATCACAAGGAAATCTACGTGATCAGAGTCTAGAGATATTGTTCTATGTGAGGATTGCGTTTTGGCAAGCAAAACAACTCAGTTTTTTGAAGATTGGAAGAAGACCAAAGAAAGGAAAGTTAGAATTGGTGCATATAATAAATGTGATAGCAAGGAGTTCAAGTCGACTCCTTTGTTTGTGAGTACTATAGTCCTCCATAGCGACTAAAAGGTGGAAATTATATGGTTCAACCATAAGATTCCAGAAAGCCTAAAACTCGGTTCAAATGTGAATTGAATCTTAAAACTTGCAAAAATTGAAATCAAATCTGAAAACTTGTTGAGTTGGTGCAATTAAGTTCCTTTGTTAGTTTTGTCAAATTAGGCTAATGAAAAATGTTAACGTGGCTTGTCCTAATTATTTGTCTCACCAACATGGCAAATATTTAAAAGCCCATTTTTCAAAGCTCCAAAATGATGTCGTTTTGGATTCAAAACGATGTGGTGCAACTCTGATCCCAAATCTTCGTTCTTTCTTCTTCTCTCTTTGTGCATTCGTTGCCCAGACTTTTGTTTTTCCCTAAACCCCAAGTTTTGAGTCCAAAACCACAGGCGAGTACGTGCAAGTCCCAAATCAAAGGTCTGATATATTATCTTTGTCAATGGCGAGTCCATGCAAGCCCCAAATTGAAGGTCTGGGATATCTTCTTTGTCGACCGTGAGTCCGTGCAAGTCATCCCTTCTTATTTCGTGATGTTATGGTGGCAATGGAAGATCGGAGTCAATTTTCTACTCATTGCGCGCGAGTCATCTCGTGGGAGCGAGTCCGTGCAAATTGTGAATCCGGGCAAGCCCTAAATCACGTGCTTCCTTGAATACCGTTGCATGGTTTTGCATTGCTAAGCACAATAAACATTGGACACATCACCCAATTGACATAGTTTCTAAAAGTTAGGGAAAATTTTAAAAAGGGGTCTCAAATCTTCTCATTTTCTCAAATAATGATATGAAGTGACCATGATTATTTCAAATAAAGGTCTCGCTGGTCAGCTAAATTTTTTGACCAATCAAAAGTATTTTCATCTGAATCCCCTTCTTTTTTCTTCTCTTTTTTATAGTTCTTCTTCTTCCTTGTTGCTAGTGGCTGGCCAGCCACCGGTGATGCCCATAGAGGGCTAGGCAAGGGGCGGCTTCACCTGGGGAGGCCGCCCTTGTGGCCAATTGCGAGGCCGACAAAGGCTTGATGACCCTTGTCGGCTATTGGCAAGGGTTGGCCTTGCCTATGCCTGGGTAGGCAAGGGCTCGATGATCCTTGCCTTGCCTGCCTAGGCGCAGGTGAGGCCGACCCTCACCAACAACCAACGAGGGTGGTTGGCCGCAAGGGGCAGCCTCCCCAAGCTAGGCCGCCCCTCGCTTGTGGCCAGTGAGGGCAACCCTCACTCACCCTTTTGTGGGTGTCACCGGCGAAGAGGAAGAAGAATGACAAAAAAAAAGGAAAGAAAAAAGGAAAATGATGAATGACAAAAATATCATTGATTGTTAGAAAGTCAAGTCATTATTTGAGAAAATAGTAGCACTTCAAGCTCTTATTTAAAATAAGGTTTACTTCGAGCTATTCTTTAAAAAAATGTGGGCACTTTGGGCATTTTTTTGAAATTTTCCCTAAAAACTATAATCTGAATCATTTTAGCTAGATTCGAGGTGCTCGCCCATTAGGAGGTTAAAATTATTATGTGAAAAATATAGAAGACGAGGGTTTTACTTTGCTGTCTTCATTATTTCATGGAAAATGATTCTCTCTGAAATGCTAAGAATATAACAAAATTGCCGGTAAGAAAATTAGAGAATACCCTTGTCAAACATTGGCTTGGCAGAGGATTGAAACTGACTAGTCACAGACCGCTTCCATGTTGGCATCGTTGTGGGAAAGAGCCAATATTTTTGTAAGAATCTTTTGTGAATACAGGCCTAGATTACGAGGTTCACGTACTTAATTAGACACGATGGCATTGGCCGTATGGACATGCATTTTTTTTTTCCTTGAAGCTAAATTTTTGTAAGTTTGTCCGTAATCTGAATCCAAAAGATTAATGCCAGAAAGAGGAAGCATAGATGAAATCCCTTGTTCTTCTCAATTCCTTGTTCACTCAAATAAATGCTTAGAATTTGTTTTGGACACTCTCTAAACATATATTTAATAAAATGCACATGGCTACAGAACCCCGTTGTGGTGCAAATTGTTACTTTAATCGATTCTCTTCTTTAATCCCCTCTTTTGAGCACGACTAAACAGTTGCTTCTTCAATTATGGCGTTGTTGCAATTAATAGTACTTTTTAAATAGCGTTGAAAGGGATCGTCATCAAACTCAGATTCTCATTAGAATCGGTTTGATCGGTTTGGCTCCAAATTAATTTCCAAATGAACAGTAAGTTCGTTAGGCAAAAAGAAGAAGAAAAGTTAGAAACACCCATTGCTCTGTCTTTTTATTTGTTTTGTTTTAGGAAATAGACGGCATATGTAGATGAGAATTTCAATTATAATTTGCGGGTCAACCCATCAAGAAAGCAACATCCTCGATGACTAATCCTTCTTTGATCCAGGTAGCCCAGTTTTGAGCAATAGAACCTACAGTTCAATTATCGACGTCGGGGGCATCAGTTCCTAAAATTATGAACCGACCACGGCTGTTCCGATCCTGGTTCGGGACCAATCTAAGTCGTACACCCCTAGAAGGAAGGGATCGGTGCACTCCTCAGAGAAAAGACGCATCGGACCGACCGGAGTAAAAAGAAGCGGGCCGGATGGGACCCCACCCCACCCCACTTTGAATGAATGAATGAATGAATGGACGAATGGCGTGTTCTCGCTCCTCGCTTTAAATTTTCACCGCTCCCTCTCTGTACAAGTTTTCCCACTTTCCGTTCCTTTTCGAAAAATTGAATTGGAACCGCTCGCACTGTTTTGCACTTCTTCCTTCTTCTTCCTTCCTTCTTCAACTGCTGCTTCTTCCTCACTCCCATCTTCCCCTTTTACTTCATTCTACTCCTTCCCCCATTCTCTCTCTCTCTCTCTCTCTCTCTCCTCCAAAGAAGTCGTCTCCCGGATCGAAGCCAGAACTCTCTCTCTCTCTCTCTCTCCAAACCCATCAAGCTTGCTTCCCACATTGTACCGTCTCCTTCTTCAAATTCCTTGCTTTTGTTTCGGTATCAAGAAGAGGAAAGGTCAAAACTTTAGCAGCTCCGACGGTGGTGCCGAGGAAGCATGGGTTGCGTCTCCTCCAACCTGTTGAGCCACGACGAGGAGTTCTCCCCTCTCGGGACCTCCTCCGCCTTCGGCCACCACATCGTCTCCCTCACCTCCACCACCTACGGCCTCCTCACCCTCGACCCGCCCTCGCCCTCGCCCTCCTCCTCCACCGCCGCCGCCGCAACCCCCACCACGGCGCCGACCCCTCCGCCGCGGTTCACCCTCGGATCCATCTTCCCCTCCCCTCTCCTCTCCGACCCCAAGTCCTTCCGGTCCGAATCCAAGCCCCTGTGGTCCGACCCGACCCGACCCGAGATCATCAACTCCTGGGAGCTCATGGCCGGCCTAGACGCCGAAAGCTTCCGCTTTTCCCCTCTCCCTCAACCCAAATTCAAAGATTTGTTTGGCGTCGACAAGGAGAATTCGAACCCTAATTCCGCTTCCCGCGCTAATTCATTTAAATTTCAAATTTACCCATCGCCTGTTTCCAAGCTGCCGCCGCCGCCGCGAGATGGCAGCCACAGCGAAGTTCCAAGTCCGTCTGCTGCTGCAGCAGCGGCGAATCCCGCCCTTGACAGATTTGAGTACCTCTGCCCTCCGAGGGGGGAGGACCGGGTTGTGATCTACACCACCACTCTGCGAGGGGTGCGGAAGACGTTTGAGGATTGCAATGCCGTGAGGGCGGCGGTCGAGGGGCTTGGTGTGGCGGTGTGCGAGCGGGATGTGTCGATGGACAGTGGGTTCAAGGAGGAGCTGAGGGAGCTGATGAAGGGGCGGGCAAGGGGAGAGGTTGTGCCGCCAAGGGTCTTTGTGAGGGGTAGGTACTTGGGCGGGGCCGAGGAGGTGATGGGGATCGTTGAGGAGGGCGGTTTGGGAGAGTTGCTTGAGGGATTGCCGAAGAGGAAGGCGGGCGTGTTGTGTGAAGGGTGTGGGGGCGTGCGGTTCTTGCCCTGTTTCCGGTGTAATGGGAGTTGCAAAGTGGTGGTGAATCTGGTGAAGGTGAAGGAGAAAGGTGAAGTAGGAGAGAAACCGGAGAGGGTTGTTGTGGTAAGGTGTTCTGACTGCAATGAGAATGGGTTGGTCTTGTGCCCAATCTGTAGCTAATTTCTGTGATGATGTGAGTCTTGAACTAGTTGTTCTCTCACAGTTGTTCTAAATAACTTACTAAATATGCTAAATGAAAGTGCTCGGCATTTTGTTTACTTGCTCTCTGTGTGGTTCTATTCCATTGGTTTCTTGCTTCTGTTATTCTGGTGATTTATTCTTTTATGAAATGACAATGTGCAGACGCTTAGGACTTCAGGCCGAACAGTGTGGGTAGGATTAACATGATCTAAGCAGAGTACACTTGTAATTGGAAGTACTGATATTGACATTGGAGACAATGTTAGGCAATGATTTAATGATGTTCTCGGGCCACTGTGAATGATTTTGGTCATCGAGCTGGGGCAACGTGTATGAGTTCTGTTTGTTTCTTTGATAAACATCATCACAATTTGAGTCTTGAATAAGTCTTGAAATGATACAGTTGCTACTCATCTAGGAAATTAATGTTAAGCTTGAAGAATGGTCTTTCTGAAACTGGATCAGTGTGAGCCTTTTGCAATCTGAGCCATCTTTTTAGGCAAATGAAGAGCCAGTCTTCCAAACCACGCTGGTTTATTGTGAATGCTAAAGTATCTTATCCCTTGCTCTGTTCATCTTTCTATGAAGAGCATTTCATACACTTCCATCTAGGTAAAAGCACTTTCGAAGAAGAAAGAGAAGCTGAACGAGATTTGGATCCTTCTGTCGTTGACACAACTTTAGATCTTGTAAAACCGTTTGCAATTCTCTTCTACTTTGTCTATGTTTAAGATAGACACTTTCAAACTACATTGTTGTGTTCTGCTTATACGAATGTTCTGCTGCATGTAATAGTGTCATGGGGTGTGCTATACGGCATAAGTTATGAGAAGACAAAGCTTACATGTCATTTGGAAAAGCAGATGCCACAATGCACTCTTCTACATATCTAAATATTTCTGAAGTTGAGTGGTTTAAGGGTTCGCTTGTTTTTGCTTTTTGGAAATTTGCTAAATGGAACGCTGAAGCTTCCACTTAAAGCATGTAAAAGATCTGCAAGTTATTTTCACGGCTCCTGCCCCATGGGAACAAATGTGTGATTTGCTTATTAAGTAATGGCCATCTCTTTTAATTAAGTCTGAACATTGGAAGGCCTACTTCATGAAGATGCTCGATTTGGCGAATGAGGCTGCTTTTGAATGGATTCTCATAGACCCCGCCTGTTCTCCTGCAAAGAGGGGCTTTAGACTCTGCGAGTGCAAGGTTGCTTACGACCCTGATTGATAGGAGTCTGGACGAGTATGTTGGCTAGCAGTTGATTTTTACACTGATGGATAGTTCAGTTAGTGGCCTGAAGAATGTGAACATCAATCAGTGATGCTATGCCAACAATTACTTTCTGCTCTGTTTTAGATGGACCATTTTGCATAATTCCTAGCTACATTTTCAGTATGTATATGCTTGTTCCAAGTTTGTTTCTTGTAGATCCCATCAGGAGGAGCGAATTGTAATCACCTCCGAATGAAGTTATTTCTCTGTTTGGGATCTTAATGCTGTCAGATGATAGTTAATGGTTGTTGCTAGGGGAGTCAAAAATATCTAAACCTAAAATTTCTAGTCTCTTCGAGTTGGGTCCCATTCTGGTTTAGGTAATACTTAAAAAAAACAGTTTTGGTGTGTAAATGATACTAAGATATCGCATTAGCATAAAAACTCAAACTTATTGGAGATTTAATATTTTGTCCATTCCAATTAGGAAGAAGTAAAAGTTACATAAAATTTATAAAGAACCTAATACCAAAAAAAAAATATATGTAAAAGTTTTTGTTTGACTTGAATTTAATAAAATGAATTATTAATCCCAAAAAAAAGTAGAATAATTTTTTAAGAGTTAAAGCATGGGAAAACTCAAATAACTTATTTTATAGAGGGTCTAATATAACTTGAAGGGAGGCAACAACCCTTACTTGCCTCTCTAGGGTCTTGACACCACCCTAAAATCTAGAATCTCTTGATATTACGAGTTATTTTGTCCTTTTCATTTTGTTGAATGAAAATAATCGCTGTTCTAATCATTAACATGGATAACATGTGACCTAAAACCACAAAGTGCATTTGCAACCAGGTACAAGTTTTAAGGGATAGTAAAATGATTTTATGACATAATAACACGAAAAGTAGAGTGAAGAAGACAAATATGCTTTATGAGTAAGGGTGTCAAAAACCGAACCGAACCGAAATTTCGTATGTTTTCGGTTCAGTTCGGTTAACCGAACCAAATTGAAATTCTTAATAAAAATCGAATAATCTCTTTTCTTTATCATCTCTTCTTTATTTAAATTTCAATAAATAAAGTAAAAATAGGAAAATCGAAAAATCGTCCCGAACCGAACCGAACCGAACCACATTTTTGGTTTGGCACAGTTTCGGTTCGATTCAGTTTTTCCAAAAAATCGAACCGAACTGAACCGTTTACACCCCTATTTACTAGTGTTTATCCAAAAAACCAAACCGAACCAAACCGTTTACATCCCTATTTATTAGTGTTTATTTAGATATTATATAGGGCACTGTGTATCTCTAGGTTCAGGTCTAGGGTGCATGATGGTGATTGCGGAGGTGATATGATCTTGAACCCGAAACCTACCCTAAAATTTTAGAACCCGGAATCTATCCGTGTCACGTGGAAGACTGAAAAAGATAGACCACAGTCGGGCCAGATACAGTCAGCGTTTGGTGCCAACAGACCGATGATGTGGGGCCTGTCGGCGAAACCCGTATGTCGGCCTGGCAATTGGGCCCTCCCTCACTGCGTCCAGCTGCTACCGTCAATTCCCAAAATGAATCCCCCTATTTCTAAATTTCAAAAGAAAAGAAAATTGGTTTAATGTTCTCTGTAAGAAGATGAGCTTAAACCATCCCACAAATTCTGAAAGTGTAAGGGGAGATGTAATTGGAATCAGATATAGACGGATTTGAACTCGAGCGGTACAAATTGGACACTTAGGACCGCCTTGATTGAATTTTCAAACGCTTGCGAAATACTCGACTGATTCAATCATAAATTTCTATAGACTTGTTATGGAATTTATTTAAGTCTGATATTAGAACTAATGCATTAAGAAGTATCCACATCAATATGAGAATTTCTTAGCCTAATTGAGCTTCCCCTGTCACGAATCTAGACTTACGTGGACTCCATATGTAGATAGAATAGGGAATGGATCTTCATCAGCAAAAGGACATTGAAAGAAGAGATGATCCACAATAATCATTTATCTCCATCTAATGTAGATTAATGTTTGACACCACACCCGTTTAGTTTGCGCTATAATAGGATTTGCTAACATCCGTAGTTTTATTTATCTATCTTCAGACCATAAATGTCCCATTCATGACACTTTTCCAAATTACAATATGGTTGCGGAGACAAAATGGGTCAACCAAATGTGGAGTACATCAACAAAATCTCTACTTAAAAGACATCTTATTGGAGGCAATGGTGGTGAGCCCCCTACTTAAAAGACCAAGCGCTCATCGGTCCTGTGAACGATTCACCTGCCGCATGTCAAGATATATCACACTTGTCGTGATGTATTGCTATTTGTCATGACCAATACTTGTCACAGTTCGGTCACCGCTTGTTGACACTAATGCGATGGGCATGAAAGGAATAACATCTACATAGTCATTTGGAAGCTGAGAAACGGGTTCTTTGACCCCAACCTGTACTTCATATATTTCCACCTTCCTCCATCCTCCCTTAATCATTGAAGGACCAATTCGTGCTAAAAACCTAGGCGCTCCAATTAAAGACGGAAGCTTCAACGGATCCCTAGAGACTGAAAGAAGAACATATACGTACGACAGGTTGCAATTTTTTTTTCTTTTATAATCCAGGAAATAAGCAATGACTTTTTGTTATTTAAAAACCCAGGACAACCTTATAATGCTCATGAACAGGTTAGGTTTAGACTTTAATCGTTTCATATGGTGCGGACCTAGAACAAGTGGCTCGCATTTGATGGATTGCAATTCTTCCTTCCTGTCATTGGAAAGAACATGTAAAAACAGACAAGACTTAAGACAGGATGTCCTAAGTAAGCTATAAGCTCTCTCTGATTTTCATGCGGCATCATTTGCACCTTACATTCCCCAAAAGTATTCGCCTTTTCTAGTATCAATCATTTCATCTTTGTAGGGTGTCCCGTTAGGTAAGAAAAAACTCTCTCTCTCTCTCTCTCTCTCTCTCTATCACGATATTAACGAACTGATGCGGCACTTCACCGAATGATAATCCACAAACATCACGACCCTACCAATTTGGACATGAAATAATTTTAACGTGTGAGACCCTCCTTGAGCCTCAGAGTCAGCAACAAGCCATGATTAACCCATGTCAACCTTTTCAAATTAGTTAACATCTCTGGTTAAGACCTTAAAGCTTAGTCGATACTTATAATTATTACAAGTGAGAAATTATATACCCCAAAAGAAACTAAACAACAATCCGTAACAAACAATGAATCCATGTCGCGTTGAAAATGAGATATTGCGGGACAGAAAACCATTGCATTAATTATTTCAGATAACGTGACTAAGCATTATTTTAACCGAGACTCGTATAGGTAACACATTTATTCCTGAGTAGCCTATGCATAAATGTACACAGGAAAGTGTAACTTCGCTGTAGGAGCTGCTAATTGGTTATTGATCGATATATGTTGGCTATAATTATACTGACAAGTGGTGCAACGGGTTCGACGGGGTCACCGATGACGACTTCCCGAAGCTCCAGTCGAAACTGTTCTCACTACCGTAGATTTGATTCGGTCTGTTCAGCTGCAGCAGGGACAGTTGCCCTACTTGATGATCACCTGGAGTCGGACCGGCTAGTACCGGGTTTGAAGCTCCGGAATAAGGCGATTGCTTGGATGCAGCGGTGATCTCAAGCTGGCCATTAAGTTGCGAAGCCACGAGCCGGTCCAATGCGACCCAGTCATTGATACCAGTATTCCCAGCTTTAGGTTCATGATCAGAGCTGGTGTGCTTGGAGGAAGGGTCATCGCTCTCGGGTATGCTGATTTCATCGAACTTTTGATAGAATGTCCTCAAGCCGGTCTCTTGACCCAAGTGCGGACTTTCATCCAGCCTCGGGAGGTGCAAGAACTTCCCGTGGATCAGTTGAGTTTGCATACTGGTGATGTTGATGGGCGCCTGATAATTCTCCGGTGATTCGCAGTTAGTCCTTCCCATGTACGATAGTATCTGATCCAGGACACTGCTGTCTGCGCTCGCGCCCATCAGCATCTCGGTGTCCATGGATGAGGTCGATGTGCTTTTAGGACTCTCTATAGTTCTTTGATGATTCTTCTTCCTGAATACCCGGCAGACCACCCACCCGTCTTCCGGGGAGGACTCGCAAACCAAGCTCGAACCCTGAATTTTTGCTTGTCCCAAAGCATAAGCATGAAAAGTTGTTCTCCCAAAAAATTTCATAATCTATGCTGATCTAAGATGAGAGTGGATTTAGAAGAGGGAATTTGTGAATAGTGGAGGGAAAGATTCCGAGCTTACCACGGAACTGTTCGAGCCCTCGTCGAGCCTGTACTCATGCATGATCCAGTCCGACTTCTGTCCATGTGGGGCTCGTCCTTTGTAGAACACGAGGGTCTTCCTCAACCCGATCCTTGATGAGCTGCTGTATATGATCTTGTCACGACCAGTCGCCTTCCAGAACCCCACGGCTGTTGCGCGGTTCGTCCGAGTCCCGGTTGGGTACTTCTTGTCCTTGTGGCTAAAGAAGTACCAATCGCTCTGCTGTGCGGATCCTATCTTGCACCTCTCTACACGTACGTTCGACAATCCACAAAACAAACTTCGTTAGATTAGGAATCAGAAACAATTATAAACCAAGCGATCGAAGTGGAAACGAAATGAAATGAGAGGATGCAGTACTACCTTGGATGTCCCACGGCTCAAGCTTATTAAGATCAACCTCGCGAATCACGTCCAGATCGATCTTTTTGTGCGACATTTTCTTTCTCAGATAGTAGTGCAGAAGCTCCTCTTCCGTTGGATGGAATCTGAAACCTGGAGGGATCTGAGACTGGCCATTTATGGACAGATTCATGTCCATCTCTTCTGACACATATAGCCTGAAGTTATCAGTTGATCCAATGGATGAAGCAGAAGCTTCTGAAACTTCAATGGGGCTGTGTATCTTCTGGCGTTCTGAGATGCTATAAATAGATATAGCATACCGCTTTGCTGTTGAAGAGACTCGCTGAAGGTGACGAGAGGTTCTAATGGTGAGAGAAGTTTCTCTTTTTAGACATGTAGGGATGCGTACGCTTGTCAAAATGGATACATAACCCATTTATGACCCATTTAAATATTAAATGGGTCATAAATGGGTCAGGCTTTCTTTTAGTATAACTCATTTATGACCCATTTAAAGAAAAGCGACCCATTTATTATGACCCATTTAATATTTAAATGGGTTATACACCCATTTTGACAAGTATATCTATAATTGGTTTAAAAATTAAAAATACATGGGTTGTTAATGAACTTGAATAAGTTTAAAATATTTTAAAAAAATTATAAGTATAAGTTTTCCTAAGTTTAGTTAGATAGAGAAGTGTTTTAACTATATGGGTCGGGTCGGGTATGGGTTGGGTATGGGTTGGGTTGGGTATGGGTCAAAACTTTTATACTATACTTAAATGAGTCATAAACGGGTTAATTGGTCAATTTGGGTCGGACCATTTATGACCCAACCCAAACCCGACCCAACCCACCCGTTTAACAGGTCTAGGGATGCGTAAAGGTGTTATGCTGGACACAATTTCCTGGATCCCTGTTTGGAGAAACTTTCTCTAACCAATCTTTTGATTTTTCTTTTCTTTTCTTTTTAGTCCGACAATCTTTTGATCAGTGAGTTGCAAATATGGATAACCCATTTACGTGGATGATGTTTTTAACTTGTAACCCAACAATAATAGGATTCCAGTGGAGTTGCTCTAGCAGTAGTTGGTAAGAGTGTGTGTCCTCATTGCTCAAGGCCTGTACTCAAATAACAACATTTGTGCATTCAAATGGTGTAACATCCCAAGTCATATATTAGATCAATAGAAACCATATTGAGTCATAAGTCAACACCCGCCACTAAATGGTTTCCACCTTGTGTGGTTAAGTCAAATATTCATTTTAGAAGGTCTGTCTACATGGAATGGATAGTCATTATAGATGGTATTAGAGCAAAATCCCTTAAATAAATATGTGATATATGGACATTATTAGGCCCAAACCTGATCCGATGAGGGCAATGAATGATTGTCGCATCAAGACATCTAGCACAATATAGGGCTTTAGGATGGCGGAAAGGGCATGAATAGAGCGGATCACACATCAAATGGAAGGAGCGTCTTGAGACAATACGGGCCAACACTAGTGAGGATGTTAGCTCTTTAGTAGGAATTTATGATATTCCAAGTCCCACATGGGAGATAGCCGTTGAATGAGTTTTTAAGTCAACACCCACCCCTAAACAATGGTCGCATTGTGTGATTATTTCAGGAACTACTTTAGGGAGCGTGGAACAAATTGGATTGTTACTATTGGTGCCACACTTAAGGGTGCAGAGCTACACGTCTCCATTAATTATTTAGTGTCTAAGAAATGTGTGGACCGCCTACTCAATGGGAATTCTTTGGTACTTGTAGATTCGAGACACCCTAAGGCTGTTAAAAAGAAGCCAATGAATGGCATGAATAGAGATTTTCCCGTTATGGATGGAAGAAAAATATAACCCTTTGTGCAATTAGATGATGGTTTATAACTATTGTTGTAGTGGGACATCCAAAAATAGGTCAAAAGCTCTACAGCTGCATGGGATTCTTGTCATTTATTTATTTTCAGCTTGAAAGCATCATAAAAGAGATGGTGAGTCGTTGGTGAACATGCGCTAAAGAGAGAGAAGCGGAGTGTGGGACTTAAATTGCTGATTAGATGTACACGTGGTACAACACGAATGGTGCCCGACAATAATAAGATAGCTTACTTAATTTGTAAGTGTCCCAAATCTAAGAATATTTTTTTAAAAAATCAAAGGGTTAAGCATGTATTCAATCCATTCATAGAGATTTTTAGATTGTTTTATGAAATCAAGGACAATATTTTCCTAGGTTATGACGTCGTAATCATGCGAGCCCAATCGAAATTAAGTCCGACTAGTGTCTATGTTTGTAACCCATTAAAAAGTATGATTAGAAAAATTCCACTCCAAACGGGGCCTCGAGTAAATTATGGCTTTGGAATCAATATGTTGATGTAATCATGGAAACCCATTTGGAAACGACCAGTAGCTAGACTCCTATTGCAAGGTGCGCAAGCGGGTATGCCTCTCCATCTCTCAAATACGACCTTCGACCTCAAAATCTGAGTGACAGCGACCTCTTATTTAACCACCATCTCACCCCCCCTCTCTCTCTCTCTACTTGCTCAACCACCTCAACGAGAAAAGAGGGCAGCAAAGTGGTGATGGGGTCGGAGGCACGGAGCTTTCAAGAATGGGGACTTTTTGTTGCATACTTGGGGTTTTCCCAGTCTCTGTTTTGCTGCTACAGCGGTGAAGCATGAACACAAGAGATACCAGTGCGTGGATCTGTATATAGTCTTTGCATGGCCCTTCACTTCTTTGACATCGCCGGTGGATGGTGCATCTTCGATCCTCTGTTGCCTTCGTTAGGTACGAAGGGCTAAGGTAGATGCATACATGTTGACGTTTATGATCAATGATAGTCTTTTACTAGAATCTCGCAACATGTATCAAAGATATAGAGATCGTTTGATATAACATTCTCATTTTCATAGTAGTTTCAGCTATGAAAAGGAGCGATGTGATTTCAACGTGACCCCTGATTGTTACAGCATCTCTAAAGTTATGACAAGTCGCAACGGTTTTTAAGAAAGTTGGTAATTTTTTATGCGACCCATTTACAAAGACATGTAGCTAATGGGGGTATTCGTGTTGAGCTCCTTGCTAGTAGCTATCAACTACTTCTGATTTTTGCTTGCGATGTTCCATTCGAATTAAAAAAAGAGAGGCTATTTAGATAATGAAAAAATTATGTACCTTCAACTCTATAGATATTTAAGTGTTTTGCTCAAGTACTTCGACTAAAATGAGCATATCCCGCATTACCTAGACTATAGGTCGAGCTCCACAACGCATGATGATGCGATAATGACGCCAGGTTTCGCGTGAATTTCAATCTATATTAGTCTCTAATTAAAATTCTTTTAAGTTAATCTACCAAAAGTGCATGGATGAATGGCGGCAGGCAGGTAGGTTTTTAAATTAAACTGTTCTGGCGATTCCATTGTGCGCTTTTCGCGTATCTCGCATAGAGTCAGGAAAGTGATGATGCTGCTCAGTGATAATTCTCGGGACTAATCATGATTACCTCCTAGCTAAAAGGGACTGAGCAACTACCTCTCACTGACTTGCACCATGACATTTCATCCGCTTTTGATGGAATGGCCTTGTCTTGCTCAAGTTTATTTTTCTTTTTTGAATTTCGGACCTTATCACGTATAAACAATTTCCCAGACTGAATAGTTTCGTGATTTTGAAATTTTTTGGGGTTTAATGAAAAGAAAAATATTAGAGCTCTTTCGACACTACTAAAGACAGTCTTGACTCATCCAATGGATATACCGTCAGCAAGCTGACATAACTACATTCCTTATTTTTAATATGTCAGTGCATGCACGTCTTAGTCTCCAATTTTCCCTTGTATTTTTGTCTTTCTCGAGAAAAAAAAAATACCCTCTATATGTTTAACGTCCAAAGGATGTCAAGGTCCGCACGAAATTTCCAATGAAATTGTTTAAGATTGTACTCAAGACCACAAGATTAAATAATTTCGTGATCTTGAAATCTTTTGGGGTTTAGTGGAAAGGAAAATATTAGGGTTCTTTGGAGTTTTGATTAGGGTTAGGGATTGAACTTAGGCTATGATGTTTGTACTTGGTCTATGGGATATGCCTATTAGTCTATTCCTATTGGGCATTAAGACACTTGTTAAACATATTTAACAAGAAAGATTTCAAATAATCCTTGCTAATATCTGATGTTCATTGCAAATAGTCAGTGAAATGGTGAAACGACAAGAGAGATTGCACCTAAGAAAGGTGTGATTATTTTGGAGTCATTAGGTCAAAAAGAAGTTCTTAGTTATAAATTCCCTAGTTCTAAAGCGCTTAGCCTCCCTTCCATATAAGGATGAAGAGGTGAACTTGTTCTGATGCACAAAATTCGGCCAAGACCATACATAGGGAAATATCTCTTGAAATCCCTTTGGAGAGGATTATGTAGTCTAGAATATTTGGCCAGATAGGACATGAAAGGAATCAAATTGGATAGGATGTGAGTTCAAATATCTCATGCATTGTTGGGTACAACTAATATAATGATTATGGAATAAAACGTGTACTACCTAATTTAGCACTTGGTGTGTTGTGGAGAGATAAGATAAAAAATGAAAATTATTAATTGAGAAAGGTTCATTTGGAAAAGAAACAAAGGCATTGGGTGGTGGAAGCATCGACCATTGCCTAAAACAATCGTGTGACCATCTTATGGGTGCGGTTGCTAGAGAACGACGACTTATGGTGATTTTGAGCCTCATAATTAAATCATGAAGAGAAAGAGAGAATTCTGTCACCGTTTGGTGTGATCGATTTTGAGGTGGGTCCGTTCCCATCCTGAAATTTGGAACCGGATTAGACAAGGTGACAAGGTCGGTTCACAGCCTCACTTGATCTAGGATTAAATCAAACCAGTGATTTCTTTCTTCTTCTTTTTTAAATTTCTTCTATTCTTTACTAGCGGGAGTTTCCCAGTGTTAAAAGAAATAAAAATTTAATAATTAAAGTTTGCTTCAAAATACAAAAATAAAAATAAAAATTAAGAAATTTTTGGCTAGTCCGTGGTTCCAGTCCGAGTGGTTGGTGAGTCCAATTCCTTATGTGGAATCGGAAACTGGTCTGGTTATTTCAAAATGCAAATTTTTGGAATCAAGAATCAAACCGATCCTTCGAGAACCTAAGAATCACCCTGTCCAATTCGGTTATCGGGTGGAACTAGGGCCGATGCACACTCCTAGCCATCATTTGAACAACGGTGCCTTGAGAGTGCGAAAAAGTATAAAAAAAGTCATAAACTTATTGTATTGATGCCGATTTAATTTTAAACATTTTATTTGTGGCAATTTTGTCTTAAACATATTGACTTAGTGCTAATTAGATATTACTAATGTGGATGCCAGCCGGCCTACGTGACACCGTTGGCACTAACGTTAATAATTTTTAACATTTTTTCATTTTTAATTATTTTTTTATATGTTTCCCTTTCTTCTTCCTTTTGCCTGTGACTGGCCATCGACCATGGCAAGACTAGTTATTCCTAGATGCAAATTTTTGGAATTAGGAATCAAACTGATCCCCCAGAACCACTAAGAATTGGCCTATCCGATTCGGTTATTGGGTGAAACCAAGACCAATGCACACTCCCAGCCATCATCATAACAATGGTGCCTTGAGAGCAGAAAAAAGTCAAAAAAGTCATAAACTTATTGTATTTATGCCAATTTAATCATAAACCTTTTATTAGTGGCAATTTTTTCCTAAACATTTTGACTTAGTGTTAATTCAATCATTCCAGCTAATTTTAGCTGAATATTACCAATGTTGATACCAACTAGTCTATGTAACATCCCTGGCATTGACGTTGATAATTTTTAATTAATATTTTAAAATTTAAATTTTTTTCCCTTTCTTCTTCATTTTGCCTGTGACTAGCCATTAGTCATAATATGACTAGTTATTCCCGGATGCAAATTTTTGGAATCAAGAATCAAATCGATCCTACAAGAACCACTAAGAATTGGCCTGTTTGATCCGGTTATTGGGTGGAACCAAGACCAATGCACACTCCTAGCCATCATCAAAATAGTGGCACCTTGAGAGCAGAAAAAGTGTTATAATAGTCATAAACCTATTGCAATAATACTAATTTAATCATAGATCTTTTATTGACAGTAATTTTGTCATAAACATTTTAACTTAGTACTAATTCAATCTTTTCGGCTAATTTTAAATTGATATTACTAAAGTGGATGTCGGTTGGCTTACATGACATCGCTGGCATCAACATCGGCAGTATTTAATAGTATTTTAATATTTTTTCATTTTAAAATTATTTTTCTGATTTTTTTTACCTTTCTTCTTCCTTTTGCCTGTGACTACTCATCGGCCACGGCAGGGCAAGCTAGCCTCGCCTAAGCGAGGGTTGCCATCACTTGCCACAAGCAAGGCCCGATTGGGCGAGGGCTCCCCTTGCTCGTGTTGCTTTTGCTTGGGCGACAGTCGACGATGTCACCTTAGCCTAGGCAAGGGTTGGCCTTACTATATTTGGTAAGGGGAGCCCTTGCTTGAGCTCGCCCTCTCCCAAGCAAGGGTTGACCTTGCCTAGGCTCTTGCTTGGTTGAGCCTTACCTGTGGTGGGTGATTGCAACCCTCACCCAAGCAAGGACAACTTCCCCTACCATGACCGTGGCCGGTAATCAACAAAAAGGAGTAGAAAGGCCAAAAAAATTTGGAAATATCATGTAAGCCAACCGACATTCACGTCAGTAATATTTGACCAAAATTAGTTGAAAGAATTGAATTAGTTATAGACAAAAGGTTTAAAATCAATTTGATATTAATAAAAGATTTTAGACTAACTCAACATAATTATAATAAATTAATGACTATTTTTTTGTCATTTTTCTCACTTGGGAGCTATGACGATATCTCGATGATAGCCTGGCTGTGGCGACCACTGCGGCGTTGGTGTATACAGGCGGCGGCTGCAAAGTGGCGGTCCTCTCCCTATTTAATTTATTAGGTTTGTACAGGCGGGATAATTTTTTAATATCAAACCTATCTAGGCTGTAGCACCAAATACATAAGGCGACAAAACTATCCTATAAAGTTCTATAAATGTGCTGGTGGCCCAAACGCGAGATACGACATCGACTTTATTTTGGGAGGGGGTTGGTGGGTGCAACATTAACTCAAGACATTCGATAGATGGATGGGACTCCTGCACGCCTATTCGTACATTCATTTTCTAATGTACAGTCTACGAACAGCAGTCCTCTTCCTTCGTGTCATTTTTTTGGTTCTACTGTCTAATCACTCTACGTGTATGATCATCTCGAACAACAGTAAGAATTTGAAAAGACGATAATCAAATGATTAGCTGCACCCCTAGATTCACACATAGACATGGAAAATATCATATAGACTTAATTATTAATTATCAAGATGGACAGCGAAATTAATCACATTATGTAAACTGTACTGTGATTCTTTAAAAACTTCAAAAATTCCTAAAATATAATTGATTTGGTGTAATGAATTGATTTAAGTATGCAATACTTAACTAATTGCGTTACGAACCTACTTAGCGAAACAAAAATCAAGATGAAGGGTATAATTTGAACAGTTGATGTCAAGAAATTTGGTTATTCTATGGGCAACCTTGATTCTTGCAAGGAAGCCTTTTGATGTAACACATTTGACATGTCCCTTCCCATGTATCGCTTTCGGAGGGCAATTATCATGCAAAAATAGCTGCTCATACTTCTCTTCCATAATCCTTCGACCTCGCATTCTAGGTTCCCAAAAAAAAAAAACGTTGTGATCACTACTCATTTTGATGAAATGGGAATTGAACTAATTAATTTCTCAGTAAGAGAAAAATGATAAGGAATCTTGATCAGGAAATCTAGAGGCATTTTGGAATGTGACTGATGGAGAAGGTGATGCCGACGTCCTAACATTTTCAGCAATTTCATTTCACGGGGTGGAAAGATGGACCGATGATGCCGCCCGCTTAGTTTGATTTATTGGATTAGCTTGATCGTATGAGTCGCGACTGTCAATCATCACGTACTTTTGACAAGATTACGTTAGTGAAAGAAATGGACGGATTAGGAATTCTTCCAGGGAAAGCCCGTATTTCAATAGAATCGACATCGATGGCTCTTACCTGCAAAGGGGAAAATGAAGGCGCCGTGGCGTGTGTGCGTCGCAACAGCTCTGCCCTTCTCGTCGACGGATTTGCATGCATGGTCAAAGGATTCCTTGGCTGCGCAAACGAAAGTCTTACCTCTGCCGAAAATCCTAGGACACTTTAGGTCTTGATTTAAAGCTAAGCTACAGCTGCACTTAGATCAGTCTTCAGGGGAGGTGCCCACTTAAAGATTTTTTTTCCCGATTCTTGACCTTAAAATGGCTCATGGTAATCGAGAAGCAAGCAAGGTTGGTAGATTGGGTTGTCAAAATCTATCGTAGGAAATGTCTTTCCTCTAATATATATCTCCCTCAAGCCCTTTGGACTCTTTCATGTTCTAAAGTTTAACCTACATTTTTCTTGAACTCGTATTTAGTGAATGGAAGTTATCATTTTTTGGGGTGATCATCGGTTTAAGGTTGATCCTAGACTTACCCTCGACCAAACCAACCTTGTTGATGCTAGTTTGGTTTTCAAGGGGACTGGATCGGTCCTTAGTCCTGGGATCTCTAAACTAGTATTGTGCAAGTTGATCCTCGGTCTTAAGAGTTTATGATTGATTTAACCTAGATTAACCCTGATTGTACATATTATATATATAATGTATTATTTATAACATTTTTTGTCTATTCTAATTGATAAATGCTAACTCAAATGGCGTCTTCCTCCTCAAGTACTCTTATTCTATGCTTTCTTTTTTATCCTCTTAGTCTTCGATTTGCTAATTAAAATCGAAAGAAACAACTTTGCTTGTGAGTAATCTTGCCCTGCTTGCCGCTCACTACTTGACACTCACCCTGCTCGCCTCTTGCCACTCGCGCCGCTTGATTCTTGATGCTTGTCTTGCTTGCCCTACTTGTCATTCAACGCTCGATGCTCACGTTGCTTGCCTCTCTTCATTGACCTTGCTTGTCGTTGAGTATTATAAAGAAACAAAACTCTAGTTAGAAACCTATTCACTTACAAGCAATGCTCAATTCATGGCTTTATTAGCAGTCTTAATCATTTTTATGGTTGCTTACTTTTAGCAAGTGCAAAATTTCTATTGTTGCATTATCTTAAATTTATTGAATATGTCCTAGTAGTTATAGCTTGGTTATTCAACAATGTATTATCAATGGATATATAATTTGAAATAATAAGCTTGTTTTTTTCAATAAATGCAAAAAATGAATCAAAAAAATTATCAGTTGGTCCTAGGTTGAACTTGAAACCGGATCGAACCCATTAGATCGGTCTGATTTTTGGTCCCAGGCTCGATAGGGTTGGTCCTCGATCTCAAAAATTGAGGACCAACACTGTGCGGGTTGATCCTAGAGTTAGGGGGTGGACTTGCCCAACTTGAATCATGCTCGCTCCTAGTTATTTTAACCAAAAAAAATTGTCAAGGT
This sequence comes from Angophora floribunda, assembly GCA_014182895.1. Lineage (NCBI taxonomy): Eukaryota > Viridiplantae > Streptophyta > Magnoliopsida > Myrtales > Myrtaceae > Angophora > Angophora floribunda. Next base: position 20,552,485 of record CM024708.1, on the reverse strand, counting down.
TTCCTCCTTTTCTTAAAGTATGATCAAATGACCTAGGCGGCTTCCATAGGCCTTGTTTTGTTCAGCTTTTCGTGGAGACTTTGAATCCCCAAAGCCTCTTGGAAAAAATATGAAGTATTTGGTTCAACTTTTTGAGGCCTCATTGGCCAAATGCTTGTATTTGGAATGTTGTAAACCCAAAGTAGGTGGAGACCTACTTTGGGCTTTCAACATTTGGGAAATGTAAGTCAACCATTCTTTCACTTTTTGTTTTTATTTTTATGGAAATCTTCATATGGAGGTCGGCCATCACTACCGAGAATTGTGTGACCTCCGATGACCGTTGCTGCTTACGTTGTGTGAATCCAGGCAATGTTGCTTGAGGTTTTGAGGTCACCTTAAGGGACCTCGGGTGATGTTGCTTGGGTCATGTGAACCCAAGGGGTAGTGCCTGAGGTCGGCAGACCTCGGGCGATGTTGACATCCACATTTGGCCGCTTAATAGCATCGCTGGTGGTTGATTGATAGCGGATGATTTAATTTTAATTTTTTTTAAAAATTAATAAAAGCCCTTTGCAAATGTAAGATTTACCAAACGATATTTACGCTAAAGTTATTTCAGAAAATCACTTTACATTACAATTTGCCAAACACTATTTGCTTTCGCCAAATACCTCTTGAACCAAAGACATTTGGGGAAATGCAGAGCCATTTCTTCAAAATTGAACCAAAAGGGCCCATAGTATCATCATAAAAAGAAAAAACAGAAGACGGGATCGGATCCAAGAACCAATGACGAGTTATGTGCCCCGGGCACGTGCACGGTGTCGAGAACAATATCACCTTCCGTAGAGAAGGCAAATTCTTTGTTATTAGTGAAACTCAATGAGCATCTCATACTTCAACTTCTTTTTTGCCAATCCATCATATCCGAAATCACAGAGGCTTTGCGATTTTTTTCGCCGACCGCGTCTCTTCAAGCTCTTCCTTCCTCCATCCCGACACTCTCCCATGCTCGAGCTCAACTCAGCTCGGATGAGCTCGGAGGTTGCAACAACACTCGAGTCGGAGCCCCGAGTAGGGCGGCGGATAGCTCCGCTTCGCTCATAACGCCCTCTGGACGAGATCGGAAGGACGGTGCAACGTTGGGGCTTCATGGATCGGGCCGAGCCCAACCGGTGGAAGCCCAAAGGCCCCGGTCCGAACCGCCCAACGGGCCTCCCCTGCGGACAGGCTCGGGCCCAGCCGGTTCGATATTTTGGAGCCGAGCTCTGAAGCCGCCTGAGGAAAAGGTCAAGAAAAACCAAATCGCTGACGGACGCCAAACGATGCCCCGCTCCGGTTTTCGCCAAAATCAATGATTCGGTTTCAGTTCCGGCACATGGAGAGAGAAAGAAGAGAGAGAGAGGAGAGAGGAAGCCATTGTCGTTGCTGCTGATCTTGTGATAGATCCATAGACGTTACAGCGGTGCCAATTGCTCACGGCATTCGCTTTCCCCTTCTTCGTCGTCGAATTCAAGCTCAGGAGCACCTCAAAGGCGAGACCTTTTCCCGCTTCGACAGCTCGCAGAGATCGCCGCCGCGACGCCGCTGCTCAAATTCGGGTTTCGAGGTACTCATTCTATCGCCCCACGCCTTAAATTCGCGTCGCTCTGGATTCGGAATTAGTGTTGGATAAGAAAAATAGGGTGTGGGGTTTGGCGGGTTTTGTAGCTCTGGTTGTGCGGAAGATGGAATTGTGAATTTGGTTGTTTGTGGGCGCCGGAGTGTGGAGGAATTAGTGATTTAGGGATAGTGTGATATGAAGGGCCGGTCGCAGCGGTTGCAGAGCACGGACCCGCCCGACGACTGGGTGGACGGCTCCTGGACCGTCGATTGCATATGCGGCGTGAATTTCGACGATGGGGAGGAGATGGTCAACTGCGACGAGTGCGGGGTGTGGGTGCATACCCGCTGCTCGCGTTACGTGAAAGGAGAGGATTCGTTCGCCTGTGACAAGTGTAAGAGTAAGAATAATAGGAATGATAGCGAGGAGACTGAGGTTGCTCAGCTGTTGGTTGAGCTGCCGACTAAGACTATGAGGATGGAGGCTTCATATGCAGCTAATGGGCCCGCTAGGCGGCCATTTAGGCTTTGGACGGAGATGCCATTGGATGAGAAGGTACATGTGCAAGGGATTCCTGGTGGAGATCCGGGGCTATTAAATGGGTTGTCGTCGGTTTTCACGCCGCAGCTCTGGAAATGCACAGGATATGTGCCGAAGAAGTTTAATTTTCAGTATCGGGAGTTCCCTTGTTGGGATGACCACAAGGAGGCTGATGCTAACGCGGAAGACGACAATGAGAATGCTGCTGATAAGGGTGCTGGGGTTTTGTTCTCATTGTCAAAGGAGAATTTCATGGCTACTCCTGTGAAAGATTTAGTTGGCATGAAAAGTAGAGATCAGGAATGTAGGTATGATAGGAAGACGCACTTGAGAGAGGCAAAGAAATGGGGAGCAGGTGATAATGTCGCGAAAAAAGAAGGAACCTTACTTCGGCCTGTTGTGATACACACTGGGAAGCGTAAGAAAGAAGAATCAGGCATATTAAAAGACATAAGTGGAAAGAAGAAGGCTAGGATTGCTGAAAAAGATGTAGATCACAAGAAAAGGACTCTGCATACTCCTAAAGCAGGTAACTTTTGTTCACTTTTTCATATTGTCAAATTCTCTCTTCTTTATTTGTTTATGACGATATAATATTTACATCTAGAAGCAAGAAAATTTCTGTGGGTCACTTCTAGTTCTTGTCACAGTTGACATGCGCTTGTTGACTTGATTTTCGTTCATCTTTATTACTAGTGTTTACACCTACCAGTGATGCAAAACAATTGGCATTTTGTGAAGATAGAGGTCCGAAGTCTTTCAAGACTGACATTCGGAGTGTCAAGAACAGGGACTTGAGAGATGGTGTGCCTCTTGAACCTGTTTCAGATGGTCATGTAGCAGTCTGCAAGATTCTCGAAAATGCTAAGGCTGACTTGGCAACTTTGAAGCAACCTCTGGAAGGTCCCTCTGCTGAATTCTCCTGCCCTGCTGATGCTGTGTCGACTAAAGATGAGGCTGGGAACCACTTCCTTTCAGGGGTCAATAGTTCCTTAAAGATTGTTCCCTTCAGTGACCAGCCTAATGAAGTGGACAGCTCTACTAAGTTGAAAGTGGTATGCACCCGCTTATACACCATACAAATTTTAAAGCATGCCTCATGTAATGTCTTTCTTCAGTAACATCTCAGACTGAGTTAACATGGAATTTGGCTCTAGGTCACTATTAATACCTGGTGTTTCACTACTTCATTTTGATTTACTGCTGGTAGGGCAATTGATAGTCAGTTTTGGCAATGATTCTCGGTACTTCTAAGCTAAAAGTAGTTGCTAGTAATCCTTTTGCTTGTGTTTGGCATTGGTATCCTTGATAAATTAGGGTCCAGTAGTAGAAATTGCTGCAGAAATTTGTCACACAGAATTAATGTAGAATTGAGCTATTATTGAGCGAGATTTGAATGTGGTGAGTTAAGACATAGTGTTTGAAATGGAGGTTGTAAGAATTTTCCAAGGGTTTAGCCTGTTAGGATGCATTGGATAGATGATCTGTGAAAGGGAAGATGTTGAATTTCCTATAGAACCATGGATCAATGTTTATTGCCGGGGTTGTGAGGAAATCCACTTCAGCATGAAGGCCTATTTGCTGAAGAAAGTAATTCAGTATCCATTTTTGACATCTTTTAGATAGTTAATTTTAAATTTTCTGATTGATAATTGAGCCAACACTTGGAGTCAAATAAAGGCTTGCATTGTGGCACCGGCAATCTATATATTGCCATGTTGGTGGTGAAGATGATGAAAGTAGTTGCAGACGGACACGAGTTGGAATCATGCTAAGCCCCAAGTAGATGAACAACTGAAGTGTTATTGGGCAGAAATTTGCCTTATGAAGAACATTTGGCAGATATTGGAATTGTGATTGCAGTTGCAATTATGAGAAAATTATATGAGATTAGGTGTTTAAAGACACTACCATTGTAAGAGCCTTCTAGTGAAAACCTTTCCCTAAAAAATTTAAGCAATCAATTAAGAGGGTTACATTTTTCATATAGTGTTAAGTTGGCTGCATAACCTTTGTGCTCATGTTGCTTTCCTTTTACCCTTAAAAAATATTAACAATGTGAAATTGTTAAGGGCATCTGGAGTCTAGGAATATGGGTGCATTCATAGACGTACTCTTCTTGACTCAATTATTTGGTCTCATTTTTCTTATGCTGATAATAGGACGAGAATGGGATAATGAATTATCTGGATGCTAGCTCCACTGGAAAAGTTTCAGTGCATCTAGGGGAAGATGTAGCTCAAGCGGCTCCAGAAACAAAAGATAAACAAAGTCCATCAGATATCAACAGCAACAGATCCATGGGTTTTTCTTGCAATGTGAAAAAAGAAGTAGATGATGATACTTGTAAGGGGTTGTTGCAAATTCAGTCTTCTCCTCTCGCTGACAAGAACTCTGTGTCATTACCATCTGATGATGCTAGATGCCCCGGAGTATCTAATACCCAGACATCTGAGAATTTCAAAGCAAATGATATGGAGGTTAACAGTTCACAATGCACTGATAAAAAGTCATTAGGCACTGCCCATGATGCAGAAGCAGTCTGTGAGAATCGTGTCCATACTGGCCAGGAGCTATCTGGTGATTTATGTGAGCTCAAACAGGAAGCAGTAGCATCTGAGGATTCCATTGAAAGGCAGAAAAGTTCTGGAGAATCTAAACCTGATTTCGTGTCTCCTGAAGAGCCATCAAAATCTAGTGGAACTGAATTTCCTATAGCGCCATCTGTGCAGAAAGTAGTGGTCTCTGTGGGCGAAGCATCTTCCACACCGCCTTCTCTGCCTATCCAGAAATCATCCAGCTCAGACAAGTTGAAACCTTTGGATGCTCAGAATCGTAATCCAATTGGGAAGCAACGAACAACAGGGGAGTCTGATCCTACTGCCAAGAAAGAGCAAGCTTCGGCTGATGTTTTAACTGAGAAAAGTGGGCATGACCTGGTGTGGAAGACACCAAAATTCTGTTCGGCATCATCCTCAGGTGCTTCTTTGAAAGCATCACATTCAAGCAAGGTTTTCCAAGCTTCTGGTTCCAAGCGGACTGCCTCAGATTTGAAAGATCATACCTTCGCCTCTTCAAAATCATCTTCTTCCCATAATGTAGGAGTTTCTTCAGGGTCTGGTGAGTCTCTGGGCACTTTGCAAAATCACTCTGCTGCCCATTCACAAAATAAGGCTACAGGATCAGGATTACCACAGAAAAGTGGAAAGTCCGGCCATACAAATTTTCCTCCATCTTCTAAGGTGAATCATAGCACACAAGGGCAAGCACCTCTGATTCCTAATTCTTCTACACTGAGTGATGAAGAGGTATGTGTGCTGTTCCTTGATTTTCTTCTCTCTTTTTCAACTCAAGTTGATCTTGGGAAGTGATTTACTCAATTTCGTGAACTTCTTTTGCAGCTCGCTCTACTTTTGCATCAAGAACTCAATAGTTCTCCTAGAGTGCCTAGGGTACCACGAGTTCGCCATGCTGGCAGTTTCCCTCAACTAGCTTCTCAAGCTGCTACTAGTATACTGATAAAGCGATCATCTAGTTCTGGCACAAAAGATCACAATCTGGTATGGTTTGATGATTCTGCCTGGAAGTTCTGCTTCATTGATTTTCTTTATTTAAATCCCGCTTACTTGAGTACCAATATTAAGGTCTTTAGTTAGCTTCAACCACACTTCCAAATTTCAGTAATAGTATTTTGTATAGGTTCCTCGAAGAAAAGGCAAGGATGGATCCAAAGATGTAATGCGCAGTTCTTCTGAGCATGATGACGAAGTTAAAAGGACTGACAGAGTGGCATCTCCTGATCAAGGGAGACGAGAAACAGTGCACAAAGGAGATGCCTCCAAGAGGGAAGTGAATGGATCTCTGCGTCCCCTTAAGAAGAATATTCCTGCTTTGACCACGAGTACAAGCAGCGGTCCTTCTTCTTCTAACGAGGCCAATGATAATAAGGTTTCATCTATACATAATACTCCAATAAATAACTCAGATGATGATACAGGCACGGTAGGGGGTCCTCATCGTACTTTACCAGGTAGGAACTCCTTAGAAATATTCTTTGATGTTATTGTTGCAGGAGTTGGTTTCAAGCGCTATTTATTTAATCTATTTATTTCTTCCTACTTCTACTAACTTGTGCTTGATCCCTGCATAATTTGCAGCATTAATAAATGAGATTATGAGCAAAGGCAGGCGAATGACCTATGAGGAGCTTTGTAATGCAGTATTGCCGGTACTTTTGTCTTACAAAAATGTTGGTTCGTTGACGACTGCTGTCTTTTCTTTATTCTCAATGTCCTTGTCATCCTCCTCTTTCAGCATTGGCATACCTTGAGGAAGCATAATGGAGAGCGTTATGCGTATTCAAGTCATTCACAGGCTGTTCTTGATTGCTTAAGAAACCGGCAAGAGTGGGCTCAGTTGATTGACCGGGGTCCAAAGGTATAGAAACGAAATGGTTGCTTACATTCTGCTGTTGTTGTGTATGTTAACTCCATTTGGCAGCTTGAAAAGATTTTGTTCCATTAGTCAAATTAAAGCATATGTTGTCAATATCATTGATCTTTTGGTACCACTCCGATGATACCATGAAGTATTTTCTTTTAATAATCTTTAAAAGCTTTTGTTTCTCACCCAAATTGTTTTTTTGAGATGTTCAAAAAGGGTTATCCTGTGTCAATTAACCTCATCAAACTGCTGCGGGGTTGACTAGAGAGAATCATTGTGGAGACTGCTGATTTCAATTTGGGCTCTATATGCCAAATATGTGCCTATACACATTGCTGCTTATTCTATTAGTCATGTGAATTAAAGGCGTTATTGATGTGTTGCAGACAAGCTTAAGCAGGAAAAGGAGGAAAATGGATGCTGAAGAATCAGAGGATAATGAAGATGGAGCCCATGGCACTAAGAAGGAAGTAGAAAGCAGAAGTCTTGATTCCCAACGGGAAGAGTTCCCTAAGGGCAAGCGGAATGCAAGAAAACGCAGACGTCTGGCTCTCCAAGGGAGAGGAGTGAAGGATTTGAGAAACCGACGGAAGGCGGGAGTGGTAATCGAGGATGATGATGATGATGATGAGGAGACACTGTCTAATTCAAGTGAGGATAGCATTTTCAGCGAGGATGAGATTCAGGGAGGCGGAAGAGGACTGGTTGAAAGTGATGCCTCTAGTAGCTCGGACGAGATTCAAAATATGTAAACTACGATTGTTCTCTGTGGATATTTGGGACCTCAGCCTCCCTCTGGTTTGTACGTGCTGCTACCTTTGGTTTTCTCCAGTTCTATCAGATTCTTCCTTTGCTATTTGGGCAGTAGAATGCAAAGTAGACAACATTAGTTGTGTGATGTCTCTGAGTTAGATGTAACCTCTGTATATCTTACAGGCGATTCAACTTTCCCCGTTGGGTAGATGCTAGGTTGAGGTCTGGATTGAAAATTTGTACCACCATTGTACATATAGTCAGTTTTTTTTTTTCCTGTTTTAGTAAAACATTTCTTCTATTTCTTCTGATGGGCTTTTTTTATTCTTTATTTTTGTTGGGGGGGGTATTTTGGCCGAGGAATCACTTTTTCGGCCTTGTTTTAGAAGGTGGCTTTAAGAATGACTTGCTGAGCGAGAATGCTTGTTAGGATGGTTTTCTGGAAACTTCATATTCGACTAGGCGTTATTTTGTACGGTGTACAGACTGCAGTAATTCCTGTGATTGTTGTTTATGGTGGATGTTAGTCGTCTCTTATTCCTAAGGGGAATGTGTTTTTCACTTCGTTTCTTAAATCTTGGAGCCGTGTTCCCGAGGTTTCCTAGATACATATTTCTATTTGATAATTAGCCTTGTTTTGCTCAATGGAAATTGTTGTCGGTTGTCCCGTATGTAACCGTCGACTGATGCATACCTTGATAAGAAAAAAGGTAGATGGTTTCTGAGAAGAGCTTTTGGGGAGTCGGGTATTATGACTGCTTAGTTTTTAATGGTAGATGTCGTGCATTTGTTTCGATTGTCGACTTAAGCGAGACATGAAGGCCAAGCAGATTCGTTGGGATACAAAACGTCCCGTCTCTTCATATCCTAGGTTAACCATTGATCCTGTAATGGATCTTCGGCAGTCAAATGTTGCACGCAAAATTACTCTTTAGATACTTAGGAAGAAGTCCCAAGGAAAGGATAAACTTGGAGAGAAATATGTAGGTAATCAAAGGGAAACCCATATGGACACGGGCTTTAGAATGCATGTTATTCACGCTAGATTTCTCCAAAAAGTATAACGTATAGGCAACTGCACCGGAACCAGAAGGAACTCAAAAAGAGACCCACGCCACATTTAGCATTCAACTTGCATATGAAGATGCTTGTGGAAGGAAGCCATCGTGGGTGTTTTTATCGCTTTTTCTGTCGCTGAGAAGAGATAAACCACGTCGCCTGTATTACTGTCGCCCAAACCCCAGGGACGAGCTTTTGGGGAGGAGAAGATTAAAGGGAGCATCAGTTCAACCCATCTTTTCATCTCAACATTTTCCCATGAGCTAAAAAGTCTAAAAAACGATGTGTCATCATCAATTAGATAATTAAAAGAGCTAGCTTGTTCTCTCATTAATGTGTTGAGGCGCGATGGTTGACTAGATGTTTAGAAGTAAAGCATTGTCTATTTCAGTACGACGATTTGAAAAGACAATTACAGATTACAGAATTCTATAATTCTGGTTATAACAAGTAATATGATTGCTCAAAAACCAAGATTATTAGGTTATAATTAGGGAAGAACTATCGTCTTTAATTTGTGCTCTGAACTTTGTGAAGGGTTTTTTAAAATCAAAATGGACACTTTTGTAAGAAAAGTTGGATTATTTGAAAGCTCTAAACCTTATAAGATCACATATTTGATTCAATAGGCACTAAACTTTCTTAAAATCGAAAGCTTTTCAATTAGGATGATGATTTTAGTAGTAGTAATAATATACAAATGATATACACTAGATGCCGTACTTCCCGCATAATTATACATAGAAACCTTCTTATACATATATTATATATAAACCTTTCAAGCTTTAGTGTTCTGTATCTTCGCAATTAATCTTATTTAAGTCTCATTATTTTATTTTTCTGAAAACTTCTTATTTTTGGATCATTACCTGTAGAGCTTGAAAATACAAAAGCTATTGAAAAATTAAGAAAGCACGAGTCTAAAATAAAATAATGAATAACAAGAATTACATTAATATAAATACCAGTATTTATGGAAAAACAAACTAATATCATTTTTAGATACTGTAGGCAAATAATTAAAAATAGCTGGACTATTAACCCGATACCATTCTAAATGGGATTCTAATTTTACTATTATTGAAATCTTAAGATAAAACATAAGTAGACGAAACTATCATAATATTAATAAAAAGATATTTTATTTTTCTGTCAATTTACAATATGTAATTAGATAGGGATTAATTTTGAAAACTTGTAGATAATATCAAAAGACTAATTTGACCTTGCTATACAAAGTTAATGAACCATATCATGCATTTTGCAATAATCCTCTAAAGGTCTATGGCGACTTGCTCTCATGTTTGATCAAATAAGAAAGATTTCATGGGATGTTTAAGAATAGTTCAAGCATTGTATCCAACGAATTACAAGTCCAACAATGAAATCATGCGTCAGAGACAGAGTCAAGAGACTATTTGTATTACTCTCCCGCGAGAAAAGTAGAATAATATCCGCCGGGTAATTTCTTACATTTTTCGTTTCTCTCTCTGTTTTTTTTTTTTTTGGTTTGGGGGGGGTGGGGAAGAGTTCCGTTCGAGGTTCCAGACTCGTCTGTTGGTTGGACCTGGGGTCGGACAAGTACACGAGCCAGTAATAAATTAATAATTAGTAGTTGGTAGGTACAGCTTTTTGCTTTCGATTATTATTATCATTAAATAAAATTTCCCATTTCGGGTTTTTTTTTTATTTAAATTCTCGGTTTTTGGGGCGAATACGGAGAGTAGAAGCGTCAGTTCTTTTCTTTTTTACCCGGCTTCAGCTCGAAGAAATCGACGCGACGGTGCGGACTCGTATTCTTCGACGGAGGGGGCTTATATAAATAAGGGGGACGGGGGGTGGGGGTTGGGCCGCGCGGCACACGAGCGAAGTCCTGAGCGAGGAAAGAGGTAAAGGAAAGAAGCAAAAGCAAAATTCCACAAAGATTCAGGAGCACGGCGGCGACGACGACGACGACGACGACGATCGTTGAAAAAAAGGGAAGGTGCGGTTTCTCTCTCTTTCTCTCTCTCTATCTCTCGCTCGCTCGCTCGCTCCGGCGGATCGTCGTTGCTTCCTCCTTCGGTCTTAGGGTTCCTTCCTCTCCGCTCCTTCATTTCCGATTCGATCCGGCTTTCCTCTTCGACGACCCGCCTCGCGTGATCCGAGCCTCCCGATCGATCGCATTCCGATTGCTCCTTGCCGCGCCTTCGATTGGATCGAGCGGTGTTGAGCGCGCGGGCGGGGATCGTGGCCGATTAAAGCGGAATTTTTGATCGGTGTTGTGGGTAAGGCGGTGGTAGGTGTCGATTATGACGATTCCCGATACTGGGTTCATGATGGACAATGGGGGGAGCTGCTTGCCTGTTCCTCCTGATGAAGAGAAGCGCATCGTCGATGAGTTAACCAACAAATCGGAGGATAATCTGAAGGAAGGCAACATTTACTACGTCGTCTCTAATAGGTATTGATGCCCTGTTGCCATTGTCGTGTGATGTACTGTTTAGTTCTTTTGGCTGCCTCTCTTCTCGAATCTTTGTTCACAAGGATTATAGCAAGTATTTTGTTTGTCGGTCTTTGGTTGTTAATTATGGCTTTTTACGAGTGTCGGGAGTTTTGCACAAGCAATACCAGTTAAGTTGATTGGAAAGTGATGGCCTTTGATGAAAGAGTAGATTGCCTAATGTGGAACTTTCTTACGGAACCTTTGGTTTTCTAATTGCTAGTCAAAGATAGCTGGTTGCACTGCTGTGGTGCTTCTCTTGAATTTAAGACGCTTAGTTTTGTCTTTAGGCCTTTTTGTTGCTCTCTTCTTGTGGAAGTTCTGTAATCCCAGCGAGAGAGCAAACATCATTTTGTGGATCATTCCCTATTTTTTCGGCAGTTAATTCATATGTTCTACTTCCTTTAATGTGGTTTGTGGCACATGTGGATGAGCATGTTTTTGTCCTTTTAACGTACTGTTTCCATTGTGCTATGCAAGCAGTTGCATCATCGTGGAAAGTTATGCGACTGAGTGTGTGAATGTTGACTTACCTCTTAATATGCTCATGATCCTTAGCCATCAAATTTTTTTCTTATGTTCCTTTTGTAGGTGGTACAGTTGTTGGCAAAGGTATGTCGGACAAAATACTGATCAGTACTTGGCAGATGAGCTGTCTTTGGATTCTCTGGCTGAGCGACCTGGGCCAATTGATAATTCTGACATAGTTTCTGATGAGCATTGTGAGGGTGATCATTTAGAGCTTCGTAGAATGCTGGAAGAGGGGACGGACTATGTTTTGGTTCCTCAACAAGTTTGGGAAAAGCTCTTTGGTTGGTAATGACCTTGTCATCTAACAAATTTACGCGAGATATATGTTCCGTTTTGCCACAGCATTAGACATTATTTTCTGCTTTGAAGGTTATTGGAGATCTTGTGATGTAAGGTGGAGGGTACATCGAAATACTGATGGATAGTACATGCTCTTGTGGTGTTCTAATATAATTATCTTGAAGAAGCCTTTTTGTAAGAATAGCATAGTGTCTCTTGGATTGGTAGAGTTAGTTTCATGGACTTTATCTGCTTCGTCAAGCAATTCTCCCCTTGTCTGTCTCGAAATAAAGCTGGCTGATGTTGGCTAAAAAGAAACAGTAAAAAATGACTCTGGTCGGTGTCTCATCGAACCTGAGAAGGCATGAGTACACCAACCGGTTCACTTAATATAGGTTCAATAGGCTGCCACTATTTGGCCCTCCATAGACCTGCAATATTTGTTTTTCTGTTAAAATTTAGTTGCCCTTTAGGTGGATCCTGTATTGATATTTTCTTCAGATGGATACACAACTAATTCCAGAGTTTATCTTCTGTGTCTGGGCTTTGATTTACAGCATTGCAAAGTTTAAGTCTTTTCTACACCATTTTTGCCTGTTTTTCATTTTGTCCTAACATGCTTTAAATCTCACATGACCATACCATGCTGAAATTAAGGATCTTTCTTTTTTCTATATCTATTTTAATGACACGAAACTAATTATCTCATTTCTGTTGAATAATTGTTTGAGTAAGCCTTGAACTTGTTGCAAATAAACAAATTCTCGTCCTATGTCTGAGAGCTTTGAATCCTCATCTAATTGTCTAATTTATTTATTTTTTCTCTTGCCTAGTTTATTAATAAAGACATGGATGTTTCAAATGCATAAAACAGAAATTGCAATGGATTATGCTGTCAATAATTTTCCAAACATGATTTTTCTTTTTCATGGGCATTTCACCTTGAAACAAGTATTGGTACTAGGTATCTAAAAATAGAAAACAGAAAGAAGCAACCAATATATATGGATGACAAAATAGCGGGTTTCTACTATTCAGTTGATTTGCATATGTGGATTTCCTAGTTAACGTGTTGGTTCTGTTAGTGACCCCTGTTCGATGATCATCGTATGTTTGAAAGCATCTGGGGCTCTTTCTAGCTTAATTCTCAGTCCTTGTAGTTCTCACTTGTACAGGCTTGCATCAAAGAATAGATTCTTAAACTTGTTCTCTAAAATGTTTGAGGGGCATAATTACTTTTTTAACTGGTGTTGTGGTGGACGTACATATTCTAAGGATACATTTAACTGTTAATACACTGCTGGCTACTTTTCACGTATTTCTCTTCTATCTTATAGGTATAAAGGAGGGCCAGCTTTACCTAGAAAGATGATTTTGCAAGGTTATCATAACAAGAGTTATAGTGTGGAGGTCTATTTGCTTCGTCTGAACTTGATTGATTCAAGAGATAACAGCCAATCAATTATAAGAATAAGCAGAAAGGTATTGGTTAACATACTTCTTTGGTCTGAGATCTTATTTGCTTAGGAAAGCTATTTTTCACCATTCGTTCCGACCTTCCTTAAGAATGAAAATTAGTTTAGACATACAGGGTCTCATTAATTTTTTGTGTTTCAGGCTTCTACACACGATCTGTATGAGAAGGTGTGCACACTCAGAAAAGTGGAGATGGCAAAGGTATATAGTCTCTCTCTCTCTCTCTCTCTCTCTCTCTCTCCCCCCCTGCGGGCACGCGTATAGTTTTATACATGCACCTTGATATCTGTCTTTTTCCATCCAATTGTTTTTCAGTGAGCTCTCTACATGCTCCTTGACATAAATAAGGGTTATTTCATAATTCCTGTTTTCCAATTTGTGAAATGGCAGGTTAATATTTGGGACTACTTTAATAAGCGTAAGACTGCATTGTTACACCGCTCAAATAAGACTCTGGAGGAAGAAAGTTTGCAGATGGACCAAGATGTGAGTACTTGGGCAATTTGGTTTTGTCTTGTTGGTACTGATACTTAGTTTAATTTTTTCCTATATTCCAGAATGGTGTTATATAGGCTTATTGGCGATAACAACTGTTGTTTCCATGATATGTCATGGTTAATTTATAACCAGAGTGACCTTATTGAGGTTTCTTAATGGTATTATGGAATAGCTGTTTCGATCCAGATGCTACTCATTCTCAATGTCGCACTGTTAGTGTTCTAACACATTACCTTAGGATATGAAAATCTTGACTTGGCAGTAGAGTTATTGCTTAATGTAATTAATATGCTGTCAAGATAGCAAGCGAGCTTGCTTAACAGCATTACTTCTATGGTGGTCAATCGCATTATCCCATGCTATTGCAAGTTTATTGTGTTGAATTGCTCAATTCTGTTTATACATGAGCAAACACTGGAACTTGTTGTCAGAAGATTTTTGTTACTGAAGTCATTTTTCTACAAGATGTGGTCCCAAAGAAATGCGTGGCTGGTATTTTTAGTGAAGTGTGAAATATTGAAACTGATACTATATTTTCCACTTGAGCCAAATTTTTACCATTGTCCAATTAGTTATATGTTTTTGTGATATGTTATCTACATCGTAAACATTTAAGCCAACTAATTAAAAACTGTAATTTCATCTTTAGTAGAACATATCTCTTTCCTTAATATTTGCAAGATAATTGACTTTGGTATTTGTATTTAAAATTTTGAGTTTTGAGATTTGTCATTTCAGACTCTTATCTTCAACTGTCTATGTGTTTCTGATTATCGGGTGAAATATTTGAGGATACAACCTAAAAGAGAAAATTTGCATTTTGTACCCTTTGCAGTTTCCTGCTGATGTAAAGATATGTTTCGTAATATTTGCGTGCTCTTATAGTGAAGGGAATCTGTTCAGACTGTTATAAATTTATTGGTAATTGGCAATTATGCTTCTATTTTGCTTTTGCAGATTCTCCTAGAGGTGCAAGTTAATGGAGTTTCTCAATCTCGAAATGGCATGGATTCAACCCGAAATGATTTGGCTTTGGTAGCGCTTGAGCCTTCAAGGTCATCTATGACCATCGCAGGGGGGCCAACCATGTCGAATGGTTATTCATCAGGGTATAATGTTAATCAGAGAAGTGGATTGAGTTCATCAAGCTCTCATACAGAGGATGGGTATGATGTACTTATTTCTGCCAATAAAGGAGAGAGGGGAGGTTTAGCAGGTTTGCAGAATCTGGGAAATACATGCTTTATGAACAGTGCCATCCAATGTTTAGTCCATACTACCCCTATTGTTGAGTATTTCCTGCAAGACTATGCAGAGGATATCAACATGGAAAATCCACTGGGAATGCGCGTGGGTGTCTGTCCTTATTTTATCTGAATTTTTTCTGCAATTGTCTCAGAATATTTATCCCATTATACAAAAACTCTGATGTGAGCTAGCTTTGCAGGGTGAGCTTGCCCTTGCATTTGGTGAGTTGTTACGAAAATTGTGGTCATCAGGGAGAACTACAATTGCCCCTCGTGCTTTCAAGGGAAAACTTGCTAGATTTGCTCCTCAGTTCAGTGGTTATAACCAGCATGATTCTCAGGTAAGTAATGTATATAATGTACTTCTGATTACCCCCCTCTCTCTCTCTCTCTCTCTCTCATGCCTTTTGTTATTAATAGATATTTTTTTTTATATCCTTGCTCTATAGGAACTTCTTGCATTCTTATTGGATGGGCTACACGAGGACTTGAATCGTGTGAAGAGAAAGCCTTATATCGAGGCGAAGGATTCGGATGGCCGCCCAGACCAGGAAGTTGCTGATGAATCATGGAAATATCATAAAGCCAGGAACGATTCAATAATTGTTGATGTTTGCCAGGTAAAGAGTGCTTTATAGGTGCAATTGTATGCTTTCTTGGATGAATGTCTAATATAGTAATTTAGAGCTGGTATAGGTTATATTGTTATATTGTGGTTCTGTAGGTCTATGATAGGCGGCATTCAAATGGTTGAGTTCAGTGTCTTCAGGCATTGGCGTTATTTATTAGTAGTGGCTTTTGTGATGGCCCATGCTAACACAAAATTGGAGTAATTCTTGTGTTTTCAAAACCAGGGAATTTGTTGGGTAATTAAGTTAACAGTTGAGGCCATTTCTACGATTTTTGAACAGTTGTGTGTATTTGACTTTGCTTCTTGCCACTCTACCAAGATTGGTAGTTACTAGATCTGTGCCCGAGTATGGTAGTTTATTTCTAGAACTTGCATCCGCTGAAATATACAGTAAACTTCCATGCATCGCAGTCTCTGCTTTTGTGAATCAAAATGCACCTGATGTTCAATTTATTTTTCTTGTTGACCTCTTCAAAGCTAGAGTGAAATTTCATCTTTCCTGTACCCTCTGCTGCTTGCTTCCTGAGTACATTGACTTGGTACCCTTGTGTGTGTGGATTCATTATTAATTTGTGGAATGACCTTGAATTTTCTTTTGGAGTGTTTCTTTGTCATTTTGCTTTCATTGCTGCTCACTGTGTATTGTGTTGTGAAATTGTCAGGGTCAATATAAATCAACGTTGGTGTGCCCTGTATGTGGCAAGATTTCAATAACGTTCGACCCCTTTATGTACCTAACACTGCCACTACCTTCAAGTGTCACCCGGACAATGACAGTGACTGTGTTTTATGGTGATGGAAGTGGTCTGCCAATGCCATTTACTGTTACTGTTCTTAAACATGGTTGTTGTAAAGATCTTACCCAGACATTGGGAGCTGCATGCTGCCTTAGGGCTGATGAATGTCTTCTGCTTGCTGAGGTAAACTGATCCTCCTTTGGTGTGGCCTCATTCATTAATAAGTTGTTGTCTATTCATGCATGTGTGGTGGGTGAATCTATGTATCCATGGATGTGTGCATGTGTTTATAACTTTGTTCTGGGCATAATTCTTTAGATCTGTTTATTGGTTAAAGTGTTGCATTTTCAATTTCAGGTTTATGACCACAGGATTTACCGATATTTGGACAGCTCTATGGATTTATCATCAATTAAGGATGATGATTACATTGTTGCATACAGACTTCCTAAAGTAGGGGCAGGGAGAACGAAAGTAGAAATTACTCATCGCTGGCTAGAAAGGTGAGGCTTTCTCATTCCTACACTAAGTGCGTTGGTGCTATGGAAGATTACATTCTAGTGAAATCTGCAATCACGTCTGTATGACATTCTAGAATGGTAACATGCATCGTCCATGTGCTTGGTGGTCTTCAAAATTAAAACTTTGTGTTATGTGGCCCTTAAAAATCACAAAATTGGTTGATTTGGTCAGTTACATTTCTTTTGGAAATACCAACACATATTTTGGAAACCACTGGGCCTACTTCCTTTGCCATGTGAACATTCTATTGTGTGTCCATCTCTGCATCTCAAACAATGAAATTAATGGGGACTAGGAAAAAGCTGGCATGTTTGAAGAATGCATCGCATTAATTTGAGTGTCATGTCGGAGAAAAAAAAGCAAGGCCATTTGAGGGGCCAAATTTGTACTTATTCATTCTTTTCTGATGGGTTTTCATACCCTGTTAAGTTTTCTGTTTTTGCTTGAGGGTATCAAAATACTTTAGCTATCTGAATTTGGCTGTCCAATTCAGGTTTAGGTGCATTAGCCAGCATGGACTTGAGCAATATGTCGTCGACTTTTGATTGAGAATGTTTTGTGGCTCTGTGGAGTTTCTTTTTTGTTCCATATGACATTTAGTCTTAATGATAAAGTCTGTAAGTAGGTAGTCTTAGGTAGTCTTTTTTAATTTTATTAGAGGATTTCATGATACATCCTTTAGTTTCCTGAACCAGATTTGGTGCTGCCGCATGTGGTGAATTCTCTGCCTCTTGGCATTTTGCATGTTTTCCAGTCAAGTGCTATTCATATGGATATTCAATTCCTTTTTTTCTTTTTTTAATTAAATTGCTAATCGGTGGTGGATTCTTTCCATAGGGTTGCGCCAGACACTCTCAAGGCCCATGAGAGGAAGTTCTCTGGAACGCCTCTGGTTATGTATTTAGCAAAGGACTCGTTATGCGGAGAAGATATACTTGGAGCTGTTGGTAAAGTGTTGTCACCTTTGAGAAGAGTATATTCTCCTTCTAAAAGTAGTTCTGAAAAGGAAAGTAGCTTTATTTTGAAAGATGGAGAGGAATCATCTAGTAGCAGCAATGGCCACTCTGGGCGAGGGAATGACGAAATGGAAGATGTGGAGGATGATTCATCAAATGAGCTACCATGGTTTCAGATTTCTCTGGTTGACGATAGAGGTGCCAACCCCAAACCCATACACAGGGATACTGTAATATCTGGTCAAACTGTGAAGATTATGCTGGATTGGACCGAGAGGGAGTTTGAACTATACGACGCAAGCTACCTCATGGATCTCCCTGAGGTTCACAAGAGTGGGTTCACAGTAAAGAAGACCCGGCAGGAAGCTATTTCTCTCTTTTCATGCTTAGATGCATTCTTAAAGGAAGAACCACTTGGCCCTGATGACATGTGGTATGTATCTGGAACTGCTCCATGAAATTTAGACAATGTATAATTACTGTTCTGCATTGCCAACTAGTCTCCTTTGAAGGTCTAGACTAATGTGGCATCTTGAAAATTTGTGTAGGTACTGCCCTCGTTGCAAAGAACATAGACAAGCCACTAAGAAATTAGATTTGTGGAAGTTGCCAGACATTCTTGTGGTTCACTTGAAAAGATTCTCGTACAGCAGATACCTGAAAAATAAACTCGACACATTTGTGAATTTTCCCATTCACGATCTCGATTTAACCAAATATGTGAAAAGCAATGATGGGCAATCATATATGTATGAACTCTATGCAATCAGCAACCATTACGGTGGATTAGGTGGTGGGCACTATACTGCATATGCCAAGGTAAGCTATGTACTTAGGTTTCCCATGTTATGCACTTTGACCCAATAGAATCCGACAGCACTTTTATTCTATTTATCTTACAAATTCTGCCATTTGGTGTGGTCCGGAGTTTTTTTTTCTCTTTTATTCTTTTCCTTTTAATTACACCCGAATATATCTTTTTAACTTAATACAATGTGTCAGCTTTGGAAATGCACCAGAGTTGTTTCCATTGTGTCACCCAGTTAGCTTCATTTTCTCAATCTCAAAAGCTTATCTGATTTTCTTGCTTCGTTATCCCGCGATCATGTCTCTTTTCAACTGAAACTGGATGTACTAATATTATTGGTCAAATTGCACAGCTGATCGATGAGAACAGATGGTACCACTTTGACGATAGCCACGTTTCTCCAGTTGGTGAAGCTGATGTAAGGACTTCAGCTGCTTATTTGTTGTTCTACCAGAGAGTAAAGACAGACTTGGGAGTCGGAATGGGAGAGACATCGCACAGTCATATGAGCTTTTGAATGCTGAATTGCAGCAATTGTCATTTGTTGTCGCACGGTTCCAAGGATTTGCTAGTTCCATTGACAAACTGGTTTCCTCCTACAAATCTGCACTGAGCTCAGCTGCAAGCACCTGGGCTGGAAAGGACCTGGAAAGAAGCAGGTCTAGGAATTTAATTTTTTGGCGGGGGGTGGGGATGAGAAAGGTGGAGCAATGGAGATGGACATTCTTGCAGATTTAGAGATGTTGCGAAACTTGGTCAATAGTGGTCAGTGGTGGAAGGGGATTTTTTGGATGTGTTACTTTGCAAGTATTCATGTTTATCTTGTAAGAGGGATTTCAGCTCATAAGTCTTAAAAGGGTAATTTCATTGAGCTGATGGATTATGCCTGTATTTATGGGCATTGTCCTGGCCATCTTCTTTAGACTTATGTACAAATTGTGCGGCAAATTGTAATTTTTTCTTACGTCTCCCATCTCTAAATAACCCTTTTATGAAAGTGGTTCAACTCGCTATCTTACTGAATTTATCAGGCTGTCTTACTGTGAATATTAATGATATGTCATTGCCATAATCTTTCCAAACAAGTAAACCACGTCCATTTGGATAGTTGACATTGGGGAAGATTACCCGTGGGAACGACTCTATTGGCATTAGTCTCGGGATGATGATTAGTGTTCAGTCCGAACATAAACAGCGCGATGAAAGTCAAAGGAACCAAGCAATGTTTCCCACACATCAAAAGTGACTTCTGTAACTGAGAACAATTGATTTCGGAGCAGGTATCCTATGTGGCTTCCTTCATCTCCATTAGCTCTTGTTATTTTTTTTTTTTTTTTTTGAGGTAACTGAGATCTCCCGACCGTTTTAATTAGGCAAATGGAGTAATGTTAAATCACCGAAAGCGTCTCTGATTCAGTCTCGCTTTCACTGGTTGTGCATTGGATGTTTGTCCGTTCACACTCCTTTTCTCCTTAAAAACACCCCCAAATCGCCTTCACTTCATCGAGGAATCGTGGGCTAGTGAGAACATTGAGAAGTTGCCCTCGAAGATTGGCAAGATTTTTTAAATTTTCGGCCCCGAAAAGCTGGCTTTCTTTTGTTTCTTATGGCTCTCCAAATTCCGTTAACAGACATGACGAACGCAGCTCCAATGCCTATGATGATTAATCACAATCATCACGAAAGGTCTGTGCACTCACTAATGATTTCCTATTATAAAATACGAGGATATATTCTGATTGCCACACCATCAATTATAACAGTTTGTCGACTGGTCAACAGGTCCAAGTCAATTATATGAAGACAGCAAGGCTTGGATGGTATCAGCATTGAAGGTACGTCCATCTAGCTGGATGTAACGTTTGGGTGTGCCCCCTCTCCATCACCATGATGGACTTAATCAGCTCCAAAAATAATTTTACTGTTTTCCTAATGTTCAGCACTACCCTGACCCGACCGGACATTTTTTTGTGGCGCATGAACCCTATTTGGTGTACCCACAATTTCAACGTGGCAAATGAATGTCGTGTTGAAAAACATATCTATACATGTTATCATGAATGAGAAGCATTTGTTCTCAGTTACAATATACGGAGTTATAAATCCTATCATTAGCAATGCCCAATATTTTTTTCTTTGTTTAATGATAGGTTGGTATTTAAATCAATATTTACACATTTCAACTAGTCTATCTCTCAAAGCGATCTTAAGACTCAACATTTTTAGTATCATATAAAGACGAGGCATTCATATCATGCCCATTGTAACTTTGCACTTTAATATGCTTCGTTCAATCGAACCGATATGTATTGTTGTGTTGTAATAATTATGAAGCATTTAATTGGTAAGGGGTAGGGAAATAAAAACTCCTGGGAAGTGTCTTTGGACCTCTTCTTGAATGTTGTCTTCTAATTATGCCAAAAACGAAGAGAAGAAGGCCAAAATCGAACTCCTCAATACTATATGGATTAGAAGTGCACATTACCAATATTTCAGTTTTAATTTCGACAGCTCGACAAAAAGAGGCAACTTGAGCTATGATTAATTTTCTTTTAAAGGAGAAACACCAATTTACTTATGGAAAATACTAAACAATGCCCTTTAGGCACTTGCAAAACCTAATTAAACGTGTTTTGGAAAAATAAAATTTACTATCTGACAAATAAGTAATTCTTCAATTCTCAAAATGCCTTCAGAAATTGTTATTTACACTTTTGCTTAACATAATTGAGTCTTATGTACACTCGCTAATAATACCGTTTGCTTGTTAGCAAACGTGCTTCGAAGGAATCTCAGCCACATGTGCTAAAGTTCTCTAACTGCAATAAAAACAAATCTAGAAAAAATCATTGATTGATGGAATTATGAAGTATTTGATTAAACATCAACCCCATAATTAATTTCAATTGGTTGATAACTAATCATGATATTTTTATTCGGAATCACGATAAAACATATGTGTGCGTGACATTTCTCAATCGGACCGAACGAGGAAGCGTGACCACGTGAGGCCTGTCGGGAAAAGATGGCTCGACGGGCTCCACGTGTGTGATAAACCTATCAACTGAGCGTCAATCGTGGCAATTGCATCACCTCTATTTTCGTTTTTTTTTTTTTTTACTTTCTTGGATTTTTGCCACATTCTTAAATTATGACAGTGAGATGTCAATGACGCCATTGATGGTCCCTCGTCTAAAATTCCCTCGTCGTTTTCCTCGCCAACGACAAATGATGGACCTTCCTTAAATTACGCTTATCTTGTCTACCCACTGCGCTGTAAATCGTGATAAAATTGAGATAAACTCGTTACTTTCGTACAATACTCATTTAAATAATATATATTTTAAAACTATTTTAATGTTATTTCTTCTAAAAAATGAACTTTAAGTATCATAATTTTCAATGAATCACTTGAGTAATGGAACATTTTAAAAATGTTTACCCAAATGTTAAAAATCTGAAGTGGTATAATATTTATGAAGAATGTTTTCACAAAAATTATGACACTGAAATGATAAATTGAAAAAATTATGACACTTAAGTTATTAAAGATAAAAAAATCATGGTACTCAAATCAGCATTGCACATAAATTATGACATTCAAGTTAATACCATACGAAATTATAATACTTGGAGTGTCATCTTTCTCTATAAATGAATTGGTCGAATCAATTTTCCTATCTTTAGAACCAAATTGTTTGTATTTTAATAATTAAAGGAGAATATATAGACTAAAAACTTTTACTATATCGAAATGGGTTTATCCCCTGGAATGCACTAAGGATAACAGGAGAGTCAATTGCCAAACTCCCATTTAAAGTTAGTTTGAAGGGCAGGCGATCGTGGTCAAAAGCAACGATTAAAAGCCCCACCGAAATACCCTTTTTTTCCGATTTCATCATTCATGTAAAAGTTCTCAAAAGAGCAAAGCGCATCAAAAGAAGGATCGTGAAAAACGCTATTTTCTTGCACTTCGATTACAACATTGGCCGGCTGTTCTTTTGATCCAACTGTAATCACATCGAGCCATGACCTTTTCATTTCTAATTAAGTCCAATCCGAATGTGATGCTCTTTCCTAACACAATAAATGTGTTTAACCTATACATAAATCGTTCAACCATTCGTCTTAAAAATGAACTTCTTAGTCTAATTGCCGATTTGTACAGCATTTACACAGATAACTTCATTCCATTTTTCTTTTTGTTAGTTTTAAACAATGAGGAGAATGACGGAAGTACAAGGGTATTTAAGGAAGAAAAGATAAAATAGATTACCTAGAAGTAGAAGCCAATTTTCCTTTTATATAATAGCATAGATAACGTTTTATTCGACGTGTCTAAATATTCTGACCCAAAAAAAATGTGTCTAAATATTTGCAAGTGTATCATTATATTGACATGAGAAAAATGCTAGCATGTTAAATCCAATGTGTACAAATATGTTAAAAATCGATTGAATGGGTAAATTCGTGAATCGTGTAAAAACGTGTGGAAACGTACATGGTTGAACTTTATAGGAGCACCATTAACCATATGATGTTCCATATGATGTTCCCAAAAAGTCAAAGCTGTGGGAATCCCCAACTCGATCAGTAGAGCTTCAAATCCCAACCTTCCATATAAAATTGAGAGCTGTGGGCTATTTAAATTCGAGGCCATGGTTCGTTCAATTCAATTGATGTAAGATATAACCCACCATGTAAACTTCACTCTATTTTTATATCATGACTGCATTCGTAATTGACACGGCAAATAATTTGAGTTATAAAAGATTGACAAATTTCTCAATTAAATGTTGAATATGACTCATTTATTTAAACTTCCACATATAAAGTTTGTACGCACTTGGTACTATATATATGAAGCTCGTTTCATCTTAGTTATTAGATCGCATGAGTCTTATATGAGGCTCACAAAATTTAACATTTTAGATGAAATGAACTCACATACTTCATGTTCATGCAAAACCATTTTCTCTCGGATTGATATTTTATGTCTTTGTACCTAGAAAATCCTAGGTGGCGTAACGTGGAAATTCACGCCAAACCCTCTAATTTGTAATTAAAAAAATGAGTTTTATCTCTATTTTGTTCTCACGTAACAAGTGTAATTTGTACTATGTGCATTGATGTCATAAAATCCTATGTGAAACAAGATCTTGTCCAGAGCACATTGTCCGTGTCCACTTGGGACAAGCATGCGTCAACGTAGTGTATAAATAATTTAGAGATTTCATATTTTTTTTATTTTTTCATTATAATTTCTAGATGGTGTCTACCCAAACACATGTAATGTCTACCCATGCTGGAATAAATAATGTCTATAAAACTCTTTGGAAATTTGATCCCCCTCCCCAAAAAAAAAACTCTTTAGAAAGGTTCAACTACTCAAACTTTTCTATTTCCTATTGATGTACATTTCTTATACTGTTGATTAATACCACTGAATGCGACATTTTCACACGACCCGTTTTCATTCTTGCTTCCACAAATGATTCTGCAAACCATACGTGTATCTTAGTATTGGAAAGTTGCGCATTTGAATCGGCTGGTATTTTATCCATGACCAAGGATAGTACACGTCACTCGGTCCTTCAGACTGGCTCAACAGCTTGGACAAGACCATGGAAGAGTGTGTCAATCGACTACATCACATGCTGACTAAAGTGGGTGAAATTTCGACTGTCTTTGTCGCTGCAGATAGATTCTTGAAGTATGCAACTCATTCCACCGCCAAGCATCGTACAACTGAAGAGACAGCTTCCTTGTTCTTTCATCGTGTAGTGAAGTGCTCGGGTGTGCTTGCGGCATGGTCGACTATCGTGACTGCTCTCAAGCGATTTTTAGTTAGTCGCTTGGAAACATGGGTCCCTGCTAGGGTTGTATAACCAGACCAGACTATGCGAAAAATAAATCCGAGAATATATTCTTGTTTAAATCGGTCTGGGAATCGATTTCAAGTGAATGCCTATTTAGGAACTAAATCGATTTTGGAATCGATTTTTACTATAAAAAAAAATCCTACATTTACATTCTTAAACATTAAGAGTTTTGCTTAGGAGTAAGTATTTAACTTGGCAATTTCTTATTTAGACATTTTTTTCTAATACAATCTATAAGAGAAGTAGTCTTAATTTAAATTCATTTTTTTTCTATTTATGGTATTTGTTTCAAACAAATACCTTTAAAATAGGTTGTTTCTTACATGTTTATGTAAAATTCCGAAGTTACATAAGATATTAGACAATTGCTTCTTGTTTAGGGGCGTTTATGAAAAATAGGATCTTGGATAGATCTTGAAATCGGATCGGAAAAACATGATAGGTTCTAAAACAGGTTCTAGTACAAACATGATAGCGTATAATATCTAAAAATTGGGAATCATTCATATAACATGGTCGAATTTAGGTTCCAAGTTTGAACCTATTTACCTTGGAATTGATAACCCCTTGCCACCACCATGCATGTCTTCCAAGCCTTCATCCCTAGATAGATGGCCAAACTTAGACGCTTCAATGGGATGCTAGAAAATATTTGAGGCATTACATGAGTGCCAACTAGAAAATTGGGTGAACCTACTCGATACTGCCCAATTTTGCTTCGACATTTAACGAAGTCCTCCTTTTTACAAGAGCCCTTTGAAGAGATGACATGCTAGCAGTTGCTGGGTTGTCACTCAGTGGCAAGACTAAATGTTGGGAAATGCTCAAGAGGCTACATCTTCGCAAAAGATAAAGAGGTAGAATACCAATATTGCTTGATGCTATCTCTTGAAGGGATTCAAGAGGATGAACAAGTGGGTCGATTAGAAGAGAAAGCCTATCGAGGGCCAATAAGGCATTCTATTTATGCTGAGGATCCTTTTGTAGCGTTACTTTGAGAAAAACGATAGGTGGTTGATCTAAAAGTATGAAGGGCCAATGCTAGTATTGGCCAAAGCAAGAACAACTGATCGTTAGTTTCAATTGCCTACTTATTTGGAAAATCATATAGTGTTCATAGTAAGTTACTTGACGCTTTACATCGATACATGAAGGACCAGAGGTGGAATGTACCGAAGTGAATGTTTACTTTCTAGTAGGCAATGACATGGAAGAGATCCTAGCCAAGCAGACCGTTCAAGACCCAACCGTAGGTACATTGCTTAGAGGAATTCAACTACTCAAGCTCTCCCACCCCGATCAGTAGCCCTTGATGTACATAACTTGTACCATTATGGAATAAAATTTAAGTTGCACATGGTCTCTCAGCCCTATCTTATCGTAAAGATCCTGCAGGACCATCCACGTAATTGGGCAATCGAATCGATTGATGTATTGATGTACCTTAGTTTGGACAAGGGACATAACTCTCGCCCGTCCGTCCTAAGTTTCCCTGTTCGGTGCAGCCGAACTCCAATGTCCTTTCAAAGACCCTGTTACCCCCAACCCAACCCAACCCAACCCAACCCAACCCAACCTAACCTAACCCCACCTCACCTCCTCCTCCTCCTCCTCCTTCTCCACTCCTTTTTTCTCACTCAGCTCTCTTGCTCCCCACTCTCAGTATCACTGATACTGTATCAGGCCACAGTCTCCTCCAGCAACAAAACCAGTGCAACTCTCTCTCTCTCTCTCTCTCTCTCAATCTCAGCCTCCAATCTCCATCTCTCCGCCTCTCTCCGCCATGATCTCTTCCGCATTACCTCCGTCCAACGTCGCCCTCCGTCTCGCTCCTTTTCTCCTCCTCCTCCTCATTTCCGGTAAGTAACCGTCTTCTTCTTCTTCTTCTTCTTCTCTCTCTCTCTCTCTCTCTCTCTCTCTGTGAATTGATTGGTTTGCTTCCACTTGCAGGCCTCGCGTCCCCGGCGGCGATGGGCGGCCCGATCGGCGTCAACTACGGCCAGATCGCCAACAACCTGCCGCCGCCGGACCACGCCGTAGCGCTGGTGAAGTCGATCGGGGCCACCCGGGTCAAGCTCTACGACGCCGACCTCCGCGTCCTCTGCGCCTTCGCCCACACCGGCGTCGAGTTCACGGTCGGCCTGGGCAACGAGTTCTTGGCCCAGATGAAGGACCCCAAGAACGCTCTCTCCTGGGTCAAGACTAACGTCCAGTCCTTCCTCCCCGACACCAACATCACCACCATCGCCGTCGGCAACGAGGTCTTCACCTCCAACGACACCTCCCTCAGGTATCATCAACATTAGGCCCGTCGCTTCACACTCCCGCATCGAATTCGAACCGCAAATTCTTGTCAATTCGCTACATTGTACATAAATCTGTTCGGAAAAAGGAAAAATCGACGGTCTTGTTGTTGTTATTGCTGTGCTTCAGGGACCTCCTCATGCCGGCAATGAAAAACGTCCACGACGCTCTCGCGAGCCTCGGCCTCGACAAGCAGGTTACCGTGACTACGGCCCACTCGCTGGCCCTCCTCGAGACCTCCTACCCACCGTCGACCGGCAGATTCCGGCGGGATCTCGTGAGCCGCGTGAGCCAGGTCCTGGACTTCCACAGCCAGACCGGGTCCTCGTTCCTGATCAATGCCTACCCCTACTTCGCGTACAAGGCCAACCCGAAGCAGGTCCCGCTCGACTTCGTCCTCTTCCAGTCGTCGCAGGGGATTACCGATCCCTCCACGGGGCTCAACTACGAGAACATGCTGTTCGCCCAGATCGACGCCGTCCACTCGGCGCTCGCCGCTGTCGGGTACGCGAACATGACGGTGCACGTGTCTGAGACGGGGTGGCCATCAAGGGGCGATGACGACGAGGTCGGGGCGACGCCGGAGAACGCGAAGAAGTACAATGGGAATCTGATAAAGATCGTGAAGCAGAAGAAGGGGACGCCGATGAAGCCGAACTGTGACCTGAACATATATGTATTCGCGCTGTTTAACGAGAACATGAAGCTCGGGCCGATGTCGGAGAGGAACTACGGGCTGTTCAAGCCGGACGGGACGCCGTCGTACATGCTCAGCGGCGGCGGCGGCGGGGGTGGGATGAGCAATGGGACGAGCTCTGGAGGGTCTGGCGGGGGCGGAAGCGCTTCCGACGGGTCGCCACCGGCACCGATTGGCTATCTCTCCGTTTCCTCCGGCGCGGTGAGTTTTGACAATGATTTGCTTCTCAACATTTTTTTATTATATTCTTTTCAATTTTCCCATAAATGTGGTCATAGTAATTCCTTTTTTTGTGATAGTGTTAAGTAAGTATTTGTGTGGTCAATATAGGACTGGTTTAAAAAAATAATAATAATAATTTTTAATATTTAGGAGGAGCTCGTCACCAAGTCTCGTAAATTTATTTGTAGACAAGTAAAACTAGGATTATGCTATAGGGAATGTATATAAGCGCAATATTTTTCAAAAGAAATTACATTATGGTAAGAACCTTTGCACTTTTTTCCACAATTCAAACATATAGTATTTTCTGATTTTGGCTGGAAAGTCAGATACGTACCTTTTGACTTTCTGTCAAAATTTTAAAATATATATATATTTTAGTTTTAAACACTATGAAAAAAAAAAATCTAATAGGGCTTCAGTTGCATTTCATTTCAATACTAAATAAAGATATCACACATTTTTTTTATCTCCATATTGGAGCCCGATGAAGTTATCCTAATTTTTATCTGGACCTATGCAATCAGAGAGTGCACAAACAAGCACTAAATATAATAATTTTTACCTTATTAATCTTTTAATCTGTGTTACCAAGCAACGCCCTCTCACGTTCTGGGAAATTCATGCTGCTAAAATTCCTGGATGTCAGACTGCAGAAGCCTGAGATCAAGGTCCGATATCTCAGCGTTTGTCGACTAACGCGAAGATTTAATTATTATTAGGTGCTCTTGGAGCATTACTGAATGTGCATCTGTACTACACGATGCGCGACAGCGT
Source organism: Angophora floribunda (assembly GCA_014182895.1). Classification (NCBI taxonomy): domain Eukaryota; kingdom Viridiplantae; phylum Streptophyta; class Magnoliopsida; order Myrtales; family Myrtaceae; genus Angophora; species Angophora floribunda. The sequence continues at coordinate 20,524,056 of CM024708.1, read as the reverse complement.
CATTAGATTAAGCACCTTCCTTATCTCTTAAAACCCTTAATCGAGATCTGACGTGTGAGTACTACTGAATTGGGGGGCATGTGGGGCTTACTTTGGAGCTGAAGAGCTGCTTAATCTCTGACACCGCATGCCTTAGACTAAGTTCCTTGTAATGGGCAACGGCTCTCTTAGAAGATATTGCTCTGGTTTAGCTTTCTGCTTTTTGCTTCGCTTGGGTGCGTACTTTATGCTTTTTTAGATTAGATTAGAGATGCTGTGCGTAAATAACCTCAGTAAAATATTTGAAGGTTGATCGTCCAAGTAAAGAAAGATTCGCCTCTGTCACATTGACTGTGTTCCCGATTCTTTAATTCTTGATATGTCCAAGCCACTTTAAAAGGGCCTGACCGACCAAGCTGGAAGATTTAGATCTCTTTTGGATTGACTTTTTCGATTCAGATCTTAAATCTACATCCAAATTGCTTTCAGTTTTAGTTTGTTTGCTCTATTTGTATTTCCCCTTCACTTCTGATATTAAACTCTGTGAAGCGTGAACGATTGAACATGTTGTTTTCTTCTTCTTTTCTAGCTCTGTGACAAATGGACATTAGTGATGAATTGATATTTCACCTGTGACTAGTCTGGTTGTCGGGTTAGGTTTTCCCTAATTTGAAGGTTGTTCCTTAAAATGTCGAAAAAGTTGCACTTGTACAAATTTTTCCCATTTTGCAATTAGATCCGATGCATTGGTTCTTGGAGCTTTGTAATCTATCGCCATAATCCTTTCTTTCGGGCGGTTCCCGGCCATAACACGAGATTTAATGCAACGGGTTGAAATTCTTTCCTCGGTATTTGGATTTGGCTCTGGCAAAAAGAGTGTTTCTTTTCATTCTTAGCCTGACAAAACTTTGTGTAATTGTGCGTGTGCAGAGTGAACTTCAACCGGTAGGTGCGGCATGTCTCATGTTGGCTCTGTTCCTGATCAAGCTCGTCTTTTGAAGTTTGAATCCGTCTGATTTCGAATTGGGTGATCAAGTGGGTATCTAAAAAGAAGTGAGACTTTTTTTCTCTTTTGCTTGTAAATCAGCTTCCCAAAATTCACGGGCGTAAGTGTCTCTCCCATCATATCTTCCCCACCCCGTCCTGCTCTAGCACAAGTTGCACAGAGAGAGAGAGAGAGAGAGAGAGAGAGAGATTGCTTTCGAGACCATCACTTGCTATTATTGGTACTGCACTTGGGTCCATTTCATCAGAGAAATGCAGAGAGAGAGAGAGAGAGAGAGTAGGGACATCAAGTGGGTGGGATGTGTAAATGTGAAATGAGTGGTAGCTTTTCCCTGTTTGGTTGGCTATGAACTGTAATTGCTTTGGCACTTCCTTTTGGCGTTTTTGGGTCAGATTGGTGGGGAAGAGAATTGTGCAGTGTAGTAATGCCCTCAATAATTCCTACCAAATGTATCGTCATGTCATATTTCTATTCTATTCCAAAATGTCCTATCTAGGACGTGTGGGGCAAATGCACAATCATTTCCTTTTGGCCAACGTGACCACATGATCATTTTTACCTCCGCATAGGAGCACGCGAAAGAGGACTCTACGGCCTTCCTTTCATGGATGATGTGATGGACATGATGTAGAAAACAACCGAGCAGCATTTGCATTCACACCGAGGGCTCGAGGTGAGGTGAAAGAAGTTAATGCAAAAAGTTAAGGTACAATTCAATGGATATCTACTATAGGAATTAGGGAGCAGAATTCAATAGTCCCTCTTTGCGGGCGCCCATGGGATTGAGGTCCGTGAAGCTGATTTTAGTGGTGAATATCAGATTCAAGGTGATTGGAATTGGATTTGAGGTCGGCCGATGCAGTGGCGATGAGGGCAGGCATTGTAGCGGCAGTGAGCAATGCGGGGATGAGCTTCTAGAGAGGGGAGAGGAGAGGAGAAAATGCCCTGCAATTTACAGAGGGTCGAAGGTAAATGTGGGCAATCGAGGACACGGTGAATGCTAACACTGCTACGCCGCAGCATAGATTTCATGAAGAGCAGAAGACAGAAAAACTTGCCACTTTCCTAGCGAATGCATGATAGTCCCTGCTTCTCCTCTTCACAAAATTAACCTGTCGTAGATCAAGATGCGATATGACAACAGGCACAAGCACATGCATAAGCACGATAGAGAACTGTCCATCTCAAAATTCAAAAAGATTACCTGCTTTTTTACACGAGCAGAAAATCACTATCTATTACCTAAAAAGCCTAGAAAGAAAAATTATTCAAACTAAGAGATCTTAATAAGACGATTTTAGCATAAATGATTAACTTTTGAACAAAAAATAAGCAATATCTCTAAAATCCTAATGTCTCAATGATATCAGGACAGGACATTTTGATATTTCCAGTTAAGCTGCTGAATACACGGTTCTGTTGGATTGTCAAACTAGCAATTTCCACAGCTGCCTGAAGAGCTTCCTTCAACAAAGGTTTTGCTCCCATGACCTGAAAAATTTCAACCTTTGCCCGGTAATGCTTCAAATGTTGTCGAGATATAACATGTGGTAGCTACCTCCGGTTCCAACATTGTACTTGACATCGATGTATTTCTGTTGCTGGATTCCATTCGATTGACAGTACCAGTCATGGCCGTTTTAGTGATGCTGTCCAACTCCACGCCTTTCACCATGCACACTCCAGTTCCTGGACATAACATGGGCATCCAGCCAAGACCCAGCGGACTCCAATATACGTTATTGGTTTTCCTTCCTTGCCCTGGAATTTTGCCTGAGAGACATTGCACAATGAGTTAGACGACATAAAAAGACCAGCCATTTTGATTCGGCAAGAAGCACTCTTAGTTTCTCCTGAGTAACTCACCCGTCAGTAGAATCGGATGAACTTTTGAATGAACCGGGCAGGCTGAGAAGTGAAAATTTTGGGAAGGCATATGTTCTCCGGTAGGCTATGTGGTCGATGAAATAGGCAATTTTCAGCCAACGGAAGGAATGGCCAGCCCCGTAAAGGGAGTGTTTCGCCCCATAAGGACCCGAGAAATAATTGTTATTCGAATTCAGAATCCTTGGAGCCAGTAAAGTAGAATGTGAGCAAAAAGATAACTCTGCGGAGCACTGAGGATAAATCATGGAATTACGAAACGATGATATGAAGATTATATAGACCAGGATAGAGACATAAATAAGAGTATTCACGGACATTTTTGGGGTTATGGATTCCACGAGGAAAATAGAACGAGGCTATGTACCAGTTTAAAGAGTTTCGACATGCCAACTTTCTCAAAAGATTTCATTAAAGCAAATCAAAGCCCTCATGTGTCAGAAAATTCGTCTTCAGTTCAAGTCCGAAAAGAAAAGTTTCTTAGTTTAAGCAGGTTTCCTAATTGAATGATTTCCTAGTTTTGAGAAGGTTTCTAAAAAGAGATTTTTTATTTGGATCCAATTCTTGCCTATATAAAAAGTGGATGTTCTTTGTGCCAGGTGATCTTTCACCAACAAAACCAAAAATAGAATGTGCGGATGAGCTTCCTATTCCTCTACGCAGTGCTTGTGCTTCTACTAGAGGAGAGCCGTCGTTCACCAATTGCACTCCCGACTGCACCAGTACCCTCGATTATTTACCCTTTTGACCCTTCGTCAGACATCAAGCCAAACTATGCTTCTAAGAGACTAGTACTAGCTTCATTATATTTAATCACGATTCTGTTTAGCATCTCGAGCTTTAAAAGCACTCAACAATACCCTCGAATTTCTTTAATATCTTTTGTGTTTCTCTTTCGTTTTCCCTTAAATGCGCATTGAAAGAGATCTCTTCCGTATTATGAGGCCACGAGTTTGAGCGATGCTAAGGAACAAACCGCCCGTTTTTTAGTACCATAGGACACGCATAATCTTTGATAATATTTGCATGTCTTAGCATGTTGCGAATTTATAGTAACACTTGCAGAGTTGGTTTTCTCGTAGCTGGCGGTGGGTGGGAAGGAAGTGTAAGATTTTGTGGGACCACTGCCGACTGTTCTAAAAGCTTAAGCTGTTAGATGACGGCGTGGTTTGTTATTTATATATTCTAACACTCCCCCTCACACTTAATCTGGTCTTTTGCTTAGTACTAAGCGTGGAAATTTAATTAGAGAGGCAAATGGGGCATGGTAAGATTTAAACTCAGGACCTTCTGCTCTGATATCGTGTAAGATTTTGTAGGATCACTGCCGACTGTTCTAAAAGCTCAAGTTGTTAGATGACGGCGTTGTTTGTTATTTATATATTCTAACAGGAAGTTTGCCAGCCGTTGAGGCATGGTGGGAGAGGTTGAGGCGCTGGGGTTTCCTTGGCCATCGTCGTCCGACATACTGCGGACAATAGAAGGAAGAAGGAGGAGGAACGCGGGACCTGCAAGAAAAGAAAAGGAGAGGAATATAAATAAACAAAAAAAGGAAAACCAAATCATAGAGATTCGAGACCGACGACCATTCAGCCACCGCTAGGGTTTCGTGCAACTCCGTCGATTATCTTCCTGATCGAGTCCCGGTACACCCAGGCGATGGCCATGGCCATGGCGCCTGCGGGTTTTCCTTCCCCGGTACGAGTCATAGTTTAGTAAAAGTCAAAGAGTCTCCTTTGGAAGTTCGGGGGAAAACCCTCAGAAAACCTAGAATCTCCAAACCCATGGCGGCCACCCCAGCCCATGGCCCCATCCGCCGCAAATCAAGCGTAGGACCTGCGGATCGAATCAGCGCCTTGCCAGACGACATTATCCACATCATCTTCCGATATCTGCCATTCCAAGACGTCGTCAAGGCCAGCGTCCTCTCCAAGCGCAGGCGGTCCACTTGGACCGCCACCACTACCCGCCCCGCCTTCCATGCAAAGATTGAAAAGCCCTTGGCTTTCACGTCCTTCGTCCACAGCATCCGGACCTGCTTCGCCTCGCCCACGGTGAAGATGTTCCACGTCACCGAGTTATGGTACCATGAGTTCGCTTGCTCCGAGCTCGACTCCTGTCTCAGCTTCCTGAAGGAGCACCACGTGGAGGAGATCCGCCTGTTGTTTTCCGCTCTGTTCAAGTATGGACTGCCGCCGTCTTTGTATTGCTTCAGTTCGTTAGTGAGCCTGGAAGCAGTCGGTTCGTGCCATTTCTCGTTGGATGGGACTATCAGCTGATCTCGTCTTAAGGTCTTGTCAGTCGCCAGAGTGGAGTTGAGAGAAGATGTCCTCAAGGGAATTCTCATGGCAAGTCCTCTTTTAGAGTCCCGTAAGTTGTGCGAGTGCAGGTCGCTGAAGAACATTGTAATAAGTTCCACCAGTTTGAAAGAGTTGATACTCGTCTCCATTAATTTATTTAACGTGGAGAAAATCTCGGCCCCGCATGTGCTGTCATTGCGGTTATCTGGGGACTGGTTGCCTTATTACATGTTCAGACTGTTGGAGCTGTGTCTCAATGCTGCTGTTGATGTGCTGTCATTTTAGTTGATGTGCTGTTATTTTAGTTTTTTCTTTGACTCAGTCAAGTTATTTGTTAGGCAGTTGATTTGTTAGCTATTTTCTAGGAAGTGGAATAAGTTTGTGTGCAGTTCTGTATTGCATGTTTGTGTGCAGTTCCAAAGTGGCTCTTATTTAGTTTTGTACAAGACAATTTTTTTAATGCTAAATGAAGAAATATGCTATGTTCTCTCCATCTCTCTCTCTCTCTGTGCAAAAGAGAAGTTTTGCTGCTGTAATTTTTTTTTCAGCCATAACAGTGGTATCAGAGCTTCTGTGGGATCTTAAGGGACTGTGAAGTGAGGGTAAGTGAGTCAAAACTGCTTCCAATCTGCAAAGAAAAAGCTGATGGAGGCGGGATCGAGTGGATTCTCCGCAATGGTTGCTCCAATTTTTACTGGGGAAAATTATCAAGCTTGGGCTGTCAAGATGACAGCATTCTTGGAGGGTCATGATCTATGGGAGGCTGTGGAGAATGATTATGAGGTTGCTCCACTTCCAAATAATCCGACCTTGAATCAGATAAAGCACCATAAAGAGAGAATTTTCTTGAAGGATGAATACGAGGGAGATGAGAAGATAAGGAGTATGAAGGTGCTGAATCTCTTGAGGGAGTTTGAGAGACAACAAATGAAGGATTCGGAGTCAATGAAGGAATATTCTGATAGGCTGATTGAAATAGTTGAAAAAATTAGAATCTTAGGGACTGACTTGAAGGATGAAAGGCTGGTTCAGAAGATCCTAGTGTCTCTTCCAGAGAAGTTTGAAGCCACTATAGCTTCTTTGGAAAATACAAGAGACTTGGCTGACATAAAGCTTGCTGAATTGTTAAATGCCCTGCAGGCATAGGAGCATAGAAGACTGATGAGAAGAGAAGAGCCTGTAGAGGGTGCACTGCAAGCTAAAGTGAAGTCCAATGATGGAGGCAAATGGAAGAAATGGAATCAGTTCAAAGGAAATGTAGGTGACTCCAAGTTTGTAGCAAAAGAAGGGAGTTCTAGTGGGTCTAGCAGATGGAAGAAGAACAAGAAGCCTTGTCAACACTTTGTGGTGGAACTAATCATCGATCCTTTAGATGCTGGAGAAAGCCCGATGCTAAGTGCAAAAGATGTCACAAGGTTGGTCACATGGAAGCGATTTGCAAAGAGAACAATTACCAGCAAGCAGGAGAAGCACAGATAGCAGTGAACGAAACTGAGGAAGAACACTTGTTTGTAGCTTCCTTTTCTGGCTCCTTTGTTGAGAATGATGCATGGCTGGTGGATAGTGGTTGTACCAATCATATGACTGGCAATTTGAAGCTGTTTAGGAGTTTAGACAGGTCAGTCAGGTCCAGAGTCAGAATCGGCAATGAACAGTAAATTGAAGCGCAAGGGAAGGGTACAGTGGCTATTGAAGGAAATCGGGAGGTGAGGCTGATCGGTGATGTTCTCTTTGTGCCAAAAGTTGACCAGAATTTGTTAAATGTTGGTCAATTAGTTGAGAAGGGCTATAAGGTGAAGTTTGAAGGGAAGGAATGCCTTATTGATAATGCATATAGCAAAGAAGTGTTGAGAACGTCAATGAGGGACAAGAGCTTCATGTTCAAGCCACACGAGATGCAACAAATGGCTTTAAAGTGGAAAGAAGAAAATGCAAAGCTTTGGCATAAAAGGATTAGGCATGTTCACATGAATAACATGTTGTTTATGCAGAAGAATAACTTGGCAGATGATTTGCCAAGTTTGGAGGAGGAATTTCCACAGTGCAGAACTTGTCTTCTTGGCAAGCAAACCAGATTTCTTTTCAAAGGAAGAGGCTGGAGAGCGTGTGAGAAGTTGCAATTAGTCCACACAGACTTATGTGGACCTATGAGTCATCTCATTACTTGCACAGATGACATGACTAGGATGAGTTGGATTTATTTTCTGCAAGCAAAATCTGAAGTTGTTGATGTGTTTGTAAAGTTTAAAGCCTTAGTTGAGAATCAGAGTGGGAAGAAAATTAAAATGCTTAGGTCTGACAATGGTTTTGAGTATACTGCTCACAAGTTTAAGTTAAATTGTGAGCAAGCAGGCGTTGTGCAGCAATTCACTGCTCCTTATTCACCTCAACAGAATAGGGTCAGTGAGAGAAAAAATAGAAGTATTATGGAGATGGCCAGATGTATGATGTAGGAGAAGATGTTACCCAAGAAGTTACGGCGGGGGCTAATACCGCAAAGTGTTCCTATTGAACAGATTGCCCACAAAGGCCTTATAGAGATCAACACCTTTTGAAGTCTGGTATGGTGTTAAACCTTCTGTGAAGAATTTGAAGGTTTTTGGGTGTTTGTGTTACACTCATGTTCCTCAGGTCAAGAGGAATAAGCTGGATAAAAATGCTGAACTTGGTGTCTTCATTGGGTATAATCTCCAATCAAAAGCTTATAGGATTTTTCAGCCTATGACTGAAAAGGTGATTGTGAGTAGAGATGTTGTTTTTCTAGAGGAAGATGAGTGGAATTGGAAGGAAGAAAAGATTGTAGGACAACAACAATCTGCAAAACAACAACCTGCAACAATTATAGAGGTTGATGAAGTCATGGATGGATTGGAAGATAGTATGGATAATTTGCCAGTAAGAGGCACAAGGTCACTTGTTGAAATCTATGAAAGAAGCAATGTGGTGGTGCTTGAACCATCTAACTTTGTAAAAGCTAAGGAGGATCAGAGGTGGATTGCAGCAATGCAGGAGGAGTTTGCAATGATTTAGAAAAACCCACACATGGGAGCTTGTTGACAGACCGTCTAATAAGAATGTGATTGGGGTTAAGTGGGTGTTCAGAACAAAACTTAATCCTGATGGTTCTGTCAATAAACACAAAGCTAAGCTGGTTGTGAAAGGCTATGCTCAAATATGGGGAGTAGACTATTCTGAATTATTTGCTCCTGTTGCAAGGCTTGATACAATTAGGCTACTATTAGCTGTTGCAGCAGAGAAGGGGTGGCCTATATTTCAGTTAGATGTCAAGTCTGCATTTCTGAATGGGGAGCTCGAGGAGAAGATTTTTGTTGAACAACCTGAAGGCTTCATTATCAAAGGGCAAGAAGAGAAGGTATACAGATTGAGGAAATCTCTATATGGATTAAAGCAGGCTCCAAGAGCTTGGTATGGGAAGATAGATCGATATTTGCAAGATTTTGGCTTTGTAAGAAGCTTGAGTGAGTTCACTCTTTATGTCAAGAGGGTGAATCACAGTGTTGTAATTCTGTCACTCTATGTAGATGATTTATTGGTGACAGGAAATGATGTGGAACTAATAAAGAGGGTGAAGCAAGGTCTATTTGCAGTTTTTGAGATGTCAGACTTAGGAAAAATGACTTATTTCTTGGGTCTGAAAGTCAAACAAGCTTCACATGAGATCTTTATCTATAAAAAAAAAATACATGAAGGAAATTCTGAAGAAGTTTCAGATGGAAGATTGTAGAAGTGTAAGCACTTCTATGGTTGCTAAGGAAAAGCTGCAGAAGAATGATGGAACGGATGCAGTAGATGCTTCTATGTATAGAAGCTTGATTAGATGTCTCATGTATCTTACAGCAACCAGACCAGACATTCTACTTGCTATAAGTGTTCTATCCAGATTCATGAGTAATCCTAGTCAGTTGCATTTGGTTGCTGCAAAAAGGGTCTTGAGATACCTCAAAGGAACATTGTTCTTTGGTGTGAAGTTTAGGAGATGTCAGAAGTTTATGTTGCAGGGCTTTTCTGATAATGACTGGGCTGCTCAGTGGATGACATGAAAAGTACATATGGGTACTGCTTTACTCTTGGTTCTACCTGTTTCTCTTGGTATTCCAAAAAGCAGGAGATTGTAGCTCAGTTCACTGCAGAGGCTGAGTTTATAGCAGCTACCGTAGCTGCAAATCAGGCTTTGTGGCTGAAGAAGATAATGAAGGATTTGTGGTTAAATTCTGGTGATTGCATTGAAGTTAATGTGGACAATTGGGCTGCATTAGCAATATCACAGAATCCAGTTTTCCATGGCAAAACTAAGCATTTTAAAGTAAAATTATTCTTTTTATGTGAAGTGCAACAAAGTGGTGAAGTTAAGTTGGTTTATTGTAGATCTGAAGATCAACTTGTAGACATGTTCACAAAGCCACTACAAGCTGGAAGATTGTTGTTAAGAGAGAAAATAGGAGTTTGTAGCAACAACTGATCCAAGGAGGAATTTGTAGCAGCAATCGATCAAAGGAGGAGTTTGTAGCAGCAACTGATTCAAGGAGGAGTTTGTTGGAGCTGTGTCTCAATGCTGCTGTTGATGTGCTATCATTTTAGTTGATGTGCTGTCATTTTAGTTTTTTCTTTGACTCAGTCAAGTTATTTGTTAGGCAGTTGGTTTGTTAGCTATTTTCTAGAAAGTGGAACAAGTTTGTGTGCAGTTTTGTGTTGCACGTTTGTGTGCAGTTTTAAAGTGGCTCTTATTTAGTTTTGTACAAGACAGTTTTTTTAATGCTGAATGAAGAAATATGCTATGTTCTCTCCATCTCTCTGTGCAAAAGAGAAGTTTTGCTGCTGTAAATTTTTTTCAGCCATAACACAGACTTGACGACGTATCCTCTTTGGTGGAAGCCCACTTGGATTTTGTCTTTCCACCTGATGACATTCGACCGATGCCACTAGGAGACGCTGCGACTTTGTGAAGCAACATTTTGAGGAGCTGCGTGGAGTTCGTACGATCACCATTAACGGTTGGTGTATGCAGGTACAAGCTCGATAATTTTACCATTTATAACACGTACTTGGGTTGAATCGTGTCTGTGATTAGCAGCGTTTAGGTTAAATGGTGTCTGTGATTAGCACTGTTTACTGGTGTTTGCTGCCCCGGTCAAGTGACCTCAGCTCTCTATGGTATTCTCGTCGTCTTTCATCAAGGGGAATTAATGACAACGGATGCATGATTAATTACTGGCAGATAGGAAAATTCATGACTTTTTTTTTATGTGTTTCAACTTATAAGATGAGAACATATAGTGAACCATGAAGCTGCTTCCCTCCGTTTAATTTCCAATATATGGATCTGGGATCACTCGGTTGGGGACAACGAACGTCACTAAAGGTTGCTAATTATTATGGATGCTGCTCGACACAATATTGTCTCACAAGAAAAACGGATGAAGAGATTATCTGAAAGGACTACCATTTCAATTCATCTTTCTCAGTTTGTAGAGGAGACACGAGAATCTAAAAACATGAGGAAGAGTAATGGATCTATTCATGTTGGGTTGACATGACTGGGTCATGCTCTCTTGTCACATTAGGCTGTTGTTCCTTGATACATCTTACAGAGTATCGTCAGCATATTTTACAATTGTAAAAAAAGGATTCACTTGGAGATTTCAGTCGATAATGAGGTTGCTGTTTCATGTCCCCACCTATTTGAATTTTCAGATCCTTTAAAGTTCACAAGTTTTACATGAGAAGCATATGTAACAGGTCTCTATTCTTAAGGACATTCACTTGTTCATTTCTACCCGCGGTATCCTTATAGGTCTTTTCCTGGCTGAGAGACAGGGTCCGAGGATATTTGTATCTGTTATTTCGTTATTCTTGATTCATGTTAAACAGGAAAATCAATATTAATTATATTTTCTATGTTGCTTGCTGAATGTGCTTAGGCTCTGTCCGTTCTGGAGATGGAAGAAGCGCCATCTCTATTGTCAAAATGTCAGAATCTGATACTGCATGCAGGTGTTAGTCGATGGGACCTTCCCAGGATAGCATACATGCTACGAAGTTCACAGTGCCTGGAAAAATTAGATATACTCCTGACTGGTGACCGCAGTTTGAAGGTTTGTTCCGTTGGTATGATTTTTTTAGATTGCTTCCTGTGCTGACTTCTCTTGTGCATGAATGTTTAAACGATGAGCTAGAACTCCTAAAGCACCTAAATATATGATCAATCTTGTGCTCTTATTTGTTCCAGCAATCGAAAGTTGCCCGTGAATCTATCAGTCTATTCAGCATGTTTGCAGGGCAATTTTAAGCTGTTTTACTTCACGTCGTAAAGTAACTGCAGTGTTGTACTCGAGATTCTTTTGCTGCCATGTAGCGTTAGGATCTTGAACTAAGAGTTTAGCGATGAGTTTGAAAGCTTGAATTGATTAAGACTCGATCTGAAGTAAAACTAACTAGCATATGCAGTGGACAAATGATAATTGTTTGTTTGGAATGTTGGAAATTTCCTATAATGAGCTTACATTAATTAATCAATTTTCTATTTTAAATAATCGGGTTAATAAATATTCCAATATATGTTAAATCCTTAAGTGATCTTATTGAATTAGGTTTTGACATCTATTAATAAGAGGCCTAATTGAGCAGCAAAATGTAAGCAATTGTATTTAATTGAAGCCTGTAATGGGAGGGAATCAATTGACGCACTATTGATTAGGGTTTGTTAGGTTCTATCTTTAGCCTATAAAATGGTAGGTTATATCTATTAGTCCCTTGAATCCCATTAAAAGTTGCTATACTAAAATAAGTCATAAATAGGAAGATCTGGCATTCTAATAGATCGCTGATTACAATCAGTTTGATTTATTTTCTTTGAGTAAAGTTATGGCTCAAACATGTACATTATTCCAATGTGCGTATAAATTTTGGTTTTTACAATCATATATGGATCTGATTGTTCTTGATTAATTAGTTGTTTATGTGGAAAATTTCTACAATTGGTATTAGAGTCGATGGTTACGATTTCCGGATAGGTAGGTGTTAATTAATGGAGCGTTCATGATCGATGAGAAACAACTAAAGTGCTCCTAGAAGGATCCAAGTCTTCCTGGAACATTCTCGGGATGGGCAATATCATAATTGTGCCGTGGTCTAGAATTTTCTCGGCATAAATGTCAATAGATAGTAGTTGGGGCGGTACGATCTTGTCCGCCGGATCGAAATTCAATCAATGATTGTAAACCAAGCATCTCAAGTATAAGAATGGGTGCCATCTCCCTCATTTGTATCAATCTAACCATTTAGCAATATAAGTTTTATTCTGAACTTCTCTCTAGATTTTTTCTCTCGACGATCCCAGTGAGTTCTTAGGCCCCAACGATCCCAAGCGATCCAAAAATAGCCTAAATTGATGCACGATTATAATCCCAAACAATCAACCCGTGACATAAACATATTTCTAATAGTATCATTGATGAAATATTGACGAATGGCAATTCTAGTGTTATAAAAAAAGTTTAGTGTAAATGTTCATAATAGGCATGACTGAAGGATTTTTTTTCTGTTGTTTCTCTAAAAAAAATTGTAATTTTTAATATATTATGGCTTCTCATAATTGAAGAAAATGAATGGTTATCTTTCTTAAAAAAATTAGTTAACGAAATGGGTTTTTATTATTAATAGTATAACTACTTTTATGGGAGACATTCACTTTTATAAACGATACAAACCATCATTTTTGGGAAAAATGCTTTACAAATTTTGAGTTTTCCATGAAACAAATACACTCCAAATATCTATCCACGTGTTATGGGTGCACGGTTAAGTTTTTCATCAGTGGTAATTGCAAATCACCTCTGATAATCTCTTCTATCTCAAGCAATTCTCTCTCCAACAATTGCTTCCTAAGCAACCCGCCCCACCTTCTTCAGTGGCCCCACATATCAGCATCATCTCAGATCTGTTCCGATTGGCAACAATTTTTTATCTGTTCTTCCCAGCTGTTAGATTGAAAGCAGTAGGTCGATATGGAGAAAAGAGAAAACAAACTCAGGAAAAATATTAAAAAAAAAAAGCTTTTGCCATTTTGATGGGCCATAACATGATATTCATATCCAGAACAAAGATTACCTAGAAGCTGCAAAATATCCATATAGCAGGTGATGCACAAAATAAGGATCATGCTTTTCCATAATATAGTGGATACAACAAGCATAAATTATTGTAGCATTTATTATTTTAGATCTCAGACTGCCTTGATTTGTTATTTTCTCATTACATGCTATGCAATATAACTTTAGGAAAGAAGTGAGATGTTTATCGCAAGCTCACTTGTGGTTACACAAATTTTTACATAGAACTAAAAAAGAACATTGTGAGTTCGTATATTTGTAGACTCCTTTGCCTCTCCATGTATAATTTTCATGCTTTAAGCCAAAGACCAATTTTTACGTGAGGGGAGTGCCAAACCATTCAAATATTAACCTGCATTGTCTAATTAAGCTTTAAGGAAATATTGGCAATGTTCATGTATTTTTGCACTTTGTATCCCATGCAATGTCTATTCAAAGAGTGAAATTTTGATAAAGATCCCATCATCTCTTGGCATTATGGAGTTTCTCATCTGGAATGGGCAACTGTTATCACATAACAAGAGCTAAGACATTGTAGAACTAAAATGTGCGCGAAAGATTACATAGCGGCCTTTTGTACTCCTATTTTACTTGTTCCACACTAAATGCTTTGCAAAGAGAAGAAAATCTCATCTCCCAGCATCACTATACATGCTTGCAACAGTTAACCTGAAAGGTACTCAGATCTAAATAAAAGCTTAACATGTTCTTTATGAGATTGATCAACTTTCATGTACTGCACTCCCATTACACTAGTGGATACTTCATAGTTCCCCTAGATTTGGAACTGGACTTCGTTTGCATTTGGTACAAGCATGGAAAATTTCCCAAATGCCCTCATTTCTTTCATCCTTTCAACACATCTGAATCCACTAGATACTAATCAGGCCCCACACCAATGATGACCGCCTCATGGTTTCACCATTATCAACATTCTACAAGATTATTTTTCACTAGATAAAGGCAAATTCGAATCTGCATTATCGGAACACAGCCAAAAATGCAATACAAATAAGACAGGCTCTGATCTTCGGAAGCAATTTGATCTAACGAGACATCAATGCAAAATGATTTAACAATATCCAAGTCTTGTAAAAAAAAACCGATATATTCAAGCTCATAATATAAGGTATACCAAGAAAAAAGTGAAAAAGAGAAAAGAATATCCTCTATGGGAAGCATCAAACGTGACTACTACCCTTAACAACACCTTTAACGTTAGCATGAGTTGCATGACAAGCTGCTGTCAGCGCCTTTTCCATTTTTTTATAGTACGTGAACACTGCAAGTCTGCCTCCGGAAATGCTTTCATCTTGTATTCCTTCATGGACCAATAAATCAACAAAAATACACCATCTTCATTAACCATAATTAGTCAAAACACCACAGCTTTCTTATGAAAAGGAAATATTACAATTAAACCTCATCTAACAATGTCAGCATAATCTTTTAACCACATCAAACTCCCTATTCAAGAACTTGAGAATAAGTTTTTCGTAATCCTTCTGAATAAGATTTTCAAATATGCTGGCCTCTCAGTTATTGCACTTCTGCACCATAGATCAATTTGTAGACCAATTGGCTCATACTGTGAGAAAAAAAAATGTCTAGTGGAATATGGATCTCCATAATCTGACACGACAATGCACGTGAAAAGGAGACAATCAAATAAAGTGTTGACCCAAAAAATTACCAAAATCATCAAAGCCAAATCCAATGCAACCACCTAATCACAAGCACAAAGGAAAAGAGTAAACAGAGCCCATAGAGACTTAATTTCCCCAATGTAATAACCATCACAGAACCAAATTATTAGGAGCCACACATGATAAAAATAGCATTGCAGATTTTACTTCATTGCAGCAGAAAAATGGTCAGCATTTTGTAACTTAGGCACCACCTCAAAATCCCTTCTAAAAAACTTTTGGAGACGCTCCTCATATTTCTCTCTTGCTGAACCAGCCTCAACAGCATTCGCCTCGAACACAGCTAAGGATTTTTGTACTGCTTCCTCATGAGCCTCCCTCATCTCAGCCTACATTAACTGAAATTAGGAAAATATTGAAATAAAAGAGCATTCATTTCTCTGGCAAAGTGTTGCTTTCTTCCTCCGGTGGTGTAGATAGGTCAAAACTAGACGTGTAAGCCTCAGTAGCTGAATTATAAGCTCTAGAACACTCCGCTTCTTCAACAGTCTGCAAAGGTAAAACAAGAATGAAACTTAACTACTGCACATTTCAATAGATAGCAATGACAAGCGACAATCAGCACCACACAATTCTTTAGCTTTGCCCTTCTAATAACATTCCTATCAAAAAATGATAAAACCATTTAAAACTGAACATAGCGCATTATAGAAATAAAGAGAAAACACAGATTTGGGACAGACATGCCATTTTGCAAGATGGAAAAAGATCCTGACATCAAAACAAAGTGGAGAAGTTCCTTAGCTCATTAATATGAAATAACTCAAATTTTGATTGAAGCTCGTAGAAGAGTTTCGGCATGAGGAAGTAAACACATCAAACGATCTAATTGTCAGGCACCAAAATGATTTTGGTCGATAAAATGCATCGTATTTCCCAAAATTAATCAGAGGATCATCTTTATTACCTTAGATTTAATTTGTAAAACCTTATAGCCATGCTTGTTAATTAGCTGGATAAAATTTAACCTCTTTGGTGGATTAAAAAAAAGATACACCAAAATATAAAGGATTCTCTCTCTTTGGGTGTTTTTCAATAACAACATTAAACCTCTGACATATTAGATTTTTTTCAATGCTAAAGGTCATTAAGTGTGTTTGATAACATTCAACTACACAGCTATCATCTTGTGTGAAAATCACTTAATGCGGTAAGTAAGGAAGGCCTTACTTACTTAATTGGTCAAGCGAGAATATTCCATGGAAATTTAAACCTTAGCAATCTTATAAGCAAACCTTCTAATAATGCTCCCTATTCTATTATCAAACTTTTTTTTATTTTCATTTTCAGTAATTAAAGACTTTAGCACTTGATGTTAACTACTTAGATTTTCAGCACTCAAATTTTTAATGTTATCAAACAAGCCCTTCATTGCAGGCACCCGATAGTCATGTGTCACGGCTCAAAGATATGAACGGTTTAAAAGGGTTTCTGAACGATGTCGTGATCGATCATTGGAATGAGCGACCCTCAACCGATATCCTTAAGTTCTAGGGTTTTCTTGAGTCTTCTATAATATTCCTAGGGGCGGGCGATACGGTAATTGTACATCTATATAATTAATGCAGGTAGGTGGTAGTTAGGGAGATACAATCTCTACCGTTAGATCGATGAGAGATCTATGGATACGGTTTGCCATGTACTTGTATATATAGGAGTCTCCTTCCTCTCATTTGTATTATCTCAGTAATAGAATCCACAGCTTCTCTATAGAGTTTCTCTCTAGAATTCTTGTGTGAGTTGAGTGGGAAAGGTTACTAGAAATCCTAAGGTCAAAAGGCTGCGGTTTGAAGGAAACGCTAGATCGATCGGCTTGTGACACATGAGTCAACTTGACAAAAAAACCTCAGCCTCAGCAACTCTTAGGCAAAATAAAAAGAAAACAGACAAAAGCATAGTCCCGTGACACATGGGTCAACTTGTGACAAAAAAACCCAGCCTCAGCAACTCTCAAGCAAAATAAAAAGAAAACATAGGGGCATTGTATAACCCTTCACCAGATTGTTGCACCAATCACTTGAAAAAATCATCACGCCTACTCACATCCAACCCAGTTTGGGTCACTGCTCAAGTTTTTAGATTGGAAACATAAATAAATGCAAGATATTACCAATCCGCCATGAAGATGGTATCATAGGCACCGTGCTATCGTTCAAGGCCCCAAGTAAGACTCCTTAAGTCTTGTTCTCTCGAAAACAGATGCTGTCAGACCTCCAACTCAAGCCTTGCTGAAGTAGATAAAAGCGCATCTAACAATGACAAAATACTCACATTATCTAAAACTTGGATGAGGATGAAACATTCTCCATTAGGAAATATAGCTCGAATGGAGTCCCGAATCTGGAAAATATATCTTTGAAAGATTACAACCTCTAACGACATAAAGAAACACTAAAAAGTAGAGGCAAGGAACACCTCTACAGCAAAGATGTAGGCAACTGGAGCCAAGCAAAGAAAAAACTGATGGTGCACTGAAGCATTTCAATAAGTTCCTTTAACACTAGTACATGACAAAAGGAGAATCAGCTCTTCTAACTACAATCTAGATGAATGAAGAAACTTTTTTTTATTTAACAATCATCAGAGCTCCAATATGTGTTTGACTACCCAAACTTATAACAGCACACAATTTGTCGCAACGAAACAAGTTCAAATAGTATTTATAACTAGGATGACACGAACACAATTATATATGGAAACATGCCATTTTCATAGATGGATATTCACCTCACATAAACCAGGGTTAAATTAAATCAGAAATTTTTTTTATAAGAGCTCATGTTCATGGATCCCACACTAAAAGGTAGAAAAACGAAAAAGCAGATAATACCTCATTTCTGGCAGTTGTATCGCTGTATCTTCTTCAGAGCCTTGCTCGAGGTTGCTAGAGCTTTGCCAACATATACCATATCCGTCTTCCTTGAAGTCTCGTGTGAATTTCAATCATCTCCTCTCACCCCATTCTCACTACTCACCCTAAAATGAAGAAGGAGATCATGGAGTACTAAGAAAGAAGCAAATGGCTTAGTGCATTAGTTGACCGTTCTTAAAACTGTGGCGAGAACTTTCTTTGCCTACAAGTTCTTGAATCAACTTTTCCTCCCATTTGTTTACGATATTTACATATTCCGTTATTGTATTCTTCTTGCATATGTAGTGCTGTCTTATGTGATTTGAACCTAATAATCTGTGGCATAGCTGACAATCCATGAACACTAGATTGGATTTTACGGAAGCCACATGGAAATTCTTGGTTACTCTAGCATATACATCCAAAGAAGTGGACAAAAATTTGATGTTTATGACATTATTTTATAAGAAAAATGGGTAGTTTGGCTCTTATTTGTTTGTTTTAGTGTACGAATTAGATCATAGAATGGCCTATTTTCAACAGATTTTATTGAATATTCTTACACTAAGATTTAATGGAGAGATTTTTTTTTTTGATAATTCCTTATGGTTCATTGAAAAATCAAGATGAAAATCGACGAATTATCGAGTGGGTAGAATTGTATATATACCTTGTTGTTGTGTGGAGAAATTCAAAGTAGAAAGTAGACAACAAATATAACTAGTGGAGCTTGACCGCATTGAATATCATGATTAGGAAACCACGTATTTGTCTCGCCAAAAACACTGATTGTAGCGAATTAGATATTAACATGTGTTCCATAACTGAAGGTTGGACCTTTGAGGCCCAAGTTACCCGGTAGGAAACACTTGACAATATACCATTTTGAGATTACATCGTTGAAGGAGAAGACGGCATGCGATCGCTACCTAAGAGAACACACATGCATCAGTCCACAAGAGAGATATGCACGCCACTTGTCCAACCGTCAAATGCAATTTGCCATCCAAGGAGGACCACCGCATGTGAAGCATTACCCGACAATCCATTAACAGAGTTATCTCCAGATAGCGATCTAAACACACTGGGAAAAGGGTCGGTCCCTGCTTCTTTTCCTCGTCAGCTCTACAAGTTTGATCTCTCTCCTACGAACACTAACTTCAGCATTGGAGAAACAATCTGGACTAGAATTCGAGGTCCGAATGAATAGAAACCACATCTAAAGTTGAGTTCCACCAAAGTAAACAGGAATCAAACCCACGACCATCATCGATTAAAACCTTTATATTTTCTAAAATCTAGATCAAACACATAAAAAAGAACAAAAAGATTAAAACGCCAGTCTCTTCTCAAAAACCAAGAACCAAAGATGTTTCATTGTCGGCCGTGTTAAAAATCAATTCTTTCGAATCACAAGGCATTTGCCTTTCCATCTATCTGTGCGCGGTCACCAGAGTCTCGATGAACCTCAACCCGTCGAATCTCGGCGCGAACACATCGTCCGTCGCGCTCCGCGCATCCGCTCTCGCTTCCAACGACGACCCCGAAGACGACGGAGCACGCCCCTGAAACGAGCGCCGCTTCAGAATGAGCGGACCGACCCAAGTCCTGGCTACACGAGCTCCGTCAGCCAATGCCTTCACCTCGTTCGAATTGTTGGAACCCGGAGGGAACGCGACGTTCTGATCTCCGGAGGCGCTGGCAAGAGCCGCCGTGGACGCCATGGCGAACACCGACGCCACCAACACGCCCGGCGGCCCCTTCATCGACGATCCGGATCTCCGAATACCGAGGTTCGCCGTGTCCCGGAAGCGAAGTATCCCCCGATCGTTGGGCGAAATCCTGGTCCTCGGCCTTTCGAGTTCGATTGAACGAGATTGGATTCGCGTTTGGGTTCCGGCGCCAATTTTGAACTTCCGCGGCCCGAGCCAACCCTGTGACGACCACGGGCGCCACGTGTCGGCGTACGCGGGGGGTGCGTGGGTCCTTGAGCCACTGAGTGGAGCGGCGCGGAGCGCGTGGGGAATATGAGCGGTCGTGGGGTTGAGTTCGTGGGCCCCACGCTAATGGGTCGAGATCTGATGGGGGTTTGATGTTCACGCGCCACCGGTGAGAAGATCAGTTGATTTTTTTGAAGACGGTTCGATTGGGGCGAAAGCGCGTGGAATTTGTGGGACTGCCGAAGCTCGGCGCCGTTGGACCGGATTGAACAACCACGTCACGCGCGGGCGCGTGCTTTAGGGACAGCAACTCCTATACGCGCTCTTTCGACACGACATTGTTGACTGCTGCGAGTCGCGTGACACGACCGTCGATTTGATGCTATTCATTACACAATCTTTAGACACACACAAGCCATGCTTATCTTCTCGTTTGATTCCCCAAATTTCGGCCATTGGATCCTCGTTCTTTGTTAATTGGAACCTCTCGTCTTTATTTTATTTTTCCAAATTCGTCTCGTTTTTGTTATGTGCCCTAAGCTTGTGGAATTGCTAAAAAGTGATTTGCATTTTGTTTCCCTAATATCCTTGATTCATTCTTTACAAATCTAAAGTTGTAGATGTAAGACTCTATCATAATGTGTAGATGAATTGAAGTAAAGTTTGGGATAAATGTATTCAATTTGTCATTACCACAAATCACCTCATTCTCCTTGGGACAAACTCCTGAAAAATGAATTATAGATAATTTGTGCATGAAAAAAGATGACCTATAGTAAGGCTTGTGATAAATGTGTTCAAGAATAAAAGTATGTAGCATAATTTGCATACTCGGATTATCCAACTCCATGACATAATCTTTAACTCAATTTGATACTTGTATTTAATTACGGGGGCGTGATTTGACTATGGAGGTTGTGAGCTCTGTTTCATTAAAGAAGTCTTGTGAAAATTGGTGTCCGGATCATCAACAAAGCCTACAACCTCCGAGTACAAAGGGATTGGGGCTACTAAGGTGAATAACTTAGGGTGCATCATGGATAGAGCCTGTAGCCATGAGCAAGTGTTGGTGATGGAGAAGATGAGACTAGGTAAGCTGGAGTGGACGCTCATCATGCACAATCCCTACTTCTTCCTCGTTCGATTCATCAAGCGTCACTTGGCAATTGGAAAGTTCGTTCCCTTCTACAATTTTTTCACACATTTTTTTCATCATCTCTTCTAGTACCAGTTTACCGGTCCTTGTATGTTGTTAAAAATCTTAATTTCTTTTTGGCTGTTGCGGCATTTGGTCAAGCAGTTGAAGAACATGGGGTACCTTGTAGCCGAGCTTGCGGTGATGAACTATGCGACCCGCCCCACGTTGGCAATGTACGCGGCGTGGTGCACCCTATGCCTAATTCACGCTTAAGTTATTGTCAAGGTCCAGAAGAGGGTTTTCAATGCATGATGGACCAAGAATGGTCCAAGATGATCGGACAAGTCTTGAAACTTCCTAAGGACAATATGGAAATGGTCCAAAATGACCGGATGAGACTTGAACCTTCTAAAACCTTCCTAAGGACAATATGGATTATAGGAGTATTCTTGTAATTAATGAGGGTAGTTGGTAGAATGGAAGATACAACTTCCACCGTTAGATAAGGGGAGATATACGGTGGTTATAATTATATAAGTAGTTTGTAGATATAAGGGTCTACTCCCTTCATTTTATCATTACGCTAATAAAAATCCACAATTTCTCTCTTCGGTTTCTTTCTAGAAATCCTTGTGAGTGTGTGAGTTAGGCTACTCAAAAAAGGTTGTGAATTTTTAAAGCGCATGGTAAGGGAATGCGAGGAGTCTGTGAGTTAAGCTACTCTAAAAATCGTTGTGAATTTCCTAAGATGCATGGGTAGAGGAATGTTAGGGTTTTTGGGAATCACAACTTATTGAAATTTGAATTGAAGGGTAGCCATTTAATAGGGCACAGCTTTTGAAGATTTAAATGATATGACTCTTGATGATGAAATAATTGGGTGCGTTTTATTTTTGTGGCATTTTAACGAATAGGATTATGCAAAGTTGTTGGCAAGTAGCTAGCATGCTTTGGGTGGTGTAAAGGGTACTCAATCTCAGAGAGAAGCTATGGCACTAATGCCATCAGCAAAGCTCTACACAGCCAGAGAAAAATGATTTGACTCCTTATTTTACGATCATGGATATGCAAAGTTGTTCAAGTGGCTAGCATGCTTCAGGTGGTATAAAGAGTACTCAAAATCTTGGAGAGAAGCTATGCCACTAATTCCACTGACAATTCTCTTCAGAGCCAAAGAAAAATGATTTGACTCCTTATTTTATTTTACGATCATGGGTATGACTTGTTTGATCAAACGCTTTGTTTTTTTTTTTTTGAAGGTTCATTTTATTGGTTTGGTAGAAATGATTGAGTGATACTATTATATAATTTGAGAACCAATATGTTGACTCAATATTGCACTAAATACAACAATGCAAGTTCATGTAAATTTTTTTTTTTGGTATCTTCATTTCTCTATTAAAAGGTTCAATCGATTGAGTCTTTACTTCTATTTCGAAAAAAAAAAAAATTGTTCACACTTGCTAAAAAAGATTTTAGCAGTTTAAATGTCTAATGCTTTTTTGGTAATATATGGAGTGCCCATTGAATATATGTGAATTGAATCATCGCCCGCTTCACAAAGTCTGTTAGAACATTATTGGCGGCACAAAGTCGAAACCCTAGCCCTCTTTGAAGTCATATGCTTTATTCCAAAAAGAACCTTCATTTTGAGAGTTTTAGTTTAGAGTCAAACTAAGCTGATCTAATCTCCTGCTCTAATAAGCTGGGTTGCAGATCACTTCAACTAGGAAGAGCACTTACTGATCAAAGATTGCTTGGATCTCCTCTCAACCCATCCACAAATCTCCAAAACTCATTGTCCCTAGAGTATTATTCGGTTGCTGATTGAGACCCATAGATCTAATTGCATTCCACAAAATTGGCTTTCTTTTCCTTTCCAATTTCTTTGATCTTTACTTTATCTGGATGCCCCGCTTATGGGCTCTTCGAACTTGGAACTTGCATCACAAGCGAAAATTATTTCATGACCAAAAACTGAATGTATGAATTGAAAAATCGGCTTTCTACTCACGAAATTATAGAATCCTAAGACCCTAATCGAAGTTTCAACGTGGGGGTGCAATTGCTTGTACGACTAGAGCCTTGGCAACATAAGTGAAAAAAGATTGGTCTCCTAGCCATATTGCCACATCTACCTCTTGCAGCAGCCTTAGGGCGGAAAAACTTTGTATTTTCTTAACAATTTGTTCATTTTGTTGTCAGATCAGTCATCATTGGTCAGAAAGATGACAAGTCATGTTAAGTTTCTAGTGAGAGTAATCCTTCTCAATAGACGCGTTCCTAAATTGATGGCCGGCCCGTCCTTTGCCCTTCTCTCGAGGGCTCAGTCAGGGTCCTTGGAGGCCAATCTTGTGCTCATCTCCCGTCCGTCCATCCATCGGTTAGGTCATGTCAGCCTCAAAATTAAATCATTTGTAAAACTGTCTCTATCAATATAATAATTAAAAACATGCAATTTGAAGTTGCAAGTTCAATGACACTACCAAGATTCCATGCTAACTCCTACATAAAGCAAGCGTCGGGTCCACCTAAATCCCAACATGGATCCTAGAACTTTGCTTGTCGATTTATCATGACGTGCAGTTGGTCCTAAAGCATAGCCAACATGGCCCCAGCTCATGGGAAGGAATCCTTGGCGTATTTGATTTCGTTTTGAGGACCGTCAAGTTCGATTTCCTTGTGATATAAACAAATGCAAAAGCATACGACTGTTGTCCCACCTCCTTCGCCAGCAAGGAATAACTTCATGGGTTTTCCGGCTTCTAGTTCGTGATAATCTTAAAAACCAATTAATTAACCTCCACCGAAATTGAAAGATCTACATGCCCAGTTGCGTCTAATCAACTCGATGAATTTTCAGCGATTTCGGTAGAAAAGCTCCCTCTTACGAAAATCATTTAGTGCGTGATCCTGTAGAGATGATGACTGTTTCAATTTTATGCGAGATTAATATTGATAGAGGGAATTTTTTTGACAATATTAGGGGGGTAAGATCGTCCCTATGATGACTTTCACTACCCTCATATTTGTATAAAGCACAGGTATCAAACGGTCAAACAAGCCGCTCAAGAAAAGAAAATATCTAAAGAGTAAATAATCCAAAAATTGATTCAGTCTGGCATAAGTTTTAGGAATTTATCATTTAAATAATGAAGAACACGAGGGTCAAACTCCTTGCTAATCAAGGAAAGTTGCATGAATATACACCAATTAAAGTGAACTTTTTAAATAGTCAGCCGCCTCTTGAGACGCTGTCGGGATTCATTGGATTTTATCAAGATCCAGAAAACGATCAAATTGCAATTATTGATAACATATTTTTTAAGAACTATTTAAAGAAATACGCATTCTGAACAAAAGCAAACACAATGGAATCGCAAAAATTTTCGTTTTGTAGACGTGGATTCTGCACGACATGGTTTTGGAATACAATGGACAAAAGTAAAAAGTTTTTTTTTATGTCGCAAACATTTTAGGAAAGGTCTAATAGATTTTTAGAATTAATATTATGTCTATCGATAATTATAGAAATATTTTGTTCATTCGATATCATTGGATTAACTCACTCAAAATATTATTTACTTTAACCGGTCTCATATCGAGTCTTACAATTTTTATCCTTTGGCGTATAAGCCAGCACTTTCCCAAAAAGATTCATATTCTGATAGAGCTTTAACCTGGGCTCAGAATTAATAATTAAAAAGAGAATTTCTTTAAAAAAACTTCAATCACAAAATATATTTTTATGCCATGTGTAATGAAAGAAATAAGAATAAGTTAACGGCTATAACAAGATGAAAATTCACACGGATATTATGATATTGTTGAAATTTAGGAGGCAAGTGCGTTCTATGTTTTTAATTTTCATGGAGGTTTTATGTAAGGTTTTCCTACAATTAAACTGATTCGATGTTTTCAATTGACGGGATTTGGATATACAATTTAGGAAATAAAATTTAAGAAGTAAAAGTAGCATCTTGGGCTTTTTCCACTTCTTACGCATCGTGATCCCACTCCACCAAGCCGAAAACAAGAAACCCCCAATTATTTCCTATTTTAAACCGTCTTCCCTTCCCTTTTTTTTATATAAATATGTATAGCTTTTCTTCACTAATCATTCCAAAACTCCCCAGAAAGTAATCTCTTCGAAATCCCTCCGATTCTCTCTCTAGGTTCAAGAAACACAGCTCGTCAAAGAGATTCAAGAAACAGAGCAGATCATCGACGAAAGCAAATAAGCAAGCGCGGCCATGAATTCCATCTTCAGTTCCTTCGATTTCCTCTGCGCCGAGCTCTTCGGCCTGAAGGTGAAGGCCCAACTCCCTACGGCGGCCAGCACCGTCGCCGGCGGCGATCCCTCGCCGCTTCAGCGCGGCGAAAGGGCACCCAGTATTCCGAGGACGGAAAGCAAGAGCGACAACGCTACAGAGCAGAAGAAGGGGAAGCAGGGGCAGGGAAACTTCCCGCGTTTCGCTCCGGAGCTCGACGGGATCCACTGCTTCGAGACCATCGTCTCTCACTGAGAATCGTCGTCGTCGTCGTCATCCGCAGTTCGCGACGGGAAAGTTTGGGTTCATCACAGAAACCGGGGGGGATTCTTTTGCCTTTTTTTTCTTTTTCGGGCGTTCGAGATTTGAATTGCGTGACGCCGGGGCTGATTGTAGAACTCTTGCGGTGCAAGATTTGCAGCAATTCCTTTGTTTCAGTAACAGTAACCGATTCTTTCTCTTCTTTTCTCTGTCTGTTCTTCTCCAAGTTTTGGGTTTGGGGCAGAAGTAACCAATGCCTTTGGTCGTAAGTGATGATTTCCCCGCGAATACAACATTACTCTAACCTTTTTTATATAATTTTTATGGCTTTTTTTTTAAAAAATTTATACTATTTTTCCTACTTTATGTTATTATGTCCCACCACATTATTTTTTTCTAAGGAAATAAAGACCATATTCAGAATCGGACTAGTATACAAACATTTGCGTTAAGTAAACTAGAGCCAAATTTAAAAAGGTTGAATAAATAGGACCGTAGCTCAGCATGAATAATTGTAACGCGACACATCCTGTTCAAAAAAGCTTTCAAGCTAGGCAGGATGGATATCCATGAAAAAGCCACCGACATCAGTTCTGAGAGATGATAGAGGATTAGGAGGAGCACAACAAGGACCTGCTTGACATCAGTTTCAAACCGGCACAAAGGCAATTGGGCCCGATGCATCCAATCAACAACGATAAGATATTGAAAAATACGAATGAGATAGGCTCACAAAGGAGGTGGAGGAACCCCGACGTAAGAGTAATTTAATAAATTTTGACTTCTCCATTCTGTCTTTTAACTTAACCTTTCTGGTCTATCCCTTGGCAAAACATTACTTTTATCATGTTGCAAGGTTCTATGTTAACTTTTTCCTCCACCCACCACCATGCATGACCTCATGCCATCATGCCTGAAATAGCTTCCTTACAAAGTTTTCGTTCCTTAGCGGACGCGGGATGCTGTTCAAGACTCAAAAGTAGGCCTGACCCTGATAATATATGGGTGTGCTGAGCCCCCATTGCTTGTCAATGCTACAAGGTCTCGAAGTCAAAATTTGAGCGGACCTGGGGAAGGACATCATCGTTAAAGGCCCGACCCAGTCTGTTTGGGCTCGAACCATGTCCGCTCGAAGAATTATACTGCGCATCGATCATGTCCATGTCAAAGGAGTGGAGGTTCTCAAGTGTGCTAAGTTATCCTAAGATCATATCGTAATGTATAAATGCTGCAGAAACACCGGTTCAATTTCGAGTGGAGAAATTTTGGCATTTCTAAAGCATTGTTTCCCTTGTCTTATAGAAAATTGATGCATCGAAAATGGGGAATTTCTATGGTTTTTTTAAGGACTTATCCATCGTCCTAAAAACATCATACCCAGGTGCATTTTTATTATACCTGCTGCATAAACTATTGTGCCTCACAAGTCACAAGCACTATAAATGTTTTCAATAAATGACAAATTTATACTTTAATGATCCAACTGTCACCGATCCCGAGGAGCCAATAAATGGAGTTTTGTGGAAATACCCTTGAATATGAAGGTTTTTCTATACTTGGTATGATTAACTACTGTCTCGAGAACATTCATACAAGACCCAGTTGGCATATAGATATCATAGAGGGGACATCACGCATGCTTGAAACACGACTAGATAGGGATCTGTATGGTATATTGGGTGACGAAAACAAAAAGAAAAGGAAAAATGGGTGAACATCAGACGATCCTCTTATTAGAATTTGTGGCAACTTAAGCTTGTGATGATGAATCAAGAAGGTTGATAAACTCACTCTTGCCATTTCTCATTCTGCAGAGACCCTGTTCTTAGTTTTACTAACAGTACTCCAGCATCCAGACAACCAATGCGCCGAACCACGACTTCCTCGGGACATGGAGAATTTAAAATGGCACAGTCCCTAAGAGGCAATCTCCTTAAGAGGAACTTTGTATCAGATTCAAAAGTCTTAAGTTCACTCCCACCACAGCCGATTTCTCATGTAACGTAACAAAATTCAAAAAAATGGACACTCAGCATTCTTTGTTATTCTTGCGAGTACATGGCGCAACAATGGTATTGCGACTGATCAGCAAATACAAGTATCATTATCGCTTCCTGATTAGAGGCTCGCTTCACGGCTAACCAAAATCTAAAACGATCTAAAGAATGAAATACATTGGCCCCCTCGTCCTTCTCAAAGGGTTTCTTAGATACAGCGGGCCATCTCGACAAGTCTCTCACCTCCCATGGCCGAGACTTTCAACAGCACCAGGGTGTAATTCAAGAAGCATTTGAATCATAACTTTCTCCCCAACTTAGCAAATCTTCGGGCAACTCCGAATATAACCGCCTTGGTCAAGAGTCCCCGATCTAGACTACATGCAAGGACCACAGCCCCTCCGATGACAAGGAGTTTAGGTATGTTCCTCCCAGGATGCTGCTCGGATGAATCGCAGCGTTCGATTTCGGATGAATTGCTGACAGTACTTTCCAGGGATCGGAGGTAGTCCATGCTGATTTTTGTATTGATTTGAGCCATGAAGGCACAGCGCGACAGCTGAGACCCAGAGGATCTTTGCTTTTGATATGCACGCAAACCAGGCTCGATTTTCTTCACAGCTCCCCACATGCCTTGGCGGACTCCGAGCTTTGCAATCTCCCACGGTATGCCCATGTCTTCGTGGTGGAAGAGCAATACTTCGCAAGCACTCAGCTGCCCATCACCTTTCTTTGATTCAACTGTGCATTATTCAACAAGGAAAATTTGGGGTCATTATTAGGTTGGAGACCACGATTAAGCCCATAACCTAAATAGTTAAATTAACTAAATGTGATTTCTCACTCTATTCTTTTCTCTCCTAGGTTAATCCTTTCCCTTTGCTTGCTCCAGTGAGAGCAAAAACCACATCTGCTCATTCTGGATCGAGTTACTTATTTTCTCGATTCTTTCAATAGGAATTGTATACATTTGCAAATAACAAAGAACAAAAATTGATTAGACCCTATGAGGAAACACACACTACCTGCATGAACGCACCAACTTGAATAATATAAATCAACACGTCTTGGTTTGTTGCGCCTGGGAACAGAGTTGGGAACTCCCTGAAACATTAGAAAATGGAAATATGTGATCCAGTTAATTATGAAACCAAAAGTCATCAAAATCAAGGTAACCACAGATAAACACAAATAAAGCAGCTGTCATTCAATTTGAAATCCGCAGCAGTAAAACCCATTTGTGCCTTCAATGGCAAAGCCTGCTGCTTTCAACCATGTACACCAGCCCTATGTTCATGCAAACAACTTTTTGCACTCATAAGACGATTATTTAGATCTGTTTAGAGGAAACATCCTTCTTAAGGTTGCTAACATACTTAAAATCTCTTCCACTCTTTCCAGATACTCCTCCTTAAGGTTGCTGAGATACTTGAACCTCTTCCACTATTTCAAGATACTCCTCCTTAAGGTTGCTAACATACTTAAATATCTTCCACTCTTTCAAGATAAACCTATGCCAGTTGTTGGTTACCAAAAAAAACCTATGCCAGTTGTCAAACTTTTCAGTTCTCACTGAACTCACTCTAGAGTCTAAAGCAAGAAGGTAGCCATACCGAGAATGATGATACAACTTCCTCAAAATTGAAACTAAAAGATTCACTATGTGCCAGAGATAGACTTCATCAGATTTCCTTTATATTGCTGACTTATAAATAATAGAATGTAACCTAGCAGGCAGATGGAATAAATGAAGGCAACACAGTTCTACCTAACAGCCAATATATAACAGGTAAAACTTAGGTCAGATGTCCAAGATGCAAGATCCAAGCCTTTGGGTTTGTGCTTTTATTCAGCAGGAATAAATTGGACAAAAGTACCATGGATGAATGAAGAGCTACATCTAGAGGGTTGTTCTCTGACTCTGTACCAGAATTGCAACTTTACCCAACTTTAGGCTTGGAGTGAAATTAGATGCAAGAGATAAAAGTCATCTTTGTGTGAAATATCCCAGACGATGTACTTTTTCATGTTGGTATCTTATACTTCTAGTAGCTCCAAAAAGAACCACCATCCAGCTAAACAAAGAAAGTCGCAGCAGAGGAACAAACCATCACAAAGAACATAAACCGTGAAACATGCTGAAAGTTAAATATTCTGCCAATAAAAACGCAAAGGAAAAATGTATGGATGGAATAAGGATACTGCAGCATTAAGTGCTTTCTAACAAAAAATAATCAAAGTGAATGATATAACTATACCTTTGTAACACAATAATACATTCTTCCTGATTCCCAAATTCGACGGCCTATGATGTACTCTCTGTCACTACAGAAGAATGGAAACTGCACCACAACACAGAACAAAAGACATCATCAGAGAACGTAACAAATCAGAGCCAACAAAAGCATCATAGAAGACATTGATTCTCCTAACCTTGCGCACCCACTGCACCAACATTGTGCCTGTAGTGGGACACTCCTCCAAGGTTGTAGCTTGAATTAGCATATCATCCCACTTGGGTCGAAAACTATCATCCCAGAAGAAATCTCTCACTAGTTCAGGAGTAGCATCCTCAAAAACAGTCCTACTGCGGTATTGCGGAGGCCCAGTCTAATAAACCCGTCAAACCCAAATTAAATCATGAACATAACCGCATAGATAAACAAACATAAATTAACTCCACATGCTTAGTTAGAAACACGTCCACTTTGTTTGCCCACAATTAAGCGTACAAAAGCCTCGTGAAAAATGAAAAACTAAACCTACCTCAGGATCTCTACGCCAAGCTTGGTAACCCATAGTTGGTGTGGATCGTTCCATCATCTGAATCCAAGCAGGACCTCCATCAGTCACTTCAACAAGCCGGCATATATGCTCTAGATCATCGTCCCCAACGAGACCCGTCAAATTTCTCTCACCATGTGATGAACTGCCAGAGTAACGCGCACACATCACTATTGACTTCCACACACCATCTTCCTTTACCCCAACATCATTAAACTAATCACCATCATCAGACTTCAAATGCAACTAAATATACGCATAGAAACTTTGCAACTACACAAGCTAAACGCTAATTCAGAACAAACCTGCAATCAGAACTTGTGGTTGGTGGCACAACAGAGGCCTCCTTCTCAGCCCCATCATTGGCAACCGAAGAAATGAAGCTCGTCAGCTGCAATTTCGTTGAATTCAAGCTCGGAAACGAGCTTCTGCTGAGGCAAGAAGGCATCAGAGATGTCGAAGAATTCTCCTTGGGGCAATCCAAGAAATCCTTGCCCAGATTTGCCCATTTGGGCTTCCACGCCCATCCAACCAAAACCCCAACAAGGACAGCAATCCATACAGGAGACACGAACAACATGAGCTCGCCCAGGACGCCCCCAATCGTGGGTCTTTGCAAGATCTCCGAAAGAATCGAAATTAATGCCATCGCAAGCTCCGAAAGCAGTCAAACTGGATAAAGATGAGGAATATCCAAAAGCACCCAGGTGAAGAAAACTAGATTTGGGATAACAATAAAAAGAAAATGGGTGGGAAAAGAGAAGAACCCTCGAATCAATCGAAATGATAGAGCGTTAGGCGCGGCGATTCTCGAGGGTTTCAAGATAAGGAATTGAAGATAAACCCTAGACACCCACCAGACCGGGCGATGGAAAAATGAAATTTTTATTTAAGGGGGACGGAAAGGGATGTCCACCGGCGGAGTATATGTAAGAAACTAATAAAGATAAGGAGCAGCGATGGGGTTAGCAAGGGACGAAGAGATAAAGATTCGGTGCTGCAGACAGAGATGGAGGGAGAGAGGGAGAGAGAGATTGGGAAGAAGAAGAATAATAAAAGATAAAAGGACTGTCAGGCCTTGCGGCCTTGCGGATAAGAGGGTTTCGAGATAAGCGGTCGACAGACGCCTTGCAAGGATTACCGTAGGTCCAGGGGATTTGCCTCCCTTGTATGTTTATTTTCTTTGCGAATTTCTCCACAAACTCAATAGAATATCTCGAATTGATGCTGAATAGTTAGGACAACGGGAGACGAACTATTATGAAATCTTGGAAATTTCAAGACTTTCCGGCAAGGAGAGAGAGAAGACAAGACAGGAATCTGAACGTGAGATGGAAACGAAGCCGGGACGCCAGAGAGAGAGAGAGGGAGAGATGGAGGTCGAGGTTGGTTTGTGGGTAATTTTATAACATGGGGAAATGTTAGGTCGCGGGTCGTCGTCGTCATCATCATCATCGTCCTCTTCTTCTTCTTCTTCGTCGTCTCTCTCTCCCTTCATTAAATATAAAAGCTTCTGCGGTTTGACTCTGACGCGGTATCCTGCTTTACGTTTGCTGACTAGGCTTCGTAATCAATCTCTCTCACACGAGATTACGCCTGTACTAAATCGCCTGGCCTTAATCCGGCACATTAAAGAACTTCCAACTTTAAAAAAAAAAGCATGGCGAAGAAGGAAAAAGCAAATACCAAAATTGGTCAGTCTCATAATTCATAACTCGTATTGGTGGAGCCGAGTGAGATCAAATTAAACTTCTTGTCTAATTTTTTCTTTTTTATTTACAAGCGCACGCATCCCAACTCTGACGAGGACGGTATTACAATTTATGTTTGTATAATTGATTTAAATATTAGCCTGTCAATGTGTCCTTTAGGCAATTTGCGTAAAATTGACATATGAAATTTCTTCCTTCAAATGGAGAGTTCCTTGCTCCTTTATAAAAACTCGCCAAAGTGGAACTTTTGGCGCCGACAAGGGTGTGGAAGCATGCTTCGGAGAAAAACTTGCCAAAGACTAATATTGTTTCTTGACTTAGGACTAGCACCAATCCCTACTAGAAAAATAGCTTCTTGACTTCCATCCTTGAAATTGTCAATTGTCCCCGAACAACTCCTGTTTAAAAATGCAATCTTTAGGACTGGATCCAAATCCCAACCCACCCATTGTAAGAAGTTTAGGTATAGTAATGAATAGTGTGGGCGAGGTTCACATGCCCATTTATTGAAGTAGATCACGAACCGATCTCTAATCTCATTCTTATTAATGAAAATTATCATATAGGAGATTCAAAGCATGAAGCACTTTTCCCCTTCCCGAGTTGCCATGTCGTGCCGTTCTTATTGAATAGAATCACACGAAAATGACTTATCACAAAGATATGTTCAATTAGGGCATGCAACTGTGCATTTAAAGTTTCAGGAAAGCGAAAGGGGCTAATTACAAAGAGACATTCAATTAGGGCATGCAACCATGCGCATTTAAAGTTTCTGTACGAATGCTTGCCTAATTCAAAAATGGTACGGCAACGAAACTTCTCTTATGGCCCATCCACAGATCTTCCTCCATTATGCAGTAATGGTCCAAAATCACCCTGTCACCTTATAATTATCAAGTGTGCATGCTCAAAACTCTCTATCCCATCCTATGATACGAATATTCCCGTAGAAATGAATGTTAAGGTACATCGTATCATCTTTTAATTAAGTCAAAAAAACTTTGAAATAAACAGTTACGTGCTTAATTTGATAGAGATGCGACAAATCATGATTTATTTTTGGGTAAGATTGCTGAATTTTTGCTGAGGATCGTGTCATGCGGATTCGCTTTTGTGTGATCGTGTGTCCGGCTTTCGGGGATCACCTTGCGTACCATGCGACCTTACAATGTGTTTGGTGGGAAATGCCATCCAAAATTTCCTTGCGCTTCGTCAATTTTCTACGTCCCATGCATTCCCACCGACAAGTTTCTCTTCTAGTCATGAATTATTTAATATGCTTTGAACAATGATGTAATGAATGACAAAAGAAGGGCCAATAGTTTGAACCTCAATTTCCATGGTTTAAAAACCCTAATCTTTTCTTCGATTCTTTTGTGAGGCAAAGCTCAATAGAAGTCCAATATTGCAACATGAGGAGTCCAACATGTGTGCTTCGTTTATTTTGCGGAAAATGAACGATTTGAAAACGATTTATTTAAAATTGATTGATTGGGACCGGAAGGAGAAGGATGATGCTTGGCTTTTGTGGGGATGATGAAAAGAAACATGTGCAGGTGAAAAGAGAATGGAGGAGAGAGCCAGCCTCATTTGGAATTTGAATTTTCAGAGTTTCAAGGATATGGGCGTCTTGGTTGTTCAAGTTTCGAAAAATGAAACCCACAAAAGGAAAAAATCACCATATATGGGAAAGAATGCCCACGTCCTTCATTTTTCTCCCTCAAATCAACATCCTTTTACTGCGATTAAGGTTCTCTAGTGATCCCAACATTGCAACCGTGTCAAACGATATAAGCAAGTGTGTTGGATGATTGATCAAATGAGAGAGATGGAGGATGAAATGGAAGCTTCTAAAGATGAGAGGGGTGAAGGGCATGGATTTCCATATGATCTTGAAATATATGAAACATATGATAAAATTAGATATGTCCACTTTACTATCCAAATTTTTTTATATCTCACATTATTCTATCATATCTCAAATCTAATATTGACAACCAAATACAACTAAATAGTATGTCTCACGAGGTTAACGCAATCATTCATGAGATATCTTTGTTAAAATTCTTCTGGACAGTCAATACTTCTACACAATAGATGGACCCTGTGAGCACGACCTTTAGACAATATCTCCACAAGGAATCTCACGGATCGTCCCACCCCGTGATGTTCCATTACCAAATTATAGGACATTCGTGATGCTTCTCAAACACGTTGTTCACGCCGGGTCGGTCCGTTCACTATTTTTCGTCAACACAAATCGTTTTCCTTAGAACCGAAATAGCTACATTTTGGACTCAACCGGACTCAAAGAAAGCGTCGTCTCCTTCGACTGCCGTTTTCCACGGGTATTGTCTTGATTGCGCGGTGAATTCAGACTGCAAACGTCCAATGACTGGTGCATACAAAAGGCAAAAACAGCAGTACAACCAAACGTTTCCCCGAACTTGAGAATAGCTTAGTGCATGAACCGATCACTACTATTGCTGCATCACATGCAGAAAACCGACCACTGTTCAGATTAAGTTTAAAAACATGTGAAGATCCTGCATGTTTTCTTAATCATGCATTGCGGTGAGTGGACTGTGCACTTTCTCGAGGGAGTGAGAGTTTCAAGTGCTCTTTTTGACCTCCATGAAGAGACCTAACATTTCGTCGCTTAATGGGACCTTAGCACTTTGTCCCAGACAAATACAACTGTTCTCATCTCAGGCTTTGCTCGTGCATTTCATTTTCTTCATTTTTTTGCAAAGGCCTTACGCGGCGATAGTGATATGCTCGGGACCTCATTAGAATGGACGGAGAAGAAAAGTTTGTTTTTCCAAAATTAAAAAAATGATCGTTTCTGTTGCTTAGTAGAAAATTCATTTTTATAATCGATGCAAGTGATCATCCGTAGAGACGTGTTCTCAAAACCATTGATTTTCCACAAAGCAAGCATACCTTGATTTGCATATCTTTTTTCTTTTTTCTTCTAGACAAGCGATGAAAACATTCAATCATTCTTGTAAGGAAAAATTAAATGCCTTTCGTGTTCCTCAGTTCCCACTCATAAGTGACGGAGTCATGGTTCTAGCAATGGAGGCTAGAATCTGCATGTACTAACTTTAGTAGGGGTTTAAATCATAGTTATTCTTATTACGTGTGAGAAAGAACAGCAAATAATAAACAAAATAGTGATATAACTAAATGTATTTTTTCCATCTAGATAAAAAAAAATTAGAAAAGAGTACTATAAAAATAGTTTTGTAAGTAGAGTATTTTAAAATTTATTTTGTGAAGCCTCATTATTTTAAATTTATCTTGTGAAGTCTCATCTTTTCAAAAGACATCAAATAATAATCAAAACATCACTTTGTCACTAAAGCCTCAGAAAGTTACAATTTATCACAAGCTTACACCCATGCAAATTAGAAATGATTTATTAAGAAAAAGAGTTAATGATAGAAAGGGTCTCATTGAGCTCAAATGCCATGATTGATGTTCACTGTGATCCTTTAGGTATATGCCCATGAACTTTTAGGTCTTTTCTTTTGTATGCTTCTTTTTATTTTTGGTTGGATTGAAAAAGAAATTGGTAATAGGGCAGCAATGTGATGGGAATTGATGCCTAGAGCACTAGGGGCAAGAAAAGCGCACCCTCAACCACTGGTGGAGGATCACCTGTCCAGAAGCTCAAATACCCAGATCGATGCTTCCGAGCTTGGAGTCTGCGAAGAAATGAGTAGCTGCCATGAATGAGTGAGCACGCTTTTGCCCAGTTGATAAAGGGGCACTTCGTAAGTTGCAGTCGTATCATGTCAAAGGGACTAAGTCCATCACTCCCTCCTCGTCACCATTTCCACTCCTCAGTGGCCCTACGATGAGCTGTTACAAAGATCATGGCCCCCAGCCATGGGGGCAGGTGCAGAAGGGTACCGATAAAGAGATCTCACTAAACCTCGACTTGGAGGAGAGAATAGGTAATAACTTTGGGAAAATTATTTGAAGAGTGCTCTACTTATTATATAATATGGTCAATTTAGTTTTAATTTTTTAATTTGACCAACTCTAATCTTAAACATTTTGATGATTTTATAAATGCGGTCCAATCAATTTTGTTGATGGTCTACGTGACACGGCCGGTGAAAAGGTAAATTATTCTTGCAATTTTTCTTAAATTTTCTAAATTTTTTCCCTTGTTTTTCCCTTTTCTTTTCTTTCTCTTTTTTTTTTCCTTTTCCTTTTCGCATGTGGCTAGTTTTGGTAATGGCCAGTGACCAGCCACAAGCAAGGGCCACGCTCGCCTTGATGCTCATAGCTCACCCTCTTGATGGATTGGAAAACATATGAGCTTATCCCTGCCGGGAAGCCATGCGACCTCGAGAATTTGGTCACCCTTGGGAAGAGATAATCAGAGATAAGCAAATCTAGTTCACAATCATCAATGATGTTGGAGGTTAGGACGTTGCAGCCCTCACTTTGACAACTGGTGGAAAGGAAGAAAACAGAATGCCAAAAAAAGGGAAAAAAAAGAAAAAAAAATCAAAAATCAAAAATTGGCAAACATCATCCACATCAACATCAGCAGTCTAGCTATGCCACATGGAATAGTCGACGTCTACGTCACGGTTTTCAGTCAAAATTGCATGGAATGACTTTATTGAAAAAAAATCATCAAAGGGTTTAACATTAAATTGGTCGAATTAAAAAGATTAACACTGAATTGATCACCATACAACAAGTTTGGGATATTTTGGACTATTATTCCTATCAATATTTTACATGGAATTGCAAAGAATATAACTTGCGATTAATGAAAATTACATTGAGCACCTACTGGCTGGGAGCGACAACCAATGCCATTGCCAACGATGGCCCAGCATGGTAGTCATCTTCCAGTAGCGAAACATTCGAAGATCATCATCCATTGTGTCCGAATCGTTTCGTTCGAGCTTCAATCGTCTCACTCTCAATTTAGACCGACGAAGTTCTTCCTCTAGCAATTCATTTGTATATCTACTCCGTCCACATATCGATATAGTCAAAATTCTCATCAACACCTTAACTTTCTAAATTCCCCATTGTTCTCTCTCACATAGAATGTAAACCAACGAATCAATTAAGTAAACTAACCAAGTCTCCATTGTGGTCTGGTAATGAACACTTTTCCCAAGTAAGAATAAGCAAGAATGTAAACCAAGAGAGCTTGTTGACCTTTTCAGAAACGTATTGATGTGTGAAATTATTGACCATTTCTCCCGGCACAAGTATGAACTCTTGACCATTTACACGAACGAATGGAGAAGAGAAATTCCAAAGGTCAGGTATCGAGATTCGTGGACATATCTTCGGACACTCATTTCCATGCGACTCTTGAAGGTAACGATGTATCGTCACAAGCAATGACCCGCGAATGGCGCAACTGTATGACGACAGAAGAGGCCACTACTGCAACCATAATAATTACACCAATGACGCCAGTAAATAAACAATGAGAGCCAGCACCATCTTCCATCACGTCAATGAATTTATCAATGCACGATGAACAAATTTGCTGTCATCAAATCCCCATCCTTGACCTTCTTTTTTCAATTTTTTCTTCTTTGGGCTGTGCATCCTTTGAATTGATAATATCACCAAATCACTGTACAACATCACCACAAAGCACTTTCTTTAAGGCTTGTCACATATGATTGCAGAAGCAGGAACAAAAGAAAGAAGGAAGGAAACCCATGTGTCTATCAAACAGGAGCTTGCAACTTTCTGAAGCAGACTTTTCCATCCCTTTTTTTCTCTCTAGCTCTTGAGGATCTTCTATGTGCAACAACTAATTTAATGATATTACCAAACTGGCCCGAGGCATGCAAAAATCGGGGCAGATGGCATCGTTTCAAAACCCGCTAATTTTCATCGACCAAAGCACAGATATATTACAAAAAGTGAATGGAAAGAAGATAAAGGAAGGGGCTACTAGAAACTAGTGTGCCAAATAGCTCCGTCACCCTCGCCACATCGTTGATGCACCTCTTGCATTCTCTCCACAGATTTGCAGATGCCACTGCAGCTCCAGTCAAATGAAGCCGCGCATGGGTTACCCGCTTGAGCCTTCCACTCACAATCTGTGCAGACAACAAATTATTGAAAAGGCTAAGGATGGTTGCCTTATTCGTTCTTCCCGTGACAAAGTCGGGCACGCATTTAATAATAACAAAGCAAGCACAAGAGCATGAGTAATGCTTTTACATGTTCCAGTATCTAGACAATTATTTTTGCTTATAAGAAGCATTTGAGACTTAGAAACTACCTAGTGAACCCTTCAACAAGGTTCAGAATTTGTATCTATGTTCTATTTAATCAGCATGGCAAGATGTAACCATCAATCGTTGGGACAATCAAATCTTACTGCAGACACATATATAAACACAACTTCTGCTACTTACCAAGAGGAGTTCCACAGCAGAGGCTTCGATCATCCACGTGCTCGACATCAAGGCCAATGAACCAAGAGCCCAGAGAGACATCTTCATTCGCATATAAGTGAAGTACGTGTCTACCGATACACGAAAATTAAAAAATGTAAGGAATCACAGTTTTCATGGGAGGTCGCATGATAAGGAATCAAGGAGTTGGTTACCTGTTAACTGATATGTAGGTGGCCAAATCTTTGGAGATTGCGTATATCTGTCCAGTTGCATGCCTGAAGTACTTGCTGCCTTCCTCGCCAAATTTCCAGTGTTCTGGTTCATGGTACTTCACTCCTCTACAAGAAAGAGCTTCCTTAGCAGAATAAGAGAAAATTGCAGATAAGCATTGAAGGATTTCAAAACTTTGAACACTTACTTTTGTGACAGGACGGGTCCAGACTTCATACAACCAACATAAACACGAGTTTTTGACCTATGGCGAGCCAATGTAGAACCAACCATACCTGCAAGAATACATATCGTCTTCATCTCCTTGCAAGTACAGAAAATAGGACGCAGCATTTGAAAACCTTAGTTTAGAATCTTGATGCAGTACCAAGATTTATGTGTATGTCATCGTCCACTTTCACATAGAAGTCAGCATCCCATTTAGCGACAGCTGTCGAAAAGTATATTTGTGTCTTTAAGGACAACTCATGATACCCTTCCACATGGTTCTGTGACAAAATCAGTGAAAGTTTGGCATAAGCTTCATATGCTATTGGTTTTCAGCTAAACAGCTTCATATGCAACTTAGACCCTGAAAAAGTAGCATGACTATTGCAAGTAGGCACCGACTTCTTACAAACTTGTACCTTTCCTAGAAGAAAATCCATCTACAGACTACTAATGGAAGTCTCAAAATCATTATAAGGAGAATACTCTTTACTTTTGAATCTTCATGGCATTTTCACTTAAGCTCTACAATGTCTTTCACTGGACCATTTCTAACAATCTCATATTCATGAAGACAAAGCATTCAATGTAAATCCTCCTCTTTGAGTATTTCCTTATCATTAAAATGTATTAGGCAATTGTGATTGTAACATGCACAAATCACCTACCAATCTTAAGAAATCTTTATGTTGTGCATCTTCAGCGTCTATAGCGCGATCGAGAACACCCCCTGGACTGGCACTGGACACCATAAATACCATTCAAAATTAAAAAGCAGCCAATCAAGACAGCATGCAACAAGAAACTTTGTCTGTTACCTACCTACCTGTGTCCTATAACAAACCGCATTATAATTCCCTTCTCAAGTTCCAACTTTTTTAATTCTTCTCCTGCAAAAGGAGAGTTGAGAACACAATACACATGCAATGAGAGCAATTTAAATATGCATTCAAAGATCAATAAAGTCTATGCCAGAACTACTCATGCATATTCTATGGACAGACCTTTGGGCATCCAGGTGTCTCGGATTGAGTCCCTTCGCTTTCTGCTACTGAATGCCGTAATTATTCCCATGACAAAGAAAAATTTGCGACGGTCTTTCAACTGTTCAGGCCCTGACTCAGTATTAACTTTCAATCCTTCCTCACTGTCCACCTTGGCAGCTCTCGCTGCAGCTAGCTGCATTTCTAAAGAGGAGATGGTCTTGTCTAATGTCCTGTGACATTTAAAACATGCATTCACAATGAGAAGATCTTAAACTCCATCAACAAATCAAATCACAGCCTACAACATAAGAGGATGAGAGCAGAAAGAGTACATGATTACATCATGTGTTTGTGAAACTTGAGAAAAGATGTCCCCTGCCTGGACTGAAGCCTCCTGTTATAGAAAACAAGCATCATTTGCAAATTACACCAAGATAAACAGGGGACTCTTTAACGATTTCGATTTCCCAGTTTACCTTTGTGTCACAGTTGACCATTTGATGAAGTGTAGTTGATTGATGTTCCAGCGAAGGTTCCTCGTCTTTCTCGGCTAGCTCAGGAATTGACCAAAGTCTAAAAATCATGAAAGAGCAGGTCATCAAATGCTCATGAAACTATCACTATTCAAGGGCACTTAGTACTTTAAACCAGCATGAAATCAACTTATCTAAAAGAAAGAAAATGTTGCACACGAAAACACAGATCATTTATGTTTCTATATACGACTCATGAAACACAAAATGCCATTACAAACCGGAAGGTATTGATCAAACAAAAAAATTGCTTATGGAAGATAGAAGCGCATGGTCAAATTTGGCAGATGACTGATATATCCAACATGGTGAACTCAAGAATCTGAAAATTATTGCAGCCGAAAGATGCCAGAAAATGAGATGCCATGTTAATGTCAGTTACACGGAAAAGAAAACATTTATACATAGATTATCAATGACATGGTTTACATAAAGATTCCAGCATTTGATGCATGTCTCTAGAAAACTTAATTGCATCATTCACCATCAATATGTGCTTCTTTATGCAATCTCAGAAGGGATCTTATAAACTACGTTTCATGCTCTATAGTGCATGGGCCTGTGATATTGCCTAAGTGTTCATTGACTGTTTTAAAGGTAACAGCTTTAAAAATCAATGTCTGGTTTTTACTAAATTTGTGAACCTGATCACAGAATGCTTGAACTCTATCAGCCATTCATATTCATGAATGTCATAGAGGCTTAGAGATTCCTAATTTAATAGCCACTCATCACATGCTACTAGATCCAACTTTGAACTTGCTCTATACGATGACCAAGATTGGACTTGGCTACTGCTGCCCAACCTCAAACCATGATAGGCAGATATTCTACTGATCCCCATTTCCAGAGACATCATCCCAACTAATTAAAATTCAGAAGATATCTCATTCGATCTCAAAACAAAGAACCTCAAGACTAGTCATAATTCTAAGTTGAACTAAATGATAATCTCCTGCCACTAACTAAATAAATTTTGAGTCCATTAGGCTAAAATGTAACAGTAACTACTGCCCACCCCTGCTACTAAGAGATAAAGAAATTTTAGTTAATCAATATCACCATTCCACAAAGTCGACGATCAAATGCCAGAGTATATCTTATCTGGCAGCCAAGCCAATTTTTATGTACTGAAAAATTGATTTGCTAGAATAGCAGCCTATGACGACTCCCCTTTTGATTTCCCAGTGGCATAACCTAGCTTATCACATTAAACCCTACATTAACTTTCTCTCCAACATGATCTTAACACAGATGGCCATACTCTCAAACATAATCTCTGCATTAAGCAAAACATGCAACCTGATGTTGAGATCACCAAGACCCACTAAAACCCGACTCAATATTTCATCAAAAGAGGGCACAATTGTCGACCAGATTAGCAAAATTCTCGCTCTTGAGAACAGATTCAGTTCATTGGCACATCTTGAATCTGGAAAGCGCACTCTAAGAGCCAAATCTGTTCATCTAGCTTGCCAATAAGCTGAACTTCTTTACCAAAATTTTAGTTAAATAGAAGGCACATTTCAGACCCATCACAAAATCAAAAAGCTGATCATTCATTCAACACCAGATCCCACACACGGAGAGAAAGAGAGAAATAGAGAACCTGTTCACGACAAGAACACCCAAGAAGAAGCTGGCAATGCAGAAGAGAGAAACCCATCTGGTGGAAACTCCGTTGCCGGACTTTTGAGGTCTGCCAAGACCCATCACAAATCTCTTCTTTCCCCACCAGAAAAGCTTAAGCTTTAAGGAAGCTTCCCCTCTTCTTATTTTCCTTTTGTTATATGTCGGACTCTCTTTCTGTGGGTGGCGGAGGAGAGGTGGCGTTACCAACGTTACAAAGAGAGAACAAGAACAAGAAGAGACCCCATCTCAGAGAGACAGAGAGAGAGACCCAAAAACACACTAGGCAACCCCAACGCCAACGCCAACAACAGCAAATGAACAAAAATTATGGTGTCTCAAGCAGTGGCAGATTTGATTCTTGTCCTAAACATGGAAAACGAAGATGGAGAGAAAAAAAAATCGTGGATTTGTGCTTCATCGCAGACCCAATCGAATTCGCTGGGAGAATGAATGGGATTATGAGTTTTTTATGTACGGGGTTGGGTGGCTCCATACTGTAACCGAGGAAATGAAAAAAAGATTAAAAAATTTGGAGCGGCAAAGGTCAGGACAACTATTTCCCCCACTTTCCCAAAATGCCCCTTCGTCTTCAACGCAGTGACTCATGTCTGCTCCTCTCTCTCTCTCTCTCTCCTCTCTCTCTCTCTCTGTGCTTCTTCCTTTTGTTTGGTTTATGATCACAATATTCCAATGGAAGGTATTTGGGTTCTTTTGTTTTTCCTTCTGCAATTCCCTTTAGAGCGACCAAAAGGCTTGTGACTTGTTCCTTTGTACAAATTACCATACTTTGCTCCATTTTGACATTTTAAAGAAACAGAGTTGCTTTCTAGATCATGTACTTTTGGTGTCTCTTCGATGAAACTCCTACAAAGACACATTTACAAGACCGTGCGATCAATCTCAAAGATGATTTGATTGGTAGAATGGCTATGCATGAATTATTTGCCCTGTAAAGTCAAAAGGTACTCATCTCGATGGGAATCTCGAATAGGGGTGGGGGGAAATGGACTCACTCTACTGTTGTAGGGCTGAATAAACAGTTCATTCTATCAAGAATTCTCCTTTTTCTTTTTTCGTTTTTCACTTGCGGGGTCGAATCACCTACGAAGTCGGTTTTAGGTGCGTTTCAAATCCATAAACATCTTCGGGAGGAAAATCTTGAACTGGAAAAAAGAAGGCCACCAACTTTTCTGGTTGGCATTCAAGCCTAACATGATTTGATTAAAAAGTTGATTATATTGAGCAAAAGCAAAAGGACTTTTTGTTGTGATGTTGAAACCAAAAAACTAGAAGAATATTATATATGTGAATCTTTGTGTTTGATGATTAATCTTGTTTCGGAACATTTTGAATTTGAAAAGATCAAAACTACACGAGTGTTAAGAGTGTGTTTGTTTCATGATTTCCTCATTTTCCAATATTTTGTTAGTTTAGGAAAATAAGTCAACAAAAAATGTTTTTTTAGTCAATAAAAAATACTTCCCTAACAAAGCTTAAATTTAGGACAACGATTTCCCCTTTTGAAATAACTAGAATACGTTTTTTTCAAAAGGTTTTTCTTAGTCTCAAGTGTTTGATTGTTGAAAATTTTATTCTTATAGAAATAATATTATTTTTAAAAATCATATTTTTTTTTATTTTTTGATTTTTTGATTATTAAACTTTTTCTTTTTCTTTTCTCTTTTCTTTCTTTTTCTTCCACCTTCTTCCCCCTTCTTCCTCTGCCAGCAATGATCGGCCTTGGCAATTCTCACCCATTGCTAGCGAGTGCTTGTCAACTTTTGCCAGTGGCCAGTGGCCGATGTTGGAAAAGAAAAAAGAAAAGAAGATTTGGATGAAAACATAATTTATTAATTGGAAAATTTAGCTAGCCGACAACGTTCAGACCCTTGTTGGAAATAACCATGGCAACTTCATGCCATTATTTAAAATAACTATGGTCATTTTACGCTTTTATTTAAAACAAAATCTATTTTGGAGCCATTATTTAAGAAAATGAGGATACTTTGAGCCTTTTTTTTTTTTGGAATTTTCCCTTTTAATAATTATATTTTTGAATCAGGTACTTTTGGATACCATTTTTGAAAAGAATGACTATCGATTTTACTCTACATGTGTAGTTTTTTTCTCTACCATTAGAGATGATCATTGGGTGAGTCTTGTCAAGCTTAAAGATCGAGCCTAGTTTGTTGCTGAGGCTTGTCCATGTATAACTTTACGAACCACACAGGATACATTATTGAAAAGTCTTGCCAAACCCTCAACCCCAAATGGTCTTCGAACGAGCCTATAGAGCGAAGCTCATGATCATATCTATCTACGATCCGAAGAAATAGTCCAGATGGCCTTTAAAAAAGACTGAATTTGGCTTATCTTAACCTTATTAGAGTGTATATATATATGTAAGATTTGCATATACGGAGTAAACTTTAGTGACGTGTTTATGA
The DNA here is from genome assembly GCA_014182895.1 of Angophora floribunda. Lineage (NCBI taxonomy): Eukaryota > Viridiplantae > Streptophyta > Magnoliopsida > Myrtales > Myrtaceae > Angophora > Angophora floribunda. The sequence goes on along the minus strand of CM024708.1, from coordinate 20,479,658 downwards.
AAGCCAATTTAAAAGACACAACGACAAGACAAGACACAAAACTACCACTTGATAAAAGTTAGCAAATGTTGCGTTCATTTTAGTTACGTATAAATTAAAAAAGAGGCACCTTAATTTACTTAAAGTGAATGTCCTAGAGGGGTTTACGGAGACCATTTAAGATACGCTACGCTGCGCTACAATATGGCATAGCATAAGAGCACTATCCGATTAAGACATGAATTAGCAAATTTCGAATTCACATTAACCCCTCTTCGTGTCAAAAGTGTTACCAGCATGTCAAAAAGAGGAGCTCATTTTTGCATTTAGAAACACTATCTTGTCATTGTCCTTGATCTTAATTAAGATAGATACAGAAGATGACAACTCGCACCGGAAACTCTTGATTTTCCCTCTTTTGTTGCAAAAATAAGAAAGTCGGTCGAGATGATCTAATCACGAAATGTATGGTGGTTTCGTGCAAGATAAACCGTGGATTTAGTCGAACACTTAAAGGGATTTGTATTTGAAGATTGCAATGTAATGCCGTCGGGGTTGACCAAATGAATTAGGTATGAACCATCGTAATCTTGAGCCAACATATATACCTTGTATTAATAAATTAAAAAGACTTGGTATAAAACGGTGGCCGGCTGACCTCATTTCATTTGGCATATTCCTAAATTGACCTGGAAATGCGAAGAATTAGCTTTTAAATTCATGATTTTTGGACATGTTTTTTTGTGTGTATATCATCATTAATCAAATAAGGAGACATGAGAGAAATTTCAAACAATTTTAACTAGAGTCACAGGCTTGAGATTGTTCCTTTGTTCGAAATTAGGGTCGAATAATGTTGTAAAAAACAAATGGGGCTTAAGGGGCTCCGTTTGTTTGCAAAGAGTGAATAATTTGAAAAATATTTTTTTAAAATGATTACTTATATTATTTGAAATAATTAATTAATAAAAAATCATAAATATTTTTATGGATGATGTAAATATTTTTCTTTCGTTCATTTATAATTATAATCGGCAAGGGAGGTTCGCATGGCGACGTCACACTCAACTAAAACTCGTTCAAATCCTTCTCAATTTACCTGGGAAATTTCACCGGTCCCCCACTCTTTTTCCTTGATTGCCCCCACCGTCATCGGCCAACTTCAAATGCGAATACCCCCAAAGGTTGAGCCGTCGCTGTTGTACTTGGCCGTTCCATTTATGAGGCTGAAAAGCACTCGAGATCCGATTTGATCTGCTGCAGCGCCAATAGAGGAGTCCCACCATCGAGCCTTGCGAGTTCGATTTCTCCTCACTCCGTTCCCGTTCCTCACCCAAATTTCTCCCTTGCTTCTCAGTAAAGAGAGGTGGAATCTGGTTCGTCACTTTCTCAATCTACCGGCGCAGATTTATATGGCATCGCGCGTGAGGAGAAGAGAAAAAACGATTCTAAAAGCACCATCTTTGCTTGAATTGTAATGAAAGAGTCGAGTCAACTACCTGCAAAACCGCATCGAAATAGGAAAAAGAGAAGCCCGTGACCGACAACGTAGGACCACTCCTTTAATCTCGATTGGAAAATTCTGTTTTTCCCCTGTCCCTTTAATTGTTGGATGCAATGCAAGTTAACGGTTCAAACCTGACTAAAATCTTGATTTTGTTATTTTTATACTTGTAACCCATCTGTCAAAAATTTCCTTGACCCGTTAATACTAAATTTGTCAAAAGATCACGCCAATCTTTTCTCCGTTTCATCATGACCGAAGGTATGCACACATATAACAGGTAAAGCCATGGGCAAATACAACAATGCAAGTTACATTGAAGTTATAAAGAAGCATAATGGCGTTATTTTATATTTTTTAATGGAGCCTGAAACCTCAGGTTTCTTATAAGTGGAAAGTTAACTGATAGGTAAAGGGCTTGGAAATGCAATTTATTTCCTTCAATTTTCCTTTGCCCCATTTTGATAATGAGAATTGACCATTTCATGAGTCGAAAGGTTTGGATTAAAATCAAAGTCGAAAATGGCGATTGATGAACTCCATCATGCACTAATCATCGTAGAGTAATTTCCACAGAAACTCTTATTGACTCGTCAATAAGTAAAACAAATGAAAATTGGTCAAATGCGCGAATGCTTGAGGGTGCATTCTAACTTGCTGTTCTCCAATAACTGTTAAGACTCGGCTTAAATAAATATATGCTCATGAATGCCACGGCTTCTTATGTACCATAAAGCATATTTTAATAAACTTGAAAAGTCGTTTGATGTCCTGTCGAGATTGAAACGGAGACAAAATGATTGTGTATCGATTGGACATGGAAATATCCACCTCACTCAAGTAAGATTGGAATCTCCAAAAATCTTCTTCACAAACTAAGCGAAGCTTGGCTATAAATTTTATTTTATTTTTCTTCATTTGTTTACTGATTGAGCATGATTTGGTTGGTGACTTTAAGGGGAATCCAGTCAAAATTCTGCAGATGATGCTGAGGCAACCCAGTCTTCAGATCGCCAATAAGAAGGTGCATTCGGCCATTCAACAATCTGGGCTGTTCCCCAAATCACTGAGCAGAGTAATTGACAAACACCCTCAAACTGGAATTTGTCGAGGTTTTGGCTCTTCAGGACGCAATGCACTGTCCAAGTTGTGTCCCTCTCTGCCATTCTTCTGATCCAACGTCCTTTGGCCTCGTCCGTCATGGCCCCTACCTACAAGGGCAACCTGTCCAATGCCCTCCTTGCCTGCTGCATCACAGTTGAATTTGACAATTCCAGGATCCGGGTTTCTCTAAATTGCGTTGCCATCGTTACTGGTTCCACGTCCACCTGAGAATGAAGAAATGGAATCTAGGATGTATCTTATTGATAAAATCTTTAGGATTCACCTTCACTTTGTTGTGGACCTTAGCATCTTGCGCCCGCCAATCTTCTTCAGATAGAGCAGCAATTAAAGTAATTGAGTTTCTCCTATTCACTCTATTCCCTCTGAGTCTGTTATAAATGACATAACAGATTTTTGAACAATTTTGGGATTGTTGCTGCCGACCACGCTTCTGACTTTATCCCCCATGGGCTGTTCCTTCACCCACTTTTGGCAATATGGCGCTCAAGTAGTAGATGTAGCTACGTTTCTGCTCTCATTTCATATAAAGGGTAGTGGCTGTTTCAATGCAAACACCATTAAGTTCTCTTGGCGAGGAACCACCTCAGCTGCTAATCACTATCCCTACACGTTGTCTTTCATGAATTGGTCTAGACAATTTCCCAAATTTATCAGGCCACAAATGAGATGACTCTTCGTTGGAAAGTGTTGGACTTCAATGTTTAAGATCTTTATTACTGTGTCATCAGGGCATAGTTGTCATAGTTTATCCAGCATCCCAGGCTTGGCCTTTCTCTTTGAACTGTCCACAAATTCTTACGGGCCTAGTATCGGTCCCCTCTGTTCTCGGCTTTGCTGTCGCTCCTTGAATGCCCGGAATCAAAGCATTACTCCAAGCATCCATTGCTTTTCCATCGCCAATTTGATAGCACAGTTCCCAGCATAACACTCACCTGCTGGACTCGATGGTCTTCCAAATCCTTGAATCCCAAGGTTTCAGGAGGTGCTTAAGGGAGAATTCATTGTGTACATACTTCGGTTCCCTGACTGTAACCCCCAGGATCTCTTTCTTTCAACATCGCCCACCCAAGGTTGCCATTCATTGTGTTGTTGAAGTTTGCGGACTGTTTTATTCCCGATAAGGTGGCATTTTTGAGTTTGCAGACACTTTCCCAGCTTCTTAGTGCTAGGAAATTTGAGTTATTCCACGAGAAAACGTTTCATTTTCCCGTCGACATCTTCACACCATATTTTGGGAAATCGATGTGTAAGCATCACATACATGTGGATGTTCTGTGTCGCTGATTTCACGAACATCGTTCGACCAGCCCCAGAAAGAATTCTGCACTTCCAAAGGGATAGTACTGTATGAAGCCTTTGGCTAAAATGTCCCCAATCAGGTTTTATGCTTTTAGACCGCATTAGAGGTTATTGAAGGCATATGGCATCACGGTCAGTTTTCGGGAGCTGCAATCAGCAGACACTAGAGCTAGACTCTAGGTTTGGCATTTGGAGCTAGAGAACACGCTAGGCAACCCATTTTTCAAGACGAAATCATCAAAAAAGAAGGGAAAACACATCAGATAGAAACAAAGAAATAAGGTGGCAATCCATGCCTATATATCTGCCCATTCTACACGTGACCAGGCGCTCAATTACATGGAAGGACCACACCGAGCAGATTTTGAAAAGTTTAAGATTTAAATTACACAAAAAAAGTTTAGAAACCAAGAATGATCGGAAAAATCACCTAAGCATCTCCCAGGTTAACAACTATCTTGAGCTGGTTCTTCCTACACACTGCACAATCCTGGGATTTATACCAATATATTGAAGACAGATTATTGTGCATAATAAACTTGATTACAGAAATATCTCTTTTCCCCTAAATTGTGCTGAATTTCCTTGAAAATGAGCACCTTCAGCCTTGAAGTTATAAACCTAAAAGAAGAAGAAAAGCAAAAGCAAAAGCTGGAAATGTATCTCTCCAGTCTCCAGTCCCCATCAAGGCATTGGACTTTTGCATAAATTAACAACAAAATGAAACGACTATGTAAAGAAGCATAAAAAGTGAAAAGATTAAGGAATTCTTTTGCATAAAGTAGGATCAATCGATGAGAACTCAAGGACCTACATCAATCAAGCCTAGCATCCATTTAGTCTTGAGCATGAAAACCCTTCAAACAGAGCCTCAACTTCAATGGGTTCGGAAGCACAATGTCCATATTTGGAAAGGTAAACTCTCAAAGACACCGCCATTTTCTTGATTATCAAACTCTAAGTCATGATCCAAATGGGAAAATCAAATTTACGGAAAAAGAAGAATGCCAAATTGACAATGCCCCTCTTGCTAAATAAAAGGGCATGCATGTGATGAGTCGAAAGCACGCTCACTTCTATACCTTTTCAGTCCTCCCAAAAATCCACGAGTTTCCTTAATCACGTAGCATGCCGGCTCACCTCTGACTCTAAAGAAATGACAGATAATGAATTCCCCTTCATCTTTTTTATAAAAGCATTGTTGAGATTGATTCGGCATTTCAGTTCAGAGTTCATCTTTTGCACCACACACAAATGGAACATAGATCGATCTTTTGTACCAAGCACGCACTCTTGATGTTTACAGTCATAGTTCAGATAGCGGATTTGAGTGCTGAGAATATGTTCGTTTGGGCAACAAACAAATTATGTTCACAATATCCCAAATCCTGGGTCTGAATTCTTCTCAGCATGTGTGAATGACACTAAAGCTTGTTTTTTTCAGGGCCATATTGTGTGTTGCTAGCACTTGATAATAAAAGTTACTGTATTCGTGTTCATTTTAATTATCTTTGAATTAAAAAGGAGATACTTTTATGTACTCACAGTGAATGTCCTAGAGAGGTCTGCAGAGACAATTTTGGGGGGTTTAGGGGGAGGGGAGACCCTTTTTGAGGGGGAGGCCATTTTTGGGGGCAGGCCATTTTTGGGAGGGAGACCAATTTTGGGTGGGGCGCTCGCTTTTTGGAAGGGCGAGAGAGAGCGCTTGAGTGAGTGTGAGAGAGCAAACTAGAGAGAGAGCGAGCTCGAGAGGGTTGTTGGCCGTCGCCGGAGGTCCTTCCGTTAGCCGCCGTTGGCCATAGCCCTTCCCCCGAACCAGGTAGGCCTCCCCCGAGCACAGGTGTTCTGTTTTTGCAGGGCGTCGGGCCGGAGCTCGTGGCCGACCAGTTCGTGCGAGCTCCGGTCCCGTTGGTCCTCCGTGAAACCTACTGTGTGTTCTAGTATGCATGTTAGGAATTTAGTTCCGTGTTCGAGTCCCCATCGAGTTCGAAATCCCTCGTTTGAGTAGTGTATACAAAGTGCTTGTGAAAATGCCTGCACGAGATCTAAGTTCTAAGAGCTTCTTACGACCGAGGCTAGGTGTTCTTCGTTCATATCTGTTCTGAATGCGATTAACCTGTCCCTGAGCTGATCTTGAGTGTTAGCTCGTATACACCGTGTCGATATTTACCCGACTCCAAGCCCCGGAACGAGCCTATGCTTCCCCCGTCAGCCATGCGTTCTACCTGTTTGACAGAATGCCCGACAGAGAACTAAAGAACAGTTCATGTTTTTAACTCGAAATCGATTCGTGTTTGCTCCTATATCCGTTGAATCACGTTAGATTTTCTTGCTTTCATTGTGTTTTCGTATGCTTTGCGCGGCATTGTCGTTTTATTGGTCGCCAGCAGCGGAGAGGTTGGTTGACGAACGGCGTTCGGAGTGAGTGGCGCCGGTTGATCTTGTAAAAGTGGGTATTCGGCGAAGAAGGTGAGCTTCGGCCATGGGGAGGAAGAAGACCAAAATAAGGAAAAAGAAAGGTAGAAAAAATAGAAATAGGGAGAGTGGGCATCGGCTGGCTTGTTGTGGGCTGGAAATATTGGGCTGAGAATAGAAGGTCTAGGTGGGCTGGGGGCCGTTCTTTCTAAAAAAAAACGAAGAAAATATTTTATGGGCCAGTTTAGCTAATTCCAGTGGGCCTTTTAGCCGGCCCGGTTCTTAGTCCAGCCCGGACCGGTTTCTTTGTTGTAATATTAAAATTCATAAAAATATATTAATTTAAAAACTCATTAAAAATATTAAAAATCATAAAATCATAAAAATATACAAATTTTAAAAAATCACAAAAATTCGAAAATTTTAAAAAATGAAATTCGGAAAATAAAATTCCTTTTCAAAAAATTCAAAAAAATAATAAATATTAAAAATCCCACAATTTCCAAAAAAAAAAAAAAAAAATTAGAAAAAATTTAGAACTCCTTGAAAAGCTTAAAAATAGTTTTTGGGTAATATTTTGTTAAAAGTGAGAGTCTTTTGATGTAAGATTGTGCTCGAATTGAAATGAGTCTTAGACTCTACCTTAGAGTTTTAATTCTTCTTATAAACAAATATCCTTGATTGGGCACTTTTGATATGATGATTATGGCTCTTTAATCGTTACAATTAGAATTTGTTTCATGCTAAATGCTTGTTTTCCCTTGGAATTTATTTTATACTTCCTTTGGTTGCAAATTATTATTTTAATGATAGTGCACTTGTACGATTATCTCATATGTTAGTGGATAAATCTAAAATAAATCCAAACCGCATAACAAAAATCTTTCTTCAATAAACAAGATTTTCTAGTTATGTAAGAATTGAGATACACTCTCATGCCCCCCTTAATTTCTTATTAACTTTAATAGACCAGTGGTAACTTCTCATTAAAAGGTTTTTATGAACATCAAATGTTGCACTAGGTATTGACATGAAAGAGCCCGCACTTAATCATGAGCAGTGAGCCCGTTTTTTAGGCAATACCTCTAAACCTACTATTTTCTCTCCCCTAGGGGTAGGTCCCGACAGCTACCCTACAATATGACATAGCACGATAGCATGATCTAATTGAGACAAAAATTAGGAAATCTTGGAATTGGAAACTCTACCTTGTCATCGCCATCTACCGTAATTAAGACAAAAACAAAAGAGTACCGCTTTCCCAATCTCATTCCACCTATAGTAGCCCCATGACATCACCTACCCCACCAGATAGTCTTTTGCTTTTCCTTTTTTGGGCAAGAACAAGAAAAACGATATGATCTAATTACCAAATATATGGTGGCTTCGTGTAAGGTAAGCCGAGGATCTGATCCAACACCAGAAGGGATTGGCATTTGAAGATTGCAATGCCGTCGTGGTTCACCAAATGAATTAGGTGTGATGTGAACCGTTTTAGTCTTGAGCCGACGTATTCACCTTGTATTAATAAAGTAAAAAAGGCTTTATAAAAAGTGGTGGGTTAATGTTAGCCAAATCGAGCTGAACTCAATTAGCATATTCCAAAATTGACCTAAAGATGCGAAGAATCAGTTTGAATTCTTATTTTCGGACATGCTTTTGTATATATTTATCATCATTCCTCATATAAGGAGATGGGAGAGGAATTTTGAAGAGTTTTAGCGAGAGACATGAAATTGAGATAATTTCTTCATTCAAAATTAGGGTCAAATGATGTCGTAAAAGTAAATTTAAATAAAGTTGTAAAAAGAAATTGAGCCTAAGGCTTTGTTTGCTTCACGCAAAAATAAGTGATTTGAAAAATATATTTCGGAAAAAGTGATTATTAGTATTGCTTGAAATAATTAGTTAAGGAAGAATGTTTTCATTGCAGATGGCAATTTATGTCCGAATAATTTTGTAAACAATAAAAATATTATTTGTCCATTTGTCCATTTATTTATTTTTATTAGTGATACCAATAGTTGTTTTTTAGGAAGATATTTTTTGAATATCTGTTTTACATGAAACAAGAGAAGTCAGGATCCTCAAATGTATCTAGGGTGTTTTGCAAATAATCCGTTCTACCATTGAGCCTTGCCGGTTCGATTTCTCACTCCAATCACTCCATCCTCATTCCTCACCCAATTTCCCCTTGCTTCTCAATAAAGAGGGGTGGAATCTATCCATCAAACAAATTAGGTTGATAAGAGGGTTAAGAGAGAATATAGGACTCCGAAATACAAAGGAAGTGCTCTAACCCAGTAGTCGAAGATCCTGAGATGCCATCACCACCTGGTTTCGCGTCCTCCTAAGTGTTCTCTTTTCTCAATAAACGGACGCAACAAAAGAGTTCGACAAGCATTGAAAAAATCCTCGTCAAACTGACTCGATTCTCGGGTATGCCATTTCCATGGTGAATCTAAGTCTAGGATGAACTCCTCGGAAGAAATCTTTCCAAAAATCCACAAGTTTCCTTGATCCCGTGTTATTTCACCTTGCCTCTGACTCTGAAGAAATGACAGATGATGAGTTCCCCTTCAACTTGTTTATAAAAGCATTGTTGACTGATTCTACATTACAGTGCAGAGTTCCATCTTTTGCAACACATACAAATGGATGTAGATCGACCTTTTGTACCAAGCATGCGCTCCCTTCAACTTGTTTATGAAAGCATTGTTGACTGATTGATTCTTCATTTCAGTGCAGAGTTCATCTTTTTGCAACACACAAATGGGTTGTAGATCGACCTTTTGTACCAAGCACGCGTTCTTCATGCTTGCAATCGTACTTCAAATAGCGGATTTGAGTGCTGAGAATATGTTTGTTGAGGCAACGAGCAAAGTATGTTCACAAAATCAAAATTCCAGTCTGAATTCTTCTCAGCATGTGTGAATGACACTGGAGCTTATTCGTTGGCAGGTCTATATTGTGTATATGGGAGCAACCAAGGGTGATGACCCAGTAGCTACCAAGAAGTCTCACCATGAATTACTCTCAAACTTCCTAGGCAGGTAATAAATTGCGAAAAACAACCTCGTCCATGATTTGTGCTTATATGGACACTGACATTTTCTTTTGGATGCTTCAAAGTGAGGAAGCCACTAGGAACTCCATTCTTTACAGCTACAAGCATGGTTTTTCAGGATTTGCTGCAAGGCTAACGAGATCGCAAGCGGAGGAGATCACGAGTAAGTGATCTCAATGAAATTCACAGAATGCTAATTATCTTCACAAAATAAAATATTTTGATCGTTTTCTTTCCTTCGACATGGCAGATTTTCCAGGGGTTCTTCAAGTTATCCCTAATCGCATCCGCAAGATCTCCACTACTCGAAGCTGGGATTTCCTGGGGCTCCAACAGAACAAAATGAGCAACCTTTTGACACAGAGTAACCAGGGAGAAGGAATCATCATTGGACTAGTAGACACAGGTGAGTGCGTATTGCAGTATATTTAGAAACAATTTTGAAGCCTCGGTAGGGGAATGTCAATTGCTTAAGGAACTAAAAGCACAAGCAATGGAGATTTTGGTTGTCCCATAAAGTATTGAACCAGTTTTTGCTTCAACTCTATGCACTAAGTACCTTACTAAATCTTGCAAAATGTGGACTTATCTAGGAATCTGGCCGGAGTCAAGAAGCTTCAGCGACAAGGACATGGGATCAGTACCGAACCGCTGGAGGGGCATTTGCCAACTGGGAGAGCAATTCAATACCTCCAATTGCAACAAGAAGATCATCGGGGCTCGCTGGTTCGTAGAGGGGTTGGCTGAAAAGATGAACATCTCCCATGGGAGCTACTTCTCTGATTTTCTCTCTCCGAGAGATCGGGATGGCCACGGAACTCACACAGCTTCCACTGCAGCTGGCAGCTTTGTGGAAGCGGCCGACGTCATTAGTGGCTTGGCAGCAGGCTTGGCTGGAGGAGGTGCACCTCTTGCTCACCTGGCAGTATATAAGGCTTGCTGGAGTATAGCTGGGGGGACTTGCACAGACGCAGATATTATGAAGGCCATCGACATGGCTATACACGACCGAGTGGATATATTATCTTTATCCATTGGAGACAAAATCCCATTATCCTCGTATCATCAGGACTTGGTTGCAATTGGCTCCTTCCATGCAACGGCACGGGGTATACTCGTGGTCTTTGCAGCGGGAAATGGTGGCCCTGTATCACATACAGTTGTGAATACAGCGCCCTGGCTCATCACTGTGGCGGCAAGCACGATAGATAGAACATTCACGGTTGAGATCAAACTTGGAAACAACCGAACTCTATTGGTAGGCACAAGACCCCTCATTGAAATATCATAGTTCTTTACATATATAATATTGCTAAATAGCTTCTGAAATTAACTTCTATTGCAGGGCCAATCACTAGAAACTGGAAAAGCTCATCGCAGTTTTTCGGACCTCACATATTCCGAACTCAGAGCAATTGATTCCATGGATTACACAGCGTAAGTCCATCCGATTTCTTTACTTATAGTTCATTCAATTTCTGCATTCTTCATGTGATGTACATTTATTTTCTCAGCAAGGATCACAGCTCAAACTTATTGGTGGGCAAGATCGTTCTTGCCTTCTCGACAACAGGCATGCGGGATATGTTACCTGCATCCACTGCAGTGCGAAGAGCAGGGGGGACTGGACTAATTTATGCAGGCTCTTTACATGAGGGGGCAGATTTGTGCGATTCCATTCCTTGTGCTGCAGTAGATTACCAAGTGGGGTCGGAAATACTTTTATACATCAGAAGCGCTAGGTAAGCTTCAGTGAAGAGTGTGCTGCATAAGAATCGATAAACTTGTTGTGACTCTTAACATTCATTAATGAAGGCATCCCAAAGCAAAGCTGAGCCTTCCAAGGACCGTAATTGGGAAACAGGCTGCACCGCGAGTTGCAACTTTTTCATCCCGTGGACCGAGTTCTATCACTCCTCAGGTGCTAAAGGTACGTGCTGAGCAGCTGGCCAATAGTTACTTGATCTTTCCAGTAAATGGGAAGAGAGAATGTCATCGACAATGTCACTATTACTAACCCATTGTATTCCAAATTGGTGGTAGCCTGACATAGCCGCACCTGGTGTGGACATCTTGGCAGCGTATCCAGCGGTTGAATTGAAGAGCAAAGGTGATTACATATTGCACTCAGGAACTTCAATGGCATGCCCTCATGTGGCCGGTGTCACTGCTCTAATCAAATCTGTTCATTCAGATTGGTCTCCGGCAGCCATAAGATCGGCTCTTATCACTAGTGGTGAGCCAGATTCGATAGTTTCTTCTTCCTCTTTGTCCAAAGGCCGTGGACATTGGTACATCATATTTTAAGTCCCTTATTTAAAGAATAGCTTAACGGTCGAACTGGTTAAACTTCTTCAATCTAAAAGTTTATGTTTTCTAGTTCAAAAGTACTGGTAGATGTATAATCGGTACAAAATGGGCGCAGGGTTTTGGTTTTGATGATGATAAAACTGAATACAAACCTTGTTAATCAGTTTATATCTCAGCATACTATTTCAAGCCCACAAATCTAAATGTTGGGTTTAGTCTTGCAAACTAAGGTGTGCCTAACTGTATTGTGCAGCCTCTGTATTTGGAAACGATGGATCGTACATTAGCGAGGGAGGCCCCACCATCAGACCTGCGAGTCCATTCGACATGGGAGGCGGGTTTGTCAACCCCAACACAGCAGCGGATCCTGGACTTATTTACAACATCAGCATGGACGACTACATTCAGTTCCTCTGTTCCCTTGGTTACAGGACCAGATCGATCTCACGTCTCACTGGAAGCAAGATAAAATGCAAGAGAGACAGTTCGGAAGGATTGAACCTCAACCTCCCTTCCATCACCATCCTAAATCTCCATCAGACGACTACAGTGACCCGAACTGTCACGAATGTCGGAAATATAGAATCTGTGTATATGGCTCTGGTGCAGGCTCCCGCTGCTGGGTTTGCAATGGAAGTTGAGCCTCAAATATTGAGGTTCAATTCAAGTGCTCGAGTTCTTTCCTTCAACGTTACATTCACATTGATGCAGCATGTGCCAGGAGAGTTCCAATTTGGGAGCTTGACGTGGGCGGGTGATCTGAATCACTCAGTGAGGATTCCTATAGCTGTACGTGTTGGGTAAAGACAGATGTATCCGAAGTTTAAAGAATAACCTTAGAGTCGAACCCATTCGATAGCCATAGAATGGTTTAGAGTCCATGAGTGACGTTTGCTCTAGTCGAGTGTCATATGAGTTCTCTACTTCTGTTTCAAACACTTTAGTAATTACCAGCTTGATTTTCCCTCTGTTTTGCTATGACAAAACATATCAAAAGCCAAGCTCTAAGTTCTACTGTTTTATGCTCTATTTTTACTTGCCCTTTTTCGAGTCAAAAGACCATAAAAAGATTTCAAATTTAGGACTAGTTCTAGATTTTAGAAAAGAAAGTAATAAATTGATGATTTTCTGTAGACAATTCGCCTCATATCGAATAGCTTCACGACTTTATTATCAAGAGAAAATGGGAAAACAATCCCATTGTCTCCTCATCATCCGATGACAGGTACACTGCGGACGTTGCCATTGTCATCAGCCCAAACAAAAACACGATTGCAACAATAATCTTCGATCCTGCGCTCCCCCGGGAGTATGATCACAGCTGTCACCAGTGGATTCTCGTGCTGGATAGTTGCCTTTGCTTTCTCTGCATTTTGTCGTATCAACTCCGGCCAACTGGATTTCCCTTTTGTTAATCAACACAAACAGATGGCCCTTTTCTCAGATGCATGTTAGTGAATATGCTTTGAGGAGATTGTGCAGAGGCACTCATAGGAGAGAATGAAGAACGATACACCGATGAAATTCCATAAACACAGATGTTGTCGGACAGAGTGAACCCATATATTTTTGCGGTGATGAGAATATATTTCAACCTTAGATGCCGTCTACATTGTCCTTGAACTATCCATGCAACATTTTATAGAGAATGCAAAGGTATATACCTGGATGGCAGCAATGACTATAACAAGGTGGGAAAGGATGATTTCTGCAAGACATATCTCTCTATTCTCCAAAGACGATGTAGGAAGTATAGTGGAAAAATATATATCGGTATTCACCCATTTCCGCTTGCTTTATAAGCAGTGAAAACACGCCTTTCTTTCAAAATAAAACATGCAATCCAGACGAACATGTCTCGCTTAATTTTAAATGTCCATTTGAGAAAAGAAACTTCTGCCACATTAGGAATAAGAAAAATCTATTTTTTCTTGCTAGAATTATTAATAGGAAGATGATAGCATAACAGTCACTGTTAATGTTGAAAGTAACGGTGGAATGTGAGGCACCAGTTAATGCTAGCATAACACCAATTGTAATGGAGGGAAGGCTATTCTTTTATCTTAATGCTAGATTAACACCAATCGCCTTTTCTGTCATTTACATCTTGTGGCCGCCACCGTTTCTTGCAATAATAACTGTCACTGTTAGTTAAGCAATTCCCTCGTTGATATGAAATGATATGCATGTCAGATTGGATTTCTCTCTCTCTCTCTCTCTCTCTCTCTCTCTCTCTCTCTCTCTCTCTCTCTATATATATATATATATATATATATATATATATTAGGCACACATCTTTCAATTGAATTATTTAGGTATACATGCACTGAAAGTCTTATAAATTATAGCAAAAGTGCAATTGAGTCATATAATTTACAAAATATGCAATCAAGTCATACAACTTGTCTAGTTAATTCAATCAAGTCCTTTCGTTAATTCTATTCAATTTGGCTAACAACAAATAAAAATGTGGTTTTTTAATTATTTTCTTTATCCTACATGAAGATAACGTGATTAAAATGACCTCGTTTTTGTCTAAATATAATTTTTAATACATTTTTTATTTAAATGAAATATAAAAAATAAGCTAAAAAATTAGGAGGAGGAAACTAGGTTGGGAGGGGGATGGTCAACAATGATCATTGAGCCATGGCTAAGGGCCGATGACCCTTGCTGATCACAAGTGAAGGTTACAACCGTTACCCAAATCAAGCAAGGGCTTGCAAACCTTCCCTATAGCCAGCGAGGGTCACTGGGTCTCAATCATTCCCAATGGTGGGGGTTGGTGGCAAAAAGGGCTTTAGCCTCACCACTTGGTCTCCTCCTTCTTTTTATTTTTATTTTTATTTTTACATTTAGCTTATATTTTAAATTTTATTTAAATAAAAAGGGATAAGTGCATTAGAAGTCGTAAAACTTGTTACGAAAGTACAATTGAGTTATAGTCCTAAAACTTATTAAGAAATGATAAAGTTTATTTTCATACATTCATCTACTAACAAAGTTGATCATATTGAGCAAAAGCACCTGCCTAAACTAAAAAATAAAAAGAATATTCTATATGTGAATTTAAGGCTCCATTTATTACGTAGAAAATATGATAATTTATGGAAAAGTTGTTATTGATATTGCTTGAAATAATTAGTTAAGAAAGATGTTTTCAGTGTCCATGGCAATTTATGTCCGAATAATTTCGTGAATGATAAAGAAATCATTCGTCCGTGCGTCCGTTTATTTATTTATATAAGCGATATCAATGGTTGTTTTTTAGGAAGATATTTTTCGAACTAACTGTTTTACACGAAACAAAAGAAGTCAGGATCCTCAAATGTATCTAGGGTGTTTTGCAAATGGTTCGTTCTACCATTGAGCCTTGCCGGTTCGATTTCTCACTCCAATCACTCCATCCTCATTCCTCACCCAATTTCCCCTTGCTTCTCAATAAAGGGGTGGAATCTATCCATCAAGCAAATTAGGTGGTACCGCACGTGCTTAAACACGTAGTTTGATAAGAGGGTTAAGAGAGAATATAGGACTCCGAAATACAAAGGAAGTGCTCTAACACAGCAGTCAAAGATCCTGTGATGCCATCACCACCTGGTTTCGCGTCCCCCTGAGTGTTCTCTTTCTCAATAAACGGACCCGACAAAAGAGTTCGACAAGCATTGAAAAAAATCCTTGTCAAACTGACCCGATTCTCGGGTATGCCATTTCCATGGTGAATCTTAGTCTAGGATGAACTCCTCGGAAGAAATCTTTCCAAAAATCCACAAGTCTCCTTGATCCCGTGTTATTCCGCCTCGCCTCTGACTCTGAAGAAATGACAGATGATGAGTTCCTTGTTTATAAAAGCATTGTTGATTGATTCTACATTACAGTGCAGAGTTCATCTTTTGCAACACACAAAATGGATGTAGATCGACCTTTTGTACCAAGCATGCGCTCCCTTCAACTTGTTTATGAAAGCATTGTTGACTGATTGATTCTACATTCCAGTGCAGAGTTCATCTTTTTGCAACACACACAAATGGATCGTAGATCGACCTTTTGTACCAAGCACGCGCTCTTCATGCTTGCAGTCGTAGTTCAAATAGCAGATTTGATTGCTGAGAATATGTTTGTTCAGGCAACGAGCAAACTGGATTTCTCGCGCTTTTGTACCAAGCAGCGCCCGATTGCAACAATGGTCTTTGATCGGGTGCTGCCCCGGGAGTAAGATCGCAATTGTCACCAGTGGATTCTCGTGCTTGATGGCCTTTGCTTTCTCTGCATTTTGTCCTGCCAACACCGGCCAACTGGATTTCCCTTTTGTTAATCAACACAAACAGGTGGCCCTTTTCTCAGATGCATGTTAGTGAATATACTTTGAGGAGATTGTGCAGAAGCACTCGTAGGAGAATGAAGAACGATACACAGATGAAATCCCTTAAACACAGATGCTGTCGGACAGAGTGAACCCATATATTTTTGCGGTGATGAGAGTATATTTCAACCTTGCCATTTACATTGTCCTTGAACTATCCATGCTTCATTTTATAGAGAATGCAAAGGTATATACCTGGATGGCAGCAAATACTGTAACAAGGTGGGTAAGGATGATCACCACAAGACATATCTCTCTATTCTCCAAAGACGATGTAGGAAGTATAGTAGAAAGGTACATATCGCTATTCACCCATTTCGGCTTGCTTTATAAGCAGTGAGAACTCGCCTTTCTTTGGCAACAAATCGTGCAATCCAGAAGAACATGTTTCATTTAATTTTAAATGTCCATTTGAGTAGAGAAACATCTGCCACATTAGGAATAGGAAAAATCTGATTTTTCTTGCTAGAGTTATTAACAGGATGATGATAGCATAACGGTCGCTGTTACCGTTAGAAGTAACGGTGGTATGTGAGCCACCCGTTAATGCTAGCATAACACCAATTGCCTTTTTTATTAATTATATCTTTTGGCTTACATGCCACCGTTACATGCAATACTAACAGTGATTGTTAGTTAAGCAATTCTCATATCAATATGAAAGGATATACATGTCAGATTGGATATATATATATATATATATATATATATATATAGAGAGAGAGAGAGAGAGAGAGAGAGAGAGAGAGAGAGAGAGAGAGAGAGAGAGAGAGAGAGAGAGAGAGAGAGAGAGAGAGAGAGGTGCATGTCTTTCAATTAAATTATTTAAGGATATATGTACTGATTGTCTTAAAACTTATCACAAAAATATGATTGAATCATACAACTTACAAAAAATACAATTAAGTGCTAAACATTGTCAAGTTAGCTCAATCAAGTCCTTCAATTAATTCCGTGCAATTTGACTAATAGAAAATACTAATTTGGTTTTTTATTATTTTCTCTATCCTACATGACGATAACGTAGTTAGAATGACATCATTTTGGTCCAAATATGATTTTTAATAAGATTTTTCTTTAGATGAAATTTTATAATAAGATAAAAAAAATTTTGAAGGAGGAAACCAAGTTGGGAGAGGAGGATGATTGGCAGCAGGCCATGGCCAGGGGTTGATGACCCTCACTAATCGCAAGCGAAGGTTGCGGCCATTACCCAAATCGGGCGAGGGTTTGCAAGCCTCCCCTACAGGTCGGTGAGGGTCACTAGGCCTCAACCATTCCCAATGGTGGGGGTTGGCGGTGACAAGGGCTTGTAGCCCTCATTGCTTGGTTTCCCTCTTCCTTCTTTTTATTTTTATTTTTAGATTTATTATAATTTAAATATAATTTAAATAAAAGGATAAATGTACTGAAAATTCTAAAATTTATCACGAAAGTGTAATTAAATTATAGTCCTATAACTTGTTTTGTTAAGAAAGGATACAGTTTTTTTCTTACATTCATCTTATATCAAAGTTAATTATATTGAGCAAAAGCACCTTTTGTTTTAATGTCTAAATTAAAAAAATAAGAAGAATATTGGCGTTTCTGAAAAATATTTTTCGGGAAGGCATTTTTTAAAAAAAATTAGCTATTTTTCTGTGTTTGATTGGGGGTGAAACATCCCGTGATGCAGCGCCACGGGAGTTCCACCATTGAGCCTCGGAAGTTTGATTTCTCCTGGCTCCAATCTCATTCCTCTCCCAATTTTCTCCCTTGCTTCTCAATAAAGAGAGGTGGAATTTGGTTCTTCAATTTCTCAATCCATCAACCAAACTATATGGCATCGCATGTGAGAAGAAGACAAAACGATTCTAAAGGCACAATCTTTGCTTGAATTGTAATGAACTTAGCAATGCAAGATCGGATGTTGGGTCGGGGGAATGTCAAGAGTCGGCCCCATGTTTAAAAAGGGCTCGGTCGGGGAGTCTTCGTCAACGCCCCACAAATCCGCATCCGAATTTAAAAAGAGAAGCTCGGTCGGGGGAGTCTTCGTCAACGCCCCCACAAATCCGCATCCGAATTTAAAAAGAGAAGCTCGGTCGGGGGAGTCTTCGTCAACGCCCCCACAAATCCGCATCCGAATTTACAAAAAGAGAAGCTCGTGACCGACAATGTGGGCCATCCCTCTAATCTCGATTGGCAAATTTTTTTTTTTCACCGTCCCTTTAATTGATTGGAATTTGGATGTAATGGTTATCTTATCCGTTCATACCTAACTAAAATCTCAATATCTGTCATTTTCATACTTGTAACCTATCAATTAGATGGCATTGTCAAAAATTTCCTCCAATTAAAAATGGAAACAAGCACGGTCCATCAACATTAAAGCTCCGTTTGGTTAAACATTTGAAATGGTCTTTGAATCTCTAAAGTCCCTTAGCCAAATACAAATGTGTTTGATTCGACTTTTGCACTCACTTTAGCTAAATGTATGGTGGGAGGTGTCATGGGAAGTTGCATTTTCGGAATGCAACTTGGTACTGTTCATTTTCTCCGCGGGCCAACGAAGCCGATGACCTCCGGCCAAGGGGGTAACCGCCACCCTTGGTCGCGCGACCTCAGGCGGTCACACACCTGGGTTGTGCGACCACCGCCTGGGTCGTGCCGGACCTCAGGCAGGCGTGCACCCAGCAACGGAGGCGACCGTCGCGACCCAGGCGGACGCTTTCGTCACTTGGGTTCGCGCGACCCAAGCAGACACCTCCATCGCCTGGATTCGCGCGACCCAGGCGACTGTTCGCCGAGGCCATGCGAACCCAAGTGACCGCCGCTTGAGGTCGCGCCACCTTAGGGAAGGCTGTTCGGCGGCCAAATCTGGCCATCGAAGCTTGACCAGTGGCCAGATTTGGCCGCTGGAGGGTGGATTCGAAAAAAAATTTATTTTAAATTTATTTTAATAAAAAATTTAGCAAAAGTCATTTACAAAATGTGGTATTTACCAAACGACATTTTAGTCAAAGTTGTTTCACAATGCAAAATTTACCAAACACTATATACATTTTGAGAAACCCCTTTAGCTCAAAGATATTTGCATTTTTCCAAGTGCATTTGCCCAACGGCGAACTAAACGCACCATAAATTTATCAAAAATTGTGTCAATCTTTTCTCCGTTTTATATTGACCGAAGGTATAGACGCAAATAACAGGTAAAGCCATGCGTTTCATTGAAGTTATATAGAAGCATAGATGACATGCTTTCTTTTTCTCTCTTTTTTTTTTAATGGAGTTTGAAACTTCAAATTTCTTCTAAGTGGAAAGTTGACTGATAGGTGAAGGGCTTGAAAATACAATTTATTTCCTTTAGTTTTCCTTTTCCCCATTTCGATCATAAGAATTAACCATTTCATGGATGGAATGGTTCAGATTAGTATCAATCGAAAATGCCGATTAATGAACTCCATCATGCACTAATCATTATAGAATAATTTCCAAAGAGATTCTTATCAACAAGTTGATAAGTAAAATAAATGAAGATTTTTATCCAACTAGATATATAAACAGGTTCGGATTTGGATTCCCTCTCGGCGATCTCCCCAAATGAAGGCATTGAACTTTTGCTACACACTTCCAATAAAAATGCCCCCAGTCAGGTCTTATGCTTCTAGACTGCATTGGAGGTTATTGGAGGTATATGGCATCACGGTCAGTCTCCGGAGCTGCAATCTGTACAGACGCCCAAGCTTGACTCTGGGTTTGGCATTGGAACTAAGGAGCATGCTAGGCAATCCATTTTTCAACGCCAAATTCTAAAAGAAGAAGGAAAAACACATCAGATAGAAATAAAGAAATGAGGTGCAATCCATGTCTATATTTCTGCCCATTCACTGCTGAGGTGCCATGACGTGCCAGATATAAACACTTGACAAGGCGCTCAATTACAAGTAAGGACCACACCGAGCAGATTTTGAGAAGTTTAATATTTAAATTACACAGCAAAAGTTCAGAAACCAAGAATGATCGGAAAAATCACCTAAGCATCTCCCAGGTTAACAACCATCTTGAGCTGGTTCTTCCTACACACTGCACAATCCTGGGATTTACACCAATACATTAAAGAAAGATTATTGTCCATAATAAACATGATTACAGAAATATCTCTTTTCCCCTAAATTGTGCTGATTTTTCCTTGAAAAAGAGCACCTTCAGCGTGTAAGTGGTAAACCTAAAAGAACAAGAAAAGCAAAAGCAAAAGCTTGAAATCTCCCTCTCCAGTCTCCGGTCCCCATCAAGGCATTGAACTTTTGCATAAATTAAAAAAAATAAAAATAAAAATAAAATGAAATGAAACCACTATATAAAGAAGCATAAAAAGTGAAAAGAAAAAGGAATGCTTTTGCATAAAGCTGGTTCAATCGATGAGGACTCGTGGACCTACATCAACAGAGCCTCAACTTTACTGAGTTTGCAAGCACAAAGTCCATATACGGGAAGGCAAAGGACTATTTGGTAATCGATTAAATAGTAAAAAATTATATTCTTTTGTTCCCGGAGTAGATTTGAAACAGAAATTCGTTTGTTAAAATTTTTGTTCCCGAACAAATTTATTCTTGAGAATAGATTTGGAATGGAATCAAGAATAAAAAATAAATTGCCACTTGTTCCCGGGAACAATTTTAAGAATCAGTTTTTTTTCCCTTTCTTTTTTTTCTCTTTCCTTTTCTTATTCCTCCCTCAGCCTATTGCCACCCCATCGACCATCATCGCTAGTGCCGGCGGTGGTCGACGAATGGTTGGGTGAGGTCCAGCGAGCTCGCTTGGCCATCAGCGAGGCTCGGCCTTGCCTAGATTTATGAGGTCGAGCTCACCAGTGGCCAGGCGAGCTTGCTAGACCTCACCCAGCCGGTCGCCGACCACTAGCGGCGACTGGCCACAATGGTGGAAGGGAAAAATAAAAAAGACAAAAAACAAAAGAAAAATGTATTTAAATCATTAAAAAATTAAAATAAAATATTTTGGCCTATAAATTCTAAGGTTTTATCAAACGCATTTCTATTTTGGGAATATAATTTTTGGATAATTACTAAACGCCTTCAAATGCTCAGAAATTGTTCTCAATAACAGAATAAAAAAGAATTATTTCTGAGCAGAAATTGTTCCTGAAAACAGAAGCGTCACCATGCGCACCCAAACTATCAAAGACACCACCATTTTCTTGATTATCAAACTCTAAGGCGTGTATAATAACGATTTTATTTCTATTCCATAATTATTTTTGTATTCAAAACTTGTTTATTAAACATTAAATCTGTTTAGTAAAACAATTTTAATTTTTTTATTTCTAGAACATATTTCTATTCTAGAAATAAGTTCCAAAAATAAGTTTGGAATAGAAATCAAAATGAAATTTTTTTTACTTTTCTATTTTTGGAATAGAAATAAGAAATTATTTCTCTCTTTTTTACTTCTCACCCGAAAGAGTTTCTCCTTAATCCCTAGCGGTCCGCCTCTCCTCCAATCACCGCTAGCCTCTCCCCCATCGGCCTCCACCACTGCCGGTCACCGACTGCTGCCACCACCTCCACCGCCACTCAAAAGAGGGAAATTTTGTATTGTTATTAAACGAATTTCTATTCAGAAATAGAAATTTTGTATCGTTATCAAACTCATATTTTTGCTCAAAAAAATCATCGAAGAATAGAAATAGAAAAATCTATTTTTGTTCCATAAATCAATTTCTAATCAGAAATTTTATCATCCGCGCTCTATGTCATGATCCAAATGGGAAAAGCCAAATTTACGGAAAAAGAAGAATGCCAAAATGACAATGCCCACTTGCAGAAAGTGCGCATGCATGTGAGAGTGGAAAGCACACTCACTCCTATACCTTTTTTCAGTCCTTTGAGTTTCATACAGTAACCATAAACAGCAAGACGCTTATAAAATGGTTATAATTGACAATGGTAAGCTACAAAAGAGTTCAAACCAAGCATTGAAGTCTCGGTATATTCCTTATCGAACCAACTCGATTCTCAAGTAACCATTTCCATTGTGATCAACCTAAATCAAGGATGATCTTCTCGGAAGAAATCCTTCCAAAAATCCACAAGCTTCCCTAATCACATTCCAGCTCACATTGCTCTTATTATGAAGAAATCACGGATGATGAATTCCACTTCATCTTGTTTATAAAAGCATTGTTGAGATTCATTCTGCATTTCAATTCTGAGTTCATCTTTTGCACCAAACACAAATGGACATGCTCTTGATGTTTGCAGTCATACTTCAGATAGCGCATTTGAGTGCCGAGAATACGTTCGTTCAGGCAACGAGCAAAGTATGTTCACAATATCTGGGTCTGAATTCTTCTCAGCATGTATGAATGACACTAAAGTTTAATTTTTGGCAGGTCCATATTGTGTATATGGGAGCAACCAAGGGTGATGATCCAATAGCTACCAAGAAGTCTCACCATGAATTACTCTCAAACTACCTAGGCAGGTAATAAATCACGAAATGCAACCTCATCCAAGATTTGTGCTGATATAGACACAACTGACACTTTCTTTTGTATGCTTTAAAGCAAGGAAGCCGCTAGGAGCTCGATTCTTTACAGCTACAAGCATGGTTTTTCAGGATTTGCGGCAAGGCTAACAAGTTCGCAGGCTGAGGAGATCACAAGTAAGCAATCTCAGTGAAATTCTGACGGAATGTTAATAATCTTCACAAAATAAAGAAACTTGATCCTTTTCTTTCCTTCACCATGGCAGATTTTCCAGGAGTTCTTCAAGTTATCCCTAATCGCATCCACAAGATCTACACTACTCGAAGCTGGGATTTCCTGGGGCTCCACCAGAATAAAATGAGCAACCTCTTGACACAAAGTAGCCAGGGAGAAGGAATCATCATTGGAGTGATAGACACAGGTGAGTGTGTGCTGATGTGCGTGCGCGCACTTCTAGAAATTTGTGCTGACACAAAATTGCAGTATATTTAGAACTTGACAATTTTGAAGCCTCAGTATGGAAATGTTGACTGCTTAAAGAACTGAAAGAATAAGCAACGAATAATGGTGGTTGTCTTAGAAAGTATTGAACCAGTTTTTCTTTGCACTAAGCATCTTACTAAAGTTCATTCGTTTCACGAAAAATGTAGTCCTTCTGAAAAATATTTTCCAGAAAGTCATATTCCAAGAAAATATAATTATTTTCCGGTGTTAATCTAAAACCTGAAAATAAAGTATTACTGTTTGGTTAGAAAAATATTTTCCTTCATTTTCCTCCATACACTCTTTTTTGATAATTTTATTTTTAGAATTGATTTTTAATTATTTTATTTTTAAAAAATCATTTTCAATTTTTTTTAATCTCCTTCTCCCTTTGGCCGGTATTGATTGTAGGCAAGCTGGAGCCTTGCCACAAGCTGGCAAGGCTCGAGCTCGCTTGATTTCGGCAAAGTCGAGCATCGCTGGCCTATGGCAAGGCTCTGCCTTGTCCGAGTAGGCAAGTCGGATCCTCACCATAGGCCAATGAGGCGGATCCTTGCCAATGGCCGATGAGGCTCGACCTCACCGAGGTCTGGCAAGTTGGAGCCTTGCCGGCTTATGGCGAGGCCCCAGCTCGCTTGTAGCCAGTCGTCGCCACCGTGACCAGCGACCGGCCAAATGAAGAAGATGAAAAAAGAGAAAAGGAAAAAGAATAATATTAAAGAATAATTAAAAAATTTTTTTAGAAAAAAAAAAAAGAAAAGGTTTGGTAAAAGAAAATGGGGTGAAAAAATGTATGGAAAATGTTTTCCTCTTTATCAAAAGTGGAAAACATTTTCCCCTATTTTAGAAGGTTTTTTTCATTTGATAGAAAATGTTTTCCTCAACTAATTCATTTTCCTTGAAACGAACGTCGGAAGATCCAAAAAATGTTTTTCTGAAAATTATTTTTCATAAAAAGAGAAAAGGAAAAAAATAAAAAGAGAAAGATTAAAAAAATAATTAAAATATCAATTTTTTAGAAAAAGGAAAAAAAAAAAAAAAAAAAAGGTTTGGTAAAAGAAAGTGAGGTGAAAAAATGTATGGAAAATGTTTTCCTCTTTAGTGGAAAACATTTTCCCTATTTTAGAAAGAGGAAAACATTTTCCCCTATTTTAGAAGGCTTTTTTCATTTGATTAAAAATGTTTTCCTCAACTAATTCATTTTCCGTGAAACGAATGTTGGAAGATCAAAAAATGTTTTTTGGAAGTTATTTTCCATAAAATGAATGGAGCCTAAATCTTGCAAAATGTCGACTCATCTAGGAATCTGGCCGGAATCAAGAAGCTTCAGTGATGAGCACATGGGATCAGTACCGAACCGTTGGAGGGGCATTTGCCAACCGGGAGAGCAATTCAATTCCTCCAATTGCAACAAGAAGATCATCGGGGCCCGCTGGTTCTTGAAGGGATTGGCTGAAGAAATGAACATCTCCCATCATAAAGCCACCGACACCTTTGATTTTCTCTCTCCAAGAGATGGCAATGGCCACGGAACTCACACAGCTTCCACCGCAGCTGGCAGCTTTGTGAAAGCGGCTGACGTTGGTAGTGGCCTTGCAGCGGGCTTGGCTCGAGGAGGCGCACCTCTTGCTCAGCTAGCAATATATAAGGCATGTTGGAGTAAATGGGGGATATGCGCAGATGCAGATATTATGAAGGCCATTGACATGGCTATACACGACCGAGTGGACATATTATCTTTATCCCTTGGAGGCAAGATCCCATTATCCTCATACGTTGATGACGGGACTACGATTAGCTCCTTCCATGCAACAGCGCAGGGGATAATTGTGGTTTGTGCAGCGGGAAACGATGGCCCTTTATCACAGACAGTTGTGAATACAGCGCCCTGGCTTATCACTGTGGCGGCAAGCACGATAGATAGAACATTCATTGCGGAGATCAAACTTGGAAATAACCAGACTCTATTGGTAGGCAAGAGACGCCTCATTGAAATATTAGTAGTTCTATGTGAATATAAAATTGCTAAATAGCTTCTGAAATTAACTTCTATCACAGGGCCAATCACTAGAAACTAGAAAAGCTCATCGCGGTTTTTCGGACCTCATATATTTCGAACGCGGAGCAACAGATTCCACGCATGACGCATCGTAAGTTCCTCCGGGTTCTTTACTTCATTCAATTTCTGCATTCTGCGTACGATGTACATATTTTTTAAAGCAAGGATTGCAGCTTTGGGAGTCTTAATGCGAACTTAGTGGCGGGCAAGATTGTCCTTTGGTTTTCAAAGTCAGACAATCACGAGCTGCTCACTGCATCCACCGCGGTGCGAAAAGCAGGCGGGACTGGACTAATCTACATAGACTCTCTAAATGATGGGCTGGTCCCATGCGATTCCATTCCTTGTGCTACAGTAGATTACCAAGTCGGGTCGGAAATAATTTTATACGTGAAAGGAGCTAGGTAAGCATTAGTGAAGAATGTACTACATAAGAATCAATGAAGACAAACTGTCTTTTGTTGACAAATTAGCGTAACTCTAAACATTCATCGATGAAGGTATCCCAAGGCAAAGCTGAGCATTGCAAGGACTGTAATTGGGAAACAAGCCGCACCGCGAGTGGCGACTTTTTCATCCCGAGGACCGAGTTCCATCACTCCTCAGGTGCTAAAGGTACGTGTCAAGCAGCTCGCCAATAGCTACTTGATCTTTCAGTGAAATGGGAAGAGAGAATGTCGACGAAAATGCCACTATTACTAACACTTTAGGATGTTCGACATCGGTGGTAGCCTGACATAGCTGCACCTGGCGTGGACATCTTGGCAGCGGTTCCAGCAGTTGATGTGAAGAGCAAAGACGAGTACGGACTGATGTCAGGAACTTCAATGGCGTGCCCTCACGTGGCCGGTGTTGCTGCCTTAATCAAATCTGTCCATCCAGATTGGTCTCCGGCAGCGATAAGATCGGCTCTTGTCACTAGTGGTGAGCCATATTCGGTAGTTTCTTCTTCCTCTATGTCCAAAGGCTGTGTACATTGGTACAGCACATTTAAGTCCGTTATTTGAAGAATAGCTCAACACTCTAATTGGTTATACTTCTTCGATATAAAAATTATGTTTTCTAGTTTAAAAGTACATTAATCTTAAATGGTGGATGTATGATCTGCGGAAAATGAGTGAACGTTTTTGGTTTGGATGAAAAGAAAGAACTTATTAATCAGTTTATATCTCAGCATACTATTTCAAGCTGAAAAATCGAAATGTTGGGTTTGGTCTAGCAAATTAAGGTGTGGTTAATTGTAATGTGCAGCCTCTGTATTCGGAAACGATGGATCGTACATTAAAGAGGGAGGCCCGACCACCAGGCCTGCAAGTCCATTCGACATTGGAGGCGGGTTTGTCCAACCCAACGCAGCGGCAGATCCAGGGCTTATTTATGACGTCAGCATGGACGACTACATTCAGTTCCTCTGTTCCCTGGGTTACAGCACCAGGTCGATCTCGCGTCTCACCAAAAGCGAGATACAATGCAAGAGAGACAGTTCCAAGGGATTGAACCTCAACCTCCCTTCCATCACCATCCCGAATCTCCATCAAACCACAACAGTGACAAGAACAGTGACGAACGTCGGAAATATAGAATCCGTGTATACGGCTCTGGTGCAGGCTCCCGCTGCTGGGATTGCAATGGAAGTTGAGCCACAAATATTGAGGTTCAATTCGAGTGCACGAGTTCTTTCCTTCAACGTCACGTTCACATTGATGCAGCATGTGTGGGGAGAGTTCGAATTCGGGAGCCTGACGTGGGTGGGGGATCTGAATCATTCGGTGAGGATTCCTATAGCTGTACGTGTTGGTTAAACTTTGATCGGACATAGATGTATCCGAAGTTTAAAGAATAAATTAAGAATCCTCCCATTTGATAGCCACAAGAGGGTTTACAGTCTATGAATGACGTTTGCTCTAGCCAAGTGTTATATAAGTTCTGTATTTCTGTATCAAACGTTTTAGGAGTAACATTATATATCGAATCAAACTTCAGTAATTATCAACTTGATTTTCCCTCTGTTTTGCTACGACACTTCTGTGAAACATTTAAAATTCTACTGTTCTATGCTCTCAATTTTTACTTGCTTTTTTCTCAAGATGAAAAAGCACAAAGACGTCAAATTTAGGAACAGTTCTAGATTTAGAAAAGAAATTAATAAATTGACGACTTTTCAAAGACACATTGCCCCATATCAAATAGCTTCATGAGCTTTATGATAAACAGAAAATGTGAAAACAAGCTTTATGATAAACAGAAAATGTGAAAACAATCACATTGTGATGATGGGGATATAGTTTACGTTGCCACTGTCATCAGCCCAAACATTAACCCAATTGCAACAATAGTCGAAGATCCTGAGATGCCCCGGGGTAAGATCCTGTCTATCACCGGTGGATTCTTGTGCTCGATAGTTGCCTTTGCTTTCTCTGCATATTGTCCCATCAACTCCGGCCAACTGGATTTGTATTCTGTTAATCAGCACAACCAGATGGCCCTTTTCTCAGATGCATGTTAGGACTTGCTTTGAGGAGATGATGCACAGGCAATCATAGTGTGTATCATTCATAGGAGAACAAAGGACGACGTGCAGATGAGATCCCTTAAACACAGATGTTATTGGAAGAGGAAAACACATAATAAAGCCATATATTTTTGCTAAGATGAGAATATATTTCAGAGACAATTGTGAATACAGCACCCTAGCTATCACTGTGGTAGCGAGCGCGATAGATAGAACATTCATGGTTGATATCAAACTTGGAAATAACGGACTCTATTGGTAGGCATGAGACCCCTCATCGGAATATTAGTAGTTCTTTACAAATATAATATTGCTAAATAGCTTTTGAAATTAACTTCTATTGCAAGGCCAATCATTAGAAACTCGAAAAGCTCATCGCGATTTTTCGGACCTCACAAATTTTGAACTCGGAGCAATTGATTCCATGGATTACACGGAGTAAGTTCCTCTAGTTTCTTCACTTCATAATTCATTCAATTTCTGCAATCTTCGTGTGACATACATATTTTTCTCAGCAAGGATTGCATCTCGACCTTTGTGGCAGGCAAGATCGTTCTTTCCTTCTCAACTTCAGACGCGCAGGATCTGTTCAATGAATCCACTACACTGCGAAGAGTAGGCATGACTAAACTAATCTACGCAGACTCTTTTCGTGAGGGGCCAGCTGAGCGCAATTCCATTCCTTGTGCTACAGTAGATTACCAAGTTAGGTCGGGAATACTTTTATACACTAGAAGAGCTAGGTAAGTTTCAGTGAAGAGTGCATTACATAAGAATCTATGAACTTGTGGTAACTCAAGTATACCGAACCACTAGAGGGGGCATTTGCCAACCGGGAGAGCAATTCAATTTCTCCAATTGCAACAAGATCAAAGCCTGCTAGTTCTTAGGCCCCGTTTGGTTCAACTTTTGGGGAATGCAATGCATTTCCCCAAGTATCTTTAGCTCAATGGGCATTTGGTGAAAGCAAAAGTGTTTGGCAAATTGAGTTTTCCGAAATGACTTTGGTGTAAATACCATTTGGTAAACTTACATCTACAATAGCTTTTCTTATTTTATTTTTAAAAAAAATTTGAAACATTCATCGCGGCCGGCCAATCGTCGGCCAAATCTGGCCACCAGTGTTGCTGTCCGGCGACATCGCCTGAGGTCACCCAACCTCAGGTGCCGCCGCCTAGGCAACCTCCGACCTCCGGCGGCAACACCTGGGTCTCGCGACCTAGGCGCGTTGCCGCTGAAGGTCGCGCTACGACCTTCGATCTTTGGCGGCGACGCCTGGGTCGCGTGAACCCAGGCGTCGCATGACCCCGGCGACCCCGAGCGACGATCGCCAGGGGTCGCGCAACCTCCGACGGCGGTCACCGGGGGTCATGATCGACAGTGGTGCGACCCCTGCAGAGATGGCCGGCTCCACCTTCATGATTTCTAAAAAAAAAAGTCAAAGGAGAATGACTTGCATTCTCCAAATACCAGCATTTGGCCAATAAGACCCCCAAATGCTGAACCAAACACTTGATATTTTTCCCAATGGGCTTTGGGGGCTGAAAGCCCCTTGGGAAAGCTAAACCAAACGGGGTTAAAGGGATTGGCCAAAAAGATGAACATCTCCCATCACAAAGCCATTGGGCCTGATGATCTTCTCCAATTGGAAGAGATATTCAAGGAATTTTCGTATATTTTAATGTATTTCAACGAAGAGTACATGAGTTTGTTTAGAGACTTTATTAAATAACTATGTTAAGATAATAACTCGATCAAAATATACACAATAAAATGGAAATATACGTGCAATCTTTAGAGATACAAAAAAATCAACATAATTATTAAAATATTGCTAATAAGGAAATTATCCTAAAGATAACCCTAATTATGTCTAACATCCCTTTAGACTCAAAGGGACTAAATTAGCTTGAGTTTGAAACGGCCAAAGTCAATAGTGGCCTAGCATCAGGCTTGGTTCGAGGAGGAGCACCTCTTGCTCACCTGGCAATGTACAAGGCTTGTTGGATTATAGGAGAGGGGTGCACAAATGCAGATATTTTGAAGGCCGTTGACATGGCTATACATGACCGAGAGGACATATTATCTTTATTTATCGGAAAAAAGATCCCATCATTCACGCATCAGTAGGACTTGGTTGCAATTGGCTCTTTCCATGCAACAGCGCAGGGGATAATCATGGTCTTTGTAGCGGGAAACAATGGCCTTGTATCACAGACAGTTGTGAATACAGTGCCCTGACTTATCACTCTGGCAGCGAGCACAATAGATAGAACATTCATGGTTGAGATCAAACTTAGAAATAACGGCACTCTCTTGGTAGGCATGAGACCCCTCATCAAAATATTAGTTCTTTACAAATATAATATCGCTATATAGCTTTTGAAATTAACTTCTATTGCAAGGCAAATCACTAAAAACTCGAAAAGCTCATCGTGGTTTTTTGGACCTCACATATTCCGAACTTGGAGCAGTTTCTTCACTTCATAGTTCATTCAATTTCTGCCTTCTTCGTGTGATGTACATATTTTTCTCAGCAACGATCACAGCTCGACCTTAGTGGTGGGTAAGTCGTTCTTTCCTTCTCAACATCAGACCTGCAGTATTCATTGCATCCGCTACAGTGTGAAGAGCAGGTGAGATTGGACTAATCTTCGCAGACTCTTTTCATGAGGGCCAACTGTGTGCAATTCCATTCCTTGTGCTACAGTAGATTACCGCGTCGGGTCAAAAATACTGGTATACATCAAAAGAGCTCGGTAAGCTTAAGTGAAGAGTGTACTACATAAGAATCGATGAACTTGTCATAACTCTAAACATTCATTAATGAATGTGTCCCAAGGCATAGCTGAGCATTCCAAGGACTATAATTGGGAAACAGGCCGCACCGCGAGTGGCAACTTTTTCATCCCGTGGACCGAGTTCCATCACTCCTCAGGTGCTAGAGGTATGTGCTAAGCAACTCAGCAATAGTTACTTGATCTTTCCGGTAAATGGGAAGAGACAATGTCGACGACAATGTCACTATTACCAACCCTTTATGATGTTCCAAATTGGTGGTAGCCCAACATAGCCACACCAGGCGTGGACATCTTGGCAGCGTTTCAAGCGGTTGACGTGAAGAGCAAAGGCGATTACAGATTGCTCTCAGGAACTTCAATGGTGTGAATGACACTGGGGCAAAATATGTTCACAATGAGTGTATGGTATCAGTACCGAATCACTGGATGGGCATTTGCTAATAAAGAGAGCAATTCCATTCCTGCAGTTGCAATAAGATCGGAGCCGCTGGTTCTTAAAAGGGATTGGCCGAAAGGATGAACATCTCCCATCAGTCACTGCCCCAATGATCTTCTTCGATTGGAAAAGATATATAAGGAATTTCTGTATATTTCAATTTATTTCGATGAAGAATACATGAGTTTATTTAAATTTATTAGATAGTTATTTTAAGATAATATCTCAATCAAGAAATACACAATAAAATGGATATATATGTGTGCAATATTTGTGCCATATATGTGCGATATGTGTAATATACATGTGATCTTTAGAGATACCAATAATCAATAGAATTATTAATATATTACTAATAAAGGAAATTATTCTAGAGAAATCCCTAACATCCCTTCAAACTGAAAGTGACTAAATTAGCTTGAATTTGAAATAAAGTGAAACGGTTTCACGAAAACTTATTTTTCCATGAAATTAGTGCTGAACTATAGGCTTGGTGGGTCTGCGGTGAGGTGGCGCGTGAGGCAGCGTCCCATGGCTATTCAGGGCAAAACTTCTGAATCTAGCTAGTTTAAGGGTGACGAGTTTGATGGTGGTCCAGCACCATGTCGATCTCGCGTTCCTCTGTTCCTCTATTCCCTTGGTTACAGCACCAAGTCAATCTCGTGTCTCACCGGAAGCAAGATATGATGCAAGAGAGACCGTTCCGAGGGGTTGAACCTCAACCTCCCTTCCATCACCATCCCGAATCTCCATCAAACCACAACAGTGATCAGAACGGTGACAAATGTCGGCAATATATAATCCATGTATAGGGCTCTGGTGGAGTCTCCTACTGCTGGAATTGTAATGAAAGTCGAGCAACAAATATTGAGGTTCAATTCGAGCTCGCAAGTTCTTTCCTTTAACGTCACGTTGATACAACATGTGCCGGGAGAGTTCAAATTTGGGAGCTTGACGTGGTCGGGTGATTTAAATCATTCAGTGAGGATTCCTATAGCTGTACGTGTTGCTTAAAGGCATAGATGTATCCGAAGTTTAAAGAATAACCTAAGAATCCAACCCATTTGATGGCCACAGAATGGTTTACAGTTTGTATTCAACCCATTCGATAGCCACAGAATGGTTTACAGTCTATGAATGATGTTTACTTTGGCCGAGTGTCATATGAATTCTCTACTTGTGTATCAAACATTTTCAGTAACTACCAACTTGGTTTTCCCTCTGTTTTGCTACGACAAAACTCTACATTAAGTTCCACTGTTCTACGCTTTATCTTTACTAGCCCTTTTTCAAGACGAAAGAGCATAAAAAGACGTCAAATTTAGGACTAGTTCTAGATTTTAGAAAAGAAAGTAATGAATTTATGATTTTTCATAGATATTTCGCCTCATGTCAAATAGCTTCGGGAGCTTCATTATTATGAGAAAATGGGAAAACAATCACATTGTCTCCTCAACATCCGATGACTGGTACATGGTTGACGTTACCATTGTCATCAGCCCAAACAAAAACCCAATTGCAACAATAGTCTCCGATCGGGCGCTGCCCCGGGAGTATAATCGCAGCTGTCACCAGTAGATTCTCGCGCTGGATAGTTGCCGCTGCTTTCTCCGCATTTTGTCCTGTCAACTCCAGCCAACTGGATTTCCCTTATGTTAATCAACACAAACAGATGGCCCTTTTCTCGGATGCGTGTTAGTGAATATGCTTTGAGGAGATTGTGCAGCGGCACTCATAGGAGAATGAAGAACGATACACAGATGAAATCCCTTAAACACAAATGTTGTCGGACAGAGTAAAGCCATTTATTTTTGCTGTGACGAGAATATACTTCAACCTTGCCATTTACATTGTCCTCGAACTATCCATGCTTCATTTTATAGAGAATGCAAAGGTATATACCTAGATGGCAGAAGACACTGTAAAAAGGTGGGTTAAAATGATTTCGACAAGACATCCCTCTATTCTCCAAAGACGATGAAGTAAGTATAGTAGAAAGGTATATATCGGTATTCACCCACTACGGCTTGCTTCAAAAGCAGTGAAAACTCGCCTTTCTTTGGAAACAAATTATGCAATCCAGACGAGCATGTCTCATTCAATTTTAAATGTCCATTTGAGTAAAAAATCTTTAATTTTTCTTGCTAGAGTTATTAATAGGTTGATGATAGCATCAGTCGCGGTTACTGTTGGAGGTAACGGTGGTATGTGAGCCACCAGTTAATGCTAACATAACACCAGCTCTAATGGAGGGAAGGAAATTCTTTTATCATAATGCTAGCATAACACCAATTGCTTTTTCTATGAGTTAAATCTCGTGGCTTACATGCCACAGTTACTTGCAATACTAACGGAGTGAATGTTAATTAAGCAATTCCCTTATTAATATAAAAGGATATGCATGTAGACTGGATTTGTTTCTGTATATATAAAAGCACATGTCTTTCAATTGATATATCTAGGAATATGTGCATTAAATTTTTAAAACTTGTCATGAAAGTACCATTAAATCGTATAATTTGCAAAAAATGCAATCAAATTCTAAAACTTATTAAGTTGGTTAATTATGTTTTTCCATTGTTTTCATTTAATTTAGCTAACGGAAAATGCTAACTTGATTTTTATTTTTTATCCTATATGACGATAATGTGATTAAAATGATACTGTTCTAGTCCAAATCTAATTTTTAACATAATTTTTATTTATCTTATATTTAAAATATAAGCTAAAAAAAAGGAAAAAAAAAGGGAAGGAGGAGACTTGGTGGGGAGGGTTGTAAGCCCTTGACATCACGGCAAGGGTAGTTAGGCCACAACCAGGGGCTAGCGACCCTCACCAACTGCAGCTAAAGTCCTATAGACCTCGCTCGGATCTTGTCAAATTGTTTTATGCTCTCTATTTTTTTACTTTATTTTTCCAAAGACAAACTAGTGTAAAATGATGTTAAATTTAGGATTAATTGTGCAACTTTATCTTGAAATCTAGCATGTTTTGGGTTTAATCATATGATTTTAAGAACTCTTAAAATATTATTGAAAATTTTCAATTTTCAATTTCCAAATTATATACAAAAGAGTGTCAAAAGCATATAGGGTGTGTTCAAAACAAATCACTCAAATCAGGAATTGCCTAGGCCAAACAAAATTGGCTAGTTTGGTTCGGTTATCAAGAGTGTTAGTCCAGTTCCAGGCTCCTAAAAGTGGAATTGGTATCTAAACCGCCCGAATTAGGAATTGCCTGGGTTGACAAGATCACTTAGTTTGGTTCGATTCCCGAGAGTGTCAATTTGGTTACCGATTCCCAAAAGTGAAAATGGTCTTTGGGCGGTTTGGTTCCTGGTTCCAATGGAGGAACTGAATCGAACTGAGTAAATATATTTTTTTAATTTTTTTTAAAATTAGTAAAATATGGACTAAATACTATCTTAGGATGCGTTTGTTTCAATTAAAATAGTTTCCCAGAAAGTGTTTTATAGACTTTTTCGCTGTTTGTTTTTCCAAAAACGAAAAAAAAATACTAATCAAAAAATATGATTTTTAGGTTTATTCCATCGGTTCGATCCTTGATTCTTCCCTTTTTAGATCAATTTTCTTTTCAAAATCTCTTGATTCCAATCAACAAATGAGATCAATCGGTTTGATCCTCGATTTGTTAATTCAAATATTATTCAATCATTTTGGAAAATATTTTCAATCATATATTATCAAACATAAGAAAACTAATCATTTTCCATGAAAATGATTCCCTGGAAAACATTTTCCAAAAATGGTATAATTTTCGGTTGATCGGTTTATTCCATCGGTTTGATTCTCGATTCTTAGACCAAATTGGTTCGATCCTCAATTCTAAATTTTGAAACTAGAAATGTAACCGATTATCCTCTGGGAATGAACGCTAGCGAGCTAGCGAGCCAAGGCACGGTCAAGCAGCTCCGAGTCCAACCGTCCAAGTCAGAACTTGCGGATGCTCCCCCACGTCATCAATCCAAGCGCAGCCTCCACCTCTGTCACAGTCGTACGATCTCTGCTATTCAATGGCCCAGATTAAACTCGCCCAGCGCACACGGATCGCGCCCTCTCATCGGTCGATCTGCTTCCGATCCGACGGACCAGAACTCACTGCCTAATGACCGCTTCAAAAAAGCCAGCGCCAACGCTTGCCGCGCGCAAAACGAAAACCTCAAAATTTTCGAACCCCTTCCCCCACCTATAAAACCAGGCCCCGACCGGAACTTTTTCAGTCAGCCAGAAGAACAGATCTCAGAAAGGCTTCAATCTTTGTACTTCAATAAGCTCCGTCTTCTTCGTGCGAGTGTCGTTCGATCTTGAGAAAATGTCGGGCAGAGGGAAAGGAGGCAAGGGGTTGGGGAAGGGAGGCGCCAAGAGGCACAGGAAGGTGCTGAGGGATAACATCCAGGGCATCACCAAGCCTGCCATCAGGCGGCTCGCTCGCCGGGGCGGCGTGAAGCGCATAAGCGGGCTGATCTACGAGGAGACCCGTGGCGTCCTCAAGATCTTCCTCGAGAACGTGATCCGCGACGCCGTGACCTACACCGAGCACGCCCGGCGGAAGACGGTGACTGCCATGGATGTCGTGTATGCGCTCAAGAGGCAGGGGCGCACGCTCTACGGGTTCGGTGGGTGAAGGTGGTTTTGCGCAGTGCTCGAGCTGTGTTTTGTCATGTAATTTCTATGTTGTTTACAAGAAAGGAAAAAAGAAGAAAAAGTAAAGGTGTATGCTTTTGCTGGATAGGCTATGGATTGTTTCGGTTGTAATGTTGGGCATTCGTTTCTTTCTAGTGGAAATGGAAACTGACATCTCTTTTAATGCTCGAGCGTGGGTTTTTGTTGGGTGCGTGCTAGGTGTTTGTTCCTTGGTCTCTTATGAGGAAGGATTTAGGTATAGAATTTGACTGGCTTGGTGGAATGATCAGCTTGTTGGATACAACTCTTACATACGCATAAAAGGGCTGTCAAGAAACAAAAGAAAAGGAAAAAGAAGGAAAGAAATGAGTGAACTTCTCTTCAGGAATAAAAGTCTTTTCAGTCCCTATTTCTCCCCAGCATCATCAGTCATCAATCATCAATGTATGCTAAGTGAAGGGTAATTGATGTATGCAATTACTGGGTGTTTACTTGCTAATTGGTATGTGTAGTACATGCATAAATATCCCTTTTGCCAGTTCTGTTTCCTAGTGTTAAGACTCGACGAGAAGGGATCTGTTGCCTTCGGACCATGAGCTGGTTCTGTAGTATTATTCATTCTGCATTTCTCATCTGAGCATAGACTTTAATATTGCCAAGATGTTTCTCTCTAAGAAAAAGCAATCTAAAGTAATCCAGTATTCATGGTCTCATGCCAGATTCATTAGGACTAAAAATCGCGGAAGGAGTATATGGTCGTCTCTGTGGTCCACGGATTCCCGACACTAGATCTTTCTTCCTCGAGTTCGAAAAGTGCAGTCCTACACAGAGGGCAAGTCGCATGCCCCTCATCCACCCATGTTGAAAATTAATTAAAATTGATTTTGTTAAAGGACACCGCCTCTTGATTCTTAATCAGCAAGAAAAGAATGATGCAGAAGCATCATGAGCTATCTAAGAAAGAAGAGTTGCAGCAGAAGACAAGTTCAACTTGACTTCATTTTCTTTGACTTGAAGGCAAAGTTGCGGCTGCAGGCGGTGGACTTCAGGCGGTGGAATGCAGGCGGTGGACCAGCATATATATATAGAAGAGAGTGGCGTGTGAGGTAGAATAGAACAGAATAATAAGGGTCAGAGAGAGAGAGTGAGTCTTAGTTGCATTAAGAGAGAAAGAGAGAGTTTAGTTTAAACAGCTTGTATTAGTGGTGTGTTGTATTTGTATAAAAGCCTACGCAAGGCCTTTGAAACTTATTCTCTCTTTGTGTCATTCTCTCCCCACCAAACACTCCAAAATTATTTATTGTCCTTTTGGTTCCTACATTTGGTATCAGAGCCAGCAATGGCGTCCACCAGTTCCGTTCAATTGCAACTTCCAAAGTTGAATGGAAGGAATTACAACAACTGGTCCGTCCAAATGAAGGTTCTCTTCAGATCCCAAGATTCGTGGAACCTGGTGGAGAATGGCTACACCGAAGTGGCTGATGCTGAAGAATTCAATGCTTTGAGGAAAGAGGAGAAAGATTTATTGGTGGAGACCCGAAAGAAAGATCAGAAAGCTCTATTTGCGATCTTTCAAGCCGTAGAAGAACCGATATTTGAAAAAATATCGAGTGCGGAGACCGCGAAAGCAGCGTGGGATATTTTGCAAAAATCCTACAAAGGTGATGATCGTGTCAGGCGAGTGCGGCTCCAAACACTTCGAGGAGATTTTGAGTCATTACGCATGAATGACTCGGAATCTATCTCGGCTTACTTTGATCGAGTTCAAACCATCGTTAACCAAATGAGGGTTAATGGTGAAGAACTCCAGGATGTACGAGTTGTAGAAAAATCTTGAGGTCTTTGATCGAAAGATTTGACTACGTCGTTGCGGCGATCGAAGAAGGCCAGGATATATCAACCATGACGTTAGAGCGGTTGATGGGTTCGTTATGCTCGCATGAGCAAAGGATGAATCAGAAGTCCACTGGTTCGAATCCCGAGCAAGCATTGCAGAGTCGGGTCATTCACTCAAGTCGAGGAGGCCATCATGGTGTCCGAGGTCGTGGAGGTGCTCGAGGTAGAGGTGGAAATCTGAATTCCACTAGAAGGTATAAAACACATGACAAATCAAAAGTCAAGTGTTTTAAGTGCAACAAATTCGGACATTACAAATCCGAATGTCGAACAAACATGGGGCACGAGCAATCAGAACAAGTACATGCAGTTGATGCAAATGAAGATGTGGTGTTAGCTTGCAAGACGGATGACTCGAGTACCATGGACGCCAAAATATGGTACCTAGATACCGGGTGCAGCAATCACATGTGTGGCCGAAAGGAGCTATTCTCACAGCTAGATGAGAAGGTTCGTGGTGAAGTCAACTTCGGGGACAAATCAAAAATTCAAGTGATGGGCAAAGGTAACATTGATATCAAAGCAAAAAATGGTACTCATGTTACTATTGCGGATGTTTATTTTGTGCCGGGACTTTGTTGGAATTTGCTAAGTGTTGGGCAACTTTCCGAAAAAGGCCACAAAGTGAATATTGAAAATAGAGTTTGCACCATCAGAGGTGTAAACAATAAGTTGATCACGACGGCGCAAATGACGAAGAACCGGCTGTTCCCTCTATCTCTTCAGACGAAGACTCTATTGAGTTTTCAAGCAATGGCGAAAGATGACAAGTGGTTGTGGCATCTTCGGTTCGGTCATCTAAATTTTCGTGGACTAAAACTACTTGTCCAGAAAAAGATGGTGACTGGCATGCCTTTGATCGACAGTCCAGACACCCTATGTGAAGGATGTCTTGTTGGAAAGCAGCATCGAGAATCTTTTCCAGTTGGAAAAGCTAGAAGAGCTAAGCAACCTTTGGAGCTAGTTCATACCGACATCTGTGGCCCTGTTGAAGTGGAATCATTCGGACAAAAAAGGTACACACTAATTTTTGTCGATGATTTTACTAGAAAAACATGGATGTATTTATTGAGAGAAAAATCCGAAGCTCTTGGCAAATTTCAAGAATTCAAAGTCTATGTTGAGAAACATAGTGGGTTTAATTTAAAGACGTTAAGGTCGGATAGAGGTGGAGAATTTACTTCCAATGAATTTGACAAATACTGTAAAATTCATGGAGTGAAACGTCAGTTGACTGCTAGCTATACTCCTCAGCAAAATGGTATAGCAGAAAGAAAAAATAGAACAATTTTTGAAATGGCAAGAAGTATGCTAAAGGCTAAAAGTTTACCGAAGAAGTTTTGGGCAGAAGCCGTTGCTTGTGCTGTGTTTATACTAAACAGGTGTCCAACAAGGAGTGTTCTTGGAAGAACCCCAGAAGAGGCTTGGAGCGGCAACAAGCCAGATGTTTCGTTCCTACGAGTATTTGGGTGTGTAGCATATCCCCATATACCGGATGAACGAAGAAAAAAGTTGGACGACAAAAGCCAGAAGTGCATTTTCATCGGCTACGGTGAAGTGACTAAGGGTTATAAGCTGTATAATCCAGTCACAGAAAAAGTAATAATCAGCAGGGATGTTAAATTTCTTGAAGATGAAGCCTGGGACTGGAATCAAAAGGTTAACCAGGAAAGTATCTCTATTGAAGATGACTCATTGGTAGGAGAGACAAAAAGGTCTTCAACTGAAGATCCATCAGCTTCGCCTGGAAGTTCGTCTTCTTCACCAACAATGGGTTCAGAACCGTTGATTCGTCGTTCGCAACGATCATGCCAAACGCCAGTTAGATTTAAGGATTATGTGGTCACAAGAGATGATGACAGTGATAATGATGAAATCACTGATGAAACAACGGTAAATTTCTGTTTATTTGCAGAATGTAACCCTATATCTTATGATGATGCAGCAGTAGATGAGAAGTGGATCCAAGCAATGGATGATGAAATCCACTCCATTGAAAAGAATGACACATGGGTACTAACTTCTTTACCACCTGGTAAGAAGCCCATAGGTGTCAAGTGGGTGTACAAGACAAAGTACAAACCCGACGGTCAGGTGGACCGTTATAAAGCCAGATTGGTCGTGAAAGGCTACAAGCAAAAGCCAGGTATTGATTATTTTGAAGTATTTGCACCAGTAGCTCGAATGGATACTATTCGAATGATATTAGCACTAGCAGCTCAGAACCGTTGGAGGATCCATCAAATGGATGTGAAATCAGCATTTCTTAATGGTTTCCTTGATGAAGAAGTATATGTGGAGCAACCACAAGGTTATGTGAAGAAAGGGCATGAAAATCAAGTGTACAAGTTGAAGAAAGCATTATATGGGTTAAAACAAGCACCTCGAGCTTGGTACACGAGGATTGACACATACCTGTTGGAGCATGGCTTTCAAAAGTGCCCATATGAACATACACTCTATATCAAGTCAAATACTAATGGTGATCTCATAATTATATGCCTCTATGTGGATGACTTGATATTTACAGGAAACTGTGAAAAGATGTTTGCTGAATTCAGGGAGGCCATGACTAGTCAGTTCGAAATGACAGACTTGGGATTGATGTCCTATTTTCTTGGACTTGAAGTGAAGCAGACAAATGATGGCATATTTGTATCACAACAGAAATATGCTAAGGATATTTTGAAGCGATTCAATATGGAATCACTCAAATCAATTCGAACTCCTGTAGCAGACAGGTTGGAGCTGAAGAAAGAAGGAACTGGTGAATTGGTAAATCCCACTTATTTTAAAAGCATTGTTGGCAGTTTAAGATATTTGACTTCCACAAGGCCTGATATTACTTATGGCGTGGGAGTTATTAGTCGGTTCATGGAGAAACCATACCAATCACATTTGCAGGCAGCAAAAAGAATTTTAAGGTATGTTAGTGGAACTCGCGATCATGGAATTTTATATTCCTACACTAACAATTTCAATTTAGTGGGGTATACAGATAGTGATTGGGCAGGTGATACTGAAACACGGAAGAGTACTTCCGGATATGCGTTCTTTCTTGGATCAGGAGTCATTTCTTGGTCCTCGAAAAAACAACAAATTATTGCATTGTCAACAACTGAAGCAGAATACATAGCAGTGGCTTCAGCAGCATGTCAAGCAATATGGCTTCATAGGATGCTTTCTGAGTTAATGCAT
Organism: Angophora floribunda; assembly: GCA_014182895.1. Classification (NCBI taxonomy): domain Eukaryota; kingdom Viridiplantae; phylum Streptophyta; class Magnoliopsida; order Myrtales; family Myrtaceae; genus Angophora; species Angophora floribunda. The sequence continues at coordinate 20,439,084 of CM024708.1, read as the reverse complement.
GAACAGAAAGATCCTACTAAATTGATATGTGATAACAAGTCGGCGATTGCATTAGCCAAAAATCCTGTGTTTCATGGCAGAAGCAAACACATTGACATCAAGTATCACTATATCCGTGAGCTGGTTAAAGAAGGTAAAATCGAACTTGACTTTTGTAGATCCGAAGACCAGGTTGCAGATATCTTGACAAAACCATTGAAGGCGGATCCGTTCGAGAAATTAAAGATGATGCTCGGTGTTGTTGATTTTCAAAATCAATTTTAAGGGAGGCTGTTGAAAATTAATTAAAATTGATTTTGTTAAAGGACACCGCCTCTTGATTCTTAATCAGCAAGAAAAGAATGATGCAGAAGCATCATGAGCTATCTAAGAAAGAAGAGTTGCAGCAGAAGACAAGTTCAACTTGACTTCATTTTCTTTGACTTGAAGGCAAAGTTGCGGCTGCAGGCGGTGGACTTCAGGCGGTGGAATGCAGGCGGTGGACCAGCATATATATATAGAAGAGAGTGGCGTGTGAGGTAGAATAGAACAGAATAATAAGGGTCAGAGAGAGAGAGTGAGTCTTAGTTGCATTAAGAGAGAAAGAGAGAGTTTAGTTTAAACAGCTTGTATTAGTGGTGTGTTGTATTTGTATAAAAGCCTACGCAAGGCCTTTGAAACTTATTCTCTCTTTGTGTCATTCTCTCCCCACCAAACACTCCAAAATTATTTATTGTCCTTTTGGTTCCTACAACCCAGCCATCCAGGCACTCTCTGTGAAATACGTGACAACACTTGGTCGGTTCTCTAATCTCGTGCCTCCTCTCGATCTCCTGCAGGCAGATCGCACAAAGGGCGGCACCCTCGTCTTCGCACAGATTCAATTTCCTCACGAAATCCCCGAACTCAACCATCGGAAGCCTATTCTGAGCTCCCGCCAGAACACTCGGCGTTGGTGGAACTAATGAAGGGGAGGGCCAGAGCGCCGGGGACTCGTGAAATCCGGTGCTGTACACGTCCAACTCTTGATAGGCCCAGGCCACCTCGGAACTCGGTCTCTTGAGTATCACCCTCGCCACGAGTTTCGCATAGCGAAGTAGGCTTATCAGTATTATGAAGCTGACGGAGTTCGGCAGGCTCATGCTTCCACAAGGGAAACCCATGAAGACACAATTCAAAAGGAATGTGAGAATTGGGTGAACTGATGGAAGATCATGTAAATAGGAGTCATAGACTTGGAGGGTTGTGGGGGTGGCATCTGGATTGGAAGAGCAAATGGACAAACCAGATCTTATCCTCTGAAACTCCAGATTGTGCACGTATTTTACAAAGCCATCACTGCCTGATACATTACTAATACTATAATTTAGTCGAAATCATGTACAATAATGCCAAGAAGAGTGAGTAGATAACTGAACGAAAACGACATCGGCCGTCTTAGATCCTGTAACTTTTAAGTGAACGGTGATCGATGACCCCAATGTGCCTTTAACGAAGTCGTGCGCTAGCTGCAAACTTCCTTCCGGTCGGTTCGATGTGAAGACATTTTTGTCGGATCTTGCAATGCGTGGAGTTTATGATGCTTTTGAGGTGTTTGGTTTACGAAGGATTCTGTAAATGCCATTCTGGAGAGTTAAAATGCTGGAGCTCGCCCTGGGTCAGATTTCAGGGACATAACACGCAAACATATACTTCAATTATTGAAAACGACTAGTTCTTCTCAACTGGGAAATTTATTTCAATAAAGATGCCATCGATATAATTAGTAGCCGTCGCATTCGCATACACGTCGTACAGTCATATTTTAAACCGAGACAAAGAATGAACACAAATATTTGAAATTCTGAGGGCCGAAGAGTTAAAGATTCATTATGAGAACATGTGTCTTTACTAACACCTTTTTCTTCGTATAAAACTCCAGCAGCCTCTTAATATTAAAATCTTGAAAAAACCAGAAAAGATATGAGAGAGAAACCTTCACATTTTATTGGAAAATAGTATGTGATGGTCGCTCAAAAATAATTTCTTTATTATTGGAAGAGGAAGGCATTTTCTGCGAGTTGAACTACTGAGTTTTAGGATGCAATTGGAAGAGCTCTTGGCCAAGGCCTTTTGCATGAATGCAGATGACTTTAAATTAAAGGGTTTTCATGAAGTGCAAATAGCATTTGGTAGACACTATTTACTTTGGTCTTGAGAGAATTGGAGAGGAACGACCGTCAAGATCATGAAATAGAGGAAGCAAATCTAGTGGAAGCAATTAGAGCCAGCAAAGATCAAACTATCGAAGAGGTCAAGTGAGATGACAACGAGAGTTGCACAATCATGAAGAGGTGACCCTCGCATGAGGTTGCACGAGCCCAAATTTTAGCGATCCTTCGCAATCGCCAATGAGCCTCGGGCGACCATTAGCAATCTGGACCTTATAAATCTCGCTTGACAGACCAGCGGCCGTCAACCATTGATAATCGAACTTCGATAATTGTTGACTTGGGCTCGCATCGACCAGAATCTAGAGCAATAGTAGGTGCATTTGGTCCACAAAGAGAGACAATGAACAATAGAGTGAGGGCAAACAGGATCGTGAAAATATTAGTGAAAGCAAAACTGGAAGAAAGAAATCATCAACCCTTAAATAGCATTCTTGAAATGCAAATGTTGGGTGGAAGATGCATTGAGTCACGGGCATGCCAGAATGTCAACTTCAGCTTATAGTTCATTGGGTTTGTGTTGCTTAATACTTGACTTTGGAATAAGAGCCTTTAAAGGCCCAAATTGCATTGGAAAAGTTAAATCAAACAGATTTTCGTCATTCAAAGATCAAAAATTGCAAAAAGCCTTCTAAAAAATTCCGAAAACATTTTTGTTGAAGATAATTTTTCATCAAATTAGCTGATCCGTAATACCATGATAGGGAAATTAAATCAATGACCGGTGGAACCATGGTCGAGGTCCTTCCTAAAGGCCATGCTCTTAAAAATCTAGGTAACCACAAATATTTTCCCGGCCCAAATTGTTTGGTGGAGGAGGGAAACTTTGGTACTTCCCACCCGAAAAACGTAACAAGTATATTCGTACGATAGTCCCTAAGTTTGTTTTTTTCTCTCATCCCCTAAGTTTCATTTGTCGTGAAATGACTAAAAAGCATTAAAAAAAAAATCAATTGTCCTGTGAGTTGTCAAAAGCGGGTCGGCTGCGAAGGAGGGAGAGAATTTAAGGAATGATACTTATTTTTCATAAAGGGCATACTCGATATGCACATTACTTTTCAGAAAATCTAGAAAGAGATGAAAGGACGACCAAACATTTCAGACTTCGAGGTTTTGGAAATGTGAAGTCCAAAGTTGGTTCATCGACACAAGCAAATTTTTGTTTCGTACACACCGCTCTTATTGACCCGCTGGCCAAGAGCTCTTCACGTATTTCCAACTGTTTCACCCCCATTTTAAATGGATTGATGATGGAGCTATAATGATTGATATATAAAATTAATTCATAGAATAATAGAACATTATACGATTAATTAAATCAAACCAATTACAGTTCAACGTAAGGTGTAGGGATGCTAATAAATAACTGAAGTCGCAAAAATCCGGATTGGCCGGCCCGACATGGGCGTTTGGTATATAACCGGGCTTTATGCTAGTGTTTGGGGTCGAGTTATGGCCCGGCCTGAAATATATGATAATTTTATTTGTAGCAAAATAAATATGACAAACATTTGACATTTCTCATTCTAAAGTAGAAAAAATACTTAATTTTTCAATTGAACCTACTAATCGATTAAAATATCGATACTGGGAAAAATTGGAGGATGTGAATTCGAAAAAGTGGCACAAAACATGTTGAAAAGTGGATTTTAAGACCCATCGGCCACTTGGCTCCAGGGCATATACAGCTCATTAAATATAGCTCCACTCCTCCCCGCCTGCTGCCTTGCGGCCTCTCTTAGAGGGGAAGATTAGTGAAGTAAAATAGATAGGAATGGGAGTAGCATCTTGTTCTCTTCACAAGCCAAACCAAAAGTCCCCTACAGAACCGGTCCACCTACCCCATCTGCACCTCTTATAGTCGGAGGGCAGCACAAAAACCATAACTTTTCATACATTTTTGGCGCAATGATTGATTTATTTTGGTGCGAATGAACAAAAAGGCCGGCCATATTCAACATTCAATTATAATTGCGTAGGTCATTCGGTAAATCAGGTTTCTTTCCATTCCTTTAAGCATCAATCTTCTTCACGTTAGAGGCAAGTAGCTGCCACTTGCTTTTCTAAAATAAGCAGACTTATCTATAACTTACAGAGAATTCTTCGAGTTGGTCAACTAGACAAGGAAGTTGGAATCACAGAGGCCGATCACCAATAAACAATCTTTCTCAACGGCATCACCAAAATCAATTCGCTATAAATGGTCAACCCTTAAAATATATGCTCCGAAAATAATTAACAACGATGGACGGTCATAAATGCATTGCACGCCCATCGGCTCTTGGTCATGGATACACTCTACCAGAAAATTGTCCTTCGACATAACGAAGAGGGCCAGACAGGAATATTGTACAATCAATAACAGAGTTCAACTTCAAATGCATCGACCTAGATATAAGCTGCATCGAAATTCTTATAAAAAAATACGATCGCAACTACCAAAAGAACCTTGGGATGTAGATTAGCACATGCTTTATGGCTAGATAGGATTTTTCTTTCTGTTCTTTTTTCCTTTATCAGCTATGACTAACTAAGGCCGGACGACCAAACCAACCACATGTGGATAGCAAACAAGAGCTGTGTCTGCTCAGCAGCTAGCGCTAACAAGGATGGCTAGGAGTTCAATTCATTGGATGATGCTAAAGATTGAGATGGTATTAGTTTCGTTCTGGTCGCCAAACGATGTAAGTTGTGCGGGCGCTCTACTAATTTACCACGGACTGTCCTTCATAATGTAATGCACGCACTCACCGTCAAGAAAGACAAAGAGTCATGACTAGTACTTTGATAACTCCATAGACAATCAAATATGTCCCCAAATATATGTTGGTCAATGCCAAACAGTAATAGACAGAAAATAAGAAATGGTGACATGATCTAAGCTCGTCAGCAGCATTTTAATATTTCGTTAGAGTAGCCGCTGTTTCACCAAAAAAATTGAAATTTCGAAGCAATGGACGAGCGCTACACGTTTATATTAATCAACGGTCAGACTTTTTTAGTCTCAATACGTGACTTAGAAAGATGAACTTTGTCCAACACGATTAAAGAATTTCTACGAGGGTTTCTTCAGAAATTTCGAGGGTGGTGATCAGCACAGCTATCATCTCTAGACGTTAGGCTACACCCCTCATGAATTTTTTGGTAATATCACTTGATATAGTTTGCCAGACACATAAGTTTAAACATTATTTGAAACTGTCAATGGTTTGTCAATGGTTGTGGACCGGAGAGTTCGCTCCCGACCCCGCCTATTACCACCAAAACACGTGCCTAGTGGCCGTTTATAAAGCCACTGCTTTCTTGGCTTCCTTTTTTTTTACACCAAAATATAACCGGGTCGTGGACATGAGTAGAGTTATCAATGCTGGATGCATGAGCCATCGTTGGTGATCGAAAAAGTTGTCAATATCAATATTAATATACATGGATGATCATGAATGAGTCCAGCAAATCCTAGAGAGGAAATAAAGTTAACTTCGAAGAGTGAAAGATCAGGACATGATTTCAAAGGAGTAACCGTTTGAAGAAAAGATCGTGGCACTATAAGAATATGGGATCGAGATTCCCATAAATGTGGAAACATCGCTAAAATTGTAGAATTGCTCTTTAACAATATGTCATAGGCACTATAATTGCCCATACTCAACTACTGGAGACCTCATGAACAAACAAATAAACAAACATTTTATCTTTTAATTCATGCATAGGAGTTATAGTTTCCAAATTTGTGTCATCGATTAAATTCTAGCATGTTTCTTAACTGCGGTTTCTAAATTCACGTCGTTGATTAAATTCTGACATGTATCTTTTAAGCTAGATGCCTCGATATTGATTAAATTCCTGCATAATTTATGTATGTTCGGTTGCGTTTGAAGTGAAGTTATCGACAGTCTTGTCTATCTGCAATATTTCCTTCGAATTCGTCACAAAGTCTATCTGCTCTAATAAAAGTCGTGGCGGAGTCAAATTCCGGCGATAGGCTTTCGGTGCCTAGTACGTCGTGGAGGAGTCAAATTCTTGTGAAACGCTTTTGAAACGTCCTTGATAATTAACTATGGCAACGCCCAATCATGTATCTGCCCCTTTCGGATCGATATGGAGAAAAGGAGAGATCCAAGAAGAAGAAGATGAAATTGCAGAAATGCGCAGAGAGAGAGAGAGAGAGGGGAAAATTCGATTCGTTCAAAATTACAAATCTGCAAGCCACACACAGATTCACTCCGAAGAGGGGCTCGAGCTTCTCTTTGCAATAACTGATGCCCCGGTCGAGACCTCCCTCTCGCTCACGCTAGCTACAGACGGTTTCCGTGAATCCGCAAGTGCCGGTCCTAATCCAATGGAATCCTCGGTCTCCGTAGGATTCATGTACAAACCCCAACTTGCATAATCGGGAGCAAGTTAATGAGGCAACTCGATCCCTTCTCCTCCTTCAGTCGCAAGCTTCTGCAATTCTTCTTCGCCTTGGGGTTGCCGCCGGGAAGAGCAGGCACCGGCAGAGAGGGCACGTCACTTGGTTCTCCTCGACCCACCGGTCCAAGCACTCCCTGTGGAAAACGTGGCTGCAGTTGAGCAGCTCCCGCACCTCGTGCCTCCCCTCGATCCCGCTCAAGCACACCGCGCACTCCCTCTCTCGGCATTGATCCCCGCCTCCCCCTCCTCCTGCTCCTCCTCCGTCATCTTCGCGCAATACCCTGCCCTTGGCAAGGAGCTCGCCGAACTCGAGGACCGGCACTCTGTTCTTGAACTGGGACACGAGGACGTGGACGGGGACGAGGGCCGGCGTCGAGCCGTCCATCACGAGGACGGAGCTGTTGGACAGGTCCAGCGGTTGCGGTTCTCGCTCCTCCGCCGCGCGTTCTCGCCGTCTGAATTCAATCAGGCCCGCCAGATGGGCGAGAGAAGAGATCAGCACGATCCTTGCGTGGAACAGGAAATTCTTCAGGAACTTGAGGGTCATCCACCTGGGGTCGATCCTCATGCCGAGGCAAGTGAAAATCACGCCCATTTCCGCGAACCGGGAGAGACGGGACGGAGAAAGAGGAAGACGATGAATTGAAAATGGAGGAGAGGAAGGTGACGGGGCCTTTAAAAAAGGGGAAAAGGGTCTGGAAGGATTTCTGGAGCGGTGACGGAACGCGAAGTGGATGACGGGGTTAAAATACAATTAAAGTTGGAATCTTTTTCAATTGAGCAGATCTCGTTAGTGCCGGACAGGGTAAGCAGAGAGAGAGACAGGGGCGCCGACCCACAAGGCAGCGGCATCGGGCCTGTCTTTGTCGTGACTTCTCTGTTGTTTTCGTCTCGCGCCTCCCCTTTTGTGTCTCTCGAGATCAGTTAAAGTGGATCTTGGATTCATGCGGGCAGCAATGACGGATGATGCATGTGGGCACACCTTTCCAATTGCGCCGGTGGGGACCGGTGTCCGGGTGAGGAGTAAGTTAGGGCTTCTAGATGAACTTGATGTATTATACGCCATGTACGGTTCGATTGTAATCTACGGTTCAAAATTTATGTCGTTCAAATCGAATGATTCGCTTTTGACCAAAACAAGAAAAATCTAATGATCAGCTCGTCGCCATATTACCTCAGTCAGTGCAATCATGATATATTTCATGGTGGTTCCTGCCCCAAGCTCATCTTCTAGAAGGCTTGAGACCCACTGAGGGTCCGCACCAACCATCAAGGCCGACTAGTAGCAAAGTTCAATTTGGATAGGGTTGGGGTGAAACGTTTCAAATCACTTCACGAAGAAAATTTCATGATTTTCAAAGGATACACCTAATGAGTATTTACAAGACATTTTTTTTAATATGTGTGATAGATGCATATGAACAGTGATTTTTTAGGCTCGACATGTAATCTAACTATACTCACCTATTCATCATGGCCAATATGTAGTATTAAGTAGATCAAGCCTTTTTTTTTGGGTACTTCTTATTACATTGATACTCAATAATAGCATTGTCAAGATCTAATCAATTAGTAAGGGACACATTGGGCCTTCCAAGCTCGAAAGGTGTGAAAAGCTAATTATGAATGCTTTGGACCACTCTATCTCATATTAAAATACCTAGCTAATCTTGACTTTGGGAGGCGCTAGCTTGGCTCGATATGAACACTTCAATATACATCTTAGGCTATGGGTGTGCCTGTGGCATAAAGCAAGCCTAATGTTCGAACTTGCCTTTATCCAAGTTCATCTCACAACATCTCTAATCTCGACCATTGAGTTCATATATGTTGAGAGAGGTTTTTAGTTCTTTTTCTATTTTCTTACTTTCACAAGTTAGACCTTATACTTTACATTTTGATATGTCCAAAAGTCAACAATAAATTTCAAAGATTCAACGGGATATAACGCAGTAGAAACGATACAAAGCAAATAGTCCGATCCATATTACACAAGTCTTGGGTGCCGCTTGTTTTTAAAAAATTCATGATAAATGAAGAAACTTTTCATGAAAATCATTTTTAAGGAAAATACTTGTTTTTCATATGTTTGGTGATTTAGAGAAAGTGATGTCCTTATTGCCTCAAGGAAAGTCGTTTTTTTCCAATCTAACTTTGTTGTTTTTATAATTCATGAAAAATGTTCTCTATAGATCAGTTACCTCTACATCATTTAAAATGCAAGAAAGTCGGAAAATGATTTTCTGGAAATGATTTTGTTTTTTCAAATAAACAGGCCCTTAATGCACGTTGTTGATCTGTTCTCGAACGAGGTGGTCCTAGAGATCGTCATCCTACGATACTTATCGCATTAAACTAAGAAATTATTACCAGGTCATTGAGCCTAAGAATATAATACAGTCTATCGACTCCAATGATTCGATCTTGTATGGCGCATTACGCCGGCCACGTTGTGTGGATGTAATGTGCGAATTGTATTGTTTGATGAAAATCACTCACCGCCCCCACTGTCGATTATTATTATTATATATACAATAAAAAACCAAAAAGCTATCCTTTTTTTTGGGTCCGTCCGTACTAATTTGCATCTTGACTTTTCGAAATAAACTAATTCCAGCCTAAAAATATATAGATACCACGTATGTAAGTTGTGGGAATTTCATGAATGTATAACCACCACGAGTATATTCATTTTGTAGCGAAATGCAATTACTAGAATTGGACTCGTCATAAATCCATTGTTTAACACATTTAATGGGTTAGTCGCTAAATGAGTTAATTATATCTAGTAAATGGGTTTATATCCAACTTGATGGATCATAAATGGATTTGAAATGGGTTCATAATTTACTTTAAACTTAATCCAACTCTATGACTCTCTCTTTGCTTTCTCTCGCCCTCCCTAAATTTCATCCATGTTTTCATCTTAATTTGGGTATAAGTTTTATTAAATTTGGTTAAATATATAAGTGTTTAAATAATATGAATTGGGTTAAGTATCATTAAATTTATATTGTATATGAATAGGTTAAAACGAGTTAAACATGTCTATAAATTAGACTTTTTTAATGTGACATATCCGTTTGATAGGTCTAACTATATAACTAAATGACTTTCGATTGGACACAACTTTCTCCTGTTAAAAATTTAAAGTTACCTCCATGCTGTTTTAAGAAAGTAAGAGGTTTGAAGATCATAGAATTGAATTTGTATTTTCTTAGAGCTTTCTTAAGTTCTACTTCATTCTTAACTTTCCTCATTTCGTTTTCTGCACTTATTCTGTTTCTTTCCCTCTTAATAATTTTGTTAACATTTCAATTAGTAGCATATTTTTTCAAAGCCATCGATCATGGGGGAGCAGCATGCATTCGAGTCTTTTTCTTTGAAGGGTACAAACTAAACATTTTGATGATATGTACTTCCATTGGAGGCGGCAGAAGTATGCTGCCGCTGTCCTTTCTTCATCCAATTCTTTTTTATTTATTTATATCTTTTGACTTTTCTCATAATTTGAAAAATATTTTAGAGGTGTGAAGTGGCATCCATTTGGCCACCGTTTATTTAGGTGTCCTACTACCGTCACGTCAGACATTTTGCTGAAAAATTGGCCACGTTCCGATTAAATTGCATCGTTTGCAAAAGGAAAAAAAAGAAGAAAAATTAAAGACGAATACATTTGGTTACTAGTCAAATTGAAAATTGAAAAGTGAAATTATTCGACAGAAAAAGAAAAAAACCACGGCAGTTTCACGTTAGGAATGTGGCCTGAAGGTCTGCGGCCTAAATGGGCCCGTTGGAGGCCCATTTTCAGGCACGTGGAAAAGTCCATGCGTCGGAATTATGCTTATTCTCGAATCACTAGGTTTTGAAATCTATCACATAAAATATTTTTTCTTATTTCTCACTCGAGGACTCAAAGTAGTGTGATTTCCATCCTTTTATTTTTCATCTTTCCATAACGAAAACGGATCCTCTTTTCTAGATTTTTAGCACTCTTGCAAGGGAAAATATTGATTTCCACAATTTACACATCCCAAAAAGTGTTATTTCCAACTTTTATTTCTTGTGTATGGATTTTACTGTCATTTAGTTAAAACCCACAGTAATTTAAAAAGTCAAATAAATTCTCCAAATAGAAGCAAAATCTGTGGTTTCCAGGTGCTTAGGAATCTTATTTAATGCATATGGTTTATAAGCAGAACCATGTACAATTGATTCTATTCTTTCAAATTCATTATATGCACTTGCAGGGTCTTCAAACTAGAAAATGGTCAATGGTCATCTTTGACATTAAGTGCAAGCGTTCTAAAGTACTTTCAATGCATCAAAAAGTCACATATTGAAGTTGCGTTGATTTAATGAAAAATGAATAATTTAAAAATATTTTATTAAAAAAAAAAATCGTTTGTATAATTTGAAATAATTAGTCAATAAAAAATATTTACTTTATAGAAAACAACTAATATCTAAATATTTGCTTGGAGGATGACAATATTTTTCTATTCATTTATTTTTAAAAGTGATCAGTTTCAAAAAAATATTTTCAAAATTGTTTGTTCTTCTCAAAACAAACACACCCTAAAAAGCAACCTAAAAGTTACAATAAGCATTGATAAAGTGCACTTATGTTGCCATGTGGCATGGTTCTTTGTACAACATAACTTGCCATGTCTAATAAAGTCAATTTTGCTTAAATTTGTTAAAAATAAATAAATTTTTTCATTATCTTAAAGTTAATTTGACTACTTATTACTTTAAAAATGATTGCATATAATATGTTAATATTTTGAAATATTCTTCACTTCCTTTTTTTTTCTTTAGTAGAAGAAAATGGAAAATATCACAAAAAATCCAAAATTATATCATTTAGGACAAATTTACCTTGAACTATACTTGTATGATATATTTACCCCAAAATTTTTTGTGATATAAAAATGGAGAATGCCACGAAAAACCCCAAACTTTGCCCCATGTGACACATTTACCCTAAACTTTTTTTTGTGACACAAAAAACCCCAAACTTTGCCCCGCATGACACATTTATCCCAAACTTTTATTCGAAGGGCATTTTCGTCTTTTACTTTTTATTTTTACTTTCTTTTTTTTCTTTTTTCTTTCTTTTTTTTTTTTTTCGTCGGAGGAGCCGCCGCCGGAGGATCGCCGGCGTCCGGATCCGGCGAGGGCCGCCCTCGCCCGGAGCCCAGGCAAAGGTCGCCCTCGCTAGATCCGGCGAGGCGACCCGTGCGAGGGCGAGACCGCCCAAGCCGGATCCGGCGAGGGCGGCCCTTCGCCGAATCTAACGGCCCTCGCCCGACGCCGACGAGGGTCGCCCAGGCCTACGCGGCCCTCGCCCAACGCCGGTGAGGGTCGCCCAGGCCTATGCGGCCCTCGCCCAACGCCGGTGGGCGCCAAGCAGCTCGGCCGCCTCGCCCGTCGCCGGCGAGGCCACATAACTTGCCATGTCTAAAAAGTCAATTTTGCTTAAATTTGTTAAAAATAAATAAAATAACTTTTCAAAATATCTTAAAATGTTAATTTGAAAACTTATTACTTTAAAAATGATTGCATATAATATGTTAATATTTTGAAATATTCTTCACTTCCTTTTTTTTCAAGGTTTTAGTGGAAGAAAATTTAGGAAATATCACAAAAATCCAAAATTATATCATTTAGGACAAATTTTTTTGAACTATACTTGTATGTTTATATTTACCCCAAAATTTTTTCGTGGTGATATCCCTATAAAAAATCATAAACTTATACTCAGGTGACACATTTACCCAAACTTTTTAATTGAACGGCATTTTTATCTTTTTCTTTTATCTTTTTTTCTTCTTCTTTCTCTCTACTAGCTATAGCATGATTGGGATTTTTTTATGATATTTTCCAAAAAGAAAACACTTCTCTATGTTACATAAGTGGTGTACAAAGTCTGTCCACTGTACATACAAGTATCACAACATATTTAGATTCTTGTATCTAGATTGAAATTTTAGGATATTTTCTTTTAGCTTTTACTTTCCGTTGGAAAAATTTTTTTGGGGGGAAAGTGTTTTTCAATAAATCGAATGCATTAAATGGAAAAACCCCAGTTTTTGTCCGACGACGACGACGTCGTTTGATCTTCCCCATTTCGGAGCTTCAAAACTTCGCAGCAGCTGAGTACGGAACCGGATAGGATATCGTTTTCCTTCGACCTCGCTCTGTTTCGCCGGGGACTTCTCTGCGAGCAACTCAGCAATGGCGTCTTCGATGTCGACGTGCCACAGCCTCCCGCCCTCCCAATTCTCTCCCAAGAACCGAGTTCCTCACCAACCCACTTCCTTCTTGCCCTCGCCCACCACCAATCTGTCCTCAAAATCGAACCTTCTTTCTCTTCCGTCCTTGAACGCGACGCGCCTCCCGCTTCACTCTCCGATCCGGAAGTCCCTCTCCGTCGTCGCCATGGCCCCTCCTAAACCCGGTGGCAAGGCCAAGAAGGGTACGCCCTCGGTCTTGTCTCCAAATTATGGTGCTTTCATGTTCCCTTCTTCTTTTTTACGCATATTTATTTGTCTGTGCTCTTTGCTTGTTGAATTTTGCAGTGGTTGGGTTGATAAAGCTTGCGCTAGAAGCTGGGAAAGCAACCCCTGCGCCTCCCGTGGGGCCTGCGCTCGGTGCCAAGGGTGTTAACATAATGGCCTTTTGCAAAGATTACAATGCCAAGACCGCCGATAAAGCCGGTTATATTATTCCCGTGGAAATCACTGTTTACGATGTGAGTTTCTTGGGGTCCGTGGCATGTCATTGCTCGTATGGTGAACAATATAGTTCGCTGATCAAACGTATAAAATGTCTGTGATTTCTTGCAGGATAAGAGTTTCACTTTCATTTTGAAGACCCCTCCAGCTTCAGTTCTGCTACTTAAGGCTGCAGGTATAATGGGCACCAAGTGTTTGATTTTATTTCCCTTCCGCAAGCCTCTTTATGCTCCAATGTCTTCTTGTGCTCTCGGCTTGCTTTATCGGATATCATTTATCATCATCAGCACATGCAGGATCTTAACAAACTCAGTGCTCGTATAACGTTCATGAAATTCGTAAACCAAAATTAACTTCCAGCATGAATATTTGATCGTTGGTTTTGGGTTTGCTTTGGTGGTAGTGTCGATGGCAGGCTCTGGATTTGGGTATGAGGGGATAAAATATTATGCTTAGAATTTTCTTAGGAAAAATGGGCATGAGGAACTGAGAAAGAGGATTTCAGCGGATAACCAGTAGTTGGGGTCTGTTTTTCTTGTTGCGTATTGATACAAACTGGGAGATCCAATTTTCAAGTCCATGTGATTGATAGTGGAGTAGTACCGTTAACGGCTTTGAAGGATCCATTTCAGTTCGACCATTTTATTGAACCTAGTGGGTCACTCATGAAGCATGTGCCCTACATCTCCCAGTATTGCAAGTGCAATATGCTTATTTGGCTATTACTGGTAATTGATCCTACTTAAATATTTGGCATGATGAATTGATGACTACTGATTTTGTTCCCCGAATAACAAAAATTAAGGGGGAGGTATGATCATGAACACCTTATGAGGGAAACCTGCACTTATGGGACCAATTTAAGATGCAAATGCAAATGCCAATGTTGTTTGTGTTATGATCAATAAGGTGCAACTTTAATTTTGGTAAATACTTGGATTTCCTTGCTATGTCATATGAATTATGTTAAGGTGTGAAAGAAACACATGTATGTTGATTGTCATTGGAAGATTTCTAAATGATACTCTCAGAGTAGGTCCATTTTGTGGTTAACATACTCTTCTGAGTTTGAGACATATTTAAGAGCACATTTACCAATGGCGGCTAAATTGATAACCTTGTGAAGCCATATTTGTAAGTCTAGGTTTGAATTTAGGTCTTGAATCTCTTCATTGTGCAGTCAGCTAGCTGGGTGAAGAAATCTAGATTGTTCTTCTTTACTGTGGAGTTGACTGGGGGGTTCTGTGATTCTTTCGCATCTTTTCCTAGCATCCAGGAATGATAGATGTTGAACTATGAGGATAGAGGTGGCTTTAGTTATGTCGCTTGCAAAGGTTGGGTTCCTTTAAGGTTTTCATCTAACCTGTGACCAATTGTGTCTCACATAAATGTTCTGGATGGAACCAGTCTTAGTTTTTGTTCCCTGTGGTTTGTGAAAAAGCTACATGCTTTTCTCCCAAGTTATTTGAAAATTCTGGGAACTCTTTCCTGCCAACAGCTTGCCTGGTTTTGAGGATGACCAATTTGCATAAAATTGATCTTGAGACACTTTGTAGCTTCTATATATTTCTTTGTGAGTGCTTTCTTTCTTAGTGGCTTCAGATTTCTGTTTTGCCAATGCATTTTTCGAAACATACCAAAATTGTGGCAGAAAAAACCTTGTATCAAAACTTTGATTAGTTTAATGTCACAGTGAAGTTTACATTTAGATAATTTAGATTTGTGTGTAGCGACAGAAGTTCAAACAAGTGGACTTCTGCTTGTTTCAGTCTGGAGAACTTTTGACAGATGTAGAAACTATATTAGCTCTTGTCAATTATCAAGTGAGCAAATGTGTTAATCTTTGCGAACTGAGGAGATTATTTCTCGTAGTGAATTTTCATGTCCTTTATCTTTTGGTTAGCAAAGGTCATAAGTACCTTCTATATTCTGATTTGCCTTTTTTAATGGTGGAATCTATATAGCAGTGGTTAATTTCTTGCATGGAGTTAATATCTTATACATAGTAAATTAGGACATACATATACCATATGTTGTTCTAGTTGGTTCACATATTTAGTATAGCAAAAAAACCTATAACTTTTGGAAGGTCCATTAGTTTGTCATTAGGCAGCATGCTAGGGTGACCTAACGCAAAGCACCTCAGCAAAGCACGTGCTGGCACACACATTCAGAAATTTATTATTGGATGCTTGACTGTTCTCTGAAGATTGTTGGGTTGAGTTCTCACTTTGAGAGTGGCATGTGTTTGTAACAAGTTGAAGGACCGATGTGTATGGCATTGATGACAAAACGTGAGCCTTTCCTTTTGGCCTGGGAGAAGAAAATGGGTTCACGTGTTCGTTTTGCTGCAATTTCTTGTAGAAATTCCGTTAGTATCATGGAAAAAAAAAGTTTATAATGTTTCTTGGGAATGAACTCAATCGTGCAATCTGCTTGTCTCCGTGCATAATCGGGATTGGCTCTACTCTTACACAAGCGCATCTTCGTGAAATGACTGTATCAGAGTCAGCAGTGCATTCTTACTTTACTAGAACCTTAATTAATGTCCTGGTCATTCAGAAAAATGCAGAAAGTTTAACTTTAGGGAGGGTAATTAGCGTGGTTTCAATCAGGCGAATCCAATTTGCATCCATGAATATAGTCCTCATACCAGTAATTAAATAACTAGAGTCCTTTCATTTCGATATGAATTACAAATAAGGGTCCGAAATTCCAGCTTTTACTGACCTAGGTGATAATGCAGGTGTGGAGAAAGGTTCGAAGGACCCACAAATGGAGAAAGTCGGGAAGATCACAATTGACCAACTGCGTACGATTGCTGCAGAGAAGTTGCCGGACTTGAATTGCACGACTATAGAATCGGCGATGAGAATAATAGCAGGAACAGCAGCTAATATGGGTATCGATATTGACCCACCTGTTCTTGAGCCCAAAAAGAAAGAACTCGTGTAGTCCAGTCGATTCTCTGTTGCTGTAAGTTTCGTTTCATCGGCGCTTAAGAGTTGAGCATTGTAAGATTTTCCAAAATCCTGCCCTCGGTGAATTTATGTAACTCAATTTTTTTTTGTTGGCAAGAAAAGTATAGCTTAGCGAACTGGTGTAGATTCAACTTTGTAAATGGTCCTGCTCATCCACAGTTTAAATGCTGAGAATGGTGTGTGTCCCGGTGGGCGTTTTCCTGAAACGAAAGAAGAGCACTCATCCAAATATCGGTTTCCTTCATAGTCGCAGTGAACGTAATCGAATATGACCCGTACCTCCGCCCTCCGCAGGTCACCTTTTGGTCCTTCCTTCATCGTAACTGGGGACAATACATGGTAGTCAGTGGTCACCACCCTCAGGCAACGTTGATCGCCGGACAGTAGTCCCTGCGGCGGTGATCGCCATACCAGTTGCACTGAGCGATTAGGTTTCGGCCTTCTATGCCAGAACTTTCCGACTCATCTTGCATTATTCTCGATCTCACTTTATCCAATGTGCCCCCATACGTAGTATCGGATATGACATGTACGTTCAGCCGTTCGTATCAAATATTTTATTATACAAGATATAGAAAAATCAGATGATTATGTATATATTAGCGACCAAGCCTGACGAAAGCTGGCGGAGAGCCACGATTCCAAACCTGTCCATATGAAAAATTGTCTTGTCCAAGCTCATCTCTACACATGGACAGGCTGTGCAGGCTAGCCATGTCGAGCCCGTGAACAAATTTATTCATCAGGTAAAGTACATGTCAATGACCTTTAGCTTGAAATTACAAAGGAAAGTTTTGGAAACCTAGAGTACACGTGTCTAGTTATTTGATTTCTACTCAACAATTTTGGCGGATATATCTGCATTTTATTCGCTCTCTCCCTTGAAATTTTTTTGGTTTGAAATACCGACAATTCCATTAACTCTACACAAGTTTGTGAACATCTGAAATTAAAATATCCAACTTTTGTTTTTGGGGTAGGACAATCAATTACTAGGGAGTTCTTTTTTCCGTTGGGTCTTTGCTACCTAATTTGCAAGGATATTGGCCTAAATTAGACTAAGGGTCAGCAGCACAGAGGAGAGACAAGACAAAAACATTTATAAAGTGGAGTTTCTGTAATGCGTGTTGGAAAGCTTGCTTTAACGTAAAATTAAACCTAAATGGGGTCCATTTTATCCATCCAGACCATTAGATCCCATGTCCCTTGGTCCAAAAGAATGAACGCGTAACTCCGACGCGTGCAGTGGTATATGAATAACTCATTCTCGATCTCTTGGAAAAATTTTCACTCTTGTCCTTGAAAACACTCTTCTCCTGCGCCACTACACTGAAGGCTTGTCATCTCCATAGCATGGACATCTTGAGCTCTGCATGTCCTCCCGAGCATAGTTTATGACTCTCAGCAAACGAAGGAAGCGGCGACCCTGATAAGAGCTTTCTTCTAGATCAAAGGGAACAGTTCTGGGGTTCTCACATATCCGAAAACCCAAAGAGACGAAATGATAACTCTTTTTTTAATAGAGTATTCTTGCTAATTTAAACTTGATATTTGCTAAATTTTCATGAATTTAATTGCTACTCATATAATTTTATTTTGTATGAAATATTTTCAAATCTTTCAGAATATTGCAATATTTTTTGGAAATATTTCATCTTGAAGAAAAAGCTAGCATAAATCAGAAATTTGGAGAATTTGATCATAATTGAAGATAAGGTTCAAAGAAAATCAAGGAGATAAGGAGGAATCTTTTCCAAATCCTAGTAGTAGTCGACTTAGGGTTTTGACTCTTTTATATTTTAGTATTTTAATTGGTTTAGTTAACTTTTTACTCGTCTTTTCGATTTGGTTAGTTAAATTTTTGAATTAATCACTTTCAGTAAGTAATTGGATAAAATAAAAATAAAAACAAATTCTTGTGAGAACGATACTTATTCATCATTTTATTATTTGTTGATATTATATACTTGCAATTCACCTAACACGAAATAGAGAACCGGCAAGGCTCCAACATGGCAATTGAAAGGAATCAATCTTTGGATTCCTTTTGCGTAGGGACTTCAGGAATCATTGAGATGATATGGACAACAAAGATATTAATGCTTAAGAGGGCATCTTTATTGGATAAGGGTGATGTTTGCTTTTTGGGTAAATAACATAAATAGTGCCCGAATCTTGACTCGATGTATAATTGAGCCATGAATTTGTGATTTATTTAATTTGATTCATAAATTTTAGCTCGATATGTAATATGGTTCATGAACTTTTAATTTGTTCAATATAATTTCCTAAATTTTTGGTATATGTTTAATATAATTTATGAATTGGATGAAAATATTCAAAATGGTCTATTTCTATTAATTCAAAATCAATGATTATGTTAAATATTTTCATCCAGTTTAAAAATTATATTGAACATATTAATAATTCATTGATCAAATTACACATTAAGTTGAAATTTAGATATTATTTGTGTTATTATTCCTGCTTTTTTTCTATTTTTAATGGTCGTGAACGACCCACTTTGCAAGTCATACAAAATGCATAAATCAGGCATCGATCCCGATCGAGCAAAGTCAAGAATCCATGTGTGCCACGGACCACTTCTTCGATGGTCCTCTCCTCCTACTTTTGTGGCACATACCTGTCAATTTAAGACATCAAACCTGATAAAAAAAAGGCAAACAGCTTTATCAGTAAGTGGAATCCCTGCGTGTCGCCCACCACCCACTTTTAATGTCTCTCTCTTGTCCTATCAGATTCTGCCAGATTGCGCTGCTCCTCAGGCCTCGACAAATTGCATACTTTCCCTACAGTTTTTGGGTCATTTTTTTTCTTTTCTCTCTCTCTCTCTCTCTCTCTCTCTCTCTCTCTCTCTGCTTTCCAAAGCTTTTTATAATTCTCGTTTCGTGCAGTCGGGATCCATACGATGTTCCCTATTTTCTCGTTTTATTCATCCACAATCAATAATTTAGAGGATGCTGTCTTCGAAAGATTAACGTGAATAGAAGCCTTTAAGAGAACAAGGACAGAGAGCGAAGTCGCAACACAAAAACACTATAAATAGTCCTTTAAGAGGTGGATTGTTGATGGAAATTGAAGAGTGTGTTTGGACGGGGATCCCGATAGCTGACGAATTCCTCAAACGCTCGGAAGAAAAGACAAGCACGGAATAGGAGTTACCGCATCATAAACGAGTCATAATTTATTTTATCTAGTGATGGGTCCCTCGTACCAATCGTGGAAAATGATTGAGTTGTGCAACACATTTGAAGTCGTTTTCGTTGTCTAAATCCATAGTATTCATTTCGTGGCTGTTTTGTGTTTATGTCTTGTTTTATGCATTTGTTTATTATTTCTTTATTAAGTACTAGTACAACATTTCGGTGATCTCTAGGGTTATTGACAATTATGTCGTTATAAATACTTATTCCGTTTATGCTATACCACCATATAAAGTAAAGAATACCTCTTATAATCTCAAGAGATCACGATCATTCTTATTTTCCTCCAAATATCCTTAGCTACTTATTTGACAAATATTGTATCCGAAGACAAGTGCATAATTTCAATTTACAGCATAACATGCAACACGTGTGCACATTTATTAGCCGTAAAAGAATGACAATATCTAACACTTCTAATGAGGAATTGAATTCATATGACTTCTTGGCAATTCTAAGATATATCGGCAAATCTTGATATTTGTGTTACTCATTAGAATACCCAAGTTGCAACTGGGGTTGAGGTGAAGTTTCCTAATCGAAATCAAGTTTTAGTGACTTTCGAATTCATATATGTATCCACACAAAGATATGCATTCATTGTATGATAGGAATTTTTAAGACTTATTCCAACAGGGTAACTTTTCTTTTTCATTCCAAAAGCCTTTACCTTTTCTTGGATCAATACCACCTATGTGTTCACCTCCTAAAGAGCAACAACAAGATCAACTCTTGCCTCACTTTATAATTTGCCAACTTTTATTATTTATCACGAGTCTTGTCACTTTGAAAACTCACTCGTTGCTAAAATTGTAAGAACATAAATATTTGTCGAAGCGTGTGACATATCATGTTCGTTCTGTTGGAAATAATTCTTCTTTTCCCATTAAACAATACAATTTAAAGATAAGGAGGCGACTCATCCGGCCCTTCAACTCCATCATCGACAAAAAATAATGTTCATTTTATTTTCGGGAATCTTTTTGGTCCCCAACTTTGCATGAATTTATACCCAAACATTCGACTAAATTATTTCGGATAATCCAAGCGTCTGCACCTACTCCTTTTAGTTTTCTCCCTAATTTTTAATCAAAATTACAAAATCTATATTTTCAGAAAAGGAAAAAGTAGGATGCGTTGGCGGGTCGAGAATATCCAATCGATATTCCCCCCGAGAAGGAAAAAAACCATAACAAAAGCAGGACAACGAAGACTGGTGCTACAAAACTTTAAAAGGGAGCATTATTTAAGGAGTTTTCGGGACCGTTCAATGACTACCAAACAGAATCTCCATTGTCAGGCTTTGGAATAATTACACAAGTAATACCGAATTTTATCTAAATATATAATGTGATCCCTAAATTTTTAATTTATTCAATCCAATCCATGATTATCTAATTTAATATAGATGTTCGATTTCCAATCTGGTCTGACCCTATTTAGGAATCATGAACCAAATCGAGTGAACCAATTCCTATTTTTTTTTTGGGATTAGGGATCGGACTAGACCGGATATGGTCCGGTCCAATGAAACCATTCATTTAGGAAAAAAGAATAAAAGAATAAAATTATTTCTATTTTAGAATTTATTGCTATTTTTAAGAGATTAAAAAATACTTTTAAAAAAGAGTCAGTTTGGTCCGAGCACTAAATCGAAAATCATTAGTTCCATTTTTATAAAATCGAGAATGGACTAAATCGGCCGGTCCAGTCCGGGTGCTTTTATGTTCGATCTATCCGATATGCTCGCTTCAATAATTTAGAGATTAAATTAAATATATATTAAGAGTTTGAAGATCAAATTTTAATAAATTAAAATTTTAAGGACTATATTGTATATTACAGTAGAGTTTAAGACTATTTTTTTGATTTTCCCAAAGAGTCTCCACACCAACGAATTAATTAAATCATTAAAAATTAATTCATTTTCGCATTATAATTAATCGCTTTGGCTTCTGAGGCCACATCTTTTGTCTCTGCATAAATAAGTAACCAATCTATACACATCCGTCCAAAAAAAAAAAACACATAAAGACAAAAAAAAAATAAAAAATTGGACACATGGGCAGTGCGGGGGTTTTTGTCTGCATATAAATAAAGAGTCGAGCGTCCGTGGAATTTCGAGAAGAAGGCAGTTGCTCGCTCGCTTCGGATGCGGAACAGCCTGACGCTGCGAAGGTAGTGGATTCGCTCCCTTCGATTACTTATCGTGTGGTCCCCCTCTGCGTGTTCTAGTTCTCGTTTGATTTTCGTCGGTTCTTTTTTTCTTTTATGTTTGTGGGAATTCGATCGATGGCTTGTTTTGCGAATGCGCTCCGAGAGATTATGTCGATCTGAAGCGGAAGAAGGAGGCTTCTTTACCTTTTCTGGGGCGTGCGGGCGTGTCTGTGGGTGTTTTGCGAGATGGGTTCTGGTTGTTGTGGGTCAGTGCAAGCTTTTTGGCTTTGCATGGCTGCTGCCTTGCGTGATTCTGTCTCTCTCTCTCTCTCCCCGAAGATTTGCTTGCGGTTGAGTTTTGCGAGGGCTGCTGTATTATTCCTGGTTGCCGATATGGTTTTTTTTTTCTTTTTAATGTTTTTGTTCGTCATGTCTACGCGCACTCTTTATAGAGATTCAACAATTATGACTTCGTATGTTCAAGGTTTGTTTCTGCGGTTGTTTTGATCATTGGAGCTTGTGAAAGTTCGTTGCTTTGTGTTTTTTTTTGCTGTCAATTTGCTTGATATGCCTGGCCTTTTCGGGTTTCTCGCATAATTTTGTGTTTCAGTGTTGGTATATGGGGAGGAAGTCATTGAGGAGCGCATTCGATTTGACGGAGTGGACAGGTTTCTATGATCGTGATATCTTTGCTTAGTTTACATGCTTGAGTGGTGTTTTCTTCTACTTGAAAGAGAGCGGAGTTCAAAAATTTGCGATGGCACTTCAAATTTTGGTGTGATTGTTGGTGACGGCAGTTATTTTCTGTGTCGCTTGTGCTCTTTTTGATATCTATTAGGGTGACCCTGAGAGTTGACTATGTTGGGTTCAACGTATTTTGGGCAAAAGTTTCATAGCTACTTGGAGTTTGGCTGTCTTGAGTTTTTGGTTCTACTTTAATGCATAACAATTGACGAACTTCCGCTTTGATGCTTAGCATTGCAGCATAAATGGACGATGAGTGAAAAGAACCAGGAGGATTAAAATATAGTGAAAAGTGGACAAAACTTCTGAAAGTCAAACAGTCACAGTCATGGCCCATGGATGGTAGATCTTGCATCACGTTTTATCAGTTTTGGCTTGAGTCAAACTAATTGCATTTGCTCAAAATCCATTGTTACTGAATCTTTGCAAGTCTCAGATCTTTTTTCGGCTTTCAAACTATTTATAAAGATGTGAGTTATAATCTTATTTGGTCCTAGGTGTCCCCATCTGAAGTCTGACTAGTCTGAAATATGGACGCTGGAGAATCTTGGAAAGTGTTTAATTTTCATGTATGGGATTAGTATATAGAGTCCGATTGTTGTATTCTAGATTATAGAGTCTCCTTTGATATAGATGTGAAAAGGATGCAGCATTGTATATAATCGAGAGGGATGGGGAGAAAAGTGTCCTGTGTGGGAATCCCAGTTTTGTACTGATCCATGGCATCTTTAGTATAGCTGCAAGTTTTTAGAATTTTATGTTTTTAATCAGTCATACAATCCATGCGTGTCAAGACATTGGTAAGATTCCAAGCTTAACAATTTTTCGTTTAATTAAAATTCCTGCTTACTTTTCATTCAGTTGCGCACTCACTAGTTACTTTTATGGACTTGTACTGATTTTTGCATCATGGTAATCAAGGAACTTATAGGTTAGCAAAAAGATAGATAACAATACTTCGATATCAGTGAATACTGTTCCTTAAGCTAGTTTCATTGTTGCATCAATAGTTGTAGGCTGCGGTTTGGCCAATATAGAAGTGCATATATTCCTATAAGGTAGAACCTTAGAAGCATCAAATAGTAGTTTACATGTCATGCTTCCAAAGAATGGACAACTAGATGAGCATTTTGCTACATTACAGTATATGCTTTAGAGACCACATGCAGAATTGCCCCAGTTATCTGGAAATTAATATGCTTTACAGTTGGGTTTGTGTATCAATCAAAAGGTGAGTAATTCAGATGGGAAGGCGATGTTTGGGCCACTGGCATATGTGTTTAAAATTCTATGCGTAGATTTAGGTAGTCAATTATAAGTGCATTAGTTTACGGCCATGATGGTATGTTCAATGGCTTTGGTTTGAACTTTGAAGTAACTAGAATTCTAGAAGTTCATTGAGAGGCATTTGAGGCTTCCTTTTTTGGTGGATATGAAGGAGTACTTTGGAATCTGTTTTTCCAGGAATCTTGCATCTACTAAAAATTGCTGAGGTATTAAATTGTGGTACCTTTTAAGATTAGACTCAGCACTTCTCACAGATTGAAATGCTGGAATATGGAACAGAGAAAGCTCAAATGATAATATTCCATAAGATACTGTCTCTTTAGTATCAGACTGATATTACATAAGATACTTTTTTCCTTTTTCTTTCTTTTATTTTTGGCTTAGCATTGAGCCATTTTTCTTAAGAGCAATACAGCCTATGAAGTGTAAGTTTCTTCTTTGATTCTATGTTGCATGGGGGTTATAATTTGGCACATTGCAATTGCAAATGACAATGCAAGCTGCATACCTTATAATTCAACCGTTTGATGTCACCTTTCCTTATGCTAATCTGTTCTTCATGCGTGTGCAATTTTTATCATTCTAATGTATACTGGGTCTATATGTTAAGTGAAATACTTGGCATTTGCATTAAATCCTTTGACATGTTAGTCTGGGATTATTTTCAGATGGAAGCTCAAAGTGGTGAACATGGACATATAATTGAAGTTTGTGGGGATGTGCCAGCAGAAACAGGCACAGGCAGGATGAAAATTTGTGGTGAGGCACCTTGTGGATTTTCAGATTCTAGTGCCACTTCTCAAGATGCAAAGGAGCGATCGGCATCTATGAGGAAACTTTTGGTGGCAGTTGTCCTCTGCATAATATTCATGACCGTAGAGGTTGTTGGAGGCATCAAAGCGAACAGTCTAGCAATTCTAACAGATGCAGCTCATCTATTGTCAGACGTTGCTGCATTTGCTATATCCTTATTCTCTCTGTGGGCTGCAGGATGGGAAGCAACACCTCGTCAATCCTATGGTTTCTTTAGGATTGAGATTCTTGGTGCTCTTGTGTCTATTCAAATGATATGGCTTCTTGCTGGGATTCTCGTATATGAAGCTATCGCAAGGCTGATTCATGATACAGGTGAAGTTCAGGGCTTTCTTATGTTTGCCGTTTCTGCCTTTGGTTTAGTGGTTAACATTGCCATGGCACTCTTGCTGGGTCACGATCACGGTCACGGTCACGACCACGGTCATGGTCACGGCCATAGTCACGACCACGGTCATGGTCACAGTCATGGCCATGATCACGATCACCAGCATAGTGGAGATGGTCATGACCATGGAAGCCATGACCACAATGGCGAGGATCATGCTGGACATAACCCAAGACCCAGAGTCACATCTGATGATCACCACCACCATCATGATGGAGAATTTCTGGAACACCATCATGAGCATGAGCATCATCATGGCCATGAAACAGATCATAGGGAGCCATTGCTCAAGGCTTGCTGTGATATCAATAATGAGAAAGAGAGTGGGCATAAACGGAAGAAGCAATGGAATATTAATGTACAGGGTGCTTATCTTCATGTGCTAGGAGATTCGATTCAAAGTGTTGGCGTTATGATTGGTGGAGCGATCATATGGTACAAGCCCGAGTGGAAGATCATCGATTTGATATGCACCCTTATATTTTCAGTAATTGTGCTGGGCACTACAATAAGAATGCTTCGGAATATTTTGGAGGTTCTCATGGAGAGCACACCGAGGGAGATTGATGCCACAAGGCTGGAAAAGGGTCTGTGCGAGATGGATGATGTGATTGCAGTGCATGAGTTGCACATCTGGGCAATAACGGTTGGGAAAGTCTTGCTGGCTTGCCATGTTAAAATAAAGCGTGAAGCCAATGCGGACATGGTGCTGAACAAGGTTGTTGATTACATCAAAAGAGAATATAACATCAGCCATGTCACTATTCAAATAGAGCGTGAGTAGATGTTAGCTAGTGAGACGACCATCAGTAGTTAGGCATCGATGCACTGAATATATGTGGAGAAGTTTAAAGGATCTGGTGAGTACTGTTCTCGATCACAAAGTTGACGAGCACCTACACTAAGTTAAATTCTCTCTTTATTGTGCAGTGGAGATAAAATCTTTTTTTTTTTTTTTTTTTTTTTTGGTTGCCGCCCTTGTTCAGACCTTTTGGACATGCTACCCATGCTTTTGCATTGTCTGTGTTAATTGATCTCGAGTGGACATTTGGCATATGCCGAATCAGGGCTCGGACAGAATTGCGATTTCAGCCTGTCCTCTTTTTCGGTTGCTATGTAGAATGCTTAACAATGGTGCGGGCATCCCTAAATGGAGTAGAACATATTCGTCATATCTTTTTGGGTTGCATATTTGACATTGGAGTCGAATGATTTTGGGTTGCCACAAAATTTCTGCACACGAGCTCATACCGTTCCATTCGTCATTTCTCTGACATTCCTTCAATTCTGCATTTCGCATTTGTTCCTTCTGCAATTCATTTATCCCACTGCATTCCTGTCTTTTGCACTAAGTTTGCATGGGCTATGGAAATTTGTAATAGCCTTATTGTATACTGGGAGTTGCAGATGAGTGGATTGACAGTGTTTTACGAGTCTCCAGATTCCAAGAGGCACGAGAACCTTTCTGAGTTCAACCCGAAAGTCCCGTGGAGGATTTGATAACTCCCAATATAAATATGTTTCGTTAAGAAAGGAAATTTTCATCATGGAAATTCTGAGATTCCACCTGCATTGCATTCTCGTCATCTTTTGCCCTACAACGTTATCATGCTGATAGGCAGTGTGAAAACTCGTAATGTAAGTCGGATCATCGGCGCCAGCCACTCTTTCACCGGACCGACAGGCCCAATTCTCTCTTGTCCAAGACTCCGAGCTGGCCAGCTTAACGTAGAAAGTCCATTTTTTGCAGGCAGAAATACAGAAGGTACTCCCTAGCGTTCATTACAATTCGGCCCATGGTGAACCCGATGGTCATCCTCTTCGCCTTCAGGTCTTTTTGTTTGCAGTGCCTAGTGAGCTCGAGCACCTCGATTGTCTGGTACTCTAAAAATTGATGCCAGGTAGACAACCGAAGGGACTAATAGTAGTCATTTCACATCTCATGCGTTGTCCCGACGCGGCTGTTAGTGGATTAATTACTATTAAGTATTGAGACAAAGGTCATTTGTAACAAATTGAGATTGAGATTGAGCCTCAGCAATTAAAGGTGTCGACAATCTGCCCCTTTACTCTTTGGGACTGAACCTCAGAAACTTGAATCTCACTATTCTCCTGTAGGCCCGAACCGATTTCTTCTTCGGTAACAGTCCCAGCTTCTTCTATTTAGAAGAATTATGCTGGTTGTGGTGGGGGAATCGGGGATAATGCTACAATTTTGCCGTTCTTTTGTTCTTTTATTTCCCGAAAAATAAAAAGAACGGAAATCCATTTGATAACGTCAGCTAGTATTTCTATTCTTCAGAATAGAAAATTATTCCGGAGAACAGATTTGAAACTAAAGCAAAAAGTTGACAAAAGTAACTTCTTGTTCTTGGGAAAATTTTCTGGAATAATTACTTTTTTTTCTTTTCTTCTTCTTCCTCCTCTAATTGGTCGTTGTAGAAAAAGTAACTTTTTGTTCATGGGAACAATTTATGGAATAATTTTTTTTCTTCTTCTTCCTCTTTTAATTGGTCATTGCTCGCCGCCTGTCAATGTCGGAAGAACAAGAAAGGAAAAAAAGAAAAATCTCAAAAATTATTAATAAATTAAAAGAAATTTTATGTCACAAAAAATTTGTGGATTGTGCTAGACACATTCCTAAATTTTTTTCTATTCCAGGAATAAAAATTTTATGTAGTTCTAAACGTGTTCTTTTATTATGAAATTGTTCTAGAGAATATAAATAAAAAGAATTATTTTTGGAAATAAATTATTCTCAGTAACAGAAATATTACCAAATGAACTTTTTTTTTTTTTTTTGGTCAAAACCAAATGCATCCTTAATAGCTGGAAAGTATAGCTACCCATCATGAAAAATTAATAACTATCATAAAAAGTTATTTACAACAAATTACGATGCAATTTTTTGGTCATTAATTGCCGACATGTTGAAATTTATCATTCTAGTTAAGAAGTCACCAACCTCATGAGAAAATTACTATTTATGACCGGTTGAAATTACTTTTCCTCATATATACAATGTATCTATTATTAATCATTTTCTAGTTATTGAGAATAACAATATTCAATATAAGGTTTTTCATTTGTCTTGTCGGCCTTTTTTTAATAATCGATCTCAGTTTTAAGCATGAATAATTTTCTTGGCAAGTTCTAGACTGTGAAGAAAGATTCAGACTAAACATAAGCATAGTTCTACACTTTGAAGAAACATTCAAACAAACCTGCCTAAATCGCATAATCTCAATATACATGAAAACGCACATGCCCACACCGATACGCGTTTGAAAATGTAAGATCAGAAAGGGTCGAGAGAGTGGATGAAGAACGAGGACACTTGACGGGCAACAGTTGCGCCGTGTATCGACTACGAAGCGATCGGAGATCCGCAAAGATTGAAGCATGGAGAGGAAAGGTCCCTTTCACGGCCGCATCTTTGGACGACCCGATTATCTTTTGGATCAAGCAAGAGTTGGAGCCTCACGATGCTGTCGGCATCGCAGCTCGTTTGCCAGCGTGGCAAACGGGAAGAGCCTTCAGAGATCGACACGTGTCCCGCGGGCCCATTTCGTCAGTCCATCCTCTGACCCTCTCTCTTCTCTCTCCCTGTTAATGCCGTTCCGTTTACAAAGCGAAAAAAATTTCGCTCCATCCCCATTCAAAAATCAAAACGGTTTCGCGTACTCTCTCTCCTTTGCCTCCGCGCTTAATCAATCTGTTCCCTCTCTCTCTGAATCTGCTAGCGAGCCACCACACCTTCGCCTCCGCCTCCGCCTCTGCCGCTGTCGCCTCCCCGAGCCACCGTGCCGACGCGATCTGCCGGGGGACCACGATGCCGACATGGCCCCGCCGTTGCCTCTCGCAGCCGCCGCGCCGACGCCGACGCCGATGCGTTTTGCCCTCACACTTCGCAACCTCTACTTTCCCGACGCCGCCTCCGCCTCCCGCTATCGCCTCTCGAAGTCCCGCCTACGCCGTCGTCTCCTGAAACCCTGTATACGCCGTCGCCGTCGCTCTTCAGAGTTCGACCTTCCGATCTCTCCCTGCACGTTCTCTGCGAAGTTAGAGGTAGATTTTCACGTCCTCTTCCCCTTTATCGTTCAGATTTCGCTTCGAGTTCTTGAGATAGTTGTTGCGATTAGACGTGGGATCGATTGGTGTTACATTGTGGGTCTGGTGATACTTGCCCCTCGGAAGGATTGCTGAGAGAAAGAGTGAATTTTGGTTAGACGTGGGTGAAGCGAAGCTGCTATTCTCCAGTTGGCTCACGGCCATTCCAAAAATAAAAGGGCACCCATTTGCGTTTCTGAAGTAAGAGGTAAATTTTCGTTTCCATTAATCGTAGATGGCCTTATTTGTTTATTAGTTTCTGCAAAAAGCCAGGTCTCTAGACTGGCATTGGTTTTATTAACTTGCCCTAATCAATGCAAGTGAAAACCATTAGCTGCAAGCTTCAAAATGCTAAATTGGGCTAGAGTATTATTATTTTTGTGAGGTATTGTTGTTGTAAGAGAGAATAGGCCATGTTTTTCTCCTAGTGAGGTTCTCGGTTCATTTCCTATAGGGAAGTAAGACAGTATTTACGAACTTTAGAATTTTTATACTGACAGTATTCAAAAGAAGGAAAAAAAAAAAAAAAGAGTTAGTTGACTAATTAAGCCATTCCATACAGTTTTCGAGTTTCTCTAACATTTGATCATTAGTTAAGTTTTGTTGGTTAGGTTTTTGATCTGTAGAAGAGAAAGCTTCTGAATGATGTTTGTATTGTGATAACTGCTTCGCTATAGTAGTACTAGTTAAAGCCCACACTTATAGTTAGCTTTACTTGTGATAACCATATTCTTCAGATTTTATGTGCTGTATATGGTTCTTTGATGACCTAGCTAATGTTAACTTTTATTCAGCAGACATGATCTATTATTTCAGAGCTGACTGAGGAGAAAACTTTAGCCTTGCAACAGACGTAGAAGTTATCTCAGGAACTGGTAGGTCGATAACATCATGTTGTATACTAAAGATGTTCTTTGTGTAGATTGATGAGTTAAGGCAAATAGCACCCTAGACTTCATGTTCTCAAGATCTTTATGGATAGTTAGGTTAGCAGGCTGGAGCAAAGAACTAGTGAAACAGTTTTAGCAGTGGAACCACCTTTAATCTCTTGCTCTGTTTAATGTCCATTCTTGAGTGTGACAATTGACATTCTTCATGAAGGCATGTTGGTAAGGCCCGACTTGTCACCTCTTTCATGTAATTGAAATTTTGTACTTGGGTATATTAACAAATACATGGACCATCTCGTATCCTAATTCAGGAGGTACTAGATAGGGTAATGGGTGATGGGGTTTTATGCAATTGGATGAGTTTTGAGATGTTCTTAAAAGCTGCATTTTGTTTATTTTGATAGAACAAATAGTCAATGTGTTCATCAAAGATAAAAAGGTAGGAAAATTTGGGGGCAAATGGTTGATTTGTTCATGGCAGATAAAGGAGCATTTGCAGTTGTTCACTGAAGCATACTTGAGTGGTCTCTGATTAGCAGGACGCTAATGGATGTACTCAAATCTCTCTCAAAAGTAACCCTCAATGACCAGGAAGAATCCATAGATTTTATCTATCAAGGAAAAACATCAACTTTTCATATACAAATGTCACAAATTCTATGCATCATGATCGGTCATATTCAACCTACTCGTCTCTAAAATGAATCAAATTGTGTTTCTTTAGTCTGCCAATTAGACAGGTCTATCGCCTCACAAAGGCACAATTGGTACTACAGCAAGGTGTGCACGCACAAGCTACTGCACAACCAGTTGCAAAGAACACCTTTGCATACAAGTCTGTCTCGCGGGGTGACCAAAGTTTAAATGACACTCCCTCAGTATAATATGACACAAATGACCATACCAGCAATGTGATCAAAATATTCGCGACGTACGTAGTCAAACACTGTTTAGTTTAGGGACAACACCGCAATGGGCTAAACATGTATATTTTCATTCTCATGCCCCGCTCATCAGTCAACATTATGACGAGGGTTACATCATTTTTGGGAGAGGAACTTCTTTTACCATTCATCCAAGTGTGTATAATATGCATGCGGTGATTTACAGAAGTAATCTCCAATTTGTTCAGCCATGGCAAGCCTTGAATCCTATTTGCTTATGTTGGAACTATGGATGAAGAGCTTAGCAGCATTCTTGATTTGGAATAGTGCAGTAACATCATCATACCATTTTCCTGCTGCTAAACTAATTCAACGAACACTTAATCAATCACTAAGAGCATTGAGGATGAACTGAAGTGCTCTCGGGGTTAAGCATACCCTGCTTCAGGGAGTTGACTACAACAGGTCATGAAAACTCTTCATGTTTTTATCTGTTTTTCTCCATGAAATGTCAAGAAATGGTCACTAAATCTCATTCCTTACAAGAACGACATCTTCACATTTCTTAATCTTTCTTTCTTGTAAAAGGGCTCTTCAGTCAAAGGGCTTCCACCAAATGAAAATAAATATAACGGAACATTTTATTAATCTTTCTTTCCTGTAATTCATGATTCAAGAAACAACGGGAACACAACATTTCTGAAATAAATCAACCAAAAATGGAAGTTGAATTGGCACTGAATGGTCTTTGCCTGAACATGGACTTCTTGGATCGACTTGCCAATTGAATGGTCTTTCAGACATGATTACCAGTGACAGTAATGATCAAGTGGAGAACATAAGCTTTGCTTCCAAATTAGAAAATACTATCCGAAGTTCTAGAAGTCATAAGGAGCCCAAAGCCCTGACAAATGGAGGACTCAGGGATTTCTTCTGTCTGCCACAGCCATGATGTCGATCTCCAACAAACAATCCAATATTTTGTGGATGTGCCTACAATGAGCAAATTCATGACAAAATCAGCATCTAAAATAATGAACTCAGAGATTCAGAGAAATTGCTTCACCCTTGAAAAGGTAAAGATCTTTGGCTTTAAAAATTTTCTGCAGAGTCAAGTATTTTCAGGCAGAGTGTGAGCCTTTTGTGGTTAACAAAGTATTCTTGGATACATGACATAGTTCAGCTGCATTCACTTAGTTACTGTGATTAAATGTAGCGAAGACACAGAACAACATCATTGTAAGAGCCTAATGCAGTGAGGGTGTCTGAGCAAAACAATTAAGGTGAAATTCAAGCAAAGTAAATCACCAGCTTGCAGTAATCATTGAGCATAAGATAAAGGCAGGGAGGATGCTGTTTACCACCGTAGCTGAAATATGGCATGCAAAGTAGGACCCCTTAAAAGGTATATGCCCACTGCTATAGGCTTTAAGGGAGACTATGGCATTATCCTCCCTCCATTGAGCTAAGCTCATTGATCCTGCAATTGATATCATTATTTTCTACTAGGTAACTCCTTCCATCTTTAGCCAAAGACAGTAGATTCACCATAGACATTGCCAACACCTTCATTTCATCGCAGATGTTGAACCTTGTCAAGGAAGTCCCAAAAAAGACGAATAAAATGGATTGTTCCTCGAGTCTCCAATTCGCCATCTCAAAGGTAATCATAAAGAATCTCAACAAGAACGTTTCATGAAAGACATGTTCTCTCACAGCAATTTTAAACTAGAATGACATGAACCGTGAACATGGCTGGAACAGTGTCTTTCTTTTCTTCTGCCAAGTGATTTAACAGTGTCTATCTCATGTAAGAATGCCGAAACGTGATGATCGGATTCTTATTCCATAATACAATAAATCATCCGAACTCATGTAGGTCAAAGTGCACCAGAGGATGTGCTATCAATGGTTTAACGGAGGAACAATGTCCAAGCTATAAATAGTTTGCATAGCGGGTGTCTTATCATATCATTGCTAAATCGCTACTGAAAAGCAAATCCACCAGCAGACAGAAAAACTGAAGAGCAACCCAGAAAAGCCACAGCCCCATCAAACTAGCATCACCCATCGCAGTTTCATACCCAACAAACTAAATAAACCATTATCATTCCCAGAGGACAACAAAGATCCAAATTTAATTGAATTCATATCGCTCTCGCGATGACAAGAAAATCCGACTTTTTCCCATACATTGTAAGCGGATGTACATCAGTTCGGAACCAGAGGCCCCTGTCATGTGCTCGCAGCAGGGAGTACCTATCAACCTCGATGGAAACCGCAGAAAAGAAAGAGGTGGCTCGGCTTCAAAACTCAATCCTCGCCCTCCCTCTTGCCGCCGGGCTTGCGATAGGTCTCTAATGGAAACGAAAATTTACCTCTTACTTCAGAAACGCAAATGGGTGCCCTTTTATTTTTGGAATGGCCGTGAGCCAACTGGAGAATAGCAGCTTCGCTTCACCCACGTCTAACCAAAATTCACTCTTTCTCTCAGCAATCCTTCCGAGGGGCAAGTATCACCAGACCCACAATGTAACACCAATCGATCCCACGTCTAATCGCAACAACTATCTCAAGAACTCGAAGCGAAATCTGAACGATAAAGGGAAGAGGACGTGAAAATCTACCTCTAACTTCGCAGAGAACGTGCAGGGAGAGATCGGAAGGTCGAACTCTGAAGAGCGACGGCGACGGCGTATACAGGGTTTCAGGAGACGACGGCGTAGGCGGGACTTCGAGAGGCGATAGCGGGAGGCGGAGGCGGCGTCGGGAAAGTAGAGGTTGCGAAGTGTGAGGGCAAAACGCGTCGGCGTCGGCGTCGGCGCGGCGGCTGCGAGAGGCAACGGCGGGGGCATGTCGGCGTCGTGGTCCCCCGGCAGATCGCGTCGGCACGGTGGCTCGGGGAGGCGACAGCGGCAGAGGCGGAGGCGGAGGCGAAGGTGTGGTGGCTCGCTAGCAGATTCAGAGAGAGAGGGAACATATTGATTAAGCGCGGAGGCAGAGGAGAGAGAGTACGCGAAACCGTTTTGATTTTTGAATGGGGATGGAGCGGAACGGCGTTAACAGGGAGAGAGAAGAGAGAGGGTCAGAGGATGGACTGACGAAATGGGCCAGCGGGACACGTGTCGATCTCTGAAGGCTCTTCCCGTTTGCCACGCTGGCAAACGAGCTGCACCTAATATTTTCTCCCTGCTAGAAGCCAGTTATTTGAAAGCACCCATCACGTCAAAAGCTACTTTGGATTGTGGCGACGTGCACATGTTAAAGGATTGAGCTCAAACGGCTCTTGGACTTTTAGGGAGTTACACGACCCTTTTCAGATAACCGAGTCTTTACACCTGTGCCTTTAGATTATAATAGAAATTCATTATCTTTCTAACTTATTTATATACACAAACAAAATACTTATGATGTATGACAAGCAAAAGATAGAAAAAAGAGAGTCAAATTATACTTTTCTTTCCTTGAAAATTAAAAAAGAAACCGGGAGGGACTATTAGCTCATTAGTGACCTCCTTTGGGCTATCATAAGGATACTGTATCTTGTATGGATTCTTCAGCTTCACACTAATCGGTAAGCACGTCGTGCTTACCAAAATACTAGATGTATGTTATGGCTAGATAACATAACACGAATTATTCAAAAGTTCACTTACGATGAAAATAAAACTCATGATCTCGTGAAACATAAGATATCCCATTAATACTTGACTGATCACTTTGGTGATGAAAGTATATTTATCTTGAAATCCTTGCCTGCTTTTTGTTTTTTTTACCTCACTTCATTTTTCAGTTTTTTTGAAGATTGACTTATAGATATGTGTAAACTTATGACTGGAAGCTAAAATTGGGCCGATAGATGCAGTTAAATGACAGCAACATTGGTAGGTTTCTCGAGGTCAAGATCAGTCAAAAAAGAAGATCATAGGCTTTTTTTGTAGGCCGAAGCAGAGAGTTCTGGTATGAATATGGAATTTTATGAGTACTGAGAAATCTGAGATGGGACAGAAATGACATTAATCGAGATCAACGGCATTTCATTAACCAGTCATCGTTACGTATGTAGAGAGGAAAATTTCCATAGAAGATATGAAATGTCTCCTTCACCATTTGATTTAATCAATCCATATTCATTTACTTAATAATGGAAATGCATTGGTAGAAGAAAATGATATGAAAATACTTTCAGGACATATATCTTTCAAATAATCTGACGCCCGTGGATGAAAATCAAGTAATAGTTTCTTGAGTATTGGGTCCAGTGTATCAGCTTGAAAGTACTGTGCCATCTTCCGAATACAATTGCCTTCTTTTGACACCCTTCATTGGATCCGATACGGATGCTTATTCAGTTGAAGAGTCCCATCATTAGCTCAATGTCAAGCATCACACAGCAAGAATATTGTCGATTGACAACGTTACGAGTCCCTATTGCATTTGAATCACAAAAATCTGATTTCCTATGGACCAACCTCTTTGTATATCACTATTATACGGTATGACTGGTACATAAACTGCTTTTTTCACCGTAGAAACCCTTAAATTGAGTTCTCAAAGAAGGAAAAGAAATAAAAATTGACTTTTGAAATTTTTAAAAATTGCGTTGTGAATTAAAGGTTGCATATCCATGTCATTCCATATCAATAAGATTTGACACAGTAATTTATTTATAATGGAACAACCTGATTTTTCTCAACACCGACGCTAAAACTGTGAAACAGAATTTTTAAACAAATCCTAAGCCGAGGGTATCTTGAAGATATCCAAGCAACATTCGGTACTGAGTCCTCTGTTCCAGAACTTTTGGTAATATTCTTCATAAGTGAAGCTCCTATAAACCGCAGGATGTTCATGGTCAATCAACCCCAGAGCAGGTCCAATTAGGGCTTCTGGGGATGGGCAATAAAAGGTTGGAATAGAGATTCTCTCCCTGTCACAGTTCACCACTGCTCTATGAATTATGCTCTTGTACTTGTCATTGCTAATGGCCTGAATCAAAAAACAATCATGTCCAGTTCTAAGACTAGTTGGGAAAACAATTGATGAACTTGTGCAAAAAGATGATATCAATCTTCATCAGCCAAAACAATTATGCAATTTTTGTTTCTTGTACTAAGCTTAAAAAAGTCACTCCTTCCAGTTTTTATGATATGTTGTACCAAATTCTCCTCCTCATTAGTTTAGAGTCTCATCCTTGGACATGGTTCAGAAGAGTGAAGCCAAAGTACCTGCATTTGATCACCTATGTTGACAATGAAGGTGTTGGGGATGGGATTGACAGCAACCCATTTTCCATCCCTAAGGACTTGTAACCCCGGCACGTCGTCCTGAAGAAGGATGGTGACTAAGCCCTGGTCGGTGTGGCCCGGCAACCCGTAAGTGAGCTCGGGCTGTGGGCATGGCGGATAGTAGTTCATAGCCATGTGCTGACCATGCTTGCCCAAGTTCTTGCTTATGTATTCCCTTTCAAGCCCCAAGCTTTCTGATATGGCTTCCAAAAGTTTGAGCACCAGTTCCCTTACCCTTGTGCAATACTCGCCCACCTCCTTCCTGCTAGTCAAAAAGATTGAACCAGCAATGCAGTTAAAGTGTGCCAGCAAGCCGAGACACTTGAAGTTCAGTGAAAAAAATCGAGGACTTTTAGGTATGCTCTTCCATTCTTCCACAACGTGGTAGTCGTAATCAATCACTAGGAAGTACCGCTTCTTTTTGTTAACTCTGAGGGGCCGACATTCCACGTGAATCGGTATTGTCTGTTGGCGAAAAGCAGGCTCTTCACCTTTTTTTTTGGGTTCTACATTTCTCC
This sequence comes from Angophora floribunda, assembly GCA_014182895.1. Taxonomy (NCBI): domain Eukaryota; kingdom Viridiplantae; phylum Streptophyta; class Magnoliopsida; order Myrtales; family Myrtaceae; genus Angophora; species Angophora floribunda. Next base: position 20,402,458 of record CM024708.1, on the reverse strand, counting down.
TCTTGAGGGATTCTTATCTTGCAATCTTTTTGTTTAGCTAATATCAGACTTCAGAAATTACAGTGAACAAGCTTTTGACTTTCCAGACTATACCGGAGAAAGCTTGTGAAATCCTCACGATCATAAACAATCTTCAAAGTTCGAATATTACAAAGATGACGCGTGTTTATATATTTCCCATTTTTCTGTTTAGAAGGAAGCTCCACCTTATATGGTAAACATCTTGAACGTATTGAGATCGAATCTCAATCCAAGTAAAAATTGCTTATATGCGATGATAAGGATAATCAAATCTATGTTGTCTCTTGTATAGACACACAAGTTCATTCTCTAACCATTAAGTCATCCCAATCGAAAAGATATTTAAGTTTTGTTTATTACCTGAATGATGGAGGATTGGTCGGCCACTCATGCACGTACTCTTCAAGAGGGTAGCAATGAAATCTCAAGAAGTCCCTCCAGTTAGACACCTTCTCGGTCTTGATATTAAAGCTAGTCGAAAGCCTGGTCGTTTTCAACGGGTCCTCGGAGTAATTCTTCAGCCTCTCGCTCTCTGGCAGCCGGAAAAATTCCCTGGCTACATTCAGGATGGCCTGCACCACATCTTCCGGTATCCCATGATTCTTGATCTGCCGAAGAAAATGTTGGGCAGAATCACATGAGACAGAGCAAAAACTCATTATGGGATGATCATATCCAACAAGTTTTAAGTGACACCCTTTTGCTTATTTAGCATTTTTTAGCTAACCCGCAGTGTAATATACTAATGTTGTACATGAAAGAAACCATCTTGTTGGCATGCTTGACCAATTTGTTTGATAATATCATCACGGTTGGGACCAGAGAGACAGATCAATGAGTGGGATGGAGGAGATATCTGAGGCCTCGACCTCAATGAGGTTCGGGCGGTCAGCCTTTGGTCGGATGTAATTGTCGGGCACGCGGTCTATGCTGGACGCGAGGACAGTGAGCAAGAGCTTAGTGGCAGCTGCAGCCATATTGCTCAGCACTGCGAATGCTATATTTTTTGCTGGACACAATTTGTGGGGGTCTGTATTTAAAGGGAAAACGTCACCTTTTCGGGCAATTCCGTGTACTACCTGTCCGACCGACCAGAAGGTTGATTGTGGTGAGATCGTGCTCACGTAAGTTAAGATTTCACCAGCCCTACGTCGGCCAAAGCGTAGTTACTCTCGATGCATGAGACAGTGAGCATGCTTCCGTGGGCGCTGACGTCAACATATACACGGCCAAGGTAAGAGCTCTACTTAACCGTGCCAGCGGAGACTTTGCACGCATTCAGATGGCGAGATGCACCGCCTGCGATGGCTACGGCAGACTTCTCCATATCAAGGACGAATATATGGAAAACGACAGGGGCAAAGGACAATTTGTTCCATATCAAGGACAATATATGAAAAACTTATTATACTTTTACCAATTCAATTATAAACATTTCAATTTTATTAATTGAGTTCTAAATTTTTTTACTTTTTGTCAAGTGAGTCAATCTAACTAATTTTGTTTAGAATTTGTGGATGTGGTATGATCGGTGTTGACATGGACAAAATTTATTAATTTTTTTTTGAAATTTCAATTATTTTTTATGTTTTAAATTTCATTTTTTCATTTTTTCTATTTTTTTTTGCCCTTTTCTTCTTTGGTCGGTCACCCAACCTCCAATAACCAGCCAGAGGCTACGATTGGTAAGGGTTGCCCTTGTCGGGATTTGGCAAGGGGCAACCCCATTGGCCTTGGGCGAGCCTCGTCCAAGGCCAACGAGGTCAAGCGAGGGATGACCTCCCCTAAGGCTGATCCTCGTTGGTCATAGTTCTAGCCGGTCGTCGAAAGTTGGGCAATCTGCTAGAAGAAGAAAAGGACAAAAATAAAAATAAAAATAAACAAAATAATTAATAAATTTTGTTTATGTCGGCGCCGACCATGCCACGTAGGACTACTGGCATCCACATCAACAAATTCCGATCAAAATTGATTAGATTGACTCAATTAGCAAAAAGTCTAAATGTTTAGAACTTAATTAGCAAAATTGAAAAGTTTAATTTGAATTGGTAAAAGTGCAATATGTTTAGGGCTTTTTGAACAATTTTCCCAATTTATTATGCTTTAAAACCCACTTGGTGTACCTATCTACTCTTTATTATGAATGAAATTCTTTTTTGCCCCAAAAAAAGGCGTAAAGAAATGGACACATATTCTCAGTTTCGTCTTAGACCGGCACCCGATTCTGAAGTTTGAAATAAACGCATAGCAAAGGGTGTCTTGAACATGTCTCAAGCAACACTCAGACCTAAGAAATCTTTGCACGTGAAGGTCCTGTAGATGGCAGGATGTTTATAATCAATCAAGTCCCGAGCAGGTCTAATTAGGGGCTTTGGAGATGGGCAATAAATTTTGGGATGGATATTTTCTGTGTCCCAGTTCACCATTGCTCTGAAGCATGCTCTTGTACTGATCCATCATTTGTGATTACGCATCGCTTGATTGCCGACTTATAGTAGGGCACTTATTCCCCTAAGGGCACGTGTCGTTGGTGAAGCCCGTGCAGTGGATGAATCGCGTGAGCCGCCTTGAAGCACAATTCCTATTAAGCAACTTGTTGAATCTTTTGCAAACGACTTAAATACGCGACGGGGTATTGTAAGTAGCAAAGTAGCCTTGCTGCTATGATTCACTAAGATTCAGCCTTTATCGCTTCGATTTATCTCTCCCCCAAACTCCACAACCCACCCATTCCTCTTCCCCAAACCCTCCTTGAGGGTCACCGTCCCCCTGAGACCCCTTCGATTCCTTCTAAGTTCCGAGCGCCCCTGCACACTTCATCCTGCTCGCAAGGCACGGGCGGAAATGGCCTTCCTGTCCCAATGGCCATTGTCATTTTCTTCAATTAAACGACACTTTTGATCTCTAGTTTGAGTATTTTTCCTAAGTACTCGTAATCAAGTCGTTGAACTTATATATAACTTTTTAAATCAATTCCCTGTAACTCCAAATTAATTGATTATGGTTAAAAAGCTTATTGAACTGGCAAACTCTGTATGGCAAGCTCAATGCAATGTTTGTGTTGCAAAATTTCATTGATTATGTTATCAAAGTTTTCAATCCCCAGTATTGTGAGAAAGTTTTTTCAGATTAAACTCCTATTGGTTCAGCAGACAAGTCGGCTCTAATTAACACAAATAAAATGTTCAAGAACTTGATAAAAAAACGCCCAACTTCCATCTCAACCTCTTACTTTTCTTTTACTAACCTAAAAGAGTTACTCGTTAGCTTAGTCTCAAACTTAAAAATGTTTCGAAACTGTTGCCGAGGGACCTGCATTTGATCTCCTATGTTGAAATAAAAGTGCTGAGAATGGGATTGACAGCAACCCATTTCCCATCTCTAAGAACTCATGAGCCGGGTATATCATCCTGAAGGAGGATAGCGATCAAATTCTGGTCTCTGTGGCCTCGGCAATCTGTAAGTGAGCTCCGGCCATGGACACGGCATAAAGCCATGTGCTGACCATGCTTTTCCAGGTTCTTGCTCATGTAATCCCTTTCAAGCCCCAGGCTTTTATGGTACGGTTTCCAACAGATTGAGCACCAGTTCTCCCTTGCTCATGTGCAATACTCAGCCACATCCTTCCTGGTAGCCAAAAAGATTGAACCAGCAGCAACAGTAATCATATGCTGATAGATTATATCGGTCCACCAGGATTTCCCATAAAAAATCGAGGTCAACTTTTAGTAGGCTTGTCTAGCCGACTCTGACGTGGTAGTGATAATCGATCACTGGAAAGTGCACGTTTTATTTTCCCTCCTGTCCCGGGCGGGTCAATGAATTTTTCTGGACTTTGATAGTTGATTCCATTAGCATCATCCTTTAATTAATGTCTGTTGGCGAAAGGTACGCTCTTCCCCCACTTTGTTTTTGGGTCATAGGCTTTAGTTGTTGAGAGATTCTTGGTGTTGCTCCATTTTGTTCTACAAATATCGGACTTTAAAAATTTCTAGTTTGAAGAGTGCTCTCAACTCTTCAAAACTTATGCTTTAGAACAGACCCCGCCACTGATCGGAGAGCCGTGTGCTTCAAGTTGTTGAAAAATGAAATGAAGAGTCGATTTCAACTTTGATGACAGGTTTTACATTCACATAGCTCACCATGTCAAATTACATTCGTTCGGATGGTCCTAAATTTTAATTGAAGCATGTGTCCTAAAATTAACGTGGAAAATATCAAATCTTGCAGTTAATTTAATGCAAACTATCAGAAAAATAAACAATGAACAATAAAGATATGAGGTTTACGGGGTTTAGTTCAAGTATCGATATCTACTTCATGAAGAAAGTGATAGCAAATAATCCATTAACAGTTGAATAATCAAAGTTACAATTACTTACATACTTGAATATTTCTCACATTTAAATTTAAAATCTAAATACATAGTGTTTACAAATAAGTTATTCAATTATATGTATAACCTCACAACACAAAATTATTTTGTGTTCAAGAGCTCCCTTTTTTTGGCGCATCCCGAGAGTGCTCTTTGCTCTTTCTTCTACTTCATGCGTCGTTACTCCCTATGCTTGACCTTATCAGCCTCTTCTCATCAAAATAGGCAATTCATCTTTGCCATCTAATGACTTGGCCGAACATTATGTTGTCAATAATACATGCATCTATAACACTCCACGACCCAAAATTATTCCTTCCATTAAACTTCTTTATTTCTACTTTTTCTCTTGACATAATTATAAGATTTAATATTTTCCATATCAATTTTATAACAATTGGTATTAGAGTTTAGTATTAGATTTTCTGAATTTTTATTTGAACTTTTGCTTGTTTGATTATTATTTAGAAACTTTGCTGTTAATTTAATTGCAAGATCTTATAGGTTTTCGCATTAATATTATAACAATATGCCTTGAATCACCCAGCTCCCATCCTTGGCTCAACATGCTAGATGTGATAGGGGTAGGAAAAATAGTATTCCTGAAAAATAATATTCTTAAAAATAGAGAAATTAGAACCAAGTCATGATGATACGGGTCAACAACTCCCTTCTTGTGCCAAAATTCTTACCATTTCCGAAGAAACTATGTTTATGTGCGTTTTTGAAACTTTGAAAAATATTTTGTACTCAAAGCATACGTGCAAACAAGCGCATCCCTTTCAATTGGGCTACAGAGTCATTTTAGAGAAGCCCTGTCTTGCTTGAGAAGAATCCTCAACCGATGAAAACTTCAAAGATCACAAGCCTTCTATATATCTCGACCTATCGCTTTTCCCTAATGGTCTAGGTGAGACATGAGCCAAACTCGAACCTAGCGTCGTGCGGCTGATTAACAAACATAAAAGCATTCCTTGACCGCTAGGTCAAGCCATCCAACAATAAAATATATAAATCGGACCCCTCTACAAGGAGAGAAGCACGTAATTTCTCTGTGGATCAAACGATACAATAAGGATTACACTAATACTTGAGTTAGTCAAACACTTTCAATAATTTCAACATCTAATTACACTCAGTACCTCACACAATATTTAGCTCTTATTTCATGAAACACATGATTGGCACAATTTCAAACACTCAAGATATAATGTACGGGCATGTCAAACAATTGATTGTCAAGGTGAAAAGTTCACCTCGGAATGCTTCAAGGTGTAACTCACGAAGAAATTACCTTTACGATGCTCTTCACAAAGAAGATCCACCTCTTATATATAAAAAATTTGAATCCAAAATAGAAAACCTACTTGAATCGGATTTTCTTTTCCTTATAACGTGTCTCTTGAGATTTTGCTGATCTAAAAGGTAACGTGAACAAGATGCACACACTCATTTGTGCCAGAATTTCACCAATTTGACACTTACCATTCAATTTCTTACGAATGCATGGTTTTCTTGTCATCCAATTACGTAAGTGAAGAGGTCAGTCACCCGGCTTTGGCCAAAATGGAATTAATCTTGGGGCAGGTGGGCATGGTTCCATGAGGAAGCAAGAAATCAATTTATTCTTCTCATACTTACAATAAATTATAGATTGAAGGAGACTTTGATGTAATCACGCTTTGCTCAGATAGGACGACAGCCTTATCTTGATCGAATGTCCTTTTGGTCTTATATATAGGTATTACCGAATATATGAGGAAAAGAAAAAATAGAAAACGCAAGGGGAGGGTTTGCTTTTTCCGTTATGGAAGGCAAGCCACTTTTTCATCATGAAATTGATTAGTTAGGTAAGGCTTTAATGATTCGTATCTTTCTTTGAACATCAATAATTAGGTAGGAGGATGGGTAGAGCAAGACCTCCTGAAGTCTACTCGGGTCTTCTTTCATCCTTAGGCCCGACTGGGAACGTGTGCATTTAGAAGGTGGTGTAGGTAAGAAATATTGGAGATGGTGGGGCTAGCCGATAATGTTGGAGGAGTGGTGCGGTTCTTCATTCTCCTTGATAATGAGAGAGAGCATCTATCAGTGGTTGAAATAGCTATTATAAGTTACATGGAGGTCATATAATAACTATTAAAGTTTTACTTGATTTTGATAAGCCTGTAATATTATGCAAGCGAATACTGTAACATGCAATGACCTATTACCTATAATGTCATAGCAGAATATGCAACCAGGCCTGGCGATAATGTATGGTTTTGTTTTCCCGTCGAAGCACAATAACGGTTTGCAGTTTTTTCTCCAGCAAATGGGTAACATCAACTACTCTAAGATATCTCTACGAGCAAAAGGTACCTTCCAAACCCATAATTACAGTCGATTTTATTCTAACAGTGAAAGAGTCTATGTAGCTGAGGAACAGAGGTGAAGAAACTGACAGTGCACAACTCCGGTAGACTAGTTTTCTGTTTTCCCAGGGGCATTTACTTCAATGGATCAGCCTAATATCAGGGCCCAACTTACTTGAGCTAGAGAGGCGACCAACCCATATCTTTGGGCAATCTTCTTTTGAAGGACCACCTTTCTAGTTTTTAAAAAGAGTTGCCGGAAAGAGCTGAGGATGTACTCCCGTTTCCTTCTCTTCCGCCAGAAAATGTCTTCAAATCTGACTCAGCATGTCAGTTCAAATTCAAACTCGCGCTAGTGGAGAGAGAATGCGTTTGATTAACTAGTACACCACATGGCTACCTTTCTAGATTCACATGCCTAGATGCATTGCATAATACATTTAGGTAAGGACTTTATCGTAGTCTAGATGTGAACCGGACTTTTCAGGTAAAAAACAACCTAGTAAGCATCCAATACGCCTAGCTGTGACGTCAAACATCAGTTGTCGTGTTGGTTTGGTAAAATTCCTACAAATAATGTAAAATCAAATGAAGAAATGTATGTTTCCAAGGCTATACTGCACACATGGTGGCTAATTTTTGTTTACGTGTCCATGGAAGATGTCTGCTTACAAGAACAAATGCATCTTCTTCAGAGGAATAGTAAGAATACCCGATAAGAGAGCTCCCAAAGACACCAGCATCTCCAAAAATTCAGTGGGACATCAATGCAGAAAACCTTAAAAGGCAGTACCCTGAGTACCCTTTTAAATGGACATCTAGAGTTTCCACCAAAGCGATCATCCAGCTGATGTTCATGTCAATCGAGTTGAAGATTATGATTCCTCTTCTATATGTAACACGGCATATATGAATCAGTGAGATCATAGTAAAGAACTAGGGGACAACTTAAGATACAGCTGCGTGCAGTGAGACAAGAAGAGAATAAAATCCTTCAAAACTTGAGGTAGAGGCCAATCTCGCTTTGAAGGAGCTGGCCCTGTGATAATGTCTATAAAGTGCAGTTGGAATGCATTATTCCCATTTAAGGCATACTGACTCACACAGTGGTCCAATCACAAGCCAGGTGCAGATCAGTAGAAAGAGTCGTGTTTGGAATTTGAGGCTATGAACGTGCACATTGAAGAAGTTGGGGGAATGCAAGTCAATGGTGGGAAAATCTTTATGGTTCTCCTTGAGAGTCAGAATCAGCCTAAGATGAAAGAAGGATTGCTTCTCCTTGAGAGTCAGAAGAAAGAGATCATGAAGCGGAACGCGTTCCATGGGACGTAAGCCAATTGCTTAGATGCATTGACCGAAGCAGTGTTTCGCTGCTTCTTTGTGTATTAAGTTCATATTCTGGTAGTGGCTTCAATGAGATTTCATCGAAGAAGACCAAATGATAATGAATATCTACCAGCACCAACGATTAAGCTTCAAAATTTTGATTGGACAAATAATAGATGAAAGTAGAGACTGTGCTTTGCTCACGTGTGAGAATTAAAAAGGGAGAATCAAAGTCATCTAAACGGAAACTGTTCCGGTAAGACAGGAATATCCAGTATCAGAGAATTTTTGCACCATATGACTTGGTGATATCGCAGCCTTAAACATTCTTCAAGAATGAAATCTGTAGCGATACATCAATGAGAGGCGCTAAGCATAGCTTTGCTAATGATATCAGTGGCCTCTATGCAGTGCACCATGCGCCTAGAAATGCAACTACTTTCACTTCCACTCAAACTAGATCCTGGCTTAGTAGTACATTTTCCGAAGCACCTTTCCCGAACAGCCTTCATAAATAAATGAAACCAAAAACTGCGAATCATAACAAGAAAACAAAATAGAGACATAATTATAGCTCTAGGAGGACGTCACCCACATTCAAGTACTGATTTTATCGCCCATGAAGCTACCACTAAAACCAATAGAAACTCACCTACTGATCAACTTAATAATTCAAACAGAAAACAAGCAACGATCTTTCATGTTCTCACCATCAGTAAATTGTGAGCTTTCTAAGATGGAACTTTTGAGTACACTTTGAATGTTACATGTTCTATTGCCTTCTTCCCCGAGTAAAAGAATCTTTGATGGTCAATTGTTATAACAAGTATACACCATCAGACCATCGATTTCCTTCTTTAATGTTTTGAGTTTCAATCATTCTTCCTCCATATGTTAGGTCCACCCAATTTTAGGTTCATTTTACTGGTGGTTATTTTCTTACTACTACCTTTCGCATGAAGTGACTGCATTGAAACAGAATGCAAACTTCTTTTAGAAGGAGAGTGTTTAGTGTAACTTCTTTGGAGTAGCTACAGCCACGAAAAGACGTGCTTCAATTTTTACAAGGTGTTTAACAAACACCCAACAGCTACTGCGTTTTCTTCTTTTTGGTCGGAACAGCTACTGTGTTAACACAGCTATTTTTAAGATTCGTCCTGTTTCAAGGTCCTATAATTTAAGAAATGCGTTTCCAACACATATTTCTGCAATGATTACAGCCAAACCAAATTAAACTAAGTCCATACTTGATTTCAAAACACATTCAACTATGTAATTTCCTCATCGAGGCACAATACCTCTGCTGAACTTGCACCACGGCTCCTCCAGTGCAATTCCTGATGAAGATAATCCCTAGCTAGTCCCAGGAACTTCTATTACTTTTATAATTATAACATTATATGGACAAATAACTGATTCAGAAGTCAAACATTTTCCTTGAAAGAATAACTATACACTTAAAAAGAAATGAATTGCTCAACTAAATGTAGTAAAAGTAACTGTTTGACTAAATTTCAAAACAACCAGAGCAAGCCAACATCTACACTGTGAGCACATAAAAATAAAATTAGATTAGACGCAAAGCGAACATTTGCCTTGAAGGTCAAACATTCCACCAGTTAAACAGAGTTTGAGCAAATTTAGTGTGTATTTCAATCCATCCGATCTTAACTTGAACTCCAGATCTGACAGTGTAGTTTAATAAACCCGCTGGCCCTATGCACACAAAAGTCACGAGCTCCCACAGTAACATGAGTAGACAAAGCATTCAGAGAACTGTGAAGACCATGTGGGTGTATTCCACATAAAATTCAGATTCAGAAGCTCATCATCGTCCTTTGATTCCATCTACCCAGTCATGTCTAGGGAGCATATGAAGGAAAAGACAATAAAGTTCCGAAAAAAGTCTCTTCTAAAACGGCTAGGTAGCTCTGCTGGAGCTAAGCAACTAACAGCAGAAAGTAAATTCGGTCGGCACTGTCCACTGGACTCCAGACACCGCATTGGCAAGCAGAGACAGGTTCCATACTCTGGAACAGAAAGGCCAACCACTCTAAACTCGGCAGTAAGTACTGAACAGGATGCAGGCATGCACGTGGGTGGGGAATCGATACTTTCAAAATGCCAGAGGAAGAAGCCAACGCTGAGAATTAAAAAAATAAGGCAATCAAAGGCCAACTACGACAACTTTCAAGTTCACACCTTTTTCTCGATCTTTCCTTTGCAACCAAACACTAGTTTTTTCCCTTTTCTTTTCCAGGTGAAAGTGTATCAAACTCTAAAGCAAATTGCACAGGCGTATACATCGATATCTGCCAAGTGAAGCTTGATTGAGATAAGGTGATCAAATGTTCGAACGGAGTCCTCCCATGACCGGATTAAAATCTCGAGAACAAAGCCATCTTTTTCAATGACCAATTTACATCTTTGATCCTTAGCCTTTGGTCATAAAATGGAGTATATTTCGTTTCCCGACATTGCGTGGGCTTGGAACTGAGGTCATAAAAAAGGGAGCATGTTCATAGTCATCTTGGGATGGTCCAATACCTTTCAAAACTTACAAAATTCTTATCCAGTGTTTAAACTGGTGCAATAACAAGTGAAAAACAAAGTTATTACTTGTTCTTTTCCCCTTATGAAGGGTGTTGGGTGTCCAGGTCTCTTTGCTATAGAATTCAAACCAAAAACTTAAACCAATAAATGAAATGAGATCATACATATATAAAAAGTATATGAATTTCTTAGACAAGTAACATAGAATACTTTTACACTTCAAAAGCTTCGATGACCCAACACAGCAACTATATTTACCACAACATTGATTGCCAAAACAAATAAAAAACACAATACCACTAAAAAATCTATACTTGTGCCACAAAAAAATCTTAGCTTGAAAGATCTGCTAAAATCTACTAATTGTTCTCTAAGAGCTCCCTTAAGTTTTGAAAATTTTAATTTTCATAATTTTTTGTGGCACAAAAACTCGTTTGAGATAAATGTGGTATAATTATACCAGTTTGAGATTGTTTGGGGCATGAAAATGGATGCACTAGTTTAATTTTTTTTATGGCATTAATCCAAATAAAATAAAATTGATCCAAATAAATTATTTTGTTGTTAGGTATTCTCCCAACTCACTTTCCCTTTGGGTTGTAAACCATCACGTGCCTCGACGAAGATCCGGGGATGATTAAGTAAAGCTAATTTGGGTTTGGGTTTAGACAGGGACGACGATTTTCTACGTTGAAGCGTCGTTATTGTTCGTTTCTCTTTGACAAAAGTGACCCAGGACTTTCCTCTGCTTAAATTTTACATTTTTTCTTTTTTCCCTTCTTTTAAGCTGGAAAATTTTATATTTTAATAAAATAATTTGTACTTATTTTTTGTTTGTTCCTTTTTTGGCTAGAGTTTAATATGCGTAATTTGGGAGTTGTACTTTTTTTAATCAACTTATCCATTTATCAGTAAACAAAAGTTATGAATTCATTCTTGATTAAATCAATTGTTGTGTATATTTATAATTTCGCTTTTATCTGTATGGATATGTCAAAATTATAAAATAACTCAATCTTTTAGTTAATACATGAAACCGGTTAGGAGAGGTCACATACTTCAAATATTGTATCAAAGCATCTCTACCTTTGGGAAAATTGTCCAAAAAGTCTTAAACATTTTCACTTCGTGTTAATTCAGTCTTAAACTTTTCAATTTTGTCAATTCAATTCTAAACATTTTCATTTCTTGTCAATTCAGTCTTAAACATTTTCACTTCTTGCCAATTGAGCCATCCAGTCAATTTTGACAAGAAATTGCTGACATGAACCACCGGCACTGACGTTGCACTTTTTTAAATAATATTTTGATTTTTTATGGTTTTTTCTTCTTCTTTTTTACTTTTTTTTTCTCTTTTTTTCTGATTTTTAGACCTAGGGCCAGCCAGCAAGGGTCATCAACGAGGGTTGGCGAGGGTTGGCCAACGACCCTTGTCAACCCTAGGTTCAAAAACCAAAAAAAAGAAGAAAGAAGAAAAAAGAAGAAGAAAAATTCAAAAAAAAAATTCAAAATATTATTTAAAAAGTGCCATGTCAGTACCGACAGTCCACGTTAGTAATTTCCAGTCAAAATTGGCTTGATGAACTCAATTGTTAAGAAGTAAAAAAATTTAGGACTGAATTGATGAAATTGAAAAGTTTATGACTGAATTGACAAAATTAAAATATTTATGATTGAATTGGCAAAGTATAATATATTTAGAACTTTTCAGACAATTTTCCCCTCTACCTATCACTTGAGATTATAGGCTTATAGAACTTACAAAATGACTCAAACTTTTGTGGAACAAAAAAAGAACAAATTAAGCAACAAAATTGCCGAAAGATCACCAATTTCTCATGATATAAAGTTGGTGTTGAAGAATGTCCCAATTAAGGGAGAGCGGGTCTAACATAGGTGGTTCGCACATGAGAGAGAAATTTGTTGAGGTGCATGTGTAAAGTTGTTTGGTGAAAGAAGTGTCCCATCAAGAAGATGTTGTAATATGGATGCACATATAAGGGTGTTAGCTTAAAGAAATGTTATAGATATGTTGTAATATGAGGATGCCAACAAGCTAGCTTTAGTCGCTTAAGGTCATGTGACCTTCACAACCCAAAGCCACAAGGGCCAATTGGGGTCACGTGACCTTGACGAGGTTTGTTGGTGTCAAATATGGCTCGGCAATATCAAATTTGGCCAATTGGCAGTTGGATATAACCTTATCACTGTCATGGGTTGATCATGATAATATTGGAATTTCAAAAGTCTAATGATGGCAAAGTTAGAAGAAAAAAATGCATTAGCATTTCAGAAATATTCAAAACCCAAAGTTGGGGTGGACTTGCATTGAAAAAAAGGCTTTTGGAGAATTTTGGAAATGCAATGTATCTCCAAAAACTCACCCATAAAAGTTGTCAAACACCTTAACATTTTTCTAAGGGTCATTATAGCCTTAAAGCCTATTTCCAAAATCAAACTAAACGCACCCTTAAACCTCAAGTTTGAACAATCGGAGCCCAAACTCGCATATAAGCAATGTTTGTAATGGGTCTAAACAAACAATAATGTGTCTCACCTAGAGTAAGCCTATCGGGCCACCTATTCAGTCGGTTAAAAAACAATTTTCTTAAGCGAGTTAGTAATTTCTTCAAAAAACAAAAAGCCTTATTAGCTTCTTGTTTGAAAACCAAGTTTTTTTTAATGAAAAAGAGTTAAAAGCTGAATACAAAAATTTAATGTCTTAAATCTCCTTTTCCTATTTTATCACCTAATAAAATATGAAATAACTCTATAGGAGGCAATGAAGAGATAGCATCCAAATGCCTATCAATTCCGAGATTTGCAAACGAGTGAGAAGAGCAATTTCCTTCTTGAAAGTTATATTGTACTTGAAATTCAAAGTAAAAATGTAACGGTCTTCTAATATCTTTAAACAAACTCAAGCTAGCATTATTAATCATAAGTTATGGACTAAGAAGATCAATAATAGCTTTAGGCTCAATCTCAATGATGATCTTATGAAATCCAAGTTGTCTTGTAAAATTGAGTCCCAACCACAAAATCCAAAGTTTTACTTGTGTTGACAAATGTATTCTTACAAACCGGCAAAATCACCAAGCCAATTACCTCATTCTTTTCTAAGTAAACCCCCTACACTAGCATGTTTTGGCTTGTCTTTAGAGGCGTCATCAGTTTTCAACTTAATCCATTCGGAAGGTGGGAGATGTCATCTGACCCAAATCGAGGACGTGCATGATGCACTTAACATCAAATTATTCACAGCTGAAGCTTTTATAATTTTATATATGACCAAATTATTTGTATTGGACTTGAAAGGAAAATAAAGTTATCCTGAAAATGTGGCTTATTTTTCCATTACTAAAAAAGTCATGCACCTACTTCAAAAATCACGATCCGGTCATAATGAAAATTCGATCCCCCTTTACTAGCAAGATTGTAATTCAATCGTTGTGACAAATTCATTAGGAATAATTCTCCCCAATATTGTTGCGGGGCAAACTGAAGACATATAACTATTATTCAAAATTTAGAAGAATTACTTGGGTAGCTGAGGAGGAGTGGAGAGGCGTTTAATAGCTGAACAAAATGAGATTGTCTCCTATGAAAAATTAATAACTATGGTATAACTATATTTACTTCAATTGCTGACACTTTTTTTTCTGGCCAGTATTGCTGATACATGGAACTTATGATTGTAGTTAAGACGTCACTAACCGCGTGAGAGATTACTACTTATGACAAGGTTGTTTTGCAGTTTCTGTGCTGGTAGTGTTGGCATTGAGAAGAATCAGGCTGTACCATATAAACTAATTACTGTCAGATATTATTTTTTTAAAAATAATAGAGATACAATGTCTAATTTGCAAATCAATTTCTAATTCTAAGCCGAGGGCATCTTGAACATGTCCAAGCAACATTCAGTCCTGAGTCCTCTGTTCCAGAACTTGTGGTAATATTCTTCATAAGTGAAGCTATTGTAAACCGCAGGATGTTCGTGGTCAATCAAGCCTTGAGCAGGTTGAATTAGGGCTTCTGGGGATGGGCAATAAAACGTCGGGATGGAGATTCTCTCTGTGTTACAATTCACCACTGCTCTGTGAAGTACGCTCTTGTACTTATCATTGCTAATGACCTGATTCAAGCAACAATCATGTCCAGTTCTTGGACTTGTTAGGAAAACAACTAATTAACTTGTATAAAAAGATGGAATCAATCTTCAATCGGCCAGAATAATTATGCCAATTTTGTTTCTTGTATAAGCTAAAAGAGCCGCTACTTCCACTTTTTATAAATTGCTGTACCAAATTCTCCTCCTCATTAGCTTACAGTCTCATAATTGGACATGGTTTTAAAGAATGTATCCGAAGTACCTGCATTTGATCTCCTATGTTGACAATGAAGGTGTTGGGGATGGGATTGACGGCAACCCATTTTCCATCCCTAAGGACTTGTAAACCAGGCACGTCGTCCTGAAGAAGGATGGTGATTAAATTCGGGTCGGTGTGGCCGGGCAACCCGTAAGTGAGCTCGGGCTGTGGGCACGGCGGATAGTAGTTCATAGCCATGTGCTGACCATGCCTGCCCAAGTTCTTGCTTATGTATTCCCTTTCAAGCCCCAGGCTTTCTGATATGGCTTCCAACAATTTGAGCACCAGTTCTCTTACTCTTGTGCAATACTCACCCACCTCCTTCCTGCTAGTCAAAAAGATTAAACCAGCAGTTGAGTTAAGGCGTGCCTGCTGATCATATCGGCCAAGACACCTAAAGTTCAGCTAAATCATCGACAATTTTTAAGTAGGCTGTTTCGTACTTGCACAACATGGAACATGGTAGTCATAATAAATCAGTCGGAAGTACCACTTTCTTTTTCTGACCTCTGATTGGCCGACACGTCATTAGAATCCGTATTGTTTGTTGGTGAAAGGTCTGCTCTAACCTTTATTTTCTTGGGTCCTACATTTTTTTTCTGTTGAGAGATTCTTGATGTTGCTATCCTTTTGTTGGGCAACTATCTGACCTTAGAAACTACAACGAGAAAGCTTTTAGATTTCCATACTTCACTGGAGATAGCTTGTGAAATCCTCATGATCAACATGAATAATTAATGGTTGAATGTTACATAGATCATTTGTCTACATATTTCCCTTTTTCTATTTAGAAATGAGCCCAATCTCATATGGTAATTATCTTGGGCCTATCAAATAGCCAGAAACCTTTGAATCAAATAAGTTCGGATCTTAATAGAAATTACTTGCATGTGATGATAGGAATAATCAAATCCATCGGGCATATTATAAAGGTTCATTTTCCAACCACTAAGCCATTCCAATCGAGAAGATATATTAAAAGAAATCATTACTTAATGTTGAACATTTGAGTCAAAACAAACAAATCACATCATGAGAACAAGCTTTGTTTATTACCTGAACGATGGAGGATTGGTCGGCCACTCATGCATGTATTCTTCAAGAGGGTAGCAATGGAGTCTCAAGAAGTCCCTCCAGTTAGACACCTTCTCGGTCTTGAGATTAAAGCTAGTTGAAAGCCTGGTCGATTTTGACGGGTCATCAGAGTAATTTTTCAGCCTTTCGCTCTCCGGCAACCGGAAAAATTCCCTTGCTATGTTCATGATGGCCTGCACCATCCCTTCCGGTATCCCGTGATTCTTGATCTGCCAAAGCAAATGTTGAGCAGAATCACATGAGACAGAGCAAAAACTCATCATGGGAATGAGACAGAGCAAATATCAAGTTTTGCTTTTTTCACACTTTTAAGCTGACACACAATGTATGATACAAATGTTGTACCTGAAAGAAACCATCTTGTTGACATGCTTGACCAATCTGTTTGATAATATCATCATGATTGGGACCAAAGAGGCCTTGGAGATCTACGAGAGGGATGGAGGAGGCATCTGAGGCCTCGACCTCAGTGAGGTTTGGGCGGTCAGACTCGGGCCGGATATAATTGTTGGGCACACGGCTGATGCTGGACGCGAGGTCGGCGAGCAAGAGCTTAGAGGCAGCTGGAGGCATTTTGTTCAGCACTGCAACTATGGCTTAGTGGATTCAGGACTTGTGGGTCTTTGTATATATAAAGAAATTGTGATTGAACCGGCCATACCGTACCCTACCTGCCAATCACGACACACCAGAAGGTCGATTGCGCGGAAGAGATTACAGGGAGCCAAATGGTCAGTATTTGCTGCCGACTGATTTTTTCAATCGCCCTTTTCGGTGCCGACCCTATATTCAATGTAAACATTGGATGTTGCCGTAAGCTACGACTTGAGCTCATCTCGATTGAGCTTCGCCTACCGCATATAAATTGCCCAGTGTTCCATCACGTTACATCAACGTGCCGCGCGCTATGCAAAAGTTCGTTCCCAAACGGCACTAATTTCGTGTTTTAAGAGAAAAAAATCTTTTTGTCTAATTCCTCGCGTGTACATTTCATTGAGCTTCAACCACCTCCTCTAGAAAGAGCGAAAATTGCGTAAGTGCATTCGCCACCCAACCATACGTCAGCCGGAATTAGTCTCGAAGCAGTTGCGTCGGCCGACAGCGAAGCAGAAGAGAACGAGTTGTCCTTTCTCGTTCTCACAGAAATCGTCGACTTAAAAAGAGGTGATGATACGGATCGGGATGACGTGATCGGTGCTGACGTTGGGCGTGACGTCAAAAATGGAATTGCTCTACAGCTAAGAGCTGTCCTGATCATCCCAACGTGGGGTCCAGGTGGGGATGACGAGATGACTGGTGACGAGACGGGAGATGATGTTTAGTACGACTTTTAATGATGAAAATGTGGAAAGAGAAAGTAGGTAAGGTAAAAAGGACCTTTTGTCCGCCCTTTTTATGCTCACCGACAATAAAAATTGACCCATGTTGACGCGCAAGAGAGAAGACTTAAATATCTTTGTGGTCGGCCGGGAACCACCTTTAAGTCGCTCTCAACAAATCCGTAAATCACACTTTAAATGGGAGCCCAAGAGGAGTAACGTCCTGAGAAACCCTAATATTTTGATTCATTTGTAGTTTGAGTGCTCCTGATAGCTATTAGCTAGCTGGATCTGACATGGGTGCATTAATATAATAGTGCTAACCAGTTCGATTTGATTAATTAATCCCATGATTTTTCAATTATATATAAGCTGATGACAATGTATTTGCCAAGCATAAATTGAATGAAAGACAAGATGAGAAACAAACTAGAGCCTGTGAGGTTCCAAAGTGTCGAATAGAAAAGCAAAATCAAATTAAAGTTTCTTATATCTTACAAGAAATACACAATGACTAAAGGAGAAATGATTCCTATGTATCTCGTCGTACCTCAATAACTTCTCACATGATGTCTGCATCTATATCACATGATATAATTCATAAACAAAAAGATCATGACATGGATCCATCTCATCTGAACTTGACTAAGCAATTCAAATATTAACTTGCATCTGTATTGTATGACATAAATCATAAACAAAAAGATCATGACATGGATCCATCTCATCTGAACTTGACATGTCAACTCAAACATTAAACACCCCCCCTCTACCATTGTTCAACCGTGCCAATCCTCCTCCGTATCTGCTCAAAGCGATCGATCATCCCCTTCTACCGCGGGCACTACCAAGTCACTCTTTGCCCACTGTAGTCATTGTCTCAGTCGGCTAAGGTCATTTGCGGTCATTGCTCCACCGTCCTCCCCTAGAGCGAGCCCCACCGTAGACACCAGAAAGTACCAAAGTCTTCGGGTGTCCCCTCGAGTTAAAGTGGCCGAGCAAAATGCAGCAGAGGTGACACTTGCCAGTGTTGAAGGAAAGTGCAATTAAACAACAATAAAGCTAGTTCAGCTAACGGGAAATGTGAAAGGAAAATTAAGGCCCATTTGTTTCGATTATGAGAAAATATATTTGGGAAAATACAAATATTTTTGAGCTAAAAGAATTTTCCGAAATACAAATAACATTTGATAAATTGTTATTTTAAATTGCATTGCAAAATGGCTTTAACTTAAATGTTGTTGAGTAAAAACCACATTTTACAAAGTACTTTTGTTGAATTTTTTATAAAAAAAATGTTTTAAAAGTTTTTTTTTTGTTTATTTAGTTACTGGCGGCCAAAATTGGCTGTTGGCCGACCACCAACAAACCTCTAGTAGCTAGATTTGGCACTGGTCAACCTCCGGTGGCTAGATCTGATCATTGGATAGTGTCGCCAATGGTCGAGACCTCAAGCGTCGCCTAGGTCGTGTGACCCGAGCGTCGCCTGAGGTCTAGCAACCTTAGGCGGTGGTCACTTGGGTCATTCGTGATGAAACCATCGCCTGGGCCATGCCCTCTTGGGCAGCGGTCGCCAAGGTCAGGCAACCCCTTGGGCTCCGTTTGCTTTTTCGAGGAAGATGAACAATTCACGTAAATAGTAATCAACTTGCATCTCGAAGGTGCAATTTCTCAAAGTGGTTCCGAATCTGCCGTAGGCTAAAGGCCCTTAGAGTTATTTGGAAATACAATTGCATTTGGCCAAAATTGTTCAAAAAATTGAACCAAACGAGTTTACATTATGATCTTAAGAGATCCAAAATCCTTTGCAAAATTGATCCAAACGAGGCATAAGTCAACGTGCTTCCACGGGGGTCAACGTGAGGGATGACGAGATGACAATTGACGAGAACGGTCGACGTCAGGAATGACAAGATGATAATTGACAAGAGATCTTTATTTCGAGGTTAACCATAAAAATGTGGGAAGAGAAAGGAGTGAAAAAGGACAATTTGCTTTCTCATCGATGCTTACCGACAATAAAAATTGACCCCATGTTGACGCACGAAGGCAAAGTTTAAATATCTTGAGGTCGGCAGTAAGGGAATCCTCCGTCAGCCGAAATCTGTCATCACACCTTAAATGGGAGCCCAATAAAGTAATATTACGAGAAACCCAAATGTTTCTATTCATTTGGAGTTTGAATGCTCCAAACAGCTGGATGGTTTTAATGCGGGTGCCTTCATATAATAATGCTAATCAGTTTAATATTAGAATGCTCATATGAGTTATGTTAAAAGGAAATCTCACATCAAATAATTGGTATAATATAGAGTAATCAAAATATCGTAGTTGATTCATAACTCATTAACTTAATTTTTTTAGTAAAATTGAGTCTAATTTGATATGTTAACAAGCTTGGCGACCTCCCTAAATGAAAGTATCATATTTCTGCTATACAGTCCTAACAAATGGTATTAGAGCCAATGATAAATTGGAGAGCCTAACAAAATTGGCCTTTTAAGAATTAACCGAAGGCCAAGCCATAGCATGATTAATTGTATATATTTCAACTTATAAAAATTAACTGAAGGTCAAGCCATAGCACGGCTAATTGTATATTTTTCAAGAAAACCATTTTAGAGGTGACTTGGTAGGGAAGATAAAATTTGCCAATGACAAAGGAAATGGTAAAATGGAAGTCGATGCGAACCCATTCCTGCGAATAATCAACATGGTGTCAACAAACTTCAAAAGAGGTTAGCGTCAATGAATTTGTGTCAACATTGCCAACAATATATCGAGGTAGAGGATCATATTAATGCTAATAGGCAAGATGAAAGTAGATTTTCAAGTTGGATCATGACAAGAAAGTGACCTATAATTTGGGGTGATCGGTCTCAACGTGAGCCAATCTAGCACCCTAGCCTTGGAACCTATCTGCACAATACTGATTCTCAATTTTTGGTACCGCATATTGACCTTGCCGATCCAATTTCCACCCGGGATGAGTTTAGTCAACCACTCGTTGATTCCGAGCGAGAGATGAGAATGCTAATTCCGAACTCCAAAATGAGTTCCACTCGCCACTATTCCTACGAGTGTGTGCCTTTAGAATATCTAGCACCCAATCGAACAAGCTAAAAGCATAGTCAACTCCAATTTCGCATTTGTAGGGATCATATTTTATAAGAAATAAAAAGAAAAAATCATCAATTACATCCCAAGAGAGATTCGTAGAGAGAAATCTGTGTACACGGCATGGGTTCATACAATTGTAAGCCAAGTGAAGCGTGACAAAGTAGGATATAATTCGAGCCACCGTGAACCGTCTTTCAAGAAAAACAAGATCGGTTCCAACTATGTCTGTCTTCAACAACATCTACATACGTGAAAATAGAACATCAGACACAGACTTGGTGACAGAACTATTTGCGGCACCGATTAACGATTACATCGGCAAGCAAGCAGCGAAGGCGCTGCAAAAGAAGGTCTCGGTGAATGAATTCTCAGAGCTGGGATTGAGATCCACCGTCGATGGCCAAGAAACGGAGTTGAAGAACACAAACTATCCTGGCGGAAATGGTAGACAGAGGGAGGTAATTAGGGCTTCCAAATTTGGAAGCTGGACTGGTGAAGGGGAACAGTGGACGAAAAGGAAGATCCTCCTCAACATCAACCACAGAAGAGGCATGTGCTCTTAGAGTTCGCACGACCTCAGACAGCCTTGTGAGGGTCAAGCGACCCAGACAGCCCTTGCCTAGATTGCATAGCTTCTCACGGAGGTTGTGTGGGCTCCAAGTGCCGTCTGGATCGCACAACCTCAAACAACCTTGTGAGGGTCACATGACTCGCCTAGGTACGCGGCCCCCTGGCAAGGGCTGCCTGGGGTCATGTGACCGCACCAACCCCTCTCTACCCTGTTGCCAGCCCCTTGCAACCACGTCGCCGAACCTTAGCAGAGAAGAAGATGGACAATCATAATTAAGGACAAACCTAAAAAATCAAAATATTAGCAAGGATAGTTTTGGAATGATTTTTTTTTAATTAACCCTAACCTTACATGCCGTCAAAGCTGAAAGTCCAAGGTAACCTAACAACTGCCTTGGCTACCTTGGACTTTCAGAAAGGCTGACTTTTGGTAAATGGGACTTTTGAAAAACTTCCCAAACATCGACAATTTAGCTCACTTGGGAAAGTCTTTTCCCAAACGCATCCTTGAGTTGATAATGTTCTCGCGTTTCCTTTTCTCCTGCCAGAAAAGGTCTCCAAATCTGACGTTTTTCTTTGTTTTGCGTCAGCCCTTCAAATTTGACTTGGAGGGCCTTGCAATGTTGATTCAAATTCAAACTTATGCAAGTAGAGATAGATGCGTTTGGTTAACTACTACACCACGTGGCTGCCTTTCTAGATTCTGATGACATTTAGGTAAGGTTAGACGTGAACCGGACTTTTCAGGAAAAAACAACCCCCGTTGTGTCTTGTTGACTTAGTATAAAGCCTACAAATAACTTTAAAATTAGCTGTACTGCACGCATGGTGACGCATCTTTGTTAACGTAGCCATGCGCACCTAAGCAGCGACATTGACCGTACTTTGAGCTCCTAAAAAGTATAGAATCCAAAAGCAACGGAGGAAATACAAGATACAGATTCTACTTTGTCCATTGACAAGCTTAAACGGGGACCTTCATGGCTCGAGTCAATGGCCTGCGGGCCACGGCTCAGGACCAGGGGCTGCAGAGAAAAGCCTTTTACTGTGCTTCCAGTAGTGGACTCGTTCATCGCGAAGCCTGAGGAGTTTTTTTATCAACAAGCCTGAGGGAGTTACGTGCCGATACTCAATATTTTGCTTCCATGGTAGATGTCTAACAGCACAGGCATCTTCTCCAGAGGAATGGTAAGAATACCTGATAGGGAAGCTCCCAAAGACACCAGCAGCTCCAAAGACCAGTGGGACAATTGGCGGAAAACCTCGAAAGGCAGTTCTCTGAATGCCCTTCTATGATGAACATCACGAGTTTCCACTGCAATGGACATCTCGAGTTTTTGCTGAAGCAGTCACACCACCAATGTTCATGTCAACCAGGTGGCAGATTATGATCTGCAATCTGACGGCACATCTAAGATTGAGCTGCGTGCAGCTAGGCAAGAATAAAGGAAAAGCCTTCAAATCTTTCGAGGTGGATGGCAATCTCATTGCAATGGAGCTGGCCACGTGATAATGATTATAAAGCACAGTTTGGGTGCATTATCCAGTTTAAGGTATACCGACTCACAAATTGGCCCAATGCACAACACAAGCCAGGTGCAGATTAGTGGAAAGAGGTGGTGTTTGGAATTTGAGGAAATTAACCTGCACATCGAAGAAATGGAGGGAATACAAGTCACTAGAAGGAAAGGCTTAATGGTTCTCAATCAAGCTCTCAACTGCTTAAGGACTACAAATCAGCCTAAGATAAAAGAGGGATCACTTTTCTATGAAAGCCAGAAGAAAGAGTGAGGCAAAACAGGTTAGGAGTAACGATCGCCAATGGCTTAGGTGCATTGACCCAAGCGGTGTTTTCACTGCTTTTTTGTGTATTCAGTTCATAAATAGGTCCGATGAGGTTACATTGAAGAAGACCAAATGATAATGAACATCAACCATCACCAACGTTTAAGCTTTGAAATTTTATTTCACGAATAATAGATGAAAGTAAAGATCGGGCTTCGTTCATGTGTGAGAATTAGAAAGTAAGAATCTAAGTCACCTAAATGAGAAATGTTCTGGTGAATCGGAAACCCAAATCGGACAATGCCTGCACCATATGACTTGGTGATATAAGCAGCCTCAACATTCTTCGAGAATGAATCTGTAGCAAAATTTTAACGAGGGGCACTAAACATAGCTCTGCTGATGATACCAGTGGCCTCAATATAGCGTTCCACGCACCTAGATATGCAACTACTTTCGCTTCCACTCAAACTTGATCCTGGCTTAGTAATGCATTTTTCGAAGCACTTTCCCCGAACAGTCTGCAAGAAAAAATATGAAAGCAAGAAACGTAAATCCTGAGAAGAACACAAAGCAGAGATGTAATTACTATAGTAAAATCGGTGGCAGCATATACAAGCACTAGAACATAGTCACCCACATTCAAGTACTAATTCGTCACACATGAAGCAACCACTAAAACCAATAGAGACTCACACCCACTGATCAACTTACTAATTCAAACAAGAAACATGCATCGGTCTAACATGCTCTGACCAGCAGTAAATCGTGAGCATTCTAAATTGGAACTTTTGAGTGCATGGCACTTTAAGTGTTACATGCTCTATCTGCCCTCTTCCCTACGTTAAAGTTTCTTTGATGGTCAGTTCTTAAAACAAGTACACACCATCAGACCATGATTTTCCTTCTTTTGATGTTTTGAATTTCAATCATTCTTCCTCCATATGTCATGTCCACTCGCTTTCAGGTTTATCCATGTTGGTAATATTCTTCCTACTATCATTTGCATGAACCAAGTGCCAAAAGACAGAATGTAACTTCTTTTAGAAGTAGAGAGTGTTTGGTGTAACTTCTTTGTAGTAGCTACAGTCATGAAAAGACGTGCTTCAACTTTTACAAAGTGTCTAACAAACACCCCACAGCTACTGCATTAACACAACTACTTTCTAAGATGTATTCATCCTGTTTCAAGGTGCTATAATTTAAAAAATGTGTTTACAAATACACATTACCGCAATGGTTGCAGCCCCAACAAACCAACCTGAGTGCACACTTGATTTCAAAACACATTCAAATACGTAATTTCCTCATCGAGGCACAATACCCCTGTGCTGAACTTGCACTACAGCTCCTCTGGTGCAAGTCCTGAAGAAGACAATCCCTCACTAGTTCTTGGAACTTCTATTACTTTATGTAATCATAAGAATATATGGATAAATAACTAATAACTAATTCAAATGTAAACCATCTTCCTAAAAAAGTAATTATACATTTGAAAAGAAATGAATTACTCAACTAAATGCTGTAAAAGTAATCACTTGACTAAATTTCAAAACAACCAGAGCAAGCCAACATCTACACTGGGAGCACATAAAAATAAATCTAAGACTCAAGAGCGAACACTTGCCTTCAAGGATCAGACATTCCACCACTTATATAGAGTTTTGTGGAAATTTAGTATGTATTTCGATCCATCTGATCTTAACATGAACTATAGATCTGAGAGTGTAGCTGAATAAACCCACTGGTACCATGCACACATAAGCCCTAAGCTTTTACAGAAACATGAGCAAATTGGATAGCCAAAACATACAGAGCAATCCGAAAACCATATGTGTGTACTCCACAAAAAATTCAGATTCAGAAGCTCATCATCTTGGTTTGATTCCATTTGCCCGAACATGACTAGAGAGCATATGAAGGAAGAGACAATAAAGTTCTGAAGAAGTCCCTTTCAAAACAACTAAATAGCTCTGCTCAAGCTAAGCAACTAACTGCAGAAACTACATTCTCTCCGCACAGTCCACTGGACTCCAAGCATTGGCAAGCATAGACAGGTTCAGTACTTTAAACCAGAAAGGCCGCCCACTTTAGACGCAGCAGTATGTACGAAACTGGGTGGGGAATCAACAGTTAAAGTGTCAGAGAAAGAAGTTAACGCTGATGCTCTGCTCATATCTCTCACAAAAAAGGATAGACAAAAAAAAATTTCATCGACCACAAAAATCTTCAGATATAAATTGTTGTCAATAGTGAAAACATATTTGTTTGACTAACTATTTTAAGCAATACGAGTGATCTTTTGTAGGAAAATGTTCTTCAAATCATTCAATTTCCACAAAACAAACTGAGCCCGAAAATTAACAAAACCAGTCAATCAAAGGCCAATTACGGTAACTTTCAAATTCGCACCTTTTTCTCTATCTTTACTTTGCAACCAAACACTTGGGTTATCTTTTTTATTTTTGGGTGCAAGTGCAACGAACTCCAAAGGAAGGAAATTGCACAGACGTGTTACATCGATATCTGCCAAGTCAAGCTCGATTGATATAAGGTGATCGAATGTTCGAACAGAGTCCTCCCCATCACCGGATTGAAATCTCGAGAACTAAACCCAACTTCTTCATTGACAAACTGCAGCTCTAGTAACTAATGTGCAGCTAAA
The DNA here is from genome assembly GCA_014182895.1 of Angophora floribunda. Lineage (NCBI taxonomy): Eukaryota > Viridiplantae > Streptophyta > Magnoliopsida > Myrtales > Myrtaceae > Angophora > Angophora floribunda. The sequence goes on along the minus strand of CM024708.1, from coordinate 20,376,908 downwards.
GGAAGAAAGCGAATGAACCCCCAGGCCGACGTCAGAACGAACATATGCAGAAACTGGTTCTCATAAAGCAGATCCCACAACACCATAGCAATTAGTGCACAAAGAGATTCCACCCAGGGAACGAAATCAACGCCAATTACCAATGAAATACCACACGAAGCGCACACAGAGAGAGACAGAGAGGGAGAGGGAGAGGGAGAGATTGACCTCAAGGAACTCCTCGGCATAAGCTTGAGCGAGCTGGGTCTTGAGCTGGTCCATGAATTCTTCAGTTGAGAATTGGGAAGATGAGGAGCCGCTGGACGGTGACGAAAACGAATCCATCTCTCTCTCTCTTTCTCTCTCTCTCTCTCTCTCTTCTGCGTTAGGAAGGGGGAGCTTCGGCTGGTTCTCAACTGAGGAAACGCGGAAGCCCTTCAAAACCCGCTGATAAACCCTAATGATCTCCACGGAGCAGAGAGAATCGGGGCAAGCGGGTGCGGTCCGTGTCGGAAGCGGGCCGGTCAATCCACCCGAACAGATCCGAATTTGGATTTGGGCCAATGGATCAATAGATGGGCCTGAATAGTCAGGTTGCAAAATCCTTGGACTGGGCTAGGACTGTCAATAGACCCAAAAACTTTTTCACTAAGTTTCTTCCGGAAAAAAATAATGATCCTGAGTTTCGATGGGATTGGGTCCAGGAGGAAGCAGCTCGGCTAGGCCCGCCCATCGCACTCCGAGCTCCGGCATGGCAGGACACAGAGCGGGCCTCGTCGCAGTCGAGCTCGTGCTCGGTGGCTCCATGTGTGGAAGAAGAGTCGCGCTGGGGCCCAACTCGAGCTAACCATCTTCCATAGGGTAAAATCATGTCACTTGGCAGCTTTTACATCACGAGTGAGGAGCAGTAAGAAAGGCATGTATGTTTCGGTGCGTCAAATGAGTAAATTTACAAATTTGACATTAACCTAAGGTCGTGGAAACTAGTAAACCCGATAAACGGGCGATGTAGGATACTTTTCATGCTTTGAAAGATTCAATTGCCCGACCCAGCAATTACCTCGATTGCAAAAACAGATGAAATGATCAACGGGTTAGGCATCCTTCCAACTCACTGCCCCTTGGGGGATGCAAACCATCATGTGCCTCCACAAAGATATACTATTCATCAACCCCTCTTTTTCTCTTTTTTTTTTTTTTTTTTTTTTATATTTCTCTTAGCAACCAACACCTAAGGCTAACTCAGATGTAAACGAAAGCGACGTATGTGTAGCCACAAAACGCATAAGAACCAAAACCAAACAAAAGGAAGCTGATTATAAAAAAAAAATGGACTCAGACCGATAACATGGGAAAATCAACCACACCCATCAAAACAATTTAATAAAGAAAAAAGAGACAAAAGGAAGGAGGAAGAAGAGAGAGAGAGAGAAAGAGATTCATGGTGATGGTGGTCCTGATGGAGTGAAGAGGATTGTCTTTTGGATGGGAATGGGTCGAGAGAGAGAGAGAGGGAGAGAAGCGTGTGGTCCTATGTCTAATACTAATAGCTACCCACGAGCTACTATGGAACACAGCATCATCGATGCATCACCTTTCTATGGCAATGGCAAACTCCTCCCCCTCCTCCCCTTTCTTTTTTCTTCTATTCCCCCTCCTTTTCTTTTGGTTTTGTTTATCTCCCCCCCTTTCTCTCTCTACCTTAAAATTTCTAGCTAACGACAAAAGCTCGAGCAATCTTTCTTCTGCGTCGACACCACGTGAGAAGTCGTGGGGCTAGGGTTGCAGCCAAAGAAATCGATCTTCCCTCCTTCCCCTTTCCCACAACTCTCGAAAGGAAAGTCAATTTTACACCAGTTGGCGGAGGAATCGTTAGGTGCGATTCCCACTTGCTGTGAAATGGTGACCGAAATAGCAACTAACGAGAGCAAGATGCAAAGAATTGGTGGGTTTTTGGGGGCCAAAAAAGCAAAAAAATAATGAGAAGAGAGGGAGAGAGGGAGAGAGGAATTGGAGCTGGCCTCTAGAAATAGGGAGGGGTTAACCCTAGGTAAATGACTATAAGTGGCCTCAATAAGAGGGAGCAATCACTACATGGGTCGGCTTACTTGATTGGACTTATTCCACGTTGAAGGTTTCTAAAGAGCCTACATGACCCCGCCCATGTACAGCTATGCGATCACCAGCTAATTTCGGTCGTAGAAAAATGCCCATTTGGGGTCATTTTGGTATCTAGTCAATTCAATTATTACCTTAATGGCCTTGTCCCTAATCGGGACCTTAAGTATATAAGAATATTCTTACAGTCTTCCTTGTACAGCTAGAGCAAATCTAATATAGACCAACGAACCGCCCAATGAATCGACTGTATATAAAATTCGCCATACTTGCACACATGCATGTTGAGACTTTGCGTGTCGTCATCCCAATATTAAAATAGTGGGGGAAAAGGGAAAAAATATAAAGCAAATTTGAAGCTTTGTGTATGGGTTAGCGACATGGTAGTTGCTTGAGTAATTATTGAAGGTACATGTTAGAAAACGGGAGGAAAGAATTTGGAAAACCCTAGATCTAAGATTGAGCTGATGCAAAAAAGAAGAAGGCGAAATGGCTGGAATTCATCTCTTATTTACTAGATAAATGCGCAGGGAAAAATGAGGAGAAAAGAAAGACCTAAGCTTCTCATCTCTCTTCAACGTGAATAATCAATATTAGTATTCCCCAACTAAAAGAAGAAAAGTTGACAAAATATTGTAAAATATCTCCCTCCTTACTTTTTTTTTCTTTTGTAATTTCAACTCAAATGAAGCTTTTATGTGAAATTATGATAGAGAATTACCCCAGAGAGAGAGGGGGCATAGAAAAGGTGTACATGTTGACAATTATGGGCTAGATAAACATCTATAGGTGTTGAATTATTCCCAATAATTCATATTAATATGATGTACCAGACTAATTAATGCACATGTATAGGGGATTCACCTATTAACCAAGTGGGCTACATAATTTATGAGGAGCATTTAAGCCTTGTAATTACTGCCTAGACATGAAAAGGGGACGGCGGAAAATAAAGGGCGGTTTTAATTTCAGGGACTAGCAGGACAACCCTCAAAAATAAATTTAAAAGGGTTAATTAATTATTCAAGTAGTCTCTAACAATTTCTCTATAGGTATCACTAATAATTATGATTGCCTTGTAGACCAAAGATTGCCTACAAATAGCTTCTTAGTAGAGAACGACATAAGGGGGCTGTTTAGATTTGGGAAGGAGACTTGGATCAAGTACCCGAAATAAATTAATAAATAATCAAGGTTGTTAAGACACTAACTAGCAAAAACAACATACATGTATTGAACCTTGAATTGGATTTACTTCAGATCCTGAACTTCCAAAGACACCTCAACTTTCCATAAGTAAGCATAACAAATTGTTGCACCTCATTGGCTCATTCAACTTATACGAAGAACAAATTCTTGCTTTGAACATTTAGACGAATCGCTTAACCATCATTTATGCGGTTGATCAACACATGATTTCTTTGAATTCGATTAGTTTATGCTTTAGAACAATTAGTAAAAGTTGATATGGCAGGAATTTAAACTCGAGATTTCTAAATTGGTTCTTAAACCTTATATATTGAAGAAAAACGTGCAGACCATACCCTCATTTTTTAAAGAAAATGTAGGTAATCATATTCATTGAAGTGACCACGAACATGTGCTCACAATCAAGTGCCTTTACAGGGTGCAAAGACAGATAAAACCATGCATTGGAAGGCTCGATCCAGTGGGCATCCCAGAGAGAGCGCAAGTTTTTTCGGAAATTAGGGCCACTTTGCCTCTCGTCTCTTCCCAAGTCAAATGCTCATAATTAGGATTATAAATTGTTAATTATGTTTAGTCATGGGCGATTCCCTTTGCCTTGATTGCTTCGATAAATTCAAACGTCACTGGCATCAGGAGAGGTGACGAGAGCAGCATTGCTCCACTCGAGATTTGTAATTAAGAACGGTATCTTAATCTTGAAATTAGCAAAGATTTGCATTACTATATTTGTTTCAGAATTCGTGGTCCGAAATGGCCTTTGCTTAATCTTGAGAAATTTGTCGTTTTTTTGGAAGGGGACTGCTTTGAATTGTCTTCGCTACGGTACATTTGCAATTGTGCACTCGGGGTACGAGAAGCCGTTCATGTGGTCGCCTTCCTATGTTATCATTTCTTAGGGAAATATCAAATGAATAGCCTTGGTCGAGCGGAAGATCCGAGAAGTGAACATCACGACCTCAATTCAAGTCCGAGGCTCAACCTCCATGGTTGTTGAGCCCTCTAGATTAGGAGGGTGATGGGTCCTCCATATAGTGGCAGTCGCCAAGCTTGACTGCGGCGGGAAGGAGAGAGAGAGAGAGAGAGAGAGAGAGAGAGAGAGAGAGAGAGGTGATGTGACAATGGGGTGGTGGCGCAATTTGGAGCAACGACAGCAAAGAGGTCGTTGATGAGGTGGCTTGATACTTTTGTGTTGGTCTATGTTAGGGCTTTCATTGCAGGTTAGTTTAGAGTAACGAGTGGGGCAATCTTGGGAGAAAAATGACGATTCAAAACATTTACATACGTCGACGATAACTAATGCCCAATATGATTAATCTGAAGATTACTTACACATATGAGGATGCAAATTGTAGATTGTAAAAGTTGGGGAGTTAAAATTAGTTTAGATGTGGAAAAATTGGAGAAGGTATTTAAAATTTTTCCAGGTAAATCGATAAGACCAGTAATGGAGGCTTTATGACATGCACTGTTTAATCCACCTAGGCCATGGACGACTTTAAGGGAGCTGGTGATTGATAGCCGCCGCCGGCAGTTATAAAGTTTGGTTTAATTTCATTGACATCCATTTGTATTTATTGAAAGTCCTATGTGAAATCAATGTGCAGCCTATCGCTCCCTTGTTCTCAGCTTAGATATGTCCTATGCCCGGAACTTGTCCCCTCAAGCTAAAAGCTCAACGTCGGTCACTAGGTCCAAGGAGACTAGATAAAGTTAGATCGGAAGCTCGTGCCAATCTGCGCAGCTTTTTCCACGATGCATGGTGAAAATTTCCAGTTCAAAAGGGCAAATGAAGCATACAAAGTAACATGATGATCGATAATATAAGATCTGGACCTATATATATGGCATCAATATCGACCTTAGCGTATACAAACATTTGTGACTCATTTTACTCATGCTAATATTTCTTTGCGAAATGTGAGGGAAGAGAGATTGAATTGGATTGTCTCTTCATTTGGGGAGCATATATGACAAGGAGAATATAAGGACCGTACAGTTTGGAAGGAACTAAGATGGATGTATATTATATAGTCAGTGCACATAAGAAAACATTAAATGTGAGGAGACATCTCCATCATGCGACTTCATAAGTTAGGTGATCATCATAAATTGCTCGACCTCCACTTTTGCGTTCGACCCCTTACGAAAGTATGCGCCTTCCTTTGTTGCTACATATCAAATTAATTTAAACTTTTCCTAAAATTGAGGCACGCATCTGGGAATCCTAGCATCTTGTGACTTCTGAATGATTGGCCACCCATCCTTGTCAATTCCATGTTTGATTTGGGGCTTTGGGTTTGATTGGACTGACCGGATCCAATCAAGGTTCATTCATCTATTTATTTATATGGCTTTCTTGATATTGTGAAGTTATGGAAGGCCTCCTTATTACTATATTTTTAGAAAAATAATTGGATGTCAGTTTTTAATCGACCATGAGAATAATAGTCCATTATGGACCACAAAAAATTAAATAATAAATTATTATAAATTGTTATGAAGTTCACTTCTTTAAGAATTTGTAATTTACAACAAATTAAGGGTGAGTATGATTTCAGAATAAAACCCGAAACCTGAGAACTGAATTGGTGGGAACCTATCCGATTATAGGTTCCAAGGTATGCACGATAACTTCCAAGTTCCAAAAATTGGAAAATCTTTTTCGACGAGTAGATTTCGAATTCTAGATTAGTGAAAACTAGAACCTCGAGCCTATAACATTAAACATAGATTAAGTTTTTTTATGTTTTTCTTGATTTATGTCCTCATGCGACCACTAGTCTGAGCTTTCATTTTATAATTAAGACTTTTAATTTATTAATATTTCATATTTTTCACGTGTCTTAATATAAGTTATGGTTAATGAATTGTAACAGCAATTAATGATCATTAAAGGTAATAATCCACTGCATCATGATAGTGTAGGTTCTAAGTTTTAAAGTATATAAACTATGTTACAGGTTCCAACAAGTAGGTTTCAAGTAGAATCTATACGGAACCTAGAACTACTCACCCTTATAACAAACTGTTATTCTCTCAATAGTTCAAAAATTGTTGTGTTAACAAAGTCATTTATTTTAATCTAGGTGGAAATTGAGTACTAGCTTCAAAGGAGATATTTCTTATATGCAAAGTTAAACATAATTTCAAGAAAGATGAAATTGCCCAAAATTGAGCAGGTGGTTGGGCGGCAAAGTGGATTGATGAAGATTCTTTGGGTTAACGCAAAGAGCGCCATTAGGACTTGCTTAATATCGATTTAACCCACGTTCGGGCTTAATGAAGGGAGACTTTTGTAATGATGATGACTTGGGGGATTATTGCGCGTGATTGTAAGCGAGGAAAGAGGGCCGAAGATAATTGGGATTCATGCTTGATGGGACTCTGACAGATTGGGCTTGGAATTTTGGGTGAAATCTGGTTGGTCGAACATCCTGTTCCAATGACATTGTACCCACTCGTTATATATTGTACTCTTTTGTCCTGATCAGATGGCTAGGTGGGAATGCAATATTGTGCCACCGGCATCCTAAGATCTACGGTACCAGCGTGTATCGAATCACGTGGGAATATGATTTGTTTGTAGTGGCAGTCTTTTCTGAAGTGAAAAAACGTGATGGGTGTATTTTCGTCCGACCCAAGTAAGATCTATCGATCGGCTTTCGTTGGCCAAAAGAAAGTAGTATGCATCTGCTTCCTTCGTAACGAATTCAATAATAGATCCATTGGTTACTTGCAATTCGACCTAATAGAGCAACGTGAAATCAATAACCATTCTCCTCTTAGGGTCGGCATGGTTTGTTGGGATGGTAGGGAATTTCAAGCTAAGAAATTAGAGATCACCTGTCAATTCCACCATTTACATGCAAATTGTTTTGAATCAAAAGCCCAGAATTGAACAATTGATAGCACTTGCAAAGTTTATGAATTTTCTGATAGTCAAGCCTCTAAATCTTTACCCTTAAATAATAGAAAGGAATTATAATTGGTCACACAAGATTGAAGCTCCTACTTGAGCCAAAAATATAGCGTTTTTCACTAAACCCTATTTGGCTAAGGGTAAATGCCACTGGATTATATAGGAGCAACTCCACCATTATTTTGGTGGGAGCACTCTTGGGATGGGACTAAACGGTCTCGAAAGGCCTTTGGATAATTAATCAATAGAAGTGTAGCTTTGGCTGCATTTCCTTTTGCGGCTCCCTTAAGCTATAATTCGTAGAATCCCTGATAAGATGCCTGCCTAATTCAGCGGGAACTTTTGGTAGTTTAGGGAGCCCTTGGCATTATTGGTGGCTCCTGTTCCACTTGGTTTCCTCAGAGAAATAAACTGAATAATTCATACAGAGGATCATCTTGTTCAAAGTAATCAGGATGTACATTACCCTCGTTACCCTAACAAAGAATTGGCATTAACTTACTTTCTAGAAGCCATCAATGTTTTATTTATTTATTTATAGAATTAGAGAAACATTTATTTTTAATTGAGTTAGTCTGAAATGTATTTCTTTAGAAGCATTTCCATTTATAGTCATCCACGGCTTCAGAAGTTTGTGAGTAACATCCCAATACAAAAGATAAAAAAGAAAAAGACCACGAGAGTTTTTCATGTTTTTGTGGAGATTGGAACCTTGATCTACATTTTAGGGTTAATTCGCTCTCTCTAAATAGTTAGCACATTAGCCTAATAATAGAAGGCTCAAATTTAGCAACAGTGATCCCTCATTTGTTCTAATAATTTACAACCCCATATTGTCACATGTATACGCAATTAAATTCAGTATAACTAGCATTACTCAATTTTTTTTATAGTGAAGCAAAAAAAAACCACATACAAGACAAAAAAAAAAATTGAAAGGGAATAGATACCATCAGTTGCATATTTGCATTAGGGTTCATGTCAAGAATTACTTTGGCATGACTTGAGCCCAAGTAATGATGTTGAGGGGGAATCAAGCACGATACAATATGTTTTTTTTTTTTTTTTGGTAAAGGTAAGTAATATAAATCAGCAAATCAACTATACAACCTGGTAGGACCCGGCACCAACACTCACTCAAATAGGACAACATGTCCTTGGAGTGGAGGGCCAAGTTCACTAAGGAAGACACAACCCCATTACACGCAAGTAGCTTTTACAAAAAAGAGTTAGAACGGACGGGTCCACCCCCGTTACGTCTCCTCACAAAAACTTGAGGGTCAAATCCCCAAAGAATGTAGTCTTCTATCCCGGGAAGAGGCTACAACAGATTTAAACGTGAGTGCTTTGTCCTTGACTACTCGATCGGTGAAGCTTCATGGATGGCACATATAAGTTGGAAGCCCGAAATATAATATCATTTCGGACTTCCAAATCACATAGCGAGAGGGCGGCAAAGGAAAACCGAATCATGTCAAAATAGAATCCATTACCATCAAAGGTATGAATAGCCCATCTAAGGTTTTCGAGACCAACCTCGATTCCTCCAAGGGAGATTACATTTGGCAGCCCAAAATGTAGCAAGAGAGTTTGTGACGTGACATTCAAAAAATAAATGATCAATAGAGTCAGGACATAAGTTGTAGAAAGCACACTGCCTAGGAGGGATTCTTCCATGAGACATGAGAAAAACCTGAGTGGGAAGCCGATTTCGTAGTATCAACCAAAGAAGAAATTGATGTCTCGGAACAATAGCTTTGTTCCAAACAAAAGATGCCCAAGAGACCCTAGTGGCTTGCTTCCTAATAATTGTCATAGAGAGATATCAGAATCCGAAAAAACTAAATTGAGAGGACCCATATCTCTTGTAAGACCCGATACAATATGCTTTTTGAGATGCAAAACTTTTAGTTGTCTTACCAAATACATCGACCTCTCGAGACTACTCTTTATTAGCAGCAATGTGAATGGAAAGGGGAAAAGATTTCGAAAATCATCCTCAACCGATATACTTAGGCAACTTGAGAATTTCCAAAAATATATATTTTATATCATGGGATTTAGTTCTTTAAGGGAAATTTCGTAAAAACTACGAATAACTAGAGGGTACGTAATATAGTTTTCTTCTCAGAGCAATTTTTAGTGCACTTCGGAGGTGTAAATTTTTTTTACCCAAGCGGTGTTTTTTTTGGTCAGACCCAAGCGGCGCTATTAACCCTTAATTTGAGGGTTTAACCGACCACTCTCTCACAAACCCTCAAATCAAAAGGTGATTGAGATCATTTATGTAAACTTCTCTTGGCATTGGTGGTGTATGACCTAATTTTCCTGCACTTTCGGTTCAAGCACATAGCATATGGGGTCTTGAAATGACAATTTGCAAGGTTTTGAAACTAAACAGTACAAAAAGTGCAGCTAAGGTAAAAGCTAATGATGTTTTTTCTAACTAAGCCAAATAAAGAAATGAACAATTCCTTTTTTTTTTCTTTAATGATATCATACGGTATCTAGACTTTGACTTTAATAATCTTCACATTTATTACACGTTAATCACATGATGTGTATCAAGTAAGATTCCTCTCATAAAAAAGGAAAATAGTACTCCATTCATTGATATGCACTCAAATCTGATAAATAGTGAATCATTAGTAATGTCACGAATACCACAATCTCTCTTGTTCTGAATGCTAGATATTTTTTTAAATCGTTCTCATACATTTCGAAACATATTCCTTTAAATCTATGGAAAACTTCAGTTAAAGAAAACAGAGAGAGAGAGAGAGAGAGTATAACATGAATTACAGTCTGATTTAGGGTGACCTTTTGACATCCGCAATTAGGGGAGGTACATGCTGTCCATGCTCTAGCTGGTAAAGAATTAAATCCTAGTGATCAGTGATTGGTATTTTTCAACTGGCTCACCTCCTATATAGGGGGGTGACTAAAAGTACAATATGGGCACTGGTGTTCATATGACAGCATGCTTCTGAATCTGCAGGGGGACCTTAGGCTTTACGATCCAATTCATTCCGATCCGCTGAGCCACCCACACACATCCCCACAAGGGTAAGAGAAATGGGGGAAGAAAGAGAGAGAAAAGGAAAAGAAGGAAATGGTCCTTCCTAAAACTAAGAAAATAGGAAGTCAAAACCCTAACAGTACACCCCCAGTTAGATAACCAGAATTAGTACAACCAATTATTTCTTGCACATTATTGCACTGTTGTTTTAAATATTCAAGCCAAATGCAAAAAAGAGATTAGAAAAAACTGAAGGGAGGAGGAGATATGATAAAAGAAAAAAAAATGGCAAAAACAAATCCAAATTTAGCAAAAGCTATCAATTACAAGCTTGTGCTCTCCAAAAACAGCTGGCCCTCATAACAAAATCAGAACTTGAACAACAACAACAAAAAAGTAATGATTAAGATAACCATAATTAATTGTATAAATACACACTTTGCGCACACCCTCCTTCTTCAAGACGATGACAGGGACAAGCTCACATGAACCAACCAGATAATACAGAGGTCCCTACGTATAATCTCTCTCTCTCCCTCTCTCTCTCTCTCTCTCTCTATATCTAAAAGCAAGAGAAAGAAATTAATCAAGAAAGGAGTAGGAGAAAAATTTGCCTAACTTGAGAAGCTTCCAGGGACGCACCTCCTGTGATCTACTCAGCCATATGATTCCCTCCCTCCCTCCCTCCCTCACCTCGCTCTCCTTCTCTCTCTCTCTCTCTCTCTCTGTCTTTGAGGGGGTGTGTGTCTAACCGATCCTTTCTCACGCTAACTCTACTTTTCCAAGGGGTCAACAGCACTGAGAGCAACTTCCATAGTGTCTCTGCGTGTGTGCGTGCGAGTGAGTGTTTGAGACGTCCATTTTAGAGGCGTCGATTGGTCTCGCGTTCGAGTCCTCTTGTGGGTCAAACCGGAAACCGCGGTGCGTCACTGTTACAAGAATTTCGAAGCTCCCATCTCTTTCTTGGAAGCTCTCTCTCTCTCTCTCTCAGAGTCTCTCCACCCCCTCCTCCTCCTCCTCCCAGATTCTTTCTTCTGTCTCACCAGAATCTTTTACCCTAGAAGAAGAAGAAGAAGAACGAAGGTGGGTCTACGGTCAATTTGGCCCATTTTCTTGAATTGGGTTTCGGTTTGGTTTGCCTCAGATCCAGAAGCTGAAGATCGATTCGAATTTTGGTGAAGAAAGAGAGAGAGGAGGGGCATGGATTTTAGAGAGGGTTTTGTGGAGTTCGAGGAAGCCCAGATTGTCAAAGGTAAGCAAAACCCTTTCTCTTACTCGTCCTCATCGTCTTCACCCTCTTCTTCCACTTCTCATCACCAACACATGAGGGGACTCTTTCCCGTTGGCAACATCAATAATGGCCAGTGGGACACCCAGATGGGTTCTTGGTTAGCCCACAGATTCGACAGCGAAGCTGACGGCCGCCCGAAGCCGGAGCTCATGGACGTGTCGCCCCCGCCTCGAGACGACGAGGATTCCCGTCCCGCTGCTCCTGCACCGCCGATTGAGAGGGAGCACATGTTTGATAAGGTCGTCACGCCGAGCGACGTGGGCAAGCTCAATCGCCTCGTCATCCCGAAGCAGCACGCTGAGAAGTACTTCCCGCTCGATTCCTCAACTAACGAGAAGGGCTTGCTCCTGAACTTCGAGGACCGCAACGGGAAGCCTTGGCGGTTCCGGTACTCCTACTGGAACAGCAGCCAGAGCTATGTGATGACGAAAGGGTGGAGTCGGTTCGTGAAGGAGAAGAAGCTGGACGCTGGGGACATCGTCTCGTTCCAGCGCGGCGTCGGCGAGTTCGGCAAGGACCGTCTCTTCATCGACTGGAGGCGGCGGCCTGACGCTCCAGACCCGCCCTCGATGGCCGCCTTCCAACTCCCAGGCCACTTCTCGTTCCATCATCGGGGCTCAGCGACAGCGGTCCCATGGGGCCATCTGCTATTGCGGCCCGGGGCAGCTGCAGGTGCAATGCACATGTCCGCGAGGGACCACTTACAAGCGTCGCACCTGGGTCCACACCGGAACAGTTACGGAGGTGGCAGTGGTTATGGTTATGGTTGTGGGAATGTGGTGAGCTTGAACGCTTGTCCGAATTCGTCGTCGGTGTATTACCAGCTCAGATCAAGCGTCGGTGCAGGCACGGCCCCAAGGCAAGTGTCCGCTGGGATGGTGCAGGTTCATCAAGGTGGGGGAGGCAGTGGTGCCGGGGGGAACGACCCAGTAGTATTCGATTCAGTGCCCGTGGTCCAAGGAAGAGTTGCAGCTAAGAGACTGAGGCTGTTTGGAGTGAACATGGAGTGCCCGATTTCGGAGTCTGATGACGAGTGCGACATACTGTCTTCAACCTCTATATCACATGCTTCAATCTCATCGCAAACCCACCAAATGTCCTCCTCTTCTTCACAGCAGCCTCCTCCCCAATTGAGGCTATACAACGGTATGCCATTGTCGACCATCCAGACCGAGTTCTTGAACAAGGGAAAGGCTTCGGTCTCGTCATCCTTGGACTTGGATATTTGAAAGAAGATGACCCGACAGGGATTGGCATTACATTGATTGGTTTTGGTTTATGTTGTCAATTTATACGATTAACCAGGACCATAATTTCGCCAGAATGTCTTGCTTAGTATCTACTGCAATTCTTGCATTTGTGGAATGCTTGGAGGGCTTAGGCGGTGAAGGGCAAGAATCAAGAATTGCCCCAAAATGGCACTGTGTTTTGGTATGGTCTTGATGTGTGAGAGAAAGGGGGCATTTGAGAGAATCTGGGGTTCCGTGAAGAAATTGTTAAGAGGCATCATCAAGTGAGACAGAGAGGAGATCAAGAACTGTGCAGCCATCATTTCAAGAATTACATATCGAACAGTTCTTTCTTTTATAGAAAGAAAAACATTTTGCTTTGTGTATAAAGTACATATATGATATTCATGATCAACTCATTATAGATAGAGAGTCTAATTTGGAGAGACATCTGATAGATCCCATCAATCACAGCCCAAGATTTCATGTCACTTTTGTTTTCCTTTTTCTTTCCCGTCTTCTATCAGGACCTGGTTTCTCCAATGTGTATTCATCCCATGGTTCCACTGAATCAGCTCTTTATGATCAATCTTTATTCTCTCTTTCTCTCTCTACCGCATTTCACTTTCTCTATCTCTGCACTGTTTTCAAGTGAATAATAACAACTTTTCCTGATTCCTGGGTTCAAGGGTCACCGTGCCTAGCTTACCTGAATGCCATTTAAGTCTCGTTCGTCTCTCTCTCTCTCTCTCTCTCTCTCTCTCTCTCTCTCTCTCGCTCTCGCTTTTTCTAATTTGTTTCCTTCTCCTTCGTGTTTTTTTATTTCCTTCCTTTCTCTTTTGTTTTGTTCTGGATTTTTGGACTTTTGGGGTCTCTGTGTGTGTGTGTTTTAACTACTGTGTAGGTTGTTGATCTTGTCGCTGCTTCGTTGGGCACGCCTGCAGGTAGTTCAGAGAAAGTATTGCAGGGAGCTTTAAAAGGTATGATTTATCTTTAATCTCTCTCTCTCTCTCTCTCTCTCTCTCTCTCTCTCTCTCTCTCTCACACACACACACACACACACACAGACCTCTCTTCGTTTGAGCCGCTTCCCTTTTTGCCTTCATCGTCTGCTCTCTTTCTTGCTCTTTTCATGCTAAGTATTTCCTCCTTTCTCTATCTTGCCTGCTAAACCTTTGTGATTTATTAATTGCTTGAATGTCCAACTTGCCAACTCTTCTACATTTGCGCTTTTCTTTTTGGTATTCCCCCACTTTTCTATTCCTCAAGTAGCTATCTAGAGACTAAACTTAACGACATTGTTGACACTTCAAACCTTTTAGCTTCAAGAGCAAAATTAGAAGTCCCTAAGCTCTACACTTAGAGATACCAGAGAGGCATAACGTAACAAGCCCATCGCATGCTTTGTTTGATTGTTTTGACCGTGTCTTTTCATTCCCATATATGCATAGTTCTAAATTGATTGATGCCGTGCTAATCAATTTCCCATGCTATGTCTTAGTTAGCAAGACTGTCAAAATAATGTTTTTCTGTGATGTTACTACTCCTTGATTGACACTTTATAAACCTTTCATTAGCTGTTTTATTCCTAAGCTTTCCACTGAAGTCATGTGTGATCTTTACCCTGAACAGTGCAATTAGTTAGGCAGTCCGATTTCAAGCCAATAAGTAAAACATGCTTGAATTTGATGGTCTCTATTTCTTTATGGCAAGTGATTAGTGTGATTGATCTGAGACCTCAATCATTTGATTTAGATAATATTGATACAAATTCCAGCTAAATATCAAGATTTCCATGCAAGTGCAGTTATTTTATTAATCGACGAAGTGACTTGGTGTTTTCTATTTTAGTTATTGAATTGATTTTGGCTTAGCTACTTGAAGTCGTTACCCAGTACTCCACCATATTCTATATAATGAAAGGAAGTGAAGTAAGATTTGTATATGTTATTAGGGTGAAGTCAGCATTTTTCCTTTGGCCACTGCTGAAGTTAGCAGTTTGCTTTTACAACCTCAGGTGGGAAAGTTCTATGTATTTACCTACCATGTTTAATTGAGAAAACAGAAATACGTATTATTTCATCACATAAGATTCATTGCCTAGCAAATGAATTAAAATTGCAATAAGCAGTACAAAAAATCATGGAACTTTGAAAATTAAAGAAGCTACTATCTCTCATAAGAGGAAAAAATCCATAAGCAATAAAAGTAGGAAACGCAGTCGATAGCCTTGTCTCTCATCTATATATCACTTCAAATTATCACCATCAAATGACTATTATCGAAATGATATTTTTCTTGAGCCATGCCTTGAATCATCTCAAGCCTTTCCAACATCGATGTGATTTTCTCTACTGTAGAACAAGGGGTTTGCTCTTAGTCATTTACCTAAACCTTTATGAGAATCCAGGTAGTGCCATTTTGTTGCTTAACGTTGTGCAAAGGAAATTTGTGTGCACACTGCTTAATCTTGGAGATAACCTCAAGTGGATCATCTTCGTTACATATGCATGCAATCTTTGGTTGAAATTTTAGAAGTTATGATAGTGGAGAGACCATAATACCGGCAAGATGGTCGTACAATCCATATAGAACTAGCTAGTAATTTTTAGAAATTTTAGACTCCAAGATCTTGTTTATCTATGTATAATCCATCTTTATGTTCAGATTATAATGTGACTGACGAAATGTTTCACGGATAAAAGTTAATCATAAGCATGATGCACAAGCATGCACATTAGCGTCTTCAAGCATTAGAAGTGAGTCTCTCAGTTGCACTTTTGACTAAATGTTGGCCAAACAAGAGAAACTGTAATTCTCCTAAAAGAACACCGCAAATTTTTCATCACAATATAGCTTGCTTGTGTATACATCCGGGCTGCGTAATATTTTCCCTTGAATTGAAGCAACCCAAAGGCAATTTATAGAAGTCTGTCCATGGCAGCTCATTTCTGCTGATCCTTGAGAAGTGATCTTTGCGTATGCACATGTGGTGTGCATGTGTGTATTACTAACTAAGGGACGAGGACATGTATTCCTCATTGATAATTATTTGCAGACCATAGACTAAATGATTCCCAGGAGCGTTTCCTGATCATCCGTTCCTCAATTGGTGAACCATTGATTGATCCAAGCTAGGTTTTGCGTCTATTTCGCCTATGCAACATTTCCTCTTTTTGTCAATTGCCTCAGTTCTTGTTTTGACATTGGTGCGACCTAATTAAGTTAGGTTCTGAATATGAACCAGGGACCCATATCAACTATAGTGGCTTGTGTATTCTATAATAATTGATGATTTGCATATCTTGGTTAGTTGATGAAAGAGATCTCACCAGAGCTGATCTAATCTTGGAGATGTAACTAGGCAAATATTCTCTCCCCGAACCGTTTGTCGTTTGTTCGTCATATCTTCTGAAGATCATCAGTTTCCTATTATGTTTGCTTTAATGGACTGAATTAGGAAGGGGTTATTACTTTTTGGAGGTATTGAATAAAAGATTAACAGAAAGATGAAACTGGTTTTTTTCATTATGTTACTCATATTACATGGTTACTTTTGCTATGCAATGAACTTGCTGCAATTTTGACTTCAGTATAACCAATCACAGCCTCAACGAAAAATATTCATCGTTCATTTTTTTCGTGAGAGCAAAGATGCTACATTTTGTTCAAAGTGTGGTTTGACATTTAAATATTTTAACACTCCTCCTCGCGTGGGTTTTTAATCTAAGACTTCTGCATGGAAATATGCAAGATTTGAACATAGGATCTCCTGCTTTGATAACATGAAATTTTGTACGATCATTACTAACTATTCTAAAAGTTTGAACTTGTAAATGAAAGTGTTGTTTAATATAATCATATATTATTGGTAGGCTAAGAGGTCAAACTCTTGATTTTGATAAGACAAACTTCTTACTCAAATTACAATACCTTCCATTCATAGTACAGCAGTCATGCCTATCGATGTCGCTCTCCGTGTATGGAGACTTACTCGATACATGCATCCTCTTATCGGGTTGAATTGATGCTTCACGTAACATTTATTACTTAGGTAAAAAGGGAAAAAGATAACTCAGAATATATCACCATTGATAAGTCGCCCAAAGTATCAATTAGAGTTAAAGTTACTTTGAAGTTAATTCAAGATCTGCAAAAAGGTCAAATCAAACTCGAGTTAGACATGCTTAACCACAAAATCGGGTAAGTGAGTCGCACGGCATGATGCAAGTAGTATCGGATTGACCATGCCGATGGGTTTACATCTTTTAATCGATTTTTAAAAGTCCGTACAGATTTAATTTAGTTAAGTACGTTTACATGTTATTCTTATTTACAAGATACTTTTATACACATTTATTATATTAGACACACTATTTTCATGATTAAAGTGTAAGAAACAATTTCTTAAACGTGTTATACAGGCTGGATTGGGTATGATTGGTTTGAAAGATGTAAAGTGATTAATAAATGTGTCATCCAAATTTTATTGAATATTTTTTTTTTGCTTGCATATATATATATATATATTCTGAGTTAAGATATGAATATATATATGTGTGTGTGTGTGTGTGTGTGTGTGTGTGTGTGTGTGTGTGTGTGTGTGTGTGTGTGAGAGATGACAAGAGTTAAGATATGAATAGTCATTGCTATACAAATTGGATTATGAGTATTGCCTAGTTTAGATTTTCAAAAACATATAGTTCTCTTTAGACCGTAACAAGGACAGAAATTGGTCAGCCTCGAGATGATAGATGAGCTTCTTTAGGGACTGTCACCGGAACAAATGAACGAGTACCTAAATCAATTTAGCATGCGTTAGTTTTTATTTGTTTAGTGGTTTAGGAAAAGTGAATTCTTCTTTTGATAGAAGAGAAAGTTGTTTTCCCTCGATCTTATTTTCAGTTCATGGAAAATGTTTTCGGTGCATTGATTAGTTTTTCGTCATCCAAATATCGAAAAATCGGAAAACAATTTTCTGAAAAAGTTTTCTTTTAAACAAACTGACCCTTAAAATAAAATAATTCAACCTATCAGAAAGAGGAAGATATATTTCTAGTGACTCTGCACATAATCTTCTACTAGTTGAGTCAATTTCAATACCTATATATGGGTAATCGCTTGCATTTGGCTCACTCAATCAAGTGGACTGACTGTGAAGTATTTCAACTGATTTAGACATTACTTGATTATTATATGGGAAGTAATAATAGAGATGCGAGTATGTCCATCTATAGATTAGAAATGCGAGTTTAAGATCAATCAAGAAAACACAATAGGGAACATGATGATGTCATAAGCTCTAAAACTTGCAACTTAATTCCAAGACCCGATGTGTTTCTCCTTTTCAAGAAGGTGGTAGGAAGAATTTTAAATAAAATGTGTAACTAAAATAGTCTGTGTAATTTCATTTAAGTCCATGCGTTCTTTAGTTCCCATCAAAGACAGGCCATCCACGTGAGATTGTATAAAATTGCTCCACGTCGTACGTTTAGTTCGTCGTCATCTACCCATCGGAAGGTACATAGAACATGCGATGAATTGATCCTTAATTAATCGTGCTACCCATCTTCCTAAAAAAAAGTCACAACGATGTGGAAACATAGCTATCTTGCTAGTTTATACCTAAGAGACTAGCAAAATTTAGTGGAACTGGAGTTTCATTATGTGGCAAATTGATAATACGAACCGCTTACACTTTACTATTTTATTGCCAGCAAAGCACACCGGCGAATAAAAGTGCACCAATTATCTTTGTCAAGGAACCCTTTACAAGCGTTTAGGCTTTAATTGATCACTAATACAAGATTTCTTTGAACCATGTAAAACATTGGTAAAGAAAGAGAAAATGAGAATCAGAAATACAAAAGGAAAATCAAAAGAAATACGATTCATCTTAGATTGAAAATTGGATAGTTTCAATCTTACAAGTTTCTATTTTCGGAGAAGGTAGTAAATATGTAGGGGCGGTCGCATCTCTCCTTGAGGAAGGAGGGAAGTGACTGTGAAGACATGTGTCATATGTCATATGCCATATGCAATTCGGGACAAAAAATGCTGAAAAATCACTCTTCCCATGTTGTCTTCTTCCCCGTATTAGGTTGGACATTCTGTCCATCTCTTCGACCACTCCACAACGAATCCATTAAGTGACAAGTGATAAACCTGTCGATGTTCCTTGTCTAGTGAACCACGTAACTGACCGACTTCCGTGCAATGAATATGAAGATCATTCAGTCATGTGGACTACATGATGAGCAAAAGATGTCACGATGACGGATTGACAGTAGAAATTCCTCGGAAGCTTATTGATCCAAAACGGTCTGGAAATCACCTAATATCGTGGCTAAGATCATTAATCTTACTGAATTATGATGTTGACTGGCCAATGACTTGATTTAGTGATGTCTTTCCGCATTCTTTTGCATTGAAATGATGCGTTCCCGATTTTAACTTTTCTTGTCACGTTAGAGAATTTTATTAACAATTTCTCTTGGATAAGTATTAATGAAAGTTTACAATTTTCAATGCATGGCCTTTTTCAAAATTAAACTATTCCTCATGTAAATCAGTGGAGGAGCAAAATGCGCCCAAATCCGATGACGGTGTTGCTCTTTTTCCCTTGTTGCCATAGCAATGTCATTGACTTAAGCACGTATAATCTAGCCTCGGAATTAAACTCGAACAGTATCTTTTAAAATTTCATTAGATTTTTTTTCTTTGGTCGGAAGAAAATGTCATTCATTTGTCATAATTAAATATAATAGAAATACAAAAAGCTTTCGAGTTAAGTAAATCTCAAAAGATATACAAAACAAAATAAAACCTAAAAACCAAAAGAGTACGACCTACATTTATAAGCAAACTTTTATCCCAAAAGACAAGATCTATCACGGTATAAAAATAAAATAAAATAAAAAATTGACGGCCAATCACTGGGATCTTCAGTAATGGGTACATACTGAAATCTTTCCCTCTAGATTCTATGGCTTGCAGTGCGCAACTAGGTGTGACGTCCTCAACTCTATCATCATACCGAGACAATAACAATATGTTGATTTGCAAAGATCAAACTCTTTCAAGAAACTCTCAATTTTATATTTAGATCGAGAAAGAAAAACTCCTAGATTTAGATCTATAGCTAAATTGAGAGAGCAAAACTTCAATTGACTTTCAGAAAAGTCATAGATTCACATCTCAGGCATCCTACTAGCTGGATTGGTAATGACGTTCTTATAAACTTTTCAACCACAAGTAGATTTATTCACCACGACTAGCAAAGAAAAACAACAATAATGAGTGAAAGAAAACGCCAGACAAGGCGAAAAAAAAGACTCCCAAATTAGATCGGGAAAAAAAACGAAGAAATCAAGGCCTAGAAAAGAAAAGGAGAGCAAAGCAAACTCTTAGCTTTAGAAAATAAAGTTAAGAGCCTGTGAACAAAGTTTCTTTTGAGGGAGGGTTTTTTTTTGGGAGATAGAGAGAGATTAGGGTTTGATACATTTGAATTAATTCCATTCAATTTAATTCGTGACACTTTCATATTAACTCACGTTTTGGGTTGTATCTTTCTCTTATAATATGTTTTGGCTTGCATCTTTCTCTTATAATGAGTAGTGAAGTACTTTACGGGACTAGGATTTGTCTGCAAGTGAGCTTTCTCGTCGCAAAAGAAAGATTCAATCAACTTTCGTTAAGTGCCTTCAACACAGTTGATGGATAACTGTAGCTCTTGACATGTAGCATTATAAATAGGGTCAAGATCTAAACTGAGCACCCAAAGAATGTCATTCCCTAACCTTAAATCCCTTTGGTCCAATGCAAGGAGAGCAAACAAAACCGTGCAATTGTCAGCCAATAGGCAAAGCCTGGGACGAGGAGCATAAACCTATTACACGGCACTACCCTGTCCAATCACAAATATAAACAGAACAACCAAAAATATGGGGCGTGGGCCCTTTTAGCTTGGCATTTAGTTTAGGTAACCAATTCGCCTAATTTCTTTTGTTTTCCCAACGTCTCATGTGGTAGAAAAGAGGCGTGATCCACCTCAGAAGGCACAAAGAAAAAGTCTCAGATTTTGGCTATGCTATGTCCTTTGCAGAGGAAACATATATAACCCCTATTGCTCCTATGAAAAGCAAAATCTGCATATGACCATTTACAGCTTGTCCTCTTCATCTTTTCCTTTTTCCCTTATAACTCTCTTAACACTTCAAACCCAAAAAAAAAACTCTCTTAACACCATCATGTAATTTGGTGTCCGATCGGCTGTCATCCAACGCCACCAGTGCCATCATCCCCCCTACTTCTTTCTCATTCATAGATAGGTGTGACTTCTAGGATCTTTTTATCCTCCCTCAACTCAACCTCATGATTAACCTAAACTGTCTCATCCACCATCCACCTGCATCAGATAAAGCTTCAATGGTAGAGTGACGAGCATGGCCCTACAAGTGAAACACTTAATCTCTCGATCAATCCACTTGAAGGGTAATATGGCATTGATGATTGCTCAAACAATAACTACACTTCTATCTACTTAAGTCGAGGTCTAAGTTCGAACTACTCTGCTCACGCCTTTCTTCTTGGCCATCCCAACAACCAGACCTAGTCCGGTACGCATCTGGAATCACGGTCATACAAGAAAACGGAATGGAGATGGGTAAAAATGCTCAAAAGAGTTTTAGACCGCTCTCCACAATCAAATTTGTTTAAGGAAAAAAAGAAAGGAAGGAAAAGACAAAAAACGCAGAAAGCGAAAACAAATGCTTGCTGCAGATGATATAATTATGATAAGATAAAATAATTGCTAGGATGGGGTCCACGCAGACCAGCTGGGGAAGGGGAGGGGGTGTCCTAGAATGTAGGGCACAGGGGATTGAGGGGAGAGGCCATGATAGGGGACGAGGATGGTGGTGGTGGAGGTGGGGGTTAGCCTACATTAGCATGAGAGGGGGGCTGCTCTGATCTCCCTCGCAGCCCAACCCCAGCAGACAGCCGTAACGAAACTTTACGCAATTCCACACCCTCTTTTATCAACTGCTTTTCCCATCTCATTTACTTCATTCATTTATGGATCCGTTTCATTTTCTGTGATGGGCAATGAGAATGACTGGGGGGATTGAGAACCTCCATTTTCAGCTCTATGAGGTGTGTGAAGGGTAGTTGGGGGACTTGGCAGTGCGTGCCAAGCCCTTTTTCTTTTTAACTTTCTCGTTTTCCTTCTTCTTTTTTTATTTTAGGGTTATTCTTGTATGCAAAGATCGGGTTGTATTGCAGTAATATATATGAACTTCTTGAGGGTTAAGCCTTTGTTTCTGCTACTTGTACAGCAAGTGGATGCACATGTGTGGTCAATTTCTGTTCATACGTTTAAAGGTGGAAGGTACTGACGGGTCACTCGATCCAACCCCAAGAGAGAGACAGAGAGAGACAGAGAGATTCACAACCAGCAAGAAAAAGAGAGAATTGGTTAAACTATCAATTCCTCGAGTTGATGATTCCATCCATTTCGGTGTAAAACCAACCCCACCTATCCAAGAGCCTTTGTCTACCCTACTCCTGTGAATCGTTCCCTCCCACTGAATAATGTTTTTTCACTTAGGACTTAGCAGCTACCCGGTCTCATCATTATCAGCCTATACATACACACGCACATCTAAATTGTCGCTGCGTCAGTCCTTGTTTGGTGCCCCCATAACTGCCCTGTCCTCCAATGACAGTTCAACAGTGAAAGAAGCGAGCTCTAATCATACTTTGTACCCGCTGGTTTTTTTTCTTTTCTCTGTTTCGATACTTCGTGAGTGTGTGTGGGTGTGTGTTCGCCTGCTTCAGCCACCAAAACCCACCTCCCCAAAAGAAAATCAGCAAGAAAAGAGAGCTTTGTTCATCTCATTTCTCTGAAACTGAGCAAATATATACATAAAGGAGGGAGTCCCCACCCTAGAAAGATGACTTCTAGGGTTAGGGTTTTCATAGGCGTAATCAATGACAGAAATAAATGGGAAACACTCCCCATCTCCATCTGTACAGTGTAAAACACGTTCTCTCTCTCTCTCTCTCTCTCTCTGAGACGAGCGCATGCGATGTACGTCTCACGCTCCTAGAATATTGTTTTTGCATGGACCACGTTCGATATTTTTTCCTGCGGGATTCAATGCACCAAATTCCCCCGTGACGCGATTTTCCTTTTCATCTTTGATCATGTCCGCCTTTTTCTTGTCTCTTTCCTGCTTTGGACTTTTCTTTCTCAGACGGAGAAAAGTATCGATTAAAAAAACAAGACCTCGTCTGATTTACGAGTTCATCCTCAGGTAAGAAAAAGGCATACGGACCCCGATGTCATATGGATCTCCCCTTTCCTTTTATCATGCTTGTGACCATGTTGGATAAAAATGGAGCCTTGCGACCCTCATCTCATAAGTGAGACAGCACTCTAAATGATCAGGACCTCACGTGATTATTTCTGTAATAGTAACCTCAGGATCAATCCCAAATCTCCCCTACAGCAAGTTCATCAACATCCTATACACATATAGCATAGCATCATCACCACTTTTCTTAGCTTCTAGTCTTTTCCCGTAGAGGGATGTGATAAATTCTTTGGAAGGACTTGGCTTCTTCTCAAACAAGTAGCCCCTTCAAATCGCAGGCATGCTTCAACTCTTCATATAATATGAATGCTCTTCTTGGAGCTCGATTAAATGAATCTATTACGTCAAGTGCTATTCATGACAGAAAATCATACCATCTGATACTATATCATTAATGCTAGGCCAAATGGGTAAAGGAAAGTTCATTAATTTTTATATATCATCTCCTTTCGAAATATGTGCAATTAATATTTAAGTTGTTTCTTACTTATCAATATATTTAAAACGACTTACCAAAAACAAAAAACAAAAAAAATATATATATTTAAAACGAGCCCAAAAGAGCAATTGTCACTATGATCTTGATGGGGCTTTAGATCGATTGGATATGGAGGTTGGGAATCATTGTTTTTTTCTTCCCTCCCCCCACAAAAAAAAAAAAATATTGGCCAACTAAACATTCCACGTTGCTAAAGAGTGAGAATGGGACAGCAGATCCATTTGGGACCCAGGGTTCTGAGTCATCAAACATGTCAAAGATCGGACGACTCTGGTGAGGCGGTTTCGATTGGACTTCCAATCTTTCACTGTTGATCCTCTCTCACTGTATCGCAGCAAGAAAATCAGTAAAGTGAAGAGAGAAAAAGGAGGGTGTGCATAGAAGCAGCAGGAAAAGTACTAGGAGAGGGAGAGGGAGAGAGAGATTGTGACAGAGCATTAACAATGACAGTGCAAAAAGAGCGGCAGCCGATCCCAGACAACTACCCACAATTATAGACAAGTAAATAGTGAATTTGGAAAAAAAAAAAGAAGAAGAAGCGAATTTGGACCCCAAAAAAAGAATAGTGAAAATATATGTATTTATGTTATGTATGTGTGGGGGAGGGGGACGATAGTTACAGCTCATGCCCTTACTATCCCCGTACACACCATGAACTCCTCTCTCTTTCTTTTCCCCTTTGATTTGAGTACACACCAGGAACTTTGTTTCGATATCTACAACCAGACATCATGGATTTCACGATACCATCAATTATTGATCCTACTCACGACTTACACTCACAGTGCTTCTTCTTTTTTCGGATCTTTACTACATTCAAGGAGATGCCAATGACAAAGAAAATGATTTAAATTAATGAATGATCTTTTTGATATTTTGATTCATGGCTCTCATTTGCATCACTCATCGTACTTAATTGGAATTTTAAGTACACATAGGAGTTGCTCATTAGATATGGCAATCAAGATTTTTATGGATGATATGTTGGATTATATAAAAGTAGTCTAAATTAAAAGGTCACGAATATAATTTTTTTTCTTTGCTAATAACATGATTTTGAAGCTCTTTTTTCAGCATTTAGTTTATCTTAATTTGGTTGCAGCCCATCTATCATATACATATTAGGTAAATTATGAGATTCTATATAGATTTATCAAATGGGTGGATCAGATTGAAAATATCCAATCTAAATAGACATATTTAACCCGTTTTAATCAATTTCTATGCAATGCCAATTTAGTGAGTTATAGCTAACTCATATTGCTAAAATTCTATCATATTTGACCAAGTCTAAAAAAATTCATGCCTAAACAAATATAAGAGTACGAAATGAGTGAGCGCAACATCAAATGAGGACAAAAGAGAATGAAGAGAGAGTCATAGAGGTAGATTAGGTTTAAGTAAAATGTAAACCCATTTAACATCTATATTATATTAAACCCATTTTTTTTAATACAACTAGCACATATAACAACTCAACCCATCATATATGGGTTGAAAATTTGATCTATAGTCCACTTTGATAAGGTGTAGCTCTATGGGACAGTCTCAAGAGAAGAATGTGCAACTATGAACGACGATGACAAAGCCCACTTCTTGATCGAGCTCACTCGTTCGACTTTCCCAAGTTTGTAGTTTCTTTTTCCCCTTCGGGTAATAAGAAGGGAAAAAGATAAAGGAAAAGAGGCAATGCAGGGCCACGAGTGTGGACCTTCCTTTTGTTTTCTAAGGAGCTGCATGAACAAAAAATACTAATCTGAGAGATTTCTGAGCCACCTGGGGATGTCATGGGGCGGATTTTGTCCAAAGCCCCAATCTCTCGACCTCATTTAATGCTGAGTACACCTTCCCCAGTTTATTGCTTAGGCATCCCCCCACGCTGCCCCTATTTTGCTATTCAATCCCCCTACTTTTCCTCTTTCGCCTTCTCCTTTTCTCTAGGTTCTTCTTTTGAGTTCCAATCCCAATCTCTTTCTCTTGTCCCAATTTCTGTCTTCTTCGCCCCAACTAGACCTAATTTTCGAATCCCATCTTTCCCTTTCCTTTTTAACGCCAGTTGCTTCTCTTGGCTTGCTCAGCCTCAGCCCAACTCTCCTCCTGCTCCTCTTTTGAATGCTTTTGAGGCATTTATGTCACGTTATCACTTTGGTTCTAATGGATACGACTGTGGTCATAAAAGTATGGACCATATGGATCATATGGACCATGTGGGAGAGAACAGTGGAATTCCTCCCCAAATTAGAGAGCGACATTCAAGAGGAATGCTAAAACAATATATTTCTAAAAACTTGGCATAACGTGATCAGTTAGTTTTGATGTACTAGGGTGCAAAACATTCTAAAGATATCTGCACCGTGAAACTAATATGACGAAAGGGCGTATGAATAACAAACAATTGACTAGATGTAAAGGGTTTTGGCCTTAGATATGTTAGAATCTAAAGTTCTACGTTTTTCTTCCTCTTGTACATGTTGATTGGGGGAGAAGACAAATGACATTGGAATCGAATGTGATGACATGGGCTTGGCTTCATCAAGAGATGGATACCAAATTAACCAAGTTCTTAAAAAGGGTCCCCGCAATCATATGACTTGTCGCTTTCTCTTTGTGTGGAATGCTACATGGATTGTCCTTGTACTTCCAACAGGTCGTTCGGCATCTAAGCCTGCAATGTTTCTGTGTGGTACCGCTCCAAAGCAACTTGAGGGGACTCGCACAAGCGGTGATGTCACTACGCTACTTTGTCCCATCTCTCTCTCTCTCTCTCTCTGCATGAAAAGAGCTCCTTCATTTTCTAATCCCACTTCTTTAAGCATTGGGGAAGAAGAGGAAAGAAACAAGGCTGGTCTGTAATGGTTTGTGACAGTTCGTGGGATCATGACAGTGGAACTATAATCAAGTGTAGAGATTGTTTGGGCCATTTGTGGACATTCCTGGTTTGGTGAAATGGCACTGCTTTGCTTTTTCCTCTATTTTTACTCAAAATTCAAAACTTTATCCAAAGTGGTCCTTGTATTTTTATAAAACTGTCACCATTAGTCGTTCAATATTTTAACTTTCAGAGTATTGAGTTGGCAAGACCGATGCGACATCGCCTAGAGTATGCAAATCTCCTTCCTTGAATTTTTTTTTCACGGATGAAGAGACAGGGAGAGAGAAGTTTGCGAAGTGCTCAAATATTGAATAAGTCGACAAAAACCAAGTCAATTTCTAATTAAGTCCACGTCAGAAATTTTAACAAAGTCAAGTTTATGTCTGCAAAATCCGACCCTAGAATGATGCAATGACAGATGTCACACTTTTTAAAAAGTATAAGGACTATTTTGAATTTTTTTTTTAAAAGTAGACAAATGATTTTAATTTCGGATAAAAATAAAGGGATCATTAGTATCGATTCCATATTCTCCTTTGCTTGCAAAGAAACATGCCTATAGTTTGGTCCAGTTTAATGGAGTGAAAATGGTGATGACACGTGAAGTGAATATATACCATATGAGCAAATAAGATAAGACTACTGGTGATCCTACCACTACATCAAGGTCCAATGAATCATTCCCTTTTGCTTTGAAGAAGGTCCCATTTCTTCTCTTGCCATTTCAACACGGTATTACTCTTTTCTTTGCAGTACTTATTACGCACTTAAAAATTAGAGCTGAGCAAGTTCCTTTTATTGGAAGTATAAAGGCCACATGTGAGGACCATGTTCAATCAGACGATAAAAAAAAAAAAAAAAGGAAATATCATGTGGATCTAGTGGTTTGGTTGTTAATAGACAAGACGATCACATTCATAATCCGCTCGGCTTCAGTGTATTCTTAGCTTGATATTTCGAGCTATTGCCCGCAAATTAATTTTAGAAAAAGAACCATTGAGGTTCTGCTGTCGAAGAAACTCACGTAATTGTCTTCCTTCCTAAAGGTGTAGCCCCAAATGACAAAGTGAAGCTTATGTGCATCCACCATCTAACAAAGAAAGTGAGAGGGGGAAGCCTCCCTTTTAGTGTCTTGGGAAAGAGGGATGAGTTCTTGTTTCAGCGTCGCTCGCTTTCGTACTACATTGCTTGGTGGGTGGCCTTTAAGCTGCGTCGATGTTCAAGCACTTTTTGATGTCCCTTCGCCTTTAACCCAGAGACACATACACCAGCTGCTCTCCCTGTCAAATTGCAGGTTCGATAAAAGTGAAAAGGATGGTAGAGAGTGTGTTAATGTCCAACAGCATCGTCCCCATTAGCTAAAACGTGTTGGGGGGTCAGTCAGGGTTTGACGAAAATTGCGTTTGACAACTTGAGTCGCACCATTTGCTTTCCAGCTAAACCTCCATCTCACGCCTTCGCATTGTTTTGTCCGAATGACAGAGCTATTCAAATTCTTCTGTGAGTAATGAGAGTCCAATGGGCCGTAGAACTTCCCAGAGCGTCGGAAAAGCATGCACGTAAAAAATGCTGAAGCTTCGGTGTTGTGTAATTCAGGGCCTGTCCATCTTGTGTGCATGTAATCGTGTGGTGGTGGAAATGGAAAGTCTCCATGGGTGGGTTAACTTAACACGTGACCAGTTGCTCGAAATAGACTGGTGACTGAGATACGATTCATTCTGATCTATAGGCAATTGATAAATATAACCTCCGTGCTACAGAGATACAACTTGTGATATGCATTCTTGTTCAGTATGCATCTACAGCAAGAAAGATTGAACTGGATTTGACCAAAATAGTTGCCCCATCATTCCAAACTTGGCTGCACGCAATTGACCCACTGTGTATGAGGATGTGGTAATGTTCTTCTTCAGTTTGGGCTGTGACATTTTCCAGCTGTTGAACCATGGGCTTTCGACCCAAAAACAAAAAACCCACGTACTGTCCATCCTTTGATTAGGCAAGACTATCGCAGACAATTCTTCAGTGTTTACACTCATACTGTGTTCAGACGATCATTGCTGTGATGCCTGTGCGCACACATACACACATATCTCCATCATTTTGTGACGACTCCTTGTCGCTAAATAGTATGTAATCTGTGTAGCATTGAGAGAGAGAGAGAGAGAGAGAGAGAGAGTAGGCTCCCTCCGATGAAGAAAACATGCATATTCTGGTTGGACTATTTGAGCCATCAAGGGCAATCATATGCTCTCATCAACAATGCACAAACATAAACTTGTGCGTGGCTTATAGTTTCTTTTTGTCATCTCAAATATGCGTAGTTCCCCTTCCCCACCATCTCTAGAACGCTAACACCTGGGATCAAATACAAACTCTCAAGTCTCATAACGACTTTCACCATGGGCAGTGAAAGAATAGCTCATATTCTCATACAGCAAAATCATGGCAAAATACCAAGACATCATCCAGTTTTGCAGCTACGTTCTATCAGGTCACTGAACTTAAAACTTCCAATCAGGTTCCTGTCCTTCCGAATGATTTCAATCATTTCATTTCATCAACCGCTCAATTGGAAAGTTACCAAAACACCGAGATGCCATATGACACGTGGATAGAGTGACATGTCTTTTTTCAGTCAAGTCAGCCTTTTGTCACTTGATCCATTAACACCTGACAGAATGACAAGGTTGAAGTTGTCTTGAAAGCACAATCACCTGATTAAAACTTATAAGTTCATCGATTTTGATTGAAAATATCTCAAATTTAAAGAGAGAGCAAGAATTACCTGCAAAAGCAAGCTTCAACCAAGAAGCGAAACTTAAGTGTTCTCTCTGGTGAATCTATGTCTTGGACTTCATACGTGCAACATATGTCTTATGCTTATGTAATGCCTCTTGAGCTTCGAGCCATAGGTTCGTATATAATACAGTCTGGGGACTCATTTGGTCCTCAATGTGACCAGCTTCCATACTCTTCTCATTAAACTGCACCTCAGAAACCACGAGCCATCTAGTATTACATTCTCTCGGTGAAGATAACTATCGATAAATGTAATTTAATGCAATGTCGCAAATAGTACCTGGGGAATCCCATTGCCTATATTGCTGACCAGAGAACGAGCATCCTGCAACTCCTTATTTGACAGCAATGAATCAGTATTCTGCATCAACTAGTTACTTAGTGAAGCTCAGGCCCATAAATCAGAAGTTACAACTAGATGACATTATATAAATGTTTAAGCAGCTGATTAACTAGTCCACAATCTTAGCTTTTCATTGACTAGTCAGACAAGTTGGACTGGCATTCAGACCACAATCCTCATCCCTGTTGATTTAATTGTACTTCAACATAACTTAAATAGCTTATTTCAAGAATATTTAATTGTTGCCCAATATGCAGCCAAGTCAGAGTAAACACAGAAGACCCTAACTAAGAATAATATGATCCTTGGCAAATTCCTTAGAGATACACGGATATTGCTGTCAGAAAGTAATCATCTTTTTGCCTCTCCGAAAGGAAACTGTATTTCCTATCATAGACTTCAGCAGAAAAGTTGTTGGCAAAACAAGCATGCTCCTCCATTGTTCATAGATTAGCATGCCCAGAGAGCTGGCATGAAAATTTCTAGATCAATTAATGGGAAATATGCAGATTCTTAGGTCAGAAGTCTCTTTTCCCTAAAATATTATCTGTTTATATTCCAGTTAAAGAAGAGAATGAAAATATAACAACCTCACTACCAAATCATACCATGCATGCATAAGCAGACTTGTTTGAAAAGCTCAAGATCCCAGGAATATTTGATCCATCCAAAGATGTCCATTGCCTCTCCCTCTGTTTTGTGCAATTTGAGAGATTGCTGATTACAACCTGGAGTCTGTCATGCATAACATCACTCAGCATGTATCCATTCACACACTTATCTACAAGCAACTCTGAAAGAGAATGCATCGCATTCACGAGTACATCCACTTCTGTCCTTTGTGATGTGGACACTGGCTCAGATACATTAGAATGAGCCTTAGTGTGAGTGGGCTCTCCAACTCCTAAAGAAGACCACTGTTCAAGTGACTTTGACTCGGAGACATGCACCACTGCAGAGACAGAAACACTAGTTGCTTCAGGAAGTGTGATATCATTGATAATGTTCCCTGGGACTTCAAGATCTTTTCCCCTTCCAATATTACTGGTATGCGTAACAAAACCCTCCTTAAGAAATGCTGATGCGACACCAGAATCAACCCTAGCAAAGCTACATGTCTTTCCCTTCAGAAGAGGTTCTAGAGCAGGTTTATGCATATTGTCCCTGCACAGAGGGCCAATTGCCTTTGGTCCTTCCCAATTGAAGAGTCTTACCATGTTGTCACATTGCATTGTCTGTACTTCAGACACTGGGATAGGAGTGGAAGACGCACGCTTTTGGAAAGGCAAGGAATCATTTTGTGCACATTCAATCTCCTTGTGACACAACTTAAGTTCAATATTTTGAGGAACAAAGACAGGTGCTAGGGGATTCAAACTTTTTCTTGCCTCCGATCGATTTTCATGAAGTTTATGATCAGGAGCTTCATCAAGCTGATGATCCGAAGCTTGAGATTCTCTAAACGCAAATGGCGAAAAATTCAGTCCTTTCCAACAAGGCGAATCTTCATCAGCATCACTCTTGTCTAGCTCATTCTGGTTGAGCCCATCCTTTTCAAGCATTAAAAGAGAATCTTGGGCAAAATTACTTCCTTCAGCAACTTTCCGTTTGCATTGAACCATAGGCAAAGATTCGACATTCATGACAATTTCTAATTTCTGACTTTTTCTCTCCTCGCCTTCTAGAGTAGAAACTCTCTCGAGATAAGCAGGAAAGTCCATTTCCAATGTACTATCACAAAAAAACTTCTCCCTTCTGTTGAAAGCCCCAATACCACTACAACTTGGAGGCTTTGAAGCAGCAAGATCAGAGGGAGAAATTATTTCGTCAATGCTTGATTTCCCCAAACACAGAGCTTGACAATGATTTGTACCTGGAAAAAGAGTATCTGAACTTTTCTCTTTATGAGATTCAAACTGGGAGACGCAATTCTCAGATTCAGATGAAACAATGTTGGGATTATTGTTGTCCCCTCCAACCACATCTACTGGACATTGTGAGGGACTGCAACTATTTGGGGAGGTTGTAGAGATATACTGATCCATTGAAACTGAAAGCTCTAAGGGGATGACACCGGGATCTAGTTCTGAAAATGAGGTACATTCAGCTTTTTCTTGCTCAGTCCCTTGGAATTTGACCTGATCATCTCTCGCAAAAGTTTCTAAATAACCCATACAGAGATCATTACAAGTTTCGTGGAAGCTCTTTGATCCTTTAGAAGCATTATTCCCTGCAGAGAGATAAGTTCATGAGCAGACAAAGTAATTGGTTTTCAATTTCTCACTCCCACCACGCATCACAGAAATTTTTCTCTTTCTCACTACATACATTATGCTAAGGAAATCCTGTAGACTGTCAAACATCCAAAATACCTTTTTTTGGCTAAAGAAAAGATCCAAAAAATCAAAAGCTCACAACATTACCATTATAAAGTATCAAGGAACATCTATCTGGCTTGGCTCAAAAGAAAAAAGAAAATGCAAGTAAGAGAACCATCGCTCAAGCCAAAAACAATTGATAAAGCCAAAATTACTATATGAAAAGCTTTATGACTGTCTGGGGGATGCCGATGAAGGCCTGGATAAACTTACAAGGTATTATCAGTCCATGCCATCCCAATACCTAGTGAAGTCGTTTCCATTCAGAGGCAAACAGTAACAAACATAGGTGAGGAAAAGGAATCTGTGCATGATCCTCAAGAGCACACTCAAAAGTTAATGATTCAAGACAAGCGGCCAAGATAGTTGAGTCAGAATATTGGCAAAATCCAGACCAGAGACCCAACTAGATTGGAGCACCCTAATGGCATGCCATGTCATAGAGGTTCCCTGAGGTAAATGAAACCAAACATAACAGACCTTTAATATCTAGATCTGTAACCACTATAGCTAAGAGTCAAGCATGCCACCGGATTGGAGCCAAAAAGAGGAGCAAATACTTAATAAAGGCTTGATGAATTAGAATTGAACAAAAAAATCTATATAATACAGACTTTCGAATACTAAATTTCACAGATATTCTGATGTGAACTGAAACCAAACTATGGTTGCCTTTTGTCTAATCTTACAAAGTAGTCAAGTAAATCACTAGCAAATTTTTAAATTAGCCACCAGGATTGAGGCAAAAACAGATTTTCTGAAAATGTGGGACAAATTTGACTGAAAAAATTTGGATAACTCTCCCAAATCAAAGCAATGCTACCATGATGACAAGCCATAGCATCCATTATACCATACATGGATTACTTTAGACGAATGCTATCACAATAACGAGCGGCAAGCCATAGCATCTATTATACCATAACATGGATTAGCTTTGACAATGTAAACGCTAAATCAAAACCTTTGTAGACATTGATGTACATAATAGTAATTAGAGACATATATAACAACCAGAAACTGACGCAAAGTTCGGTCAACAAGAGTTAGCGCCAAGTGAAATACAAACAAGATGAGCAAGAACTAATTAACATACAGCACTATTATCTTCGAACAATAAATGCAAGAGATATTACTGGGTCTCATTTCCAATCCCATAAGGGGTCCTTGAACACTGGATAGGACAAGAATAGTCGCATCTCACCTCCATCTATCCAGCCTAACCAACAGGACTGAAAAAAACATCCAAATTCAAAAAGAAACTACTGACCTTGCTTTGCAAAGAGCTGGTATGCAGTTGAATCACTGGCATTCTTCCCCTCAACATCAATGCTCCCCAGACAGCCAATGCTGCTTCCCTTTTTATTCTGAGAGCCCTCATCCTCAACACCACTGATTTGGCCATCACAGACCCGATTGGAAACGTCTTTGCCACAATTCACATGAGACGACTCAATTACGGATACAGTTTCATAACCAGTGAGATCCTGGGATGCCTCAGATGGGTAATCTTCATAATGATAAGGAAAGCCTGGGACTTTAGTTCCAAAGTCATAAACAGTGTAACTGCAATCAGCCGGTGCATCGCTTTCCAATTCAAGACTGGAAAACGGATGAACCAACGCAACAGAAGGACAGAGACTTTGCCAATTGCCATTCGAAGGCTCTGACGAGTGAGTATAAACTTGCTGCTGATAAGCCTTGCTCAATTTGAAGGGCTCGGCCAAAGGCGAGAGGCGAGACGACGAAGTCGATGACTGTCTCTGACTCGGACCCCCCATTGAACCAGCACTGCCTCAGCAACATCAAAAGTTAAAACCCCCTCATTCAAATAGTCACCAAGCACGCTCAAAACATCCGATTCACCTACACTAACAGCTCCAGCGAGTGATCGATGTCCCAAGTGCTAAAATTTCGCAAAAAAAACAGGTACCCATCAAACCATACGCAAAAAGAAAAGGAAAATTTCGCATTTCTGGCACGAAGCAGGGTCTTTGACTGGGGAGTGATCCGATATGAATCGCGTGAGAGTTCAAGCGAAGAACGCAAGCAACAAAACAATTCGAGATGAAGCTCGTACCTGTGCGAGAAGCGAGCTAAGTGATGATTGATGAGCAGCAGCAGCTTCTCGTCCCAAAACGCCTTTAGCGCTTGACCTTCTGAACACGGGTCAAGGAGAAAAAAGAGAGAAGAAATGCTTAGGAAAGAAGGAAAACCTTTGATTTCTCCTTAATTTGCAGCTAATGTTCTTGTACTGATACCGACCATCATTGTTTTGTCGTTTTAATTTCAAAAGTCTGCCTCCACCACGTAACTCATCGGAAAATAATAATAATAATAATAATTTTTTTACACCAATCGAAATTATCTCTTCTTATAAACAAACCTAAAAAAATAATAATTTCAACCTGAATTTGATCATCAATTCGAAAAACCCATATATCATATTAAGTGAGTCAAATTAGTATAGCCTAACTCTTGGCGGGGGAAAAATACTATAATACCGAACGGAGGATAAAATTATAATTTTTAAAAATCTATTTCTTAAACGACTTCTTAAATTTCTAAATTTTTATAAATTTAAATTGAAACCTTGTTATTGTTTTTGGCAAATTTAATTTTCGTTATATTATTATTTTTTTATAATTTTGATTCAACCATTCATTCGTCATTTGCTGACTAACGAGATGGAATTAGTACAACAATCCACCGTTATGACTTTCAACTTAAATTTGAGCTAATGATGTATGTTGTGTGCATGTGCATGTTTATTTAGTATGTCAATTTGAAATCGGTTTGTGCAATTTATCATATCTTCAATTCAAAAGGGTTTAGGTAGGACTTTTAAAGTGACTCTCTACGGGAGAAATCAAGCTATCATGTAGAATCACATCATTTCCCAATCTAATGAAATAATTCCTCTTGAATCCAATGAAAAAGAATGATTACTTAGGATCATCTAGCAAAAAGACAATGCGAAAAGACCGCAAGTTTTGTCAAAACCTAAATGTGGTACAATGTATGCATAGGTGTGAAAAGACAATGCAAGTTTTGTTACGTAGAAACCTATGTGTGGAGCCTCACAGCACCTCCCTCTATTTCGATGAGTGGCTTAGCTAAATTAGTGAAGCAATTTAAGGCGAGAAATTTGAGTGTGGACCTTAGTCTCATTTAGTTTGCTCACTCTTAAGTTCTTGATATACCATTTTGATGATGAGAATACATCTAATATATTATTTCACACACTTTATCCACTACATCGTTGTGCTACATATTCTGCAGTACATTATGATGGGGACCTAATTTTATGGTCTTCACCCAATGCCAACCTAGAGTTATGCATCTACTTGAATTTGGACTATGCTAGAGACATCAATAATCGCATTTTTATGACAAGGGTTTTGTGCGTTTCTTGGTTGCTCCTTGATTTCTTCATCTAGTAAGGAGCAAATCATCAACTCATTATGTAGCACCGAGCAAGAGTGTCATGCTTTGTATGATACTAGTGTTGTCAAAATATTAATAGATATGATCAATTTACATAGCATTGTAATTGATCATGTAATTCGATTATTTCTTAGATTAGCTAGCTTCCTTGTGGATGTTGTTCGAGCATAAATACACTTGAGTGTGACACGCTATTCATCCAAATAATATACAATTCATTCTTCTCATTGTGTATAACTTACCTAATAGAAAAGATTATGGGAGTATCTCTAGTAAATTAAATTAATCAATTCGACACGCATTAAAGATATAATCAATTTAAGCGAAAGGAGTGCATAAATAAATTCGTGCAATTCACGCTAAATCCAAATACAAATAATTGATTTACTACATAACACATTTTTTTAACTAAATGTCAACATAAATCGCAAGTTGTAATCTGAAGTATATGATAAAAAGAATTAGCGTCATCTTCTAATGTTAGGTTAGAAGCTGCTATTATTGAAAGTGCACAGCTGAATAATTGCTGCCAGCTAGCCGATCCATGGCTTTGTTTCCACCAATGGGCAATCACCGTGGCTGTGCATTTTGCCTTCTCGAGGAAGTCATCCCTATCACATAATTTAAAATTGGAGTCTACGCGCCAAGAGCTTTTTGATTGTTCGAGTCAATCCACTTGCAAAATTAAATGCGCAACTATTTGCTCCAAAAAATATAATCCTTAGAGTACGATGCAGAGCATATTTTATACATCAACGCCATCAATTATTCTTCATCGAAACAAATGAACAGAAATTTCATGCCCTTTGCTCGCGATAATCTTTATATAACTTTGGAATTAATTTGTTTGGTCTTTTGCCATAAATAACCATAGAATCGAGGATGGTGACCATCCATTTGATTGAACATAACCGACTATTTTAAGTGACATGCTAATATGGATGACTTTACTCGAAATAATATTCTACATGTACTGCTGCATCAGCTATTTTTGATAGCAATTAATCAAAATGATTACATTGGAGTTTTCACTCAAATGTTTAGGATTATAGTAAGCAAATTAAAAAAATTTGGCATTGAATCGACATGTAGATAATAATTTTATGATTGAATTGGTCATTTTCCTCACTTAAGTGAGCCTGCAATAAAATAAGTTACTCATAATCTATGAAGTTATATTGCCGAGTAAAATCCTAAATGCACTAAATTAATGTAGGCGAATGCGTCAATAAGATCATTTTGGGGTGGATCGAATTATTCGAAAACTAGACCAGGGATAGCTTCGCTCATTATATTAAAACGAAATAAAAAAAGTATCACATTAACTATTATAATAATTTCTAAATTATCCAACCTGCCCAAATCCCGATGGCATATGATATAAACAGGTTTAGAGTTTTGGGCCGAGAGACGAGTTCGAGATAGATTGTTTAAAGCTGGGTTTTATTTCTTTATTTATTCATTGGAATTTCCGATTAGTTACGAAAATACCTTTATTCCATATATAACTGTTATTTATGTTATTTGACCAAAATGCATAATTACGGTGGAACCCTGAAAAAATCAATCTAAAATCCAATAATTTTCACGACAGCCACCATTGTAATAAGTCCCGCTCTCGTTTCAGGATTATGAAATGCTAGATTTTTACGAACATTAATCTTGAACTTTTGGAAATATAATAACACGAATCTTTAGTGAACGAGTAATCATCGTATATTCCGACAGACAGTCGATTCCAGAGACGGCTTTCGCGTGTGGGAGAATTCCGAGGAGAGGAAGACGAGAGCTTGAATTCGACGTTCATTCATTCATTCCTTCCTTCCCTGGAATGTCAATCGGTAAGCGAAACAGAGCATGGCAGAGGAAGAAGAACAAATCAATCGAAAGCCCCCCCCCCAAAAAGAAAACCTCTCCCCTCTCGTATTTACACAAGACTAATCTCGACCCTCTCTACCAGAAAGCAAAACGAAAAACTTCAAATCAAGCCGCGACTCGGACGGGGACCGGAGCAGGCGGCGCTCCGATGAGGCGGGGCCTCGGCGGCGACGCGAACGGGAGGCTGCGCAGGATGAGGAACCGGACGCGCCGCGGCAGCGGGGCTTCGCGCAGCAGATGCTCCATCGCCCTCGTCAGGACCTCCGTGTACACCTCCATGATCTCCGCCACAATAGCCACCATCATCATCCTCTCTTTCTCTCTCTCTCTCTCTCTCTTCTTCGACAATCCTTTCCCTTTGCGAATCGAACAGCTTGCTCGCCTTTGCCGGGAACCCAAACCGGAGCTCTGCAACCTCGGGGACGACCGTTCGATGCGGTGGTTCAGACGTATTAATACCCCGCTCGCGTGCGCAGTGCGCAGTGCGGACGTGGACGATGAGGATGAGGATGAGGATGAGGTTGGAGCTCGCGCTCGCCAGGCGATTCTGTGTTCTGGTTTTGTCCTGGCGACGACGACGACGGTGGGTGCTTTCAGTTTCGAGCGCCTTCCAGTGGGCTGGTTTTTGCGGCGTCCCACGTGGGCCCCGTTTTCGCTACTACGGTGGTTGGAAGACGAAATTCTTAGCTGCGACGCGTTCACTTGAGTCCGACGTATGTGAGCCCTTGATCTCGATGGATCACGCATGATCTAAAGGCTGAGATATATGGAGCTCATGTGCATCCGGTGCATCCAAGAATATCTCGATCACAAGATCTAGCAGGTTTGGTCCGCGCCCACTTCATTATTTTTTTACCTATTTTTGTCGAGAAGATTGAAATTCGTGGGGCCCGTGTGCATTCGATGCATTTAAGGATGTCTCGATCTTAAGATCTATCCGGTTTGACGACGTCCACTTAAATTTTCCCCCTATTTTGTTAAGAAGACTGAAATACCTTAGGCTCGTATGCGTCCGGTGCATCCGAAAATGTCTCGATCTTAAGGTCTACTATGTTTGACAATGCCCACTTCCTTCTATTTTTCTTGTTTTTTTTTTAGGATTTTGTTATCCAACGCTTCATGACACAAATTAAACAACTAATTAAGTAATTTTCCCCGGTTTCAATATATTGACCATTGATATATGACGCGTGTGTCACGGGCCGATCGTTTGGGATCGTTGGCCAGGTGTGGCGGCTATTTATTTCGGATCGCTCGAGATCGTTGGCTGCCAAGCCTTCGGATCGTCGATCACTCACTCACCCGAATCGTAGAAAGAGAAACTAGAGAGAGAAGCTCCGAACTAAAGAAAGGAGTTTAGATTCTTGTGTTGGATGATACAAATGAGAGGGAGGGCGCCCCTTTTATACTTGAGGCCCTCAGATTACAACCATTGATTTAGTTTCGATCCGGCGAACAAGATCATATTTCCCCAACTGCCTTAATTACCGTATCTTCTGCCCCTCGGAATATTCTAGAAGACTCAAGAAAATCCCGCCCCTAAAAATATTCTGGAAGTGCTTGGATCCTCCGAGGGGCGTTTTAGTCGTTTTTCGTCAATTACAAATGCCCCATTGACTACGGAAACCTCTGCTCCGTGACATTCTCCCCCACTCATTCGAGCGACGTCCTCGGCGCTCACAGCATGAGGAGAGTTCTTTTTGGCACGAGCTCTTTCCCGCTTCTTCCTATTTCGCTTGGCCCTAACCGACTCGAACGGTACCTCGAACGGCTTCTCGAACGATTGGTTGAGTGGCTTCACGATTGGTTGGGCGTACGATCCGGTACGTGGCACGTACTCCACTTCGGGGAAGAGGGCTTCGATTGGCATGTTGTGAGTTGGCGTAGGAGGTCCCAACTCTACCTTCGGCTTCTCAGTTGGTGGTGTCTTCGATTGTTGATCGGCCATCCGCTTGGCCGCCTTCAAGTTCTTGTCGAGGAGATGGACCGCAGCAATCGTCTTGGTGTTCATCGCCCCTTTGAGCATCGGCACCATGGATGGACACTTCGGGTCAAGCACTATGATGCACTTGGACCCCATGTCGATCATGGCTCGCGCTTGGTCGAAGAACTGCATTCCCAAGATGAGATCATAGTCGTCGAGCGGGACTACCTCGAACGGGAGCTTACCTTTCCAACCGCCAATTTGGACTTCGACCTCAGGGGTTGTGCCTCCACTTGCAAGATCTTCCGAGTTGACGGTCTTGAATCGCCTTTCGTTCGGCATCACTTCTAAGCCCAACTTTTTCGCTACCTCGGTCGCCATGAACACGTTGGACGCACCCGTATCAACTAAGGCATAGAGAGTGATTCCACATACCTCAAGTTCAACGAAATACATGTCCGTTTGCTCCTTCTTCTTGGGTAGTGGTTGAGCTTGCATAGAGTTGAGAGTCATCCCACCAAGTGAGCTTGCATAGAGTTGAGAGTCATCCCACCAAGTCGGATTTGGCGCTTCTCCTCCTTTGGCCG
Source organism: Angophora floribunda (assembly GCA_014182895.1). Taxonomy (NCBI): domain Eukaryota; kingdom Viridiplantae; phylum Streptophyta; class Magnoliopsida; order Myrtales; family Myrtaceae; genus Angophora; species Angophora floribunda. The sequence continues at coordinate 20,337,038 of CM024708.1, read as the reverse complement.
TTCTTCTTCGGCGAGAGGGATGGCGTTGACTCGATGCTTTTTGCGGACATTTTTGTGTCCAATGATTCCCCTTGCAAATGAAACAAGGAGCGGGCGGAGGTTGATCGTACTTACTTGTCAAGTTCGCTTGTGATCGACCTCCATGGAGTTGAGAGTCATCCCACCAAGTCGGATTTGGCGCTTCTCCTCCTTTGGCCGTTCTTCTTCGGCAGAGAGGATGGCGTTGACTCGATGCTTTTGCGGACATTTTTGTGTCCAATGATTCCCCTTGCAAATGAAACAAGGAGCGGGCGGAGGTTGATTGTACTTACTTGTCAAGTTCGCTTGTGATCGACCTCCATGGACGGGTTGTTTGGACGAGCTTCTCCCCAAGTTTTTCGGCCACCTTGATCCTTGGGCCCACGGGAGTTGTCTCCACCTTCGTCCTCGGAGGACCGATCCGACCTCCAATCCCTCGATCGATGCTTCGTTGAGTCGAACTTGTTGAGGTCAATGAGCGATTCGGCCACGGTTAAGGCCTTCGGAAGATTTCTCACATCCCGACGCATCAGCTCTTGTTTTGCGCATCAGCTCTTGTTTTGCCCAAGGCTTGAGTCCATCCAAGAACGCTCCGAAAGCCTCCTCTTCTCCAAGATTGTTGATTTGGAGCTTGAGTTCGGTGAATTCCTTCACGTACTCTCGGACCGTACCTCGTTGTTCGAGGCGATGGAGCTTGCTACGGGCTTCTTGTTGAGCAAACTCGGGGAAGAAGTATTCTCGAAACTCCTTCACGAAGTCATCCCATGTCTCCACGGGATGGGCACCGCGCTTTGTCTCATCACACCTATTGCGCCACCACAGCATTGCGGTATCAGTAAGGAACATCGCAGCAGTTCGTAAACATCGCAGCAGTTCGTACCTTAACATTCTCGTGTTGGATGTTGGCGGCTCCGAAGTACTGCTCCATGCTCCATACGAAGTTGTCCACCTCTTTGGCAAATCGATCACCCTTGAACTCCTTGGGCTTCGGCACCTCTATCTTGGGCACCGCTTGGGTAGGCATCGCTCCGTTTGCGATGCTCAATTTGCATAGGGCGAGCTCCGCTTTGAGCTCTTGGATCTACACCTTCATGGCTTCGACCTCATCCTGTTGGGGGTTCTCCTCTTGCATTGCGCGAACACATTCCCTCAAGTCGTCGATTGACGTCTCGAGGTCATCATCCTTCGCTTGAAGAGGGACCGTCGCATCGTTGATGGCGTTCGTGAAGTCTTTGCAAATGGAGCCTTCAACCTCTATGACCCGATCTCGAACATCATCGAGTCCGTCAATGAGATCAGTTATGGCACTTCGCATTTTCGCGAACTTCTCATCAAGCGCGGCAACGGGTTCCGACGAGGTTTCCCTTTTCTTGCTTCGGCTGCGAGTCTCTCTGACTTGAACAACCTCTGGATCCACAATAGCTTCTTGGCTCGACATTCTTTCGAACAGCGGCTCCTTGGATCTCTCTTCTTTTTGCTCTGATACCACTTTTTTTGCTCTGATACCACTTATCACGGGCCGATCGTTTGGGATCGTTGACCGTGCGGCAACTTAGGCTATTTCGGATCGTTCGGATCGCTCGGGATCGTTGAGGCCTAAGCCAAGCCTTCTTCGGATCGTCTGATCACTCACTCACCCGAATCGTAGAAAGAGAAACTAGAGAGAGAAGCTCCGAACTAAAGAAAGGAGTTTAGATTGCTAATGTTGGATGATACAAATGAGAGGGAGGGCGCCCCTTTTATACTTGAGGCCCTCAGATTACAACCATTGATTTAGTTTCGATCCGGCGAACAAGATCGTATTTCTCCAACTGCCTTAATTACCGTATCTTCTGCCCCTAGGAATATTCTAAGAATATGTTGGGAATATTCTAAGAATATTTTGGGAATATTCTAGGGATATTCTGGAATATTCTAGAAGACTCAAGAAAATCCCGCCCCTAAAAATATTCTGGAAGTGCTTGGATCCTCCGAGGGGCGTTTTAGTCGTTTTTCGTCAATTACAAATGCCCCATTGACTACGGAAACCTCTGCTCCGTGACACATGAATGTTATGAGGCACTCCAAGAGTTTGTTGGTAAAGAAGACAAGACGTGGCTTATTTGCTTTTATATTTTACTTTTTACTTAATTTAGATTTTTAGCAATGTCCAAATCATTTTTATTTTGTTAATCACAATGCCTACAACTTTTACAGCATAAAATATTAGTAAATAAATTCACATATATTTTATTTATAATTTTTTGGAATTTAGATAGCATTTTAAATTCAGGTAAGGAGGTAAAAAAATTTCAGTGTACTCTTCCTTTATTCAAAATGGGGAACAAAGGTAATTAAAGTGCTTATACAAAGAAAGTCCCACCTAAGTGACATCGGATATAAGTGTTTACTCATATTTAAGATACGTTTGGTAACATTTTGTCAATACTCTTTAGGGGGTCCAAAGGCTTTTGGGCAAATGCAAATACTATTCGACAAATTTTTTTTTTTTTGAGAGTTTTGGTATAATGCAATTGCTTCCAAAGATCTTTAAACCAAAGCAAGTTCGGAGAGTCTTGGGCTTTGAGCATTTCTGGAATGCTAATAATTTTTTTTCTTCCAACTTTGCTCTCGCAATAATTTCATAATTTCGGAAAATGTCTTCATCTTATGCAACATCAATAATGAAGAGGTCAAGCCACCGCAAGCCATCAATGAGGCCAGATTTGGTGTTGGCCAACCTCCTTGAGGTCACATGTACATAGGCATCGACTAGGCTACTTCGCGAGGTTAGGCGCTGCCAAATTTGCCCAAATCAAGCTTGCCGGCAACTTGAGCCCACGGGCAAAAGTTTGGGATCCTCTATAAGTGTAGTTTTTTCTAAGCATCGTTTAAATCAAAGTTGCTACACTATATTTTTGAATTACAATTTACCAAATATTATTTGTATTTAGAAAAAATCCTTTCACCTAAAGTTGTTTGCATTTCTCGAGACTTTCTCCAAACACCTTACCAAAATGTGGCCTTTCTTCTTCACTTCAAAGAATGAAAATGAAAAGCTCATTATCACTAAGTGAGGCTATAGAGATGATGTTAGTGGCTAGTATGATCACCTAGAGAGGGTGAATATGTGATATTGTAAAATAAAAGAAATTTAAAAACAATATTGGAACAAAATAACTTTTGGTGATAGAATATGTAGTGGTCAAATCTTACTAGTGCACAAGTGTTTCTATTTAATAAGATAAAGAGAGTATAAATAGAAAATTGCACACGGATGTTTATAGCAATTCGGTTTTGACAAGCCTATGTCCATTTTCTTGCGCTAATAACATATTGGTTGGATTTTTATATTTGAACCAATTAGAGGTTATAAGATCTAAGTAACAATTACTCAAGCTCGGTTTAACAATTCCTCACACACTCTCAACTTCTAAATGATTACACAATACAACTAACATAAACAAATGTATTTGATTGAGAATACTCTTCAGGACTTTGGAATTGTAAGCTTTTGTTCTTGTTGCATTCATATGTACTCTTTTGCTTCGAGACCTCCTTATATACTCCTTCCCTATCCAAGTTGACCGTTGGACATAATCTTTAGAGGATTATCTAGTCAATCTACTTATTGGCCTGGCTCTTGCTTAGAAGATTTGATTGCTTTTGAAATGTCAAGAATAAAGCTTTCCTAAGATAGTACTGCCCATACAATATTTCGGGTTTCTATAAGTCGGGCACTCCGATTTGAAAACAAATCACCTCTATTTTCACGTTCTAGGAACTCCAAATCTCTAAGAGATATTGTGAAAAACTTTCATTTGGAACTAGCTCCTTCTTAGCCGTTAGACATAACAAATATGGAAAGAAATAATTCAGCTTCAACTAAGGTTCTAATTAATAACTCTGATGCTATCACATCAAACTTTCCACCGATTAATAACTTTTGATTGTATTGCATTAGACTTTCCACTGATTGATAACATCTAATGATGTGTTTTGTCTTGACAATTATTGTACAAATTATTCCGTTGTCTTTAACTGTCATGACATAACACAATCTTCATTATAGACAATCGGAATGTCTTGATAAGTCTCTGAGTCTGATGATATTCATAACAAAGTTTGATATGAGTCATTCTAAGAATATCACTTGGAAATTCTTTCATCAGAATCATTAATCACTTATTGAAATGTTTTGTCAATCTTCAAAACATATTGGAAAATTTCCTCAATAATCTCCTCATTTTTTATGAGGACAAAACTTTCCAAGCAAAACTTAATAAAAGATTTTGAAATTAAATAGCTCTATTGAAAGCAAAATTTTAGGTAAGGTGCAATATGAATCCTATGAGAATCTTCGCTGACATAGTAAAGATGAGCACAAATTTTCTTACAAAATATCGAACTAGTCAGAGTGAATAACATTTATAAAGAAATTCTTTACTTTAATCAATGAAGTTTAAGATAAGAATAAATTTGAGAAAACTTCCTATTTCAATATAGCTCCCCTTGAGCAAGATCACAAAATATCTTCATTTGCATTCAGTGTTATGCTTTTCCCACTTTTTCTCCCCCTTGGAGTATCAGAGAGAGAGAGAATATACAACTTAGCTCAATTTCACATACTATCCTCAAAACACATTTGGCATGAAACTCAAATTTCGGAAACAATCATCTTATGTGTGTCAAAATAAAATGTAAAAGATATGCAATATAACTCATGTTGTTGAAGAATCGTATACATCGAAAAATATATAGCAAGCATCACGGATATAATATATAAATTTCATTACCTTTTTGCCATAATAAAACAAGAATGTACATATGAGATTTGTTATAGACAAAAAGCAAGGGAAATAGGAAATATACCATCCGAATCATGTAGAACTTAGTAAGTTCAAACATACATTGCCTTTTCTTCCATGATAATCAAGACCGGTTAGAAAATTAAATATTTATCAAAATAGTTTCACACTTGATTTATGCTCTCCCTCAATTTGATACATTTTTGGGATGATCACAATTCTCTCTTTTTCTCTTGCATGTGCTTTTCCCCCTTGTTTTCATGATAGTATTGCGAATAACTTCAAGTGCAACTTGAGCATGTTGAACCAAATATTTTTCCATTATTTTCTCCAATCAAGCTCGTCTCGAATTTAATTTGCATAGACTCAACAAACTTTTTGCACAAATGTGCTATTAAAGATATAATATCTCGTGTAAAGTGTTATGCCTTTTTTTCTAATAAATAATTTAATAGCATAGATAAAATATCAAATATTTCAAGCATAAGCTACTCAACCTTTTGTTCGACGCATTAGGGCTTGCTCAATATATAATTTCAATAATATGCAAAAATCTTGTGCAAAGAGGATATTTTTGAGCCTTCAAAAATAATGTACAATCTTCTAATTTTTTGGGACCAAATTTCCAAACTTCATATGGAAATATTCTTTTACTATATGCAAATACTTGTAAGAGAAATAATAACTTTGCAAAAATAACTAGAATATCATGTATGTACCTTCCTCAATTCACGGATCAATCTTGCCAATTATGAGATATACTTCTAAAAATTAACAAGTGTATGAAAATATATAAAAGCACATGATAATATCTTTCAAGATTGAAAAGATTCTACTTTAAACATAAATCTTGAATGCACATTAACGTATTTCGCAAAAGGAATGTAGATCGAATAAATATATGGAAGATCTTATAAACATGGCAACAAATATTAGTGAATTATATCCTAATATGTATGTGCAGCATATACTTTCCCAAAAAAATTCCTCATTTGTGATCTTCTTTGATTGCATCAAGATTTATGCAAATTTGCAATCAAACTTCCTTTGCACAAGTTCCTCCAATAAATTATTTCCTTTATGATGTCCATGTATGTGGATTTTTTCCATTTGTTAGATGTAAAAAAAAAAAAAACTTCATAAAATATCCAAAGATTCTCTCCATAATAGCATATAAAGAAAGATCATCACGTGAACAATCAAATAATATTTTCTTTAAAAAAGTTTCTCACTTCGCAACACATGATAATATCAAAGAACATAAAATTAGCCCAAAAATCTAAATTATTTTTAATAGATATAAAAAAAAAAAAATCACATGTATTTATTGATCCTATCTCATGAACCACCAAAATATGCATTACACAATTCTTTCATAAAAGATATTCCAATTATAACTAATTATAGAACATGTCATATCAAGCATAATATGGAGATGAGATATCTAACACAATAAGAATATGTGGACATTCAAAGTATCAACTCAATTGAATTTAAAAACCTACCTATACTTACCAAATTCTCTCTCTCTCTCTCTCTCTATATATATATATATATATATATATATATATATATATATATATATATATATGCAAAATATATTCCCTGCAAAAAGAGCAACTCATCTATTCCTTGGTACCCAAATTTGCTTGGATCCTTTTCAATTAGAGGGATTCGCCATACTTAGAAAGTTTCTCCAAATTGGCTTCCATCTTTTGGAAAATTATTTTCGAAAAGATCAGGATTTGTACAGATGAGACATCTGAGATAGTCTCAGCCAACAAGTTTTACAAATTGATTTATATAAATAGCTTTGGAAGGTTTTTGCTTTCTACGCCATCTATTCTTGCATTTCGGAAAATCATTTTGAAGATCCTCATTGTTTTTGCATCCAAGTCTCGATTTGTGGATTGACAAAATATGTTTTTTGAGCCAACTAAAAACTTTTGAGTAACATCTGAAATTTCCTTTTTCAAAAGATCTCTTTGTTTTAAAACAAAATTGTGATTTTCCCGTTGTTGCAAAAGATTTTTTCAAGAGACTCAACCTCAAATTTTCCTTCTTCAGTTTAGAAATCTTGCTAAGTATGGCTTTGTAATCATCACATAATTCATCAATGTAATTGGCTACTTCTTCAGGAGTATCAACATTATTTATCTCGATTCTTCCTCAAAATCAGATCTTGCCATCAAACATATATCGACATACTCTTCATCAAACATATGCCTTAGCATCTAATGCTTCTCTTTTGAGTTTGTTCACATTAGATATAACTTCATATTCTAGCTTTTTGCTATCTTTGTCTTTTGATGTTGAAACAACCAATGGTCTGATTCCCCTTCAAACTACTTTCCACTTCAAAGGATTCTCTTTTGAGTCTGTTTGCATTTTTGGCCTTTTGCTATCTCAATGTTGAAATAATCAAGGGTTTGATTCCCTTCAAACTACGTCCTAAAGGATCCTTGATCTAATGAATGCCTCTATCTTTTTTTTTTTTTTTTTTTCTAGATGTTGTAGTCCTTTCCATCAAAATACGAATACCCGGTATCACTCTATCCTTTCGTGAGTCCTAGAGCAATATTACCAGTCATGATAGATCGTTAGTTCAAAAGTTATAAACACTTCAGAAATAAAGAGCAATCAAGCTCTAATACCAATTGTTTGTAGCTAGTATGATCACTCTGATACCAATTGTTTGTGGCTAGTATGATCACTTAGAGGAGGGTGAATAGATGATATTGCGGAATAAGAGAAATGTAAAAACAATATCATAGCAAAACAACTTCTGTTGATAGAATATGCAGTAGTCAGTTCTTACCAGTGTGCAATTGCTTCTATCTAATAAAATAAATGGAGTAGAGATAGAAAATTGTACACGGATGTGTATAATGATTCAACTTTAACAAGATTATGTTCACTCTCTTGCGCTAATAACCTATTAGTTAAATTTCACTATTTGAACCAATGAGAGGTTACAAGATCTGAGTAATAATCACTCAAGCTCATGTGAACAACTCCTCACACACTCTCAACCTCTAAATGATGTATTTGATCGAGAATACTCTTTAGGACTTTGGAGTTGCAAGCTTTTGTTCTTGTTGCATTCACATGTATTCTTCTGTTGCGAGACCTCCTTATATACTCTTCCTCTGTCCAAGTTGACCGTTGGATATAATCTTTGGAGGATTATCCAACCAATCTACTCGTTGGCTTGGACCTTGCTTAGAAGATTTGATTGTTTCCAAATTGCCAAGAATAAAACTTCCCTTAGATATTGCTGCCTTATAGTAATTCGGGTTTCCATAAGTCGAGCACTCTGATTTGGTAACAAATCGTCTCTATTTGGATCTTCTAAGAACTCCAAATCTCCAAGAGATATTGTAGAAACTTTCATTTGGAACTCCTTATATAAAAGGCAATGAATCCAATCAATCTCCACTGGCCATGGCATGAGTATATCAGCTCTTTCCTAGCCAATTGACATAACAATACGAAAGAAAATAATTTAGTCTCGACTAAGGATTTGATTGATGATGTATGATGGTATCGCGTTAGACTTTTCACTGATTGATAACGTCTGATTGTATCGCATCATACTTTCCACCAATTGATAACATCTGATGATGCGTGTTATCTTGAATTCTTGTACAACTTATTCCGTTATCCTTGACATAACACAATCTTCATTATAGACAATCAGAATGTCTTGATAAGTTTCTAAGTTTGATGATATTTATGACAAAGTATGATATGAGTTGCTCCAAAAATATCACTTGAACATTCTTTATTAGAATCATTAAACACTTATGGAAATGTTTTGTCGATTTTCAAAATATATTGAGAAATTTCCTCAACAAATGAAACAAATAAAAATGTTCATGTTGTTAAGGAATATAAAATACCGCACCAAGCACATATAAACAAGTAAATTTGCCTATTGCTATGAAATCTTGATTCCTAAAATTAGTCGTTGGAGGATAATATCGATGGATGCTCAAGACAAATTACTAGCTATAAAGACTTATGTAAATTTACAATAATAAAGGTAAATATTATCACTAATTAGGAGAAATTGTCCGATCAATCCAAAATAGAATATATGGATGCTAATTTACTTCTAAACTCTTTTAATTTTGTCAATTTAGTGCAAAACATATATCCGAAATTCGAAGATAGTCATTTCGACCAATTTTCATCGGAAATCACTAACATGGTGATCCGCCACGTAAGACGGTCGACGATGATTGGATAGCCACGTTAACAATTTTTAGTAAAAATTGATCGGAGTGATTATATTAGAATTTCCCACAAAAATTTAGGATTAGATTGACAAAATTAAAAAATTTATAATTGAATTATTATTTTACAATATGTATAAAATTAATTGGGTAATAGTTGCATTTTTTTTTTAATTATCAAAGCGTACTACTAACATGAGTAGACTTTCAATCACATAAAAATTCTTACTTTCCTATATTCGAAAACTTCATCCTCACAAAAATTTTATAATCTTAATTTTTTTTCACTCATTCGAATTCCCCTATTTTTCCTCCGTCTCCCAAAAAAAATGTCGAATTGGATTAACCGTTTACTAATTGGAGCTCGCAAACGAAGGAAATTTTGCCAAAGAAATGAAAATATTAAAAAGTTAAAAAATTTGGCTCCAAAGTAAATTATCAAAGTAAAGAACATAGTTAGAGTCCGGGGCTTTTCTAGTGGACTGTTAGGGGCTTTATTCACCGTTGGATCACCGGATTTTACTGCTAACCGTCAGATGAAGACGCAGTGTATGCCATCGGAGCAACGAGATCCACTGTCAGCCGTTGGGAAGCAACTGCGACAGAGTAGAAGTGTCCTGAAGTTCGATGTCTCCTCAAAATGTCATGTTGCACCATTAAAAAGTTCAACTCAGCCTCTTCAAAATTTGCCAAAACTAATGGTATTACTTTCCGAGAACGGCGAGGTTTACATGCTTGACGATTGCTAGTGGCAATGATATCACAAACAGGCGTCGCAACCCGTTTTCGAATGGTGACTAACCTTTCTGTCGTCTGATTTGAACTCAATCAGAAAAAAAGAAAAAAAAATCATGAAGAACAAGTGACATTCTTTCATGTACTACTTCTCTGGACATCCCGGGGACGCAGAGAAACATTAGGCGGCGACAACTTCCACTTTTGCTTCTTGTTCCTCGATGTCTCGGATCGACTGTGCTGTTTTCTTGACACTCTCGTGCATCTCTCTGTTCTTGCCCCACAGAAGAGCGTACAGTCCCGCGATCACGATGACAGATCCCAACAGGCTGGGCCATCCAAAGTTGGATGAGACACAGTAAGAAATTGCAACGCAGAGTTGAAAGAGACTGAGATTTTTTATGTAATGGTTTTTGCTTGATCGGAAAGAGGTGAGATATGGCGTTACCTTCCTAGATAAAGCTGCTCTTGGAGGGCGGGGACGCCGATCATGGCGGCAAATATCTGAACGAGGGGGCTGAACGCCGCCGTGAACACGGGGCCCCTTTCCTTGACGCACCATGACATTCCCACGTAGCACAATCCTGAGCACACTGTCCCCTGCACCATGTCCCATCCATTCTCTTATGTTAAGCTACAAAACCCATGAGTGACGGAAAAGATGCAGCGGCTTGCTTTACCTATCAAATTTGAGCTCTATGAGAACTTTCAAGATGAACTGCATCGTCTTGGAGGAAATGTGTATTTTTCACTCTTTCTTTTAGTTATATTTGATTTCTTTTAAATTTTTTTTAGACGGTTCGGCTCGGTTAGATGTATGCGTCGCGACATGCATTGGAGGGCGAGCATTAAAAAGATGGACATGATGCAATGTACAGGTGCAACTGCGTCACTCTCTTTCCTGTGGCTGCCAGCTCAAGTTCATGACGTTTAGAGTTTCTCAAAATTCTAGCACTGAAGTTAGTGCGCAGATTTGAAGGTGACCCTTTTTTGTAGGAAAGAGATCATGCGAAAAGACCACAAAGATCCTAATTTTAACCAAGCTTCTGTATGACTGTTCTTCAAGTGGGCTTGGATTAAGTTCGCTTTGCAAAGCATACGAACAACAAAAGCTAGATGGATCTAACGAAAAGATTCCTAGCTTCCACCAGAAGAAAGATTTTGAGGTTCGACCTTCATTCAGAATTATTGAAATGAGTACTTACGGCATAGACAACGGTGAATATCTCGACTTTGTCCTTGAGAACCCAAACAGAAAGGCTTCTTCCCGATGAGAAGCTCGCTAACATAGCAGCTTGGAGTGCACCGAAGAAAGACAAGAAGGCTGTGCTGGCGTACCTGCAAGGGTATAATTTCCCTATACAGGATTGAACAAGGAACCAACATGACCACAATAAGGTCCCTAAAAACAATGCCATGGAGCTAATCACCCATCCTGCCGTGCTCCTCTCTGCCCCGAGCCTTGCAGTGGGACTAAAAGCATGCGGGCCCAACTGCGGATGGTTGAGCAAAGAGCTTCCTCTGTAGAGAGCGAGTGTCAAGACACCGGTAAGGCATCCAATCGAACCCAGCACTTTGGCTATTCCGCTGCTGCTTCTTATGTCCACAACCTCCATCCTGTAAATAAAAAGGTCGCTCAAATGTGTAGACCTAGCGAGAGTCGCTCGCTCTCTCATGCAATCTAGATGGAAAAGGGAGTCATTGATGGGTTTTTTGACAGTACCTGAATGGTAAGGCCACAATAAACGTCAGGACGGGGCACAAGTTTAGGAACGCACACGAAAATGTTGCAGAGGTTCGTTGTACTCCTAAGAGGAAGAGATATTGACTTATGGACGCCCTGCAAAAGATTTCAATAGACCTCCCTACAGTTATTTCCACTCTTTACCAAGCAGCAGAATTTTGGGGGAAAAAAACAGATTTGAGGCATAAAACTACCCCAGCATCGCACTGCAGAAGAGGTAACACAAAATTCTAAACGTGAGCTTCGGCCTGATATTCCTGCAAATAAGAATGCTTTGTTTAGTCCTTTGCTTTGAGTACCCAAAGATAATCAGAGAAAGCAGGATTGAAACTTATTGGAGTTGCTTCAGTGGTGAATAACTAGCAAAAGAAGAAGGTCTGTCTAAATAATCTTTAACAACATGAGGAACTGATAATAAATATGTGAAGGATAATCTTGAGCGATGAAAAAATTGAGCAAGAGCTTCACCTTTCCAATATGCAGCTGATTGGAGCCAAAAAAATGGCCGAAATTGAATGGCGGTATGTGATGAGGACCAAAGGATTCGCTCCACCATCAAGCACTTTCTTCAATAGTATATTTACTGCAGCTAAGGCAAGCTGAATTGCTAGCATTACGACAAAAGGTTGCCATGTATCGCTCCTGTTCTCTGCAGCCATTCAGATCAGATACTCTTAAGCAAGGCAACGAAATACGGACCCTCTCGCTCTGTCAATTAACTCGGAGTTGCTTACGTTTGACGAGAAAGTGTGGCTCTATATATACAGGGAACCTCTGCAACAAGCGGACGTAAATGGAGAGCAAATTTTTCGAATCAAATCGGTGATTAAAGCCATCAATTTTTTGCATTACTTTATTAGGTTATACTCTTTCCTTTCCCTTCTTTTTGGCCGTGCTTTTTATTGACTGATCATTTCCAACTAAGTGAGATTATTTTGGGTATTCTTTTTCCCAGGCTCACGCAACAAATAATCGAGAGTCGTACCTACAGTCTCATCGTACCTACAGTCTCATTCCCAGATGCCCCATTCGACACGAGTTTCTCGTTTAATATCTTGTTATGTGCTCTATTGAGCAACTTCGTTCATGTGGGTCGGTTCTCTATGGCTCGGTATTTTCCCATTTAATAAACCTACAGCAGGCATCTTTCTTTCTTTCCCACTTCAAGTAGGAATGTAAAAATGACTGATCATTCATTCGTCATTCGATCTACCTCTCTCAGCCATGGCACTAACAAGGCATCTAATACTTCCTCATTTTGAATAAATTAATCGACATCCTCCGCCCGACAACGTGGAGAGCAAGAACAATGTGTCAAATCTTGTTCAATTTGCAAGAATAAAAAGATCTGCGATAATATGCAGGTGGAAAGGCGACGATCGAGCTTTTTCCAAGTATTCCCAATAATCGATTCTCAGTTTCAGCACCCAATTCAACGTCATAAGGATTAACGCAAATTAAGAACGCATTCCGCAGGCTAATTCACCATTATGTTACATGTTGTAGGATCTTTAGCTGGAAAGGTAGGATAAACTTTCCGAGCCACAAACATAATAATATATTGGGCAAATACCACAAAAAAATCTTAAATTATGCCACTTGTAACAATTTTATCCTGAACTTTTTTTTGTGCCATAAAAAATCCCAAGCTATGTCACTTGTGACAATTTTACCTTGAACTTTTTTTTTTGTCACAAAAAACCCCAAACTATACCACTTATGACAAATTTATCTTGAACTTTTTTTGTGTCACAAAAAACCTCAAACTATGCCACTTATAACAAATTTACCTTTAACTTTTTGCTGAAGGGCATTTTCGTCATTTCCCTCTCTTTTTTCCTTCTTCTTCCTTCCCTTTGCACCCTCGCCCGACATCGGTGAGGGTGGCCATTGTTGGCTTCCCTCTGCCATGGCTGATAGAGGGAAGGAATGAGAAGGAAAAAAAAGAAAAAAAAAAGTTTAGAGTAAAATTATCATGAGTGGCATAGTTTAGGGTTTTTAGTGACACAAAATAAATTTCAGAATAAAATTGTCACAAGTGACATAATTTAGAGTTTTTGATGGTATTTGCCCTAATATATCTATTACGCAGATTATTCCCATATCTTTCTGTAGTTCTAAAAGTTTCAGTTGGGCAAGATATGCTATTACAGTATGTGATTGAAGAAGCATAAACAAGTTGACAATGATATATATAACCTATTTTTTTCAAGATTTTTGGAACCAAAGACAGTAACCAAGAACAACAACATCAAACAACATCACAGTAGCTGATGATGTACTTAGCAGTCAGTAAGAATTTGTCATATGTCCCTATCCCTAACTTTCTGGCATATGCCAATTGAAACATTTGGGGCGTGGGATAATTCATCACCATCCATTATTAATACCACTCAATTTATGTAGCCATGTGCGAATTTTCCCTGAACGGTGGGAGGGGTCCCATTGAATCTTCCTCTCCACATTTTGTGGTCAGACCTGCTTTGTTGTTTCCAGTTAGGGAGAAGACTGTAATCTCACAAGTTTGAGCTCATCTTTGGGTGAGTGGCGAGTTAGTACTAATATGGGGATCCATTTTGAGAGCCTTCTAGTCCAATCTAGAAATCAAAAGCTTCTAGATTCTAGTATTAATTAGAAAGCAAGTAAATTTCATGGTTAAGAATTGTACACCTTGCTGCAGAGATTACCAAGTAAGTGGTTTATGCCAGTCGAAATTAGCCTATAATGGGAAGCTCTGTTGTACTTTAGGGCTTGGAAAGAACACGAACTGTACTTTGAGATTGATAGTTTAGTTCTAGCTTAAGCAATGCCGTGGGAAGTGGAGCTCCATGTCGCAGACATCTGAGCCCAAATGGCACATCATCACAAGATCTCCTTAGCCCATTACGGAAGAGCTGCAAATAGAGTTGCGGACTGGGACTAGGTAGCTAAGTCCTTTCATTTAAATGCTTTACCCCTTTCGTGTTGGGCCCATCCTCCCCAACTCTCTCGGGATTTATCGTGTTTTGATACCCAGCTTTAAGAACTCTTGACTATCAATATTAGTATCTTTTTCGACCAAAAAACAGAAAAACAACTGCTTTCCTCCCATGTGAAATACACACTTCATTCAAATAAACTTCTCTTTCCTTTGTTGTGCTATCATCCCTTGCCAAGTATTGTCTCACACACATGCACACTTGCATATCGCTTCCACAGACTAATAGTGGTATCATAGCTATGCTTGTTTGATTGGTTTTGAGTGTTTATCCTAACCTCCCTCTACTAAAATCACCCACCTAAATTTCCCATATCAAAACTATGGCCATCTTTTCCTCACCCCATTTCCCATTCCTATTTTCTATGGGAACTATGATTACCGGAGTATTGAGATGGCTACTTTCTTGATGGCCGAAGATTTATGGACATGAAAGAGGTTAATATTGCTCCCAAGAAGGTGCAAGTGTTTCCAAAGAGCAACTACAAAAAGATGCTAGGGGTATTACGTGTTATCTAGTTGGAGTCAAGACAGCAAAGAAGGAATGGGAGATGCACTTTTTGACTTCAAGCTTTGGGAAAGGAATTTGAGAATTCTAAAATGAAAAATTATGACACTATTCAAGAATATCGTGGAAGACTAAAAGAAACCATAAATGCATTGCAAGTTCTATAATTTGTCAATAAAGTGCAATTGAGTTTTAAAATTTTCAATTACATTATATAACCTTTCAAAAAGTGCAATTAAGATTAGTATTGTATAAGTATGATAATGATTCAGAACATTGAAAGTTCTTTGGACCAATGGCCTTTCGAATTTTGTGAAAGTTGAAAAGTTAAAAATCTCAAAATATGTTAATTTTTTTAGACTTTCTTTCAAATAAGGGCTTGAAATTTCATTAATTTTTAAAAGAGGGCCTAAAATGGATCTTATTTCAAATAATGGCTTGAAGTGGTTATACATGTTGACACCTAAATTTTGGCGATTTGTTCAAGTGTTTATTAATTGCATTAGAAAATTAGGGATTAATTTCTAACCTCTTAACAAAAAAAAATTCATTAAAATTGCATCGCATATAGACATTAGACATTAGGGGGGCATTTACGTCACTAGTTTTAAAATTTATCAAAACAAAATTTACGAAAAAATTAAAATTAAAAGAAATCGAAATTAAAAAGAAAAAAAGAAAAAGAGGGGGAGTCGGGCCGGGTTCGGACTAGCCTTGGGCCGGCCCCTTCCTCTTTTCCCTTCTCTTTTGGCGCCTGGGCCGGCCCTTCTCCCTTTGTTTCGGCCCGGCCCGTCCATCTCCTCCTTCTTCCCTTCTTCTTCCACGCGCGAAACAGGAAAAAAGGATGAAGCAGGTTGCTGCAGGAGGTGCAGAGCGGCAGCAGAAAGTCAGAGCAGAAAGGGAGAGCAGAAAGGCAGAGCAGAAAGGCAGAGCAGAAAAGAGAGGAGCAGAACGAGAGAACAGAAAGGCAGAGCAGAAAGGAGAGAGCAGAAGAGAGAAAAGGACGAGGGACAGAGACAGAGAAGACAAGGCGAGCGTCTCACCAGAGTGCGGGGGACGGAGAAAGAAATCGGACAGAAAAAACCGAGAGGGAGAGGGAGATCTGAGAGGGAAAAAATGAACAGAAAAGAAACAGAGGAGAGGAAACAGAAGAAAAAAAGGACAGAAGAAAGAACGGAAAGAGAGAGAGTTCGAACGGGAGAGAGCGAACCAGAGGGAGGAGGGAAGCTCGAGGGAGCAGCTAGCCGTTGCCGGAGGCCCGCCCGCCTGCCGTTGTCCGCCGCAGCTCTACCCCGAACGAGGTAGGTCCCCTGAATCCCTTTCGTCCTATTTTTGGAAAATGCCGGGCCGGAGCTCGCGCAAGCTCCAGCCCTCGTCACCCTTGCGTTTCGTTCCCACATTCCTTGTGTGTCGTGTTCGAGACCCCTAAGGCATGTTCGAGGCTCGGTTGAGCCGAAAACCTTTGGAGTTGGTAGTGCCCATTACATGTTCGACAAAATATCCCATAGAGAACCGAGAGGCAACCCATGTTTAAACTTGTCTTGATCCGTGTTTGTTCTTACAAACGTTAGACCATGCCCGTATTTTGTATTTTCATTGTGATTTCATGCGATTTTCGTGGAGTAAACATGTGTTCTTTAGTCGGCGAGGATTTTTACGCCGGAAAATGCTTTAGCCTTCGCCGGACCGAGGTGGCCGGTCGCACTCCGAGCAGGTCGGAGCGGGCAACCGGCGGACGGGGCTGGAAGGTGCGCCGGTTGCTCCGGCCGTCGTTGTTGTTTGGGTGCATTTCGGAGAAAAGAAAAAAAACGCAGAAGAGAAGATGGGGGAAGCGTCGGGCGTGCAAGGGGGAAGCATGCAGAAGTGCACGTTAAGAAGAAGGAGACCAGGAGAAGAAGACCAGAAATATAAATAATAATAAAGAAAATAAAAACAAAACAGAAAAAACAAAAAAGGGCTAAAAATAAAAATATAATAAGGATTTGGGGGCTTCGCCGCGGGCCTGTGAACGTTGGGTCGAAGTTGTCGCGGGCCGGGAATAGGCTGGGCTGAAGATAGAAATCAGAAATGGGCCTTTTCTATAAAAATTGAATTTTCGTGGGCTTTTTTTAAAAAAAAAAAAAAAAAAAGAAGAAGAAGAATTGTGTGGGCCTTTTTTTAATCCCTAGTAATTTAGGGCTGCCCAGTCTTTTGTGGCCCAATCCTGACCGACAGGGTCCGAATCAGGTTAGCAGGGTCGGGTTTCCTGACCCGGTCCGAATTATCTTCTTCTTCTTTTTTAAATAAAAAAATCATAAAAAATCCAAAAATTCAGAAAATTTTAAAAGAATATATTAAAAGATCATAAAAAAATTCGACATTTCAGAAAATTCATGGAAAATTCAGAAACGTGAAAATTTATAAAATTTTCAAAAAATATATATATTTTTTCGAAAATATTAAAATATTAGAAATTCCAAAAAAGTTTTCAAAAATCCCCAAAATTCCAAATTTGTTTTAGAGTTCCCTAAAAAGCTTTAAAATAATTATTGGATAATTTTCTCTTAAAAGATGTGGGAAAATCATCGGTCTAAGATCGTGCTTTAAATTGAACAAGCTCTCACGGTTTCACTTTAGGGTTTTAATTATCCTTAGATACAATTGCCTTTGATTGCACGTTATGATGCGATGGTTATGGTTCCCCCTTAGTCTAATTAGGACCATTATTTGTTTATCTTTTAATGATGTTAGGCGTTTACTCTATCCTGCAATTTATTTATTGCTTCCCTCATGTAGTTGATTATTATTTTGATGGTCGCGCACCCGTATGATCATTTCACATGTTAATGGATAATTCTAAAATCAATCCAAACTGCTTGACAAAAGTCTTTTTGTGAACAAGGTTAGGTACCGAAATGACACTAATTAGTTAATTAGTGTAATCAAGTCCCCAATCCTAGATTCTTTGATTGCGTAGAAAGTGATGTACACTCCCATGTCTCTCTTGGTTTCTAGCTAATCCCATTAGGCTAGTGGCGACTCCTCATTAGAATATTTTTATGAATACCCAATGTCACGCGGGGTATGGGTTTGGGAGAGCTCACGTCTAATTAAGGGTCCTAGACCCATCATTTGGACAATACATTTGGACAATACCCCTAAACTTATATTAGATATATTTCTTTCATCCTCGAGACGGAAAAAATAGGTTGCGACAATACCTATTTTAAATAAGAGTATGACGTTTTGATGATCAATGACATTTTCGTCATTTATCATTTTTTCTTTTTTTTTCTTCTTTTCTGATTTTTCTTTATTCTTTATTGATGGCTGGCTGGCCACTAAAGAGCCCACGGTTGGCGAGGGTGGCTAAGCCCTTGTGGGCCTTTGTCAACAGCCATCGGCCGACGTCGGAAAAGAAAAGAAAATTTAGATGAAAACGCCATTGATCGGTTGGAAAATTTAGTTAGTTGGCGATTGGTGAATTCAATTCCTTATTTGAAATAAGCATCATCACTTCATGTCCTTATTTGAGAAAATGATGATATTTTGGACAATTTTTTATGAAATTTTCCCCTCTTTTTTATGTGTTGAGGGTGAAATTAAAAGTTGGAACTTGAATTTCTTTCTCATTAAGTAAGCATGCCTATCTTGCTTTACAATGTCATTTTCAGAATTCCCTGCTCTGGTCATGTCAGTCTTGATTACTTTTTACAGCTTTTGGGCAATCATCTAGCAGTCCATTTGAGTCCCAATCAGTCTTTCGGCAGGCAAGTAACGCGATCGATCCTTTTGGCACTCTAATGGGGAGATCCACGTTCGGTGGAACTTCAACTGGTGTCTTTGGTACTACTCAACCCTCTTCGCCTTTTTCTACTATGCCTATTTTCGGTGCTTCATCTTCACCATCTTTTGGAACTTCAACACCCGCTTCTGGAAGCTCTTCCTCACGTTTTGATGGTAAGTAATCAGTTATTTCCCTCATGATCATGGGGAACGTCTAAAAGTGAACATATAAATAGGCTTTGTTAGAGCGCTCATTGTTTCTTTGACATGGGAAGAATATGTAGAATTGGATTTTGATGGCCAAGTTTTCAGACAGATAATGGGACAAATAGCAGAATATGTTGAACTTTGTTCTATAACTCAGTCTTCTGTGCTTGGCAAATTGAGAGGCGAGAATGATAGTAGTCCCTCTGCGATTCCAGCACAGCAGAAGCCAAAAGGCAAGCAACTTGAATTATGGTCAAGGAATGCAAAATGGCACATAGCTCAAGGAAAGTCAGAAGGAGGGCAGTCATGTTTCTTATGTTTTAGGTGCATGAAATAAGCGTAATCACGATAAGAACTTGTCTGAGATGATTTAGGCACGTGATCTGCTTTCACGATTCCCCTAAAAATGTGGCTAAACATTTAGTGACATCATGGTTGAATTCAAGTTACGAAGGGTGCAAAAGCACAGCTAAATCCACGGAATGTGATTAGATATATAGGTTCTGGTCTTTGGAAGCGAGTCGAACAGTTTCCATTTGTGTCATCTAACTAAATGTAACATATTTTTCTATGTTCATTGTTTGATATGCTTCTAAGTTTCCTTTTGTCATGTTTATTGTTTTATAGGCTTTCTTTCTATCATGAGAACATTTGGTCTAAAGTTGAGGAAGAGATACAGTTAAAGCATAGTGGTAAAAGAATTCCCAATATGGAATGTACAAACTCCGTGTTAGCTCATGCCTTTGTGCAAGTTGGAGAACACTCATAACAAAGAGGATTTATTCAGTACAAACGAGGGCTTCGAGCTTGCAAATTGTTGAACAATGTTATTCCCAAATAGGTTCGAGGGGAAGAAATTCTTGTTGAGTTTTATTGGAGCATTAGTTTTTCTTTTTTTCCCTTTTTGGAAGTTTTTTTGACTTGAGAGAATGTTGAGTTGTCAGAATTCTACCGTTCACATTATTAATTGATGGATGGCTTTGTTTTCCTTTAATCCACAATGGGTACTGGACACTTGTCCTATTGTGTTACATGAAGATATATAATTCAGCTCTAAAGTAGATTAGCAACTAACCGTAGCTAGCCTTGTGCTTTACGAAATAAATTTGATTGCAACCACCTGCTTCACTTGACACCTTAACTAATATTTGCTAATGTTAGTTATCTTAAGTGGCATTGATATAGTACTTTAGTTGCTTCATTCGATCAATGTCAACCTCCCCATTGATAATCTTTTTACCTTTCTTTGGTGGAAGTTTGCCTTTTAGCGACAATTTGCTTTCCGTTCCTCTGTTCCAATCTTCAGTCACCTGGCTATTGTACTTCTAAGAGTTATATTCCTTGCTGAAATAGTACTCGAATTTGGATGTTTTTTCTTTGCAAAGTACAATTGCAGTTGTTTCTCCACTTTTTTTCGCTTACAAGCTGAGAATTTTTCTTCACCAATAGTCTTCTTTTTGAACAGGAGCTTCTCTTTTTGGACAAAATCCTGCTTTTGGTGGATTTGGTTCGACCACTCAAACTAGTCCTCTTGGAAGCACAAGTCAGCCAACACAACTAGCATTTGGGAGTAGTGTTTTTGTTTCCTCCCCAACCTTTGGTGCAGCAAGTCAGTCAGCATTTGGTTGTACTGGCACTCCTGCCTTTGATTCTACCTGTAACCCTCCATTTGGAACTACTACTCCTGCCTTTGGACAAGCAAGCACTCCTACCTTTGGTGCTACATGCACTCATGCCTTTGATACAACCGCCACTCCTCCATTTGGTAACAACGGGACTACATTTGGCTCATCAACTGCCCTAGTATTCGGCACTGGAAGAGCTTTTGGGGCTTCCAGGACACCACTTTTTGGATCTTCAAGTGCCCTTGCATTTGGCGCATCCACTATCCCTTTATTTGGTGCTTCAAGTACCCCTGCTTTTGGTGCATCAACTACTTCAAGTCCCCCAGCCTTCGGTGCTTCCAGTGCTCCTTTTGGTGCATCAACTACTTCAAGTCCCCCAGCCTTCGGTGCTTCCAGTGCTCCAGCTTTTGGTGCATCAACTACTACAAGTCCCCTAGCCTTCGGTGCTTCCAGTGCTCCAGCTTTTGGTGCATCAACTACTTCAAGTCCCCCAGCCTTCGGTGCTTCCAGTGCTCCTTTTGGTGCATCAACTACTTCAAGTCCCCCAGCCTTCGGTGCTTCCAGTGCTCCAGCTTTTGGTGCTTCTAGTAGTCCATCCTTCAATTCCAATACTCCATTTTTTAGTGTTTCAAACATTCCAGCTCTTGGTGTCTCAAGAATGCCTGCTTTTGAGGCTTCCAGTAGTCCATATTTCAATTCCAGCACTCCAGCTTTTGGTGCTTCAAATACTCAAGCTTTTGATGCCTCAAGTAAGCCTGCTTTTGGGGCTCCAGCTTTTGGTGTTTCAAGTACTCCGGCTTTTGGCACCTCAAGCGTGCCTAGTTTTGGGGCCCCTATTAGTTCATCCTCCAATTTCAGTACTCCAGCATTTTGTGCTTCAAGTACTCCATCTTTAATTACCTCAGGTATGCCTACTTTTAGTTCTTCTAGTAGTCCATCCTTCAGTTCAAGCACTCCAGCTTTTAGTGCTTCGAGTACTCCACCTTTTGGTGCTTCGAGTAGTTTATCCTTCAATTTCAGTACTCCAGGTTTTGGTGCTTCATTTGCTCCAGCTTATGGTGTCTCAAGTTTGCCTACTTTTGGACTTCTATTAGTCCATCCTTCAGTTCAAGTGCAACAGATTTGGGTGCCTCAAGAATGCCTGCTTTTGGGGCTTCTAGTAGTCCATCCTTCAGTTTTGGCTCTTCTCTTGCTTTTGGCCAATCAACTGGTGCATTTGGTGGCAGTCCATTTGGACCTACATCATCCCCTTTCGTATTCAAAATTGGTGGGTCTTGAAAAATGAATTCATTTTGCTTCAGGAATGTTTTGGACTACTAATGTCTTCCCCTTTTCCACTCAGAATATCAAGCCTGCAAAAAAAAAGTGATAGTATTAATTTTTTTTGCCATGGTTTGTTATTGTAGCCATTGCATGCACTAGCTCATCAAAGAATTTGGTTTTTTCACATTATTTGCCATGTAGGAGCCCAAGCCACAATACCAACTTCTGGAAGAAGTGGTTTTGGGCAATCACCTTTTGGAGGTCAACGTGGGGGAAGTAGAGTGGCACTGTACACATCGACAACTGAGGTAGATAGTGCCAGTGGAACTCAACGAGATGGTAAGCTAGAGTCACTAGTGGCAATGCCTGTGTATAAGGATAAGAGCCATGAGGAGCTTAGATGGGAGGATTATCAATCGGGAGATAAAGGTGTGCCCCTCAGAATGTTCTTTCTATATTTTTTTTGGCTTTAGCTGCATTGACTATATGCTTACCTGGCATAATTCGCAGGTGGACCGAATCTTGTTGTTCAGTCTGTAGGTGCCAGTGGCTTCGGTGCACCTCATTCCACTCCTCCACTAGCATTTGGTCAATCATATCCTTTTGCTTCCACCATAACCTCCAATCAATTTCGTGCTTCATGTACTCTAGCTTCCGGTGCCTCAAATATACCTGCTTTTGAGGTGTCTAGGATTCCATCCTTCAGTTCCATGACTCCAACTTTTAATGCTTCAAGTACACCAGCCTTTGGAGCCTCTAGTGTGCTGGCTTTTGGAACTTCTAGTTGTCCATCCTTCAGTTTTGGCTCTTCTCCTGTTTTTGGCCACTCAATATCTACATTTGGCGACAGTCCATTTGGACCTACATCATTCCCTTTTGAGAACCAAATTGGTGGGTCCTGTAAAATGGATGCATTTTGCTTCAAGAATGTTTTGTACTATTGTATTCTTTTTTTCCACTTGGAATATATAGCCTGCAAAAAGAAAAAAAAATGATCTATTAGATTATATCTCACAGCTTGCTGTTATAGCCATTGCAGTGTGCTAGCTCATTGGAAAATTTGATCTTTTTACAATATTTGTCATGCAGAAGCCCAAGCAACAACACCTCATTGGAAAATTTTGTCTTTTCACATTATTTGTCAAGCAAGAGCCTTGACCACGACACCAACTTCTAGAAGTAGTGATTTTGGGCAGTCGCCTTCTGGAGGGCAGTGCGGGGGAAGTAGAGTGGTTCCATATACACCGACAACTGAGGCCAATAGTGACAATGGAATTTTTCCAGCTAATAAGCTAGAGTCACTATCGGCAATGCCTACATATAAAGATAAGAACCATGAGGAGCTTAGATGGGAGGATTATCGATCTGGAGATAAAGGTGCGGCCCTTAGATTGTTCTATATAAATTTTGGCTTTAGCTGCATTGGTCGTGTACTTACTTGGCATTATTTTCAGGTGGTCCGAATCCTGCTGGTCAGCCTGCTGGTGCTATCAGTTTTGGTGCGCCTCTTTCAAATCCTTCACCAGAATTTGGCCAATCATCTCCTTTTGCTTCCACCACAGCCTCCAATCCATTTGCTTTTATACCCTTTGGCGGGACAGGGTTTGGATCCTCGCCTACACCTAGCATTTCTCCTTTTGGTTCGTCAACAACGGCAACTGCACCTTACTTGTTTGGATCAACTCAAACTCCTGCATTTGGTGTCAGTTTATCTTCATGCATTTTTTCCACATCAAGCCCTTCTGCATTCTGTTCATCGGTGTCAATTTTCAGTTCTCCAACTATGGCGAGCACTCTTCTCGGCTCTAGTTTATCCTCTCAGTCCTCCCCAATATTTTCATCTACTACGCTGTCCTTTGGCCAGAGTGGCTCTGCCTTTGGACAGAGCACTTCCACTCTTGGACAGACTGCGCCTCTCTTTGGACAAACTACATCTCCTTTTGGTCAGACAACAACTCATTCCTTAGGTCAAACAAATCCATTCTGCACACTTACTAGTGGGCTCGGGGAAAGTATATTCTCAAGTACTTCTTCATTGCTTCCTTCTACAACTCCAGCTAGATTCGGTCAAATAAATGTAAGTATATCTTGAGTTAAATTCATTGAAGCATCATACGTGTAGTTTCAGCGCTTTGCAGTTTTGTTTCTTGTTGCGTTTATGTTGAGTTTTTCTCCTCTGGATACTTTATCAGGCTTAGACTTGTTCTGTATAAAGTTAACTTATAGTTTTTGGGTTTTTTTTTTTTTTTTTTGAGAGGAGGGTGGAGCGGGGTTCACTTCTTCTCTTTTAATGGCATGGGATGTTGTATCTCTAGCCCTTGCCTTTGATATCCCCTTTCAATCTTATCAAGCTGCTGAACAACCAGTCCTTTTGGGGTTGGCGACTCAGGTCAAACACAAACGAGTTACTTGAGTTCATTGAATTGTGCATCTCTCTCTTTTCTTTTTGGGGGTCCATAGATGAATGTGCATGTTATGAATAATAGATGGGTTCAAAGCCCTAGCGCATGTTGCCAACACTTAAGCCCCAGCACATTTTCCTTTATCCTTAAACAGAATTGTGCATTGAAGTGTAAAGATGGGAGAAGAAGAATCGTCAAGTCATTGAAGCGGTGACAAAAACAAGGGAAAAAGAGAGTGAGCTCGTCCGTGAAGAAGGGAAAAGGGGGAAAGAGAGGAGAGAGAAAAAATTTTCACGCATAAATGATCCAGACAACCCGACAAGCCGAATCAACTTTGAATTACAACAGCTAGTAAGTACTCAAGCCTATTATTCATCTAGTTAAAGTAATTTTCGAAATTAGGTCGTAAATTTATGTGAATTTTAAGCTATGGAGTCCAATTTTGAAGTTGCCAAGTTTTAGATTTATATGGAAATGGTAGATAAGGGTATTGTGAAGCTGTGTGGTTTGATGAAAATTAATTCCAAATGATTGTTTGATCTAAACAAAATTTTGAAGTCACATGCGTAAGGGACATAGATGAACATTCGCTATAAATAGTTTCTTTGTTAGTGCGTAAAAGTCATTTTATCCACGAATAAGCATAATTTAGTCGTGTCTTTCGTTAGAGTAGTGTATTAGTCAAATTTTGATATCATTTTTCAATTAATCGATAGGAATCCTTGTGCGTTGGCTCAAGTTACTTTCATAGGTTGGTTTTCAGCTTTCCTAAGTGAGTGGTATAGGTTGGTTTTCGTCTTTGCAAGTGAGTGGAATTATTTTTTCTTTGAGTTTGTAAACTCATATTTCAAAAGCGATATGGACTAGATATACCATGAGTTATGAAATGACATTTTTATCGCATAAAATTGGATTGAACATTTACTACCATTTGACAAGATATCTTTTAGTTACTGTTTGAGTTGGTTGCCCCAAAAAAATCAAGAAAATTTCATGATTTATGAATATGGTTCATGAAATGTACTTTGACATATATTGAATAGTGAAAAGTTGTATGATTTAGTTAGTAAACTAGAGTTTTGAGATGGTTTTTGAGTTTTCTTGTGGTTACTGGAGATTGAGGTGAATGGATTATGTTCATGTTGCTATAATTAGAATCCATTGAGAAGTAAGTATACATATTGTTATTAGGACATCCTTTTGGGCTGAACCATAGGCTAATATAGGTTGAGACCTAGCCAAGGGGATAAACTTGATTGCCTTTATCACGGGTATTAAGCATGATCATAGTTAGATGTTGAGTATTAGATTAATCAATGTAATGGACCCTTGATGTTAATTTAATTGAGATTGCTCTATGGAATAAACTATTAATTGTTGATTGATTTTGTACGTAAAATGTTTTGTTTGAAATATACCATTCACTTTTGATATTTTACGTATATTGTATTCTGGATTTAGATTATCAGTTTATGAAGATGCATAATGAATATTCGATCTACTTAGACTCACTAGTCTATGATTATTTATTTCATTCATCTTACTTGCTTTTCAGGATTTTCAGCGAACAACAAGTAGGACGAAAGCGTTATCATTATTAGGAAGACATTTTGATAGTGGGAATTTTTTGGTATAAGTTGTGTATGACAATCATGAACTTCTGAGTTAGGTGTTCATTGAAGACGTATATTCATCTTTTTGATGGATTGTAGAAACTCTCGTATCATAATCAGATGACCTTTTTTTTTTCATCAAATATATATAGATGTATATATATCTCAATATCAGGTTGAGTTATGGTTACGTTTAAGGTTGCATCCTTTGTGGGAAAGGACGACCGGATCATTGCGCCTGTTCTTGTGGAGTTGAGGGCGCGATATTATGATGCTGATTTTATATCAATTCCGCGGTGTCAGCTGGCATTAGTGGCTTTGGCACCCGAAATATTTTCCAACTAAGCAACGTCAGAAATCTGCGCAACTTGACCCCTGCCGTCATGCAAGCAGTTCCTGTCACTGACCCATTTGGAATCCTTCCTTCGATGCCCCGAGTATCGACTGGCCGAACTGGAACTAGTTCTTCTATTCAATACGGAATCTCGAGCATGCTGGTGAGTAAAGATGATCTTGCTGTCTTACATGAGAGGATTACCAGCTTTGTTCGACCTGTCTGAATGTCTTTGTTGATTTCTCTAAGGCGGGGAGCGACTTCTCTCCACTTGATTACTTAATTTGCGCTCTTCCTTTGTAAGCTTATGGTATGTAGAAAGGCGATCTGATCTTTTACATCCTGTTGTTATTTAGGTGGAGGAAAGACCTGCTCCCGTCCGCATATCCTCTTGTCTTTATTGGCATCCTGACGTTTGTCGCTGTAGTGGATTTACTTTACTGATATGCTCTATGTACCTCTCACAAATTCTACAACATCGGTCACCATCGACGGGACAATATCAGAGTTCAACTCTTCTTGGGCCACAAAAATACCGGGAATATGCACTTAGTGCTCCACTACTCTTTTTCTCTCAACCCTCGCGGCATCTGGTTCCTACGAGTCAACAATGGCAGATTGATGGATAGTTTGACAGCTTTAAACGTTAAAAAAATGGATGTCCAAGATAAGACAGGTCGCTCAAACGACAACAAAGATGTTTCTGCAGATCGAAACAAGATTCAAGAGAAAGAAACTTGTCTTACCCTGCCATGAGGACCTGCAACATTCTCAGACAAGGGGAACGCTTGGCATAACTTCTAAGCGCACAAACTGTGCTTTTTATTGGAGAGTATAAACGTCTAAACAAAAGAAAGAATTTGCATGCTCCGGCACGCTTAGAAATTGGATCAAACAAGAATGTACCACATCCGTCAGCACCGTATCCTTTAACAGGATTTTGCATGCTCCGGCACGCTTAGAAATTACCATAAGATGCACTACAACGGTGATAATCTCCTTGGTATGTCATTAGAAGTCCCCTGCGACGACGGCGATGGTCTCGAGCCACCCTGGATACAATGACGCCTTAAAAGAGCAAACGACAGGTGGTGTCGAGCATAAATGAATCGTTCAGCACTTCATACACGATCGCGAAGATACCATCCCAGCAAGTGGTGCACGAGAGGATTTATGGAGTGATTTATATCGTTTTCACTGTGTATTCATAATAGTTTAATTCATCTACAATACGTTCTCGGCTTAAATATGGATACTTGTGTCATCACACATTGCTTCATTAAAATTTTTTATATTTTCCAAAAATGTTATTAATTCAATGACACATATAAGCATAGTGCATCTGGCCATCTCTTAATCATTTTCTTAATTTGCTTCACGGAAAATAAATAATTGAGAATATTTTTCCAAAAATAATCATTTGTGTTGTTGGTAAAACTAAACGAATGAAAATAATTTTCATCGTTCATAAAAATATTTAAATAGAAACTATTGTCAATAATGCAAACTTTTTCCATTGACTAATGATTTAAAGTGATACAGGTTATTAATTTTATGAAAAACGTTTTTTAAATCATCATTTTGCACGAAATAACTAAAAACAAAAAATTATTAAGTTTTCTTTTAGTTCCAGGTAGGCTTTCTGTATATACATACAAAGCCTATATACCTGTAACCGTTGACTAGTTATCATAATCAATGCAATGGCAATTGAATGGCATGGTTCAATTTTTCAATTCCGATGATGATTCCTTATTTAATTTCTGTGAATATTTCCTACATCATAGCAATTTCCGATAGTAAAAGAATTATCTCCCATTTCATCTCGTTCTTATTTTCCTTTTTGAGTATTATTGAGATCAATAGAGGCTTTAAGTAAAAAAGTTACTATTCGATGCATTCGATCTATATAGATAAATTTCTTGTATAATGTTTCCATACATTATGCACGGACCTATGAATTATTTAGGAGAATTAATAATAAAAATTAGGGAAAATTCCAAATAAAAGTATTAAGTGCTCTCATTTTTTAAAAATAAGGGTCCAAAATAAACGTTGTATCAAATAATAGTTTGAAGTAGCCATGGTTGTTGCAAATAAGACCCTGACCTCGCCACTCACCAACCAACTAAATATTATAAGTGCTCAAAGGGTATTTTTGTCCAAATACAATTTTAATTTAATTTTTTTTTTATTTTCTTTTCTCTTTTGTCTTTTCTTTCTAATGAGGGTTGACAATAGCTGGTAAGGGTCGACGAGGGTAGCCTTACTTGTGCAAGGTTGTCCCTCACTAATGATTATGAGGGTGGCGAGGGTGGCCCTCTCTAGATCGGGCAAGGGTGACCCTCACTTAGCTCTCTTAGGTTATCGATGATGAAGAAAGATAAACCTGAAAAAGGAAAAATGAAAGAAAAAGGTAAACAAAGAAAATATCCTTAACTAGTCGGAAGAAAGGAAGGCTTTTATTTGAAACAAAATTTACCTCAATTCCTTATTTGAGAAAATGATGACACTTGAGGTCTTTGTTTGAAATAATGTTTACTTTGGGTCATTATTTGAAAAATGAAGGCACTTCATCACTTTTATTTGAAAATTTTCCATAATAATTACTAATTTTTTTATACTTATCATTTATATAATCTGTTCGAGATTTTTTTTTCTCTAGAAAGAAACTTTGATTACTGATTAAGCATTGAATCAAAATCAATGTCCTATTGTTAACGCGCGTCGCGCCACATCTACGTCAGAAGGCTCGCTCTTTAGCCCATTGCTTCAAAACCACGCGCAGACCGAACGAGCTTCGCCCCACGCGCTTATTAAAATCCCCCAAAAGCTTATTTTCCGTCCAATCTCACGCAAGGCTTACTCTCATCCGTCTCCGCCCCCTCTTCCCCTCGGGAGGCTCCGACGTCTCTCTCCGTCTTCCGCCGCCGCCGCCGCCGCCGCTCAGATCGTTCGAGGTAACTCTGGAAACCCTGGCCGCCGCCGCCTGCCTCTCTTCCGCTCGCCTCTCGTCGCTTCCGGCCATTCGCCTTCGTAATGAGCCCTAAGCTCTAGGGGCTCCGCGACGCGCTCGCTCTTCCCCCGCGCGAGGATAGGCCGCGTCCGGGTTCCGATTGCCTTTCGTCGTCGCCATTTTGTTTCGCTTTCCCGGTGTGTGTTTTCCTAGGGTTTTAATAGGCGGATGAGCTGAAGGGTCTGTTAGTGCCGGCCTCAGTTGTTATCTTTTTTGCTGCATTGGCATTGAGATTAGCTTCGCCGTACGTAGCTATGGAATCTCTAGTTTATGCTCATTGCCGATATGTAGGCAAAAAATTTCGTGGTCTCTGTGTTTGCTGATTTCTTCGGAATGACGTTGCAGCTTCTGATCCGGCTTGGGGGATTTTTGAAGTTCTTATACGTTGCTGTGTCTAGAGAACCGCGGCGAGGATGTTCAGCGGATCGAACCGTGAGTATTTTCTCCAGATTTCTGGTTTCTTCAGCAGGGCACTTTGCTTGATTGAACTATTGAATCTTTTTCTTTTTCTTTTTATTATTTTGTTGCCGATGCCTATTCGCTGGGATGATGCTGCTCTGTTTTTTTTTGAGGGATTTCTGGTCAGTTTGTGTGACGTGAAAGTTCCCTCGTGTGATGGATTGTGAAGTTTCCTTAACTCACATATTGTCGATTTCCAACCTTTTGTTGTCTGATAAATTTTTTGGAGTGCTTTTTTTCTTATGTGTGACACGAGTATCCAGCAGTGTGTCGCCACTTCTTTCTTCATGAACTTGTCTCAGTTAATTCAATTCATCTTTTGCATATCATTGCGACACTGCTATTTTATTTGCTGTGCCTTCCTTCTCGCTGGAGACGTAAAATTCCTATTTGTCGAGATAGCATTGTGAGATACTTCTTCTAGAACAACTGAATGTCTGTTGCAGGCCATGCGTATTTCTTTCTTTATACACTTTAGCTGCAAGGATTATGTGCTTATCTTGTTTTATAGCATTACCTCTATTGTCACCTTCTTTGGTTATGTTAATTGGGAATGCTTTTTACAGCTTTTGGGCAATCATCTAGCAGTCCTTTTGGGACCCAATCAGTCTTTGGGCAGGCAAGTAATTCAACCAATCCTTTTGCCCCAAAACCTTTTGGTAGCCCAAACCCTTTCGGCACTCAATCGGGGAGCTCCATGTTCGGTGGAACTTCAACTGGTGTTTTTGGTGCTACTCAACCCTCTTCGCCTTTTTCTACCACGCCTGCCTTTGGTGCTTCATCTTCACCAGCTTTTGGAACTTCAACACCCACTTTTGGTGCGTCATCAACTCCTGCTTTTGGGAGCTCTTCCTCAGCTTTTGGTGGTAAGTTATTAGTTGCTACCCTCCTGATCATGAGGAACCTCTCTAACTGAACTTATAGATAGGCATTTTACAAGTGCTCATTTTTTCTTTAATATGGGAAGAATATTTGGATTTTGATAGCATAGTTTTCAAACAGCAGTTCATGGGACAAGTTGAAGAGCATGTTGAATTTATTCTATAACTCTCTCTCTCTCTTTTTTTTATTGGCAAGTTGAGAGGCGAGAATGATAGTAGTTGGTCTGCTATTTAAATACATAAGAAGCCCAAAGGCAAGCAACTTAAGTTATGTTTCCTTTGTAGAAAGGTGAACTAGTAAGTATGGAGATGCCATAATTGAATCAGCTGGATTTGTTAAATTCAAAGTGCAATTAGGATCTTCTAGGAATGCAAAATGCCACAGAAGCTCAAGGAAACTCAAGGGTCTAGGAAGGGCAGGCATGTTTCTTATGTTTTATGTACCCATGAATGAAATGAGTGCAATCACGATGAGAACTCTTCTAAGATGATTTGGGCATGTGATTTGCTTTCGCGATTCCCCTAAAAACGTGGCGATACATTTAGTGACATAAGGATTGAAATTCTTAATTGGACGCAAGTTCAACAGTTTCCATTTGTGTCATTCCGACTAAATATCTCATACTAAATAATTTCCTTTTCTCATGTTCGTTGTATAATAAATTCGTTTTTCTCATGATCATTTGTGTCATGGTGACATTTGATCAAAAGTAGAAAAAATGATAATTCAAGCACAGTGGTAAAAAAATTGCCAATGTGGAATGTACAAACTCCATGTTAACTAATGCTTTTGTGGAAGTTGAAAAACAGTCATAAAGGAGAGGATTTGTTCAGTACAAATGAGGGCTTCAAGCTTGCAAAGTGTTGAACAATGTTATTCCTAAATGTGTTCTGGGAAGAAATTCTTCTTGAGTTTTCAATGGAGCATAAGGTTTTTTTTTTTGCCTTGAAAGAATGTGGAGTTGTCAGAATTGGACAATTGCAAATTATTTGTTAATGAGGACTTGTTTTACTTATATCCACTGTGAGTACTCGACAGTTGTCTAGATTGGAATGTTGACTCCTGTTGTGTTACATTAAGGTGTATAATTCAGCTCTGGAATAGATGAGGAACTGACTGTAGCTAGCCTTGAGCCTAAAAAAATTATTTTGAATTTAGTTTCAACTGCCTGCTTCACATGCACCTTGCCTAATATTTGCTGATGCTTGTTATCTGAATGGCATTGATTGTGCCAGGATCTATAGTGCTTTAGTTGGTTCATTCAATCAATGTTTACTTCCTGATTGATGATCTTTTTACCTCTCTTTGGTGGAGGTTTGCATTTTAGTCACAATTCTCTTTCCGTTCCTCTATTCCAATGCTCAGTCACCTGGCTATTGTACTTCAAGAGCCATATTCCCTACTGAAATAGTGGTCGAATTTGGATTTTTTCTTACAAGCTGAGAATTTTGCTTCACTAGTAGTCTTCTTTTTGAACAGGAGCTTCTCCTTTTGGACAAAAGCCTACTTTTGGTGGGTTTGGTTCGACCACTCAAACAAGTCCTTTCGGAAGCACAAGTCAGCCATCACAGCCAGCATTTGGGGGCAATGTTTTTGGTTCTTCACCCACCTTTGGTGCATCAAGTCAATCGACATTTGGCGGTACTAGTAATCCTGCCTTTGGTTCTACCAGTACCCCTTCATTTGGAGCTACTACCCCTGCCTTTGGACAAGCAAGCACCCCTGCCTTTGGTTCAAGCACTCCATTCGGTAGCACAGGGACTGCGTTTGGCTCATCAACCACCCCAGGTTTTGGGACTGGGGGAGCTTTTGGGACTTCCAGCGCACCACTTTTTGGATCTTCAACTACCCCAGCATTTGGTGCATCCAATACTCCTGTATTTGGTGCTTCAAGTGCCCCTGGTTTTGGTGCATCAAGTACCCTGGCTTTTGGTGCTTCCAGCACTGCAGCCTTCGGTGCTTCCAGTACTCCAGCTTTTGGGGCTTCCAGTGCTCCTGCTTTTGGGACTTCTAGTAGTCCATCCTTCAGTTTTGGCTCTTCTCCTGCTTTTGGCCAATCAACTTCTGCATTTGGTGGCGGTCAATTTGGAGCTACATCATCCCCTTTTGGATCCCAGATGGGTGAGTCTTGTAAAATGAATTCTTTTTGCTTCAGGAATGTTTTGGACTACTTTTGTCTTTCCAGTTCCCACTTGGAATATCAAGCCTGCCTAAAAAAGGGCTGGTCTATTAGACTTTGAGTCATGCCTTGCTATTTTAGCTAATGAATAAATTGTGCCACAGTGTACTGGCTCATTATAAGAATTTGGTTATCTCACATTTTTTGTCATGCAGGAGCCCAGGCCACAACACCAACTTTTGGAACTAGTGGTTTTGGACAGGCACCTTTTGGAGGTCAGCGTGTGGGAAGTAGAGTGGCTCCTTACACACCGACACCTGAGGCAGATAATGGCAGTGGGACTCAAGGAGCTGGTAAGCTAGACTCAATATCGGCAATGCCTGTATATAAGGATAAGACCCATGAGGAGCTTAGATGGGAGGATTATCAAGCGGGAGATAAAGGTGCAGCCCTCAGAATGTTCTTTCTATATAAGTTTTGGCTTTGGCTGCATTCACCGTATGCTAACTTGACATATTTTCAGGTGGACCGAATCCTGCTGGTCAGTCTGCTGGTGCTCTTGGCTTCGGTGCATCATCTTCAACTCCACCAGCATTTGGTCAATCATCTCCTTTTGCTTCCAACACAACCTCCAATCCTTTTGCTTCTAAACCCTTCAGTACTGGGTTTGGATCCTCGACTACACCTAGCATTTCGCCTTTCAGTTCTTCAACCGCGTCAACTGCACCTTCCTTGTTTGGATCAACTTCAGCTCCTGCATTTGGTGCCAGTTCATCTACATCCATTTTTCCTACATCAGGCCCTTCTGCGTTTGGTTCATCAACATCAGTTTTTAGTTCTCCAACTATGGGGAGCTCTCCATTTGGCTCTAGTTTTACCTCTCAGTCCACCCCATTATTTTCATCTACTACACCATCCTTTGGCCAGACTGCCTCTGCCTTTGGACAGGGCACTTCTACTTTTGGACAGACCGGATCTCCGTTTGGACAGACTGCATCTCCTTTTGGTCAGACAACTACTCCTTCCTTGGGTCAAACAAACATGTTCAGCACACCAACTAGTGGGTTTGGGGGAAATATGTTTCCAAGCACTTCTTCACAGCTTCCTTCTACAACTCCAGCTGGATTCAGTCCAATAAATGTAAGTTGATTTTGATTCAAATTTATTGTAGCATCATGTGTAGTTTCTGCTTTTCGCAGTTTTATTTCTTTGTATAATTGTTAAGATTTTCTCCTTCTTTTGATACTATATTTAGGTGGACTTATAGTTGTTTTTTTGGGGGGAGAGGTGGGTGGAGTGGGGTTTGCTTCTTCTCTTATAATCACATTTGATGTTTTATCTGCAGCCCTCCTTCTCAACTCCCTTTCAATCATCTCAACTGGGCCAAACAACTGGTCTTTTTGGCTTTGGCAACTCGGGTCAGACACAGACAGGTTACATGAGTTTGTTAAATTATGTCTATCTTCTCTTTTGGTGTCAATAGATGAATTTGTATGTATATCTGATTTTATTTCTGTTCTGTGGTGGCAGCTGGTACCAGTGGTTTTGGTACCCAAAATATTTTTGGCCAGAGCAACCTCGGAAATCCGTGCGTCCTTTTACACTATACTTTCTCTTTATTTGTATAACTGCATTGGGTCTGCCTCACCCAATTTAGTGCTACCTGTGTTTTGATTATTGAATGGTATTATCTTTTCATTCTTTCCGTTGCTACATATTCTTCGCTGGCCAGTAAAATAGAGGATTTCGCACTGTGCAATTAATTAATGATGTGATGCCCATGCTCAACAGGTCGGCCAACCTGACCCCTGCCATCATGCAACCAGTTCCTGTCACTAATCCATTCGGAACCCTTCCTGCAATGCCTCAAGTATCAATTGGCCGAACTGGGACTAGTTCTTCTATTCAATACGGAATTTCCAGCATGCCAGTAAGTAAAGATGATCTTGCTACATGAGACAGTTACGAGCTTGCTGACCTGTTTGAATTTCTTCATTGTTACTTCAATATGGAAGACTACTTTCCATTTGGTTGCTAATTTTGCGCCATTTTTTTTTAGTAAGCTTATGCTGAGTAGAAAGTGATCTAAACTTTTAAATCTTGTTGTCTAGGTGGTGGAAAAACCTGCTCCTGTCCGTATATCCGCTTTATTGACATCTCGACATTTGTCGCAGAGGCGGATTAGATTGCCTGTAAGGAAATACCACCCAAAGAGTGATGTGCCAAAGGTAAAAGTGGGTTCAATTTACTGATGTGTGCTATACTTGTTACATATACTAGAACATTGATCTAGTGATGGGACAATATCAGATCTATTCTCTCTTTGGCCAGAGAATACTGGCAATATGTGCTTTCTGTGCAATAACTCTTTCCTCTTGTGCTACAATGAAAAACTCACTTTTGGATTGCCATTCCAGGTTCCCTTTTTTAGTGAGGATGAAGAAACACCTAGCACACCAAAGGCTGATGCCCTTTTCATTCCTCGGGAAAATCCGAGGGCTCTGGTTATCCGTCCATCTGAGCAGTGGCCTTCAAGAACTAGCACAGAAAAACCATCTCCGTTGAAGGACACATCTGGATCCAGACAGGAAAACGGTGAGACTTTTATGCCTTGGTCTTGCTGTATAGTTCTGTAAATTCAACAAATAATGACTGGTGATTTTTATTGCTTGTGATGACATCTTAATTTCATCATAAGATGCTTAGATATGATTTGCTTTTGTCATCCCCCTGTGCTTCATAGAGTGATTTTATATAATTTATCTCTTTCAAAATGATTTAATTTCTGATGAAAATTAACATGTTTATATATGATTAAGCAAACCTGAAAGTGACACGGATTGAGTCCAATTCTTAATATATGTTGTGAGTTTTATAGCATGATAAAAAGTAGTGTTTCCAGTGACACAACTTGACACTATTGCAAAATATAACATGTGAAAATGAATAGCTATCCCTTGCATACATCTCTCTTTTTCCATATTTTTTTATTATTCATTATCCTGGGTTATTGTTTTAGCGTCCAAATTCTGGTTTCGCCATTTTGGACTTAAAAAGTGAACACAATGCAATTATCTATGTTCATTTGCCTTTGCTCCCTCTGATACCTTTTCTGTTCAAGTTTCTTGAGGAAATTGATGCTTTATTGTGGCTTGTGATTTTTCTCTTATGATGCGGTTTTGGGTATACTGACTTTTGAATTATAGCTTTTGCTGAGGAAATTGTAAGATCATAGACAAAGAACACCTATGTTCTTATGTTTCAAATTAGAATTCTTTTTAGTCAACGATGCATATATTTTTACTCAAAAGTCAAGCAAAAATCCTGTTGGGTAAGCATTGGATGATTTTTTTTTTTTTGAGTAACTTCTTATTCTATTGATAAGTGAAAAGCTTCTCCTAACAAAGCCAACTTTTTTGTGTTTAATATTACTTTCCCTAACAATCTTGAGTCTAATTTGGGAAGACAAAGTAGTCTCCCAAAGGTGACTCCAATCACAGAGATGTTCCTGTATTGCAAATATGCAGAATTAGTTTCATTTAGAAGTTGTGAAATATGTAAATTAGCATGATTAATATTGTAGATCCGAATACCTTATGTGATTGACTTAATTATTATTTCCAACTGGCAACAGGAGGTCCAGATGAAAATGGTCGTGTGAAGGATCAAACAGATCATGTTAGAGGCAGCTACAAATCAAATGGAGTCCATGATGATCACTCTGTTCAGAAAGGTGACTCGTCAATGACACTCAATGGACACAGGGCTGGTGAGGCTGCAATTGTTTATGAGCATGGTGCAGACATTGAGGCGCTAATGCCCAAGCTTCGTCACTCTGATTACTACACTGAGCCCCGAATCCAGGAGCTGGCTGCCAAGGAAAGGGCTGAGCCAGGGTTCTGCCGCCGTGTCAAGGACTTTGTTGTGGGCCGGCATGGCTATGGGAGTATCAAGTTCATGGGTGAGACTGATGTTCGACGGCTTGATCTTGAAGCCCTTGTCCAGTTTAACAACCGAGAGGTGATAGTTTACCCGGATGACAACAAGAAACCTCCGATTGGACAAGGTCTCAATAAGCCAGCTGAAGTTACACTTCTTAACATCAAATGTTCTGACAAGAAGACTGGACAACAGTGGACAGAAGGGCCTAAAATTGAGAAGTACAAGGAGATGCTCAAGAAGAAGGCTGAGGATCAAGGTGCTGAGTTTGTGTCATATGACCCTGTCAAAGGAGTGTGGAAGTTTAAGGTCAGCCACTTCAGTAAGTACAAGCTTGAAGATGAAGTTGATGATTGGAACGTATCTGCTGGCTCTGAGTCCTGATCTAAGAAGGATGGATGGTTGAGAGATTGTAAGTTTAGATCTTGTTGAAGCAGTTTTGGGTTTTGTATAGCACCAGCATGATGTCTTGAATGGTGTTTCGTTGAGCTTTGTAGTCTATATTTTGCTTGTTTTCAGCTGGTATCTGAGATCTTTCCCAATCCTCTGTAATCCTCTGTTTCTTTCTTTTTGACTTTGGAACTGTATTTTGGCTGGTGCCATAAAGATTTGTGGGGAAAAGAACATGTATTTACGAAATTGGACGAGAATGGAGAGAATTTCGCATGCTTCATGGTCACTCTGGCTGTCCGTCTATTTTTTCCATCCGGGTGGTGTTGTGAACTGCCTCCTGAACGGGAAGTGGGATTTCAACATAAAAGGGTCCATGCCCCATTGATGGTGCCCGGGTCTGGCTGTCAGGGTCTCAAGTCCAGGTCGAGGGTCTCAAGAGTTTGTACACTGGGGTCCTGTTTCTGGTCCTTTGAGGCCTCAATCCCGACCCCCGAGTTGGGGGAGTGTTGGCAGTTTGAGTCCATTTGTCAAGTAACCTCTGTTCAGGTGTCTGGAGCCAGAGCCGGAGCCGGAGCCGGAGTTGGGATCCGGGCATTGGGTCCCAAAGTCTGGCGTCTGGCGTCACCAACCAAACTTGTCACATGTTTCCAATTGTGCGATGTGGACTAGTCTTTTACTCGCGTCAGTATGATAGCCAGCTCTAGCGCGCAAGAATAGGGTGCCAGGCGTGCACAGCACTCAATTCAACGTATTTCTCCTGCAACAAGTAAAAAGGACGGCTAATGGAAGAATGAATGTCAACAAGCCGCCCGCGCGTTCAGCTCATCATTACAAGGAACGTGAAAGGATACAGAAGGACTCGAGGAGGGGGCTTAACGAGTATTGGTCTTTGTGCCCTATAAAGCTTTTTAAGCGTTTGCAGTTCTTTGGCGAGGTGATATTCTCTATGCTTAAAAATGGCATGTTGCAAAAATTTTAAAAAGAATATCGTTAATAAGTATTCCTGGGAATCTGGCAATCATATCTAATAAAAATAAAATTATTTGCATTTTCAATGCACTGATGATGCATAACACAAGAAATATAATATCTTGGAAACGACAAAATTTCTTTATCAAGTGTTTTAAAGCTCTTATTAACACTATTCAACCTTAAAAGAAGAAAAATATACTTTTTATATTGATATCCCCAGATTAGAAGCATGCGGGCGCCGAGCTGCGGGGGGCAACGAAGTGATAGACAGGTTTGCGCTGTGACACCAGGGTCCCTTGTTTGGCACAGGGACCCGAGCTCAGATGTCAGGAATCTAGATCTGAACATTGGGGGCGCCCAGAACTTGCGTTCGATGGCTGAGATCTTAATTCCGGTGGTCGGGCACCTTAGTCGGCCGCCAAGGTCTCAGGTTAAGGCCCCGGGGTTGGGCTGTTGATTTCGTAGGTTGAGAGGAGGCATCTGAACCCAACCGGTGGAGACAAGTCGGATGGGTTCGATCATAGGTTGATGGGCCCGAAAGTGAGGGACTCGAATCAATGTTGGGCATTGCGGTCTTGGGTTTAAAGGTTGGAGAATTGGGTCGAGCACTAAAGTCGCGACTCACACCGCTTATTATGGCACAAATGATAACATTTCTGGCCAGAAAATTGATTTATGGAAGAGAAACAGATTTTTCTATTTCTATTTTTAGATGAGTTTTTGAGTAAAAAAACGCGTTTGATAACGACAAAGAATTTCTATTCCAAAATAGAAATTCGTTTGATAATTAAAAAAATTTCACTTTCCTAAGTGACGGCGGTAATGGGAGGGTCGCCGGCGGCCAACGGGGGTGGTGGTGGTGGATCCATGACTCTAGACATTTCGATAACAAAAATCATTTTTGCATAATTTAAGTATAAGCATTCATCTATAATGAAAATATTCCATCAAGTAATTTTCCTTATTGTTGCCCAACAACGAAAAATGAGAAAATTGTTCTTGGCCATTGTCAAGCACCAGGCTAAAGGATTCAAGTTCCTCTGAGAAAGGGTCAATACTCCGAAAAATCCCAAATTGATATACTTACGATAAATTTATTTAAAACTAATTTTTGACCACGAAAAATCATAAACCAGTACACCAGTGACAAAGTTATCCCAAATGATCACAAAAAATCCAAAACTGTTACATTTGTGACACATTTACCCTAAACTAATTTTTTTGACTACCAAAAATCTCAAATCGATACATTTGTGATAAATATATCTCCTTTAAATTGGATTACCATCACATAAAACACAAAACTAGAATTAATGTGACAAAAGGAGAGTAAAATCCCAAATTAGTATATCAATCAACCATTATGCATCATCCAACTTAGTAATTTGACAATAAAGTTTAATAGAAGCTAACATGAGATAAATTTGTCATAAATGTACTAGTTTTGGGTAAATTCATTAAATGTGTATTGGTTTAGGGTTTTTTATGGTCAAAAAATTAATTTGGGGTAAATTTGTCGCAAGTGTATCAATTTAGGGTTTTTTGGATATTGATCCTCCAAGAAATGATACTGACATGCTAGATATTTTTACTGGTTTAACTAACTGCCTGTTTACTTACATTCCTTAATCAAGAAGTGAATTTATTAGACGTATCAATATTGTTCATACGATTCAACCAGTTCAACAGAATTCTTGAATTTCTAGTTTCGCTTGTGACACAAATTGGTGCATGAGGAAGTCCGAACAGGAAGTGTCGAGACCGAGTGATGCCTAAAACTGACTCTGATTGAATAAGATCGGTTGCCCGAAGGGCGATTTGCTTTGATAATGTCTGCGCTGGACGCCGGACCAATGACTAGTAGCCTCTGCCTCTTGTTCGTGCTTCCGCGCGTCGTTCTCTTTTTCCTGAATTGGAGGAAATTGTCACTTCAGAAAGATTTGAGAAATACACTTTGGGATTGTACACGAGTCGAGACCAAGCAAATAAGGTCACAAGTCTCTCAACACAAACCGAACCATACAATTTCACACCCTCGTGGCTCTCCCCTTTTCCCTTGGTAGCTTCGGCATATGGGAAATTACTGTTTTAAGACTCATTCTTGAGAGCAACATAAGGAACTAAATTTAAGGAAGAGCGAGACATGTATTGGATCTCGATTTAATACTCTCAGATGTCATTTTGCATTTGGATCGATAAAATTTTCCTTCCTGTGGGGAAAAATTGCATAGTCGGTTAGAAGGACTCAGAAGAATTGTGGAACTCTTGGGTCCCAAAACCCAATCAAGCAAAAAGAAAATCCAGCTCCACGTTTGTCATAGGAACTCGTATGGCATTACAGAGAAACTCATTGGGTTGCAGCTACTCACCTATTGGATGATTTATTCAAGGAAACATGGCATGTTGTGGGGAAGAGTTATATAAGAAAGATGATGTCCTCTGTGAAATGAATTCATAGAGATGGGAATCCTTCATCCATGTCCATCGTAGCCAAAAAGGAACAAGAGAAATGGAAAATAAAGGTCAATGATCCATTTACAACATGATTTATAATCAGTCACTGCATTTTTTGATAAGTTCGTCGGTGTTCTTGTCCAAGATAGTGATATAGTGATATGATCTGATTCTCAACCCACAACGGATTCGCAACATTAATGGGTAGAAGCCACGGAAGGCATTCTTCCCCCAAAAAGGCTATTTATGCTCAAGTATCTGAAGAAAAGGATTTTGCAAGATCTTTCTTCAACCAACGATGATCTCCTCATAATGCTCACATAAAACCAGCAGGAGATTCAAGGGTTCACAACGGAATGCGGATATCTAGCATTTCGAGCCATTGCAACATGACCATGTAAAGCTACTAGGCAAAACATGAACATAAGAATCGAATGAGCAGCTACAGCATTGAATCCTAACCTTCTTCCTCCACAGAAATGGACTGATATTGAACAAAAGTTCTCTCATTCTTCACACTAATAAATCCCAGTCACCGTTAAAAAACAAGAAATGGAAAGTGTACATATAACTACAATTTCAGCGTCAAAACACAACATATTCATTAATCAACTACCATGGCTTCAGAGCCTCCATTAGCATCCTCCAATCCATTCTTCTGTTCTTCTGCAGCAATCCGCATCTCCTCAATCAGATTCTTTTGATCTTCCTCTAAAGTATTCTGTAGCTCCTCCACCTATATACGTAGAAACCAAAAGTTTTTTAAGATAAGTACTTATGCACGATATATCGAGAGGAATAGTTAATCATCTGCAAGAGGAAATAATCTAAAATTTCTTGGAAAAGAACGGTCATATATCAGAGGAAGAAATAGCATCTAGCAAGTATGACCACTGGCAGAAGAATAAGTTATAAAGGTTAGGCCAAAGTAAAACCGACTCTGGAGGAATCCCACCAAAAGCCAAAAAAGATGACATAATAATAGTATCATATCTCAAGACAAAACTGCTATGCACGTTATTCTAACATAAGAGCTTCTCAATTTAGAAATGACTTCAATCATATGTTTATGGGGATTGCTGAGTACTTAACAATGAGAGAGATGTGAGAGTGCTAGGAACAATAAATATGAAGCTCTGCATTCTGTTGAAATTGTAAGCAAACTGGTTAAATGAGGATGGGGAAGGCATGGTTATATACCAGTTCTATCAATTTACTAAATACTGGCTTGACTACATGATAAGTTACAAGGACAGTCTTAAATCATGCTTCACACAGGTCTTTTAAACATATCATGTCAAGCAGTTAGGGAGAGCAAGAGCTTATTCAAATACAGACATTTGCCACATACCACATGCAATAACAGGGCAAATTGCTTTTTCCGAAGCTCAAGCATTCTTGAACTTGCTGTATTCTCAGCCTCAAGGGCTGCAATCTCTCTCTCCAGCTCTGTAATGATCTTCTGTGTCTCTGATCTCGGTGGCTGCATAGCAATCAACTTTCTTATTGCCTCACACTCCTCTTTATGCTTCCTCTCAATCTTACTCTCCTCAAGTTGCTTCTTCAGCTCTTCTATATCAGTCTGTGCCTGCAGAATCTGCCGGTTGATCTCGTCTTTCAATTCATTGAAATTATCCTTCTCTCTGACATTAGAACTGACAACCGCCTTGCTCTTGAGAAGAGGAATCTCAAAAGTAGAAAGCTCCTGTAAGAAGGCTCTAGACAACTTCTCACACTCGCCATTATTGTCTTCGTCCTTCTCAACTTCAAGGACGAAGGAGGTGAATTTCTTTTGAAGTTTCTTCAATGGCGGTTCACCTCTTGTTGTTGTAGTTCGGGTTAATAGTCTATGCTTTATGATTACGTCATCTTCAAGAGGACCAAATGCATAATTTGCTGCCACTGTTTCCCCCCTCCCTGAAACTTTCCTTCCCTTTGCAGACATCTAGCCAGCTGAAGCAGATGGGCTATCCAATTCTGAAATAGAACCGTTTCTGCAGTTGTTACAAACACCTGAATGATCAATGAGCAGTAAACTTACTGATAAACAAAACCGCATCATAGATTGCTCTATACGTGAATATGGTTGCATGCATAAGACAAGCAAGTATTTAGACTGAAACTAACCAGCATCATGGACAGCACGAAGTATCAAACATATTCTAGAGGCTTAAACAGGGAGGCTTTATGAACATTCTGATTTACACAACTGGCTTGAACTATACATGCTGAAAGTTTCAAACTTTTAAGTCAAATTTCTCTCAGATATTTTCACGAACATCTAGCGGGCAATCACAACAAAGTCGAAAAGAATTTCATTTTCCAGCTCCAGCCATCTTCTCTGAACTGCAGTTAAAATCAAATTAACCAACACAGAGTCAAAGCAAAATTTTATCTTCCCGTACTACCCATCTTCTCAGAACCAACATCATAAAGCAAATCCAACCCGCCCCCCTCACCCACCTTGCAAACCCAGAAAAACGGCTTCCCCAAATAAATAAATAAAGACCCAAGTTGAGAAGGGATTCAAATTCAAATCTATTATCTCTCATCGTTAGTCTCATGGTCACCAGAAAAATTGGAAGAGTAAAAATCAGAAGGAACCATTATCGACAAGCGCTTAAGAGACTCGGACATGGGGACACGCTCACCGCCAAGCAAACAATGACACTCGAACGATGATGGGAGAATTCGAATCAGAGAGGGTCGTTGATACTGAGAAAGAGAGAAGTGAAGACGCACCCCTGCAAACCTTTCCACCCTGTTGTGAGCTGAGACGACCGGGCACAAAACCAAAGGAGAGAGAGACGCCCACACCCACACTGAAGACTGAATACCGATCTGGGAAAACGGCAGACACGAGAGTATATTTTTCCTCGCTCTTTTTTTTTTGGTCCCTTCATGCTTCATCCTTTGTTGTCAAAAATTTAAAGATTTCATCAAACAAATTAAAAATTTAACTATCATATTATTTATTAAATCGAAATTTAAAAATTATTTCTGTTATCATCCCAACAAAAAATAATTAAGTTAAGAACAATAACTAACCTATGACACCCCTACATATTAAATTTTTTAGATTAATATCATGAAAAATCTTAAATTAATAGACGAATTTACCTTAAATTAACCTTTTTAACTACCAAAAACCCCAAAAATTATATATCTATGACAAATTTACCATTCATTTGTTTTCATTAAATTTCATTATCAAATTACCTTTTTATTTGTTAAGATGTATCATTTTTGTGATTTTTCACGGTATTAATATAATTTAACAGAAATTAACGGATGATATATTTATTACTAATGTATCAATTTGGATTTTTCGGTGGTAAACAATTAGTTTGAGGTAAATTTATCATAAGTATATAAGTTTGGAATTTTTCGTGAAATTAAATCCGATTTTTCTTTTTCTTTTTTGTGAAAATTAGGAGTTTGGTCTCGTACCCCATGTTCAATTTAAACTCATTTTTATTGTCTTTGTAACGGACCTCGTCTCATATTATTTGCCGTCGATAACTTAAAGAACATGCATAATACTATCTTGAAATATATATAAGGATGTGGATCATAAACCATAAAAGGACAAGGATTATATATATGTGTGTGAATTCTATTCGGAGGTCTGTAAATATCAATGCCATGTGTCAATTTTCAATGCCGATTCATCGAGTTCCATCTAGTTTTAAATGAAAATTCCCCATCATATGATGAAAAGAATTTAAGAATCGATCAAAAAAAGTAAAATTTCCTCTTCCTTTTTCATTAAACTGATTAAAACACGAGTGAGGAATTGTGCCTTAGAAACATCCGACAAAGATATTCGCAATTTGCTATTACTTTAGTCCTAAATTTCATTGCAACTGTAATTTCAATGATACTCTATGTAAGGGGTTAGAACACTAGGGGTGTCATAACTTTCGTACGACGCTCATTTTGGTGTCAAAATTTTTTTCCGCTCATTTGAGTGCCAAATCGAAGTGAAATTATTCAGTTAAGTACT
This sequence comes from Angophora floribunda, assembly GCA_014182895.1. Lineage (NCBI taxonomy): Eukaryota > Viridiplantae > Streptophyta > Magnoliopsida > Myrtales > Myrtaceae > Angophora > Angophora floribunda. Next base: position 20,292,582 of record CM024708.1, on the reverse strand, counting down.
ACTTCCGACCAAAATGCATACGTGGAATTTTTTAATGATTTTCCATTTTTTTTTAATAATTTTCGACGCCAACATGGTTTCCGGCGGTGACCCTCATCGGCCAACGTGGATTCTTTGTGCAAAACGACACCGTTTCTCCTCTTTTTGGAATTTTTTCAATTTTTTTTGGCTTTTTTCATTTTTTTTCTTTAGGGCCAATGAGGGTCACCGGCGACCCTCGCCGGCCCTAAAGAAAAAAAAAACAAAAAAATCGAAAAAAATTAAAAAAAAATTAAAATGTATTAAAATATTGTTCACCGGCAGCCATGTCAACTTTTCCGGTGGCCAAGTCAGTTTTTCCGACGGCCACATCAGCTTTTCCAATGGCCACATCGGAAGTGGCACTCAAGTGAATGTTTTTTTAAATTTGTGGCACTCAAGTGAGCAAAAAAAAAAAAATTTGGGCAACAAAGTGAACCCGTACGAAAGTTATGGCACTCCTAGTGTTCTAACCCCTTTTGTAAAGAACTGACTGTTGACCTAATTCTCTCCTTGTTCTATACTTGATTCTTTATTCATTTCCTTGGAACCTCCAAATAACCTGGCAATAAACTTTTCTCAATATCAACTAAAAGATTAAAAAAAAACCCAAAAAGATTGATCAATCACTGATGATGAAGAACCGCACAAAAGCACAAACAGTTAAATATTAGTCTCTTTCAAGGGAGAATAGCGTTATAATATCATTTGATTGCACCATTCTCCCAAGTGGTGATCACTTGGCAAAGTTCAGGCACAAGAACCGAACTTTGTCATTTGGAGAGGCATCAATACTCTGGTACTTGCCTGGTCTGCTTCTTCATTTCCAATCCCATTAGCCTATTCTTTTTTCAGACAAGCTAGGCTCTTATTAATATGAAGATTATTGGATCGACCTCAGTCGATTCCGGCAAAGCCACGCCGGTTGCTTTCCAGGTACACAACTGAAAAACTGCACTGAGATAGAGAAAGGGACGTGAAGTCACCACATGGAGTGCTAAGAGCGAGCCAGAAAAGACCATTACCGCTGGACGTGTGGATCGGTGTAAAATTAATTCCATACGCCACGAACTTGGCTATAGAGGAGCCCAATCATAGTTGGTTACGTCTCATACGACAGGAAGCACCACCATCTCATACAGCTTTGTCTTGCTGCCTCTGTTAAGATAAATGTTCCTTTGGATGGGAAGCTAAAAAGGTGGCCTCATCGTGGTTCGCTTCCCTTGCATACAAGTTGACTGACTCTGATTTCCACTCACCCTGTTTCCCACTCATATAAGAACTCCCTGAAGCTTCTCCTCCACTAGCTTATTCAGTTCAAGCCATAGGCAGAAACTAAAAGCAAACAAAAAGGGCTTTGCTTCGTGTTCCTGTCATGGAAAATGGCGCTTCTTACGTGGCGATGGTGCTAGTTCAATTGGCCTATGGAGGCTCGAACATCCTCATGAAGATCGCCCTCGAGAAAGGGCTCGATCAGCTCGTCTTCATTGTTTACCGCCATTTGATCGCCGTGTTGTTATTAGGCCCTTTTGCTTATGTGCTTGAAAGGTCAACCATCCCGTCGTCCTGTCATTTGCTTCTCCTGTTTTTCTGCACTTTATTGACATGGTAAACCGTGCATGGATCAAGCAGGAAGCAGCGCCCTTCGCCCTCGGTCAAAGTCATGGCCAAAATCTTCGTGCTCTCCTCCCTCGGCACCACCATCCATCTCAATGTATACTATGCTGGCTTGGCATACACTTCTGCGACTGTTGCGAGTGCCCTGAGTAATGTCATCCCTTGCTTAACGTTTCTCATTGCAGTTATGCTCGGGTAACTCCTTGTTTCTAAGTGCAAAGAAATGGTCTTTGATTCCCCGATTCTGTACTAGATCACCGAAATATTCCTCTTTGGGTTGTGTTCTTGATTCAGGATGGAGAAACTCAGCATCAAGAACGCTAGTGGCCAAGCTAAGATCGCCGGCACGCTTCTCTGCGTCGGCGGTTCTCTCACGTTTACCTTCTGGAAGGGAGGGTACCTGATAAGAAGCCTCCTGAAGAAGCCACTGATAAGCCTTCATGACCCCGGCCAAGCTTCTGATGTCTTGACGCATGGAAAACAAAATTGGATCAAAGGTTCTTTACTTATCCTGACCAGTCATATCGCATGGAGTGCATGGCTTATTCTCCAGGTGATTTTGCTGATGTTGAACTTCCAGTGATAAAGACGAATTATTAAAGGAAGATGGAATTGAAAAATTTAGCGCGTTACGTGATTGCAGGCTGTCATATACAAAGCCTATCCAGCCCGACTGTCCCTCACTACTTTGATTTGCTTCTTTGCATCGCTGCAATCTTCTGTCCTTTCTCTGTTCTTCGTGCGAAATCGGAGCTTGTGGAAGCTGGAGGTGAACGTGCAGCTCTGGACCATCATCTACAGTGTAAGCTTGTCTTGTGACTACAATTTTACATCGTCACAACGTATTCTTCTGAGTAAAATCAATCTAGGTTTGTGCTTTTCTCTTTCTTTATATCTTACTACTTTTCCGGTTCCCTTCGAACTCTGGTTCCTGATTGATAAACTCCAATCTTGACATCTCGTGTCAATCAAAGTAGTCTCATAATTCGAGAATCTTTATAGGATTTTCGACCTGAAGTGGGGCTTAGTTCAACCATCCGATAAAAATGAATCATCTTGCCCATCTTCTTCCACAGGGGATCGTCATATCATCGCTAGTATACTATCTACAAACGTGGTGCATAAGTCATAAAGGGCCGGTATTTGCAGCAATGTTTAGTCCGTTGCTACTCGTGATCGTGGGGATATTCTCGGCTGTAGCGTTTCAAGAGCAGTTTCATCTGGGCAGGTAAAACAGATCATTAAACAACAATCTCATATTTGTAGCACGTTTGATGAGTGTACGCAAGCACACTCTGGTGTGTAAATCCGTAGGAGCTTATGGCGTATGACTAAAGAATTCAATTTTGTCTCTGCATTTTCCTCAGCATAATAGGAGCTGTTATCATTGTTCTGGGGCTGTACTGTGTGCTCTGGGGCAAAAGGAAGGAGAAGCTGTACAATGCACAACTAGAGAACCAAAAAGGCGTAGCTGATTGTAATACGCAAGAGATCACTGTGACTGCTGTCAACTAGATAAGGCAATCACATCTTTGTATACAAAATTGAAAAATTGCGCCGATTGTAATATGCAGGAGATCACTTTGACTGCAGTCAACTAGATAAGGCAATCACATATTTGTATACAAAGTCGAAAAATTGCGTCATTGGCTCCTCAACTACAGATGAAGAGAGCTGTACAGAAAAAATTTCTGCTTGAAAGTTGATCACTGATCATTCTTAGGAAGACTTTTTTGTCTTCGTTGCACTTGTTCTCTCTAGTATTGCTCATTCCAGATAATCCTAGCTGCCTCGTGGATTTGTCACAAAACCGTGTCATTGGTTTCTCAACTACAGATGAAGAGAGCTGTACACTGTTAGATGTTAGAAAAAATTTCTGCTTAAAAGTTGTCGTTGATCATCAACAAGACTTTTTGGCTCTTTAGTTGCACTTGTTCTCTCTAGTATTACTGGATAATCCTAAATGCCTCACGGATTTGTTACAATACTCAATTGGGTCTAAATGTCTCATGAATTTGTTACAAAACTCAATAGTGTCATTCATTACTCAACTGCAGATGAAGAGAACTGTACACTGTCAGAAGTCAAAAAAAAATTCTGCTTGCAAATTGATCGTTGATCATCTTCAGGAAGACATTTTTTCTCTTCACTTGCACTTGTTCTCTCAAATATTGCTCATTCCACATAATCCCAAATGCCTCATGGATTTGTCCTACAGTTTCTATTCAGTTGCACTTGTTCTCTTGAATATTGCTCATTCCATAAATATTACAATAGAATATAATTACCATATCGCCCGGCACAAAGTATTCTAGAATACTTGAGCAAATCTGAGTATTCTAGAATTCTCGAGAAAACCCTTGGACTTTGAGAGATACATTGAAGGCCGCTTGTTCATAAATTGATTACGGCCCTTATTCAATAGGCCTTTGGAACATGTTGATTCGTCGGGCCTTGACACAAATTTTTAACCTAGATAGTGCGTTTGATTCAGTATTTGCAATGGGCTTTGAGTCCAATGCAAATGCTGAAAGCCCAAAACTATTTGAGAAAATGTAATTGTGCTTGGTAAAACTTCTTCACAATTAGACTTTGAGTTAAATGTGCATTTGGTAAAAAAAAACTTTCACAATGGGTTTTGATGGGTATTACATGTATATATTTTTTATTTTTTTGAAAATTGGATAAACCCTTCATCGGTTCGGCGAAGGGCTATGGCTGCTGATGAGGGGCTATGGCTTTGGCATCGGTGGCTAGATCGACTAAAGTTGCCCAAGGGCCATCGGGCTAAGGTGCCCGGGTCATGACCTCCGATGAGGGTCACACGACCCAGGCGACCGCTGCCTGGGTCTCGCCAGGGTCGCGTGACAGCGGCCGGTGGTCGCGAGACCCAAGCGAGGGCCGCTTGTGGCTACGAGACCCAAGCAGCCGTTGCCCAGGTCATGTGGCCCCTAGGTCGCCTAGGTCACACGGCCCCTAGGTTGAGCGACTCTCGCCAATAGCCGCCAACGCCAGATCTGGCTTGTCGACGAAGGGCTACCTCCTTTTTCAATTAAAAAAAAAATAACCAGAGGCAAAATTGGAAATATGAAAAATCAATAAGGGTAGTCTTGGAAGAGAAAAAATAATTTTAGCATTTTGAAGACCGGCTTTCAACTGAAAGTTGGCTTCAAAGTTGAACTAAACGGTCCAGCATTTCCTCAAGGGGCTTTCAGGCCTGCTTTCAACTGAAAGTTGGCTTCAAAGCTGAACCAAACGCACCCTAAGACCCTTTGAATGTTACATGGTTATGACAGATTGCACCTTCCCTATAATTTGAAGTGGCTACAATAGTACCAGTTTCAATAAAACTGTCGTAAATTGATTGTATGTAGAAACAGCATCTCCATCTCAGCCTTCAAATGGCTATTCTCATATCCACAACATATTGGTTGCTTATGCTCAACTAGGACAGCCTGAACAAACAAAATTCTATACATTTTATGTTCAATGAATCGTTTTTAAACTTCAATACCTAACATTTGTTGGAAGAAAAACAGACTGGCTATGATGCTAAAGGCTTGCAAACTTTAATTGTGAGCCCGAAGTAAAGGAAGATGAAGTCTCAAGTGGCCTAAAATATTAATCCATTCCATTTCAATCACAGAAGCCAATGAGAACTTAGATGTCTAGCAAACGATTTCCATTTCAAATCGCAGAAGCCAATTAGAATCAAGACGTCTATGGCAATAGAAGGCAAATAGCCAGAGGTAGAAACAAATACCACCACTATGCTTCCCTAGTCCATCTAAGCTCATGACACGTTTATTGGGTTTTCCTTTTCCCCTTTGAGTGCGAGGAGGGCTTCTCAGTTTGTACGTTTAACCCCGCTGTTCTTGTCGATCGATCATCTTGAGGTTCTTCAGGTAGGGTAGAGAGAAGAAACTTCTTGCTGGAACCAACCTGGTTGCAGAACAGCTTCAGCATCTTCCTTCCCTGCATCCACTTGAGCATCAATTTCATGTGTGTCTTGCTTTGCAAGCCGCTCACGCCAGCTTCCTGTGATGAAAGCAAACACAAGCAGACAGTGACACACCATACAGTTATGGAAGATTTAGATAGCTCATCGTTCCTTAAATCTTGAGTTATATGCTTTCCAAGTAACCATTCCCCAGTGGAACAAAGATGTTGCACTCATCACTGTCAATAGGATGAAAAAATTCTACGAGTGATCATCGAGTTGATGAACTATAGCAAGATGAACACCTCATGGCTCATGTAGCCACACCTACAAAAATGACAAAGCCAGACTGAAGTAGACACCATTGCATCGACAAAGACTAACCCTGTCTTCACTGAAAAGATACGCAAAAGAAGTTTCAAACTTCCACATCCCAGGGATCATATCATGAAAGAAGAGCTGAAGTACACAAGAAACATAATCCATAAGCTGCACGAACAGTCTTCAAACATCTAACAATCAATCATTACATTTTTCGCATCACACGCATGAAAGCTCTTATCATAACCACACAACATCCATCTTTCCAAAAGCTTCCCACTTTAACTGAATACATTTAAGAGCACACAATTTGATTTGTGCGGTGGTGCATTTCGCTCCTCTCATGTTATCTTTCTGCTTTTTCTTATTTTCTTTTCCACTCAGGGACTACGCTATGAGCTTCACACGATCCAGACAAGCGATCCGGCTTAATCTACTCGAAGCCAACATTGAAGGAAGCAACTTTTTATCAGCAAACTCATTTCTCTGCGCATCCTCCGCACTATCAAACGGTCTAGACGATCCTTCCCCCTTGCAGGCGGAAGGCGAAAATCGCACTGAAAATGCGCCATCATTGGTCTGATAAATCACACAGCAAAACCCAAATCTACCCGGGGAAAACAAACATCAGCAACCAACGAAGGAGCCCAATCCATGAGGGGAAAGGGGGAGAGTACCAAGGCGTGAGTCCAAGTGTTGGGGATGGTGAGGGGACCGTGGAGGCGAATGACGTCGTGGAGGGAACGGGCGATGGAGTAGGCCTCCTGAGGCGGCACTTTAGGGTTTATCTTCCTCACATTCTCCGCTCGCTTGCGGGAGAAGTACCGGACGAAGACGCTGCCGCCGCCGCCGCTCGCTCGCCGCCGCAGCTCTGGAGGCTCCACCGCGAACGCTCGACCACATCTCTCCTTCGACCCGAGCCAAGCCCCTCCTCCTGCAGCAACGGATCAATCAGTCGCACTTCTTCTCGGCGTTCGCAGATCTCGCCGCCGTGACTTAGGGAGTTTATCTCCCCTGCTTCTAAAACCCCACAATCCCTCCCCCGGACACGTGCAATGCACGTGGTATGTGCGCCTGATTCTATGCCATCGGGAGTTCATTTGATAATATTTTTATCCTTCAGAACAATTTCCTTTTAAAAATAATTTTTTATATTTCTATTCTTTGAAATAATTTTTAGTAAAAACATACGTTTGGTAACTGTATAAAATTTTTATTTTCAAATTAAAAAAAAAAGAAAATATTTGATATGACTCACAAATTTTTTTGATTTAAAATTTATTTTAATTTTTAATAATTTTTTGAGATTTTTCTTCTTCTTTTTTTTTTTTTTTTCCCTTTCTCCTTCTTTTTAGGAGAGGTTAGGAGAAGAAGAAAAGAAAAAAAAAAAAAAAAACATATCAAAAATTATTCTCAAAAATAAGAAATTATTTTTTTCTACTTCTTAATTCTTTTCCAAATCCATTCCTTAAAACAACCTTTTATTTCGGGAAATGGAAATATTAGCTAATGTTACCAAATGGATTTCTATTTTTTTCTACTCTAGGGAAAAAAATAAAAATAAAAAACAAGAATGTTAACAAACACGCTTTAGGCCTCTGGAAATTACTTCGGTGGCCGTAAAAATTTAGAATGATAACAAGTGAACAAATGAAAAAAAGGAGAGTAGAAAAAATGACACAAATAATCATTGGTCTCAATGTACAATTTGGCTTCTGAATTTTTAATTTGTTCAATTGTTCATTGAACTTTAGCCCAATGTATAATATGGTTTCTGAACTTTTAATTTGTTCAATAAAATAATTGAATTTCCGATACATATTCATTATAGTTCACTATAGTCCATTTCCATTAATCCAAGATTAGGGATTACATTGAACATTTTCGTATAATTCAAAGACTATATTGAATATATACCAAAAGTAGATGGATTATATCGAATAAATTAAAGTTTAAGATGGGAATATATTCTACCAAAAGTAGATGGATTATATCGACACATTTACCCTAAACTTTTTTTTTTTACATGAAAAACCCCAAACTTTACCCCATGTGACACATTTACCCTAAACTTTTTTTGTGACACCAAAAACCCCAAACTTTGCTATGCGTGACACATTTACCCCAAACTTTTATTCGAATGGCATTTTTGTCTTTTTATTCTTTCTTTTTTTCTATTTTTCCCTTTTCTTTCTTTTTTTTTTTTTTTTTTCCGCCGAGGAGTGCCGGCGGCCCGATCTGGGGGGCCACCCTCGCCGGCGTCGGCGAGGCCGCCCGTGCCGATCCGGCTCGGGCGGCCCTTGCCGGATGCTTTGGCGAGGGTCCGCGAAGGGCCGCGGCGGCCCCCGCCCGACGCCGGCGAGGGTCGCCGATTCAAGCAAAGGTTGCCCTCGCCAAATCCGGCGAGGGCGACTCGTGCGAGGGCGAGGGCCGCCTGCTAGATCCGGCGAGGGCCGCCTAGGCCAAATCGGGCGAGGGCCGCCCGAGTCGACCCGGCTCGGCGGCCCTCGCCGACGCTGGCGAGGGCCGCCTGCGACCCTCGCCCCGACTCCGGCGCCGGCGAGGCATCCTTGCCGCTTCCTCCATTCAATAAAAAAAAAAAAAATAGAAAATAACTAAAATGACGAAAATGCCCTTTGACTCAAAAAACTTTGGGATAAATTTGTCATAAGTAATATAGTTCGGGGTAAAATTGTCACAAGTGACATAGTTTAGGGTTTTTTGTGGCATAAAAAAGTTTAAGGTAAATGTGTCACACGAGGCAAAAGTTTGGACCGTGTCATATTGGCAAAGTTTGGGGTTGTTTATGTCATTATCCTAAAAAAATACGAATTTTGAAGATTGCATCCTCAAGAGATTGTAGAAATAGAAACACCTAGTGTATAAAATACATGTGCGTATTTAAGTGAATAGATTTTACATAACACATTCTAGTAAAAGTGATTATGAAAGTTTTTCTTGTTCTGTATTTTGCCATGAAACAATAGGATATAAAATTAGAGGTCATTTTATTGTTCTCCATTGATTGTTTGGTCCGACTAGGAGATCTATCTTAAAAGGCCAATACTGATTAAAATCCTAAACTAGTATCACTTGAACACATTTATTTCAAATTACTTTTCGATCGACAAAAATCACAAAGTGGTATTACTGTCCCTAATTTTACCCTCCACTACAGTTCATCCAATTTAGCCATTGAAGTGTCCTACGCGACAGTTAACGAGACTAATAGTGCTGGCATGGCACCTTGATGGGCCATTTTTCTTATTAAAAATTTTAAAAATTGGATTAACAAATTGGAATTTGAAATGACGTCGGTCGAAAGATGGAAAAGTAAATACAAGTGGTGTGAGGTGGAGATAATGCGAAAGCCCCAAATTTTGGGGTTTGAATTTGGAAAAATCAAATTTTGAGCCAAACCACACTCAAAGGGCTTGTATCTAGTTGGCACTTCTCGTAATGAAAAGCTAACCCTATCAAGAGGTCTTCCCCAAACGTCAGTTTGAGGCTCTAGTGCACATTTCTTTATCGAGAATGACGTGATATCAAATTTGCTAAATTAATATACAGGACCTTATTTGATTGGAGTAGAGCATCATTTCAATAACCTCCCAATAAAGCAATTACGTTATTCTTTTTTTTAATAAAAATGAAAAAAAGTATAAAGGAAATTTCATTCTAAATATTCATGATGAGCTTGTCCATTACAAAAGTGAAAACATATGAGCTTAAGGTACAAACTTGATGTAATCCTACTAATGCATGGAAGTCCCTAGATTCTCCTTCCCTGTATCATCATTAGATTTAATGACTCTTTTATACAACCCTTTATAATTCTAACATTAGCAACTTGTAATACTTCTCCACCCTCAATAAATTTTACTCGGAATCCTACCATTCTACAAATTATATAAAAGGGCATTATGCAAGTCTTATACTGTTTTGACAACCTTCTTTTAAAGTATAATCCCTTCAAAAGCCAAAATCGATTCTAAAACAATTGCAAACCACATTAATTACCCTTTCCATAACCTGCGTTTCCATTTCTTCTCGTATAGGAGTTCTCCAAGCTGAGACTTTTCGAGATGGACTTCTTGTTCAAACCTTTTATCAATATTTTATATCTATCTTGTATCATATCTTCAATGACCATTTTAGGATATAAAACGACTCTTTGCATATGCAAACCATGGATTGTGCTGATCATATTTTGGAATGCCTATAAACTGATTCTGCCGGCTGAGATTTTCGTAGCACCATGAACTCACTGGTTCCTATCTGAACAGGACGTACTTCTTACCATGCTTTCTCTCTTATCACCTGCGAAAGACGTCAATATGTACGCGTCTATGCAGATTATAAAAATCGAAAAAGGAAGGAAAGGAAGGAAGAAGGGAGAGGAGTAAAGCGAAAGAATCAGGCACATTTCGATTCCAGCTCCAAAAGTTGTCGCCCACTTTCATGGCGATGAGGCCTACCACTATGCCCCTCGCTCCCTCTGTCAGTGTGGTCACCTTGCCTTCTTTCTTTCTTCTTTCTCCTGCCATCCTCCTCTCTCTCTCTCTCTCTCTCCCTCCTCTGATTCTTTTATTCCTTTTCTTTTTGAAAGGAGAAAAGGCAATACTAATCAACCCACATTGCCAACTGTAACTTGTGGCCTCTCCCCCCTCCTTTTTTTCTCACTTTCTGCACAAATTCTGCGAATCCCATCTCCCTCATTCCATTCTCACTCCTTCTTCTGTTTCTGGGTCTCAGGTAAAGCTCGAGAACCGAAGCAAATTTCGTTCCTTTCCATTGTTGTTACCTGCTTTGGTTGTCATCTTCTTCGCTTGGGAGTCGAATTCCTGGTGACGATCAGCATTTGGTGTCTGACTTGGGTTGTTGGGTTTTTCTCCAGGTTGTATAGCAGGTCTGTGTTATCTCTCACTTTTGCAAAGAAGTGGGAGACTGAGGAGGATTCCTAGAGAAGAAAGAAAGAAGGTAATCCAATCTCTTGTGAACTGATGAGTTTGTGTGATCTTGGCCTTGGTTGCTTTATGGACTATTACTTGCTTCTTGACGTGATCAAGCAGAAAAATACGAGAGAAAGGGTATTCCTTTTGATGTGTTTGGTCGTTTAGAACCAGACAGATCAATTTGTGATGATGCAGCATATAGCCACTCGAGTTCTAGTATGATCGGTTGATCGGTAGCTGTTTGATTAGATCCAAATGTGTTAAAGCTGCATTCGTTGATTCATGCAGAAAAGTCTTACTAACCCAAGCTTCCAGGTCAATCAGCTATAGACAAAACATCATTTTCTAAAGTAGGCACATTGTTGCTAATTTAGTACCTTGTTGCTACTCCCCCTCCCCCCTTCTTTCCGTGGTGAAGGGATTAGATTCAGAGCATCTGAAGCATACTGAGCTTTAGTGAAATTGAGCTGTAATATTTACTGACCTGTCTAAGCTGCTTGCTGAGTTTTCTTTGAGCTATTAGAAAATGAGAGGAGCCAAGAGCAGATACGTGCATTCTTTGTCAAGATCCATGTCACAGTATATATACCCTGACAATTAGGCTTCCCTGGACACCCTTCATTTTTTATGAGAAAATAATGATGAAAGTGGTTGTTTGATTCACTCTGCAGACCAGGTTGTTTCATAGGTCTGCTCAAAGCTAGTTAGTTGACGGTTAATAGGACAGTTATTCATGATTAAGTAGGGATGGCATGTTGATCTCACTTCAATCTCAAGATCATTCCATCACTTTTATAATTTGAACATTGGCAACACTTATATCGAGTTTGGGCCAAAAAACCAAAATTATATTATGGAGAACTCTAAAATGAATGATTGTTTGCTTGTAGTTCCACTTTTCCCGATGCTTTGCTGTTTTAAGAATTTCAGCACAATGGTGTATTCAGCCTAGGCTATCATCTTGACCCACCTCCTCAGATAGTTCTTCTTCCCAATGTATAGTTCAAGAATCTGATGGGAACTTGATATTAACTTTTCCACAGCTCTAGTAACAGGATTTCTATCTTTTTGAGGTTTTGGTATGACAGGTATTTGCATTGTGAGTGTGTAGTTGTTGGACTTGATAAAAGTGCTGACTCTGGCTAAACCATGCATTAGATTTGTAAGCTTTTAAGATGTCATTTTAGATTTGAATTTTGCTAAAAATAGTTTATCCTCTAAAAGTTAAAAAGGAAAAAACGAAATTGCATTCACTTTTTTGAATTTGGCTGATGGCTTCCTTACCTGGTTTGTGTATGCACCATCACTCAACTTTGGACTGAAGTGCATTTAGTTAACTGGTTAATCTGACAGGACTTTTGTTTGTTTGTAGATCTTTTCCAAAGTATGGCAGAGACAGAGGACATTCAGCCCCTTGTTGTTGATAATGGGACTGGAATGGTTAAGGTAAGAGGTTCAATTGTTGTATAAGTAATGTCTTAACTGGTTGCTTCACACCATTCAAATATTCGCAAACCTTGCTCTTCGTGTCATATTGTTGGTATATGCATGCCATATTGTTTGGGGTCATGAGATTCTATATTTATCTTCTCTAATACTAGTTGTTACTCCTACTGTCCTATCATGTCAAAAGTGTAGAGGTCAAATGACCTGATCCATCTCAATATCTCATTATAAGAGTGTACCTTGCCATGAAACTCGTTCAATTAAAGCATGAAGAGAAATGGTTGAACTCCTCAAGTATATAATAGACTGTGCAATATGGCCTTGCACACAAACTAAAACACCTGATCAGTTCCAGTTGCTTTAACTTCTACAGGTTTAGATGAGTCAGGCATGAGATAGTTGAGTTGCATCACACATAACCATTTTAGTATCTGCATAATGTGTCATGTTCCTAACTCTTACTTATACACTTAATTAGGCTGGTTTTGCTGGAGACGATGCACCAAGGGCTGTTTTCCCCAGCATTGTAGGTCGGCCAAGGCATACCGGCGTCATGGTAGGAATGGGGCAGAAGGATGCTTATGTGGGGGATGAGGCGCAATCTAAAAGGGGTATCCTTACACTGAAATATCCAATAGAACATGGTATTGTTAGCAATTGGGATGATATGGAAAAAATTTGGCATCACACTTTCTACAATGAGCTTCGTGTGGCTCCTGAAGAACATCCTGTGCTCCTCACTGAAGCACCCCTTAATCCTAAAGCGAATAGGGAGAAGATGACCCAGATCATGTTTGAAACTTTCAACGTGCCTGCAATGTACGTTGCCATTCAAGCTGTGCTCTCCCTTTATGCCAGTGGTCGAACTACAGGTTTGATAACCTTGCAAACTTCTAAACTTTTTTAGGTTTTTGTTGGTTTGGGAAGTTGGTCATTCTTCCACTTGTCGTGACCTGATGAATTTGATAACACAATCCAAGAAGGATATAATAGCCATCTTAAATAATACAGAATTGGGATATAAAAGAAAGGAAATCAAAAGAGGTTCTTAGATTGCTACTCAATTGAGTAACAACTCGACCCTCTAACAAAGCAACAAGAAATATTCCAATTAAGCAGCAGGTGATTTTGGTATAGCTATATGTGTTATCGTTCACTTGCCTGCTTACTCCTCTGTTGTTTAGCTCCTCACGGCAGTCACTTTATTAATAATTTTTTTTTCTCAATCAGGTATCGTGCTGGATTCTGGTGACGGAGTAAGTCACACAGTTCCCATTTATGAAGGTTATGCACTCCCCCATGCCATCCTTCGGCTTGACCTTGCTGGAAGGGACTTAACGGATGCTTTGATGAAGATTTTGACGGAGAGAGGTTACTCATTCACCACAACAGCTGAGCGTGAAATTGTCCGCGACATAAAGGAGAAGCTTGCCTACGTGGCTCTTGATTATGAGCAGGAACTTGAAGCTGCTAAGAGTAGTTCATCGATTGAGAAAAGCTATGAGTTACCCGATGGCCAGGTAATAACAATCGGAGCAGAGCGTTTCCGATGTGCCGAGGTTCTATTTCAACCATCACTCGTCGGGATGGAAGCACCTGGAATACATGAGACCACGTATAATTCGATCATGAAGTGCGATGTTGACATAAGGAAGGACTTATATGGGAACATCGTGCTTAGTGGTGGCTCCACCATGTTTCCTGGCATTGCAGATCGTATGAGCAAGGAGATCACTGCTCTTGCACCCAGCAGCATGAAAATCAAGGTGGTGGCTCCTCCAGAGAGAAAGTACAGTGTCTGGATTGGAGGTTCAATATTAGCTTCCCTCAGCACATTCCAACAGGTAACTTCATTGCACAGACTTACGCTATTCATTTCTTCTTTCTTTTCAAATTCAATGGTCATTTGACGTGAGCATCGTCTTTGTTTAATCTACAACTTAATAATGCTTCTAGTAGGACAGACATTAATGGGCTTGCTTATTTGCGACTTCATGAGTTTCTCATAGTAAAAAACAAAAGATGATTTGGACGTGTTCTTCTGGTACTTGCTCCATGCAGATGTGGATATCAAAGGCCGAGTATGATGAATCTGGGCCATCGATCGTTCACCGGAAGTGCTTCTAGATATGTCTTTGCGATTCTCCAGAGTGCAGTTTTTGCTCGTGTCTTATGAGACGATGGATTTGCAGATGATTGGGTAATATGGTGTTTGGTTTGGCTTGTCTGTCCCTTTCTACGGTCATGCTTATCTCAAGCTTTGATATAGCCATGCTCGTAACACGAGCTTATACATATTTAAATGTGCTTGAATGATGTATCGGACTATCCGAGGATGAGTTGTATTGGCAATTCCCGGTTGCATCTAGAACCCTTCTCCGATTCTTCGTTTGTACTCCTGATCTGTTCAGCATTCTTCAGCTTCTAATGGTATTTTTGAGAGTGAAGATCGAGGTACCCTGCATACCCTCTTTGCCTTCTCGACTACACTTGCTATTGCGCGAAGAATCGTGACTGAACAAATGGGCTAGGAGCCACTGTCGCCGCCGCCACAGGCAGCTAGTGGTTGCTGATGCTGTAAAACTATTCTTAAGCTCGTGAGCTTAGTCTGACCCATAATTTTGGGCTTCAAGCCTAACCTTATCACCAGTCAAAATTCCTTGGCCATCTTTAAGATAGCCTATCTCATGGTGATAGTGCTAGGACTAAGTTTGATTTTCTTATTCTAGGAATGGCTTCGCGATTCTTAGCTAATCTTCTCAATCTTAGTAAAGCATATATTTCTTTCGTAATGATTTGGTTTGGTTCTGCTCTTTTCCAATGAATAATATGGGTTTCACATGATTTGGGGTTTTTTGTCAAAGCATATTTCGACCGTGGGATTTGACCTTTAAGCCCACCACCGAACTCTTACCTTTCTCACCTTTTTAGTAAGTGTCGAATTTCTTGTCAAGTATCTTTTAGTCATATTTAATAAAAAAAAATACTTCGATCAAAGAACTATGAACGTAATACACAAAAAATGTTTAATGCGTTGGAGACTGGAAATTTTCCATATTTCCATTGCTTAACAAGTACCTTTAGATGCACTTGTTAACGAACCAAAATCTGTCAAATAGCTACGCATTCCTATGGATATGCTCCATTCAATCGAAACAATCTAATTTATTGCTGCATTGCTCTCTTCGCAAAACTAAACAATGGCCCAGTTCGAACCAGGTAAAGTCAGTTGTACATAAACATAACAAAGGATATAGGATGTGCTCAAAATCTATTTGGCGTATCAGAATCCACACGAAGAGATTGATCTAGAAGTACTTATTAAGTGTACTTTTTTCTATATTTAAGATTATTTAATGAGTCTATCACGGGTCGTCCCCTCCGTAATAAAATAATAATAAAAATAAGCAAAAAAATAAAACAAAAAAAATCAAGAAGCATATGGAAATACCGCCTCCGGAAAGGAACAAAACCCGCAGCTGCGTTCGGCGGGACATCGCCGTAACCGTCGAGCGGTTGTAACGCCCCGTCGTTTTCTTGCTCTTCAACCCCGATTTTTGCTTTACAAAATTGCCTTCACGTGTAATTTCCCGAGGCATCCTCTCAGTATTGAAACTCGGGGGACCACGAGAGAGACACGCATGCAGCGACATCCCAAGTAACGTCGTATTTGAGAATAAACTCGATTTTGTTAGGTTGAAATCCGCAAAAAAAAAAAATAATAATAATTACAACACGTTAATTTCCCTATAGCTTCGACAAAATAAACCCGATTTCATTAGGTTGAAGGTAACGGCATCTCATAATTTATGTCGGCATCGGAATGCTCGCTTGATTTCGCTCGGATTTTGTACGATTAAGCCTTTGTTCTCATCATAATCATTAGACGAGATTAGCTACTTCCATCTTAGGCGCTTTCGATGGCTTCTATGACTTTGCTATCGTAACTGGGTATATATTGCATATTTGAGTTCAAGATTAATAAATTTTCAGTTCGGTTCCATTATAGAAATAAATGAAATCGAATGCCTGTCTATGATCATTATTACTGCTAGCTGCACACGTCATTGGCGCTCGGTTTTATTTAATGTAGAGTCTACAGTTAGCCGGTAATTACTATAATCACAGTTTAATATTATGGAATTTTTTCAATTAATTATTTTCGATGGACTCGTTTTGGATTGTCAAGCTGACAACATTAAGCACGAATATTTTGCGTTAATGTTCAAGAATTGCTATGAAAATAACTGGAGGAACTTCCTCCAGTTTCAGCTTTTTTTGCAGTTACCATCCATGGATTACTCAAAATTATTTACATCAATTATGCAATTTTAATCTCAGAAAAATTGGCCAGATCAGAGCCTTTTCCCAGTAAAGTTTTCATACGCTCGCAGCTCCTCCGGTCAAGCTCTGGCCGGCGGAAACCGCCCTCCGGTCGGCATTCTCGCGGCAATGGTCGGCGCCCTCGGATTCGGAGCTCCCGGGTCGGTCCACGACCAGGCTGCTCCGGCAGGTCGGGCACGACTTGTGCGAGCGCAGCCACCTCCCGATGCACTCCTCGTGGAAACCGTGGCTGCACGTCGCCAGGACTCGAATCCCGTCGCCCTCGACGAACTCCGTCAGGCAAATCGCGCACTCCGCCTCCGTCCCCGCCAGCTTCGTCACGCCCGGTGCGTAGATCGCCGCCGGGGCTGCGATAAGGTCGGAGTCCCCGAGCTTGGGCTCAGGCTGCTCCTGCTGGCGGCGCGGCCGGTGGGCTGCCAGCGGCCGGGCGTCACCACGGCCGCCGCCGCCGCCGCCGCCGCGGAGGAAGCAGCGGATGGCCGTGTTGAGGGCGAGAGCGCAGATGAGGCCGCAGAGGAGGACGATGAGGATCATGGCGGCGTTGGCCTCGAAGTCGCCCGAGGCAGAGTAAGGATGCCATCGGCAGGTGGAGATGTTGCACGACGCGACCGTCGCCGGCGAGGGCTGCGGCGGCAGGAGGTGGAGGGCGGTTCGAGGCGCCGGCGGAGCCGTGGCCGATGATTCCGGTGCCGGCCGCATTTGCTGGTCTTTGAGCGTCTCTGTATATGAGAAGGGAAGTCGGTTTTGTGTTCGCGAGAGAGAGGTTGCGTTGGAACGAAGGCCGGGATGATTTAATATAAGAGAGAGCCGGAAGAACACTGCATAGAGTCCGGTCTACGTAGGCTTAGACCGAGTCCGTATAATAATTTCTCCGAGCATCAAATACAAATACGGTCCAATTGCGTGCGAAACCTTTCGAACGAAGTAAAAAAAGAAAGAAAAATAAATGCTTATATGGATTCTCTTTCAATTGCCGACATGGCATCGTATTTATATCGCTTGAATCTCAATAATTATTCAACACCAATTGAAAATCGGTATGGTTAAATTACTTACGCGTCACTTGTAATAAGGACAATTTTGCACTATTTGAACTTTACAAAAAAAATCGCTGAGTTTTTCCTTTTGACTTTATGATCGACGGGACTGATGTGAAATAGTCAATCATCATAATGATTTTAATCTCACTTTTTGTATAGAGGATTTTTGCTCTACCTTTTATGCGTGTGACCAAATTAAAGTAATGTCAATTTCTGATAGCAATAGCATAGTCGAAACAACGGGAAGAAAAAAGCTACTATTACCCTAATATCACCGCTTAAGTTAATTAAAAGTGGAAATAGATAGAACTAAATATATTAGGGAAGTCATTTAATTAAGAACTTAAATTTCCAGACAACATTTAAAAAGGCCTAATAAGCATCCAAGGGATATATGTTATGGATGTACGAGCCGATTACCACGTGGTCATCGGAATCGGGATTCATATGATTTGATGGTTAAGATAGATTGGACTTACAAGATGCAGATGCATATAAGATTTTTTTTCATTGGAAAGAGGTTGCTTGAGCTCTTCCACCAAAAATGCTTGATTTCATTTTTTGTTTTATATAGGCCGGGTGCGTAACTACGTAAAGATA
This sequence comes from Angophora floribunda, assembly GCA_014182895.1. Taxonomy (NCBI): domain Eukaryota; kingdom Viridiplantae; phylum Streptophyta; class Magnoliopsida; order Myrtales; family Myrtaceae; genus Angophora; species Angophora floribunda. The sequence goes on along the minus strand of CM024708.1, from coordinate 20,274,301 downwards.
GTTTGTGCTTTCCCATTAATCTCACAGAAAAAATGGCATGATTCGGCTGACCTAAGAAAAGTAAGGTAAAAAGGAAGGCTGCTTTAATGGCCGTGGATAACAAAATTAGTCATACGCATAGCATAAGTAAAAGTGAGATAACGACGTGTGCAGAGGTGTTGATATCATATTGAGATCCGATCGACTCGGTTACATTTGGCAATATTAAATAAGAATTCATGTCATTAATTTGTACAATAAATGAGCGTGTTGTTCTTTTATTTGCACAATTTAATCATTTGGTTTTTCAAGGTGAAGTAGGCTTAAACATGCTTCTTGTGGAGTCATGGGAAAGAGATGAATCCCATGCTCACGACAGATATTTTATATTTGGAATGTGTTTACCAAGACTGTTAGGATGGCGAACCTACGCATGGCCAGACAAGGTGGAGAGATCAGATGAGGTTTTGCGTATCGGTTTTTCGCGATCTGTATCGTTGCCCTCAGCAGCAGCATCACATCAAGCTAAGATGAATCCGGAACGAGTATGCGCAAAATGATTGCGTGCTGATGATGGAACGTGGAGGTGACGAGCCCCAGAAGATGAGAGAGAGAGAGAGAGAGAGAGAGAGAGATGGATAAGCTGATAAGAGTTAAAATACAAGGACATGAATGGGATCGTCAACATCCCACCAAACAAACGACTCTCCTTTCCGCCCCTTTACTGATACTGAATGATTTCTTTTGGGTCGCCAAGACGTAGACACTTCCAGAAGAGCCCTACGTCTCCATGCCTCTCTCTCCTCTCTTCTCTCTCCAATCTGCATCCGAACAGAGTGCAGAGAGAGAGAGAGAGAGAGAGAGAGAGCCAACGAGAGACGTCTTCACATGCAGCTTTCTGTGGTGAAGAATGATTGAAGCCGCAGCGACATGATCACAGAGAGAGAGAGAGAGAGAGAGAGAGAGAGAGAGAGAGAATGGAGGACAGGCTTGGCATCTTGCGGGAGCTTTGGACCCACCCGAGTCGACTCAGCCAACCCGAAGAAACCAGGGTCATCTCTCTGTGTCTGCAAATTGGGGGAGAGTGTTGCTACAGCATTAACTATTTGCCCTGCGATGCGGGCAACTGAGCAATGGATCCATGGGAGAGCATCCCATTCCCTTTCGCATTTAGTACGCTACTACCAGTTGGAATTGGAGTTGCAGTGTTTTCTTGGTGAAGGAAAGGGGGCGATTATATGCCAGGCATGGGGGCCGCCACCCTCCCGCACCAAAGATTTCCTCCTTCCTTTCTTTTTCAATGAGTGTCTACTTAAACTTTTATATTCTCCTTTTCTAATTTGTTTTTTTGTTGAAGTAAGGTATATGGAAAGGGAGACGTTCCGAATCCATTCCATTAACATCATCCCATTACCCTCCAAATCCGTCACGAACTTATTATTGATTTTGATATGATATCTCAAACCTGTCTTATTTGGAAACACTAAACCCATCAAAATATTTCGTTATAAATATTTGTAAATGCAACTATTTCTTCAACACTCGTGTATTGTAATCTCTAATTAGAATTATGACGACTTCCAAACATAAGCTTGAAAGAATTTCAGATCCATCAGCCACGTGTTCCAATAATTAGAAGTTATATGTGAACCCATGCCCATCAGTTGAACAATGTTATATTATACTAAATTTTGTTCTTAGCATTCACAAATATCTATAATTAAGTAATCTTAAGTTTTCACATAGTAGGGAAAACTTTAAAAAATCCCAAATGCCATTACCGTATCTTAATAGAGTTCATAATTATGTATATTTACTCAAGTAAGGAATATAAAGGAATCATAGAGCATTTCAATAGTTAAACACATCGGATCGGATGTCGAGTTTGGCAACTGTAAATCTCCAACCCAACCTCAAACTCTATAATTGCCTTTTTAGCGATATGCCCTAAACCCGTTCTGCTTTCCCATAACACTACTAATTTACACCCATTAAGATTTGAGCGGGTAGGATATCCTATTAAACCCACCTCATCCCATCACTATCGAAGCCAAAGTCAAAAATTAATGACGAATGGCATGGGTACCTACCTTGTCCCCAGCAACATTAAGCCCAAATTTCAAGTCGGATATAGAAGAATGTTCAAACAGAAATTTCTAGGTTCGTAAGCCAATTTGCATACAGGTCGATTGTCTCATCAAAAGAATAGTTGCAACTTGCTCTTGGGATAATTACCAAAAAAAAATTCTAAACCCACTGTATATATTCCAATACAATCTTAAACATTATAATTTAACCAATTTAATTCTAATTTTTTTAATGATTTGATAATGTAATTTTTCTGACTAATTTTTTAGCCGACTATATTCCATCCTTGACTGACAAATAGAGTTTTGCTTTTTTAGGGATTATTTGTAATCCATGAAATTAGTGTGTATTTTTGTTGTAGAGTTGGATCACCTAAAGTAAGGATCATACAATCACTCTAAGACCAAGAGCTAAACCTAAATCAAGATCATGTTGCTTCCTTGATAAATGTGCGGTTTTGAAAGATGCAACATTTTTAAAGATGCACATTTTTGTTTCCTCTAGAGCGCCGAGCAGTCATTTTTACTTAGTCTAGCGCCTATTTATTGTTTTTTGAAATGTAAAAAATTATCCCAAATTTCAAAATACCATATAAATCTTGAAAAGATTATATGCGAATGTATTTGTCAACAAAATATTGAATATAGATAATCTTCCTAATTCAATGTAGGGGTGGCAAATGAGTCAGGCTAGCTCGACTTAAGGTGGGTTGTGCCAGCAGAATGCCACGTGCCAAGCAAGCATGCCGCACAAGTCCAAACCCATGATCATTTTAAGTTTTTTAGTCGGACCAAACCCATGATGAGTTCACCTGATCCATTTTATATCAACCTTTTTTTTTTCAAAGGGAATGCTTCCAACTTGAAACCAACAAAACTAGTAAGATTGTATCATACTAATTAATTTCGGTGTCTTTTGAAATTAATAAAAATCATAAAGCAGAATAAAAGGTCTTTAATAACTAAAACTAACTCAACAAACTGACGATTGATATTTAAATACCGTTGAAATTTAAGTTAATAGAAACATTTTGAGCAAAGAAAAAATGTCAAGCTCAACTCAAGCTTTCTAAATTAAAATAAAGTAATTGATATTATAACACTCTCGAATAACTCATTGATATCATTAGGAGAAAATCATTTTGTATATTTGATGTACTTTGAATGAAATGGTATTAGCTGTGAGAGAATCGTTCAAATAGTCTAAAGAAGACATGCAAGAAAAGCGACCATTCCTAAATTCAGTTGAGAGAACAGGTCATACAATCACTTTGAGACCAAGAGCTTAACCTTAGTCAAAATCATATTAGTTCGTTCATAAATGTGCAGTTTTGAAAGGTATGCTATTCTTAAAGACACACACATCTATTTCCTTTAAAGGGTGTGTCTATTCTCATAATAGAAAAAGAATATAAATATATTTGATACAAATTTCAAATTTTTTGTGACGTGGCATTTCTTTTATTTTTTAAATAATTTTATGAAAATTTTCTTTTATTTTTCTTCTTTTTCCTTCTCTTCTTCTTCTTCCTCCTCTAGCCAACGACCTCCCTAACCTTGGGGAGCTTCACCTAGCCACGATGACACTATGGCAAGGTTGCACAAACCTTGTCTGGCTGGTCGTCGGCCAAAGGAAGAAGAAGGAAAAGAGAATAAAGAAAGAAAAGAAAAGAGAAAAAAATAGTTTAGGCTAAATTATTAAGTTGTTTTCGAGGACAAAGAAATAAATTTTATCTATTTCTTGATTATGTTCCAAATGTATTTCCAGAACAAATTTATTCCCAAGTATAAAAACGTTACTAAATAGATTGATATTATTTTTTTATTTCATAGAATATAAGAACATAACTAGTTACTATTTGATCGGTTACTAAACAGAGCCTCAAGTGCTATGCAATCATTTCTACTTAATCTGAGGCCTATTTGTTTTTCGAAAGGCAAGAAACTTATCTGAAATTCCGAAGTATCGGATAAATCTTAAGAATATATCTAAATGCATGTGTCAACAAGTACATGAATATGGCGGGGATGGCAAATGAGTGACGCTAGCATGGCTTAAAAAGAGGTCGTGCCAAGTATGCACGGCCCAAACCCATGATGAGTTGGCCTAATCCATTTCATGTTGACTTTATTTGGACTTCCTTTTCAAAGAAAATGCTTCCAACCCTAAACCAATAAAACTATTAAGATTGTATCATATTAAGTAGTTTCAATGTCTTTAAAAAACGATAGAAATCATGAGTACATTAAAAGGTTTTTAATAATCGAAACTAAATTAATAAAGTGAAGATTGATATTTAGATATGATCAATATTTAAGATTATACAAGCATTTTGGGCAAAGAATGAGCACACAGCGCAATTATCTAACTTAATAGTCACATCAAATGATGAACAAGAAATTAGAACAAAATTAATCTCAATACTAGGTCTCAATACCTAGACTTGAGTCCAACGAGGCCTATGCCTAGGATCCCAACCGCCTATACCCAAGCTCATCGAGGTCAAGCTCTAAACCTTAGTGCTTGAGACTAAGTCCCTAGCACCCAGACTCAAGTATGTCGAGGTTAGACCTTAGACCTAAAGGTTTGTGTTTGAATCCATTGAGGCCGAGTTGAGACTTCAGCGCCTGTATTAAGGTCTCTAGTACCTTAACCTAGTTTGGTCATGATTAACTATTTAAAGCATTATTTATATGAAGATGTTTTTAAATCAATCATTTTTCCTAGATACAAGCAGAAAAAGAAAAAGAAAAGTCTAACTTATGGATTGAGAAATATTGTCAAATTGTGGTGCGAACTGAAAATAGTGAAAACTAGATGGGGGCAAATTGACATACTTTTAAAATTCCAAGAACAAGCTGCGATCCCATTGCGTTTCACTAGGGACAGCCTCCGACGATCAACGGCGGACCACGGAGAATTCCGGCTCGACGGCGACCCGCATTCGCCACCGCCCACCTCCGGCGTCGCCACTGCAAACTTCAGCGTTCCAAATCAATCGACAGGTTGGATTTGACAATCTCGGTATGCGAGGTTTTGTTCGCGGCGGCTGCTGAGGTATGGCGGGGAGCTCCACGCCCGCCGCCACTGCGCCGCCGACAGCGGCGATCAGATCATGGAGGACGGGGTTCCTGACTCTGAGAGACGAAATGCTTACGAGCCCTCCTCGAACTTCCCTCGCGGATCTCCTCCACAGCCTCATCTTCTCCAATTCCTCCGCTCTCGTCGCCGCTGCGCCTAACCTCCCTCTTCACGAGGTCCTTATACGTTCTGCCATAAGAGCTGCTCCTACCTATGGCTTTTGTAACTTTTTGTAACTGCTGTTATGCTCAACGTCTTCGAATTGATGCGTCATTGTTCCAGGAGGCTCCTTTTGAAGTTCTTGCTTTGTGTTATCGTTTAATTTTTGCATTATAGATTGTTGACGGCTTTGAATTCGATTGGTTATCATTTAAGTTTGGGCGGTGGAACTTGAAGTTCGGAGTGCGTTATTTTGATTGTTTTGTTGTTCGTTTTTCTGTCAGGTCACCTCAGACGTGCTATTTCTGATAGAATTGGTTTCAAATGCGGATCTTGTTCATGCAAATGGGAGCTCTTTCTACACTCACTTGTGTCACTTGGTACGGGTTTCCTTCTGCAAACCAATTCTCCAGCTTATTCTCTATGGAATGGGAAACTGCCGAGGCATTGAATGGGCTAATTCTTTAGATTGATTTGATTCATCAGGTTCATGACGTTACTCGCCGTGTTTCACTGGATATAAATCCCTCTTCTTGGATGCGTATCCTCAACTCTTTTGATAAGTCTATGGAAGTTTTGGTGGGTGGTGGAGAGGGAATGAAGGGTGGCCAGTTTGCCAATGCAGCTAGAATTAGGCCTATCATGGACTGCTTAGAGACTTTAAGGTTAGTGGAGGAGATTTTAGCTTGTCTGAATGCTCTAAGCATTCTCCCATGTAAAAGATTTTCCTTCATATTATTTTAGCAGAATGTGGGCTATAAGAAATTATATGTCAGTTTGTTCTCACTTTCTTCTGTCAACATTTTCTGCCTGCCATCAGCAAGGTTGAGGTCTGCTGGATGATATTTTGACTCTAATTTTCTCATTGGTTCTTTCAGATGCCTTATTGGCGCATTCCACAGAAAATCATCTTTGTCTGAGAATATGGAGCTAGTGAAGTTTCTTTGCCACAATGTTGCTTGCACCCGTATGAAACTGTTTTCTTTATCTTATAGAAGTGGCAACAAGATACATGCTGCTTTTGCTGAGAAGAGAACGACTAGATTTAGCAGTTTATGGGAAGTTCAGACTCTTGCATTTACTATGCTTGGAGAAGCTTTCTCCAGAGTCGGTTCCTTGTTTCCACCTGACATCTGGCAATTAGTCATCGAGGTATGCTATGTGTACCAATTTTTGCCTTCGGTATGTTTGTGAAAGCAAGCCTCACCTAAGGTTGTTTTTTTTTTGTCCTTCACTAATTAGGTGATACGGAAAGAGATGGATTCTTTGGCGTCTATGAATCTGATTGTGGAAGACAATGTCATGTCCAAGTATTCTCTCTCTCTCACTCTCCCTCTCTCTCTCTCTCTCTGTCTCTCTCTCTCACACGCACGCGCGTGCACACACACAAGCACATATGTGTACACTTGCTTCAACGAGAATAACCTTTTTCGTGTAATCTGGAGGATTGCCTTTTTTTGCTGATTGGATTGCTTACTGAAGGAAAATTTGGCACCTCCTCTGTGCAGGTTTTATGCTTCTCTGCTTCAGTGTCTGCATTTGGTACTTGTGGAACCTAAGTGTCCCCTTTCTGACCATGTAAGTGGATTTTTTAGGACCCAAGTACTATTTCATATACTAGGTATGTTTAAATTTACATCTGCAGCATATGCTCAACTTGAGAAATCTATGGCAGGTACCTGGTTTTATAGCGGCTTTACGTGGATTTTTTACATATGGTCTCACAAGTGGCAGACTGCAACATGATTTCCCAATTGTTATTTGGGGGGAGAAGGAAGTTAGTTCTGGGAGCTCAGGTTCAAGATTAGGTCAACAACAAAAAGCAGATGGTAAACCATATAGGCCTCCGCATTTACGGAAAAAGGACAGTTCTTGCTCTGCGCACATTAAAAAGTTGGATTCACAGAGTTCCTCAGATCATGAATCTTCCACAATAGAGTTCATGTCATCAGATTCAGATTACAGCGATAGTGACAGCTTAGGAAGAGAAAGCAATCTTACACAGAGCTCTAAGGTCAGAATAGCTGCCATTCGTTGCATCCAGGTAATCTTACAACAAGATGACTCTCTGCTTCCAAATTTGCTGGATACAAGATAAGTGTCATGCAAGGCTTTTGATGCTTGTGGCATACGACTTTGCTATCTAGGGTTTTTCACATAGATAGTTATAGATTGATGTAAGGGTAATGTTGGAGATATCTAGAAAGTGAGACAAAAACCAGGTCTAGGTTAAATATATAGATAGTTATCCAGACAGGAGGATAATTCGTTAGAATTTTTCTTTTGTACAACATGATACCTCTCTGCACTTACGGCATAAATAAACAAGTTATTAAGTTTACACTGAATTAAATTTCTACTAGTTATGAGTTTTGCAAATTGTTAGGACCTGTTTTCCTGGCATGTGTGGTAATTGAGTTGCAACCAGCTCTGTCTGGTTCAGTCTAGTCTCTGGGCTTAAAGATTGGATTGACATTTTCTTCCTATGTGGTGAGGAGGGTGGGCTAGACTATGTGGCTGGAAAGATTAAATCCCTCTGTGCTTGAGCTTATCGTGACCAGTATACTGGTTGAGTTTGTTACTGTATAATTTATATTGGTTTCTTGGGCTTGTATGTGCTTCAGGCTTGGTAGTATTTTGCAGCAATGGAATTTTTTTTTCCTTTTTAATTTCCTATACATGAAGAGTGGCAGTGTAAATGAATCAATCAAAAATAACATTCATTGTCTTTGGAGACTGCAAACTATAGTGTCTGTCAGAACCTTTATAATTGATTCTTTTCTCCAATTGGTGAGAAGGACCTTTGCCAAGCTGATCACAAATCCTTCACAGCTCAGTGGACCATGATTCTACCCACCAGTGATGCATTAGAGTCAAGGTAAGGAGATCAATTGGTTTTCCTTCACAGTGAACTGATTTTCTCATGTCATTGAACCTTGTGTATCCTTGTCCTTGTTTCATGATCTTACCCTGTCTGCAGGAAGTTTGATCCTACTCTGATGACATGCCTGTTGTTCGATCCTTATTTGAAGGTACTTGTACAATTCTATATGAGTTCCTGTCAGACCACTCTGAATCTATTGATCCCGAAATAGTAATCCAATCGGTTTTTGAATGTTCCATTAGGATTTATTTTAGTATTATGTCACATGGGCGAACCATTTCTTATGGTTGTCAGCCTTTGTTTGGATTATTTTTTCTGTATTGTCTCTACCATTTTTGGTTCAATTGTGATTAATATTTTCATGTGCTTGCTCTTAGCTATTTTTTCCTGGTGTCTAGGTGCGGATAGCAGCTGCAACCACTCTGGTTGTTGTGTTAGATGGTCCTTCATCTGCTTTTATGCAGATCGCAGAATACAGGGATTCCTCTAAGCTTGGATCTTTTACATCCTTATCAAGTTCTCTTGGCGAGATTTTGATGCAACTTCATAGAGGTACTTGAAGAGGGTTTTTTCAGCGATTTTCTAGAGAAATTTGCTTTCTCTGTGCATTAGCTTGGAGGGAGTAGAAGATTGCTGATATCAGGCCGAGGTAGCGCATGCAACCTGCACGGCGCAGCTATTAGTTTTTTGATAATGTCTGAATTAACTAGTGTTGTTTGTTGTTCTATTGGCAGGAATCATCCACCTAATCATGCGTGAAAAAAATAGTGGATTGTTGGGATCTTTGTTCAAGATTCTTATGCTCTTAATATCATCCACACCGTAAGGATCACTTTGCTAGGAAATTGTTCTATTTTCCTTTACCTAAGATATTAATATTCCATGATCTCCCCAGGGCCAGTGCTTTAGACCAGGTGCACATTCCTGTTGTTTCTCACTCCATTGATACATAATTATGGTTATTGTTGGTGTTCATTCTACAGATATATGAGAATGCCTCGTGAGTTGTTACCAACTGTTATTAAATCTCTACAAGCCAGAATAGAAGAAGACTTTTCATCCAAAATGGATCAAACTAGTCTTCTGGTTAGCATACTAAATTTTGAACTACGAATATTGAATATGTGCATATATTTAACCTTTGTAATTTTATTCTTGACAGGCTGCTACAATCAGTTGTTTGACCGCAGTTCTGTCAACTTCATTCCCCTCAGTGCCAGTGCAAGAAATGCTCACTGGAGAAATATCGCAGGGTTAGTGGTATTCACTGAATTTGAGCATGCCTGCCACTTGGAATCTAGATGTATTTTAATCTGTTTTATTTCTTCAGACTTTATTGAGTTTTCTCCACTTATGAGTCCATGAGAGGCTCTCAATCTTGTTCTTCAGGTTTCTTAAGGACTCAGAAGAAATTAGGTGTTCTGTCTACATTATTTAAGCATTCCGAGCCACCTATGAACCTGACAACAAGATTTGAGGCTCTCCAGGTACACTAATTATGATGACCATAAGTAATTTAGTAGGTTTGACAATATAATGGACAAATGACCAGGTGATGTAGTGGTTTTTTTATAAGTTACATGTTTTAGTTTCTGTATTCTGAGAAATAAGGATGGAACGGGGATGAGACAATTAAAGTATGTCTATTTTATGGTTAAATTTGATATTTCAATGAACATAGTGATTGTGAAAATATGTATACAGTTGCTGAGGTGCCAAGTGAAGGTTTTGGCTTATCACGCTGTCCTGTCTAATTTAGCCATTCTTTTAGAAATTCTAACCCAAAAATCAAGCAATGAGGTTGAGGGAGAGCACGTGTACATAAGGCCACTAAGGGAAGGATGGGGTGTAAATCTCATAAGCAAATGAGCTGAGATGCTTTCAACACCCTCAACGTGCAACCCTGGATGAAATCACATGAAGAACACATGTGGACATGAATTACTGGGAATAAGATGAATAAGAACCAACACTAAGGGAAGGATGGAGTGCAACAATGAAATTGAAACCTGGCTTTGACACCATTATAGAGAATCCAACCCAAAAGTTTAATCTATGGGGTCACATTCAGGTATCTGAGGATGACTTTAGGTAGTAATGGTCTGTTGCTTTTGACAATTTGAATAACCTGTTTGGGGGTCAAGTGCCCCATACAGCTGCTTTATAATTTTATTCTTTACATAGAAAGTTGTAACAAGCTCTCTTTGGCTTTAAGTTCCTTCTGTAAATGGCTTGGTCCCTGCTTGGTGCCTCATATCGAATCGCTAATACTCATGAAAAAAAAGAAAAGAAATTATAAGTACTTATTGAAATGCTTTCCTACTGTTACTCTGATTGAATGCTCTGAAATGTTGAGCCATTTTCTGAAAAATCTTCAACATTTACTTTTGCTGCAGGGTATTAGAGCTGTATCACACAATTACCCGAGCATAATGCTAGGGTGCTGGCAACAAGTTTTCTCAGTTGTTTATGTTAACCTTGGAGTTGGTGAGTTCCCTAGGAGCGCATGCAGAGGACAAAGTGGAAATATATGTGGGGTCCTTGGGGAGAAAGTCATTGCAGCTGCTGTCAAGGTGTGAAATCTTTATCCCTCCTTCCACATTCTGTAGTTTGTTTTCGTGCTAGTAACGGCACCAGCACTACTGCTATATAGCATAACCACTTGCAGTCATGGTCTTTTTGCTGTCAATACTCTTGGATCCAAAGCGGTCCAACCCTTCCCCTGACCCCATGCATTGCGGGAACTTCGTGCACCAGTACTCTTTGATCCAACCAATGGTGTTTTAATATTTTTGGTTTTTCCAGTGACTGTCTTACTGTGCCTGAATGAGTAGACCACTAATACAACTAAGTATTTTGTGGTGAACTTTTTCTATGTTCCTTTTTGATAAGCAAAGGGTACTTTTAAAATGGAAGGTTGTCCAAGTATATAGGAGATAATGCTTATGGTAGTCTTTAATCTAACTCTTTTTGGCAATATTCTTGATTGATGACCCATGTATACTATTGTCATGAAGGGTTCAAAGAATCTGGTGCACGGCTTATCTGGGATGAATCTCACACTGCCTTTTCAAATTAACATTAAAATGTGTTCTAATGCTCTATTTGTGTGGTATTTCAACCTTTCATCTCCTCTTGGAACAAAAAGCTTTTTTTTTTTCTTTTTTTTTTGTAGATTATGCAAATATTTCACTGGGTACATTGGTAGATTGCTTTAGTCTCCAGATTTTGCTTCCTTTCTTGCTCTCCAACTTTATTTTTATCCCATATTGCTTGTCATCGATAATCTTTCAACTTAAAGGACCATTTTAAGCAAAGTGATCTATAGGTAAATTTGACACTTACTATAGGCAAGCAGCATACTTAATACTCTTCATGTGTTCAAGTCAAACCAAATTTAAGATATTTTTTTTTTAATATATATGTTAACTTCATAATCCAATCATCAGGTTTTGGATGAATGTCTTCGGGCAATTTGTGGATTTAGAGGAACTGAAGATCTATGTGATGATAGATTAATTGATAGCCCCTTTGCGTCTGAGTTTGTGAGGATGAAGAAGATCTCATCTGCTCCATCTTATATTATAGAAAGCCCAGATAATTCCGGAGACAATTCTGAAGTAAGTCATACGGGAAGTGAGCAGTGGTGTGAGGCAATTGAGAAATTTTTGCCGCTGACCTTGTGGCACACTTCTTCACTGGTTAGTTGACTACTCATCCCTGAATGTACATTGATCATAGTATAAGTGACTTTGAAAAGTACCTTCTGCTTTTCTTTGTCCATTAGCATCAGTCTTTTGAGAAAGGAAGCAAATGCTATTCTATATAATAACATTTGCTTAAATAGCTCCCACCACAGTACCAAAGAATTGCCTACTTAATATAAGGCAAGAGGTATGTGTTTGTAATTGACTAAGGTATGTGTTTGTAATTGACTAAGTTTTTTGTCAAAACAAAATGATTTCTATCAGCAGTAATTACTGATAAGATGTTAATGGGTCATCATTTTAGACATAAAAGCCACATTTAGCTGTGTCTCTATTTACAACTTATATGTTTTTCACCCCTTTCATTTTACATAGTTAGGAGAAGATGTTGACATCTACAATGAAATTTTCTTAACTGCAGCTCTCTCTCTATCTCCTTGTTTTTGTTTTTGGGTCTGCTAGGTGAGAACAGCATCCGTCACTTCTTTTGCTGGTATAACTTCTTCGGCATTCAATTCTTTGCCAAAACTCAAACAGGAATTCATTCTGTCTTCTACAGTAGGTTCTCTAATCAAATTTTAAGCCTAACATTTCCCTTCATTTGCTCATGAACGCCAGCATTGTTTTTCCCTATTGAATGCCGATTGACCTTTGAAAATTGTAGATAACTGCTGCTTTGGAAGATGCTGTACCTTCTGTCAGGTCTGCTGCTTGTCGAGCCATTGGCGTGATTGCATGTTTTCCAGAAGTTTCTCAGAGGTAGTCAAACAACTAGCCATAATAAGGATAAAAATTGGCAGGAGTTATTATTGTATTGAAGAAGGACATGCATTAAATAATATCTACTAAGAAGTTAATCCTTGTAGTGCAGAGATTGTTGACAAGTTGATTCATGCTGTGGAAGTTAACACCCGCGATTCCATAGTTTCGGTACTACTTTGTTTTGCTTGTGATGTTTTAAGATTTCTTTGTGGTAGGATTAAGCATGATAATTTGTTTCAGGTGCGTGTGACAGCCTGTTGGGCCTTGGCAAACATATGTGATTCTCTCCGTCACTCTTTTGGTGACATGCACCAAATGGAGCTTCTAGGTTAATCTCAAAGGCATTAGAATTTTTTTTTTTCCTGAACTGATAGTGTTTGCCTATCAATAATTATTTTAATCTTTCATCTTGTAGAATTGGAGAAATGTGATCGGCATTTGGCCTTCTTAGTTGACTGTGCTTTGCGTTTAACCAATGATGGAGACAAGGTAAGTGCGATATTGACTCACATTTTCTACAAGCCATTTTTCGCACTATGTTCCAGGTCTACAATGAAGTACATGAACATGACTCTCTGTATGCTGGGTTGATGGTGGTGTGCTTTTGGGTTTATTCGATAAAGTAGTCACATATGGGTCCTATATTCTTGCCAGCATTGCATGTTTTTGGAGTTGTCTAATGCTTTTTGCTTGTACTTTTTGCTTTTATGATTTTGGCTTCGACTGTTTTTAAATATCGAACAACTAAGATCCTTTAAATACAGTAAATCTTGACAGAGTTGCATTAAATCTGGTAGATTTCTTTCCAGAATTTTGGACTGTTACATTAATCTTTTTTATGTTTTGACAAGAATGTCCCCATCTATTTATTGACTTACAATAAGTTGCCTCAAATTCCAAACAAGTCCTAACAGAATGATTTTAAAATTAGAAGGTGCCTCTCTCTCTCTCTCTCTCTCTCTCTCAAAAACACAAAGGAAGAGGAAAGCAAAAGAAAGGATTGACATGATATGCATGATAATTCTGTGCACTAAATTATCAGGAATTTGCGTTGGGGAGGAGATTTTTTCAGCTTTATGTCATTTATAGAAGCAGGAACCTTTAGATTTTCTAACTCCTTTGCCATATCTGGGGGCTGGTTTGTTAGAAAGGAAAAGATCTTCCTCCACCTCACCATTTATAACTTGTTAGTTTTGGAGGAAACTAATTAGTACTATGTATATGTCAAAAAAGGAGAGGGGGAAATTAAGCATGAGAATTATAAAAAGCATAATATGTTGGCTTCTGCTTTAATCAATCATATTCAAGGATAAGATCTGCTGCTTGCGGATCCAATTAAATGAATTCGAAAATGCATTATGACTGCAAAATGCCACTTGGCTCTGAGTAAGGCTCTATTTTTCAATAATAGGCTTGTGTATATGTGATAGTAAGGCTCTATTTTTCAATAATAGGCTTGTGTATATGTGATAGTATTTTGTTTTTGCGATTAGATAATATTGTGCACGAGGGTTGGGTTTTCAAAGGAGATCATTATTTTATGAACAGGTGCAGTCATACTATGCATTGATACTCTCTGAAAGAACTGTATGCAAGAGAATTTTGGAATTGCTTAGATTAAAATTCTGAAACTTGACTAATTTGAAGGCTGGTTCTTGGTTCATTAAAGATTGACCAATTCTTCCTCCAAATAAGATCTTAAGTGTCTATAAGGCAATTAAAATTATAAGCAGACATGATAAGAGTTTACAGGACCTTGACTCAACTGGTTTGATGAGTATATATATTTTTTTCACACTAGGTAACAATATTTGTCCAACTACTGTTGATTTTATTTGACTTGTGGAAGCACGAGGGATTGGTCCCGAAGCATTTTCCCATTCATACTATTTTCAGGTTTTAGACCTCAAGTGTGCTGTTTGGCTAGCTTTCTGCGATGTCATCTTAGTCTAGGCCTAAAAACTTGCAACTGATAAGTATAACTTTTGAAGTAAAAAATGTTTCTTTACTTGAAAAAATTCTCATTTTCCTAGAGGAGCTCATGTTAGCTTGCTTTCTGTGTTACTGTGTTCACTCAAGGCTTTTCTTTTTCTTTCTTGTCCTCTGATCTCCTCTCTAGGTAAAGTCAAATGCTGTACGGGCCCTTGGTAGTCTTTCCCGATTTGTCAAGTGTACAAGCATACCTGGTGATCATGAGAGGCCTGCAGAATGTACTAGTTCATCTAGGACTAGCAGCTCTGAGGGACATCCATCGACTGTCTATCTGCAGAATCAGAGACGATTGTCCGGTGCAGCTTCTTGTGGAGGTTCTGATATGTTAGGAAGGATGGTCCAGGCTTTTCTTTCCTGTGTGACAACAGGGAATGTTAAGGTACATGGGGATAGCCTCTCCGGTTGTTCTATTGTAGTTAGTGTTGATTCCTGAATATTGTCTAAATTAAAGTTCTTTAACAGGTCCAATGGAATGTTTGTCATGCATTGAGTAATTTATTTCGTAATGAGACACTGCAGCTGAGAGACGAGGATTGGTATGTCCTGTTGAATTTGCCCCACCTTTCATTTCATGGTTCAGTCTCACATATTGTTCAATGGCTTTCTATCCTGATAATCTTATTTGCATTTAAGGGTTTCGTCCCTTTTCTCAACTCATTGTTCCCTCCCCTCTTCTCTTGATTTTCAGTTGCTAATATGTTGTGCTGCACTGCATGAATCTTCTTTCTCCGACAATACTTATATTCTAAATGTAATAGGTTCTGCACCTTCATTCTTATTGCAGGGCTCCATCTGTTTTCAGTATTCTTTTATTACTTCTACGTGATTCTTCTAACTTCAAGATCAGGATACAAGCCGCTGCTGCACTAGCTGTTCCAGCATCAAAATGTTGTGAGTACTAGTTGCAATTTATTTGTTCAATTTAAAAGTATCATTTTGGTGGACTTAGTAAGTGGTCTATGTATGATCACTTTTAGCGCAGCATGTTAATTTGTTATTGCTATATTCTTCAATTAATGTGCCTTCTATCCTGGATAAGATGAAGTGAAATGGAAAAGAGGAGAGAGGTGCAAGTGGAAACTGATATAGATATGAAGCAAAAGAGAATTTGATTTAGTACAGATTAATTACAACAGCTTGGAAAACCTAATTTACTCAATGGTTAGCTAATCTATTCTTAATTTATGATTTTTCGGAGTAATATGCGAAGTGATAACATAAGTTACTCTGGATTAAGAATTTCTGTTTTGCACAAAAAGAATGATATTTGTTTAGCAGTTTGAGGGTACCATCCTTGTTGTCTCTTTAAGCAGGTATGCCATGAGATGCTACCATGCGGCTTTGCATCTTGGAAGAGATCTTGATAGCCATTGAAAAAATAAAACCTTCTGATCAACTATAAGAAATACAATCCGATATCAATTAATAATTGATAGTTATCAGCCAATCATGCTGGAAACTAGTGTCTATAAGTTGGTGCTGGAACAAATTAGTTCTCTGATCCATGCTTTTCATGGCCTTCCAGCATCTTGAATTTCCATGGGTCCACAAGGATGCCCAGTCCATTTTCTATTTTTTTGTACTTGAAAAACACAAGGAAGAAACCCTTTATTTTAAGCACATCAAAGACTTCGCATGATATTGTATTTCTTCTTCTAATACCATGTTTGCTCTTTTGCTTGATGCAGATTATGGTAGATCTTTCTCAGATGTGGTCCAAGGGTTGGAGCATGTGCTCGAGAATCTTGGCTCAAATCAATTAGCAAACCCCTCTAGTTTCAAGTATAGAGTTGCACTTGAGAAACAGGTTGGGTAACATTCCATCTTATTTCCTCATTTTGGTGCTTACTTTGTTAAAAAAGCTACCTCTGACATGTTACTGCTGTAACTTTCACTCCAAGTATTCACTGATACAGGTTCAATACTGTTAATTTGAATCCCACATCACTTATAATGTATCTTATGTACATAGGGCCACCGTCCATACAATAACTTAAAATTTTGGGTTGTTCATTCTAACATAGTTTTGTAAAATGAGATCCTGAGTTCAAACCTTTGCTGATCCCTTATTTGCTTCCCAATTATATGTTTTTAAGCTTTAACCTTAAGCTAATGTCTAGCCTATGTGCAAAGAGGATTGTTAGAATATTTAAATATTAAATCATACCTTTATTTATCAGCTTAAGCTTCTAAAATAGTTATATGTAGTCCCACAAAATTCTAACATGGTATCGGAGCAAAGCACAGGTCAGGAGTTCAGACCCTAACACCTCCATCTCAAACTCATCACTCGTGGAAGATTCACAGTGACTTGCTGGCCTAAAATTAGGTTTCGTGCCCATTCCACAATAGCCAAGCTGAATCAAGTACGTCTGAGCAAGCTGCTTACATGTGAGGGATGTGGAAGTATTATCCCACACAGCTTAAATATGTGAATGTGCCTCATATACATGTAGTCTCCATCCACCTAAGGGGTTAAGGTTTTTGGTTGACGTTCTAACATATATAACCGTACTTTTCATGCTGTAAAATTTTAACTTTCTAGCATCTCTAATGTTTCTTTTCAGTTGAAACCTAGAGCACAAGTCGATAGCTGGAGTCCAGCCTGTGCCTCTTATGCAGTTTGGTCATTGAACATTTTTTATTTTATTTTTTTGAAATAGAATGTCAGAGCAAAAATCACAACCTCGCTCTTATTCGGTTGCATGTCTTTTGTTGTTGCACCTGTGGTACACTTGGTTTAAAAACTAAGAAGATCAAGGGTAGGAAACTACAAGTTTGCATAAAAGTTGATTTACAGCAGCAGTAGCTGTAATGGCAATGACAAATGGATCATTTCTTGCTGTGTGGGTTCGTTGCATGGATCTTCTTATGCCATTGCACTTTATTTTTGACCCTGTGCATAATTCTGGTTTTGGTAAATTTGAAAAATCTTTTGGACCTTTCAGTAGGCTAGTACTTCAGCACTTTTATGTGGATTTTTTTTTTTTTTTGCTATACTTTTGTTGCATATTTTTATTTGTTGTCCCTATATCTTCTGCAGTTGACCTCCTCAATGCTACACGTTATCAGCCTTGTTTGGAGTACAGATCACCAACCTTTGAAAGATTTTCTAGTGAAAGTGAGTATCCTGTTATTCATTTTTGAAGTCCTCCTTTTTTCCTTGATGGAATTCTCTCTGATATCTGTCTCATGTGAAAACTCTGTTGTTTTAGAAAGCCCCTTTCTTAGAGGAATGGTTGAAGGCACTATGCTCATCATTGAAAGAGACAAGTAGTCATTGTGAGGTTGATGATATTTCAGTTGAGAACCAAAAGAAAGAGATTATATCCAAGGCCTTGAGGTCCTTAGTTGAGGTGTATGAAAGTGGAAACCATCACACAACAGCAGACAAATTTAAGGTGCTGCTTGAGATGATAAGGTGAAAATATCTCATGTTGACAAGGGCATAACAATTTGATGACTTAAGATAAGCACTAAGATTTGGTTTTAGTCATAATGACCATGCAATGTATGGTGCTTGATGCCTGGAGAATTCGCAATAGCAGTTGCGTCTTGGAAGGGGAGATATTGCGATGTATCGTGCATACCAGGAGGCCCAGGACCCATATGTGATTTGATCAAGGATCAGATCTCTGATGACGGGGTCCTCATATTGAATGCACCGCTGCTCTTGGTAATTATGAGGTAGCATGTATGGCTAGAGAATTTCAGTTTTTCTACCCACATGTTGCATTTGAAGTGTGCAGGTATCAGTCAGATGACACATTTCTCTAGCTTTCTCATGCCTCATTCAATTGCCAGATAATGTAAATTGTATCATACTATAAATAAGCGTTTCTAGCATAGTGAAGTTCTATGGCCTTGTATTTAATAGGGTCCAAACCCAGTCAATCAACCTTGCCTGGTAAAAGCTATGAAATGGCATATTCAGGAAGTTTTCTCGTGGCATATTTGGCGTGTCTATATTATCTATGATTTAATGCGTTGTCCTAGTTCATTGTTGTCGAGATGCAGAGAATATTCCTCTGAAGTCAAGAGAGAGCTGTGTGAGGTGCTGGCTGATTTAAACAGATGCTAAGTGATGGTAGGATAGGAAGTATCAACCTAGGAACTATCGCCACCTATCAAAGATAGAATGCAGGTGTCGTTCTATGGTTAATGCCAACAATCGGCAAATGGCAAGCAAATTGAGGTAAACATAAGGCGTTGACACCTCATCGGTTCCGGTGTCAGAGTTTGGGTAAGTCGATAACCTAAATCCAAGGTAGTTGATCATCTAAAAGTGGTGAGCAATCCCATCTGAGGTCGTACTTGCTAATTTGGCGTGACTGTGAATGTGTTCTGCGACTATGAAGAACAAATGATCTCATTCATATGTGTAACCCGAGAATTTCTTATTCTCACTCAAACCAGTCCAAACCCAAATTAGTCGGGGTACGACATCTTTAAGCCCTTAGGTCTTACCTAAATCACGGTTTCACTCTGCACGTCTTTCTCTCTCTAGAGGAAATCAAATGCAACATTGATGATACAGTTAGGGTACGTTTGCTTCGGGTTCGGGGGAAAATCTATGGAAATGCAGAAGACTTTAGGTGAAATGAATTTTTCAAAATTCATACATTTAGTAAGTGTATTTTAAAAACTCATAGAGAAGCAACTCTGATTTGAATACGTTTGGAAAAAATTACACTTTGTAAAAGACATTTGCTCATTTTTGTTTAAAAAAAAATCCAAACCATTCCAACAAAATTTGGCCGGCTCTGTCAGCAATAGCAAGCCAAATCGGTTGCCAACCAGCCTCGCTAGTGGCTGAGGTCTCGCCAACAATATTATGGTTTTTGAGGACATTTTCGTAATTATGAAAGTATAGCGATAATAATATTGGAAGAAAAAAAGTCTATTTACATTCTGGAAATGCAACATTTTAAAGAATCTCCGAATCTATCTTGAGCTAAAGGCCGGAAATACAATTAAAAACTTTTCAAAAACATTTCGTATTGTCATTCGCATTTGCTCAAGGGCCTTGAGGTCTCGGGGCAGAACCAAACGCTCCTGCTTTGAGAGGGGTACTATCGAACGATAGGCAGATCTGACGAATTCCTTTATTGGGGGACAACAAATTCTGCATAGTTTCAGCTGACCCACTTCAAGCCAACCACCCTATCCATCTTTCCCAATCTAATGAACACACTAGTACAGTCGATTTCCGCACTGATAGTTGGTGACTTTTAGGGGGGGATCTAACATCATTCTCTTTCGAACTTAGGGCCTCACCAAATTGTGACCTTTGCCGTCCAAAGTATCATTTCATTAACGGGAAAAAAAAACAGAGAACTTTTTTTTTTCTCTCTTCCTCAATTAGCAATACAAAAGGACATTTCCCGTCACTTGCTCTCTCTAAAGAGTATATTCTGTGCCCAAACAACTCCCCTTAAAAAAAAAATACTACTCTGGCTACCCAATCTCTTTGTTTGGGGTGGGAAGATCTACTTCTACGGAATAGATGCCCACTTTGTAGAATTCAATGCTTAGAATTGCATTCTCTGGTAAAGCATGCCTTTCCCATCTAAAAGGAAATTCAAACAGAGAATTGATTCTTGGGAAACTGCCTTTCAGAACATCTGTTAACCTCACATCCACAAGGGAAGATATTGACGAAATTTCTCAGCTAACTCCAATGCAGGAGCAATCTTACTTTCCAAGGAAGATAGAACTCCCGTAAGAAACCTTGACCTCTCAACCTCATCGTACCTTACACCCTACAGCATGAAATGATCTGAATCCTAGTATTTCAAATTAGGTTACGCTATGTCTTCAAGAACAAGAAAAACTTGAGTTACACAATGAGCTCTCCTTGTTACTCATAGACTGACTGGAGCTAGTGAATGTAGTTTGGTTGACCAAAAGATGGCACTCAAATGTTAAGTAAAGCCATTCGACTGATCATCAACCACTAATTCTCGAACAAGCTCTATCATGAGATTGTCCCCTTTTGAAGAGAACTCGATTATGAACTCAATGCACCCTTAAATTGAAATTTGAGATTGTGATTCGTAAGGATAATATTTGGTGACATTGTTTAGGTGAAGTTTGTTGAACGTCGAGGCATGTATCCAGTCTCCTAAAGGTACTTTTAAATGTTCATTCGGTACCCAACTTTGCTCTGGAAACGCAATAGATCGTATTGTTTCTCAAGCGACGCTGACGATGTGCATGAATTGAATCTCCAAACAACGTCTTTGGGTTTGGTCTGACTTGATGTGAACTCCATTAGATCGTGTCAAACCAAACACTCGGCTTTTCTTCTCTCCTATGTCAGAAACCTTAGTGCAATTTTCCATAATCGATAAAAGAATTCATAATTCCAAATAAAAGATCCTAGTCCAAAAAAATAAGACAATATATATGGCCGATTATCCACAAAAAAAAAAAAATACAATAACCTTCAACCATGTTGCGAAATTGATACGGACTTTCGAAGATTTCAAAAAATACGTATCCTTTTACCATTTTTGTAAACTTAACACCAGCCTTAACTTCTAAAAAAAGGGCACAGTTTACTAATAGCAAATTTATAATATTCCGCTCATTTTCGCGTTATCTTTTTCGTGTGTAAGAAATTGGCTAGAGTTGTGCCGACGGGCGCATTAATTGAAAATTAGGGCTGGGGAGGACTAGAATTCATATAAGAAGATGAATTATTAAAACAAAGTTAGAAGCTACATGCTCAAAAAGTGTATCTATGATTTTTCAAATAAAAAATCATAGCACACATTGATATCTTCATCTATTATTACGGTTTTGCTTTTTGGTGATAGACTCCTAGATTCAGTGTCCCCAATACCTTTGCCATTCATAGTAACAACTTTGAACGTACACAGATCTAACACTTATAAGAGCGAAATATTCACAAAACTTCTTTGATTTCCTTTGAAATTAGACTTGTATACCAACAAAAAACCAAGAAAACTAAACCCCATGCAAAAAATCCCAAATCTAGATTAAATCGGAATAGAAACTTCCTCAAAACAGGAGAGACAAATTTCTAGATCAAACTAAATTAGAAGAGAAAAACTCCTCAAAATGGGAAAAAAGCAAGACAAAAAAGACAAAAAAACCATTTTAGCCAAAGAAAAATGATGAGAGAAGGGGAAGGAGAGAGCTAGCTCAAACCCTTTTATGGGGGTTGAAAAGGAAATTTATATGAAAATGAGAGGGAGAGGAGAAAGCCCAAAGGAAGAGAGAAAAGAAAAGGTTTAGGGCTATAAGAGTAACTATTGAGGCTATTACGACTTAAAGTTATCCTCCTATATATCTTTTTTGAGTTTGTAATCATGACAAATCATGTCATTGAAAAATTACTATTTTTTGTTAATTATATTATAAAACTTATGTATATCAAATTTGTGTCGACATGTGAAAGAGATAATAGTGAAAATTGATAGAATATTGCCTGATACTAAATTCGTAAAGTTGTGTATTTTATTTTTCAAAATGTTCAAAAATTATTGTTAAATTCACAACAATGATCGTGGGTTCTTTCTAAACTTTTGAAAGATTATGTTGATTTCACAACAATGGTTAAAGATTGAGAAAAGTATCAAAAAAATTCATAAATCTATTACATTAACTAATTGAGTATATCTGATTAATCTTGGTCAGAAATTGTTGACGTGAATATTAGCTATCTTATGTAAAATGGTTGGAGCTAACATGGGCATTTTAAAATTGTTTTATTTTTTCCAAATTTGTAATTTTTAAAATTGTTATTTTCTTTTTCCTTTTCTTTTCTCTTCCTTCTTTTCTGTTTTTTTTTCCACTGTGGCTGGCAAGGATCGCCAAAACTTGCCGACCATTGGGTGAGGGCCGCCAACCCCTTACTGCCAATTGCAACATAGGTATCACCTTTTCCCCTTTGGTTTTTTTTTTTTTTTTTTTTTTGTCTCTTCGCAGTCTTTGTTGATATGTGAACTTCATAAGAGTGTTTCTCTCTTTACTCATCCATTCTCTGACTATTTGATGGTCAGGTAGTTGTGGGTGAGGCTAGCCTTGTCGGTCTCAAGTGAAAGTGGCCATTGCCTCACTAGCTACGGGTGAGGCCTCCTTTGTCGTAGGCCATGGCGAGGCGGCCTCACTTTTGACTACCTATGCCTCACTTAATGGGCAACCATTTTTGACGACCCTCGCTTGCTAGCTCTACAATATAAAATTAAAAAAGAAAAGAACGAAAAGAGAAGAAAATTAAAAATTAAAAATTTTGAAAAAAATATAAAAAAATGTCCACGTCAATGTTAATCGTATTACATAGGAGTAGGACATAGAAAAATAAAAAAGGAAAGAAGGAAAAGAAAAGAAACTATTAAAAAATTTCAATGTTAATGTCAATTGTATTACATAGGACTAGGACAAAAGACATCCACATCAGTAATTTCCGGCTTAAATTGGCTGGATAGATTCTGATTACTATTAATGTAAAAATGTTTATGACTAAATTGATTCAACATAAATATTTATGATTAAATTGATATTCATACAACAAATTTAGGACTTATTTTTTATACTTTTTCCGTTAAACAATGCGTATTTTTCTGCTAATTGGCGTGAACATATACGCGCATCTTCATCATTTATTTCTATTTCCCGATGAGAAATAAAAGGATCCTAATCGTTTTGTTCTGACCTTTTTGGATTTATTGCCGGCAAATGATAGCCTCTCGAAAAATTTCCATTTATTGCAAAACAGAGGAATGTGGGCTAGCTGGAAATCCTGACGTAATTGCACATAAACTAAAAATCTACGTTGTCCCTTTGTCTTCACGCAACTCGATCTGGAATATTTTTTTTAAAAGCAGCAATCTTTATTTGATAAAGCATAGATGAGTTTGTGGGGCCAGGGGAATGTCCGTCGTAATGATCCTAAGATACCCTCAAAATCTGGCAGGCCACAGTTTCAATAAGACCAACAAAAACCTGAAATTTCTTTTTCTTTTCTTTTTTATCCTTCTGATCTTAAATTTCAGTTTGCATGACAGAGCACGGCACGGGGATTACACGCAAGTTACAGAGAAAGAAACCCAGATTAGATCATTAGACCCGACTAGACACGTCAAACTTTGTTTGTTGACACGAAGAGACATGAATTAACACGTTTTCGTTGCAATTCAGTTGTTCGACATCTAAAATTGAAATTAAGATGACATAAATCGATATGAATTTTAGATACAATGTTTTATGCCTCTCTCATTTGGTAGGCCTATAATTGCCCTATCTTGTTTCTGCTAGATAAGCACTCCATGCTACTCAAGTTGGGTGAGGGCTTTTTATGACTCAGTGAAGAATTTTGTTTTGTTTTGAAGTGCTCCTCCCACCACTCAAAGTACTTAAATCTCTGTTTTAGAATTATAAATCATTATATCATATTTTCTTAAACGTTGATCAACGTTCGCGAGCATCGCGATATAAACTTTCCTCCTTTATTTTGACAAAGGAGAAAGACAAAACCAAGGTAGCTACCGACATGGTCAAACGAGTTCCTAGCAAAGAAAAAGCCTGAAAACATGGTCAAATTAGTGACAATCCGAGTAAGTGTTATTATGACACGACGGCGAAATTAAAGTTATAGTTAGATCGGTTTATTTTCTAAGTTCATTTGAGGTCGAGACCATCATTTTGGAATCACTTTCTCCAAAAGTTACACAAGCCCCAGCCGACGTCTTCCTAAAGGGAGAAGTCGAAACTTTTTTCATCTTTTATCTTTCAAGCACTTTTTCATTAGCATAGCTAGACCCCTTTTTTTAAGTGTTCAACGTCAAAGGAAAATGTGGTAGAAACAAGAAATGATGGCACGAAAGGTCTTTGAACTTTTTTGGTCCGTGCAATATCGCCACTAGACATATTCTTTTTTCTAATTGATCGAGTCCTTAAACCTTTTTTCGATTTGAACAATATTGAGTCCTTCTGTCGAATGCTTGAACAGTCGTAGTCAAATGACTTTAAGTGCTTGCATGACCTGGCAGCTGCATGTTGTCTATGTGGCTGTTAAAATTTTTTAAAAATTTAAAGATGTAAGAAGTTAACCTTTTCTTAAAAAAATAAAATTGAAAAATAGAATTTCAATAGCCGACAATGGCGTACATGGCTGAATTTGCGGAGGAGAATGGCAGGCTAGAGCGGAGGGTAACAGGTCCTTGCCACTGGCCGGTGGGACCGCATATTCTTATAGCCCAATCCAGTGTTTAGGGGTCATTAAGGGTTGTGACCTCGCCTCAAATTTAGGTGAGCGTCGTAACCCTAGCATCATATGTAAAATTGTAAATCTAGTAAGAGTCACGACCATTGCCAAATTTATGGAGAGGTTCAGCCCTTGTGGACCAGTGACAAGGTCAGCAAGGATTGCAATTGCTCGCTTGATGAGGACAAAGTGATCGCAATGACGAGAAAGCCTAGACAATTAGTGGCTCTCGGCATGCTTTCAGAATGGCGAAAGGGATATGCATGAACTTAATTGTACATTGAACATGAAAAAGGTTTCTTAGATTATATATTTGAATGTGAAATCAACTTAAAAAATGCGTCTTTTGACGTAAAATAACATTTAGCATTGGAATCCAATGTTAAGTGTGTTTAGGTGATGGAATTATCAAGATGGGTGATCTCTTGAGAAAGTATTTGTTTGAACACTAAGAGATAAAACCATGAGGCATGGCATGAGATGAGATATGCAAATAATATCTTAAGTGAGTTAATATAAAAATATCACAATATGACATCAAAGCAGGACATATGTATGTGATTTAAGGAGAAACCATGTAGAAGCTGAGGGGAAAGTAATGACTTGATCTTATGAGGGGAGGGAATGATAACTAGGGTGAGAGGGTTGGACAATGGGTATCTCTTGACTGGCTTTAAGGATGGAGAATGGAGCATATTGAATTTCTTACCAAATAAGAGGAGTGCATTCCTAAATTTTATATATATATATATATATATATATATATATATATATTTATATATATAAAATATATATATATAACATTAATATTTATGTGTGCTCAAGCAAGAACACTATCAATATGTGGTCTCTAGAAAAGTGACTACTTGTATGCTAAAGGACAAAATAAATCATGGGACTCAATATGGGACATGGCAAAATAAGCAATATCTCATCCTCTCACGTGAACATACACACTCAACCTCAGTCACTGTACCTAAATCTAGGAAACCCTCATTCAATTGTGAACGAGGTTCAACCACCCTCACCACCACTGTAGGGACAAAGAACCTGGCCATGGCCACCGTTGTAAAGAAGGAACATGACAACCAAGTTAATCCGAATCATCCCCATTATCTCTGTCAAACCCTCTCTCAGTCCAAGTGTGTGCGCTCATTAATGTTTAGAGGTGGACGATGCCCAATAGCCTACAAAGGTTGTTGGACCCTTACCAATGGCTTAGTGTTGTTGCCATTGGTATTTGAGACAATACCACTTATGCGATTTCAACATGAATTGCTATGTAAGCAAGATGACTATTGGACCACTACATCAGCATGTCTGTACATATAATGGAACGTCCAACATTGCACCAATCGAAAAGTTCAAGGACGTCCATGCCAATATCCCTAAAAAGAGTTGGTGGCAGTCTAGCTAGCTTCCTATTGTGGAGGGCAGGAGTTAATTTCGTTAAAATTCGCTAAATAATGCGCAATTATCTCCATATGGGTTATTCACATCATCTTACGTTATTATAATATTGTAGTTTGACCGTCGATTAATATATTCTGAAATCTTTTAGCCCGACACTATGTTGTTGGGAGGTATGAAATTTCGGAGTTTTGTCGGTGCATTTATTCTCTCATCTCTCCATGTTTTGATTTTTCTTTTCCCTCTTCCTTTTTTTCTATTTCAGGTGATGATCAAATACCATTTCTCTATTTATTAGTATCCCAATGAGATTTGTCACAATACCTCTAAAGTATTTGGACTTGAAAAATGAAAAAATTAAATGCATGCAATCGATATGCTCCACCGATCTAAGAAACACTAACATCGCATTGTCATGTTCTTGGGCGACCATAGGACCCATCCTCGTCCCGTCGAGATAAGCAACAAACATTTCATGACGTGAATATGTCATCTTAGATTTTTTTTTTCGGCCAAAAAAGTCATCTTATGGTAATCATTTTATTTTCGAGAATAATTTCAGTTATAAGAGATGTTTTTTATTTGCATTCGCGCCTTTTGGAAAGAGCCGCCATAAATAATTTTTTCTGATTTTTTTGCCTAAACAAGTTACTTTGGTAACTATACAAAATTTCTAATCTCAGAAAAAGAATATGAGCACATTTAATATGACCCTTAAATATTTTTGTGACGTAGAATTTCTCTTGATTTTTTAATAATTTTATGCTTTTTTTTCTTTTTTTCCTTCTATTCTTCTTCCTTTTCTAGTCGGTTGATAGGACTTAACGACTAGCCAAATGAGAGTCAATGACCTCGTCAGTCACAGGGGAGCCTTGCCTAGCCAAGGCGAGGCCAACTTCACCTAGCCATAGCCACAGTGAGGTTATTGGACCTCGTCTTTAGCCAGTCACTAGCCATGGTTGAGTCCTACGACTGGCTAAAGGAGGAAGAAGAAGAAAAGAAAAAGAAGAACATAAAAGGGAAAGAAAAGAAAATGGCCTGATCATACAATTATTCCCCGTGACAAAGAATTGACTTTTTTGTTCTTCTTAATTCCGTTCCAAATCTATTCTTGGGAATAACTATTTCCAGAAGTAGAAAAATTAACTATCATTGTTAAATGAACTTCTATTTTTTTTTTTCTGGGAATAAAATAATAGAAATAATCAAGAATTGACCGGTTATCAAATATGCCTTAAGTGGCCTAATCTTTCATACGAAAATCCTTTCAAACGGTAACAACGATTTTTTAAAATTCAAATTATTTTTTTTGGTAATTTCAAATTAATATTTTGGGTTTTGATGGGAATAGACACATCGAACGTGCTAATCAGGTTGGGTTTGGGTCAGATAAAAAATAATTCGATTCAAATCGACTTATTTAACCTGTTTGATCCATTTCCATTCAATACAAATCTATTAACCTATAATCGAAACTACCCATATTGCTAAAACAGTTTCATATTTAACCAAATTTAGAAAAATCTCGTACTTAAACGAAGATAAGAGAGCATATCGAACGAGCATGAGGGAAAATGAAGAAAGAATTATAAAAGTAGGTTGGATCTAAATAATCTATGAACTCATTTAAACATCCATGCTATTTTGGACTTTACCACGTCAAAATATGAGTTAAGAAATGAGTCCATGACTCGGATCTAGACCACAAAAGTGAAAACCCATAATTTTTTTTAAATTTTCGAGAAAACTGGAAATAGGTAAATAACTAACTAATTCTTTTTTTTATTAATATTTTGTGAACGATAAACAAAATAATAATAATAATAATAATAATGAGGAGTCATAGACCACGAGAGGTGCTCTCTCTCTCTCTCTCTCTCTCTGTGGCCTCACACGAAGGAAGTAAGGACTTAAGGAAGGCGTGCTGATTCATCCGTCGATTCAATTTTCATCTCCCAAAAGCAACAAAAAAGGTCGCGTCCATTTCCTTCGCTGCGTCGCCACACACAGAGAGAGAGAGAGAGAGAGAACAGAGCTCGAATCACTCTGTCTCGCTTCTCGGCTCGGTCGTCCGCGGCGGCGATCCCATCCCATCCCATCCCATCGATCGGCCGACCGACCGGATTGGAGATGGCGGCGGCGACGGAGGAGGAGTCCGCGAAGAGGATCGAAGATGAGGTGCGCAGGGCCGTCGAGCACGCGAAGGAGCTCCAGGACATGGCTTCCTCCCTCAACGCCAGGTCCTCCGGCGAGGAGCAGCTGATTGGGCAGCGCGCCGTCGCCCTCGATTCCACCATCCGCCGCCTCCGCTCGTCTATTGATTCTCAGCTCAATCTCAAGCTCTTGGATCCTAAGCTCGCCGAAAAGGCATCCTCCCTCCCTCCCTCCTCTCTCTCTGTGTAATTATTATTTTGAGCTCTCGGTTGATTATGGCGAGTGTTGTTCTCGTTTGCGAGCGAGTTATGATCCGAAAAGTGTTGCATGCAGTTAGAAGAGGAGTTGCAGAGAGCGAGGTGTATAATGGTTGATGGAGACGCGTCTGCTTTCTTTCCTCCTAAACCTCAAGGTCAGTCTTTGCTTTTCTACGTCATTAATGTCCCCTTTTTCGAAGGAAAAAAAAAAATAGTTTTTGAATTCCAAGGCCTGCTTGTGTTGGCACACACTACCATACATCATGGTGCCGTCGGAGAAGGTGGTTATGGTTAATAATGATGCACAGGGAGGTTTCTGCGGATGTTTCTGGGCCCAATCAACGTGCGTGCCTCTAAGAAAGATGTCCAGCTGAAGGTTAAGGAAGAGTACAACAGCTACAGAGTATGTGTCCGTTTACCGGTTATGAATTTACATGATTTGTTGGGCTGTGTCGTTAGGATGCTCCTCAACAGAGTTGATTATCGATTCTTGTGCATTTATTTTCCAATTTGGCGGTTGATGAGAATACATATATGTGTCCTCCCTTCATTTGTCTTCGTTTCCTTGCTGTGATGCATTTAGGCCTTTTTGGCCTTTTGGATGGTTATGGGTAGAAAGCATTCCCTGTCTTGTGAACAACAAGCTGCTAGTTGTGTCCTGCTGATTTTTTTTTTTTTTTTTAATTTTATTCTTTGCAAACGTCCATTTCAGCTTACATGGCTGTAGGTAGTTTTACCTGCTTTGTTGCTAGATGCAGCTGCATTGGAATTTCTCTGGAGTAAACTTCCTCCTGACTTTCAAAGAACAAACTTGAAATACCATTCTGTACATTTGTCAAGGATTTTTTCCCCTTAAAGTTTCCCCCTAGCAACACAACTTAGAAGCTGAAATGATTGATTTGTACCAACAGTGGTGGTGATGCCATTTACGTTACCAAAGTAAAATTGGGTATGTGAATCAAATTTCTAGCTTGCAGCTGCTGAAAGGGACTTTATGGATTCCTCACATTTGGTGAAATCATGATATTCCCCATTTCTTGTCCTTCTCATTATTTCAATGTTATTCAAGGCTAGTACGTGCAGCTCATTTGACCTAGATGGATTTCTATATCAATTAATCGTATTTTGTGTCTTTTCATTTTCCTATTGATGTGGTGCCACACTTTAGCTGGCAAAAATTGGACTCCTTTATAATTTTCATCTCATGATGACTGAGGTAATGGCAACCATAAAAATATATGTGATTCTTTTGTTGCGTAGGTAAGATTCTTAAATCATGATGCATTCTTCATTCCCAGATTCCCTGTCCCTGTTAACTCTATTATGTTTCTCGGAAAGCTCACTAAAACATTGTTGTCTTGAAAATCTTGTAAGGTCTATCCTTCATTGGGGTTGTGCCTATAAAATCATCTTATACAACAACATGCTAACCTTTATCCTACTACGCGGGTATATGGTCCTCACATAGTGTATATGAATTACATCTGAAGTGTATGTGAAGTAACTCATATTTGGAACCAGAACTTACACTGTTTCCTTGGAGCAGGATAGAACTGCCCTCCTGTTTCTTCTGTTCCCAGCAATGCTACTCGTATTGAGATCTTGGATCTGGGATGGCTGCCTTCCGGCATTTCCTGTTCAGTTATACCAGGTATCCCTAAGCTGATAGGAAGTTTTTGTCAATGTCTGTAGCAGCGGAAGATTTGTAGTTTCTTTTAACTTGAGCATATGGCTTAGGCATGGCTTTTGGTCCTGTACACTGGTTTGGCGTTCAGGGAAAACATCCTGAGAGTGAATGGAAGCGATATTCGTCCATGGTAAGTGAATTCATGTATACACTATGCTGACCTGCATTCTCAAACCTGATGTCTTCTGCAAAATTTAGGTGGCTTATGTGGTTGGATTTCACTAACTCCATCTTGTAGGCCCTTGTCTAATTCTCTAAGATCCAACAATCCAGTGGCAGAGTTTAGACAATTTAGTGAATTTTATGATTAATCATACTTAGTTTTCCTCCAAGTTTTTGTGCTGTTACTGAACAATTGGAGATTTCATACATCTAGCTGTATCTGGAACTTGAACAGTTGGAGGACTCGATGTTGTTTGAAATCAATTTAAGTTGGTTCTCGATCATGACTTTTTGCTTGTGCGGTTCATGAGATCCTGCTGCTCAATTAAATTATCGTTGAACCCTGAGAATTAGTGTTCTCTTAGTCCATGCATATAGTCGCTGGCAAAATTGAAGTGAAATTTAGAATATTTTCAATGGCTTGTAAAGATCTTGACTATTCATCTATTATGCGACCACCTCTAGACATTGAAAGTCAAATTCGTCATTTTAGTATTCTTCTCTCCCTCATGAGTATGTAGACGCACCAGTACTCTATATGCTAGAATTTGAACTACAGCTAAGGTTATTGGAGTGAAAAGAATGTGAGAAAGCTGGTATATAGTATATACATAAGTCACTGTGTGCGAAGCTATGTAAATTATTTTGGATTTTGTGTAGTATTTGGACACACCAACACTTTCAACTATGAATAGGGTTTAAAAGGTAAAATGAAAGTAGACTATTGATTGGCATATAAAATCTGACTTATTATAGTGCATGTGTGATCCCAAGAAAATTAAGAAGTCCTCTGGCTCTACCCACATCATGGGTCTCAAAGTGAATTTTCTCCACATACCACCTTCAGGAAGATAGGTGCAATGAAGCTAGTGAATCCTGACACTCAATGTTAAGTGTGGTAAGTTAAGAAATTATAACAAATTAGCAGCTTTTGAAGTTCTGTGCCATGAAATCATACCACAGGCACAGCACCCAGCATGCTCACTTGAACCTTCAATATGGTTGGGGAAAGGGTCTGGAACTTTGGGTGCATTTGTTTCCTGAAAAATTCAAGATTTGGAAAACATTTTTCAAAAAATATTTGGTTATATCACTCATAATGAAAAATATTTTCATCATATACGAAAATAATTAGGCATGAATTGTTATTGATAATGAAAAAAATTTCCATTGACCAATTCTTTTAAGCAATATAACTAATCATTTTTCGAAAATGTTTCCCAAATCTTGAGTTTTGCATGAAACAAACATTGGCATATCCATTTGTAGTAACTGAGTTGGACTTTCTTTTTCCAAAGTCTCTGGATGGAGGTCATTGGTTCACATCTTTTCTATGCACTGTGCACACATCTATGCTGAAATACGCTACTTAAGAAATCTTGTAAACTTAACCAGAAATATAATTTCATTTCTGAGTTTCGTTGA
Organism: Angophora floribunda; assembly: GCA_014182895.1. Lineage (NCBI taxonomy): Eukaryota > Viridiplantae > Streptophyta > Magnoliopsida > Myrtales > Myrtaceae > Angophora > Angophora floribunda. The sequence continues at coordinate 20,242,320 of CM024708.1, read as the reverse complement.
CTTTTCACAGTGTAGACATACACTGAAGCATATGTAGAAACATGTTACCGCTACTCCAATTTTACATAAGCTTTGAAGAGTTTCGCTAAAATAAGGGGAAAGGTTGGGGGAGACCAAGCACATTCATCTAGATGTGAAGTGTAACATGGATAAAGAAGAATTGTCATTAATAGCTTTATTCAAGGAAGTGAACAAACTCCTTTTTTTTAACTAAAGAAATTGTACACGATCAAAGTTGCAACCTTTTCCTTGCATTAAATTTACTGCTGGACATGGAGCTTTCTACCAAATATCTGGAAATGCTAGTTCATAATACCTGTTAGCGAAATCCCTAATGTTGCTTGTGGTTTTTGAAATCCCTCCTTTATATATTCAGCCACATCTTTGATGCCCTTGACTGCTATGTTCGACTTGATCTTGTTTGCTTATTCCATGTCGAATTAGCTTTCCTTGGTTGTTAGATCTTGTCAGATCCTGTTTCATTAAGAATTTTGTTCATCCCCTTATACTGGTCGGTGATTTTCTTGTCTTGTGCTGCCATTTGCACCAACCGTTTCTTTCGGCCATAAATTGGCACTACTCGAAAAAAAGCTGTAATTCCTGTTGTTTTAAGAAATGATAATCTCGAAAAGAAAAGAAAAAGAAATGATAATCTGTCATGAGGCACTAGTAATCAAAGGAGTTTTCTATGTTATCTTATCAGTCTGTATTATGCCTTTTATGGTATCATGCCGATAATTGTTCAAGAATTATAGTAAGGCTTTGAAGAGCCACATTAACTTTGTGAAGCATGCATGCTGGAGGACGTTGAGTACCATAGCTAGACAAGCTTAAGTACATAAACTCATAACAGAGGTGTAATCTCACATGCATCTTTAAAATGCGGGATGGGTAGGGGAAAGCCTCATGATACATGGACAGAATTTTTGGGATTGATCTTGAGTATGTAAATTTTATGGAGAATTTGTTCTAAATAGAACATGGTGGTGTAAAAGGATCGCAAATTTTTTTGCCACTTAGTGGGAGAAAGCATGACTACTTCATTGATCTCTTTATTGCTGTGAGTTTCAACTTGGAACAGGATGATTTAAACTTTATTTCCTCACGCTTACACTGATTTTTTTCTTCCATTGAATGGAAGTATCCTTCCATATAGTTTGGTGTAATCATTGCTTGGGCCAAGTGCTTCTCTATTAGCTTATGTGCTACTGTGCTTTCTTGTGCACAAATGTGTTTGCATGCTCTTTCGTTTTCCCCTTTGGATGGTGGTGTGATGGTTGAATGGATCTTGGCATGTGTGTAATGAGCTTAGTAATGGTGTGCCTTTTTGCAAGGCTAAGAAAGATTATTTGGCAGGTGGATATACCATCACTATTTCGCCATGATAATGGCGCTTGTCAGCTTGACATGGGAAATTAAAGGACAACCAAATTGTTCTCAAAAGCAGGTTAATTTCATTTCGTTATAAAATGCTTCCAATTTTGTCTCTTGAGTTTTGGATGATCAGTTTGAATCTATTGCAGAGAGGAGTGCAACTTTTCCTACAATGGGCCATACTGCAAGGAGTGGCAATGCTTCTACAGAATAGATACCAACGTCAAAGACTATATACTCGTATTGCATTGGGAAAGGTGCTTAAATACAAATATAATCTTTATGTGGTTGTATACTATCTCATCATATTTTGTCTGTTGGGAGTATGTTGTGTTTTGATTTTTCACTTGCTTGTTCATTATTATTATTATCTTGAGCACCTAAGCTAATATTTTAACAATTGATTCAGGCCAAGAGAATGGACGTTGTTTGGGGAGAAACAGCAGGTGTGGAAGGGCAGTTGTGGCTTCTGTGTCCCATACTCTTCATTCTGCAGGTGAGACATGCATCTGATGAGCAAAGGACCTTGCAGATAGCAGCTCTTTGTTCATTTCAATAAAGCTATATATTTTTAACCAACCTATAAGCCTATAGTTATTTGTTTAGCTGAGAATGGAATGTCATGTCGAACTCTTCCTGCGTGGAGGAAAACGAGCTTAAGAACCCAAAAGTTCTGTACTGATTGGATGATCCTAGGGCTACATTGGCGGTTAAGATATGGAGCCCGGATAGGATGATTTTACCGTATTAGTTGATATTGCCACAACTCTCTGTCTCTCTCATACGCACGCATGCATGCATGCACGCACACAAAAGCATTTTGACTCAACATTTGGCCTTCTTTGAAATGGCAGATGTATGCTTATGATGATTATCTAGATAATACCATGTTGAAGAGTAGAACTTATGCACTAGACTGATTCTTTTCTTCATAAATGACTTGTTCTTCTTCTGACTGTACTTCAGGGTTTTGAGGCATATGTTGGGTTTTTGCTTCTCAGAACTGCTTTTGTCGGCATGGCTTCTGAATGGCAGGTGCGTGATGCGTTTGATGCTTGTACTGATTGGTATCTTTTTCCTTTCATTCGATCACAACCTTTTTGGAATAGATGAGCAACTTTTTTGTGGAAAATCAAGCACGTGCAACCTGGTTTTGGCAGGTCATATTCTGCGGGATGCTCTTGGTCATAATGGCGGTGGGCAACTTTGTGAATACAGTACAGACACTCATGACGAAGTCGAGGTTTAAGGCAAAGATGAAAAGAACAAAGAGCAAGCAGTGCTTGGATTAGGCATATCCCTAACTCCTAGCTTATAGCTTAGATTATGAATTTCTTTATGTTAGAGTTCCATAGCCTCTCATTTTTGAGTCTCTTCTACTGCCTCTAGATTCCCATTTCCCCACCCACAATTTTTTTTCTTTTTCCTTGTTTTGCTTGTGTGATGACTATCGATGCTAATGCAAAAAGGGCCAGGGAAATAGGTCCAGCCTCTAAACGTTTTTTAATCCTCAACCATTACGGACGTGTTCTTCTCATGTACCCTTTTTCCAGATAAAAAGTATTTTGAGTTTCGATGGGTTTGAACAGGATCTGAGACTGATTGCCATCACCATCGTGGAAGTATAATTGCACAGTTAATATAACCAAGCATGTAACCCATGTGTGCACGATACCTCGCCATGATTAGTGGGTTTGGATTCCCTCCTCTCTCGATCTTGATGATTAGATGATAATTACCATTTGAGAGCAAATCCGATGGGCGTCAGTGTTCCACTTCCCAAGGCAAGCTAAGCCCTACTTTTGTTGGGATTATTATAGGGTGCACCGACGGTGTAAAAACATTATTTTAAGCTTCCGCCATGATTCTTTGTAATAGTTATGTCACGGGTTAATTATTCAAAGGTGAATGGCGTAAAATCTAATAAATATGTTTTCGGTTTCTGCTTTGTAATCTTTATCCCTTCAGTCGTAAGCAACATCCGGACGCAACGTGGTACTTTGGAAGAAACAATGATGACCATGGGGGTGGGTATTAAAGACGGCGTGAGGGCCACACCAAAGTCATTTCTCTTCCTCTTGGCATACGGTGAAAAAGAATTTCAATTTGCAAATTTTCGAACCCCCTAGGTGGGTAGCTGGTTTGGGCCCCTTCCCAATTTATTTTCCCTCTTAATTTTTTCGCCGGCACAGGACAATAATTTGACGCTGCCAACAACTCAAATGTCCAATTCTCATCTCATATCATATCCAAAGGAATCTGATCATGCGATCTACTACTTCTCTCCATCTTTGTATTCGCGACATGGTCCGAATATTTAATGTTTGCTCGCACCGAACGGTATCTTTTGCCCTACAAAACCGCGTTGCCATGCTTGTTTTTCACTCATCTCATCTTTTCATGCTCCTCCTAAGTTGATTATTATAAGAGCAAGGGATATCTGAGTGTGCACACATTCCAGTGTGCATTATTATGTGATGAGAGAAGCCAATGCCGGTAGCCTATGATCGAACGAACCATAAGGTCTGATGATACTCCCGTTGAATCTATTATCACCTTTGACTCGCATATGTAGAAGCATGCATGGGGAAGAAAAGGTCAAAATTGCCATGATAATATTTTGGAAAAAGTATCAAGAAAATCCTAAACTTATTACATTAGTCTTGATTTACTCTTAAACATTTTAATCGATTCAATTTAATCCTAATTTTTTTTACATTAGTATTAATTCAGTCCATCATGCCAATTGGGGTTGGAAATAATTGACATGGATGCTGGCTATCCTACGTTGCACTCTTGATAATTTTTTTTTCCCCTTCATTTTGGCTAGTAAGGTCAACAAACTCACCAAGGCCCCCACCAGATTTAGAGTTGGTGAAGTCACAAAGGACCTCACCCTTGGGACTTGCATCCCTACTGGCCACGTGTGAGGCGACCTTCATCTGGATTTGGGAAGGGGCTTCATGCTCTCACATATAGCTGGCAAGATAGTGATTGTCTCATCAGCCATAGGCAAGGGCGTGAAGGCTCTCATTAGATTTGGACAGGGATTGCCTCACCGACCAATATTAAGGGAGAAAAAAAAGAAAAATTATAAAATCAAAATATCAAAATATCATTACAAAATATCAACGCCAATGATGGTTGTCTTGTGCTATGCCACATAGGATAGTTGGAGTCCACATAAGTGATTTTTACCTAAATTAGTCAGATTGACTGAATTTGTACCAATATGAAAATGTGTATGATTAAATTAGTCCAATTGAAATATTATGACTAAATTGGTACTAATGCATATAGATTTAAGACTTTTTTTGGTACTTTTCCCCAAAGAATTTTAATGAACGACTAATTTTAGCCAATCGATCATGTTGACATAATTTGGGTTTTAGATTTTACCTTAACATGAAAATTGTTTTATTGCCAAAATTGGAGAGGAGAAAATTTATAAGGAGCTCGAAATAGTTTTATCTCCACTTGATTAGCTCAGGTGGATAGAGGAGACGTGTTTAGGCAAAGCTGATTGGAATAAATACCCCTACAATTGTGATTTAGAAACGATTCAGTGATTTGAAGATACCTAAAAGAAGGGCCGATCGTCTGGCAAATTCCCGTCGTCACGTTTCATTTTCTGTTTCGTTACTTCTCCACTCATCCTCCACATTATCTCACGCAAAACGCAAATGCAAGTCGATTACAATTCGGTCCACGTTCCGGATTCACGCATGAAATGGACTAGCAACTTAAATTAGTTGGCACAAACTTTAATTCGATCGAAAAGGGTAATGATCCATCTCAAGCACGCATCTCCCACCCAAAATCTCCACGACAATGCCAAATACCATGATCACCCCCCCAGTTTTCAGCTCGTGGGCTGCATCCCCATTTCAAGAAACCGCAAAACCCACATTGAATGCCCCATAAAATGGTAAGATTGAATCCCCCAAATTCACATTCATACGCCCAATCCATCACGTTAGCGATACAATTATACTATATGTCTGTAATATCTAGTAGAGATATTTATGATTTTTCTATGTCCAAGATAATTCTGATTATTCTCCATATCTCTCAATACCATATGATATCTCTTAACAATATCTAATCCGATACCAAGATAAGCAAGGCTTCTGAGATGCGAAAAACGGGGAGCTCGCCATCATCACGTGGCTTCTTCAAATCCCATCATGACAAACACCGTGGGTTTACCACCATCAAAACGATAACAGAAGGAAGGATTAGTTTATGATATATATTCACATGGCCTTCGTGATCATGCTGTAATTAAAATTTCTTAGCTTCCTTTCTTTCTTTTTTGCCCCCTAACTTTTTGATGTATCTTGTTCACTGGGACAAGCAAAAGGGGGTGATACACATGTATACTCCAATTCAACAACACCGTTCCTGAATCTCCAAGTTAAGCATAATTATCTTTCTTTAATTTTATTTTTTGGCTGTGGGAGATCAGGAAGTGTCATGTGTACCCACCATTCTCTCTCTCCACCACCATTGCCATCCCTTCCTCTTTACTGCTAAAACAGCATTATTATAATGAAGCAAGTAACCAGATTAAACTAATCAGTAGATCAAAAGTGTACAGCCTGGGGACCGTACCTACATATATTTTCTTTTTAAATACCAACCGTTTTGCTCTACCCCCCATGTGCTCCAGGCATCTTATACGTGTATAAGTCAATTTAAGAAAAGGGAAGGAAAAAAAAAAAGAAAGAGAAAAAGAGGGGGAACTAACCTAAGGTGACAGCAGAAATTATGACAAGGCCCACATGGGGGGGATGGCTTCATGTGCATAATTAAAGGAATATATTGTATTTTTCCATGAAACACCCACAGGAAAAAAGAAAAGAAAAGAAAAAGGAAAGGGGTATGAGAGGTTAGATGTCATTCACACTCTCATGGGTGAGATTAAAAGAAGGGAACAAAAGTGAGAGAAAGGCAGAATGAGTTTGTGAGATGAGGGAGAAAGAGAGAGACAGAGAGAAGGAGGCACATGGTAGGGCATCTCCTTGGAATTGATAGGTTTGAGGTTCCTGTTGGAGAGTACTGTGCAGATGGGAAAACTCCCCATCTTTTTTGGCCTAGTTGGCACATTTGATGTCGTTTTTGCCAGTTGGAAATGATGTTCACGGGAGATAATGAAAGGAAAAAAAAATAAAAAGAGGAGAAGAATATGTATATTTGAGAAAATAATATTCATCTAGTTGTCAAGATTTGTCGAGTTACTTGTTAGAACCGCAAAATGGCATATATGATGCTTGTGTTGAATCAGGTTGAGTTTTGTTTGTACTTTATGTATGTGAATGATATAGTTTCGATTGATTTGACTTGATAGAATTGATTACTCTGCTGGATTTATTTTACGCAAGAACTGATGTTTAACTATCTATTTTTTTTCTAATTATAGTTATTTCTTCCTATTACGGAATGATAATATTTTCTGTCGAATTGCACTTGATAATTATCCTTTCTAGAGTACATCTTCACAAAAATCATATGAGAATTCATTCAATCCCCCACTAAATTACTAAATATGCCAATTAAGTTTCCCTATGCAGTTCTAGCATTTTGTTTTTGTGACTACGCATCTCTCCTATTAATGGCATGACGATCGATTCTTGCATCGGAGCACCAGCCACCTGTTGGTGTTCTTTCTTTCCACTGACGATCGACAAAATATAGTAACTTACATTTTAGTTGGACGAATAATAAATGCTTCGATGCTTCCACAGGCACAAATTTTTGGTGTGATCGCACCGCAACTAACGCGTATTTGAAAGCTAACGAGAACTAAGTTCATCCGATGGGATTGAGACATTTGAGAGAGAATTCGTCCAACATCGGACAGACAATTAACCGAATCGTGGTACTAATGAGCATAGTTAGCAATTGCTACCGTTTCTGTTATGATTCTGTTACGTGCAAGACACAGAAGCGCCGACACTTTCCGCCGAAAAACCAGGATTAAAACATGGCCGGGATCATCATCACATTAAGCTCTCTCAAACCCAGAGAACATTCCGTAGAAGGCAGGGAACGACAGCGTTAGCTTTTACATGTTATTCAGAAGAATAATCGAACTCCATTATCATCCGTATGGAGTTCCTTTTTTGGGGATGATGTAGCCACGAAATACCTAATCACATGAGGCGAATAATTCGCAGGATCGTCACACACCCCTTTTATCAGATTCCGGCCATGTCTCCAACCCGGAAATTCTAACCGGCCCGTCATCTATTCCGTCATGAGAAATTTTAAACCTTGGGAGCCATCTCGGCCAAGAAATGAAGAAAACAAAGTTATCAGATGATGACATCTCTTGCTTCATGATCTGGCTTCATGCTGCATATTATAATAACGAGGCAGATGGCAACACTTTGACATAAGATCCTCACTCCCATTATTAACATAATCACTACCGCATCAGGCGAATAAACAAATGCGGGAACTCGAAAAGATGCAGACAACCGAAGTTGATGGAAGAATTTGTTGAAGGAAGGGTTAAATTAATTAACATGGACAATGAGAGTTATTATACAATTGCAACAAATCAAAAGTGAGATGAAAAAGAACAACATAAGACCCAGCTACTTTTGAGCTCATACAAACCGAAGAAAATGAGAGGAGAGAATCCAAAGTCAAGCAATTATATCCAGCAGAAACCAACAAAGGAGATCAACTTCTCCTTCCTCTTCTTCTTCCCCCTCCATGTGCCTCTTCCTTTCGAGTGGCTCTCTCTGAATTCTTGTCTCTCTCTCTGTCTCTCTCTCTCTCACCTCTTCAAGAATGGAATGCTGCTTTCCTCTTCGCAAAAGCTTTATTCTCCTCCTTTCTCGATACCAATTTTTTTTTTTCCCTTCCACTTTGCCTCCCAAGTTGCTGCATCTTATTCACCAAATGAATTAAACGAATCGGAGAGACAGGCGCGCGGTAGAAAACTCTAACGGTGCCTTCGAAGAACTCCGCCCATGAAAAATCGCTCTTTTGATTTTTCTACCAAAGAAGAGGAGACGATGTAGAAGGATTGGGTGTGTGTTTTTTGGAGGGAAGAAAGAGAAAGGATGGAAATGAAGGAGGGGGAAATGACAAAAAGAAGGAACAATAATGTTAAAATTTATTGGGCTTTGAGCTTAAAAATAATTTCAAAAGGTATGTTTAAAAGAGCTTTTTGAGCAGATACATGTGTGTATATGGTACAATCTTTGCAGGGTGGTGGATTCCGCTGCCGTTGGCCGCCGCCGCCACCACCAACTGCACTCGCACCGGTGGAGGTCTTATTGAACCATGGCTAAAAACGGCGGCGCCCCATTCCCTCCGCCGTTCGGGGGCGCTGACGCGTTCGGCCTCTGGAATTCGATTTTATAGGCCATTTTCCTCTCCTCCTCCAATTCTTCATCCTCGTCGTTTTCTTCATCATCCTCTTCCAATTCATTTTCCTCCTGATCTTCTATATTATCACTGTCCCCTTCCTCCACCTTTTTACCACTGTAATTACTGCTATTTTCCCTTAAATGCTGTTGATCCGAGTCCAAGTGTTGATTTTGATGCTGCCCTTGCCCTATGAGCTCTTTCACGGTGTCTTCTGGCTTCAAATCCCAAAAAAATAATCAGCCCTCACACTGAACATGGATTGAATCAAACCATAAACGTAAATCTTTCTACTAAGTTATCCATAATTCTATCATAAATGATGGAATTAGACATGGAAACTTGTCGACTTTTTTTTTTTTTTTCTTTTTATAAGAAAAATGTTACCTTCTTAAGCGATCCTTCGTTCCCTTCTTCAACTGTCCTCTCCTGTGCACCTGAATTGCCACCTCCATCTTTACGTTCGGGCTCGCTCGCCTGCGCTGGTGGCGGTGGCTGATCCTGGGTGATTGGTGGATGAGCATCCAAGTTCGCTGTGCTCGGAGACACCTCAGACCTAAACCCCACGGACCCGGAGGTGGCAGCTGCACCACTGGTTGCGCCGCCACCACCGAGTACCTTTTTCCTATAAAGGGCATCGAGCTCGTGGAAGTACGGGCAGGTCTTGGCGTCCTCGGGCCGCTTCTTGTTGCTCTCCTTCACCTTCTTGAAGTACTTGTTGATGTTCTCCCACTTCTCCTTGCATCTCTTGGCGCTCCTCTTGTACCCCATCCTCGCCATGCCAGCAGAGATTTCCTCCCAAAGCGGTCCCTTAGGGCCAGCCTCTTGATACCTCGACTCGAGCCCGCTCCGCAGCTTTATGAGCTCGAGCACTTCCACTTTCGGCCACCTCGAAGAGGATGACGGCTCCCCACCACTTCTGCCACTAAGGATGAGTTCTTGAGACTGTGGCGGCACTTGCTGCTCTGGGACGGCCATGATTATTTCAGTCGAAACGGGCAGTGGATGTGCGACGACCTCAATGTTCTGTCGCTGCTGCTGCTGCTGCTGCTGCTGCGGTTGCTCTTGATACGTTGGAGGTGGTGGCATCGGCGGTTGTGGAAGAGGAGCGGCATGGGTCGGTTGAACCTGTGGTTTGGGCGGTGGGGTCGGAGAGGGAGCGGGAACGCTAGTCGTCACAGTCACCGGCGTGGTCGGCAGATGGATTGTCTGGCCTGTGATCTTCTGCAAGAATGAGACAATGGCTGCATCCCTCGTGGCAGAGGCAGCACGCTCCTGGGCTGCGATCTCGTGCTCCCGGGCCAGCCTGGCCATCTCCTGCCGTCGCCATGCTTCCTCTCTTATCATCCTATCCTGTTCCCTCTTCTCTATAGCCTCAAAGAACCTCTTCTGCATCTCCTCCTGCTTCTGCATCACCTGCTTCATCAGTCCCTCAAAGAGCTCCATCATCCTACGGCGGCTTCTCCCGCCGCCGCCACTTGTCTCTCCTGGTCCCCTCTTCCGTTTGCGGCTACTGCCCGTGGTGGACGGCTCGCCTTCCTCTTCATCCTCCTCGTCATCATCATCCTCCTCCGATCTGCCAGACAAGGATGAACTGTTTGACGAGAAGATCATTCCCATCGGGCTAGCCGACATTGTGGCGGGGACTACCGGCCGGGTATTCAGACCGGGTGCTGTGGCGGGTGCAAATATGTGGTGGGTATGGGGCGGCATAGGTGCCAAGGTGGGAGGCTGACCGTGGAGGGAGGAGATTGGGACTGGGTTGGCAAACGATATCCCGATCGAAACCGGGGGTACCGAGAGACCACCGGGGGCTGCAGCAGCGCCAGAAGAAGCATCACCACCACCGCCACTTGGAGCTGCTGACATTCCGACGGTGGCAGCGGTGTTGTGGAGGGCTTCGAGCTCGGAGAAGAACTTGTAGGTCTTGCCGTCTTGGCGACCAGCACGGCCTTCTTTGGTCCTTTTATAGTACTTGTGGACGTTCTCGAACTTCTCTTTGCATTTCTTGGCACTTCTTCTATATCCGAGTTCACCTAGCTTTCTGCAACCAAAGTTACATCAACAAACATTAAAAAACTACAATACATGGCTTAGTGAATCTCTCTCTCTCTCTCTTCTCAGATTGATGTCATGCATGAGATCAAAACCCCAGATCAACGCTTGTAATCTCCGTCTTGTCAAGTAGCAGACAACTAGGAGATCATATGAACCCAAAAAACATAACTAAAAAGAAAAAGAAAAAGAAAAAGCTGAGAGAGAGAGAGAGAGAGATGGAGAGAAAGAGATATGAGATGAGACACGTCCAAATGCAAAACAGTGACCCAACTTGATGACAACTTAGCCCACTGCTAAACCATTAACAAAGAACTTTGAGTGTCGCTATTATTATTGTATAATTGGAAAGTGCAGTAGTACTGCTAAACAAAGAACCTAGAACCTAGAGAGAGAGAGAGAGGAGAGGGATGGAAAAAAAAGAAGTTGTGAAGAGGAAAAAAATGTCGAAATTTGGGGGAGAATTGTTCTCGGGATTTTCAGTATTTTTCGAAGGGAGGGAGGAGGGGTACAGATCAAGATGCTTTTCGCATCCACATGTAAATAAAAATTCTCGAAAAAGAGGAGAGAGAGTGAGGAGGCAAGAGGATTGGTCCAGAGCTCATGCACTTGATTTGGCCTATTTCTAAATTTGGAGAAAGCTGAAAACCCACCCAAAACAAATAAAAATCTCTCGAGATCGAGAGGAGGAAAACCTCAAAAAGATGCTCAGATGCCCCCCCCAAATAACTCGTGAGTCGTCGTGTTGGAAAGAGAGAGCAAACCATGTGCTCTTCTTCTTTGTACCCACAGAAGAAGCAGAAGCAGAAGAAGAAGAGGAGAGAGAGAGAAGAGAACTCATCTGTGCACGAGGACAGGTTGAATTGCTTGGCAGTGAGATGATAATCATCTGGGGACGATTGAAGGAGCGAAGGGATGAAGAAGAAGAGTAGTTGGGTACGGGTTTAAAGATCGAAATGAGATAATTATGTATCGATAATGATAGTTATCATGATGATGAGGATGATTAGAGCAATGGAGGGGTGGGTTCACATGATTTCAGCAAATTCAGTCCAAAGATAGATTCAATTTCATCACTTTTGGAAGTTAGCAATGTGAAATTCTCTTACCTGGAGACATCTTCCCAGAGTGGACCCTTGAGGGTGGCATCCCGGAACGCTGCATCCATCTCCGACCTGATCTTGAGCAGCGCCAGCGTCTCCTGGCGCGGCCACCGGTTCCCTCCGCCACCCCCGCTGCTCCCGCCCACATCCGCCGCGGCCGCCGCGGCGAGGGCGTCTATGTCGCCGCCCGAGAGCGGGAGGATTTCGTCCAGGCTGGAGGGGGCGGGGGGGCGGCTGCTTATCGGGGAGGCCTCTTCAACCACCATGTGCTGGTGGTGGTGGTGGTGGTGGTGCTGGGTGGCCGAGGAGGAGGCGGAGGGGGGAGGAGGCTGAGCGGCGGAGGGGTCGGCGGGGTCGGCGGGGGGAGGCGGGCCGCCGTAGTGGGAGTGGGACCCTCCTCCTGGCTGCATCGGTCCGGAGGTTAATCTGCTCCACCCTCCTGAAGCTGAATTGAGGTCAAGAAGTGGGGGAAGAGGGCTGCAAGAATGACATGCAGATGCAGATCTTGATTCCTCCCGCTCCCTCTCGCCTGCTGCTCCGAAGCAAGATGGTCACTTTGATCAGCAGCAGCTCCTCAAGCCTCCCCCTAGAGAGAGAGAGAGAGAGAGAGAGAGAGAGAGAGAGAAGGAGAGAGAGGGAAGTGGGTTGAGAGATTTGAGGTTGATGTTTAAAGGAGAGGGTCAGAGAGAGAGAGAGAGAGAGGAGAGAGGATTCCTACGAGTTAGTGCAAGAAGAGGGAGGGAGGGAGGGAGGGAGGGGGTTTTTTCAGATTTTGGTTTTTGTGTTCTCTTTTCTGTTCGGAAAAGAAAGAGAGAGAAAGAGAGAGAGAGAGAGAGAGAGAGAGAGAGAAGTGAGGGGAAGAGAGGGGGGTTGCAGTAAAGAAGAGAGAGAGAGGGAGAGGGAGCATAATCATCAACTCTGCACTGTAGCACACACACAAGCATTAAAATATTATTTAAAGAAAAATGAATAAGAGAGAGAAAAAAAAAAAAAAATTGGGATGGAGGGAGGGGGCGAGAGAGTAAAAAAGAAAGAGATGGGTTGTAGAGAGAGAAAGTGATGGAGAGAGAGAGAGAGAGAGAGAGATAGGGACTACGATTATGAGGAGGATGATGATGATTGAGAGAGAGAGAGAGAGAGAGAGAGAGATGGGTGTGTGTGTATGAATGAATGAATGAATGAATGAATGGGAAATGTGATAAAACAAAGGAGATGCTGTGTTGTCAGCGACTTCACTTTGCTGCTAATAATTGTTAGAACCCCCATTTCACCACCCCTTATTAAAAATCCCCCTTCCCCCATTTTTTAATCTTTATTTTTATTATTACTTTAATCCCTCCCCTTTTCCCCCGCCCTCCTCTAAATACTTTTTTTTTTAAATAATAATAATGATAATAATAATGAGAGAAAAATCAACGAACGATCGACCCATACAGATCGGCATAGCCCTCCCTCCCAACCCCAAAATTTCACTATGCCAAGTACGCCGCCTAAAAGGACATCAGCAGGGGATCCACCTCTGGCAAATTCCATTCGACTTCACTTTGACAACCACAAAAAAAAATAAAAAATAAAAAATAAAAAATAAAAGGATTTCAATTCCCACCCCTTTCTTCTCTTTTATGGTGTGAGGTCATTTCATTTTTTTTTTCAATTTTCGTGAATATTTTTTGCATAGGAACGAAATGATTCTCTTTGATCGGGGATGGACAGAAAAATATGTCCTGTCCAAGATATCATTGAATTTTCTTCTCCGATTAAGTTTGTATGTGTGCTTGCCCTCTTATCTATAGTCCCATCATTTATGGGCTAATTATCGATGGAGGAAAATCATAGTTCTGCCTATTATTATTGACATGACATGTTAATGACATATAATATACATAAGAAATAAAGGGCCTTAGCATGCTTTTCACAGCTGTAATCGTATGCGTACAAGCCGTAGCGAGTGGCCAAGATAAGCGTATTGCACTTTTATCCCTTTTTTTTTTCTTTTTATCCTCAATAGAACACAGAAGAAAAAGGGAAATAAAGGGCAAAAAGGAACAAGAAAAAAAAAAAGGAAAGGGAAATTGGAAATGGAAGCAGTGCCACCCATGATGGCCATGACCCATCACTGTTTCAAGAGGCTCTAGCAATTATTTTATTTACGCAAATATATTTATATATTATATATAATAATAATAAAAGAAACCTAACAGACGCTCCAATCTGGGATGACGTGGCCTTCCATTATTGGACTTTGCTTTAACTTTTTCAAATCTGACACCACCCAAGTGTTTTGCCCCGCACAGAACCGCAGCAGATTCTTGGGGTGCCCTCTCTGTTTATCCCTCCCCTTCTTTCATTACTTATCTCCACGAACCCCACCATAAATCAATAATTAATTAATTAATTAATTAATTATATGTATGTATGTATGTATTCTTTTAACCTTAGACTTGACTTCTTATCATTCACATATGATTTCATCTTAATTTCTCCTTCCTTTTTATTTTTATTTCCGGGAGGTGGACTTTATAATTTAGTCATTTTTGAGCTGGAACAAGCTTGACATTTGAAATACAGGGGAATCAGAATATCTACCGCCCCCCCATGTGTAGTAGACTTAACCAGGGTTAAGGTCATGGCTTCTGCCTCTCCCATCTTGTGGAGATCTACTTTGCAACTGGGATTTGGAAATTTTTAAAATTTTTGGGTCAGTATCAGAAAACATTGTCCGCGTCATAAGCCCTTGATTTGAGAATTTTAACTACCGGTTCTTTTATTAGTCATCGAATCAAATACTGAATAAGGTCGTTTTATCGGCAGAACTGATCTTACTATGACTATGTGTTGTGCTCGGTCGTTCAAGTACACGAGAGAGATAGAAAGAGGCTTACTCCTGTATTACTTTGTCATCAAATTAGAGGATGGTTAGTCACCGCACTCGGACTCAAACACAACTCTTGCCATTTAATTTGACAAGAGCTGGCCACCATCTAGCTACTAGTACCAACCCTCCTTACCGATCTCGATTGCCATGATTAACGATACAATTGATCAGCAAGCGGGCGATCAATAGATAAAATTGGGCGAGCTTGGCTAGATGTCTTGGGCCCATGAGGCAAGCATGGGCAAAAATTCCGAGGCTAGGCAAGGTCCTTGAGGTTCGACCCTTCCCTAATACTCATTCACAAAGTTAATAAATTATAGTTTGCTAGTAGTTCCACTTTGACATTTGGAATTTATGAGCACTAATTTGATAAAATAAGCTGAAATTTCTAATGTATGATAGAAAGTACTATAAGATTCATAGATAAAGTAGCAAATATACTAATACAAAGCCCTAAAATGATTCAGTATTCATTTCATAATTATTTAACTTTTTAGCTGAAACAAACAAAAAGAAATATATAAAAAAAAAAAGTGTCCCAATAAGAGGGCTCAATACAACTATGTTTTTCCTTTATGCGAGGTCGAGCACTTGCCCGAGCCCACACCACGTCAGCAAATTCCTTTTTGGAATCCTACGCTATATCGATAATCGATTCACAATCATATATATCTCACTATTATTTGACCTGACATCGCCCATGCTGCTCACATTATTAGTCAATACATAAATGCACCATATATAACTTATTTTGTCATAGGCTTTCAAATTCTTTGATGTGTCAATACATACACCTATGTTTTTTTTTCCTTATGTAGGCTAGGGCATTACCACATCAGTAAATTTCTTTTTCAAATCCTATACTCTATCGATAACTGGTTTATAGTCTTATATATCACACTATTACATGACTTGACATTACTTATGCTACTCACCTTATTAGTCGGTATATGACTAAACCTCTTATGACTCAATTGGCTGCAATCCTTCGAATTTTTCACTACGTAAAAGGTACATTATTTTGTGGTTTTCGCTTTTTTGCTCTTTCTACCTTGAAGTTGACAGCTTATTATAAAGCTGACCCAAGATCGCTGCTCCACTATAGGCTACTATTTCTTTTTAATCAACTCATTTATCTCATGGCGCAACAACAAATAAACCATTGTCGCTTGCTCTAATATAGAAATAGAATATCGAGCTCTTACATACACAACATCAAAATCACTATGGTTGCGAATGCCACTAAAAGACATGGGAGTGTCATTGCAACAATTGAAGTGTTATCCAAATAGTACATAATAATGTTTTTCAGGAACGAACCAAACACATTCAAATAAACTAACTTTTCTTTCGATATCACAATCTTTGTGGCACTATTCAACTTGACTTTACTTCATCTGCTGAATTGACTTCTATATCTTCACCAAGACACATTCATTGGGGTATTTTCTAGATCTTTTCTCCTCTCTCAAGTAGACCTCTTTCAAATCATCTTATGTTTAAGAGGGGACGTTGGAGATATATTTAGGAGAATTTGTTTATGTCCCTTGAGTGGTCCTCATTGATTGCATTAAATACTTTTCTACTTTTGATAGTCATTTTGTAAAACCTATAAATAAGCTTATGTACTCTTCATTTGCATTGTTATATTATATTTTTCTCTCTTTCATCACACCTTTCAACTATTAAGATGGCGGTCCATATTATCAAAATCATATGATAAGGCATTTCATTTAAATGGAAGAATTGTATTGAATTGCCTCTAAAAAAATTAGAGATTATATTGAACGAAAATATATAAAGGGCCTTTTTTGTGTCGAAAGTAAATGTTTCATTCATATTTCTAGATAATACGTAAGAGGTGCAAAAAAAAAAGTAGATCACAAATGACAAAGTAGAATAATAAAACACAAATTGTTGTGATAAGCACACTCTTATCTCACAATAATGGATCTGTCTCAACATCAAAATACAACAAATATCAACCGATTGTTGAATCTCGCATTGTCATAAGCATTAAGCACGTACCGTAATCTCCTTCTCCAAGAAGTACGGTTTGCCTGTTGGATGGTGTGTATCTAAGCTCAGTGTCCTCAATATTATGACCTTACAAAGACACCAAAAATAAATTGAAAACACTTCCAAAAATAAATCTAAATTCGAAAAGGTTGGACAAGCATAGAATCGTCTTTAAGGAACTCTCATATCTAAGATCGGGAAAGAAGAGCTCCTAGATCTATGTCTAGATTGGAAAATAAGAGCTTCTATAGCTTGAAGAAATTGTATAAACACTTGTAGTGCGACAAGAACTTACTGTATTTCTACTCGATCCTGTTGGATTCTTTGATTTGGATGATCTAAAGCAGCAATTGAATTCCTAACGACGGAAGTGAAAAATATGTCCAACGAGCAAAAGAGAGCATTGGCATCGTGTAAAGAAAAAAAAACACAAAAACCAAAATGAAAATAATAGATGACTCCCGAATCAAATCGGGAGAGAGAATCTCAACTCAAATTGAGAAGATGGAGCCTTCCCACAAAGAACTATATTGAATAACGGCAAAAGTTCAGAAACTTCCCTTGTCATTTACCCCGGCAATCCTCATTATTTCTTGCCACATAGTTGATTTAATAATAAAACGCCTAAGAAATAAGAATCGCTATATTTTCATGGTCGGATTAAACGGTGGTATTTAGCTGTCGAGAGGGGAAGGTGTCGGTGGCACATGGCAAGGTCTTAATAAGACTGCATGTGATTGGAAACCGGCATTGGAAGGTCAATTGATTGACACTTTTCACGTACATATACGTGTGGGTATAAATGTATCCACATATCATTTTGTCCCAACAACCACCTAATCATAGCGTCACTGTATCATGGCTTACGATAATGATTCTGCTTTTATGGTTTTCAGAGAAATTCATGTCATCTTTTGTTCAAATTGGTACAAGAAAAAACTGGTTCTTTGACTTCTTCTTTTTATGGTCTTCTTTAATTTGACGTGTATTTAAGTCTCACTAGGCGGCCAGAAAGAAGAAAGTCGCATTAGGGTCTTTCTACATGCGTTCATCATATCAAACTTTCTTGCTTCATCAATGCTCTTTGTATTCCTTATTTTGGACCCGATGTATCCAAACGTGGTGCTTGCTTAGCTTTCTTTCTTTTTCGAGACATGGGGTACGTGGAGCAATTTCATCACAAATTGATGGATGTCAGAGTAGTTTACCCCCCAAAAGAAGAAGAAAATAATTTGATAATCTCAAAATAATCCCCAAGGGACGTGGTGAAAATGCTCTCTACATCTCGATTGTCTTAATTTACCACATCATGAATGAAATAAAAATCTCCCATAGGAAGGAATAGTTGGAATTTGGTAAAGGACTAATGTGAGGATGAAATGGAATAAAGGTTCATTTGTTTTTGTCCCATGAAAAGCATCGTGGGAAAGGAATAAAAAGAAAGATGACCATAAATTTAATTTAGGATTTACAATGCATATGAGCATTGTTGAAATTGTAACTTTAATGTGGTATGCAATAGTTATAATTGAATCATAAATAATTGATCTAATGTTATATAAAAACAGTTAGTAAGTTAAAAACCATAATGTCCTAATTAATATAGCTCCTAATGGAATAAACAATAATGACAAAACTAATATGATACGTTTGATTTGATAAATCAACTAATCTTATTCATACCCTCTAATAATCTAACTGTGATGACTATGAAGCGTAAAATATAAAGTATAATAATCAATCCTAATTATTAATGTTTCATTGATTTTTGTTTACTAGTATGATTTGCTGCTTTTTATAATCGAATGAATTATGTTGTCCCAAATAGCTCTAGCTTTGAAATGGAATGCCGATTCCATGGCTTAAGTAGTGGAAGAACAACTCCATCAAGTTGGTGGAATGAACATTCTTTCGGAATTGAGAATTCCATGATGGCAATTTGATCCAAACATTGAAATTGTGAATCTGTTCCAACTCATCCATCCGAACCAAACGTGCAAATTATGTAGCAATGAATAAGCATTTAAACTCCAATCAAACACCGGACTTAGGTTAAACATTTTCATTTTTTTCCAAGTATTTTATCTTCCTTTTTTTTCTTTTGGAGAGATGAATTCCCTATTGTCAAACAGTTTTTATTAAAAAAAAATTAAACCGTCAAAAAAAGCACCTCCGATAGATATCAAATATATATATTAATGCTCCCCCTTTCTATCTAAGCTGAGTCTCGCACGTGAACCACTCGACGAGAATATAACCACATTGAGTGAGTATGACGGGAGCAAAAGACGAATTAGTGTTAGAATTTGATTTCGTGACACGGACTTCTATACCATATACGATTAAGATGGGGATATCAATTCAATTAGTCGTAAATCTATTGGAAAAGCAATTCAGTCATCAACTTCTAAATTTCTTTAATTTAATCCTAAATTTTTGTGTAAAATTTTAATATAATCCTTTCGAATAATTTTGGTCGGAAATCTAACATGTCGATGTGTCACATAGGATGATCAACAATGACAAATCGCCACATCAGTCATTTCTGACAAAATTGCTCTAAAGGGTTACATTAAAATGACATGCAAATGTTTATGACTAAATTGACAAATTTGAAAATTTTAGAATTAATTTGGTAAATTTTCCAAATTAAGATAGGATGTTGTTCAAAAAAAGAAAAGTATACTATTGGAAATCAAACCCATATTTTAGGGTAAATTCCAAATAAGAGCTTGAAATGCCATCATTTTCTCAAAGAATGCTGAGAATGAATCATGTTTCAAACAAGGGTCTAACTTTACCAATTTGGCATATGTTCCGATTGAGTACTAACATCTTCGTCTAAAGACATTTTTTTTATTTAGTTCTTTCCTTTATTCCTTGTTCATCTTCTTCTTTGTCCAGCAAGATGAATAGGGAAGAGTGGTGAAAGTAACAGCCTTAACAACCAAAGCCATATGTAAGAACAACTAGCTCAAGTATTATAGCGTTGCTAGGGGTACCGACCGCAGGTAAGAGCCACAAAACCCTTGCCAATCACTAGCGAAGGTCACAGCACTCACCGGGCCTTGCCTAGTGGGCAAGGCCACTCTCACCATGACTCAGTTGGCCATGAGTACGAGCAGCCAACCAATAGCTTTGAGTCTCCTTTATAACTTGCTTTCCAACCATCTTTATTTGAAATAATATCAACTTTAAACATTTTTTTTTAGAAAATAAGGACATTTTATATTTTTATTTAGAACCTTCCGCACATTTTATGTGTGGCGTGAATATAAAACGAGGTTAGGTTGATGATGTGGCTAATTTTCCATCATGATTAAGTTAGTTTGCAACCGATTCTTTCATCATTACATTTAATGTAATGTGTCCCTCCTCCCTCATGTTTAGGTTGAAACTTTTTCCCTTTTCGGGGAAAGAAGTCGTCTATACAGCTTACATAGCCAAGTCCTTGACAGTGCCTTGGTCCCGACATTGTTAGGTTCTGTTAACATTTCTCTTTGTAAACTAACCTTTAGATTTAGGTGGAACATGGAGGAGCCTTATGCAACCATCTCAATCAAGGAAGTAACAACATCCTTCAAGCAATTCTTTTTAGCTTCAAGGGAGATGAGTTGGGAGAGAGATCGTATGGTCTATGGACCACATGAATCAAGTATGCTATTAATCATGTGGATCTCACGGTATGTCCCACACAATGAGTGATAGAGATGGTATTGATTTACATGATCTATATGCCATGTAGTAACCTCTCAATCTAGAGAGAGAAAAAAATTCCTTGGAATAATGTGAAATGTTGGAGAAATTAGCGAATTTATTGTATTTGTGTCGATTCGATTTTAAACATTTTAATTTGATAATAAACTTTTTGCCAATTTGTCAATGTAATCCAATTTGGCAGGAAATTGCTAGCATAGACATTAGACATCCTATATAGCACAACCAATGTTAGCATGGACAATTTTTACAAATTTTTATTTTCTTTCTTTTCTCTTTCTTTTCCTTTTTCTTTTGTCAATGTCTTGAGGCCTTAATAATGGCTGGCGACTTGCTACAGGTAACAAATGAGGAGGGTTGCCCTCACCAGCCTCAGGTGAGGCCACCCCTCGCCCGATCTCCCGGTGAGGCGGCCCCTCGCCTGAAGCCGGCAAGGAGGGGGTGGAGGAAGGAGGTGGGGGCTACAAAGTAGAGGGAGGGAAGAGGGAGGGGGGGGGGGACAACAACACATTGGTACAGCTGGAACGGGGGTGGAGAGAGGTGGGCCCCCACCAATTTAAGAGGGTAGTGTTGTAGTAGTGTGTGGTTTGTGGATTGGGGGAGGGAGATAAGAGAGAACGTGCGTGGCCTTTTGTCCCAATTCGTGAAAATGAAAATTCCCCACCCCCACCCCCCCAAAATTACAATTTTGCCAATCCGCCCCTGGTCGGCGCACCCCCCTCACATGCACGCACTCCCGCCCACGATTCGTGTTTCTAGTTTTCATCCACTTTACTTAATCCCCCTCGATCGTACTTTACGATGCTCTGTGCGTGAGCTGTGATTGTTGATTGCGAACTCCACCTACTCTCTCCTCTTGGGTGACGGAGGATGAGGTGAGGATCACAATGACCTTCTTTTATATATATATATTACGCGATTGATAAAGTTATATAATTATCCATGCTTTTGGAAATATGCCTATAAATCTCTCGATTCTGTCGATTGTGTTCGAGCTATAGGAAGAGCTGAATTCAGTTGTTTCTTTCTCTTCTCTCTCTTGTTCGGTTACTTAAATGTCCTTATTCATTAAAGAGTTAAACCCAAATTTAGATGTCATTAGTGAACGATGAGACTTAAGTGTGCTTGATGTTTTTTATCATTCTTGGCTCGGTCGGGGTGAGTTTGGTCGCATTGGTTTGGCAATTAAGTCCTTCAAGTAAAGAAGAGATTCGAATGATTGTGATTGAAAAGAAAAGAAAGGAGACAAGAAGGGAACAGAATGAAAATGGAGACAATGCCGACCTAAATATAATTTATCTTATTAAATCTTGATATAAAATAGAAGTAAGCTACACAAAACTGATTGCACTGATTTCTCTAAAATCTTTTCCTTTCTTCTCCCTTTGCTTTTGTCCTTCAATTTGATCCAAACACGCCATCACTTCTAAAGCCTCTTCCTAAACGTAGTGTAAAACATCCCGAGCCCTTCTAGGGGGGCCGGATATCGTGTCTTGTTACGAGGCAGATTTCGTGTTCAAACGACAAAAACCTTATAATCAGAGTAATCTGAAGGTCATATCCATCGTCCTATCAGCAGAGCAGTGGGTGGGTATCATGTCTTTGTGTATTTGGGCAGTTTTTTTTTTTTGGGAATGGGGGGATATAACTTCTTCCTTTGTGAAGCTACAACTAACCTTTTGAGATTCTTAGTTGTACTACTCATTCTTATTCTTGTTCAAGGCATCATTATGATTTGTGAGGGAATCCATTAATGAACGAACAGTTGTCATGCATATGGGTTTAGTTGTTTGTGAGAACGTGGGAATTCCCTACCAAATTAGCCAAAGTTACTATCGTCACACCCTTTCTAATTGCATTGACATATATAGCCTCACTCACCTCAGTCAACAGCCTGGGATTTGGGGCCATCGGGCAAAGCTCATCGCCGCAGCTCTGCTACATGCTACTAAGGACTAACAGATTTTTCTGAGGAGAAAGTCAAATTTGCTATTTTCGATTTTCCAAATCTAAGTTTTGACCCTCGACCAACGACCGAGGTGGCGTGCCACCAGTACTTTATCAAGCCTACTGGGAATTAGTTCTAATGTGTACTTAGTGAAAAAAGATACTTACATTCTGTGTTGTTTTGATCAATTTTAGAATAACATTTAATTTGCAAAAGTCAATATAAATATCCTACCCCAACAAAGTACTCCCAATCAAGTCTGCGTTAGTCAATAATGTATTCTGTTAAGTCGATGATGTGACAAATGAGTCACATCGACTTTGATAACTCGTCGAGAGAGATATAAAAAGGGCCAAAGTGAATTTTACTCTTTAGATTATTATTCAGCCCTTTTTTAATATATAAAAAAAAATCTTTACATATTCATCTTTAGATGAATGATATGTATGCTCGTAGTTGCTTTTCTAACCGAATTCTTCCATATATCAATCACTTAATAATGAATGAGTAGCTTGTATTTATACCGACGATGGACTTAATAAAAAATCCCTTTTTATGATAAAATTATAAGTGTTGTCACCGACTTTTCGCTCAAATTAGATCTCTTTTGAAAAAAAGGTTCTCAAAATAGATCTCTTCGCAAATCATGTCAAAATAGACTTTTCAGTGCCACATCGCTCTTAGAGACTGCTATCTCTTTTGAAAAATAATACCCAATGTAGATGTTTCCCTAAAATATATGTCAAAATGGACTTCTTAATGTCACATCACTCGGGCAGATTTGCCTAATCATCACACGCTTGATCTTAGTCATCTTTACCCCCTCTTTCTTAAATTATTAAAATCACTTTCTAAGACTTTCCATAATCTGTACTTTCTTCTTGAATCAATTTATCTTAAATAATTAAAGTCTGAGCATAATTAGCATAAGTCTAATCACTCAATTTTAATTCTCCGTCACCTCTCTATTTATAAAATAGGAAGGTAAGGGTAATTATGATAAAGAGGGTGATGTGGTTAGAGAAAAATCTATTTTGAGAATTAATTTTAGAAAATAAACTAATTTGAAAAATAAAAAACAAGTCTTTGTCACAGTGTACTTTCAACGGGAAGGACGTCAATGAAACTTATATCCAAAATGAAGCAAAAGCAAAACTCTGATGTGGCTGACAAGCAGAAGACAATTGGAACATATTTAAAGGAATTTTATGGACATAAAATTATAGGAATTGAAATCGTGATTTATCTTCAGATTATTGTGCTTGATAACATCTTGAAATCATAACAGAATCTTTTTATAGCATAACTATCCTGAATGTAAGTTACAATAGGTATGCCCAGATTAATAAATCTATGAAATGTAATTACCATATAAAATTTAAATCAAAGCTTAATTATTGCCCCATCTACATAGTATTCATTTTGTTTTTGTTCTTTTCAGTCACCCTATCCATTTTCTCAATTAACACAAGTAAAAGGACACGCAAAAATCAAGAAGATTATCTAAAAAGTCTTAAAACTATTAAATAAAACTGTTGAATAACGGTCAATTTAGTCATAAATATTATGACAATTAAAGTTTATAATTGAATCAACCGACATATAATAAGTTTATTATTTTTTGGATATTTTTCCACACAAAAATTAATATAAATCATAGGGGCTTGGCCATCAACACTCCACCACTTAATTGACCCACTTAAGATTGAAGATCTCATATCACCATTTAACTGCATACATATCCAACGATAAGACAGGAGAAGTTGACAAAAAGGGAAAAGAAGAGAGGAAAAGCGCATCACATATTAGACGCTAATATGAATATCCGATCTTCTTGTTTGAATATCTCCATAATACATATAAGCGATCACATCCCGTCTATATGCGTCGGGTAAAACTTCACCTTCACGACAAGAAAAGTTTCCCGAAGAATCACTCTTAGCTGGAGACGTAAAAGTGAATTAATGCATGCATATCAATCGATTGGTGATTAGTCGATCCTCCAAATTATACTAAACAGTAAAACTCGAGTGTCAAATCTGAAGCCTCGTTAGCTATTATTTGAGGGAAAAGCAGAAACGTTACTGGCATGATTAAGAAAGAAATATCTCGATCCTCAATTGTCCGACAAAGTTCGATTTGTGTCGGTCCATCATGAGTGGACATTAGAAAACGTGGGTAGAAAGAGCCCACGAGTTCAACAAGCCCGGATCATCACGTCAAAGCTCGCACGCGAAAACCTCAAGCAATCGGCAATCTTAATTTCGTGCATTCTTTGATTTGGTCGGGCGGAATTAATCATCGACCAAAAAATCACTAATTCGAAAAAATTTCCTAATCATGACCAAATTGCATTGCTTAGAGAAATGAGTTGAAACTAAACATTTTTTTGGCTATCTATAATAATTTATGTCAAAGCATTTTTGTTGATAATAAAAACATTTCGATTTGGCTTATTTTTCTAAGAGATATAAATGTTTAAAATAACATAAATTTATCTTAAATTGTTGATTTTTTGCGAACAAGATTGAGCCGCATTTACATGTTACATATTAAGGAAAATCGACCCAATTGAATCAGTGGATCTAGAAATATAGCTAGTGCTACAGCAAAGTAATAGATTGTCATCATTTTACCTTTGAAAAGAAACTTAGAGGCAAATAAATTTATTTTCTCGGGTATTGCGACCTCCAGATATGTTTATAACCAGAGACAAATTCAAGATAAATAAGTATCTGCCTTTACTATACGTGATTAAAGTCTCGCAAGAGGACAAATATCATTTGTTGAAATCAAGTTCATATCTCAATCGTCTGGAGGTGAACTTGATGTAAACGTACACTAAATTAAGAAAATTCCAATTTTCATATTTGTTATATTACTATTCTAGGTTCCTTATATAATGTCTATATTGTAACACGCCCGATTTGGTTGACCAATGGTAACTCCTTGAAATTGTTTTGTGGTGCTCCATGTGGAGGAAATCACCAAAAAAGCCTTAAATATATTGCACCTATGTCGATTCAATTCTAAATCTTTCAACTTTGGCAATTCAATCCTAAATTTTTTAGCGAAATGCCAGTGTAGTATTTTTAGTCAATTTTGATCGGAAACTGCTAACTTGAAGATTTTTAAAAAATTTATGAATTTATTTATTTCTCTTTTTTTTTCCAATGTGGCAACGAGGGCTACAGAGTCCTCACTAGCTATAGGGGAGGGTCGATGGGCCGCAAAACTTGCCAGAGCTCAATGAGGGCTCCATGGCCCTCGCTCTCAACCAACAAGGGCTCTATGGACCCACCAATCACACCATATAAGAAAAGAAAAAATATTAAAAATAAATAAACTATTTATAATTTTTTTTAAAATTTGTTCGAAAGAACAATTGATATTTATATCAGTGATTTTTAGTCAAAAATGGGCAAAAATACTGCATTGACAAAGTATCTAAAGTTTTAGAATTAAATTAATCATATTGAAATATTTAATATTGAAACTAGATCTAGAACATTCTTTGATAATTTCCCCACGCATGTGGCGTTACATTTCGAGATCCATCCAATCGTCGAAGATAAAGAGGATTGTTTATTGAATTATCTATCGGCACTTCTCCAGAAAAATAGAACTGCAACATCATCGCTGATTATGAGCATGGGAAATTCATGGCAAGGGCCCGGCTAGGTCCACAAAGGATCGTGTCTTGCATAGGTGGACCGTGCCTGCCGGACCAAGGTGCCGCAGCCCACGGGCCGACTCGGACCATACGAGGAGGAGAAGTGGATCGGCAGACAGGGCCATCCATGACCAGTTGGTTAATGACGTTGTGACGATTTATTAAAACCAACATACTTCATCAGGAAATGAACCGTTGAAAACTGAGGCATGAGTTCCCAATACTAGGAGGAAAGAGTCACCCCATGAGTACAGATCAGGCGCGTCTATTGACCTTTCCCTAAGTTAACAGATAAAGCAAGTCAAATAGCTGCAGAAGCAGCACTTTTTCGCATCATTAGGCAATTACAAGATTGCTAACAGAAAGGGTCCTTGAACTTCTCGAGGGTTTAACTGTTTGCAAGGAGCCAGAGTTCACTCAAGTCCTTGTTTTAGATTTCCTTTTTCCTTTCCATAATCAGTCCCTATGTACGCCTAACCCATAAATGGAGATCAGAAAACCTCCATGATTCTCCAAGCAGAGTGCTGAAGCGTTTCCACCATGTACATCTTTTGAGGGACAAATGGATAATACGCGTGCTTTATAGCAAGGCATGTTATGGTGGTGTCCAGATTTGTGATCTAAGAGTACGACCTAATCAACTAATGATTGAGGCAATATTTAAGTGCTTGAACTGGGGTCTTACAATCCTCTGGACTCTGAAGCTGTACCGATGCTCTCTTGGCACTCTTCAATAAAACCTCAAATTATTTACATTTTCTTTGCCCCTTCCATGGCTCCACAGCAAGTCATGTAATTAACAAAAAAGATAGACACGCTAACAAAACTGTTGCTGCTTTCTCCTCACTTCTAAAATATTTTTTTAGCTTGGGCACCTCTTTGAAATTT
Source organism: Angophora floribunda (assembly GCA_014182895.1). Taxonomy (NCBI): domain Eukaryota; kingdom Viridiplantae; phylum Streptophyta; class Magnoliopsida; order Myrtales; family Myrtaceae; genus Angophora; species Angophora floribunda. Next base: position 20,215,285 of record CM024708.1, on the reverse strand, counting down.
TGTGACAACCTCAAGAGAAGCAGGTTTGTGAGAAACTCAAAGGAACCAGGCTTTCCTATCAATCACTAGCTCCTTGTCCTCAGAACAGACTCTACAATCTCATAGGCCAATGTTGCATAATATACTGAATGCTATCTCAAAATTGTCCTACACTTACCTTTCCTCCAGTGTCATCAGGGAAAAACAGGAGACCAGCATCTTACATGAATTCCAAATCGTTTTCACGCTGTTCCAGGACAATAGTGGCTAAAGCAAGTCTATATGCTGAAGACCTCATAGTCCCCACTAAAACATATGTCTCCTTTTTTCTCCGTTCTATGGACATCTCAGTCCGCTGCTCCTCTCTAAGATGAGCTAGATTGTTAACCTCACAAAAAGCTTCTGCTGTCGGCTTCTTGCTGAATAAGAAAAAAAAATCATTATTGCATGCAGTATCACAACAGTTTGGAAGCATGTGCACTATATACACAGAAATATTTTTATGTATTAAATTGACAATAGTTGTTTAGGAAAGGATGTTCTCCAACCTGCCCCTAACGAATCCAGTCGTGACAAATCCAACAGGCCAACGGTGACTCGCCCCAGCAACTTGGTCCTCTGGCAATTGGATTTGCCATTATTCCCCAGGACAAACCTCTTTGAATTATGATGCCACAGCTGATTGGGGCATTTGTAGACCAATTTCATTGTTTTCTAGCCTGCATCGAGCGCAGCATACAAATCTGAATCATATAAAAGAGAGAGAGAGAGAGAGAGAGAGAGAGAGAGAGAGAGATCCAAAAGGAAAGATCCGAGAGGGCAAATTAATGGCATGGCAAGCAGAGGCTTATTTCAGATGAATAAGCTGGAACAGTACAGAGCCAATAAAGTATAAAGCTTTGGATTGAGGAGATATGATGATAAAAAGGAAATGCTTCTATTGATGTTTCACCTTGGAAACTTAGCACCTTCACTTATTCCCTCAACAGTTACGGAAAAAAAAAAAAATTCAACCCTCTTAGGGTGAGTTTTTGACATTTTTAAAAAGCAGCTTTGGCTTCTCAAAGTGATATAGTGAAAGCAGGTGGCTGCTTTGGACTGTGGGTGTGAAAGGCAGGCTTTGGGGTCAAGAATTTCTGAAGAATTTTACCAAACACCAAAATTTTCAATCAAGGGACATTGAAATTTAAAACTGCATTTCATTATTTTCCCATAGTCACAACATGAGAAAGATGTATTTGCACCCATCAAACTGGACTAGTGCAAACGTCATATCATCCCTATTTATATTCTCTAAAAACATATTGATAAATGGCCCAAGAAAAATCGGAGATAAAAACAACCAGAATGGATACAGCAAATAATGAAGAGAGAAAATTCTAAAAAAACTAAAAGAACATCATATCATGATAATACAGAATTGAGAAAAGTAATGACCTTGAAGCCCTTGATGATATATCAGTGAAACAAGGTGCACATACAATTGCTCCTCCTTCGAAGAAACCTTCCTTTAAAGCATGCAGTATCACCCTCAGGAAACATAAGTCATGACGAGCCATGATTCAAGAGATCCCCTTTGCCAACCCGCCAACATTGCTCTTGTCCTTCAAAGCCTTCAAGAAACTCCTATCACTTGTCATTTTGTAACAAAACAAAAATGAATGACCACCATGGTTATCTTCAAGGAAGCAGGTCAGTTCCTTGTTTGTCCTGACTACAGAACCCCTAAAACCACACATATGATCTTGGAGTCTGGATGATGTCACACCTGACTGACTATTTGTCAAGCTTGATAAAGAACTGCTGTTGCTTGTGCTTCTTTCAATGGAGATCAGAGTATCTACCCCAGCAGTATATGCTTTGTCAAAAGGGCAAATAGTACCCCATGGTGGTGGAATGGGAACTTTTAGAGCTCTGACTGCAGGAGGACGGCAATCTGCTTTTGAATGAGAAGCAGCAGCTTCGATTGCCATAAGGGATGTATACACATTGCAATCAGGATAATCCCATGGAAAGTAGGGCAGGTAAGCCTGCCAAATGAGAATTGCAAGCTACTTTTAACGACCAACCATAGGAGATCACATATTTCATGCTTCAGAAATTACATTGTTTGCAATCCAGTGCTTCTCCCTTGCATGAGCCCCCTTGGATATAATAGGAATCCAGAAGGCCTTAACTCAACTCAAGGGGAGTATGATTGACCATCTATATGAAGAGTATTCTAATTGAGGTTGGAGAAAATGGTAGTGACAAATAATCATCTCACGCACACACAGACACCCATTGCAACCTGCTAAGGAGATCCTTGAACTTGGATATTCAGATAAGAGGCTTGACTCATTACCGTTTTATGTTATTGCATAGACTAATCAACGCAAAAATCTACTTGACATTCAAAGCCATAATCAGGAGTGAATATAAATAACCATTACTGCTGAGGATACAAATAAAAGGAAAAGAAGACTAACAAGTTGCAAATGACAAATAGCTACAGAGCAGCTCTCGCACCAATCATTAATAATTTCTTTCATTGGAAGATTATCAGATAAGCCAAGCACAAGGTCAAGATCTTTTCCAATTCAGACTCAAAGATTAAATAAATTCTCAGAGAAAATCTCTCCATTGATGAATAAAAAGGTAGAGAATCTTCATTCCTCCTGCATTTTTACATTTACTACTGGGAAGTTAAGTAGGACACTGAACTAATAACTTGCATGAAATACAAATACTTAAGGCAACTTGTCACCCCAACTCAATATTACAGCTGCCCAGATAGGTGTGATGTACTTTCCACCAAGCGAAAGATGTCCAGATTCCTCAAAGAAGAGGTAAGAAAGTAAAGTAAAATAAAAACCTACAGCAAGCCTTTGTGTAAAGAATCCCTGCAGCTAAGCATCCCCTATATCAAGATGTCCTATAGAGCAACAAGCCAGAAACTTATCAGGGCATCAAGAGATAAATTTAATTACCCTTTAAGTCAGTCATCTGCACTCCCATTTCTTAGAAGCATTATAGGGCAGGATCTTGAAGACCGTGACCTATCTAAAGAATTTACATCCCAGATTTAACAATATCCAAGCACAAGAAATCCATACGCTTCTTGTACCTCTCTGTGTGAAGAATATTCTCTTCAATTGGGGTTCTTATTCCTGAAGCAGCATCCCACAAGCCATGATGTTCCTGTGACAATAGGAGTAAACCTCCTCCTCTGTCCAAAGGTTGTGGCAAAGATGACTGCTTTTCAGTTACATGTGATAAAACCTCACCAACTGTGCTAAGATCTATCTTTTTGAATCATTAACAGATTCTTCATCCTTGTATTCCCAAGGGTCCTTGACCACAAGAGAGAGAATTGCATGAGAAGGAAAACTGTCCTCGTTGTGAAGCAAGTCACATTCCACCTTTATTTGGTCCATACTAGCCTCAATAGAAGAATGCTTCTTCAACTGAAAAGGTTTTTCTAAAATGCTGTGCAACCAACCAGAACCATTTAGCCAACTTCACATAAACAACCAGGAAAAATTGGAATTGTGATGCTCTTTGATAAATCACTGTTTTACTGGATGTAAAATCTTCTGAATAAGCTTAAAGGCACCTGATCCCATAACTTCCAACTTTGTATGATGACCCTCAAGCGAAGAGCAACGGATGAAACTACCCAATCTATTCATCTGATGTGAAAGAAAGGAAATGGTGAAGATGTAGAGAATCATTGCCATACCAGCCACCATTAATTGCTAGGAGCTCGATATTTTAGTGATTTAATGTTCAACTTTGAAATTCTAGATATAACAGAATGAGCAGGAAGTCCAGTCAAGTGGATTAAGCAGTTGTCAGAACACTAACTGTAAAGCCAAAAATGGGGTGATTTTCTTAAATTTTTTTCCTTTTATATCCTTCTTTCTTTCAGTAGAAGGGAGGTAGGGATTTCAATAATCACAGCAACAATTGTAAACAGAAATCTGCTACAACCTATAAGCTTGACTTTGACTCTGGGAAAAGTGGATATACAATTTTGCTACCATTAATGTCATAGTCCTCATGTGCTTCATTGACAAATTGAGTGATACCCCTTTTGACATGCAGACTTTAGAGCATCAAATCCTTCAGTAAAGGCTGATACATGTATCCAGACACATATCCGACGAAATGGAACAGAGCCATCAATATTATCAGGAACACCTTCCACATTTAAAGTGCAATCCTGCTGAACTTTACCAGTATTATGCTGGTCCAAAGGTCTCCACATATGTATAACCAGAGCAATTGGTGGAAAGAGGTATTCCAACATGATGAAGCTGCAAGACACAAGTTAAGTTACAACTGGTGGAATTAAAACCACCGTTTGTTTACCTTGCATTCCATCGAATTTATTTACCACAGCCCTTCCATATGTAACACCAGAAAGAATTGAATGAGACATGTCCATTGAATGAGCAGATGGAGATGGAACTAGTACTCTATCTAACACCGAAATCAAAGAATCCTGCAACCATAGAAGTAATTACCAGTTTAATTATGATATTACTGAACAAAAGAGGAGACTGTCCAGTTCTAAGCTAAAATGATAATCAGTTTGCTTAAGCCACCAAAGCTTCAATAAAAATTAACAAAAGTAACAATATAAACGAGGAATGTGCTCACGTATACATAATGATACAAGTTATGCAAGTTCAAAGACATAAGATGCCACCTCCAGACCCTCCAACTGGACAGCAAAATGGTAACTAGCATCATGGATGACTACTCCTTGCTTATACCACTTCACGAGAGCTCTTGAACCCTCCCTCTACGACACAGAAAACTAAAAGTAAATATGTTAAAAAGTCTTGATGCATATGTCTTTCTATGATTCAAATTCCAGTCACATCCAATAATAAACCAGTTTAAGATGTGGGCAAAAGATCATCTTCTGTAGACAGAACCCTCTGGGGGAGAAGAAACACCAAGCTTAACATACCCTGTCCTAATCCGTTAAAAACAGTGTATCAAGTCATGATAACATTGGTGAAAAAGACAGCCTGATCACCTGCCCTGCAAACCGAGAGGTAGGTAAAAACCCCACAACTTGGTCATAGCAAACCGCTTCGCATGCCAAAGATGAGTTCTGAGTCTCCTAGTTCCATCCCCAGATGTACAGAAACCACTGTCAGGATTTCGTTTCAGCTCATTTCTGCGCTGTACTCCTTGAGGAACTTTGCCTGGAACGGAAGGATTGCAATCAGCACCAGCCACCTGTGAATCCTTTTGCCTCTTCCTATGCCTTCTATTGGCTAGTTGGTTGTCATGGGCAGTGGTTCTCCTCCTCTTATTCCTTCAATAGCGAAAATTATTGCCCAATCTGTTGGCTACAATGGAGTGTAGATTCTCAACTTCAGCAGCTCTAGATTCTGCAAACTTTCTGATACTGAGAGTTCAAGGAGCCACTGATCTTTTACTTCCATGAGAGCCCATCACTGCCCACAGAAGAACCAGAGAACTGTTACTCAGTTCCTGTCAAATTGTTTCAGATTACGTCAATTGGAATAAAATTTCAACAATGTTAAAAAAAGGATATCTCATATCTTATTTATACTGAAGAAATCATCCTCAAACTTAAAGCACCAGATGCGATGGTCGGTTGGTGAGGACGTAGTATATCTATCCAAATACCATTGTTAACTCAACTTCAGACATACTACAACCTCATATAGCCAACAGTAGTTGGCCGCCAATAGTTGGCCACTCAACAATGTAGCAATTAACGACAATTACCTTGATATAAAGGGAAAAAACAGCGTCTAAATTTGCAGCACTCTCACCATTGCAACACTGCAGAGGGGCAAAAAGAAATCCTCCTGAGAGAGAGGTTTGTAGGTACGAGCAACAGGGAATAAGTAATTTGATCATACATATTCTGCCTCCTCGAATCGACAAAGTAAAAGTAATTGCAAAGAAACCCAGGGAAGCCAAGTAGAGAAGTACACAAGGCGGGGCCGGGCTGGGTATCACGTTCCCCAGCCCCATCCCATGGAGCCAACCACTGCTCTGCCATTGCCTCACGCCCGATGGAAGGCAGGGCACCCTGTTCGTCTACACAAAGTAAGTCAGTGCCCGCCCCCGCTCCTGACACATTGATATTAAATTATCAAGCTTTCATAGGGCAAAGACAATGGTGAAAAACAAATGCAACTAAAACTTAACAACCTGTTGGACTCAACACATATGGAACATGCAATGCTCAATCAGACCAAAACAGAGTGGTGAGAAGGCAGCACGCACGGTTGAGAAAACACGGAGAGAAAGAGACACATGACTCCTTGAACTTCAGCAACAAAATAGTCAAGGGTGAGGTGGCGAGAGGGACAGAGACGGACCTTGAGTTCAAGAAGGCGCCGTAGGTGGGCTAGGAAGTGAGACTGACGAGAGGGAGGGAGAAGTGAGGGGCGGTTTCTTTATAAGGAAGATAACGAGTTCTAAAAATTGTCCAAAGTCTAGACATTTAAAAATTTACCATTTAAAAGTCGGAATGTTTTGAAATGTGTATAAGCAGGTCCTAATTACTATAGGTGATCGGTTCCAGGAACCAGACCAAGTAGAGGGTCGGTGGTTCCCACTCTGTCGAACTTGAAACTGGCCCACCTGATCCTAGAGTCAGTCCAGTTCCAGGGTCGATTCCAGAACCGGTGATCATCATACCATACCCCCACACTTTCAAGGCAAGCACAAAAAGGAAGCCGAAAACTCCCACAGGCTACCCAAAAAAAAAAAAAAAATCCAGACAACACAACGGCAATCAATAGAGGATCACGGCCATGAGGAAGCAAACACAAATAAGAACCAACAGTTTCGTACCCGACACCTAACAAGTAAGAACGATAACAGGAGAGAGCGGTTACCTCGAGTGCGAAGTTGGGGCAGTGCACCGCAACCAGACGGCAAGACGCGAGACCGCGGACGGCTGAGAGCGCGACCAAATTGAGGGTGAGAGCACGAGAAAGACGCAAAAGGAAAAGCGAGTCAGCGACCGAATGAAGAGAAGGGAGACAGGGGAGTGGACTGAGAGTGAGTGCGCGAGCCTGCGGGGGCTGTGACATGAGACCGACAGGGAGGCGAAAAAGAGAGGGAATGAGAATTGAAACCTTATTTATTTACTTATTTTTTTAATTGAAACCTCATTTAGATATTAGGGCTTGCTTTGCTTAAATAAATAAAATAAAGGAATATGAGACGTGGAATGGAATCAAAAATTGGACTGATTATTCCCGGTTTCAATCTGAAACCGAGAATGCACACCCCTACTAATAACCTAAAACAAATTGGATTTCGGTTCGGTCCAATCTGATTTTTGGATTGGACCGGACCAATGCATGCCCCTACTAATTATGTGTTGATGGTCAAAATTTTCAATTCTACACTTTAAAGTAAACGTCCCCATGTGAAAAGTTTTAGAATTGAATCGATATTCATATGACAAATTTCAAGACTTTTTTTTATGATTTTTCCCATAAAATTCTCCTTCAAATTTCATTTAACAATATGTTTTCCTGCCACTACGCGCGAGCATCATTCCAAACCTCAATCCATGGAAGTCCTAGTCTAACACCCTCGCAATAGCAAAATTTTTCTTCTCTTTTTGTAAGAAAGATGGACATTTCTGGTCATTTTCAATACTAGCCTTGTTTAGCGATCACAAAAATGGGAAGCATAACCTTCTAGTAGAATAAGTATATCGGACTAACCGAACCAAGAACCACTTGGATTGGATTGAACTAGTCAATTTAATTTGATTCTTAAGGGCATCGGTCCGTTTCCGATTCTATTGTGATTTTTGGTCCGATTTCCATTTTGACAAGATTTGGACCAATCCTTTTTCTTTAGATATATTTTTTAATTTCTTAAAAATAACAATAAATTCTAAAATAGTAATTACTCTAGTATTTTTAAATTTTTTTTTGCTAAGTGGCCGATTACATTGAACCGAACTAGTCAGTTCGATCTTTGATCCCAAAAAATGAGAACCGGTCCAATCTGATTCCCGATTCCTAAGTGGAACCGGACTAAATCGAAAACCAATCACCCCTGCCTTCCAACAACAGAGGGTCTTTTAGATGACTCCGTAAGTTCTTAGAAGCAGCTTTATCAAGAGGAGGAGGTTGATAATCCATCTCTTTTCACTTAGATGCAATTAGAAAGTCCACGGTAGGTGTATCATTTTTATGATTGAAAGATGAGCAAGTTCCTGCTGAAAGAGTCGACTTGCGACCGTTAAAGAGTCCCTAACACCCTTAAGTAAAACACCACTGCAAACCACAAACGAGTAAGGCCAAGCTGGCATTTAGGGTTTTGTCTCTGCCTAGTGCCTTCTGGCTTCTGCCTCTAGTGATGCATTATTGCAGCACTGGAACCTCCTTCGAAGGATCGAGTTGCTCTTCTTTGTAAGGAATTGGGTGGTCGCTGGCCTCCAGAGGATTTTATTCCTATTGATGAGATTGTTTTTGGAGGATGAGAGGAGAAAATGCAACTTGGCGCTTCTGGGGAAACTTCTGTCCAGTCCTAGCATCAACTTCAGACTTCCTAGAACACAATGGAGAAGGCCTGGAAGATTGATGACGTCTCTATCGCTCGGCCGAAAGCCAATTTGTTCATCTTCAAATTCAAATCTGAAGCAGATAGAAAGCAAGCAGGAGATCAACTTGGGGCTATAGTCGATACTCAGTCGCCTCCTAAAAGCTTCGGATCCGGTAAAGTGCTTGTTGAAAATTAATCATGACCTGGCCTTTCCTCTAAAGCCATATCTTCTGTCTAGTGAAGGGTGAACTGTCTTGGGTCGATTCTAAGCATGAGCGGCTCCCTTTCTTTTGTAATGCTTGCGGGAAGGTGGGTCACTATTCGAGGTTTTGCCCTTGGTTCAAGGATATGCAGGAGAAAGACTGGAAATTTGGCATTCGGATAGGTGAAATGAGTCCATCCTGGAATGTTATAGTGTGGTGATGTAAGTCCAGAAGAGGTGGAAGCCATGGATATACACTTTAAGGGCATGAGTCTACAGGAAGTCGAGCCTTTGCGTTCATGCTCCTGATCATACATATGCTTGTTTCAAAGAAGCAATTCCTAATTTGGAGAAATGGATTGACAGGATCAGCATGATTTTTTGACTCCCGCTCTCACTTGCCCTGGTTTTCACTCGAGGAAAGCATACGAAAGGAGAAATCCATCGACGAGACAACGCTATATCTGAGATTCAACACAAAATTCAATGCGATGCAACTATTCATTAGCAATTTTCACAAAAAAAGAAGATAAAGAAAACTGGTGATACTACAATAAATATAGGAATAAGGATAACATTTCTTTCCAACTCTTGTGCATTTCTTGATACCAGGATCTGTTCTCTGCGCATTTCTTTTCATCCATGACTTTTTAGTTTCATCTTTCCTGTTTCCGGTCGGTACTAAGACTGTTCTTGTTCTTCCAGCTGAACATCGATATCCTTCCAGAGCATCTAAGAGACTTGCTGATGCAGCTAGAGAGCTAAATCAGTCAGCAAGAACATCCGAGGTTATCATCGAGGTGGTGTGAAGTTTATGCAGAAGTGTCCCTGTGCCCCAAGAGAAAGTGTGCCGGGAAGGTCCCTTCGGATCAATTGTTATCAACATATAATATCTAAACATTTCAGATGTATCTGTATTCGACTGAAATTCCATCAACATTTGTTGTTTCTTTTTGCATAATAGGCTTAGATGTAACTTAATGAACCTATAGTAAAAATCAAGCAACTTTAGCAACCTCTCGTTATAAGTTCAATCTTGAAATTGTCTTTAACTAGCATGCTAGGTTTTAAATTAAGGTTCCAAGTTCTTATAGCCTTTTAAATTGGCCTTGCAATGAACTGATTTAAATTGAAAGGGTTAAATGCGAAACTTGCAAAGAGGAGAGAGTCGCCGTTTGTCTCTGTCATCGACGCCGTTCCCATATTTTCACGCAATGAGAAGGGATTCGACTCCGATTCTTAATTTGCCATTGTGAAACAGTGAAATGAGAAGGGACCAGGGGCGACTTGCATGGACTCACTCCTGATAGGCGACTTGCACGCAATGAGAAGAGATTTGACTCCGTTCTTCAATTTGTTGCTGCTAAATTGCGAAATGAAAAGAGATGACTTGTACAAACTAGCAATCGACGAAGAAGAGATCTCCGGCCTTTGTTGAAGCTTGCTCGGACTTGACTTTGATTTAGGGCTTAGAATTTGGGATTTGGGTTAAAAAAAAAAAAATCTCTCTAGGTAACACCTCATGAAGAGAATGCAAGAAAGAATGAAGAATTGGGGCAAGAGTTGAATGAGGTTGTTTTGGATCCGTAAATGATTCAAAAATGCTGTCGTTTTGGACACATGGAATATCATAGAGGAAAAAATGATTAAAATAAGTCATGTCAACATTTTCAGCCAGCCTAATTGGATGGAGTTAATAAAAAGACTTGATAAACATTAATATTTGATTACATTTTTTGCAAATTTAATAACTCAATTATACTCTTTTTAATCAAGTTTTAAGATTCATGATGCATTTATTCCTCCTCATAATAAAAAGTCCACGTTGCTTTGGTTGCAAATCGAAGGGATGGTATAATCAATTATGCCAACCGTAGACGCAGTCTCATGCTCATATCTTTAAGTATAAGACTTAATTAATAATATACGTCCACTCACCAAGAAAGCCAATGAGGAACCGAGTTCCAGCACGTGTACGTAATGATATCCATAATCATTATTGGCATGTTGCATCATCATTAATAAAAAAAGACCATTATAGCGTGCCAGCCCCCGAGGTCTACGGGAGAGCGACGCCACACCATCCCATCCCATCCCCCATCATCGCCAGACCTCTACATGCGCAGCATAACCCAAATTCAACCACGTCGGACATTAGAAAATGCCAAAGGTCGTATGGACACGAAGAAATATACTAATGATGCCGGCAGCGAGACGAGCCCACACGAACCTGCCCCTCATGACCACTGCGATTGCGACGCCATGCCCGGCTGCATTCTTCAGACCTTTTCCGCTGGTGCGCGTGCCCCTTGTTCATATTGGGGGACAGCATTGGCTTCTTGCCAACCGCTACTTTTCTCTCTTTTTTTTCTATTATTGCATGTTGATGTTGATGTCTGCCCGAAATTGAAGAAATCAAACGTGTTGACATTCCCACGTTTGTTATCCTGGAGTTTTGTGCACGACGGTTGGTTGGGCGACGACATTAGTTTAACCCAACTCGGGTAAAGCGTAGATGATCGTGCTCGGTTGTCAAACTAGATTCACCTTCCTTGTTTGAACGAAAGAATTTCATCCCCGTAGCAACGAGAGACTTGAGAAAAACGTTGTTCCGTGACCTAATACGATATATTATCTAGAATAAGAACGGTATGTCCTCACGTTTGAGAGGCGTAAACCCAAATCGACATTCTTTTTTCTTTTTTTTTTTTATATAATTAGAATCAACACGAATCGATTGACAACTAGCTAGCCCTCATTAATTAGGGAGCCGTATGGTTCATGCACACACAGTAATGGTAACATACAGGTCGACGCTCTCAAACGTGAACATCAAAAGGACATGCAAGCTCGATGATTTACATTTAGGAGCTGGACTACAAAGTGACCACATTTATGACCTCGAGCAATCTCTCACGATTCAAGTCCACTCTACTCCTACAGTCTAGTACGATCGGAGCTTTTACAATATAGACAGTGCCTAATTGCTAATCCAACTCCCATTTGGACAAACCCTTATGCATCATCTTATTTCCATGAGAAAATATTGGGTTAGACGGTTTTGTCAAGTCAACAAGTAAACCGTCCATTCGATACACGACACGTATCTAAACGATCCAAATTTTGTTAAAAGTACCTCTCTCTTCTCTTTCCATTACTTCTTTGTCTCCACCTCCCCCTTCCCCCTCCCTAGATGCCTTCATGATTATCGACTATTGGTACATGGAGTAATTTGATAAGTGGGACCTACTTTGCCACGTGTTGACCAATGAACGGAGCGTTCTACCAGTGACATGGTAATACCCAATACTTTCTCTATTTCCATTCCGTGAGGGGTCCAAAAAACTTCAAATGTTCACACGCACCGCAGTTCCCGTCCACGTCCATCTTCGACAACCCCAGCTAAAGCTTGTCGTGCAATCAAAACGCGAAAGCTCCCGACGTAAAGTGGCCCCCCCGACCCATTTGTTCAAACCGACCCAGCAATGAATTCGCCCCTGAGGGGGTGGGTAGGCCTGTAGGGTCGGGTCAAGCTTTTTCTTATCGTACATTAGGGGTGAAGAGATGTCAGGATTCCCCCTCCCGCAAACCACATGACCTCCAGAAATTCGAAATCGAATTCCGCTTTTCTTTTTAATAAATCGGAGGAGGAGGACTTGACTTTCGGGGTTCTAGACTTGTAGACTTGAAGGGGGCAGGACCACAAGTGGGGGGTGGGGGGCCAGGAGCACGAGGCCACGTTTCCTTGAGCTAGAGAGAACTTCTCGAACAGCGAATTTCGTTTTTCTTTTATCTTGGGTCGCGGGATTTAAGATTGGGCACGAACAGCGAGGTGCCGAAACCTTAACTCGTCCGACTCCGACTGGCGATCGTCAATGTTGAGCCCCCGAGTCAATCCATCCCCCTCGAGTTCGAGTTTGCCCATTAGAATAATGACGCTCGCTCTCGCACCGCCGGCAGTTGCCGTGTGAATTTTGGCAAACGTTCGATCCCATTCAGATCGATCTCTTTCTCTCTCGCGCTCGCTCGCATTTATTACCAATTAAATCCCGCCGCTCTCACATTGATTATCGTCATTTCGGTCACCCCTCTTTCGTGCCCTTTTGATTTGAGCTCATTCGGGAAGGCATCATTTACATTCGCATTTCACTTTTGTCCCCCTCCCTCCCCTCTTTTGAAATTTTCTATCGTCCGGAGTTCTTTCCTCTCCTTTATTGCCCCACCCCTTCATCTTTTCCCTCTTTCTCCATCTTTTTTGGGTTCATGAGAAGCACCCCCCCCCCCCCCTTCCCTTAGTCTCAAGTAACAATGCCAATTGGGTGATGTGATTAGATGTGGGTCCGACAATATCTCGAATCAGATTGTAGCATTCGAATCACCTGTAATCTGACCAAGACGGCGCATTCATATATATAATAAAGTCTCTTCGAAAGGGAGAAGTATTAAGATGAAATAGTTTCAAACATTATGAATAACAAGAGAAACTAGTTCCCAAAAGGGTCAAAATCGCCCACATGAGATAGGATGCATTTGATCAAGATGTCCACACATTATGGAAGGAGGGCATGATCCTCGCCTCCTATAATGCTATGATCAGTGTTCTAAAATCTTGTTAATCAATAATTGATTGAAGTGATAACTTGTTTTTACATCAAATTCCACACAATGGATAATCATACATATTGATAGCAACTTCTCTCGCTACTTGATATCTTCCCAAAAGGGTCAAAATCGCCCACATGAGATAGGACGCATTTGATCAAGATGTCCACACATTATGGAAGGAGGGCATGATCCTCGCCTCACACAATGCTATTATTGGTGCTCTAAAATCTTGTTAATCAATAATTGATTGAAGTGATAACTTGTTTTTACATCAAATTCCATGTAAAAGATAATCATACATATTGATAGCAACTTCTCTCGCTACTTGATATCTAGGATTTTTTATTCCATAGTAACAACAATTTTCTTTTGCAAGCCTTTTAAGATATATTACATATTTCGAAGGGATTATCAATTCTAGGATGGGTCGGTTCTCGTTTTGAAATTTGAAACTTGATGGGCAAGGTTGGTTCTCAATCTTTGGAACAAGCCACCCGCTCCAATTCGATTCCAAGATCAATATCGGAACCATTGATTTCTTCTTTTTCTTTTCTTTACTAATTAGGATTTGTTTCAGAATTTAAAAAAATAAAAAAATAAATGAAGAAATTTGGGCCGGTCGTCAAGGACCTAGACCGGTCTCCTCGTAAACACCCATAATCAGCCGGTTTGATCTGATCTGATTTCCAAATGAGAAGGGACCAAGATCAATGCATGTTCTTAATATATCGTGTTGCACAAATTTCATCCATCAAATAAGTAACTCATTCAATGTTGTCATGGATTAAGGCCTCCACAATTGGATTTACTTCCCCAAACCATAATTTTCAAAAAAGCTTATATAAATCCGACTCTCTCTCTCTCTCTCTCTAGAAGTAAAAGCCATGAAAGCTTGACCTTCAACCCTCTCTCGGTAGGAGCAGAATCAGAATAGACGCTCCCCCCTCGGGGTCTGATTCTACCTCTTCCATGGCTCTCTCTGCCGCCGCCACCGCCACCACCAGCCCGAACGAGGAGGAGGCTACCTTTGAGCAGGACCCGTCTTCGCCACGACCGGGTCTCTTTCTCAGCGGTTCTTCCGGCTCCCCCAGGCCCACCTCCTCCTCCTCCTCCTCCTCCTCCGTCATTTTCTTATTCCTCCTCTCTCTTCAGCCCACCACCATTTTCGGCACCGACACCCCCGAGACGCCGGCGAGAAACGAAGCCCACTTCGACCCGCGAGTCGCCGCCCCTCTCATCGCCGTCTTCTCCCTCATCGGTCTGGGCCTCGCGATGGTTGTGCTCAGGCTCCTGCATCTCTGGCTCCGCCGCAGATCCAACAGAGCCGTCGTCGCCGGCGCTGAGGATCAAGAACGCGGCGAGGTTGGGAACGACGGAAGCCGGAACGGTGTCGTTGTGAAGAGCGGGGCTAACAAAAGTGACGGCGGAGACGGGCGCTGCACGAGGAAGTACACGTGGGAGGAGCTGCAGGGGATGACGACGGAGTTCTCGCGGGCGATCGGATCCGGCGGGTTCAGCACCGTCTACCTGGCCACGTTGGACGGCTCCTCCGAGCCTGGAGTCGCGGCGGTCAAGGTCCAGTGCGGCGGTGGCGAGCGGCTGAGCCTGGCGTTCAAGCAGGAGCTGGAGATTCTGCTCCGCGTACGCCACGAGAACATCGTGAAGCTTCTCGGATACTGCGACGACAGAGGTGGGTTTGTGACGCTTCTCTTCATTTCTTGCCATTGTTAGCTTCGGAGGAGGGAAAAAATCAAATCATTTACGAATCTGAATTTTCTTGAAACAAGAAACAAGCTCGAAATTAACTGTTCTTCAATGGAAAAAATCGATTTTTTTTTCAGTATTCCAATTTTCGTATCTACTTTTCTTTTTTATGGGCTATTCTTTTCCTTCCACTGTGTACTTTTCCTGGTTTTCTGTCTTCCAGTAATCTGGAAATTATCATTTAGTTCCTGTGTGAATGCAGAGTGACTGGCATTAGCATATTAGGTTTTGTACTTTCTGCCAGAGTTAGCAGATGGAGGTTCTTTCTTTTATTGGTAATTAGCAAATCAAGTTGAGCTACATGAAATTCTGTGTAAAGAGTTCACCTTTTTCAGTGCATGTGATTGTTTGAATGTTCTGAAATGCTCAGTGGTGCGTAGGTAGGTGGACAAAAAAAAAAGCAACTTGGGCCTCATTAATTTTGCCGTATCTGTTTGGTATCCTTTCATGATCCATGTTTGTCTGTTTTGAACCTGTTACTGTACCTGATGATGCAGTGTAAATGCAGTCGTTTTGCTCTCGAAATTTCTGAATTTTTCTTGCAGTGAAAAGAACCTGACAATGCATAATCTTATACGGGATGTTTTCTAATTTCCGTTTTCCTTAGAATAGTTTACTAATTTAGTTTTTGTACTGTTTTTCCCCATCAAGATGAAGGAGCACTAGTGTTTGAATATGTCCCCAATGGAAATCTCCAAGAGAAGCTTCATGGCAACCATCTACAGAGGGGCACCGTCCTCCCGTGGAGCCACCGGGTGTCGATCGCCTTCCAACTCGCGCGGGCGATCGAGTACCTGCACGAGAAATGCGCGCTCCAAATCGTTCACGGCGATGTCAAGTCGTCCAATTTGTTGCTGGACGAGGACCTCAATTGCAAGCTGTGCGACTTCGGGTCCGCGAAGATGGGGTTCTCGTCTTTGGTCCTGCCGCCTTCCTCCACGTCATCCCCGCGAGCGAAGCAGATCATGATGGGATCCCCTGGGTACACGGACCCTCACTACCTCAGGACGGGGATCGCATCGAAGAAGAACGACATCTACAGCTATGGCGTCGTAGTCCTCGAGCTCGTCACGGGGATCGAGGCCTTCTGCGAGGAGAGAGGGCTAATGCTGACGTCAATCGCCACGACTTTGCTCCGGGAAGAAGGCGAGCTCGACCCGGCAAGGGCAGCGGAGATGGTGGATCCGCGGTTGAGCGGGAAATTCGAGATAGAGGAGGTGAGGGCCATGGTCGGCGTGGCGAGATTGTGCATGCAGCAGTCGCACACGCTCCGGCCCTCGGCAACACACATCTTGGAGATTTTCAGGGAGAGGTTCCCGTCGGTGGCGTCGAAGCCGGGGTCAGAGAAGAAGCGTTTGAGAACCTGATGGCTTAGGACAAAAAAGAAAATACGTTAGGTGCTTGATAAGATATATGTAGGTGGCTGTTTCTGGTGTAGAGATTGTCATTTTGCTATCTCGTCTGTACAATCACGTAATTCCATCTTCTTCTTCTTTTTGGCTTTTGGACGTTTGTAATTGATAGCCAACTAGTAGCCGTGTATGTTGAAACTTGAAAGCCATTCTTTGTACATGTCAAATGGTGGGTTGGATACTGGCAGAGGCTTCAAGAAGTTTGCTCATGGATGTCCTGTGGCTTTCAGCTCAAGCTCCTCCTCCTCCTCCTCCTTCTCCTTCTCCCTCACTCCTTACTTTCTGCTTTGGCTGCGTCTCTTTCTTCTGAATCTTTATTGCGCATCTCGATTGGTCGGCTTCGTTTCGGGGGGGTTTTGCATCGTCTAGTGGATGATGGCGACACTGCAACTTTCCTCAACCTTCTTTAACTGGTGGCGTAGCTATCGTGGAGTGATGATAGCTTGAGCGAGTTGCAAAAGCCACGTTTCTTCCTGTTTTCCTTTTGCGGCTGGCCGAGATGTCTCGCCATCGCTAGGGACATTATCGGGGGGACTTTCTGCGATGGCGATTGTATGTGGTTTTCTCCATCGAGTTTCGCTGTCACTGATGAAAAGATGACGCAGCAATGTGTGGGCTGATGCGTCCGCCCGCTTCCGTGACATTCTTCGAATTCCACATGGAGCTCTATGTGTATATGCATGTGCATGGCAGATTGTACGGGATTCCGCTATAAATAGGAACTTGATGCACTTTCGCCTAGCTAGCGTACATTGACCGAACTGAATTATTCCGTCCAGGGCCCTTTTTCTCTTTTCAGACGGGCTAGACGTTCAAACCGGATAGAGAGAAATCAAAGCCTAGTCTGATGGGGTTCGTTCCGAAAGAATTCCTCTTGGCATGGTGCGTCTGGTCCGTTTGCAACCCTTAGCGAATACTGTTTGGCCTACATTGGTGAACTAGTCATTGTAGGCTGCACTCACAACTTGAATCGAACTCATGATTTCGTGAAAAGACAGGTGACTCATTCACCCGCCGTGCCAACCATCCCCTCCGGTGTAATGTTTGCAAATTGAATATCCTATAAGGTTGCGCTTTTTCTTGAATCAAAGTGTTATGAAGTCGATAAAATTTTGTCATCCTAAGACCTAACTAGGTGTAGAATCTAATCGCCCTTTCAATAGATTTTTGACCAATTCCTATATCGCATGAAAAAATAACACTTCCAACAAGTAGAGGCATAACAAAACTTTATGTGTAATTTTCTCTGGAGTGTTGGCATTGACAAGTTAATCACATAGACTCGTTCTACTAACGAGAAATGATTAAATGGCAACTTTTAATCTACCGTGAGAATAACAGTTTATTTTAAATCATAAAAAATTAAAAAATTATAAATTATAAATTATTGTATTGTCTGCTTTTTCAAAAATTTATAACTTACAGTAAGCTGTTGTTTTTTTTGTAGTAATCCAAAGAATGTTAAACTAGCAAAGCTCTTTGACTAATCAATAAGTCAGGCTAAAACCAAAAAGGAACATTAAGTTGATATAGTCAGAGTTCCTTGATGAACAAATCCAGGGACACATGCACGGGATGATGTCGCTCAAATTGTTAAGGGAACAAGCATCGAGATTCTGAAGAAAAGAATTGTCAAAGCATGGATTGCACGGCCATTATGATAATTGCTCAATCACATTGTCCGCATTACCAGCATCGAAATCTAACTTTTGTTTTTGGATTTCGAAACTCTCGGTCTTTTGTTGACCGGCTTCTTTACTTGCCACTGCTATATCTTTGCAACACGCACGACTGGTATAAAAGAGGGCCTCTTGCAGCGATGTTTCCTGTGATGTACTTACGAGAAACTCGTTTTTAACAAGTATTTCACGAGCATTGGTTAGTAGTTAATAATCAACTAAGAAATTCTAGAAATATTTTAATACATTGACCGCTTTCGCATTCTATGAAAACAATATTTTATATATTCAATCATTTCAAATTAGATGTGGTTATCGAGAGATTCTCTTCATTAGACTTTGAATGATGATGCAAGTCATATTAACCGAAGATAATTGTAAAACTCCCTTGAAGTGGGAGTCAGACTCTCGAGATTCCTCCCAAATTTGTCTTTGTCCTCAAATACTTAATGAACTCGATCACTTTGACTTAGTAACCCCACTTCATCGTCTATCAAAATAATTACTGCCCAATGAACGAGTGCTCATCAATTGGGTTTGTTTGCCCCTTGAATTGAACTTCCATCAAACTTGGTGTATTTAGTTGGGTTCACCTTGATTTATCATGCTCTCATCAGGGAGAATTGCCAAAAAAGTCCTAAACCTATTACAGTTGTGTCAATTCAGTCCTAAACCTTTTTTTTTTTTACCGATTCAGTCCTAAACCTTTTGCGATTGTGCCGGTTGAGTCCATCTCGGCCAAATTTGGCTGGCCGAAAGGCGCGTGGGCGCCGGCCGGCGCCGGGCGACAATATTTTAATAATTTTTTTTTTTTTTTTTTTTTTTTTTTATTTTCCGAATTTTTTTGTTGTTTTTTAATTTTGTTGTTTTTTTTTCTTTTCATTTTCCCCTCCCCTCCCCCCGCCGGCGGCGGTGGCGGCAGCTTGCCGGCCATTGCGCGAGGGCCGCGAAGCCCTCGCCGGCAACCTCGCCTAGACACAGGGGCCGCCGGCGGGGTCGCGGCCCGGCCGCCCGGATCCGGGCGAGGCCGACCGCGGCCGGCGAGGCCATGGCGACCTTCGCCCAGGCCCACCATGGACTCGCCAGCCGCGGGCGAGGCTGCCTTCGCCCGCGGCTAGGCCATGGCGAAGCCGGGGCCGCGACCCTCGCCGACGGCCCCCAAGTCTGGGCAAGGGCTTGCGGCCCTCGCGCGGTGGTCGGCGCTGGCCAACCACTGCCGCCGGCGGGGGGAGGGGAAAAAAAGAAAAGAAAAGAAAATAGAAAAATTAAAAAAACAACAAAAAAATTCGGAAAATAATAAAAAAATCAAAAAATAAAAAAAAATTATTAAAATATTGTCGCCAACGCCGCCGATGTCCACGTCATTCCCGGCCGGCCAAATTTGGCCGGATGAACTCAACTGGCATAATTGCAAAAGGTTTAGGACTGAATTGGCACAACTGCAATAGATTTAGGATTTTTTTGGCAATTCTCCCGCTCTCATCACAACTCTCTTTTCACGTTCGTATTCATTTCCAATTTTTTGGATCAATGATCGAGAAAACCTAACCTTGTCATTTCATCGTAAAATTGGAGGAAAATTGTGATCTTTCGAATTGTGTGCCCAACAAGCATGCACCTATCGTTTCATAACTAAATTATTTATTAGATCAAAGTGAGGCCAATTCTTTAAAAAACTTCAAACTTTAAGTTTAGTCTCAAATTTGCTCATAATTTTTCTTTTGTCTAGAAAAACTCAAAATTTTAGGTCCAATAGCAATGAGAAAATGCAAATAGTCCATGAACTTTAGCTAAGTTTAGCTCAATGTGTAATTTGGTCCTTGAATTTTGAATTTGTTCAATATGGCCCCTAAAAATTTAATTTATTCAATATAGTCCTTAAAATTTTGATATATGTTTAATGTAATCTATGAATTATATAAAAATGTTCAATATAATCCCTAGTCTTGAATTAATGAAAAGAAACTACATTGAAAATTTACATACAATTTAGGGACTACATTGAACATATACCAAAAGTTCATGGACTATATTGAATAATTAAAAGTTTAGGGATTATATTGCACATTGGACTAAAGTTCAAAAATCAGATTGAACAAATTAAAAGTTCAGAGATTGTTT
Source organism: Angophora floribunda (assembly GCA_014182895.1). Taxonomy (NCBI): domain Eukaryota; kingdom Viridiplantae; phylum Streptophyta; class Magnoliopsida; order Myrtales; family Myrtaceae; genus Angophora; species Angophora floribunda. The sequence goes on along the minus strand of CM024708.1, from coordinate 20,194,973 downwards.
ATGTCATAATTCCATTCCAAATCTACCTTGAATTTTGTTTTATTTTAAAAAATCACCAATTTTTAATCTATTCTTAAATCTACCTTATGGTCAGTCCCAACTTCATGCGATATTTCAACATTGATAATAAATATACATTGGCAAGGTGACATGGAGAATTTTCTTGAAAATAAAATCGTTTTAAGATATGAAAATTAGGGATAACTAACAGTGACTTTTGGACAAAGGGTTAACGAGGGCAAATTTAGGGGATGCTTTTCTTTTTGACAAAAAAATTGGAGTAAATTTGAGGTTGAACCTAAAGTTTGGGATTTTTTTGAGACAAAGGAAAAGTTCGTGATAGATTTGAGACTAAATTTAAAGTTAGAGATTTTCTTAAAACAAAAAAAAATTGGGGCAGATTTATGACTAAACATAAAATTTGGAATTTTTCTGAGATAAAAAATATTCGGAGCAAAATTGAGATTAAATCTAAAATTTGGGAATTTTTGAGGGAATTAGCCCGGAAATGGAGCTTTGGAAACAGAAACTCGCGGGACCTTTTGGAATTTTCCCCGTTATCCACCCGGATCATAACCTGTTTATTTTGCCTGGGCATCGCCCCTTCTCAGCAGCAGGGTGTCCACGAGAGAGAGAGAGAGAGTAGTGTCCGAAACCGAAGATGTCCTTGTCGCTGTCGCCCACATTCCCACTCAAACGGCCCCCAGCCCTGCGCTCCCACCGCTCGGACCACCGTCGCCCCAATCACCCCGCGGCTCGCCGTCTCGATGGTCGCGCCGCGACTTCGCTGAAGCAGCAGAGGTTTGGCGTCGGCTCGGGGCTGAAGTTGAGCGGATGGCCCGGCCGCGAGCGACGTCGTTTCCGGTGCCAAGCCCAGCTGGGCGACCTCGCTCCGGTCACCTCCGCCGTTTATGGGTCTCTTCTTCTCGGCGGTGGCCTCTTTGCCTGTACTCATTTGTTCTCTTCTTTGGCAATTTCTCATTTGCTTCGATTGCGATATGCGCATTTTTAACGGTAATTCGATGTTGATATAAGAAATGACATGTTAGCGATGAGAGAAGTGAAGTTTGGGAAAATTTGTGGGTGCAGTTAGCAGGTCAGGAAGCAAGGGCTCACTTGCTGGAGGGTGCACTGGGGCAGTTCTAATGGCCACTGTGAGCGCAATTTCCCTCTAATTTAATTGTTTCTTTTTGTTAATTGTCGAATTCTTTCCTCCGTTCTGGATAAATATGTGATTTTTAGCTATTTGAAAGACACAACGGAACAAATGTCCTGCTGTGAAAGTAAATGAAGAGATTTGGTACTTCTCTGAGGCTTCTTGGTATCATTCTAGAGAAGAAAGTGCGGGACTTGGTTAAGGGAATCCCACAAAAGAAGACTAGTTGGATTGGTCAATCCTGTTCATGTAGTTTTGTTCATAGGAGCGATTGTGGGTGTATGTTGTGGACATCTAGGGAGAAGATGGGGGAGACAGAATTTAGAGGTGGGATTGGGGTTGAATAAGGAAAATTCCTTCACATTTTGTTGCATGAAAATGCAATTTATTGAGCTCCTGGTGTTTTGTCTATGGCCTACACCAGCCCCTGAAGTCCACCAAAGTGTGCTGAAACATTTGGGTAAACATTGAAGGAGTGTAGTCTTGTTGATTAACCTAGTAGTGTCAGCTGTGTTTCCCTTTTTAACTTTTCTGGTCCAATGCCCTTGTTATGCAGCAAGGATTAGCTGCTGAATCCCTTCAAAAATTTTCTCTGCAGGCGCTATTTTCACCCACTTTGTGTACCTGTCCAATATCAAAACCTAAGATATATACATGTATACCCCCTGAATCATGGATTGTTATTGCATAGCAGATATATTAGGAGTGAATTTCGCATTCGACATCAAACTTATCTCCGGTACCATGAGATCTTCACAGAAACAAGTGGATGTTCTTTCCCAATAGAGAATCAAGGTGCGGAGAAGGAATAGAAAATCTAGCTTTGATTTTTAATAGTAACATGAACATGAAGAAGAATTTAGATTTGAGGAGACTTGGTGCCTCTTTGGAGGAGAGACTGATCAACTGCTTTTAAATTTATCGAGGGATCAAAAGTTGCTGTTCCACGTGCATGTGGCTCTTCTTTGACATCAAACAAAAACCATATCATGCACCATACTTATTCTGGAAAAATCGCTTTTGGCCATTTGCTTTCAATGGAAGAGTCTTCTGTCTGCATGCGTCAAATGATCAAATATTGTGGTTCAGGATTTTCAGGCACTCAATCTGTCTAAATTTACTTCAGATGAGATTCTATTCACGCTTAATATGGTTATTGTTAGGATGCATGTATGAGTTGTGTTAGAAAAATCCCACATCGGAGAATTAGCGTAGTAGAGAGCAGCTAATATATCCTAGTTAGCTCATAACTCACTGGCTTAAATTTTTGAGCAAGGTAGTTCTAATTGGATATATTAACAGCCTATCAGAGCCAATGCCTTGTTCTGATGTTTGGGTGTTTGGTAGATGAAGTTGGGCATAATTTTTGGGTGATGGGCATTATGGTGTAACAATGCAAACTTGGTGGTATGATATAGCGATGGGCAAAAGAATACCTAAATTAAGAAGGAGCTTACACGTGAGGGAATTTCCGGGGGCATTTTACTGTAACAATGCTGGCCTAGTTGCATGATCTGGTGATGGGCAGAAGAATTCCTCAATTAAGGGGGAGCTCACATGTGAGGGGGAAATTATAAGGATGCACCTGTGAGAGAAATCCTACAGTGGAGAATTGGTGTAGAGCAATTAATGTATCATAGTTGGCCCATAACTCATTAGCTTAAACTTTTGGGTGAAGGTGATAGGTCTAACTAGATATATTAACAGGCTCAAATTTAGTGGTGGGTCTAACGGGATATATTAATAGGCTCAAATTTACGTGCCCTCTTGGTGATCTTCTTGGGTGAAAGGTATCAGGTTTCTGTTGTTTGTTTCTAACTTTTACCAATGTCCTTCTTTATTTAGTTTGTTTATGTACTTCTGTTTGAGTCAATGGCAATAGAATTAATGTTGCAAGCCAAATAAACTAGGTTGGTTGTGCTCTTATGGTTCTAAAGAAACACCCACACACAATCTCTTTGTGATGAACTCGGTGGTCAATGAGATATCATAAATTATGATTAATCATTACCAATGTTGCATGCAATTGACTGCTCTCTAGAAGAGTACCCTTTCAGTTCTTCTGTAGTTATCTTGTTAACTTTGCCTTTAAATAGTTTTAAATGCTACAGAGTTCACTCTGAGATTCTGAAGCATTCTGCAGAACTAGTTTACTTAGGTTGTAGTTGGGAGGTGAAGTGATAGATTGCATCTTAATGCTATGGAGAACAAATGATAGGAATTTTTCTTCACCGCTTTCACAACATCCAAATTTATTACCTCTTTTAAATGAGGACTCATTTGGAACAATTTTAGCATCATGGAGAAGGAAAAGGTTGCCATTCTCTTCCTTTTTCATTTTATACTTGTCAGAAGTTTTTCATTGTTTAAGTGAGTAAATGGCTGAGCTGCAAATTGATGCATCATATTTGCAAGTTTTTAGCCTGAAGAAAGGGTTTTGAGGAAAGTCCCCTAAGCAGTGCCTCTTTCACTTTCTTTCTGTTAAATTATGTTATTATTCATGGAGCAAGGGTATCTATTCCAATTTCGCCAAGACGATAGCTAAATAAGGCTTAACCTACAATCGTTTCTTGGCAGCACGCCTTCTGATATGTACTCTTGTCTCAGGAGTAGAATTAGGAAAACTGCATTGCATCGACTCTTTATAATTCTGCATAAATTAAGGATATCCAGTGAACTCTGAAGTTTCTCTAATGCCACGCCAATTCTGTTGTGACTTCCCCTTGTTCAAACCCTTGTCCCAGCAAGACCTTGTCCTAAAGCTTTACTACTTATCACGTTATTTGTTGGTACTAGGTTGAGTAGTATCCAGATCATTTCTTCAACAATCAAGTGTCAACACATCTAAGTTTTCAATGCATGATCTTTTGAATGATCCTTCTCAGGGAAATTAGATATGCACGTCACACGTACCTTGTTTTATTTTCGCATCACATTTACTTTAATGTGTGGTTTTCTTGCTTCACATGCATGAGGGGAATGACTAAAATGTTGATAGCGACACTGATAGCCTGTCATTCAAATACCTTCTTGTGGTCTGAATGAGCAGAAATAGAAAATCTGATTAATATTGTTTTCGGAAACTCTTCATCTGAGTCCTTTATAATCACTAACTGATGTGACTAGTTAAAAATGATGCATCTTTTGTTGTTTCTCATGCAGGCCTACTATCTTATGCAAGCACCAGAGATGAAATCCCTTGGTTATGCACTTGGATTTGGCGCTGCCTTGCTTTTCTCGTCCGTGTTTGGTAAGCCCCCAAAAACTTCATTTCCCTTACCCTGCATTTTGATTTTGCATTCGGCTCATGTAGTTATCTGGCTAGTCGGTTATAATATACAGACTTATGTTGAAGGCCGAGGCTCCTCATTTCCTACTTGTCCTCTTGGTGCTGTAATTTTGTCTCTCTTCTTTTGCTGTATCAGGTATACGCTTGGTGGCTACACAAAAACTGACCCCGGCAGGTCCTCTATTAGGTCTCTCAGTCCTTGCATTGGCAGTTTTCTTATCTGCTTATTTGCAAGATGGCATCTGACCAACGAAATGCTTGCTCTCTTGCTCTGATAAAGGTTTGTGGGAATGTGCTAACACTTGTTATAGTTGACACTCTACATGAAATAATTTTGAGATTTTTCACTGAAATTATTAAATGAAAAAAAATGGAAAAATCACTGAGCTTACCATCTCAATTGAGACCCTCCCTTCAACTTCTGTCTTCAATTATTGTTTAGATGCTGCCGACACTGGAAGTGGTTGCACTATCCATACAATGGTAATGTTTGGGCTCTGAGAATTGACTTTGACCCATTTTGGTGATGTCTGCACTAAAGAGATTTTGAAAAGTGTATCTGAGCTGTTGTGGGATCTTCTGGTTATCTCGACCTTCTCAAAGTCAACATTGATGTGTAGGACATGAAGCTGCACATGCAAATCGAGAGGCAAGAGAGTGAACATGGTTCAGCTCAACTTTCTGGTGGAAATAAATTGGCTTAGCTCTTTTCCCTCAATTTTGCTCTGTATTCTCCCTCTAATTTACCCAAGCAAATTTGATATCTGAGTATTCACATTCTTATCCCTGTCTCTGGTTTTTCAGGAGCATTTTTTCTTCATGAGCATTTTGTTAGGATTGATCTGTGTGGATATTTGCAGATTCATAATGTTTTCCGATTACTTTTTGGGTTTGAGATCACATTGGGTCTGATTTTTCTGTAAGGTTAATTCTAAGTTTTGGCTAATTGATGTTACTCATACATGAGCTCATCGTAAATACACGAAACCTTCACTGATGAATTGCACACTTCTTGATCAAAGGTCTTGTAATTTGTAGTTGTGAAACCTTTTAACAAAATCAGAAAATGTGTTAAGAATAAGAAGTTTTTCAAATGAATAAAACCTCCAAATAGAGAAGGAAGATCAGAGTCAGCGATGGTAGTTGACATTTCTCTTTGCCTCCCAAGAGGAAGAATGTGTGGTAAAGATTCTCTTTTCTACTCGGCACAAAATGCTCATTCCCAAGTGAAATGAAACTTTCGTCTAGGAAAACATTCAGTTTTAACTAAATTGAAACACTCGAACCCTTTACTATGCAAGTAGCTTAGTCTGCAAATTCACTTTATCCTTGCTCCAAAAGAAACAAAGGGTCTTATTAGTTATGATACAAGCCGGCTTTGGTAGAAAAATTTGTGACCCAGGGTGAAACTAAGGCGGAGAGCAATTTCCTTTTCCATGCTATAACCGCGCCGTGCCAAATTATATAAATCACAAAAATTTGTCTAATTGGACACGACAACTTATTACTCTTGTAACTCAAACATGACATGTCGAATTAATAGGATGGTATGACATATTTGCAAGTCTTATATTGACACGAGTATGTACAAGCAAGCGAGTCTCATATTAACCGAATAACAAATCCATCCACTTATAAAGCACACCTTAGTGTGCTTAAAAGTATCGAAAAGGTGAATCTGTACGCAACATGCTTATATATTTAACATTAATGGGTCAATATGTTAATGACTCGAATTAACCAGGCCATCTCAACCTGATGCGCCTGAATACTAATCGTGTACGAATAGGTTTCCATCAATCAATGATCCGAGAAAAGGGTAGGGAAAAGAGAAATTAGAAAGGGGGTATCCCATCAATGACCCAACGATCTTCAGTAATCTTATTTCCTACTCATAGACTAGTCTATGAAAGTGTCTTTAGACTTTTAAAAAGAGAATTAATCAATCAAAGAGAACCCGCTCAAACTATTCCTCTTTGCTCGTGCTGACATCTCTTCAAAAGCTCTCAACCACAAATAAACAAATCATTTCGCTTCACTTCACCATCTGGATCAGAGGCAAGGTGAGAAGCTTCTGGGGAGTTGCTGGGTGATTGCTGTCTTCGTTGTGTGTCTCTTGGCAAGCCTGGCATTGGCGTCAAATAAAGGTTTGGCTGGGCCCCCTCTCACCCCACTCTTTCTCAAAAAGAATGGAGGTGAGTAAAAGAAGGGGCTGCACACAATAGAATGAATTGATGTTGCCTTTGTCCTTGAAATCATTCTGCAGCATCTTTTCTGGTCTTGGCTTAATAGGAACTTGACGTCCCTCGTTCGGTTCATGCCACAAATTCTCTAAGAGAGTGAGAGAGAGAATGTGTGTCTGTGATAGTCAAACCACTGTAAATTCTCTTTTCCTCACATGCACTCATGACTCTTCATCAGCACAAGGAAAAAGGCGCACTTTGCACTTCCTAGCACAAATCGAATGTCATCTATGATTCGTGGGACGAAATTATGGACTGCAGCTCATTGCTTTATCCTTTTTTTCTAATTAAGTGGGGATTAAGCTAAAGAATATGTGTGGATTCCACACCCATCAGGACAAACATTCCTTTGGTTTTGAGAGTTGCTTTATTGGGTTTGGTTGGGTTTTGGCATATTATTCATTTTTATCGCGGTGGGGGACGGAGAATTAGGGAAAGGAGAGTTCCAAACTTTTATTGAACTCTAGAAAATGTTCCACTTCCATCACTATCTATAAAAATGAACTGACATCATTATAGTATCTCATATAAAGAGAGGATCATCTCCATTAGAGTTTTGTCTTCTAGTGCCCGGGTCACGAATTGTCCATTTCTCATTTCAATCGAGAAAAAGGTTCATTTGGGGGCTTCATAATGTGCTATAATTTTGGCAAAATCATTGTTGAGTGAATGGACATTCGCCTGCACCGATGCAGTTCACCAAGTGAAATATTCCTCTTTGATTCCCCCAAGTAAACAAGCACACGACATTCGCCAGAAAAGAGTGAACACTAGCACAAGCTTAATTCCTAGCAACCACTAAAGAAGATAAGGCAAAAAAGAAAGAAAAAGAAAAAGGAAGAGCGTTAAAAGAAGATTTCTCTGTTAACAATGACTTAGTCTCTCTAATCAAGAAATGGGTTTTGTGTATTTGGACTTGGTGGCTAATCTCGCAATGTTTCGAATATATTAAAGTGCCCTTTATCTAATGGAGGACTATTAGTTAGATTATCTAATGGGGGCAAGGAATTAGAATCTAACTGATGAGCACAGGGTTACATAGTCAAGGTTATAGTCATGCCCTCTAATTTGTTTAATTTAATGCTTTCTTTTCCTTATTAAAGCAAGGCATTTGATCAAGCACTTTTGGAAAGAAAGCATAGGTTGCCTTGTTAATTAATGCAAATGAGCTATTCATGAAAACTCAAGTTAGTGGTAAGTAATCCGGGACAAGAATAGTGAAAAGGAGACATCATAATTATGCGTGTGAAATGTACACAACAAATGCATCTAACATGCCCCCAGCTCTTTCTTTCATATGAATAAATGAAAAGGAAATTTCACCAACCCTAATCTCATGCATCACGCACATCCCATAAAGTATTATATACCGAGAATGAAGGAATGTAGTGCTCATCATTCACTAGCTCCTTTGCCCCTTTTGGTGACAACTCAAGAATATATATTTATAATTTTAAGAAAATGAAGTAAAAAAAAGAGATGATTCAAAGCATACCATCATAGTACCATCGTCTTCCAGCTATGCGGGTTTGAAGGAAGACCGCCAAAGCGTATAAAAATGAAAAAAGAATCACAAACTACCACGTCTTGGAATTCCAATTCGTCTGTTTAAACAAATACGGAACCCAATCTCGCAACGTGCAGCTCCATATGCTCAGGCTCTCCTTCTTTTTGCGTCACCATCCCTTGGTTTCTTCGAGAACACTCAAACCCTAAGCTTTTGAAAATTCGCAACAGAGAGGTCATCACTCATCATGTAAGATGGGATTTACTTTGCCGATTTTTCAATCACTGATGTTTCTTTTCTTCCTTTTGACGATTTTCTGTTATCCCAACAGCTCATCGATACCGAAAAGAGGACTAATTAGGACAATAAAGAAGGTCGGATTTACCAACTAATGTTATCACCTCAGGGCTCTTAACCCCATCAAAATGGTACGATGAGCTAATTAACGTGTGTGAGGACTCAAAGTCCTCTCATGTCTCTTAAGTTTTAGATTTATTTACCATATAAATCATAGCACAATTATGACATGGAAGTTAGGTGCTGCACGTGCAAAGTTGACAACAATGACAAAAGGTTACGGAAAGAGCAAAACACAGCAGCCACTTAAACAGGGTCCTGATTATTTTCCTTTTTAATTTGATTCCTTATGGATTTTGTAGCAGGTATCCACCGTTTGTTGAAGTAGCATCTCGCCCCTCTTGCGTCTAATGCCAATTCCCTCGAAAGTTTGACATTACTTTGGCAAAAATAACTTTTTTTTTCTAGAGATTCTTTTATAAGTGATTATTTCCGAAGAATTGGGAAAGTGAGTTTATTGGAGAGAGAAGCCCAGTCGATGAAATGGAGTTGTTAAAGGATTTATCGATTAATTAAAAAAAAGATTACCCCCATTTCATCCCTTCCTTTTGCATTCTGACAAATTCGATCCTTTGTCGTATTTGTACACAGAGATTCCCATGTTATAACTGGAACTTTCAGGATTTTCCTTTTTGACCAATGAAACACACTTAAAAATTATTACAATGCAGCCCCAAAACTTGAAGGATTTCCCCGTTCACACAAATTTTCAAACAAGTAAATGACCCGCACTTATTATACTTTGGCTCGCGTGCCATAGTACACTGAACCAAACAGCACGAGCATTATAATTATCATTATCATCATCACATACTAGATTTGAGTTTAATTTCTTTTTTTTTCTTTTTTCAGCAACAAGCACACTTAATTAATTGGTGTCCCCGTTAATCATGCTCACAGTGCACAAGGATGTAGAATGTCGGCCGAACAAGTACTCTGACACTATGAACTTTTCTTTTTCCCTCTTGTTCTTCCAAATTCGGGAGGTTATAATTGCAAGTACATGAACTATAATAGTAGTACTAATATTACGAAAGTCAGGAGCTCGACGGTTTCACTTCAACTGGTGCATGTTTCGTACGGCCTTGTAGTAGAAGAAACTACAGCTATGAAAGGGTGTTTCATCATAAAATATTAAGTGATTTATTCACACCATGCCATCAGCTGATGTAACAAGCATTTTTATGTATTCACCCAATTACAACTTGACACATATTTACCGACATGGAATCAGGTGAAAAAAAAAAAAAAATCCACTTAGACCACCTAGTTTCTCTCTCTTCCCCTCCGTCCACACCTTCTTTGATCTCGACCTCCGTGCCTCCCCTGCCGTCGCTAGCGCCTCATCCAGGCCGATACTACTAGGTGTCCCAATCGAGCCACTCCCCTCTGTCGTCTCTGTGGTCATCTTAGTCTTCCACAGAACGAGGTCTAGAGCCATGGTCGCACCCACATTTGGACAATCGTGACAAATCCTCTTGGTAGAGACGAGCACGAAGACTACGAACTTCTGGAGTTGGAGCTCATCCATAGCCATGAGCCTTGACAATGAGGTCTATTAGTCTTCAGCCATCGACCAGATTTGGTCGCTTCGCCTTCCCACCGTCAACATGGCTCTATCTATGGTCTCTAGCTTTGTCATCCCTCGGTTCGTCTTCGACTTTGCCTTGCTCTGTGCCTCTATTTGTCTTAAACTTTTTCTTCCACTATTCGTCTTCCTCTATTTTTGTTTTCGAGCTTATAGTGTCACAGCGGTCAAATCTGCTCATAGCGGCCGTGGATGAGCCACCTCACCAGTCACGGACCAGCATCGTCACTATTCAACTCTAGTCGGCTCCATCTTCCTACCATCACCATGGTTCTAGAATTGGTCGGCCAGAGCAGATCTACGAAAACGAACTCGTTGCTGGGTGCAACGGCCACGATGACATGAAGAGCTCGAGGATGGAGGTTGTGGCGGTTTGATTGGTGGTGACGGTCATGCTAGGGCGAGGGGCAGTGGCTGTCATGATGGAATAAGAGAGAGAAATGAAGTTTTTGACTTTTGTATTTAATCCCACATCAGCGTATATATGTCAAGCTGTGATTGGATATGAGCACAAAAATGCTTGCCATGTCAAGTAATGACATGATGAGAACGAACCACTGAATATTCTTTTGTTTTTTGTAGTTTTTATAAGGTGTTTGGCAAATTCTCCTAATTATATTACCTTTAAAATTGCAACAGCTTTTAGAAAATCATCACATCTAGTTTTAACATGTTGAAGTCAAATTCATGAGTTACAAATAGGGGCGAGCATCAAGTCTAGTTCAATTCAGGGATCGGATGAAACTGACTTGGTCAATTAATTTGGTTCTAAGCTGGTTTTGCAGAGAACAAGTTTGATTCCTGGCAAAACTTCAAGTTCTACTTAGGAATCAATCCAAAGGCTAGTTCTTGGGTTGAATTGGCTTTGAACTGTTCTGAAGCTCCTTTTGGAAAAATATACTTCTGGAACCATCAAGATTTGAACCATGATATTCAATATAATCAAACACTTGACTAAGAAATCCTTTTGTAATAACATGGTGCAACTTTTATAAGAATGACCTAGTTCCTAGGCAGAACCAAGAACTAGTGATTCCAAAACTGATTGGTTTGATTTATGATTCCATTCTTTTGGAATTCGGGTTACTAGGTCAATTTTAGGTTTTAAGTTGACAACCAATCCACTCTACAACCATTCACTCCTAGTTACAACGCTTCAACAACACATCACAACACAATTGCAGCTATACCAAGTATATGTTCAATATGATTAATAAGGGAGTCGTTGAGAAAACTAATTACTAATATGGTAAGTGACTTCTTGGACTAAGTTTGAGTCACTATATTTACATATTTTATAAGTACTGTATTTGAAAACACAAATCTATCGCTCTTATAAATTATAATGTGCACAAGGAGAGGTTTTAATTAGAATAAATTAGACTCTCTGAACATCCTTGACGACCCATTGTTAGAAAGAAAACACTTAGTAATAAATGGAATTTAGAAATACAGCCAAAGTATCAAATGTTGAAATATAAATTAACCAAAGGAGTTGCTAAAAGTGGCAAGTGAATTCCTCTTGGTCGTCAAAATTTATGAAGTCGAATCAATATTATATCTATCGGTGTGTGCGTGTAAGAATAAATATATTTCGGTAGCTCTTTAGTATGCATGAGATGGGATCCATTACATTTGTCAGAATAAGTCAAAAGCGTGAGAAATTTCAAGATAATCTATTGTTTGAGAAAGAAAATTATATTGTGATTGAATTTTTGGAGGTAAATGGAATTCCTAAATATGGCAAACATGTCAATGTTCACCACGTAAAAATGCGACAAGTAGCTGGCCCGTGAGTACCTATCCAGTTGGGACTTCATAGACGGTAAAGTTCCGCCAAAATAGGGCGGCAACAAGTGGAGGACAAGCGAATCTAAGATGCATTATTGAGAAACGTGCAATAATAGTGCCATGATAGGCACATGATATCATATTCTAAACCCTAATATTTCATACGTAACTTTATCTCCTTTTGTATTTTTGCCCGATGATGACCCAGGCATAATATCCAACGAACCAAAATAAACATACATAAAAATTAACGTCACACGTTTGCGAAACTTTTATCTGCCAAGAGAAGACTTCCTGAAAACGAAAATTAATTAATTCCCCTATTCATTCAACTGACTTACTAACGAAACGACATCTATTAAATTATATCATACATTACTAAAGTGCATAGTTGTAATGTTTCTTGACTTTCGTGTAATCTCCTTTCATTTATTATTTTGTAGCCAAGTTCTAATTATTTGTGATTCACTTTATTTTTTGTATCACATGTGATTCATGTTTGTCTTATTACCACGCTCTCCGGTTAGTGACCAATGATTTCCTCCATATATACTTGCTTTGATAATTAGCCTTTCACGTTGTTCATAATCCACGCGCTATGTGGAGTGTGCAACATTTAAGAATATAGGGATAAGTACACTAAAAGTCCTAAATATGATTATAAAAGTACAATTGAGCCTTTTGACTTTCAAAAATGTAATTAAGTCCAAAAACTTATCAAATTAGTGCAATTAAGTTTTTTTGTTATCTCCATCCAATTTGGTGAACAGAAAATGTTGACATTGCTTTATATATATATATATATATATTATTTTCTCTATACTACATGACGCTGATGTAATCAAAACGGAGTCATTTTAATCCAAATCTGATTTTTAATATAGATTTTATTTAAGTTGCAGTCCTTGCATGTCTTTTACTTCTTCTTCCATTCTTTTTTGTAATTTTTTAAATTTTGCTTATTATCTAATACAACTTAAATAAATTTTGTATTAAAGAATCATAATTGGAGCAAAACAACGTCATTTTAGCCTTATGTCTCATATTTTGGCCATAATATCGCCACATAGAAGTGAGAAAAAAAAATCACGTCAACATTTTTCCTTACTTGATTCACTAATTTAATAAGTTCTAGGAATTTTAGTGTATTTAGGGTGCATTTGATAACTATTTTGTTCTTGGGAACAATTTCTGCTTAAAAATGATTTTTTTTAAAAAAATTTATTCCTAGGATGAGTTTTTGAGCATTTGAAAGTATTTGGTAACTACCCTAAATTTTATCCTCAAAATAGAAATGTGTTTGGTACAACCTTAAATTTTTTTTGTGACTTAGAATTTCTTTTAATTTTTTAATAATTTTATTATATTTTTCTATTTTCTCTTTTTCTTCTCCTCTTCTTCTTCCTCTAGTTGGTTGCTAGCCATGACGATGGCCAGCAAGCGACTAGATGAGAGTCAACAAGGCAATCAACCTCAAGGGAGCCTTGCCCAAATATTGCAAGGGCAAGGTCGACCTTGTCTAGCCAAGGCCAGCAACCAACTAAATGAAGAAGAAGAAGAAGAAAATGAAAAGAAGAAAAGAAAAGAAAAGCTAGATTCTATATTTTTTCCGATAACAAAGAAGCTACTTTTTTTTTTACTTCTTATTCTATTCTAAATATATTCTTGAAAACAAAAAAGTTACCAAATAGATTTGTGTTCTTTTTTGTTCTGAGGAATAAAAAAATAAAATCATGCATCGTTTAGTAAGTTATCAAACATGTCCTTATTTTCTATACTTTTGAGTCAAAAGTATAAATAGGTCTAACTAAATAGATGATGAAGGGGTATCTTGATTACCATGAACTAAAAACTGTCAATTATGTTTGTTTGGTGTAACTTGATTGTGTGATTGGACCCTTATTTCCTCATCTCTACCTTTCCAAAACTCTATTTTCAAGAAACGTGGAATTCTCTAAGTTAGAGAGTAAATTTACACTTTAAAAGTTGAACCCACTTAGAAGGATGAGATGTCAACCAACTTTATATAAACGGGTCTTCAATATTTGCTGGTTCGCACTCTCTTCCTCTCGCAAAAAGTCGAGAGTTCGAATCACAGCTTCGTCATAGGGTGACTTACCCGGTTGCATGTGTTTGGTGGCTAGCACATGCGGCCCCCAGGGTTTACTCCCTTAGCTGTCGGCGGGGTGCGGGGTTCTCTGGGTCATAAAAATATATATATATTTTTCATTTTTTTACATTCTACTTTATCTTTCCTTCCCTGTTCTTCCTTCTTCTTCCCAAGCATGCACTGTCTTGTCATTACCAACTGCAGCGTGCCATTGACGCCTTTTTGTAAATTTGTATTGAATGTGATAATATTCTGATAGTGAATTTGGGGTAAGATTCAGCCACCCCTAGCTGTAAAAGTTATCCATCATTTTCGTAAATTACTGAAAATTTACATGATTTATACTTTTTTACAAGTTTTCACACTGCATTATTTGGCACTAGAGCAAAATTATTTCTACATCAAAATTATCCTAGAGCAAGGATCTTAGCCCAAATCTACCTTTCATCATCACAATTGAATAAATCATGCTTTCAGCCGGGAGAAAATATTCAATGCTATGCGCGCGCCATGTCATCTGCTGACGTGGTGCGTATTTGCCACTCAGAACCTTTAACTAAAACCCTACAAACCATTTTCTTAAAATCAATCATCTTTTCATAACCCACGCAGTATTTCATTATGCAATAAATTGATGGCGTTAGATTAATGTACAACCACAAGAGGGTTGTGCATTGCCAACGAATTATAACAAAATCAAAGGGCTGATTAACTGCCCCTAATCAGCTTAGATTTAAAAAAACAACCTTAATGAAAAAAAAAGAAAAAGAAACCCTGAGAAGCATCTAATTCTCTAGCAAGTGTGGGGGTTGTTGTGCATAAATACAATTAGCATTTCATACCCTTTTGACAGACAAAAAGATCATTAATTTCACTTGGAGGACCGATGTTTTTTCTCTCTTTCTAAAGCATGGGAAAGGTATAGCCAGCGAGTGGGCGGGACCTTGCGCTAGTTATAGCCACTCTTTGTTAATTATGTCCCTCGTTCTAAACTAATGAAAAGAAAGGGGACAAAAGGCCAAAGGAATCAAGGAGATTAGGTAGTGGGGTTTACGCAATTGTTAGATGAGTATAATTCTCTTTCGATTGTCAATGATCAACAATAAGACACGTCTAAGAATTGCATAAACCCCACTTACTAACCCTTTTGATTCCTTTTGCCTTCCCCCTCCCTTTATTTTCTTAACTAGGAACAAAAGATGCACCGACTCCTAATACCAAATTAGACTGTGCTTCGGGAGAATGTTTAGCCAAGAAAAGAAAACAAACTGAACTATAGGTAATGTAGAAAAAGTGGTTTCTTTGAAGCTAGCATATTTCTTACGAGCCATGTTTTCCTCCATCATTCATAGATGATTGGTGAGTTAACATCACCCACATTTATACT
The DNA here is from genome assembly GCA_014182895.1 of Angophora floribunda. NCBI lineage: Eukaryota > Viridiplantae > Streptophyta > Magnoliopsida > Myrtales > Myrtaceae > Angophora > Angophora floribunda. The sequence continues at coordinate 20,179,545 of CM024708.1, read as the reverse complement.
TAGTTAATTTTGCATGTTGATAATATCCATAATTTGTAACTATCAATCATATGCATAATTGAATAATAATGAGGATGGAGGAAAATATAACAATCTCGTCACATGTAAGCGAAGCTCCCATGTGCACACAAGATATAGATGAATGACATGAGACGGACAACTGAATGTAGCAAAATAGACAGACTAAACCTCCAAAGGGTTCGCTGAATAGTTGAGCACTTGGTAAGATGCAACACATCCACTCTTCAAATCATAGCCTCTCCACTCATATTAATCTTAATTGGATGTCAATCTTGCCACTTGTTAATGGAGCCTCATTTAATATATGCTAGAATATATCGTGTTATGAAATAACAAGCAGACTATTGAGAGTACTTTATAAAATATAAGAGGGTTTCAAGATTTAAACTTGTGACATGTGCTTAAATGTCACATGAAAAGCCATTTTCAAAACATAATTAGTTGTCAGGAAACAAAATCACAATGTGAAAAAAAGAAGAAGTGTTTGCTAGTTGTTTACGTAATTAAGTTTAGGGGAAGATCACTTGGACCCTAGCTATCTTGTACTTTGTGAAGGCGGATTTCTGAAAGAATATTAAAGAACCTACATTATAGGCTCTCGTGTACCCTTAAACTTATCCTAGGAACCCTATGATTGCTTGGAAGATAGAATCTCCTTTTGACGCTTATTTTTCCAGAAAATACGTGTGAACGAAATAGAATCTTTTTCCTTTCAATGGTTACAAAAAGAGAAGTCTTAAGAACTTTAACATACCCACACTTCCTAACATTCATGCGCTTCTTCCAAGGTTGAATTTATAACTTAGTTGACAGAATAGTAAATTTACCAACCCTATGTTATGGAACTAAGTAGCATTTAATCACCACTTATTGCAAAAAATTGGTCGGAGTTCAATGTCTTTTTCAGATGGCATCTAAGCTTATTGAGGTTCAATTTCAGAGTTGATCCAGTGAATTTATTTGGAACCTGCCATGCAATTTTAACACTATCCTAGGTCCATCGTTAAATAGAGATGCAATCTTCAAAGGCTTGCCTGGATAGACTTTTTAATAGGAATCGAATAATTAAGATGACATCAACTTTTTTTAATTCTTAAGACAAATCTTACGAGGTGCCTTGCCCTCTTTCTTCCTCCCAATTGTTTTTTTTTTGAGTAGTCAATTTGTGGATGCTAATTGAGTACATTACTTTAGGTAACTATTTTTGTTTTCAAACTCGCCCGCCCGGCCAGCTTAAGGAAGATTCGCCGAATGAGGCAAAAAGGCAATAAAAAAACGTTGGTGGAGAAATATAAAAGTGAAAAGGAACACGTAAAATATAGCAGAACTGTATATACTAGGGTTCTTCTGAGGCTGTAAACTTAGCTAAATTAAGAATTATCCCGGCAAAAATGATTATTTATTGGGGGGAGCCAAGGGCAAGCAACGAGGAGGGGGCGTAGTCGTACCCTTTAAGAAATGCAGGCCAGATACATCAGTAGAAAGCTCCTTGAAATAATTCATTATTTTAGGGTTTTTTAAAAGTCATGAAAGCGTCTGCTTGTTCATTACATTATTGGGTGGGAGGTGGGGATTATTTAAGAAAAGGAAAGAGGGCGAATCACAGCCCAAGCCACCCCAGATGCCTCACTGATTTAGCAGAGAGCTCATGGACCTGACGATCTTGGTATGCTTGCGCTCGTATCCGACGGTGGAGAGACGACTGTCAGATCCGAATGTTGTTTTTTCTTGTCGCTGGAGCACCGATGGGTGAGGTTAAATTAGCTGTGAAGATGATGGGATGGAGCATTGACTTTTTCGCTTTTATCATACCAGGTCTCTCATGTTCATGAGCCTCTCTCCTCGTTTTGTGTTATATATACATGCATTTATGCACAACCTGAACCCATCTCTCTCTCTCTCTCTCTCTCTCTCTCTCTGGTACAGACTCTTTCAACTCCTATTATATTGTCTCCGCCGTTTCTCTGTCTCCAGAAACACCATCCCCTCCACCCGCGTTCTTCGTCTTCCTCAGTTGCTCAGCCCATAAGATCTCTCCGCCCTCGTACTTAGTCCCATCCTGTCGACGCTGGGTCCGACGGTTTCCTCAGTTCCTTGAGCTTAACTCCACAAAAGCCTCCAGATCATGTAAAAGTTCGTCGCATCATCCCCAGAGTTCTCCAACCCAAATCTTGAAAAAACCCAAAAAAAAAAGTCAGCACTTCCTGTTCATGCTACAGGGGAGCTATCTACGTCTTTGTTCATAGTTTAAAGTGGCTCGTTTCGTCTCTCCAATTATTCCTTAGGGACACATTTAGAAAAACCTGCACAGCATGTAATATCTGCCCTTTTTCCCTCTCACTTCCAGGAACCCAAAAAAATTCCAAAAAAAAAAAAAAACAGATCATAGTTATTATCATTACCCCAGTCATGATTTGTGCATAGCCTTGGTGTCTATCATCTCAGTGTGGTGAGAATCCTGGAAAAGATCGAGACGAAAGTGTGAGGACAACATCATAAAAGCCTACGAATCATGTAACAGTCGCCTCTGTCTCTCTCTATCTTGTTCCAGGCTATCCTTCCAAAAAAAAAAAAAAAAAACCCAAAAAAAAAATTTCTTGCTTTTACTATCTATAGCCGGGTAATTTAGAGAAGCTCTCAGAAAAAGGAAAAAAAAAAAAAAAGAGTAGAAAGAAATGCCAGAATCGCCGACAGCAGCATCAGCACCGCCGACGCCGGGGACGCCGGCCCCGCTGTTCCCAGGGATGAGGGTGGACTCGCTCTCGTACGACCGGAAGTCAATGCCGCGGTGCAAGTGCCTCCCGGTGACTGCTCCCACATGGGGCGAGCCCCACTCGTGCTTCACCGATTTCCCCGCTCCTGACATCTCCCTCACTCGCAAGGTAACACACTCTCTCTCTCTCTCTCCTGTGATTTGGAATCATTGCTTAGTGTGCTGATGAAGGTTTGGAGTTGTATTGTTGGCGACTCTTAGCACTCACTTGATTCACCATGCATCGGATATTCATCCCCTCTTTTGACCCATCACATCGACCGTTTCACCCGATCCGTAATGGACGGGTCTGGACGAGGACTCCTTCCATTCTCAAGGGCTTCTTCTTTTAGCCCGCTCGACTCTCTTTCAGCATAAATTACGTCACAATTTGATATTTTTCTCCTTATGAGAATAACGTTCCGCGATTGCGTGAAGTTAAATTGACGCAATTTGTCAATGTTGAATACTGTGTAGTATCGTTCTCACCCATATAGATCAATTTCTCCACAAGCGGAGGTGTTTTCTGAATCATGCGCAAGCCATGCTCTCCAAAAACGCATTATTGGGTACTTGTCTTTTGTCTGTACTTTTGACTTTCACGAAGGGGAAGACGCAAAGTGAAGCTGCTCTTTCTGACAAAATGTGGAACCTTTGTCTTGTTGTCCGAAGGGTTCTTCTTCTTCTTCCGAGAGATCATGTCCTTTGTACCCCAGGAGAGTTAAAGAAAAAGATAATGCATGATGTGATGGAGCAATTGACTTAATTTAGTCTGCTTAAGTACCTCGCACAATTTTAATGGTTTTCGCACTAAAAAGAGATTTACAAATAAATATTAAAAAGAAAAAAAAGAATTCGAAAAATGTATTTTGACTTTGCAATTAGTGTGCATCTGTATTCATTTTTTCATGATCTCCTAAGAGCAATCAACGTAGTTCTCTTTATGCACCTCTTTTAAAAATGTGTGGAAGTTGTTGGGTATTCTTGATTTACATAATTATATTATCGTATAATTGGTAGGAAAGCAATCCCTCATAGGACAGATAAGCATGAGTGGGGTCGGTGGACACATAAATCAAAACAAATGACTGCATTAAATACTGAGAAAGGTCAAACTAGATATTGAATCATTTAATTGGTGCAGTCAGGGAAAAAAATATGCATAAAGCACTTGGCATTAGGTTAGAGCTGACGCAGGGGTGTATAACGGTGACTCCTAGCTGATTATATCTCGATTCTTTTTATTAGTTTAGCTAATAATTTGGTCAGACTATAGTTTCGATTCGGTGGGTTTCCTGGCATATCAAACCAGAAGTACTATATTAAAATATTGGCAGAGATAAGAGAACGATTGTTATTTTTTCAACGGCCGGTAGGGCATGGCATCATTTGTGCCTATCTTTGCTCACAAAACACCAAACGCTAAAATTGCTGCACTGACCAATGGTGGAGCAGATGCATTTTGGATGTATTTAGTTTGCTTCATATACATATATTGAAAAATAGATAAATGATAGAGTCCATGACATCTTGCTTAGTTTCGATGTACTTAGTTTAGCTATACTTATGTGTTGGTAGTAGCGTAAGAGCTCGAAGTATGTACTAATATTATCATAACCACACACACCCACTCCAATTATTTTCAAGCAGACCTAACCTATGGGCTGCTAAATGGTATAGAATCAAATGAGACTGCCTCATCAAGTTGTATCTTGCATTTGTACGCGTATATACTCACTATACATGCATCAATAGACATAAACATCTTGGCCCGGTGGATCTTGTGCGTGATTTGTGAAAACCCTTTGGTGCACATACACCGCAGATTCCTTTTGCGTCTTCTTTCCTTTCAAGTTTCAACTACCTTATTCTCCATACACCTCTATCAATAAGTTGTCATTTGAATAATGAAATGTCAATTTAACTTTATCAAAATTGAGGCCATCCTAATCAACACTTTCACTCACGCATGCGCAACGTGAATAGAAACATTGTTATTAATAGGAAGTGGAACCATGGACGGTTTATCAAATGGGAGAAAATTTGTAAACGAAAGTCATGGAGACCCATTTTTCTAAATTATTGGTGATTCTTTGCGTCAATGCTTGGTATTAAATTGTTGCCCCACCGGCATATTCACTATGTCAAACACTGTTGCTATTCGTACATTGGTGCTCCCATGTCATCACCCACTCACTTGGTCAACTCTATTAAGTAGGGTTTGGATTCTCGAAAATCAATTTCATTGGAAGATTTTGGATCCTTGGACCGTCACATCAAATCAATATCTGAAGTGCTCAATGTCAATTCACTCGTATAAAGTTATTAAATCTTTTCATGTTTCGAGTTAGATGAACGGCTTTCGTTTCCTTTTCACTTTTTGCTTTTTTCTCCAATTCTGGTTGTCTATAAAGAATGTGAGGTCTTGCACTCATTCACTGTTCTGCGATGATGGTTCCGTTTTGTGGGTTCTTTCTCTCATTATCGTGACGAGCCGTGAAAAATTAAACCATTCAGACAATTTATGCATCCAGCTTTCCGTATGATGGATTGAACTGTACGATTCCACTTTCATCATGTGTTCTAATTTGCTCTGATCATTAGTAGACGAAAAAGCTCACAAGTATGCATTGCTGATGCAGCTTGGAGCTGAATTTGTGGGGACCTTCATCCTGATATTCGCAGCAACCGCGGGACCAATTGTGAACCAGAAGTACACCAACTCCGAGACGCTGATCGGCAATGCGGCATGCGCGGGGCTCGCGGTGATGATCATCATCCTGTCGACCGGCCACATCTCGGGAGCTCACCTGAACCCCTCCCTCACCATTGCCTTCGCAACCCTCCGCCACTTCCCCTGGACTCAGGTCCCCGCCTACATTGCCGCCCAGGTCTCGGCCTCGATCTGCGCTTCATTTGCTCTCAAGGGCGTCTTCCACCCTTACATGTCGGGTGGCGTCACTCTTCCTTCTGTCAGTGATGGCCAGGCCTTTGCGCTCGAGTTTCTGATCACTTTCAACCTCTTGTTCGTCGTCACTGCTGTTGCCACCGACACTCGCGCGGTATGTATATGTATCTTCAATTCTTGATTGGAGGAAAATAGTCTTAGGGCTATTGTATTTTCGGGCAAAGGAGTGCTAGGTGCATATACTAAAAATCTACTTAAATTGCTAATCATGAGGCTTATCTTAAGTGGGCATTTACATAGTGTCGGACATATTTAACACCTGATGAGAGCTTGTTATATTACTCTCTATAGCAATATTAATATGCCTAATATTAATCTCCTTGTGGTTTTGTGTAATAGGTTGGAGAGTTGGCAGGAATAGCTGTTGGAGCCACGGTTATGCTCAACATTCTTGTCGCGGGGTATGTGATCTTTGCACTCTTCTCATTCATGTCTTCTTTCTTATGTTGAGATTGGTTTGATACAAACATTTCCTATCATGCCCGGTTGGCATTAGATTAAGAATTTCTACATAATTACAGCTCAGCTAGGGTTATGCACTTTTGGCTCCGACCATGATCTGAAGCTTGGAAAAACATCTGTGTCCGAAACTTTTTTGATCCTTAAAACGATTCCGAGTCAAACAGAACAAACCCAAATGAAAGACCAGCTAACCAACTCAACTCCATCTGTTTCCTCCACATGATTCTACCTAGAGACAGAGTGATTGCTCCCTTTGTTTTATTTTTTTCCTAAACCCTAGTTGCATGTGAATATACGAATATATGCGCGCGTGTATGTGCACATACACATATATTGGTACGTCGTGCTTGTTTCGTTATCTGGACGTCGGCAAGTCGAAATGAAAGGAACTTGGATTTATTAAAAATGATTATAGCCACCCGAGAGCGTGCGTGCCATTGAGTCAAAATTCTACTTAAAACCAAGTAGGGTTTGGTCGGTCACGCGTCGTTCTCACATCATCCCAGTAAAAAGAAGGTGATCCTTTCTGCCGTCTGTCCGACGGGTCTCCATCTTCAACTGGCATTATTAAAGATTCTCTCAGACAAAGATGTAATAATTCTTTAGCATTCCTTTGCTTTATTTTTAATTCTTGTTGGGGTTTAATTATTTGACAAGTAGTGTCGATCGACCGAACATTTGTGGGATCTGCTTCGATTTGACAACTAGGATAAATGCAACTCATCAATAAGCGAGATCTGGACCTCTAAAATCACCATGCTGCGTCCAGCCACTTAATTATGATCATTGCACTTCTTCCATGCAGGCCGTCTAGCGGCGGTTCGATGAACCCAGTGCGCACCCTCGGCCCGGCTGTGGCGGCCGGGAATTACAGAGCCCTGTGGATATACCTGGTGGCCCCGACGCTCGGAGCTCTGGCCGGAGCCGGCACCTACACAGTTGTCAAGCTCCGCGACGACGAGACCGACCCACCCCGCCCAGTCCGGAGCTTCCGGCGCTAGAGAGGAGTGCTCTCTTGCTTCCCCCACACGCACACATACCATACGATGAGTGTATTGCCTAATGGTCCTTCGAGGCTGTTCCATTCACCATCGTGGGTAATCTTGGCGGATGAGGGAAAATCGACATGTGTGATAAAGTTGCGTGGTAGAAGAAGAATAATGTACGTTTGGGAATGTTTGGGCTTGAATAAGTTGGCGGGCACTGTAATTCGATGGTGATGTGAGTGACGCCCCCCCCTCTCGGAATCGCTGAGTCACTGACTCGGATTCGACGTGTGTTTTTGTTTCAGCGTGTTTTGTCGTCTGGTGTCTTTGGCTCTTACCTCTGTTGCAGTCGCGTCGTGCTCGTGAATGGTGGTGATTGTCGATATATGCTAATAAAGTGCAGTCGCACGGACGTGTGGGACTTTGTGTGTAGCATGTGGCAGCTCTGTGCGATTTGCTTCTTACTGATTGATGGCTCACAGGATTACAGATCAAGCACCGATCATTAAATCTCTCGATTATTGTAGGATCTAACCTGTGTTTTCAGGCTAAAGAGCTTCGATTACATTCTTCATTCAGTCAATTATGTTAGTATTTTGTTCGTTTGATTGGATCGTGTTAAAGAAGATGTCGAAAAGATAAGATAAGGAGAGGCGACCGTCAAAATGACAAGAAATTATCATTCAGGGCCTTTTTTCTTTTTTTGAAGTGTTTGGGGAAATATATGACCTATCGAGATGATAGATGTGCCTTATTAAACTTCGGTCTACCTCAAGATGTTTATCCAAACCTTACTTAAAAAGGAAAGGGGTCAAATCCGGTTTCTATTATATCCAAGATCCTCAATAGCGTAGGGACAAAACCGATAAATAAAGAAAAGACATTTTATTAAGGCAAAAATGGACGATAACGTGTCTCATTTTCAAAGGAGAAAAACATCGAAAAACTTGCTCGAGAGTACATTAGGGTTCCGTAATACTTCTGTGACGAGTAACTCATTTGGGTGCCCTGCCGTTTTCAGTTTGCTCTAGGATTCACAAAGGGCATCTTATGCTTTCGTTACATGGCCAACGTGGAATCACATGCATCGCATTGCCTTCGTGGTATTCATTTTGACCGACTTTACGCTTGAAAGAACGAATTCGCTAATGACAGAACATCTTCTCCTAAGCTCTACCATGGATACCCAACAATAAGGAGAATAGTGAGTGATGCGCGCACGTACTTCATCAAGACTAGTGTCGACACTAGTTGATCAATAAGGGAAGTTGTTTGATCTAGAAAAGCTTTGTTCTTTTCCAAGATAATTCGCTAATCTTGATAGTTAGCCTATTAAGGGTAATGGGTAGGTAATTAGCCTACTAGGCTTGGAACTGAAGACTCAAAGCCCATCAAACTAGTGATCCCATGAAAACCAATAAGGGTGAGCATCTGGGTTGGACAGTCTAGCACCTAACTCAAGAACCAACCCGCACAATGTTAATCCCTAATTTTTGGGACTGAGAACTAACCCGGTTGAGCCTAGGACTTATGGGTTCAGTCCGGTTCCAAGAACAACTCAGAACCAACCAATTTCCTTAGTGACGAGTGAGGCTATCAAAGAGAGGTGAGCGGCGCGAACATCGAGTGACAAGTGACGAGAGCATTGAGCCATACATAGGGCAAGCATCGAGCGGTAAGCGGGGCAAAGTTGCTCACAAGCGAAATTGTTTCTTTCAATTTTACCTAGTAAATCCAAGAGGATAAAAAAAGAAAGGAGTAAGAGTTCTAGAGGTGGAGAAACATGAAGCCATTTAATGTTGTTTAATTTAGGGTTGCTCTTTAGAATAGATAAAAGATATAAATAACGTTGGCCAACTCTAAACTTTTAGAATTGAGGACCAACCTGCACGGTACTGATCTAGGGATCCCAGGACCAAGGACCAACCCAATCTCCTTGGAAATTAGACCAGGATCAATAGGATTGGGTCGGTCCAAGGTCGGTCTGGGATTGACCCGGGACTGATGCTCACCCCTAAAAACTAGCTGACCCTTTTTCTTATTAGGCCAAGTACTGCGGTTGGTACATACTTGCTGCCAAGATGATCGGACTGGTTTAATGAGCTGATGCATCAACAGGCTAATATGTGGATTGTGAAGATGCCCAGCCTCAGAGCATCCGGAAAACCATTCGGATAAAGGCTTTCCAAAGCCCATTATGGATCAAGCCATGGACCATGAAGAAGAGCAGAGAATGAAAGATGCTCGATCGAGAGAGAGAGAGAACAGAAGACAGCGTGCGAGCCCAGAGATGAGGAGGGAGGGAGACGACATAGAGGAGGGAGAGGGAGGGCACGCACGAAGGTGGAGTGGAATTAGTGGCATCTCTGGTCGCTACGTGGCGATGTCGAGGGCCGGTATGCGACGCTCGTCCCCACTCTGCTCCATGGCTATTCCTGCAAGCAAGCAAGCAACGCCAAACAATGGGAAAGAGAGGAAAATTGGTATGGCGGTTCCATCCCAACATCATGCCCTTCGGCCAAACACACCATAAATCTAATAGATGACAATATTGGCGTGATACTTCTTATTGATTGGAAGGCATAGGAGTCCCACTTCCCAATGATTCGGTAGGGTCCGGAACTGCCTCGGGCCGCTAGAGGGCTTTTATAGTTTGAGCCTGTATTTTATTGGTAATTTAGGTTTTGGCACATGAATAACTATTGGATGACTTATATCTTTCTCGACCCCCAAGGTTTTTACGTGTGGCTTATATATAATTTCTTTCTATTGTAATTGAGATGATAGAGAATGTGAGAGGTATTAATTATAGTGGAATTCTCTATTGGATGTAGCCCTAATTTAAAGATGTACCGAGATAACCTAATGCCTCGATTTCTCTTTCACCACTTTACTTCATATTTCATTGTATTTGTGTGCCTAACCCTAACAAACAACAAGGTTTCACAAATAAGCTCAAGCATTCTTTCCTATCATCAATAATGGACAAGGACCCTACTTCAGATGGGAATGAGGTTAGATGCCAAAAGTAACTTATCAACCGAATTCACTGAAGTAAGATGATCGACCTATTTAGGTACTTGCTTATTCATAATTTGTCACGTAAATTATTTTTTTGTGAACTACCTTCTCTTACCAGTAACATCACTCGAGTGAGGAATGTGACAGGAAGAGTATGAAACTCAGAAGGGCGAGATCAAGACCATGAGATCAAAAAGGAAAAGAACGAGGCCTTTTTGGTTAAACTACTCCAACAAACTCCTGTGAATGTGGCTCACATCCAAGCTGAGGTCGTGGAGCAGTTTCTGTGGAATCGATTGATGCATAAAGGAGAGGTCAGTGTTCAACATAGGAATACAAACTCATCCCGTGATCCCTACAACCACTGAAAACATTGATTGACAATGTCCAAGTGGAGCCCAAGTAATCGATTCATCTCATAAAAACAAGCACAGAAGGTGAAAAGAGGGCTCGTTTTCAATGAAAGGGTGATTTAATATGAAGTGTCGTAAAACTCTTCTTCACACGTAGGCGGGAATAATTGGTCGAAGAAAGAAGCGAGCAAGGTAATTATCAGAGAGGCGAATGAGGAATTAGAAAAGATCTGATATAAAATTGTCTACCTAATATCATGAAGATTTCTGGGGAAACACTAACTTTAGATCGTTGGCCCTCGGACCATCCAAGATGGCTTACACCTCAAGGCCCCAAAGGCAAAGTTGGCCAACCCGAGCAAGGGGATTTGCTAATGGGAGGGCTTGGGCAACAAAGTTAAACTTGACCTAAATGGCTCGGTTTGGTTCGTGTCTGCCTAACTAATCATTTTTTACTGTTAACTACACTACAAGATTAAAGTCATCCGATAAAGATGTGCTTTAATAGTTAAAGGTAGCACACTGCCGGTGCAAGAAGAAAGATCTCGTCTTCCTTGATTCAGGAGTTTTAATTACCTACTTTATTTACATCGGAGGTGTATGGTTGATATGTGATTAACCCATAAATATTTACATGCCGAATTTCTTCATATTGCAAAACTGAGTTACTGTAAGAAAGTCTTCTGCTTATAAGTACGGCCATGAATGAACAAGAAAGCAAAGGAGGTGCACTGCCCTAATTATTTAAAACTATATATGCACACTTAAAGTGATTAGCCCTCAAATCAGCGATCAATGTTGAGGACGAGGACAGGGACACCATGACTCATAGCTCCCTCATCCGTCATCCCGAATGACTCCTGTGTCTTTTAGGTCAAGTCTCAATCATCCAGCACCAAAAAGCAACAAAAGTGCGTTCCCAGTAATCCAAATTCATGTGGTCATGTGTTGTCCTTGCCCCCCTTGGCCTTGGAGAGTGCTAGACAGGACATCTCTTGATCCCTCATTTATATCAGGGCTATCGGATCAAGGAAAAAAGTCTGGCGCCATCCCAAATTAATACAATCTCATTTAAAGCTATTTGATCGTAAGTGAGTGGAGATGAGAGATGACATAACGTTGTTAGAGCATTGAAACCAACATTCACAAAATATCCCCGAGGATCTCATCCACGAGGCTCTCCTAGGCCGATTTACATCTTTATCTTGTAACTCATATTATATTAGTACAGTTACGCATATTTTGGATTTGGATGAACCTCTTTGTTATCACCATTCACAAAAGTGTTCACATCCTAATATCAGGAGAAACCGTGAATTTCACTTCTGTCCATCCTCATCAGATATATGGATTTTGACATATGAAAACCATAGGTACAAACAAATTCCAAACCAACTGGATCCAATATTCATGCAGCACCCTTTCGAGACCTTGTCCAAGGAGAGCTACACAAAGTCGAGAGGGAGGATAAGGATTGGGACAAGGAGAATCCAATGGACACCCTTAAATTTAATGATTTCCGGTCCCCCAACAGAGACGCGAAGGTGACAATTTCGACTTACATTTTTGAATTATCCCTCATCCGTTCAACATATTCATGTTCAAAGTCTATTGGCGAGAGAGAGAGAGAGGGAGAGGGAGAGATTAGAAGACAAAACTTCAATCAACGATGGGATAATAGTGATAGATGCCAGAATTATCCCTCTAAAGAAAGTACCTGACGTCCAAAACAGGAGAAGATACTCTTTGGGATCCAAAGGAGATATGAAGAGGGCCGCTTTAAAGAAATCGAGTCTAATTCAGCATGAAGGTTAATCAATCTATTCACTTAAATTATTCTTTTCTTTTGCAAGTGGGGTTACACGCAACGTTCACCATTTCTTGCGAACGTCAATGTGGGTCACGGCGCCCCCCCTCGAACGTGTTGAACCAATCATGGTCCAATAGCATCATCCTCCACTCTTCTTTGATAAAATGGTTAATATCTCTAGTGGGGAACCCCCATCCCTTCGTTCCGTCTTTTCGGCTGCCATCATTCAACCTTATCCGCCTCTTGTCGCCAAAAAGTTAATGAATCCGACTTGCTTTTAGTGGGGCCTGGTTAATTACGTGATCAAGAACAATGAGATCAATACTAAGGTTGTGTTTGTTTGAGTGGAAATTTTTTCCCGTAAATTAGTTTTTGGACTTCCACGAGTTTTGTTTGTTGAAATAATTAGTCAACGGGAAATCTTGTACGGTAAAAGAAATTATCCATGTTTAAAGTAAGGAAAATGAAGAAATATTTTCCTTTAAAACGATTTTTATGAAAAGCACTCCCTTTATCATGGAGATTTTCCTCAAAATAATAGACAATTACCAAAAATTATCAATTGAGTCATAAACCTTTCAATTATGTCAATTAAATTCCAAACATTTTCGTGTTTTGTCAATGGAGCTCATCCAATCAAATTTAGTCAGAAATCACCAATGTGGACGCTAGTAGTGTCACGTAGGATGATCGGCGCTACATGGACAACTTTTTTTTATAGTAATTTCTACTTATTCTCTTTTCCTCTCTTTTTTTCCTACTGAGTCAGGCAAGGGTCAGCTGGCCCCAACCATAGGCAAGGGTCACAAAGCCCTTGCCGGATAGCAGACAAGTATCACTGCCCTCGCCTAGTGGCCAGCGAGGGCCGCCAGCCAACCCTCGGGTTTGGAAGGGGAAAAAAAGGAAAAGAAAGAAAGAAACAAAAAGAAAAGAAAAGAAATAAAAACATGATAAACAAATCAGATTTTTTTAAAATTATTAAAATTTTCTGACTTGTCACGTAGGATGAGAGATGTTAATGTCAATGATTTTTGACTGAAATTAGTCAGATGAACTCAATTGACAAAATTATAAGATATTTATTACTAAATTGGCACAATTAAAAAGTTTATGACTGAATTAGTACAATTTTAATAAATTTAAGGTTTTTTTACAATTTTCCTCCCGAAATAAACACGCCCTAAATTTTAATGCGCGGTGCGATTAGTGTTGTCCACCCAAGTTTGCTAATTTCCTTTTTCCCTTGACTTTGAAATAAGAGGAAAGATAAGATTCCTGTTAAGAAAATATCCAGGAAAATAAGATTGTGTGTACCTATCATCTATTCAAAGAAGATACTCGATTTTCAATATCTGACCGTGGGATCGTATCATATAATCATAGTCATTTTCCGAAGGCTCTATTGGCGCATGCATCACATTTTACTCAAACTCAATTCGCCTAAGCAGCCTAAAAAGAGTGGCCAAATACATTGATTGTACCATACTTTGTCACGACGTCAAACTCTTAACACAAGTGGGCAACAATAATTTCTGTCATCCACCTCAAGGAATAGTATAAAAAAAAGACTTTATGATATAATATTATGTCATAGTGTCATTAAAATATTCATCTCCATATAGCAGGGATGATGCTGTGCTCCTGTCTCACCGCGTCTTATGTCAGCAAGAGCCAACTTTGGAGATATGGGTCAAGCTTATAATGATAAAATATTACTTAGGTCTTTCTTTTTTAAAATTAATCCCGCTCATTGTATCCATAAAATTCCATTTTGTGCATGTTCATGCGTGTAATTATGAGATAAAATTCAGGTAATCATGGAGCACCCTTTGATCGCCAACCTAGTCAAATCTCTACACCAAGTTAGTCATATTATTTTCGATAGAGAAAATTTTAAAAATATATTAGAATATATACAGTTTTAAATTGTATCCGGTCCAGAGGAAGACCATGTGAAGTCCCAACTTTTGAGTTTACCTCGCAATTCTTATTGAGTATTACAACTAAGAGAAGAATAATTATTTTAAACGAAAATGTATGTTTAACCGTGACTTTTGTAGCTTATGTATTTATAATGTCAAATGTAAATAAATCATGCCATTTTATGTGAGAGATTTTGTAGGATCACTATCAACGGTTTTTAAAACTTAAACTATTAGATTAATGTGTAGTTTATTATTTAAATATTAAAACACTCTCCCTTATACTTAATCTAGTCTTTTTTAACTAATAATAAGCATGGAAATTCAATTGGAAAAGCAAGTGGGTACTAAGCGTGGAAAAATGGGTGGATATTTAATTGGGAGGATAAATGAAGCTTGGAAAAATTCGAATTCCAAACCTCCAGTTTCGATACCAAAAAAGATTTTGTGGGACATTTGCTGATTATTCTAAAATTTTAAATTATTGAATGTATACGGAATTTATTATTTAGATATTTTAATATCAAGCAAGTGAAAATATTTATTGTTTGTTTTTTGCATTCCCATGATCGATTATTTTCCAAACAAGCGTGTTGAAACATGTCTTTTCTATATTCATGTATGTATAATGTGAAATTTTTATCACAGGATTGGGAACCAAGATAATAAAGAAAAATGATGCCCCATTTAAAGAAGGGGGGAAAAGATAATATTAATATAATATTATCTTTTCCCTCCCCCTCCTTTCATTTTCAGTAATGATCATCTTTCTTGGGTAACCTCTTTGGGTCTCGCTCTTATCCGATTATTATCATTTATATACCCTTTTGCCAAAATAGAATGGCAAAAAATAGAAGGGGAAACGTTATAAAAAGAAAAAAAAATCAAGGCTTTTTTCTTTCCTTGAGCCTCTCCCTCCTTCCCTTCCCCCTTCCAATTCATTAACTGCATTGCCAAGATTAAAGACCCAAAATAAAAATAAAAAACCAGTCTTTTCCTTGGGAGTGTGACAGCAATGGGGGAACGCTGCTTCGGCTGCTGGTGGGGCTGCCCGAAACACGCACCCGCACGCACCATACATGAGAACGCCCCTGCCGAGAAAGCTCGTTTCCTGATGCTGCTGCCAAGCCTTTCCAAATAAAAACAAAAAGGGAAAGAAAAAGAAGAGAGAGAGAGAGAGATTCTTGATCTTCTTGATCTCCTTCAGCTGCTGCTGCTCCTCCCCTCCTCCTCCGTTCGTCTTGTCATTCCAGGGACACGTCTATATTAATGGATCTTGGCAATTTCGGAAGCAGTAGCATATTCTCGAACCACCCAAAAGCGCCCTCCTCTGTTTCCTCCTCTTACGGTCCCGATTCCTGCTTCAGATCAGCACCACCCCCCGCGTGTCTGACCCGTGAATACGAACGCCCACTGCCCATCATGAACCTTGCCTCCTCTTCTTCTTCCATCATGAACTCCAAATTCAAGATTGGCCTCGCCTTCGTTTCGGCTGGTTCTGGTTCTTTTGGACACGCATGAGTGCTTGATCTTTTATAAATATTTCCCTTGAGATTTTTTCTTGGTCTTTGCTGGTTATTGTTGCTCTCGCTACCCTTCTTTTCCTCACATTCTCTGACGGAGTGAACATCATCAATCAGCAAACGACTCCGACCACCTTCTTTCCTTTCCTTTCCTTTTTCCCCCATTTCCCCTCAGAGATATTGACTCCCGATTCTCGGGTATTGGAATATGTCGACATCTCCGGCTATGGCTGCTGTTGCTACTGTGACGGGCATCAGGTAATCACTCATTCATTCGAGTGTTTGGAGTTGTTCTTTTCTGTTGTCTTTGATGATGAAGCATTGGCAAGTGTCTGTCTTCTTCTTTTTATGCTTGTGGCTTGAGTCAGATGAGGGGATATGCGTTAATGGTGTTTAATGTTATTTAGTCCAGTTTTTGTTCTTGCGCTTTTAAGAATTTTGAGGTGGAACAAAGGATTCTGGAATATCCCATTTGTTATTTCCGATCATCAGGTGTGATCATGGCCCTTGTTGCTTTTGGAATGAGAAGGGGAACAAACTGAGAAGTAGAACCAAGCAGAGCTCTTTCTCAGGAATTGCTTCGGTTTCGGCCTCGGCCTCCCCTCTTTCTAGCAATCGCAGGACAAAGGAATTGTCTCGTTCCCAAATCTACCTGGAGGTTAATTCCAAATCGGTCCTTCCGTTGTGCTTAAAAACTGTCACATCGTGATATCTTGATCTTTATCTCATCTGATGGCATCAGTTCTTGGTTACATTGCACCTGCTCATGCTTTCGGTCTTATTTCACTTGAGCTTTTGCAGATCGCTGCATGATTTTTTGCTTTTGCCTCATAATATCGATGCCCTTCACCATGTTCAGAGTATTCATCGCATCATGCTTATTGGTTTGCCAGGTTCTTCAAGCTGCCAGGGAGAAGTTCACTCAGGAAATTTCTTTTCAGTCCAAGGACAAGGACATCTCTCTTGCAAAAGTATGAGTTTTGTTGAACTGTCTCTGTATCTTTCTGTTGATTCACTAAGTAATGCTGCATAAGTTCATTGTATCGGCGCCACTCTATAGTTTGTTTTGCATGAAGCTCATTCTTGTGCAGTACATGATGGTGGAACATGATCCATCTCAATTGATGTTCCAGTCCCCTTCAACAGAATATTTCATCTTCAAAATCTTTTAAATTTGTGGGTTGAGAGCTATTCTTAATCTGCTTTTGACCTATGACGCACATTTCTAATATACTCTCCTTGATGCAATTGTGTAGGTTTTGCTGTTTGTGGCAGCTGAAGATGAGGCATTTCTGGCTTTCAACAGAGAATTGGATGCAGAGTTCCTTTCAAAAGAAAGAAGATCAGCTTCTGTTCCATCTGATGCCCAAAAGTGGGATTCTTTAGACAATATGCCTTTGTCCGGAAGGACAATATCTCAGTGGCTGAGTGAGCTGGCTTCTATTGCTAAAGACGTTGAGGCGGAACTAATTTCAAGAGATATAGGCTGCCATTTGGTTGAGGTTTTAGAAGCAGTTAATGTAGTTCTTTTTGGATTGAAAGGCTTCAAGCGGACACCTGTTCCCACAGATTCCAAATGTTCATACTTGCACTCTGTGCTGAGTTCTAGATGTGGCAGTGGTAATGTTCCGATCTGTCTATTGCAGATGTAGCTACCTTTTTCTGCATATCTTGTGCACTTCTTATCCCAATTCTTTGAATTTTTGGATATAGACGTTGTGAGATATGCCTTTCCTTCGAATCTGATTAGAACTGATGACTGACCACTTTATACTTCCCCTGTTGACAGCGATTTTGCTTAGCATTATTTACATTGAGGTTTGTCGAAGACTTGGTCTGACCATTGTGGGATCTCGTGTTGGGGAAGATTTTTTGATATGGCCCCAGACTGGGAACCCAGAGGTGTGTTGACTACTGATTTAATTGCAATGCGATGGATCTTTATATCTTATGACTGGCCATGGATTTATGTATTGTAATCCACCTGCAGGAGCTCTTCAAGGTAACTAATGGAAAGAGCTTGTTTGCTATTGTCAATGGAAGGTGTGTTGATGACCCCAAATCTAGGGCATCAGACTTAACTAGCAATTCACTTTTAGGACTTGAGATAGCTTCAAACCGGGATATCATTGGGATTGCTTTGGCAAACTTGATCGTGAGTTTTGCAATGGCCTGCATTTGTTATTTGATTTTGATTCCCTCATTATGTCCTATTTTATTCATTTATGCCTGAAAAAAATTGCAGAGGCTTCATTGGAAACGTGCTTCGAGGCTGAATCATGGGCTGATGTTGACTACTCCTCTTAGGCATGTTGACTACGCTTCCAAAAAATCCAACAAGTTTGATGATTCCAATGCCCCCGTGCTGAGGCCCCGAGATCTTAGGTAATACTTTGTTTCTTTTGTATGATTGTGACTCAGTCTTTAGCTTTTTCCCATGTCACAATTTGTTTTGACATTGCTCATTAGTTCCTTGTGATAATTGAAAATATGAAAGTGCATGAAAAGTGTGCTATCCGTACATTTGGTTGCATTTGTTATGGAAAATGAGATTTGTCATCCGAGAACACCAAATTTTCATGGTGCAGAACTATAATCACGAAGCGTCTGCAGTTACTAACGATCTCACCGCAATTTTAAATTGGTTTTGACTGTTATGTGTAATGGCAAATACAACATGCTTGAATAAGTATCAACAAATAGTAGGTCCTATATGAGTTGTTTTAACGTTGCAAGTCTCGCGTTGCTTTCTGATAAGACTGATTGATGAGTGACACTCAAAATTTGTGCAGCTGTAGATGTTTCTTGTTTCTTTTTTTCTTTTAGCAGATAGCGATGTTGTTCACAAGAGACAGATCATATGTTTATTAAAGGCCATTTCACAATCACGCGTCAAAATCTGTCATGCAACCCCAATAAGAACACAAACTATAAATAATCTTTAAATATACAGGGGCTTATTGCCATATTTCAAATATGATGAAAATATGAGTTGTATAGACTAAATATATCTGAAAGTACATGAAGCACATGGGCTTTCTTCAAATTCCCATCTTAACACCAGAGGATTTTCTGTACCGTCTTCTATTTTTCTAACCACACCAACCAAAATATTGTATATTTTTACCCTTTCCTGCCGGCATATGAGTCATGCATAGATCATGATGGTCTTTTTGCTTGGATTAGTTCTTGTTAGAAAGGGTTTAGCTTCACATCAATGCTAACTCTGCCCTCACCTTGATTATTTACTGTCTGTGTGGCTTTACTTGTAAATTACGGGCCCCATAATGCATTGTTGTCCTAACTTGAAATAATTGGCATGTTTTCATTTAGTTTGATCCCCTCAGTTTTGGAAATTCTTTTCTATTTTTGATATCTATAGTCTTGAGCAGATGTCATGGTTTCTGATGTGCAGTTATGTGATGGTAATAAACTCGAAGTCTCTCCAATGCAATATAATTCTACTAGACGGATGTTTCTTGATATTGTAATCTCAGATTGTCTTCACAATATCTAGAAAGGTCTGTAGCTGTGAAAGAAATGATATGAGTCAGTGTTGGTAACTTGTCCCAGTCAGTCCCCCAAGGGCGTATTGATTTATATGGAGTTGCTTTCATTAATCATCCTTCATACTGCAATTCAAGATACACCAAGTAGTCTTTTACTCTATGAGTGCTTATCAGTCATCTGTTTATTTCATAGCAAACATTTGCTCTCATAGTTTGGCGTTAATGAATTGAACAGCAAGCTTTCTTCTATCATTGTACATTTTCGTTGATCACTTCACTCAACTTTCTTCTCAAGTCTGTATATTATTTTTGCCTCGCATCTTTGTCAAGTAACTTCATCATGGCGTTTAAATCGAAACTTGACAGGTTGGCTATTATGGCTTCGGAAAGATTGTTGATTCTGCAGCCGCATAACTGGGCTCTGAGGAGGGACCACGGAATGATGTTGTACTACAACAAGTATGAACCATTCCAGATTTTCCTTGAAAAAGACTCGATTTCCTTCATATCAATGACCTTCTTACACTTATAATTCCAGGGACTACGGGGAGGCAGTTCAGGAACTTAGCATTTGTATGGCATTTGCGCCAGAAGAGGAGGCAGAGATTTTGGAACCATTTGTCGAGAAGCTGCATTTGCTGCGGCTCGAAGCTTCATGGAAGTCCATGGGGCATAATCAATTGACAGTTCCTTAGGTTGTACTGTGCCCATTACAGGTTGGGCTCCGCCCCTAACATCCTCCTCCCCCCTTCTCTCTCTCTCTCTCTCTCTCTCTCTCTCTCTCTCTCTCTCTCTCTCTCTCTCTCGATGGCATGTTTCTTAGTGTTGAGACAATCTGAGGCTGTATAATCTCAAAGGCCAGAGTAGCTAATCCATTCTGTCCCTGACTGTTGTATGTGTATATGATGGGATATATGATAATATAGATCAAGAACTTGGAAGCGCCAGCTTTCTTGACACTTACTCCACCACCGTCTTGTTTGAAGACATTGTCCTTCCCTTGATCTATTGAGTACGTTCGGATTTAGATACAGCTTATTGCCGTTGCCGGATTTGATTTTTGCGAAACTGTTTTAAGCAATATGCTCGGTACCGTGTTTTCAACAAGCCTGCTTTGAAAACACGATACATTTTTTGCTGCTCTTTTTTTTTCCCTCCCTTTTTCTCGGTACTGGTCATGAAAGTTCAGTTTTGTTCTGACTCCAGTCTGAAACATTGCATCTCGTTTTCAACTTTCCGGAAATTTTTAATTTTAAGACAAATTAAAGAAAAACGCCGCCCGAGAAAACAAAAAGAAGACAAATTAAAATCAGCAGTCAATGCTAATTAAAAATTGTACAAGATTTTACGGTCATGATTACTGTAAGCAAATTATATTCTTCGGTTTACGTAACGTATACGTAACGTCAATTAATAATTATCAAAAGAGGCGTACGGATATTCTCGGCATAAAAGAAGAAAAATTATATATAAGAAACATCTCCATGTGCATGGTACAAGGCAGCATCTTTGGAGACCAACATGCGCTATCATTTCGAGTTTTATATTGCGATTAGATTAGATTAGATTAGACAAGATATTTTAAGGGATTTTCTTTTATAAATCACTTCCTCTTCCCCAACTAAAACAATAAAGCAAGTCGAGGTAATTGGTCAGTCTTGCGATGGAGAATGATCTCCTGCTCGCAAGGAAATCCTTCAAAGTCAACGCATGTGGGGTAGATGGCCATTTTTGTTTGGGCCCAAATTAGACGCAAAAACATTCGCTTAAGTCAATATAACAAGGAAATTATTTTTAAAAAATCGGGCCGTTCCATATTGCGTAAGTACGTTGCGTTTAATATGGTTCCCGTGATACTTGTTAGAAAATGACAAATGAAAAAGTGTAGCAATATCAATAGAAAGTGACATCCAGCTAATTGAATTTCACATAAGCGATTGTTACTGCCAATGATATGAAGTAGCTTCACAAATTATGACTCCCAAAATATAATATCTCAAACCCATTTAAATTAATATTATGCAATCGGCACACTTAGAGAAAAAAATGAAATGAGGAATAGAACGAAGAATAGTTTAAGCATATTTATAGAATTTGAAAAGTGATGTACAGAAGATACATGAATTCAAGAGGTTCATGAACTTAATAAATACATTAATTTAATGGGAAAAATGTCCAAAAAATTTTAAAATTTTTATAAACATTTGTTAAGACTTAAACATTTTTATATTTGCTAATTGAATCAAACGGGCTAATTTTAGCTAAAAATCGCTGAGATAAACATCATCTGTCTTACATGCTAAGTTGGTACTGTCCTGAAAATTTTTCAATAATATTTTATTTTTTAAAAATATTATTTTTTTGAAATTTGTTATTTTTATTTAACCTTTTTTTTCTCTGTGCCGGCAAGAGTCGACTGGGCGAGGGCCGCCTCGCGATCAGAAGAACCGCCAGCTTCTGCAACTCCTCAAAAGAGCGAGCCGCGGTTTCAGTGAATCGGGACTAGACGTGTTCGACGCCAATGCAGAAGTTGAAGGCGGAGGTGTAGAGAAGAAAAGGAAAGGCGAAAGCGGAAGCGGAGGCGGCGGCGGCGAGAGAGAGCAATGCAAACGATGAGGAGGAGAGAGATGAACACGACAGCGGCCTTGGGTCTCTGAGCCGACGACTTCGGTTTCGTCGACTCGTCGACCAAGTCAGTGTCGAACGGGAGGAGAGCGGTGGACGGGTTGGGAGGGGTCTTCCTCTTGGGTCAGAATCGGAGCCCACGTGGCAAGATCGAAGCTTTCTCCGCAGGACCCTCTGATTTGTCCCGAGGATTGTAGAAATTTTCAAGAACCGGCCGAAGGAAGGGATTTGTCGACCTGGGTCTGAATGGAGAGAGAGGGGGAGAGATAGAGACAGACCGGAAGGTCAAGAAATGACGTGAAGATGGAGTTGGGTTTGGGGGAGATTGACGCGGGAGAGGTCGCGGTCGGAGAAGACGAGAGTTTTCGGAGATCGATGGGTGACAGGTCTGAATGTTGACCTGGCAAGGCCGCCTCGCCTGCGACCTGTGAGACCAATATGGCCTGCGAGGGTGACCTTCACCGATAAAAATAAATAAAACAACCAAAGTCAAAGGAAAAATTATGAAAAATAAAAATAAAAATTCAGAAAATCATAAAAATATTATCTTTACTAGTTGTGTTACGTAGGACGGCTGGTGTTCCTTTTTCTTTAGTATTCATGTCTATAAATTTGAACCAAAATTAGTTGGATAGATTCAATTGGTAAAATTAAAAGTTTTAGGACTAATTTGGCTAATTATCAATATGGGTTTAGGACTTTTTGAATAATTATCTTTGAATCCAAAAGATACACGAACTAAATAAATAAATAAATTCAAAAGATTTACAAATTCAAGAGATACATGAATTCAAAAGATTTGCTCGCTTTCGTTGATTCATTAGCCCATCATAATTACAACAATTCTAAAGGTCCAAAATTATTTTAGAACTATCGTGTGCAACTCCATATAATTCTTTACCTTAGTCCCTTAGTTATGCTTTTTGTCTCGCTAATTCTCTAGACTTTCATATCTAGCAATCAATTATAAAAATTTTGTATTGTAAGATGAGAAGAACTACAGAACTAGGTAGATGTCACAAGCGCAACAACCTTTCTATAAGCATGGGAAGAGGCATAGCTTATAAAGAACATTCGATATGTAATTATAAAACATTGCAGAACAGGTGTAATTTATTATTATTATTTTTTGTTAAAAGATAACATCTCTGACTAGTATCCCAAAGATGGATTCCAAACAATTCCAAATTCAAGACATAAAATTAACCAAAGGGAGTGAGGGGGACAAACAACCTAGTTGGGTGGAAGGGTTTTAGCTCGGTGGGCCTTGGTAACCCAATTAGTTTCTGTGGGCTCATATTTTAAATTAATTCCTCCTAGCCGGGTCATCAACACATGCACAATTCGTTAGGTCCACAAGAATATGTACATATACAAGTGAGGGAAATCCTAATTATCGACCTAACTCAAGTTAATCCTGTTGCTAGGCCCCTCCTCATCCGCAAATTTTCAAGATTGATATTTTTTACAAATTAAAAATCAAATTATTAATTATATTACTTCCCAAGTCCACTAAAAATGGCCTATGGCGAATAGTTAACTCTATGTTATTGGTAGGATGCTAAGTTATCCTTGTCTACCTAAAATCTTTTGTAAGAACTTTGGTTAGGTAGGTTTAATTCGTGAAGAAAGGCCTGTTCCGATGATTTAATGCATTTAAATGTTAATCCATATCGTTATTATGGGTCGCTTACTCCAAACTCATGTATTTCTTACGGGGCAAAACACAATCGCCGACAAGCATGGACCACTATGGGCCGACGTCCGGTTGAATAGTCATTTTATATGTTCTAATCAGGATGATTCTGCCTCTCTTTTTTTCCGTTCTGGTAAATTTTTGAAGGAGTTGGTAAGTGTAAAAAAGCAAAAAGTTGCTGGTCATCTAATTCACGGTACCAACAAAATTTTTTAATATATATATATTCAAGGTACCTTGTTAGAAACTTACCGACATTTTCATGCAATCTTTGTTTCGCCATGCAAATTACTGACTTTTCTTATCCTTTATTAATTTTCATTCATCTTTCTTGCCATCGTATCTTTTATATAAATGAATCGATCCTTATCTAATTGACTTAACACCATTTTTTTTTCCAAATAAATTACACACTAGTTTTTGGTCGACAACTTTCATTCGATGTACTGGCACTGATTTCGTATCTTTCTTCAATTTATTAATTTTTGTTATCGTTAATCAACTTTTTTGTCTTTCTTACAAACGATCAAGAATTCATCAACCAATATTTCTGTGACGTATCAGCTTTTCTTACATTAGATCAATTATCAACTAGTTGTGACTTAGGAAATCTCATTTGAATTACTTAATAATATACACTTATTTTTAATTTTATACTTTTCTAAAAACTTACTGGCTTTACTTTTATTTGTCTTGCTTATCCACATTACTAACTCTTTTAAGAAATTACCAATCATACCACCAACTATAATCCTTATACTTTGATTGAGCGACAAAATTAATCCCTACATTAGGTTACAACAAAACTTAGGCTTCGTTTGTTTGGTGAAAAATATTTTCATGTATCAATTTTCAGGTAAATGGTAATATTTTCTGGTATTTGGCTGAAACATGAAAATGAACAAGAAAATATTTTTTGCTGATTGATATGGAAAATCTGAATTTTAAATTATTTTTAATAAAAAATTCAAAATTCAAAATTTTCCCTTTTCTTTTTTCCTTTTCCTTGGCAACAATGACAGCCAACGATTGGTCACAAGCAATGGACAAACTCACTAGATTTGGACGAGCTTAAGCCTCACTAGAGGTTAGCGAGGACTCAACCTTGGCAAATTAGTGAACTTGAGCTTGCCTAAGACTAGCAAGTTATTAGCCTAATATCAAAGTTTAGAGTTTCAGGTCCAAACACCAATACTTGATCATATTTTGAAAAAAAATGTTTTTAGATTTTTTCAAAGAGGAAATTATTTTTCTAAATTTAAGCTTAGATTTTTTGTTGAAACATTTTTTGTTGGCTCATTTTGTTAAGTTAATTTAATGCCGGATAAATTATTCTCCGTGAAACAAACAAAGTCTAACTCTTATTTGAAATGGAAATAGAAATTATCATACTTAAGCCCTGTATGGTAATTGACCAAACAATAATTATTTCTAATTTTTCCCCATAACAAAAAAAAAATGATAGTAATCCGTTTGGTAACATTTTGTTCCTAGGAATATATTTGGAATAAAATCGAAAAATAAAAAAAATTACTTCTTTATTCATGAAAACAACTCAAGAATCAAGCATAAATCTTTTTTTTCTCTTCCTATTCTTCTTCCTCTAGTCGGTCGTTGGCCACAACGATGCCTGGTGTTGATCAAATGAGATCTAGTGACTTTGTTGGAGCCTCACTGGCCCTTGTCAAGGCTTGATCTCACCCAAATCTAGTGAGGTTAACCCTTGTGGGTGGCTAGGTGACGCTCGACCTCATTGAGAGTCGCATGAGATTGTCGGCTCTCATTTGGCTAGCAATCGGCTAAAGGAAAAAGAAGAGAAGGAAAAAGAAAAAAAGAAGAAAAGAAAATTTTCATAAATTATTAAAAAAAGAGAGTAAATGTCATGTAAAAAAAAGTTAGAGAGTTATACTAAATGTATTTCTATTCTTTTTTATTCTAAGAATAGAAATTTTATATAATTGACAAACGTCATCGAATACGCAAAAATTTATTTAGGGAACAGAATTTGAATGCAGAAATTATTTTTGTTAGAACAAAATAGTTATCAAAGCACTTTTAAAATTTGGTCAACCAATGGTCCAGGGATTAGAATCACTCCAAAGAGAAAGTACAAGGACTAAATTTGGACACTTGAAAAAGTACATGGGGCCAAAAATGTAATTTAAACCAGAGGTTTGGATCGGTATTCTGTAGGTGGGTAGAACCCGAGTTACGATCGAACGAGGAAGAAAACGAACCGCCGTGGGCGCTAACCAAGGTGGAAAGACGTTGGAATCAGGGACGAGGACGACGGCGGCGGCGAAACAATGGCCTGCGCCTGCAGGTTCTCCGTCCTCCGCCTCTCCCCGCCTCTCCCCCCGCAGCGTCCCCGCCGAAGCTACCTCGTTCTCGCGCCGCCGCCGAGGCGCTCCCTCCCATTCCCGCCATTCCCTCTCAACTCATTGAAGTCAACTCACTTGACCGCCCGGTTCTTCGCGCTCGCCTCCCCCGGAAGCCCTGAGCCCCCTATCCCCGGCGGAGGGGGCGGCCGCGGCGGCGATTTCGGCGGTTCCGATGGATTCTCCTGGTGGTGGAATCACGACGGCGGCGGCGGCGGCGGGGGAGGCTCTCCACTCGGTCAACTTCTCGTTCTCTTTCTCTGCTCCCGCGCGCTGACCGGCAGGAGCAGCTTCGTGAACAAATCGGCTTTGTTCATCGTCGTTTCGGTCGTTTCTCATTTCTGCGCATTTCGGATACCTGCTTCGGCGCTGGCGAGAGCTGCTCTCGAGAAGGAGGAGGAGGAAGGGAAGGATGTTGTTTGGGAAGTGCAGGGAGGCACGTGGACGAAGCTTGTCCGTGATCATCGCAACGAGGACGCTTTCGTGGTTGCTTCGCCGGGTGGCTTCGGTTTCGGAGATGATAAGTTGTTTAGTACCGGTGTTTTCCCCAATTTGTGGTTGCAGTGCAGGGGCTTGTTCATGCGGTTGATGCTTCCTGAAGGATTTCCCGACAGCGTCACCAGTGATTATTTGGACTATTCTCTTTGGAGAGGAGTTCAAGGCATTGCGAGTCAAATCAGTGGTGTTCTTGCCACTCAGGTAGTGCCTATGTTTCCTTGAAATAGCTCTGAAGCCGTGTGTTCCTTTGTAACTTGGTCATGATGCTTTTAGAGCGCCCGTTTAATGTAGAAAAGGGTATACTTTTGCATCCTATGGGTAATTCCTAACACTACGCAGGGTTGTAAATGCTCATTGGAAAAAAGTTGCGATAGTTATGGAGATATTCCTCATAACTATTGCTTTAGGAATTCTGGTTGGTTTGGCCAGATAATCTCATTTACTCCTACAAGATGAAAGAATAGCTCATTTATTCTGAAAAACCTTTTATAGCTGTAGGATGGAGCTTCAACTTTCAGTTGGGTCTGAATTGAAGGAGAGAAAGGAAGATGAGAGTAATTGGTAATCACTAATCTTCCATTGGGACTGATTTTAAGGAATGTAATATGCCCCCAATATTGCTGGTGATTTAAGAGATTTGTCACTGGCAATGGCAATGGCAAGCAAGCAAGAGTCTTAAAGGACAAATCAACTAACAACAAACCACAAGAATTAACAACAAGAGGTTTGAATTCTTCTCTTAAGATGCATGCAAAAGTTTGTCGCCGGAAAAGCTAAAGAACAGAACTCAAAGATTTAAAGTGTATAAAGCAAAGGTTGCTAGTCTTTTGCACTATGTGAGGCATAATGTAGTTTTTCCTAAATTTATCCTCTTTAGCATTTGCAATCCTCTTCAGCATTTGCTCAGTAACATGACTAAGTGTTTTTGTTGCAATTGTTGGGTGCCTTGTGGTTATGTACGTATGATATGTTATTTGTGTAGGCCTTGCTTTATGCTGTTGGTTTAGGAAAAGGAGCTATTCCTACAGCTGCTGCTGTGAATTGGGTGCTGAAGGATGGGATTGGATACCTCAGCAAGATTTTCCTCTCAAAATTTGGACGGCATTTTGATGTCCATCCAAAGGGGTGGAGGCTTTGTGCTGATTTGTTGGAAAATGCTGCCTTCGGAATGGAAATGTTGACTCCTGCCTTCCCACATCTTTTTGTTTTCATTGGTGCTGTTGCAGGAGCAGGACGCTCGGCAGCTGCTCTCATTCAGGTGGTTTTCAAGTTGCACATTTGTTTCAAATTGATATTTGTCAGCCTCTATAATTCTTTCTTATACTATTTTGAAACATGGTTGTTTCTTACATGTTGAACAATCACTATAGAAGATTAAGCTTCCTGCTCTTAAATTGATCTTGCTTATCCAGTATTGAAGGAAGTGAAATTACTTAAAGAAGAATCCTGTAATTCTGAGTTGTGACCATTCACTCAGTCAAATAGTCAGATCGATTTGAGTTTTAATGCTCCCTGCCATCTCAATCGATACAATAAAATCCTTTTGTTTTGTCTTAATATATAGATGGACCTTCAACAACACTGGCTCTTCTGTTCTATATATCAATGAACATCTCTATTAACTTTTTGGTCCTGTGTTTGAATGTTGTGCTTGTTTGCTTTGTTTCTGTAGAAGTTAGAATCATTTGCTCTTACATTATTTGCGTTTCTCTCGGCAGTTGTGCAGAGACTGAGCCTGTGGGAATGTATATGGGCTACTTTAATTACAGCCTGTTATCTCCACCATTATTGGATTCGTTTCCTGATTTTTTCTTCTTCTCAATTTATTCATAACTGTTCTGACAAGTTATTAAGACGTCTCTTTTGTTTTTGGATCAATTGCTTCTTTGTTTTCTTTTTCCTGACTAATATGTAAGCATCAATAATTATTCTCCCTCTTTTAAGGGTAACCTAATTACAACTCATAAGTGGTGGAGTTAATGACTTGGCATTGGTTTTTCCCTCTGGGGTAATAAGGGGTGGTTCTTTTCTTTGTACTTAGTTTGTCTTGCATTTTTTATGTTATTCTCATCCTGAGTTGATATAAAGTCACACAGTTACTGAAAGTTGGAATTCGTTCCTTCTCAGGCATCCACCAGGAGCTGCTTTTATGCTGGCTTTGCTGCTCAGAGGAACTTTGCTGAGGTGAGTGCATTTTCTGTTGGCTTTGTCTGTTTTGTTGTCATCTTTGTAAAAATGTCTGCTTCAATTGGATGTATATCCTTATTTTGTATCCTTTGTCTGTACTTGTGTGCTGACATCATTGTGCATTACTGCTAATGAGTCATAGTCAGTTCTGAATGTTAGTGTCAACTGTAGGTAATTGCCAAGGGTGAGGCACAAGGAATGGTGAGCAAGTCTATTGGTATTGCACTTGGTATAGCATTGGCAAATACCATAGGCTCCTCTACACCTCTTGCACTTGCTTCTTTTACTGTGGTGACTTGGGTCCACATGTTCTGCAATCTTAAGTCATACCAATCGATTCATCTGAGGACTTTAAATCCTTATCGTGGAAGTAAGTCCTTATCCTTTTGTTTGTATGCGTGAATTATCATGAAATTTGTTTCAATGAAGAGAAGAATCTGTCCTCGTCTGTTGATTAGGCCATTTCATGATCTGGTCCTTCAGAAGTTTTGATAGATAGGTTTCTTTGGAAGCCTCCAAAGATTGATGATATATAGAATTGTGTACTTGACTGGAATTATAGCTCATGGATCCTTAGAAAAATAACTAGTATTTGTTTGTCTTCCACTATGTCATTGTCACAAGGAAGAGGCAAGTTTTAGTCTGAGTTCTTCGGGTACAATGCCCCGCCATGTTGGCCCCAAAACAGTTATAGAGTATGTTCTATTATAAATGAATGTCATTTGGATGATGGATATTACCGTTGTGGTTGGAGTAAGGTCAATAAATATTGCCACAAATATAAACCTTCAAATACCATCCCAAGTCAAAGGAATTGCATAAAACAGTCAAAAACAGCAATGCCCTCATGCCAAGTCTTGTTGCACATTAAATTACGAGTATTGACCATATGCAGATGGAGTTTCTTTCATTGCTTGAAATGAATCAATGATTTTTTTGATTTACTGAAGTTTGCTTGATTCTATTGTGTTATGAAAATCAAGCTCACTCTGAGCCAGGAGCTTGAATATTAATTACGACAACTAAGCTCATTTCATTAAGTGGAGTCAACTGAGTGCAATTCTTTGTCACTACTAGGCCCTTTTTCTATCAAGTACTTTATAAGAACCTGTTTATATCTCCTTGTCTTAGGTCTTCTTTTGCCTCTTTCCATATGCACCTTCCCAATAACCACATTTTCAAATGGGAGCATCCAAAGGCCATCTTTCAAATCGTGCAAACCACTTTGTACAAGATTTTTTCATCTTATTCTTGAGTTGAGGTCATCACAGTCAGTTTTCCTGTAATACTCATTATCTAAACATGTTGGTCTTTGACCGTAAAGCATTCCTTGTGTTAAAACATAACTGGTTGTTCAGGGTGCTCCTTCACTCATGTATATAAAATAATCCAAAATAAAAAAGTGATGCACAGAGTACGATACTCCATTAGGCTTGCAAACCTACTAGTATCGATATGCAAATTTGACTTCCCTCTCAATTTGGATGACTTGAACTGGATTATTCTTCTGAAGCTGAAAGTCAAGTTGCCTTGATTAGCTTGCAAATATTTGTTATGCCTTAGTCCTAATACAAATCATTTTGAAATGTTTTCATTTGCCTACTAAGCACGGGATTATGCCTCTCTTATTGGATCATAGACCTTAAGGGAATGATGATGTATTTAAAGTCTTGGGAATGCTTTCCAGCGCATACTTCTCAAGTACAGTTCATTCTCCAAGTTGGTAGCTGGTAAAATTGAGTGATGAGGGATCATTGAATCTTCTCAAAATTAAAGTAGAAGGAACATGTTTTGATGATATCCTAGCTCAAAATTTATACTAACGGTGCTATTTGGTGTTCTGTAAATTCTGGATCAGGTTTGGTTTTCAGTGAGTACCTACTGAGTGGTCAAGCACCTTCAGTTAAGGAGGTCAATGATGAAGAACCACTTTTGCCAGCTCTGCCCTATCTTAATGGGACATTGAAAAAGGTGAGGGTTGTATCTTTCTTCTAATGTACTTATTATATCTGCTACTAGTTAGCCACTGCTAATAATATTTCAGATTTCCAAGCATTTGAGTGTTTTAAGGTTGAAGAGCTTTGTGGAATGATTAGGAAATTCATGACTGATCACTTTCTCTTATTCTAGGTTTCAGTTATGCATACGAGAGTGTTGTGTTTGTATCTCATATTGGCTTGGTTGCTAGAGCTAGTTTTCTTTGAGATCATTTTGTCTCAGATGCTTGTAGCTTTGGTCTCTAGGGCTTCAACACTCGCAATTCTTTGTAGCCTGAATTTGTTGTTGATTTTTTCTGCACATTTTTAAGTTCTCATCTGTACTGAGGTAGCTATGCCATAGATGCTTATTAAATACTTGGTTGCTTGTCACTGAATTCGAAATATGTATTTGATGATAAATTTCTGAGTCATGATTCGACAGTTTCTGTTGCAGCCTCTTAAATGACCGTTTCTTTGATCAAATTCTCAAATGACTTTAGTATCTTTTTTTTTTTGGTCAGAGACTTTGGTATCTATTAAAGAACAGCAAAAACCATCAAAAACCAGGATTTGAATAATTGTGTTGTTGGAATCTCATCGATAATTTTCACTGTAGGCACAATCCAGTGCACTATCTCTGGAAGCAAAGGAAGCAGCTGCTCAAATAGAGCGCCGGCTGCAGCTAGGTTCCAAGCTCAGCGATGTCATCAACCAAAAGGAGGATGTTGTGGCACTATTTGATTTATTCAGAAACGAAGGCTACATTCTGACAGAGTACCTTGGCAAATTTTGTGTAAGTATAGTTTGTATATTATTGCTCAGAGTAGACGATTTCGCTCTTCCCTCCCTTATATCATAGCTAGCTTTATCATTCTCTGTCATCCAGCACACCCTTTAGATTCCTGATAACCATCAATTGCTTTATGATGAAGGCGTGCCTGTAGTTAGGTTGACCAATCCAGAGGACTTTGTGAAAGTACAAAAGTTACCAAAATAGGGTCGGAGACTCGGTTAATTTTTTTTTTTTTTTGGTTGGTTCCTACTCTATTCCTACTTTAACTCTCATTTTAGATTTTTTCCGTGCTTCTTTGTAGGGCGTGGGAGTTGAAACCCACACTTGAACTTAAATCGTTTCCATCCCAACCTTAGGAGGTTGGGATTTGAACCCCTCACCTCCCCTTTCTCATATGGGAAGGGGCAAACCCCAATTAATTGAAAATAT
This sequence comes from Angophora floribunda, assembly GCA_014182895.1. Lineage (NCBI taxonomy): Eukaryota > Viridiplantae > Streptophyta > Magnoliopsida > Myrtales > Myrtaceae > Angophora > Angophora floribunda. The sequence goes on along the minus strand of CM024708.1, from coordinate 20,147,633 downwards.
ACATTCTTCATGTAATATTAAGCCTTTGTGCTTCATTTGCAATGGTTAGAAGGACCATGTTGGTTTAGGACGTTCACTTATATCCATTAGATCTTGTTAACAAATGAGGATATTGGTGTGAATTAGGTTGTGCTGAAAGAGAACTCTTCACCACAAGACATGCTCAAGTCATTGTTCCACGTCAATTATCTGTACTGGTTGGAGAGAAACGCTGGAATTATGGCCACAAGTGTCACTCGCGACTGCGGAGCCAGTGGAAGGCTACGTGTATCATTGGAGTATGTGCAGAGGGAATTTAAGCATGTCAAAGATGATGCAGAGATGGTGGGCTGGATAAGTGATGGACTCATTGCCAGGCCTTTACCTGCCAGGATTCGTCCAGGTCACGTGCCATCTTAGGGTGCAGTCTGATCTAAAGATGGTGATTTGGTTGAGCCCGTCCCTTGCATGGCTTTTGGTGATGCCTCAAGAGTTGGAGAGAGAAGATCTTCACATGGTCCGGGACTTGGAACTTTTGGCACGGTTTCCTTCTTTATTGTCATTAGTCACTGTACTGGTGACTTGTACAGATTTTGGCAAATTCAACAGAATGTGACTGCAGTTACTCAGCATGACTAGGAGAGTCGGCTTATCAGGAACTTATGCAAACCAATTATTTGGGTGCGATAACATACTACTGCTATGTTGGTGGGTTGGAGCTAAAGATTAACGAGGTGAATGCTTTTGGGAACCAGAAGCTTCCAATCAAGTTGCTCAGTCACCGCCATGTCCTCCAGGAGTTTCGTGCGGTGCCTGTCTTCAGCAATGCATGTCCACTGATTGTTTTACCAACATGGTTCTCTTCGAAGCTATACATTGACCAAAAGCATTTTGTTTTTTAATTTCTGTTTCTCGTGAAATAGTTTCTCCAGGAAGTATTGTTCCACATTTAACAGTAGCAAAAAGAATCATTAGTGTTTATGTTCCTAGCGAACCAAATCTTTGACCAGCTGAAAAGCTGTCCTTGGCATCTTATTTGAAGTAGCATATCATCTCTAAGAATAATTCATTTTGCATCGTTTCACAACCATGCCTTCTCCATTCAATTGCACTCTGATTGAAGCTTTGGCCGGCTGCCCTGCGGTGAATGATGACATGGATTATTTTTTATTTTTTTCTTTTCTTTTCTTCCTTCTTTTCTTTTTATATCCCCACAGTGGCTGGCGAGAATCGCGGCCATTGCCCGGCCTCGCCGGCCTTGCCAGCCTCGCCATGGCCTCGCTGGCCTAGGGTGAAGGCTATGAGTTCACTGAACGTCTGTTGAAGGAAGCTGAGGCCGATCTGAGTTTGCTGGTGTTAGGGATGATCTCGGAAGCTGCAGTTCTGCTGCGGGATAATGCCGGAGTTCGCAGCTTTGCTAGAATCGTCGACTTCACGGAGGTGGGTTCGTTGGAAGAATGACAAGATCTAACGAATCCGAAAGTTTCCACAAGGCTTGTCTGAAAATGTCAGGCATTTGAATAAGGAGAGGGAGGCGATTTCTGATTTCAACCACATACAAAAGACAACATATCAGGGAACAGAAATAGCAAACATCAAATCGTAATGTGACTCCATCAACTCGATCAAGTGAAAGATGGAGAAAAAAATCAACTCCGATTCTACTGCTGAAAACATTTCTCAGAACGGCGAACGAATGAGATTAACAGCACGTGACGCTTCGATTCCTCAAATCAGAACCAGATGCGGCAACGAACACAATCGCAAGAGAAGAACTACTCACATGGATTACCTTACCAAAAAAAAAACTATAAATATGAATACTATTCAACAAATGGATTAAAAATTGACGCCCATAAAAACAATTAAGCTCTTGGAACCTTCGACGATTTTGGCCTTTGTGGGGCCAGAGGGAACGGACTCCCTCACGAGAGCGAAGGTAGGGTGAATGGACTTAGCACTCATTAGTCATTTCCACAGTGAGCTTTTAGATCTGACCCTCGCCAGAGCCGGCCACTGTGGAGGGGAAAAAACGTGAGAGAAGAAAATAGAAAAGAAAAAGGAAAAAGTAATTTTAAAAAAATAAAGTATTATTAAAAATTGTCAAAGCCAACAGTAATTGGACATACGGCTATCTAAATTTGATCAGACGGCTATCTAAAATTGATCAGATGAACTGAATTTGTATAAATACAAAACGTTTATAACTGATTTTGAAAATAAAAAAGAAGGTTTGAGGCTAAATTAGCACAATTGTAATGGGTTTAGAACTTTTTTGATAATTTTTTTCCATATTTGTGTTCGATTAAGTTGGCCTACGATTCTATTCAATCTTTCCTGGCAAACAATATTTCAACAAATGCCAATTCGTGTATAAGAATCTGACATCTATGATCCAGAGTGTTTTCATTGAGCGTTTGACGGCGAATGTTTTCTTCCATGGGCAAAAGATGAGCATCTTTCCTTGAGAAATGCATGTGTCATGGACCGGAGTGACGCAAGAATTCTCCCTACTCACATACTCTTGTGAGTGGAGCTAGTAGCATTGGGATGAAGAGTGAGTGATACAAACGGGATGATATAATTAGTTTATGAGAGTGACATCAAGCGTCGGTGTTAGGAGTTTTAAAATATAATTGTTAAATCTCTACGAAGCTTTGAAGGTGGGGTTAGTTTTCCGTGCATAAATTGGTCAGAAGCTGAAGTTGCTCTATTGATGAGGGCATGTCAGATCGAAACTAGTTATTATACCGAAGTGTTTTGTGTGTCTCACTCGAGGGATTGGATGTTTGAGTTAAACTAGGCATGTTACGATTAGATAAAAGGATGATATTCACTATAATGTTCTTTGGAACAGCTAGAGAAGGAAAGCCATCCTTGTGTTCTTGGCTTACCAGGCATTGCACGGGCTATTTTGTGACTAAGGATTTGTTGGACTATGACAAATGGTATCGGAGTAGGCTCCCTCCAATAGGTGGGTGATTTGGAGAAAACATATGGTCTACCTAGTTCTACAAGGGTGGAGAATGATTGCCAAGGCTAAGAAGATTGAGACAGAGGTGCGTCTCTCATCTAGCTTCTAAGATGGCAATGAAGGCACATGAAGGAACCGAGTTACTCACTGAATAGAGAAAATGTTCCCGAATCAATTGGCGAATCAAGAGAATATCTATTACCACATTTCCCCAGCAAGGGGGAAACCTCCATCGGTTTATTGAGATAATTGGAAGCTTAGTTGGCATAATAAGATATTTTGAGGAAATGCATCTTGCTCCGCATGCTATGCTTCTTAGGGAAAGCATAAGTGACCAAAGATGTGTGAACAACTTTGATCAGGGGAAGCCACTAATGGAGTGCAGTAGTCTATTCTATTGGGCGAGCGTCACCATTCCATGTAAGACTCGAGGTAGGTCTTTATTGGTCGAAGAATGCAGGGAAACGACGTAACCCATAATGAGAATGTTGTAGAATTGAGGGAAGAAGAATGTCACTAACCAGAATGATGCAAAAATTCTCCCATACTCACGAATCCTTGTGAGACATGTTGAGGATTAAAAGTGAATGGTGCAGAATGGATGATACAACTGGTTCATAGGGGTGGCTTCAGGGTGATTGTACTAGGAGTTCCAAAATAGAATGGTTATATCTCTACGGAGCTTTAAAAAGGTTGGGTTGACTTCCTATACAGAAACTAATTAGAGTTGATGTTACTCTCTTAATGAGACCATGGCAGATTGAAATCAGTTGTTGTGCTGAAGTGTTTTGTGTCTCTAAAATATTTGTTGAAAATCACATTCAAATTCATGTGTCAACATTTGTATTTTCTGAAAGTTTCAATTGTGTCGAATTTTGAAATATGGCAAAATTTGTGAGTTGTAAAATCCTACTTAAAGGAAAAATAGGAAGCGAAAAATAAGCAATGATTAAAACGGTTGGTTTGGTGAATAAAAGCGAATATGTGCTTCTTTTCGGGTGAAGAACACTAGGAGTGCTATAAGTTATTTATGTCGCTCACTTTAATGCTAAAAAGTTTTGCCGGATCACTTAAGTGCCAAATTTTTTGAAAAAAATGTTTTTAGTGCCAACTTCGATTTGTTTAGCTTGAATCAAATGTGATGTTTTTTTTATTAATGTCTTAAGTTGACATGGCTCGTCAGAAGTTTGAATCGGCATAAAAACCCTAAAATGACGTAGTGTAACAAGTTAAAAGATGATCACTTAAATACCAGTTATTATAAAAAAAAATGATCACTTTAGTGTCAATCGTTATTAAAAATGATCACTTTACTACCATAAAAATACCACATTGGATAACAAATCTTAATTATTAAAGTCACATAATTTCTCTAGTTAGTAAGGCATTTAAATAATTGTTTTTCTCAGATATTGATATTTAAGTGAGTTGGCTAAAATTTTTAGTGCTAAAGTGAACTCGTACACAATTTGTATCACTTCTGATGTCCATCACCCGCTCCTTTTCTAGTCTCTCTACTCTGCATATGATGCAAGATGAGGAATTTATCTTTCCCGTTTCATTGCCCTCATGAACGTGTCTCGGCTTCAAGTTGGAAGTTGGACGCCGCAGGGTGTACGATCACTGCGTGAAGTCGAAAATGGCGTCATCGTCATCAGCACCTCCATTGCCAAAGCCGCCGCCTTTAACTTCTCTTTACCTGCGCACAGCTAAAAATGGCGCCTTGATGGTCAGCAAAACCAGCACCGCCAAGGATCATCCTCCGTCGAGCCCCGCTCCTATCCATCTTCCTCTTCGCAGCCCCAAAAAGCTTGTCACTAGCCCTCTCGAACTCCAGACTCCAATCCCACAAACGAATCCCTCCACAATTCACCCTCATCCCGCCCCCGGAGGTCTTAAGATTCCGACCCAGAAGAAGAAAAACAGGGCCTCGAGTGCGGCCACAGACGTTTTGCGCTTATTGGATGGCCTCGGCGTGACTGTTTCACCCGATATTTACGTTTCGTTGATCAAAGAGTGCACGGCGAAAGGTGACTCTATCGGAGCACTTGAGCTCCATAAACACATCAGGCGTAGCGGGTTGAGACCCAGTTTGCATTTGCTTAACCGGGTCTTGCTAATGTACGTGTCCTGCGGTTGCTTAATTAGTGCCCGCAAAGTGTTTGAGGGAATGCTCCAGAGGGACTTCAGTTCTTGGGCTCTCTTGATTGTTGGTTATATGGAAGAGGGTGAGTATGAGGAAGCTATAAGGCTGTTTGTGAGGATGCTTTGCTGTATCAATGTGAGTGAAGTTCCTTTGTGGATAGTTGTGTGTATATTGAAGGCTTGTGTACATAGTGCGAATAAGGATCTTGGTGAGCAAGTTCATGGTTGGTTGTTAAAGCAGGGTAGTGGGGATGAGAATCCCCTGCCTAGGTCATTGATCGATTTCTATGGGAAATTCAAGTGCCTGGAATGTGCTAACATTATCTTTCATCAATTGTCTAGCCACAGTTCTGCTATCTGGACAGCCAAACTTGCGTATGACTGCAGTGGACATCAGTACGATATGGTCTTTAGTAACTTCAGGGAAATTGAAAGGGCAGGAATTCGGAAGAGTAGATCCATGTTTTTAAGTGTTCTCAAGGCATGTGGCAAGGTTAAGGACGATGGACAATGTGGTCGGCAGATTCATGCTAAAGCCATTAAGGTTGGAGTGGAGTCAGATGCATTTGTGCAGAGTGGGTTGGTTGACATGTATGGACAATTGGGTTTATTGAAAGACGCAAGGACAGTTTTTGACATGGTTAGGAACAAGCAGAGCATTGTAAATTGGAATGCCATGATTAAGGGTTACATAAAGCATGGGCTCTCAATTGAAGCCATTAAGCTTCTATATCAAATGAAAGAAGCAGGGTTGACGTTGCGAGAAGATCTCCTCAATGAAGTGCGCATTGCTTCCGCAAGTTGAATATTGTAGGACCTTATAGGAAATCTTTTCCTCCTATTCAGAATTGTGGATTTCTATATAGGAAATTTTGTGTCGATAAGTATTTGGCATTGCTTATCACTAGTAGTATTTTCCAACTTAAGGTGGTGTGCAGGACAGGTCATCATGGGACCAAGACATGGGTTTAGCTTGTTGATTCTGCTGTTCTTGTGGGTGGTACTGAACTCTGCTACTGATGAGTTGCATGAGACATTCAACGAATCATACTATATTTTAACTCAACCATGCAGCGAAAGGAGATTGCCTCACACTTATGAAACGGTTTAATGGACCTGCAAGTTTTATTGTCTTACGGGTAGAAATGCAGCTGTATTAAAGTTGGAGCTTTTGAGACCAGATCTTTTTGCACTTCCTCAGGTACTTGCTAAGCTTCTATGTTCGTGAGGTGGTAAAGGGCTCTTTTTGAAGTACTGGAGATATATGTTTTCTGCTGATGCTGAAGGGTGAATTTTTGCCTCAATGCTTTGGATTGTTCTTAAGGGCATCATTAAGTTCTCCTTCATTCAGATTCAATCACAGCAGTATATTGATTCGTGACATCTTTTCACTCCAAAAGCATGTACTTCGTCATATTCCCTTTACAGACATTTTTATGAAGCCCCTTAAGAACTGTAGCATTTCTTCTGTAATGAATGCTTGCCAGAGATGGATATTTAACTTTTCCTTGAATCTATTCATGAAAAAATAAAATTCTAAAGTATTGATGTCACAAGCTCTTAAGGTGATATAAATGATAGTGCTGAAGCTATCCAAATTATCTAAGCACCAGATCTTGATATTTTTTATTAATTGGGTAGCTCAAGTTCACTTTTTTTATGCATTAACTACACAAGCATAATATTATTCAAAATTGGACAAGGAACTGCAGACGACCTATCATGCATTAGATTCTGCTGGATCTTGCTTCCTATAACAACGGGTCTCAGTTATTATAATTAATATCCTCTGGTTGTACAGGAAACACTTCACTCTCTCCTCCCCAGTTATAACCGTGGAGCTTATTTTGGTGGTTCTAGCATAGAGCTAGACTTTGCCAGAATGACAGTTCAGAATTTACGAGGTATATACTGTTTTTTTGTACTTAATGTGTTGGTAGATCACTTAATCGCCTAGTTTCATGCGTTGAACTCTTATATATTTTCCAAATTTTAATTGTGAAAAAGGGAGGGAGGGAGGGAGGGAGGGGTGTGCTCAGCATTTTGAAGATTTTATTGTTCAACTCATTTGGGTACTGATTTGAAAGCTTTTTCCTGAATAATTTCGTGTTATCATTGGGGTATCTGTTTGCATACATGGCTTTCAGCAGTTGAACATGTTTTGAGTTGATCACTTTGTAAAAAAAGCTGTTAGGGAACCATAGAAAACATCCGTTGGGTGATGCATTGGCATCCTGTTTGAATTTGTGTGGTAATAAGATTATGGCTACTTTTTCCTTTGTATAGTCGTATTTTCTAACTACTTTTGATTCAAATATTTTGTTTTTGTGATACTTTCTTACATGACATTTGTGAACTTTTTATTAAGTTTGGAAGAATGATTTGTTATTTGTGTAGAACTATTGGTCTCAAACTACATGCTTGATCCCTACAACTAGAAGAGGTTGCCTCTTCAATCCTGGACTTGAGGCATGAAATTAATAGCTGTAATAGCTGTAAACCTATATGAAATTACCACCACAGAATCCTCAAATGTCCTTGAACCTGTAATATTACTAGAGATTATGCTTTTAAAACTCAAATCCTCAAGATGCTGGTACCATAAAGCAATCAATGGTTAACTAGAATTAACTGACATATACTTGCTATGACTCTGATACCAATTTTGTTTGCTCAGAATCCTATGAAAATCACAATCTGAAACTGCAACCAAGTCAGCCTCAAAGTTCTGCAAATGATTCATCAATTCAGTAAGTTTTCATTTATTGCAACATTCAACTATGAACTGAATCAGACATGAAGTTTTAACATTTCCCAATATGCAAAATGAAACCAGTATGGAGAAGCAGAATTTGCATTTATATATTCTGCTATACTTTTGAAATAGTGGACAGTTTAATATAAATTCTTAGTTTATATCGAATACTGGTGATAAATTACAAGAAAATCGTATCTGGTAATTGCAGTTCTACAAAGATTCAAACAAAATACCGACACCTAACCCGATTGGTTGGGTATTCAGATCGAAGTACTTTTGGCAGCCCATTGTAGAACTTGTCAAGCCAAATATGCCCAAAGATGAGCAATTACATATACAGACAGATGCCCTACTATGGATTGGGGTACAAACTACAAAGTATCCCATTCTGAGAAAACTATCTCAAAATCCGTGTACTTGGAATACTCAGTTCTGAGGCTGACTCAATTATAACGTTCAGATTTGCGTTCCAGAATGGGATACTGGGTGGCATAGCGCTAGTGTGGTTAATTCTCGATGATTAGAATGTAATTCTTATTGGATTGTGTGAGTAACATACTCGTGTGAATTGACTTTGGCTAAGGTAATGTTTTGCATCACGAGGTTTTAAGGCATTGTTAATCATCCTTGGTCTTCCAAACTCGTGATGCTAGAGATTCTTGCGTAATTGTAGTTCAACTAAAATGTTTCTTCGATTTTATAGTGCTATGTTTGCTCTTGTACGGTCCAGTTTTATAATTACCAGTATCTGGATTTCAGTTGGTTCCCATCACTGGTCTGGGTCCTCGCAGATCTTCTACAAGGTATCGAAATCTCTTAGAGAGTACACGAAACAGACAATTTCTTTTGCTGGAATGCGTCCACCCTGTTTGTTTAGACAGAAAAAAAGATTCCAATAGCCGACACTGGAAAAGAATGGTCCAAATTAGCTGGAAGAAGAAAGTCAAGTCATGGTAGATATGAGCTACCTCCCCGTCTATTGGCCTTAGAGATAGAATTATATGATATTTTAAATGCTTTAGGAATTACGCTTGCACTTCTATTTGTAGATGGAGCAAATTTAATATTGTAATCGGGGTAACTCGGATGCAAAGACGTTATTGCTTTTCATGTCCCCCTTTCTTACCTTTTTTTTTTTTTGAAAACTTCAATGCTCCTAGATTGCACGTCATATCCATTAAACGTATATCGCCCTCGATATTCATGCTTTTCCTGGTTCTACCGATAATTATGACTATGCCTTTACGATCTGCAGAGGTTTTTTGAATTATTTAGGTTATAAAGGGCACATAATGTTGGGAGCAACTAATAGGTCCAGTCCATCTCTGTCGAATAAGGACCGTCCAAGGTGCATCAGTGTTTTCGACCCAAAAAAAAAAGGTACGTCAGTGAACCGTATCTTGTGTCGTGAATCAATTATAGATATGTTCATTCTGCCATGAACGTGTTAACGAAAGAAAAGAACAAAGCGGCTCTTCGGTCGGTGTATAATGACATTGATTTGTCATTGGAAACGCTGTGGGTTAAAATTGGAAAAGAGAATGTCCTTTATAATTATTTTTTTGGTAAATTTTCCCAACATTGAAAGCTAACAACCTCTAATGCAAGTTGAGAATGGGGCCTAGTGTCTAAAGGGTAAATTGCGAAAAGAGAATGTCCTTATGTCGTGAATCGATTATAGATATGTGAAAAGAGAATGTCCTTGGAAATGCTATGGGTTAAACGCTATGGGTTTAAATTGCGAAAAGAGAATGTCCTTATGTCGTGAATTGATTATAGATTGTGAAAAGAGAATATCCTTCGAAATGCTATGGGTTAAACGTTGTGAGTTAAAATTGCGAAAAGAGAATGTCCTTGGAACTATACCTTGTGTCGTGAATCAATTATAGATATGTTCATTCTGCCATGAACATGTAACGAAAGAAAATAACAAAGTGGCTCTTCGATCGGTGTATAGTGACATTGATTTGTCATTGAAAATGTCGTGGGTTAAAATTGTGAAAAGAGAATATCCTTTATAATTATTTTTTTGGTAATTTTTCCCAACATTGAAAGCTAACAACCTCTATACGCACGTTGAGAATGGGGCCTAGTGTCTAAAGGGTAAATTGCGAAAAGAGAATGTCCTTGGAAACGCTGTGGGTTAAAAGTGTGAAAAATGACATTGATTTGTCATTAGAAATGCTGTGGATTAAAATTGTGAAAAGAGAATGTCCTTTAAAATTTTCCAGCTGTATTGGGTCTCCCAATCCATGCCTTGAGAAACCTCTCATCACCAACATACAGTCTCGAATTAATTTATATTTCTTTAAGACAAAAGAGCAGAGTTAAGATCAGCGTAGTACAAGGACAAGCGTCCCATGCAGCTCCCTCCCTCCCTCTCTCTTCCCCTCAATTATTTCACCTCGTGTTGACGTTGTGACGAAGTCTCTTATGTTCTGCAGTAAGACTTAGCATCGAAGGGGCACTAGCTGCTGCAGCGAAAACTTAGATTCTGTGGGATTGGCATTAAAGTTCTAACCGGCAGGTTCGGGTGCTTGGCCTTTAGAAATTAGTCCTGTAACTGGCTTGGGTATTTGGGCCCCTCATGCACCAACATTTTCATTATTGAAATGTGAACCATGATGAGTTATGCGTGTTCAATGTTCATGAACACCTAGAAGTCCTTATGGAAGATGACACAAATAGTTTATAAATTGTGGCTCAAGGTGTAATGTTATTTTAAATTTTTTATTTATTTAATATGATCCTTGAATTATTCCCGATTGTTCGATCTAATCTCTATACTTGCGATTTGTTCAATCTAATCCCTTAATTTCCTATAAAAAATTTAAAAGAGTTTTTTATAACTACATTATTAACCGAATTTTAGATATCCTTTCACTTTAAGCCATTTTTTAAGCCATTTTTTAAATCAACAAAAAAGATGGCTTTCTTTTTATTACTTGTTTTTTCACTTTTTTTTGTCTTTATAAATATTACTGCAGTTCCATTTAAGTATATTTTAGCTTAACATCTCTATTTGGATTGATATTCTTCTTGTTTTAGTTTTCGAATTTACAAATTTAACTTAATTTAGTTTAGAAAACCCGAAGCACAAAACCTTAAAATTTTTGTCTATCTAAAAATTGGGAACAAGATTTAAATTATTATAAGTAAGAGAACATAAAGCAGTAGTGTTGTTGAACATTCTTGTGAAGACATTATTTTTGAAATAAAAGAAATATGAACTCGATATATCTCTAAATGATGTTATATTTTCACTCTTATAGTGATCATAAGTTAATATATACTTAGTTGGAACTATAATAATATTTATAAAGACCAATAACAAAACAATACAAAAAGATAGCTTTTTTTTTTTGGTTGATATAAGAAAATGGATCAAATGAAAAGCTATTCCAAAATTTAGATAGTGACGTAATTATGAAAACTTGTGAATAGCACCGAACGATTCATTTGACTTTGGCATAAAAAGTGGATGGATTAGATTGAACAAATTGAATTTTTAGGGATTGGATCGAATATTTAGGAATAATTCAAGGATCACATTAAATGAATTAAAAATCCAATGATCACATTATAGATTAGGTCAAAATTTAGAAACTATTTCTGTCATTTATTCAAATTATTTAGTTGTGTTCCTTTCAACTTCATTCATCTAATGCCAATTCCATTCTTCTTCTACTTGCTTTTTTTAAATGTCATTTTGCGGTTAGGAGATACCGAGTACGTTTAATCGAGAAGTTTGCTGGCATCTTTTGATAATATTCGATTTCCCAAATTGAACTTAGCATCAAAGGCGTCGACATCTAGTTTCTTTTTTTTTTTCCCCGCAGACAGAGAAATAATGAGAGAGAGAGCGCTCTTACTCGTCGAGATGGAGACTATTATTGCTTAAGTACGGTGAAGCTGATTGGCGTCCGTCTCCTTCTTTTATAACCAAGTTGAGCTCCCACGGCCATTATAGCAAGATTCCCGTTTGGCCGGTGACATCGCGTCTATGTCTGTGCTCGCAAGTTGCGCGTTTTCTTTTCCAATGGAAAACCGCACCACTCCATGTTTCGCCTGCCCCTTAGGTATAGTTTCTCTGTCTCTCTCTCTCGCTCTTTCTCCATAAGTAACTTCAACCCTTTTGAATTATTTCCTTGGCTTTCTCTTGTTCTTGGTTCTCAACTTCATTAAAATGGATGGTTTGCCTTCCTCCTGCCTACGAGATATTCGAAAACATCAGTTGATCACCAAAACATTGCCCATGTCACTCATGAAGTTATCGCCAGCGCCACCCCCGTTGTCTATTCCTCATGTCACCACCATTTCCTCAGTTACAACTAGAGGAAAACCAAGTTCCTCAAAGTCTCGTATGCTTTCACCAAGATCAATTTTGGAGCCAGTGATGGCCACTAAGTCCCCGTTGGCATCACCTGCAAGCAAGAAGGGAGAGAATCTCTCGTTGCTGACGTTGATGTTTAAAGCACTAGACGATGTCATAATAGACTTCCTAGACCCTCCTATCAAGCCGTCCCTCGACCCGAGAACTGTGCTCTCCGGAAACTTTGCACCAGTCGACGAGCTCCCTCCGACTGAGTGCGAAGTGTTGGAGGGCTCGCTGCCGCGGTGCCTTGATGGTGCGTACATCCGCAATGGCCCGAACCCACAGTTCGTTCCCCGTGGGGCCTATCATCTCTTCGATGGCGATGGCATGCTTCACTCCATTCGGATCTCTGAAGGTCGAGCCGTGTTCTGTAGCCGCTATGTCAAGACGCATAAGTACACGGTCGAGCACAATCTGGGCTCTCCTGTGTTCCCCAATATCTTCTCGGGCTTCAGTGGTGGAATTGCCTCGGCAGCTCGTACCGCTCTCTTTTTAGCAAGAGTGCTAACCGGTCAGTTAGACATTATTGATGTTAAACGTATATCACTAATTGCTTAAAGTCGAGGTTGCACTCATGTAGTCTCCCCTACTTCATAACTTAAATTTTGGGAGTGATTTGCCTAACATATAATGTAGACAGTCAAACAAAGGGCAATCCACTCAATAGATTTATGTTTTGTTACTTGTGCAAAATCACTGCAAGTAACCAAGGGCGCACAAACCACACAAAAACTATTCTCCAAGTGGATATATATCCTCGTTTATACCTAGCTCCATGCCACTTCCTATCGTTGTTGGAGTGGATAGACTAATTAGGAATTGGCTACTTGGCAATTAGGTTTTGTTACAATTCGGTACTAGGATTTTTAATTTTATTTTTATCCTTCTCTCTAGGGAGGGTAATTTGACCATTTATATCGTGGAGCTTTATCTTCAGATTCAAAATGATGGGGTTATGAAAGTGAAGAATGTAAACCTGTCTGGTTATGGAGCTTCGTCCGCAGGTGCAAAATGGGGTTTTCAAAGCAAAAATATGCGAAGTGATTTTGGTGCAAAAAGACTGGGCTTGTTTAAAGTGATTCTCATGAAGATATGCCTCTCCAACTAGAAAATAAGTAAAATGGAGACAAATGGGTCCTTGCAGTAGAGGAAACCTTTAAGGCTAAGAGGAATCTTGGGTAAAAGCTGTCTCACAACATAAAATAACCAAACACTACTTAATATTTAACTCGTACACCCATTAAGAGTATGCCTCATCGTCATATAAATTCATTTTGCAAATTTCCTTTGGTACCTCTTACATTTCTTATAGCGTTCATATCATGTTCCTTTTTATTTGCTTCTAGTCGTGACAAAATAAATAAAAATAGAAAACACGGGGCTACAAGCACTTGCACCCATAAAAGATGAAGAGGTATATATTGGTCAAGATTGAATATGGTCTATGAAGCTAATCATAGATTCATGAACAGGAAAAACCCTGTAGATAACCTCACTCAATGACTATATACACCACTTTATGTGCGCCTTGACATGTTTTGTCAGCATTATAATCATAGAAAGAGTGTATATGGTTCTGTGCTTGTTCTGATTGACTCTTGCCTAGCACAATTTTACAGGTCAATTCAATCCCTTCAAGGGCATTGGTCAAGCAAACACCAGCTTGGCCTTCTTCGGCAACGGCCTCTACGCGCTCGGTGAGTCCGACCTCCCTTATTCCGTGCGCTTGATGCCAGACGGCGACATCGAGACGCTCAGCCGGCACGACTTTGAGGGCATGCTTTCCATGAGCATGACTGCCCATCCCAAGGTAGACAGGGAAACCGGCAAAGCCTACGCTTACAGGTATAACCCGTTCTTCCCTCCATTTCTGACCTTCTTCAAGTTCGACCGGGACGGAGTGAAACATCCCGACACGCCGGTCCTCTCCCTCTCCTGCCCGCCGTTCCTCCACGACTTCGCCATCACGAGGAAGTATGCCGTGTTCCCCGACACCCAGATGGGAGTGAACCCCAAGGGAGCGGTGTTGGGAGGATCCATAGTGGGCCTGAATCCGAGGAAAGTGCCGAGGATCGGGATCATCCGCCGAGACGTGGAAAGCAGGTCCAGTATGAGGTGGTTCGATGTGCCGGGCTGCAATATCATGCACATTGTGAACGCGTGGGATGAAGAAGATGATGATGGCAATGATGTGGTGGTGATGGTGGCAGCAAACATGATGTCAGCTGAACATTTTTTTGAGAGGATGGACCTTGTCCATGGCTTAATGGAGAAGATCACGATCGACCTCAAGGACGGAAGGGCGTCGAGGCGACCGATTTCAGCCATGAATTTGGATCTTCCGGTGATGAATCCTGCATTTATTGGGAAATCCAACAGATATGTGTATGCAGGCGTTGCTGATCCAATGCCGAAAATGTCCGGGGTGGTAAAGTTAGATATGGCGAAACGAGAGGGTTCCAGCGAATGCGTGGTGGCTAGTCGGAATTATGGGCCGGGCTGCTATGGAGGCGAGCCATTCTTCGTGGCGAGGGAACCCGAATATCCAGAGGCCAAGGAGGACGATGGGTATATCATGTCCTATGTCCACGACGAGAACGTTAACGAGTCGAGGTTCTTGGTGATGGACGCCAAGTCGCCAGATCTTGATGTCGTGGCCGTAGTGAAGCTACCTCAGCGCGTTCCTTACGGCTTCCATGGAATTTTCGTTAGGGATGGTGACCTAAATAAGCTCTAGGGCTTTTACCAAGTTGAAGGATTTAGTTCCACATGGTATTAAGCTAATTATTAGAAGTTATATTAGATGTTATCAATATCAAGAGTGAATAAGATAGTTACATGACAATGTGATAATCGATGTATTTTACTTGGTCGCGCCAATTAATGGTATCAGAGACATAGAGAATCGAAATTAGGAATTTAGAAGTGCTCTTGCACATTAGATCGACTTAAAATTAGGAAATATTTTGAAATTTAGATTCTTACATATTCTCTTTTGTTTATAGAATAAAAAAGATAATGGGATTTAATAAAAACTGGATTAAGTATTTAATAAGGGAATGTTGGTTAGAAATCAAACATGAATGAATTGTTCATGCGAGGCATTGCCTTTATGTCGAGACTCTGGCAATGAAAGGAAAAAGATCAGCATAACCCGTGGTGTAGAATGTGCAGGTTAAAAAAGAAAAAAGAAAAATGTGCTTTGCTATATTTAGAAATAAAATTTTGTTTTAGAATTTTTCTTGAAATAATATACTTTCAAATTAATTGCAATTAGAACACATTTTACCAAAAAGAAGAGATCTCAATGGTTCTCATTTGGCGAAATCTAGCAATCGTTGCTGTTCCGCCTTATCTTAGAAAGAAAAAAAAAATAGCTTTCTAAGGAAATGTTTAATTAATGTTCCGGATATTATTGTGATTAACGAAGAAAAGGAGTGGAAAGTGTGGTTAAGTGGAATCGATTTGTTTAGAATCATAAATTGGAAGCAGGGAAAATTCCAAAAAATAGCCTCAAGTCTCGTCATTTTTTCAAATAAAGGCTTGAAGTGGATCTTATTTTAAATAAGGGCTTGAAGTGACTTTGGTTGTTTCCAATAAGAACTTGAAGTAGCTATGATTGTTTCAAATAAATGCTTGATTTTGCCAGTCGTTAACATGCTAAATTTTTTGATTGGTCAAGAATGTTTTTGTCTAAATTTTCTTTTCTTTTTTCTAGTCTGTCTTCTTCCTCTGTGCCTGTGGCCAGCCACCATCATTGCCCATAGAGGGTTGAGCGAGGCAATCCTCGCCTGCCCCAAGCGAGGCCAAACATTCTCGAATCTGGCAAGGGTGGCCTTGCTTATTGCCGGCGAGGGCTCAACAACCTTGCCAGCTACTAGTAATGGTTGGCGAGGGCTGGCAAGGGCAGACCTCACAAATGGCTGCGAGGGGCGGCCTCCCCTAGGGTGAGGGTCGCCTCACCCAGGTAAGGGGGGCCCTTGCGGAATCGGGCAAGGGCAACCCTCACCTAGCTCTCTGTGGGTAGCGCTAGTGGCCAGCTAGCCACCGGCACAGAGGAAGAAGAAGGACCAAAAAAGAAAAAAAAAGGTAAGTGATGAAAATGCCATTGATAGTTGGAAAGTCAGGCCCTTATTCAAAATAGGCATAGACACTTTATGCATTTATTTGAAATAAGATTCATTTTAGACCTTTATTTGAGAAAGTGATGACATTCGGACTTTTATTTAAAACAATGTTCACCTCAAGCTATTATTTAGAAAATATAGACACTTTAAGCCATTTTTTTTTATACTTTTGCCTTAAAAGCATTGTTATTCATCTTGTTCACATAATCTTGAGAAACTAAGCTTAAAAGTAACTAGACAATTATGTTGCCGTGATGCTTTAGACTCCTTTTATTTCGCAAAAAATGAAAGATTTAGAAAACATTTTCTTAAAAATGATTACTTAATCACTTAAAAAAATAGGAAAAATTATCTAAAAAGTCTTAAACTTATTGTATTTTTGTCAATTAAGTCCATCCAGCCAATTTTAGCTAGAATTTGTTAACATAGACATTGGAAGTCTTACGTGGTATGGCCAATGCTAACGTGAAATTTTTTTAATAATTTTTGATTTTTTATTGTTGTTTCGTTTTTCTTTCTTTCTTTCTTTCTTTCTTCCTTATGTTGGCCACCGGCCATGACTAGCAGGCCAGCCTTGCCCACCATAGGCGGTGCTCAACCAAGTGAGGGTGAGGGCCCCTCGCCCAAGCTATACTTAGCGAGGCCTAGCCTAAGCGACGATTGGCCTCACCTGATCAAGCCTTGGTGAGGGTGATTCTCACTTAGGCTAGGCTAGTCGGCCATTTGCAAAAGGAAAAAGAAAGAAAGAAAAAAGAAATAATATTAAAATTTGAAAAAGAAATTATTATAAAAAATTGACCACATTAGTACTGTCCCTTCTATATAACATTGCCGATATCTATGTTAACGATTTCTAGCCAAAATTAGCAGAATAGGCTAAATTAGTAAAAAATGAAAATGTTTAGGATTCGATTGACGAAATTGAAAGGTTTAAGGCTGAATTGGCAAAGGTACAATAGATTTAGGACTTTTTAAATAATTTTTCTCAAAAAAATGAATGAATGAAACATATTCTCATCGTCTATAAAAAACGTTTGACATAAATTATTGTTGATAATAAAAATATTTTACATCATTCAATTATTCTAAGTAATACATTCAATCATTTTTAAAAAAAATTATTCAAATTATTTATTTCCGTAAAATAAAAGAGTGGTGGAAGATGAGTAATCCTCTTGCCATTCAGTAACGCTGTCTTCGTTCCCGCACTAAAGAAGTATCGACAAGAAGCAGGCGAACATGGAAGCGTCGTCATTCCATTCTCGCACGATGTGCTCAATGATTAAAGGAAGGAGGGTCATTATAATTATCTATTTTAATTTGTTTTCTTTATTGTAAAGATAAGCACACTAGCATTTTGTGACATGGACGGGGTTGCTGATAAGAGCATTCCGGCAAACAAGATCCAATAGGCGGGACTAAGGCTGTGTTTGGTTCAACTTTAGAGTCAGCTTTCAACTGAAAGCTGATCTTCAAAATGCTAAAAGCTCAAAGCTAATAGGGACTAGTTTTGAGCTTTCAGTATTTGACCGAATGCTAAAATTAATTTTTTCCTTCCAAAACTATCTTCACTAATTTTTCATATTTTCGATTTTGCCCTTAGTTATTATTATTTTTTAATTGAGAAAGGAGGCAACCCTTCGCTAGACTGGCGAAGGGCTATGGTTGCCGGGGAGCCAAATCTGGCGTCAGCGGCCGTCGGTTGAGGTTTCCCGACCTCAGACGACCTCGAGCGGCCCTCAACTGGGTCGTGCGACCTCAGGTGACCTCAATCGATAGCCGCCGGTGCTAGATCTGGCTTGTCGGTGGCCTTAGCCCTTCGCCGATCTGGCGAAGGGTTTAGTTCAATTTTCAAAAGAAAGAAAGAAAGATATATATACATATATTATACCTCACAAAGCTCATTGCGAAAGTTTTTTTTACCAAACGCACATTCAACTCAAAATCCATTTGCAAAACTGAACCAAATGTACCCTAGGATAGATACAAATTTGAGGAAAATGTGACAAAACTAGAAAATTATTTAAAAAGTTTTAAGTATATCGCACTATTATCAATTCAGTCATAAATCATTTAATTTGATAAGTTCAGTCTTAAATCTTTTGATGAGTTGATAATTTAGCATTTTCAGTCAATTTTGATTGACAATCGCAAATGTGAATGCTAACAATATCACATAGATTGATTGGTACTGATGTGGATAATTTTTATAACTCTTTTAAAATTTTCTCAATCCCTCTGTCTCAATGTCAACATTAGGTCATAAGCTTTTAATCTGTTCAATATGATCCTTGAATTTTAGTCCAATGTGCACTGTCATTCTTGAACCTTTAATTTGTTTAGTTTGGTTTTTAGACTTTTGGTATATATTTAAATTAGTCCATGGACTATATGAAAATGTTCAATATATCATTTCATTAATTCAAGTTTAAGAACAATAGTGAACATTTTCATATAATTTAGAAACTTTCATATAGTCCGTGGACTAGATTGAACATGCATGAAAAGTATAGGGACTATATTGAACAAATTAAAAGTTTATGGACAACATTGCATATTAGGCCAAAGTTCAAGAACCATATTGAACACATTGAAAATCCAAAGACCACATTGACATTGAGCCCAAGTTTAGGGATCTTTTGTATCATTTTCCCTTTAAATTTTTTCAATTCATAGATGAGGTAGGAAATTAAATCACAATTATGGAGATGTAACCACAATTACACATAACAGTACAATAATCAAATCAATTTAGCCAGAATTAACAAACAAGCAGTAGAATTGTTATATATATAGCCATTTTGTTCTAAGTTAAATTTTTTTTTTTTTTTAAATCGTAATCTATAGGCTTTCGTGAATAACTATTAGTTCATATTTATATTTGTAGATAAAGCAATTGGAATTCCTAAATATAAATGACAATCTTGTTCGTGGTTCATGGTCTTTACAAGTCAAGCTAAATAGCATGATGACAATGGTTGAAGAAATTTGAATTAAGACTCTGTTTGTTTCATAAATAATGAATAATTTGAAAAATATTTTACTAAAAATGATCATTTATATTGTGTACATAAAAATGTTTAGGCATAATGATTGTCGATTCCTCCCTTTTCACTAGAGATTGGGAATAGATGCATGGGGCAAGGCCTCTAACTCAAAGGATTAGAGCACGTGGTTGCGAACCATGGTATCAGGAATACTTTTGCACAAAATTTACTTCTGAGTAATTACTAGTTGGAAAATGCAGTGAAATGTTTGGGGTAATATAAGTGATCGAGGAGTGATAACTCACCATAAGAATTCTTAGTTAGAATGGAATTCCACCTATTAATTTTGATTCATTCCAATACAAACAAGAATCAAGGTATTCAATTGACTAGTAAGCGCCTTTCTCTCTATCCATAACAAGGATGCGTTCCAAAGTGTGAAGTGGGAGAAAAGGGATTTGAAAATGGATGGGTTTTTGAAGTTAGCTCGCTCTTGTAGGATTGCGGCCCTTGATCATTTTATAGACGGCCCTTGATCATTGTAAAGTGAAAAAGGTGGATTTGCACGAACCCCCAATAACATCCATATATGGTACCAAGTTTTAAGGGTGTCAAAAACCGAACCAAACCGAACCGAAATTTTGCACGTTTTTGGTTCAATTAACCTAAAAATAATCGTTAACTTTTTCGATTCGGTTCAGTTTTCGATTTGTTAACCGAACCGAACCGGAATTCTCAATAAAAATTGAACAACCTCTCTTTTTTATCATCTCTTATAAGCAAAACAAAAACCGAAAAACCGTTCCGAAGCAAACTGAACCGCATTTTTAGTTTGGTTCGTATACCGTTCGGTAACATCCCTTATCAGTTCGATTTTTTCAAAATACTAAACCAAACCGTTTACAACCGAGTATGACCTTTTCAATTGCTCTTGATCCGTGTCATAGAATAGAGTACTAAAAATCATTCCACAACCCCCCCCAAAACCGCGGGCCCATGTGTATGTTTTCTTGTCGCACCTTCGATTCAGGATTCAGGCAGCAGCGAGGAATAAATGGAAGTGAGATCACCACTTCTGCAATACACATAGTACCAAGAAAAGAAATAGAAAGGGCTCTAGATCTTATTGATCCATCAGGATATATGGTCTTGCCCTACTGGAAAAACCAACAACAAATGGAGGACTAGTCTTAAACCCCACAGGAAAAGAAATCTATGAGATTAATTCGTCAATGGACATAGCTAACTAGAAAGAATGACTCCCAGAATTTCACCAATCATTTCATTTTCGCCCAAAAATGACAGGAGTAGATTTTCTAAGAAAGGGTATAGGAAGAGTCATTCTGCAGAGGTGCAGTATCATGAGTGCAAGAGTTTCCAGTAGCTTCAAAGCCAATGCTTCCATTTCAGTGTGCTTCAAATCTATTTCCCTCCATTCACAGTTTCTGCATCTAATCTGCTTAGGTCAAAAGGAAATACATAGAACAGTAAGAGGTTAATTTATTAGATTCCAGAATTATATGGACACTCTGTTCATTTAACGTATGTGTTGACAGGCCTGTCACGCTGTTCTTTTTCTCTCCAGCTCAGCCATCCAAAACCCCTGGCATTTATACCCGTCATTTGCTTCCTCATGAGACATTCTCTTCAGGTTAGCAGAACCATAGTTCTCAGGAATACGAAAACAAGGGACCCGATAAGCATCCATTCTTTTCGCAGTCTTTGGTCAAGGTTTTAGGCGTACAAAACCCAATCATCGGAAGCCATAACCATGACTCTTAAGCTCAAGATAAGCAATATCGATTCAGCCGGCAATTTGAGAAAAATGTTACTAAGCAGAAGATAAACCCCAGCTTGGTAGTATCTGTCAGATATCAATCAAACCAGCTCATCAGCACTATGACTGAGAAAAGTGATAAGAGGAATCACACTAGTATTGAGATCTTATATTGAAGTCAAGGTAGCCTGTGCTCAATTAACATTGGAAACAATTAATAGAAAAGGAATACAGAGAGATTTGTCTATGAGGAATATATTTGATTGCTAGAAGTAATGTCACTGGGACAATGCAATTGATTCAACTGGCTGGTGCCTATAATGAGAAGATAAACTGCTCTGAACAAACTGTCTCAGCATGCTCAATTAACTTGGGAAACAATGAATGAAAAGGAATACAAAGAAATTTATCTCTAAGAATATACTAGAACAGTAATGTCTTTGGGAGGACAATGCAATTGATTCAATCGGCTTGTGCCTATTATGAGAAGATAAACTGCTCTGAACAAGCTCTGTCTCAGCAAAAACTATGCAGAAGTTGTCAACCTTTTTTTTTCCTGGCTTTTCGAAATGGTGATTGACCTTATTAAATAAAAAAGAAAAGAGAAACCAATAGATGCAAAAAAAATAAAAACAATCAAGATTTGCAAATGTGTCATATCCGGTCAGTTGAAATTGGGTTCTTTATGATACAAAGGAGATGTGTAGTTGAGAGCCATACCCAGAATTTCAGGGGAAGAATGCTCTAAATTTTTGCCATGTGTGCCTCAGCCAAAGAAGAGTTTAGATCTTCTCGAGATTGCGATCTTCTACTCTGCAGTCGCATCTGACTTCTGCCAGGAGACCAGAAAGTACCCATGCCACTAGCATCATATTGCATCTGCCCCAAGCTACTAGAAGAAAAACTATGAGAAACACTGCTAGTTGAAGGATATGGAGATGATTCTGTTAGCTGGATGCCACTACCACCAAGACCATGTCCAAATCCAAAAGGTCCTTGCTGAGAATTGCCAATTGTCGGACTCAAAGGCATCTTCACTCTCTGATCCCCTGAAACACCATAATTTATATGCCTTCAAGGTTAAAAAATAACTTATAGGAAAGTAATTACATTGGGATAAACAAACAGCTAAAGGATAGTAAAAGAAACTAGTAAAAGAAAACTAGTTGTACAGAGATTAATGAAGATAACAACACTCCTTATGTAACTCTTATCAAATTCCGTGGAACCAATACACTCACCCACCTGATTGAAGAAAAAGAATTGCAAGATCTAGAAACAAAGGTAATTTGACAATGTTCATATGACAAGCCAACAGGATCAGTAATGGCCAAGCAGTAACTTTAATGGTACCCATGTTATACCAACTAATGTTATACTAGACAGAGTCAAGTAGTTAGCAAAAAATTTATGGTTAACAGTCCAAGAGATATGCTAAACCTGAAGAAGGAAAGAATGGAAGAGCAGACATAAAGGAGCCCGTGCCACATGTAAGACAAAACTTGAATAGACTATTACAGGGCATCCTATAAGTTTAATAGAAATGCTAAACCTGAATAAGAAAAGAATGGAAGAGCAGACATCAAGGAATCTGTGCCTCATGTGAGACCAGACTTGAATAGATTATCACTTGTCATCCTACATGTCTCTTCAAGTACAGAGAAAAAGGAAAAAAAATCAAGAGACTACCTCAAAATTTAAATGCAAGTATCAACCTTGATGCAGTATTAAACTACAAATTGGCATAAATTGGGACTACGAATTAAACTAGCCTGTAAAGATGCTTACCTGAACTGATGGGACTCCACCGCTGGAGTCTAAAAGGAGAAGGAACATTCAAAACAGACGCTGCAGAAGCACTATTATGCTTGAAAAGTGGGAGATATGGCCTCCTGAAAAATCTTGGCATCCAATTGTAAACGCGTGACAGTGCACAAAGCAGGACAAACAATGATGCCAGCAAAATTGCAATAAGAAGTACTGGATTTATCCTCATTTGGAAGATCTCATAACTGTGCAAGCCCATTCGCATTGGAAACGCTTTTCCTGATTCCAAAAGTGCAACTCCAAGTGTCCAAGTAATACCTCCAGATCCAATAGTGATTTGGTTATCTATAATGTGCAATCCCTCTCGCAGCAACAAAGCTATGTAGGGTGCCCTGAAGCAGTATTGTTCAATAAAGGGCTGTGGGGCCACGCTGTTTCTTGCAACTTCCCAAGTTTTTTCACAGAACTCCCGTCCCTTCTCCAACACATCATCAAGCGTGGCATCAGGAGTCAGGTTGAAAAAGCGATATACCACAAAAAAACCAGACATGGCATAAAAATGGCCATGAGGATGAGCCAGATTGTCTGGTAGAGCACACGGTTGCAAGTCACAATCAATTCCCGGGCTTAGACGTGACCACTCAGAAATATTTACAGCAACCTTTGCAAGTGCACTGCATGCCTCCCAATTTGAGGCACCAACAAGATGCAAGGAGATTCCAGGTTTCCCACCTTTACTCAACTTTCTTCCCTGAACCACAGGGCTTCCACCTTCTTTAAAATTAGATGCACATTGAGAACATATATATTTCTCCTTGTATCCGGAATGCAAGCAAGGATGTTTAAGCTCTACATTGCCATTCACTAAATCTGTATTTTTGCCTTCAGGAAGGATCTTGACAAGACGAGCAACAGACTTGTCAAATGCATCATTTAGACCATATCCAGAGAGAGAATAGGCATTGAGATGATGGTCAACAGCACCTATTCTAAGCTTTAAGCTGGAACTGTTATGCATATTTTCCTTGCTCTCGAATGTAACCTGTAAGGAAGAGCCGCCAAGATCAAGTGCACCAAATGTTGCTTTCTTTGGCATAACTCCTAACATGTGTGTTCGATAGTTAAGAGCTGCCCATCCATAGTAAGCTTCCTCCACTCCGGAAATGATCTTAACCCACTCTTTCTTACACAAGAAAGGTGAAGTTTTCAATATGGACCATGCATTGTCAAGAAGCCACCTTGAATCAGCTTTCGGCAGTCTCCGGACCCCAGCGGTGGCATAGAGAAAGAGAGATGTAGTTTTGTGAGACTGTTTGGGAATTTGCTTCTTTGCCCACCGAACCAGTGGATTTATCGCAGCAGTCAAGCCAGATACATTATGGACCAACTTGTCGAATCCAGGTTCAGTCTCCATCCGATCATATGCACGCCCACTCTGGGATTGGGGTTTCTTCTTTACACCTTCATTGAATGACCTGACCACAAGAGGAAGGCTTCCATCTTTCTTGTAATTAAGAGATACTTGATATACATAAACTCTAGTTCCCGTGCTCCCACAATCTAAAACGACATAAAATTTGGATGCTCCTTGAGACCAATGTGCATAGGCATACATTGACACCATGTATATTAATAGAAAAAACAAAAGAAGACATAAAAGAACCAAGATCCTCCGTATCCATTTCCTCCGTGGAAATGCAGTACCTCCTGGCAAAGACTTCTCTTTCGAAAAGCTAGACACCAGATTATCCCTCAACAAAGGGTGGGGAGGTTTAGAGTGCGTCCCATTGAGGTTGCCATCATCGAAAACAAGCCCGTTATATGAGGGTAGATCTTGGAGAGACGCTGAGTGCCGCAAATTGTTCTTATGCCCAGCGTTTGTGAAGCCAGAAGCATAAGCAGAAGAACCCCCATGAGGAGGCAATCCAGATGGCAACATATACCGAACGCCAGAGGCATGTGGACCCGAAACCCGGCCCTTTAACACCGAAAAGAGATCCGCAATTTTACTAAGCACCATTTTTCTCCCCTCTACCAAGACCGGAACACCGGAGGTCCACTCTCACAGTCAGTCCACCATCTCAAGAGCACTCATCCGCAGTCGACTACATGAAAACAACCTCACGAGCTTTCCGTCGCCGAAACATCCCAAACTTCCAGTCCTCGAAAACAGAAAAACGCCAGCTTTCTCGGCATTGCTGGGAGAAAAGTCGCTACCACGAACCACTCGATCCTGTAAAGTGCGAAGCCGCTATTCAGCAGGAGAAACACGAAGAAACTAAACAGACTCGCGGAGATCGCAAAAAGGAATCAGATTTCGCAGAAAGGATAAACTTTTTCTTTTTCGAAAAAAGAGAGTCGCGTTCCTAATTGCGCATAGCATCCGACGCCCCCCATCACAGTACCGATCGACACAGGCGGCGATCGAATCAATGCAGGTAGGTGACCGCGAAGGCATAGTCGGAGGTACCTGGCGAATGGAGGGAAGGCGATGCGCTCTGCCTCCAATGCAGATTCCGTACAGCACGAAGCGACTGCCGATTCTCCTCTGCTGCTGCTCCTCCTCCTCCTCCTCCTGGTCGAGCTTTCTCTTGGAATTTTTCACAGATCCAGCGACTGCGAAATCGAATCGAGAGAAGAACGGGGCAGAATCGGAGGAAAGATTTTTCACATAGAGGAAGCTGCTTTTGGATTTTTGTCTCTGCGATTCGCGTACGTATTTACTCTGCGGCGCAAGTGCAGGTGCCGTCAATAAAGCATCGAACGTCATATTTTTCCTTTTAATTTTTTTTTTTTGGTTTATGTAATGTTTTTGTCTTTTGAAGTTGTTTTTAATTTTGTTTGATGTTTATTTATCCACTTTTGTTTTTGCCGCTTTTGGAAATAATGATAATAATAATGATAACAATCGCCCTCAAATTTGAAATTGAATTTACAATAATAATTTTTTTTTATTAAGACAAGTTACTTAGAAAAAAAATTCTCTGACTGCAAACTATTCAAAAAGTTATAAGGACACGCTATTATTAGAGTATTTCAAAGTAAATTAGAATGAGTAAGATTAAATTTGTGAGTCAGATTAATTTTTTAGATTAAATTTGTGAGTCAGATTAATTTTTTTTATAAATCCAACCAATTGCTTTGTTGTAATATTTGTACATAACGATTATTGAGCCCTTGAAAGTAAATCTTTTTATTTTTTATTTTTTGCGAGAGTCAGTGAAGATGATGATTATATTTATGTGGATTAGAGTAAAATACAATTTGTTTAATATTCACTGAAAAAGGATGTGAGAAAGATAATAAAGATGGACATATTTTCCTTACTATCCACGCATGTTAATGCAAATCGGCCTATCTTGATGTCTAAGAGACAGAATATGGTTGCATTTTGCTGAAGTCAATGGAATTATGGAAAGATATAGAGATGGACATATAAAATATAGATATGGCCTTCCTAGATCCACAAAATGCATATAATAAAGTTTCTTAGAAAAATCATTTGAAGGGCACTTTTGCATACTTTTAAGTTATATATATATTGGTTAATTCAGGAACACAAAAATGGATGACAGGTATCGATTTTTATCTGCAAATTGAGCAGTGTACCAATCATACCATTAAAAATCGGAAATTCATTTATGAATTTTTTACTTTACTGATAATAATAAAGTTTAAGTGTGAAGGGAAAGTTTCTATTCTCTATCTAAATGCCGTGTTCACTGGTTAAAAGGAGTTAGTACGCAAGATCGAGATAATTCGGAATAAACTATTGGAAGATGCTAACCTTTACCAAACTAGAGCGTTAGTTTGATTTGAAGACTTTGACCGTTTCGATCTGAATTTGATTAATGTTGTTTACCAAAGAAGGAATTTGTTGACTGTCTACAGTCTTTGTGTTTGGCTTTTTGTGGAATTCTTTTCCAACCAACCATGAATGGCCCCCATGGAAAACTTCATGCTAAAGAAAGGAAAAAAAAATGAAAGAACCGCAAAGATAGGATGCGTAAAACTCGGAAAATCTTATCATACCGAATGGAGAATAATATCTCACAAAGAAACCACGAACAGTGACTTATATTGCAACACCATGTATTGAAGAGAACCCGCTTATTCATGAATCAAATCAAATCAAATTTTACCATCGGGTACATCGATATACCTAAAGTCTAAAATAAACGGAAAGCATATTCATATTCCTAAAATAGTTCTTATCTGATCTGGGGGATGCCTTGCCAATGATCTGGGATCGGAGTATCCGTTACTTGGATCCATAATCGCCTTATAAATGATATCATATGCTTCTGCCAGGGACTTAGCCACCTCAACACAAGCTTCGGACCTCAACTTCGGGACTTGCATCTGCTCGAATTCAGGAAGAGAACTCTCACTTCCCAAAATAAGGCCAAAGAAGGCCTTCAAACTGTCTGACAGAGCAGATGGAGATGTCTCTTCAGAATCAACCAAACGGGCTCCGCCAGTTGGGCCGCTCGTCTCCTTGTTGAGTGCATCCCGAAAGAGAGGCATCTTATCCGATAAACCACATCTCCTAAGAATGGCATCAACTTCTTTCTCCACTAGAACATGCAAGTGTTTTTCTATCAAGGATCCCAGGTTCTTCACATATTCAGCAGCTACAGCATGCCCAAGCAATGGTTGTTGAATGGCACATAAGCAGTTGATGAGGAATATCTTGGATGGCCGCTCGCTATTCTGCTTAGTAAAGAAAAAATGGAATCAGAACTCATAAGTGCGCAAAAATCCAGAAGTTAACAAGACATATGTAAGTCAAATACGATGTCGACTAGACAATGGCCAATTCAGGTTTGTTACTGTCAAATATTGTTGTCTTCCCAAAGCAAAAAATATGTAAGTCAAATGTCGTGGTCTACCCAAAGCAATTTTCTTGCAATTCAATTTCTTTGAAACACTCTGCTAATTGAATTTGATTGAGTACAAGAGTAAGCAAAAGACTCGAGTTTGGATTCAGCTTGCCCCTCAAAGGATACCGACTCAAGTGGAGTCAATATTGATATTGGAGCATTTTGAATATATTCTCAGGCTGAGTTCAAGTACAGGAAAAAGCATCCTATTGAGCATGAGCAGGATTTCGAGTTTCCATGTTTTAGACCATGGCCCATTTAGGCTTGTGACGGTCAAAACCTCAACTAACAAGGCTCAACTACCTGGGCCTAAATTGACAGCCACTGTAAGCTGTGACATCCTGCTAAGTAGAACTAGGACAGATACCACATCATTTCCTGATATAAGGGGTTATTTGGTAGACTGGAAAGGGTTTGAAATGAATAGCATTTTCCGTCACCAATTTCATTTTACAGTTGGATGCATTTGAAGAATCGGAATGTTCATTTAAATGAAATTGCAATTGCTGCAATTTGCAGGATATAAATATTCTGCACAACAATGTGCACAACTATGCTCTACTAATCCAAACTTTTCCATCGTGCAAGAAGACAGCCAGTTGAGAAAAGGTACAAAAGATGTCATCAGAATTATGCAAACTAGCATTTAGTTACTGGATGGACTTCAAAATATGGAATCATTTTGAC
Source organism: Angophora floribunda (assembly GCA_014182895.1). Lineage (NCBI taxonomy): Eukaryota > Viridiplantae > Streptophyta > Magnoliopsida > Myrtales > Myrtaceae > Angophora > Angophora floribunda. Next base: position 20,119,174 of record CM024708.1, on the reverse strand, counting down.
TGGACAAGTGCAATGAAAAAAACTGGAAAAAAAATGGCTGGAAGCAAATATCATAGAGAAGTTCTAATAACCTGAATTGAGGGAGAAGGGCTTCCATTTGACAAGATGGCATCTACAGATGATTTACTAATCTGGCTCGAGTCAGAACTCATTCTCCGTCTTGATGAGTGACCAGATCCTTTTGATTTGTGCGCTTCCGCCGCTTGCTCACACATCTGCATGCAATAATTAGAAAAACAAGTTTTCATCACCCTTCTAATTATAGTTTTATCAACCATCTCAGCAATTAATTCTGCAGGGAGTATGTCAGCTTGGAACAATCCTCATCTCTACTAAGATTCTGGAGGACTCTAGTGACTTGACTGAGTCTGCGTAAACTTCATTAACAAGACACATTTTGCTGTTATATTGTCTTCTTTTTACAAGCAGTAGAAAAGTTCAGTACATCCAAGCACAAAAGTGAACCTGAATAATAGGATCAAGCATGGCCGAAATCACTGGATCAAACTCGGGCTTCTTAGCAGATGCAGGTACCATCATGCTGTTGTGGGTCTCAATTATTTCAAGCAACACTGAGACTCCATCCCTAACTGCTGATGGAGGAGAAAGATCAATAGCAACAAGTGGAGGATAACGCAAGAGCTTTTCTCCTCTGCTTCTCAAAATTTCAAAAAATGTCCTCTGAGCTGCATCTTTTAGGGCCCAAATCGTGTTACAGAGAGCTGTGTCTCGCCCAAGCAGATCTGATATCTGCACTAAATGGTCATAACCAGTAAAAAAGGTGAAGGATTAGAAAGAATGTATACAAGAAGAAAGAGCTCAACTGACCGTGTAGCTGTAAAACTCAAGGGTATTGCTAAGTTTATATGATACTATAAGGCTGGGTTGAGATTGCAAGGCTTGCTCAACTCTCACTTTGAATGGCCGACACACTCCTTCAAAAATTCTATCCAGAACAAATGTCATGTCAGATTCTGCTTTCCCAGAACCATTTTCTAAGTTCTTCGAGAAACGAGTAGCAGTTGGCCCAGTATCCACTACTGCATCTGGATCGAGTAATGCCAGAACAAGCTCTCTCTCAGATGCCAAGGACTGCAAGAAAGCGACATACATCATTAATATAATATGTGATTATCCTTTATAAATCATGTTTCACCACCCAACATTTGCATTCTCACAAATATTGAAACATTTTAAATAGACATCACAGGGACCATGAGTCCACAAGTAGCAGTAGGATGAAAATCAGAAGATAGTTATCACAACACACCTGATGTAGCCATCCCAGCATGTCGCCTACATATCGCAGAGGATCATGAGCATGTACTTCAATGGGTCTTGGCATTCCACCAGGTCCTCCTCGTGTAAGAGCACTAATAAACCTTCTAAACAATGCATTGTGTCTCATATTGGCAACCTACACAGGGAAAGAGTTAATAATATTAGTTAAATAGGGAAGATAAGCACTTATCTCACAGTATGTCATATTCACCCTGTGGCTGGATATGGAACTCTACTGCAAATAAAGAAAAGTACCTCCTCTGCACAATATTTGAAAAGGACGGGCCTCTCCTTCAGGCAACGAACAGCGGTTCTCAATAGCTCACTGACTTCAGGATTATCAGTGTCACCCAATTTTCTGCACTCAGCCTGAACCCACCTAAATGAGAAGTAAGAAAGACCATCAACCACAGTAGCGACAGGAAACAGAGATAAAGACATCTTTTTTTCTTTTTCTTTAAACATAAGTTAAAAGGCTCAAGACATAGGACCAATTTAAAAATGAAAAAGAGAAAAAAGTCACGAAGAAAGTCACCTCAAGCAATCACAAAGTTCAAGAGACTAACAAAGTCAGGGACATAATCACATCAATCATGCACACAGATATTTATATTTGAAGAACTAATTCAAAAGGGATCTTAGATCACTGAAGTTTGCATTTTATCTACTCAGTAACTATGTAACCATTTCAGGAGAAGACAATAAGGGTGCATTTGATAATATTTCTGTTCTCGGGAACAATTTCTTTTTAGAAATAGTTCTTTTCAATTTCTATTTTCTAGAACAATTTCTTTGTAAAAGAACGTGTTTGGTAACTGTATAAAATTTCTATTCACGGAATTGAAAAAAGAATAGGGATGCGTTTGGTACGACCCACAAATTCTTTTGTGAAGTAAAGTTTCTTTTAATTTTTTAATAATTTTTTGAGATTTTTCTTCTTTTGTTTTTTTCCTTTCTTCTTCTTTTGGTGGTGACCGGCAGGTGGCAACAACTAGTTAGAAGAGGAAGAAGAAGAAAAGAAAAAAAGAAAAAAAATGGGAAAATGACTTGTTCCAGGAATTGTTTCTAGGAACAAGAAACTACTTTTTTTTTTTTCTTGTTTATGTTCCAAATCTATTTCGTGGAATAATTTTCTATTCTTTGGAATTGATGTTAACTGATGTTACCAAACGGATTTCTACTCTTTTTTTGTTTCAAGGAACAAATTTTCTGACCTTTTGTTCTCGAAACAAAAAAAAAATAGAAATCCATTTGGTAATGTCAGTTAATATTTCTATTCACCAGAATAGAAAATTATTCCAGCAAATAAATTTGGAACAGAAGTAAGAAGTTGAGAAAAAGTAGCTTTTTGCTCTTAGGAACAATTTCTAGAACAAGTCATTTTCCTTTTTTTTCTTCTTCTTCCTCTTCTAGCCGCCACCGCCCGCCGCTCATCGCCCGCCACTGGCTGCCAGTTTCTGGCTGCCGCCGGAAGAAGAAGAAAGGAAAAAAAGAAAAGAAAAAAAAGAAAAATCTCAAAAAATTATTAAAAATTTATTTTACGTCACAAAAAAATTTGTGGATCATACCAAACGCATTCCTATTCTTTTTCTATTCTGGGAATATAAATTTTGTGTAGTTACCAAACGCGTTCTTTTACTAAGAAATTGTTGCAAGGAATAAAAATAGAAAAGAACTATTTCTGAAAAGAAATTATTCCTGGAAACATAAATATTACCAAATGCACCCTAATTAACAGGACGGATTAGAACAAATGGTGCCCACTAAGATACCACCATCTTTAAGTGCCAGTCTTTCTCATGTAATATTAAAACCATAAAATAATCATATCATTTAGAAATACCAGAGGCTAAAAGTTTTTAAAATGGTAATTCTGAGAACAATACAACAAGAAAATCTAACGATTAAGTGAATATAAGATGGGACAGTGTTAAAACTATCCTACATGTAATTTTTTATTAAGTTGCTCTTTATATAATTATTGCTGATTGAAGCAAGACTAGCATCAGCTTCTGCATATTAAAATGCATTATTCTCTTGCTCCCAGAACATGTCTTAAAATTTTGAAAGCCCAAGCCAGGTAGTTGCGAAACCATGCAGAACAAACCCATAGTAAATGAAGCCTTTGAGACAGCTGACCTGCACAAGCGCTCATAGGCCCCTTCTTGATACACGGCCATCATATCCATGAGTTCCAAGCCTGCACGCTGTGAAGCAATGAGAATGAGAAAGTATCACACACTTAGCCTTCATTCAAGTCAAATTTTGTTACAGGTTTTTCCAGCTAATAATAAAGCAAACTGCAGCTACTGAAAACTACGATGCATTGCTAGATGTGTAAGAGGAGCAAATAAAGTTCAACAAGGAACGAAGAGAAGCAAAAAGGGCAATTAACATTGAAAGAGAACAATACTGAAAAACATGCATTGTGCCAAAACCTCGTGCTTCTAAGCAGATGAGCAATCTTGTTTTGTGTCTTGAGTCCACTCATTTTTTGAGCCACAACCTCCTTTGGCAATGCAAGCTGATTTGGTAATGTGACCCATCAAAAGAAGGGGGAAAAATTGTGATATTTTTATGACGTATGTAGTGAAACAGAAGGATTTACAGAACCCTCCTAATACGCGAGGACCCATTTTTTTAGATCTTTATTTTTTCTTTTGTCTGTATATTCTCTATGCACCTTTTTGTGGTTTGTGGTGACTTGGTGAAGACAAGTGCATGGGAGTGCTGAATTTGAAAGACAAAGCAAGTGTAATCTCCATTAGTTCTTGATGAATTTTGTAATTTTTTTCTTTCCTCAATCAAGATATCATTGACTGAACAACATTGAAAGTACGTTTTGTTCAAGGTTTACTACTGTTTTCCTAACACAATACAAAACAAGATGAATAAAGATGGAATAATCGTTTCCATCAGAATAATTAGCTTGACTGCACCTCAAATAAAGTATGTTGCCAAGTAGTACTGTTGCAAGAAGTAATAAGACACAAAAGGAGACTAAGCAGAGATGTCTGACATCTGCAGTAGCACCAATTGCGAAACTTTGCCCGCAATAAGAGGGGGAAGAAAGAAAGGAAAGAAAAAATCAACTGTCCCAACCAAGCCTTACACTTCGAAAATGTTTTCTCTTTCAGATAACAATAAGCATTATTTCTTAAGGTGCCTAATTCTCCATCAAAACTGAAGTACGAATAAAACCACTCTTAGAGAGACAGATAAAGTACACTATCATCATATATATAATGCTTATCATCACCTGTAGTACATTGAATGTCTTTAAAGGAGAGAGGTTTTACCTGGTGATGTGTCCGAAGAAGTATCTTGCAGTTAGCATGAATTTCTTGAACATGGGAAAGGGCCTTGAAGAATTCTTCATTAAGATCTTCACCCCTCAGTGCATTTATCTAGTAACACAGCAACCAACTTCAATGCATATGAAATGCATTATGTGGAGCCAAGCAATATCATAGGGCCTCAATTAAGTAGGCAGATGATAAATTCAGGGTCAACCTCTTCATTAGAGAGCTGATAGTCACGTAGGAAGCATGACACAATCTCCTGCCGCTGTGTAGTCATTTCTAGTTCTTGTTTGAGCCTCTCTGTGGTACTGATGATGTCCCCTGTGCTAGCAGTGCAACTGCTCAATGCTTTTGCTATCCTGCACAGACATATCAGTCCTGGTGAAATTCATGTTCAGACTAACCATTTTCTCAGCTTAAACTGGAAAAGAGAACAGTCCTAGCAAATTTAGTCCAGGCCAAACTACCGTAGCACCTTTTCACTGTACCGTCAATTAGATTTCTAATTACATGGGAAATCAGCTTATACACAAAAAGCGAACATCTACATTCATTCATTTTAGACAAATCAGGCCGACTCTTCATCTTGTCTGATCTTTATGCAAAAATCTGAAAGCACTTCCAAGTCCCAAGTAGCCAGTAACCACATTTATCTCCTTCAAATAAATCCTTTCCCATTTCACTTGATGATTACAACTCCCACCATGAAATCCATATATAAATTCCAGCATACATCGTTCTATAAACCTAATCAATTATGTTGCATTCTAGCTACATTCATCAGATTCCAGAATGCAAGCCTGAGATCCGGAGCAGAAATGAACTCGATTCACCCTCATCTAGCAGATTGCCAAAAGCAACGCGCTCTGCTTGATCTCAACAATCTGACCACACGGAACTAAGTCCAAATCTAACAACCAAAAGCAAAACATCAGCAGACAACCATCAATTCCCAACATACTCAGACAGCACAATCAACGCAGCTTCCCACAAACTCACCTATCGCAGCACTCGGCGAGCGCATTGACCTCTTCCTCCACGCGATCCAATGCCTGAGCGCATAAACCGCAATCACGTTAACTCCAATCCATCCACCACGCGTTCCAACACAGCAAAAGCGTCACCCGACACATAGCGAAGAGACGAGAATACGAACCTGTTGCGCGGTATCCGAGGCCTGCAGGAACTCTCCATTGATCTCGAGGCCGCGCTTCTCGATGGCGGATCTGAGGTTGCGGCGGGCCTGAGGCGTGTTGTCGGCGTAGAAAGTGGAGAGAGTGTTGAGAGACCCCAGGACCTCGGGCGTGTCCGTGCGCGACTCCAGCACCTTCTTCAGCTTCCTCGAAAGCCCCGGGGCTAGCGTCCCCATCTTCGCCGCGCTGCCTCTCCGATGAGCACGATCTCGGTCTCCTCGTCGTCGTCGTCTCCGATTAGTCTACGCGACGGAACAATTCAGTCGATCTGCTTCTGCTTCTGCGTCACCTTCTTCACCTCCTTCATTTCCCCTTCTCTGAGATGGGCCGTGATTGCGAGTTGATGTTGGGCTATGATGATATGGGATGTTTTGGGCTGGGCTCGGGCGTATCCGGCGTGACTGAAAATGTGGGCCGATTTCATGGGCCGACCCGCAGTAGTTCCTCCACTCACCGAATCTACTTCTGGTTCATCAGCAACTGATGACCTTTTTATGATTTTAATGGTGACAAAGAACGAATTATGTCACTTGAGTTTGACTTAAGGTGACAAAACTAGGGCATGACCTAAGGTGATAGACGGTAAGAATTATGTCTGCAACACCATTATGCTTTGGTGTATTCTCTATAATATGATGTCTCACAATACTTTCACTTTTGCAAAACTCATTAAACACGCCTCCACAAAATTCCGGCCCACTATCTGTTCTCACCCACTTGATCTTCTTACCGGTCTACTTCTCAATCGATGTCTTCCACTGCCTAAATGTAACAAAAACATCACTCTTTTATTGTAGAAAATAGACCCAAACTTCTTGGAAAAATCATCAATCAAAGTAAATGGATACCTTAAACCAAGGCCTTTTGAAGGAACTTTCATAGGCCCCTAAAGATTAGAATGAAATATTATCGAAAGTGTCATTTGTTGTGTGAATTATTGTTTTGAAACAAATCTTTTTTACTAGATTTAGTCATTTAGATTTCTAATTAGGATAGAACTAGATAGGATATGATAAAAAATTTAAGGGATTTTGCTATATCTTATCCATTGCTCGGTGATTGCAATAATAAAATCGAATTTATTCACATCATTATATATATATATATATATATATATATATTGTTTGATATAAACGATATATTAATATAAATTAACCACAAATTTTACAAACGGAGATGTAAAAATTTCTCGCGACACTCTTGTTTACTTTATTTATTTTTTATTTTACTCTATTTTTTAATTTATTTCTTTTTTATTTCTTTCTTCCCCTTCCATCATTCTCTAATAGAATTTTATTAAATAGAAAATTGTACTAATATACCTAAAATATTAAAACACCTAAAATATGTAATAAATATTTTTTATTGAATTTATATTATAAGATAGCGTTAAATTCAAATATATAAATAAAAACAAGATTAAATTAAAAAAATTGTTGTTTTTTGTTATTCAGAATTTCTTATATTAGAATTCAAATATTATTTATATTAAAATATAATTTTTAGATTGTTAATTTAAACAGTTTGTTTTTGAGAAAAATAACTTTCTTATTATGAAATTAAATATCCTATCCACATTTATCTTGTTTCCCCTATGGGATAATTTTATTTGATTTATACCTCATTATATCCGACTTTATCATATCTTAAGTAAGCACCAAACGCAAGATAAGATAAATTTTATTCCATACTAAATTTTATGCTAACCACCAAACGCAACATTTCTATTTTCTGATAACACAATGCTCATAGAAATCTAGTTTCCCAATTTTGTGACCATGCAAAAGACTTTTCTAACTCAGTTCCATGGCCCTCTAATACTGATGTTGCATAATCTCATATGACATAATTTAATGTTGTTTGATTTTGTTATAGTGGATGAGACTATAACAAAATTAGTAATTAGAGTACCTTACAGCTGATATAAAATGTTAGTTTTTAGCATTTTCATCAACATAAGTGAACCCTCCATAATCTTCATAACTCCACATTTAATTGTAAACTTACAAGTATTCACATCAAGTGTACTCGAAAAGATGGGGTTCTTTTTCCAATCATGAACGTGTCTAGCATTTTCCAAAATTCTGACCATGCGGTTATGCATCTTAATGCTAACGGTTCCAATTTCAACCTTTTGGGATTTTAGAGTTGTTTCTCATTAGAATAACTCTACCATTATATTAGGACATATAATACAAACGGCCTAAATCAAGAATCCAATTTATCATTTGCAACCAATAACCAATTATCATTTTATTGTTTAACAACACCAGCTTGAGCAAGATTTTCGTTTCTCTAATTCTGTCAATTTTAGTAGTTCTTATTGTTTTGCCGAATTACGTTCCATTGGTTTTGTTGATTGAGATTATTTTTCTTTGCTGCATTGTCTTCACTTTCAGACAATTATTTTGATATACCTCTTAAACTTACGGTAGTTGGAAGTCAAATCCTTATGCTTCAATTTTGACCTGCTCCTACCACCATTATTTCTCTCAATAGATCTTTTTCCTAGCAACTAAACCAACCCCATGATCCTTACTACCTTCAAAAGTCAATTATGTTTCTATTTCCTGCTTATTTTGAAGGCTAGTCTTGACATCTTCAAGATTGATAGTTTCTCTATTAACAATCACAACCTTTCTAAAAATTTTATATGAGGAAGGCACTGAAACTAATAATAAAAGAGCTTTTAACATGAATACATCTTAATTTAGAGATAATAAAATTGAATTTAAAAACATGAGACTTAAAGAAGCATCTTTAGCCATAAGAAGAGTGAAGAGTTATTGCTTTAGCCTCAATCAATTGATAAGGGCTTTTGTCAAAAAAAAAATACTTAACAATTTTATCTATAAACCTACAATTGTTTTATAATCTAGTACCTTTTGCAAAACTTCATTCATGAAACATAGTTGGTTAGTAGACATAGCCTTCATGCAATTCCCTAGATATCCAACGTGCCTTTGAATAACCTGCTTTTCTTCTCTTTCCAAATAGATTTTTCTTTAGACCCTTCTGTGTATGAACAATCAACATATGAACCTGCCATGTGGAAATTGTCGCTCCTATCAAACTTCTCAAATTTTGTTGAAGCTTGAAGCCATAACCAAAAGATCGAAAAATCCTATGGCTTTGATGCCAAATTGTTATGACAAATGTAGAAATTAAAAATAAGAAAAATAAAAGAACATATAGATTTACGTGGAAAACCCTTATGGGAGAAATCTATTATAGAAACTTAAGGATTACAAATGGGGCTAAAGAATTGTAAGTCTCCTTTTTGTCTTTACTTCTCTTAACCTAATAATTTGAGAAAAATAATATTTATATTGCTCTAGTGTTGGGTTATGGGCTTGGGCCAAGCCCTTGGCTACTAACACTAAAATTTCTATATATATTTTTTTCAAGTTGGATTGCCACAAATTTCAATTCAAGTCAAACACCTGAAACAAAATTCAAGAAATACTCAACAAGTTTCAACTACAATATTAGGCATGGGAGGTCGAAGTAAGAGATGAGGGAAAAATTAGGATTTGCGTGGGTTTTCTTCAGCTTGCCAATCAAATACGAATGATCGATTATGAAAACAACAACAACAAAAACAGCAAAAAGCATATTGCTCAATTCTAGATATGCATTTCTTATCAAAGGTAAGAAAGCTGGATTGACACCCACAAGGGCACATTGCACGGCATACAGGAAAAGAACTTGATGACAAGGCTTCTATGATTATAATCAAAGCTGACAGTCTCTATTGTTTGAATTGCAAAACGTCGTTTTCGTCAGTTCGATTCCTCGACGTACACATTTGACGCACGAAAGCAAAACTCATTCACATCAAAAAAAAGAACAGAAAAGAAAAGCAAAGCGTCAATGGAGACAAGCCCAAGATGAGACATGAGATCTTCATGGGGATCCGCGTCCCACAAGCTTCCGCGGCTAAGCTAAATAATATGTTCGCGCGCGCTTCCACTGCGCATGTCGAGATCGAGAGATCGAGTGAAATCTAATGATGCGAACAAACACCATGTGGATGATGGGAAGTACATGAATCAGAATATTGGGTGCACTGTAGGGGCAAATCTCTATGCAAGTCGGGTTGGATGGACGTAAGCAATGATTTCCTCTACCGCAAAAAGGCTATGAAGATAGAGCTCATGGGCCTCAAAATTGGGGTGCAATCAATTCAAGAGACCACGATCAAGAAAAGGTCATCAGAAAGCACCGATGCGTACAATTTTGACACACGCACAACCTGTTCAGGTACCTAATCAACCTTTTTTAACATGGCAAATTATATAAATAATTCTTAAATTTTGATTTAATATGTAATATAATCCATGAATTTTAAAATTTATTTAATGTAGTCTTCGAATTTTATTCAAATTAAGGAATAATATTAAATATTTTCATATAATTTAGGGATTACATTGAACATCACCAAAAGTTCAGTTATTATATTGAATAAATTTAAAAGTTTATAAATCATATTGTTCGGGAGTAACATTATATAATGAGTCAAAGTTCAAAAATTATCCATGTCATTTTCTTTTATAACATCTACCAAAGTTAAAAGAGAAATGTCAATTGTATTGAGAAAGTAGCCCAGATCTTATTCACTATAGTGCCGTTTAGAGATGTTTATTTATGCTTTCATTTATAAATAATAATAATCTTAATCATCTAACTTGTTTTTAGTTCATTTGAACGTTTCTTAATGAAAAGCGAAGTTTGGCTAGGCCTCATAAGAAATGTTTATTTGATACCATTTTATTAAACAGTGCTAGTTATGCTTTTTTATTTTATTAATTGTTCGATCATACCTTTCGCTCCTAAACTATATATTTAAAATAGATATCAACTATTTAAAACAAACACAAGACGCATTTTAATCTTAGTACTTAAGTATAAAAGAAAGTGCCACAAATATATCACATCAAGTAGATATTTAAAGTACAGGAAAAAAGGAGAAAATTAAAAGGAACACTATAATTGTTGTCAATCTTAGTGCAACGCATACAAAGAACCTAGATGAATTGATAAGCTTTTGTAATGAACGTATCATTTATAAGACGAGCTTTATTTAACTGATAATTGAATTTCGAGACACTTTTTCTTCCGAGTGATGTTGCAGATAGGTTTAAAGATTCTAGATCAATTTCACTATGAAGACAACAAAAACACACGTTCTTAAATAGCAGAGATTTGCGATCTTTTGGCATGTAAAATTTCCCTCCATTTATCTACAATTATATTAGACAGAATTATTTTTCTGATTATGAAAAACAAAAATAATATTCTTTCAAGCTTATAGAACCTGTTGATTTTATTTTTTAATAACCGATCCCATCAGTAGCCATCCCAGTATTTTCATGTGAAATCTGTTTTCCTTTTTTTCCTTCTAGACAAATTGTTTAGATAAACGAAACCAAACGGCCACTAAATGATCTGGCAAAGTGATTATTGGTTGATCAAATGAACTCATTCACTTCACTAGGGTCGCATAAGCCATGAAAAGATTTCAAGCGGATGTAGGGTTGTCGTTTTGTGTTCCACGTGTTATAATCGGGCTTCAGAATAAGTCAAGTTGTGATTGAATGGTATAAGATTAAAAGTAGGAAATATTATCCAAAAAATTATAAACCTGTTAAATGGCAACTAATTCATTCTTAAACATTTCAATTGTGTCAATTTAATTCTAAACCATTCAATTGTATCAATTCAATCATCAACATTTTAATGATTTACCAATTTAGTCATAAATATTTTCAATGATTTGCTAATTTAGTCATTCTAGCCAATTTTAATCAAAAATCATTGATGTAGTGGTCTAGTCAGCGACAGTTGTTCTACGTGGCACAACCAGTGTTGATATAGACAATTTTCTACATTTTATAATTTTTTTGAAAATTTTTTTATAAATTATTCGAAGTTTTTATTTTCTTTCTTTTTCTATTTCCTTCTTCCTTTGGCTGGTTGCCAAGCATTGATGATGGTCAACGAGGTTAACCTTGCTAGTCTTCGATGTTGCTCGCACTTATCAAACCATTGGCAAGGCTCAACCTCGCTATTGTTGGGCAAGGTCAAGCCTTGATAGGGGCAAGGTGAGACCAACCTTACCTAGCAAAGTGAGGTTAAGCTCCTCTAGGGGTAGGTGAGGCTTGCCCTCTCCAATGTCCTGTCGTTTGCCATCACCAAGGGCTGGTGACTGACCAAAGGAAGGAAGAAAGAAAGATAGAAAAAATTCAAGAGGTTTATAAAAAAAAAATGTAAAAAATGTAAAAAATTGCCTACAACAACGTTGACTATGTCATGTAAGACTATAATGACTAGGTTACCACATCAGCAATTTCCGATCTAAATTGGCAAAATTGACTAAATTGGCAAATTGTTAAAAAGTTTATGACTAAATTGATAAATAATAATAAAATATTTATAACTAAATTGAAATATTTAAGACTACGTTGCTACAATTGAAATATTTATATTTAAATTGATCACATCATATAATACGTATAGGATTTTTTGGATAATTTTCTGAATTAATATATGCTATAAAACTTTTAATGTAAAACTCCTTAACATTGGGCACGACGGTCTAAGTCTAAAATTCTCCATTGATGAAGATGAAAACACGATAAACTATTGGACGGTGTGTATCTATCGCGTGCTTCTCTCAAGACCAATCTCTGCTTTTTCTCTTGAGGAATCAGCCGTGTGTCAGAGTAAAGTAATAAATAGTATACTCGTACCATCCTACTCACGCTAACACGAACGTGACAGACAACGTTCATCGCATTTCGTACAAAGAAAAGACACCAACGTAGAATTTCACTAAAAAGTTCGTTTGGTCGACAAAGTTAGGAGTGAAGATAACGCATGACTCCTGCAACGACAAGTTGGTTGGTCGATCATCAGCAACCGATCTTTTCCAATCGATCCAAGGAACACAACTTGGAATAAAGAACAAACAACGGCCTATTCATGCATTTTACGTAAAGCATCTGATCTCTAAGTTGATATCCTAAGATGACGAGAAAGAGATCTTGGCGATGAGTATGATGGAATTATTCTATGTAAATGAGTATTGTAGCCTAACCTTTATTCCTACGAATGAATCGAGGGGTCGGAGGACATATTAGTCGGCCCCCTATAATATTGCCAATTAAATGTCTTTGAACAAAAGCAAAAGTTGGTCCAAGATTGGAAGATTTGATGACTAACCTTTTTGATGGGTAAGTTCATGTAATGGAATCCATGGAATAAAAATTCCTCTCTCTCAGACTTCACCTGAAGTTTGACATGTGCCATGATCATATCTTCTCCAGCCAATGTCCATTTATGTGGTTGGTGGCCAGTTTGAGGCGATGGCCATCAAGGGTCAACCTCACCTGATCTGGCGAGGGCCATCCTCGCCCGGATTTGGCAAGGGCTTGCACGTCTTCGCCCAATGGCTGACAAGGGTTGCCAGGCCCTTTTTTGCTGCAATAAAGAAAAAAATAAAAAAAAATAAAAAATTTAGAAATTACAAAAATTGTTTACTCAATGCTGGTAGTGCTATTTATGATAACAGAGGTCTATGTTAACGATTTTCAACTAAAATTGGTTAGAATGACTTTATTATCAAAAGATTTATAACTAAATTAGTACAATTAACATGTTTATGACTGAATTAATATTTGTATAATAGGTCTAAGACTTCTTAGTAATTTTTCCAATCTACAATTTTACATTAAAGATTTGGTGAGATAATTATCCAAAAAGTCATAATCCTATTATGTGATGGCCAATTTAATCCTAAACTTTTCAACAATTTGATAATTTTCCAATGTAATCCTATTAGTCAATTTTAGTCAAAAATCGCTGATGTGGACATCGGCAATTGGTTGCCATACAATAGGGTTAAATTTTTTTTATAGTTATTACACCATTTTGCTTTAGAAACCGAGTGGATAAGCAATTTGTGAAAAGACTTGCGCATTCTCAAATCTTTGAAATAGTAGACCTCTTTTTAGCTTGAATATTTCGGCAAACAAGCCGTTAATTTGGTCTGTTACGGTCAATTTTAGGAGACGGTACTTCGTGCACTAGTCACACCACATAAAAGCTGACAAATGAAAGAAAACAAACCAATTAGAATTTTAAAATTTAAATGTATAGTTAGTTGAGGTTCATAATTACTCGAGTATCGTGATTGGCTTGTCGTCCCATGTCAACAATGAAACTGATACCAAAAGTACTTTCTCTAATTTTACAGGTTTATCGCATTACTACCATCGTCCTCAAGCTTGTGGTACTTGAGACACCAACGCATTGGCTACTTAGGCTTCCAAAGTGCAAGAATTTCTTTTTTTCATTTTCAAAATAATGAGATGCAAGAAGTTTGCTCACTATACTATCCTTGTGTTGATCTTTTGAGAAATAAGGTGGAAAATTCCAAAAGATAACAAAGGAAGTGCATATCCATTCCATGAGCGATGACGAGATGAGTAGTATCACAGAGACATCGATGAGATCATGTGCATTATCAGGTGATATCATGCATGCTCTTATAATACATGCGTTCACTGATTCATATGAGACTTTCTCCTTAAAGTGTTGTGGTAGGAGGCAAAGTTGTTGGAGTTAGATGAAGGCTTTGTCATAAACTGATAAAGAAATGAATAATACATCGAGATTCTAGGGTTTAGTTTAGTACGCAATAAAAACAAAAGCTAGGACAGAAATGCATATTCAGTGCTCATGCTTACGCTAGAATGAGAATTTTGGGGGCCTTGATTGTGCGCGTGCGCTCCCTAAGCGTATAAAAGATTTAATAGATCTTTCCATCCACACAATCATTCCAATTATCATAGTTCCTCCACTCACCACAATCTTTCTCTCTCTCTCTCTCTCTCTCTCTCTCTCTCTCTCTAATAAACACCAACCCATCAACATCCATTGAAAATATCCACATTTTAATATTTCTCGTTATCTCAACGATCAAAATTGATCAGTTGCGCCATTCGATATTCGCACAATGACAAGGGGCTAATCCCGATATCATGTCGCGAAGGTTTTAGTCTCTCCACGACGCATTTCCTGATTTCAACTCATGTCTCATTGGCACACAAAGGTCTTATATTGCCTTGCTCGCGAGTCACTAGGGTTTCAAGAGGGGGAAAGTAAAAATAACGAGGATGCTCGATGTCTTTGTGGGTATATAACCTAACAGTTTAATATTCCAAGTGGGAATACAACTAGAAAAGCAAAAAGGAATGAAAACAATTAGGCACACGCGTGGATCTGTGGGTTCTTCTTGTCTAGTGGAGGGGAGATCTCAATATGAACTACTAGGCCCTTTGTGTTTTGCTTACATGTCACTCTTCCACATCACCCCACTTTCAAAGAGAGAAGATCGACCTCTCTCTCTCGCGCGCGCGCGCACATGGTGGGCAAGGTTTGGTATCTATCACATGGGAGTGTATCACACTAAAGGGACGATCAAGCCTCTCTACAATGCCTTACGCATGAAGCTAGCTATGAGAGAGAGAGAGAGAGAGAGAGAGAGAGGTTTGTCTGTGCACTCAAATGTGTAGGGTTTTCCTGAAAGACTCACCTTTTCTCTAGCCCCTATGGGAGAGAAAAATTGGGCATCATTCGAATCGCCTTTAGAAGATCTCTCTTTTCTTCACCCAGGTGGTGTGTCCCTCATGATGAAATCATTTAGACATAGTCTTGCGACCCACGAGGAAAAAGAGAGGGGAAAAAACAAGAAAATGATGCCCTTTTTGTCTCGAGAAACGCCAATATGGAATTCATGCTAAATTTTGGTAGGAACCTCATTAAATTCAACGTTATTTACATGATCGTCGAGGGATGAGGTAAGTTCGTGAAGCACGCCAATCAATTTTAAAGTGAGCAGTTGGGTTTTATAATAAACAAGGTAATTTAATTTGTATTAGGAGATATTGTAAATCTTTTGTTAGTTATAAATGATGCAGCGGAGGTATCAACACTTTGTCATTGTTGAAAGTTAGATACCATTTAGAATACGTAAACAAACTAATACGTGACATAAAATCTTAATGGTGTTTCAATACAATGTGTTGTGTGACCAAATCAAATGACACATTCGCTAGATTTGCCCAAAATTAGTTCCAACTTCGATTTCTTATCTTTTCATAGGACCAAATCAATTCAATGGCCCGGTAAAAAAACAAGTCTTGATTTCAGACGGATAAGAAAGATCCACACAGCACAACTCTCGAGATTAACCTCCCTTAGTAATTGGGAAATGTTCTAGCTCAATATATCGCTGCAGTCCCTATTGGGCAACACTTGCATAGGTTACTTACCACTTACATGTATTCTTAGGCTCCGTTCGTTTCACGAAAAATGTTACTTTTCCGAAAATTATTTTTTAGAAAATTATTTTTCAGGAAAACGTAATTATTTTCCGGTATTCGAGTGAAACTTGATTTTGAAGTGGAAAATATTTTCTAATATTCGTTTGGAAAAATATTTTACTTTATAAACTCTTTTCAATAGTTTTTTATTATTTTATTTTTAAAAATAGTTATTCATTATTTTTTAAAATTGATTATTAATTTTTCTTTTCTTTTCTTTTTTGTGTTCTCTTCTTCCTTGGGTGATCGCTGGTCAGAGGCCCTCGAGCTCGCCCAATCAGCTCACCGGCAAGGCGAGCTCGAGGCGGCGAGGCTCAAGCCTCGCCAGATTGGCGATGCCCGAGCGTCGCTAGACGGCGGTGAGGCTCAGGCCTCGTAGATCGGCAATGCCCGAGCCTCGCCACAGTCTGGCAACGTTCAAGCGTCGCCAATAGGTGAGGCCTGAGCCTCGCCACCTCTAGCGATGCTCAGGCGTTGCTGATTTGCAACGTCCGAGCCTCGTTGCCGTCTAGTGAGGCCAGATCGGCAAGCTCAGTTCACCTGTCGCCGATCGCTAGTTGAAAAAGAAAAACAGCAAAAAAAAAAATTAATAAACAGTGATAAAAAATCGATTTTATTAAAAAATAACAAAAATTTTGAATTTATGAAAAGAATTGATTTTAAAAAATAAATAAAGAAGTGAGGACTAATAGGGGGTGTGAGATAGGAGAGAGTGAGTGTGGAAAATGTTTTCCCCAACTTGGAAAGTGGAAAATGTTTTCCCTCATTTTAGAATACTTTTTTTTCTTCATGGAAAATGTTTTCCCCCATGAATTTATTTTTCGTAAAACGAACGTTAGAAAATCTGGAAATATTTTCTTGGAAGTTATTTTCCGTGAAACGAATGGAACCTTAATCTACAAATTTTATCTACATGTGTAAGTTTTGACTTCTCGCTAGTCAATCACAATCTCAAAGTAATAATATAGCTCCTAAAGGAACCACGTAACTTGTCAAATGTATATATAGCACGTAATGGTGATGGTTGTGGTTGTGAGGTAACATATCCATACAAGTAGATAGATATATAGAAATGGGGTTTCAACCTGGGCAATTAGGGTTAGGAACATCCTCGAAGCAATTATAGGAATTCTATTTCCGTAGTCGAAAAGTTTGTGTCATTAATACTACTCATTTTGAGTAAGCCCCTAACCACCGCAACATCAAATGCAAAGTTGGAATTATCTAGCACTTGGTAGCAAAGTTGCACCTACGCTATGTTAAAATATTTAAATAATAAATTATGCCTTCATTTAACAGCTTAAGTTTGTAGAATAGTTGGCAGTGGTCCTATAAAATCTCACATGGTATTAGAATTGGAGATCTTGAGTTCGAATCTTTTTAAGTCTCATATACATTCCAATTAAAATTTCCACATTTAATATTAGGTAAAAGACCAAATTAAGTGTGAAAAGGAACGTTAGAATGTTTAAATAATAAACCACATATTCATCTAGCAACAAATTTTTGTACAAAGGAGACTCCAAAATAGATGGAGATAAGTTTTATCCAATTCAATTAACTACCTAGATGGCTTGTGACGACTCCTCATAAGAGGATACGTCATAGATGGCATCCGAACCTAAGCCTAGCAGTTGATAGCTTAGTCAAGCTTTCATTTTGAAAAATTAAGAGTTAGTTTGGTATATTTGTGATTGCATTGTGGGCGTCTTCTTATACTATAAGTGTATTGCAAAGTGACAAGACTTGTAGTTTGTAGTAAATGTATTATTTTTAGAACACCTTTAAGATGTCCCCTTGAAGCTAAGTGGGGGCAACTTCCTAAATGCTGCTACAGGATGTTGCTATGGCAACAAAGATAGGTGTTTTTTAAGCGCTGGACTTAAAAAATTGTACCAAAATGGCGTGGAAAACATCATTTTGCTTTTGCGAGACAAATTCGGGTTTTATTACTTATTTAAGACAGTGATCGATTTAATATAATAGGACAGGGTACGAAAAGCTGGGTCTTTTTAAGCATTTTGAGGATCCCATACCTATATTTCCTGTAACTATGTAAGCACCCGAGTTAACATGCGTCACTGTGATTAATAATCAAGATTTTTTTCTAACTATTTTCCATGTCCCTCATCATCATTATTTAATGATTCTGGATTGACTTCTCCACCATATAATGTAGCTAAGAGATAATGTAGAATATGCAAGTTACTATGGCAATCAAAATGGCCCAGAGAGAGAGAGAGAGAGAGAGAGAGAGAGAGAGAGAGAGAGTCTCCATCCAACAAAGTGGCATTCCAACATCACACTAAATTCTTCGACACCCATCATGTGGATTGCAACCTCCCAGTCTCACTCTTCATGCGCGTCTGCAAAGAGATTGAGCAAGTGGAATTTCAGTCTTCTGTTCTTTTTCCCTTCTCTCTCTATTGATCACCAAAAATCATCACCTTTTATGTGTCCAACGGAGAACTAATAAATAAACATACGGGTCTTAATTTCGATGAAGGAAATTTTTTCCCAATAATCTTTGGAGTGGTGGTTTTGAAAAAATGAACATTACATATAATAATATTTTAATTAAGTTTGCATGTGTGTGATGTCTATGCTTTGTAATGCATTAGTACGAGGCATTACTATTTCCTTTAACCATGAGACCAAGGAAAATTATATATATATATATATATATATCTATAAATATGTTCAAGCAACATTTTCTCGCTTTGCAACCTTTAATTTGGACAGTGATCAATTCGCATCCTTCACTTAACTAAGACCATTTAGGGTGTTAGGTATTCCATTAATATAGAAAAGTGTATATATTATATAATATGATAAATATAAAAGGATTTAGCTTCTAATTTTCTCACAATTTATATAGATATCATACCAACTCCGTGAGATTTGATTGTGTCTAGAAGAGACAAAGTGTATGAATAAAACTTTATGGGATCACCATCAACTATTCTAAAAAATTTAATGTTAAGTAAAGACAATATTTAATGTTTAAGTATTTTAACACTCCCCTTCACTTGTAAGAGTGTTGGATCATTCACAAATGCGTACACATATAGTTATATATCTATATAAAGGAAAGTAAATAAGGAGTTTGAAAAAATTTAAACTCATGATCTTCCATTTAAATATTATATGAGACTTTATGGGATCATAGTTAATGTCAAAAAAATTAAATAGTGAGTTCAAGACATGATTCAATATTTAAATAATTTGATAGAGAGGACAAGACGAGTGAGTAGGGAAAGGATTTAATTGCAAGAGATTGATTTAGCAAGAACATTTCCCTCTACACATTTTCATGTCTAAAGATATCGAATTATGAAATTTCTATCCATGCGTTAATAATTCCTTGTTCTTAACGAAAATATAGAGCAAAAATCTTTTTATGATTGAGAACTGCAACGATAAAAAGAAAAAGGGGCAAGTTTCCCTTTTTTGGGTGATGGCACTGAGTGACTCAGCTACAACCAAAGCAAGTGCAATCACTTCAGCAATAATTGAACTCTAATTTTCTTGTGATTTATTAGCCTAGGCATCAAGAAGCAATTAATAGTTAAGAGACAATTATTTGATGTGAAATGAGAGATAAAAAGGAAGAATAAAAGGATGGCTAGTTAAAAAGCAAAATCTGCAACACCATGAAAAGACAACCAGATCAACATAAAATCCTATCATTTCAGAGGAAAAGATTACTATATGATATATCATATCATAAATTGACATAATATCGATAAAATGGATGGAGTTTTTTTTCGTTTCCACAACGAATATTCCGAGAGGAAAAATGAAATTTCAAATTATGATTGCTACAAAAGTCACAAACTAATAAAATGAGGAAGATGATGAGTGGGGACAGGACCCATCACATCACACTCCCACCCAAATGATTTGGTGAGATGGGGTATGTAAACGTAATCGGTCGGAGCACGAGAGGAAAACGACGCCCGAGATCCCACTAGAAGCCGGGAGTGCTCGCCACGTGTCGGCCTCCTAACTTCTCTTTCAAACTCTCTAAACGACAACGCCCATGAGCTCGTAGGGCAAGTCCAGAAGCATAACAATATCACGTAACATGACGATATAACGTTTTTATACTTAGGATTATATTTTTGGTTTAAAGAATTTTGTACAGATCGTTAAATACTTAATGGATAATAAGCAAGTCTAATTTATCATGTCATGCGATATATACCTCATAAGATAAGTATAAGTGAACTTCCAAGCACTGAAAATTTATATAAAACTAAATGTGGAGCATAATGGCACCAACTGCCTTTTTAAGTGTTGGTAGTTGTTCGCTTTTGCGATGTGATTGCAGGTTATTAAACGGGCAAGGACAGATCTTCTTGCATAGTATATTCTCTGTTCGAGTATTATAATGGAGGAGATGAGCATTCACTGCGCGTGCCAATCGCATCTTGGATCTACTCCTCTCGTGCGCCAAAGAAAACCTAAAGATATTTAATGAGACAGTTGCTTGCTTACTTCTTTTTAATTAATTTACTCTAGAGAAATAAGAGCCTAATAAAACAAAATGCATTGTAATGGAGATAAGATTGAAGTGCTCTCTCCGTCTCCGTCTCTCTCTCTCAATTGAGGTTGTGCAAGAAATATTCAATGTCTGTTCATTAGATTTTTCTAGGATAAGATAACTATCGGGGATGATCTCTTAGTTAGCTAAAGTACATGGCAAGTAGTTACTAATAAAATATATGTTGACATAGTTCACTACCAACTCTTCCATCTCGCACCATAATCAAAGAATAATCAGAATATCAACATGATATGCAATTCAAGATTGATAACGTTATCGCTAGCTCACACTAGAATCAGGGCACAATTGGAATATTTGCATGATAAGTAATCCAACATTGATTCAAATATTATCTTCATCAGTGTTTACCAATTTTGTTGTCAATATATATTTCTTTATATTATTTCTACGTGTATATATATGAGAGCCATCAATGAGTGTAATATATGATTTAGAAATAATAAAAAAATACAATTCCTATATCTTTTTTAATTCTTTACATTTATTTCTATCTATATATAAATACTATTAAACTACGCTTTTATCTAACAATTAAAGTTTTTGAAACAGTTATCAATGATCCCATAAAATTTCATGTGATATTAAAAAAGAATGTTTTGAACTTGAATCTTTTAAGGACCTTGTCATATAATAGTTTAAGTTTTTAGAATAGTTGATAGTAATCCCATGAAATTTCATGGTCACATTCATCTGTATTAGATTAAATTTTCAAGTCAATTGTGATAATCTTACTATTTCTCTGATTTATGCGTGGGTGGTTTAAAATCATGGCACGGATATTAAGCAGTACGAAAGCACAAGTCTGAGCCAAAAAAGTAGATCGAAGTAAAAGAAAGGCAAGTCTCGTTCGACCTTGTCCTGAAACTCACCGATAGACACGTTGACCAGAGCGCAGAAATAGGGTGATTGACCCATCTGAATTATAGGACGAGCGGTAGTAGTTATGGTGCTAAGCTTGATTTCCTTCAAAGCAATTTTCCTTTAATTTCCTTGGCTTTCAGGTTCTTGTACTTGCTTTACTTTTCAAGCAATTTACCTTTTTGGTCATTTAGACCGATCAACAATCTTCATTTTGCTCTTTGCTCTCGGGGGAGCCGGCATGGCTTTTTCACATTCTTATTTAGATCTATCTTTGAAAAGCTTGTTTTGTGGGAAGTTTGGAATTTGTTTGGCAACTTGCCAAACATTAATAATTTGGAACAGAAATTCGTTTAATAAAATTTTTATTCCCATGAATAGATTTAGAATAAAATCAAAAATAAATAAATAAATTGCTTTTTTTTTTCGGAACAATTCCAGAATCAAAAGTCAATTTTTTTTTTTTAATTTCTCTTTCTCTTATCTTTCCTTTCCTTTTCTCTTCTTACTTTTGGCTAGTTGCTAGCCTCGGCCATGGCCGGCAACCGGCCAAATGAGGGCCAGCGCCCTCGCTGGCTCGAGCCTCGCCATGGCTTGGCATCGCCAGGGGCTGATGATGCTCTGGTGAGGGCACCGGGTCTCGTTTGGCCAATCGCCGGCTGCCAACAACTTAAGGAAGAAGAAGATGAAAAGGGACAAAGAATAGAAAAAAAAAGAGAAAAATGTATTTAAATCATTAAAAAATTAAAAGAAAATATTTTGGATTAGAAATTTTAAGGTACTTAATAAATGCATTTCTATCCGGGAAGTAAAATTTTTGGACAATTATCAAATGTCTTCAAATACTCATAAATTGTTTTCGAAAACAGAATAAAAAATAATCATTTCTGAGCAAAAACTATTCCCGGACATAGAAGCGTTACATGCGTATCCTTATTTTGTGGTTGACTAGGGCTAGAGAATGAGTTTTCGTTTGTCTTTCTAATTGCGTGTTTGTCAAATTTGCCTTAGATTAAATTAGCACCGACGATGCCTTGAAAAACACAAGTGGTTTTATGAAATTCTAAGACCTCTCATTTGACTCATTATCTGAAGCAATTCTTAGATTTCCGTGTTCCAATCCTATCCTCAATAAGATGGAAATTGTACGTTCATGTATTTGATATTGATTAAAGCACAGCTGCCTCATAGCTTATAAAGCCAACATTTCTATTGGCGTAACCTTTTACGGTTAGATGCCTTGAAAAACATATCCACCGCTTAATGTGCTATGATAGTCCATATACTAGAATATCTACTAGGTGTCAATTATATCACTAGTTCTTGACCTTATCCTCATTGTTCATTCTCATTCCTAAATTTATGTTGTTTAATCTAATCTCTAAATTTTGGAAAAAAAAAAATCAACTCTCAATATGATCCTTCAACTAATTGCATAGCCATGGTACATTATGTTTTCCTTTTTTTTTTCTTGACTCAAAATGCCAATTCAACAAATGCTGGGGTAAAAAATAAATTACAAGGACCAAAGCATCATTTTAATTTTTCAAGTTAGTAGAGAATCTATTACTCCGTTTTCGGACAGGGTGATTTGAGCTTTGCCGACTAATCTATCTTCTATTTTCCTTTTTCTTCTTCTTCCTCCTTTAGTCGCGGTAATCTAATGGTGCAACTTCATGTGGCATCACTGGCGGTGGTAGCATCAAGTTTGTTGGTGCTAATGGTGATGGTATTGGGATGACACCAGCTGTGCTAGTATTGTTGGTGGACGACTTAGGGAGAAAATAGTTTAAAGAGTCATAAACCTATTACGTTTTTTGTCAATTCAATAATAAACCTATTAATTTTGCTATTTGAATCAATCTGATTAATTTTAGTAGGAAATTATTGATGTGGATGTTAGTTGTTTTAAATGGTACAACCGGCGTTGACGTGAATAATTTTTAGTAATATTTTAACATTTTTTTTGAATTTTGAATTTTTTATTTTCTTATCTTTCCTTTTTTCTTAACTATGGCTGGCAAAAGTTGCGACCATCGCTTGCCTTGCTAAGATCTAGACGAGGCTATCGTTGAGATAGCTAATATGAATCACCTAGAGGGGGTGAATAGGTGATTCTAGGACAATTAAAAATTTTGTGGAAAAAATAGTTTAAGGAATAAAAATCTGAATAATAATAGACAAAAAAAATTGTTTACGCTCGATTGAGATGTTTGAAGTGTTCAAACACTGTGTAGTTAATAAAATGCAATAGATATCAAGGGATGAGATAAATTGCATATGAGTTTTTATAGTGGTTCGACTTAGGTCAAGCCTACATTATCTCTCCATGCTGACAGCCAATAGGCTAAATTCCGCTATATGATCAAAAAATAATTACAATCTGAGTGTAATGCTTTGTGAATGATCTTCACAAATTCACTCAACCACCTTGTTTTTCTCACTCTTTTCTCACAATTTTGAGCTTAGAGAAGATAAGTAAGAATTTTAAATAGCACTCTACCTTTGGAATTCTAGATTCTGGATCATCTCTCCCACGCTGACAACCAATTAGCTAGATTCTGCTATATGATCAAAAAGTAATTACAATATGAGTGTAATGCTTTGTGAATGATCTTCACAAATTCACTCAACCACTCAACCTTGTTTTTCTCACTCTTTTCTCATAATTTTGAGCTTAGAGAAGATAAGTAAGAATTTTAAATAGCACTCTACCTTTGGAATTTCATATTCTGGATCACGTCTTATCCTCTACAGCATCTTCGTCTCCTTAAATCTCCCTCCTCAACTAGACGTTGGAAATCTCAAGAGGTAAATCTTTCAACCTTATCCTGTTGAACATATTTTTCTTTTAAGGACCATTAGAGAGACATGATTGGATCTCATTGATGAGTATGGTCGCCTATAGAATCAGATTCTAAGTTTTCATAAGTAAGTCTCTTTGATAAGGAAATAACTTGTCTTGTAGAATTTGATCACCAATCATAGATTGATAGAATCAAATATATTTTAGGCATAAAATCCAGTCTTAGTTACTAACCGTTAGAGTATAGATCCTGAAAATAGTTTTGGAATATATAATTTGAATATGCATATCTCCATTTAGATTTAATTAAGGCATGTCAAAATGAGAACAGTTTCTCTGTCTCTATGAAGTTCATATATAAGTCTAAATAAATATTGTCCAAGAATTCATTCCTTAGACTTTGTACTTGTTTTTAAATGCATCAAGAATTATATATTAGAATATGTATAGTTTTGGATAGTTTTGTCAACTTCAAAATCAATTGAGAGCTTTCTCCAACTATTGCGACCCTTGCCTAGACCTATTGAAGGCCATGGCCTTCGCCTATTGTGACGGAGCATGATGGAGCTCGAGCCCTCTAGATCTAGCAGCTCAACCTTGACGCTATACAAAGGTTGAGCCTTTCGGATCTAAGGCAAAAGGTTGACATGTGACAAAGCTTGTGGTTGTCCAACATGGTCAAGATCTTGAAGATGCCAAGCTCAACGGCATTTCAAGGGAATGATGGAGAACAGAGAAAGAAGAAGATTGGTTTGATTTTTTACTTCTACGTTCAGTGAAGATGGAGAACGAAGAAGGAAGAAGATGAACAAGAAAAGAAAAAAAAATCAAAAGTATTAAAGTATTGTTAAAATTCATCCATGTCAATACCGATTGAGTCACGTAGGATAGTTGGCATTCATATCAGCTATTTTTGACCAAAATTGATTGGATTAACTTAATTGGCAAAATGTGAAAATATTTAGAATTTCATTGAAAAATTTAAAAGGTTTATGATTGAATTGACAAAAATACAATAGGTTTTAAAACTTTTTGAGCAATTTTTCTTGAGTTAGGCAATGGTTGCTGAAATCTATTGATTGTGGTGGCCTAGTTTTAGGGGGTGCAATTGGCAGCGACCGTGGTTGAGTTGGGGTCTGGGGGAGCTAGTTCGCGGAGGTGATGGCCAAAATATCGGTGGTGTTCGAGACCCGGTAATTCGAGAGCCGGTAAAGGCAGGCTGCGGCATGGGGCCCGAAAATGAAGTATGCTGACATGAAAGCAAACGGGATCAACTACCATGTAATTGCAGTGGTTTAACCTTCGGTTATGAACTTTGGACCACTCCTGAAACAGTTATGAGATGATTACTTTTGGGAAAGCTACCACTGGAATATTCTCTCTCTTCAACCTTTTGCTAATTTAGAATTGCTTTCCCACAAATAGGCTACTTTGTGGTTAACACATGGAAAATCTGCCTATAAACTGACTCTGTCATGATTCGATTCGTTGAACTTTTCTCTCTCTCTCTCTCTCTCTCTCTCTGACATGGGAGATTGTGAAAGCCATGAACTTTACCACTCTGATTAGAGTTCTTGATGCATTAATAAAAGGTCCATAATAGAATTCATAAACTCCGATGTGCTTTTTCCCCGTTCCATTCAATGCGTGCAACCTTTCACGGAAGTAAACATAAATTTTCATTGTTTTTTAATGGCTTTTCCTTTGGGTATTAGAATATTAGATTACTACGTATAGTTAATTACTCCATCATGGGGCTAATTACCAGGTGATGAAATTTCTACACGAAGAATCATCTCTCTCTCCCTCTCTCTCGCGTTCTTGTCAAGCTTGTGCTGCAATTCAGCCACACATTCTCTGCCATCCCCGGAGATGATTGCCACCAACCAACAACAATTATATCTCATCGACGGGTGCCTTGACTACCTCACCACCTCCAACAACAGCCACCATCTCTAAACCATATTTGGTAATTGACCAAATAGTGACTACTTCTATTCTTTTGTTACCTAGAATATAAAAAAAGAACGTAAATTCTTTTGGTAACGTCAGCTAATTTTTCTACTTCTTGGATTAGATATGTTTTTAGAAATAGATTTGAAATAGAATTAAGAAATAGAAAAAAGTTACCTTTTTAGTTTTCGGAAACAACTCAAGAATCAAATGATTTTCTTTTCTTTTCTTCTTCTTCTAGCCAATCACCGACCTTAGCAATGGTCGATGATTGGCCAAATGAGAGTTGACAACCTTGCCAGCCCTTGGCGAGCCTAGCTATGGTGAGGCTCAACCTCACCCTAGTTGGGCGATGCCGACCTTACGTTAGTTGGGCAAGGCCGAGCCTTGGGCCAAGGAGGTTCCCTTGAGGTTGACAAGGTCATTGGCTCTTGTTTGGCTGGTCTTCGGCCATGGTCGAGGTCAACAACCAGCTAGAGAAAGAAGAAGAAGAAGAAAAGGAAAAAAGAAAAAAAAATTAGAAAAAGAAGAAGAAAAAAAGTAATAAATTTTTAAAAAAATGAAAAGAAATTCTAAGTTAAAAAATTAAGAGTTTTACCAAGAACATTTTTATTCTTATTCTATAAATAGAAATTTTGTGCATTTAGAGAATGATTTCGAATGCTCAGAAACTTGTCTAGAAAATAGAACAAAAAAAATTTATTTATGAACAGAAATTATTATGGAAAAAAAGTAGTTCTAAACATGACCTAAATCTAAACAAGATCAAGGGCCCTTCTCTTTCTCTCCCTCTCTCTTCCCCCAAATTTGCATATTACCTCATTACTTACTATTTTTGTTGACGATGTTAAATTTGGTGGGACTACTATCAAAATTTTTAAAAATTTTAAATTAATAATGAATATTTGATTTGATATTTAAATATTCTATCGGATTAGATGTCGTGTCACTAAAAATAGTGCCTTACAAATCTCTTTGGAGTGATTTGATGGCGTGGTGACGGCTAGGCCACAAGATTTGAAGTGGTATCTCTTTGAGAGAGAGAGAGAGAACAAACGGCAACTTTCGGTGGAACCACCGTGGTGGCGAGGGGGTAAAAGGGGCGTTATGACAGCTCCAAGGCGGGAGAGTTAGGGAGAGATAGAGGTGATAGGTAGTTTAACGTTTGATGGAGGCAAGGTACTTGAATTCTATGAAGTGGAAAATACTGCACATCGCCGTGTGTTGGTCTCTCGGCAATCAGCATTAAGCTCAACCCTACCCAATGTTTTGCCACCAAGGAAAGGCGATCTCGCAGCACTAAGCTTCAGCTTGTAAAAATTAGTCAAAAAATCAAGTCATGGTCATAGAATATTACGCCAAATGGTTTGTTTTTATTCTTTGCCAAAAGAAATTAGGGGATCGTACTCTAAAATATACGCAGCTCTAGCTTTTATTAAACAATAGTGATAAAGATTGCTATTCTCGAAGACAAAAAAAAAAAAAAAAAAAAAAAGTAAAGCCTGACTCCATCCGAGACTCCATGAACTCTTGTCTCGATGCTCTGCAAAAAGTATAATTTTTTTATGGACAGAAAATTTTGGAATCCAGATTGATGGGTTCTCCCTTTAATCATTTCTTGCTTTTAATAATTATTTTCTTTCCACGAGAGTACAATATTTTTATAAACTAGAGGTAAAGAAAAAAGAGGAGGAGAATATGGAGGGGATTGTAGACTTTTGCTTAGCATCTGGCTGAGTCCTCCCACCTTTTAAGTGAATATTAAGAGATATAACGTGATGAGAACCGATGCAATGTCATATCGAATTTCGGTGATACGAATGTTGAAAACTTGCAGTTATGGGATTAATCCATGTCTGTTGTAAATTGTTGGGTAGGGAATATAAGAATCGCCTTGCTTTTTTAGGAAAAAGAAAACTTTTCTTTCGCTTTAATTTTTTTTTTAAAATTTTCTAAACCTTTTCAAGAACTCTAATTCCGGCGCAACTTTGCGTCAACGGTTCAAAGACAAACCCCACACCGACCAGATATTCTTGTGTGTAACCTACGCACTATGTTATGTGACAGGTCAACGTGGTATATTACAATAAATAAGTGTGTCCTAATTTATCTTAACTTTTAAACCAAGTAATGAAAGTAATGCTTTTCAAATGTTCTCTATTTTCTTTTCAAACTTCCCTCCAAAAGAAAGTAATTTGAGTACCTAATTGCAACGTCACACTATTCTTTCTTTCATTTACCTATATGTAAGTACTCATAAGTTATAAAATGCGATAGGGGCCCTAGTCGCCGAAAGACTACACTACACCAAATTTCAAAAGTTAGGAATCGCATAAGATAAAATTAATTTCAAGGACGACATTAAATAATGAGTAAAAATTGAAAGACTACTAATGCCGCCCTTAAAGAAGACTTACTGTTGCATTGTCCCTCCTTGTTTTTTTTTTTTTGAATGTTACATGCGATTTGCTTGAACTCTACTCTGGCTAAATTAATTCAGATTGGAGAAAAGTTTTTTTTTCCATACACTAGACGTCCGTTCACATAGTTTTACTTTGCAGTGAACAAATCTCTCACAAAAAAATAAAAAAACTCGCGACTGGTTGGAAATCTCTATGTTCCACAAAGTTATATTACCGTCAAAACAAGTTATTTGTAAAGTTCCAAAAATTAAGCAAGCAATCTGACCATTTATCTTATGCGGATGGGACATATCCCATTATACTTTTTTCGATGGGAAACATGCATAGCTCAAAAGCGAGACCTTTGGCGATTATCTAATTAAATCTCATCAAAAGATGTGTACGTTCAACTTCTTTATACTTAGGTCATAGATTTCTCTTTTCTGTTCCCGATGAATGATTACAGAAGAGCCCGCATGTGCTACGTTCGTGTCATGGCCTAAATAAGCTAGAAAAAAGAGGGAACTCATCGACCCTAGGTCATCACCACTTAATCCTCCTATGCCAACACCACAATCGATCCTCTCACCTTTTGCTGAGGCTAAGGCCGGTCAGAGTTAATTATTATATTAGCCACCTTTAATCATTGTATAAACAAAGAGGCAGCATCATTATCGCTCCTTTATCGCAGTTCGCACCTCCACTCGAGTTTATGTCAATGGAATCTCCTTTCCTCTGCAGACTTAAACTGCGGTTTGCCCCAGTTACATGCGCGACATATGTTCAGCCAGCTTTGGCGCAAACATAAATAAAAGTCCACGAAGAAATTTGCAAACAGTGTTGAACGAAATCGAAGTCAAGAGAGCATTTTTATAAAAACGTGTCGTGTTGGATCGTGATGTGGGTGGGGCGTTGCTTTGCATGGAGAATAATTGATGACTCCATCTTATGTTTTGGTTCTAACCTTTTGTGACGGTCGATGCTGCAAGTATAATAATGCGAGTTATCTTCTCACCTTTTCATCCCTCACCCCCACTGAAAAAGGCATCACCAGCTTTATTTTAAGAAGATTCTGGACGATATCTTCATATCTGATTGTGGGTGGTTTTTTCGGGTTCTATCATCAAAGTGTTGCTTTTCCCATAAAAGAAAAAGGGGAACAGAAATTCTCCATCAGACTTTGAATTCAATCTTCCCGAAATCGAATTATTAAGAGCTCGATCTCGAATGTGTTGAGTATGCCTCGATCTATAGCCTGATGGGCAATTTCGTGGATTGCCCCTCAGATTTCGATAGCTCAATCCTATGAAATAAATACAGGGAATAGTATGTTTCTTACCTAAAAGGGGCTAGCGGTAGCCCCCGTCCCCTAGCTCCAGAACTTGCTTATATTATTTAGATAAAAAATAAACAAAAACAATGAAGATGTGGTATCTACTAAAAAGGTTTTCTCGCCTCTCTAACCCCTTAATTTTTCCATCCTCATAAGGCCTAAGGCTTTGAGATGCGAGTCGGTCCCATTATCGTGATGTATGTGAATCCAACTAACATGGACGGTTGCATGGGTTGAGTGAGGAATATTTTCTTGAGTTGCATATTGAATCTCCTTTTGATTTCCAAGTGAAATTGATGTTACCCTCTCCTGTAAAAGTAGGTTTGTGTCTCCTAACCACGTAAAATATTTTTATCCTACTTTATGTCTTCGCCTCTCTGTTGCCCAATCTTTGGACTTCATACCATAGTGATCCCAACCACCATGAAATATTATATTAAACCCTTTTTGGGTGGCATTCTAGTGGCGGCAAAATATCGTGATCGCGGCCGGATAGGTTATCGAAGGTGGAGTTCATAAGTAAAGCGGTGTCAGTGCTAAGTGTAGTAATACGAATGGTAACAACGAAGTCGAACAGCAACGCAACGGTGGTGGTGAACAACCCAATCAGCTATGGTATTGGCGAAGACTGATTGGGGCCTGACCCCCGTGGCGACGGGGAGGCTATCGATTATTAGCGGAAGCCGCGGAGGTGATGGCGGATCAACGGGTCCTAAAACCAGCAACGAGTGGCGGTAGTGGGTTTAGGTAGCCATATGGCTAGTTGATATTCTCGTATTAGGGCATATAGATTGACAATCATAGTGTTCCACAAGGGTATCCATTCAAGAACTTTTGTGTTGCCTTTACAGATTCTTACACGATGCCTTTGTCTAAAATGGGATATCTAATTACGATATTTGATTTAGTTTTAAACTTTTCAATTTTACCAATTTAATTTAGAAATTTTTGAAATTGCCAATAGTTCTAAACTCTTTAATAACGCCAATCAAGCTTAAACCTTTGAATGATTTATTAATTTAGTTCTAAATATTTTAACAATTTGCTAATTTAGTTTTTACAACCAATTTTGATCATAAATCGTTAACGTAATGATATAATCAGTGTCAGCAGTCTTACATGACATGGCTAGTGCTAACGTGAACAATTATTTAATTTAAAAAAATTATGAATTTTTTTTTCATTTTTTCCTTTTCTTTTGTTTCTTTTTCCCTTTGCCGATTATCCCCAGGCCTCATCAATGATCAGTAGACCATCGACCTCAAGCAAGGGCCACCCTCATTGCCATCAAGTGAGGTTGCCCTCGTCTGGGCCCTAGCAGACCCCTAGTAAGGGCGGTCCCCATCAATTTCGGCAAGGACAACCCTTGCCCTTCCTAGATCTAGCAAGGTGTTACACTCTCCAGCCCAGGTTAAGGAGTCCTTTGGCCAAGGCTAGTGAGGGCAACCCTCGCCAAGCCATCGTTGAGGCTCGGCAATGGCCAATGGAGGAAAAAAAAAAAGGAAAACTATAAAGGAAAAAAAGAAAAGAAAAGTAAAAAGAAAAAGAAACAAAAGAAGAAAAAAATCATTAAATTAAGATAAAATTTGTAAATATTTTTTCCGTTAGTACCGGCCATGTTATTCAGGATGGCTGACCTTAATTAGATTATCACATTAATGATTTTCAGTAAAAATTAACCGGAATGACTAAATTGATAAATCATTAAAAAGTTTAGATCTAAATCAATAAATTATCAAAATGTTTAGAATTAAATTGACAAGTTGTCAAAAATGTAGGACTAAATTGGTAAAATTAAAATGTTTAGGATTGAATTAATTGTCGTACAATAAGTTAGGAGTTTTTTGGATAATTTTTCCATTTAAAATGATGAAAAGATTGATTTACACAATCACCTTTTTGATATTATGTTAGAATAGATGGTGTTACTTAAAATCATTAATATAAAAAATGAAATCGATGTTAAAGAAGTACTTTAGCATTCAAGTACTTTAATACGTACGTCTTATTTGACAATAGAGTAAATTCATGTTAGTCCTCTCTTTTTTTGGCCAAACATGTTAAGTCTTTTTTGATTGGGCACGCTCTGCAGCTAATTTTTTTTAAAAGAACAGAAAAGAGTGAGCTTTCTTTGGATTATTGATTCGATTGTATAATTAAGTTGTCGTATCCTTGGTGTTGGTTTTGTTTAAGGTTTTACCTCACCAAAACCCAGGATTCCGAGAATTCTGTTGAGGGTCACCCTGCCACTAGGTAATCTTAGCGGATTAACAGGATTGTGTTTCTTATTTTTATATACCGATGCTTGCACCCGTTAATCCCTAATTAGGAAGAAATTTTTTCTTCCCTCTCTCTCGAGAATATTTCAAAATTTTCATCTTAGAGTTTAGACGTAACAATTTAACGTTACATGTAGTACATCCTTCTTATCTAAAAATAGACTAAATTAATATTAGTCTTTTTTGATTGGGCATGCTCCGCCACTGATTTAAAAAAGAAAAAGAAAAGAGTCAGCTACCTTTGGATTATCAAGTTCGATTTTGTAATTAAGTTGTCGTATCTAAATCGTCATTGCCCCACCTTAAGTCTCAAACCTCAATATTGAACAGAAAGAAATGGAAAGCTGATGGTCACCCATCAAGGGCCGCAAATTGCAGTGGGCATTTGCAGAAAAAGACTTGAAAGATGAGCAATTTAGTCTTTAAATAAAGCTTTTGTGTTGAAACGGTGGGAGGCACCATTATCATTTCCTAGGCAGCGACCCAAAATTTATCAAAAGCCATCTTCCTTTCCCATGCGCACACAACACCTTAGGTTACAGCCGCATGCAATGTACTTATGTCAAGATTATACTAGTGTAATAAACTATCTGACTTAATCAATTTTGAAGAAGAAAAAATTGAGCACCCATTCTACCAAAAGAATGAATATTCGATACTAACATCAAATAATGCACACCTATCATAACTCAAAAAAACTTGTGTGTGTAGACCTTGTTTCTTTGCCATCGGTACATGAAATGGAACTCATGAAACAGAAGAAAATTCTAAGGAAAAATTAGTTGAATGAACTCAATTAGCAAAGTAAAAAAGTTAATGACTCAATTAGTAAGATTGAAAGGTTTATGACTGAATTAATAAAATTGCGATAAGTTTACAACTTTTAGGACAAGACTAATGATTGAAACATTACTAAAACTAGCATTTTAGAGGACCTGCCCACTTGCTTCATGGAGATGGGTGGGAAGCATCATCATTGTCGTCTAAGGCAGTACCCAACAACAATAATTTCCCCCAATTATGTATTTAAACATTTATTATGCACCCATGGGATCAAACGTATAACATGGCTTAATGAAACAAAGAAAGCTTGGATGCACCTAGTATGGCGAAACAACAAGCGTGGTTTCTCCACTTTTGAGGCTCTTGACACACTTTGTTATTGGATGTCGCCATCTCTTTGCACCGAGCTCTCGAACCAACACGTTCAGTCTCCGGAGAAATGCCTCTCGACTTTTGATCAACTGGGGTTTTTCTCGATCTTACTGGATTCAGTCATGATTTCGGCATGATGAAGGAGTGATACGTGCAGATGTTGATGTGTACCGTGTTGATCCAATCGTTCCTGACCATATCTAGCAATCATGAGCACGGCACTTATTGTTTGGATTAGTTCGAGACATCATTGCATGGTGGAAAGCGCCGAGTTCAGGACGACCGTAAATGAAGAACGCAGAAAATCACCTGGTTTGCGTATCTACGCGAATCTCAACAACATGAGGATGTAACCAAACGGGGCATTAACCACGCCTGGGTTAGAGGAAACATAAAGTTGCACGGATCTACGGCCACGAAAGATATCAACCAGTTCCACTACGCTGTTATTTGGCGCCGAGTCACTTGATCCATATTGATTTCGCTCGCGCGCTTTCTCCGAGTGAAAGGGGACAGCCTCCCATTCACCACGCCTGGGTTAGAGGAAACATAAAGTTGCACGGATCTACGGCCACGAAAGATATCAACCAGTTCCACTACGCCAAAAAAAATTGGTGCATAGTTTGATTTTCAGCGGTTATTGTGAGTGTGTGTACTTGGTTCATTGAAGACTATCCTTGGAATTGACACGAGCTCTTCTAAGTTCAAAACTACATGCGGCAATTTCTATGCGGAACATCCGTGTCAATAGACTTTTGCAATTAACCCCATTTCATCGCACTTCACCGTAATAAGTTGTGAATCCTCTAACATTAAAGGGCTAAATTCATCACCTCCTTTAAATTAGTTGGTGCATTGGACAATTAATTATAAGGTTCATATTTGGACACGCATCACTTACTTCACTAAAAAATCACAAATGTTTATCGACTCTATGAAATTTTGTATGACCATTATTAACAATTTAAAAAAAATTTAGCTATTAAATAAAATGATTGTTTAATTTTAAATATTCTAATATTTCGTCTTACACAAAGATTGACTTTGGCCTAGGCCTAAAGCGTAAAAATATATAATTGGAGAGGTAAATAGGGATTTAGAAAGATTTGAACATAGAATCTCTCACTCCAATATCATTTGTTGGGAGCACTTAGTAAAAGCTTAATACATACACTTGGGAAGATTGCCAAGGGAATGCCAAATCCATTTGCACTCGCTTTCACTTGAAAACTTAAGTCAATGAGTTATGAACCAACTATGATATATTAATTGCTCAATAATACATCAATTTCTTAGTTTGAGACTTTCTAATATAACTAACACCAGCTCAACAATTTTCCCTTCATGTTAGAGTTTGATGTTAAGCTTGATCCCTCTTAAGTTAGGTATTTTTTTGCATCAACTTTTCTCAACTCGAATGTCCCCTGAACCACCAACATTAGCAATACTGACCTTCATCACTACTCTTTCTTTGGAACAATCCCTAACACTACCATTGGGACTATGTTGCTAGACCAGAATGCCTACCTTCACCCTCGGTCTTTTTCTCTAGACTAAACCATGAAGGATGCCTGGAATGGTCATGAGATTCCTTCTTTAAGGTATTCACCAAACATTGCAATAGACATTCAGAGTGAACTTCAAAACCTTTTGAGATTTGTGGGATAACTATTAACTATTTTAAAAGCTTAAACTGTTAAATGAATGTCTAATTTAATATTCAATTAAAGTAATACTTCTCTTCATGCGTAGGCTAGACCTTGGCTTAAGTCTAAAACGTGAAAATATGTAATTTGAGAAGCAAACGGGGGTATAAAAAGATTTAAACTTTGTATCTCTTTGATACTATCTGTTGGGAGCATGTAGCAAAAATTCAATACCTTCATTTTGGGAGATTGTCAAGATGGAGCCCAAGTTCAAATCCATCAAAATATCAAGTTGGACTCATATTTACTATAAAACTTAGGTCAATGAGTTATGGGACAATTATAATACATTAATTATTTCACAATACATTAATTCCTTGATGTGGGACTTTTTAACACTACTCATATTAGCCTAACAATTTTCCTTTCATGTGTGAGTCCAGTGTTAGGCCTACCCTCCTTAATTCAGGTATGTTTTTGTATCAACCTATCTCAAATAAAATTTTCACTTTGGTATGTGTTATGATTATAACAATACTAATACCAACCTACATCACTACTATTAGGATCATGTTGCTATACCACAACACCCACCATCATCCTTGTCTCTTTCTTTCTTTAGGCCGAACAAGGAAGCTTGCTCAGAAATCATGTTGGTTATAAGATTCTCTCCTTGAGATATTCACCAAACATCGTTACACTCATTGAGAGTGGTCACTAATAAATCATCGACTTTGATATAATTTGATATTTTGTGATACTACCACCATTTATTCTAAAAATTAAAATTATTAGATGAATGTATGATTTAATATACAAATATTTTAACGTTCCCCCTTCACACATCATCTAAACTATGGCCTTAGCCCAAAACACAAAATTATGTAATTGGGGAGGCAAATAGGGATCTAGAAAGATTTGAATTCAAGACCTCATGCTTTGATACTATTTGTTGGGAGGATAAAATAAAAACTCAATACCTTCACTTAAGGAAACCATCAAGGGAGAGCTCAAGTTTGAGCATGTCAACATATTTAGTCAAACTATCTTTCACTCAAAATTTTAAATTAATGAATTATAAGTTAACTTTGATATATTGATCGCTTCAAAATGCATCAATTCCTTGATGTGAGACTTCCTGACACAACTCACATTGGCTTAGTGATTTTCGCTTCATGAGTGAGTTTGGTATTAGGCCTTCTTCCTATTAATTCAAGTATTCATTTGCATCAATCTATCTCAAATTGAATTTCCACTTTGTTGCATGTGAGGATTGCAATAATAGCAATATTGACATTCATCACTACACTTTCTTTGGAATAGCCTTGAAGTGTTACCATCAAGACAATGTTGTTGCATTATAAGGTGCACCTTTGCCTCTTGTATTGTTCTCTAAATCGAACCACGAAAGCTACCTAAAAATTACATTGGTTATGAGATTCCTTCTTTAAGATATTCACTAAACACTACTAGACTCATTGAGAGTGCCACCAATAAATCATCGGCTCTAATACTATTAGAGATGTGAGACTATTATCGATTATTTTAAAAGCATTACTTGTTAAATCAAGGCGTGGTTTCATAATCAAATGCTCTAATACTCCCCCTCATGCATGTGTTGAACTTTGGCCTTAACCTAAAATGTGGAAATATGTAATTGGGGAGGCAAATGAGAGCATGGAAAGATTTAAATTTAGAATTTCCTCCTCTATAACCAATTGTCGAGAATGTAGAGCAAAACCTCAATTCCTTCACTTAAGGAGATTACTAAAGAAGAGCCCAAGTCCAAAGTCGTCACCATATTCAGTTGGACCAATTTTTACTTAAAAATTTGAGCTAATAAGTTATGGGTTAGTTGTAATATATTAACTACTCGATATTATATCAATTTCTTAATATGCGACTTACAACACAACTCACATCGTCTAAACAATCTTTCCTCCACATGTGAGTTCAATGTTAGACTTGCTTCTCCTTAATTCAAATATCATTTTGTATCAAACTATCTCAAATTAAATCTCCACTTTGTTGCGCCTAAGGACAACAACAATACTAATACTAACCTTTATCACTACTCTTTCTTTGGATTGAACTCCAAACACTATCATTAGGACCCTGTTGCTACACTAGGATGCCTATCTTCAGCTTTTGTCTCTTTCTACAAACCGAATCATGAAGGCTGCCCAAAACTCCTTTAGTTACGAAATTTCTTTCTTGAGATATTCACCAAACATTGTTACTCATTGAGAATGGCTGCCAATTAACCATAAGCTCTAATACCATTTGAAATTTTATGGGACCACTACCAATTATTAATAGAAGTGAGTGGTTCCATGGTCGGTTCTAATGGCACCTGAAACCTATTATGTTAAAACGGGTTTCCTAGTTTTTTGAACTTGGAACTTATCCTGCGTACATGAAACTACAATCTATCCCATCAATCGATTCTAGGGTTTACTTGGGAACCAACCAATTTCTTTTCTTTTCTTTTTTGTTTCGTTTTTTTCTTCTTTTAATTGGTTTCATTTTTAGTTTAGCAAAATGAAAGAAAACGCAATAACAAAAATCCCCATTTGTCATTAGCAATAATTCATTAAAAATGAACACATAAAATAAATAAATAAATAAAAATTCAAAACACGTAACCACCATTCATCAATTCTCGATTCCCAAATTGGTCATCGTGGGAACCTAATACCAGATTAGTGTCTATGGTCATTTCATTCAAGTTCTCATTTATATCATAAATCCATGTTTACCACTAGTTCTAAATGTTTAAATTATTAAATGAAGGTGTGGTCTAATATTTAAATATTAGCACTTCCCCTCACACATAGACTATACTTTATCCTCAACCTAAGATGTGGAAATATATGATTGGGGAGGTAAATAGGATTCTAGAAATATTTGAACTCAAGACCTCTTACTTTGATATCATTTTTTAGAGTATGCAGTAAAAGTTCGACACCTTCACTAGGGGAAATCACCAAGAAGGAGTTCTAGTTTAAGCTCATTAACATATCCAATTAGACCCTCCTTCATTTAAAAACATAAGCCAATAAGTTATGAATAAAGAATCATATATTAATTCCTTCACACTATATCAATCCCTTGGTATGAGATTTCTAACACAACTTACACTAGCTCATCGATTATCCCTTCACGTGTGAGTTGATTGTTAATAATGTTCCCCCTGATTCAGGTATTATTTTTGCGTCAACCTATTCCAGTCCCCACTTTATAGTGTGTAAGGACCGCAACAATAGTAATACTGGCCTTTATCATTTCTCTTTCTTTGGACCAAACCTCGAACTTTGTTATTGGGACCTGTTACTACACCACCATGCCCACCTATAGCCCTAGTCTTTTTCTCTAGACCAAAGCATAAAGGCTGCTCGAAAATCATGTAGGGCACAAGATTCACTCCTTTAGATATTCACTAAATATCGCTACACTCATTAAGAATGGTCACCAATCAACCAAAATAATTAGATGAATATGTGGTTTAATAGTTAAGATTTTATGGACCAATTGCCAATTTTTTTAGATACTTAAATTATTGGATGAATATATCATTTAATAGTTAAATATTCTAACACTCCCCTTTACCAGTTGATTGGACTTGAGGCTTTAGCCAAAAACTTGTAGATATATAATTAGAGACATAAATAGAGGTTAGAAAGATTTAAGCTTAGGATTTCTTTCTTACATACCATTTGTTTTGAGTGTACAGCAAAAACCCAATACGTTTACTTGGGGATGTGATAAAGGGAGAGTCTATGTTTAATCTAATCAACATATCCAATTTGATCTATCTTCACTCAAAAACTTAAATCAATAATTTATAGGTCAATTATGATATTTTAACTACTTCGCACTATATGAATTTCTCAATATAGGACTTGCAACGCAAGTCACACCAGCTCAATAATTTTCCATTTGTTTGTGAGCTCAGTGCTAGGCCTACTCCTTCTTGATTTAAGTATTCTTTTACATCAACCTATCTCAAATTGAATATCCATTTGTTGCAGCTAAGGACTACAACAATAGCACTCATCATTGCCCTTTCTTAGGACTGAATGCTACTATGGGGATCTCATTGTTACACCATAAAACCCACTTTCAACCTTGGTCTCTTTTTCCATATCGAATCATGAAGGTCTCTTTTTCCATATCGAATCATAAAGGCTTCTTGAAAATTGCGTTGGTTACAAGATTCCTTCCTTGAGATATTCACCAAATATTGCTAAACTCATTGAGATAAAACACCTATCAACCATCGATTCTAATACTTTTTGCATATTATGGGATTATCACCAACCAATCTAAATGTTTAATGTTTAAGTTGTTAAATAAATGCCTAATTTACTATTTAAGTATTCTAATAGAATCCTAATCCCAAACCCCTTTCTCACTTCTCTCTCTCTAATTTGCACATTAATGGTGCCTTGCTACCATCATTGCTTGATTACCCCCTCCAACACCTTGCAATTGTTACCCCCCTCTCTCACCTCAACTATGCCTTGCTACCATGGTCGCTCTATCACCACGTTCACCACGTTGCATCTCTCTCCCCCCCGCACCCAACCCATATGCATGCACTAGAGGCCTGGCCAAAGTCACAAAGCCTGAGAAATTTTTGGATAGGCTTTTAAGGGCATTTCATGAGAAAGCTTGATGCGACCCGAAAATTTGAATAAACAAAAGTATACCACGGGTAAGTTTGGACATAAGTTTAGGCTTGGTTTTAAGGTTCGACTAGGCCTGCTAACAATCATTTCTAATTTTTGTGTGCACGTGCTCTCTTAAACAAAGAAGAACCTTTCAAACCAGCGTGCCTTGGAAATTCAAGGTGCCATTATCTCTCCTCTCATGAGAATAAACTTAAGATGTAAATTTCGCACTCTCGACTCAGAAAATCTGGACTTATTTTTATTTTTACTTTTTGATAAAATAGAATATCCAAACTTTACAGCCTAACCAATCAACACGGATAACATAAACCAACATGTCCAAGTACATCGGGTAAGGTTCTATCAACGGGGTGGCGGGTGTGACCCTAAAGATTAATATGAGTAACACTGCGATTTAAATGCAAAATGTGTTAAATCCAAACAAATTATATAAGTACTCCGCTCACCCTTTCAATATTAAAATTTAAAAGATATCATGGAACGACATGCTATAACTTGTTTCACATGCTTGCACAGTCTATAGCACCATCATATATATGAGTATCTAGTACCTCCAAAAAGTCATGGGTCAAGCTTTGGAGGTTTTGAACTCGAGTTCAATATGGCAACTCAAGTTAGAATATAGTCAACCTCCCAATA
The DNA here is from genome assembly GCA_014182895.1 of Angophora floribunda. Taxonomy (NCBI): domain Eukaryota; kingdom Viridiplantae; phylum Streptophyta; class Magnoliopsida; order Myrtales; family Myrtaceae; genus Angophora; species Angophora floribunda. The sequence continues at coordinate 20,078,675 of CM024708.1, read as the reverse complement.
TGATGTCAACATGGAATATAAACCGTCGAGTCATTGCACTCTCGGCAGTTGCAACACGGGGAGAGAGAGAGAGTTGTAACACCGAAATGGAAAAGTAGTTAAGATCAAGATAAGGTGAGTATAAACTGCTTTTTTCATGAAGAGATAAAATGAGTATAAGCTATAGTAAATACTTAGTGTGTGGAAGGAGAATAACTTTAAAGGCACACCCAATACAATAACGTGGGCACCCACCAACGACCGGCCTTCACCACACACGTACCCACACACGCACAGGAGAAATCCTCGTCTCGCTCGCTACTATATATCGGCATCATGCCCCTGCAATTCACTTCGGGGAAGTGACTCAACACAAACCACACCCAAAAGAAAACCACACACGCTCGCACAAACATCAACCCACGAAAAGTAACTCCTTAACTTCTCTCTCTCTCTCTCTCTCTCTCTCTCTCTCTCTCCCCTTCATTTCCCTTGCAACGGAGGCACGCATCACCCCAACTCGTTTATCATTACCAAGATCTCGACTAGAATCCCACCACTTCTCCCTTTCGCTAATGCCTCTCCCTGGCACGCCTCCAGAGCCAGCTTATTGCGAAACCACCACGGCAGAGGCGGCAGCGGCGGCGACACAAGGTCTGACGGACATGTCTCGGCCATCTTGCAACAGCAACGAAGCGGTCCTCGCTTACCCAGTTCAAGGCGGTTCTCAGTCCTTTATACAAGGCACCTTGTATCCCATAACTTTAAAGGTCTCTCTCTCTCTCTCTTCCCAACTGCTACTATTTGGAGAGTTCTCATTCTGCCGACCATCAGCGACGCTGCCTAGTCTGGCTGTTGTTGAACATAGTCACTATTTTAAGTTCCGATTGAACTAGCTCCAATTTTAGTTTCCTTGTGTAGTTTTTTTTCCTTTTTGTCGAAAGTTCCTCGTGTAGTTAACTACATGATTTATTGAACGTACGATACATCTTCCTTATGATCCTTGCTTTGGAAATAAATAAAAAAACATAATTGCAGTTTGAGGAGGTGGTTTACAAGGTTAAATTGGACCAAAAGCAACCCGGCTGGGCTGGCACATGGAGCAGCAGCCCCAGAGAGAAGACCATCCTCAACGGCGTGAGTGGTGTGGTCTGCCCCGGGGAGATACTCGCGATGCTGGGACCCTCCGGCAGTGGTAAGACCACCCTCCTTACAGCCCTCGGTGGCCGCCTAGGTGGCAAGCTGTCCGGCAAGATCACGTACAACGGCCAGCCTTTCTCCGGGCCTGTGAAACGGAAGACGGGGTTCGTGGCCCAGGACGATGTCCTCTACCCTCATCTCACTGTGACCGAGACACTCCTGTTCACCGCGCTCCTACGGCTCCCAAACACCCTGGCTCTGGCTGAGAAGCTCCGCCACGTTGAGGGTGTCATCACTGAGCTTGGGCTGACCCGGTGCCGGCACAGCATGATAGGCGGGCCACTGTTCAGGGGGATATCCGGCGGGGAGAAGAAGAGGGTGAGCATAGGCCAAGAGATGCTGATCAATCCCAGTCTGCTGCTGCTAGATGAGCCAACATCCGGGTTGGACTCGACCACGGCGCAGAAGATCCTGACCATTGTGAAGCGGCTGGCTGGCGGCGGCAGAACAGTGGTCACCACCATCCACCAGCCATCAAGCCGACTCTACCACATGTTCGACAAGGTAGTGCTGCTCTCTGAAGGAAGCCCCATCTACTATGGACCAGCATCTGCAGCCTTGGACTACTTCTCATCCGTTGGGTTCGCCACATCCTTGACTGTAAATCCAGCTGATCTTTTGCTTGATCTTGCCAACGGTAATTACATCAACATTCACATAGCTTTGGTGGATTTTATTCTCTTTCTATCCTTGAGACAAGAATTAGAAATTGATCAGAACTAGACTAAGTCACTTTACTTTATGTTCATAAGTTGGTATTTTATAGGATTATTTTCAATCTCTCTCCATATTCATAGAAAAAAATTGACAGAGATGATGCTGCTGGGACTCTTGGTGCTCGAAAGTGTCACTTTGTGCAAATGGGGTGAAATGTGACCCTACCTTTTAAAACTTTCCTCTGTGCTATTTGCAAAAGTTTTCATTCTTTTAGCTCCAAATTGAATAAAAGCAGTCATAAATCCTTCCACCTGGGTGAATGGGCCAAACCATGAAGTGCGACCTTAATCCGTGATTATAGACTTTATCATGATCACGCGTGTCCGTAACTGCTCGTACATATGCACATACACCGCATGCACCAGTACACTTTAAGTAGCTTTTGCACATCATGTTCATGTGATGTGTCAATTGCATCTTTATAGAGATTAAACATATTGCTCAGGCCTTTTCATCCTGAAAATATCAAAGAAACGGATCAATAATTCTTAATTGTTTGTTATTTTTTCTTTTTGAAGTTTTGAAATTGAATGGTTGTGGGAAAACTTGCAGGAATTGCTCCTAACTCCAAGCACGCGACCGAGCACGGCGAGAACACAGAGCAAGAGAAGAAATCAGTGAGGGAAGCTCTCATTTCTGCTTATGACAAGAATATATCCGCGAGGTTAAAGTCAGAGCTGTGCTCTGTGGATGTCATTAATTACAACGCTTTCACAAGAGGTGAGTTGAATTGAACTCCACTCTTCGCATATCCTTTGTCCTAACATTTTCGAATACATTTGCACATCACAACATGTCGATGCCTTGTCGTTATCAGACAAAGTTCAATAGAAAGCGATACCCATTTGATCAAATTGCCCTTTTTTCTCTACCATTTCTATCATCGATCCCTTATGATGATGAAATCTTGCAGGACATGAGAAGAAGACAGAGCAATGGTGCAACAGCTGGTGGCATCAGTTCAAAGTGCTGCTTCAGAGGGGGCTGAGAGAGAGAAGATTTGAATCCTTCAACAGACTGAGAATCTTCCAAGTGATAAGCGTCGCGGTGCTCGGAGGACTCCTCTGGTGGCATACCCCGGCATCTCATATTGCGGACCGCGTAAGAATTTTTCTTTTTTCCTCAACTTTGAGTCTATCCCAGTAGTTCATGATAACAACATGACCTTGCTCATCTTCAAACTCGGGATATCACCGAAAAGAAGTGCAGAATCCATTGACCTTTTATGCTGACTGCTAAGCCTTGGACGTTCTGCTTCATTTCGACGCTCCTAACTCCAATGTCCTTTTCGAAAAGTACTTTCCTAATCAACGTACCGCCACAGAGTTCGTCACGCTAGATGATAAAAATAATGCCTGGAGGACTAAGAAAAACTCAGATCAGCTTGATTCAAATTGGAGGACAAGAAACTGAATTGAAAAGTACAGTTTGGCTTCTCCCTGGCTAAATTGAGTCAATTAGCATTTCCAAACAAAACAGAACAAAGCAAAAATAGTTCAGTTTTTCGCGTCTGCAATTGTCCACTGCAGCAGATATAAAACATAATTCTTTTATGATCTTTATATATAGTTAAATATATGATTTTAAAAGTAAATTCGCGTTCTTGGGGTCAATTTGATTTTTCCGTTTGAGCTTAAACTAAGAAAAGAAAAGCAATTGCAATCTGAGATAGTTGCTAAAATAGTTTTGCTTTGATGACTGCAGATTGCCTTGCTCTTCTTCTTCTCTGTGTTCTGGGGCTTCTATCCACTCTACAATGCAGTCTTCACATTCCCTCAAGAAAGAAGAATGCTCATGAAAGAACGGTCGTCAGGAATGTACCGGCTCTCATCCTACTTCCTCGCCCGAACAGTTGGCGACCTGCCTCTCGAGCTTGCCCTCCCAACCGCATTCGTCTTCATCATCTACTGGATGGGTGGGCTCAAGCCCGACCCGGCCACTTTTATCCTCTCCCTGCTCATCGTCCTCTACAGTGTCCTAGTGTCGCAGTCCCTCGGATTGGCATTCGGCGCAATCCTCATGGACGTAAAGCAGGCCACAACATTGGCCTCGGTCACAACTATGGTGTTCTTGATCGCTGGTGGGTACTACATTCAGCAGATACCCCCATTCATAGAGTGGCTCAAGTACTTGAGCTACAGCTACTACTGTTACAGGCTCCTTCTCGGGGTTCAGTACAGCAACGACGACGTCTACGAGTGCACGAAAGGGGAGCTTTGCCGGGTCGGAGATTTTCCAGCTGTCAAAGCCGTGGGGCTCAACAATTTGTGGTTGGATGTGTTCATCATGGCCTCCATGTTGGTCGGCTACCGACTCATCGCTTATGTTGCGTTGCATAAGATCTTGAGGTAATACATACCGCCGGAGGCTCGCTTCACTTAACTTGAGAAACGGCCTTTGAAGAGTTTTTCGACCTTCTTGATCTGAGGAATAATGTCTTCGATGAAATTGTCGATTGCCCATGCAAATTTTGACGAGGTCCCTTCTCATGAATTTGATGTATCGCCCCTTCTTTTGGTGGTAGGTCAGACGATAGTTGGAAAATTCTGATCTTTGAATCATCTCAATAAAAAATATTCTGTATAATTTGAATATGCAACAGCAATTTGTAGGACCAGATCAACATAAGATAGAGGGCCACCAGATTCCGAAGACCACTTTGTTTTCCAGTTGCAAGTGCATTGGCAGATGAAGAGAGCACTATGATCTGGTGATTAACTAAAAGGAAAGCATGATAGCGACCCACATAATCTAAGATTCACGAGCAGAGAGGATGAGTGGCTATCAGCTAATCCCTTAAATTAATGAAAGAAACGATGGCAAGGCTAGTGAGTTCGATAGTGCTTGGTCTCGATGGTCAAAAAAGTGTCCTGACCTTTTAGTGTAAGTCGATCAGGGGCTGCTAGCAGCAAATCCTTGCATTATTCTCCATCCAATTATTGATGGACCTGACACGATGTGAGGAAAATTAAAGAGAAGTTCCATGGATTAGACCGATCATGAGTTTCAAAAGAAAGGTTCAAACTAACTCCGATTCTTGATGGAAAGAGAGGCATCTTCACTTATTCCATATTGGGAAGCGAGAAAAGAGTAATGAAAGATGAAAGGAAAAGGCATCTGGTTCTGGAACCAAGAAAGAGGGAAGCAAAGAAGAATCGCAAATAGTCTCGCCATGAGCAATAGGAATCCCCTTTTCTTTCTTGGGAATAATGATGGATACCAAGATGGGGTCATTTTTTCTCCTCACTAGTCAAAAGGGTATTCCGTGTCGGCAAACTACAGATGTAGATCACCCCCATGAGAATGTTCCGAAGGCTGCGAGGAGTTTCGCTCGTGCGTCACTGTTCAATAGGCGAGCCCATCACCCTCACCTCATCACCACCAAAGTGGGGAGCCCCAGGATAGGCGAAACTCAGCTTGGACTCGTCCTTCGCAGATTTCAACCGAGGTTGTACGAGACTAATCATACGCAGACACGTGATTTCGACTTTCCATATCGAGTCTCGCACCACTCAATCAACCAGAGGTGATGAGACGGGATTAATGTAATGGATATGTAAAAAAAAACGATGTGACAAACCGTTGATGGCTATTAGATAATGATATTCATTTGACGCCCGATGTTGGATTCTACTGGTGGGGGTTGGTTTTCAGGAGAGGAGAGAGTAAGACAAGGGTAGGAGAGAGAGGAGGCCCACATCGGCGTGGCGTGGGAATGCGGGGTGATTAGTTAAGAGCTCAGAGGCCCATGCAAAGTTGCAAACCAAGATTTGACACCCAAGAAAATCCAATGTCAATTCCTACATCATCCCTACTCCTACTCCTACTACCAAGTATTGGGAGAAGCAGGACTCGGTGCATTTCCACATCGGATGAAACAAATGACAGTGGATCGCTCCAAATAATTTCGAAAAGGACACCATATCTTTTAACTTGCTCTGCTTTGTCTTTTTCCCCCCCTCGACGGGAGGCCGGGGTTTTCCTTTATTTTGTTTTCGTATTTGCCTCTGAGCACTGAGATTCCTCGCTTGCTTCCTTCCGAAAAATTTGTAGCATCTAATTTCAAGTTCTTATTTGATAATTCACCATCTCAAGAGTCTTCGACAATATTGAATATTTGCATTTAAAGTTATTACAGGCTTTGTTGTGCCTTTCGAGGAATCAAATTGATTTTTTTTTTCAAATCGAAAAGAGAATTCATTGTAGTTTCGAATTAAAAAGACACTCACATTTTTTTAGAGTATGAAAATACTCGCGCGATGGAACATTTATCACTCGATTGTAATCTCCAACCATTATCACCTTATAGAAATTCATCCTCAAGGCTTAATAAACAAAATTATTGAGGTTATTGACCATACCGAGAATAAAATCCATCACTATAGTTGTAGCACTTTTGTGCCCACACGAGTTCGAATGTATATTACCAAAAAACTAGCACACAAAAAAAATAATATAAGTTCATGATGCACAATTTTTTTTACAAATAGTATCCATTAAAAAGTATGGAAAATTGTCCAAAAAATCATAAACCTATTGCATTTTTGCCGATTTATACAAGCAATAAGCTACTGAATGTAGCTGTATAACCCCCAGAAAAAGATGCAATTCAACCCCCTTTTTCATATCTTAAACTGTCTGCAAAGGAATAATCACATCGACCATACATCTACATTAAAACCATCTAACCAGACCGAGGAAGCAATCACTGCACTCTGACAGGTTGCGATGATAGCAGTTTAACAATCTCCGAGATACCCACCCCGTCTTTCCCTTCCAAGATGCTCTTTAACTTCTCTTCGCAAAGAACGTCCTTCTTGATTCCAGGATTCTGCAGGTAAACATAATAAATAAGAACTCCAAAATCTTAAGGAACGGAAGGGAAGGTAAGCCAAAGAGGCAGTGTAGATAAATAGTCTCATCAATATTATGGTCATGTGAAGGAGAGTGAAGAGTATATGGCGACACTAATGTAGTTGCAAGTACTTGTCAGGTGTCGGCGTGAAATATCATTACGACATCTGTGGCAGGAAACTTGCTTGTTACTTACAACCTACGGTCTGCACAAGGAGTCCCACATAAGCAAAGGATAAAATCCATTTTGACAGAACTCAAGTTACTCCGAGGTTTTAGCTGAACGTGATTTTTATGCGCAGGAAAAGTCTCAAGGACATGGTGATACAATGAAACTAGGGCACAGACAAAGTGTGGCAACTAAAGCAACTCTGATGCTAACCCGAGGAATTCATTGAATCCCAGCAACAAACAATTAGATGGAATACAAGAAAACTTCATGTGCTACCATTAGGGAACAAGATAAATGAAAATTTCCATCAGCCAAGCAATTTTTATCAAGGTTCACATAAATAGAGGAACCAAATTCTTAGTCTCAAATGCTTAAAACCATCGATGTGGGACCTTGCAAACATTTTGACAATACCCTCTGGCTCCGCACAATCATTTCAGCGCCAAGGAGGCAAATCTGGCTTCCTTTCACAAGAATAATCAAGATTCAGCACAAGCACCGCATGATTATCATGGACCGCTCGGTGTAACATTTCAATCAATAGAATAGTTTCTTTCTAATCTCCAACAAAATGAAAGCTTTCTTTTTTTTTCTTTCTCAACAATCCCTTTTTGTATAATCAATATTATGGTCATGTGAAGGAGAGTGAAAAGTATATGGTGACACTAATGTAGTTCCAAGTACTTGTCAGGTGTTGGCTGTAATATCATTACGACATCTGTGGCAGGAAACTTGCTTGTTACTTACAACCTACGGTCTGCACAAGGAGTCCCATGTAAGCAAAGGATAAAATCCATTTCGACAGAACTCAAGTTACTCTAAGGTTTTAGCTCGACGTGATTTTTATACGCAGGAAAAGTCTCGAGGACATGGTGATTCAATGAAACTAGGGCACGGACAAAGTGTGGTGACCAAAGCAACTTTGATGCTAACCCGAGGAATTCAATGAATCCCGGCAACAAACAACTAGAAGGAATACAAGAAAACTTCATGTGCTACAATTAGGGAACAAGATAAATGAAAATTTCCATCAGCCAAGCAATTTATATCAAGGGTTACATAAATAGAGGAACCAAATTCTTAGTCTCAACTGCTTAAAACCATCAACCTAGGACTTCACAAAAAACCATCAATGTAGGACCTCGCAAACATTTTGACGACACCCTCTGGCTCTGCACAATCATTTCAGCGCCAAGGAGGCAAATCTGGCTTCCTTTGACAAGACTAATCAAGATTCAGCACAAGCACCACATGATTATCATGGACCGCTCGGGGTAACATTTCGATCAATAGAATAGTTTCTTTCTAATCTCCAACAAAATGAAAGGTTTCTTTTTTTTCTTTCTCAACGATCCCTTTCTGTATCAACGTTTTCCACATTCTGAAAGTTAATTCATCGAACACCTGGAGTCCTTAATGAACACCGAACAGAATTAGCGCGCGCGCGCGCGAGAGAGAGAGAGAGAGAGAGAGGACCTGGCGAGTGTGGAGCTTAATGAACCTGGAGACCAAGACGGCAGTTTCTGATCGAGAAACCTCGGGGATGCCCATGAACTTGCCCAGCTCCGAGGAAGCCGATGGTTGCTCCGCTTCTTCTTTTCCTTTTGACAGGGCTTTCGCCTGTGCCAACCCCCCGGAGGTAGGACGGAACTTGGCGCCGCCCCCCTTCGCCGCCGACGCCAGCATCCTCGCGACCGCCATGTTTGCTCTGCTCTGGATAGCGCCCCAAGTTTCTTTCTTCGGTTTCCGCTCCTGCCGTGCGATTTGCGATCAAGCCTAATTTATCCCCAGTCACTCTCGAGGTGATTAGGAATGCTTACGTACTTGTTAATCACTAATTAAGAAAAGAATTTCATTGTATCATCAAAAATCGAAGACTTAACATTTTCATAATGGTAGCCCTACCTTAGGCCACTTGTTAATCTAATCCAATATGCTTTAAATTTTGTATTTGAAGTAATGAGCTTCCTTAAAATGTCTTCAATTTCCAAAGCTTCTCGAAAAGTTCTACTGATTTGAGTAAAACTTAATTAGTGTCTAAGGGTACTTATTAACGGAACCCTCTTTTAGTATGAAAACTTCCAACTCTCAGCTTCAAAAGATCACGAATTTCTTCATGCGTTAACCGAACGGACAGTAAGCTCGTCAAGGAGAACAGTGTCGACAATTTCGATCAACTTGGTTTGACGGTCTATGAACCATTTCTGCCAGGCTATCTAGTCCTAAAAGATGTCGGGGAGCAAATAGAATCGAATTTTCACTTTCACGAAGAATCCCGTAATCGAGGATGGTACAACTTTATACTTGATGTCACATTTCTAGTAAAGTTTCTGTAGACCTCCTCAGCATTTCTTCAACCACAACAGAGCCTAGATGGAGACCTTCTTGCTCACAGAATGATCACTACAAAAAGACTTTTAAATGGGCAAGGTGAATCGATACGTAGGAAGATGGTGGTGATACAACTCGCCATATTCGCTCAAAAGCCCACATAGCACAGAAACCTTAAGCCGGACAGCTTTGAATCAGGGTTGGAAGCAGCTATTCATTATACAAGATTATTTGGCTCACTTCGCATCTCCTTACTTCACCAATAACCCACAAGGCTTCCCAGAAGGTGTCCACCCCATACCCCCTTGTTCCCGTATGAAGCAGTTGACCCTAATGAATTCTAACTGGGAAGTGTTTGCAGTGCAGGTAATGACCGCGCTAGTGGTGACGGTGTCTACTTCTCTGGCAGCTAACAGAATCAAAATCCCCAGACATATATGAATTAGAATGGTCCCGTGCCTGCCTGCTCCTTTCATGTCTATGGCGTTTATCATATTCTTTATTTTCAGAATCCCTTGAGTGCGACTGCTTCTTTTTGCTCCTTTTGCTTCTGTGACGCCTATCAACATCGGAATCCTCAGATGAATATTGATGCTTGTGCCTGCTCCTTTTGCGGTGCTTCTTATCAGCTTCTGAATCATCATCAGAACTTGATTCAAAGTGATTGCGCTTCTTTCTATGCTTGTTCTTCTCCTTCCTGGACCTTCTCTCCTCATAATCAGAAGACGAAGAGGATCCATCTGATTCAAAATCCTCTCTACTATCAGGAGATGACTGCCTTTTGTGCCTTCGCCTCTTTGAGGATTTTTGTTTCTTCAGTTTGCTTGCAGGAAAGTTAGTCAGCAGATCCGGAATATTATTGGTGCCAAGAAAACCTATCCATTTAAAGATGACCATGATTAGCATGACATTAGATTACACTCTATCACTGTTTTGCTGGTGGGAAATTTGTACCTCCATACTCATCAAATATATCCTCAGCGACTATTTGCTGGTTTGGATCATCAGGATTAAAACCTCCACGTGGGGGACTCATACCAGGTTTCTGTTTCAATTCCCATTTCAGAGGCTGCAGAGCCAAATGGTGATGTTATTCATAAGAAAAACAATCCATATACAGTATGATATCATGCTGCATGATTAATTCTGAGCAAATGAACATGAGAAAAGCAATGCAGTAGATACATCCTCCGTGAACCCATAATGAAGGTTAAGCAAGTGCTGAAAAAAAAATGAATTCTCAAATTAAAATAAAGGTATTTCATCAGCTAGCAAGAACAAAAAATTCGTGATGACAGGCCAAAAACTGAGATTATTCAAGATTATTTAATAACCATATTTCACTGAAATTTGAAATTATTTTACATAATATCAGTCCAGTTAGTGAGAAGGGCCAGAAAACGATAAATGAAGCAGAAGCAAAAGCATCTCACAATATTTATGAAGTGTGACAATCTTCCTGGCAAGACAAGAATTACAAAGTTGATAATCAAGAAATGAAATTGTCGAGAAATTTTGGATAATTTCAACACAACCTATAAAGTTTATCCTGACCTCTGTTGGATCTGTATGGGCCAAGATGGCAGTCAACGGATCATCTCTTTTTAGTCGACTCTCTTCGTTTGGCATTATGGCATCCTTCAATGGACATTCACGATCACCACTTTGGTGACCAAAAGTCCCACATCTCAAACATTTGACATTTCGTATTTCAATTCCAAATGGCTTCACCCTTGCAGGAGCACCCGTTTCTAGCCTGTAAATTACAACTGGAAATTAATATGCATACGAAACTGGTCCAGATGTTTGGTTAACTGTGTTTGCATGAATAAATGCAATAATCACAGCACAACATGCTATAGATGATAAAGCTGCAAAAGTACTTGACTTCACATGCGAAAATTATTAAAATTAATAATGACACTTCCAGACCTCCACCTACTAATTGGAATCAGAAACATGGATCATCCTGTGCACCTATGACCTATATAATATGAGATCTTACGTAAGGGTTGCAAGACTCAGTCTCAAACACTTGAGAACCTTCATTTGGTTATAATGAATTTCTTACTAGTATTCCAAGAAGCACTAAAATTTCAGCATAAACTGAGGACATTAATTTTTCCAAAACCTCCAACTGTGGAAAAGTCCATATCTAAGACAAATGAACCTCTTTCCATGGCTGTGGGAATGAATTGTGCAAAAATCAACACTGGCACAGAGCCATGCCAGATATATACATGTCGAGCAATTAGAGAGCTTTATGCATATGCTCCACAAGAACAGTTGCTGATAATATACATTCAAGCATTGCTCTAGGGAGAATTAACTTAAAATCAGGCTAGAAATGACAGTGTAAACAGTATGTTCAGTATGAATTATCTGTTCTTATCTCTAAACTTAAGCTGTCTGAAACAGTGTCCTTAAATTGCGATCCAAATCATGAATCACGAAACATATATTCTGAATTGTGAATCGAATCAAATCATGGCTTGTAATATTCAGTAAAAAGTATTAAAAAAAACTCCAGCAAATAAGCATTTCTTACTAAAACTAAGCCATTAGTTGCCAAAAAACACATAAAAGCATTTTATGTAGATATGGTTGAGAGAATTATACCCAAAACTGAGATTCCTCTATTGTCAATACCCATTCTAACTTCCATTTTCTGAAGGTTATAGAGGCAAAATGAAAAATTCCTAAAATTCTCAAAAGAAAAAAGCAAACTGTCAAAACTAACGCATGCGAAAACATAAAAACTCTAGAGATGAGACTAAGCTTACATACTAAATCTGTGACTGTTGTCCAAGGCATGCTATTTACACAAGCTAAATGGCGGGTCAGAGGCTTGTGAAGGCTGGCGTGATTGCCACCAAAGATGGCAACAAATGGTGCGGGATGTGGTGACTGCTGGTCTAGCAGCTTTACAAGTTCCTTTGCTGGACCAAGGCCTGAGAGAACCAAGGTCTGCTGGCGTGTTTGCACATTTCTTTTTTTTCCTTTACCATTTTCCTCATAGTTGCTTTTTTCAATTTTCAGCTCATTTTTTCTCTTTGGAACCCAATACTTTTGAGCCCAACCTCTATTATAAAGCACAACAGTGCAAATTGTGTTTTTCTCCTATCCCATAAAGTATTGTACAATTTGTATTGGACCAACAATTCACTTACAATTCATGCACTCTGATGATTCATGAGTGCTAGACAAATTGCTCAAAGGGTGAACCGAACCAAATTGTGCGATATAGATCATGTATTGGACGACTTTTACAACACTACTGGAAAATTGACCCCCAATGCATATCGCACATCTATCCTATTATTCACCCTTGACTGTAAGCTAACCCTTACGCAAGGCACAAATGATGTGAAAGTAATTACAGTTAACGACATATGCGAGGAAGTGCCAAGACTCAAACCCTTAACCTGAAGTTTGAGTATCATGTATATTTAACCATTTTTCTCAACAATTTGCTGTCAGGAAGTAGTTGACTAACGTAGCAAACTACAGCATGAACATGCTTACAAATCATCTAAACCAATCTTGCTGAAATCTAAGTACTAGTGAATACAACATGCTACGTCCAGCAACACTCTGACCTGACCATTGCAAAGATTAAAAAAAAGCAATATGAACCAGGTCAATTCTGCATTTTAGCATCAAAAATGGGGTAAGAGTCCTATTATCAAGAACAAGATTGCTGCTTAAAACTCTCTCATGGTGTTTTATACAAACACACAAAATCATTACCTAAAGTAGTGCCATCAAATGGAAAAAGAAGACTCTCCCTTCAGGAAAGTTGCTACCCTACTTTCATGGAAAGACATTGCAATTGAGCTGAAATAGAGAAAGCATCAAATGGTACCGTGGAGCATTTTTAAGGATCTCAAACTCTTCTTCTGTTGGCAAAGGACGCCCGAAAACATCTTTTGGCCTAGGTTTTTTCTTTTCTTCAGCAGGGTGATCTCTTTGCTCAGGAGGCCTGCCAGTCACAATATGGAACTGGTAACAAACATAATAAAGGCATGTGCCAGTCCTCACCAGTAACAAAAACAAAAAGGAGTTGCCAAGAAGAGTATGCAAATGCATAGTACATTGAACTGGAGGCTCCACTGACAAGTGGGTCCTGAGTTGGGTTACTCTGCGCCTCCCTCTTCCGTTCATCCTCAATTTCTGCAGCTTTGGCGCTTTCAGGATTGAAACCTGGCGGTCTAACGTACATGAAGCTAACAGCCTTCATAATCTCCACCTACGTCAATTAAAAGAAAAGATAATTACAAACCCCGAAAACAGCAGGATATGAATAATGTCTTGCATATCTAATCCTCATCAAGATAAAATTAGGATTTTAGCAACCATCTTATTAAACATTGGCCATCAGACATTTGCAAAGTAGGTGTCTTTCTCACTGTCTGTCAAGTGCCCCTAGGAAGTAATGGATGGCTAGCGTTGCTTCATTCATGTCTCTCAAGCGTCAATAAATTCCCTTTCAGCCTCTTCAGGAAACCCACTTAAAACCAAGGTCAAACCCGCAATTCGACAGGATTGTCCCGAATCGGAACAAGAACTAAAAGCGACATAGCAAAACAGCTAACTGCCCAAAGGATAGAAGAAAACAGCTCTGCGCAACAAAACAGGCCTAAAAACTGGAGCTGCTGCGACAATCTACACCGGCGATAATGGCAATCGGAAGCCATTACCAAAATACGAAATAGAAAGAGCCAAAGCCGTACCTTCTCCTTCTCTTTCTTGGAGATGAGAGCGCTCTGGCGAAAGAACTCCTGCTCTTGAGCATACTGCAGAACCCAAACAGCCAACCGACCGACCGACCGACCGACCGATTAATCAATCAAAATCACACAGAAAACAAATCGGAAAAACACCAGGCGAACAGGGAGGGGGGAGACGGACTTCGCGAGCGACGTCGTCGGCGCGGCGCTCGCGCTCGGCGTGGACCTGCTCGGCGATCCACTTGCGGCGCTGGTTAGGGTAGGAGAGGGGGTGCCAGGGCTTCTGGTTGAGGTAGGAGTGGCTCCAAGCCGTGCCGGCCTTGGTCTTGTAGTCCACTTCACCGGCGCCGATCGCTTTGTCCGACAACCTCTTGCTCAGCCGCAACCCCTCTCCTTCTTCTCCTTCCATCTTCGTCCCCTTCCCTCGTCTCTGCGATTCCGATTCTGACCGGTGCTTTCTCTCTCCCTCTCTCCAGAGCTCAAAAGGGTCGGGATGCTCGCGAGGGCGCCGGACGGACAATCAATTGGCTTTCCGTCCGATCCAGTCGGGGGAATCCGTTTTCAGAACGGTTCCTTAGACCGCACCGACCCGCAAATACACGATGACAATGCCTAATACCGTAAAAAGCTTTAGCCTTTATCTTAACTCTATATTTTATCTCATAAAAAAATCTCCGATTTTAGGGTATATCTCAATTCTACACTAAATTTTGTTATCTCATAAAAAAAACCCCTCAACTTTATATCCAATATCAATTCTATCTTAAACTCTCTTTTTTGTCTCATAAAAACATTCTAGTTTTAGGTCTAGTTTTGATTTCACTCTAATTTTTGTCTAATAATATATCATCAACTTTTATTTAAGTCCCAAAATTTGTTCTTCGTTAACCTTCCTCAAAATCGCTTTTAGGATTTTGCGCTCCATCTCCAATTTTTTTCATATCTTGTAATTGGAGAGCTCATTTTTGGGATGCTCGAATAGTTTGTGCTTTGGAGCTTTCCATTTCTCAGTTGTCCATGAGAAATTTTGGACAGAGGTTACCGGAGGCAGATTTGTAACTCAAACAAAAGGGTGTGCAAAAATTTCAAGGTAAAATTGGGACAAAAGCTAAAGTTAAGGATTTCTTAAGTTTATTGTAGAATTGGAATTTGACCTAAGGTTAAAGGCTTTTAATTAGGGGTGAGTATTGAGTATCGTTCCAAAGTAAAATTTGGAACATGAAAATCACACCAATGGAAATGAGTAGGTTTTAGGTTCCAAATATGCATGGTAAGTTCTAAGTTTCAAAATTTGGAGAATCTATTTCGATGAATAGTATCTAGATTGGTAGAACTTGAAACTTGGAATCTATAACCTAAAACCTAGAACCTTGAACCTATAACTTAAAACCTAGAACTTAAAACAAGTTTGTCTTATTCTTAGTTTATATCTTCACGCAATCTTGAGGTATTCCATGACATTTGATAATAAGTATATAATCTAAAACAACTAGTTTAAATTTCCATTTCATGACTAGGAATTTTATTTTTGTAAACCTTGAGACTAGTGAAAATTTTAATTGCTTCTTTAATACAATTATATTTGGGCAATTGTTTCTTTCAAGATAATGATTCTATATAATACAAAAGCAATCAATGCATTGAGAACCATAAAATTTCATTAATGTTATCCGATAAGTGCATATGGACACTCGTTCTTAGGCAATAAATAATAAAATCATTGTTCATTTTTATTATTGCATTTATTTTTGTTTTGCTAAACTAGAAATGAAAAAAAAAAAAAAAGAGAACATGTTAGAACTTGCAATTGACCCTAAAATCTATAACATGGTAGGTTTTGGGTCCCAAGTTCCAACGGATAGATTTCAGGTTCTAAAAAAATGAGAAACCTATATATCTGAGGATAGGTTCCAGATTCTAAGTAGAACCTCTAAAGAATCTGGAATCACTTACCTCTACTTTTAATTTGCGACAAAAGTTAAAATTGGATTTTTTTAGGGTTTTGGACCTGAAAACATATATAAAGGAAATTTTCAAAGGGGAGGAATTTTGTCAAAAGAGAAATCAAAATGAATTCCATCTCAAATAAATGCTTGAAGTGATAAACTCAATCTCAAATAAAAATCTGAAATGGCAAATTTCGTCTGAAATTAGACCTTTAGATTATCGACTAGTCAAATCCTAATGACTTTGACCCCAAAAAAAAAATCCTAATATGACCATGGGCATTTTTATCCTATAACCTTTTCTCTTTTTGAGATGTTATAAAAAATTGAAGCAAGTAGTTCAACCGTCTCAGATTTTGATTTCGATTTCGATTTCCACTAAATCTTTTAAACATGAGGCTGAAGTCATAGGTTGTGATTCCGATTTCCACTACTTCTTTTGACCATGAGACTAATGCATAAGTTGCAGGTGCTGATGTTATTGTTGCCGTTGCATTGCCATTGATGTTATTGATTGTTGCAATGATATTTATTATGGCCTAACCCTTTAATTTCCCACAAGCGATTGTAATATTTTTTCTTTTCAACTTTGTTACCTTTGACTCTTGCACAACTTTCTTCTTTCTTATCTTCAAATTTTTGTTAGTTATTTCATTCATTGACTTTGTTCTTTGGTTCTTCTTTTAGCCAACTTGTCTAGGCACATCTTGGAGGAGCAATGACTCTCTAGCAAGTCATGTGTCCTAAGAATCTCAACATTGACAACATGCCTATAATTCTACATGTATGTTTCCTTACTAAAACTCGCATGAATCCATTTTTCAAGCTCTTCCTTGCTAGACATAAGAGCCACCACAGCATGACGGCAAAGGATCTCATTGATGTCCCATCTTCTACAGTTACAAAATCTTTGCTTGATATTAACATCTCTCTTGTCTCTATGTGGTCCAGTCAAATCAAATTCATCTTCCCCATTCTAAGTAGGAATCCATAATGTCGAAAACTGTTTTTAAAAATCTAATATTTTCTGGATATTAGGACAAACATATCAATGTACTTAGACATTACATTCCTTTGCTTATGAATCATCTTCATGAGTTGTACTCTTATAGCTTCAGCATTGTGATAATAAGTTTGTCCCTATTGTTAATGATACTTTTGTTGAAACTTTCACACTGGTTATTCAAGGAAATATCACATTTTGAGCTTGTCCTAAATTATAACTTGCTTCATCGCACTTTAGGCCTCTGGGACAACCAATCATAAGCTTTAGCATCAATTGCCTTTAGCTCTTCTATTACTAAGACAAAATCACAAACCCTAATTGCCATGGCACTCTTCCAAAGAATTATTTTAAGTTTTATTCCTTTGTGATGCTGTTTGAAGTTTTCATAAAGACGCTTTAAGCAAAATTTATGTTAAGCATTAAATTTGTGAGTGCTTGTGCCAAATTTTTCTGTTTGTCACACAAAAAGTCTTGTAATTTGATTGTTTAGGGTTTGTAATCCCTAAGTCCTCTACAATCGAACTAATAACTAGTGTCGGTTCATGTATGTTTCTTGTCTGACAATTGTCCATGCAAAAGGATATGTCCGATTATTGTCACGTATGCCCACTGCTGTTACTAAAAGTATACCCTTATAGCATGATGACAAATAGCAACTATCAAACCCTATAAAACAATTACATCTTTCTAGAAAACCCCTTCTTACTACATCCGGGCAATATAGACTACCCTAAACTTGAATTGGTCTTGGTATTGTTTAGTCTATATTATATATGTGGATCCTAGGTTGGTATTAAGACTCGGCAATAGCTCCTAAGCATTCAAAATTGCCCCTCCTCAATCATTATGATCATACTCATTGTCATTGCCCTAACTCTATAAATCATTATCCTTGACAACTTCAAAGCATTCTCATACTCCATTGTTTTTATTTTATTTTATTGGAGCACCTAGTCATGTAAGATTGTTTCTCAACCTCTCACAATACTTGACTACTAGTCATTTAATGCTTATTTGAGGAACATTTAGAACTCTATTACATTTATTTATGTGGTTGAAAGTTTTGACTTATCAAGTTTTCTTCCTTTGTGCTTTGAAAGCATATATGAGCTAATCACAGCCCTCATAATACACTGCCTTCAACATATTAGGTGTATTCTTAACAAACACCACATTTCTCACAATTTTTTGTGGCATAGTTTCTATCGGCCTCTCTGTACTCATTAGCATTACCAAGGCACATTCCCAATTGGAAGACAAGATTGTTCACATCAACCTTAGCATTGAATTTGGGATGTGTATATTCACATATTCAAGAATTCTACATTATAAATCAACTAACACTTCTACATGTAGATTGATGTCTCCAACCTCCATATCCCTTTCCATTAAATCATCATCGTCAATGCATCTTACATTTGTTATGTGTAACTCACCAAGATCAATAGAGGCAAACACCTCTTCTTTAGCACCCTCAACAATCTTATCACACCTACCATCATGCATGGAGTAGTTCACTTCTTCACATAAAAATAACAACAATATATTTCTATGAAAAACACATATAAAAAAAAAAAAAAAATATAAATAATTACACTACATCTGTACTTCACTATGATTAATGAACGAAAACTAGTCACACTAGTGACTATGGAAAAGAAGAAGCGGAGCAACCATCAGCTTCCTCAGAATTGGGCAAGTTCATGGGCATCCCTGAGGTTTCTCAATCAGAAACTGCGGTCTTGGTCTCCAGGTTCATTAAGCTCCACATTCGCCAGGTCCTCTCTCTCTCTCTCTCTCTCTCTCTCTCTCAAATTCTGTTCAGTTTCATTAAGGACTCCAGGTGTTCGATGAATTAACTCTCAGAATGTGAGGAACGTAGACACAGAAAGGGATTGTTGAGAAAGAAGGAAAAAAAAAAAAAAAAAGCTTTCTTTTCATTGGAGATTAGAAAGAAACTATTCTATTGATCGAAATGTTATACCGAGCGGTCTGTGATAATTATGTGGTGCTTGGGCTGAATCTTGACCAGTCTTGTGAAACAAAGCCAGATTTGCCTCCCTGGAGATGAAATGATGGTGCAGAACCAGAGGATATCGTCGATATGTTTGTGAAGTCCTAGATTGATGGTTTCTTTGAAGTGCTAGGCTGGTGGTTTTAAGCATTAGAGACTAAGAATTTGGTTCCTCTATTTATGTGACCCTTGGTATAAATTGCTTGGGCTGATGGAAATTTTTCATTCATCTCGTTCCTGTCTTGTGGCACATGGAGTTGGAATTGTCCAGTATTCCTTTCTTATTAATTTTTTGTTGGGATTCATCGAGCTCCTCAGGTTAGCATCAGAGTTGCTTTAGTCGCCACACTTTGTCTGGTGAGTGCGAGTCTAGTTTCATTGGATCATCATGTCCTTGAGACTTTTCCTCTGCAGAAAAGTTGTGTCGAGCTAAAGCCTCAGAGTAACTTCAGTTCTATCAAAATGGATTTTACGCTTTGCTTAGGAGGGACTCCTTGTGCACCCATAGGTTGTAAGTAACAAAAAAGTTCAGTTTTTTGCCACAGATGTTACAATGATACTTCATGCCGACACCTGACCAGTACTTGGAATGACTTTAGGGTCACCATATACTCTTCACTCTCCTTCACATGATCATAATAGTGATGAGACCATACACCTACACCGCCTCTTCAGCTTTCCTTCCATTCCGATCCTTTAGATTTTTGGAGTTCTTATTTATATAGCTTGACACTGTCATATTACCTGCAGAATCTTGGAATTAAGAAGGACGAGCTTTGCAAAGAGAAGATAAAGAGCATCTTCACCTTGGAAGGGGAAGACAGGGTGGGTATCTCGGAGGTTGTTAAACTTCTATCATCACAACCTGTCAGAGCACAGTGATTGCCTCCTTGGTCTGGTTAGATGGTTCTAATGTAGATGCCTGGTTGATGTGATTATTCCTTTGTAGACAGCTTAAGATATGAAAATGGTAGTTGAATTGCATCTTTCCTGGGGGGGTTATCCAGCTTCATGTACTAGCTTATTGCTTGTCTAAGCATTTTGAGTTCGGTTGCTCTGGCCATGGCAATACTAATATTCATTTGCTAAGCCTCATCTAACCTGTTGAGACTTTGACCATGAATGTCGCCTGCGATCTTGTCCACCGCGTTGTGCCTATAAGAAGTGCCTGCACGACTTGGAATTTTTCAGAGAAAGCAACGTGCGGTTCTTTGCTAGTGCAGGACAAAGTGAATATCTCCCCCTTTTTTTTATCTAGCGGGGAACTCCAAAAGTCAACAATGTGTATTCATTCCAATATTATCATTTTTTTCAACACTAAATAACTTAATTTTAAGAGGGCTTCTGGTGAAATGTTTAATTTTAGCTGTACCAGTCAATGTGACTTTAATCTTTCTTTTATCGAGTTCTTCTGTAAGCATTAGAGGTAGTAGATATCCTTTGAGCTCTCCATACTATAAGATAAATTCAAAGATGATAAAAAACTTTCATCAAAACTTTTAATCTCCATAAAATTTTTAAATTTAGATAATCAAGTCATAAAATTTGTTTGATTTGTAAAATTTGTCCAATATTGTACAATTAAATATATTCTTTAACTCTGTCCAATTTGAGTGACAAGAAAAGATAAACATGTCCCTTTTAATGTTTTTTTATGACATGTAACATCTATTTGAAAAACTCAAAAGAAGAAAGAAGATAGAGAGATGGTCGTTTGGGGGTCTCTTGTGGTGGCTGAGGTTACTTGATCGGGGCGGGACTGTCTCCCCACCTTTGCCGACCACAAGCAAGGGCCAGTAGCATCCTTTGCAAGAAGATAAGGGCCTAGAAGCTCTCTCCTAGCTTGCCACCACAATGCAAGGGGCAGCCAAGCCTCTCAACCTTGATGCGAGCGTGGGCCACCCTTGCAAAGTGGTGGCACCACCACCTGCAAGAGCTACCACGCCTTGTCGGTGCCATCACGCTGTTGAAAGGCCAACGATCGGTACTTTATTGAAAGATCAATGATCCATCTCTCTCCGTGTTTTTATTTTTCTCAGAAAATTTTCATTTTTGCTGACGTGGCATCCATTTGGTGCTAAATTAGTGCCACATGGTCCCCAAGACATTACAAAAGTCCCATTAAGTACCTACCATCTGAAATCGAATGGAGCTAAACAAAAGTACTTTATCGTCACAAATTGGATAAGTATCGGGTTTTGATTTGTTTTTCTTCTTTGGTTTGTTTAAACTTGATTTCGTAAATTAAAACTTCTAATAATATTATTTATATTTTTGTGACCAGTTTTAAGATTTTGATTGCAATTATCCATATGAACGATGCTCTACTTATATAGTATTAGCTAGAGATGAAGTGAATATTTAAATGCGACAAACATGGTGATAAGGGCTGTTCCTCGATTCTCTTATCGTACGATTCTTAAAGAGACCAAATCCTCAAGTATTTACTTTTTGCTAAACGTAATTATTTTTATAACTTTCTCTCACATGCAACGTGTGTGCTTTTTCTCCACGAAATTGTCATCAAACGTAATATCCTTAAGCATTATTGCTTTTTCCGCAATTTATCGTGCACGGCACTATGCAAGAAACAAATCTCTCTCTTTGCTATATAAGGAAACGGAATTTCGCGAATAAGGACTTGCATGACATATGTTTCCGGGAATAATTTCTGCTCAGAAATGATTCTTTTTTATTTTATTTTCAGGAATAATTTCTGAGCATTTGAAAGTATTTGGTAGAATCGTCTAAATTTTTTACTCCGGGAAGAGAAATACGTTTGATAAAAAAATTTAATCTTTTGATTCTTTTAATTTTTTAGTACTTCTTGTTATAATTTTCTTTTTTCATTTTTTCTCTCATTTTTCCTCTTGGCCGTTGCCATTGGCGGTAGAAGGTGAGTGATTGGGTGAGCTTCGGCGAGCTCGCCGGCGCCTCGCCAAGCCAAGGCAAGGTCCGACAAGCTCGTTGAAGCCTCACCCAGGTGGCGTGAGGCCAAGCCTCGCCTAGGCGACGCGAGGCCGAGCCTCACCCGTTCATCGGCCGAGGCTTGCCTCCCTAGATCTGGCCTAGCGAGGCGCCGGCCCTGTTGCCCGTCGGCGATGGGGCGGCGATGGGGTGGGAGGAGGAAGAGGAAGAAGAAGAAAGATAAGGGAAAAAAGAGGAGAGAAAAGAGAAAAAAAAATTGATTTTCAGAATTGTTCCCGGAAGGAAGAATCAACTTTTTTTTTTCTGAATTCTATTCCAAACCTATTATGGGGAACAAAAATTTACCAAACGCATTTCTGTTCCAAATCCGTTTCCAGAAACGATTGTTCTCGTTACCATGCATATCCTAATTAACTAATGGTCAAATTAATTTCTTAAGCGATGAGATCTTTCTCATCCGCCAAAGCGGACCGTCCACGTGGCACCGCACGTGCCGCGGTCCATGCAAAAGAGTGCTCGGAGACGCGTCGTTTACGCGTATTATATACGCGTTCTGCCGAGGGTCACAGATAAGGAGCAAACTATATATATCAACCCCCGTATTTTATCTCCCTCCTCATCATCCTCGTCATCGCGGTTCCGCCATTTCTGCTGCTGCGAATTCCGACAGGTACGAACCGGAAGAGGGGAGGGGGGAGGCGTCTTCTTTCTCTGTTCATGGCGGCCTCGGGGTCTTTGGGTTATCTGGGTCCTTTTCCTTTGTTGTGTATGTGATTGCTTTTGGATTCTTTGGGGGAGGCTTGCGTCGCCCACCCCTTTTGGTCGTTGCTTTCGTTTTTGCCTCTCCAGGCGGTGTTTTGGAGCGAAATTTCGCGTCTTTTTGTGATTCAAACGGTTGATCACGCGACCGGCGATCGGCTGGAGAGTGGCTGGGATTCGAGAGATTCTGCATGTTTGAGTCGGTCGCCGTGTGTTAGCGATGGGATTTGTCTAAAATGGATGCGTCTCTGGGATCGCTGCGCGGATCTCGAAGATTAGGTCCGTGGTTGCGGAGAGAGATCAGATCTGATCTGCCCTGTATGAGGGACTTTCCTCGAGTTTATGGGTGGCATGATAGAGTTGACCCTGGTGTGTTGGGGAATGCTTGTTTCGAGATCGGTTTTCTTTTCAACTGGTTGGAGTTTTGCAGATCATTGCGATTTATCGATCGAATCCTGTTTTTGATGGAATTCTAAGAATTGGGAAGTGAGAGAACGGGGGTGTTCACATGAGAATATCTGGGTGTTGTTTTACGACTCCTTCTTGGTAGATTTTCCGATCTGTGAAATAGAGGCTAGCTGCGGTGAAGTTGTCTCTTTATTGAGTATTTGTGTTGCGCTGGAATAGGTTCTCTGATTTCTTTTCACGGTGTTGGCTTCCATCTACGATCTGACATTCCGAGTTTTGGTTCTAAATTTCTAGTAGTTTCATATTATTTGGTCGTAGGTGATATTTTCGTGCTTGTAATTTCTACTTTATCTTAAGAGATTATGTTTCTCCTGGCAGAGAAGCAAACCTTGTTTTTTCTGAAACAATGGGAGGTGGAAAGGACAAGCACGAAGAATCTGACAAAGGGCTGTTCAGCCACCTAGCGCATGGGCAGGGCGCTCCCCATGGATATCCTCCTGGCCAGTACCCTCCACCTGGTGCATACCCTCCTCAAGGTTATCCTCCTCAAGGATATCCTCAAGGAGGTGGTTATCCACCACAAGGGTATCCTCCACAAGGGTATCCCCCGCAAGGTTATGCGCCCTCAGGATATCCCCCGCAAGGATATCCCCCACAAGGATATGCCCCGCAAGGATATCCCCCTGCAGGCCATGCTGCAGGCCATTCGGGTATACTTTTTATCTTTCTCGGTTCTTCTCATATGTGTAATCGCAGTAATGCTTTCTCAGTTTGTCACGTTTACCTCATCATATATGTTTCTAGCCTTGGGTTTTCTGCTTTAGGAGCATGTGTACAGTAGCGACACTTTTTAGATTACCCGAAATCAATATTGGATGGCCCTTGAGAGTTTGCTTCTAATTGGAATTGCTCGACTTGTTCTTTTGGTAGCTCTAGGCGTATCACAGTATTTCATATATGGATATCCTGTTTGATTCTTCAGGTCTTGAAGTTGTGAGTTTGATCGGAGTTGAAAAGTTAATTTTTGGTGACGCATGGAAATAGTCAATATAATGGGGTCTCTCTCATCTCGTTTGAATGTAGGGCATGGAGGTATGGGGGCTCTTTTAGCTGGAGGAGCTGCTGCTGCGGCAGCTGCTTATGGTGCCAACAAGTTGTCTCATGGCAGTCATCAGATTTCGCATGGTGCCCCCTACGGCGGCGGGTATGGCTATGGCCAGGGCTATGGCCATGGCCATGGGAAGTTCAAGCATGGAAAGCATGGAAAGCATGGCAAGCATGGCAAGCACGGGATGTTTGGAGGGAAGTTCAAGAAGTGGAAGTAATTAGCCGTGTGATGCAGTTGAAGTATATGTTTACTTCAAACTCTTATGCTTAATAGATGACTATGGTGGCCTCTTTAAATAAACCATGCTTTTCAAACATGGATAGTAAATCTCTACATCATATATTTTCTTTTACCTTCTCGTACTTGACTTGTACATGTACCACCCTTTTCTAACAAGAGCTGGTTGCCTGGCGGCAGAGCGCCTGGTTCTTCCCAAATTAAGCTGCTTTTCCCTTTGTTTTATGGCAAATGCTTGCGTCTGCATGGACCTCATGATCTCTCAACGAAAGTGAGGTCTGGACCATGGAAACGAGGTCGAGAACACGGTGCGATCCCACTATCGGTGGGAGAATGGGGTTCGCAGGGATTGCGCTCCATCATCGATAGTACATTCCTGATCATTCTTATCCACAAACAGAGTGAATTTAGCGTCCTCGTAGTTGCTTTCTATGGATTCGAAAGGAAGATTCCAAAGGGTGGAGCGAATCTTTCGATAGTGCTTGTTGTCGTAATCATTCAGTTGGACCCATCGGGTGACGTGATGTGTGACCTTTAGCTCCACCATTGGATCTTTATATGGCAGCAAAATGGCCCCTATGTGCATATGTATTACATAGGTTAATCATTTCGCCAGAAAGAAATTCAAACTAGCAAATCAAAAAATAAATAGGACCGGCTAGCAGGTGCCGTTGCTGTCACATTCCAGCCATAGAGAGGGTCGAGAGAGCACAAGACAACCGTCCCCTTCCGGCTAACGGATGGCGTTGCTAATCCTTCATTGGCATTCCAGGCTAGATCTCAAAAGAGTCTAGAAGAGCCCTGCGAGATTCGAACACACCATCAATTCCATTCTAGCATCAAAGGAGATAATACAGGTTTTAGGATTTCTTTCATGAAAAGGCGTTCTCATAAGAGTAGTTTCGTGAACATGAAAGCTTCGGAGATGACCAGTTCAAAAGAGCTCTTTTTATCCGTTTACAAAGCATGTCGATGGATAAAAAATGCACTCATTATTGTTTATTGTGTGGAGCCCCGCGTAATCAAACATACGAGTATACATGGTAATGGTATGGTATTGTATTGTATTAGCAAATGTGCGAAAGTCGAAAGTTTTGTCGAAGATAGTGTGAACATACATAAAGTACAGATGTGTTTGCCAACACGAAAACGAAGTTGCTAAAAGTAGTAAATTGATATCATCACTTGGCAAATACTAACCCTTGTATATGATTTACACACTCTCGATCTTGAATTATTAAATACTAATAAATTTATGAAAGTTCCGAGACTTGAATATGCAAAGGCTTGACATTTTGCTCCATACCTCTTTGTTTATGATAACACTATGCCACCGTTTACATTATAATGTTCAGAGAGTGCATTTGATAAATATATAAAATAAAATAAAAAGTATGCTATGGAATTCTTATTTCTTTTTTTGTGATTCAACAATAAACTTTAAGATTTTTGCTTTTCAAAAATATTGGGTAAAAATTCATCTCCCTTTACGATGTCGAAGAAACTTTAATGGGGCAGGATGGTTAAAAAGTTTATCAATTGAGGAGGGTGAATGATTGGGTAACAACAATCCCATGGAGTTTGGGTCAAACTTTGATTTCAGGTTGCTTAAGGAAATAGACTTTGAATAGTCTAAGGACGAAACGGATTTAATTAAAAAGACATATCGAAAGTAAATTTATGCAAATCTCTTTAATTGCTAGTTAATGTATAATTAAAAATTCTGAATAAAAATATAAACTCTTTCTTATCTTTAAACAGAACATTATAATTCTCCACTTAATCGAAACATTGCAATGAATTAAAAATTGAAAGAGGAAAAAAGTACAAGTTCTATTTTACATGGAACTTATTTATACTTAATTATGAAAGTCTAGTTTGGGAACCTTTAGCATTTAGGCATGATGCGGTGATGGAAAGTCTAATTTGGGACATAATTTTGCTAGAAATCTATTTTGGGATTTATTTCCCAAGAGCGATCGATTTTGGGAAAAAAAGTGAATACCCAAGCACTTAAATATAAATGGCCTTTACCAAACATATATAAAATAACTATACACACACACACACACACACACACACACATATATATATATATATATATGTATCTAAACTAAATGGCAAGTTTTGGCAAAAAAGAAGGCCATAAAATAATATTGGACACCCCAAAAGTCGCAAATCACCGGAGCCGGGTCAGGAAGGAGCGGGTCGGACTCAGTAGGGGAGAAAACCCTAGGCGGAGTTGCAGCGCATCTTCTCTTCTGCTCAGCTTTGGCACCACACCAGAGAACGTTCCCAGCACACGCTCGTCTCCTCGATCGTCGTCGCCGTCTCCCTCTGTCTGTCTGTCTCTCTCTCCCGCAGTCTCGCTGGTAATTTCTCCTTTTCGAGCTTTAGGTTTCAATCTTCTTGTCGGTTCTGCTGCCTTAGCTCTTGCCCGTTCTCTGGATTTCGCTCTCTAACGATTTGATCGGGTGCCGATTCATCAGCTAGCGTCTTAGGAGAGGAGCTGCTGCGCGAGAGATGGCGGATCGGCTCACGCGTATCGCTATAGTGAGCTCCGACAGGTGCAAGCCCAAGAAGTGCCGCCAGGAATGCAAGAAGAGCTGCCCCGTCGTCAAAACTGGTACTTTTTTCTTTCTCCCCTGCACGAGCTGTGAATATTGCCGATTCATTGGTTTCGGAAGGGGATGCGGATTCCGGATGGTATTCTGAATCGAGGACTTTGATTGGAATCTCTTGTATGCCTTGATTGGTTATCAATTGGTGGAAGTCTTGAACTTTGATTTTTCGAGCGAGTTTGTGTTGGAGGAGTTGTAGTTTTGGGACTGTTCATTCAGCCCTTTTTCATTAGTGTTCTCTATTCGATCGGTTTAAGCATGTGAAATTCTGTTTTTGGTCTGTCTATGGTCCGTTTTGGAGGAAAAATTATCATTTTGGCTGCTGGAAGTCTGCACTTGCTTGTGTTGCGACTTTTTATCTATTTGATTTTTTTGGTATCTGTTTTGGGGTGTATAGTTTAATGGTAAATGGTGGATATGACAGTAAGAAGTAGGGCTGTAACTATATCTATAGTATTCCTATTGCTATAAATGGTCTGAATTCAAGTTTCTTTCAACAAGCCAGAAGTACGGCATGACTGACTTGGAGATGAAGTGTGCCCATACCATGACCCACACCCATGTCATATCCTACAGAGCTATATAAATCAAATTAATAGAAGAGCAGAGTGACGCAGATCATGAGCTGTCAAAGATTAGATTTTACGAGCCTTTCTAATTCGTACAACTTTTGGACTCTCTTCTACTTCAAAAAGTTTATGGCATGAAATTTACTGATTCTGGTTTCATCTACTTCTCACCAATGTTTTGAGGAATGAGTTACAACATTGCTTTTATTGAAAAATGTGGTGCGCGCATTTTGACTTTAATTTAATGACACCTGAAGCATTTTAAAAATTTACAATTGTTGAAGCATAGGTTCATGTAGAATTTTTCATGAATTTTTAACGTTTGAACCATTATTTAGATTATAGCAGGAAAGCAAAAAATTACAGTTTTGCCATTTATATAACCCCTAAAAATGTGCCTTGCTGGTCTATTCCTGAGATAAGCATTTTCTGCATTGGAAAATATTGGCTGCAAAAAGTCTTACTATCAATTTGTTTTTTCTTTCTAGATGTATTTGATGATTCCAAGAATGTCTGTAACATTTGAGGGTTTACAGCCAGCTCCTAGGCTAATGGCTTGCAAATGTAATTCTAGGGAATGAATTGTATGAGATTTCCTGGCATGCTGTGTCTATGATTTCTTAGGGTCATGCACATAGAGACACATAGTTTTGGGTCTGACTTCGAACATATCACGTCTCTTTGTGGTGAATTAGCATAATCTGTAACTCCAATGGTGCTTGTTCATTTGCAGGTAAACTGTGTATTGAGGTTACAACTCAGTCAAGGATTGCATTCATTTCTGAAGAATTGTGCATAGGATGTGGTATATGTGTCAAGGTATGTCATGGTCTCGTGTTTGCCGTTAGATTCGCTGGTCCTGTGGTCATCTTCGCTGAACTGTGATTTAATTTTCCAGAAATGCCCCTTTGAGGCAATTCAGATCATAAACTTGCCAAAAGATTTGGATAAAGATACTACTCATCGATATGGACCAAACACATTTAAGTTGCACAGGTAGCCACCAATTGCAATTGATTTTAAAATGTGGTTTTAGTTGCCTCATGGGTTGGATTTTCTGCTATTTTGTATGGTAGAGTCACAGGATTTCTTATTACAGGTTGCCAGTCCCAAGGCCAGGCCAGGTTCTCGGTTTGGTTGGAACAAATGGGATTGGAAAGTCTACTGCCCTCAAAATCTTAGCAGGAAAACTGAAGCCAAACTTGGGTCGTTTTGATGTATGTTGTCTTTAGATGTACATATTCCTGCTGCTTCTGGGTTCCTTTTTGTTATCTGATGTCCTGGACCCTTTTTGTTGCAGAATCCTCCTGACTGGCAGGAAATCTTGACATACTTCCGTGGGTCTGAGTTGCAAAATTATTTCACCCGGATTTTGGAGGATAATTTGAAGGTGTGGATTTACTTGATTCTGACTGTTCTCTTCTATGTCCATAACATATTATAGTGATACATATCTTAATAGAACACACTAGAAAGATAATGTTCAGGTTCATAGAACTTGTCATAGTAAACTGTGTATGTCCTTTAAAAAGTTTATGTGGGTTGGATTCTAGTTGCAGATACTCATGGGGAATTATTTAATTGAGTGTACTAATCTTGCGACTTTGTCACTTAGTTGTTCCCCCTAAGATTTACTCTCCTGGCTTGGGTTGTACTTTTTGTGAACTACTGGTGTGTTCCTTGTCATTCCAAACATTTTATGCTGGGGATTATCCTGAGTGTCATTTCATTGTCTCGACACTGCTTGTTGCTTTTTCCTCCTGCTAAACTGTAATCTCTATAAACAGGCTATTATAAAGCCCCAATATGTTGATCATATTCCAAAGGCTGTTCAAGGCAATGTGGGACAGGTGCTTGACCAAAAAGATGAAAGGGATATTAAAGAGGAACTCTGTGTTGACCTCGAATTGAATCAGGTTAAAGATAGGAATGTTGGTGATTTATCAGGTGGAGAGCTCCAGAGATTTGCCATTGCTGTTGTTGCAATACAAAATGCTGAAATATACATGTTCGATGAACCTTCAAGTTATCTTGATGTGAAACAGAGGCTCAAAGCGGCCCAAGTTGTGAGATCTTTGCTTAGGCCTAACAGGTTTGTCATTGTTTCATAATCTGGTTTGTTTGCTTCCTAAATTTTTTATCTGCATCTTGACACATGATATTCTGTTGATGCTTCTCAGCTATGTAATTGTTGTGGAGCATGACCTTAGCGTCCTCGATTACTTATCAGACTTTATTTGCTGCTTATATGGGAAACCTGGTGCATATGGAGTTGTAACCCTTCCATTCTCCGTTAGAGAAGGAATAAATATCTTCCTTGCTGGATTTGTCCCCACTGAGAATCTGCGGTTCCGTGATGAGTCTCTTACTTTCAAGGTGTCAATTCTATCACTTCACATGGATATAGTCCATTCTGGTGTGCAGACTTGTATAATTCTGGTTGTTGCTTTTCTTCCTAGGTTGCTGAGACACCACAGGAAACCACTGAGGATGTCGAGACTTATGCACGATACAAATACCCTACTATGTCGAAAACTCAGGGAAACTTCAAGCTAAAGGTTGTGGAGGGTGAATTTACTGATTCACAGATTATAGTAATGCTGGGGGAGAATGGCACTGGAAAGACCACATTTATTAGAATGCTGGTAATGAATATTGCTTGTTTTGGTTGCATGCTCTGCTTCTGTTGCTTCTAACATACCATTTACATGCTGTTCACCCAATGATCATGCAAAGGAGTTGTGGTTTGTAGGCTGGTTTGCTGAAACCTGACAGCGTTGAAGGTGACGATGTGGAGATACCTGAATTTAATGTCTCTTACAAGCCTCAGAAGATCAGTCCCAGATTTCCAGCTTCTGTTAGACATTTGCTGCACCAGAAAATACGGGATTCGTATATGCATCCTCAATTTGTATCAGATGTAATGAAGCCTCTTCTCATTGAACAACTGATGGATCAAGAAGTTGTGAATCTGTCTGGTGGAGAGTTGCAAAGAGTTGCATTATGTCTCTGTCTTGGAAAGGTAAATCATCTTAGTTGTGATGGAATCTCATTGACGGGTCCTTTATGGGGTTTGTTTTAGATAAAATCCTGCAAGAACGCAACTTTTGAGTTGTCAGAGGTGGTGCCATCGTTTTTCTTGAAGGAAATGCGTGATTGCACTGAGCATATGTATAGCATGTTCTCAATTTGGACATTGGAATCATCTAATCATTTGCTTTGAGTTTTGCAAAGTTTTTGCATTGAATTTCTGGACATTTTCCTTTGCATTGTTTTTCTTTCACTTGATCCTTTTTCAGATTCTCTCTTTTCTTTCCTTTGGGGGGTGTGGAGAAGGGTAGATGGCCCGTGCACCATTGCATCATACCTATTTTGAAGTTTCATTGTGGCATGAGAGTTTGTAGTTTCCACCCTATCTGACATACGTCATTTGACATTTTCTGGTAGCAATCAAGCATTGTAAAGCTTGTCACTTAACTAAGTAAAAGCTAATTTGGTAAACATCTTATGCTTTGTACACAAGAAGCATTAACAATGAGTCCTGAGAATAGTATTGCTCTTGCACTTTTTTCATTCAAAGTTTTATGCTCATTTTCTGAAAGCTCCAAAAAGCCTCAGCTATTGCTGATCTGTGGTGTATCGTGGGGACCTGAGAATGTTAATGACTCGCATCTGGTAGGTAGTGGCAGAGATCAAGTTGTTTCATAGGATACCAGCATGAAATTTGAAGCATCTTGACTGAACTGTTGTATATGGCCACTGTATTGTAAGTAGTAGATGTAGTTTAGTCTGTTCTGGCTGCCTCATATTCATTAAGGCGCATGTGCTGGTGTTTTGGATATATGTAATTTTGACTTCCTTCAACATCTTCTAAAAATTGTATAATATGAAAGCTTTGATGCACACCTAGAAATGAGTAATTATTTCAGAGAATATTGGGAGTTCCTATGCCTCTTGTCAATATAGAGTGAATAATGTAACCAAGGGAATGTAGATGCATAATGGTTTAATATTGTCTTGTCTAATTTATGCAGCCGGCAGACATTTACCTAATAGATGAGCCAAGTGCATATCTCGACTCTGAGCAACGTATTGTTGCTTCGAAAGTTATCAAGAGATTCATCCTCCATGCGAAGAAGACTGCTTTTGTGGTGGAGCACGATTTTATTATGGCAAGTTATTTGGCTGATAGAGTCATAGTGTACGAGGGGAGGCCTTCAGTGGATTGTATTGCCAATTCTCCTCAGTCATTGTTGACAGGGATGAATCTTTTCTTATCTGTAAGTAATCCTCACCACCTTTTCATGCTATGCCTGATGCTAACTGTGAAAATCACTGGCAAAAAATTTAGAGGAGGAGAAGAGGATATAGGAAATATGTGTTGGTAGTATTTATGGTCATCAAGATGTTATTTTTCGCCGGGTGTGATAGAAAAGTAAGGTCATAGTTTGGTGGCAGAATCTTAGTATATGGTTACTTTTCAATTTTTTGCATCTACTCCTTTTTGACATTTCCGATTTTGGTTTCAAAGTCCATGATTTCTACTTGCTTTCACTCTCCCCTAAAAAGGAGGAAAAAAAAGGGAATGTGCTGATTTGCTCTCGTTCATGTTTTCTCTATGCACTTGCAGCATTTGGATATAACTTTCAGGCGGGACCCAACTAATTATCGTCCAAGGATCAATAAATTAGACTCTACCAAGGATAGGGAGCAGAAATCGGCTGGATCATACTATTACTTGGATGATTAATATCCTTGTTGGCAGGTTTGTCTTACTCAATCGTGCTCAAAATTCAGATAGTCCTTCACTGGCAAACTTAAATTTTGGTCAGTGGTTCTGCATTTGCAGTTCTGGGTTGTTTGAAGCTTGAAGGGCACATGAAGGCGATGTGGCAGTGCAGGACTAACAATGGAAACCACAGAGCCATCCAAGAGTTGATGCTCTTTTTCTCGAACAGCGTGCGAGCCCCTTCAAGGACGCAGCTTCAATACAGTTGACCCTTCGATATGCCTTCTCTGTCCACCATTTTTGTTTCTGCTGTCTGATGATATAGCTTAAAAAAATGCAACTTGGTTTTACCATTACTCGTTGCATGAAATTATATGCTTGGTGTTTGAAATTTGTAGAGGAACAGAAAAATATGTGAATCTGAGTGTAGAGGGTACATGCCTTTTGTTTTGCAAGTGCTTCTACTTTGCAGTACTTGGCTGACTCCCTAGAACGCCCATTCTCGCTAGAGAAATAAAGTGCGCCTATTTGATTTTTTTGGGACTTGGTAGTTTCTGAAGAAGTCATTTTTCTATATATTAGACAGATTGCTTGCCGGTATGCATGATTTGGTAACGTTATAAGATTTTGCATTTTTTATTGTTGAAATGTGGTTTAGTTTTTTTCCGTTTTGATAAGTGCGACTGGGTTTAGCTGTGAAAAGATGTCAAGGATATTGTTCGGGATGATGAGACCGCGAGTATTTTAACTTCTAACCGAGCACTTTATTCTTTTCATTCAATCAAGTATGGCAACTTTTAAAATGTGGGTCAATTTGAACATTGAAACTATTAAATAACCATTAGCTATTTACATAGGCATCTAATGGGTTCTTTTCATCAAGTATCAGAAGTACCTTGACTCGTCATTAGACCATGCTTCGCAAGGATCTAGGTAACCGGGGGAATTACCTGGATACTTGGCGTCTAGATATATGGTAGTTTCACCAAGCAACTGATAATGTGACCTTGCATGGTGGGGTTCTCACTTGCCTGGTAACTCAGGTGGACTGATAGAACTATATTTCTACGTGTCAACTTCTTCTTAATTCCTTCCCATGTATTTTTCTTCTCAAGAAGGAGTAAATATAGGGAATTCCTATGGGGAGTCTTACCCTTCGAGAGTTCTTCTCCTAGTAAGGGCCCTTTTAAGTTTTTGAAGGACCTGTTTAGGTCCAAAATGACAATTTATTGTTTACATAGACATCTTCTTTTGAGGTGATGTAACATTGGCAAATATAAACCGTGGAAATTGCTTGCGTCAGCACTCTTTCTTCTAATCACTTGACACCTGGTAAGGAGAATTATGCTATTATTAATTGGGCTTAGATTTTGCTGAGTAATCGAGTCCCATTAGGAAGATTCACATGGCACGGCACTTCATTCAAAAGTTGAATTGTACTTCATTGAACAAAAAAGAGAATTTCAATACTCAATTGTAAAAACATACAAAAGTTTGAGTGCTTGCATTATTTAACCCAATCGTTTAATGACTGGACATGATCTAGAGATAAGCGGCCCGAAGGTTACTCAACGGTGGAGAAATTTTGTGTGAAGTTGGAAGTAGAACGTCGAAACCTGACCGAGGATTGAAACAAACATTCCAGAGGAATATTACAATACACTGGGCCAGAGCTACACTATAGGAACGAAGTAATCCTCGTCATGAGTCTTTTCGTGCCATTGCCCTTGATCTTATATCCAGCATTCTGTAAGTATTAGGTACTCTTATGCGTTTCCTTTATCTTCTCATTCCACTTCTAAGTACTCCAAAGCCTGTTTTAACAAAGTTTTCTACTAATCACTTCTCCTTGCTAGAGCATCCAAACACAATTATACATGACTAAACTATCTCAAATGAGTTTCTCTTATCTTATCCTCAGTCAGTCTCATATACTTATTTCAAATCGATTCATTTCATACGTAATCATTCCTTACGTCCCAAAGGTGCAATGAAGCATTATACATATCAGATGCACGCACTTTGTGCATAATGCTTAAACGGCCAGACATTTAGCGCCATAACAAAATTGCTAGCCTTATGGAACTCACTAATCAAATTTTCCCTGGAGCTTAAGGAACATCAGTCAGATTTCTGCACTCTTCTTTTCTCCCGGGTTGCTTTTTATGTGTTTCCCAGCTCCATAAATGGGCCTCATGTTCCTTCCCCTTAATTTGTCTACTTCAATGCTGCTGCATCATTGTAAAATTAGCTGCCCCTTCATTACAAACAGATTCTTATTACAAATATCTTTCTGCAAGCGAACATGATACAATTGACTGTTTACATCCATAACAATATAAACATGAGTATGGAATGCTGGTGCCTGCATCTCAGTGGTGCTGTCAAATGTTCAATCTTTCTTTCTACTAGGCTGTACCCAATTGGCTTCCTTAATCCTTTCTCTTGAATCATTGTAAAATTAGCTGCCCCTTCATTACAAACAGATTCTTATTACAAATATCTTTCTGCAAGCGAACATGATACAATTGACTGTTTACAGCATACACTCTATATCATCCATAACAATATAAACATGAGTAGATGGAATGCAAAACGGTGCCTGCATCTCAGTGGTGCTGTCACACTTGGTGGATGTTCAATCATCCTTATTAACCAATTTCTACTAGGCTGTACCCAATTGGCTTCCTTAATCCTTTCTCTTGAATCAATTCGCGCAACTTCACAGCATCAATCCATCCCCCTGCAGCAGTATACATATTTGACAGTGCAATGTAATACCCGGAATTTTTGGGATCCAATTCAAAGAGCAGCTCTGCAACTTCTCTTCCCATCTCTATATTGCCGTGGTAGTTGCAGGAACTTAGCAAAGCACCCCAAATGCCCGGCTTGGGCCGAGTTTTCATCTTCTTGATAAGTTCATAAGCCTCAAAAAGCTTTCCCGAACGGCCAAGCATGTCAACCACACAAAGATGATGCTCTGTAACAGGTTCAACTCCATATTGGTCCTCCATATGCTTGTAATACCAGAGACCTTCTTTAACTAATCCAGCATGACTGCAAGCTGATAGAAGGCTTATGAAAGTGGTTTTAGTCGCTTTTATCCCGGATTTGCACATTTTCTCAAAAAGTTTCAGTGCTTTCTTACCATCACCATGGTACCCATGGGCAGAAATTATGGAATTCCAAGCTGCAATGGACTTCTCAGGTGAGTTTCTGAATACTTGAAGAGCGACATCCAATCTCCCAGAGTTGCTGTACATATCAACAAGAGCTGCTGATATAAAAGAATTCTCATGAAACCCTAATCTGAAAACTCGAGAGTGAACTTGTACTCCTAGCCTCATGATGCCAAGCTGTGTACAGGCTGAGAGAATGTTGACAACGGTGATCTCATCATATTCAAATCCAAGATGTCCAAAGAGTTCAACTGCTTCCTTAGCAGCCTTGTTCTGACACAAGGCAGAAATCAGACAATTCCATGAACATAAATTGCTATTACTAATGGAACAGAAGACTAATCTTGCACTGGCAATATCAGTGCATCGTCCATACATAGTAATAAGTGCATTACACACACGGGTGTCTGATCCTATAGGAGTTTTGAGAGCAAGACCATGGATCAATCTCCCCTCAAGAAACAGCTCAAGATTTCCACAAGCTGACAAAACATTGACAATTGTGACGGAATCAAAAGGGCTGTTATGTTTATCCCTCATTCTATTAAATACTTCTAAAGCTTCCCAAAAGAAGCCACTCTTTGAGCAGCCTGCAATGAAAGTGTTCCAACAAGTCAGATCTTCATGAACTGAATGCTTTGTCAATAACTTGCATGCTGCTCTAATATCTCCACTAACAATATACATGTACATGACAGAATTTAAAGCATAAACGTTGTGTGAAAATCCAAGTTTCAACTGCAAACAGTGGATTGATTCACCAAATCTGAGGTATTCAGGGGAATAACAGGAAGGAAGAATGGCTAGTAGAGTAGGTAAGCTGCGTCCTGAGCACCATAGCAGCATTTCTTTGAATAGACTTTGAGCTTTCTCAGATAGGTCATTCTGGGAATACCCAGAGATCATTGTGTTCCATGAGATCAAGTCTCTCTCTGCAGTGGAATCAAACAAAATCTCAGCTTTCCTCACAGCACCACATCTCATATACATATTCATTAGACTGTTCATCACCCACGGATCAAGTCCCATTCCTCTGTGAATAATGTAGCCATGAAGTGTTTTTCCCTCCCTCAGTAGCATTGCATCTGCACAAACTGAAATCAGAGTAAGAAGAGTCACTGAATCAGGCTGGATGGACGCTGTTAACTGCATTTCTTGCAGAAGATCAAAAGCTTCCAGAATCATTCCATTTGAGGCATAACCATCAATCATTGTGTTCCAAGAAACGACATCGTGGAGAGTCATTGCTCCTCTAAAAATAGCCTTGGCATCCTCACTGTGTCCACACTGAAAATAGAACGCAATAAGAGAGTTGGCAACTGAAATGTGAGGGCCTTTGTCATGACCAATTTTGACAGCCAATCCGTGCAAGGTACTCCCACAACTTAGTTCTCCCAATGAAGCTGCCGCTGAAATAGCACATGAGAGACTTATACTGTCCCCCATTTTCTCATACAGTGCTCTCTCTCTAAAGTAGTGTAGGCAACTTTTAGGATTGTTGTTGTGAAGACATCCGCTGAATAACGAATTCCAAGCAATATCATCCCTATAACTGATACCGGCGAAAATGCTCTCTGATGAGCCTAGATCACCACATTTTGCATACATATCAATAAGTGCATTACACAGCGAATAATCAGATAGCATCCCTGACTTCATGCTTAAGCTGTGAACAAGACGACCCTGAATCAGCTGATTAGTGCGCCTGAATATTGACAAAACTATTAAAAGAGAAGTGGAATCAAAACCACTCCCACCTTCCATCATCTCAGCAAATAGAGCCAGGGCCTGCCCAAACCACCGGTTATCAGCCAAGGAAGTGATCATCGCGTTCCAAGTAATCACATCCTTATCGGGAATTTCATCAAACAAAGCTCGCGAAGCACTTGGGTCTGCAGCTCGTGAGTAGGCCATGAGCAGAGAGGTTGCAATGGGCAAGTGAGTGAGAGCCCCGATCTTGAGTGCCGAACAATGGGCAATCGAGACACCTTCCCTGTCACCTCTCACGGTGGACGTTTTGACGAAACCAAGAACACGGTGAAAGCGGCCATCTGGCGAATGCCATTCTCGGTCAGCCATTTCGTCGAACGGGTCACAGACGGAGGAGAAGCCGACATATTGCAGCAATGCACATCGAGATTTAAGCACGAGAGAAGCATGGGTTCCGAGTGGCAAATCATATTTGCGGATGAAACTGACATTTGCAGGAAACGCGCGCCCAAGCCTAGTCCACAAAGACAAGCTAACCAATGCTTTCCTAGGAGCAGTCTTCTCTGCTTCTATGAGCACCGCCCTCGCTTCGCGCGGACGAAAGTCAGAGACTTCGAGATCGGACAGCGAGCAGATGCGCTTGGACAAAACTCGTGCTCGTGCAGAACGAGCGAGAACCTTCAAAAGGAACGATTTTGGGGACAAGCTCCAGCGACCCATAAACCATGCTCGCTGGTCATTGATTTCGACTGAGTCGGGTCGTTCGACAACGCGCAGGCGAGTTCACAAAGAGCGTGGAAGATGGATACCGCGAAGCAAGAAACATTCGAGTGCGACCCACTCCGGGAAACTGTCGGAATCCTCCTATTCTCTTTCCTCGAACGATAATTACTAGAATTCACCGGATTTACGATAGTCTTATACCTCCAAAAAAATTGTCCCAACTTTTTAGGTCTAACCTCAATACTATTTGAACTTTTTTTGTCCTTCAAAATTTTCAATTTTAAGTCTAGTCCCAGTTATATTTTTTTATTTCATAAATTTTGCTCGAGTCTCAAATCTACCATGTTAATTTTCAGTCCGAAATTTCTGGTTTACAACCAAAAGATAAAAGATGGAAATCTTTTAATTGTGCCTGACCTACATGCTGATAAAATGAATGAAATCGCTAGACTTTGACTTTTGTCGTTTTTTGGCTAAGCAAAGAAACTTACCCGACAGGGCACAGCAAGTAAATTGGGCACCTTTGTCAAAGGGTGGTCTCAGAAGAACAGAACAAGTTCTAGCTGTTGAGTTTACCGTCTAAGATATGCATACTTTTCGATGTGTAGCTAAGAAAATGAAGCTGCTTGAGTTTATGTTTGATCTCCTATTGACTTAACTGTAAAGTTTTGGTTTGAGGTTTCATCTTTTGCTGATATCTGAGAATGGTTGAACTTCTAATATCTGAAAGTGATCGAAATCTTTATCAGGACTCGGACAATGGCAATGTCTGCATTGCAGAGACTGCAGTTCTGGATATGCAAGAAGCCATGGTTTACTAATTGCTAACCTAACTGGGGTCCCTTCAAACCTCTGTGACGTTCCAAGCTCATGCCTGTAAAATTGTAAATGACAGTTATCCGAGTAAGTGGAAAACCTCCGATCAAATTAGGTGCACAAAAGACGGTAGTTTCTTTTCTGCTTCCTTTTCACTGTGGATCGAAATTATGCTCGCGTGTCTTTCGGTACTCTTGCTCTGTTATCCTAGACGACAGGTTAATTGCATTCTTTTGCGTTAGGAATTGATCCGCAACGGTGCCAGGAGGTTACTTTGCTAGATTTGATCAATTTAGGCAGGCATATTACGGGGAGTTTGGTCGGTTGAAGACGCAGGCAATCTTTCCCAATTCATTTGCTGTTGTACACCAAGTGTGCACCAGAAGCTTTATTGCAATCAGAGGTGAAACTGAAAAGCAAGAGTACAAAAAGAAGAATGTGATTGTGTATATGACAATCAGTGTCAGCTCTTCTTCCTCTTGAGAGCTTCAAGGACGGATTGTGAGGTGCAGTACGCGATCGCCTGGACGGTGACCATTGGATTCACGCCCAGTGCTGTCGGAAAAACACTGGTATCGGCCACATACAGCCCTTCCACTTCCCACGTCTCACCCATCGGGTTCACCACCGAGCTTCTCGGGTTGGGCCCCATCCGACAGCTCCCCATCTGGTGGGCAGAGCATATTGGTGTTGACAGGCCCTTTATCGGCCTTGCGCTCTCTTCCTTCACAAACCGCTCGAACTTGTGGTAGCTAGCTCGCTTCACGTTCAGTGTTTTCCCTCCTTTGTGGTGCGTCCCAATCTCTTCGGCCCCAGCTGCTGCCAGTATCCTCAGCACCTTCTCGAGCCCCTTCTGCAGATTCTGCTCATCTATGTCATCCATCTTGTAACTAATTGAGGTCGATGATGCGGCCGTCCCTGACCCTTTATCCCTAGCAAGCGCGAATAGGTGGGCTGTCCTCGAGAACTTTGTCATCCTTTCTTTCATGTCTAGGCTGGATGTCCAGGGCATTAGTATTGAAAACATGCCTGGGTGCAAAGCCGGGGTCTGGATCACTGCGCCATACCCGGACCTGTCGAAATCCCCGACAACTGTGGACATTGCCGTCATTATGCCTCCTTCATAGCTCTTCTTCTCCTTCTCTGGCCACAGATCCGCCGTCTCAGAGTCTGGGAAGTAGCCCCACGCCATCGCCACCGGATGGAGATGCAAGTTCTTCCCGATATTGGGATTTTCGAGGCCGCTTCTCTTTAGCAAAACTGGTGTACCAAGAGCCCCGCACGCCACGATGGTGACCTTGGACTCGATGATGCAGACTTCCTTGACCCCATTATGCTCGAACTCGAATGCGACCCCAGTCGCGGTGTCCCTCTCTCTTCCGCTCTGCCTTGTGTGCAGGACCTCGATGGCTTCGCATCCGGGGAGGATTGCCCCGTTCCCGGATTCCACTAAGTCCACCAACCATGTCTCGGCGGTGCCCTGTTTCTTCCCGTCCTTGCAGCCCATGCAACACCAACCGCAATAGTGATCCGCGGGCGAGTTCCTAGGAATGTTACTCACAGGATAGCCCAATTCAAGGCACCCTTTTCGCAGCACTGCATTGTTGAACCCTTCTTCGCTGATTGCCGACTGAACTCCCATTCTCTTGCAGACGACATCCAACGCCTCCTGGTACAACTTGCTGTCGAACAGCTCCAGATCATACTTGGTCGACCACTCGTTCATCACATGCTGCGGTGTCCTGATGGAGGCGGACCAGTTGATCGTGGAGCCTCCTCCGACGGTCGACCCCGCGAGCACCAGTGTGCTCATATCATCAGTTGCCACGAGACCGCTAGAGAGGTACATTTGATCCATGGAGGGCCCTTCGAGCAGGGAGAGATTGCTCCTGGCACTGTAGCTTCCCTTTTCCAGGACAAGCACCTTGTAGCCTGCCTTTGCAAGCACGCCGGCGACGACCCCTCCGCCCGCGCCCGAACCAATCACCACTGCATCGCACTGGATGCTCAAAGAAGGGAAACTATGCTTCCGTACATTATGGTTCGAGGGACAAATGAGGACGGGGAACCCAAACTGCCTGAGATTTTTTGCGACGATGTCTAGTGGATGCACCATGTGGATTAGACCTCGATGAAGAGGTCCGAAGACGGCTTCATCTTCATAACCATTCTTGGCCGTCGCTTGTTCTTGGTCTTGCTGTTCATCTGCTGAGACTTGGCGAGACATATGCTTTGATTTCTTGGAGTTTTCGAACTCTGGATCCGGTCCAGCATAGCCAATCGCTTTCCAGGATTCGTTGCGATCCTTCTCGTCGACCTGAAAGCAAACTGAAACTCATCATTCTCGTAGAATCTCATTACCACTGATTAGAAAGGATGATTAGCACCGAAAAAAATCTCTACATCGTTCATTCAAAAGGAGGGACAGAACAAAACCATCTTCCTATATTACAATTAATTTATCGCACTAGATCAAATCACTTAAGAGTGAGAGGAAAATGGGTCTCTGCCCAATTCGAATTGTCACTAGATGTTCCCACGCTGCTGCATTTTTTTCTATTATGATTAATTACGTTCATCATATCAAATTAAAAGACCATATGAATCGTAGCACTCATAACATCACTATATATACATATATTATTATAAATAATTTCATGGTTGTGTAAGTGTCACTAGTCGTATTTTCAAACAATCGATATGTTGAGATAGAAAGTACCAAGAACACCGGTTGAGATAGAGCAAGCGGGAAGCTAAATTTAATAGATTTGGCCTTGGCAGGTTCCGCATTAAAGCCTTGCATTGTGCCATACGGGGGCATCAAACTGATGGAGACCAAGTTCCAACAGCAACGGGGTCTCTCATAATGGACATGTGATTAAAAAAAAACAGAAAGATACAACCCAAAATCGTTACACAAGATACATATTTTTTCTCTCGTTCTTTTAATTTAATTAATGAATTTACTGAGAGCGAGTCCTATCCCTGTCTTCCAGATTGCTGCCGCAACATTTATGGTAAGTCATTAAGTTTTTGTTCCGTAGAGGGAAGAAAATTCTTTAAAGTTTTCAGATGATGGGTCTGAACAGTTTGGTGTGTTCCGGCCATCTGGAATTTCAATTTCAAATTCCCAATTTATCGAAGGGTCTCTTTCTCTTTCAATGGGCTCCTCTGGCAGAAGCATAAATGGTGGGGACACCTAATTCGAATCCGCTCAAATCGAGCCTTCACCTAACGATTTGACCTTTTAGATCAAGTGGCGATGGATTCATACAATTTCTCATTGCCATCTACATGTATGGAACATATATTATATGGATCGAGCGTCCTGGTTTTCATGATATGTTATCGTTCTATGTCTGTAAAACATGAGCTAAGAACTTGGGACTGATTGAGGATGACACCACATGTTCAAACGGTGCATAGCACTGTTTTTCTCCTAAAAATTCGATGACCAGTTTATAGATGCACGACTTATGGTGAACCAAGTATTAAGTTATCTTCAGTTTCGAGCATTTATTAGTGAAGCTGATGGATGGGTTGGAACACGCTCGACTGGAAAAAGATGCTCCCGCGCCACTTGTGTCCGAGTTCTATTCCTATTTTAAGTAGATTATTTTTTGCTATGTAGTCTCTATCGATTTTAATGCTTTTGTTACGTACTCCGGCGACATGTAGATGACAATATAAATTGCAGTTTTAATATGCGCTACATTATCTTATTTTTTTTCGAATCTCTGACCATTGCCATAATTCCACCTCCTAAAGTGTTATGTATTCTAGTTGACCAACGGCATCACCTGTTCTATACCAAGTTATTCGATGTTTCAAATTAAAAATAGTTCCAACAAATATATAAAACTATCAAACTGCACGTGGCATGCGTGCATGCATGCAACTTAGCGTGGTGACAGAGGTGACAAGTAGCCGCTCTGGTGGTCACACCTTACATCTTTTTTTCTTAGGGTCTTCGAGTTCAAGGTGCTCATTTAATTTGGGCTATACAAATCGTAAAGCATTAATCACAATGACATATCTTCGTGCCGCGTATCAAAATTGGTAAACTTTACTACAACTTTCGACGAGTTTTCGCATTGGAGTTGCGGCTGACAGGTAGATCAGCATCACATCTTTAGGCAAAAGGATAGGGTAACGGTTTCTTAATCATATCTAGGGTTTTATCTTTCAGATTAGGACGACACGGCTAGATGCATTTAAGTGTCGTGGCCGGTTTTGGAAAGTTTGCCTCCATTCGGACGCTCCAATACAAGGAACAAAGGACGTGGATTCAGAAAGAGTACGGACCTGAGTGAAGAAGACGAGGAAGGTGAGAAGCTTGACGGTTCGCGTGAACATCTGGAGCACAGGGAAGACGCTGCGAGACCACCGCCTCACGATCTCTTCCCTTCGCTGCTGGGGAATCTCGGAGAAGCACTGCACGTATGGGAAGTGGCTCGACAAGCATTTTCGGCCGCACAGTATCAAGGTCCCGATGCATGTCGAGAGGAACCAGAGGGTGAGACGGAGGAGCCATAGCTTTGGGTGTTTCATCCTCTCGCTGATGATCCCCCCTAGCTGCGTGAACAGCGCAAAGGATAAGCAAACCCGACATTTAGGGGCCAGGATATCAAGGTCGATGGTCGTTTGGGTTTTGTTTTGTTTTGCTTACAAACAATTAATTTGAATAGAAAGTCCTAGAGTTTCATACGCATTCCTAGTCGGAGGAACTTATGTAGGAAACACACCGATCAGAAGAATGGTTCGAGGGAGAAAGTTTCCTCTTAGCTTCGACCCAGAATGAAGGAAAGCATGGCCCGAGAAAGAAGAAGGGTTAAGGTAAAAAGATTTCAGATTTTGATTTTGGACGGCGTATTCATTTGGGTCTTGTTCTGCTTCTTAATCAGTCTATGATGAAGCGAAGCGAATGAGCTCTTGGGAAAATTTAGGAGAAGGGAATGAAGGATGCTGTGTTTTGGCCTGAAAGAAGAGGAAAGAAAAGCAGAGATGATGATGAGCGTGCATTTGATACACATTGTCATCAATCCCCCGAGATTTTCACAGAAATTGGCTTAAGATTTAATTCCAAAGAAAGACCACAGCCTTGGAAGAAGGATGTGCTAACATGTTTTGAAGGGATGCCTCAATTTGGAGGTGCAAGAACAGTGTTTGCGCCAAACCACATTCATTCTCAACCGTAAAGTAAAAACGGCATGCCTTCTTGATGGGGAAAAAGAACCAAACAGATGTCT
This sequence comes from Angophora floribunda, assembly GCA_014182895.1. Classification (NCBI taxonomy): domain Eukaryota; kingdom Viridiplantae; phylum Streptophyta; class Magnoliopsida; order Myrtales; family Myrtaceae; genus Angophora; species Angophora floribunda. The sequence continues at coordinate 20,034,690 of CM024708.1, read as the reverse complement.
GATCTCGTTAGACTATGGACACAAACTGTCTATCTGGTATAGTATTTAAACACTTCTGATAAGACGAATTTCTACTTCTCAGCGACATCCCACGATCAAAACAGTCAGGCTGATTGCAATGCTACATTGGCCGACCGTTTGCCTACAGAAGAAGCAAAAATCTACATAAAAAATCAAGTTACCTTCTCCGGAGTTCCGGCCATGGAAGCTGAAGTTTCATAGAACTTAGCAACATCCTCGTCGCCGTCACTGTCGCCGCCGGAGGCGGCATCCAAAGGATGACGAGGCGGAGCAATGGAGGGCAAGAAAGTGTCGCAGAGAGCGGTGAGAGCGTCCATCTGACGAGGAGAGAGAGAGTTCACATAACTGACTCGTCGTCTCTCTCCTCTTCCTCCTTCTCCTCCTACTGACCCGACGAGCTTTTCGTCGTGGCCGACCTCGATGGCCACTGTGTCATGATCATGATCGCCTCGCAGTTTCACGTCTCCGTTCTCGTCCCGCCCCATTCTCTCTCCCTCTCTCTCTCTCTCTCTCTCTCTCTCTCTCTCTCTCTCCGTGGCAGGACCTTGCGAGAAGTAATGGCGTACTGGGCCGTCAATTTATAGTGGCAGGTACCCCCATTAAATGGAGAGAACAAAACAAAAACAAAAAGGGTCACGTCTTTGCTTCTCAGAGCCCATTCATCAGCCAAGTAGACAGTTGGTGGGCATAAGTGTTGCACTTGGAGAGAGAGAGAGAGAGAGAGAGAGAGAGAGAGAGAGCAGCGTGGAGAAGATGACGAACCAGAACTGTGGATCACAGCCTAGCTGCGCCGACGTAAACGAGTGCGAACTGAGGCAGGCACAAAATCGACGAACTCTTGCATATGTGTGATCGCAATTTATCCCTTCGTTTAATTATCATTTCTGCGACCGTCCAAACTAATTGTAGGTCTTGAGCAATTCTAATTGGAAAGAGCACTTGCTTCGTTAAAATCATGTTGCATTTTTCGCACTGATGAGGAGGCCCGCCTTTAATAGATACGAGGGACAAGTAGATACTAGCTCAGATCAAAATGCAAGAATATAATTTCAAGACAGACGAAACCGAACAAGAATGAATTATGAGTTCAAGACAACTCAAGACCAAATTGATGTCTTTTCATCTTCGGATCGATCCACACTATTATAATGACTGTAGTGTGTCGTCTTTGTAGTTTGAATTGTGTAACCCAAAATATAAATTCTGTGTTGTTATAACGAGTTCATCAGGCAAATAGCTTTCCATGTTTATGTATATAAGTATTGCTTAAATACATAAAAAAAAAAAGTGGGGGGGGGGGGAGATTTTATTATTTCAATATGTCTAGTTGGTTAAGATGATGAAATAGTAAATTGAAACCAGTTGCTTTTCATTTGTTTTGTTTACACAACACAACCACATTCTATCTTAATATGAATTCATTTGATTATTCGTATTCTGATTTGAGTCGTTATAAAAAATGATCACTTAAATTAAATTAGAAAAAATCATTAAAAATGTAAAATATATTTTTTTATTAGGCAGTTTTTAACCGCCGCTTCAATACTCAGTACAGCAGGCCCCCTCATTAAATTGACTGGCGATGGCTGAATCTCCTCGTTCCGGAGTCTGCGTGCGGGAGCGCAGTGTGGCCCTACTAGTTATTGTCGAGGCCGGTCGGGGCGATGATCACTAGGCTAGCCTTCACTACAGGCTGAATCTTGAGTCAAACAAATCGCCATCTTTTCATAATCACACAAGTTGGTATTTCATGCCTTAATTTTATCCCCTCACTTGCGTTATCTTGAAGCTCGAAATTCATGCCCCAGTTGATGCTCTATACCTGCACAAGCTCATACCCAATTCGTCCAACTTGGAGACGATAAAGGATTGGTGGAATGAACTTGGGCGTGATTGGAATGCTTCTGTCACTTCTCACGCCCTCTTGTCGCTCAACTTGTTTGGGACTAAAGTATGGTTTGACTGTTACACTTTGAACTGGAGATGATGATGGTTCTAGCAGCAAAAATACTATTAAAAATAGAGGACCAAAATTTAATAAATAAATAAAGCCTAGAGTATACAATTGTCACGCGGTATGTTGTATATGTTTTCAATCCATTTTCTAACAATTTAGGATTTTGAAAAAGAAAACTACTTAGCTAACGTGATGTTGGACCACGGATCCTGCTAGTTATCCTTTTGAACATCAAATGGGTTGAGTTCTTATCCCGACACTATCTCGCATGTTGGTTGCACAGGTTTCCGTCACTTCGACTTCCTTTAATACAACTACATTCGTGTCATTTATACGTTGCTCATGAAAATATTGGTTTAGATGTGAAAGATTATTTTAACCAACATATTTATAGATTGTTGACTTATTGTCTAATCGTTTAACTAATTCATTATTTTTCTAATAAACAAGAGAAATCCCTCGACGATGGTCGGCCGTTGGAGGCCATAAAATACAGAGGGCTCGCTTTGAGAGTCACCTTGGCAAATGGCAACTATCAATCAATATCAATTTATAATTCAGGGGATGAAGTCATGCTTGAGTTCCGCAATTTTCTACGCCTAATGACATAATTCAAAGTTGAAGTGACCCTTTCGATCATTGACAATCGAAGATGCGACTCGGTATTGCAGCTCACGAATCAACTTGCAGGTACATGACATGATTTGTCACATTATTTAGACTTCATACCCAGATGATACTTAAATAAATGGCGAGATCCAACGCTCTAGATGAGTAGAATCTACGCAGTGATATTTTTGGGTGATCATAGTATTTGCTTTGAAACATCTCTTTCGGTGGCCCAACATCGTACCAGAGTACTAGTCGGAGTAAATTTAGGTGGTTGAACTTTTCCTTTTAAAGAGACCGAGGCACAACTGCACTACCTACAACCCTCACCCACCTCCCGTTGAACAAAAGTGGTAGTGATGGATGGCGAGTCGACCACGATGGACAGAGTGGTGGTGAAGGAAACGGCGGTAAAATATAAGGAAATAGAATATATTTTTGCTCACTTGAATTGGAAAAACGTTGTGGCAGGCTATAACAAAATTTTAAAAAAATTGGATCCTTTCATTGCTAACATCGGACTTGACAATGAGATTACATTGAATGAATTTCAAAAAGTTGAGCTACTACATACCTTGAAATCAAAGGTTGTGGAACTACATTGTATGGCATCTACTATTAGGCTACATTTGGTTGGCCGGATTTCTAATCAGGATATAACTGGATAGAATATGATATGAAATTTAAGGGATTTTGTTATATCTTATTCACTGTTTAGTAATTATAATAATAAAGTCGGATATATTCACATCATATATATATATATATATATATATATATATATATATATAAAGATTAATTTAAAAAACCAAATTCTTATTTTTTGTTATTTTGAATTTCTTATATTAAAATTCAAATATTATTTATATTGAAATATAATTTTATATTTGCTCATTTAAGAAGTTTTAACTTTCCTATTATGAAATTAGAAATCCCATCCATATTTATCCCAACTTTCCATGGGATCATTTAATCCGGTCTATATCTCCTTATATCCGACTTTATCCTGTTTTAAGCAGGCACCATACATAGGATATGACAAATTTTATCATATCTTGAATTTTATCCTAACTGCTAAATGTGATCTTAAACCACATTTTCATCTAATAGTTTGAATTTTTAAAATAACCAGTAATTATCTCTCAAAATTTCAGATGGCATTAGGGAATGAAGTACAAAGTTTAAATATTTCAAGACCCTTGTTGGCTCCCCTATCATATATTTTGACTATTTCATCTTGGTCTACACGCGAGGAGTAAAGCTATGATATATAAATACCAAACCACAAATCCTGTTAGACATTTATTTTTTTCTTTTCTGGTAGAACAACTGACGGTGATCATACGTAATTTTTATCATGTTGAACAATAAAATATTAGACCTATGATGTGAAATATATTTACTCCAATGTTAAGACTACTCTTTTTTGCTCTAGCGAGCCCCCCCCATTGTTTGGTGGCAGGTGGAGATTTCGTTTTGATTCTTTAAAAAATCAGGATTCGAGTGGGATTTATATAAACCCCTTCTAACAATCCGGTCACAATGGAGCACACCCTTTTTGGTAGGAAAATTATCAAAAAAGTGTTAAATTTATTGTAATTGTATCAATTTAGTCCTAAATAATTTGCATTTGTGTCAATTCAATCAATCTGACCAATTTTAATCAGGCCGGCACTGACGTTGGTGGCAGTTGTCTGACCAATGCTGATGTGAATAATTTTTCAATAATATTATTTCTTCGAATTTTTATTAATTTCTTTCTCTTCTCTTCTTTTCTTTTTCTTTCTTTCTTTCATTTTTCCCCCTCCTCCTTCCTCTAGGTAATGCTAGCTCACGCTAGTGGCTGGTGGGGGTGAGCCTCAAATTTGGCCGACAATAACTGGCCAGAGGAAGAAGGAAGGAGGAAGAAAAGAAGGCAAAAGAGTATAAAATAAAAAATTATTAAAAATTATCCATGTGAGCCACGACAGTGTCCATTGGCCAATATTGGCCGGATGGACTGGATTAATACAAATACAAAAGGTTTATGAATGAATTGTCAAAAAAAATATTTAGAGATGAATTAACACAATTACAGTAAATTTTAAACTTTTTTTGGTAATTTTCTCTCTTTTTGACTTGGATAGGGCACTCAACTGCAAATATGTTGTTCCAAGGCCGGGAAGAATTTCGAACCAATGATTTGGTATGGACATCATTTTGCTTATTAAAGGTGACATGCAATGTCACCAACTTTCTATACACTCGTGAAGATCAAACGGCAGTACATGCCGTGCAGACAAATTCACATGTACATTGCCATAAGCAGAAACATTTTTTGGAACCAATAATTTCATATCCCGTCGAGAATTTTCATTGAAATAGCCGTCGTACGATATAACAGAAAGATATAAGACGACATGCATAGTGCGAGAATGATTCAACTTTCGACCCAGTTCGACTCGGATCAGGTGCAAGAGGAAGCCCGGACGGGTACATCGTCTTGATTGGCGGAATAAAGGGGGAGATGGCACTCAGCCCCACTTTGACTAAACTAGGCATTGTGTTTGGGTTCGTTCGAGAGGGCTTCGGAGTAATACTCCTTTAGTACTTGCAATCTCCAGTTAATTCAAAGTGAGCCATTCGAATCTCTCCGTGGATGCTGGATTGTGAGCCCGTTTGGTTCGATTTTGGGGAAATGACTTTGGAGAAATGCAAATATATTTGGGCTAATGAGGTTTTCCGAAATGTTATCGTGTTTTGGCACTCTAAAGTATATTGGAAAATAGTCTTGGCTTAAATGCCGTTTGATAAAATCACATTTGCAAATGGATTATTATTTTTAAACAAAAATATCAGTTTGACGAGTTCCATAGCTTGCCAATTGTCGATGGCCAGATCTAGCCGACAAGCAGCCTCACTTGAGGTCATGCGATGGCCAATCTGGCCGCCAAGCAGCCTTGCCTGGGTCATGCGACCTAAGGGCGGCAGCCAGATCTGGTCACGCGACAGCCAGATTTGGTTGTGCGACTCAAGTGTGGCGGCCAACAGGCCACCAAGCAGCCTCGCGTGGGTTGCACAACCTAGGCGCCACCGCCCGAGGTCGCACAACCTCCGACAGCAATTGTTGACCTCCGATGGCACTACCTAGGTGATGGTCGTCTGCCTCCTATGGCCCCTCAACGGCGATTGTCGGCCTCCAACGACTCTTTGGTGAATATGGAGAAAATGATTAACGGTAACAAGTGAGTAGTAAAACTTGCATTCTCCAAATGCTGAAAGCTCAAAGTAGCTTAAGACCTACATTGAGCTTTTAGCATTCCAAATATTGATATTTGGCTAAAGGTGTTCAAAAAAATCTTACCAAACACTTTATATTTTCCTAAAAGAGCATTGAGGGCCTAAAGCCCCTTTGGAATGCCCAACCAAATGGGCTATGTCAAGGTCTCTAGATTTGACTGGGCACATGAGCTAGCTCCGAACGAGACAAAACCTGAGTCAATAGCTGATGGACGAGACAGGTGATCAAAGACGCAATTGGAGGCCAATTTTCTCCAACGGGAGAGGACACAGCCCTTAGAACTCCATTGATGGCCCAATTCAAAGAAAACAAAACCTTGCATATTTCTATTACTTAACAACAGTAGCAAAAATTAAATTAATATCACGAAAAATATCAAAGTGATACACTTATGATAAATTTATTCTAAATTAATTGTTAACCATAAAAAAATCTCAAATTGATATACTTGTGATATATTTACTACAAACTAATTTTTTGACTAACGAAAAATCCTAAACTGATACATTTATAACAAATATGTCATCCGTTAAATTGGATTAATACCACAACCCCCCAAAATTGTATAATTATGACAAATAGAGAGTACAATCCCAAATTGATACATTATTCAATTGTTACGTGTTATCTAACTCAGTAATTTGATAGTAAAATTTAACAGAAACTAACATAAGGTATATTTATTACAAATGTATCAATTTTGGGTAAATTTGTCAAATGTGTATCAATTTGAAGGTTTTTATGGTTAAAATATTAATTTAGGGTAAATTTGTCGTACGGGATTTTTTGTAATATTAATAAAAAAACTTTTTGAAGCGTCAAGCGCACTTGATTTACCTTTTGAAAATAATGCCACGATAAAATATGTGGAGGTGGCGGTGGGAGGAGGACAGTGTGAGGTTTTAGGCGTGCCCCTGTATAGCCTAAATAAAGTACGATGATCGAGCAAAATTAGTAACTAAATATTATTCGAGAATAGATAGATACCTACAAAGCTTTAGCGGAACCGCAGATCTCGACTCTTTTTCCCTATGTAATCATACCAAATCGGCGACCACCTTCCCAATAATGATCTCTAGAATAATTTGGTCCAATCATACTTTGACAAGCCTTGAATAAATGATTCAATATATAGCGCGTAAAGTCGTCAACAAAGCAAACATAGTAATGAGAACCAGAGAGAGAAATTAGTTAAGCAGATCCCCAACAATCAGCATGAATTAACTCAAAGAAGCAAGAGCTACTTTGATTAGCATTAGAAAATGGCAGCTTGCGATGTTTGCCAAGTTGACATCCTAACCATACAATCTTAAGAGGGAACCTTACTTCAAATAGGTAGTAATATAAGTATCCTCAGGAGTTCAACATTGGCAAAACTAGTATGAGCTAGTCCATGGTGCCATAATTCTACAGAAGCTTGAAATGATTTTATTTTGAGTGAAAGCCACAAAAAAATCCTAAAATTTGTCAATTGTAATATAATTACCTTAAAATCTTTTTATGACATTAAAAATTCCAAACTAATATCTATATAGCACATTTATCTTAAATATGTATTTGTGTGACACATCTATCTTATACTTTTTACTCTAAACTTTATCCGTATGACATAATTACCACAAAAATTTAGTGTCCCAAAAAAAGAAATTGAGGCTTTTTGGTATCAATTTTTTTTTTAAGAGATGTGTCCCACAAATATAAGTTTATGGTTTTTAGTATCACAAAAAAAATTTAGAATAAATGTGCCACACGAAAATAAATTTAAGATTTTTCATGTCATGAAAAAGTTTTGAGTAATGTGTCATAACTAATAAAATTTAGGTTTTTTTTTTTTGGCCTTTCCCCTCCTTCTTTTTTTAATCCTTTTTGCTCAAACTTGAGCATTTGGAAATTCGACTAGTCATCGTGTGACGCGCTCGACACTCGACCTCATATTATTCCCTCATGGTTTTTAAAAGGATTATCCCAATATTTTGTGTGGCAGCGAGAAAGCAAAAAGATAACGAGGAGGGGAGAATAAACCCTTTTTGAAGGTTGCGAGAAGACTGTTGATTTAGAAAGAATGACTAAAAAATTGCTCGATGCTGCATCGAGCGAATAAGGTTTAGTTTAGCGGCAGGCGAGTATTTAGTATTATTGAGATGCTGATCTTTCCTTTTGTGCTCTTATTCCTCGATGGTTCTCCAAATTTTTTTTTGAAAAATGACTCAACCATTCACTCTAGAGAATAATTTTTCTTACGACGCTAATTATGTGAGATAGGGGTTTCAATATTCGTGACACGTGGAAATCTGAAGAATTTGTAATTTGTTTGCAACCATGAGGTAAGGCATATATTGAAATGAGAGAGACGATATCATATTTATCTAACAATAAATTCAGTAGGCAATTGATCTAATTAAAAGGCTTATGACTGAATTGATATCAATACAATAAATATGTGACTTTTTTGGTACTTTTTCCAAAGGAATACAATTCAGACCATTCATCTAACACCTTACAAAAGGTTGGGATGCTAATTTAAGGGAGAAATTGACATTTGAAACTATTTAGTTTCTTCGCATGCACAATGCATCTCCTATTCAAAATGAATTCGAAAGATTTTTATCGGAGAACACATGTGAATTTAAAAGCTAAGAATGTGTGCTCATAAAAATAGGAGAATTATTAGGCTACTGCCCAGAGGTATCAAACTTAACTAGTACATGGAATGACTTAGTTCTACACTCACAATGTGATATCAAAAAGCCTAAATCAGATCCTGATGTCAAATACTTGAAGGACTTTGCATCTCTTTTCAACTGCTATCCATTGAAGCTTAGCTGAATCCTCACCGTAAACTTTTTGTGCACATAAGTTCTATAGCCACAAAATTATCTTAAATTGCGCAACAACTTTTACCTCCCTAATCTCACGACAAGGAAATCACTTATCACCTGCTAGTGATGCCATCTTCTACGAATAACCAACCCCAGCAATATCACAAGGTCTCAAATTCAGATCCCTATACTCACATTTTAACCCTTTATAAGGCCTCCTTATGCGTCTTTGATTAGCCACAAATTGTTCCAATCGATATCATGCACATCAATCTTTTCATCATGCTACCAACGTGTGCATGGGCGAATGTTGAAATACAGATATGTTCCGTGCCATTGTGTATAGATTTGCTTAACACTCGTAGAGAAAGTGGTCGAGCATTCAAGGATGGCGAACTTTTTCAAGCAGACAACAACATGGGATTCCGATGCTCGGTTCAAATGAGATCCCGTGCAATGAGAGGTGGAAAACATTAAGAGATCTTTTGCTGGCCGCGATATATTAAACAAAGAGCACGAAAAGGGAAAATTTAAAAAAAAAAAAATTAAAAGCTAGCAATAGCTGAGCTCTGGTTGAACTCTCCTTTTTAACTTTGTCGTCTTGTTAAAGGTTTCAAAGACGGGATCGATTTTGGGACCTTATTAAAGTCCACACTTTTTCAATTGGAGCAGACAAGCAGAATAAAAGAGCATCTGGTAAGATATTCTTGGACTAGCTGTTGATTCTTAATTTATGGGTTTATACCTAGCTCTCCATAACTAAGCATTAAACATTAAAAAAAGATATCAGCAGCAACAGATTCGCCGTCAGCGCATCACGGCCCGCAAATGCCTGCACGCATGAACATAGGTGAAAGCTGGATGGATGGATACACGGACAAACACGAGAAAGCCATATTGAACGTCATCAAAGGATAGTGTTTCCGTGCACTTACAAGGGGTGTTAGGGCCAAAGAAATCTTCTACAGGAGATATGTTGCAAGGTGAGCAATTAATTTGTCTTATTTAACCCACAACTTGTTATCACGCTTTCAGGTGAAAGTGGATTCATATGAAAATGTTGATGGGCTCGGTTTTGAGCTCTTTTTTTTATGATTTTCCCATATTGAAAGCATCAATGGTTGATAGGTAACTCACTCTTAATGTGGATCCAAGTGATTATCTCAAGGAAGAAATCTCGAATTCCCCCAATCAATGTGATGAATAATGTGCCTTGCCATTCTTTTGAATATGGTTGGATCAATGTGATTCAGGTCGAGTCTAAATCGAGCCAAGATGGATATTAAGGTATTGGTATTGCAAGAGGACACATTAAGTAAGGGGAAGCAGGCCTAATACAAGAGGCTCATGTGCAAGGGGCAAACTTGTCGAGGTGTACATATGAGGATGTTAGGCAAAAAAAACCCTACGTCGGAGATGTGATAAGCAAGGCAAAAGCAGAAAGTTCCTAGTTGGCCTACAGTCATTGTTTTATTAAACTTTTAAGTGAATGTTGGTCTATTTGGATATTTTTGTTGGTTTCGACTTGAGCTCTCTCAAAATGAATATGTTGGATTTTTTCCACGCAGACTAGCAAATAGCTTGCAGCAGTTTTGTACTTTGAATAATGTTGCACATACTAAAATTTTTACTAAGAATCATTCGCAAAATCACAATTCAGTCCATGCAACTTTTAACATATGCTATGTCATACAAATGTGCAAAGTCAATCATTCCTTCCTAGGAGTACGGAGTAATAAGTAAAGTGAAACCTACGTTAAAGGCACCTAACTCCCTGTCAGTCAATCTAAGTTATGAAATAATAGATGTTCCCTTCAACGTCTTGCCAAATACTCGGTTTCTAGCCAGTCTTGCTAGAGAATCGTTTTCTAGCCAAAAAAATGTAATATTTTCAGAACCCGTCTTCAACCCAAAAGCTATCGAGTATGGAAATTCTTTTGTCATCTAACGAGTCGTCGATCACACAAATCCGTAGTTTCTTACTCCACATTTAGAGTCGTCCACTAATTCTACTCAATCAAAGGGATCAGAGGCAACGGGGATTAGAGTGCCCTTCAGGCTTCACTAGGTCCTAAAAGCCAAGGAGTAGGAATTTAGATTTATTAAGCTTGGTTTGCAAACTCTAAATAAGTGATAGTGACGGATTAAAGTGGTCCTTTAAATAAGTGATCCTTTAAATAAGTGATCTATAGCCAATACTCAATAACACGAAGTGCCCAATTTCTTAATACTAAGATTGGTTTGCAAACTTGAAATACTAAGTGATGTAAGAGACTACACTGCTCGAACCATCACAAACTGATTTCCTTCACACAAAAAAATTATCCTTAAATCCCACGCCAAATAAGAGGGTGATGGTCTATTTACAGAATGAGAGCGGTGCCACTTCTTGTCTCCCGTTCGACGGGGGATCACATGCAAGTGTCTGACCTACTTCCCATCTCATCAGTAACGCAAGCCCGCTCTCGAGGCTGAGGTGTTTTACCCCTTCGGTTGAAGAAAGTAGATAAGATGTACACATTGCCTAGCAAGTCCGAAATGCCGATTAAGTTAGCGTCCTTGTGAGGCTCAATTGTAAAAGCACAATTGCATGAATTTTGGCATCGGGGATCAGAGTGTTCGTGGCGCAATGGCATTAAGATAATAACTCAAATTTTGAAAGCATCAATTTGCTCAAGTTTGATTAGTTAAGATCCCATGTTTTGTCTTTAAAAGGAATTGTTTCCACTAATGATGATGGGTCGGGGTCGGTCGATGGCTTTCGCCAATTAATTGCTCTGACTAGATGCGCTCAATGACAATTGGGGCCAAACCTCACGAAACTTGTGGATACGAACGAGAAAAGAGACAGCTTTTGACGTGGATGAACAGAGGAAAGACCTCGTTTCATTCGCTGGACGCCATCCAAGTAAGCCTAATGCTTTGAATCGGAACTCTACTTTTCTGGGGTCGCTTATAATATGCTGAGCAAGTTGCAGGAACAGCCCGAGCCGATCATGTGAATCGGTCAAAGGAATATAGGATATCTCGAGCATTGAGACATTGCTTTGTCCTGACTGGAGCGTGCACCATCATAATATGAAATGGCCATGGTAGGGCCATACCCATTGGAAGAAACATGTTCCGGAGGAAGTTCTTGGTTCCCGGCTAGCTTCAGCAAATTCGGCGTACCCGATCACATCAAATTGCAATGCACCAAGTTCTCTTTTTCTTCGGGGCTTGTTTCCAAAACTGAAAAAGTTCGACTTGAAAATATCCCAAATACGGTTTTGACTTCTGAAGTTCCGCACACGTTTTCAGTCTAAAAGAGGTGGTGATCAGATCAGGTTTTTGTAGTACTATGACCGTGCAGAACTCGTTGTTGTTAATGCACGAGACAATCAGCTCAGGTTTCTTAATACAATTCAACTAATATTTATCAATGTACGTGAATCGGTCCGAAGATCCATTGCTAAAGTACAGGTGTGACCTCCAAACCTATGATACCTCTAAAGATTAAATGGGTAATGATGTGCCTCTGAATATAATAATGTTCAATGTAGTCTCCGTGCTTTTCCAAATTGACGTACTGCATTCCTTTCCAGGTGCAACCACATGTTCATCTTCTTTATCAACATGCCACATCATTCTTCATTCAAAAAACTCTTTCAACCTTAAGAATTAAAGCGCAGTACATTTTCAACCTTTAAGCCTCGATGCCACTGCCCGTTGTTGCCTTCAAACCGCTGGCACAGTTTGAAGCCATCACCATCACCATCACCAGGCTCGATCACCGTCAACACTAGCACTCGAGGCGACAAACCACTGCCTATATAAGTGCAAATTCTCACTTATTATGGGGACTACAGCAATTTGAAGCCAGAAGAGCTGGCTAAAGAACCACGACTATATGGAAGAAGGGCTGCGCGGGTGACTGATGAGCATTTCCTTAAGGAAAGATTCAATAGATGAGCAGTTGCAGAATCTTTAACAACATACACGGTCTACTTAATCAGGAAGTTAATTTAGCTCTGATGTCCAAAATCTTTTGTTTAATCATCTCATTATTTTGGCTGATGTGACTGCTGTATTCCATGGACTTTTCCCAAAATTCGATTAAAAGCCGCATCAAAAGTTAAACTGCAATTTAAGATTAAAAATCAAAAAGAGAAAAGTATGTTGGATCTTTAACATGCTCTCCCGTTTGAAAACTAATTGATTTTCTTTTCACCGTGGAGCATCCAATGCCTTGTTGTAAAGTACAAGTTCAAGAGACTACAGTTTCAGATACTTGGTGCGCTACAAGCAAGTTGAGTTCTCTGTCCTAGAAATCCTAGTGGGGTTCTTTTCCTTTTTTTACTCATTAATTTAGGGGAAGGAAGTGTACTTTGTGGTAGCACGATAGCCAATCCAATAATATAAGGACACCAGATTCTTGTATACAAGTGTAGAATTCTATAATTCTGGCTTCTCAGAAAAGAAAATTTTCTAAAGACTAGTCAAGAGTATTATTAATCTTCATCTCTATCCATCATCTTCTATGAGCTCAATCTTATGTTCTTACTTTTAATAAATAGAAACCATAGTCTATAGCTATATGCTTGATTTTCATCTTTTCGTGTTGCAACATTCTTCATGTGATTTCTTATCTCGAAAAGAATGTAGTATATTATGTAAATCAATCTATATGATCCAAGTTGATGAATTTGCGCTAATGATCAGACAAGATATTACATGTTATATTCTTTCTTGCTAGATTTCCGCCTACCCATTTCACCAACTTACAGCAGGCCTTAAAGGCAGCTTAACAATTAATCTATATGATTTTTAATTAGATTGCAAGTATGGATTGAGCACAACCACAAAAGTTGGAACCTTATGACAAGGACAAAAAATCAAGGATTTGGCTTATGTATATGTACTTATATTATGTGTATATATACGTGTGGGATTTTTCCTTACATGTGAATAATTATATATTTTTAAGCCATTCATTTAAATTTTGACTCAAATCTTATTCAGTAGTTTATGAAATCAATACTAAAGTATTTTATGGAATGGAAGTCACATATTTAGGACTTATCTTTACTCTGCCCTACTGTGTGGTTAGAGTTTCCTTAAACTGAAGTTGGGAAAGCGACAACGACAGATGGTGACTAGTCAAGTGGAGATGATTTTACGAGGAAGATTAGGGTGCGAATGATAACATTTCTGTTCCAGAAATCATTTCTGGAACATAAATAGATTTTTCTATTTCTATTTCTGGATGAGTTTCTAAGCCAAAAAATGCGTTTGATAACAACAAAAAATTTCTATTCTTGGAATAGAAATTCGTTTGATAATCAAAAAAATTTTACTTTCCTAAGTGGTGGTGATAATGGGAGGAGCGGGGATCGGCGGCGGAGGACGGCGGGCGGCGGCCGGCGGGCGGCGGCGGCGGACGGTGACCAGCGGACGGCGGGTGGCGGACGGTCGCCGTCGGTCGCCGTCCGCCGTCCACCACCCGCCGTCCGCCATCCGGCGGACGATGACCAGTGGCCGGCGGCGGCGGGCGGCGGCGGCGAACGGCGGACGGCGATCGGTGGCGGCGCGCGGCCGATGGCGGTGGCGGCGGCCGGGGTCGGCGGTGGGGGGGTGGTGGTGGTGATGGTAAGTGACGGATGGAAAAAAACTTCTTCGGATGAGAAGTAAGAAAGAGAAATAATTTCGATTTCTATTCCGAAATAGAAAAGTAAAAAATTTTTGTTTCGATTTATGTTCTAAACCTATTTACGTAATAGAAATTTGTTCCAGAAATAGAAATGAAATTTTTTTTACCAAACGGTTTCTATTCCGAAATAGTGCGGAATAGAAATCTATTCCAGAAACAGAAATAGAATGGTTACCATGCGCGCCCTTAGCATATTGCGCCACCAAGAAGCTTGTCGCTATCTCTTTTTCATTTGTTGCGAAAAAAGTGCATGGAGTTGCGAGCCGCACGAATCTCATTAGTCATAGAAAAGTACTCACAGACAAGCAACCTATGACACCTCAATCGACATCAGAGATAAATTACTTGTGCTTTAACTGACATATATTCGTGCATTTGAGTTTCAACAAAAGTTACCAAAAAAAAAAAAAATTAGGCCTACCTCTTACGAGGGTTCCCATTCTTGTAATTGCTCAATTGTGGCAGGACGACGTCATAACTCAGAGATAATAGCTATGCGGCTTAAAAATCCCAGATGTAAAGTAACATAAAGTTAGAAGGGGAAAAAAATCAGAATGCACATGGGTTCTACGCCACTGAGGTTTCGACAGATCATGAAGATGATCCAAGTTATCATGATTTCGACAGCAATTTGGTCAACCGCCAAATTCATTAATCAGCAAGTGGGCTTAAGTTGTAATATAATAGTCTGAGTGTTCATGACGGCAGTAAGCCCTAATATATGACGAGGTCAGCCATACAAGAAAATGAGCTCGCTTGCACGAAGCAAAATGGAGATTGGGTTTATGGAATAAGAGGGAAAATTGGCACGCACTACCAGAGTCACCAATTGCTTCAAAATATTGAATTAATAAATGAAGAAATGATTTAAAATTTAAATATTCTGACATTCCCTCTCTCAAATAAGCTTAAAAATTTTGGCCTAATATTTTGATATTCTCCCAAACCCCTTTATATAATTTCATATAACAAGTGATTTCAGTGTGCATACTATGGTATTATTCAGTTTGGGATCCTTTCAAATTGGTCACTTGACCAAAAAAACTCCTGAACTTTAAACTTTAATGGAAAATATCCCGAAAACCTAAATGCTTGAACACCTCTCCTCCTTCCATCCCTCCTAAACCCTAAACCCAAATTGGTCAAAGGGGGAGCTCACGTGGCGGTCACGACCCTGAAGGTCTCGACCTTGAGCAAATTAATGTGCCTGCGAATCCCTCTTACGTTTGGAGAAAGATCCTTAATGTAAGGAGAGACGTTAAGCCTCGTATAAAGATTATAATTGGAGAGGGGAAGGATACTTTCATTGACTATATATCGTTGGCGTCCCCATGGCATTTCATTGGAGCATTTTCTTTCGGGACTGATACATGGTTTTGGATTGGCATTGCATGCTAAAGTAGCACACGTAATAGAAGATGGGTAAAGTAGCACATGAAGGGGAAAGCTATTCCAGCTCTCATTTTCAATATTGTCTGGTGTGCTGTCATACATATTGATATGTTGTAGAGAATGCATGATCTTACGAACAGGAAATTGTATAGATGACGACATTTTGAGGTTTGGCGAAATAGGAAATTGGTATAGTGAGTCACGTAGGTATGTAGGAGAACCTCAATACAAGAAGTTTCATATGAGGTGCTTGTAAGGATTTGTACAAAGTCTAATTTTCCTGGTCGTCTATATAGATTTGGAATAAAACACTTGCTTAGTTAGCAAATAAAAGAGAAAAAGTAAAGAGAGCTGCGAGCATATTTGGGCACAATGAGGAGCGACTAATATCGTGATGTTGGCATCATCTGGTCACAACAGCAGACCTCGACGAGCAGATTTGATCATGGTCATGATCGCACGCAGAGGTTGTTTTGTCGGTTAGAGTTTTGTATTCCGTGTGATAGAGACTAGAGAAGATGGACATATGACAGTATCGAGTGCATGGGATAGGTAATGAGAAGACGTAGCAAGGGAGAGAATATTTTTCCACATTTCATTATTTAAGACAATTTTGCACACTTTATAAAACTTAATTGTAAAAACTGTATTGGGCGTTGAAAATGAATTTCATCATTTAAATAAGGTTATGAAATAGATTCTAAGCTTTCCTTGTCATCGTAATATTCATGTGTCATGTGAAGCTATCAAGACCAGCAGATGTTAAAAATGTGTATATCTTATGCCTTAAAAGAACAAATAATTTGCTTTAACAAATTCGTATTAAGGTTAGTGGAAGATGCATTTGCTTTATAAAACCTTAGTTTGCAAACTATTGAGGACATTGGCCTCTCTCTCTCTCTCAAACAACAAAATATTAAATGAGAAAGCAAAGTGATTTGGGTGTAGTCATATCAAAATCGATGGCTGCTCCTTAAAAAAGTGAAATGGGCATTTCAATGAATGGCTGTGAGAAAGCTCGTTCAAAATTGGAAATGTGTTAAGATTACTGTCCCTTGCCAAAAATGGAAATTATTCCTATGCTTGCTTCTCTCTCCTCCTCAAGAATACATTAATACCTGACAAAGACACAATGCAAACCCTTCTTTTTTCTTTTCTTCTTTTTAATGAACATGTCGAATGACTTAACAGTGCCTCACGTGGGTCCGCGTCAAGATCATCATAAATATAGAGCTCAACCTCTACTAAGCTACAAACTGCAGCCAGCATTTTAAGCTTAGGTTGCAAATGAGTGAGGAAGATTGAAAAAAATCTAGTCTTTTTGATATTTTCCTCACTCTTCTTCATTTTCTTCCCAAACTTCCATGGCATGCAAAACCTTCACGACGAAATCATGGTTTCTTCTCGTTCTTCTCCTTCTACACAAAAATCTTGACAAGACACAAGCATCAAGGCCTCTCGAAATATTTCATCCACCGAGCGTTATTCCTGGGAAGTCCGATTTGATGAAGCCTAGGCCTCCTTCCATTGGTAGGAACGTGATAAATCGTTACAAGAAGACGGAGACTGAGGCCTTTAGGCCAACAAGTCCGGGACACAGCCCTGGCGTCGGCCATAACGAGCCACCGGGTGCTCCGTGAAGAAATTGGCCACCACAAGCCAGCGGGTGCTCCGTGAAGAAATTAGTCTCGACAAATCGGTGCATGACGTGGTGTGGCTCGAGGCCTACTGTTATTCAATATAGCTGTTGTGAGGACTGAGGAGATTGGGATGTGATGGAGGAGAATAAGAAACATTGTCCAAGAAAGGGATTATTTGTTTCCTTCCTCTTTCTTTTGTTGCTTTCGCTGGGCCTCCTATATCGTTGAATGAGTTAGGGTCTTCAAGTTGCTCACCTTCTTCCTATATCATATATGCAAAGGGGAAGGAGTGCTTACGTGCATGGTCTAGAGTTTACTGTGTAAATTGAATTTTGTTCAGCATTTGTTTCTGATTTGAATTGTTTTCCCTTGTATTTGGCCTTTAATTTTTCTTTTCTCTATATATGATAAGATTTCTCCTACTTCTTTAGAATCTTGAACATGACATTGTGCGTAGTTATATGTGAAAAATACAACAATCCATAAAATTTGTATGGCTTTATTAGCTATTATGCAACGTTTGGCGAAAATATCATGTAAACTTAGAATGTCGAGTAGATGATCTAGTGGATAGAATCTACTAGATTCCACAAACTGTATGGTAACTCGTGTTTTCAACACAGCCTACTGCGATGGTCATAGATTCTTAAAAAAACAAAAAAATCATTGATTAGTGTTTTTTTTTTTGTCAGAAGATTATTTTTTTATAAGCTTGTGGACCAAAAGATTGACTTTGTATTACTTGATCATGCAATATTCGCTCCAACAAGTTAGCTTGTTGCAGGTTTTAAAGGTCATAGTTAAATGGAAAAGTAGATCTTCCAAGTATATATTCCTCTTTTTTTAAAAAGTTCTCGACTTTATACATATCATATATTCAAGAAAATGACCATTGCGTTTCACTTCTTCTAGAGTGTGTCTACCTAAAACATGGAATTTTTATCCCTAATCAGTATATTTTCTTAACAGGTAACATTGATTTCTAAATAGAGTTAATAGATTTCCTAATTTTTCTAATAAATTTATTAATATATTAATGAATTGCCAGAGTGTAACATCATCCACATACCATATGCATACCTTATACATACCAAAGAAAAAGCTTATGCACACATTAGTTTTGTACCTGCACGACTAAGAGCACGCGCACAACACAAACCTAAAGAACTTTCATTTTTCTTACCAGCTTTTGTATTGTTTAATGTTGCTCTCGTGCAACATGTCCTTTTCATTGACGTTAGGTCTTACGGAATACACAAAATCTCGTGGATAAGCTGCTTTGTCTAGAATCTGATCTTGATGATCAAAATCAAAATATGGCTTGTAAAGTAATGGGAACTCTTAACGAGTGTTATAGGTGTCCCACGTTGTGCCCCACTGCTGAATACCGATTGCATTACGGTTTGACACCAAAGTCAAAATCTAGAAGGAAGGTGTTGTGGCTTGTCTCCATCTGCGATTATTAAAAGAAATCATTAATGGACATTTTGGAAAAATGACATTAGAAGCATCAAATTTTCATACGATCTTCATTTATTTTAGTGTCAAAATTTTTCGTTTGATTACTTGAACGTCAAATTTAAAAAATGACCATTAATTAAGTACCTGATGATAAATTTTAATCAAAAGTTTTACCTGGCTTTTTTTTAATAAATTTTAAATCTTACGTGACTTTCTTGAAAAGAAATTAATGTCCGACGTGGACAAAAGATAAGATGACGAGATGAATGATTGATTAACCCATCCAATTTGTCTCCTCTTTCCCCCAGTCTTCTTTGTTTTCATCTGCCAAAGATCCGGAAAATCATCACGCTTTGATCTGAGTATCTACCGTGCAAGTTCAACAAACGATTTTTTAATCACGGAGCAGATGAAAAGCCTACTTTCTCAAAATGAAGAGAGAGCGAGAGCATGAAATTTGCAGACAGTGATCTGGTGCTCCGGAGTAGATGAGCCGATAGCTTTTTGGCTATTGAGTTCATCGCGTTGCTTCTCGTGTAAGCGTCGTGTGCAGTGCAAGCACGCATGCGCACGCTTGGTGCTTGTGTGTGGCGCGAAAGGAACAAACAACCCGACTCTCTCCGTTCAATTCGTCTTCATTTTGACTGGAGCTCCTTCTACCAGTAGTGGTCGCACTACTACAGCCTTGAGAAGACGTCTTGCACGCCACTGTGTCTCGCATTGGCAGGCCCTGGTCGGTCACCTAGCCTTGACCAGTGGCAAACCCTAACCAATCCATGATCCGCCAGGACTCATCGTCTAGTGCGGCGGATTCAGATCCCCAACTTCTCGCGCTCTCCACTCATTAACTCCATGCCTATGTCATATTCTCACTTTCTTCTTTTTCGATACGGCATATCATCAAACTAAGAGATTAAATTGGCATATTCTTGCTAGCAAACATAGAAGTTATCATATATTCGATCATAAACATTTCAATTGATTTAATATAGTCTTAAAGTTTTAAGCAGATTGTGATCAAGTTTTTCCAATCAAGTTTTGCCTGAAATTGCATACGGTATCGACCGTCATATATGTTGAAGCTGACAATTTGACATGAATAATTTTAAAATAAAATGACGGGATTTTGCTTAAATTTCTGAATTTTTTTTTCCTCTTCTTTTCTTTTTCTTTCTTCCCTTCTTATTACTATTGGTCTTCAACCTTTCGTTACTGACACGGACAATTTTTCTGTCCCCCGACCGTTTATGTTACGGCTAGTTTCAAGAAAGAATATCCTTGAGGACCTAGAAGCTCTCGCCCCGTGGAACCCATCTTTGACGCTCGGCGAGTGGGACAACAATGTCCGCAACGAGTCAGATCTTGTTCATGCTCTCGGCTCAAAAAAGCCTGATCTGGATGAGACAGCTCGCTCACCATCCATATCTACAAGGCCCGACCTATGGACGTCGAGTTCGACAAGATCTCGACGGCCACAAGCTCGATGGCCGTAGGGGAGAAGTGGCCAATCTCTCCGAGATCTGGAGGCCCGGTGCATGGCCTTCGAGCTCGTGAGATCTTGATGGCGATAAGCTCGACGAGCATGGAGGAAGAGTGCTGAGCTCGCGAGAGGGGTCCAACAGCGGCGCCGAGGGTTGTGACTCGGAGTGGGTTGGTGGTGCTCCACCATTTTTTTTTTATGTGGCAATAAAAACAAGTTTGGTGGGAGCTGAAATGGAAAGAGGGAAAATAGGGAAAGAAAAGATTGAAAAGAAGGGCAAACAAAGTCAAAAGAAAGAAGGGAAAGTTCAGAAAGATAAGCAACACGTCAGATGGCTGGCTATGATACATGGAACAATCAATGACAATCGGATCCTAATGTCAGCAATGTTAGGCTAGCCTCGGTCAGGAGCAACCAATAAATTTAGGAACAATTGAATCAATTGTAAAGTTTAGAACTGAGTTCAAATCCATACAATAAATTTAGGATTGAAATTGCAATTTTCCTCACTCTTCTTTTATTTTGTCACATGGTTTCTAAAGTCAAGGCAATTTTATGAATGAAAATCTTAAGGCAGGGATATGGAGAACTTATTTTGGGAGTCGTGGATTGGCTTGTTCTTATAGAGTATTGTTATACTTTTGTTTTGGCCTTTTTTTTTTTTGTAAAAAAAACCCAACTTGAAGTCCAATTCTAATTCTACCCCGCTTCTAAACAAAATCATCACTAATTTCTTCAAAATTATCAATATCAGATTAGTTAGAAATTCATTATCAAAACTCACATTTTCGTAAATACCCTCACTTTTGAATGGAACAATAGCAACCTCCCAAGATTGATGATCTTGAAGAAATCAGTAGAGTTTTTTGACACGTGAGCAAATTTTAAATTAGAGTGAAATTGAGGATTTTTTGAAGGCAAAATTGGGTTATGGTTAGAATTAGGAGTGCCAAAAATTTAGAAAATGGAAAAATATCTAGGTATCCCTTCAAAATGGGGCCAATCGAAGAAGTAAATGTTTGTTTGGATTCTAATAAAGGGAAATATGAAGTTGGAGGATGGAAAGAAAAGCTTATGTCAAAAGCAAGGAAAAAAAATTCTAATTAAGATTGTGGTGCAGGGTCTTCCTCATCATGCAATGTTTATATTTAAGATCCCCATCTCAATATGTTGTGCCATCGAGCAAGAAATGGCATCTTTTTTGTGGAAACAAAAGAGTCTCAATGAGGCATAAATTTGAAAAAAATGAGATACCAAAAATCGGGAAAGATAATGGTGGTCTAGACTTTAGAGACCTTATCACCTTTAATAAGGCTTGGCATGGAGACTATCACAATCCTCATTAGCTCTATGGAGTCAATTGCTAAAAGGAATCTATGTTCATATGCATGATTTTGGAATGATAGTAAGGGTTCCCATCCCTCTTGGGGTTGGCAATATGGATTAATTGCTAGGGTTGCTATCTCTAAAGAAGTCAGATGGTTGGTAGGCAACGGCAATGTTAGAGCTAATGATATAACCCATGAGATGGTGAATAAGTCATGTATTAAAATGTGATAAATTTTGTGCAGAATAAATAGATCCGGTTAATATGAGCAATTGACTTCTTATCTTTTTGCTCTCCTTCATCAGTATTCCCATGAATTCATCCAATAAGAAAGGCATGATTCTCGGTGTTCTTTTGAATTGAAGTCTTCACATGATCCCACTAATTTGGTAACACTTTTAGGATTTTGTTTACGTTTTATGAATTTGTGAACGTATTTCCTAGGTAGGCAAGAACATTTATTATCTCTATATATCTAGTCACCATCTGAGTGATTGTTTCATCGAACTTCATTTTGAAGGTTTCATATTTCCCCTCCCCCAAGACTATGTTCATATTGGTTTCCTGGACTCTATTAGTTCCTTCAAGAGTGACCTGTACCTTGTCCCAAATTTATTTAGTTGAACTACACGTAGAAATACGATGAAACTCAGTAAGTGATAAAGCCCATTAAAGGGAACATAGAGCTTTCGGAAATGAGCTTCTTTTCTTGCTAATTCTTCGGCAGATATCATTACTGCCCGGCTCTTATTTCGCCCATGTTTTCACCAGTGCCAGAGAATGCAGATGAGATTGTTATTGTGACTGTTGAAGTAGGATGGACACCATTTTCAACAACTTTCCATATTGCTGGATCCATTGATTGAATGCCCTCATCTTTCATTTCCATCAGCTATAATTTGTTCCATCGCAATATGGAGGTCTCAAGTTTAATTGACCCTCTCGAACTCCTGCACCAATATGACTAGCCATGAAAGATTTTTGTGCTCTTGAAATGTATCACTTTAAAATTATGAGTAACCTGTTTTGATACCAATTGTTATAGCTAGTGATATAACCTAGAGAGGGTGAATATGTTGTCTATTGAAATCTAATAAATTTTTCATCAGTTAATATAAGTAGCAACAAATTGACATATGCAAGAATAAATTGCCAGTATTGAGTGTGGTGCTCCTATTAAACAGTCAAAACAACAAGTAGAATGATAGAGATAGGACCACATAGATTTATAGTGGTTTGGCTAAGATCAAGCTTATGTTCACTCTCTCAGATTAATAGCCATCAATAATACTGGATTTCCCTAATAACTCTGAGTTATTATAGTTGTAGTGGGCACTACTTCTACCCAAAGCCGGTTGATCACACAACCAAGTTACACCCACTACTACGGCACTTTTGGTTAGACCTAAGATTGAAAACGCAGATCTCGCCCCAGAGCATCACAAGAATGGACAGGTGGGTTTTGCAAATATTTGAAACAAAGACAGACTTTTTGTTAAGGGCTAAGGTTGTTGAAGTGTTATGTCACCTTTGGAGAGCTCGCAACACTCATCTTCCAGCACCGACCACCAGATTCGACCTCAATTGGCACTTTTGACGTGTACAAATTTTCTGAGATGGAACCCAAAAGCATCAAGTAAAAAGGAAACGCCACCATCCTATACAATGGTTCCCACCAACCAGGAGGTCTGAAGTTTAACATCGATAGATCACTATTGATTGGGGCTTCTGAAGGCGTAATCGCGGGTGTATGCCGGGATTCCACTGAAAACCTCGTGGATGGGTTTTCAAAATTAGTTAAAACTTCGTCTCCTCTTGCAGTCGAAACCCTAGCTTTTGTGGAAGTTATTTTGTACTTAGAACGAAGAAATGATCTACATGCCATAGGTGATCTGAAGGTGACTTTGGAAACTGATAAACTATCATTTTTTTTTTCTCATGGGCATAGGTTAGAAACTAGGGGTGAGCATGGTTCTAAGGTAAAACTTGGAACCTAAGAACCGCACGGATAGGAACCTGTGGTTCTAAGGTATGCTGGATAAGTTCTAGGTTCTAAAATTTAGGGAACATGCGACGACGGATAGGTTCTAAGTTCTAGATTAATAGAACATGAAACTTATAACCTTGAATCTTGAATAATTTTTTGTATTTTTCTTAATCTCACATTATCTTAAGGTATTCCATATCGTTTAATGATAAGTGTAAAATAAAAAACCACTAGTCTAAATTTTCATTTAATAATTGAAAATTTTATTTTCGTAAACCATGTAACCAGTGGAAGCTCCAATTACTTATTTGATATAATTATGTTCGGGCAATTGCTTCTTTCAAAATAATGATTCTATATACTACAAGAGCAATCGACACATTGAAAATCATAAAATTTCCTTAATACTATTTGATAGGTACATAAGGACACTCATTCTTAGGCAATTAATAATAAAATCCTTGTTCATTTTTATTATCGCGTTTATTTTTGTTTTGTTTAACTAAAGATGAAAAGAAAGAAAAAGAATATGTCAAAATTTGGAATTTGTAAAAAGGTAGGTTCCAAATTCCTAGTTCCAATGAGTATTCCAAGTTCCAAAAAATGATAAACCTATACTTGAGGGTAAATTCCAAGTTTCAGGTAGAACTTATAAGGAAAGTGGAACTGATCATCCCTATTAGAGCTCATGAGACCTACAAGATGTGATCGAGGACTACATAATGCATATTGCCCGACTCAAGTTTATTCAAGTGGCCCATTGTCCTTCAACTAGCAAACTGGATTGCCACGGCCCATCGCCAAAAAAAAAAAAAAAAAAAACTTCCTTCTAAATGGCTTCTTAGCCCAACCTAGCCCTGGAGGATATCTTGTGTTCTGAAGTTCAATTTCTTGTTTCTAAAAATTATGGTTAGTATTATGAAATTTTTTTATCAGCCAAAAAATATTGTATGATTTTAGTTTTTGGAGACGATGGAAAAAAATCAATCAAACTAATGTTTGAATAATGAGTGGCAATACTAAATGTTGCTTATAGTGACCCGTCAAAAAATGCATCGATTTCAGTTGTGACATTGACATTCTAATGAGTCAACATAGGAGTTATTATGACAATTCGGAAACATATGGAAAGAAGTCAAAGGAGGATAGCATTTTTTATCCTATGGGCGGGGCGCACTAATATAATACGGCGGCCTCATCCCCGGCTAAGAGCAGTTGTCTAGCATAATTTATAAAATTCAATTCCAAAAGGGATAATAATATAAATTATCCTTAAATTTTTCTTCAACGCCATGAAAATGTGGCCTGTGAATTTTTTTTCTTATT
Source organism: Angophora floribunda (assembly GCA_014182895.1). NCBI lineage: Eukaryota > Viridiplantae > Streptophyta > Magnoliopsida > Myrtales > Myrtaceae > Angophora > Angophora floribunda. Next base: position 20,009,702 of record CM024708.1, on the reverse strand, counting down.
CAATCTAGTGCTTGAGTTTTCACATTTCCATTCAACGTACTATTTTCCATTAAATGTATCATTATGATATGACTTTTTTTTTTATGGTAACTGTCATGTCAATATTTTTTGAATCAAAATGTGAAATGGACTATTATATTGAATTTCCAACATAGCAAATCCTTTTTCCATTCTCTTTTTCCTTTCTTTTGGGGATATTGAATATCAGCATGGCAAATTAAACTCAAGTTGATAGAAAATATAATCACATTAACTAACGATGAGAATTTTTTACAGAAGGACTATATTAAGTGAGACCTTAACAATTTAAAGAGTAAATTAGGTCTGACATCTCAGTAAATGTTAAAGAAAAATTCAGGAGTCACTCATGTCATCATCCATCCGATAACGATAACGATAACTGTTGTCCAATTTTTCAGGGAGCTGGTGCTTGATTTTTCCAAAATGCGAACTGAATCTCCTTTCCCTTGGACATCATTTGGTGCAATAATCTTGTCTCTAATAAACCCAAGAAGGATAAAAGACAAAAAATAAAAGATAAAAACCCTTGCAACAGTGCTTTTGGGTTGAGCATATTGGCAGAAATGATTGGCCTTGTAAGCTCCACAAGGTATATTGAATCCGGGCAATGATTTGGAAATCTTTCCTGGTATCGTTATTGACCAACCTTTTTTAACAAGCGGACCATAATATTTTACTTTCATCTCTCTCCTAGTGCCCATTATTCTTGGGAAGTCACAAGCTCATCATTTGTCTCTGGGATCTTTCTCTTGCACCTCCTCCCTCCTCCCATGGAATAAATATATTTAAAATCCTAAAACTTATCACAAAAGTATAATTAAATCTTAAAATTTTTAAAAACATAATTAAAACTTAAAATTTATTATGAAAGTACAATCGAATTCTAAAACTTTCAAAAAAATGTAATTAAATTTTAGAACTTGTCAAATTATTGCAATCAAATCCTTTGGTTAACTCCATCTAACTTAACAAACGAAAAATGTTAGCAAGTTATAAAATTTCATTATATTAACTTAACAAATTTTAGGATTTAATTGCACCAACTTCACAAGTTTTAGAATTTAATTGCAATTTTTTGAAAGTTTTAGGAGTTAATTACATTTTTGCAAAATATTTTAAAATTTAATTACATTCTTTGAAAATTTTATAATTTAATTACACTTTTGTCACAAATTTTAAAACTTCCATTACACTTATTTTCTCTTGTAATAACACCTTTCTGTGCCTATGCATTAATGATCTACCCCTTTCTCAATTACTAATCAAAACAACTTATGCCCAGCACTCTTCTAAGACTATAAAAGACTTTGCTTGCTCTCTTTTGTTTTTGTTTTTGTTTTCCTGAATGTGTAACTGCACGGAGCTTGCAAAACGAATCGAATTGACGAAGTGATTTGAAAACTCAAATATGGAATACAACGGAAAGGTGAACGTCTAGAGCTTTCAAAGAAAACCACCCCGACTTAACATATCCAGACGATGGTTCGTTCTTCATGGTATCATGTGGTACGTATTTGGACCTAAACTCTGGATGCTTCATCTTTGTTTCACTTCGCATATTAGCTCCAATAGCGCCACACATGCTTAAAGTAGGACCCAAAAAAATGCCGACGATATCCTTTTCTAGGGAGGAATTGACACAGAAATCACAACTCGAAAACAGCAAGAACAGGGTAAATAGCATTACATATCAGCGGAATGATACCCCCAAATAAACAGGTAGTAAGATACAAGCATGTACATCATCGTTCCCTGTTCCACAATGTTACATCATCTTTCTCATAGAAGTACTCTGCCAGCTAGCTGTTGCTGAGCTATGCACAAGAACTCTCTCATTTAGAACCGTTGAGCTTGGAAAGCAGATAGAGGCAGCCGGATGATAGGAGGACGGATGCAGAGAAACAGAGCAGATCGAATGGAGTATGTATAGCTGCCTTCTTGCTCTTGTCAAACAAGCCGATCAAAAGAAGCATCACTATGACATGGCCAAGCTTGGTTTTCAGCTCGTTGACAGATTTTATTTCTAACCATTTTGGTCGCTCCTGCAAATTAAAGGCTATTCAGGCATAATCAAAGAATCGCTTTGGCCATATGTCTAAGGGGAACGTAGCAACATATCACTTCCCCCTTTACTTCTAGTTCTTGGTAACTGATAGGTGAAAGGTAGCAACTTATAGCACAAATTCACTTTAGCCCTATAAAAGTTAAAAAAAATTTCCCACGGACTGGGACAATGTGAAAGGAACCCAGGTCATCAAACTAAAAAAAGAAAATAACAATTCCAATACATAAAACAATACTGACCTTTAAAGTGAATAAACCAAAAAAATTTGATGTCTGTTGGTTTCCTTCACCTGACACTGACTTTGCAATGTCAAGATTGCTGACAAAGAGCTCATAGAGACCCATTCCAAACACAAGCATCACTGTTCCTAAAAGATATACATCTGAGATTGCCAAAAGGAATTGCATGTCACATTGCATGAAGCAGCCATAACAGCAACAGTAAACAAAAAGAAATCAAATGTACATAAACCGTGTAACTTGACCAGAGTAGACAGTAATTTAAAAAATCTACATGCAGGTTTTGTCACATTAGATGAAGTTGGCCTGTGATATAACCCTGCAAAATTGAACTTTATGGACAACAATAGCTTTATTAACTAAATCATGTGCCTTACAACATGAATTACAAGAAAGTTGGAAGTTAAAGGCAATCGAGTATCAACTATAGTGGCAAATGCCACAGGATGGCAATTACAAGTTGTTCCAACCATTTTGTTCAATAATTCATCTCACGTTACACCATTGGCCAAACAACTCAAATTCTTATCCGAATGATAAAATAGAATTTTTTTTATCCATTTCAAGTTAACCATGTCTTAAATACTTGTGTTATCAGATGAGTTCTTCTTGTGTTATTCCAGGCTGGCTAGTTTTAACCATCATCTTCAAAACGGTTTACTCAACAATATACACACAGCATATTCCTAAAGTGAAATCACTGGTTTCTTAACACTATGCAACAAAATACACCAACAACAACTTTAAAATCATGGTCTCACAATCAGTTTCTTCACATGCATGTCAAATTGAAACAAGAGACATATCAGGTTAGATAATTGAGTAATCATCATTACCTAAAAGTGATGACAAGGACTTCGATCCCAAAAAGTGTTGTCCAATGTCGACCTAAGTCTGGATTTTCTTCTAACAAACATGCAAACAGATGGGACTTCCTTTTTAGCTGTTATTCTCATGTCACACTCGAGGCGTTACCGTTATATAAAAGAGGGTTTGAAAAATGTATGGTGTTGACAATCGTTCACCTCATGAATTAGGGGGTAAAATTGGAATATTCTTATTTTATTTTCTTTGTTTCTTCCATTCCCTTTTCTCTTGTTGTAAACATCTTTCTTCTCCAAATTGATTTATATTTTCCTGCCATAAATTGCTAGACAAGTTTCAACTATTTGAAGGAAATGACATGCTTTATTTTTTTGGATACTTTTCACATACAATGCGCAATTTTAAGCATGAAGCCAACTATTTAGCAATGTATGTAGTGCTGCTATTCATCTCATCTCATTATTTGGTAATCATATGGGGAAGCTTCATAGGTTCATGATATTAGGGGCAAGAGATAAATCCTAGCAACCAAGAGCAATCGCTACAATAAAGGGCAATAAAATTTCATAGTTCTTGATTTAAATAGAAATAATTCACTTATGTGATTCAATATCACGATCTTCTATTGAGACAATAACCATTCTCGACATCCATGTATGACTAAGAATGTATGAAAGGACAGGGTGAAGTGATTGTTACAGCAAAATTTAGTGAATATCCATAGAAACTTCAGAAAAAACGACACCTGCTGCAAAGCACAAGTTTGTCACTTGTCTATTTATAAGAGAGGGGACAGAAATGAGGAAAAGAACACAGAATAAGAAAAAAGAAAAAATCTGACAAAACAAAATATGTCAAGCACATCTGCACGATTGAGAGAGTGTAACATAACAGCAACATGAATATAGAGACAACTAGTATGTACAGATACTTTTCACTCACCAATAGCCTCAACTAGCAAGAAGATCACTTTGCTGCGATTCACAAAGAAATCCATGAAAGACTGGGTCACATAAGTACACCCCTGCACACGTCACCAATTTGTGTTAAAAAAAAGAAGAAAAAAAGGCAGATGGGACATTCAAACAATGGATCAGCAATAGCAAGAAATTTGGGATTACTAAATTGCCGCCAAATGATAGTAGCATGAAAATTAGTTGACCTTCCACTAACTGATTTTCATTTTCTCTGAAGCATGCTGTGAAATGGACAAAGATGTCTAGAAATGCTAACAATATTATCACTTTCACTGAAGTAAATACACTGACTGACCTGTCTAACCGCTCAAATTCTATTATCAAAGATGTTGCCACAGATATATGCCAGTGCTCATCTCTGTAGACCACATTAATACTTTATTAAGAGACACGCAGCTTGTGAACATTATAATATATTTCAGGCATCTGAGCTGCCCTGAGAGCTATATATAAGCCATCCATGTTTCACAGAAATGGAGTAGCTACTTCAACTTCCACAGAAAAAGAAATCTCTCAAAACTTAGTCAACTGCAAATTGACAAAGAAGACCTATTATCTATAGCATTGAAAGCAAGATCCATTACACTTAACATTACACCAAACCCACATCTTTCAGTTATTTGTAATGGTTCTATTCTACCTCCTAGTCAAATGATTAATCATTAAAAGAAGTACAAGAGTCTCCTGCTTTCATTATATACAATAGTGCTACATTGCCTTTTACCAAATATTATAGAACTAAGAGGAGGAAAAAATCAGGCGTGGACAGGTACTGTTTAATCTGTCCTTTGATTTGATCATGCAGGCCATTACTACTTTAAAATGCAACTTCTAAGTAGTTGATGAACTAGAGCAACCTTCCATAAGTAGTCCGGATTCCAGAGCATGCTCTTTGACCACCAATGCTTTACTTAGAATCTAAACATATGCCTTTACCTCTAACCAGTTTTGGCCTCTTACCAGTTTTGGCCCTTTTGCATCTTGACCTAACAAACTGAAGTCAAGTGCCTCTTTATTAATAAATCACCATTGAACTTTGGGCAATATCATAGTACCACCACCCCCACAAAACCTTATCTCTTCCAATTTCTTTATCTTCTGTAGCCTAACCCCATGGGACAGAAATTGTATTTCTACAGGGAACAAGGCTCCATGCATTTTTTCTTCATCATCTCTCTCTCTCCCCTCTGCACCACACCCCCCCTCTTTTCCGGCGGCCTGGCATGCCAAGAATGGGCATTATTCCAACAAAAGACTACGTAGAAGAGCATAAAAACCATCCCGCATTATCTATTTCACTAATTTAGCAAACTTAATTTGACCAGCAGAGCTAAAGGATACAAGGCATGACCAACCCATGGGGTCTTACAAATCCAAGATGGTGAAGGTGACATGGCTCTTGTGAAGCCATCTTAGAATAGGTAAGACCAGATTAGTCCACAACACAGTTCAATCTTTACCCCGAACTGCTATGGTCAAAAGAATTCAAGAGAGCTTGTCAGGAGTTGTGGTTGAACCGGTTGAACCTGGTCTGCCGGGTTATCCAGCTTTGAGATCATTGGCTATAACATCTGCATTTATCTAAAGAATTATGCTCTAGCCAATCTGAATGATGCAACATTTTTTCCCATTGTCCGGCATACATAAAGAACTACTATTGGTATGCATGGGGAAGGGTTATATATGAATGAAGATATGTAAACCTAAAGCTCTTGTAATCGCCATCCTCTTTCCTTTCCTTTCCTTTCCCCCAGAGGACACTAATTCTCAAAAGGCAATGAGGACAGCCAACAGTAAGAGAAAATATCCGAAATTCCACATGTGAAAACGAAACTTGAGATGCAGTTTTGTAGGGAATGAAAAATTGCAATCTCCTCGATTTGAAATTGCATACCTTGACGAAGCAGAGAAATGATCCTACCAAAGAGCCTGAAACTCCGAGAAACGTCATGAACCGGCATCCATATATTACCTACACATTCGCATAAGTGAAAAACAAAAAACAAAATCCCATCAGGACAGTGCGAAATTCGCCATGCTCTAATCGCATCAAAAGTGTTGTAACCAATCTCGAACAAAAGGTTTGGAATTGCGATTCCTAAATTGAGGGCCAACTTCTCGTTTTCTTTCCTCATACAACAGCGCTCAAATCTAATAAAGCAGTTAAAAGCCAATCGCGGGGTGCACATCACTCTCAAGTGAACTCCTGCAGCCTCCACACACACAGACACACGAAATAAGCGAAAGAAAGCAGCAGCTCAGTCAGACGATCACCCTCTCTATGTTCTCCTCCCACGCTTCAGACTTGTCGGGCGAGCCACGGAAGAATCTGGAGCTGGAGCCGACATCGGAGGCGATCGCCGGCGTGGGCGGCGGAGACGACGACGACGACGGCCGGACCGCGGAGGCCGCCGACGAGGCGCCGCCGCCCCCCGCCCTGGAAGCGGCGTCCCTGGTGGTGGCGGCCGGGAAGCGAGCGCGGGAGGGCCGGGAGAGGGTCAACGTCTCGCCGTGGGAGCCCGAGCGCCGGAGCGGCGAGGGAAGGGTGGAATGCGGGGGGGCGACTGTGGACTGCCTCGGAAGCGAAGGCCTCAGCGGAGTCATGGCCGAAGGGGCGGGAGGATCGTGACGAGGGGGTGGCAGGAAATCAACGGTCCGGCATCAAAAGAGGAAGATGGGCGCGGGAATGGCGGTCGGTGCAGGGACGACGGAGGGATGGTCCGTCTCGCTCTTTGGAACGTTCCGCGGACCCGGGAAATTTGGGAGTTTACTCTCAGGCAGGAGGAGACCTCAGACCAGACGACCGCTCTTTTATCCCTCTCCTTCCTAAACCACTCCTACCTCTACCTCCGGAGCAGCAACTAAATAAAAAGAAATATCTCCATTTTCAATATTTTGCACGAAACGTAAATCTACCAGGTTAAATAACAGTCCTCCTACTTCACAAATAATTCCATCTGGGTGAATTTTCTGTTTGGGGAACAGGCGTGGGGGGGGCTGCGAAGATATTTTCCTCATCATCATTCGGCAGTTTCAGCGAGACACGTGACAAAGAGCCGGTGCTGCTGGGAGCGACGCGACATCCGCATCATCGGATCATCACCTCCTCCTTCGTATTATTATGGATGGACGTGATTTGGCACGACAGAACAAGACAGCAGGGCGTCCCTCGCCCGTGGACATCGAAGCCTCCACTCCTTTCCTTCTTCCGGACGGTACGCTCTCAGTCTCCCACTTGGCAGCAGAGATCCACGCACCAGTCGACGTCAGATGGAGGTGCAATGTAGGGGTACATTCCGGGTCATTTCACTCCTGATCCTCCGTTTGAATGTGGCCCCGATTCCCGGGCCGGTTCGGGGTAAAGCTAAGCTCGGGCTTTAAAATGCTCTTTGTCGGATACACCATGAGTCCCGACCACCACTCATACATGGGAGACCCTAAATCTAGCATCAAGTAAAAGAGAATTTAGTGTAAATCACCTCAAACCGGTCACCATCTTGAGCACATTCCCTTTGGGGTTAAGTCGAGCTCCGAATCCATGACGGAAGAACTCGACAGCTGCCTCATCACGAACAACCCAACTCTCGCTTGGACGGTGTTTCTATACTTCCATTCAGCAAAGCTATGCCCGCAACCGCTCATACCGTGTAACGAGCACTTATGATGCACTCACTCCATGTTATTATGATTTGTCATCATAATTAAATACAAGAACGTCATAACTTGTCGGAGATCAAACTTATGACCTTACAATGAATATCGTCGTAAATTCCAAAAAGCAACATAAAAAACCAAACAACATAAATCACATGACTTAGATGAAGCAAAATATAAAAAGTATAAGTTAAACCAAGTGGATTAGATTATAGAATTGAATTATGTAACAGTAAATATAGAATTATGAATCTATAGTCTTTTTTTTTTATTGATCCTACTTTTATTTTAACTCTCATTCTCAAAATCATATCTCTTCGTAAGGTATAACATCTAAAGTTAAATCGTCCACACCCACAATAAATGTAGGGATTTGAACCCTCCACGTCTTCCCTCTCATGTGGGAAGGCTATTCTAGTAATTCATAAAACATGCATGTAATAATTATTAAAAAACAAAGTGAGGATATATGAAGAGGAGAAAAAATGAAGGTTCAAATCTCCATGATCTTAAAGGAGTTTGGAGTCTGGATATTTAGGGTGCGTTTGGTAACATTTCTATTCCTGAAAACACTTTCTTTTGAAAAATAGTTATTTTCTATTTCTACTCCTTGGAATAATTTCTACGTAAAATAGGGCGTTTAGTAACTGCAAAAATTTCTTATTCTCATAATAGAAAAAGAATAAAAATGTGTTTGGTACCAACAAACCATTTTTAATTCTTTCTTCCCTAAAGTGGTGGGATCTGCGAGCGCGGGTGGCGACCGCCGGTGGCGGCGGTGTGGACAGCAACCAGGGGCGGCGACCAACGACCGGCGGTGATGGGCGGGTGCCACTAGTGACCAATGACCGACAACTGACGACCGATAACCACCCACCACCACCCCTAGTTGTGGTCCGCTTCGCCACCGCTCACCAATCATCGACCCCCACCACCCATCGATTGCTAGCCGCAGGGTGAAGGACGACAGCGAGAGGGCTAACAACTGGCAATCAGCCGGTGATAAGCAGGTGGGGGCGGTGGCAGGTGGTAAGCGACCGGCGATGGCGACGGTGGACAAGTGATGGTGTGTTATAGGTAGCATGCGGGTGGGGGCGGCTGGCGATGGGCGACCGATGGTGGCGGCGGCAGTAAGCGGCGGGCAACGGGCGACCAACGATCGGTGATGACAGCGGTAGGCGGTGGTGGGCGATCGGTGGACGTGTTATAGGTGGTGAGTAGTTCTATCAGTCACCAGTCACTGGCGGCCCCGCCCACTACCGCCGATTGTTGTCGGTCGCCACCCCCGGACATCGTCACCACCAGTTGTCGCCGCCGCCACCGGTCGACACCACCACCAATTGATGCCGCTGCCGGTCGCTACCGCCATCGGTCGCCACCCGTTGTTGGTCGCCACCGCCCCCCACCACCGCCACCTCGCCACTGCTAGCCGCGGGCGAGGGCGGGCAAGAGGCCAACGATTGGCAGTCAGCCGGTGATGAGCGGGTGAGGGCGACTAGCGACCAACGGCAACAAGTAGCGGGCGACGGGTAGTAGCGACAGTAGGCAACGGTGGGCAGGTGAGTCCCTAAGAAATAGTTTCTAAAAATTATTTTTGAGAATAAGAAATTATTTTTTCCTATTTCTCATTTCTATTTTCAGGAATAACTTTTTATTATCAGAAATAGAAAAATCAATTGATCTTACTAAATGAATTTCTTTTTTTCTAGGAAACAAAAGAACAGAAAAATAAAAAAATTGGAGCATTATCCAACGGAGCCATAATTTCGATTGGCCCTGCAAAGAGAAGTTTTGGCCCTTTTGGCTCGTGACGTGGTCCCTCCAAATTTCCTGCCTTCCCTTATTTCTCTCTCTTTGACGTGTCGTTCATGCAGATGCTTTGCGTTGCCACGACCGCTGCTGCTACTGCACTTTGCCCACTCCTCTCTCTCCTTCCCCCTCACTCACTCTCTCTCTCTCAGAGTCGAAGACCTGCCTTTGCTTCTTCGCTTTCACCCTTGTGAGTGTCTCAACTTCTTTCAGTACCTACCATTGGGTTGTTCAAATTCTATCTATGCCCGTTCTTTTATGATTCTTTCGCAATCCTCGTTTCTGGGTGCTTTTCTTCGGCTAGCCTTAGATAACTAATCTACGTAGCTCTCCTGTATGGAGAAACTATGGCGCGAAAGTGCGGATGCGCACGCTCTGTTTTAATGCAGATTCTTTAGTGGGCCTCCTCTTTTGAAGTTTATCATGCATTTCATGTTGAACGTGTGAGGGCTCACATTCGATGTTACTGGGTTGATGCTGCTGTCTACGTATAGTTATCCAGCTGATAGCTTTGAGCGTTTTAAATGAAATAGAAGATGTGATTAATCCGTTTGCTGGTCGTGTATAGAATTGTTGTTGGTTCTCACAAGCAAGAGAGGGATGATTTGTCAGTTGGGTTAGGCGCGGAACTCGGTTCCAAAAGTGTAGTTAGTACTTGTAGACTACCTAGTAAAGCTAGAGCGTTGATAGCTCTTGTAATTGGAAAAGCAAATGTGAGAAGACAGTTCCCATCGTTTTTTCTGGCAATCCTTAAACGTGAAAGGTTTGTTATTCCACTAATTAGCACGGAAAATTGTGAACTTGAACATGTAACTGTCCAGCTTGAAGAAACGGTCATTTGGAGTGAAGACTAATCTAGGACGTCCGCTGCAGATTAAATTAACTGAGTTTGTTTGCAGAGACAGATAATGTTTTAGTGCACATGGATACTTCAATTCTCTCGTTCAAATTCAAGAAAGGGTTAAAGGACTAGACTGACTGGCGTTTAGAACAAACTAATTGTAGAGGACTGATTGATGGGATGCAATAAAACGAAGAGCGCTGCTGTTACCATTAACATGTGGAAATACTCAATTAAGTGCTTATGTTTTAGCTTGTGGGAGAAGCTATTTCCCCATCGTGGCTGGTGCTATTAACCCAGCAAAAGTGGTCCAGCCTGAAGAAACAATCATTTGGACCTTCAATATTGTTGGAAAGTTTACATTTGGATCTGACATTAGTCAGGTGCAAATGGTTAATTAGGTGAACAGTCCTTTCTCTTCACCTCTTGTTGGGTGTTGTATATGGCGTACTCATAGTTTGCCACATAAGTTTGTAAACCCATTTTTTATATCAGTCTTGGGATCCCTTGATTGCTCTTGGAAAATTCAAAAGGCCACTCAGGAACAGAGTGACGTTCTATTTGCAGGGGAGTTGAAAGTGTTGGTGAATAATACATATAGTCCAATGGCATCAGCTTCAGAGCTAGTCAACCCTTTAATAATCTTGGTGACAAAGCCTTTCTCCCTACTCAAGCTTATATGCACGTTTGGAGTGAAGACTACCTTGATTATCCTTCAGACCTGGGTGGAGCTAACGGTGGCCGCAATCTCATTGCATGTGAACATATGCTTGAAAGCGATTCTATGGATGGTTGCTCTTATAACTCTTCCATTCCGAATTTTGACTGCTATTCAGAGGGAAAGGCAGGTTTGTTTATTCGAGCATGCCCTGGTTAAATGTGCTTCTCTATCTTCACATGCACATACTGATTTCTTGCGTCTTGCATTTTCCATGAACCACTGCCATGAATTCATGGAAGTTCCAGCTGAGTGTAAAATCAAATTTAAAAAGGGAATAGGAAATCGGGTGCTTTTAGTTGGAGTGCCATGGGAATTATGTTCCTATTGCCACATTATGACCTGAAAATGTGGATAAGGAAGAAGGAAGAATGAGAAAGGACGGGAACAAAGTATAAGCTCCATTTACACACAAAAACACAGAGGAAAAGAGGATTTCTTACCAGTTTCTCATTATTGATATCAATTTTTTGTAATGAGGAATGTACAACTTTTTTGTTTATCATATCATTCCTATCATCAAATTTTACCTGGACCGTGACTTTTCCTCTAATTGCTCACAATTGTAGATCACTGATCATATAATCAAACTTAAACTTGGGCAGTTGCAATTAGTGTTGCCACCAGCAGAGTCATGTTGATCAGTTGCATAAGATGCTTAGATTTGAAGATAGGACTGAAAGTAAGAGAATGACCTCCTATACAGCTACAGCCTCACTATGTCTGGACTCATTTTGAGTTGAATAAACTCCTGGTTTAAAAGAACATGATGAAATAGAGTTGTTTTTCCTCCTTTTTGTATATTTTAAGTAATTTGGAGAAATCAAATACATTTCTGTACATATATGTGTTTGCTAGATGATCAGTTTCTCCCTATCCTTGTATCTTTATCTTCTCTATCTTGAACAAATATTGTTCAATCCCTTCTGTGTGTTGTGTCAAAAGATTGCTTCTTCATCCAGTTCTTCATGTCCAAATCTGTCTTCTCTTTCCTTCTCGTTTCAAGATAATAGTTATTCTGTTGTGCAGCTGGAAGTCAATTTACTAGCAATGCGCATGGAGTTGGAAAATCTTGTGTGGGAGAGGAAAGAACTCGAGGAACGTTACCGTAAAGCAGTCAAAGAACGGAAAATGTTGGAGTTCATTTTATCTGAACTTGAAGACGTGCATGAGAAGACCATGGCAAGACTTGAAGTGTTAGAGGACGAGGTCCATTTCCTTTTCAATGTTGAAACAATTGGCTCCATAATAAATCTTGTTATCTGGCTTTGACTTCTTTTGTCAGTTCTCAATCACTGGTCATGCCATTAATGCATGAACTATGGTAAGTGGCAACATGCCGGTTGCACCTTTACATGTATGAATCAATTACACATACCTAATCACTTAGGAGAAGAAGGGGAAGGAGGGTGGGGGATGCATGTCTGATGGTTCATAGGAGTAAGTGTACTGTTGGAGGTCGTCTACCTTAGAATCCTAGTAGAATCTGTCTCTTCTGCAAGAGCCGAGAGCGGTTTCTCAGAATATGTGAAATATAATGAGATTGGCTGTGTCCAAATGACAGGATGGACTTATGAATGTTTGGATGGGCCCTGGCCATTGCATGTGGATTGGGTGATTTGCATTGCACCTGAGAGGATTGGTCAAGCCTGTGTTATTTAAAATAAAGAAGCCATCAGTCTTGAAATATTTTCTGAGAACTTCATTTTGTCTTGAGTGTTTACCACATTCTATGCAGTCGTATAAGAATTTTGTTTCTGAAACTGGTTGATTGGTTTTGTCCGAGTGTTTACCAGATTCTATGCAGTCGTATAAGAATTTCTTTGTCAGAACCCGTGGGTTGGTGCTAATAGATAGTTTTCTTCTTTCTAGGACGATATACACTTATCTTGTAAATCACTTCTATTATTCCTCTTTACTACAACTTATGTGAAGGTATGCTTCTTGACAATTTTAATTGGGTTTCTTTTCAACAGCTTCCACATCTGAAAACTGAAAATCTTCGGTTAAAGGAAATTCAGGGCAAGGAACTTCGGAATTTTAGAGTTCAGGCAGAATCTGGAAATGGCCTAAACAGCAGCAGAGGTGACAACTACAGTGTTCCTCGCAGTAGCCCACCCTCAAGATCCAGCTACAATGGAAGCGATGCATTCTTTCGGGAGCTTTTGATGCACCAAGATTCACGGGAAGGGGACAGGAAAAGCGTAGACTCACTGCTCAACGTACTAAGGACTATGAGTCCTGGCAGCTTCATTTCGCCCGATATGGAAATGAACAGGGCTCTCGCCCAGCAGAGGGAAGTTGCATTGAAGCAGAGTCTCTTCAGTTCGGTGTTATCTTTTATGGTCGGCATGACAATTTGGGAAGCTGAGGACCCGTGCATGCCGCTCGTGATGGCGCTCTTCATCGTTGTCGGCATGTCACTGGTGAGTGTGGTTCAGTTTTTCTCCACTATAAAAAACAAACCTGCTTCTGATGCAGTTGCTCTCTTGAGCTTGAACTGGTTCATACTCGGCACACTTTCTTATCCGACTCTTCCAAGGGTTGCTCGAATTTTAGCTCCGGCAATCATGAGCATGTTGGACCGGACAATAAGGTGGCTTGTTGCTTCTTCCCAATAGCTAAAGTAAGTGTTTTAAGGGTATTTTGTCCAACTTGCAGAAGCTCTACTTTTTGTTCCAGTTTGCTTCCCTTGACAGTCGCTATATACGAAATGATCTTGTAACGATCTTGCGACGATCATAAAATAGAAATGTTACGTGGTAAAGCAATAGGCTTTCAACATGTTATGTGTATTTCGTTTAGTACCTGTAAACGTGGTCAGTTGGTTATGTTAGCATATCGACATATCTCTTTTCGGGCTGTACAAAATCAGTCCTTTACTTTTCAACGCCATTATTCCCGATTCTGTATGAAATCTCTGAAAGATCTAAAACCTCCGTATCTTTCTGCAGTCTCTTTCATAATCATCTCAGGGTGTCTTTCTACCCTTAACCCGATGCCCCATCTCATACTCGTTTCTCCGACTTTTTCTTTGATCAGCGTCCCTGGAAGTAACTTCATTTCCAATCTTATCTATCCTGCGTTTATCCCTCGAGCGCAAAACGTTTGAGATCCAGGGGGGCAAAGCGTGTATTGTACAGGAAAAGGGTACTAAGCGCAGGTGTTCAGTTGAGGTGGTACTCATTGCTGTTTTGCCTTGTGTTATCTGTTCGTTGCGTTTCTTTTACCCTTGATTTGATTGTCATGTTCATGACTGGAGATGACATGGGCCTCAACTGGATTCGAAGGATGACACCAGAGAAGAAGCCAAAAACTTTTCTGCACATGGAGGCGCCATTCCAAGCAATGCATCTTGAGCCAAAACCCATCTGCATATGCTTTTAGACCATGTTCTCCCACAGATGACCTGCATTTTCTCGATCGAGGGCCCTAATATATTCTTCCAACTTTTTGGTGAAATGTGATGGTGGGCTTGGTGGCGAATCAAATCGCATGTGCACTTGGATTTTCCACTCTGATGCGGCAAAGTCCGCACAGGTTCGGTTCGATCCCACGCGACCAAGTGCATTCTACACCTTCAAACGTCTCTTCAAAGCTTAAGTGACTTTAAATTATAGCCGGGCATATGATATTAAACTGTTTTGTTTGAGATTTTGTGCAGATCTTGGCATCCCTTATTCCTTTCTTTCTCTTGGAGAAGAAGAAAAAGATATAAAGGGAAATTGGGGGATTGGAGTGTGTGAGCACCAACTAGTTAAAATAAGAAATATAATCTTATTAGCCCACGAATGCTATATCCATCGAGCAGGTAGGACAACTTTCAATGGTGTCGAAAGGCACTTGTTTCTTAGTGAGAATACCTCTAAACCATCAGAAATCTAAGGAGTGCATCTTCAATGGTGTCGAAAGACGCTTGTTTTTTAATGAAAATACCTCTAAATCGTAAAAAAATCTAAGGAGTGCCCCTATTTACTCGATCATCCCAAAAAATATCTAATTTGGTCGGTACTAATTAAAATTTTACTAACAGTGTAGCCTCGAATTTCAAAAACAGGAATACTGTTTTCACTTCCCCCCTTTTTTAATAAATTTTCTGCTAGTTTTCCTCAATTCAAAGAGAAGAACTGGTTTAATCCGGTTTAACTAGTTCATCGTGTTTAGTCTCATCTTGGATTACGCAGCATGCACGTTGCTCTTGACTATCGATCCCCCTAAAATGTAGCCCTTCCGCCCCCATTTTTTCTTTTTTTTTTCCAGATTTTGAACGAAAATGTCTTCGAGTAGACTTAAGAAACGTGACCCATGTGTCTATTTCTTATATTTTTGCCAATTCGGCCCAAGCTACCCAAGATCTGGTCAGTTCATCTAGAAGCTTACCATTCTCGTGTTTCACACTCCACACAAGAAGTTTCAAACCAGCTGCCTTCCTCATGTGGCAGTCCTCAAGGGGCCAGATATCGATTACGTCTAAAAAATACTGTATGAACTTAACCTAGGTGGACAAATTTCATCATAACAGTTGATCGTGTGAGCGGGACAGGCATGATTACGGGTCATAATGGTGTCGATCCATCTAAGTTAAGCTTCTATAATGACTCCTTCCACGCGGGACATGGAAATGCCTGCTCCTGCGACGGGAGCATCCTGCAATAATAACGAGGCCGTACGGAGCCTCTAGAGATAAGAGCCCGCATCGTGACTCAATCAGGAGGACGCCAGGGGTTCTCGTCACCAGTCGTCGGCGACGACGCGTTCATCTTCTCTCGGCCCCCACCACCTCAAATCAAATTCAGGCTCCTTTTCATGGCGCTCCCTCTCGTGTTTACTTTCTTTTTAGGGAGGGGGACCAGCAGTGGGTGGTGCGTCTAAAGTATGGTCCATCCATCAAAATTCAATCTTTTATTTGCGATTTCACCCCCCCAATGGTGGCCTCGTGAGTTGGATAAGGTTTTGCTTTGGGGGCATATAAGACGTGTTCGCTTTCTTGCGTGCTTCTTGGCGAAGTAAATTCCAAGGGATCCACGCCTTTCCAACCAAGTTTTCTTCCCTTTTCTTTTCTTTTTAATATAATTAAAAAAGGGCAAAAGGGCAAGAAGCTTTGAGTTTCCAATAAGGAGCGACTCTTGTGCATTGGACCGGAAATGCGCCTACTTTGCATTGAACAATAGAAATCACGTCATGTGGAATTCGATTCGTGAACATGAAAATGCTATTACTGAGTTCCTTGTGTGTTTTGTCGCTCTCGTGCCATTGGGACATGCATCTTCCTCTACCGGCGTATTATGCTTTCGAGACTAGTACGTTAATTGGATGCTTTCGACGTCGTGTTTGCGCGACATCATTCCAATGGACATGCAAATCCAAGCTGAGCATGCTTAGGGATGGCCCGTTTTTCCGTGTCTCGTAGGATGCACACACGTTCATTGTGTATATGCATGGACCGAATATAAAGGATGGCCTAGCTACCCAAGTTTTTGAAATTCGTTACTAACATCATGGATCGGGGTAAAATGCAAGTTGAAGTCCCGATTGGCACTCCACAATTGAGGTTGCTTACACTTGACTATGTTACAAATTTAACTTCTCGAACTGGAGCTTCATCTCTAGTAAAATATCTCGCCCATGACAAACTTTTCTTTTCTTTTTGTGGGGCATTTCGTTTACTTTCTATCTTACAATTGGAAAAATACTTATCTAGACTGCACTTCGTGACTCACGCACAATAAGGGCGTCTAAGTTCAATGCAACCCGCTCATAGAACAATTAATGGTTACGATCGATTTGATTCATCGCTGAACAGGTCAGGCGAGTATTTGTCCACGTAATGCACTTTCTTTTGTCGGTCGCATTTTGCTGATCCTTTGGCATGTGTCTCTTTCTTTTCCCCCACAGAGTTTGACAAAGGCACCAATCATGCAAAAAAAAAAGCAAAGGCGGACCACCTTCATTCCTTTCTTGGTTGTTTTCGACCCTAATTTGCAAATGGGAAACAAAAGGCTCGGAAAAGTCCATAACATGCCAAACTTTGCATTCATTGCCGATATCCCATTTCCCCATGTACGCATGTAACATGAGTACATCTTACGTTTGAGAATTTGGTCTCCTTCTGTCCCACGATAAGAGAGAATCTCTCCTCATGAATAATTCTCTCTGAGAATTTGAATTCCCAATTGGGGCCTCTCGTCTGTACTCGATTTAACATGAGAATTGCAGATGAGCGATGGTGGTTATTAAATTCCCACTGTTTTGCACCAAAAAGTGGTTGGACTGTAAGGACGTGGCTAGAGTATGACGTGTTAAATGCGTGTTTCATTGTCGGCGACCATGAGAATTACTATCGATATTAACGCACATCGATGATTGTCGTTGACTGGTTGTTGACACACGACGACAAATGATTAACGATAGTCAACAAAGGAATCAATTAGTACAATCAATAGATTACGATTAAGACATCGAGAGAAAGTTGAACGCCTTAAGTCACCCTCCAATAACAAACCTGATCAAATTCTATTGACATGGATGTCGGATGCTGGCAAAGCATGGTGTGGCTCAAATATGTTGTGATAGTCACGTGAACGTGTGTGGACAAATCTAGTCAATGTAGACGACATTGAAGTATGATGTGCTTAAGGTTTAATTTAACATAGGGGGGCTTCAATGTCGAATGGACTTGATTAGAAAATTCAAAAGAGAGAGAGGTTCGATTGATCGAATTAATATCACAGGGACTCAAGTTAAGACAAAACGTGAAAATACATAATCCAAAAAGGGACAACTTTTCTTGAATTACCGACGGCTTGAACACTACAAACTCACATACTTAAACACATTCTCTTTTTGTCTTTCATATATTAATTATCAACTCACTCTCAAACTTTTACACTACCTCTTTATAGGGTATGGAAGTCAAAACCACACCTAAAACTAAACATGTCATCCCAATTTCTAGAGAATATGGAAACCTCTCTTTACATTTAAGAATTAGTAACGATCGGAACGAGTCTAAGTAGTTCTATTTAAACACATTCATATCTGGGATTTTGGCACAAGGCACGACCTAGTTTGGTCGTTTTGCGTCGACGCGAATAGTATCGTGTTCCAACCCATTCGAGACGTTTCATGCGTCCCATGAGACTAGCGGGAGATCGAGCCATCCAGGGGCGGCGTAGGAATCTAGGATAATTCCTGGCCGGTCTTATTTAAATGGAAGAACAAATGGAAGCGATGGGACAACGTGCGCCCCACATGCGAAACCGATCGAAACCAGATTTAGGGTTTTCTTTTTTGTTAAAAAAACAAAAAAAAAAGGGAAGTTTAACAGAGAAGGAGGAATCTCTGGCGACGGCTATTCTCAGCTATTAGCGCCCGGTTCTTTCGATGGCTGGCGCACCAAAACAGAGGCGCCGGTCAAAAGAGCAAACGTGGCCCCCACCCATCATCCTCTTTGACCGTTCGTTCACGCTCGCTCCTCGCGCAATCCCAGGACGTGATTTTGGGTTTATATAATTATTTAAATATTAATATTGGGTTCGTGATATTCGTGGCGAGGTCCTGGAAGAGAGAGGTCAGGGGGGCGTCGCATCTGGACATTCATTCGTATCTGCAACTGTCCATGCAAGAGTCGCTGCACGAAGTGTGCGGATCGAGCAGTTCCTCAGAATGGAAAGTGTCGGCGTCTGCTGATTTGGTTCGGTCAAAATATCATAAATTTATTATATGGCATCTAATTTGATTATTAATTTTCAAATTTGACAAATTTTGAATTGGAAATCAATGATATGGATATGAACAAACTTTCTCAAATTGAAAAATTTAAAATTAAATTGATCGTTGTACAAAAGTTTTGAATTTCAAACCTGTGTATATCCTTAAAAGGTTCAAATGAGAAAAATAGACGGAAAATCCACCTGGAATGAGAGACCACACAAATCACCTTCCATATTCCTTGATTAGTGGGGGGAAAAAAATATTCATCTACCAATAAAGATGTGAGGCGTGTAGATACTAACACATTAAAATAAAGAACACGACTTGGCATAGCATCCCATTAGGGGATTACTGCAAACAACCCTTATAGATGGACAACCACCTTATTTTGCTACTTCACTTAGAAGGCTGCGACAACTTGAAGTTGGGGGCAACGGCCACCACTTAAGGTTTGCCAAATACTTTGTAAAAGTTGATAAGCACTCTACTTTTCAACAACTATACTTAGCCGCAGCGAAATTGTACCGAACACTATCTCGATTTCATTTCTAGGGTTAGATTAGAATATTAATGAATGAAGTCATTTTTAGCATGAAAGCAGATTCTTTCCTTCGCCATTCATAATTAAATAATTTTTTTATAGCACAAAATCCCCACTTTTGCTTTCCGACCTTAATTCTTTTTTTGCCCTCAGCATAAGCAACCAAAGGAGGCAAAAGATTATTTATACCGCGTCTTCACCATTATCATTAAAATAATAACAATGACAATAATAAAAAGAAAGTCTCTACTTTTGTGAATGTTTCCTTTCTTAGTCCTTTACTAAAGTTGTCAAGAGAGGAAATAAAATATGTAGCGTTCTGTTTTATGTTCTAGGAACCAAAAGTTGTATAACTTGTAATGAAAATGCAATTGAATTTCTAAAATTTTCCAACAAATTATTTGAAAAAAGTGTAATTAAGTATTTCCATCAGCTACATTTTTTAAGGATAAATGCACTGAAAGTGTTATTTAAATCATGCAATCGTGTCTTAAAATTTGTCAAGTCCACCCAATTTTATCAAAGGACAATGTTGACATGGCTGATTTTTTTTTGTATACATTATTTTCACTATCTTACGTGGTTGTTAATGCTAACTTAAGTTTGGCAAATCTCATTTAAGCTGACCATTTTTTAGTCCTCTAGTATTGGCGGAAGACTAAGCGTTTGGACCATTCATCTTAAGAAGCGAGTGATCTGAAAGTTCAAACCTTTCTTTGTTACTAATTGTTTTGGGTCGACCTCTGAGAGTTACAAAGCCAAGTGGCTTTTCAATATTTTGTTTATTTAGCGAAATATAAATTATCTAGAAAATATTTTTCTAAAAATAATCATATGAAATCATTAGTCAATAGAAGATGTTATCATTGTCAAAAATAATATATTTAAATATTTTCGTGGATGATAAAAGAATTTCGTTTATTTATTTTTATAAACAATAAAAGTAGTCATTTTTAATAAAGTAATTTTCAAATTTGTTATTTTTTGCAAAATAAATGAAGTGTATAGTGATTTCATCAATCGCTAATTGGACACATTTAGTGGAAAGATGAACAGAGATGACCCTTTGAAAGGCGGCATATGCGGAAAAAAATAGCATCACGGATTTTCCAAAGGCATCTAAAAAGCTTGATACGTTGAAATGCTCTCTCTCTCTCTCTCTCATTTAGGACGCTTTATTCCAAGTCAAAAGGTGGTCTAGTTATGTTATTGGGGCAAAAGATACCCCACAATTAGATTTCTAAGAATTGAGATTTTGTTTTGATGATGTCATGACGATTTTAGAGTGTATTTACTTTGCTAAGCATAAATCATTTTAAAGATATTTCCATTAAAATCATCCCTTTTGTAAAAATGAATAAATGAAAAAAATTTCGCCATCCACATAAATATTTAAGCATTGATTATTGTTGTGCAAGTGATCATTTCAAAAATATATTATCCGAATAATTTATTTTTCGTGAAACAAATAGAAACTTAAGCTCGTGTATGGTGACTCATGCACTATTCCATCTCTTGTCAAGAAGAATCCAATGAATGCATTTACTTATTTTCTAATATCGTGCGATTTATTTCTCTTTTGATCACATAATTTCACATATATAATAAGAGACATATAGAATCAAACTAAATCCTTTTCTTTTTTTTCATTTGCCAAGCAATTTGGCTAACTTCACTAGAAAAACCCTTTTGACCATAGGAAACTAAAATTATCCAGATTACAGTCAAAAAAGGAGAACTTGAAAGATGCTCAAGCCACCATAAGACAAAAGGTAGGCTTTCGAGACTATTTGGCATTCCAAAAGATTTACAGTCTAAAGGGTCACACTACGATTCGAGATCTCAATCATCAACATTTCATCAAATTGAGAACTCTTAATATTTTTTTTCCACAAAAAAAATCGAAAAAAGATAAATAAAGAAAGTTCAAATTTGGCATATATTTATGAAGATTTGAGGGGTTAAAAATTCCGATAAGAGGCTCTTATAAAGAGAAAAAATAAGAATATAATGTCCTCTGAATTTCACGGCGGACATAAGAACAGGGCCTATTAATATATGGGCATATTGCGGGATAAATCAGACGAGTTAGGGGGGGGGGGAATTTAAAAAAAAAAACTGTCGGACGAATCTAAATTTTAATAAATAAATTCCAGCGGTCCGCCTGTTAGGGCGAGCGAATCTGTACGGGCTGGCCAGTTTCCGTTTCACGAGCACGTGCGCCCACTGTAGCTTCCACGCTGTCAAAAACTGAGCACACCCCCGCGGGCCAATGGCAGTCTCGTGATTTCTATCAAAGCCAGGGGCCCTTCTACTGCGTGACGTGAGCTGAGCACGACAGCGGTCTTAGAAAATCTGCGCTTCTCGGAGCGTCGAAAACTTAAGGAAACGGAACATGGCCTGTCGCGTCTCCAGTCATATATCGGTACGATGGGAATTCAATCTCTACTCTTACGAAGAGGGTTAGTATCATGAATAATAATTAAATTTATACGTTCATAATAAATTTATCATATATTAATCTCTGTTAAATTAATTTATTACTAAAAAAAATCATAATTGATACATGCTTGATAGATGAAAAATAAAACTCCAAATTAATCCACTCGTGTATTATTTAACTTAGTATTTTGAATGTGAAAATGAATAAATAATAAATTTATCATAAATCTATCATTTTTGGTATTTATTTAGTTATTCGAGCTGAGCCGAGGGTATAATTATTTCAAATTGAAAACTCACTCTCTTTTACAGGTAATTTTCTCGTGGCATCATCGGATACAAAAGTAATAAACCAACCACCTGTTGTGCTTTTTATTAGCCTCTTTCTTGGTGACGGTTGCATTTGCTCAATTTCCCATTTCCCGAGAGTTCGGTCGGGGGTGGCCCATGGGTACGTGTCGCCGTCTGATTGGTCTGTCGTCCCTATAAATAACCCCTGAGCCTCGCCTAACGCCCTCTCTCTCCATCGTCTTCATAGGGTTTTAATGCTGAATCTCTCTCTCCCATCTCTTTCTCTGTCTTTCCTTCCCTAGCTGAGTCTCGCTAGATTTTTCGAATCCAGGTTCGAGCTTGTGCATGCTCGCTCCCTAGCGCGAGCAGCTTCTCCAGATTAAAGAGGGAGGGGAGGGAGATAGGAAATGGAGAAGCGCGGGAGGGCCTCGTCAATGGCCGCTGCTTCCCCGTCCGTCCGTCGTTTTCTTTTCTTACCGGCGGTCTCTAATTCGCTTGGTGCAGGTCGGGACCTGGTTCCGCCCGCCGTCGATGATTCCTTTGGATCCGACTCGAGAATCGCTTCGGTCGCGACGGCTAGGGGCCCGAATTGGATCCCGCCTTGCATCAACTGAATCGGAGGCCGAGGTGAAGGTCTTTCCCGTGCGGCTTCAGATCTCGAGCTCGGCGATCTCTGCGATCTCTGCCTCTTCCTCTCTCTCTCTCTCTCTCTCTCTCTCTCTGGTACTTCTTTTTACGTTCAGTTCAGTGACGGTTTCTGCTTAACTTCAATCGGCGTTAGCTCAAAGGGTTAGATTTCGGATAGGAGTTAGATGTCTGGCCAAGCAGTGGCTAAGGTTGACCTGATCTAGTTTCAGCTCAGAAGTAGATCTGTGTGGATCATCCTTTTGGCAGTTTTATGTGAAAATCTTGTTGAACGAGATGAGAGTTTGGATACGTGAATTTAATGTTTGAGCCGATGAATTAGCTGGATGAGGCGCAGGGCCTGGTCATTAAAGGGGGCCCACTCGGTAGGTATGTGAAAGTTAGGAAAAGAACGTGGACATTTCAACAGGCCGATTCATCTTAATCTTTCATTTTCGTGTTACCGTCTCGCTTCTTTTTGCTTCTTTTGATGTTTGGATGCAGTTTTTTCTGTTTGTTTAGGGAAAAGGAGTGCGCTTTTTTCCTCTCTTTTTTCCCCTTTCTGATAGTTGATGCTAGTGGTTGAGCTTCCAGAATAGTGCAGAGGAATATTCTCGCTTTTATCTCGGAATGGTTTTTCAGGTCATTCTGCATTTAGCTTCCTGTTATATGATCGATCAACTTGTTCTTTTATTTGCGTCGTGGACCTGCATTTGTACTCATATGATATTTCTTGTATTAGCTACGTCCAATGCAAAAGTCGCATATGATCATCATCAAGTATAATTATGCACTTCACATCTATGGTCCGATATCTAGAGACGATATAGAAGTTCTTAAAGAGCCTTAAGGCGTAATCCCTCTCTAGAATTTATTGCTGACTGATTATGCAAAACACTGTATGGAATTACATTCCCAGATTGTCTAAAAAGACGGCACGATAATTGTAATTGTGGAATACATTTCTCATTCGAGAGAGCGCAATGAACTCGTGCATTGAATGGAGCTGTATATGCAAAGGATGGTCATTCTTTGTCGGTTTTCCTCCTGTAGCTCCTTCATTTTGGTATGGATCTACACTCCTCTCAGCTTCTTTACCTCTCGTATATGATCTCCCACAGGATTGGCCCTTCTGTTTGGTGCCAACATTTATTAGTATCTGGCATATGTGATGATCACCTTCCAATTCATGATAGCAACACGTTTACATTGAAAGAGCTCAGATTGAGTTGAGTTGGAGAACCTCAATGGGAGCAAATGTCTTACGGTTTTGCAATATCAATAAGTGCATATGAGAGTGCCTTGTCTCAGCATTTTCCATGCATCTTGATTCTTTGAGTAATAAGAACAACAAAGACAAATAGGCACCTTACTTGTCACCACGTTATACCCTTCTTCATGGGGCCTTCTAGAGTACTAAACTTCTTGTATTTTCCCTGTTATCTTCCATCTATACAAAGGTTGTCCAGAATATTTAAAGAAGTTTGGAAATATGATTGATAATAAGCTCAGCTCCGTATTTATTTGTAGAAGAGAAATGGCACTGGTTCTATTTTATGGCAACCGTATATTTGTCTTGTCCACATCTTCAGGTAATTTTTATGTTCGAGGCAGAAGAGCTGTATACAATAGTTCTAGCTAAGTGTAATCTTCTCCTTATATTTCTTGCTCTTTCTTGAAACACATTTTTCATCTTATGGCATTCATGTTATAAGTGGGTAAAGCAGGGGTCTTCTTTGGAATGTGATTCTTATGCTTCAGTTGCTCATGTGCTGATGCTTCTCTTCTAGTCCCCACATTTTCTTGGCAGGAGCACAATATATTGAGATTTCTGTTTCTCCTTTTATGTTATAATTGCATGGAGATTACCTATTGTCTTTTCTGCAAAATTCATGGAAATTACCTATTCGAGTTGTCCGCTGCTTAGAAAAAATATTCTTACCAAGCAGGGTGTTATGTATGTAAGCTATGTCCTTTTTGTTCCCACTTCCTATTTAGAGTGGTTGATTGGTATTTCTCTTACAGTTCCTTTCTTGGCTTGATGTGTTTTGAGTTTTTTGTAGTGTTGTGTGCCATGAATTGATACAGTGCTCTTCTCATCTATGTTGTATCTATAGTCAGTACTGACCTCTTATCTTTTTGGTTTCCACGAAGGCCTAATTCTCACCTTCTCTGACACTCAGCTGCCAGTTGAAAGAGAAAGAGTTAAAAACTTGTCTCCTCTAGCTCAGATTCAAAAACTTAATTTAGCTCTCTCGCCTTTTGAGGCAAAGCAAACAGCTTGAAAGCAAATTCAGGTATGGTATAGTTTCATTTTTTTCCCCCTCCTCAGGTTCTCCTTTTATCAGTCGATATAGCTTGGTCTAATCGCCATTCTCTTTTAGTGAGAAGGGTGAAGTTGGCTAACGGACTGCTGACACTGGATTTTTCTTCTGAATACACACTTCTAATACTAGTAAGGCTGCTTTTATCCTTACAAATTAGCATGTCATCATAACCAGGATCCTAAATAATACATTGAAAGCAATTAGTTTCGATTCCTTCCGTTGTGGTGTCCACCTCGAGATTTGGAATAGGGATTTTAGTGCATGGTTGCTTGCTCCTACCATTTAACCGTTATCCACATTCCAGCATAGAAAGGTGTTCATGGGTAAATTCATGTTATCAGAGGCCCCATATAGAAGTTTGTAGCTGGGATGATGCTATTGCCAAGTAGCAGGTACTTGCCGTCTCAGCACTCTGGTGGGCTACATTGCTTGCTTTCAAAAATAGTACCTGGTATAATCAAATCTGACTACTTGAGGATGCAGAAAAGATGAGATCAAGTAATTATTTTCCCTCAGTTCTCCTCTCTTTGTAAGGTTGGGATCGAGATTAGAGCAAACAAGATCTGCTGTCCCATTAGTTTGCAAATGAAGGGATTGAGCTCTTTGCTTTTTTCTGTATGTCAAAATCACTCTCCCCTTGTTTGTGATTGGATCTTATTTTCAATATACCATACTGATTTAAAAAATAAATAGTTTATGTAATTCAGAGATGAATCTTATTCCTTTAGTATGAAAATGTGACATATTTGTATCTATGAAGAGCAAAGTTGGAGTTGATACTAACTGCGAGACAATGTATGCACAGCTTCGGCTTTTGTTTTCCATGGGTGGCCAAAGGTTTAGATGCTATGGTTTTGCAGGAGGGGAGGGGAAATAAGACAGCACGGCCGATAAAGAAAGGCTCCATGTTCTCCAAGAGGTTGATATTAGTATGCTAGTCACTGCTTCCTTTCAAGATTCTTTTCCTCGTCTTTTGCAAAGTATGTAGAGTTACCTTTAAAACCCCAGAATTCTACAAACGCATGACCCCACAAAGGATTTACCAATCCACCGTCAGCCATCCGACTGAGGGGATCTAAGACCAAAGCCACACCGCTAGCATCAGCTTTACTGTAGGTAACTGTCAATATGTTTGTGAAGATGGTGTTTAATGCACAGAATGGTTGTAACGCCAGGAGAAAGACGTTGCTGGGAGGTGATTTGTCTTTGAATTTAACTTTTAATTAAAATGCATATCGGATGAGCAGGTGTGATTATTGATTGATTCTCGATAGCTCCTTTTCCAGCGAATATTATCGTCAGTCTTCATCTGTTCAAGTTATGATTTCGTAAGACTGTTACGCACGGTCTCAACCATCAACCGTCTGACTCAGAGACGGCACATGAGCATCCTCGGTGGGGCAGCTGTTCCAATTTACTGGTTTTTTTTGGTTGTCTTCTTGAAAAGATATTACACTGCTTTGTTGGATTTTTAAAAGGTTAAGCGTATCAAAAGTCTCAAAATTTGTTAAAAAATATAAGCTCGTCTAATTTTAGTGATCGATAATGCTGACTTGACAAGATTTTATTATTTTCGAGCACAAGTGGCTAAGAATCAATATTAAGCGTTTTTCCCCAAATCTTTCCCTCTCTGCCAAAATTAAATAAATGAATTTTTCCAAATTTCATCTGACCCTAAGAGGATTAGCGCCCCTCAAAATCCTAGCAAGTTCCCTCTGTTTCCTAACTTCGTTACGTTGCCAAAACAAAGAACACATTTCCTTCCGGCATCTGTCCAAGCTCCTTCTCAAGGCCGAGAGATAAAACTTAAAGCGATCAAAGATGTAACACGGGGGAAGCTAAAAGCCAGAAGACTGCTACTTTTGCTAATATTTACTCTCAGCTTGTCCCCACATGGCTGGGCATTGGTCCCGACAGCTGGTCCCGATGTGAATATGAATCAAACATCCTAAGAAGTGGGGAAGAAGGTACTGCCCTGTTCCATGCATATTAACATGGTAATACATCTTTCCAAGGGGTATTTGCCCATTCGTGAGAATACAGTGCGGTGCAATCGAATGCTTTAACATGGTAGTAGATCTTCCAGTATTCCTCCTGTGGATCAGAAAAGAAAGCATGTTTAAATGGACGATATCTTAAGGGACTCCATCCTATCGTCGAACATGAGGAAAGATTTTATTAGATAGATACTGAACTTGATATCATTTCATGCATGGTTGCTAATTTCTTAATTGGCGATGTCCTATTTACTAACTATCAAGTCATCCACTTATATCATTCTCGGTCTCTAAACTTCAATACGAAAAGTTCATTGAATGACCAAAAAAAAAAAAAAAACCTGATGCTCATTTCTCTAACTCCATATACTTAAAGTGTATTCATCCGAGAGCCAGGAAAAATTCCTTTCAAAATTCTTACCATGCATGCATTTGATGACAAAGTCCAGCTCCGAGAACCCCATTGTTCTTTGAACTAGAGAAGATGGCTGATGATACACGAAGAATGAGAAATGGTGGTGATCAGGATCGTTTCTTGGCTTTGCCATTTCAACTATTCTCATGAACCCGTCTCTATCATAACATGACAGTGCATTCTCCCCTGCCACTGCTAAACCTCGATCCCATGCAGAATTTAAAACCTGCATGTGTAGAGGCAATCCATAAAGGCATTTCAAGAGAGTCACAAGTCAACTATATACACACGTATGAGAGCAATTTTTCAGGACATAAAACAAATAAGATCAGCACCTGCCAATTTAAACCTTCTGGATCTGCACATCCTTCATCAATTTCCTGACTAAGAACCTGTAAACCTGAGCAAACAAACTTCAGGGTCACAGAATGTCTCTTAAGAACTTCAAAAGCAGGAGAATAGCCATCCTGATTGGTAGAATTATAGTATCCTGCTGTCAACTCTGCTGCATGACTAGCAGTCTTGTACCACCAATAAACTGCAGGAACCTGTAAATTGCATAAAGTGCTCATAATTCATCTTCGCATTATACTTCTTGCACGTAATGCATCAAAGAAAGAAAAGAAAGAAAATCAGATGCATCCATCCACTTGAACTTCAAGTATGGGTTCAGATAGGCTCAGGGTTCAAAAAGACTACCGATGAGCAGAAAAGTTTATCGGAAGCCTAAAATCTTATCTTGGAATTGAATCCTAAGCATTTCAATTGATGCAATCAAGTCCAATATTCTTTAAGAAAATTACAGTCAAGTTCTAAATCCTTTCAAAAAAGTGCAATCAAGTCCTCACAAAAATTTGCCTGCCTGCCAAGTGGAAATTGCTCACACGATAACTTCCAAGGCTGCCATAGATGGAAAACAAAGACAAGATGATCGAGACTTGATTGCACTTTTCTGAAAAGGTTAGCACTTGATCACACCAATCGAAAGGCTAAACAATTGATGGCACAAGGTTTTCGACTTTTATTATACTTTTTGCACAAATTCAACTGATGACACCAGGGTGAGACAAACCAATATCCCTTATGCCAGGACTTGGCAGCAAGAAACTTCCTAATTAAATTTAATATGTAAGCCATTATGATAAATTTCCTGATCTGTAATCTGATCAAGGAAGATCCATCAACTGCCTAGAACGTCTTAGAATCCATAAGGCATGCAAGACCCTAATAGGAGCATAATAGTGTATACTACAGGTAACAGAGATCTTCATGTACATTGAAGGGTGAAATGCCAATGAGCTATTTTAGGCGTAACTAGCAAAAACTGGCAGCTGTGAAGTTGTAGGGTAGCTGCCAGGACCGCACATCTCATGAAGGCTCAGTTTGGTCAAAATTTTTCTGAAAGAGAAGAAATCTCAACTGTCCAACAAAACTGAAATTTTCTTTTTTCTCTTTTTACTTATCTTTGATGTGGAGGTTGTTGTTGAAGGGTTTCTAGAGTGATCAAAGCAGGCGAGCCTGTGACACTTTGGTCTCAAAATATATTGTTCTAACCTTTAGCCAGCCACTTTTATGAAATTCATCTATTTGTTGATCTATTTAGCACCTTTCGCATGTTTAATGTTTTGTCATTGTTGTTCTTGTTCTGGAGGCCTACTATTAATATTTTAAAATTGAAGAATTCAAATTTTTAGAATTTGTGGTCAATGAAATGGGAGAGAAATGATAATTTAGTTGGGTGAGGTTTGGAACCAAGCTAAACTGCCAAATTGAGTTCAGTTTTACTCTCTTATTCAGTTGAATTTGGTTTCCAAATTTCCCAAATCAAATATCTTCAACGGGACTCAGAGCCTCCAAGCTGAACTAAATTGGACCATGCTCACCCTATGTGCAGCACTGAACAGAACTATCAGTTGCACTAGGATTCGATAATGCAGAGGATACAGGTCTAGCTTGAGATATCAGAAAGGTTGACAACAAAACTGCAATAGGACCATAGATTCACCAATCGATGGGAATTTAGCTAAATATTTAAAGAAAAGAACATATTGAATCTACCTTTACAATGATATTAGCCTCCTCGAATGCAAGATTAGCAAGAGACAGAACGTTATCGGCATGGTCCATCAGAGTCTGTGCATACCAATGGAGGAAGAAACGCCCATAGTAGCTATCATAATCCCCTCGTTCACAGAAAAACCCTGTCTCATGAGGCCTAGAATTATATTGACCAGCATTGTCTGGCCCCCTTGCCCAAAAAGAATGCCCACGCATTTTAGCTGCTTTCCGCAAATTTTGCTGTAAATACTTGTCATAACACTACATCACAGGTTCACATTAAAGTTTATGTTAGTAGAAGAGAAGAGGCTTAGCACTAAAGGACTGAAGGAAATGAAGCCCAGCAGCCGCCCTAAGAAATAGATAAAGCAATTGCACACAGGATAAGAAGCATATTATGAAGAATTATCATAGCTTGCAAAAGGACTTTGAAGGTAGGGTTCAACTTTGATTTTATAGTTGCAGAACAAGTTTGTTACTGTTCCTGATGTGCTTGTTTTTCTTATTTTCTCTATTAGGAGCTCTCATGACATCGTTACCATTAGCAGCACAACTTCTGATCACTTTATGGTGGTTATGAGTATGCCACAATAAATCTTTCAGTTACGTAAGTCACCGAAACAATATTGGTTGGAAACTCAATCACCTCAAACCACTCTCAGGGGCAGAGGCTTCGACTTTTAGTTCATCATAATGTTTTACAGATAGTGAGAGAGCCAATCTCCACAAAAAAAGGAAAAAAAAAAGAGAAAAGAAGATCTTTGCCAATGGCAATGACCTGGCTACGCTTTCAACCTAGTAATAACTATTCTATCCTATCTCTCTTTCTTTCTCCCCTCTTTTTAACTTAGAATTGATTTTAATTAGAGTTATGACACCAGACTAATTTCAGGTCTATTCATGAAATAATGCACAAAGGATGGACTGATTCACTTCTTAATCCAAGTTTTGACCAGCTTAACTTCAATAGATACACTAGGTCATCTGAATTTTCCAATGTGAGGGTTCACAAGTGAAGAACTGTGGCAGAACTGCATGTTTTGCTTATATGGTATTGCTGAAGCCAGCTTATAAAAAGCATCAAAATTTTACACCAATAGTATGCCCTAGCTGAAAGCTCTCAAATTGTTCTACTGACTAATGTGAGAGCAGAAGGCAATTAAGCAACGCCAACCTGGGAATATATGATAATAGAGATCCAGACTGATGGTAATACTTGTACTTAAAAGTAAACATGAAACATTAGGAGCTTCAGATATGACAATAGTCATTCATCCATATGAAGTGTTGCCGTTCTAGATATATCCCCTGGACACAGCAGAAGAATTTCCAACCATATGCCATACGAAAAAGAAGGAAATGTACACTGTGCAACCAATACCTGAAATTCACCAACACCAGGGTACCTCCATCCCATCCTCTCTGGAAAAGAAGGATACTTAAGTTCTCCGTTTGGTCCCAATCCAATTTCAACTGCACTAATGAGACCCTCACAGAACAAGTCATCAAACTCTGTTCGGAAGCTTCTCATAAAATCAAAATATACCTGCATGTGTTACTCGATCCATAAAGAACTGTCAGGTATATTATCCGTAACTCCATAGCCTATGCACAGCAGGTTTGCAACAGAAAACTCTGTTTGTTTTTAAATACTTTTCTTGCAAAGAAATATCTGTATGTATATAAATTAAAGATAACCAATTGGTAAGTATTGAGAGGAAATTGATATATTATATACCTCAATAGCAGTCCTTCCCTTGAGCACTCGTTCTTTGTCAATGCCCCAACTCAAGCACTCAGTGTTTCTCCTTCCTTCACGGTCTGCAAAGAATATATCCTCGTTTTCCTTTCCAATCTCCAGAACCCACTGAGGGAGAGAGACTGAGAAATCACCTGAATCATTTCCTCCATACTCATGAAATGCCAACACAACCTCCAAGATTGGGAAAACATATCAAAATACATTCATTCCATCAGAGAAACATATTCTGACATGTAAATGCAGATAAATGACTATGCATTTGATCTGAAATACAAGGATAAAAAGTATTAATCTCCGTAAATATATACAGGTTGGCAAACCCTTTAATGTTTATGACATCTAGCCAAACCCAACTAGAGATACAAACAGAAAAAAACATATTTCCTGCTCTTGCTCAAACAAAATTTTCTGGAGCAACAGTCTCGAATATCAGAAAGACATAATTTACATCCAAAAGAACAGACAATTATGAATTGGAACTTTAAACTGGAAACACAAAAAGACATATAAAATGAAAATTTAAATGAACATGAAAAACCAAAATTATCATTTAATAGATAGAGGCTTACAGCTACCTGCAGTTTCAGCTTGAATTCTCTGATTATATGGAATAATTCTCTATAACCAGACCAGACATATCTCTGAGGATTCCAGCCTTCAACGATACCCCACCAACAATCCACAACAACACCATCTGCAGTCAATGACTTTATATGATTTAGCTCTTGTCTCACTCCATCCGGATCAACCAGCTGACAGTAATTGTTGATGGTACCATCCTGTCACAGAAGCTCAAGTGTCTTGGTATGAATGTATAGGGTAATCTCACAATACAAATGAAAAGATATATCATTTTGGAAGAGAAAATTAAAAAAATAGCAAACAGACAGACAAAAAGAATCAAAATCTTCTCCTGTGAGAACTCTTGGATATCAATACATTACAGGCTAAAGTAGAAAATGTCCTTACTAGTTTCACATAAACTGGAACATACTCTGTGCCCGTAAAGACATTCTGTCGGTCCACAGAACTGACATCATGAATTAGCTGCACACATTAAGCATGCTATTAGATACCTTATCTTCTTATTGGATCAAGAACGATATGAACTACTAACTCAAGGGAAAAAATATATATAGTTTCACACTGGCAATTCGATAATAAACTAATTATATTCAAGTTAGACAGCAACAACCCACCATTGAGTTGTGTACCAGCTAACTTAACAAAAAAAAAAACGCAGCTTTAGTAAAAAAAGACCGATTTATGAGATTCTCTTCAAATTTGATATCAGCTGTTATTCGCATCACCAAACCGTTTCCATTCTTCAACACATTATCATCCACATGATGAAAGTTACGACCCCCAAGATTGCAGAAAAAGGATGATACCTGTTCAGCATCCAAGCATTCGATGACCGAATTGATAGGACTAGTGTTGCTGTATTTCGCACTCTTCAGATCCTTCTCAGCAATCACAACAGAATCAAGAGAAGCAGGGGACAAGCTCTCATCCATCCTCATAAAAGCAGAAGGCTGAGTATCTAAAGTCGTCTTAACACCATAACTCCTCAAAGAAGCCGCAGACGCAGGGCTATCCATCGACCTAGCAGAATGTGTCGCCTGTGGTCACACAACGACCACTATCAAATTAGAAGCTAAAGCAATCTCTTTCAATCCCTCCAGCTTCTCTCGTAATTCCACCACAATTCCTGTTAAGACATTGTGCGAACGCGACGTATCGAGCAATGAGAAGGCAAATCGGTTGACCGTACCAGCTGAGAAGGCGGAGGGGACTGCCGGTACGTGGTGCCGTCCGTCTCGACCGTCCAGCCGGCCTCGCGAGCGAGGGCGGCGAGGACGTCGTTCATGTCCGCGCGCGCAGGGAGGGGGAAGTTGCCGTACTGGCGGAGCCCGGCGAGCATCCGGCTGGTGATGGCGCGGCGGTGGCGCTCGCGGAGCTTGGTGCGCTCCTTCTCCTTCTCCCTCTCCCTCTTCCCCTTGCCGGCGGAGGCGGGACCCGTCGCGGCGGCGGCTGTGGCGGCGAACCCGCGAGGGCGGCGCTGCTGCTGCTGCTGCTGCTGCTGCTGCTGCTGAGGAGGAGGAGGTTGGGGAAGGTGGGGGTGGGGGTGGGGGAGGAGGACATCGGGAGGATGATCGCTTTGGGGGTTGTTGATGAGGTCGTCGGAGAAGCTGTCGGCGTTCGAGTTCATCGTTTCCTCTCCCGGACCAAAGCTCCGACCACCTCTGCTCTCACCTTTTCCTTGCCGATTCCTCGCTTCGATTGTTGCAGAGAAGGGAAGAGGTGAGTGTCGTGCATTTTCCTCCGGTCTCTCTAAACCGGTTTAAATGGTTGAACCGTTTCGGCTTCGACTTTTATTTCATGGCTATTTTTCAATAAAAAAGATTTTTCTTTTTTTGGGGGGGTCGAAAGAATAAATGATTCGAAACCCATCAAATTGTACCATCAACAAGCTAAACGAGAAAAATGTAACGACTTTCCATGAAGAGGGAATTTGATAATGCATCAATTATGATAGATTTGACCGATTCAATTATATAAGCACTCAAACGTCTGATTTGATCTCTATTACCGTTCAGAAAATGCTACTAAAAAGCTAAAATTCTTGAATGGATCCTACTCTTTGTGAATCGTATATGTCTCGACCACTGTAGTTTTTCAAAATTTTCAATAATAATTTGGTGAAGGCACTCTTAAATTATTTTAAGACTGCATTGGGTTATTAATTACGCTAAAAGGGAGGGTAAACTCCAACGTGGGACAAGAAAGAAAACATGAGCTCCGAGCTTGCACCTTTAATTAGAAAGCACGAAAATTTAAGAAGAATTCAACGGATCAAAAGAAAGAGAACCAAAAAAATTAGTCATAAAGAAGGGAGGGTTGATATGTGTGATCCAGCAATGTCTCATTCATTTCATAAGATGCTCTCCAAACAACAAAGGGATCGTGCATGATACAGGGCTAGCAAAACACATCCGGCTTCGAGGCGTGAAGCTGAAGGTAAATTGAAGCTGATTAAAGATCCATCTTGAGGACTAAACTTGCATATGCAAACATCGTGGAAGCACGGATCCCCTATTTTAATCTCCGGTATCGATGTAAAAAAGGGTAAAGAATTCTGCCAGTCCTTCATGATTAGACGCCTGCAATTTTCTTGACAATCATGTCAACAACCCAAAAAGCCAGCATCTTCATCGAGGGAATGATGCAGCAGGAACCCTCCCGCTCTCTCTCTCTCTCTCTCCACAAGGAGATTTGCAGATTGCAAGGAGTTCAGTCTACTCCAGCCAGAAATCGTTTCCTCAATAAATCGAATGCAGTCAATCCTCAGAGTCTGCATATTGATGGAGAAGGACTGAACTTAACAATGAGTCACGCTTTGTCAATCCTCGGAGTCTGCATGGCCTTTCACCATCAAGCGCAGAAGAGGCCATAATCTTTGATAATCAGATAGCTAACTGATTCGCTTCATCCTCAGCAGAAAATGAATCAGACCGGCATATATCCCCACGACAAAGTGGACATACCCTGTGGAACATGTACCCATTAATATTATTTAGCCAGCCATGGCAACCTAACTAAAAAACTAATAAAAGGGCTAGGCTGGAGAAGATAAATCCCGTTTCTCTCGGTAACACACTGACTGCAGAAGTGCTTAATGCATACTCAATTACTAACCCTAGCCAGAAACATACCTGTGAATCTCCTTGAGCCATTTGTCTACACATGTCCTATGAAACTCATGATTGCATGGAAGTATTCGCATACTGTCACCATCTTCATACTCCACAAGGCATATGTAACATCTGTCACATTTTACATGACAAAAAAGGCATCATGAGGGCCAGACTCCAGAGACTTGAATACAAATCAGATGTAAGTGCCAACGAAAGAACGTGGCATGTTTTAAACTTTAAGAGCTTCAGAAACACAAATTTATCAGGAAAACACTCAACTCGAAGAAAAGAGAAGACTTGCAAAATCGAGCAAATTCACCAGCAATACTTATTGATGGGAAGAAGTGCACATTGAGACACCCATAAGCAAGCATGTGCACGCACAGATGCAGGCAAGAGGCAAATGTGCAGATACATATGTAGATACACACATGGACACATAAATGATGTCCACCAACCCAAAAACATAGTCAAAACAGGTCATTCTCTATAAAAATTATATAATTCAACAGCTATACACCAAATTTAGTCAGAAACTAGAACTGCAGATTGCACTAGATACTAAATCATAATGAGATGGTAACATATTATTAGATATATTAATATCTAATAGAATATGCTTTTGGAAGGGGAAACCACGACTCAACATCCAGAATGGGCAAACTAATGGTTCATCCAAAAAAGACTAGTAATGTAGGGTAAACTAGGCGTGCAAGTAGAATAAACAAGACATACTGTGCAGCCTCTTCATTCTGATTCTTTTGCAATTTCTTGTACAATCTGATTGGCAAGGAGTCCACAACTTCATTTGGTGCAGGAACAGATCCAATTGAAGATACAGAAGGTCGGGAGGATAAAACAACGGATTGCTGGTGAATTTCATCCAGAACCTAAGTAAATTAAGTATGAAAATATTCAACTCAAACAGATAACAATAAATTGGTAAAAAGTCCTATGAAATGGTTATCGAAACTTAAGTACCTCAAATAAAGCTTCAGCCAACATTACAATTCTTGATATGCTAGCCCTAGCATTGGCATCATCATTTGAAGTGGCATCACGATTACTGCTACGACACGTGCAGCGACCTGTCCTATGCTGACCAGATAGAATACAAGATCTCTCATGGCCAGACAGGTTCTCAAAACGGCTTCCTAATCTTTGGAGAGCACGAACCTACAATAGAAAAGATGTCCCAGGGAATTTTAATCTAATTTCAGCAAGGTAAGAAGACAATGGAGAAGGATACCATGGCCTAAGAACAACTATCCAACAAGGTCAAAAAATGGCCTAACCACACAATGCTATTCAGGTAACATACAAGCAGATCTGTACATGGTTTCCCTAATTCAAGCATTGTATATCATCTAATACTAACCAGTGGACTTTACCTTGTGCTTCCCTACATTTATGACTGGAAAATTTCAGGAGAAGGAAGATTTGTAGATGAATAGATAAGCATTTTAGAGGTAAGAAAGCAAAACTAGTCAATTGACCACACTTTATGTGGCTTCGTTCGACTTAACTAGAGTGACTAAGAATGAAAATGATAAATGAACTACAATGGAGAAATGAATGACGCACATACAAATAAAGCATCAAATACCTATAATGCAAGATTCTGGATTAAAAAGGCGTTGAAAAAGTTACTTCTCGAAAAGTAAAAGTACTAAATATCTGCAATATTGCAAAAGGACTTAGATAATGGCAAACCTCGAAATATGAAAGGGTCATTTCTTACTTTCACGCCTTATGTAATTCCTAAATCTCATGTTATTCTTCATTTCATAATGAGAATCAGGATGACATGAATGGACTTTGCAATACCATATATAGATGATAGATGCTCCTCTTTCACTGTAAAAATTATGCACCTTGTTGAATAGTAAGTGTACACAAACATCAAGGAAAGAAAGAAGAAATTTTACTCACCTGAGAACGTATTCGCCTCCGACGTTCAAGGAAATCTGTTCTATGCTCCAATAAATCACGATACCTAGCCTCCCTTGATCGCATTGCCTCTATGTCATGATCTTGGTGGTTATACAAGGTGCGAGACAGGCCAGAAGGAGAGTATCCGGATGTCGATGCAGATGATAATGAATTATCAGCAGGGGCCGAATCTGTCATCTCAACACTCAAGGCCTGTCTTTCACTACCTTCATTATCATTTCCCACCTCTCCAAGCTGGACTGGGCCAAATGATAATTCAGACAATGATGATCGACGGAGAACTCTATCACGAAGCCTTCCCACACTAAGGGTTCTACTGAAACGGACATTCCTTTCAACAGGTTCCCGAGATCCAGCTCGTCTTTCAGGAAGTCCACTTTCTACATTCCCTGGTTCAATAAATGTTGATGCAGAACATTGAGTTTGGTGGGTCAACACCAATTTTGGCATTGCTAACATCACTAACCAAGTAATGTGCGCAAAAGATTGAAAAACTGGCTAAGTAATCATTTGAACAATCGAATGATAGGAGTCAACCTGTTAATTGGCAGTGTGTGCATTGCATTCTGTGTCACTTCTAGTCATAAATAACATAGGAACGAAGGAACTACCTTGTTGAGATCCATTCAAATTCACCAACCCACTGGGAGGCAATCCATGCAAAGGACTGTCCTCTTCATTGTCCTCTACTGTAAGATTTGTTGGAGAGATATCATAATCCCTTGAAGATCGTACGCTGGTTGCTCTGCTTAGTCTGAAGCTCACGTTACCAGGAATAAAACTAAAGCGAGAAAGGAAGCGATTGGTAGGGTTCAAGGGCTGAGTTGAAGAAGCTCGGATGGAGCTGCTTCCAGCTCTAGCAACAGGGCCAGTCACACTAGGCCGGTTCCATTCTTGAAACTCGTTATCAGAGGACATACTAGACACATCAGCTGAGGAATCAACTTCAGCTTTTCTGTGACATTCCACCTTAACCTCATCCCTCACTGTTCCATTCCGGTTTGTACAAGAACCGAAGTCATCATCTTTGTCATGCTGTTCGAAAACCTGAAAGAGGACAATCGAGTTAATGACATTCAGGAGATCACACGGTCCCATAAGACTCTGCGCTCTGGTCTCACCACAAAGAACAGAGATAACAATATCATGCTCCACAGGACCAAATATAGTCCAACAGATTCTGCTTAATATGGCCCTCGAAATGCAAGAATCCATACTAAAGAATCCATAAACAAATAGAAACTAGCCCAATGGACCGTGCGTCAATCAAATCACTGATTTTCCAGAAATGCAAGCAATGCCGCCAATACAGATCCCTTGCCCAACAAAAACCATATGCAAAATCGAACCCAAAACTAAGCCAAGCCACGCATCGAAATGCAAAGCGACGGTAACCCATAAAGATAGAAAGGCCGGCTTGATTAGTTAAAGAAAGGAATGGAAACACACCGACCTGATCGCCATCGTCATTGTCGTGAGATCCAGAGGGAGTCCCGAGGCAGGACGACTGGAAAACCCTACCTTTCCCTTTGGATCGATCCCTCCGAGACCGGCTGGAGGACGCCTTGCTAGCGCCCGATCCCATCAGGCGAAATCTAAGCAATGCGATCCCGAAAACGGCTCCAAGAAAAGGGAAAAAAAGTTGAAAAAGAGAGAGAGAGAGAGAGAGAGAGTAAATTCGCAACCCTATGGCCGCATTCACGTCGCCGGAACCTGTGCAGGATCAGGAATCAGAGAAAGCGAAAGCCCGGGGTCCCATTTTGGGTTGCAGATCTGGACGAGCATACGACACGAAGAAGCAAGCATTCATTGAATGCTTTTTTAAGCGCGAGTTCAGGTTTTTTTCCGGGGGGGGATGGTAAGGGAAAAAGCGCTGAAATTTACGGGGAGTGTGAATAAAGCTGGGGCGTGAAAAGAGAGAGAGAGAGAGGATTCAAAGATAGTAATGATGTTTTGGGGGGGAGATTAGATGAAGAATGGGACAAAGTAACTTGCAGAGAGAGAGAGAGAGAGAGAGAGAGAGAGAGAGGTTGAAGAGTAGAATGCACTCAGTCTCGGTGGAGAACAGCGACCGAGAGAGAGATGATTTCTATAGCTGTTTTATGGGAGAAGACAAGGGGGAAAACAAGACATGGCGTCTTCTCTGCCTGTTTTTCAGGATTCAAATTTCGTGTCTTGTTTTGCGGTGACTCGTGCGGGTCCGGGACGCAGCAAGAGGCTGACTGGTAAGGAGCATGTGCGGCTTTCTTTTCTTTTCTTTTCTTTTCTTTTTCTCTTCTTCTTTTTTTCCTCGATTGCATTTTACCGTACCTCCTTTGAAGAATATTGCTGTATCTCACTGCTATTGCGAAAACTTTGGGCTAATCAGAGCTTTTCGCTGGACCAATGGCACTCCTATGTGCAACCCCGTTGTACAAATCATGGAGACATTAAATGTCATGCCAAAGATTGTGCACATCCAAAAGTTAATTAGTACTTTTCTGTACTCTTTCATTTTGCAAAAAAGAGAAAGATATAGGCAGATCTTCATGAATTTAATTGGCGATGATGTAAAAGTTGACTAGCTTAAGTATGGCTTGAAGAGCTTAGTTACCATTAGAATATTAGCAACATATTCGAACTATTTGACATGTTCCATCATTTTAATGTGAGATCTATTTGCACTATTTTTCTGTACTCTATTCACTCATGAGCTCTATGTGAGATTGTTTCTAATTGGTGTTTGCTTTTTTGTGTAGAGTTTGTATATATACAACAATTGATGATTGTTCTCTTGATAGATGATTAGGCTTATTCATTACATCTCTTATTCTAACTCAACATTTTATTGCTTTAATTGATTATGGATGATTCTCTTTAAAGGAAAAACAATGAAAAAGAGGAAGAGAAATTTTGACAACTTATTTCAATTGCTCAAGCTATAAATGCTTATTAGGCAAAATACATTCAAAAGCTCAAGCTATAAATGCTTATCAAGCAAAATGCATTAAAAAAAAAAAAATCTTGCATGATCTCATCATATACAAAATGAATATAGTAAGAAAGTTGATGGACAAAAATACTAATCATATAAAGTTTCATTAAAGAAGGGAGTAATGCTTCAAATGATGATGCATATTCAAACATTGCATGTCTACATGATCAAATAGCCATAAGTTTAGACAATTTTTAAAAATGCATGTAATTTTTAATTATGGTGTATTTCTTTCTTCAAGACATTGTGGCCATGTTTATTATAATGAAATTAGTCTTTTTCTTTTTCAATTGAGAAAGAGTCCACTTTAATGTGGTTTTTTTAGTTTATTAATACATCTCTTTTAAATTATACTCAACTCGATATATTGTGGTAATTTTTTTCCCGATTTTAAACATATTAAAAATTATTAGTTAAAATCAATCACATGGAAGGACTTTTGAAATTTGTTTTTACCAAACAACTTTTTTTCCCTAAAGTTGCTTTCCAATACACATTTTAATTATAGTTTACCAAACAATTTTTTCTTTTATGAAAACCCTTTTAAGCTAAAGTCTTTTACATTTGCTTAATGACTATTTTTCCAAATGCTAAATCAAACACAATCCAAGTAAGCTTACTAGTAAATTAGATATTAAATAGATCGTCAATGCCGTTATTTTCCACAAATAAACACAAACACTTTGTCACTGCCAGCAAAAATCCCAAAATGTCGACATAATCGGTAAATAGAACAATATGAACCTCGTAACCACGAAATCATTTAATCGGAGCCTTTATTTCGACAAAATCTTAGTCCTCATGCACGGATTGGCAAAGAGACAGTTTTGCCCTTTCCATGGAGCAAAGACCTTAAATAAGCCTTAGCTCTTTGCTACAATTTTGCCCCGATGTCATTATTCAGAAGTGCGGAGAGGGAGGGAGGGAGAGAGAGAAGTCATTTTGGGCAAACTTGAGAGATGTGCACAGCTTAGTCAATTTTATTTGCCTAGTGTTGTTTACACATTTTACCACATCAAATTTTATGCAAATATTATTGACAAAACTGCGACGGAAAATATTTTTGGATTACTATTGGAAGTTTGGAATAATTGGTGAGGCAAAAAATATTTGAAATATTAGTATCTCACAAGAAATTGCCCTTCAAAATAAAGGAAATTAAAGAAAGAACGAACGTCATATTGCAAATTGAGCTAATTGATAAAGGATTAGCTGCACAAACATATAAATTTTCACGGAAAAATTGTGAATACAAAAATCAGTTTGTAAAATTAGTTTATAAAGTGGCGCGACATGTTTTTGTTGGGAACTAAAAAAGGCTCGCTTGTGGAGACACACACACACCCATACTTATATTTCTACTATTATTTTAGTGCTAATTGATATTCTGTGCATTCCAAGGGTTGAAAATAAATTTATTATGGTTAAGCTTGATAGTATAATTTAGTAAAACGTATAAGTCGTTAAAATTTTTATCTTTTATGATTTCTATTCTACACTAAAAAAATATATTTATTAATTGAAATTTTAAATAACATTTATTGAAATGACTTCAAACAATTCCTTCTACATGTTTTACAATTAGAGATGTGTTTTTTCTTGGTAAAATACGTAAATATAAGTATTACAAGTTTGCAACACTGTGTTTGATTTAACATAGCTTCATGGTATAACCAAGTGTTTGATATTAATAAGATTACGTATTTATTTTGACCTGAAATATAAATGGTTGTCCGTGAGAGTATGATATTTAGATACTAATTAGATGAATGAGGAGTTTCGTCTGTAATTTTTCTTTTAAATACTAATTAGATGAACTTGGAGTTTTGTCTATAAATTTTCTTTTCTCAAGGGTAAATGGTACGTTGAATACAAGAAAATGTCGCATGATCTTTGATATTTTAGGATTTCCCGTTTCTCCATGGTTTATATACTTGATTATAAATATATAAGCTCTTTCAATGTCATGTGGATCAATCATTTTTTCTGTTCATAGGTGAATAAAAGAAATAAGTATTGTTGGCAAAAAAAAAGGAGAGTAGACCTGGCATCAAAGATTCATTTAGCAGAATGAGAATGTCTACATGCGAATTGGGTTAAACTAATGAATAATACCAAAATCAGGGGGAGACCACAAAGAAACGA
Source organism: Angophora floribunda (assembly GCA_014182895.1). NCBI lineage: Eukaryota > Viridiplantae > Streptophyta > Magnoliopsida > Myrtales > Myrtaceae > Angophora > Angophora floribunda. Next base: position 19,967,613 of record CM024708.1, on the reverse strand, counting down.
CCCAACTTCGAAGTCTTCGTTCCATTACAGTATTGCTGACTTGACTGACCGTCATGCAGGGACGACTTTTTATTCAACCATGCAAAACATCAGGAAAACATCTATCTATGGCTAGAAAAGAATCTGAAGGCCATTCTTCCCCCTCCTTATTATACTGAAAAAATTTATCTGCCACACCATCCCGTTGGGATTTTTATTGATATACACAAGAATAATAAAAAATGATGGAGTCTGATCCATTATATTCCAACTATGACTGGTAAATGCTGCTGTATTAGTTTGGTGCTATTAGAACTTAGAAAGCTAGAGACATCAAGATCATGGAGCTGATGAAGTGGGAGGGTTCGCAAAGTGAGCACGTCCGTGGTGAGACGAGCAAGGCGAAGCCTCTTCTCTTCGGAAAGTAGCTTTGCGAACCTTTGGAGAGCTTCTTCGTTAGTCTCTTGATTCAGCGGCTCAAAGAGTCCGGTGTCCAGATTAACCCTAGATAAAGGCTTCTTCAGTAGTCCTTCCCCTACTTTGATCAGATCATTCATGTTCTTCTTTGTGGCTATGTCCACCGAAGATACTACTCCGCTCAGCCTATCATCCTACAAAAATGATATCAACTTCATAAATAGGCAAAAGAACAATAAGCGGGTAGATATATGCACGTGGAGATGTTCCTGCATACATATGCCCTATTTATATAGTATTCATATACCTCGATGCGGAGATAGCTATTTCCCGAATGAAGAGCGTGGAAAACAACAGAGAGATGGAGATCAACCATATCTGCACTTGCTTGGGTGAAGACGTTAACTAGAGGCGTGGACCCTCCGCTCGTTAACCAACCAATGATTCCCCAGTTTGCTGCTTCATGTGCAGTGTACCTCCCTTCAGATTTTGGCGAACCGGTTCCCAAAGATATCACCAGAAAACGCCCATAGTCCATCGGCTTTATAGGGAAGTCTGGGCTCCTCCTGTTTATGTCTTCCATCACTTCACTTATAGCAACTAAAGTCTGCATATCATTCATAGCAACAACAGTAAGTTTTCATTGCCTTCAAATATATTAACATGCAAATTGCTGCCTGCACGATTTATTTATTGTCATAGTGGAGTCAAATTTTTTTCTTGTTGGTACTGACCGGATTATTCACAGCCACCCCACCATCTATAAGATTGAACTCTCTCACTGCTCCCAAGTGATCAGCGGTTTTGAAATAATGGGCAGGGAGATAAGTTGGTGCAGCCGAAGTCGTGATGCATATATCAGAGAGCAACGCATCTATGGATGGTTTGCTCTTCACCTGTCCAAAACAATTGATACGAGAGCATCATTTGTCAGATGATGATAAAAAAAGTCAAACATACAAAAAGGTAATCGAGTATATATAATTGGTAAGGGTGTGCACTATAATCTAGTGCCAGGATGCTGATGCACACCTGGGAGGTGGAAAGGATGGTTGGCTGTAGACGCTTGATGTCAAAAGTTGGGATCACAACATGGGTTAATGTCTGGTGCAACCTTGTGTCCCCTAGCTTGTCCCTGACAAGGCTATGAAGGTATTTGCCATCATACCTTGGTCTTGTGAGAGTCTTCATCATCTTTGTAAAAGGAGCAAGTGGACAACTGCAACGTAGTGGATTGAGCATTGAAAGGACAAGTTAGAATCTTGAGTCCACCAAGAAATATTAATCATATATAGGAAGTTTCTGACATGATGATGAGGACAAGAAGAGAAACTGAATTCATACCTGTCCTGAGGAAAGATTTTAGGGCCATTTTCAAGTTAGAAGTCCTTGATGTCTTTGGCAGTGAACATGGGTCGATTGTTTTCATTAGGCCTGGTCAACATGGCAGTCAGAAGACCCCCTGTGCTTGTTCCTGCTATCACATTGAAATAATCCGCAAGTCTTGCATCTTTACCATCCAGCTTCTACAAAATGGGTTCAGGCAAATCTTTAAATTAGAATTACATGCAAAACAGATACCAACTATGCACACAGCATTAGCATTAGCTCAATACTTGAAGTTCAGACTCTAGGAAACTTAGAATAGTAGCAGGAACAATCCCCCTTATCCCTCCACCATCAATGCTGAGAATTGTAATTAGGTTTCCATAAGTTGGAGGTTGAAGGGGTATGCTCGTTTCTTCCATTACACTAAGTGAGGCTGTGTAATCAAGAGAAGGGCAGAGGTGAGGAGCGAGAGAGAGACAAATAGCTTTTTAAGGATCAAGCTGATGTTTTGAGATTGAGGAGACAATGTAAAGTTCTAAAGTTAACGGTTGAGTTTTCTTGGATAAGGAATGAGTATTTATAGGTCCTCCATTCCTCATATTCAAACTTTTAAGCGTGTCAGCGCATATCAACCCAAAGTTATTGGCCGGACTGGTACTCCGGTGTACATTATTTTATTACTTTGTTGCACGTTCATAAACTCTATGGAGTAATGAATAAGTTCCCGTTGCAGGAAAAGGTCCTAGAACATGCACTTACGACTTGTAGGTTGGACTTTCCATTTTAAATTGGGGGCTGCACATGGAAGAATTGTAGGTAAGTATTATTAGGTAAGACCACTAAAGGCTAAGGCAAAATGTTCAGTCTGCAAGATCGAGGGCTTGCATTTGTTTCAGATCAATCTAATCCCGATCAAGTGGCAGAGATCACTGATAGACTAATCCGAAATACATTGCACTGGTGCACAAGGAATGCTGCATATTTACCTGAGACAAGCTTTGATCAACTTAGTCTTGATTCGAAAAAGGCGGCGCCTCTGATCAGGATAAAAGCAATACCATGTAATCATGCAGTTGATGACCTTCGAAATTTGATCAAAAGCACCAAGGCACCAATTCAACTCCGCAGCCTCCCTCGTTTTTTTCTTTTTTTGGGGGGGCCGGGGGGTACCACCCCCAAGGTGAATCTTTATAATTAGTTATACATAAATATGTAGTCAATTAATTTTGCCACAGCTTTGTATGCGCTGGACTTCTGTTATGTACTAAGGCAATCTCTCTTGTATTCATAACACAATACTAATAGTGAAACAATTGTTCAGTCCGGTACCATAGTTTTTTTGCCATCTGAGTTTGAAGAGATTTTCCTGTAAAAATTTGTCATTCCTCTGACTTGACATTTTCTCTTTTACGTTTCTATTCCTGACACCAATGGCAATTGGAGAATCCAAAGCAGTTTTTATAAGCTTTTGGCAAGTTAGATTGGTAAGGCATTTGAAAGATATTGATGTGCTTTTTCTTTGGCCAGTAAGATATCAGTGCACTTTTATTTACCGTCTCTCTACTAACAATTTCACATGGCTGTATGCATTATATTCCCCTTAATGTTGTTATGGTCTAAAAGGTAACATAATCTCATGTCTAGCTTTTCTTTTTTCTTTTTTCTATCTTGTTGTTTATGATTTGTACTTATCATTTCTGCAGCAGCTCATATGGCGAGCAGTGAATGAAGACATCAAAAATTCTGAGAAGGAAAATTAAAATAACCTATGGCGGAAGACTGACCCAACGCGTGAAAATCATTTGCCAGGCAAAGAAACTAGAAAGATGGGGCAGACTAGGATAAGGAGAAGAAACGTAGGAACCTTTTCTAAGTCTCCTAGGAGTAGTCTAATCTGAAATTGCTGCATTTTCCAAGTCTCCTAGGAGCAGTCTAATATGATATCACTGCAGTCAGCTTATGATTTTATCAAGTTGCGAATTAGCTAACACCTAAAGAGAAATTTAACAAAGACATCACATTCCTGAGGACTAATGTTTCTTGCATGGCAAGTATATCCGTCAATAATATGATCCATAGTTTTGGGTTTGCAAGGGGAAAACAACCAAAAGCAAAACTGATGATGATAAGAAAGACTCTGGACAATATTATTGAGTGTTGACTCGTTCTATGGAAGTGGAGAGGTGCGCCATTATATCCTTAATCAGATTTTAATTTTACTGTTTTACCCACCCAAGTCCCTGTGCAATCTACAGCAAAAGAAACTTGCTATCCTTCTTTATACAGAAATTGGAGCAGCCTAATCGTTTATGACATTTTTCGTGGTTCTATCCCTGCTGTCAAGAGAATTTTATGTTTACAGGGTAGTGAATGAACTCCTGAGGCGTCTCTTGTTAGGGGAACAAGAAAATGAATGTGGCTGCCCGCACAGCAGCTAACATGGCTTGGTTAATTTTCAGGTGCATTGCTACTGCTTGTTGTTACTCGTATCTATGTTTACTAAGGTGAACTTGAGATTCCAGACTGGACGAGATCGTTGCTTTAAATACTTTGCAGACTCGACATGATTGATTTCTAGAGAGTAAATCCATCCAAACATAATAAATAAAAAAAGGAAACGGCACGGGTGAAAATTTTATGATGGGAAGCAGGACGGAATCAACCCAAATGGAGGATAACTCTGCGTCTCTGGGACTTGGAGAGCATAGATAGGAGTGTCAGAGAGAAAATGGGGTAAAAGGAAAATTCTCAAAATAGCAAACGTTGAATTATTTCCCATATGTTACAATGTCAAAATTTTGGAGCTTTCAGAGTTGCATAAACGATCTTGGAATACTAACCAATGGCTCCTAGTACTTGAGAGACCATTTTCCGGTACTTGGGTTATGGTTATAGCTCACTTTTTGGGAATGTAGAGTTTTCAATCACAAAATTGTCACATGATGGTTGAACTTCAGAATCGCATCCTCATATGGTTGTGTTGGCAACTTAAGTCTTTCAAGTTTGACTTTCTACCTCAAATGAGGAACAATTTGACAGCTTGTGTAGGACTATAATCGAATGAAGAACTTTGTCCGTTTGTGTCACCTAGGCCTGATTTACATTTACAGTATCATCAACCTCTGATGAGAACTCAAAGTGGCAACGGATTTGATAAAGTAGGCACAAACTGGTTATTAAAAATATAAGCAATTCTGAGTGGAAACATAATAACTGAAAATGGTAAAAAAATATATTGTAAAAACTGTTGATTGTCGATTCTTACAAAAACTTACGTCTAGTTAGATTACAGTAAATGTATACATCTTTCTTGGCGCAAATATCAATGTAGTTGGCATTTCGAGCGGTAATATGTCAACGACAAGTTGCAGAGGAGGAGGAATCAAAGATTACCAATGGATTAACTATTAAGTATGATGTGCTTAGGCCGTGTATCAAATAGGCAGTACAAGTCATGGTCCTTGAGCATCTTGTGGTAGGGGAACATATACTACTTGAGTTGGCCAGAAATATTGAAGAGAGAAGTAAAAACAAAGAAGCCAGCGGTGTCATCAAGATCGCAAAACTGCCAAGGTGACTTGGAATGAGAAATTTGACAACTTTTTTCTGTTGAAAAATTGCAAGATGTTACATTATTTTGATGACTGCAAGGTGATATGGAATAAGAATTATACCAACGGAGCACACTCATCATTGAAAGTTGTTCCCAATTCCTTAATTCTAAAGATTGCAAGATGTTATTTCTCATCCTAATGTTGCTAGCACATGATTTTGCTTCCAGCTTTCTATAATTCAGCCCTTTCCTACTTCATTATTCTCAAAGGCTTCTAATCATTGAATGCTAATCTTTAGTGTTACAAGGATCAAAATTACCCAGTATGGGTTGTTCAGGTTTTGATCATGGTATCATGGTTCTACATATTTCTTAAGCTAACTGCTTGTAATTGTGCTCCTTCTCATGCTGATAGAGACTATGCTACTCTATATAGTTTAAGTTCTTTCTCATGTCAAAAAGCAAATAGATTTGATTCTTTCTGTCCTTTTCTTTTCTGTTTCAGTTTAATCCAGTGGTAGGGTATTATTTTGCCAGTGCTTCACATGAAAGAACAGCGAGGCTATGGTCTATGGACAGAATTCAACCATTGAGGATAATGGCAAGACACTTGCCTGATGTTGATGTAAGTAAGCTTTTACGACTCAACATTTTATTCGTTCACATGTAGTCGATGTGGTTATTCGGTACTTTTGGTATAATAGTGGTGTGACATCACATTTTGGGCAAATTTATAGTAGCAAATAAAGCGTGACCTATTCTAACTCAAGGTGCAGCTCTAATACCAATCGTTGAACAAGACGGACAAGACTCACTTAAAAGAAAAAGAAAAAAGGAGATAAGTGTATTGAAAATTTTAAAACTTATCAATAGAGTACAATTTAATCTTAAAATTTTGAAAAATATAATTAAGTATTAAAGCTGGTCACAAAAGTGCAATTGAATCTTAAAATTTTCAAAAAGTCCAATCAAGTTCTAAAATTTGTCAAATTGATCAAATAAGTCATTGTTAATAATATTTTCTAAAAGTTCTCAAAAGTGCAATTGAGTCTTAAAATTTTCAAAAAGTCCAATCAAGTTCTAAAATTTGTCAAATTGATGTTAATAATATTTTCTGAAAGTTTTAGAACTGAATTGTACTTTTTTTTATATAATTGTATTATAAGTTCTAAAACTTGTCACGAATGTGCAATTAAGTCCTAATAGTCGATTGCATTTTCATGATAAATTTTAGAACTTTTAATGTATTTATTAAAAAAAATACACACCCTTATTATTGGAGGCGCTCTCTTACAGTAAAGGTTGGGAGAACTTCTTACACGCTCTTGGTTGACCAGCACTTTTTTACACACTTGGATTTGGTAGCCAAGCTCTTTCGCACCACACCTACTTTAAAGGGAGCACATGCCTATTTATGGTCCAAGGAGGTGGTTCTACCGCCTTAAATATCTAGCTATCTGTAGATAAATATCTTCCTAGAATCTAGAGAAGCATCCTAGATACTTCTAACTAGAGGAATATCCTAGACACTAGAGATATATCTCCCTAAATATTTCTCTCTCCCTAGATATTTCTAGAAAAATATATCTTAGGTATTTCTACACTTTTCTAAAAATATCTTCCAACAACATATCTAAATATTTAGATAATTTGGAAATATCTTGAATTTTTTAGAGAAAAAAAGGGTGTGTAATTCTTCAACACTGCCCCTCATCAACTCTATTCTTCGCTTAAAGTGGATGTAGCCATCATGTTAAATTTCTTCTTGGAACTCCTTAGCTGTCTTATCGGCTATGTAGATCTATGAGAAAAAGCCATGATTTAACACCGTCTTCTCTAACTTCAATTGCCTTTGTGGCTGCGACTTTCGACTGGGCTTTGTGAAGCTCGGACTTGAGCAACCAATTTCACCTGCACTTTAGTCTCTTTTTTCCTTCAGCCCACTTAACTCGGCCGTCCTACTCTGCAAGCTTTTGTAAGAGTTTCAAGATCGCGGCTCATGTGGCCAAGCCTTTCATTCACAGTTTTCATTTGACGCTTCAATTGATTCACTTCCATCTAAAGCACTTCCATATAGTCATCCGGATCCTTCTTCTTATAGGTCTTTTTCTCACTCTTCAATCGATCATTGCACCCTAGGATGCAAGGTGGAGATTGCCTCCTTTTCTCAAGTCAACCATTTCTTTTTTCTCCTTCTCGTCTTTTAACCAATTAGGAATGTCACAATGGGCTTGTATTCCTTGAGTTTCTGTAACTTCTTGAGCTCATGTTGAAGCTTCTCGTGCTCTCTTTTTCGGGCCTTGAACTCCTCCTCCTTCTACCACAACATTTTGCGCTTCTTCAACATTTCCTACATCTTCGCATTTAGATTTTGCATCTCTTGTAGCTCCTTCTCAAGACTGTTCCTTGACTTGCTTTTCTTTGAGGATGAGACAAAGGCTATCACATCATCTGACTTGATGATGGAGGAAACTACGGGCTTTTCCTGTTCCTCTATTGCAATGGCCACTTCAAAATCCCACTCCCCTTCGTCGTTGTTCTCCTTCATGGTGGAAGTTGCGGTATTCCTTTTACCTACCTGAATCGATAGACTCTAGCAAAGTGTCCTACTTTATTGTAAATGTAGCACCGTCCGCTATGCCTTCTGTTGCTTTTATCTTCACTGTCATCCATTTTGCAATCTTGGTGAGGTCCCGTGGCTGAGCTCTTCTCCCTTCTAGTAGTTAGATATTTTTAAACATTTAAGATCTCCCCGTGTCTAAAAAGCTCAAGAATTTTCCCTCCATCTCATTTTAAATGTTATTTTTTTTTCCTAGCATCCACATCAACATCGACCGTGTTATATAGGACAATTGTGCCAGAATTTTTTTAGCAAAATTGAACGAACGGACCCGATTGGTAAATATGCAAAGATATTTAAAATTTAATTGGTATCCATATAAAGGCTTTATGAATTTTTTGGTAAATTTTTCTAATAAAGCCTGTGGTGCCACATGTTAAAATAAGCATTTTACATCTAGCTTATTATTATGAACAGATTTTTAAGAAACCAAAAAGATTCTGCACATGGACAAATTAGCATATGAGCAAATCCGTCGGACATGTTCTTTACTCAAATTATAACTTCCATCACTAGAATAACTTTGGGCCACCTCGTGACTAGATCTTTACTTGATGTACATCTGGAGATGTAATAAATAAGGTGTAAAATGATAATACCGTAGCATCTCCGCTTGTTCTAACAAAAAGAGAATGTTAAAAGGTGTCCCCCACAGCACTAATTGTCGACATCCCATGTGTTTCTGAAAATATGCAAATGGCAGATCATGTGTTAACATCATACTTTCCTGCACCTTTTTTCATTCCAAATGCTTGAAAACACACAATTTCATCTTTATAAGTAATGCCATGACCTCATTTTCTCCTGTGCAAAAGGTCTCCCGTACACTTTTCTCCATCCATATACACACACATACGTACATACATACATACATACATACATACATACATTTATTGACATAAACGCAGAAACAAAAATATAAGAATTTAACGTATTTTTTTCATCCTGTTTCCAATTGTAATTCAATATAGTCCGAATACATACAGTTGCATGGAAGAACAATTGCTTTCATACAAAACAATAATAGGGAACAGGCCCAGCACCAATTTTGGGGGCCATGGGCGACCCTTGTTTATTTTATGACTTGACAGATTCTCTCTCTCCCCTTCCTCGTTAAAACTAACATCGATCTGACTAAAATTTTTTAAAAGAATAATCAATGCATAATAATAAGGTGATGAGACTATAGATTTGGGTGTTCTTGGGGATCGAAGACCCGGTTCTGGCAGGTGGGATTGCAAGGATATGGGCAATCTATCTTCTGGAAGGGTTCTCTGTCAAAGAACCAGTCTCCAACTGCCTTTGCTATAGACCGCACAAGACATAAAATGAGCAAAACGTTGTGTATGCTGATAATTAGATCCTTAAATATACAGATGCATAGTTATATCTACTGATCAAGCTAGAAAAATAGTTCTAAGCAAAAAGCTAGTAAAGAAGGATTATAAGGGAATGCCTACTATTCGCAGAACTCAAGCTTTGCCCTCCTTACAGATGTTTGGCACATAGTCTTTTTCTATGGAATGATGGTGAGCTGATGTGAACTGCTCATGGTCAGATTATCATTATTTTTTGGCTAGTACTCATAGTTAATTGATCCACAAGAAACATATGAAGTAAATGTCTTATGACTTCAAAAGAACAGGAACTAGCATGTGGGGATGTCCTAAAGGCTCTGGTTTTTCTTTTCTTTTTTCTTTTTTTCAATTAGAGTGTTTCAGGGCTTTGACCAGAATCAAGAAGTGTTCCAAGGCTAAAGTGGGCGCACAGCAGGGTTTCTTACCATCTTCGCCAGTTTGGGAGAGTCGCCCCACAACCATGTCTCTTGCGTCTCGGATTGGCAGTGTGCATAACATGAGTCTACGAACAGTCCTCTTGATGAGGAGCTACCCAGTCCGGCCAATGCATACATGAACTCCAACCTAAAATCTGGGAAAATCCGGCATCGACTTTGAGTTTGATGGAGAGCAGTTGTTATTAACAAGCTTACAAGTACTGCTCCATGACTATTGAGTCGATTAGAAAGAGCAGATCACAAATTACCTTGCATGACTTTGAGTTGATTAGGAGAGCAGTTGTTGATATCGAGCTTGCAGCCATGCCAGGTCCCATGCGGGTCAGCCACTCTGGGTGCCAAAATATTCTTAATCTGGATTAAGCCAAATATATATATATATATGCAATGAATTCCGGATGTTATGAAAAGCTAACACTTGAAATTCCTTATTTTTCTTTCTGGCGTTGGGCCCAGTATGACATCTACAATGATCTATTCTCTGCACCAACTTGTCATTTCTTTATAATATAACACCACTTACATTTGAAGTTGTGCAAAAATTGTTTGAGGAAAGAAGAAGAAGAAGAAGAAGACAGCTTCACATGCAGATGTTTCTTGGTAACACCATAAATTCACTTTAAAATCATAACTTACTGACCTGCCAAGAATCATAGGCTGCATTGAGAATGAATAGCGGTGTCTGCATTTGTCAAGCTATGTATTGAGGGAAAAGGCACTGCAATGTTTATTCGGGAGTGTTAATTATTTGATGTTAGCGTCGACGTCATTCATTGAGGTAAAAAATTAGGAGAACAGATGCTTACCAATCCCGGTCTAAATAGTGAAGTGCAGGATCGTGGCAAATGCTAGGCTGATCCCTGCTCAAACCGGTTGTATGTGAGAAACCAAAGCGCTAACCAAGACAGTGAATGCAACTAGAATTTAAACAAGACATAGTAGAAACACTGATACTATACATGGTACAAGGCTCACCATACCTGAGCCAATGCGTTATATGGTAGAAGACGGAATCTCAAGCCTGAAAAAGGCAGAAAATTGAGATGGGAGTATATTTTCAACTTCCAATCTATATGTCACAATAATCATAACCATCCATCATTTCCATCTTCAATTCCTTCCAGAAGAGACAATAAATTTCAGCAACAGCTAAGCCGTAATTAGCTAAAAAAGACAAAGCCTGACAACGGGCCTAAGCAAGCACGCAAATCTTCTTTCATACTTTACTAAAAATAGCTTCAAATTTCAGCTCAGAGCACAAAATTATCTCACGAAACGCCAACCAAAACACTCCTATGAACACCCAATCAGCCACATTGGAAATCGCCAATTCATCATATTACTTAACCAGCTCCAATTCAACTCAAAACAAAAATTCACAAGAGGACACCAATCAAACACTCCTCGTGCACCAAAGCAACAGCAGGAGGAAAATGGCCAAAGTCACGAGCTACGCGTACACATAATCAGGTTTACTCCCGGAGTGAATATCGGCGCCTTCAACCGAGACGAACTTCGGAGAAACCGGCGAAGGATTGGTACTCATATAGCGCAATCGGAATCTGCGGGCATGAACGCGAGATTTTTATGACTAAATCATCCGAAAACGAAGATTGCTTCTGAAGTAAGAAGGAGCGCGTCGAAAAATGATTACCTGGTGGAGGAGGAGGGAAGAGAGAGACCCAGATTTTACGATGATGGCAACTCTCTGCATCGATCGGACACTTGAAGCTTGCGATGCCGATGGAGGTCTGTCGTGTCGGAAAGTGGCGGCGACAAAACCTCGTCGTGTCACTGGTTGAGGCGGCGGCGGCGGGACAACAAACGGACGGTTCCGAGCTCAAACCGTTAAACCAAATTGAACCAAACTGGGTATTCTTTCTTTGGTTCGGTTCGCTCTATTAGAACTTCCGGCTTTCTCCATAATTACTAATTGGTCCTCGTGCATGCGCAAAGTATCCCCGATTTTGCTTTTACATTCTATTATTTAGTCTATATTATCATGCTATGCCAAAAAGCAAAGCTGAAGTTTGAGAGGAACATGAGAATTAAAATAAGACAAGATAAAAAAAAAATGAAGTAATTAAGAGATCATGTTAACTTTTGCAAGTTTACAATTACCATCCCATCATATTTAAGTGGCTGAGGTTAAGAAAATTTAAGAAATTGAGGGATCAGTTGCTCTTCCCGGAATCCGCCTTGTATCGTGTAACGTCTGTCGGTATTAATAAATGGCTGGTCATTTTTTAGGGTCAAACGTGTAATAGCAAAATACAACAATTCCCGGGATTTCCACTTAATTTTCCCGCGCTGTCTTGCCCTGTTCGTCCTCTGTCCACTAACTAGCTAATGCTTAAGTTTGACTCATTTAATGAAGACCCTTGGAATAAGAGAAAGAATGTTCTATAACCGCGTGCTAATGTATTATGCCTCTAGGATCCTTCTGTTTGAGGCAGAGTAGGGGGCAAACATAATGAGGCTTGACTCGGCTTAGTGGATGTCGAATGGAACAAACCTGTACTCCCATCATTTGCCACAAATTCTAATCAGACTAAAGCAAATTACGTTTCGAGACTAATGGAAACAAACATGGCATGACTTCACAGCTTGTTTTGGTACTCCAAAAGTTGAACCAAATTGGTCCATGAAATATAGTTTATCTCGGTTCGCAAACATTCTTGCTGAAAAAGAAATGCCCCTTGAACCTAATTAAACCACAAAAAAAAACGGTAACGTTAAAATTCGAGTGCATCTTACCTTAGGCAGCAAAGACGTACTTCCAAGTTTTCATCTTCGAAATCAAAGGTAACCAAAGGAGTTACTTGCTTAATTATGATTTTTCAAACAGTGCAAGGAGTTGCTTCAAAGGGTTGTGCTGAAACGAAATCAAATTGTAATGATGTCCATGCTGTTAGCCACAAATGCATGAAGATTTACAAAATGCGTGTCATAAACCAAATATCTCCAAGTTTTCTAATTTGCCAGAAAAAGAAGAGACAGTTGAGCAATATCTTGACCAAACACCTTTTCATATGCTGACAATCCAAAACACTAACATTAACCTCATTTCTTAAGAGGTTCATACTCACAACCAAACTAAACTTGAAAGAAGTGTAAATTAGGTACATGTTAAAAACCTAACAGCGTGATATTTCATGCAACTTTACCATTAAAGAGATTGAATAAGAATGAGCAAAGTAGTGCTCAGGGCAATATACCCCTGCCATGAGATTTAACAAAAACACCCTTCCAAAATAACGTCAGCACTTCTGCAAGCTCTTCGATAACTGGGGATATTTTGGCACACGCCTTGTCTACGTCGCATGCACTGATCAACTGGGACAATCATCTTCTCCAGCACAAGTGTTTCGCCAAGAATAAACTTAATCAGGGCAAGCCGATATTTCGACCAAAAACTTTGGGCTTCCAAACCAGTGATCTTAACTCTCTTGAGATGTTTCGCCAAACATTGGAAGTTCCCCTTCCGTGACTGCAAAAAGTCTTCTTCGTCAAAGTTAAAACGTTCTTCAGATTGTTTGTCAAGCTTCAACTGCACATATATACTCCATTTAAGAAACTTACTTCGCATTAGATACAGATCCACGGGAAGAAAAATTATTTGCTCACTAAGATTCCAAACAAACAACTATCAGATGCCAGTTAGTTCTACTTCATATCGAGTTTTAATCAATTTAAGCTCCCAAACTCATCCACACATATAAAACAAGTTCCCTTTCTAGGTGCCCATCACTAAACTCTTAGTTCAAGATCCTAGTCACATGGCAGCAAAAGAACCTCTGGTACAACGCTGCAGTTACTTTAAGACATAAATCAAAACAACTTAATATTGCCCTGCACATATGTTGAGAAGACTGACAGAGTCATGGGGAATTTTCGATTGCTGGAACAAATGGGAGCTTGCTTCAAAAGTTTTAACTCATTTATTAAACGTTCATGTGAAAGAGAAGTCAACAAGAAGCAAACTGAACATATCATAGCAATGGAACAAACCTTCAAATAGCAGTTGCCAGTCTGGAGTATATATAATTTTTCCAGGCACCGAGAACTTTTTAGCATATATGCTATCCCGGGAAGGTCCCACTGTGAAACAGCTGCGTGTAGTATGAGATTCTGACACCTTAAAAATGGAAATGGCACTCCTTCCATCTCCAGAAGGGACAGAACCTAAGCATATTCAGCAAGCAACATAATAAAGGTAATTAATATTCCTTTTCCTGTTTAACATGATCAAAGAATAACAAAATAACAATCCATCCAGATATGATATCCTTCGACCCTATCTCCTAGCCAGGAAATAAAAATACTACAGGTAGAAATAAACAAGTGAATTTCTTTAAGAATAGAGACTATTTACATACGCTTCTCATGTATAACTTGTGACCTTTGAAGGATTAGAAAATTCAAGTAGTTGGTCACATAAGACAGCAACCTCATTATCACCCGAAGTTTCCAAGCAAATCCTTCCGTTGCCATTGTAAATATTCTGATGATATTCTGTAAGATGTATCATGGAATAGCAGCCTAATGTGACAAGAGAGCATGACTCAGCTCTGTCAACCAAGAATGACTCAGTCCATTACTCTTCGTCATATTTCCAGATTAATGTATTTCCTCTATAAATGGAAAAAATAAATTGAAAAAAGAAGAAGATAATCTCTTCATACGTTTTTCTTGTCGAAATCAAGCGCCTGACAATGTTGGGTTGAGCAACATCCAGAATAATTAGCAGCATCTAGAGGCATTCGTTCTCCCCGCCATTTATTGGAAATTGAACAGAGGGAAGGAGCTTCAAGGTTCACCATATGTTCTCATCTTATAACTATAAACAAAAGGTTATGAATCTTCCTATCTGCCAGTAATTAATTATGCATGCATTCCCAATAAATCCTCTTGATGAAAGATGAGAATGCCACAGTGAGCTGAGGTCACTCGACCTGGGGAACAAGCACCAGTAAACATGCTAATCGCATACACCGTTCAACACAAGTTCGCCTTATAAATGGTAAAGATATTGAGCTTGTACCTGCAAACACCAATCATTAATGATGATTGTACGAACTCCGCACAGCTTCTCAAAAAGTTCCTCCACAAAGTCGCCGCGTATCTTTTTGTCATCAGTCTCGAAGGAAAAATACAACTGGGCTTTCACCAAAGAAGATACATCGCCAAGTCTGAACTTGGAATAAGGATACCACACCCCAGATACCCGCAATGACAGCAAATGCGGGGCCTGAATATTCTCCACGTTAAAAAAAGTATCGCCGATGAGTACCAACTCTTTCACACTCTCTGCATCTATTATGATGCTGTTGAAGCCCCTGCACTCACACAACTCAAGGGACTCTAAAAGAGGACTTCCACTAAGAATGCCCTCGAGGACATGGTCACTCAACATCGCATCTTTGATCGACAAGACCTTAAGACGAGGCCAGCTAATAGTCCCATCGGCATCCAACAAGAGACGGCACGAACTGACTTGCAGGCTCACCACCCAACTCAAGCAATACAAGGACCGCGGCAGTCCAAAAAAGGGCATCAGGTAAAACGACAGGCGGAACTCCTCCACGCGGCGCTCCTCCACGAAACTGAGCCAGGACTCGAGCTCGGGGCAGACGGCCTTAATGTACCGTAAGTTGACGACGTGGAACCTCTTCACCGCGGGAGAGGTGCACCGCATCAGGATGCTGTCGACGAAGGACGGGAAGGACGGGAAGGTACAGCGGCCAAACCGCTTTTCATCGAAGACGAGGTACGGGGTGGTGGTCCAAGTGTCGAGCCAGCGCTTGGAGAGGACGCTGGTCTTGACGACGTCTTTGAGCGGCAGAAATGAGAAGATGTTGTGGACCACGGCGTCTGGTAAGTCGCTGATGAGGTCCATAGGTCTTCTGCTTAGTGGCGAAGGAGGAGGAGGATAAGGTCGGTTTCGTCTGGTGCGTTTCGGCCGATCGCCGGAGGATTTGCGGCGGGGGCGGCCCGCCATGGAATTGGATATTCTAGGGCTACCGAGGGATTCTCCCCGGACGCTTCCGAAGGACTCTTACGCTTCCGACGCAATTGAGGGAGGCAACTAACCATGAGTCGTACAAGGGGAAGGGAAATATGCAGGGCGCCATCGCCCCGGGGTGCGCCGGGACTCAAATCGATGAACCCAATCGACGGAGCTGCAAGAGCTCGATGAAGGTGAGGTCCGGCCTCCACGCCGAAACCCTAGGGGCGCGCTCGAGGCCTTCAAGTGGCCGGAATGGTCGTCTTCGCATCTCTGTCGGTCTGAGTTTTGACTTGGACTTTGAGAGAGTGGAAAGAAGCGGGAGTCTTGAATTGGCGACACCTGGCTTGTTTATTTCTCATTACCAGGGGAGAGGCAGAGTGCCGCTGAAATCTGAATCGGTTGCTCATCAAGATGGAACAGGAAGGCTCCTCCCGGTTGCCCACACTGCTCACGAGCCCATAACAAAACAAAGTCGCCCATTGGGCTATGAAAGAATACCCAAAATCGACCTCTCTCGGCCTTTTAAAACTCTTTATTATGCTCTGAAGCCCAAATGAGGTTTTACCGACCAAAAATTAGGAACTTGTCTTTCTTTTCCTTTTCTATTTTGATCCAAATTTTGTTCCCCCCCCAAAATAAGCGATCAATTGGTCAATTGGGCCGTGCTATATATTGCTCTTCCCCTTTGAAATCGGAAAAATAGTTTCTGTCTTTGTCGAATTATTGTTGCAGTAAGCTCTCTCTCTCTCTGTCTCTTTCTCAATCTCACCCCAAAGGTTGGGTATATGGTTAAGTGTGGCTATAAGCTATAAAATCCCAACATGCTGGGACATGAAAAGATGATAAAAGACTATGCATATCGCGTCAAAGCGGTAGTTAAAAAGGAGCGGTTTGTTCATTTGAAACGCTCCAATTTGTGCCCTCATAATACAAAAGAAATCTCCTTAATACGCATTTAAGGGGAAAACAAAAGAGAAACGCAGAAGATATTGGAAGAAATTTGCGAGACCATTGTCGAGTGCTTTTTGAAAGTTTGAGATAATGGAATGACCCAACAGCTTGTGTAGGACTATAATCGAATGAAGAACTTTTGTCCGTTTGTGTCACCTAGGCCTGTCTTATTTATACTTATAGTATCATCAACCTCTGATGAGAACTTAAAGTGGCAACGGATTTGGTAAAGTGCAACCAAAGATGATGCTAAAGAAAGGCACAAACTGGTTATTAAAAATATAAGCAATTCTGAGTGGAACACAACAAGTGAAAATGGTAACAAAATATATCGTAAAAACTCTTGGTGCATGATTCTTACATAAACTTACGTCTAGTTAGATTATAGTAAATGTATACATCTTTCTCGGCACATTAATGAATGTAGGTGGCATTTCGAGCAATAATATGTCAACGACGAGTTTCAGAGAAGGAGGAATCAAAGATTACCAATGGATTAACTATTAAGTAGGATGTGCTTAGGCCGTGTATCATTTAAGCAGTACGAGTCAAGGTCCTTGAGCATCTTGCGGTAGGGGAACATACTACTTGAGTTGGCCAGAAATATTGAAGAGAGAAGTAAAAACAAAGAAGCCAGCAGTGTCATCAAGATTGCAAAACTGCCAAGGTGACATGGAATGAGAAATATGATGACTTTCTCCTATTGAAAAATTGCAAGATGTTACATTATTGACTGCAAGGTGATATGGAATAAGAATTATGCCAACGGAATACACTTATCATTGAAGGTTGTTCCCAATTCCTTAATTCAAAAGATTGCAAGATGTTACTTCTCATCCTAATGTTGTTAGCACATGATTTTGCTTCCAGCTTTCTATAATTCAGCCTTTTCCTACTTCATTATTCTCGAAAGCTTCTAATCATGGAATGCTAATTTTTGTGTTACAAGGACCAAAATTACCCAATATGGGTTGTTCAGGTTTTGATCACGTTATCATGGTTCTACGTATTCCTTAAGCTAACCACTTGTAATTGTGCTCCTTCTCACTCTAATAGAGACTATGCTACTGTGTATGGTTTAAGCTCTTTCTCACGTCAAAAAGCAAATAGACTTGATTCTTTCTATTCTTTTCTTTTATGTTTCAGTTTAGTCCAGTGGTAAGGTATTATTGTGCCAGCGCTTCACATGAAAGAACAACGAGGCTATGGTTTATGGACAGAATTCAACCATTGAGATAATGGTAGGACACTTGCCTGATGTTGATGTGAGTAGGGTTTTACGACTCAACATTTTACTCGTTTGCATGTAGTCGATGTGGTCATTCGATGCTTTTGGTATAATATAACAGTGGCGTGACATCACATTTTGGGCAAATTTATAGTAGCAAATAAAGCTTGACCTGTTTTAACTCAAGGTGTAGCTCTAATACCAATCGTTGAACAAGACGAACAAGACTCACTTAAAAAACAAAACAAAAAAGAGATTAGCGTATTAGAAATTCTAAAACTTATCAATAGAGTACAATTTAGTATTAAAACTTTGAAAAAGTATAATTAAGTACTAAAACTTGTCATGAAAATGGAATTAAATCTTAAAATTTTCAAAAAGTCCAATCAAATTCCAAAACTTGTCAAATTAATCAAATTAAGTCATTGTTAATAGTACTTTTTGAAAGTTTTACTTGATTGTATTTTTTATATATATAATTGTATTAAAAGTCCTAAAACTTGTCATGAATGTTCAATTGAGTCCTAATACTCGATTATATTTTCATGACAAATTTTAGGATTTTTAGTGTATTTATAAAAAAACACACACACACACCCCTATTATTGGAGGCACGCTCTCACGGTAAAGGTTGGGAGAACTTCTTACACGCTCTTGGTTGACAAGTACGTTTTTACACACTATAGATATGGTAGCCAAGCTCTCTCACACCATACTTTAATGGGAGCACTTGCCTATTTATGGGTCCAAGGAGGTGGTTCTACCTACTTAAATATCTAGCTATTTGTAGATAAATATCTTCCTAGAATATAAAGAAGTATCCTAGAAATTTCTAACTAGAGGAATATCCTAGACACTAGAAATATATCTCCCTAAATATTTCTCTCTCTCTTTAGATATTTCTAGAAAAATATATCTTAGGTGTTTCTACACTTTTCTAAAAATATCTTCCAACAGCATATCTAAATATTTAGATAATTTGGAAATATCTATAATTTTTTAGAGAAAAAAGGGTGTGTAATTCTTCGACACTGCCCCCTCATCAACTCTTCTTCGCTTAAAGTGGATGTAGCCATCATGTTAAATTTCTTCTTGGAACTCCTTAGCTGTCTTATCGGCTTCTTCCTTTAACATTTGGTATATCTCCTAAACTGCGCCTACTTTCTATGGTAGATCTTTGAGAAAAATCCCTGATTTAACACCGCCCTTCTCTAACTTCAATTGCCTTTGTGGCTGCGACTTTCGACTGGGCTATGTGAAGCTCGGACTTTAGCAACCAATTTGACTTGCACTTTAGTCTCTTTTTCCTCCATCTCACTTAACCCGGCCTTCCTACTCTGCAAGCTTTTGTAAGAGTTTCAAGATCACAGCTCATATGACCAAGCCTTTCATTCACAGTTTTCAAATTTTCATTTGACGCTTCAATTGATTCACTTCCATCTAAAACACTTTCATATAATCATCTGAATCCTTCTTCTCATAGGTTTTTTCTCACTCTTCAATCGATCATTGCACCTTAGGATGCAAGGTGGAGATTGCCTCCTTTTCTCAAGTCAACCTTTTCTTTTTTCTCCTTCTCGTCTTTTAACCAATTAGGAATGTCACAGTCGGCTTGAATTCATTAAGCTTCTGTGACTTCTTGAGCTCATATCGAAGCTTCTCACGCTCTCTTTTTTGGGCCTTGAGCTCCTCCTCCTTCTATTACAACGTTTTGCGCTTCTTCAACATCTCCTCCATCTTCACCTTTAGATTTTGCATCTCTGGTAACTCCTTCTCGAGGCTGTTCCTTGACTTGCTTTTCTTTGAGGACGAGACAAAGGCTGTCACATCATCTGACTTGATGATGGAGGAAACTATGAGCTTTTCTTGTTCCTCTATTGCAATGACCACTTCAAAATCCCACTCCCCTTCGTCGTTGTTGTCCTTCATGGTAAAAGTTGTGGTATTCCTTTTACCTACCTGAATCGATAGACTCTAGCAAAGTGTCCTATTTTACTGTAAATGTAGCACCATCCGCTATGCCTTCTATTGCTTTTATCTTCACTGTCATCCATTTTGCAATCTTGGTGAGGTCCCCATGGCTGAGCACTCCTCCCTTCTAGTAGTGAGATATTTTTAAACTTTTAAGATCTCATCGCGTCTAAAAAGTTCAAGACTTTTCCCTCCATCACCTATCTCATTTTAAACTTTGGTTTTTTTCTAGCATCCATATCAACATCGATTATGTCACGTAGGATGGTTGTGTCAGAATTTCTTAAGCAAAATTGAACGAACGAACTCGATTGGTAAATAAGCAAAAATGTTTAAAATTTAATTGGTATCCATATAAAGGCTTTATGAATTTTTTGGTAAATTTTTCTAATAAATCCTGTGGTGCCACATGTTAAAATAAGCATTTTACATCTAGCTTATTATTATGAACAGATTTTTAAGAAACCAAAAAGATTCTGCACATGGATAAATTAGCATATGAGCAAATCCGTCGGACATGTTCTTTACTCAAATTATAACTTCCATCACTAGAATAACTTTGGGCCACCTAGTGACTAGATCTTTACTTGATGTACATCTGGAGATGTAATAAATAAGGTGTAAAATGATAATACCGTAGCATCTCCGCTTGTTCTAACAAAAAGAGAATGTTAAAAGGTGTCCCCCACAGCACTAATTGTCGACATCCCATGTGTTTCTGAAAATATGCAAATGGCAGATCATGTGTTAACATCACACTTTCCTGCACCTTTTATCATTCCAAATGCTTGAAAACACACAATTTCATCTTTATAAGTAATGCCATGACCTCATTTTCTCCTGTGCAAAAGGTCTCCCGTGCACTTTTCTCCATACATACATACATACATATATACATATATGTATGTATGTCGACGTAAAGGCAGAAACAAAAATAAAAGAATGTAACGTATGTTTTTTCATCCTTTTTCCAATTCTAATTCAATATAGTCCGAATACATATAGTTGCATGGAAGAACAATTGCTTTCATACAAAACAATAATAGGGAACAGGCCCAGCCCCAATTTGGGGGCCATGCGACCCTTGTTTATTTTATGACTTGACAGATTCTCTCTCTCACACACACACACACACATTAAAACTAATATCGATCTGACCATAATTTTTTAAAAGAATAATCAATGCATAATAATAAGCTGATGAGACTATAGATTTGGGTGTTCTTGGGAATCGAAGACCCGGTTGTGGCAGGTGGGATTGCAAGGATATGGGCAATCTATCTTCTGGAAGGGTTTCCTGTCAAAGAACCAGTCTCCAACTGCCTCTGCTATAGACTGCACAAGACATGAAATGAACAAAACGTTATGTGTGCTGATAATTAGATCCTTATATATACGGATGCATAGTTATATATACTGATCAAGCTAGAAAAATGGTTCTAACCAAAAAGCTAGTTAAGAAGGATTATAAGGGAATGCCTACTATTCGCGGAACTCGAGCTTTGCCCTCCTTACAGATGTTTGGCACATAGTCTTTTTCTATGGAATGATGGTGAGCTGATGTGAACTGCTCAGAGTCAGATTATTATTATTTTTTGGCTAGTATTCATAGTTAATTGATCCACAAGAAACATATGAAGTAAATGTCTTATGACTTTAAAAGAACAGGAACTAGCATGCGGGGATGTCCTGAAGGCTCTGGTTTTTCTTTTCTTTTTTCTTTTTTCTTTTTTTCAATTAGAGTGTTTCAGGGCTTTGGCCAGAATCAAGAAGTGTTCCAAGGCTAAAGTGGGCGCACGGCAGGGTTTCTTACCGTCTTCGCCAGTTTGGGAGAGTCGCCCCACAACCATGTCTCTTGCGTCTCGGATTGGCAGTGCGCATAACATGAGTCTACGAACAGTCCTCTTGATGAGGAGCTACCCAGTCTGGCCAATGCATACATGAACTCCAACCTAAAATCTGGGAAATCCAGCATCGACTTTGAGTTTGATGGAGAGCAGTTGTTATTAACGAGCTTCCAAGTACTGCTGCATGACTATTGAGTCGATTAGAAAGAGCAGATCACAAATTACCTTGCATGACTTTGAGTTGATTAGGAGAGCAGTTGTTGATATCGAGCTTGCAGCCGTGCCAGGTCCCATGCGGGTCAGCCACTCCGGGTGCCAAAATATTCTTAATCTGGATTAAACCAAATATATATATGCAATGAATTCCGGATGTTATAAAAAGCTAACACTCGAAATTCCTTATTTTTCTCTCTGGTGTTGGGCCCAGTATGACATCTACAACAATCTATTCTCTGCACCAACTTGTCATTTCTTTATAATATTACACCATTTACTTTTGAAGTTGCGCAAAAATTATTTGAGGAAAGAAGAAGAAGAAGAAGAAAGCTTCACATGCAAATGTTTCTTGGTAACACCATAAATTCCCTTCAAAATCAGAACTTACTGACCTGCCAAGAATCATAGGCTGCATTGAGAATGAATAGCGGTGTCTGCATTTGTCGAGCTATGTATTGAGGGAAAAAGCACTGCAACGTTTGTTCAGGAGTGTTCATTATTTGATGTTAGCGTCAACGTCATTCATTCAGGTAAAAAATTAGGAGAACAGATGCTTACCAATCCTGGTCTAAATATCGAAGTGCAGGGTCGTGGCAAATGCTTGGCCGATCCCTGCTCAAACCCGTTGTATGTGAGAAACCGAAGCACTAACCAAGAAATTGAAAAGAAAACAGGGCCATGTTGGAGAGGGTACATGTGTTGCAACAACTTGATTGAAGAAGGATTCAATGTGAAGTGCCCCGGAAACATCCTTCCTGACAAAATTGAAGCCTCTTTTAGATTTCTTGTGACAGTAATAAACCACCCTGGAAAATAAGCTAGTGATGGTAATAAACCACCCAGAAAAATGATCTGGTTAGGCCCGGTCAATCAGACTCATATGCACGAGCTTACGCATTTATGAAATAACCAGCATCTGAGAGGCACTTCACTCTAGCTCCCTTTGGTAGGAGAGCTCGGAAGCCGTCGCAGTGTACTATGGTAGTCAATCCACCAGCTGAACAGCCAGAAAGAATAGCCTGTCAAAGAATTTCCGGTACCCTCACAAATGATGACGTTGACGAAAGACAACAAAAATTAGGAGTTGCAAAATCACTGCCATCATACATTTTCTGCATTTTCCATTCCTTTAGATAGCAGATCGTCCATCACAGCTAGCCAAACCCTTGCTCCTCTGAAGTGCAGGTTTGTTGCCTAACCAAATGTTGGCACAAATTGAGATATCCCAAAGGAAGAGTTTTATAAAAGTTGAAGAACAAGAGATCTGAAAGTTTGTTTCTGCTTCCTGCTTATTCATATGCATAAGTATTGGAACTCACCGGGTTTACAGCTTCAATATCTCCGGTAAATGATGCCCCATCGCAGTATCGGACTTTGATTCTGTTCCAATTGTACAAGTCTGGATCGAAACAGATTTCAGTTATGCTCAGAGGTAATGCATTTCACGCAGATTGCTTTAAGTCTCAAACTTTCCAAGGAGGTACGATGGGGTACCGGGATTGTATCTTTGTCTGTTGCTGAGTATCCCAGAGAAAGCTATCTCCTTGGCCATCTGCTTTGATGAACCTAGCCGGGTATTCTTGCGGGCAAGACAGGTTGTGACATTGTTACACCATCCGCCACCCTTTAATGAACGAAAGCAAAAGAAGATGGAATATCACGACAAAAGGGACAGACTGCATTTTTGGAAGAGGAAGAACTAGTCACAAAGGCAAGAATTAAGTGAGTTCTGCTAGACGTCAGTTTGCCCTGATCACTAAATTTTAACCAACTGAACTAGAAGGATAGAAAGACAGGATCACAATTTCTGATCTTAAAAAACTCCGGTAGTTTCGTTTTCACATGCCTGTTGAGAAAAACCGAATCCAGATTGTACACAAACATGAAAACAGGTGACGGGATGAAAAGTTAAACTTTATCATCATCACTTCATATCTATCGAGCATTTTCAATTGCAAGCACAATGGGGACAAACCTCAATGTGGACCAACCAATTGTTGATGCCAGTGCCGAACCCCTTATCAAAATGATAAGCTGGCAGACTCCCGTCCAAACAAACTACATCACAAGAATCCCAATACGAGCACATTAAAAGAAAGTGTGAAGGCCTCAAATATGCAATGAGGCATTCATTTTTGCCACAAACAATCAAAACTTTAGCCAGTGAAATGAAGTCCCTCACCAGCTCCCCTGGCTACTGCGTTCCGGACGTAGGTAATTCCTACGGGGACTCCTCGCGCTTCCAGCAATGCCACAAGAAATAGCAGAAAACACAACCACAGCCTCGATCTCGCTGCCACCATTCTGCACAGCGTCGAAAAGAAACCGCACCAGGTGACCAAAAGTAAATCACATTGTGAGCAACACCAGTAACATTACTAGCCACTATAACTCTCATTAACCACACTCACTGAGATCTTCAAGAAACGCATCACTCCCCAATCAAAACCGCGATAAATGAATCCCAAAACGTTACTGAAAAGATAGCTTCTCACGTCAAAATGAAGCCCATCAGTGCAGACAAACCAAGAAAAGGCACAAGAAAAACCAAGAACTCAGTCTCAGTAAATGTTCTGCAGATAATTAATGACAGTGATCTACTTGTCGCCAACACTCTGGTCCCCCAGCGCTGAGAATGCAATGGAGAAATCAAGAAGAGAGCAACGAGAGGTACCTCCTGAACGGCGACGAACCTTATGTGACGCAAACAAAAAGAAGCGAGCTTGAGTATCTCTGAACAGAAATGGCGAGTTTTACGGTCGACCCAGTTCACTTAATCGCTCATGGAAGCGCCTTAAGGTCGGACCTTTTATAATGGTGATTGATGGGTGGGGCATATGGGCGGAGCCGAAAAGCGAAAGAACAGGACGGTGGTGGAAGAAAAATTCTTGAGAGAGAGAGAGTGCGGAAAAGCGCCTTTTTCGTATGTGCCGCGAAAAACAAAGGTCTGTTCATTCAGCTCACGATCTCTCGTTTTTTTTTTTTTTTTTCTATTTTTTTTATTTTTTGGGATTTGGAACCGACACTTGTTTTTCGTTGCTTTTTGGTTGGTGATTAATTCTATGCGGGTCATGTCACGGGGGATATCGGCCCGACCCGACCCGATTTGTGATCTCATCGGTTCACGCGCTGCTTTGGCACGGAACTCAAGTGTGTTTGAAAGGGGGATTCTCACTTGCACCTGGGACAAAGAAAAGGGAAAGAAAAAATTTTATAAACAAATGTTTAAAAATTATAAAAAGTGTATAAATCAACGCAAGCTGTGCCTATAGGATAATTTCTATCTTAAATTGTTTGGATAAACTCAATTAACAAAATACGTAAAATAATCATGACCAAATTACTTTAAAAGGTTTAGTACTAAACCGATACAAATACAATAGACATATAATCTTTTTTAGTACTTTTTCCATTAATTATGCTTTGGCTTCATTAAGCAAATTGAAAGCTGAAATGGCCAAAAGTCAGATTTCAATGAGCAATTAAAAGTTCATTGGCATTGTCTTTTTTCAATATTTTCAAATTAGATTGAGATGGGTTTTGCAAAATGCTCTTTTCAAAAGAATTTTATATGTTTTTTTCATAAGTGATATATTAAAAACAAGCTTAGGGAATCAGCTAGACAAGCTAATGAATCTTATTGTTAATACTGTAGTCGATAATTCTACCTGAACTCGAGTCCCACTCATCATCGAAGGTATAAGACTTGAGGCTTATCTAGAGTATTATCCGATGAATAAAGAGAAAGCTCATCTAGTATCGTTTTTGAGCCACACTTTTCCATGGTCCTCAGCTTGATCTTCAAAGAGGAAGGTGCCAAAAAGGGCCATCACCTTTAGCCTGCTGTTAGCTGAAAATCTCAGAACAACTATTCACGACTCGGCATGGATGGAATATGACATTGAAGCTTATCTCGTTTTCTCACGTCGCTTTTGAGCCACATCATTGCATGATCAATGCTTGATCCTAAAAAAAGCAAGGTTCCAAAGGAGAGAACAGGTTCTCGTGGATTGAATACGTTCTTCTGCATTGAAGTTGAATTGATTGAAAATGATTTCGAAATGGTCCCTTGAGTTGGCCTATTAGCAGCCATTTGTGAAGCGTCGCTCTCTATTAGTTCAAGAAATGGGTTTCTACAATACATTGGATCATTTGAAGTGTTATTTTGGCACTTTAAAGATAGACTTGATAATGAACCTAGTGGCTCAGAATAGCAATTAGACTTATTCGCCCCACTAGAGACAAAAGATAAATTTAAGAGGTCATGGACATGGCACTTAGTCAAGAGGCTCGACCTGTTTCCATTCAGATATATTCTGTCCAATCCAAACTTATAGGCAACAAATTAGGCTCAATTCCAGCCGACCCATTGATCATGCATGATCACAAATCCATCCTTGAAGGTCCTCCCTCTTCAATTTATACAGAAGTCCAATTCAATCCCTCCCAATGCATTTTTCAGCGAAGAAGACTACATTTTTACAAGAAAAAACTTCCCTACTTGTGATGGATAAAAACGATCAATCTAGACCGGTCATACCGCAAAAAAAGAAAAAATGCGTAGGACAGTAAACCTCCACGGCGGCGGTTTGGATGATGAATGCGACAATTCTTATCATAAGCAAATATTTGACCTCGCAATTTCGAAAATATTGGCCACACGCTGGATTCTGCGATGATGAGAGTTGGGCAAGATCAAAGTGCCCACCAATTAAATGCTCATGAATGAACGACATGATGGAATTGAGACCTCCATATATTAAATGGAATCCGATTGCGATGTGGATTTAAGCAAGTGCATAATTGCACAAGGCTTGGACGCACATGAGTAGTGGGCACGCCAACAATGCGGCCGATTGGATGTTGCCCTAGTGATGTGATGAATGAGTTTGAACGATCTATTGAACTTTATATTGAAGATAAGATGAATTACTAAGCAATAATACAAAAGATAAGGAACTCCACGTACTAGAATCTTTTCCTAAATTGTGCACCTGGAGTACTGATTTTGCTTTTGAGCACGAGTTTCGTCTCGTTGCTATTGACATGCTTGTCGACAACAGTGAGCTCTGGAGGAGGGGCCTTTGCCAGATCTTGGCATTCACCGTCAAGATCCCGATGTTAATGGCCAGGTCTTAGTGGCATGTCCAATCTTTTGTTGACAGCGGCGAACATAGATTGGTATTACTTGCTTAGAGAAAAAGAGAGGACTGACCTAATGGGGACAGTGTGGTGGGAAAAGTGAAGAAGTTGTTAAAAAAGTGAAGTTAATTTTATCAAATCTCCAAATATATTTTTATTACAGAAATAAATAGGATCTTGACCCGTCCATGTAGCAGCCAATCCGACCCAGAGGTGGCGACGGCAGCGGCGGCTATGACAAACGATGAAGGCAGCTCTACGGGGGAGATGGAAGAATCTTGGGACAAGAACGTTGAGAGAGAGAGAGAGAGAGAGAGAGAGAGAGATTAGGGTATGTGGTGTGTGGTGTGTGGTGTGTGGATGATAATTATTTTGAATGCGCTATGTGAACCACCAACCAGAGCTCGGCTACAGTATCAATGCGGGAGCCCAGGCAACAATAATACCTAAACCTTGTCCAAATATAGCAGCATGGTATGGTCCAGCGGCGTGACCAAACCCTTTTTTTTCTTCCTCAAAAGCGTTAAGAACAGCTAAAAGTCATTATGATTTGGTAATGAGAGGAGACTTTCCTGGCTCACAACAGCAGCCCCCACCTTGCGGTTGTCATCCTCATTCCAAGTTGAGTAATTTCTCCTCACTGCCTGGCTGGTTTGAAAAAGATGTTTGCCCCATCTCCTTAACCTAACGAACCCTGATGTTGCTTCAACATGACGGCACATGATTTGAACTGTCGAATGTTTCCCTCTTGAAATTGCATCGTTGTAATTGCATCGGATTTGCCCCTAATTAATATAAAATTCGAGGGTGCAAAAGCAATTTCAAATGAATCACAATTCTGTGCTCTTTTTTAATTATATTTTCCTATGAAGGTTTCCCCTTTCCTATATATTTTTTTCCTCCTATAGCAGCTAAAAAATGGATGTTTCATAAAGTTTCAGGCCATTGTAAAACGTGGAAGCTCGATGATAAGCGTCTGAGAGTCCAGACTACTTCAATCCGTATTAATAATATCCTGGTAAAATGGAAAATAAAGAAAAAAATGCACAGCAACTTCTGTTACAAGGAATCACATGTGAGTTCATTGATTGATTCGCATGTAACATTTGTGACGACACTGTTAGAAATGTCATAACCATATACCCACGGAGGTTAGGTATGGTCGAGCACGAGCGTCGCTTTAAGCTACAAAGTGTGAATGTGCTGAGACATGCAAAGATCATCAAAGATTATGCATAGCAAGTCAAAGTGGTAGAATTGCTTAGATCTTGTGTCCTCATAACGCAAAAGAAATCTATTCCAATGCGCATTTGAGCAGAAAGTTTAAGACAAACACAGAAGAAATCAAAAAATATTTGTGAGATCATTCTCAAGTTATTTAAAATTTGAGATGCTAGACGAAGGCATGATTTAACATATTTACTTCCACCATGTTGATGAGTTAAGCCACCACGATTACAGAATTGGATAATAGTTTGCAATCCCTCCAGCCAGGATTTCCACAGCTTGCTAACTATAGGAGAAGCATAGCTTGGCCCAGATACAATCCGTACTAAGGCCATTTTGTGTTTTAGGTACTTAATATCAATTCCGTTCCCCTAATTTCCGAGACATTACCATAAAGCATGTCAATAGATAGATACGTGACGTTACCCTGTCCATGAACAAATCCCAGTGTAATCTTGGGATCATAGCCAGTATACCCACTCTGGTATAAGGAAGCACTTTCCAAAAACAAGGTCCAAAACATTTCACACATTGTCGATTTCAAAGGGGGGTTCACCACAAGGCATGCTAATATAGTCCCGCTTAAGAGATCCTGGAAAGTACATTCTTCTCTAGATGGAATAGAGCCCTCTTAACATGGTCCTTCTCCACAAAAATCTGGTTCCAGCTGTCATTCATAAATTTTGGTAGATGAAAACCAAGAAGAGAGTACTAAAGATAGGTCACCTCTTAATTTAAAGTTTTTTTCTCTCACCATCCTCGTGTTTATGCTTCTTTTCATTACCTGGAACCAAATTTTTCCCTCAACTGAGCATGGGCGGTCAAAAAGGTTGATGAAAGCCAAGCAAGCAAGATCAACAGACTTTACTGCAATCAAGTTCAAATTCAGCACCAATTGGCAAATGATCGCTCGGATGGTAGTAGTTTGGCAGCCCGCCAACCACCTCCTCTGAGTCTGATCCAGGAAGCTCTAGGAAACCAACAGGCTTGATGTCCGAGGAAGGGCAAAAGAATATATAATCCAGGGTATCAGTGAAGTCGGGAGTGCAATTGGTGAATGATGGCTCTCCTCTAGTAGAAGCATAAACACTGCGCAGAGGAATAGGAAGCTCATCCGAACATTCTATTTCTGGTATTGTCAATGAAATGTCACCTGACACAAGGCACTGATATACCTGAAAGAACAAAGCACATTGAACAAATATTTTAAGTTAATCTCAATGCACACTGAATTGGTAAAAAGCAATGGCGAGCACACAAACTAGTAGTTTAGTCCAAGTAGCTTTCTTGTACCAAGAATTGTCAGCCTAAAGAGGCCTATTAGAGCTGGAAGTAGGTAAAAACGAGTTTATTAGCATTGTCAGAAACGGAAAAACACGTTCTATCTAGGACACTTGGGAAAAGAAAATGAAGAATTTTAGCTTGACTTGGTTAGGACTGTTGATTACTGCAAAGCCACTAAAAATATTGGTAAGGACAGTAAAAGCACCCAACCATCACAGGTTATCAACTTTAACTAGGGATATCCATCCACTAGAGAAATAAATACAAGACATGCATCATAAGAAACATTTATCTCCCAAAAGACACGAGAAAAATATGGATAAGTTAATCGACCCAGAAATTAGAAATGAACCTTGTCTCCTGGAGTTGAATTGAAGTCACCAGCCACAATAACAGACGGGATGCAGTCAAACTTTTCCGAAACCAGATCCCTGAATTGGGCTAGCCGCGATAAAAGATACTTGGCTTGAGCAAGCTTAACATCAGCCCATTTGGGATCCCTGAACCCACAAATCTCAGTGTTCTCTACGAATTGAATTAGTCCAGAAAAGTGGATGCCATAGACAATAGCAGAATAAAAATTTACCAATAAATTTGCGTATTTGCCACAACAATAAGATGGCGAGACGGATCCTTGAGTCTAAATGCAGCTAAAATTCCAATACAATCACGTTTCAATCTTACACAAGGATCATTGGGATCTCCATGGTTCTGAGGAGCATCTGTGAAAGCTGAAATGAAAAACCTTGACATGAGTTTACAAATAGAAGATTCTTGTGAAAATTTTCTTCTCAAAGCAGGCTATAGAAAGATTGCTTAGGTTAAAGGAAACGGCTTTGTATCTTTTCCCACATAGACCAAAGAATTGGAATACATCTACATACAAAATGGCACACATTCGCCATTGCCTCTGATCTTAGCATGAAGAGATAAAATCATGATAAATATGATAGTCCTATTGGCCATTCAATCAAAAAAGGTTACAGCAACACCTTTTTCTGCTGACAGAATAAAATGTTGGATACGATTCAGAAAAAGTAAGTGGAACCAATGAGCTCTTATACAAAGTAAAATTCTCAAAAACAGCAGCCCAAATATGCATAAAGATCATGCTGAATGCCATTGCATAAGGATAAGTTATCTTCTCCTGTTTCTTTAAAGGACATTATATTTACTACTGCAGAAAAATGTTTAAGAATGGCTACCCAGACCACAAGGAAATCCCAACTAATGGCTTTTATATGAATTTCTGATTTCTAGGGCCAAAGTCAAAACCAAGTCACCACCATTTAGAAAATCATCATGAGAAAGTTATGCTATGTCAACCATAATGCTGCCGCCTTAATTTATTGTCCATCATATTATTTCACAATGACTGCTTTGCCTGTGAAGCAAAAAGATCAAAGCAGCCGAAATATATTCTCAGGCACTTTGTAACTACTCGTAACCAGCTCTTCTGGTCTGCAAGGCCAACACAAGAATGAACCTCACATTTTCAAGAGGATAGGATTAAAGATCCCATACCGTGTTTTACAGCCTTATATTAGTATTGAATGCAAACTAATTCTCTATGGGTACAAATCTCAACTTTTCAATATAAACCAGGTCCCAATTAGGACTCGAGAAAAGGGCATACAAATTAAAAGAAATCAAAGCAGGTACATAATCCACTTAACGGCTGATGTCCTCTTCTAGATTTTAACTCCTGTATGTCTAAGCGATCGTGTCTTGATCAAGCTATCCTTAGTTGGATGCATCTGGCTTATTAGGCCATACATTAGATTCAGAATTGCACAATTGACTTCAATTGTACCATTGGCCTTAAGCTCACTTTGATATGCTCTGTTAAGGAAAATATTAAAGTATACTAGGCAATGGCAATACTACAAATAACGTTTCATATGTAGCTAAAAGTCTTCTCATAGCCCAAGCAGCAGCTTGATTTTTCTAATGTACATCCATTACCAACCTATGACTTTTGAAGTTAGCTATCAGAAAATGAGCCAATGGTGTAAACACAAAAAGATGACAAAAACAACCTAACAGAACAAAAGAGGCAAAATAGTTTACCAGGATCTGTGTGAACATTTCCATTTTCTTTAGATTGCTCAAGAGAATCCTTATTAGTACTTCCATCCTTATTATCTTGGATTGAGTTCACAAGATCATTGTAGTCTATCTTCTCCTCCAAAACTAACTCAGCCCTTCATGAAATGGCAACCAAGAGAAGTCAGATTCAGATCAAGACTAAAGGACAATTCACCATCGTCACTCAACACTTGAGATAACCTCCCTATCCAGTGAGTGCAAAGATGGGGAAAAAAAACATATTTGTGACGGCCTAGACAGAAAAGTTGCACAGAGTCATATCCATTCACGGAAGCCTTTTTCTTTTTCCTTCTTTTACTTTATAAACAATTTCATTATTTCTTTATACAAGAAGCTTACGCGGATAAGATTAATTTGAGCAACAGAGAAGATAAGTGAAACAAAACCAGAATACCTCAATGAACCGTTCTAGAGATTGGGTCAACTCTTTAACATTGCATCAATTTCAAAGTAATCATTTACGAGAAATTCACTCCAAG
Organism: Angophora floribunda; assembly: GCA_014182895.1. Classification (NCBI taxonomy): domain Eukaryota; kingdom Viridiplantae; phylum Streptophyta; class Magnoliopsida; order Myrtales; family Myrtaceae; genus Angophora; species Angophora floribunda. The sequence goes on along the minus strand of CM024708.1, from coordinate 19,935,456 downwards.
GGATTTCATTTTGCAATTGAATAGGAAGAAAATCACTTCAATACAAAAGAAGAGTACAGCCCCTAAAAAATTCAATTCCCAGCACAAACAGCATAAATAGTCAAGAAGACAATGAAACATAAATAGATTATAGGACTAAAGATTCAGATAAAGCAACATTTTTATAACTTTCAGCAAAATGCTGCCCTAATGTATAAGAAACCAAGTGCATGTTATGCCAACTGATAACGCTATTAAGGAATACATTCTCTGGCAAAAATAAATAACAGCAAAGATCCCTTTTCCATTTCCACCAGAACTTTTCACAGTTGTGGAACCAGAAAAGAAACTTTGAGAGCAAAGACCAAGTCAAACAATATGAACACACTTAGCCGAGCCATGCAAGTAACGTTTGAGAATTCAATTGAGCATCATTTTAACATCCATTTTATTCAACAAATACTCAGATTTCTTGACTAATCTTACTGTTAACATATGCAATAAAAATTTGCCATGCGTGCACCATTCTATGATCATATACTAGAACGAACAAATAAGAGCCAAATTACCTGTCTCGCTTATAAAAGATGCCACTACCATCACGTTTCTGTCCATTTCTCTGAATATATAGACTAGAGTAACCAAGAATTTCCATATTGCCTTTGTAAAATCCATAGTATTCATCCACTTCCTGATGAAGATTGGATTGTCAACTATGCCACAGAATATCAGGTAAGAATCACATAAGAGAGCAAGATGAATGTAAAAAGAATAAATCAGCAGAACATGCAAATAGCATAACCAACTAGAAGGAAAAGTAATTTCGAGACCTGTAGGCAGAGAAAGTCAGCGCCAAGGTTTTTAAGAATGGTTAAAATTGCCTTAGAACGAGCTTTCCACCTGCAAAGGCATTCAGCTGAACATGACTTGAGCTAATAATGTCTATATGCAACTAATAGACTAAGCTATTTGCTTCTTTCAAGTACTTCATGATCTCCTCCCTCATTTTAGGGTGGGTAGTGAGAATGGGAAGGAAGGAGATGACTGAAATTCACATAGGGAGACTTCACGGAGATAGAAAACTACAGCAGCCTTTACAACGCATTTAAACCAGGCAATGTGATCCAAAGTATCAAACTTTCTAATATGCTTAATACAAAAGTTCAGAGTAAATGAGGAGATTGGGAATTGTACGAGGTGGAGTCATATTAGCAAAGAAAGAAACATTCTCAACACTAACAAACTTCTGCATCAAGGAGCGATAGTTTCATTTCCTGCTGTAAGCTAATGCTGATTGACAACAAGTCTTCCAGGGTAGAAAACGAGAACACTAATACCTAGTTATCCCTTCATAAAGACTGAAAAACAACACTTCCATAAAGAGAGAATCATATTAAGAAAGATTACCTGAGACATGGCGATGGAGAGTGTGGGAAATAAGAACTTCTCACATACACCTATGACCAAAAATTGAACCGAAAAGGTCAATTATGAGAAGAACAAAATTGCTTCCTCTATATGCAAAGAGTTTTCAGCATAGTGATTAAACAAGGAAGGCATCAAAATACCAAACCACAAGAACACATATCAAAAGCTTCCTCTATGTGCAGCCTATTGCGTAGAGTTGCCAAAATAACCCAAGAGAGAGTGAAGGCAGCTATAACTTAAAGAAATAATGGAAGATAAACCGAGACTATACAAGGTGTCAGTTATTACTATCATACAATACATGGTAATAAGGCTTAGCATACCTGAGCCAATACGTTATACGATACAAGGCGGAATCTCAAACCTGAAAAAGGCAGAAAGTGAGATTGGAGTAAATTTCCAACTTCCAATATTATATGTCACAAACATAAGCATCCATCATTTTCATCTTCAATCCCTTTCAAAAGATACAGCAAATTTCAGCAAAAACTAAATCGTAATAAGCTACAAAAATGCCTGACACCCGGGTATAATAAGCAAGCACGCACGTCATCTTTCATGCGTTTACTCAAACCAGCTTCAAATTTCAGCTCAGAGAACACAATCACTCACTATACGCCGACCAGAACACTCCTCTGAACACCCATTCAGCCACAGAATCGCCAATTCATTATAACACTCAATTAGCTCCAACACAGCTCAAAACACAAATGCACATCAAGACGCCATATTACACACTCCTCTCACACCAAATCAGCAGGAGCAAAATGACCAAAATCAGGAGCTACGCATACGCACCATCAGGTTTGCTCCTGGAGTGAACATCGGCGCCTTCGACCGACACGAACTTGGGAGAAACCGGGGAAGGATTGGTGCCCATCTTGCGGGAGCGGATTCTGCGGGCGTGAACACGCGAGATTCGGGACTGAATCGTCCGAAAAACGACGGCTGCTCTTGAAGAAGAAGAAGAAGAAGAAGAAGAAGAAGAAGCGTGTCGAAAAACGATTACCTGGCGAAGGAGGAGGGAAGAGAGAGACGCGGATTTACGATGGTGGCGACTCTCTGCATCGAGCGGACGCTCAATGCCGGCGGTGCCGGCGGAGGTTTTCCGGATCGGAGAGTGGCGGCGGCAAGACTCTGTCTCGCTTCACGGGTTGAGGAGCCGACGACGGCTACGCAACATAGACGGTTCAAAGCTCAAGCCGTTATGTTAAATTGAACCGAACCGGCATTCTTTCTTTTGGCTCGGTTTGGTTCGATTCTCTACTACCGGCTTTCTTTATAAGATTAATAATACCATGAAAAAACCCTAAATCAGTAATTGTGATAAATTTCTCTCCAAGTTAAGTTTTGGATCACCAAGAACCCCAAATTAGTATATATAAAATTTACCCTAGGCTAATATTGGATTATCAAAAACATTAAATTAATTCATGCGTGATCTATTTATTTTTCATTAACTTTTTCAAATTTTACATTAAAATTGTTAAGTTTGATGATATATGATAATAATTCAATTGACGTGGCAAGTTTATGTGAAAATTCATAACTTTCTCTCTTTTTTTTTCAATTAGCGCACTCCCTCATCATCATCTTTGCTTTCTTGATTAGGCATTAAACTTGTTCAAGCACACTTTTGTCTCTAATAGTCTTATCGGAAGTCATGAATTTCTACTTGAACTTGCCTCATCAATGACTTAATACTATATGTCATGTAACTCAATAATCTCACAAAAAATTTAATAAAACTAAAGAAAGATAGATGGGTCACACATATATTAATTTGAGATTTTTCGTAATATTAATTATTTATTATAATTATTGATCAACACGCACAAGGTGTATGCAATTGCATTTGCCTCTCTCTTTTTTTATCAATCTAAATTATCTTTTGAATCTATAATGCCTCCGTTATAACTATTATACCCTCATGTTTATCGAAATTAACCCTAACAAAATGAAGTAATTAAGGGATCATGTTAACTTTTGCAATTTACAGTTACTGTCCCATCATATTCAAGCAGCTGAGGTTAAGAACATTTAGGAGATTGAGAAAACAACCTTGTTCATTAAAACTGCGAGAATGTAAAATTGCTGTACTCAGTCGACTTTTATAGCATCAAATTTGGTTCTCTCTTTTTATTTATCTATTTCAATTTATGTTCATCTTTCCCGTAGACTTTTTTCTTATGAGTAGAATTGGACGGTTCCAAGTTGGGCCCTAGATCAATCTAAAATCATAGCCTAGGCCCACCCACTAGAGATGCAAATGAAAAATCGAGAGCCCAAAACTTGGACCGGCCTGGCCTGAATCAGCCTGAAAATGGCGCGTTCTATCAATGGGCGGTTTTCTATGTCTGTGTTTTAGGCCGGGCTAGAATTTCGGGCTTCCCGATGGCCCAGCCCAGTTTGAAATGTTTGATAATTCATCTGCAATAAAATAAACATGAAAGCGCTTCATATTCTTTTATTTTGAGGTACACAAATATTTAATTCTTCCATTGAATTTATTGGTTGATTAATATATCAAAACAAGAAAAAAAAAGGTGTAAATTTGAAAAATTTGCCCGAAACACATTAGAAAATGAATTTTTGAGGCCGAAAATGACCTTCAACATTTGGCACTATGGCAAGAGTCTCAAAATAAGCTTTTCATAGTTTTGTACTTCATGGTTCGTGACTACGTTCGGATCAAAAGTTATGCTCAGTCAAATTTGGACTGTGGGAATTTATTTATTTTGGGTATGAATTTCACACTTTTAAGAACTTTATGTTGATCATTAAATGTATATTAGCTTCTTTGTTTTTTTTTTTGGTCTATAAACTTCTAGCATCCAGGTAACTCCAACTAATCCGAAAGCGAGCACTGCCGGCCCTACAAAGAGGTAGCTCTCCCAGCTTCGTTTGCCCCTTATACAAAGGTCGAACTTAAGACCTTGCTTAAGGGAACCCAGGCTCCTTACCACCTGGGCCAACGAATGTTGGTTAATGTATATTAGCTTTAGCCCAAACTGAATAATTTTGGTTTAAGTCATTTTCTTGTTTCAGGCCATCCTAGTAATGTGTTGAGCTTTCTCTCTTGGTTGTATTTGTTATGGCTGACCATTGTTAATTGTAATTTTCAGCACCCATCTCTCTCTCTCTCTCCATAAACAAACGAAGGATGTGATTTCCGATTGCTGAAACCAACTTGGAAGTCCATCAGTGGTGCTAGGTGGATGCACAGCCTTGCCTTCCGAAACTAGGATTTTTTCATGAAACAATAATTTCTGCCTTTGGCGATTTACTATTTCGTCTTGTTGCATTACTCACTCAATCAATGGCCACAAAAGCTCTTAGTTTCTCCCAATCAATAATTCTGTTCGCAATGCATTCTGGACTTGTCATAGTGGAAAAACTGAACCTCCGATTTTGTAATATTTATGGTGGAAGCTACTTGGTACAATCATGCACTCGTACAAGCATCTTAGTAAAGTCGATTTGACGTTCCTATGCACGTAACCGGGGATTAGAATGCTCGAGCTCGAGCTCTCATTTCATATGTCGGGTCACTATAGCAACTTGTCCAGTAACTATCGGGTAATTCTCAGTTATTATTTAATTATTATTCTACAGATCTCTGCATAGGGTGGAGGTTATGCTTTCTATTATACCGACAACAGAAGCAAAAGCTATCAAAATTTTATCTACTTTGCTTGCAATAGCCAATACCTCTAAAGCAGTTCAATGATGCAAAGATCATTAGATGTGATAGATTTGGATGGAAAGATTTGTATCTTAGACTTAGATGAAGGAGATTACAGCATGTGCATGTGAGATAAACACACAGTATACAGACTATAGCTTGCTCAACATCCGACACGTCCCACGATCCATTCTAAGTACTTGTAGTGATGCCTAAGTTTCTTAACCTATGAAAATCTAAGTTTTTCACTCTTCATCACTGTTTTAGATAAGATTTACTGTACATATACATATGCGTTTTGTAGCTCTTTTTGGAACACAAGTTATGTCCATTACCGTTGGCACGAGCAGTCACAGGAATTAACCAACTTTCAAAGTCAACGATCCTAAACGTAACTTGTCTGATCAGAAAGACTACAATAATATGTGTAGCAACAAAGGTCCCGTAGATATTCAGGGAGAAACACTTGGAGGAGGGGTCACTGGGATTGAGAAGTAAGGATCAACCACGGACACAACTCCATCATTCTTCACAACCAAGGAGTCCTCAAAGGCATCACAGCAAAACTCGTTGTAGAAAGCTTTGGCCTTCATCAAGATGTACCTTATGGACGACTCCAAGTACCCAAACCCTAATAGCCAAGGGAGCTCCTGAGCTTGACGGCGCCAGCTCCGACGCTTCTTCTCCCCAGAAGCCGCATCGCCATGCAAATCCATGCATTCAGCGGGGTAATGATGATGACTTGCGTCTTTCTCCAAGCAATGACGAACTTTACTTCTCTTGATGGGTTTGTTTTCGCCACCTGATGAGGGTGAATTTGGTCCGTGGAGCTTGGCAAGAGGGGCAAGCGGAGTGGCCATGGAAGATGGAGAGTGAAGTGCTTTTATGTGGTGTTATTAATGTTTAATTGTTGCCAGAGGACTTTTGATACTTGGAATTTCTTGGACCATGTTCTAGCGTTTATATAATGGGAGAGAATGGTGTTTGAGATGATGGGTTCGATTGAATTTTTTTGTCATGGTACGTGAGCACGTGAAGGGTAGGGCCAGATATTGATGGTGGGTTGGGCATTGTCATTTTCCAGCGATTGTATGTGATGCCTAACTAAAGCCTAGTCCTTCTATTGGTGAAACTATTTCGGAGAATCTCTGTCTCGTTAAATCGAGCTACACGGCATTCTTTGACATGATTACATTGTATATAACTCAATCTTTATTCGAATAAACAGAAAAGATTGGGAAAAAAATTCATGGTCAATACATTAATTTTGGTAAAAAAACACCATCATTATAATTAGAAAGACATTAATATATCTAAGTAGTGCATTTCATTGTGATAAATGAGCTACGACCCTTGCTTACTTTAACTAATGTAAACTTTGTTGGAGATATGATTTGATATTATTGGAGATTCTCATTGTAGGACTGATTTTAGCTGTAGACTAATTGATTCACTCAATCCGTGATTGATTTGGTAAATGTCAAAATTCTGTGTAGTTTAGCAATTTTGGCTTTTTCCAATTTCGGTGTAAACCGCAAAATGATGGTGAAGGAAACCTAATATTTCTAAAATGAAAGATGTCAAGTATCGGGGCACTATGAATTCTATTCTTACCAGGTCTATTCTTCGAAAGTCCTTATAATGATCATCCTAACATACTGATTAGGAATTGAATTTCTTAATTTCTATGCCATGTTGATTCTTTTCTAGTTTCTAAGTCATGCAAATCTTTTCAATCTAATGCTCATCTTATCACATAAAATAGCTAGTATGGGTGTTTCATACATAAAAATTTTGGGACTGAAAAATAGATATAAGAGAGGAAAAAAACTAGGGCAGCCCAAGTTAAATACTTTTATGTCAATCTAGTTACTCCACCAGCATAAAAGAAGATTGTGTTTTATGTGACGAATATAGCAAGTGATATCGACGCATAACACAAGTGACCAATCAAAACTAAAATTCGCATATACATGACTTATACTAGAATGAGATTTATAGAATGTGGACAATAAGGATTGATGTATTATAACATGTTAGTACTATCGCGTGATTTATTTCATCATTGGAAATACTTACGTCCATTGAAGACTACCCTTTAACGTGATTTCAACAGCCTATAATCACAATCTAAAAGTTGATTAGAATTTCAACTAGATAAAGTGAGAGAGAGAAAAAAAAAGCCGATATGTAAGTGTAGTGACACCCTGGATGCGCTTGACTAGAAATCTAACAAAATTGCACATTGTAACATGATAACCAAACTTTTATTTTCTCCCAAAATTTGTCAAAATTATCCATTTGGTTTATAAAAAATTTCCATTCATCATCGTCCGAAAGTTGAAACCCACTTTTTTTGTTGTTATCGCTAGAACCTTATTTATGTCAAGATTGGCCAAAAGAGTCCTCTCGTCGGAACCAAAAAGTTTTCCCTGTTACTTCCCCCAACAATTATGGAAGCAATATCCAATAGTAACCCTAGCGGTACTCCCAACAATTCTGTGATGGATATCCAACAATTATGGAAGTAATATCCAATAGTAACCCTAGCGGTACTCTCAACAATTCTGTGATGGATATCCTTCGTAAACATGTAAAATCTAGAATATTCATATACGGGAGGGGTAAAAGGAAGACAGTCGCTTGCCCTTTGGCAATAGACCAATCATGTCAATTTCAATCTGACAACCCACCCAAAATGGGAAACACAGTTGTGTCTTCATGCAAATTTACCCTTTTCCTATGGTCCGGCGGATAAAAAATTTGAGGTCCGAGAGAGATTGAGACAAATTTGGAATTGAAATATCACACGTTCAAATTCTTTATCCATAAAAAATAAGAAATTTTGGGCCCAGGGTGACGGTGCCACCACCCCTCTCCTTAAGTCGGCGATTGGCCTTTTCCACTTCCACTTGTAATGTTGCTAATATTACAACCATTTTTTTTTGTCAGTAATGAGATTATCAGTATGATTCTAATACATCTTATTTATCTAAGTATTAAATTCGTTTTGTATATTTTTCGCCCGCTCTCACATAACTGCAACCCTCACACGAAATGGAGTTCCCCATCATATGTGAGAAGATGGCAAATATAAATATACTTGTCAGGCATGTCTAATTATGTTTCTAGTTAGATAGTCTTGAATGATCAAATGGATCGACTTGGTCTCTTCTAGTTTAGACGACTGCTGATACATATGGAACCAACCGGATGCTATTTTCACTGCTTTGAATTAGTCTCTTTGAGTTCGTTGCGTGGTTAGTGGTTAGTCCTCGATGCTTCTCGATGGACATGATCATGTGGCATTCTTGGATTACATTGGTTCGTGCGTCTCCGTCACGTCCAGAACTTCCCAAAAGCAAAGTTGAAAGCCGATATGACAATAAAAACTGCAAGTCTTGGTGGGAGAGACAAAGGCCCGGAAATGGCAACAAGGACAATATCATGAATGCCTCAGAGAGTGACCAGCACATGAAGTTAGGAGCAGTTGTACGCAGTTGGTTTCATTAGGGTTTGCCCAGTGGCGCTAGGGAATGGGTAAGTGTCTTTCCAATGCCGGGCCCGTATCGTGTCTCAACTTGATTTGGTGCATTCCGGGGAGGGATCCTAGGATAAAGAAGCTTTACATCACATCTTTTTTCTTGAGAAGATTGAAGAAATTTAACACATTAACATGAAAGACTAGATTAAATAAATAGATTAGAGCATTAATACCAAATGTCATGTTAAAGGCCCTTTGATTGATGGGCGACTTTTCACAAAAAAATTGAATGACGTTTTGGCAAAGTGAGGGTCTTTTAATCAGGTTGAAGGCCCTTTGCTTTGTTTGAACCTGATCATATGGAGAGATGGGCTGTCTCATTGACTTTTTTGTGATGGGATAGGCCATGTGCTCAAGGAGGGTCACCCTCTAATTCCACTCGGCTATTTAGCATTATCCTTTCTAACATTACAAAAATGGTGGCTGACTTAGGTAACGATCGAATAGTTCATACATCTCTATCTACTCTAAAACAGGAATTCTGAAGTACATGAGTGCAACAAACTCTAAAGGGTTGGCTAGGTGATTTATCATCTCATTTGATCCGACAAATCCTATGTTCCAATCACAAGGTCACCCACACAAATTGACCTTAGGGGCCATGTCTGCTATCCTGTAACTAGAGTCTTATTAAATGCACGTGAACCATGGCGATTTTGCAGTGTATCTATGGGAATCACTCGAACCATAAAATTCAAATCCTTATGTTGTTTACAAGCAACAATGGAAATATTGGATTGAAGGGGGAAAGATAATTTTTGCTTCATTTAAATAAGAGATATAACATGGAGATCTCATCATCGGCATTCTACAATGGTACAAAAGCATGATTTTACCATAATTTTTCCATGTCTTTCCACGAGGAATCAGAGAACTATGCTCGATAATATCCCATTTTTTTTGAAAACGATATTTCTGTGGTGAATACTCAGAGGACTCTGATAAAAATAAAAATAAAAACTCAGAGGACTGAAAGTGTTGAATCCTCATTTATTTATTTTTTTCTAATTAGCGGACAGAGGCTTGGATTATGCTTTGTGATTTATGGACCGACCAAATAAGGTCTAAGGAGATTTCTTAAAGCCCAGCCTAAGTCTCACTTCTGACCCAACCATGGCAGACGGTATGGGATTTTTATGATGAGATTTCTTACCGCTCCTCACCCCTTTCCACTCATTTTATTGATAAAAAAAAAAAGGCAGCTTTAATGTTAGAAAAGAGTACACATGTTGCATGTGAAGAGAAACAGTGAATATATTCAAATCAACAGAAAATAAAATTGTATTATGTAAAGGTTGTAAATCCATTTTTGTATATTTCGATTGCCATCAAAAGGGAAAGATAAAGAGAATTATGTTGACAATAATGTTGGATTCAAATTTTAAAGAAAGATATCCATTGATTATTTTTTCGGTTGGAATATCCATTGATGACTTGCCAATCATCATCTTGATCACCATAAATTTTGATTTTGTCCGTTTTATAAAAATATGTGGTCATAGCCATAGGATATGTAGAATATATGTAAGCGTTTTTCATTGACCTTTTCTTTTTGGTAAATGTTTGAGGTTGAAGTGTCCATTGAGTTTTTGCTCGATCAATAGCATGTATTTGTTTAGGATTGAGTTTGCCCGTATTTGTTTAGAATTGCTTTCTCTTGTAGATGGGCTACCTCGACGTAACCCCTAAGGTTCGCCTTGGCTTTAAAAGAAATGAAATGCGTTCCATCTTCCTGCCATGTCTTCGCATGTTTCATCTATAGTAACTACTTTTCCACACTGCTGTTCTTCATTTAAACTGCAATACCCACCATATTGTCGCACGAACTTGTTAGGAATTAGTTGTATTAAGAATTCATTAGTTAGGAAAAAGTTGAAGAGCTTTAGCACATGTGCAATCAGAATCGTTTTCATATAGAAAGATTGAACTGGGTGAACTTTCATAATTAAATTAATGAACGAACATGTTTCTTATAGACCTAAACTTTTGGGATAATCAACCGTCTGAGATTGCATTAGAAATAGAACCTTCCACTAATAGTTTGAATCGCTAATATTTTCCCTTTTTTCATTAGTTTGATCCCGTTTTCTTGTTGTTTGCTTCACAAATATATTCCAAATGTATGACCACGCTGGACATTATATAAGTAAATGGACTACAATATGTAATGCTCTCCCCGTGTGAAAGCAGGAATTAGAAAAGTCTATATAGAATAAAAAGAAATATTGACCTAAAAAATTGTTGGAACGATGATATACACATACTGGAAACTTGGCCTTTTTAAACTCATTGCACCCGGACTGATAACAGGAGACAAGCTCCAATGGCATGATTCCTCCCATTTTCGAGAAATTTCATGTTTTACATGAGATTCCTCTTGAAATATTATGCAAAATAAAATAAAATAAATTTTCCTGCAAAAGTTGTCGGAGTAATGAGATAAGCATTCTGAAAGTTTTTCCGTTAAAATATAATTTGCTTCATAATATATTTTTAAAATATAATTTAACAAATGCTATTTGAATTTTAGAAAATCCCTTTAACCCAAAAACATTTGTATTTCCCCAAAGTCAAACCAAACAAGGCCATAAGATAAAACTCAAACAGATTGGACGATTTTGGCTTTTGTGACTCTAACCGGGCTTAGATTGGCCTGTGGACTGTTAGACCCATGATTACGTCTACAATATGGCTAGTCATTGTTGAGTAATTTTTTAGCACCGGTGGTCCACACAGGCAAATTGTATGAAGCAAATAATCTCTCTCTCTCTCTCTCTCTCTCTCTCTCTCTCTCTCTCTCTCTCTCTCTCTCTCTCTCTCTCTCTCTCTCTCCATCAACAAATGAATAATGTTACTTCTGATTGGCGAAACCCAATTGGAAGTCTATCGACGGCTGCTATGTGAATGCAATGCCTTGCCTTTGGAGATTATATCTTTAGATGGAACCATCCCATAAAAACTAGACGGCCAACCCCATTTCTTCTTTTGACGACTAATATTATTTTTTTTTGTCTCGATGTGTTACTCGCTCAATCAATGGTAACAAGACTAAAGTTTCTCCCAACCAATGACTTCATTCCCAATGAGCCGTAGACTTCTCGATTAGAAAAAAAAAATTTGTAATATGTGTGCTGTAATGGAAGCTATTGTGAATTCTGAAATTTTGATCCTCGGAAGTCAGCCAAGTACGAGTGTCTTTTGCTCATGTAACTCTTCTCGCCCACCCCGCTCGAATAAATGTTGTTATGACATTCTCTGCATGTAAACGGGGATAACAAGGTTGAAACCTAAACTCTCATTTCGTAAGTCGAGTCACTGTTGTAACTGTCCTATTATACGAATCAAGTAATTTTCAATTTACCAATACTGCATTATCATTCTGCCAATTTCCGCATAAGGCGGAGGGTTAACATGTTTTGCTTCAACGGCTTATGATACGTACTTTCTGTTATACCGACGACAGAAGCAAAAGCTACCGAAATATCATCCAAGCCCCATACCTCTAAAGAAGTTCTAGTGTATTTGGGATCGAATCATTCAGCCTAAACTTAGATGAAGGAGATTACGGCATGTGCATATGAGCTGAACACACTCTCTGCAGACTATAGCTTGCTCAACATCTACTTAACATATGAACATTAAAGTTTTCATTTGCAGTCTGCAATCACCGTTTCAGATAAGATTTAGCGTACACATACATATGTATCTCCTAGCTATGCGGGTTGTTTAACTTTTCGGTTTTACACAAGTTATCTCCTAACCGTTGACATAGCCGTCACAATAATTAGCTTTCATTCCAAACTTCAACGGTGCTAAACGTAATTAAAGGACTACATAGTCTATCTAGCAAACCAATATCCCGTAAATACTTATGGACACATGCTTGGGGGAGAGGTCACTGGGATTGCGAAGTAAGGATCAACCAAAGACACAGCTCCGTCATTCCTCACCACCAAGGAGTCCTCTAAGGAATCAGAGCGAAACCCATTGTAGAAAGCCTTGGTCTTCATCCGGATGTACCTTATGGAGAACGCCAAGTTCCAAAACCCTAATAGCCAAGGGAGCTTCTGAGCTCGACGGCCCCAACTCCGACTCTTCTTTGTCCCGAATCCCGTGCTGCTATGCAATCCTGTGCATTCGGCGCAGTAGCAATGGTGACCAGCATCTTTCTCCGAGCAATGGCGAACACTACTTCTCTCGATTGGTTTGTTCTCACCACATGAGGAGGGCGATTTTGGTCCTTGGAGGTTGGTAAGATTGGCAAATTGAGTGGCCATGGAAGATGAAAGGAGAGGGAAGGGCTTCTATGTGATGTTATGAATGTTTTGTTATTGCTAGAAGACTTTCGAAACTTGGGAATCTTTTGGACCTTGTCCTAGGGTTTATATAGGGGAAGAAGAGAATGGTGTTTGAGACGGCGGATTCAATGAACTTCTCGGTCATGGCGTTTGAGATGGTGGATTCAGTGAACTTTTTCTATCATTGGACGTGAGGACGTCGAGTGTGGGGCCAGGTCTCGATTGGCGGATTTCGTATTGTCACTTTCCAGTTGTTATATGTGATGCCTCACTAAAACATGAGTGCTCCCAGTTGGTGCAACAATTTTGGAGAATCTCTCCCTCGTTAAATCTAGATACAAAGTATTTCGTATTATGGTCACGTCACAAATTATCTCGATCTTTCCTTAGAGTCAATGAAAAGGGTCAAACCGAATATCGCCAGTCAAATCATTGAATTGAGTCTACGGTACGATCAATATAATTAGAGAGGCATGTGCATACATATTTCTGACGTAAGTGCGTTCATCATGCAAAGTAAACTATTTGCATTTTAGGGATTTAGCAATTTTGACTTTTTGAATTTCGCTATAAACTGGGCAAAACCTAATATCCAATATAAAACATGTCTTGTAAGTATCAAGGTACTATGAATTCTATTCTTCAAAAGTCCATAAAATGGCCATCCTAACATACTCAAAATAGGTACATTTCATATTTCATAATTTCTACATCATATAGACTATTTTTTTTTAAATTCCTTTGTCTTTTCAATTTGATGATCATACCATATGAATGTTCTACACAAACAAATTAAGCTTCTGAAAAGTAGATAAAAGGGGGGGGGGACAAACAGGTGAAGCACAAGTTAAGTTTTTTTATGTAAATCCAATTAATCAAATTATATAATAAAGAAAATATGATGATTACATCACTTGGCAGTGAACTGACCAATCAAAAGTGATATTCACACATATAGATAGTGCTATGAGATTCATATTACATTGACAATATTGATTGATTGATTGTGGCAAATCGGTCCCAATATTTCAAGATCAAGCAAAAGGATCTCCCCTTTTAACCAAGAATGCTTCCCTGTTACTGCCACAGCTAATTAAATCGTAAATCGCTAGTAAACTTAGCACTGCTTCAACAAACCTAGAATATTCGTACACAAAAGTGGGAAAAGGAAGAGGGTCGTTGTCCATTTGGCGACAAAAGACCAAATCATGTCGATTGCAATCTGACACCCCACGAACAGGTCCCACCCAGAAAAGGGCGAGTTCATGTCTCCATGCAATTTTACCCTTTCCGATGGTCCGGCGGACCAAAGGATCTGAGGTTGGATGCAATTTTGCCTTTTCCAATGATCCAACGGACCGAGGATTCATTGGTCCGGCGGTCCGAGGATTTGATGTTCGAGAGGGATCTAGACAGATTTTAGTTTGAAAAATATCAGAAATTTTTGGGGCGAAGGGTGGTGGTGGTGGTGGTGGTGGTGGTGGTGGTGGCGGCGCCGGCGCCCGCCATTTTCCACTCCCGCATCGAATTTGGACGGGCTTGGGCCATGCTTTGTGAGTTATGGACCAACCAAACAAGGTCTAAGAGCCCAGCTTAAGTCTCAATTCTGACCCAGCCATTGCAAACTAGCCTTCTCCGTGTGTAAAAGCAGCGGGGGATTCTTGTGAAAATACCTTATACCTCGACGAGTTATTAAATTATTAGCACCGAACGCCTCTCTCCACTCTTTTTACTTATAAAAAAGGCAACATGATTTTCATACTGGAAGAAGAGCACGCGGGTTACGTTTGAAGAGAAACAGTGAAATCTTAAATTAATAAAGAATATAAAAGCAAGTAAATATTCTGATCCATTTTTTTGATATACTGTCAAATTTCAATTGGCCTAGAAAAGAAAAGATGGAGATTCATGCTGACGGTTATCTTGGATTCTAGTTTAGAAGTATCATATTCGTTGATTACTTATCAATCATCTTGATTATTGTAAATTTCTTTTTTGTCCATCTCTAACAATATGTGGTCATAGGATATTTTAAATATATTTAAGGGTTTTCGTGGATTTTCTTTTTTTGTGAATGTATGAGGCTGAAGTGTCCACTAATTTGCTTAATTAATAGTCTGTATTTGTTTCGAATTGCTCTCTCTTGTAGATGGGCTAACCTTCGACTTAACCGCTAGGGTTAACCTTAGCTAAAAAAGAAATGACATGAGTCGAATCTTTTTTACTATGGGATCACATGTTTCATCAACAATAACTATCATTTGATGTGCACACATCCAAGTAATTTCTTTTTTTTCGTTTAAGTTAAAATGCAAGGCTAACCATAATTTTCACATGACTTGTTAGGAATTAGTTGTTTAGGACTTCATCCGTTAGGAAAAATTTGTGGAGTGTTAATATTTATGCGATTAGAATCGTTTTCATATAGAAACATTAAATTAGGTGAACTTTCATTTTCAAATTATTGAATGAACATATTTTTGTTAATCTAAACTTTTATGATAAACAATTGTTTCATGTAAGTTCATTTTAGATTTGGATCAATCGACCTATCAAACTTTTTATATTGTCTCAATATACATTATCTATGTAAAAAGACTATAATCTATATTGTTCTTCACTTGTGAAATCGAGAAAAAAAAAAGGTTAATTATATATACTAACATGTATGCCGATTAAAATTTATGTAATTTAATACTGTATACCTAAGAATGAGGTCCTGTTTGTTCCTGCTTGAGTAGAGATAAAATAATATTTTCTTACTTTTCAGTTAAAATCTAAAATACTTTTTGAATTTCAAAAAATTATGAAAATACAACGTCATGTCAACACATTTGAGTGCGACATAAGTTTTAGAAGTTTCATATGCCAAAAAAAGTTAAGTTTCGCAAGTCACAAAATTTAAAATAATATAAAAATAAAAACCATTCATGACAAAATTTTGAAGGGTTCTTCCACGTATAATTTTTTTGGGTAGAATTTAGTCTTACACGGGTAGATTCATATATGACACGCGCGGTAAATCTTGCAAAGAATTTTGAAATGTAAAAATGGGAAAGTAGCAACTGGATTTATTAAGAATTAGCAATAATGAGTCATCATAACTTGCGATGCATCATATAAGAAGCGGGGTAATGCAATGGAAATTAATATTCAATCTCTAGAATTTCGTCGGTCATTCTGCACTTCACGTTTCCAACGTCCATAGCAAGTTACCGCCAACAGGTGGTGTCACGTCCACGTCTAATTTCTTTATGGTGTCACATCCACATTGATTAACGCCAAACAAAAAGTTGGAAAAACAAAGGTTTTTTTCCCTTTTCTTCTGAAAATGATTTTTGCTAATATTATATCATTCATTTCTTTTCGAATTGGAGAAATTTTCCAATAAAAATATGAAATTTTTTTATTTTCTCAAATATGATCATTAAGTTGATATTATTTTAAATGAGAATTTGAAATATCTTTATTTTTTCAAATAAAGATTCGAAGTAGATCTTGTTTCAAATAAAAATTTAAAATGGCTAAACTTATTATTAATTTTTAAATTTTTGTATTTCTTTTAAATTTTTCATTAAAAAAAAAAAAAAACACAGGAATGGGTTAATGGCCTGTATTTTTCTATTTTTAACAAAATTAATTAAAATTAAAATTGTGTTTAGATGAAAATTCCTTTAATCAGCAAGAATATTTAGCTAGCCGACAAAATTAGGTCTTTATTTGAAATATTTATAATTACTTTATATCATTATTTAAGACAAGTTTCATTTCAGGTTTTTATTTAAGAAAATAAGAGCACTTTCAAAATTTTATTTGAAAATTTTCCTTCAAACTTTTAGTTCATTTATTTATTTATTCATTCGAATTCTCTTGCATAGAACTATATAAAAAAAAAAAAAATAAGAGGCAATGCAGATTCATTCTCCTCTTGGAAAACAAACTCGCGAATGAAGACGCAAGACAGAACGCATGGCTGTGAGGATTGATTGCTTCCCTAGAAGAAGGAGACAGGCAAAACTTAATGAATCCTCCCAAAGTGTATACGTTGTTCTTGTTTGATTTTGGCTGATTTGTACGTTTCTCGTTGTCCGATTCCTCCTTCTCCGTGATTCCAATATCCCTCCATTGAAACAGAGAGCAATCAATCCTAGGTGCTCTAACTCACACCACAGGAAAGAGCACTAAGTTTTAGTAGTTGGATGAGATTTCTTGACAACTGCTTTCTTCTTCTGACGAAAACCTCCGCGCAAGCATGACATGAAACATTGACGAAGCTTTTTGTTGTTATCGCCTATCCATATGTTCGAAAATAAATGTAGTCATTCCATTTGATGGTGTGTACAAAATTAGGTTATCATGGAGAGCGATTACTTATTATAATAAAAGGTCAAAGATTGTTAATTTATTTCTTTATTTATCATCCCTTTTAATAATTGTTAACCACGTAGTTCATTGTGAGATGCGAAATGTTTGTTCATGGATACACATGTCACTAACCCTTGGAGAAAACTTACAAAAAATTATAAAATTTATTACATTGCTACCAATTTAGTTTTAAATATTTTCACATTTTGTTAATTAAGTCTATCTGATTAACTTTGATTGGAAATCATTCACGTGAACGTCAATCTTCCTACATGGTGTGATCAGCACTAGCGTGAACAAATTTTTTTTTTTAATATTTTTTTTCGTTTTTTCTTCCTTTTGCTAGTGGCTGCAATGGCCAAGTAGGATGATCTTGCTTGGGCGAGGGTCGCCCTCGACCACCACAAGCAATGGTCAGTCTCGCCTAGGCGAGGGCGAGCGCCGATGAGGGCGAGCGCCGATGAGGGCTCCCCTCGCTCAGGTCGGCCTTGCCTTATTTGACCTAGGCAAGGCCTCTTGGCTTGGGACGAGACCCACCCTATCTCAGTTGCAACCTCCACCAAACAATAGCACCATGTCACCACCTTACCCAACTCTCGTGAACTCAACCCACCTCCTCCATGCTCTTTGAGCTCATGGCCATTGATATCTCGATGAGCTCAACGGCTATGGCCAAGCCTCCAAATCTTGGAGAGCTTAGCGACTCCTCCTCCTGTTAGCTTGCACAAGCAACTCATCATCAATCCTTCAGCAAAGCTGAGCCATGGTTAAGCCTCGCCTAGACAAGGGCTCCCCTTGCCAACACTCGCCTTCGCCAAGTGAGGTCAGTCAGCTCAACCATTGGCAAAAGGAAAAAGAAAGGAAAAAAGAAGAAAGAATAAAATCAAAATTTTTAAAAACATATTAAAATATTGTTAAATTTATCTATGTCAATGCTGATCATGTCACGTAAGATGACTGACGTCCACATCAACGATTTCTGATCAAAATTAACCAAATTGACTCAATTGGCAAAACATAAAAAAGTTCACGACTTAATTAACAAAATTGAAAAGTTTAGAATTGAATAAGAAAAAGTACGATAGACTTATAATTTTTTGGATAATTTTCTCATTTGTATGTGCGTGTATAGACAAACCATATGCACATGCATAAAGAGCGTGTGAGATGAGTATATGGTGCTGTGGCAATCTCGCAAATGCACATGCATAAAGGATGAGTATTAGTACTATGGCGATCTCGCTAGGGACGGCGGATCTTGGGATTTTACTTTAACTAAGGATTAAAAAAAGGCTGATCCTCAATTAAAGAAGATTTTATTCATGTCTTTATAGGAAATAAAAAAATAGATGAATAATAAATAAATAAACAAGAAACTTCACGACAAGGACACTATGCAGACCGATTTTCTCTCGCTGCAAACATTCACATGCTATCAATAAAATTATGAGTTAAAGCCGATAACCGGGGGAGAAAGGTTCGTGTTTTGTATTAGGCGATTTCGTACGAATTATTTTGAGATACAGACATGTACACAAACCAAAAAAAGTTGTTTAGCTAGCCTGAAAATGAGGATATTCGTGTTGATCTCAAGTCTAAAAATTGTGTGAACGAAAATCAACCAGCTGCCTTAATTATCGGAATTTACCTATTGAGTGCTCGTAAACACACTCAGTTTACTGATTTATTAAGGAATAAAATATTTGATTTGGGAGTTCTAACTATCTCGTGACAGGTTTAATCAATCAAGGTTTTGAGTTTTTAACAATTTCGATAACTCTTATACTTTTTTTTTTTTTGGTTTGAGGCAACTCTAATACTTATTAACGAAACTCATATACATGAAGTTATTTGCCCCCACAGAAGGTACTAGTTGTCTAGCATCATTAGTTTTATAAATTTATTAGGTAAGTTGATATGGAATAAAACCTAGTATTCGTCAACATCACTCGTGAGGACTAAAATACTAGGATCCTCTAAGGAAAACAAAATGACGAACCGTTAAATAAAAGAGGATCCACAGGTTTATACCAATGGTATCAGCCCCGGTTATTTCTCAATCATGTCTAATGATCTCAAGATAAAATTGAACTATTCCACAACTCTAAAGTTCAAAGGCTCCATATGAATGGCTCACTAAAATATTTGAATACGTACGGAGCAGTATATTATAATGATAACATTCACATGTAATGGGCGTATAGATGGAAGCCCACTCGTACATACCAGATGGATTTCGGAACTTAGACGACTTCTTTTCTGGAAATCATTTGACAGATCCATTGAAGGGGACCTTAATACACCGGAAGTTATATAAACCATTCAAAAAAAAAAAAATTTCCTGCAATCCGATTGATTATGTCGTCCATGTTGTAGTCTGCAAAACCTACACAATAAAAAAATTCCAAGGGCGAGAATACTTCGTTGTATATGCCTCAAACACGAAATTAATTTAGTGTTAAAAGAGACAGCATGGCAGTGATTGAGTTGAATGCAGCGTAGGCACATGGTTTTGCTGTAGTTTCTCGTTGTTGCCATTTCACTATGTATGGAGTATTCAATCTTCACATCGTACGCACGCACTGGTAGAAAAATGCATGGGAGGATGACTCATGAGTCAGCTGTTTGTAAGAATCATACGGCCATTGTCTTGCCTTGGCACTCTTGTCCTGGCATGCCGTCCCCCGACCGATGCACTTTCGATGGTAGCGGAGTCCATGTACTTGCTGAACTTTCGGTACTCGGTAGTTTGTTCGGTTGTATTAAGGATAAGAACAAATGACTCGTTCAAATTCAAAATATTCTGAATTAATCCGTTACAATAATAACTATAGTAATAATTACGTGAGAAAAGAATGGACTAATTTAAATATTTTGATTTAGTCCATTACAATAATAACTACATGAGATAAAAATAGACTAATTCAATATATTATGAATTTGAAAGAGCTATGTGTTCTTATCCTTCAAAATATTTTGAATTAGTCTATTATTATCTCATGTAGTTATTATTGTAACTGACTAATTCAAAATATTTTAAATTCGAATGAGTTATGTGTTCTTATCATTTATAAGTCGATACATCTTTCTACATTCCTTTTTATCTGCAAAATAGCGTGAGCACACACATTTTGCCATCGAAAAGAAAAGTAAATAACTCAAATAAACGCTTTCAATCTGTATTTGAGAAAAAGAACTTAAATAGATTGTGATGACATGAGGAAATGGGGAATTCGATGTGCTAAAAAATTGGAAGGAACAGCAAGGTAAAGTGGACATAAATTGTTTTCTCGTTTCGTATTGGGTACAGCAGTATTTTGAGTTTGTTGCGACCGACCGGTCTTGCAATAAAGACACTTTGACCGTTGAGGGTTAGTTAGCTTAGAAGTTTAAGCGGATGCGTATCTTGATCCTAATGTTGCGGGTGTAATGAAAAAATAATTCAATCGGCTCTGCTTGTCAGGTTAATATGCTGTGAAAATGTACGAATGTACACTCTGCCCCATGAGATTTGGGCCCACATATGAACCTTTTGTCTAGAGTTTTTTCCAATAAAAGATTAATGATAATCTAAATTACTGCATATAGAACGGGAGATAATGCGAATAAGGTGTTGGTTTAGGTGGCAAGGCAGTTTACGCCACCAGTTTACTCTACTTTTTATCTTGGATTCATATCTACTTAGAAGCACTAAATGAGTTAAAACCCGGAATATGCATGCACCTAGGAAATAGACGAGTGAAAATGTATGAAAACTAACCTGAACATCACTTAACCATTAAAGAAAGGAAATAAAAAGGGAAATGGACTAGAAAATTTTAAATCTGAGTATTGAAGGCGAATGGGTTAGATTGCTTGTAGCACGGCCTAACTCCATGCTCTACTAGTTGTGCCGATCATGACCATATGCTATAGCAAGGCTCGTGCCAAACATGGCTACAGTCAAACCCATGTGCCACAACCCCCGAGTTGAAACAACATAGCCCCTATAACGAGTGGTATATACAGGACTAGCATAGTGAACCAACTTATGAGCTTAGGAAAAATTGTCCAAAAAATCATGATTTTATTATATGGCGGCTAATTCAATGCTAAACATTTTAATTGTGTTGATTCAATCTTAAACCTATTATATAATGATCAATCTTAATCTTAAATATCTGAAACTAAATCGTCCCCACTCAAATCATCTCGAAAATATGGATATTCGAATCTCTCACCTCCCTCTCCTCATGTGAAAGAAGTAGCCACTAAGGCAAACCCCAATAGTTAATCATAACATTTCAATTGCGCATTAATTCTAAACATTTTGACAACTTGCCAATTTAGTCATAAGTCTTCTATGTGTCAATTTAATCTAAACATTTTGAACATTTGTTAATTTAATCATTAACCAATTGACGATTTATCAATTTACCCCTTCTAACTAATTTTGACTGAAAGTGGCTGGCGTGGACACTTATTGGTCGTGCCAACCATCCTAAGTGGGTGTCACTAGCGTTAGCATGGACAATTTTTTGTATTTTAAAAACATTCCCTTTTTTCCTCCTTTCTCTTTTATTTTTCTTCCCATTTCTTTCCCTTTGGCCTATGCCCAGTACTCACCCATGGCCAACGAGGATGACTCTCCCTTGTGGCCGGTCAGTCAAGTATTGACCATGGCCAAAGGGAAAGAAAGTGAAAAAAATAAAGGAAAAAAATGCAAAAATTATCTACACTATATTGGTCACGTCATATAAAATAGCTAGTGTCTACATCAACGATTTTCAATTAAAATTAATTAAAATGATTAAATTGGCATATCGTCAAAATGTTTATAATTATATTGATAAATTTTCAAAAGGTTTAGAATTAAATTGATACAAATAAAACATTTAAACCTAACGATTGACAAGTTATCAAAATGTTTAGCATTAAATTAACATAATTAAAAATTTTAAGATTAAATTAATTATCCTATAAAAATTTATGAGTATTTGAATAATTTTTATATCGTTTAGTGCTTGATTTGGTGTGATGTCTTTTCTTATTGATAGCATGTTCGGCGCCGTCGGGGTGTTTGAAATGGGCAAAGTCACCCACGATAGAAAACATGCATGAAGACAAAAATACTCACGGCTTTCTAACGATCCCAAAAAAAAAAAAACTTAAGGCCTAAGGAATGAAAATGCACACCGTTTGTGCAAAATGATGTGACATTTGATGCAACTAATGGTACTAACGGATGGCCTAAGGAACGAAAATGCACCCCGTCGTTTTTCGCGAACAAATCAACGGTGTTGTGTTGACTAGTTGGTAAAAAAGGAGAGGAAAAAAATCAGTATTTATTAAATTATTAACTAACAAATCACGATTTCATTTAATAAATTTAAATTTTTAAAATAGTTAATAGTTATCGTACAAAATCTCACATAATATTAAAGTAGAGTTCGAATCTTTCATTTAACTAATAAATCACATTTTTATCTAATAATTTAAAGGGAAAATAACACAAAAACCCCAAACTATGCACTTTGAGACAATTTTACCCTGAAATTTTTTTGTGCCATAAAAAACCCTAAACTATACCACTTGGGACAATTTTATCCTAAACTTTTTTTGTGCCACCAAAAACCCTAAACTATGCCACTTGGACAATCTTACCCTGAACTTTTTCTTATACCACGAAAAATCCTGAACTATGTCACTTAGGACACATTTATCCCAAAATTTTTAACTGAAAAGCATTTTTGTCTTTTCCTTCTTCTTTTTAATTTTTTCTTCTTCTTCCCCACCAGGGGAGTCGGCGCCGTCGACAACCCTCGCCGCGCGACGGCCCGGCGAGGGTGGCCCTTGCCAGGGAGGGTCGCTCCCGACCAGGCGACCCTCGCTTGTGGCAGGGGTGACCCTCGCCGGGGAGGGTTGCTCCTGATTGGGTGGCCCTCGACGGGGAGGGCCACCCTCGTCAGATATGGCAGGGGCGGCCCTCCCCGGCGTGGGCCACCCTCGTCGGACGTTGCCGCCGACGAGGGTGGCTATCGTTGGCTCCCTCTATTGGTCCAGCAAAGGGGAAGAGGGAAAAAAAATGAAAAAAAAAAGAAAAGACGAAAATGTCATTTAGTTAAAAAGTTTGGGAGATATGTGTCACAAGTGACATAATTTAAGGTTTTTGTGGCATAAGAAAAAGTTCAGGATAAAATTGTTCTAAGTAGTATAGTTTAAGGTTTTTAGTGGTAAAAAAAAAAGTTTAATGTAAAATTGTCCCAATGGATATAGTTCAGGTTTTTTGGTGGCATTTTCCCTAATTTAAATTTTTAAAACATTTGATGGCGGCCCCACAAAACCTCATTATATCAAACTAAAAGGCTTTGGTAAATTCGATTTAAAATTCCTTTTTATGATCCACGGTTAACTTTATTATTTTTGGGAAAATTCTAAAATATGGACCCAATACCCTAAGTTTCTTAAATAGGGACTCAAAATTAACATTGTTTCAAATAAAGGCCTAAATACCATTATTTTTTTAAATAAAGATCTAAAGTGGATCTTATTTCAAATAAGGGTCTAAAGTGATTGTATCTATTTCAAATAAGAGCTCGACTTTTCAGCGATCAAGAGCATTTTCATCATTTACTTTCTATTTTTTCCTTTTTTATGGTTCTTCTTCTTCTTCATCATCATTAATGGGTCAGGTAGCCATCAATGAAGCCCACAAAGGGTTGGGGGAGGAGACCCTTGTCCTAAGGGAGGTCGCCCCTCGCAGCCATTCGCGAGCTCAACAAGGCCGACCTTGCCAAATTTGGCAAGGTTGGCATTGCTCACGATCGATGAGGGCCGACCTTGCAAATGGCCGTGAGAGGCGACTTCCTCAAGGCAAAAGACGACCTTGCCCACTCGTTACCTATGGCTAGCGAGGGTGGCCATTGCCGAATCGAGCGAGAGCGACCCTCGCCCAACCCTCTATGGGCATCCGAACATCGGCAATGATGAAGAAGATGAACTAGAAGAAAAAGGAAAGAAAAGTGGCAAATGACAAAAATGCTCTTAACCGATCGGAAAATTTAGCCAGTTGGTGGCCAACTGATGACCAACAAGGTTAAATCCTTATTTGAAACAATTATGGCTATTTCGGATCTTTATTTTATAAACAATGTCAATTTCGAAACCTTCTTTGAAAAATTGATGACAAGTGAAGTTCTTTTTTGAAATCATGCCTTATTTTTCTTAAAAGAAAGCTATTTAAAAGCTCACCAACTTTGGTACTTCGAAAACGTATGGAGCTTTTTGCACCAACTCCTCCTTTTGGACCACTTACTCTTTTTATGTTCACAATGTAATATATTTTAGAAAACCTAGAGCATCGCCGTCATCATATTTTAATTCATTTAATTAGTCAGTGTCCAAGTCAAAATTTAGGGCAGACCGATCACAAAAGATTAGAGCAAAAATCCTCACCACGTGCAAACAAAAGGAGCCTCCCCAGGTTGATCAGCTGGCTGAAGTAGGAACAAAAATCAAATTTGAATTCAACAATTTTCCAATTTCTAGATTTGGCGACTTTAACAAATTCATGCGGGTCCAATTCCATGTGCTGTTTTACAAATCGCATCTTGATTCATTTTCGTTTCACGCAGTATCTTCCTGGAGATTTTTTAGTAGTGGTGTTCACGTTGTTGATCATAAGATAGTAATGATTCGGTCTTACGTAGGAAACTTAATCAAATCAAGAGCAATACATTGAGGGGTCCAAGGCCCATTACTCAGCAATTCATATAAAAAATTTAAGAGGGTCGGTCTAGATTATACGTGCGACTAATTTCATCTTATTGATAATGATAAATAAATAAATAAATAAAAACAGAGAGCGGAGACTTCTAAAACAAACTCCTCCCGAAATCCAATGGGCCTAATCAAGATGATATTATGCGGTTAATTAGTTGGTTTTTATGTAACAAAACACGGCATAATCCATCCACGTCGGAGTCTAACATGCTTGATGGACGTGCCAGCTGTATGCTGAAATGTAGTTGAATCCACGTCCCCACCATCACCCAAAAATTGCTCACATGAAGAAATTTTTTTTCCAAATCTTAGTTCTGTTTTTGTACACTCCTGTATTTTAATACTTAAATAAGGAATTTGTCTCAAAATTTTATATAAATATAAAAATGAAAAAGAGATTGGCCTAGGCTTCCTTATATGACCACTGACCAGATCGTCGTCAGTTCTGTGCGCGCACGCTTCCACATGGGTGCCGCGTGAATAGCGCACATAGGCATCCCTCGGCAGATTTCTCGTCCCATCAAATCTGCAATCATGTAAAATGATTCCTATTCACCTGGTAATAAAAGGAAAGATTAATATGATCAAGAACCCAAATTGACATGTCAGTAATAAATTTATCCTTAATTAATTTTTACATCACAAAAAAATTTCAAATCAATGTATTTATGACAAATTTATCTAAAATAAATTACCCAAAATCTGTAATTGTTATACACATAATATGGATTTTTACTGAACTTACCATGTCAATGAAGCTAAACAAATTTTACGATAAAATTTGATCGAAATTGTTTTTTGGTCAGTCCTTTTTTATTCATATTGTAATGATCAGACTTTTGTCTTGCCTCGTTACAGGACGCAAGAGCCAAAATTACTCCTGAAATTAAATCGTTCATATATCAATCCCTTCAAGAAAGTATGGCTTCATACCTCCCACGTCTAGTGGTTTCTAGTGCAAATCTCAATACTTAATTTGATCGAAATTAATAGAGAATAAATGTGTCACAAGGATATTTATTTGAAATTTTTGGTGACTTAAATTAATTTAAAGTAAATTTGTCATAGGTACCCTACTTTGACCAATAATTTTAGTTGAGGTAAATTTGTCATGTACTGAGGTTTTCATAAAGAATATAGGTTTTCATAAGCAAAATAACGTTTTCTATACGTGGATTTGCTGTAATGGCTGGCAGCGATGATTAAAATCGTCTATTAGATCACTGCTTATGGAAAGATTTAGCTTCTCGCAAACTCTAAAAGCAAACAACGACAATCCCAAAAAACGAAAAAAAGTTCAGGCATATTTAACAAAATATTCATAAATAAAAGAGTGCCAAAAAAAGAAAAAGAAAGAAAGAAAGAGCAAATCAATGAATATTGATGGCCAGTCCCATCTCCACAGCGAAAGGCAGCTCTCCCGTGACCGTATATATTTGCGAGAGACCACGTAGACAGACCGACAGACGCAGGCTCACCACCAGAGCCGAGCCGCGCCGCCGCACCGCACGCCCGCCGGAAACTCCTCGTCCACCCTCCACCCTCCCGGGAGGCCGTTTTACTCTCCTCGCCGTCAGTCTCCGCCATGGCGGGGCAGTCGCGGAAGTGGATGATCCTGGTGGCGACGATCTGGATCCAGGCGTTCACGGGGACCAACTTCGATTTCTCGGCCTACTCGTCGAGCCTCAAGTCGGTGCTCGGGGTCTCGCAGGTGCAGCTCAACTACCTCGCGGTGGCCTCCGACCTCGGGAAGGTCTTCGGGTGGTCGTCGGGACTGGCCTTGATGTATCTGCCCCTGTGGGTGGTGCTCTTCATGTCGGCCTTCATGGGTTTCATCGGCTACGGCCTGCAATGGCTCGTCATCAGGGAAGTCATAACGCTTCCTTACATCCTGGTACGTATCTTTGATCACTCTCCTGTCTCCCTCTCGATACAAAGGGGTAAAATATGATTTGGTTGATTGAAATTGTATTGTGATTGCCAGATTCTGGGAGGATTGAGTCTTTTCCTTATTTATTATTTTGGGGGTCTTGCTTTTTCGGATCTTCTGGTCCACTAAGTCTATGCGGGAGGGATGAATTCCATAAAGATTAGGTTCCTTTTTCCTCTTCTTTCCATGCTGATGCTGCTTTTCTTAATTGCCTTTTTGATTAAAAACAGTCGTTGTTTTGACTATTAGTTCGCCATACCTACAGTGGCACTAAACAATCGATCAGAGAGAAGAAAATGAGGTTGGCCCTACAAACTTACCCTACTCGTTTGCATTAGAATGGCGTCAGCCATCGAATATTTACTTATTAAGTCACATTGCGCGATTCTCTCGTGCCATTATTAAGTCACATTATGCGATTCTTAATTAGGTTCTGGTGAGTGCTTGAAATATAGGAATGTTTTGAGAGAGCCTCAGATTTGCACGTCACTATATTTCAATCTGGGTGGCCCGCGTTGGAGATTTTGACCTCTTTCTTAGTTTCGAATGATTGGTTCAGTTTTCTTTCTTCTTCTCTCTCTGTTTTTCTTTTGAATAAATCACAGCCACATCTTTTAGTTCTGCATCTGATAAATTTTGCTTCCTTCTCTTGCATATATATCCTCTAGTTGTCCAGGTATTATTTTTCTAGGGCTGCAAAAAAGTGGGCACTCCATTGTCTGTTTTTGCAAGTACGGTTGAAGTTGTAGAATATTACATCCGCACTCGACACGAAAACATAGTAATAATCAAGGTGGATCACTTGGTGAACGTGCGTCTAGTGGGAATCTTCTTTTTTTATTAATTGTCTGTGTAAGTGTGTAATATTAAAAAAAAAAAAACTTTCGTACTCCTAATCTCTTTACGTAACACTGTCTTATTCATTTTCCACCGGCCACGACACTTTTCGTTACCAAAATTCAAAAGCTTAGAGAATAGAACAAAATTAGGGTTTCGGCAAGTACTTTCCCCCCTCTTGAATCCTTCTGCAGGCAATCGACAATTCGCACGCCATGCCTCAGAAACTTTCCCCGACGATGCCATCTTACGTAATTTATTGCAGTTTGTCAATTTCACCGACTAAATTACAAAAGAAGCTGGACCCCACGATGACAATAATTCATGGACTATTGAGGTTTCGATCCCTTTCTTTCTTTTCCTTTGTCTTGTTTTCTTCTCTCTTTTTTTACCAAAAACAGAATTCGTGCTTCCCATTTTCTTTTCTCTTCTTTCACTTATACCTTGAAGATGTTGTGTGGCTACCAGAGGTCCCATGACGTTATTCGATGTAAGCATGATTTTCTTGTTTGCTTCTTCTTGTCTCTTTGCAATGGAGTTGCCCTTTGTCTTTTGAATTTTATCGTCTCGATTTGAGGAAAGCTAGTGTTGAGGCGCGTATTTACATGCGAGATTATGGATAAAACAAAAAGAAATCGTTTTTTTATGAAAAAGGTTAAGGTGATTATCTAAATAAATGAATGTAGTACTTAGTTATCAAATATGTGTCAGCTGGCTGATTATCTTATGAAGAGAGAATCATGGGTTTCTTTTTGGGAAAATTCAAGAAATCATATTCATATTTCATCTCATTACCACTTACCCTCCCCTGCTTTGAAAACCACCAATTTGCACATTGGAGTTTGTCATTGGAGACTACTTTATATTTCCACATAATCATCTTATTTACAAAAACATCATTTTAATTTTGAAACTGCCCCGCCCAAGTCCTAATTTTGTGGGTGACTGGGGTTAGGGTTTGTAGGGGACTTGGAGGATTGAAAATTCTAAAAAGGGGCGATTTGGTCTTTTAGCTGTGAGATCTTGTATCAAAAGTGATATTTTATGAAGTAAAGGAAGGTGAAAAAGTGACTTTTGGTACTCTTGTGTATTTTGATGCGAGGATGATAATGATATACCCCCAAGAAGTGAGACAAACATGAATTATACAACTATTCCCTCAATAATACAGATATAGATGTGAGCTAAGTAGGTGGTTATGGAAGATTTGTGGTATTTGTACCATGTGATGGAAGAGTAATTAATAAGGAAATCTAGTGTTTTGGCTAAAATATGTTGATATAAAAAAGAGTGATATCGATAGGTCAATTTACAAATGCTCTATGTTTGATCCCGACAACATGCAATATATAAATTCTGGAAGGAGCTTCTCATTTGACATGGCTACTCCAATAATTTTCAGACAAGCCATGTTTTTCTAGGTCGATTCGAAATCCTAAATGAACCTCAATTACGAGAATATAGGATTTCTGCACAATTAGATGAAACAAGTTGTTGAAGAGGTACTATGTGATGAGCAAAACCCTATGTATCCTCAAATTCATTGTTGTCGTCATCATCCAAATGTTATGCTTGCAAAGAAGTCATGTATATTTCTATTAAGTGGTGATTAGTGTTTGTTTTCACTAAATAGAATGGGCGGAAATTTTGTGAAACTTACTCGATATAGAGGCTAATTCAAAATATTTGAATCTTAACCTTTTATTTCCGCTTTTTCTCCTTTTGCGTGCCTCATATGCCACCCATTCCATGTTACATCTTCAAGACATCTACTACCTCCGTGGTTGGTGTTGGTGGCACGATTCACCAACCACCTGGATTTTTTGTCCCCTTCCAAAACGACGTTTTTACAACAATCCCTTCGGGCCACTCACGTACCAGCTAAAGAATTATACTTGCTATTTCAGGGTGCTTATTTGACAGAAAAAATAGATATTTCAAAAATCCTTTTCCTAAAGAGATTATTTGTATAGCCTAAAAAAGGCAATCGATAAAAAATATTTTCATTTTCAATTGTAATTTACACCTATATATTTTCATCGAGCTTGAATATGTTTTTCACTAATTCATTTTTGCTACCATCACTAGACATTAGTATAATACCACTTGATTGCCAGTGAAATTTCCTTTTTTCCTGTCCTAGAAAGAGACAATTTTTTGGGTTTCAAGCATTGCTTCTCTCAAATAAATAATTGTTTTTAAGGTGTTATGTGATTATTGAACCAATTCGTCTTTATGAATCTGCTCATTTATGTCGCATATTTGTGTGCCCTTTGATTTTAGTTATTCGAATTACTTTTGAGGGAGACTAGATCCACTCTTTGGGCAAAACTCAATCATTCCTAGTAGATGCAATTCATCCATATGACGCCATTTAATGCAAAAGAGAGATGCTGGTGCAGTACACTTAATAAATAAATTAGCTCACGGGTACAAGGCATAGCCTACCCATAATAACACCGAGAGAAATGGCACTAAATTTCTCTTGAATGTCTTGTGCTCTCATATGATGTGATGGAATCAACTACTGAACAGCGGATCTATCACGATCGGGAAAAGTATGGAAAAAAATCATAAATTTATTGTATTTGTGCCAAATTAATTATAATTTTTTTGATTTAGTGTCAATTTAGTTATAAACATTTTTACTTTGTGCTAATTCAATTCTAAACCTTTTAATGGTATCGATTCAGTTCAAACTAGTGATACTTTAGTTCTAAATCTTTTGATTTGGTTCCCATTTAGTATTTAGCCAAAATTAGTCGAGAGGACTGAATTGACATCAAATCAAAAGATTTATGACTAAAGTGGTACCATTAAAAAGTTTATAATTGAATTAACATCAAGTCAAAAGATTTATGACTAAATAGACACAATTGAAAGGTTTATGACTAAATTTTAGTCATAAATCAACACAAATACAATAGGTTTAGAATTTTTCTGACACTTTTCCCATTATAATTGCATATAAGTTATTTTTGTCAAGACAAGCTCTTTTTATCCTTGTTGATTAACAAAAGTTATATATATGTCCTTTGATTAGAAGGAATAAAATCCTTTGGTCACTATTTAGGGATAAGTTTCTCGTTCCGAAGAAGGTGTAGACAAGCCGAGACGCTCTCAATTAGTCCCTTGTTGTTTGCTTTCTGATGATACGGGCTATTTCAACATTTTAGTCCAACTAATCTCTCTGGATGCATGCAAATCGTCCCATGTTAGTTACATCACTTTATTAGTAAAAAATGCCCAAAAAACATCGGCATGTTCAGGTTGCAGGAAATTACTATTATATTTTAGGTCTATTCCGTGTTGACTGCCTACGACAACCGATATTTGCTTATTGGAATAGATATCATAGCGTAATTTTTATTACAGCAGCCTAGCCATAATTGCTATTCCCGAGAAATCGTTGTCCTTTTGTTTTCCCACGCACTCTCCCAATGTTAGATTATTAATTAGAATTGTAATTTGTATTATTCTTAGTATAATGATTATGTCAATTACTGATAGTATTGGTCATAAAAAAAAACCATAATATCAACTATGTAATGAATATTATTTTCTAATCATAAACTAGTAAGTACATAATAGCATTACAAATTAAATTCTAATATCTCTATGAATTTTATACATTAAATCATAATATCTTGATAATACGTATAGGGTATCACATTCAATATTTGCAATTAAAGAGTTAACCGCTTTAGATGCAGCATTTATTTTAAAATAACCACAAGCCACGTGCTTAACTTTTAATTATGACAGTGTAGCTAGATATTTGACATGATTAATTATATATCTGACGAATTTATATTGGGCGATAAATTTAAGAATTATTATTGACTAATCTTTTTTTTTTTAATTCCAATTTTTAGGGCTGATCACTTTACCACTGTGAACTGGCAGGTCTTTCTTCTGTGCTTGTTGGCTGGTTGCAGCATCTGCTGGTTCAACACCGTGTGCTTCGTCCTGTGCATCCGGAACTTCCCGGCCAACCGGGCGCTCGCGCTGTCCCTCACGATCAGCTTCAACGGTGTCAGCGCCGCCCTCTACACCCTGATCGCCGACGCCATCAGCCCGTCCTCCAGCGCTCTCTACCTCCTCCTCAACGCCCTCGTCCCCCTCATCACCTCCTTCATGTCCCTCGTCCCAATCCTCCGCCAGCCCTCCCTCGACCCCCTCCCGCCCGACGCAGTCGGCCGCGACAACCTCATCTTCCTCGTCCTCAACATCCTTGCCGTCATCACGGGTGTCTACCTCCTCCTCATAGGCTCGACATCGTCCAACGCCACCTTGGCCCGCTTCCTCCTTGGCGGAGCACTGTTTCTACTGTTCTTCCCGCTATGCATCCCTGGAATCGTGTACGCTCGGGCCTGGGCTCGGGCCTGGTTCCACCAGGCGATCCACACTAGCTTCCGCATCGAGGGCGCCTCGTTCATCCTGGTCGACGATGACGACCTCGAGTTGCATAAAGAGCTGATATCCCGCGAGGCGAGCATTCACGAGAACGGGCTGAGGCACCTGATCAGGGATAACGGGTCGTCGTGCGGGCTGACAAGGCACAAGGCCGACGGGTGCTGCGAGAGCATCGTGGGGAGTCATCAGTTGGCAATGCTCGGTGAAGAACATCCTGCGAAATTACTTGTGAGGAGGTTGGATTTCTGGTTGTACTACATTGCATACTTCTGCGGAGGGACCATCGGCCTGGTGTACAGCAACAACCTAGGCCAGATTGCTCAATCCCTCGGACAGAGTTCGAACACCACGGCGCTCGTCACGCTCTACTCAGCCTTCTCCTTCTTCGGCCGCTTGCTCTCCGCCGCTCCCGACTACATTCGCACGTAAGTAAGCTAAGGTCATTGCACTCATTTCCAAATCCGACGTTAACTTGCTGCTAACCAACCTGATCAAACGTTGCCTCTAACCTGAAATTTGTCCTTTCGCAGGAAGTTCTACTTTGCAAGGACTGGGTGGTTGACGCTCGCGCTCTTCCCCACCCCGGTCGCCTTCTTCCTGCTTGCCGCGTCAAGCAGCGGTGCAGCGTTGCACGTGGGCACTGCCTTGATTGGGCTTAGCTCGGGGTTCATCTTCGCAGCGGCGGTCTCCATCACTTCCGAACTGTTCGGCCCCAACAGCGTCGGGGTCAACCACAACATCCTCATCACCAACATACCCATCGGGTCACTGTTCTACGGGCTCCTCGCAGCCATCGTCTATGACGCAAACACGAGATCCGGCTATGGCATAAGCATGGTCACCGACTCGACGGTGTGCATGGGGAAGGACTGCTATTTCCTAACGTTTGTGTGGTGGGGATCCATTTCGGTTGTGGGATTAGCCTGTAGTTTGCTATTGTTCTTGAGAACCCGACCTGCTTACGACCGGTTCGAACACAATCGGATCATATCTAGTCAACTGGATCTAGGGCAATAATGCTATTGAAATTAATAGGGAAAGCTGATTACAGTTCAATTTAGAATATGAGAACGTGCTTAAC
Organism: Angophora floribunda; assembly: GCA_014182895.1. NCBI lineage: Eukaryota > Viridiplantae > Streptophyta > Magnoliopsida > Myrtales > Myrtaceae > Angophora > Angophora floribunda. The sequence goes on along the minus strand of CM024708.1, from coordinate 19,902,132 downwards.
TCGGTCAGCGTTGACTGTATGAATGTATCATTAGATTTTGCTTAGGGGTTGTGATTCCTAAGAGAAACTGAGAGATTGGACAACTTAGTTTCTGAGTATAGTTGGCAATTTGCCACTGTTAACAAAATCAAGGATGCAGTCCATTTGGAGGAACGTTGAGTATTCTATACTGATTTATCACGTTCAAGCAATCCAATAATAAAAATTGGTAAATTGAAATCGATCGTATAAACGATAATTACTAACTTAAATGAGAGTCAGCAACTGAGAAGTAACTAATAACTTAATTTGTGCAATGTCACTCTTATTAGTCAGTATTTTAGAGATGAATGTGCTGTTAAGAAAAATAAAAATAAAAATGGAGAAACTGCTGAAGCAGTATATGAATAATAGTGTAGCACACAGATGAACAAAAGAACATAGTAACACAAATGTTTCTAACTTGGTCGCCCCAAATATCCGCAATGTGAAAACCAAGTGACTTCTTGATGATTACTTATTTATTGTCTTGGATCACAGACCTAACAAACAAAGAAATAAGTGGGCTTTCAGACTCATGGAACCACATTAAACTTAAGGAAATGAGAATTCTAACGTCATGGAATATAGCAAATCTATTGCTAGGTGCCTAGGACCATCATTGACAACTAAATTAACAAGAACAAATAAGGAGCTGCCCATGCATCTGCATTGTGCAGCCCGCTCCAAATACAAGGTAATTTCTTTGATATCGCATGCATCAACTACGGTGAGGTCAGGTACAAAGGCATTTCCATTTGCATCATGTTTAATAAAAATGTTTTTAATAAGTAATCTTTTGTACTTGCCTAGTAATCCATTAACCTTTTTTTGGTAGTTCACCTCAACAAAAGTCATGACAACTGGTTCATTGGCCAATGAGATGTGGCACGACAAATTGAGGTATCTTCCATATTTGAATTGCAAGAATATTTGGCAAATACGGAGCTCCAACTTGTTGAAGGAGAACGAAAAAGGAAAAAATTACGTAACTCCAACTAATTGAAATAGAACAACTGAGGAAAAGTGTAAATAACAACTTCATTTTGGTAAAGTCTTGTCCAATGGCACATTTTTAACATATATGATCTTATTAATTACTAAGATTTGGCTTATTTTAAGATCTAGAAAGGAAATTATAGTGTTTTGCTATGTACGACTACCGTTGCCAGGTGGCTTATTTTAAACATGCAATTAAATTTTTTTTGGAGCTGCCACTAATCTATTATGTGTGAATTAGTAACCCAAAAAAAAATGCAAAAGTGCATTTTACTTATGTGAATTGTAGATTTATGTATAAGGGGGCGTGGGTTACGCTAGATACATCTAACATCCTTTTGGTACATTTTCTCTTTACTTTGAAAATATTTTGGTCAATTAAATCATAAACCACCAACACGTGATGAGTGATTGTGCAGGTATACAAATAATAAAGTAACACTCAATAGTCAAAAGAGTAAATAAATTACTCGAAAAGATTAAACAACCTGGATGCAATAAGCAAGTTTATACGCAGCCTCTTCATTAAGCCTTGGGACAAGATCCTATGCACTAAGAATCAAAAGATAAAGATGCAATGACATGATCTATGCATGGTCAAGTGAGACGCCTAAGATATAAAATATGCATGGTTATATATGGACCATCGAACTAAAATTTCATACATGGTTTGGAAATAAAACAAAATCGATTGAATTAGGTGGCCTTTTAAAGCGTATTTTAATGGTTTAATTTTTCATTTTTTAGTAGGATTTCAACATTTAAATTTTTATAATTTTAACCATGTGCAATAAAAATGTTAACGGAATAATGTGTAATGTTTAAAAAATTCATAGTTTTAAAACAAAAGAAAATCGAGTGAAATCGGTTGCTCTTTTAAGCATATAGAATGGGATTTGATTCTTCATTATTTCGTAGAGTACAGCTTTTACTAAGTTTTTTTTCTAGCGCGAATACAAGGGAAGCAAACCAAAGTTTGATTCCATGGTGGCAGATCTTCTCATAGCAGCAAGAATGGAGCTCTTGAAGTCACTTGATATGAACTGTCGGTGCAAGAATCGGCTAGGCACCACCAGTAGCGATAAATTCCACGAGTTCTGCAAACGAACTGGAGAGAGAGCAGAGAGCTCACTTCGGTGAACTCGATTGGCTCAAGATTGATCCAGCCTTGTTGTTTCTGATTTTAATACTGGCAGTCCAGGCGTCGCTTTTGTTTTGGAATAGGAGTCCAAATTTTGCCGGAACCTAAGCGGTCATGTGGAGGGACTCCGATGGCATAGTAGGGAAATGCTCATGAGGTTATTCCTTTGAAGCAAATGTTTACTGCGCCTGAATGAAGGAAAAATGGTTTTACCGTATGAATCATGACATTGCTCCTTTTACATTGGATCTGTTGTACAAATTGAGAAACATTAGGCACGATTTAGAAGACTCTCGGCCAGGACTTTCCCCTATCAATCACTTGAAGAAATGTACCCATTTGCACAGTCGGACTTGGCCTCTGCTGAGTGTGCCTTACAATTTGCGTGCGTCGCCAATGTTATATGAGGGACATCCTGCTTATTTTATCCAGAAACAATTCTGCTGAGGTCGAATAACATCGAAACGGGGATGATCTTAGCTTCAAATTCGCAGCCCCAAACCCCCAATTTACACTGATACTTGGCTTGACAATTTGCAGAAATTCGTCACCAAATCGGACGATGACATTCTAAAATGTTTCAATGACTTTAATCGGACAGAACAGCGGTATCTCTTTATTCCAACAATCAATGTGGAATCTATTGGTATATGGAGAGATTTGGGAGTGAAAGATTTTACCTGGCGTTTACTGTGATCTCCTCCCACCAATAGCTACTTGAATCAAAGGCGTTACAAGGGAGGAGGTGGAGGGGAAGAACCAAACGATCAAGTTATCATATTAATGTCGCCAAATATCTTGGAATCGTCCCAAACTAGAGTGGAGCATAAGTTCACTAAGAGAACTCCAAAACTATCAGGCTTGACACGGACGGCGAGACCATAACGCCCGTTATATCATGTCCAAAATACCAAATCCTCATGCACTTGGCAGTAGTTCCTTGATCACGAATTCTATACACGGTGCAACAGATATAAAATCTACAACCACACATCGATCGGTGCTTTGTACCAGCCCTGAAGACTTCGCACAAAATCAACAATTTGGGGAGCCATAGCTCACTCAAGAGTTCTCTAATTTGGTGACAGCACTGAAAATCCCTGCTTTGACGCTTATTGCATTCCTCTACCAAAAAGGGGAATAAAGAAAGGCAAAATTCGTCGTTGGAAAGTATAGGGAGAAAATAATAATAATAATAATAACAATAATAATAATAATAATAATAATAATAATAATAATAATAATAAGCAATTGTTGGAAAAGAGATGCTGTCACCGCATATCCAACAAATCGACTACTGTAGTTAATCATAATATATTTTACAAAAATGGCATGAAGAACAAGATTCTTTCTCGCAGGTACCCAAATTTAACTTATACAATGTCATATACATTTAATCTGATAAAATAAATGCCCGAGGGAATCACAAAAAAGAAAAAAAAAATCATGAAAAAGAAAACAAGGGGTTGAATATATGACTAGCCACAAGTGCAAGTTTTGTTGCCGTGGAGAAACAAATTTCGGACTGCATCTGTGCAAAATAATGACGCCACAAGTCTTGCTGATGCTTGACCAAATGCTCAGAAGTCGAGGGAGCTCAGTGGCAGCGTGTTTCTGATTGTCCATATATCCACTTACAAGAATGAAGCCAGAGAACCGCTCGAATTCCTCAGTTCCCTCTCACTCCATCCGTTCACCAACTTTACATTCATGGATGTGAATCTCAACATATCTGTCTTCTCATCAAGAAATTCAATCGGAGTTGGATTCATATAAATCACTTGGGCAAGGAGTCATGACCTCAGACTCAAGTAACTGGAGCACCCTGTGCATGGTTGGCCTATCGTCTGGGCTGGAGGAGACGCACTGAATTGCGATACCAAGCAGAGCATCAAGACTTTCCATCTGCACACCCTCACATTGTGGATCAACAATCTCTTGCTGCTTATCTACTGAGAGAAGGAAGTTTAACTGCCAAGAAAATGGATGAGTACTATGCCTATACTTATAACAATCAAACGCACATGCATGCACGTAGAACACAAGCATGTGCATTGGCATCAATCTGGGTGGTTTCTGATAGCAGTGGAATTAGTTACTCAGAAAGACCACAAGGATTTTAGATCTCAGACAAGAAGTATGTTCCAATGAGATATTATAAGAAAAGGGCATCCAGCATGTTCCAATGAGATATTATAAGAAAAGGGCATCCAGCTTTTACTTATTTAATACATGGTACTAGAGGATCCCGAAAGTTTTGAGGAGGAAAGGAGAAAGCTAAACATCTAGATAAAGTTGATTACTCTCTGCAGAAATGAACTGCAATTCAGGTCTTAATGAGAAACCAAATTAGGTGACAAATACTAATAGTACCAATAAGCTACAAAATTCCAGTAAAGCTACTACAGCAGGCAAAAGGTTCTTTGTAGTGTTCCTCTGCATTTACAGTTTCTCACATTCAACATCTTGTTATAATGGGGAGAAGTGAAGCAAACGTTTTATACACTCAGCAGAGAGAGCATCAAATACATTTGAAAGAGATACGTAGACTACTACAGAGTTTCATATCCCATTTCAATTTCCTGTGAAGTACACTACAGAGCCTTTGCTTTCCAATTTCATTAAGTAAAGAAATCATGGTTTTCCATGGTTTTTTTACCATGGTTGATTCCATGCATGTAATGGACAAAAAACTCTTTGCGAAGCCTTAAAAGTTTTATACACCCAAAAAGCACACTCAGAGAACATTCTTGCATAATTCTTAATAAGAACAAGAGATCAATAGGGAATTAACTTCCTGTGACCAGTAGCATATCCTTCAACTAATCTTCAGAAAATTTTCAGTAAATCATATTTCAATTTCATTATCCATGTCTCAACTAGAATGCTATGCAACTCCAATAATTCAAGATATAATTCAAGATAATGAGAGTCAGCAGCATGACCAGCAGTTTATACGTACCCAGCCAACAATGTTAACGCCTTTCTCAATTAGTGTAGCATCAGTCGGTCGCTTTCCACTCAGTACTTCTAGCACCAGGACTCCAAAACTATAAACATCGCTCTTTTCAGTTGCTCTACCACTTTGCATATATTCTGCATATATAGTAGTCAAGGAATTCAGCAAAGGTCAAAGTTAATAACCTTAGCATAAAAGAAATAAGCCAGACCAGAAAGATCCCCTTGAGAGACTTAACCTACACACTAGACTAAACCATAATTAACAACATGGTCCATAAATTACTAGGTTTTATCATGAGAAGTACAAAGAAATATAAAACTGCGAATAATCAGATCCCTGGTCCATCTGCTCTGGTGCTGGTTCCTTTTCGATCCTTGTAGTTTTGTCACTTGACATATAGTTAAACTTATCTTCACAAAAATGGAGACCATCAGTGGTCCAATCACACTCAAAAGTATGACAGGACTGCAGACTAACCTAGCAAGGAATGCACTTCAAGGACTAAATGGCAAATATTATTCCTACTGAATGCTATTGCAACTATATCCATTGTCTCACAGTTGGCTGATTCATTCCCTTGCAATTCATTATGTTACAGGTTGCACTCTCATTGCCTCAGTAAATGGATTTCATGTACTTATTGGAAAGGGCTTAAAAAGGACGAAAAACCAGCAGTGTAGGGGGGAAAAATCACAATGTCAGACAAAATTAATTAACGTACCATTTTGCTGAAACATTGAGTGAACTTCTAAAGTCATAAAGTCTTGTCCAATCACGATGACTTCCAGTCAGAGCTACCATCAAGGTCCATTTAGTCAGTCAGTCTCCTAATGTTAACCACTTCTATTCACTTTGGCGATTTGGTTTCATGCCAAACATCCAAGAGAACTTAATAATCAAGACAATGTCAATGGCTTAGAATGTTTTCTTGATGGATTATTTTGGTTGTCTACAAAAGTGTTTAGTTATTAGGTCACTTCCCTCATTTTAAGGCAACTGTATGATCCCTGTCTAAGAATGACATGCTTTGAGCTGCAAAGACAGGTTTTTGCTTACAGCAATAGCACCAAATGAAAGGACTGTGTCCTTCATAAAGCAAAGTCAAGGCATCTTACAGTTAGAAAATTTAAGACTATGGCAAGCGAAACGTCTTTTAATACAGCTATCACCATTAGATGTCACATTCTTACCTGGTGCTAGGTAACCAAATGTTCCAGCAACAATGGTTGTAATGTGAGACTCCTCATCCTCCAATAATTTCGCAAGCCCAAAGTCAGATACCCGTGCCTCCAAATTACCATCAAGCAAAATATTGCTTGACTTTATGTCACGGTGAATGATTCGTGGGGAGCAATCATGGTGCAGATAAGCAAGTCCTTTGGCTGCTCCTACAATGATATTACAACGCGTATCCCAGTCTAATTGCTCGGATCTTTCTGCATGGGCAAGCACATCGAATAATTTCCTTCCTTTTTTTTTTTTGGGGGGGGTGGTTGGACAAGCACATCAAGTAATTGAAAAGTCAAATGTACTCAATTAATAAGCAGTGCTACAAGATGGTTATGTTAAACTAAACTATAGTTTACTATACAATAATGAGGCTATAAAATATCCATTTAACAGAAGATATTACAACAGCTCTTTCTATTGCCAAACAAAAATATGAATGGTACAACCAACGGTCTGATGGGTCATATCACCATGCAAGGGTAGCACCTCTTGTTCCATTCTATTAACAAAAAAATCTTTATCAGCAACTGAGATATTATTACTGGCCTAAAATAGATCCCCCTCGCTCACCCTGTTCTCCCCATCTCTTTCTATACTATAACCAATAAAAAGCAGAGGTCCTACTGATCAGCTTCCTGTCTTGTTTATAAGGTAATAACATATTCAGCAAGTCAAGGCACATCACATCATCGATAAGCATTTCGAGCATAATAGACTAATATAAATGGCAAAACCAATAGTGTTATTCATGTCAGAAACAATGATATCATGCACAAAAATCTGGTGCCACTGGGACACAAACGGCAGAATTAACATTGTGAGTGTGCTGCACTGCAGCTTTCTGTAAAGAGAATGTAGAGAGATAAACACTCACCGTGAAGTGCTTCATCAAGGCTACCACCAGATAAGAAGTCATAAATCAGTAATTTCGCCGTAGGAGAATTACAGTATCCCCTCAAATTGACCAAGTGCCGATGTTTTATGCTTCCAAGAATCTCAAGCTCCCTTTCGAAGAAACGGTCAAATCCTTCATTGATTTTGACAATTCTTTTCAACGCAAACACATTACCATCATCCATTGCAAGCCTGTACACCATTCCAAAACCCCCACAACCTATTATGTGTTCCTCGTTCAGTGTCTCCAGTTTTCTTATAATGTCTTTTGAGGAATATGGCAAGTCTCCATGAAACATGACAACTGATGCACCTGAAGCAGCAATTATGTTTGAGATTACAAAAGTCAACAAACTTACATGACAGGAATAGCAAAATAAAAGATGCTCAACAAATATCTTGAATTTTTTGTAACAGCACGCACCGCCATTGATATTTATAGCAAAACCTTTGGAGTCATTTTTGCCAAATTTCTTGTAAAGAAAACAACCCCAGAAACACATCAGGGCCACCAAAAGCAGGGCACCCACAGTAGCAGATGCACTTATAAGCAGTCGGCCAGAGTTCTTCTTTACACCTTGACTTTGGGCTGTAAGACATAAATAACATCATGAGGTAAGAAGTAGAACACATTCAACCCTCAGAAGTTCCAATAGACACATCCAGCAATACCTGATTCAGGAGACTGGGAATTCGTAGAAGGTCCTCCATTACATGCCGCATTGATCTGTTTTCCACACAGACCCTTGTTACCTGTAAAGCTGCAAAAAATATTCTCGTCAACCATTATAATGAAGCAGAATCATGTAGATTATAATGCATTAAAAGAAAAGGAACAAATAAGAAAGATCATTTCATTGCAGAGGTAGGTACTTACGAGCTTTCTGGAAAGTTGTTGAGCACACCATCAGATGGAATTGCTCCAGCAAGAAAATTAGCAGACACATTGCTTCACATGCAATCAAATCATAATGAGAATGTTAGGGTGACATTTTCCAATAAATTGTGATCAAACTTCTATTGTCTAACGTAAACAACAAACTCACAAGGTAACAAGTTTATTCAACTTTCCAATAGAAGGAGGGATTGAGCCACTTAGAGAGTTGCCTGAGATATCCCTGAAAATTCAAAGAGAAAACTAAATAATTCAAGAAAGAAGAACTATTGACACATTTCACAGGACTCACGCGCTCTCTCCCTCTCTTTGGGGTTGAGTACAAGGACAGTTGCACAGAGCTGAGGCCCATTTCTAGTAGAATTCACCTACAAGATCTTCAAGAAGGAGAACAAATAACTCACAGGTTTCGTAGATTGGTAAGATTTCCCAACTCACTGGGTATTGGACCACTTAAGTAGTTACCCTGCAAAAAACTGCCATAAAAAAAGCTCGCTTGAAATTTAATATACATAATAGGACAGTACTCGAATTAAACTTCCAACATGGAAACCCAAAACCCCACACATGCATGATGACTAAGAATTTCATTTAATACAATTCTGCAATGTGTCAACAGCAGCTTGAAAAGAAGTCTCATCTCTGTATAAGAATCGAAATAAAAAAGAAAAAGAATATCCAGATTCTATAGAGGAAAACAGGAACAACAAACACAGCCATTCTGCAAATGAAGAGCTATTTCAATCAATAGAGAATCCAAGTAGAACTTACATTCCCTGCAACTCTGTGCAGTTTCCCAATTCGGAAGGAATTGCCCCATAAAAGTTGTTGCCATGAAGAGATCTTTAGCAAAATATGCATATAAAGCATTAGATATAGATGGAAGAAGAAGAGACAAAACAGCATCAGGAAAGTCATGATGCATACAGAATTCTCAGGTGCTCAAGCTTCCCAAGATCAGGTGAGATGGATCCACTTAATTTGAGATGAGAAAGACTCCTGCGATCAACATAAAAGAAGTTTTGGCAAATCAACATGAGGGAATTTACTTTTGCATGTTTCAATCTTTTTGGAGCAAGCATATTAAATCTATAAAAGATAGGAGGGAAAGAAAAAAAACAATTTATTATACCACTGACACGCTAATGAATCTTAAGGACTAGTTTAGGGCAATCCAATAAAAAAATGAGGCAGGTTTCATTTCTTTGAGATGGCACCCATGGCAGATCAAACCATGTGACTGAATGCATCCCCAAAATCCCATCATCTACGCAAGATATGCATGCAGAGGAATCATGCTTAACTTAATGATTACTCACAAATTCCAGACATTATATCATCCAATCTCAACCCATCTCTAGTTAAACAAAGTTCAGCCTAAATCGCAAAACCTTTTTCTGGTTATGGCAGTGCCCTGAAAGCAAAACTGTTCGAACCACCTTAAACCTTCTTATTAATGAAAAGAACCTCAAAATGATCACCCCCAAGCTGTGCATCCCATTACCAAGCAATATTCCATAAACACGAAAGACTACAACTGCCAAGTGATACACTTGATTGGCATCGGGAACATAGATCCTCTTTCCATTTCACTCATCTTCAATGAGATCAAGACAGTCAAAGTGTTTTCTCATAATCTCCTTACACATCCAATTAAGGTCTCAAATAGCCTCACGTGTATAAGATATGAAAGAAATTTTTGAGTTATGACACAGTTGTAAGTTTAGTAGAGACAGCTACACTAGTCTACCATTTTCAGGCTAGATCAACAATCCGTTTCAAGTCCTTTTCTCTTTACTATCGTATTAGACAAGCTCCCAAAAACTATTCAGGATAACATTGTCCAGTGTATGCCTTTTGAGGTTAATCAATTTTATTTGAATTGCATGAATAAAAAATCTCCATTTTGTTGCTCTGGGGGACACTTAGGAGGGCACCGGGCTATCATGGGTTATAGGAGGATTTATTAGGGGTTGTCACTCAAACTATAGCATGCAAACTACTAAATTCACAGCATATTTTGACAATATACAAAGCGGTAGGCATTACTTCATCATTTCTGAGTAGTGTAAATAGGCAAAGAAATCTTGTAGTTGCTTCTTCAATCGAAATTTGAGATAGCTAAGTATGTTATAAAAAAACTATAAGTTCAGATATTCTATTCATTTTGAAAAGCTCAAAGTTCTTCAAAGAAAACCTGCATTTTTGCTTTGGATTGTAAAATCTCTAGCTAGTATTTCCCGATGCCCTCACCATCCTACTAGGCACTCATCTTACCCATGGAAAAATCGAAAGGCAAGAGACATTGTAGGAGCATAAAATGTTCTTAAGGCAACATAACTAAGCAATGATTATGACAACTTGGACAAAGAGAAGATAAGCAGGTATGCCATTGATAAAGTAAGTTCCCTAAATTTCACACACAAGATCTTCAACACACAAGTATGTTAATTGAGGTTTGAGCTCACAGTGCTAACGTAGTATCTGCCTGACACAACCTTTTGAACCTGATAGAAAGTGAATCGGTCCAAAGTTTCATGAACCAAACTAAACTTGACATGTAATGGTCAGGTCACACATCAAGAAGAGCTTGTGGTCTGCTCTATCTCCAAAAGAATAATTATGGAAATAATAGGAAGCCATATGCAAGAGGATTAATGAAAAGTTCTCCAGATAGGTTTAGAGCTTACAAATATATTACATTCTTCGATACAGAATCACAAGTCACTCCTTTCCATTTACACGGGTCAGGATCCTCCGGTCTCCACTGAGAAAGGATGTTATCTGAACCAACAACTGCAGATCTAAAGCTCAAGAGCGCCTCACCTATGAATGTATGAGTAAGATGTCTTAGGATAAATGCTCACGTAGATCCAAGATGATGTCTTCTGCATATTCCCACTCTCAATAAACATGAGCACATTAATCCTAAAAGACACTTTTCTATTTGCTTTTTTATGCATGTAACCTAAATTGCAAAGAATGAAAATTAGTCTAAATGCCAAAGAATGAAATTTCAATTTTCACAAATAAGACCTCATAAGAAATGTACAACTACGAGAGATCTGGTCCACAGGAATAGTAGTTCAACTATAACATAATTGAATGGTATTATCTCTAGTGAAAACGATATCCGAATGGGTACAACTTACAAGTATAGGGCAAAAACAATGATACTCTAATGACAACACTTTGAGTAGATATTTTACATCAGCATTCAAGATCTTGATAAGTGAAGAGATCAAACCAACAGTTCAACATACCATCAGGGCTGAGAGCTATACTTTTGTTGATTGAGCCATAAAGCAGCAAAAGGCAAAGCAGCCATACTCCTTGGCGATTCATTTGACAAGTGCCCATCATGGCACTGGTCAAGCACAATAAAGCTACTCCAAATCATCTGATGTGCCAAGCTCTAGAATAATTGAATTGCACATATAGCTAGAACTGCAAAGATGCCATCTTGAAGGAAAGAAATACGATAAAATCCTGAAGGACAGAAAAAGAAGGAATTAATGAAAGGCATTTAGAAACCTCATTAATCATTAAGCTTAATAAGTTTATATTAAACTGATGTGCCAAATTACTAATAGCAGAAAACATCAATTGTCCTAAACAATTAAAGAAATCACAATTCTACAAAATAAACGCCCACATGAACAATTAATAAACCCTTAAATCATTTAAGTGCACTATATTGTAGCAAAAAGCAAGGGGAACAATGTAAATCCCTATCGAGTAATCCCATCATGATACGTCCTTCCTTCAGATCCACTCTGGAGACAAAGATACAAAAATTGCTTTGACATTTCCAAAATGTCCACATAAAAATATCAGTAACTACGACAGTAAGTACCTAGCACTAAAAATTGGAATCGAGATTGACAATTTAAAATGCGCAAGTACATTGAAATACTTTTGATGCTTTCAGGGCATGGCAGAACCAGGAAAAATCAAGCCATAAAGATGGAGTTTCATAGTTTTCTTCTCATTGCCAGAAGTTGTCGACGTTAGTGATATTCACTAAACAAAATTATACTGCGAAGACACGCCAAGGGGAGCAGCTTCATCACATGCACGGTATCTAATCCATTCCCAAGAGTAGAAGAGCTTCGCGACTGCATGGCGCAGGAAAAAATGCCAAATAAACCAACTCCAGGATCAGCTATGACACCAAATCCCAACAGTAGCATCATGATCACGGCGGCTACATTTCCCTCAATTCAGCACCAAGGACTTCGAAACGAGTAACTGGCACTAAGAACCACCACGATTAACCCAACTCAGCTTGTTCTCCCAGGAAGCTACTCAAAATGCACTCCCAGGTACGAAGCTACGAGCACTTAACACGCTTCCATACACATGCCGCTCGACGCGAGGCACACAAGCGCGCAATCGAAGCGAAAAGACTAGAATCGACTAATCGAACCGACCAAAAAAACGAACAACCGCCGAAATCGAGACTCAGCTCTCGACAATCGCGACAGGAAATCGAACAGCGCGGCGAAAATCAGAGAACGCCGAAGCGCACCTCGGGCCGATCCGGGCGGTGCCGGAGGAAATTCGCCGGAAATGCGGGGCTACGGCGGCGGGACGGCGGCGACGGACGGCAGGAAATCGCCCCTTCCTCCGAGATTTGTTCGATTGCAAGGCGAAGAGAGAGAGAGAGAGAGAGAGAGAGAGAGAGAGAGAGTGCTGTTGTGTGAGTGTGAGAGTGTGTGTGTGGATGTGTTTGGGTGTGGGGAATAGATGCTCGGAATTTCAAAGTGGACATCGGAGCAGCCAATGAGAGCAGAGCTGCGTCGCACGTGAGACGGAGACCTCCGGTACGTGCGACCGACGCTCTGATTGACATTCCCCCAATTTTCTTCTTTCTTTTTAATTCCTTTTTTCTTTTTCTTCCTTCATTTTATATATATATTAATTTCCGTTTCGGCCCAGATTCATTTTTTATAAAATTGGCTCATGTGTGTTTTATCCGTTGTTCTGGAGCCCGAGACACCCCCACCCCCACCCCCCACTCCACATCAACAGCCTGTCATGTACTCTCTCTCTCCCTATGCAAAAATCATATTCTACTTAGGTCTAGAGGTGATCGATTGGCGGGCCGGGTCAGGCTGTCGGGGCCCGGGCCTCCAACATGACCGAGCATAGTAAAAATCGAAGATGCACTAATGTGAAATCACTGCTATCGACTTAGATGAATCCGCATTTGTCAAGACAAAGATAACGAAGATTCGGTATAGAAATTGAAGGTTGCATTTGCTCTTACATGTTCAGATCGATCTCTCATACATCATCCGGTTGAAAATGACGTCTCTAACCAAAAGCAGTTCGATAGTGTTGGCGTGAGCTTTTTGTTAAGCTGTATGAAGTTACGCATAATGGGACTACATAAATCTCACCGGTATGAAGTAGATCTTAATCTTATTCATCAAAAAATGAAGGAACAGAAATGTGGTCATCAAAACTTGTTACTGTCATCATGCCAATTCCATTACAATTTAGCTGATAGAGAGAACAGAGCGAATTCGAGAGGCATTTCGATGTTACCAACCAACAACGAATACCCTACAAAGGAAAAGGATTGACGAGGAGATGAAAGGAATATGCCCTTGTTCTTCCCAAGCTGTACAGCAGGCAATTGGCCTATGCCAGAGAAGCTCAAAACGTTCCCATTGGTTCATTTAAATGGCAATGGAAATAGACACGTACCAAAACCTGCTGCTTAGTCGAAGCGGGTACTTCCAATTCGTTAATTGATAGCGATGACTGTTGCAACTAACTTGACCATTCTGTGCTGTGGTCCAGCCCACCACAGTGTCTGCCAAGCGATTCTTTTGGCAATGCGAATGGTTCTGTATCAACAGCAAAACCACGCCATGTTGCTCACACATGCTTTCCCACGACAGCTTCCTTCTGATTCATCATCATCATCTCCTGGAACTTCTCACGTTTAGCAGCCCTGATGTCGAGTATGCTAGGTGGCATTGGTTTGAGGGAGCCATGCAGCTCGACTAGTTGGAAAAACTCTTGTTTTGTTAAGCTTTTCTTCCGAACCAGTTCGTCGACCACAGCATCCATAAGCTTCCGATTCAGCTGAAGGATCTGATAATGCAGAGAAATGTTAACGGGACAAGGACACAGCAAAACAGAACGTTTCATCGAGACAGTCTGTTACCTCCTTCGCACGATTGTAACATTCATTCACAATCTGTAGAGCCTCCAGATCTATTTCCTGAAATTTCATAATTCGCTTATCATATGCACAGTGATGCACAAACAGCAAGAATTGTAATGTAGACTAGATGACTTAACTGACTGGGGAATGTTTCAAAAAGGGAACAGGCTGGGGAATGTTTCAAAAAGGAAAAGTTCCGCTAAAATGTAGTCTTCGGCTATATTTATGATGTGACTCCATAATTCAAAGCCAAAAAAAGTTGAATCTCTCTAATGGGATATTTCAAACCATGCGCTGGATTTCAAACATTATGTATCAAACTCTCATAAGTTGAAAAAAGATATAACTACATGAACCACATGACTTTGCCTAGTGTATCTACGTGATGTCCAATATGATATTCATTGCATGCGCTAATACAGTCTGCAGCCCAAAATTCATGATACCCAAATTGTCAACTATAATGAATAAAATAGCTGTGCTTACATTAATATGATCTGCAACCCACAAATTGGAGACCCCATAATGTTTCTCAGTGAGACCACCGAGAACATAAGTCCTTGCTGCCGACCTAGCATTATCTGCTGTTTCTGCCCATATGGTGCTCAGCTGGATAATTTAATTGAGAAGCTTATCAATTAATCGGCTGAGATAGCTCAATGGAGATAAAGGCTATAAAATATATGCCTGACTAAGAATTGGTACAGCAGCACCATATATGCAGCAAGCTCAACTGATAGTTTAGACAAATGACCAACCCATTTATATTTTCAGAGCCAGTTCAGGATGCAGAGCAATTATGGTTGTAACTGTCTAGCTTTTGATGTGCTGCACTCTATTTGCAACTTCTATTGCATTTTTCAGTTCTTTTCAATTGCTTTGGTCATTACTTTTTCTGACAAATTAACAAAATTCAAAATTCAAACAAAAAAATATTTCAAATGATTTATACAAGGAGATCATAGAAGTTTCTATCTTCACTTCCACTTGCTGCAAGCATAACAATGAACCCCATGGATAACACACTTTATCATGGATAGTGGTTGCGCTTCCCGGCTTTTAAATAGTAGTTGATTATTAGATGAAAAAAAAAAATTGCACAGATGGAGATAGTTTTAGCATGTTACATTATTAAACTATAAGTCATAAAGCACAGAAGCTTTTTTAACCTGACCCTCGCCAAACCAAAGCTCATCGGCAGCACGTGGAGCTAGTTGAACAGTGATATGATCTAGAAGTGACTGCCGACTGCATGATAATTGGAACAGAATTGGATTAAAAAAGTGCATATGCTCCACAGTTTAACAGTTTGAAGCACGTAGCAATTCATTAAAGCAGCAAGTCACAACTTAGAATTAAAAGAACTCATACCTCAGCATTCCTTCTTTAAACTTCATATGATCCATTTTCATCCTCACATAACCCAACTCCCTACCAGCTCTAGGAGCAATAGTGACCTGCTCAGAATAATAAAGTGCTATATAGCCTTTCCAAATTGCAGAACAGATATATAGGAAAGCAGTGAGTTAATGGACAAGAGAAGCTCCACAGAAATTATATCCAACTCAATTTTTGAAGAAATAACAAAGGTAGCACAGCTAAAAACACGAAATTGGGCCTATATGTAAAGCAATATACAGATGACAGGAGGATAATCACCTAGAAACCACCTTTTAGTGAGATACTACAACTTAGTGTAAATCCCAATGTCCAAACCCATTAAGTACTCCACATATCTTAGGCAAACAAATATACTCCTCCTATTAGCCTGGAGACTGGGACTCATGTTCGAATAAGTTTTCTAAAGTCCTATGCAGTGACACAAGCACAATAAAGCAGTGTGTCGTAAGGCATTACATATGACTACATAATTCAAAAGGAAGGTCAAGCTAATTCTTATAACAAGGGGCAGCAAAACTCCAAATTTCAATCAGCCCGCCAGCAAGGAGCAAATTGGATTTCAAAAGGTCATTTGCTATTCTATTGCCATTATCACATACAGTGGACATGGCACCAAGCAAAAGCTATGCTTGTAAAGTTGGAATCAGGATATCAAACACAACAGGAAAAGGAAATAAAACAGACTAATGACAACTGAGATAAAGGACGGGATGAGTTTAAATTGCTCCGGGATCTGCACAGATTATAATGGAGAAGAAAGGTGCTTAAGAGCCATACAAACTCGATATTCCTTAGATCAGGGAAGTTGACAGCCACGACAGCCATAGCCGCTTCATTAATAGCCACTTGCTTCCATGTCTCAGGGCTCCTCTCTTTCCTGTCTAACATTCCTCTTTCTTCAATTTGTGCAGCTTGTAGCAAGTCATCAGTAGTGATCTGCTTGAAAGCAATGATAATCCCATACGACATATCAATGAAAGAATCCAGAAAGCTAGCACAGCAGCAGCAATTTCTAGCATCAGGGTATAAAGTTCCGTCTAGCATTAATAACAAGAGAAACTATAGGCCCACAACTTGAAAAAGAAAACGTTACACAACTTTATCTAAAATGGTTTCCTGAGGGAGTAATCCTAATTTCCTCGGTGATCAAGACTAAAGTGCCATTATGGAGTTTTATTAGAAATTATCAGGAAACCAATAATAGAAGAGTGCGTCGACCATAACATTGACAAGATGCATGTTTAACAATGGGATTTTTCCCAAGAGAAGGCACAAGGAAGTTATGGGTAGGCCAAGCAAAACATGGGCATAGAGGGTGACTAAGAACTTCCATTTTTTGTATACAATAAGAGACTCTAAAAGAACATGAACTCTCGCTAGGACCAATGAAGGAGCGTTATTTCTGTATTTATGTCATGCTTCATTAAGCTAAGTGTTATCCTTTTAGTACTGATCAACAATTTCTATCCTTCATCCAAGAATAACAAGCAGAACAACTACAAGCTGTTTCACAAAAGCATCAATCTGATGCAGAACATTTTGGGCTTAGATGACGACTTCATCTCTCACAATAAAAATACTATCATCATAGGACTGTCTCATTTTTTAGCTTCAAATGAATTCAACTACTCAACAATTTCAATACGATCAACCATTTTGCCAAAAGAATATTTCCCTAAAGCAGTCTCGGCCAATTAACTGCTTCTGGAACTTGCAGAATACCTAAATGGAGTTTGCAATGCAATCATCGACACTGTCTCAACATCCATTCCTCTTGCTCAAAAAGGTGATGCATCACATTGTCCTTATTCGCAATAATTTGCACTATTGATTTCACAAGGGAACTAAAACCACAATCCAGACAAAATAAGAAGTGTCACTCCAATTGAAGCATTACCTCTGTTCTTCCATCACGCATCATATTAATAGCAGCAACCTCCACAATGTTAGCTAGCTCTGCACCAACCATTCCATCTGTCATGCTAGCAACAGCAAGATAGTCCACATCCTCAGCCATTGGCTTTTTCCGAGCATGGACCTACATAGAGACCATACAATGGTCCAAAATTTAGTATTGGCCAATGAGACAAAGAGTTGAAAAGAAAAGGACTTCAAATGAGACAAAAGTAATAATAGCTCATCTTGAATTAAGAAAGTTGCCAGGTGTAAATAGTCACCTTAAGAATTTCCACACGACCTATCAAGCCAGGCTTCGGGATATAGATCTTCCTATCAAACCTTCCGGGTCTCACTAGTGCAGGATCAAGAATGTCAGGCCTATTTGTAGAGGCAATTGTAATAACTTCCCCTCTTCCTTCAAACCCATCTAAGCATACAAGGAGCTGAAGCACATTCGTGGTAAACAGCAACAAGCATTAATTCTCAAATAGGACTTGTTATATCTAGAGTTTCATGGATGTTTTGCAACAGCAACGTAACTCAATGTCCCAACTGACCTGATTTAGAGTAGCATCACGTTCTTGTCCGCCAGATCCCTTGATCAACCCACGTTCCCTTCCGACAGCATCCAGCTCATCAATGAAGACAACAGATGGAGCCTACAAAGATCGACGTTTTAAACTACTCTGCCTAATCAGAAGCAAAACTACCAGCTCACAGAAGAAAGTGAACCAACTATCAAGATCTGAAGATCAGGGTTTCCTGAAATGAAGTATAATCACATTCTGCTATAAAGAAAGAAAGATCAGCCAAAAACACAAATGAGTTACAATAATAAAATGAAACAAGCGACACATGGACAGATAAGATTAGTGATCAATAAAAAAGCACCAAGGACAAAAAGTGCAGTGGAACAGCTAAAGATGAAAGTTACATTTTCTCTTGCTTCCTGGTAAAGCGCACGGACACGAGAAGCACCGACACCAACATATATTTCCACAAATTGAGAAGCAGAAATGGAGAAGAAGTTTACACCAGCCTCACCAGCCACAGCTTTGGCTAGCAAAGTCTTCCCAACACCAGGGGGACCACAAAGAAGTATACCACCTGGATGTTAAAAGAAGACAATGATTGAGAAGAGCAAATTAACTGAGCAGGAAAAAAAGGATAAAAGTTATGAGAGACAAACTGGGAGAATGAAAGGGTAGAAATGATAATGCCATTAGTAAGCCAGCACAACCAATGTAGCGACATTTTTATATGATGCATATCACATTAACATGACTAGAGCAAAAAGTTTGCAAGTAATAAGACACTGATACACCTGCCCCTACTCGTTACTAATACTGCTGTGTCATTGGAGATCTTTGAGAAACGAACCTGGTATTTTCACACCTCTTCTCCGATACATCTCACCATGTGTGAAAAACTTAACAATCTCCTCAAGCTCAAGCCTTATCTTCCCAAGACCTGCAACATCAGTAAACTTTACATCCACGCCTCTCTCGAGATACTGGGGGAGCCTTTTATTACGTGCCCTCCTCACTCTGGCACCTGACTTCATGAACTGCATTGCCATCTTCATGTAAGGATTCTGTTCTCCTTCTGCTCCTCCCTCAGTCTCCTCATCACCACCCTCTATTCCTTCCAATTCTCTCTCCAACTCCCTCATTTTCTTCTTCTCCTCCGCCTCCGCCTTCTCAATCTTCAATCTGTCCTCATAATCCTTCTTCTGCCTCCTATAGCTAAACACCACGGTTCGATAGAATATCACAAAAAACACCAAGCCAAGTGCGGTTGCTACATTTGAGTCCCGTGCCAAATTCGCCCACACAATTGCCATGTGCTGGTAATTCTTCCTCGCTTCTCGCAAAGACTCCTCATGCTTCCTCTTCCTGATCTCCTTCTTCCTTCGCCGCTCCTCCTCTTTCTTCTGCATTCTCATTGCCTTCTCGATCATATCTCTCTCCTCCCTCATTCGAGCCAATTCCTCCTTCTGCTGCCTCTTGAATTCCTCCCTTGCCCGCCTCAACTCCATCGCACGCTTCGACTCCTTCTTCGGCTTCATCAGCTTCAACATGAATCCTGGCACACTCCACAAGAACCCTAAATATGGCGCAGGCACCTCTGGTTTCTTAACCGGAGGCGTGTACGCATTAACACATGCAGAATCAATACTCAACTGATCCCACATGTCCCAAAATTTCCTATTTCCATCTACAGAAGGCAACACAGTCCTCAACACTCTAGAATCCTCCAAAACTACCAGAACAGGCTCTACCCTTTGCCTTAAATTAATCCCAGGGGGCTTTATGACATGCTTAAGCTTGCCCTGTTTCTTTAGTTCTACAATGTCAGTAAAAGGAATTCTATCAGTAACTAGAGGAAGCCCTTTGGACCAAGATTTCAGCTGCTCCGGGGTCAATGCTTCGGGGGCTTTCTTGGCCGACCTCTTCTTCTCCGAAACCTTGGTAGCCGCCGTCGCGGACTGAGGGAGGGAGGCGTAGATGATGGTCAGGGTTGCAGGGATTGAGAGCAAATTGAATTGGGGTCTCTTCGTTTCGTCCTCAGGATTGCGCCCCTCATTCCCATTCTCAGGGGCGCGGATTCGGCAAGAAATTGGAGGGCGAATGGAAATTAAAGATGGGGTTCTGGGTTTATTCAAATTGGGTTCGCGAGACGCGCGAAAGGGGAGGGTTGAAGAACCAAGATAGCAATGGAAGGCCATGAATTGATAGCTTTTACGCTGAGCGTGCAAGTGCTACATCGTCATGAAAAATGCGTCAATGTATAGATTCTGAGCTGAAGAAACGTATGTTGGACAATCTGCGCGAAGCGAAACAAGAACTGCTTCCTCCTTCAACCTCCAGGGCGATTCCGCGCTGCACAGGGCCGAGCAGCAGAGCAGCTTGCGCGCTCGTTGTAGGCACACTCGCCGAGCAGACCAAGATGAACAGACGTTGGGAGTTCTTGGAGATAGGGAAGGGAGCCGGGGGCAAGTAATCGCTCTGTTTATCCTGGAAAAGACATGCCTTTGATGTTCTTTTTTATCCTAAATGATCGACAAAATCAAAGAACAAGAATCGTGCAATTATTATAAAATTGAATACATATTTCATAACAGATGTAAGGAATTTAAAATCATCAGTTTTTCTAAAGTATTTGATTAGTGAATGTTCATGGAACAATCGTTAATAAAATCTCAGAAAGAATATACATTGCATATCATCTTAGCTATAATGAATTCATAATTTATAATGATAGATATCTCTTCTTTTTGTTTTTTGTAAAATTTGCATGAGAAGATATCTCGATTAACCGTAAATTTTTCACAATTGAACTCTATCCCAAAAATTACTTGATAGTTCAACATTTAGTAAATAACAAAATGCAAAAGTGTGCATAAAATGCTTCATTATTTTGTCTATTTTGCATGAGAAATGTAAACAATCTGACTGTATTTAGGGAAATTTTCAGGTTTGGATTATACTTCCTTTTTCTTTAAACCGAATAAATACATTATCAAATAAAAACAAGGTAAAATGTCTTAGGTTGTCACCCCAAAAAAAAAGTGTCATAGGTTACACTTCCAGTCGAAAGGGGAGAGTTATCACTTTGTTTGCAAAGACAAGATGACTTAACACCATCTTCGCTACGTTAGCTCTTTTCTCGTAGATGTGCACGTTCCAGTGTTCTCGCATCTCTTCTAGCAATATACTACGATGATTGAAAAAACTAGTTAAAAGTCCGTTTGTTTGACAAAAGTAAATAATTTGAATAATATTTTTATTAAAATAATAGCTCGTGTTGTTTATAAAAATGAATGAATGAAAATTATCGTAATCGCTCGTGAAATTATTTATATATAAATTATAATCGATAATTCTAATATTTTTAATCCGTTAACTTAATATTTTTTATAAAAAAATGATACATTTAAACTATCTTTCAATTTAGGGAAAAATCTTAAAAAAGACTTGAAATGCCACAATTTTCTCAAATAATAGCTTAAAATGAACTTTGTTTTAATAAGAGCCCAAAAGAATTGTCGTATCAATTTCAATTAAGGGCCTAAAGTAGCTATGGGTGTTTCAAATGAGTGCCTAGTCTCATCAGCAAGCAAAAAATTATAGTTAATCAAGGGTATTTTTGTCCAAACACAATTTAAATTTAAATTTAAGTTTAAGTATATCAAAGCTTAAAAAAAAGTACAAAGAGAAAACAAGTGAAGGAGGCAGCCGCCCCATTCCTTTAAATTTTAGTTTTTTTTAAGTTTGTTTTTTATGAAAAAAATATAAAAAAGGGAAAATTTTAAAATGATGAAATTGCCCTTCATAGCTACGAAGAATTCAAGCTCTTATTTGATTATATGACCGCTTCAAATCCTCATTTAAAACAATATCCACTTTAGAGCCATACAAGAGAATTGAAAACTGCCCGAAACTAGTCCGGAATTGACAGTTCCCATGAAGGTCAGTTTGGTTCTTAGTTCTAATTTAATAGAATCAATGAGGACCCGTCCAGTTCCGATTCTAGGTGTGGAACCGCCTAGCCACCCACTCAGACCAGTATATATTTATTTTAAAAAAGTGATTCTGTTTCAATTACTTAATTATTTTGTACTTTTTCCAACTAAATATATATACATATATGTATATTTGTAGTTATTTGACATTATTGACTAATTTTATCTCATAGGTGTGTAATAGGATTAACCCCCTCTCTTTTTTTCATATTCTAATAATTCATTTATTTGTTTTCTCAACCAAAACAAAATAAACAAAAAAAAAAAAAAGGAATGAGAAAACCAATTGGAGATATTTATAAATATTGCAGCACTTTGTCATCACGATGCAAAATTAAGAGTCGATAACTCGTTTTAAGAGTATAATTAGGTCTTTCCCTATCCATTCTTGTGATTAAACTAGATTGACATTGAAAAAAAAAATGAATCGAGCTATTAATATTTTAACTTCTATGGAGGTTAGGACTTTAAATGTGCAGTCTTATTCTCTACATGTTTTCCATGTCAAGAAACCGTGAGAGCACTACACCATAAGTTTCGAAAAAATTAAGTTTGCAGCTAATGAGTATTGTTTATTCATTATGTCCTATAGTCTTTAATCCTTAATCAAAATCATTGGCATAATCCAAATATAAAGTCGAATAAGCTTTAGTGCTAAATAGAAACTATATTTATATTAATTGATAAATGCAAATTTATAGAGATTAGGGATTAGGTCCGTGGATACATATGGGTATAAAATTGCATTCATCAATCCACGGAACCAATAGGCAAATCCCGATTCCAATTTTTTGAAACTAGTGGACGGATTCCAATTTAAAGGTGGGAATCGCGCACCCGGATCATGCTTATCTCTAGTTCATTTCAGGCATTTATTTGAGAAAATAAGGAAATTTCATATCTTTATTTGGAATTTTTTCTTCAGTATATTTTTGTTAGATATTTTCTTTTTAAAAAGGTAAGTGGAAAGGAAAAATAAAAGCGTTTGTTTTTTTTTTGGGGTCGGAAATTTAATTTATTTTTTTGGTCGGATTTGGGTCGGAATATAAAACACGTTAAACGACAGGAAATTTCGTCTCCTTTTCGCGTCCTTTTTATTTCCGGTCGAGGCAATCCCGCTGCGTGAACGTACTGGAGGCTCTCTCTCTCATTCGCTCTCTTTGTGTTGGGGGTGAAGAAATCGAGTTCGTCGTCTAGGGTTTGGTTTTGGCCACGGAAGCACCGGCGACGTCATCTTCCTTCGCCGCCGTCTTCTCCATCGTCTTCTCCGATCGCGTCCTCTCCCTTTCATGTCCTCCCCGATTCTCCTCCCAATCCCACCACGTCTCGTTCTCGTTCTCGTTCTCGTTCGACAGTGATCTCCCCCCTTCGAATTAGCAGCTAGGGTTTTCGGTGTTTCTCTGCAGAATTATGTACAAATCACCGCCATCTCCCCGCGTCCTCTCCATCGTGACGTATGTGAATCTCCGCGCGTTCGGCCCCGGCTTGAATCCTTTCGCCCCCTACTGCCTCGCCCATCACTCCCTCTCTCGCTAATTCGCTCGCTCGTCGCCTTTTGCTCCTCCTCCTCCTCCTCCTCCCTTTGTTTTCTGATAGCTTCCTGGTCTCTGCCTCGAATGATGTAAATTCGCGGTCTTTCGTTGAGTGTTCTGAGTCTCTCTCTCTAATTTTTCGTTTCTCCCTCGCCGCTGGGAGCTTTCCGGTATCTGCTCGCGCTTGGCGGAGCCAAGCTTATTCAGCCATCCATAATACCAGTGCTTTGTAACCTGTTTCGGCGGTAAGCGTCGGAGGATCATGCCTCAAGGGGTGGTGGGTTCGATCCGGAGGAACCCGTCTCTGACGAGAAGGCGCTCGTTCAGGACCAGGGTCGATGGGGATGATAGGGGATGGACTCTGCTTCACATAGGTGCTCGGAAAGGCGACATCAGACAGGTCGGTGATCTGATAACCTTTTAATGCTGTTCCTGTTGTTTTGGTTGTTTGTACTAATTGTGTTTGTCATTTTGTCTTTGTTCACGATAGAAGATCACGCTACAATATATCATAAGACCTTAGGCTATCGGATTGTAGTGTCGGGAGTGTAGCGTGAGAGTTTTCTTCATGAAAACATGCTTCCTGCTTTCCTTTTTTCTGCATTATACTAGTGAGGGAAAAGAGGAAAGGATAATGTTGGGAGATGTTTTTATCTATGAATGGTCTTAGTTGAGTTGTTTTTCATCCATGACATAAGTTTTTTCTACTCTCTGGGGAAGCAATTAGCTAAAGGTAAGAATAAAAATTCAGCCATTAAAGAGTTTTCGCTGATGTCGCTACACTCAACTTGAAGAATATTGGGAATTTATTGCTCTTGCCCTGGTAGTTTAAAAATATGATTATAATAAATGCATTCTTTGGACGAGGTTTGCACAGAATATAGATCAAGCTAGCTATGCCCCTTATCAAGTGTTGAACTCAGTGAGGTACTGCTGGGGTATCTGAAAGTATATGCATAGTTGGTTCTTGCTGAACCTACTCGAAGACTTTTGTTTTGCCTGCCCATTTTTTATGTGAACAACGAAGATTCTGAGACCTTGACTGGCGATTTTCAAAGAGGCTCTTGCTGTGGATGATCCCTACTGCTGAAATGTTGCAAATGTCCCCTGGCTTGTCTTACTCTGTTTGAACATTGGTTAAGGGGCTTAGTCCCTTCTGGACATGTCCGATTAGTGGGCTTATTCCCCTTTCTTTCTATTAATGTTCATAATTTTGAGTAGTGATGGTTCATACAAGTAAAGTGGACAAAAATGAAGATGATTAAATGTCTGCTTAAGTGAAGGCTGTTGCGATTACCAAGGTTGGTGGAGTAAGTTTGAGTGATTAGGGAGCTAATCCTATTTTTCCTTTATTCCTATCTGCATGGTCCTAGAGAATCTGGTCGTAACATATTCAATATCTACTCATCAGTAACTGTTTTCTTCACAAGTATAGAGCTGTCCCTTGAAGATGGGTAGCATTGCGACAATGTGCAGTTAAATACATGGCTATCACAAATAAGCAGATCGAACTTAATAGTAATTCTTTTCAAAGACTACAATGCTTAGTTCACATAGGTAGGGAGATTCTACTTATTATGTTGTTTTCAATTAGAGCAAATTGGTGATGACAATTTATGTAATGCTGGAACTGCTTGTCCTTTGCAGCTCATGATTTCATTTTTCCCATATATCATATATTTTACTTGCATACTCGTCCTTGGATTTCCACTTTGTCCTGTTTTCGAGAAATTTGTCGATAAAGTTGAATTGTGTATTGCTTGTCTTTTCCTAATGCAATTTCCTGTCTGACAGATTTTTGGGCTTTTTTTTTTATTTTATCTAATTGAATTTTTTTTTTTCATGAAAGAAGTTTGATTGAGCTTTTTTTGGGAACAGGTAAGGCGCCTTCTTGATGAAGGAATGGATGTTAATGTGGCTGCTTGGGGCCCCAAATCAAAAGGGGTAACACCACTCCACCTTGCTGCTGAGGGTGGCCACGTGGAAATCATGGATGAACTGCTTGAGCGAGGTGCAAATATTGATGCTAGAACAAAAGGAGCCTGTGGCTGTGAGTGCCTTCTCCTATGTTCCCACGCTCACCCTGAACCTACTTATTTTCTGATCTTCTTAAGAGAAGGCAGAATTAATCCCAATGTACCTCATTGGTATTTGTCTTTTAGCAAAAGAATTTGGTTAATTAGCATGTCCTTAACGTGCTTTCTTTCTCGCTTGAACATAGGGAACTTTTGAAAGTAATTAAACAAGGGAAGATTACGACTTTCTAGTTTATGACTTTCCTCTAATATATTTATTGGAAATCAAAACCCTCTTTGTCAAGTATGCTTATCTAGTTTTATAAGGCACTTGTTAACATAGCCCTTGACAAAATATCTCTTCATAACAACATCAACAACAAAAGCCTTTCTTATTGATGGGCGTTGGTTAAAATACTTATCTTCATTGAACTAAATGCTCCTCCGGAAATCGAGGGATTCATAACTTTACTTTTAATTGCACTTGTATCCTACGTGTTTCGCTGATGTTTGATTCAATGCTGACCCAGGGACACCTCTCCATAGTGCGGCCAAAGAAAGGAAACGGGAAGCAGTCAAATTTTTGATAGAGAATGGAGCCTTCTTGCCCGATGACATAAATGATTGCAGATTCAACCCACCACTGCATTACTGCCCTGGTCTTGAATGGGCTTATGAGGAGATGAAGCGTCTTCAGCAGGAGAACTCATCTGCTGGTGAGGGCTCCTCCTATAGCTCGGAAAGCTTATGATGAGTCTTCCCACACACCCAAGACTCGGAAGCCTCTCTAAGCTGACGTTTTCATCATAGAATGAGTATTGCATTACCAGTGAAACATGCCATCATCCCACTCTATCTCACACTTGTGTCTTCATCTTGTTGTCTTTATTCTAATGTTTGCAGTTAAACGCAGTACTCTGGTGTATTTGAAGTCTGATGACTATCTTGTAATAACGTCAGGACTTTGTTCTCATTCCATAAGGAGTTGGAACCGGGAACTGAAGCAGTTTTAATTTCCTTGTTATGTTTGGTGTGGACTACTTAAGAACGAATGAGCGATTTACCTGCTTTGTCCATTCCCTTAATAGAAGAAAGTATCATGCGGAGAGTTTTCGTGATGGTGAAAAAATTGTCTGTAATTTGAATAAAAGGAGTTGCTTACACGAGGACAGTCGAGATGATTATCTGGTTCATTTTGTCTCGGAGAAGGAAATAGATTAATTATGGTAACGTGCTAATGCTCAAAAAAGAGAATGGTTATTTTTTTAGTAAATAAGTTCATTTAATCACAAACGGAGTTAGAAAAAGAAAAAGAAATTACGGCGGACACCAGAAAATATACAGCCGCATTAACATTAAATTCTTTAAGCTTGGACAAAAGGACTACTTTCTTATATTCCTCCGCATTTTAAATATCGAAAAAGGTGCTTGACACATTAGGAAATGGATGTGGGAAACATATGAAACGGTACATATAAAAGGCCTTGGTTTAATGTTTACTCAATGTGTTTCGATCTCTCCATTTTCTTTTGGCTGTTCTATTTGTTTCGTCGAAAAGGTAGACTACAAATAAATCCCACTGCTTTACCGTGAGCACAAAGCTTTAGGGGGGGAAAATTCTCTGGAAAATTTTACCCTAGTTGATGGAATATGGATCACAACAAAAGCAGGTGATGCTGTTCAATCGGTTAAGAACTCTGTTTTTCCCATGTTATCGAAAGGACAAGTGAGGAGAGCCACACATGATTAACACAAATTGCAGCTTTTGCAAAGGAAAAATTGCATAAAAAATTTGAAGAACGTAAATGACAATTGTACCGTCGACCGTCCTCCAATGCATCAAGCTTAGAAGATTACCATGCTTGGCCTATTGAATATAAGGGTCGTCTAGTAAACCAAAAACATTTCCTAAGACTGAAGTGTGACCATCAACCATCAGAAGACAAAATTATGTTAGTGGGTAAAGCTCTCAGAGACCATTGACGTGATTTCCTCCTTTGGCAAACGCTAGTATGCAAATACTGATAAAATGCACACAAGAAACTCAGAATATCAGAATAACTGCAATTACTTGCTTTTGTTTTCGGAATTCAAAATGAATTTCTTACTTCTGCCTCTGGCGTAGCATTAATATTGCATATTGCCAATCAAATTCATTTCCTACAAAATTGAACCTTGACAAGCTATACAGGACTTCCAGCATGACACCCAGTTAGCGTCATACTGAAAATGAAAAGCAGACATGACAGCAGTGTTAAAATGCTACATCCCGCCTTAGGTACATTTTTGCAAAAGTATCCTGCCTTCTAAAGCGATTTCCATCTGCTGAAGTCTGCTTTGATGCAGCAGTGGAGCCCGAGGCCCGTACCAGTCAGTCAAAATTGACTGTTCAATAAAGGCCGAGCATCTTGGGCACGCAATAACTGAGCTGTACCCCAAATCCACCTTTTGCATGTGCTAGGCATGTCAAATCAGGAGGTTGTTTGGAAACATTTGCAATATCGCTTCTTTTGGTTTAGACAAGCCCGTTACCTTCTTGCAGTCAAATTAGCAGCAGTCTTTTCTTTCATAGCTTCTTTCTCTTGTTTCTTTTTCTCCGCATCAGCCTGCTTTTCATTCTCCTCGCGTGACTTACTGAACATCTTCACAAAGACGGCCAAGATTTGAGTCACTGCAAACACAAGCAGAGAAAAACCTCACTACTACCATACACAATGGAGGAAAGAGTCATCGGCATGAAACACCCCAGATAGAGAACACTAGTTAATTGACCAACAGACAATTTAATTTATTTCAAATGGAATTTGATGAATGATGGATCTTCAAGTGATGGTGCTAATATGAGTCCAAAGAAACATAAATGCACCAACATGTTGATGAAGAAAGAAATTACTCATAGCAAGTGATACATGTAGTCTCACCAGGATGTCAGTGACGTACACAAGCAAGTAAATAGTCAAAGAAATAATTTGACTAGGCCATAATGAATTGAATATGTCGAAGAGACATAGTAAAGATAAACCGTACCTTGTTCAAAGGGACAGCGAGCTGGATCCTCTCCAAAATATTGACACAGAGAATCGGCATTGCGGCCCTGCACGATAGTGGATTCATGTAAAAACAAAGATATCATATGTTGAAGTTCTGTCGAACCCCCAAAGAGGACTCACCACTTCAGAGTACAATGAAATAAGCGACCTCACTTCAGCTTCAGCAGTGTCAAGAAAGCCCTTCAACACCTGAAACAAGAAACATCCCATAGGTGTGTAAGAAGGAAAAAAGGCCAGGGATTGGCTCATTCTGTCTGACTTGTACATACAATGCAATTATTAAAAAGTGATTACAGTAACTAAACCAGCAGAGCTATTTAAGATTGGCATACAAACAGACAGACAAATAGTACTGTCAAGACCAGCATGAGCCCAACAGTGACGTCAGTCACTGCATTGGGTCAACCAAAGTAGACAATCCCCATTTATTCAGAAAGCCACGTCATCAATTAGCAGCTCTCCACAATTCATATTTATATTACTATTTTTCAGTGTTCGTTTCTGTTGGAAGGGCACAGTAGAAGGCCAATACCTTCACTCAGGGAAATTGCCAAGAGAGAGCCCAAATTTGAGCCCTTTAACATATCCAGTTGGACCCACCTTCACTCAAAAGCTTAAGACAACAAGTCATGGATATATTAACTGCTTCACGCCACACCAATTCTTTGATGTGAGACTTCTAACATAACTCACACATGCATCTCAACAGTTTCTTTGAGTACTTACAGAGTAGTGTTAAAAGTAGGACATGGACAAAAATCTTGTGATGAGGAAAAACAAAGGAAAAGGTTAAACGACAAATAATAATTTGAGATAGTCATATCATCTGCAAAGGGGAAAGGAGGTATTGGACTATATCCATTAATAAGTTAAGAAGAATTACAAAGCATTACTCACTTTTTGGAAGCCAACAGAGATGGCACCATCATTTTCAGAAGCAGCAAGTTCTTGCTCGACCTTTTCAAGACCTTTGCTCACAGCTTGCATTTCCTCTGCCAAAGCTTTCAATTGGATCTGGCCATACGGTTAAGAAGCAGATCGAAAAGGTAACAACATAATCACACGAGGTAAAGTAGGGCTAGTGACAAGGGATAATAGGCAGAAGCAAATCCAAAGTGATATCTTTATACCTTAGAAGCAGCTTCTAAATGAACAAGATCCTTGCCAAAATCCAACAATTCTGGCATTTTTTCAGCAAGAAGCTGGAGAAGAAAAGAAGTTCATAGAATTCACATTCACATCAGACTGCCGTATGAATACATTTTCAAGAAAAAAACCAATGACAGAGCTGGAAACTTTCAAGGATAATTTATTGATTCTAAAACTATAAGAATAGTTCTGTCAATGATTTTACTCCAGACGATCCTAACCAAAGAAAATTTGATTCAATAGCATTGCCAAATCTTTTATGTATTGAAGATAAAGATGTTCAGAAGATTGGTGATATAAGCATTAAACAAGTAATAACATAAGACTGTATACACAATCTATCATAAAAATTAAATACGTAAAGTGCAATTAAATTAAAAAAATCAGTAATGAACCATTTCATGCGAAGCTCTTGTTAAGATCTAATAACTGAAGATCATCCAGTTGCATAATATAACGATGGAAAATAGGCTAATTGGAAAATGGAAGTACCCACAACAGTTTGTTCCCTCTACTCATGTGCATAAGGACGCCAATAACGATTTCAATTGGCATGCAGTCTTCAAAAGAATTAAGATAACGTATCTCTTGCAGGTGAGATCAACAAAGAAATTTCTCCAGTTTCACATCTGGTGAATCTCACGTTCATCTTTCTTTATCAATGATGGCCCATTCCTTATAGAAGATGGCTTGTCAGTGGTGATAAGGGAATCCCCCCAAAACTATTTTTACTGACCGAGTCTAAAGTATTTGGACCACAATTTGCAATTCAAGCCATTGCACAAAGAAATAATTACAACATTCATTGCAATGTGCTATGAGGTCTCATAAGTTTGCATGTTTGAATGCGATCGTCATACAATACATTAGCAAATCAATCTCCATACTTATTCTACCACTTCCAAGAGACAATGATTGACCAATAAGCAGAGAGAGAGAGAGAGAGAGAGCAGAGATTTACTTTCTGATCAAATTATTTTTCTATCAGAAGATTACAGAGATTTACTTTGATGTATTTTTCTTTTTGACCTAGTACTGTTTTAAGAGGCGGTCCTCTACTTCTCACCTAGTGCATTTCTCTCCTCACTCATGAAGTTTTTCATATATAGAATAGCAAAAGGGTCTCAACAATGCTCCTCCAACGCTACAGCTTGACGTACAAAGGGTAACTACTTTCATATCACTCTTAACATGTCCTATTTCCCTCCTTCCAGGGGTTGGAATGTGTACCAGCCAACTAGCCCATTAATATCTTGAAATCTTGGCAAAAGTTCACAATATTTTACCTTGCATAGGTAATGCATCAAAGTCATCTTGTTGTTTCTTGCACGAGTATCAGACAATTTAAGGAGGCTGTCCAATTTGAAGCCAATGGCAGAACCTGTAATATGAGAACTAATATATGTCAACTGTGACATGCAGTAATTAAATCTGTCAAAAAGCATGGAAAGTTACCTCGTGCGGTTCCTTGGTTCAATGCATTGCCCAGAGTGAGAATGGTTTGCATTATCTGACGTAGTTTGACCGACTCTTTCACCTATGTTAACATATAAGAGTGGATGCTAAGTGTACTGAGTTTTTTCATCGCAATGAATAATGCTTGATATGCACGGTACCTCTTGAGCTGCATCATTAATAGTACTGAGGTTAGACCTTAGGTCATTCACCTAGCAGCAGAAGAAGCATGTGAACACTGATATCTTTCAGAATAATAGGAGGTGGAACTAGAAATTAACATGGACAACTAAAGCATGGGATACACACCTGACTTGAAAAGGTGATCCTGAAAGCAAACACTCGTAACTTGGATTCTATGCGGGGAACCTTCATCAGTTCCAAGAAAAACTGAAACATCAACAGCCAATTTCATCAATAAAAAGTGAACTACTGAAGAGAATATAGCTTTTTGACATGTGGTTCGAAAGAAACCTGTTCACACCTCCCTAGCAATTGCTTGTCACCAGCATAATTCTGGAAAAGGAGGAGCAATTCCACGGTACTTTAGTAAAAGAAAGGCATTCAACAGTTATTAAATAAACATAGAACAGCCAACTAGAAAATACAATTTCAACAATTATCACTTTTAACATGAAATAGAAATTTGGTAACAAACACACACAAAGATATGCCGGTGTGATAAAAAAAAAAGGACTACCCCGAGCTACTGTACATTGCACCGAATGCATTAAGGATTTTGTATGAATACCATCAGCTTACCACTCACCAGCACCAAGTAGGAACATCACTTTATCACGTCAACCCAAGAAACATCTCAATTCTCTCTAGAAGAGTCATTATTTCACATCTAATCAGCAGAAGACTGTACCTTAGGTAGATGCTTTCAAAGGAAAGCTCTGAAAATAATCTTGCATGATCAGTCCAAGGTTAATTGGTAAAGGACACTCAGAAGATGCAAGACACCTTTAGATCAATGGAGCTAAATTTTTTTTAATTACAAATAAAATTCAACTAAGGTTCCAAGAAGTTACTGTCCCATACAGCTTCAGATGTAAGCCACTCATTTATACAATTATGCACAAAGGACTATTCCTAGCATTTCCAACAAACAACATGTATGAGATTGAACGCTCCTGCAATACCAAAAGTGAATACTATAAAACCAATTATCCCTAAAAGAATCCCCAGAGGATTCAACTCCTTGAAATGCCCTCTTGTTCCTCTCTCCCCAAATGAGCCAAAAAACAAGGAGAGGAATCATCATAGTGATTTGCTTCTTCTAACACACGAGCAGATAGTCCCTCCCCAAGCCCTAAGTTTGTGTTGCACCATACCTGAAGCCACCCAATTTACTCCTAAAATTGCAAAAACCGTAGTGCAAATCTTTTTATTCCAGCATAAAAGCCAGTGATTCACATAATCCTCTTCAATCTTGCACAAAAAGATCTATTAGTTAACCAGTATTTTTCCTCTGTTTTAAAGATTATCCAAAGCAATAATATGGTCACAAGCTGCTTCTGAAGCAAAAAAAGAGAAACCTCAAGGAACCTTGACTTTCTAGATAGATTTCCAAAGAAAAAGGGTGATCTGTTGTAATTGCATCTGAGGACAGATGAGATCAGAATAATAGGATTTGGCAGAAAAAGTTCCGCAGGTACAATAGCCTACTATCCCCTCTGATATCTAACATAGCTGAAAAGTATTCCGTTCCATTTCTAAAGGAATCTTTCATATGACTGTCATTCAGGTAAATTTGCACTTGCAGGCATCACCACATAATACACAACTCTTCACTGTCGATGACACCACTGTTGTGCACAAGCTAAAAGAATTTACCTATTGATGCTTTTCACTTTACTAGTCCAAAGAAACAAAAAAAGGAACATGTTATCAATCCAGGGACCAATTACATCTTTTTATTGAAGAATCATTATCAACAGAAGTGAAAAAATAGAAGAAAAAATATTTACAACCAGGAAGGTACAGCAAGTAAAAATTCAGACAATTTCTTATACCATCGAGGGCATTCCAAGCAGGGAAGCACTCTCCACAAGAAAGGAGATATACAGAAAGAGCATGCCTAGCAAGGAGATAGCATGAGCACGAATTGATTTGTGACTGGTGTGAGCAAGTGAGTGAATGCATGGAGGGGTGTGTGTGTGTGCACGAGAGAGAGAGAGAGAGAGAGTATATACCTTCAAAGTCTCCATTTCTTCCTTGGTAGGACAGAACTTGATGAGGTTTTCAACCTGATCGATGTCCAAAGCTGAAGAATCCAAAGCCAGAACTGCATTCTGGGAAAAAAATGGTACTACTTAGTGGGACCAACACACGAGTTAACTTTTCAAAGACAATGGCTTTGGAAATAGATGAAGGTAGACAATCAGATAATACGAATCATGAGCCATAAAAACAGTGGAAACAATACTGGCTCTTGCTATCTGCACGTAACTTTTTTTATAGAACAGTGCATGATGCAGAAGGGTAAACATGCTTGTTTGCGTCGCCACACAGACTTAAAAATAATCGTGAATGGATGTTACATGATAACAGAAGTTTCGCTTCTTCTTTATGTTATACTGCATAAAAGTGATCATTTGTCTAAATATAATTCGACCAATAAATTGCATTTCATAGGATTCTTTAAACTGCAGAACTCCTTTAATTGACCAGCACAATCGCCCTACCATCCTAAAAAAGAAAAGGCAAGAAAGCAGATGATATATTTCAGTCCATCATCAGTAAAGTTACTTTTTCACCAGTTTTGGTGCAAATAAATAGATATATATTAACCTCAACAATGTAATGAAAAATCCCAGACTAATGCAGGAATCAGCAAGAAATTTTTGTGGTCTCTAGGGAAAACACTTGTTTTCCCACAAACTCTTCAAATAGCCTCATAGGAAAGCTAATACTATGCATAGCACTGAATAAAGAGAGCTCAGGGCCATGATACAATACCTATACCCATGCACTTAACTAATGCTAAATACAATATACAATTTATATCGCAGATCAATTTCCTAATAGCTCAATTTCTTGGTAGAGATAGTCATGCAACAACTAATAACTATAAATCACATAATTCTTGGGAACAAGATATGTAGATATCCAGTGAATATTCAGTCATGTCAAACTAAGGGGTGGATAAAACCTAACATGTTTCTTGAACTTCATAATGATGACAAATTAAACTGTAACCAAAAAAGACAATATAATCAAATAGTATAGAGCAAAGGAGTTTAGTTCGGTGACAACATACAGTAATGGAAGCATATAGGTGATAGGAAATCAGTAAATTGCTCTCAAAACCTTCTTATCTCACTTTCACGTCAAAAGAGGCATATTTTCAAAGATCACCCATGCTTCGGCAAAACTGCAAAAGAGAACAAGATCCCAAATCCCCAGCCTAGAACCTATATGATCTACATAGCTAATATAGTACAAAAAGGTAGCATTAATGTGCATTTTTTATTTAAGTAGAAACATAAACTAACTTGAAAGCCATAATTACTTTCTTTGCAATTGTCTGATAACGTAGATTCATGCTCAGTCATTTCTGTAGTCTACTTGAATTAAACAATCCAAAACAAAGCGACATTCTCATCACAATGGGATTGGGGGGGAAGGGGGAATACTATACCCTATCCTCTTTATATTTGAACAAAGGCAACAGAATTGAACCACGTGACAAAAAAAAAGTAAAAAGAAAAAAGTACAAAAGAACCATTAAAGTTGGGTGGCTGCAGAAAGTCAAACCCAGTGGAACATCCAGTTTCTTTGTATTCGAGAAGCAATAACAACTTGTTTGCATAACAAATTAAAACAGGTAAAATTCCACATATGTGCAACTGGAATAAAGACAACTTACCATCATATCCGGCAGAGGAATTTTAATCTTTGAGAGCATTATTTCACAATTATATGCTCTACGCAAGTCAACCTGGCATTTGGAAGTAAAACAAATTATTCTTGACACAAAAAATTTGAATAACGGAAAAGCATTACAATCTGATCCTTGATAAATATATTACAACTGATAATATATGGAAGGGACCCACGATTGTCTTACCAACTAAGAAAAACAACTAAAAAAGACTTATAACAATAAATGGCTTTCTTTTAGCCTGATGAGAAAGGTAATCCAGAAACCAATCTCTCCAAGCCATTGCAAATGAAACGGTTTTACTGCTTCTTGAGGTTCTTCAAAATTCAATTGTTTGGTTAAGAATACCTCATGAGACTCCCAGACTAACACTTTACCCAGATAACATGATTGTAGCATCATTAATATCCTACCAGCTACTAGTACCATCACAAATCAATTACAGCTTCTGTTCCAAGTACTATGGTTAAAAAAGTAAAACACGAGTAAGAAGTGTATATCTCACCAATTGCACTTTCTCAGGTTTATTGATGTTAGAACGCCGAGCACCAGCTTTGTTACTCCCACTTCCATCCAAAGTAGCTGCTGAGAAGAGACTCTCAAGTTCTGATATGTCTATTTCAGGGGCCCTGTCAAGTATTAATTGCGACAGGAAGCCTATCATTGAATAAACTTTGAATACTTCTCAAATAACATGAAGTGCAGAAAGTAGGGGTAACATCTAAAAGAAGTCTGAAGGTGGGAATATAGTGATATCTCCTATATGGAGTATGAACAAACCTTGATTGATCTTCCTGCTTCTGAGAATCAGCCCACAAACTTCCTTGCATTGCACGTGTTACTTTTACCCAGTGTAGAGGTTTTAGAGAGGATTTTTTAGGTGGGATAGAAGTTCCACCAGCAGATCGACCCCTCCCTTGATTAATTGACCCCAGAGTTCTTCCCCTTCCACTAGATGGCAGAGGTGGTGGCGCTGCAATTGTCCCCTTAGCTCCCGGTGGTGGAGGTGGTGCACCAGGAGGCTTTGGAGCCGGGGGCGGAGGTGGTGCACCAGGAGGCTTTGGAGCCGGGGGCGGAGGTGGTGCACCAGGAGGCTTTGGAACTGGTGGTGGAGGTGGTGCAGAGGGAGGATTTCGCGCTGCTGGTGATGGGGACAGACCTAATCGTCCAGGACCTGAAGGAGGTGGTGGCGGCGGTGGAGGAGGTGCACTGGGAGGCTTTGAAGCTGCGGGTGATGGGGATAAACCAGGCCGTCCAGGGCCTGAAGGAGGTGGTGGGGGTGGTGGAGGTGGCTTGAGAAGGTTTGCCATGGAATTAATATTTGCTGCAGAAGGTGAAGGGGATTCTCCGGGAACAGCACCTCTTGTGGCAGGCTTTAAATGCGACAATGCCGGGGGAGGTGGAGGTGGCGGCGGCGGCGGCGGCAGTCCCTGCAACTTAACAGTTCCAGAGTCTGAAAATGAAGGTGACAGCCCTAAAGATGTTTGGCTATGTGAAGAGGACAGCGAGGAAGTTGGTGGAGTGAGAGCAGAACCTTTAGAACTAAAGGGTGGAGGTGGAGGAGGCGGCGGTGGCAATGATGGTGATTGCATTGGATTAGGCAGGGATGATTGACTTGGGAAGGATGTGAAGGAGGGAGGCGGAGGAGGAGGAGGAGGAGGAAGGGGAGATCCTTTAGATGAAACAAATTGGGAAGGTGGAGGTGGCGGCGGAGGTGGAGGCGGCGCCATTTCAGATAATTGTTTTGATCTAGATGAAAATGGTGGAGGTGGTGGGGGAGGTGGAGGACCTGGTGGAGGTAGTTTAGATGTTGGAGGTTGGGGAGGTGGTGGTGGGATATTAGCGGAAGGCATAGAATTAGAAGGAGATGGGGCATGAGGCAGACCTTTTGATGGCAATGCAGGTCCATCAACAGTAGAAGTTAGCATTGATGAATTTTTATGGTGACTGACATGTGGAGGTGGGGGTGGGGGTGGGGGTGGGACATGCGGCCCTTTAGCTATGTTATTGGAAAGGGGTAAAGGGGGAGGTGGTGGTGGTGGTGGATGAAAAGTTGGCAGAAGAGGTGGAGGAGGTGGTGGTGGCGGAGGTGGCACCTTAGAAGCATTACTAGAGGGAAGCAAAGGGGGAGCTGGTGATTGATGGGAAGATCGTACAAGAGGAGGAGGTGGTGGCGGAGGCAGTGGTGGTGGCAGTGGTGCTGCTAGTGATACTGTTGGTTGGGGTAGACACTCAGAGACAGGAGGTGGCATAGACAAGGTTAACTCAATCGAGTGAGTTTGAGCTGTTCCATCTGCAAGGCATTGTTGCAGTTCAATAGGTGGAGGGTCAATTGCATCTGATTCTTGATCTAAGAGTTCTGAAGTAAATTTTGCATCAAGCACATCGTCATTATCAAAGTTTGTTTCCATCAAAGAATTTCTCGGATGTGTTGACTGCTTTGGGAAAAATTCGAATGCTTCATCCGAACTATCTGCTGCACTGGAAGTATTATTTTCATCCTCAGAATCAGCAGGTGAAGTGTACAAACTTGCTTTGTTTTGTAACCTAGACAGTTCTTTCACATCAGTCAAGACTGAAAGTTGTTTAAGCAACCAAAGTGCAGCATCATCATTGTTGTCAACCCATTCAACACCACTGAAAAGTTCCTGAACCCTAGAGAAAGCTTCTAAGGGCAATCCGCCTTTTTCCTCTCCATTCAAAACATTGATTGGAGCTCTTGGTGGAGAGACACTCTCAACATCCCCAAACAATACCTGATGTGAAAAGTCATTTCAAAGGTTGGAGAGATCATCAAAAGAACATAGGCACAATTCTATAACAAATCAATCGGCAAAAGGGATAATCAGCAATTTTTCTGGTTATAGAAAATCTTGTTCTTTAGCCTTCCCTAACACTTACATTTTACTTTTACCATTTTAGCAAGGGGTTGCTAATAGAAGTACTCACCTCTGCACGAAATCCTTTTGGATACCGCTCCTTTGAATCCCAAAGAATGTCCAAGTTCTCAGAGTTCAGCATCAGTATGTTTGATCGGATGAATGCAGTATTGAACATTATCCGGAACATCATAACTTCCCTAGCTGAGTCCAAGTCCAAGTGAACGCACTCCAGGACCACATCTCCTTGCACCAGACATTGGATGTCAATTTTAATGACATCACAGTCCCCCTGCAATAGGTCAACTATCAGCACCCAGTCTTCTTGTCAAAAACCTCTTGCAGACACTCTAAGGACCTCTTTATATATTTTAATGACATGGGTAGGAAAGATAAAAGTGGACTTAGCTTGCTAAACTAGCTATTCTTCAGATAAATTTTCTATATCTGTCTCTAAAAACAAGCCGGTTTTGGAAGACAGAGACGTTAAAAGCTTTCCCTGTTTAATTTCAGGAAACACGTACAGGGATATTTCCATAGGATGTGATCATATAGGTTGGTACACGAGAAATTGATTAATGCTAAGTGTTTTACTTCTAAATGACAATCAAACAGGAAGTTGAAAAATGTGGATAGAAGAAATCTTGCCTGTCGATAATGTCGAAGGGCCTTTTTTGTCTTGGACATGGAAAACAGCATCTGCGTCGAAAGGCCTCCTCTACTGAGGAGGTTCCTGCCGAATATACGGATAAGTGGCCTGCAACCGTTCTGTGAATCAAAGCTAGGAATGGCTCTCAAGATTATACAATCCAAAGAAAGTGCTCGCTCTGGAGGTGGCCACTCAGGAGACATATTCCTCCTTGCAATATACTGAAGGTACCGAAGCTGAGAAGGCAACGGATTCAATGGCGAGAGGAGCTGCAAAAATCCCTTAGGAGCCTCTCGGTGAACAATTTCAAGGGTTCTCCGTTCTCCACTGTACAATTTTCTGAAAATCAAGAGAGCTGCCAATAGGAATGCCAAGAGTGGCCAACCTCCTCTCTCACAGTGTAGTAGAATGATGTTCTGCTGATTCCCAACCAACAGCCAGCTCTCGCAGATGCGAAGAAAATGTTGAATCAATGACAAAGGTAAGAGGGGGCAACCCTCATACTGGCGCGGATAATCCATGACAGTGACATCACAGTTGCACAGGGTCTCGGCGAATTGGCTGTGTTTCTCGCCTTCACGGAAATTGAAGGCAAGAAATGCCGAGTCCGGAAACTCTTCATGTAACTCACCCAAAATCTCGTGCAGGTAGACTTGGTACATTTCGTCCGGCAATACCTCCGTCGAAAAGCAGGAATCGAAAACTGCATAAACATTTAGCAATTCAAATAGCTGCACGCAAAAAGAAGGGGAAATGGCAGTCGAGAACTAAAGTTAGGCAATGAGGGATGTTACCGTAAACCCGCTCGACAAATTCGAGCAACCCATCTGGGGGTCTTTTGTAGAAGAATCTACTGAGTAGAGACATCTCTGTCGACCAATTCAATCACATTCGGAAACCCACCTACCATTTCACACACAACGAAAGAAGAACTTCTTTATTGGACACGAAAACAAAATCAACAATGATCGAAATTCATTTGCGGCCGACAAACAAACACCGGCAATCAAAGAAAAAGGCAAAGCGCGAGCGCAGAATTTCAAACTTCCAACCTAGGAAAGCCCTAACGCAACTCCGAACGGCCCCACCTAGAACGACGACAGCGCGCATTGCCGGAAATGCTCGAACAAAGAAAAGCACCGTACAAATTCAAAGTCGCGAATTTTAAGAAAACCCAAGATTCTGGGATCAATCGATCGCCTTCGGACGAACCTGGAGTGAGAGGAAGTTCCTCGTTCGGGGGGAGACGGACCAGTGAAGACGAGAGCTCCGCAGCAACTGGGAGGCTCCGAACTCACTCCTCTTGCATTTTGAAACTTTGAATTTGGGGAAGAAGAAGAAGAACAACGACAACAAAGTAGGAAAGAAAGAAGAAGCGCCTGATTTTTTTATGGCCGAGATTGACGGATCCATTTATGGCGGACGGCCCAGGAGAGAAAACCCGTGAAAGCCACACACGCGCTTTTCACTGTTTCGAACGATCTTCGCCATGCTGCTCGTTGGAGTGGACCTGGGCACGGACGCTTTGGACCCCCATTCAGGCCCGAATTCGAGGCCTCTTGGCCTGAGTCCAGTCCGTACATCGGATCTCTCTCTCCGATCCCGTCCCCGTGGAATGGCCGACCATGTTGGCCGGAACACGACCTAAGGCAAAACATGAGATATATAGAGAGGAGAGCAAGGTAGTGGCATGTGCTTGACTCGTACATTGTAAGCAACCGTTGAGCTCGTTGATGAAAAGTCGTGCTGTTCTTAACAACGACATGGATTGAAGCAAAAATAAAAACATGACAACGATAGCTGTGGTATCGTGAAAACACCTACTAAGGGTGTCGTTGTAGCTTTGTTAAAGTTTATAAGGCATCACGCTAATTTATTTGGATAAAATTTGGGGAAAATTACAACAAAAGGAAAATAGCCGTGGTTACTACTATGTAACAAACTTATCAAACAGGTAGGTTTGTCAAATTTAAGTTGAGCTAAATATGGTCTAACCTAAATAAACATATTTAACCCGTATTCGACTTATTTCCATGTAAAGCAAATATAGTGATTCATACCCAACCTAACTCAAATCCAACCTCTACTCAACTTGGTCTATACGGCTAAAGTACTTCAATATTTAGCCCAATTTACATCAAATTTATACCAAAACTAAGGTGAGGGTGTGGAGTAAGTGAATGCAAAATCGAGCGAGAACAAGAGAGAATAATGAGAGAGTTATGGAGATGGGTTGAGTCTAAATAAATTATAAACCCATTTTTGATTAACTTGTGTATATTCAAACTCATTTATGACTAACCCACGTAATAATTCAATTCGGCATTTATAGGTTAAGAAATGAGTTCATGACTCATTTTGACTCGTCTATTGTATAATAAGCTTGATGGAACTCGACTCTTTTTAAAAAGATGAGAGAACTCATACCACATTGTCAAAATTGCAACATTCCAATGACAAATAAACTTTAATGCTTGAGTTTTCTATGTTTCATTGATCTTTGTCATGCGGTTACCTCCATGATGTTGTATTCAAAGTGATTAAACAACACTCACGATAAGGCATTAGAATTTCAAGAATCACAGTATCCCTTATAGCATTTCAAATTACAATACAATATTTAATTTTAGACAATATAAACAATTATTTTTAGGAAAATATTTTTTAAATTATTTATTTTGCACGAAGAAAATAGAGCCTCAGTTGCAGATATTTTTCTTCTATCCAATATTTTTTTCACCGAAGTACTAATGTACGATGTTGGCAAAGGAAAGCGGGACGCACAAAGGGGGTCCAAAAAAAGGACATCTCTGGCTGGCTTCCTTGTTTGCACGTCAATCTTTCTTTGACATTTTGTCAATGGGACAGATACAAACAAACCAGGAATAGTTAAACCATGTCACAGTATCTGAAAAATGGTCTAACCCATCATATTTTTTATGGCATATATAGTCTATCTTAATTTTTTTTTCTTTATCACAGTACCAACCTTTCTTTCCAATAATACAAATTTTTTACGGCGGTCGGGGGCTTCATAATCCTTATATTAGTAGCGTACGAGATTAAAGAGACTTATAGTGCATAGCTCGTAGCATGAGATACACTAGATTATACATATGTTTATAGCTTATAGCATATATTCGCCATAGAGTGCACCAAAAAGTCAAGAGGGACGACAACCCCTCGTCAATCTCCCCGATCCGTCATTTCTTCCTATCGAACAACAAAGTCACGAGGGCAAAAAGTAGGGGGCTACAGCCCATGTTCCCCTCTTGTGATTAGCAAGGGCATACAGAATTTCGCAAAAATAAGTAAGCAGGCTCAAAAGCCAAAGCCAGACTACCAATGTTTTCGGACCAATGATTTCTTATCGAGCTTGATGCTCATATAATGTATTACCATGTAATTTTGAAAGTCTAACTTGTCATCTTGCATTGCCTCCAGTAAATTATCGGCATCCTTCTCTCCAAAAAAAAAAAATTCCTTACCTAGACTTGAATTCATGAATCGAGTGCAATTATGACGTGAGACTTACGGAACTAGATACTGATAATTGTGATTGAATTGACCCACCGGGAAGTGGCTAGAGATGGGTCTTTGGCCCTCACTCTCTTGCAAGCCTGCCATGGTGGCGAGTGTGGTCTATTCTCGTGTATCAACCATGGTGGTCCATACAAATCCATGTGAACATGAGACTGACATCTACCCTATTTCATTCAAGCTCTCTTGGGATTTGAGATGGTCCTCTGCGTTTCCCCAGCTTGTTTTTACGCATGGCAGCATCTGTGACAGTTTTCGAATTGTTCTTTTTTCTTCTCTTTTTCGTGCCATGATATTTTTCGTCTTTTTTTTTTGACTTTCATCTGTCATTATCTGAGCAAAAAGGCTCGGCCTTTCAAGGTTTTCACCACGGCCTGAAAAGGGAAAAAAAGGTTCTGAAGTTGCCAGAAAGATACAAAGTTTTGAAAAAGGGCATTGCAATGATTTCGGTCTAAAATGTTCACAGAAATGCCATCTCCTTTTCCATGGATCGAGTCATTCTAGAACTACTTCTGCTAATTGAGCACTGTCAATGTGTCAGTTTTCTTTCTTTATTTTCTTTTATATATTTGATGAGAGCAGACCATAGAGATGCAGAAAGTGTCTCAACTGGCTTTCCATATGGAAAAGCCTATGACCAGCAAAGCTCACTTGTTTTTTTTCTTTTTTTTTCCTAACTTTATTTGGATTTATTCTAAGACCGGTGGTTCCACAGTGATCTGGAAATGGATTCAAATTATAGTCCAAACTATGGGCTATAAATTTTTGGGGTATAGTTTACTCAATTAAAAAGTTTTAGTACTTTCTTAACATATCAACCCACCAAACTTTCTTTGATTCATTGTATGTAATGGCTAGTATCAACACATCCTCAAACCTAAATAATTTTATCTTGATTCCATCCATAGTCTCTACTAAATACTGAAATCACATTATTGTTTTTTAGATAAGCATTGAAATTGTGTTCACTTCCTAAAACAAGCACTTAAAAATATTTTTTTAGAATGACATTTTGATTGAAGGTTCAGACTTTTTGATTATAGATGAAATACTAAAAATGTGGCCAAATTTATGTGATTTTTTTTAATACTTTTGAAAGATTTTGTTTAGATTTTTGATGCGTTTGAAAGATCATGTCAAAGGTATCTTAAATTTATTTTGGTATACACTTCATAAAATTGAGGGGCAAAATCCTGATTAATTCCCTAGTATTAAAAGAAAAAAGATCCTTGTGCGGATCACAACAAATGAGACGGGATTTAAAATCACACCAAAGCGGCGCTTGCCAAAAAGAAATTTGCAAGCGCAGATGATGATGATAATAATGAAGTCAACGGGCCGACATAAATAATTAAAATCCGGAAATTTACGGGCCGAAAATATCTAGTTTTACTAGTTTTAAAGATCTTCACCGGCTCTCTGTCCGGATCCATAATGTCTGAAAGGGACCGTTGTTGGTCCGTTCCGTCATTCATGTCCAGGTAAATCCACAAGGCGCAAGACCCAATCTTTTGTATAAAAAACAGAATTTGACAAATCTCCAAAAAGTTAAAAAGAGAAAAGCTTGCCTCTGCATCATTGTTGATCCATCAAAACAAGGTACTTCTTCAAAAGAAAACCCAACTAAAAACCAGCATCTCTCGCTCTTTCCAAAACTCAAAGCGCGCACGCGCACACACTCTCCCAGGCTCACACTCAAACCACAGTTTCATGTCCCAGTAATGGCAACACATGAACAGGAACAAGAAGAAGAAGACCAAGAACACCCGCCACAGCAAGAACCAGACAACAGGAAGGAGAAGGAGAGTGAGGACGGGAGCCTCTCTCTGTCCACCTACTTGGGCCTCAGCTTCTCTCTGTTCTTGGCGCATTTGCCCAAGTACTCGCTGACCCTTTTACCTAACCTTCGGACCCAGGTCAAAGACCTCTCCTTTAGGCTCCTCCAGGCCGAGGAGCAGCTGAGGCAGATGAGATCGAGGAGGAAGGAGGACTCCAAGGCCAACGCGAGGGTGGTGGAGATCTTCGCCAGCCACAGGAATGCGTGGCAGGAAGAGGAGAGGAGGCTGATGCAGCAGCTGGACGAGGTCAACGAGGAAATGGCTCACTTGAGGGCGAGGATGGAGGAGAACGAGAGGGTCGAGGCAGATTACAAGGCTAGGGTTGAGGAGCTGGAGAGGGATGTTGGGGAGAGGGATGAGATGATTGGGTTCATGTCAAGGAGGGTTGAATTTGGAGAAGAGAGTGACAGGAATGGTAGTCATGGCGATGTGGAGGAAGCGAGTGAGTATGACTATGGTCAGCAACAACATCATCACCATCATCAGTATCAGTACTTGAATCGGCAACAAGAAGAGCAGACTGGGAATGGGTTTGGTTCTGAGTATTTGGGGTCTGCTTCCAAGCTCTGGGCTGAGAAAGCCAGTGTCTGGC
Organism: Angophora floribunda; assembly: GCA_014182895.1. Lineage (NCBI taxonomy): Eukaryota > Viridiplantae > Streptophyta > Magnoliopsida > Myrtales > Myrtaceae > Angophora > Angophora floribunda. The sequence goes on along the minus strand of CM024708.1, from coordinate 19,857,399 downwards.
AGGTATGGTTTTTTCCTTTTTCCTTCTGCTTTTTGGGTTTGTTTTTGCTATGTTGTTCACTAATGCCTACAATTTTTTGCACATTCTTATACTGAGAACGCTGTGCTGATTTCGATCTTTGGAATGAAAATATTCTGGTTTTTCATGAGTTTTTGAGTAATTATGATGACGGGGAAAGTTCAGGGAAGTTGCGGTTTCTGGGCCTTATTTCTCATTATAACTTTTCTTAATATTCTTCGTTTTGCCTTTTTTTTTTTCATGTTTAATATTTTCTTAAGTTTCAAGAAGGAAGTGGACTACTTTCTGATGACTTTAACTTGTTCGAGCGCCTGTTCACTACTCTCTCACCGTTGCTCCGGGATCTCTGTGTATTGTACTGGAGTCTTCATCTTTTTCCTGAAAAGACTATGTAAAGTCTTTGTTATTGCAAAAATCTCTGCATTGTGTACGGATTTACACTGTTCAGCTAAATCTCTTTACCTTTATCTAGAAATCTTCATAATCAATGCAAACAGGGAAAAGTTAATAAATGGGTTCCCCAAATTCTTCAGGTTTCATGTCTTTATCTATTAGATAATGCTTTTAATCTGCAGTAGTAGTGAAAACTTTGAGTAGCATGAGTTCAAGTGTTAAGATCAAATGACGCAGTTCACTAAGTTTGGTGGATGAATATCTTTCTCATGGAATGTATCCACCTTTTCCGGTCTGTTAAATACTTTTCTCTTTTATCATCCGGCATTTTGTTTTTATTCATCAAAAGAGATATTTTTATATTCTGGGTTAGTTGGTCTTATTATCTCCCTGGACGGTTTGGCCCATTTCCTTGTTCTCCATTCCCAGTGGCATTTTCTTTATGTGGCTAGGGACCATCCTTACCCCATAGATAAGGATGTATAAGAAGATCATCTATCTACATCCACAGTATGTATGTTGTGGTCATGCCAAACATATATTCCAAAGGAACATGAGCTCCTTCAGCAATTAGTGTTGACCGATATCAGTTTAGAGCCATAATGCCAATGATAGAAAGGAAAAGGTCAAAAAGGATGTAAATGTATGAAGAGATGCCAATATGTTGTGTCCCTAGTATGGGCGACCAATTTGCTGTGAAAGCAGAGCAAACATATTGATTCTTCCAGCCACTTGTGTAAAATAGAATCTACAGGGACAACTTTCAATTGTTCATCAGATCTTGAAAGTTTGGTATCGTAAAATTAGTTGTCTGTATTAATAATTGATTCGAGTGGTGGGACAACTAACCCATGTCTGAAATAAGATCAAACTTGATGTAATGTATAGCTCCAATAATGTGCTTCCTCAGCTTACTTAACATTTGGTGAATGTGAAGCCTATTATACTTCTAAAGTGGAATGAAGCTTCTGAGATAACTGTTGGGTGGGAGATTACTTAGTTACTTGTCAGAAATGGGGTGATCTGGTATTTCTGGTGAAAACTTTCTTCTCCAAAGATACGAAAAAGCGAGGTTAGAAAACTTATATTCAACAATTTCACTTGTTGAGTCTAATTTTCCACTCAGTAATTCTTTTTTATTGAAATTTGGAACTTGATCAAGGATCCAATTGCTAAGTTTGGCATATAGCTTGGAAATTCATGGTTCAGCGGACTATAGCTGTCATTTTGATGGTCTCTTAAACAAACCCAACTCGGAGGTTCATGTAGCTTTGCTCAGATTATGATTTTGCACAGAAGATCGAAATGTTCGTTAGGTGCACTGACAGCGGAAAATGATACTTTTACAGGGGGCAGAAAACTGAAAACATGTAGTGATTAGATCGAGACAACTTCTTAGTGTTATATGAATGTTTCATCCACGAATTTGGTCTGCTTGTTTCTCAGATGGTGTTATAATCACTGGAATTCCTAATGTGATGATACTAATACCTTACCTGTCTTATTTATGGGCAGGATGTACAGTATGAATCCCTTGAGTCATTACATCATTCAAAGCATTATGTGACGAGGTATGTGCACATGGTTTATATGCTTCCTTTTGACCCTTTTCATGATGCTATTTTCCTGCAATTGATTGGAGGCAATTTGTTTCCTGCCTAGAAGAGAGTCTCCTTGGAAACTGAATGGTGAAGGGGTTGGCGTCTCTTCTAAATTGAAGTTACTTGAACAAGAATTGTTGAATTTGGAAAAAGTTGGGGATGGTGATCCTTCAAAGGTTCCTTCACTAATGAGGAAGCAGGCTAAAAGATATCAAGCACTAGCAGGAAAGATTGACGAGCTGTGCAGAAAGATGGTATTTGCTATTTAAATTAATTTTGTTGCTTGTAAAGTCATTTTGAGCTGCTTGCTATTTGGAGATGCATAATACATTCTACCGTTATTGCGCATGAGGACTGATAAGCTGATTAGAGTTTCTTGTCAGCATAAGTGAAGCAACAACACGTGTACAATTGATGACTTAGATATGGAGAAATAATGATGAACCTAATAAGCAGATATTAATCAAATGCTAGGTCTAGACTGTGCTTATTTTGAGACTTTATATCGGATCTTATTCCACTAGGGTGATGTATCAATCCTACTCGAGCTGATGTTGGGTACCTTGTCGGATTGAATCTGATATACTTACATCCCATGTCATGCTCATAAATGCTGAGAGTAGTAGCTCTAGTAGACATCACGAAAGGTCATCTTAAGCATTTCAAGTCTATCTTATGAGTGTGGTCCAACATTCCTCTGCTGGTTTTTAGGTTTGATCATATGACAACCATCTGAGTGTGATTATTCCTGGGAGGCATGGGTAATCTACATTATGCCCTTAAAAAGGAACAGTTTCATGAACCCAAACAGGGTTTGTTTGTGACACCAAGCCTAACTTATTCTGTCAGTGAGTTACTGACTTCAATAGAGTGATAAAATTTACCATGACTAATGGTCACAGCAGTTCAATAGCTATTTTTCCCTGTTCTCTTAATTAAAAAAACACTGGATAATGTGGAAGTGAGTTGCTGAAGTAGATAACCTTTTGTTCATATGCCACAGCAAGCTAGCGATCCTTGTGAACCGACATTGAGCTCGGAGTTTAGGACTCAAAGGCAGACTGAGTTCTTGCTGGAAGCATTCCGGCTCCAACAGCGTGCAGATGAGACAGGACAAAAACTGACGGCACTACACACTGAAGTCGGGAAAAGCTATTACGAGGAGGAGCTGGGGGGCCATGCCAAGCTGACCACAAGACGGTCCATGGACTCAATAAGGAACAACTTCAAGGAACTCCAAAGAAACCTGGAGATATGGTTGGCTCGAATAATCGGGGACTTGAAGGGGATTCTTGCCAGAGACGGGGCATCTCGCATGAGAGAATATTATGCTGCTAGATATCCCTTTGTGCAGTAGAATCTCTAATGCCATATGAAGCTCTAATCTCGAGAAATGGTTGTGATTTTTTGGTAATCTGATCCAGAACTATGAAATGGCGAACATAAGCTGCATGGTGCTGAAATGGAAGCTGTACATGATGTTTTTTTGGTAGAGCATCAGAATTAACTGACTTGTGTAATTATAATCGTAGTTACCATAAGGATTGGACGGGGAAAACAGAGCTTTTACTCTTAAGTCTTGGCTATGTCGAAAGCAACCCGACATGAGCATGAAATGCTGTGATGAAGATCCATTGGAGAGCCCAGAGATTGAATTGTCTTCATTAGAAAGTGAAGGCTCTGGGATATCCCGAGCATTCATCAGTCATTCAGCTCCTGGTTAGTATAAAAGATCTAGAGCATTTTGTTTCCGTTTCCTGTCCTCTTCTTTTTGGTTCCTTTTCAGTGTCTTCAGTAGTTCCTTTTGCTAAATATGGAGCTCGATCTGTGTCTTTATTTTTTATATTGCATTGATTGACCGCAATAGTGAATTCAATCTTCGGCTTAGCTCAGGTTTCTTGCAGATTTTTCTTTCATTCTCGATACAAAATCCGTCCTCTCTAATTTCTCACGAGCTAGCTAATATTCGAAAATGGGCTATAATCTGAGATACAGGAGTAACAAAAGCTTCTAGCTTTCTCATCATTCTAATTGAATCCAGGACACCCCTGACCTGATAAAAATACCACATTACGCTGTTCTTTCCATGCATAGCAGCATTAGCATGTGAATGATGTAACCTCAACGGAATCGCCTCTTTCCGTCGCTCTGTAGACCGTATCTCAGCTAGGCTGCGGTGAGCAAGTTTTAATCTAGACCATTGGCTACAAGCCAAATTAAACCGATCTCGTTCGACTCAAGAAAATTGAGACCAAACCGAATTCCATAAGGGTTTGAGACCATTCCGAACCGAACAAAATCTTGGGTTAACTATTCGATTATGGTGTGCTAGGAGATGATTGTCGGCACAACGTGGTCGTCCCAGCTTTTAGGTGGTCAAGCATGGACAAGTGGCTTCTATTAAGGGCTTGGCACAGCACATGCTGCTTTTATTTTGTGTGAGCCAATCATTAGTGAATCCTTGATAGAATTTGAAATCTCGACTTATATTATGATACCATCTTAGTATGACAAGATAAAAGAGACCTAAATTATTAAATGAATGGAGACTATATACAAGACACATTTTTAACCACATAATTTAGCAATGTGAAATTATAATTTAACAATTTTAAGACATGAAAAGAGGTATATAAAACAATTGTCACCTATTTTTAGTTTTCCTAGTTCGCCATATCAGAAACTCCACCTTAGGTGGTGGAATTCCTGATAAATGAAGTACCCCACTAAAATCGAGTCTTTTTCATAAGACGTCATTGATCAGCTCTCTTGCAGTCATTTCTAAGTCATTTGTACGTTGTTCGGTCGAATTGACTTCGGCTAATTATAATGGCTTGAGTCAATCAAACAAATGGGGAAACCTCAAGCCAACTGGATTATCTTTTGACCAGAAAGTTTATAAGTGGGATGCTACTAATGCCTAGGCGTGTTAGATTATTATTATTATTTTATAACGAATTGGTTGTGTTTGGAAGTGTACTCTTTTAGTTGCTTTATATAAACAAAAGTTTAGATATCGATACATGTTTAATTCTTATGTATCGACCATTTGACAAAGGCTCAGAAATAAAGTATTGACAATCTAATGTTTTTTTGTTCGAGTCATCCATTTGAACTTTGGCTTTCTTATCGGGCGATTCACAAGCTTAGCAGAGTCTTTCATGGGTATGAACTTATTTATCCGATGCGTGTTTTGTGAGGCAGAAAGCCACCATAAATGCCATTGTCCCAAAGAGGCAATAGAAGTCAGGAATATATATAAATATCACAATTTGTGAATTTCTAACTATTAAACAACACTTAAATTTTTAAAATAGTCCATTAGCTATGGTAATACCAAAAATCAACTTGACTTGGGAGTTCCAAAAATTTAATCACGAGAGAACGTATAATAATCGCTTAGCCGAATACAAATTAATTACTAACTTTCATTAATAAATCACTTACCCTGTAAAAATTTGCAAACCAGAAATGGAAAATAGTTGGATTTGTTTTGACAAGTCAGAGATTAACTCCATTTATAACTTAGTTATTGTGAGTAGTGGAGTAACATAAAGGGATAATGACACAAATTATTTCTGAACTTTGGATCACCGTGCAATATAATTCATAAACTTTTAATTTATTCAATGTTATACCTAAATTGTAGTACAATATTTAATATTTTCATATAGTTTAAAGACTAAATTGATGTAACAAAAGTCTAAGGACTACATTGAACAGTTTAAAAATTCATGAACCATATAATACATTGGGCTAAAGTTTGAGGACCATTTGTGTCTTTATGGACTCAAGTGATAAGTGTGTTTATCTACTTCGTTCGACATTTGAATTTAAATCACCACATCACCTACAAGAGTGCAGACCTATATGTCTCCAATAATTATTCAGTATGTTTGGAGGGAGAGACAACCACATGTTATAGAGATTAGTTGGGTGTATAATGATTTTGATACTCTATCGATATAAAAAAGGGGAAAAAAAAGGATAAAGGAATTCTAAAATTCTTTCGACACGAGCGATGACCCCACAAGCAGCGAGACAACTGTTGTACTGAACGAGAGAGGAACGCTCCAAAGAATGGCCCCAGCACTGTAATGGTTGGTGGAGAAAGACAAATGATACAAACAGCAAATTGTCCTCATGGAAAGCTCAAAAAAATCCAAAATAAGTTCACAACTTGCAGTTGACCCAACATTTGTTAACAAGTTGACTTGGCAGGACAAGTGACCAATTCAAAAGCGCATCCATCCTCCCTCGTTTTGTGACAGCAAACTTCAAGTCCCTTTGCTAACATGGCTTCCAGGTATCCAATCTCTCCCATGCACTGTGCTCTCCCCTTTCTTTCATGGCTTTTGATTCCTTCAATCACGACGACAGCCATGGCGGCCACAAGGCCTGGCTGTCAGAGCCAATGTGGAAACCTAACTGTTCCGTATCCTTTTGGCATCGGCATTGGAACGGGTTGCTCGTTAGGCCCTTATTACATTATTAACTGCACCACTCTACATGACCCTCCAAAAGCATTCATAAGCACGGGTAATTTGGAGATAATCAACATATCCGATATCCAGGTGCGAAAATCAGAACTTTATTGCATTTAACTGTTATTCTGATTCAGGTTCCCTCATCGCGGCATAACTAATGTGGTATCAACTAGCCGATTCTCTTACACCTTCTCCAACGTCGCCAATGAGTTCAACGTCATTGGATGCGACGATCTTGCGTTAATTCTAGGCTCCAACGACCTTAACTTCACGAGTGGATGTACGGCTCTATGTTCAAGAAAAGAGAATTTGACCGGCGGCGATTGTTCGGGAATTGGTTGTCGTCAAACCTCCATTTCTAAAGGTTTAAAGTACTCCTACGCAAGCCTTTCGAGCCTCAACAATCACATGGATGTTTGGTCCTACAATCCATGTAGCTATGCCTTCTTGGGTGAACAAGATCGATTTCATTTTCATGGGGTCTCCGATTTCTCGGACGCAGTGTTCATCAATAGGACCACCTATTCCATGCCCGTTGTGCTCAATTGGGTCATCGGAAATCAGACTTGTGTTGGAGCTTGAAAAGATTTGAGTATATATGCGTGTAAGGAGAATAGCAATTGTTACGATTTAGACAATGGGTAATTTTTAATAATATTGTAATATTTTTCGAATTTATTTATTTTTCTTTTTCCTTTTATCCTTAAAAATAAAAAAGAAAAGAACAAAAAAAAAAAAGTAAAGAAGGAAAATAAAAATAATAATAAATTATTAAAAATTAAAAATTATCCACATCAACGTCAACGTACAACGTCTTGTTAGGATGGCTAGTATTCACATCAACGATTTCCAATCAAAATTTGCTAGATGGACGGCAAAATGTGAAAAGGTGTAAAACTTAATTAATATAATTAAAATGTTTATAACTAAATTGGCAAAAGTATAATAAGTTTATAACTTTTTGAACAATTTCCCCTAGAGCATGCGACTCGGCTTATCAATACTTTAGATAAATAGGCACATTTTTCATTGGACTTGCTATTTTGCAAAAAGTTCTCATTGATGCAATTATATTGTAAAGTAGGTGATGAGAATGACTAGAATTGTACCGCAACCATCCTAAACTTTTTATTTCGGCCAATTTGGTGCTAAATTCTTTTATGATATTCCAATGTAGTACATTAAGCCAATTTAGGCCGGAAATCACACATGTGAGTTTTTGTATTTTTCTAAAAAAAAATATTTTTTCCTTTTGTTTCTTTCTATTTGATGATGAATAGTATATAGGAAAAAAGAAAGAAAGCAAATGAAGAAACAGAAGGAGCAAAAGGAAGAAAAGAAAAAAACTTGCAAAAATCTTTCATATCAACATTGTCCATATCATGTAGGACAGTTGGCGTCCACTTCGATATTTTCAATTTAAATTAACCGAATAAACTAAATTTTGATAATTATAAAGTTTAGGATTGAATTAGTTATTGTATAATATGTTTAGGATTTTTAAGATAATTTCTTTTATTCTAAGTTTCTCTCATCTAATCAACTCAACTCAACTCTCTCTCTCACTCACTCCCCTCATGGCACATCTCCTCATATATTGAGTCTATTTATTAATGTAAACCCCAACAAAAAATAAAAATAAAAATTCCTTACGCTCGAACTAGGAATTTGCGATTTACTTTTCAGGGACGGGCTTTGGCTTGATGTCCTTGATAATCGGCACAGCATGGATGCATCTCTGCATAAACAAGAGCAACATCCTCAAAATGAGGGAAAGATATTTCCAACAAAATGGAGGTATGCTGCTGACGCAACGGTTTGCTACAACGGAGGGTGCTGTGGACTTAACCAGTATTTTCATTTTTCACAGCTGAAGAGCTCATATCAGCGACGGACAACTACGCTGAGGACAGAATTCTTGGCCAAGGCGGTTTCGGTATGGTGTACAAAGGAATCTTACCCAACAACCGCATCATCACCATCAAGAAATCCAAATTGGCCGACGTCAATTGGTCGAACATAGAGCAGTTCATCAACGAAGTGGTCATCCTTACACAGATCAACCACCGGAATGTCGTTCGACTGCTGGGGTGTTTTTTAGAGACAGAAGTTCCCCAACTAGTTTATGAGTACAGCTTGAATGGTACCCTATTTGACCTTATCCACTCTAGAGCTCAAAAGTTCTGGTTCTCCTTCGAGCACCGCCTTAGAATCACTGCTGAGACCGCCGGAGCTCTTGCTTACCTGCACTCGGCGACTTCGATACCCATAATCCACAGAGACACCAAATCTGCCAACATACTCTTGGACGACAAATATGTTGCCAAAATATCCAACTTCGGGATTTCGAGGTTAGTCCCCTTGGATCAAACGAATGCAGTCACGGCGGTGCAAGGGACACTGGGCTACCTCGACCCAGAGTACTTTGAAAGAAGTCACCTCACGTAGAAGAGCTGTAGACAGCTTCGGGATGGTCCTTGCAGAGCTCTTGACGAGCAAGAAGGTCGTCGATACGCAGAGACCGCAGGAAGCAAGGAACTTGGGCACGTACTTTGTTCTCAGCATGGAGGAAGACCGACTGAGCGATGTCCTCGACCCTCGATTGGTAGAGGAAGGGACTCCAGGTCAGAGGCTGAGATAATAAAGAAGTGTGTCAACTCGAGAGGTGAGGAGAGGCCGACTATGAAGGAAGTCGCTATGGAATTGGAAGGTTTGAGGAAGCTTTCGATGCATCCATGGCTGCACGAAGAGGTTAACAGCAAGGATGGTCGCGATTGCTTGTTGCTTGATGGAACTTCCTCGGACCTCTAACCTCCCCCATCAAGCCAGTCTGTTGATGGCTGGGATTAAGGATGATGAGCGAGAAAGAAGGAGCTATGTGATCTCCGCTTTCTTATGTTTCCAGTCTTTTGCTTGATATCAAGAACATCTTCTTCATTGTCTTCTACATATATTTGTAAGAGTGCCATATTGAAGCGAAGCAAGTATGCGTGTAGCGGCCGATCTTGGCTACGTTTTTACAAAACCCACTTCATGACACTAAAATCACATTACAGCTAACGAGTCCCACCTGTTACCAGCGTATAGACAACGGGATGACAACCGTTCAAGCACAAACAAGGATTCAGAAAGACAAGTTGCATCAGGTCAATCTCTGCTATCTCGAAGCCTGAAGTTGATAAAATTTCAAGAGACACTGATCTTTGTGGAAAACAGTTCCCCTAAAATAATTCTTCCCGACTCCCATGAGATCCCGTTACCATGAATCCTCCAGAATAGCTGCGCATAACGACCTGGGTGCATCCTATATTTGGCCCACATTATGACAGAGCTCAAACGATATTAGCAATTTTTCTGAGTTACAGGCAAACATGGAGTACGGGCAGTTCTAACAAGCCACATCAGCTTTCTCAAGACCATGGCGTCTCTCTAAATACTATTTTCATCCAGCAATGTTAGAGCCCCACAAAAATTACATGAAATTTCGACAACTGAAGCAGCTAGGCCATAGCCTATGTGTTGAGTAAGGAATTGGACATATCGGAAACATAAGTCACCAGTCAGGTTTGAGCTAATAAAAAATGAAAGTGTAGGCATATGCATCATTCCATTCAGAGTCTAAAATAGATACGCTCAAAATTCCAGATTCAATCAGGTCTTTCCAATATAACGAAACAGAAGATGTCTCAGAAAACGATAGCAAAATACAAATTCTCCAAAGAAGGATGTCCTAACCACCTTTCTATCAGCGAGCTGGTATACTGACAAAACGCTCTACTTCTTATCTTCCTTTTCAGCTTCGGCTGCCTTCTTCATCCTCGCACCGACGTGGCGTGTGTTCATCCTCTCCACACGGAGCTTAGCATAAGCATTGAAGGATTTCATCTCCTCGGTGACCTTGACAAGCTCAACTGCTGGCTTCTCCCTCACAATCGGCATGTAGCTACCTTGGACTTGAGTTGCAGATGCCAACTCTTCAGCAGTGGAATCACCAGCCTGTAGAAATAAAAGGCAAATAAGTATTCAGCAACCATTGAGGTCCGACTTGACAAAGTACAATAATGATTTGATTAAAGTCGTTGATAGACCAGGTTTACCTTGAATTTGCGAGCACGTCTTGGGAAGACAACCAACTTAGCCTTGTAGGTCTTCAACCTCTGCACATTAGATTGCAGGCCTTCTAGGGATCGGTTCCTCCTCCGGTGATCCACAGCAATTCCGATGGTTGGAGCCAATTTCTTGGGGATACCTGCTGCCTGAAATACCAAAGAAGTTCCTGTCTAAGAATAGGAGCTAAAAAGCATTCGGATTTTTTCCACAAATGCAAATAAATAGATACAGCCTCCACTAAACCAGCTCAAATATTTACAGTGATGAGCATTCTATCACCCAAAAAAGCACACAGAGCCCACATTAAAAAAATGATAGTCAGCAAATAATGATCCAAGACTGAAAAAGATCAGACAAGATGTTGCTCCACTATATCACACCCAGCTTTTCCAGGCGGCTGTGACTTAACAGTACTCCATCAACATGGTTCATAAAATCAAAGAACTGCAATCCACGAAATACAGAGATTGTTTCTTCTCCAACTTTCACCACTACAATACATAACTTTCAATTGTATCCCTACGCAACTACCAACTTTGCAGCGTAAAATGAGTAGCAGATAAGAAAAGCTGCCTCCACGACTAATTAGCGCGAGTTAAAATGGATAAACACAAAAACTTAACAAACAGATGGAATCCATATCAAGACAATTAACTCGACCTTCAGTTCTTCCAAAGAGAACCCTTTTCCAGCCCTAACTTTCATGTTGTACTTCAGAGTTTGCCCATGAACAGCGGGTCTAAGAGGTCCAGCTGTAGGCCTTGGAAAAATCTTCACGGCCTTCTTCTGCCTTGCTGGAGATAATAACAGAATATGTAAACTATAAAGGCAGAAAAAGATCCACCAGAGAAATTCATGTTAAGAACTAAAGCCAGGTTTCTAATCAACATATCAGCAACTAATTTACCAAGGCGTCTCCTCGATTTCCTCGCAGGCTGGTTGAACCAGGTCTTGACATAGTTCTGCCAGTGCTTCCTGAAGTGCCCACTTGGCACAACGTTGTTATGCTTCACCATGGCTTACCTGCAAAACGACAAATCGCATGAAAATGGTATCCAGCAAGAAAAAAATAAAGGGTAAGAGTCCCTCAAATATCTACGAGTAAAAAGTAATTCTCGAGAGGAATTAATATTTCACAGATGATCATTAGTCGCGAGCTTGAACGTCAATACAAAATGTCCTCCAAAGAAAAAGAAAACATCAGCGCAACCCCAGATCGAGTCAAACATGCCTCTTGATGAACAAAAGAAAAGCCAAAAGAACCACACCAAGCGTTCTTCGAGTATTTCATGCAAAGTTATGTTGACTCATCAACTAATGCCCTATGAACAGCTCGCACCTCAAGCAAAGTGACCCAATGAGCATGACAGAACACACCTCTCGTACTCCAAAGATCGAACCTTTTTACATATTAAGTAGATGAGACTGAGCTACAAATCAAGCCACTCGTCACGCCATTTCACAGTCAGTTACCAAAACCCGAGCAGCATCAACACGTCACCATCCAGTGCTCACCTTGTGAATCACAGCCCGAGTTGAACAAGTTTTCAGATATCTTACACAGTTTCAAACAGCCAGATTCAACACCATGACTCGGAAAAGAAATCAAAACAACGCCGCAGTTCCAAGTACAAATGAACAAACCCACGGGTTTAATCTATATCAACAAGAAACCATGTGCATTCACCCAGAATTCGATAACGCGCGTCGAAACGCCTCCCCGAAAAAACAACCTCGCCCTACCAATGCTCCGCAGCATAAAATTCGAAGGCATGGTTAGCATTCAAAGACGACGGGGAACGACTAAACGGAGGAACGCAAGAACCAGAATCTGACCGCGGCGGAGCCGCCCAGAAAGCTTACCTGCGAGGAGAGGGAGGCGAAGGTCGAAAGGAAGAACTGGCTCTACAAGTCTGGCTCGGCCGCCTTCGCGCAAGAGCACACCATTATGTACCGAAACCCTAGACCTCAAGAGCATGCGAAATTACCGAAATATCCCCTTTTTGTAATATGGGCCGGACCAGGTCACTCTCCGAAATTGGGCGTTTATTGTACCCCCACAATTCGGGTCAGCCCAGATCTTTCAGGAGCCCGTTTTGTCAATTTTCTCGGTAAGTTCCAACAATTATCGCTTGAGCTTCCTTAATCTAAATATTGTGGTTGAAAAATATAACTTTAGGCAATGCTTTGTTTCAATTCAATCGATGCGCACGATACATTGATACCCCATAACTTTGTAGTGATGATAGAGAAGGAAAATATATCATCAACAACTTAACATATACATTATGCAATCGTGATAAGTGATGTAATCGACTAATCAAAAGTAAAATATGCACACACATGACAACAATTGAGATTATATTCATTGGCTATAGGTTGGCTAACAATAGTTGGCTGGCGGCCTCAGTGGCCCATGAGAAAGTAAAAGAAAAAGAACGTAATAAAAGAGAAAACAAGGAAATAAACATAAAAACATAAAAACAAAAATTAAAAAATTGTCAGTACTAGTGGTAGCCACCTCACAATTTTAGTGAAATTGATTTGGTGAACTACATTGGCAATTGACAAAGAATAAATAAATTGACAAATTGTCATAGTGTTTAAGACTGATTGATAAATTGAAAGGTTTATAACTAAGTCGATATAATATTATAGGTTTATGACTCTTGTTTTTTACTTTCCCCAGTACACTTGTATCTTTTTCATGGTCTCGGCTAACGTGGTAAGAAAAGCACTTTGGGCCATGAATTCTGCAAAAAATTATAAAATGAATTCAATGGAAAAGAGGAGGTCAATTCAAAGCCACAAGAATATTTGTTATTAATATAAACTCTAAGTAATCCATTAAGTTAGTGTGGAAACCACTCAACTCATTTCAAGATTCGAGAAAATCTCAAAGAGAAAAACACAGTTTAAAAATATAAAAAGGAAGAGCTCCACGTGTTAATCGACATCATCAACAGTGTATTTTTTATTTAGCGATCATTACGTGTTTTTTTATTTATCACTTATGCTGAACAAAAAAGATTTTCTCTATTTATAATAGTTCGAGTAACTAACGGGAGGTCTTCGGCCCAAGGAGTCCACAGGCACATATATGATCTATGAAGACTGGTGGGTATGTAGTGGGCTTCATGCCAACCCAAATTTTCTAACATGCGAGCGTTTACCATTGGCCCATTGATCCTAAGACGAGTTACAATTAGAACACTTGGAGCGTCGGATGGAAAATCGGATAAAGTCACAAAATCAAGCTGCCAGGTCTCAATTTCTACTTAATTCGCTTAGTATCGTTACTTAAGGGAAAGATCGACCCTTTCTTTTCGAGAAAGGTACAGAATCTGCCGAGGCGAGATCGTCTTCCTTCCAATTACTTTTTCTTGGAAATGATTGAGAACAACAGAAGATAGAAGCATTATTCGAGGATTGAAATGGGGTTCTTGCGACAGATTGAATGCTAGTGGCGATTCTTGAACTCAACATGCACAATGTTCAAGGTGAGAGAGCAGGAACGGGAGGATGATTGAAGGGTAGGGGCTGAGAGATTAATGAATGGAGGGAGACATGGTACGAGAGGGTGAGAAGAGTGAGGTTCATTGAGGTTTTTTGGAGAGGCACTAGGTGAGTATCATTTATCTTATTGAGGTAGCATCTAATAGTGGCTAATAGAGAGATGAGTGTTTTCAAAAGTATAAAATAGAAGAGTGAAATTATTTCAACATTGGATTTTCCATTAATTAAACAAATAAAATATAATCGAAATACTCGACTGTACTATTTTTATAATTTTTAGAAATTTATTATTCTATGGAAAAGTTCACGGCTTGATTGCAAACCGGGTATAATTCTTCTAACTCGTGACCTACGTACCCCCGTAATAAAGAGAATTTTTATGTTAAGACGTGTCACTTTCTTACATCGCTCTTAAATTGCTCTTTCTTCCCGACCTATTCCGTGGTCCAGATGCCTCGAGGACAACAATTTTGTCGTACTCAATCCAATGGCTGATGTTGACATATGTTTGATCAGACGGCTGACAATTTAAATAGCCAGATCCAACGGCTGACAAGAGACACTGAAAAATTTGTCATATGACTCTTCGTTGGATTTCGGGATGCATGTAAGTGTATGTGTTGACTTTCATTATGACCAGCTGACTTTATGACTGTACAACAGGGCTCGCTTGGGGGAGGGAGAAACTGAACTGGGGCTGTCTTAAAACTTCATCATTTATTGCGCATCTCCCGTCGTTTAATGAAGTCAGATCAATTCAACCTACCCATACCAATATCAAATCATGCGTGTACGAACTTAGCTGTACGATCGAACTCTTCCGCGTCTCGATAATTATCCATCGATTGGCGTGAGTTATTTCCGAGCCAATAAAATACAGGAGAAAGGGGAGTTTTTAAACGCGAATAGCGTATTCAAACAAATTTCATCGGTTTATAACGCAAGGGCGAGTAGATCAGACTAGATAAGGGTGTCCGGTACAGTAAAATCCCATCGCGATTGCGGTTTCTACAAAGTGCTTGGCATGATGATCGCATCTAGACCATTTATAGTTGAAGCATTTCACAATAACATCTAGACAGTTACTCTATAATAGAAAATGTAAATATCACAAAAAAATTTAAAGTGATATATTTATGATAAATTTACTATAAATTAAATTTTTGACCATTAAAGTTTCTAAACTAGTACGCCTTTGATAAATTTATCTAAAATTAATTTTTTGATCACAAAAAACTCCAAATTGGTACATTAAAACAAAATTTACCATTCATTATTTTTATTGATTAATATAACAAAAAAAAACCATAAACTAGCCTATCCATAACAAATGAAGGGTAAAATTCTATTTATCACACATTATCTAACTCGGCAATTTAGCAATAAAATTTAACGAAAAGCGACGATGGTAAATTTATTATAAGTATACCAACTTGATATTTTTAATGGTCAAATTAATTTATGATAAATTTATTATAAATTATATCGGTTTGAGATTTTTCGTGATATTAATTCTAAAAAAATTATTGCTATAGATGTAGTAGCTTAAAAACATCGGATCATGAGCAAACACGGGCCCTGTCAAAAATCAACCCGCTCAAATGATGATGTCAAAGTTGCTAATGGAGTCTATTCAAAAATGGCGACTCATATCCACGCGAAGATCGGGAGAGGTTGGCGAGAAGCTCCCATCAGAGTATCAACTGTTCCTTCGGAATTTCTTGGATGTCGTGCGCTGACGCCCCCTTTTCTAGGCATGATGAATTTTGCTTATTTAAAATGGAGGAATCCGATTGCGAAAACGGCCATTTCCGGAAGCAGCAGTCTAAGAACCGTGCAACCCATATCCCACTGCATTCGCATCTGCTGCATTACAAATCCTGCCAAATAATCCAAAACCCAAACTATCACTTTCCAGGTCCGGCCATGGCAATCCAGCACATGGGGTCTGCGGCCGGGCCTCCACGCGCGAGCGATCGACAACTTCATGTGAAATGATGAAATGGTAACGAAGTGAAGAGCCGCCACGATTTTTGGATAATTTTTTTTTTTAAAATTCAGGCACGGTCAAAAAGATCTGACTACTTCGAATCTTGTGAAATACATTACTAGCAACATGAATCGGTTAAGAACATGCTTTTGACATGCGTAAGTGGCCTCGATCCCAGATAATTTTTTGCTTAATTCGTGGGATATTGAAGAGCTATTTCCGGAAATCTCCAAGCCCCAATCACCAACCCACGCGGGTGCTTAGCACATCCCATACGAAAATGACAGCCCATGCGATTGTTTTCTTTCTCTTTCATTATAATGCGAAATTTCAACATAAGTCCCCTCCATATACACAAGGGGAAAAAAATACGGGTCGCGTATGAAAAAGGAAAAAAGGCGAATGAAAAACGCTCGTGTCAACAAAAAGTGAATATTTCAAAAAGTTTCATCTGTGCAGAAACTTATAACGTGGGAATATTATAATCTAAATCTATAATAAATGATCGAGGCTGACAAAATTACATTATTGCCATCCTAAACTTCTGTTGAACGGCCGCTTTTTTCCTAACATGACATCATATAAAAATGATTCTCATTGATATCGTCCACGAGCTTTCGGAAATTTTATTGTTAATTATTAGAGGTCAAATCTATTTTCTGATTTTTTTTCCAATGAACTGTTGCACATACGCAGCATAGACATGTATATAAAAACAAACCTCTCTCCCCGTCTCTCTCTCTCTCTCTCACTATCCTTATCGTCCTGAAGTAAAATATCTCTCTCTCTCTCTCTGGGTATGCGTGTGTAGTGAAGATGGCCTTGGTTGGGTTGCTTCCTCTGGCTTTCTTCCTTTCCTGATATGGTGAGAAGGAACTGAAGCGCGAAGAACTGAGTCCTGGGAGTGAATACCTAAGATGAAGGCAGATGCAGAAGTTTCGGGTTCGGGCCCACGAGAAGCAGCCAACTCCCGACCGAGCACTGACACTGCCACCGTCACTGCCCCCACCACCGCAGCTGTTCGGCGTTCGCCGCCTCGTCCAGCTGAAGCTGCTCTGAACAACGGCACCGATCAAGACATTGAGGTAACGACATCGCCGAGCCTCTCAATCTCTTTTACAGCTTCATGCCGAGTCGAAATATAACAACTGCGTCTCCATATTACCATCTATTGAGCATAGGCAAAGTTCAAACACAGAAGAGACGATTAGGATGATGATGAGTTTACATTTGCACCCACCAAGATTTGTGTGGTCATCGTTTCCAAATTTTTAGCTGTTATATTGAAAGGGAGAGGAGAAAGGGATTGGGAGAGTTGAAAGGTGCAGATCCATCGGGGAAGACTTTTTGGGGAAATTTGACTTGCTGGCATTGCATCTTGCACATGGCTCCACATAAAATATCTCTCGTGCATAACTTGGAGTCAAACTTTTTGATTTGCAGAATGAAGAAAAAACAGTCACGAATGTCCAAAAAAGTATATTCTGAATATACTGCATACTGCATAGACCAAATTTCAGATCATAAAATCACACTATAGTTCAAGGCAGATGATCCCCTAACCAGTCAAAGATTATGGGGAGATAACATAACCATTAAAAAAAACTTCCTGAAATTTAGAACCAACATCTTTGGCTGTGGTTCTTGGTCTGTATATATAACCTAGAACTATAGAATAGTTCATAGAATAAACTTTTCCAATTGGACACCATGTTCAATACAAAAATGGTATCTAATTTGTTTGGTGATCAGGTCACATTCGGTGCCCTTGAGCTTGATGTAGAAATTTGAAATCTAAATGCCAGAATAGTCAACTTAGAGGAGTCTTCGTTTTGATGCTAACCTACCGAAAGGAAAAGTCCATTCAAACTTTCGTTTCACAGCTTTGAAATTTCTTTGTTTTTCTTTTTGGCATTTCTGGCCTGACATCCGAGTTATTTTATGGGGCCACGCGACGAAGGTGAAGATTGATTATTGAAAAAGGATCTTCTGACGTTTGATTTTAAGCGGTTTTGGGGAGTTATGAAATAATTATAAGCAAGAATCGAATCGACTGCTCCCCTATAGTTCTGGTCTTAGTTCTACGCCTTATCTTTTGGACGACGCCTCGCCAGCTTAGCTCGCCTCGTTCTATACGAAGCGTGTCGGGGCGAGACCCGCCGAGTGCGTGATGGAGTAGGTTTAATTCATAAAATAAACAGATACAAATTTCTCGTGTGCTTAAAATATGGCTCGTGTATTGAAATGCTCACAGAGAATAATTGATACCGTCACATCGTTCTCGCCTTCAAATTAATTGTGAAAGATAACGCGAAAGATTTTTCTAAATTGTATGGAGTAAAGAAGAAGAGAACATTGTATGGCGTGAGGAAAAAGAGAGTCGGCTATTAATAATGGAACTTGATCCTCCTTTGTGATCTTGAATTCAAAGTTGGATATGGAAAGGGGAGAGGGGGTCGGGATCAGCTTAGCCACCTAAGATTTAGTTAATGCATGTGGCACACCACACATAAGTGGTCATGGTGTTACATTTGCAAATAGATTAGCAAATAGATTTTATGTGAATTTGCATGATCGTCTATTTTATTTAACTTATTTTTCTAGTTTTGGTGACATAAATTACAATTATCTTTTTACATTGTATTCGAGATTCTATTTAGATTACCACTAAACGCATATATTTAGGGAAACAATCAATCTATCGACATTATGAACCTTAATAAGAAACCTTAGCCCCGTTGACCATCGGATGTCTTAATACATCCATGCTTAGTTTCAAGTCTCGAGAGCACTTCAAGACTAATCTTCAAAATGCATCCAGTTGATATCACAGAGTACATTCTTGGGATTGTCCATCAAGGCATGTGGAGGTGCACGAAAACTGCTCTAGATACCATTGAATCATCAAAAGAAAAGATAAAAAATTATGCTGGTAAGAGAAAATAAGATTGTCATATTTGTTTGTATATATATGAAAGCAAAAATATTTGCTTACTTTTTTTGCCAGCATTTAAAAAGCTATTCGAATCTTAAAGAATCATCGAAATTTTATATAAGAATTTTCATGTTGTCCGAGTCTCATCTAAGTTTAGACATCGCGAAGTTAAAAGAGAAATTAAAATGCATGATCGATACGATTTAAATTTAAGCAAGAAAGAAAAAAAAAAAAAAGGGGAGTAAAAGAGAATCTGAATAAAGTGGATACATGTGGGAAAGAACAAAGATATTCTTAAACTCGCGACAGATAAAGAAAAAAGAAAAAGAAAAAAGAAAATTGCCGCATGCGTCGTCGAATGGATTCCCCCGAAACCAAGAGGGAAAGAAGAAGGAGAAGAGAGCGTGAAAAGTTCAGAGAGAGAGAGAGAGAGAGAGAGGGCGGGGGAAGGGAGTTGGGGATGCGCGACCTTCATCGTGGCAGCTCTACGATGGCGGAACTCATCTGTTCGTCCTCTATCCCGCCTCTTCGATTCTCCTTCCTCTCGTGGTTCGTTTGCATACTTTCTCTCTCTCTGATTTCCCCTTTTGTTTTATTGGTTTTGCCTTTCGCCTCGTCGGGCTTTCGTTTCTGGGTAATCCGATTAGGGCGTTATTGTTTTTGCTCCTGTCCGTATTCGAGAGATTGGCGGATTTCGCCGCCGCCGGATATCTCAGATCTCTCCATGGCGCTATTGTTTTATTGGCCTATTGGGTGGTTTCTAGGGTCGTCCTTAGTTTGGCTGCCCGGTTGGGGATATCGTCAGCCTCTTGGCTTTAACTTTGCTCCCGATTTAAGTTGTTTTCCTTCAGATTCTCTCTCCGTGGGGTGAGTAAGACGTGACCTCCTGTAATCCGTTCGCTAGTTTGAAGTGGAATTGCTTCTTCAATTGTCTGAATTCGCATGCAGCTCTTGCTTCAACGGGTAGTTGCAATTTGGGTTGTGTCGATTCTCAATGCTTCGCTCTGCTCGTGGGAGGAAATTTCCTGCATGTCCGTCCTTACATCTATTATCTTTAAGAGGGGAATGTTATGGCCATGACGATTTTTTTTTTTTTTGGGGTGTTTATATCGAATGCAGAAATCGAGGAATTCAGCTGATAGGCAAGCTTCTGTTCCAATGGGGGAGGTCAATGGCGCAGCTTATGTGACCATCCATGAAGTGCCTTCTTCACCTAGGGCTGATAACTTTCGAAAAGTATCGGTCCTTCCTCTTATTTTCCTCATCTTTTATGAGGTCTCTGGCGGTCCATTCGGGGTTGAGGATAGCGTTGGGGCTGCTGGTCCTCTCTTAGCCCTTCTGGGATTCTTGGTCTTTCCGTTCATATGGAGTATCCCCGAGGCATTAATCACTGCTGAAATGGGCACCATGTTCCCTGAGAATGGTGGTTACGTGGTATGGGTTTCATCTGCGCTCGGTCCCTTCTGGGGATTTCAGCAGGGTTGGATGAAGTGGCTTAGTGGGGTCATAGATAACGCCTTGTACCCAGTGCTCTTCCTTGACTATTTGAAATCAGGGATCCCTGCTTTGGGTGGTGGGTGGCCTCGGGTAGTTGCGGCATTAGCTTTGACGGTGCTTCTTACATACATGAATTACAGGGGTCTGACCATTGTTGGATGGGTTGCAGTTGCACTAGGGGTTTTCTCTATTCTCCCCTTTGTGGTTATGGGGCTTGTGTCGATACCCAAGTTGGAGCCGTCTAGATGGTTGGTGGCCAATCTGCATGATGTGGACTGGAATTTGTACTTGAACACTCTGTTTTGGAATCTAAACTACTGGGATTCGATAAGCACCCTGGCAGGAGAGGTTGACAACCCGAAGAAAACCCTTCCAAGGGCTCTCTTCTATGCTCTGATCTTGGTTGTTTGTGGATACTTTTTCCCACTTTTAATTGGAACAGGCGCTGTTCCATTTGACCGTGAGCTTTGGACGGATGGGTACTTCTCTGATATTGCCAAAATCATTGGAGGTGTTTGGTTGAGGTGGTGGGTCCAAGCAGCTGCGGCCATGTCCAATATGGGGATGTTTGTCGCTGAGATGAGCAGTGACTCTTTCCAGCTCTTGGGCATGTCTGAGCGGGGCATGTTGCCCGAATTTTTTGCCAAGAGGTCTAAACATGGCACCCCTCTTATTGGAATTCTGTTCTCGGCTTCCGGCGTCATTCTGCTTTCGTGGCTGAGCTTCCAAGAGATTGTTGCTGCAGAGAACTTCTTGTACTGTTTTGGAATGATCTTGGAGTTCATAGCGTTTGTGAAGTTGAGGATTAAATATCCTAATGCATCTAGGCCTTACAAGATACCAGTCGGGACAATTGGAGCAATCGCTATGTGCATTCCTCCAACTATACTAATAGGCGTTGTTCTTGCTCTTTCAACCCTCAAGGTCGCGATTGTGAGTCTGGTGGCTGTGGCAATCGGTTTCATAATGCAACCCAGTCTTAAGTACGTTGAGAAGAAGAGGTGGCTAAAATTCTCTGTCAATTCCAGTCTCGTAGATCTTGATAATGACGTTAGTCAGGAGAGCACTGTGTCGTTGGTGGATTAGATCACTGGTCATCATACGTGAAGGCTATTTCATCAGTTTGATGCAAAGACACTGCTATCAAAATGCTCCTCTTGCGCGTTCATGTGTCTGGAGAAAATATCGAAGGAGAGCAAACATGCTCAAAAGCTCTTTTATATCAGAAACCGGCTTTGCGTGGCAAAGCTCTGCCAGCCGTGGCAGAATCTATTTTATCGCTTGAGTTTTAGAGTGATGATAGATGGGAAAAATTTGGTTGGAAAAAGAAGAATAGGCTAAGCTTGTTTGGTTTGTATTTGTAATTTTGTAGCCTAAGCATTCATCCCAATGCAGCATCAGAAGAGATACTTGAGAATTATTGATGTAGTTTTATAAATATCAGTGGAGATCATCATGGCAGTGTTAGTTCAGCTTACGCCACTTGTGTTGGTTTTCCAGTGCAGTGCTCATCGAAGAGAAGCCATGATAGTATTGCCCAAGCCCGATTTAAATCAACCGCCAAAACTAAGAGTAGGCTGCTCTTGGTCTGATGATTTCACATGTCGATGGAGCTGCCCGTCTAGGCAAAAGGAGAGTGACCAGAACCTAGGAAACATCATCTGGTCAAACTTGACACACAAACGCCAATGTTCGAGAGTCCATAATCTAAATGGGTTGCCATTTCGGAACTACATAAATGATCAACATTCATCTAATCTAAGTAGTCCGATGGAGGATTTGGCGAGTTGATCCGTCTATAATGTTCTCAAAGAAGATGGTGATGAACCAGCGACAAAGTTGAAGATACAGCTGGCCATCGACAATTGTTAATTAATAATCAAACGAGGGGAATGAATAATAATAATTGAGGAGCTCTAGGCTATATATAGTTAGAACTTCATTTTGTTATGATCAAGAATACCACCGAGAAACCATACACTGTAATTCAACCACTCAAGCATAAAGCTTTGTGAACCCTCACAGATCAGCAACTAACTAGCCCAGATCAGCCAGAACGGAATGGTGGAAATAAAAGTAATTGTCTGTTAAATCCCTTTGGATGCGAGGGCAGATCGAGACATTCAAATTAGAGGACGAAACGATAGCAATAATTTCTCTACCCAATGTTAAATTAAGGCATTGAAATCTGATACCATCCGGTCAAGCAAAAGCATTCATATACATGCATTGCAATCTACTAACGCATTTAAAGAACGAAAATAGAGCGCTTTCTAACTTAATTTAACTCTGTTGCCATCCCATGACTATCACCATTAAGGCGGGATATGCGCGGAATCAAAACTAAGATCAAATGCTCATGCCCCTTTTCACATTATTTATAGTTTTCAATATAATGACATCGTGGCAATGGGACTCAGCTGACAGCTAAAGAATATATTCATTCAAACAAATGACACTAGTAACTAATGATTCTAATGTAACCTGGAAACACAAAGTCCAAAGACGCAAATGGTCAGCAAACTACACCATAAAAACCTCAAGATTATAATAACAATGCACAGAAAATTAATGTCATTATAATCAACCAATACTTCTAAATCCGTAAAGCAACACCTCGAGATTATTTTCCAAAATGGACACCACTTAGCCCGTCCCAAGAACAAGAAGTGTACGGTTCCTCTTTAACAATTAGACGATCTAACACTCTAACAACATTACGAGTACAGCTTATACACGACGCCTCTTAGGAAGTCGGCAACCATTATGGGGACGACGAGTTGAATCCTCAATGTACACGATCGGGTTCTGGTTCCCTCGAGCGTTTGTAAAGCCTTCTCTCCAGCTCATGATCGCTTGCCGTTTCTTCTTGAAAAAGGTGAACCCTTTCACTTTCATCACAACAGACTTCAACCCCAAACTCCTAGACTGTCGCCCCACGTGTTCAGCAGTTGCCTCAGCAGCATATCTAGATAGCTTTGGGCCTCCCTTCATTTCCGGCAGACACCCAGCCGACGCGCCAATCTTCTTGTTACCTTTAGAATCAGTGACAGTAACGAAAGTATTGTTGCGCAAAAGCTTTATGTGGACAAAATCAACATCTTGCTCCATGTTGTTGTAGCGAGAATATTGAAAACCACCAAGGGCTTTCCCTTCTTCCTCTATGATTCCCCTAACATAATCCATGAACCTGGGGCTACTGCTGTTCTCAACATCCTTTTGAGTTGAAGAGTGGATGAATCTTGTCAAGCTCAAACGGGAAGGATTAACCATACGCGTAAATGTGGAAGCTTGACATACATTTTCATACATTTTTATTGACGAAACATCATTCCTACGGGGAGATATGACTCCACCTGTTGCGGCAGATCCTGCTAAAATGAATTGGCCCATCATTCCTTGCCCAATAACCACGGCATTCAAACATAATTTTGTTCATCAAATCTCTAGTTTGAAACAACATTCAGCAATTTCTCCCCAAATGATCAGAGCACAACGAAGAAACGGAGATAAAAACCAAAAGATTCGAAGAAATAACGAACAGTTGATGGAAAATTCAGCAAAACAAGCACGAAAAGCATGGAGCAGCACGATGAAAAATCTAACATAAACCGCCAAGCATCCGATCATCCTTGAAGTCCCACGACAGTTCCTAATCACGGCAGATGCGCTAAAACGACATGCCAATCCAGAAACCCAAATTCAACCAGTAGCTCGAGGCGAGTCCGTAGAGATTCTCGCAAATCAAGCACCGCGGAGGAACCCAAAAAAAATAAAAATCAAAAGAAAGACGGAAAAAGAAAATCCACTTGCCTGAGGAATGCGATCTCGTGGCGAGACCATGACGAAGTTGAAGAAGAGAAGACGAAGGAGACGCAAGCCTCTGGTTCGAATCCAAGATTTTGGAGATCAAGGAACGGGCATGGCGATTCATGGAAGAGAGCGAACTCATTTCTAGCTTTCCCTCTCCACTAGGGTTTTGCTTTCAACCCAAAATTGCTCACGGTATGACAGTAGGAAGACGAAGTTCCTGATCGAACCCGACCGAATAAGTCGGGTCGGATCTAAAAGAGTCCAGGCCCATAAAACATGGGCTTTGAATGTTAGGCCAGGAAAATTTCAAAGGGCCTAAATGCTCACGGCATTTTCATCGTCTTAGAGAGCGTTCGAAGCCATTTTCGGTCGAATTGGATGCAGCCTAACGACCCGAAGCAGAAGAAGGAGAAGAAAAATGGGGAAGCCTCGGGGTTCAGCTTCTGCACGCTCCGGCGAGGACCTCCACGCGGCCGCGAGATCCGGCGACCTGAGAGCCATTCAGTCGATGCTTGCCGCCAACCCTCTGGCCGTCAATTCCAGAGATAAGCACTCCAGAACTCCGTATCCTGCCCTACTTAATCGCGCCCACTCGTCTGCTTCTGCTTCAAATTTTCTCTTTATTTTCGCGGGGTTTATTGGTTTATCTTTGTTTCGTGTCTGTTCGTTTCCTTTTGAACTTGTGAAACTTTGCACGATTGCTTGATACTCGTTGATGATTGGAATTGGCATCGCCGGAGTGGCGTGGTACGTGGGGATCGAACCCGCGATTGACTTGGTGAATTGGCATCTTCCAGTTCTTGACTCTTACGCTGTATGTGGGGAAAGAGGCTGCTGATGCTGGAGTTTGTGCGAAAGTAAGTACTTGATGAGAAGGAGTGTTGGTAGAATTAAACAGTACTCCGCTGACAAAGTTGGTGCCTTTGTGTCCGCTGCTTTACTTTTGATTTGCTTAAGAAACTCCTTGTCCTTTTTCTCTATATAGTGGTGGCACTATCTTTTCATTTAAGGTGGAAAAAATCCAGTCAATGAACTGAAAATATGAACTTGTGAGGACAGAGACATGAACTGCGTGAGACTAGGTGCTGGGCTGCTGTCTGGACGGTTCTTGGTTTGGTCAGTGCTGCTGGGCATGTGAGATACTCGATTGCTGATTCCAAATCACTCAATGTTGAAGATTGTCTTGATGGATTATGAACAACTTAGAGAATTTATTAGAATCATGTCTCTAAAACAAGCCATAATAAGAATTAAATGGTCCCAAGGCCCAAAGGCCATATTCAGCTGTCGTTTTTCTTGTTGCTTCAGTCTTGTTCCTAACTACCATTTTTCCCTAATGTGATTCATTTGAAACTAAGGTCTGCGAGTTAATCTTTTGCACTAGTATTGAGGGAGTTCATTGAGCTATAGTATTCTTTGGTAAATCTTTTCCTGCCATACTTATCAGCATCTGCATCAGAAAGATTACTGGAAATGATTGCCTGTTCGAGAAGGGCAATCTTTGCAAATCCTATACATTCCTCTTCCTTGTTGAATCATACTAATTGTGTTTCCTTGTTAATAGTCTTTCACAAGCTTCATCTATGACTGAGTTTAGATATCAATGACTTTAATCAGTCATTCAATGGAGATTATACTATATTTAGTTAATCTACAATGTTAATCTGAATACCAACTTCGAGCTTTCGGCATAGGAATGTTATTTATATTGCCTGCTATTGCCCTCCTTTTCTTTTTCAAACTGTGATTACTTTCTGCTTTTGGGGTTGTTTATACTGCCATTTTTTCCCTTGACCTGACATACTCTATTAGACTCCATCTAGCAGCATGGTCTGGTCAGGCACAAGTGGTCGCTTATCTTTGCCAGAACAAGGCTGATGTTAGGGCTGCTGCCATGGATGATATGGGGGCAATTCACTTTGCTGCCCAAAAGGGGCATTTGGAAGTCGTGCGCACACTTCTTTCATCTGGTGTCTCCATTAAAGCATCTAATCGCAAGGGCTTCACTCCACTACATTATGCGGTTCAAGGGTCCCATTTGGAGCTTGTGAAGTACTTGGTAAAGAAAGGTGCTAGCCTGAGTACCAAGACAAAAGCTGGGAAAACCCCCATTGATCTTGCAAGCAGTGAAGAAATTCGCTCCTTTATGGTAGAATATGAAGAAGAATCATCTAAAAAAGGCGAACATCCTGATTCTGGGAAGCAAGCTGAAGCCTCTAGCACGAAGTTATCTTCTCCTGAGAAATCAGGAAATAGTCATGAATCGTCCAGGAATTCTGAAGAGGAGGATGGAAATGCGAAGAGAAAGGGTGATGACGAGGAAATCAGGGAAGCCTCTCAACCTAAAAAGGCGAAAGTCAGGCTTAATCATCTTGTGAGTGCAGATGATGCGCAAGACGATGAAGAGAACTTTTGAGGCCGTTGTGCAGTGTTTCATCAATTCGCTTTATAAATTTGGTAACTGACAAAATTGCACTAACTTAGGAAGGCTCGTTCTTGGATGTTAATGTTATTGTACTGTTTTACTGATTAAAAGAATAGAGGTTCATTAAGTTTTCTCTTTCAATTTTTGGTCCTTGTTTCATTTGTGATGTGGGTGTTGGTTGAGATAGCTTCATATAATGATATAAGGCTTGAATGCAGCAACTGATCAGTTCAGTGCAGGGTGTAGCGTGACACCATTGAGTTGATCTGTATCTCATCTTCCTCTGAAAGTCGAAGACATTTGTCTATTAATGATAAATTAGCGCCATGTTAGGCTCAGTGTCTGAATTCTGCAGCTTCTTAGTTGTTGGTCTGACTGGGAAAGTGTCATGAATTATGGTTTTCTATATCAGCATCCGTCGCATTAGCTTCATCATGGAATGTTGTCATTGGTTTTGTTCTTCGGACAACGGAAGTAGGGGACCAACTATGTTGGCAAAATCTGTGCTTGTACTTCCTTTTTTTTTTTTTCATTAATGGAAAACAGTAATCCCGTGTAAATGGAAAAGACATTGGAGATAGAGATGGTGACAATTATCCGCATTGGCAAGAGCGGTTATGGAAGTAATGTGGGTAGCAGCACTGTGGCTAGGGGGTCGTTGTGGTGGCGATTCTGGTGGATGAGCGACACAACGAGTGAGTCCATGCATAGTCTATCTTCAGTTGTGCATGCCCGGCATCAATTGTCGGGTTCTGTTATATTGATGTAACGTCGTCTGAATTCGTGTATACCCGGTGTGAAAGGCTTATTCATGCTTCCATTTAAGTTAGGGGCATCGCGGGTCAAATACAGTACCAAGGGCATGCTGAAGACAGTCCCTTGGAGTTTTCTGGTTTGGCACTTGTTCAATGCCGGCGAAGAAGAGGACTAGAAGTCCAGGAATGCATGAGGAGCAGGTCAAACTCTCAGACGGGCTAGGAAGGAAAGAGGAGAGGAGAATGCCAAGAAAGATGCCGTCTCTCCCTCAGTGATGGGAATGAAAAAGAAAACAAGGTCCTGAAATTGCCAATCTTATTCTAAGGAATTATACTTGATGCTCATAATTTAATTATTGGGAAACTAAGATTAGCAAAATTAAAAAGCACCATCATGGGCTCCACCTAGTGCAAATTAAGAGAGAACGCTCCAGCCCTCTCATCAGCAATCTTGGCAGCGGTTTTGACCTCAGTCCGAATTGCCGCAAGATACGCCTAAACATAAAATGATGTTTTGGGTGTTATTATCCGCCACATGCGTTCAGGGTTATGGTCAAACAAAGAATTTAGTTATCTTTTATGTTCCGTTAATGCTTTTAATTAGTACAATAACTATGATGCTGCCTTGTTCAGGCAAGTCATTGAATAGATCTAGCGTGCGAGTCTACCCACTCACATGTATTATACAAGGATCGATGTTAGAACAAAGATTGGCATCACGAGAATACCTTGTTACCCCGTGCTATTTATCCTTTTGAAAACGTTTGTCGCTTTTGCACGTTTTATGCGGTGTAGTTGAATATTAAATTGCATTCATTTTTAAAATCTTGGATAATATAACATTTGTGCATATGGAGACGGTGATGCTTAGTAAGTTAATGCATTATAATGCATGCATATTCTGGACTTCCTAGAGATTATATCTTCAAGTGCCCAGTTAACAACGGACCACTTAAACTCAGATGGAAACAAAAACCGGGTACCTATTTGAGTTCAACATACTCTCTGATGCTCAAGTTTGACTCGATCTCTATCCCATCCCCTCTACACGCCAAATGGAAGAGAACAACTAAATAACAAAATAAACTCAAAATTTACGCATCGAATCACTAGCATGATCATTCATATTTGCAAGCTACTTAAGCCACGTAAAATACGTAATAACTAGGTTAGATCGATTATTCTATTATTGGAAATCGGTTACTAATGTCGACTTTGCTTTAGGCCACGTCGTGCTATTACCTTGACCCGATTAAATATAATCCTACTAAGGTTATATATGTAAAGCCCATATTCTGAGAAGCTTTCTTTCTTACATTAAACAAAACAAATTATATTATAAATTGAACCGGAATGTGAGGATCGCTTATGAGCCTATGTAGCCGTTGTGTCCATACATGGACTGCTTTCTCCGCCAGCCAACAAAATGCCCTTATCATCATCCTAATATAATAAGAGAAGAAGAGAAATATAAAAATTATATTTTCTGGTCAAAGAAATATAATTGGGGTCTGGGGTTATTTACTTAGACTAATATTGATAATGAACTCCGGCCCACCATTATGAACGTTTTTCATTGGACCGGAATTTGCCTCTCCCTTTCTCTGGTCTCTTTCGATGCCGGTTTAATAAAACAATGCAAAAGGCAAGAAAATTCCACATCCTCGAGGCTTCTTTTTTCCGGTCACAGCGTTGCCTAGGAATTGACAATTTTACCGTGCTGTTTTAGGGGGAGGAAGGGGTTGAAATTAAGGCGATTTGGTGTGAACTGGGATTTGGTTAAGAGGGTATGAAATTTCTATTGCGATTTCAATTTACGGCTTCACTCATTTACACAATTAGGGCGTCATTCGCACATTTCCGATGCTAAACATCGAAAAGGTGCCATTGATCACACTAGAAATGTGTGCTTTATGATGGTGCACAGGAGATAGGTATAGAGGGAACCTTCGCACAACGGATAAGGCTGGAGAATAACATTAAATCACAGGTTGATTTTTAATCACAACTTTGCACATCGCTTTTCTTGGCTTTCAATTTCGACGACCGAGAAATTACGATGGATCTGCTTGATACATTACAAATTTTTTTTTTTTTTTTTTGGGTGGGATTGGATGATATAGCCACGTTATGCCTATTCAAATCCTGATTTCGTTAAGATGGTCTTTGGAGCTGGAGTGGGAGTAAATAAAAGGTGGAAAGGGAAAGTTCTATGAACATCCCAAATTTTTTTTTCTTCTTAGAGGGTCAACCCCATGTCAAGATCTCTCAATTAAACAAGGAAACCGTGTAGCTATTAGACGGCAATGTAATCGGATCATCCACCACTAGTATCAAAGGACTCTTTTCTAGTTAGATTTGACCAATTAATGTACCTTCTTTTGCAAGAAAAAAAAACTTCTCCTTATGCTACTCCTGCAATATTATTATGAGATCAATCAATTTTCGAATCGAGGCCTTGCAAGCCTCAAGTTGAGTGTGAAATCTAAAATCATTAATTGCTTCGATTGCAATGTGATGAGCATAACCCTTATGTATCAAATAAGGCTTCACTTTTAGATTGATGGTAAGGGGCGTTGCAGGAGCATAGTACACTGAAACTCATTCACATTTGGAGAAATGATTTATTATTATTATCAAGAGGGTCTTGTTAACAAATATCTCCATAACCTAGATTAAGGAAATATATGATTAGTGCATTGAAAATTGCAACTTTCTTTATATACTCGATAGATGAAAATAAATGGTGAATGCCTAATTCAAGTCTAGCAGTCCATTACAATGCCTTAATTACATACGTCACTACACTTTATCTCGACACTTATCGTAATGGTAAATGGCTCATCTCACCACAACTTATAGTCCGTGCTTCATATCAACATCGTTGAGGAAGCAAATGATTTATTTCGATAGGACTGGAAAAGTAAGGTAGAAAGATGAAATTGAAAATTCTAAAATTCCTCTCTTTCTTACCCTCCTTCCAAAAATTTTCAAAGGTATAGTAATCCTCTGCCCTAACTTTCATCCTTTCCCCTATATCGACGGGAGGATCAACCTTAGGCCACGTGTCGGGACGGGACACCGGAAGCACCGTCGCTTGCGGTACACGAGAAGCACACCGAAACATCTCCCATCTCCCCAAACGAAAGCGCCTTCCCAACGGCCACGCTTCCTTAAAATAACAGAAAACCGAGCTCCGAGGTCTCCTTCATGGCTGACCTCACTTCCTCAGCTCTCTCTCCCTCAGCAGCTACTATCTATAACCATAAACCCTCCTTTTCCCTTTAATAAACCTCGCGAAGATCACTACTTTCCCAACCTCTCTTGTCGAAATGCACGTCATTGGCGCGATGAATTCCACCAGAAATAGAAATCACGTCTTCCGCTATCGATTTCGGCTCCATTTACCGCCGTTTGGAAACCCCGCGATCGGTTTTGATCCGGAGGAAAATGACAAGTCCTTGCCGGAATCTTGTCGAACTCAAAGACGATTCAGATTCCATCGTCTCTCTCCATCTCTCCTGATTATTTTATTGACACTTGAGCGGTGGAGACGGTCAGAAAATGCTTAACAATACTCGGTTTTCAGGGTAATATAATATCGAGCGCGATCGCGTCTCGTCTAGGTTATGAAATTGAGCCTTCTGTGCCAGCCTGCTGCTGACCTTTGTTATTGCGTGTGTGTCGGGCTCGGGTTGAATTAGTTGAATTGGTTGTCAACGTATTCTTGGCTTCTTTAGCGGAGGAGGTCGCATTACTTTCTTGTTCTGCCGGGTGCGAATTAGTCTGTTGATTATATGAGCTCGTTCATTGGAGACCGGTATTTGGGATTTTGAGCCTGAATTGAAGACCTGGATCAGTAGATGCGCAATTAGTTTGGTGTATAGTTTGCCTGCTTCATTTGAAGGTGCTTTGCGGAAATTTTGATTGGGTTGCTTGAGCTTGATTTGTGGCCGGTTTACTTGTCTGAGTGGATACAAGCTGTCAGGGTTAGGGGAGAAGTGGCATGAGAGGGGAAAAAGTGAAACACCAGCAATAGATCTTTCACAGGGCTAGAAGGATTTTGTTACTTTTAGTTCAGTTCAGAGCAGTGAAAGGAGAAGAAGGATTTCTTGACATGGAGGGAAGGGGTTTTTCGGGATTTTACAGAAATTCTAGTGAGGAGATGTTCCTCAAAGCCCTAATGGAGAGCTCAGTTGGAATGCCCATACCGACAATGGAGATGTTGGGATTCAAGAATTTATCTCAAAACTTCCACACAGATAGCGAGGAGCTCTTCAAAAGCTGGCTCACAAATGCAGAGGCAAGAGTCTGCATATCTTCATTTAGCAGCTTTGACTTTTCACTTACATCCACTGTTCAAGATTGAAGTATGTGTATAGGGTTTTAGTGATCCATTCAGATGGGGAGTCATTTTCAAGCTTTTCAAGATTTTACCAATCAAACCACGGTCATCATCAGTACTCAACCATGCACAGTAATTTTGTTGATAAATGTTGCAACAATTGCCACTGGTTTTCTAATCTTTCTTCACAAAAATCTTTGACAACATCTTGGAATTTTTTCACAGAGTTAACAAATAGTGGTTTGTAGGAGGTTTGATTTCTTTCCAATGTACTATGAACATGAGTTGTGAGGTAATATCTGATTCAGATATTCTGCTTTGAAGTAAGTCGCTCACTTCCTCAAGATCATTAAGAGTCTTTCAGCAATGTTTTCGCAGTAGTATGACATTATCATTGCCGTTCTCTTTTTTGATTTGGCAATTTCAAGGAGTGTGTGTAGTTCTTGCTGGATGCATTACCTAAGTGGGAAGTTGGGTTATCAATTAGGCAAGCATGAGCCTTATTCTCATTTCACAATTAACACCACGAAAGCCGGAATCTTCACTCTTTGGTAGCAACAATAGCGGTTTATGTAGTTTATCGTTTTGACTAGTTAAATGTGTGCAACAGATCATTGATGAGTAATTTGCATATTGATAGTTTTGTTCCTAAGTTGACATGAGCCTGCTTTAATGCATCACTTTCTGGCCATTCGAAGACAATTAACTAGATAATCATATGTGCTTTTTCTTTACTCCCATGAAAGTTGAATTTTGTCAGAAAAATGCTCTCGCAATGGTAGGCTGGCAAAAATGATAGTTTGGTTTGCAACTGTATTTCTTAGATTCTCCACCTCCTGTAAGTGCAGAAGGTAGCTCCTTCCAGTTGTCTGTATTTAGGCAACAGAGTAATCCATATGACTACTACTTTAGACTTTTCATTCAAGACTACACTTGCAGTTTGTATGCCATCTATTCATTTGAGAAGAGGAAAAGCTCTTGCTCAACTTTCTCTCATTCATTCTGAGTATATTAGGTCAGAACCCAAACACAATTGAAAAAAAAAGAAAAGCAAAGAAAGAATGACGAGGCAACTTAAAAACTTAGAACTCATACCAAGCTGAGAATTGTTATGCTGATTGAACTAAGATAACTCTTATGCATGCAGATGTACCTGATATATAATGAAAATACATGAGTGATTCTTGAGAAGTTTTTAGCCTGAAGTTTGTTTTCTAAGAAACTTTTTTTTTTTTCGGGGACTGCACTGACTTTCCTCTATTTACAGAATCATGGCTACAATTCACCAGGTGCGGCACATCGTACACGGCAGGCATCAAGGAGGTGATTCTATAATAGTTCTTGACTGTTCACTCTTTCCCCTCATTTTACCTCTCAATGCAAAAATGTTATCACAAAGGTAAATTTTAGCTACTTTCGTGTTTCTTCTCCATAAGACCCAATGGCTTTGAGAGAATAGAATGGGAGCCATATGAGGTGAGAATTTTATGTATGGTTCTGTGGAGTGGCAGCCAGTGCAGCTGCATAAATTGTTAGTGGATAGTGGGAACTTCTCGTCAAGAAGTATTCTTGAAGCCATATAGGCCCTAGAAAAGGGAATGCTTTTTTCATTTAGGACTGTGGCATTGTCCAGTTGAGTATCTGGGGATTTTGACTTGTAGTATAAAATTCTTGCATTTGTTGTCCACGAACTTTTAATGCGTTTCTTATGTGATCTGATTTCCTTAAAGCGTGTGTACATGTTTCTACCTTCAGGATATCCACAGAACTACCAAATGTATCAAATCAAGAGCAACGGGACATTTTCCAAAATAAAAGAAGCAATGACTTGCTCTCACAAACTTGTTCCATTGCCGAGGAAATTCCAGGGGACCTCAGCCAAACTTCAAGCAGGTTGAACTATAAATTTCCTGTAGCAGCTCTCATAAATAAGCTCTTGCTTTCACTGATTAATCCTGATAAAGGATATTATTTTTGACATACAAAATGGAACGTCCATTAATAGTGTTTCATAACTTTCCTCTAAAAGAAAAAGTCATTCTGTCAATGTGTAATTGATTTTCTCCTTGACTCACCATGATTTGAACCATGCATCAGGAATGCTGCTGATAGAGGATGGCAGGCTAGTAACCTGTATCTTGCCAAGGTTAGTGAGCTTAAAGCGATTTGAGAATTTTTACTTCAGCAGTGATTGCTTCTTGTTATCCACTTTTCATGCAGGCTTGGTTTCATGGTTCACAACCAATGACAAGAAGCCGATCTTCTGAATTACGGTATTGTGCTTCCTAATGTAACTTTTAAAGTAACAAGCAATAGAGATCTAGAGACAAAATTTGGTCCTGAAGAGTCTCTTGTTGGACATTAAGGAAAGCGTGCTAGAGCTTCTTGCCAGTTTGGTTCTTCAAAACGCTTTCAGTGCTGGGCCACGATTTTTTTAATTCAAGGGGTCATTAAAAGAATCTGCATCTCCAAATTTTCATTTAAATATATTTAGTTGCAAAAATTTTCATCTCAATGTTTTCCTTGTCCTTGACAAGACAAATATGCCCTTCTTGCAGAAGGAGGTATGCTGCCATGCAGAGCACTCAAGGCACAGTGCCAATGGAAGTGACAAACAGTGGATCTGGGCATGGGGTTAAAATGAAACAAGAGCCCAACAACAATAGCGGCTTCGGTGATCTCTCAATGAGTGAGATTCCTGAGCAGTTGGGAACTTTTGTTTCTCCATCCAATTCATCCTCATCCAGCATGAATGCACAACCGGTCAACAATTTGGACAGAGTTTCCTCTGTGGTCAGCATGCTAAAGGGTACACTGGAACGCAAGAAGCTTGCTAATCAAATTGAGAGAGAAACTTTTGAGGATTGCTCTCAGGGATCCTTTCAATCTCAAGAGGGTCTTGCTAATACTAGCTTCCATCAAGGACATGGAGACCATATTCATGAAATGTCATTGATGTTCCATGAAGCCTCTCAAGGACAGGCCGAAGGTCCAGCTGTTCTACCAAATGTTGAAAGATCTATGGACCTCGACTTTGAACAATTGATAAATACCAGAAATCCAATTAACGTGAGAGCAGTTTCCCAAGAACCTTCACAGAGTGAGTCTTCTGCTGCTGCTCCTATAGTTTCCTCTGGATTTGATGCATGCGATGGTCCCAGCAACTCGAGCCAAACTCTAACTGTTTGCGAGAGCTCCAGGAAGAATTTGGGAAACACTATAAGTCCAGAAAATGGTTCAAGGGCCAAAGGTACAGGACTGACGTTATTTTTTAGTTTAAGTCATCGAGCGGTTCAAGTTATCATATTTTGATTAACCTCGATTCTGGACTAATAGTGTGCACGGAAAAAATTGCCTTGATGCTCTTCACTTTAAGCATTAGAGAAGTGTCCAAATGTGTTTAGTGCACATGACAATTGGATTTCCCAATAATGCTCCACTTTCTATGTACCCAATCTTTCAAAAGGAGCAGGAAGGTGGTTATTCATGGTCATCATCAGTGTTGTCCCATACTGGTGAAAGGAGTGAAATTTCCTTCACAGAGTTTTTAGAATGTTGCATTTCCAGTCTAGATCTCTCTCCCTACCAGCCTGGTGACTCATTACTAAATATACAGCACATCTTTCTGGCAACTCTATTCACTTTATATACCTAGTTGTTGCATGAGTGAGTAAATAAATGTATCACGCTGAAACATAAACTAAAATGTATCTTTGTAGAAAAGTAAGTCCATTGGTTTATTGGTGCAACATGAAATGAAAAAATGTTCTGGATATATTCTAATTTCTGCCTGCTTAAGATCTGCAAATTGTATATTCTTATTTGCCTGATGTTTGGATTTATCAAGGGCAACATGTCATTTCTCAAAGCTAAGATATTTGTTCTGTTCTTTTCATGAAAAAATTTCTTGATCAGGTGCAGATTTCAGAGAACGGATAATCGACAATTTGAAAGATGATCAAAAGGTATATCTATTGATTTCGCATTGAAGAAATTTCTTTTTTGGTCGAATTGAACTAATTTAACACTTATATTTATCTCTCTCTCATCTGGCGGAGTTTAACAGAGGGGAAATCTGGTGCGTTATGGATCTATCTCATCCACCGGTTCAGGTAACATGCCAGATATTACAGCAAACTATCAAACTTAATTGCCATGATGATGTCTTTCATGCTGTTGAGGTATAATTAGTTGAATTAGTCAGTAGTTAGTAGGTAGTAGTCAAATAAGGCATTTAGGGTTTTGGTTGTCTTTTTTTCTTATTGGGCTATCCTACACCCGGCAAAATCTATCTTATCATTTGTAAGCATCCGTTAAACATTTTCCATGTGCAAATCCATCAGTATGGATGTCTTTTAATGATGCCGTCTTTTCTGCAGGGGAAAAAGGGGATCCAACAAAAAAGCGTAGAGTGGAACGATCAAGAAAGTAAGTAGGCTGCATCACCAATAAATTCTTTTTATAGAGAATTGACTGTGGTTTTATGTTCCATAGAACATCGGAAGAAACTAGTGACATGGTAATGGCCTCTATTTTGCAGTAGTCTTCTTAAAACATTTTTTATTCTAAAGACGGTGCAAGTATTGAGTAGAAATGCAGGGTAGTCTTCTCTCTCAAATGGCTTTTTTTCCCTTGATTGAACATTGAGAAGATAGCTGACAACTTCTATCAAGAGCAGTTAGAAGTGAAAACTTGCAAATTGTATTCAACCATTAAGGTTGCATATGTTAAGACTCTTGTCTGACTCTCTCTCCCCTCTCTCCCCTAGTGCATCAGTTGGCTACAACTGTAAACATTCTCAGCATGTTATCCATACCTTAATTAAAACAAAAATAGAGCAGAATGGTAGAGATACAGTCAGTGGCATAAAGTGTAGACTCACAAGAAGGTATGGTCATGGTATTGGTTACACTACCACCAAGGCCCCAATGGTTTTCTTGTTCTTCCTTAGTAGTTTTCAGAAGTTCAATTTAAGAATGATGTGAAGGGCATGATCTTGCCTTTTGTGATGCAGATGTTATGGAAATAAGAAATACTATTAAAGTGAGAGATCATTGAACAAATTAAGCCTCAGATTTTCCTGAGGCCTGGAAGGGAGACAAAGTGCAATGCAGCCTTAGTCACTTAGACTGTCGAACGAAAAAGTTCATAAACATAAACTAATTTTTTTAGTCTGCTGGAAGGGGCTACAAGAAGAGCTTTGTCTACCTATATACACCTTTTTCTCTTTCCTATCGATGCATAACGTCCTCCCTCCCTCTCTTCCTCTCTCTCCCTCTCTCTCCCTCTCTCCATCCCTCTCTTCCTCTCTCTCTGTTTAGAAGGTGAAAGTCAGTTGCACTGTGAAAGCATGAGCATAAAATTTTTATTGATCAATTCTGCCCAGTGACGTTCAGAAAATCACCATACTATATAAAAGTGCTATGGCTGTCTAAATTATAGTTTTGCTTTGCGTAGAATGGCAGAGGCAAAGGAGAGGAACTCAACATCAGCAATTCCACCAGATATCCAATCTATCTTGAAGCGGTGCGAAAATCTAGAGAAGGAAGTGAGATCCCTCAAACTTAATTTGTCTTTCATGAATAGGTAAAAGAAGAGAACCTTTTCTGTTTACTTACCGAAGTCATTGGTACCATTATGCTTTCATCTTTTTATGCATTTATTAAAGACACGTCAAGAAATTCTGCCAAATTGAGCTTGAATTAAACTTCTAATTATGGTGAGTTTTGGTTGATTAGACTTTTCTCTATTATCTTTAATGCCATACATGTAAGGGGCACCTATATGTGCACAAATCAAGCAAGGATAGAATTAGTGTGCTCGAGTTGAGTCAAATTAACAATCATGCCTGAAGGGCTCTTTTTGGTGGTAGATCTTGATAAATTGATGCTCCTTCATTACAATGTTATCTTGTGAATCAGTCTTTTGTTTCTCTGATTTATTAACAATGGATACTCTCCTTGTACCTTCCTTGAACCTTCCTTCAGAAAGGATTCTGAACAGACCAAGCAGATAGAAGAGCTGCAAAAGCAGAATGAAGAGCTGACAGAAGAAAAAGAGCGGCTCCTAGAAGTTATTGAGAGGATCCATTCGGATTCAGGAAATATGTGAATATTGCCTTTTTGTCTTTGTAAGGCTTGTCCGTCTCATAACAATTACACCTTGATCAGGCACAAGCAATAGTCCCGCAAGAAATCACAACGAGCCCCGTTACAAGTTGGGATGCCCAGCAGTGACTGTTCAATAACCAAAACGTTGCTCAGGCAACGAAGACGCTAATATTATGTTCCTTAATGCTCTAAAATCTAACAGTGAATTACTTGCCATTTTTGTCAATTGAAAGACTCTGAATCGTGGGGAACCATTTTCTTTTTTCGTTGGTACAAATGAAAAGATATCAAACTTTCACATCCCAAAGTCTTCGTAATTTTGCGAAGGGCAAATCCATTGGATGATGAAGCTTGTCCTACCTTAGCATTTCATCATAGTTTTGAAGACAACTTATTTGCCCCTTGCATTTTCAGTTTTGACTTTCCTCTCTTCATCTCCTGCAATTTTGTGGTCTCATGCACAAAATGAACCTCGAGGTCGACATTTTGTCGGAAAAGTAAAAATCATGCACGACAGCAACGAAATGAGGAGAAGGACAACTGGCTATTTTTTTTCATTACTTTAACCGTGTCTAGCAGGAAGTACAAAGCAAATACACAGTTGTTCTGTGTGGATCCATGACTCCGATGGACATTGCACGAGATCCACCTGATTTAGTGATTTGCAGAATTAGTATACGTGCGCACCCGGGGCATATGACGAATTCTGAATGCAGAATGCTGACTCAGGAGGAGCAAGCTAAGAAAAATTTGCAGTATCTAGCTTACGGGGCCAAAGATATAAGACAGTTTGTACGAAATTTAATGGATTGTAGCATACATTATGCGATCTTTCCACCAAAAACCGAGTAGCTAAAGGGGGCGATGGCCAAACACGAGGAGGATTACTGGGAAAGATGGTCGAAATTCATCACTCATCCAACGAAACAAAAGAACACTTACATTTCTTGAAGCTTACTAGTCATCTTAGAAGGATTACATGGCAAATCAACGACCACTGGCGAACGTCAAGGGCGCCTGTGGACTGTGTAGAATTGAAAGGAAGGGTAACTAAGCATAACTCCAAAGTAAATCACAAAATAAATTTAAGGCAAAATAGTTGATGATTTCCATAAATTCTTCCTGCAAATGGTGTTGGGATCAACTGCTCACATAACCTCCGGGTTGAACAACCCACGCAAGACGACACATCTGTTGA
The DNA here is from genome assembly GCA_014182895.1 of Angophora floribunda. Lineage (NCBI taxonomy): Eukaryota > Viridiplantae > Streptophyta > Magnoliopsida > Myrtales > Myrtaceae > Angophora > Angophora floribunda. Next base: position 19,818,206 of record CM024708.1, on the reverse strand, counting down.
AAATATACACAATCATCTTTGTTTTCTAGTAATATAAGTGATGACCACTGCTCGTTCAGGATATTTAAAGACTGATTAAAAGACCGATTAAGGTCATCTTTTTGGTAGGAGATGAAATGGCGAGGGGCAGCTGATCGAGCAACCCTCTTTGAGGGTTACAACAAGAGTTTCAGACTCAGACTTGAAATGTTCGATTGAGCCGTAACTACTATTCACAAAGTCTTGACCCCTGCGTCAAAGCATCTAGATGGGCGAACTTGTCGCCATAGCTCCACCAACATCCCAGCATAAAGAGCACCTGTTACATGAGGATTGAGTCACGGGCTTCCTGCACTTTGAACTTGAGCTCTATAGGAAACACGGTGGGTGCTTTGTTGTTGGACTATCTGGCTCGTTGATTCAAAAAAGAGTCACTTCACTTGTCTTTCCAGTTATTAAAACTGGGGCAATTTCCAGTGTTCAGAGAATTGTTGCCTCTCTAAGGTCCTGAAAAGGAGTTTCACCCTTGCTTCCTATCAATTCATCAGTGCATAACCTAATCAAATCTTCCAAACCTCTAACTCAGACAAAATTAGTTTGCTTATTCTAGCCAGACATTCCTCAAAGTAGCAATAACAAATCTTCAGTAAAACAGGGAGACGTAAAATTACAGAATGATGATATGAACGAGAGCTCCAGAAGAAATATGAAAGCAAATGACAGGGTTTCTCAGCCATATAATCTTCCTTCTGTAAAATTAATGGTCATTGGATGCTGAAGCTGTCTGCGCTGCCAGAACTTCTTTCCATCATATGATGCAGCTAAGCATTACTTCCCAAGGTTAACCTTACAAACTTTGAATACTAGGTCAAAGCCATCAAGCAGAGAAATTCCTTTTTTCCAACTTCATACAAAATCAAAAGCAGCTACAAAGGTCCGATCCTATAATGTCATCTGATATGGTAGAGAGAGCTGACAAAGTAAAGACAACAAGCAAAAAGCTACACAGAAGGCACTTCACATGTAACAGAAATATCATTTGCCAGCCGAAATTGCATGCCTAGTGCATACTCTATAACAGGAAATGCCCCAGCACCAAGAAACTTTCCTTTTTTTCCATTTGCCAAAGATAACAACCAGGAGGCAAAAGTAGCAACATTGGGGGTAATCTACAAGCAGGCTCCAAAGAAGCCAGCATTGGTAAAGTAGTCTCCAATGCTTTATTTCCCCAGTAGTTATTACACATAAAACAAAGCTACTTGGACAAGAAAACATTTGACATTCGAAACTATGAAGAAACTGCAAGTGATAACATACATCAACACTTATACAGCAGTTGCCTAACTCACTGGACCTCCATGCACATGCGAGTACATAGGGGTTTTCTCCAAAAATATTGCGGCCAGTGTAGACATAGGGTTGGACTTGGGACTTGCGAAGATCCCACATGGAGCCAACATGTACAGCATCAAGTGAAAGCTAGGACATCCACGGCAATAAAAGAAGTTCAAGTAGTTGATACTTTACCAGAAAGTCAACAGAGAGGCCTATGATTTCCAGTTTCTACATTAAAGTCCCAATAAACATTCTTTTGAGAAGTCATCTAGAAAATAAAACTGAAAGAACGTCCAGCACCTTAGCATCAGAAACTATGACCTCACTCCATGTTCTATACTGTTAGTGTCCTCAACCTAATTTTAAAGTCCAATCAACTTCACCATTTTCACTACACAATGAATATGCAAATATAAATACTCAAGTACAAGATAAACCAGCCCATCCAGACTAACCAAGAAGATTGGAAACTATTGCAGACAACAGCATGTACCAAAAATTCTTTAATAAGTATGCCTCAACATACCATTTAAACTTCAAAATTTCCAAAATTTATACTAGCTTGGCAAAACCCATACAACCACTATGGATTACAACAACTCAGTCTACAATCTTACAAAGCAGTTTATGAAATCTAAATTCAACAAAAACAATAATGTTTTCACTCACTATAAGAACCACCCACCAACCCAACTTCCCACCATACTATCCACACCAGTCTCCTCCAGCTATTCAATACATTCCCCTGCTGTTATTCAGGATTGAACCAAGGGTCCCCAACACCGCGAAAGCCAAAAGCGGACTCACGTCCAAAGTATCGAAAATGGGCGGAATTATATTTCTAAACAAATTCAAATACGGGTCGCACAAGTCCCTAATCGCCGACAGCGGCTGCCGCTCCCACGGGATGTTCGGGAACCAACTGAGCAGAACCCTAACCATCAGAACCCCGCTGTAGATATCGAGCCACTTCGCCAGACCCGCGGCGACCACCGTCAGCGGCGTGTTCAGGTACCCGCTGGGGCGGTCGCGGAGCGCCGCGAAGAACAGCGGCCCCGCCGCGCACGACAGGCTCCCTCCGAGCTCTCGCGCCGCGGCGAGCTCGTGAGGGCCGGGGATCAATTTCGACAGCAAGGCGAGGACTTTATCGACCGGAAGCTTCTGGACTATCTTCGCGATTGAAACCGACACTCCTACCGCTAGGGCGAGCACCGAGCTCACGGTGCGGATCGATTCGCCGAGCTTGGCGAGCGGTGGCCGAGCGGGAGTGATCGCCGGCGGTGAGGAACCCACGGCTCTGGCTGCGACATTAGGTCTTGAGGTCGAGGAGAGAGAGAGAGAGGGGGCTTGGGGAGAGAGTGGAGACGGAAGAGAGGGATGGATTGGGGCTTGGGGTCGCGAGAGGCGAGAGGTTTAGGTTTTGCCTCGGTGGGAGGAGGGTTCGAGAGTGGAGGAGGAGGGTCGAAGAAGCCATTGCTTGTTGTTTTTCCCGGAAAATCACGCAAGAAAACAGCAGGATTTATCCTAGCCCGAGAAAACAGATGACGGAGAAGAAGTGACCCGCCATTTATACCACGACGCCTCTTTATCCGGCCCTAACACAAGACCCGCATCCCATTGGGCGTCGTCCGGGTCGGCCCATTACGGGAGAAAATTTGGGCCTGGGTCGGCCCATTAAGCAGCGAGCCGAAGATGCGTGGACGGGGGAGCCAGCAGCGGCGGTGATGCGATGAGGATGATGGCGGTGGGAATCGGTGGAATATGTTATAATGACATTTTCTTGAAAAAACGGTGCTTTAAGCGATGACCATTAATAATAATAATAATAAGTGAATTGAATATTTATTATAATTTTTATTTTGGGAATATTACTAAAAATGTACCATCAAAAGCGACAAAAAAAATGCGAACATATAAATATCAAATCCTACATCCATGTACTAGTTTAACTTTTTAGAGTACTTTAAATTTGTTTGGAAGAGTTTTTGGCATGATGATAACTAAGCCCAGTTGAAATTTGAAAGAGATTGATATGAAAACCTTTTAATGTGGCACGGGCTCAAACTTACGAAGGGAAAAAAAAGAAAAAGAAAAAGAAAAATGGAATTCAATGGGACCCACACGCCACTCGTACGTGCGGACGCATCCACCATATAAGTAGCGATCCCACGAATTCCACAAAGGAAAGGCGTCACATTTCAGTTTCCCTCTAAAACCCAGAAATGGCGCTTCCCGTCCCTCCTCTTTAGGGTTTTTTGAAAATTTTGCCCCCACCCTGCCACTCTCTCCCTCGTTCGAGCTATCGATTTCAATCCGTCCGATCGATTTCCTCTCGCCGATCACGCAACGCCCCCCCACTCTCTCTCTCTCCGGCTGTCTTCCCTCCCGAAACCCTAGCAAACGGTGGTGTCCCCCTCGCCGGTCCCGAGATGTCGTCGTCGGCAGCGGTGAAGCTCACGGAGGGCGCGATATGGAAGATCTGCGAGCGCGAGCTCGTCGGGGAGAGCGAGGTGAAGCCGATCGTCCAGGTGGTGGACATGAAGATGGTGAAGACCCCGGGCAACCAGAACCAGAACCCCGGCAGCGGCACCGTGGAGAGGCAGAGGTTCCGGATGGTGCTGTCCGATGGGACCCACATGCAGCAGGGCATGCTCGCCACGCAGCACAACCACCTCGTCGACTCGGGGCAGTTGCAGAAGGGTTCCATCATCAGGATGAATCACTTCGTTTGCAGTCCCGTCAAGGACCGACTGTACGTGATTCGGACGTTTCTTTCTTTTCCCCCTCCCGATGGAGTCGCGTGCTTTTACTGTTTGTTAATGTATATCTTTGTTTTTTTCCCCCATTTGTGGGGGTTTCTGTGGGTTGGAATTGGTTCGACTTTGTTGTTTGGACAGACTATTTTGTCTTCGGGTATATAGGGAAGAGAAGCAAAATTGAGTTTTCAGTTGTCGCAGTTGCGAAAAGGGCATCGAATTTGACATTGATTGTTGAAACGATGGCTATTTTGGGTTAAAAGATACGATTTTGAGGTTGGTGTTATCGGGCATCAAATGCTTAATTAAGTTATTAGGGGCCTGTTAATGACCTTGTTCTGAATTGATAGTTGTTGGAATTTCAACTGGGCTGCTATCCGTTGAATTCTTTCCTGTACTTGCAGAGTGTTTTGGTGTGCAGGTTACTTTGTTTTCATGGCAATTGGTCTAAGGGAGTGGAAGTTATTGATTATGGATTAGAAAAATTAGACACATTGACAATAGATTCGGAGGATCAGATATTTACTAGGTAAACAAGTTACGTTATGAGTTATTGAATGCTCTGTCTGTATGTAGTAGCAACTCAAGTTGACCCCCTTAAAGGTTTTTTGCATGTGTTTTTTTGTAGTTGTTGCAGAGAGATGAAGAAAAATGGGGGGAGCTTAAGAGATTGTGTTTAGAGCCTTGTTCAAAAGAAATTGGGCAATTAATTGTTGTGGTTGTGGTTGTGATTGTTGTCACTGTCTTCATCTGCATTGTTGCTGTTCTCTCTTTATTCAAGTGACAACAGTTTATTTGCTTTCAGTGTTCCTGAGTTCTTCAGCTGTATTTTCTTTTTGTTAAATTAGTCCTCATGTTCACCTGATTTGTGCAAGCAGGATTATTGTTATTGTTGACTTGGAAGTCGTACTTGACAAGCATGATCTTATTGGAGAACCTGTAATGGCAAAAGTTCCTGGAAGTGAAGTGGCAAAACCAAGTATGCCCACGCCCTCTTTACAAAACACGCATGGTGGTTCTTATTCGAGTAATATTGATCAGGGAAGGTATCCTGCAACAAGCATTGCTCCTTCTTATGGCAATGCTGCTCCCATTGCTCCTGTGTACTCAAACACAGAACCTGGTGTCCCTAGGCCAGCTCAGTTTGGTGGGTCCTATACTAATCAGAACATGGGTTTCCGCAATAATACCAATGAATTTCAACGTTCACCTGTAAGTACTTATGCTCACCGGCCTCAACCATCATATCAGCAACCGCCACCAGTGTACATGAATCGAGGACCTATAGCAAAGAATGAAGCTCCTCCAAGGATAATTCCAATAGCTGCTCTCAACCCATACCAGAACAGGTGGACAGTTAAGGCCAGAGTGACTGCAAAGGGTGAGCTTAGGCATTACAACAATCCGCGTGGTGATGGAAAAGTGTTTTCTTTTGATCTTCTTGATTCGGATGGTGGGGAAATTCGTGTGACGTGCTTTAATGCTGTTGCTGACCAGTTCTACAACCAGATTGAAACAGGCAAGGTGTACTTAATTTCTAGGGGTACTTTGAAACCTGCTCAGAAGAATTTCAATCACCTCCGAAATGATCATGAGATATATCTGGAGACCACCTCAATTGTACAGCCATGTATTGAGGATGATAGCCAAATTCCAAGGCAGCAGTTTCATTTTCATCCCATTAGTGATGTTGAAGGCATGGAAAGCAACAGTATTGTTGATGTAATTGGTGTTGTTCACTCTATAAATCCGGTTGCATCCATAATGAAGAAAAATGGTTCTGAAACTCAGAAAAGAACCCTTCATTTGAAAGATGAGTCTGGCCGAAGTGTTGAATTGACCTTGTGGGGGAACTTTTGTAATGCAGAAGGACAACGGCTGCAAATTCTGTGCGACTCCGGACAGTATCCTGTACTGGCAGTGAAATCTGGTAGAATCAGTGACTTTAATGGGAAGGCAGTGGGTACTATTTCTACTAGCCAGTTGTTTATAGAGCCCGACATCCAAGAGGCTCGCAGGCTCAAGGAGTGGTTTGAGCGGGAAGGTAAAACTGCTCCTACAGTATCCATATCAAGAGAAATGACAAGTGTGGGCAGGACAGATGCAAGAAAAACTATATCTCAGATCAAAGATGAAAAGCTAGGAACTTCTGAGAAGCCAGATTGGATTATAGTTTCTGCCAATATTGCATATATAAAGTTGGATAATTTCTGTTACACAGCCTGTCCCATTGTAATTGGAGATCGCCAATGCAACAAGAAAGTTACAAACAATGGCGATGGGAAATGGCGGTGTGATAGGTGTGACCAGTGTGTTGATGAATGTGACTACAGGTACATTCTCCAGATCCAGATTCAGGACCACACTGGGCAAGCATGGGTGACTGCATTTCAGGAATGTGGTGAGGAAATAATGGGTGTGTCTGCAAAGGAGTTGTTCTATCTGAGAACTGAGAATGAAGATGAGAGGTTTGGAGAAATCATTCGCAAGGTTTTCTTCACCAAATTCATATTCAAGTTGAAAGTGAAGGAGGAGATCTTTAGTGATGAACAACGCGTGAAGTCGACCATTGTCAAAGCAGACAAGGTAAATTTCTCGTCAGAGGCCAGGTTTCTTCTGGATTTATTGGAGAAGAACAGAGCAGATGGGTCTGGTTCTTCTGATGTCAAGTCAGAAAACATAGTTTCGAACTCTGGGATAAAAAGTACTTTAACAGGGAATGCTGAGAGTATGCAATCTTCATCTTTTGTGGGGAACCATTCCATGGGAAACAATGCTGGTACAGGAGGTTATAGGTCACCAGGGAACTATACTTCGGCGGTTCAATATGGAAACCAGTATAATGGTGCTAGACTTTCCATGACTGGCCCACTTGATATGAATTCAAGCTGCACTAGCTGTGGGAGAAGCGGCCATAGCTCTGCAAATTGCCCAAGCATCATGAGCAGCCCTTCTCAGACGATGGGAGGGGCATACATGAATAGAGCTCCTGGAGGTTCTGGTGATACATGCTACAAGTGCAATCAAACTGGGCACTGGGCGAGAGACTGTCCTGGGCTAAGTGCGGTTCCACCTGCCTACGGAAGCAGTGCCACAACACCTGGGAGGTATGGGATGGTTTCTAGGGAAAGGGTTGGTGGGTTTTGAGAGTAATGTAATGGAGTCAGCTCTTGCTTATACCTTTTCTTATCCTGTTCTTTTGGATGTGAGCGGATGGGGAAGGCGTTCTTCCAACGTTCCCTGTGTTTCGTGGAGGGAATATGATGCAGGAGGATGCCCCCTGCGGTGGTGATGAGAAATATTTTGGGGGAAGGGTTTGAATAAAGCTATTCTCAGTTCGTTTAACGAAAAGTGCCACCCTTTCCTGATTCTCAAGTCTATGAAGGAGCGGTGGGAGTGGCTGCGCCTTTGTAATGATGCATAGATGCTGTTTTTCGCCGACTTTTGTTTGATAATCGTACTGGTGTACGTTTGCTCGCATATTTTTCTTTTTATACTTTAGTCCAGTATTTTCATCAGATATCGTTGGGTTCTGTTTATATTTGTGAACTAAGTTTTTGGCATGAAAAAAAATTGCTACCATCATCAAGCCAAGGCTTAGAGCATGTGAACGATCTGTTAAGTAATATAACCAAATGTTTGACTCAGCAGTATTACAAGTAATGTTATTAATTATTCTTGAAGAAGAAACACATCGATCACAGATTGCCGTGACTGAAAGGTAACAGGATAATCGAGATCGTCCACCATAGGGTACCCGAATAAATCTTATATTAAATGCTGCATGGATAATGATCCTCAGCCGATCTTCCCAGATCTTAATCACGAACGGAAAATACTAGCAACAAACGCTAGATGCTGAAGCTGTCCCGCGACCTTCTGCTGGAGGCGAGTTTCTCATCATTCCTTGTGTACTACAGTTGATGCTGGAAAAATCTGCCTGGCTTGTGCCGCAGTGAGCGATGCCATCAATTACTCCGCTTGGAGCCACCACCCTTTGAGCAGCAGCTTTCATCCTGATCCGTTCAGCTCTAGAGCCAATAACTTGGCCTAATATGGAGGCCGCAATCGTTAACGCCATAGCCGATTTGGGCATCACGACTGATTTTCTCAACATGGCGATAAAGGCACAGCTGCATGAACTGCTGCAAACCACGATAGAGAAAACTTATCCGTGTGCTCCTTCCACACGCCTAAAGGCACGTTGACTGCCATGCCCAAGAGTGCAATTACTAGCATCTTTGAAGGGAGGGGTTGAGGACGCAACGTCTTAACCAAGGCTGTCCGAGCAAGGGCGGCTCTTGCAGCGACCACTGCCGGTGGGCATTTGAGCTTTATGCCTGGCGGTGGCTGAAGTGCCTTCGCAACCAGTGGAAGGACACCGCTGACAGCTCTGTATGACTTAGCTATTGGGCAATTGCCTGTCTGCAACCATTCGTTTCCATATGCCTCGTGATTGGTTGGATTTCCTTTCTGCATAAGAAACTCGAGCATGAGCAAGCCTTTAATAACATCAATGAAACATAATACTTTCACATGTTTCTGAGGTTCAAAATAATCGACAAATGCTCGTAAGCTCCGAAGCAAAATAAAGACCACAGTTTTAACATACAGAGCATTGGTATCTTTCAAAAGTAGTCTATTAAGAGAGTTTTACCTTACTTTTTAATTCTACGACTTTTTTTATCAATATGTTGAATATATCATCAGGTTGAACTTCTAATACTTGAAATTGATGCTTAACAAAGAAAGGTATACTACCTCAGAAGAAGGTCCTTTCTTATCGGACGAATCAACCTGCTTCTTCATTTTCCTCCATTTATCAGAAAAGGGACCGAAGCTGAAAGGCCCCCCTGGACCAAAAGCAGACAGACTGATAGTCGCTGCTTTTGCCGCTAAGGGATTGAACTGAGGTGTGGGCTTAGCAATGGGTTCAGCATTAGGAAAGTGAGGACTCTCGGTGAGCGGGACAACTCCATTCTTTCCATGGAAGAGCTTAAAAGCCACGTCGAAATTTGGACCATCTTCAAAAATTGGACCTTTGGCGCCCTGTACCTGAGTGTAGCCAAACATAAGAAAAGCTGTCACTCTACCGCCCGATTGTCCGATAGAGAAAACCAAGGATACTGGTGCGCGATACCCAAACATAAGACGAATGGCTTACAGGTTGAGGGGGATCTGGAAATGAAAAGGAAAAGCACGTCGGTTTGTTTATGTTGCTCAAAAAGGGGCATCTCTGAATGGCCTTCTCATCAAAGGCACAATCAGGTGCACGCTCGTTGAGACCATTTAACAGAAGTTCCATCCCTTCTCACACCAGCAAACTCACCTGCAGAAGGAAAAGGATACCTGGGCGTCGTCAAAGAAATATAATCGATCACATTCAGGACATGAAACTGCGGCCACTTCAGTCAATTAAGCGACGTTTAGCAGAGTTAGATAAGGTGAATGAAGCAACTTCGGAACAAATTACTGGCAGCCAAATTAAAACTGCATTTACGTTGGCATCAGCATATAAAGATATGACGGAGAAATGCTCGGCTGACTCCAAATGGCTTCCCTCTGTCCATAAAGCCAAGGAACACCCATGAGTCCAGAGCATTCTCACACCCCCAACCCATCAACCTCTCTCTCTCTCCCCCCCCTATCAAAAAGATGATTGCTTTGCGGCTCCGAAGCATCAACCGAATGCCCCATGAACACGAACAGACGGTTCGATCTGAAGCGAAGGGGAATTGCGAGAGCAGAGCAAACGCCAAATTCAGGCAATTGTAGGAACGGGGAGGGGAGAGAAAATTTTACCTGGAAAGAGACGAGAGAACTTTCTCGCGCAGCCGAAAATCCCAGAGAATCCCCAAGAAAGGACGTGTGGGCGACACGGACGGACGGAGAAGGGCAAAGGCCACAGGACAGCCTCATTCAGCCAGTCGCTCAACGCCCGAGGGACACGTGGATCGCGTAGATTACATAATTTTTGCATACTAAATTTGACCCTTTATTTACCTTTTTTTTGGTCATAAATCAATATTTCTTTGCTGGATTAGGCATCTCGCATTGATTGCTATGACTTTCTTCCACTCTGTCTTAAGGAAAATTATCTTCTAGAAAAATCGTTATCCAACTTTTCCATATTTAGATGATGAAAAATCAATTGAGTTACAAAAAGTTTTATTGGAAACAATGTCCTATTCTAGCAAGAAAGAAACATTTTCCCCAACTCTCCACGTAAATGAAAATTATAATTTTCCAAACAAATTATTTCATTGAAAACTGTTTAATGAAAAATATTTTTCTTTATCTTGAAATTTTCAATAAAACAAAATTTTAATTTTCAATTATTCTTATGTACAATTGTGTTAATATAATTTCTTTACGCATTTGATTTATTCTCGTCTTTCTCTATATGTTAATTGACCGCTCTTCAACTAAAAACAAGAAAGTAACAATTCAATTAAAATTATATGCGAATATTAAACTATAAAATGAAAGGAATCCCGTCTCTTCTTATGCTAATTTCACAATGAAATTGCACACCAAACATGAAGTTTGCTTTCCATGTTCCCGAATTTTCTTTTCTCGATAAGTTACGAACATATTACATGCATTCTTTTATATTATTTTCTTGGAATTTTTTTTATTTTGCACAGCATGCTATGATCCACGAAATGGGGGAATAGATTTGAGCCACTTGTTCCCAAGGAAAATGTCAAATACAGTGGCGGTTGTGCCCGTCCCCATTTGTTGCCCAGTACAAACAAACTTTCTGTAAAAAAAGACAAACAACAACAACAAAAAATCATAGATAAACAAATCGCAGAGGAGATTTTAAGTTCATTTAAGAAAAACTATGCATAAATTTATTTCGGTTAAAGAATCATAATCTCCCAAGAAACACACTATTGGGAGAGATTAAAACGTTGATTTTATGATTAAGAATGTTAAAAATGTATATCTTATATATGTTAGACTGTCATATCATTTTATAATAGATGTACTATAAAATTTATGGGAATACATTCATAGAGCCTTAAAAAAGTGGCCTAATCACAATCTTAATGATATCCTTATAATAAATAACAAAATTTAAGTCATTAAATAGAGGCAATCCTACTACACAGGTTGGTTGTGTTAAAATTCTTTAATTTCAAAATCGTTACTTGTTGAGTGTTTTTATAATAGTCGTCTTTCATTTAATAAGTAAAAATTCAGTCAAAATCTGAGTTATCCCATGGCCTGTATCATGTCCAAAAAGCTCTCAACGCTCATTAGTGAAAAACGTAATCGTTTGGTGCGTCAAAATTGTATTGATTATGCTATACATCCGTCAATGATCGATGATACGAAGTGATAATAATCTAATATTCGAATCTAAGACGGATAAAGTTTCCTAATCAAAAGGGCTTTAAGGTTGAAATGGGCCAATTTTAAGCCCAAACACATGGCCCAGAAAGTGTTCGTAATCATTGCTTTAACATGTTTGGGCTTCGATGCGGATTATTGTGGGCTCATTCTGATCCGCAAAAGCACCAATTCAAGGGAGGAACAGCAAGAAATTCAACTCTCGCTCTCTCTCTGTTTTTTTTTAAAGAAAAACGACACAGATTATCCCTAAATTTAGTACAATGTGAACTTTTGGTATTACATGAAATGTTCAATATTGTCATTAAACTTGAATTAATGGAGGACAACATTGATTGTATTCATATAGCTTAAGAACTAAATTCCAAGAAAATAATATAAAAGAATGCATGTAATATGTTTGGTTATATTTCAAATTGAAAATTTAAAAGGTCACATTATACGTTTGGTTATATTTCAAAAATCACATTTAATAAATTAAAGTTTATGAATCACATTATATATTGAGCTATACTTTAAGAGTCATTCGTGTCATTATCCCTTTTTTTTATACAGAGAGAGAGAACTACTAACACAAAATCATGTGCCTTAAGAGATACATTCAGATTTGTTACTCCAAAGTCAGAATAAGTACAACAAAAGTCCCCAAGGATTGACCAATCAAGCCATCAAGTACGCGAGTTAGAATGAAAATCGTGCAATCAAATTATTAATTCACAACCGGTTCCACAAAGCCAACTAACGTTTTTCTTATAGAAGTACACACGTGACTTTCGAGCACAAAAATAACACATCAGATGATGGTTAATTTTCTTTGAACACTGCTAAAAAAAGAATTCGTCTCACTCCTCTTTTCTATGTACACGTATTGGCAATGCTCACAGAAGTCAAATTCCAAACCTAACATTTTCAAGCCCGACTCTCCTGATCCTTTTACCAGCAGTCTGTCGGCGGCCGTCTGCTGCATCTAGGAAAGCACGTAGTAGGCAAAGGTCAAAGTCGACCGGCCGATTCAATAATTGAAGACCCCTCCTTCTCCTCCTCCTCATATCTATCAACTCATCTCATCTCATCACATGGAATGGAAGGCGCAGGCCATGTGCACTCTCCTTTTCAGGACCCATGCAACGTTATCTCAACGATCCTTTTACTTACGTGACTTCACGTAATGCAACGCCATAATAACGCGTTAGATCTGGCCCCTCCTACCCCTTCTTGAATCTTTTTCCCATGTGCTTGTTTTTTGTTTGGGCCGTACTTAAATGCCCATCTCCACGAAATTATCAATCTCAATAGCTGTTCCCCACCCTCGTCTTTTTGCACCCTTCGAATGATTGGGAATTTGTCGTGTCGGTCCCTGCTGACAGTCCCATCCCCTCCCCCTCTTCCCTAAATGCATTTTTCTGAACCGAGTTTTTGCGGAATTAAATGAATTCCGACGATTTAAGGGAAAAAGCCGCCGTCATTTCATTGCTCAACTAAAATGGCACTCGAAATAAATGACATTGTCCGGTAGAGGAAGTAAATTTGATCCCCTTTTCAGAGAGCATATGAATTATTTCCCATAAATGTCATCAAATCGAAGTTGAGTTATTATTATTATTTGGAAATTTAAAAGTTTATGTGTACCGATATCTTCTATCGATGTCTATTTTATTGAGGAAAATTATCTAAAAAGTCTTAAACTTATTGCATTTTTGTCGATTCAATCCAAAATATTTTAATTTTGCCAATTGAATTCTAAACATTGTCACATTTTTCCCTTTGAATCTATCAAATTAATTTTGGCTAGAATTTGCTGATATAAACAATTGGCGTTGATATGGATAAATTTTGTTACTTTTTAATTTTTTTTTCAAAATCTTTTAACTTTTTTTTTTTAAAAAATTTCCTTTCCCTTCTTCTTCCTATTGATCGCATAGCCTCCGGCAACCAGCAACTAGCCAAAAGGCTACAACCAGCGAGGGCGACCTCACTAGCCTAGGGCGAGGCTCGTCCTCGCTGGATTTTGGGAGAGCGAGCCTCACTTGTGGCTTGGCAAGGTCAAGGTGAGGTCTATTGAGGTCAAGGTCAAGGTTGAGGGCAAGGGGTGACCACGCCAACCACGAGCCGTGCCTAAGGCCAGTGAGATTTTCCCTTGCCAGACCTCGAGAAGGCCGACCCTCACCTTCAACCTTACTCATGGTTGGTGAGGTCGAAGGGAAGGTCTATTGAGGTTAGGTTGAGGTCGAGGTTGAGGTCGAGGTCGAGGTTGAGGGTGAGGGCGAGGCATGCTTGAATCAATCAAGGGGTGACCTCGCCCAAGGCTAATGAGGTTATCCCTCGCCAGATCTCAACAAAGTTGAACCTTCATCGATCATAGCATCAGGTCGGTAGTTGGAAGCTGGGTAACTAGCAAAGGAAAAAGAGGGAAAAAATCGATTAAAAATAAAAAATAAAATTTGTTAATGTCAATGAATTCTAATTAAAATTGACTGAATGGACTCAACTAATAAAATGTGAAGATGTTTAGGACTCAATTGGTAAAATTATAAGATTTATGACTGAATTGATAAAAGTATAATAGGTTGATAACTTTTTGGGCAATTTCCCCATTTTATAGTGTCGGACCTATTTGGTGGAGGTCTTTTCTTCCTTTTAACTTCTATTTCAAAAGGCAAAAAAGAAATTATATGCAACTTTGCCTATCAAATTTTGAATATCTTAAAACTCTAACGTGTTTAGCGTCAAATGAAAGTCAAAAGTCTACATTTGTCTATGCTAAATTATCAAACTCTAGATCTAGATCAAACTCTACACAAATTAAGTCATCATTGTCAAACCCCTCTTTTCCGAGACACTTCCAAATAAAGCATCTATCATTTCCTCTCCCTTAAGCTTCACTTCACATCTCAACTCTTGATTGGAGATAAACGAAAGCTCGCAACCAGACATATCTGAATTAAACTAATCTTAGGAAAAAATTGTTGGGTCTAGAATGGAAGAAATTGCTTCATTAGTGGGATGCAAATTACGATGTAATTAGATTTCATGTTTTGCTAAAAGGAAAATGAAAGGTCACTCAGAGGAGAGATTGCCGGCAAAAAAACCTTCCAAAAAAGAATAAAAAAATAAAAATTAAAGCTAATGAAGGGTGATTAGCCAAATGGATGAAGAATGTGAAAATTGTGGAAATGCCTAAACCTTTAATATTCGCATATTCCTGACCAATTCGTACATAAAGACACGTCTTTCTCTCGTCGGCTTGACCCTAATTGTGTCGTGTCCACCAATTCAACGGCAGGCGCCCATTTTTTCTGTCTACCTAGAATTTCCAAGCAGTAATATTGACCCCAGAAACATTACTTTCGCCTTTGAAATTTCTAAAACGAGAGTACATTGATATAAATGCTTTACAAAAAAAAAAAAAAAAAAAGGGATTTCGCCGGTCAAAATTCATTGTTTTTATCTGGGTAAAAATAATAATAATAATAATAATAATAATAATAAAACAGACATATGTCGGTGAAGAGGAATTTCCAAAATATATATATATATTTTTATAGCCGACGGCCGGCAACAGTTTCAACTTAATGGGAGACAGAGACGTGCATGGTGCTTCCATTCCTCCAATGGCTTTTCCCACGAAGCAATTATTATAAAATATCGAAAAAGGAAGACAGCTCCGTGATTGGTGGCAATGCATGCCCGCCCCTCCGCTTGCTCTCCTGTTTGATTATTCCTTTTGTATCTTTGGCCGTGTAATGCGATAAAATACTATATAGTATTTATGACGTCATATCTCTGGTTTGTATGGTTGATAATTTATCTCGCCCTTTTGTTTTTATGAGGAAACCCGGTTTACTCGGTTAAAATACAATTCGAACTATTACCATGAGTTGGGTAAGCATAAATTGGTTTTTAAAATCAAAATTAGGAGGCCATTATCGTGCTACCACGTTCAATGCGCAATCCCTTTGTCGGCGGGATTCTTTGATCATTGCTTTCCTGTCACTTCATGTCCAAGGAAATAATAGCTTGCATCAACCGGCCTCTTAGGCAGTGATCATGAGATTTCATTATAGAAATTTAAAAAGAAAAAAAAAAGAGCTCTTCCTCCATAACAACGAGGAGAACATCCATAATTAATGTTACATCATAACCATTATCTTTGGATACTCGTTGAGAAGCACAATAAAGAAAGTTTACAATTTCGGGTAGACTATTCATGTCATGCTGTGGGTAATTAATGATTCAAAACATTTTACATTGAGTAGGCCAAATGACTAAACTTAATCATCAAGAGAAGATATCCATCATATGCACATAGAATTCATGATATTTAAGCATAAAACGTTCACAACTTCATTTAGTATACCACATAAAACACAACCCTTTTAATACACTAACAAACACAAATGCCACTTATGTGTCCGCAAGTTTCGAGGGATTAAATGATGATAAAACTAATTGGTACAGCGGAGTTGAATGGAATCAAGGAATGGAAAGGAAAATGAATGGAATGATCCTCCAATATGTTATGAATTGCTGAAATGGAATGGAATAATAATTTTTTTGAAAAAATGTTGTGGGAATGAAACTGAATAAAAAAAAATTAATAAAAAAAAGTTTAATGGACACTGTACTAGCATCAATAGCCAAGACAATTGAACATTTGTTGAATATAATTCGAGCTATTTGCTATTAATCATCTAATCAATCGATTAGAATATTACTAATCTTAATGAAAATAACTAATCACCACCTATAATTGAATAGTATAGCAATCGATGTTCTAAAATATAGGTTATGATTATTGAATATTGGTATAACACAGAATAGATGGATTTTGAATTTTGGTTTGATATGCAATGTCGTCCTTAAATTTTTAAAGTTGTCCCTAAACTATATGAAAACGTTTAAAAGTTCGGGGACCATATTGAACAAATTAAAAGTTTAGAGATAGCATTGCACATTAAATCAAAATTCAAGGATCGCATTGAATAAATTAAAATTTTATAACATACTACATATTAAAATTTGGAAATCATTTGAGTCATTTTTTATTAATTATTTAACATTTAAAGATATTACTTATTTAATTATTAGCAATGACTTATAATTAATTATAAGCTGACTCCCAAAACATTAATTATTCTATTAAGTATTAAAATATAATCTATTTTGTCTTACTCCTCTCTTCTATGTGCATGCATGAGCGGTGCTCACGGGAATTGAACCCTAGACACACTACTCTCCGCTCCCACCCTTCCCCTGAACCCTTTACTAGCAAGGCCGCATGCCTGATGACGAATTTGGATATAGTTTATAATGCATTTTTTTTAGAAAAATTTTGTTACCGTCAAAATTCATAAAGAAATGAGTAATGATATCTCTAATTATAATTATTATTATACCGAACCACCATGAATAAAGTAAGTGGGTGGGACTTATATCACCAGGTCGCGCTCTTGAATGGCAATTTCAAAACTACAAAAAAAAAAATGGAAATATGGTTCCATTGGAATGGAGATTTCGAGATCTAAAGTAACCCAAAAAAAGATCGGAATGAGAGTTATGACTACTTCATTCGATTTGACTCTATCAAACCACGACAGATTTCTTTTTAATCTATTGGTCAATGACAATTTTAATTTGTCTATTAAAGAATATGTTAATTCGCCTTACAAGATGGTAATGGAGAAAAGGAGATAAGATGCATAATTATCTTAAAAGTAAAATCGGTGTCTCGTCTAGTTTCCAATTCCAAAGGAGAGATTAATTATATATACCTTTTTTTTAAATATTTCTTTAAAAAATTAGTGAAATGTGAACTAATTACTATCTTGATCCGGTTTCAAGTGATGGAAAAGAAGAAGAAGTGACCAGAAATATTATTTGTGCAATTAATTTGATTGAAGATACTTAAATCAATTGAGAGTTTAAATTTGTATATTTATATTTTTCTTTTATTATTTAAACTTTGTAATATAAAAACATGTAAAAAATACATATCAAATCATATATGTATACAAAGAAGTTCTTCAAGCTCATTTTTCTCTTTCACTTCATGTTAGACTGATTTAATTGGATCAGATCATTGGACCAGTGGTGCGGTCCTGTTTACGGATTTTAGGATTAATTGGATTGGAAACCGATTACCGTTAATAAATTTACCAAAAGTCAATCAATTCGACCTGTCACGTGGCGCCCGCGGGTTGGGTGGGAAGAGAGACAAATGCGGAAGGCGAACCGGTGTCGGCGGAGGAATTGAATGGGAGTTAGATCCCTGAATTTCCAGAGGAACTTACCCACCACCTCCTCCTCCTCCTCCTCCTCCTCCTCTTTGCAGAGACACAGCGAGAGAGAGAAAAAGAAAAGAGAGAGAGAGAGAGACAGCTAAGCGAAAAAGAGACAGGACGAGGTGGAGGAGTTTATTTAAGCTTTTCAGCTAGCTATAAGGTCGACCATATAGCCAGCCAGAGAGATCAGTGAGTGAGAGATGAGTTCCATTCCATATGCCATTTGCATTCTCATGCACGTCCTTCGTCTTCCTTAGCGCTTCTTCTTCTTCTTCTCCTACTCCTTCTCTCTCCCCTCCGTCTGTTGCGAGATCTTGAATAGGTGAAGAGGTTTCGGAGGGAGGTGCGATCTCATTCTCTATCTCTCCCTTTCTCATTTAACTGACTTCATCGTCTTGTTCTTGTTCTGTTCTGTTCTGTTCCGCACACCCTCTGTTTTTCCGCCGTACGTTCCTGCGTCGCGCCTGCCACTTTGCGGTTGAGTTACCTGATTTCCTCTTTTGTCCCTTCTCGTCGACGCTTCGTTGGTTCCCGCGTCCCTCGCAATCACATTCGCCACCGGTATGACTGTCAGATCCGATCCAATGAACAAGCAACGAATTGAGATTTTGCCCATGATGAGTTAGCACGTAGCTTAACATCGTCCCAACTCCTCGTCCATTCCAAATATTAGCAAACTGGGAAGACGTTGTCGAATTCATGAATACCCGAAATTAGCTCGTGCTACGGCGGCCTTGGATCGCATCGCGCCATTTGGTTCTCCGAATTGGATTGCTTTTTGTTCGTTTGGAGTTCTCCCCTGCTAATTTCCTATCTTCCTGCTAAAGCTTCGTTGAATTCCTGGGTGAGTTTGATGGGGATGGCTTGGAATTATGCGCGCCTTTTTCGCTACGCGTTGCTTTTTTTTGCCTTGATTGATGGGGTTTCGTGAGGCCATTTAGCCACTGATTTTCAGGGAGAAAATGAACTACCCAGTTGACAGAGACCATTGGAGTTGCCTGATGGCATCAAACTTTTCTTGAGTTTCAAGCATTGATTGAATTGCACAGAGAATTTCCATATTCATCTCCCTTTTGCTTTTCATGATTAGTGTGGAAAGAAAGCGAAAAGAGAAGGTTGATAGAGACATAAAGGTCCTGACATGGAAAGTAACATCTCTTGTTCGGTGGTGCGCTCAGATCTTGCGAGCAGTCTTTCCTACTTCTTTCTTTTTGCGGTGTGTTGAGTGATCGATGATGTTAACTGTGAGATCTGCAGTGAAATACGCGTTTTTCTCTGATTCGTTGTTGTTCTTCTCTCTGGCTGGATGCTGCAAACTTGTTACTTTCGCCCACATTGGACGGTGGTTGTGCAGTGTCTGGAATGCCTGCCAGTAAATTTCTGGCTTCCAATCCTGCACTGTAATTTTGGAAACTTCAACTAGTTCTTGTTCTGTTTAATATATTGTTTTCTGATGATAAGTTATCGAAAATCAAATTTTATAATAGTCAAATTTATGCCAGCTGTATTCAAGTTTCAAACAGTAAGATTTAGATAAGAAATTGGATCTATTTGGCCAGAAGCTTGTTCTTGGGAACTAAGACCGAGCTTATATAGAAGAAACTGCTCACCTTGTCTCATAAAGTATGCATTTAGTATAATTTGAGATAAAGCATCGGAATTGAGATTCTATTTGAATAAAGACCTACTTGACATGCAAGTAATGTTTGCATTTGTGCAGGTAATTTTCAGACATCTGTGGCCATGAAGTACAAGGATAAGGATGGGAAGCCATGGACGCCATCAGACAAGAAGACCAGGATCGTTCCCTTCACGATTTTGCTCATCGTGCTATGTGGTCTTTCCTTTTATTTAGGGGGAATCTTTTGCTCTGGGAAGGACAGTTTCAAGTCTGTTGAAGTCCAAGATGTTGCGAAATCAGTCTCATCTCCTAAGGAATCAATGGCTTCTTCTCTACAGATCAAATCTGTTTCGTTCCCTGAATGCAGCAGTGACTACCAAGATTATACTCCGTGCACCGATCCGAGGGTATTGATTAGTCTTTGCATCATGGCGATATTTTGTCACATTGTCTTCTCGTCAAATTGAGAGCTTATGATGTATATTGCAGAGGTGGAAGAAGTATGGCACTCATCGACTTACTTTCATGGAACGCCACTGCCCTCCAATTTTTGAAAGGAAGGAGTGTCTAGTTCCACCACCAGATGGTTACAAGCCACCCATCAGATGGCCAAAGAGCAGAGATCAGTGTTGGTACAGGTACTAAGATTTTCAAATCTATGCTTTGGGAAGGAAATAATTGGTTGAAATGTGGATCTGTATTGTCTAATTTTTCTCTCTGGACATGGCTGAAGAAATGTACCATATGACTGGATCAACAAGGAAAAATCCAACCAGAACTGGTTGAGGAAACAAGGGGACAAGTTCTATTTTCCCGGTGGGGGTACGATGTTCCCAAGGGGTGTCAGTGCATATGTTGACTTGATGCAAGATCTAATCCCCGAAATGACAGATGGGACCATCCGAACTGCCATAGATACTGGGTGTGGGGTAAGTCTGCACTGTTTTTCTTGTTTCAATGTGGAATAAGTTGTTTATTGGTGGATCATCAGTCCCTTATTGACTGTTTGAGTACAATAATCATTCAATTCTGCACCATAAGAGAAATGATTACCTAAATTGTGGTTCCTCAGAGATTGTTTCCTTGATCATACAAATGGCAGTTTAGCTTAATATTCATGGTTGTGCTTTCTAGGTTGCAAGCTGGGGAGGCGATCTGTTGGATCGTGGTATTCTTACCGTTTCTCTTGCGCCAAGAGATAATCATGAAGCTCAAGTCCAGTTCGCATTGGAACGAGGAATTCCAGCTATACTAGGCATCATATCTACTCAACGTCTTCCTTTCCCTTCAAACTCATTTGATATGGCTCATTGCTCGAGATGCCTTATTCCATGGACAGAATTCGGTAAACTCCATAATCCTAGATTGTGTCCCAGAATGTATAGCTTGGGAGTGCTCGCCCTTTGGTTGAGCCTTGGCCATTGAATGAGTTAGAATTGTTAGGAAGCGCGATTGCTAGCTTACGTCACTAAACCCAACTTTGGACTGCCAGCTTAGAAACTTCATATCCAGATGCCAAGTCTCTTTTTAACTCAATGTGTTCATTGTTGCTGCATTTCTGACCATCCTGAGTACTTTCAGGTGGAATTTACCTCCTAGAAGTGCACCGAATACTGCGTCCTGGAGGATTCTGGGTCCTGTCTGGTCCGCCTGTCAACTACGAGCACAGGTGGAGAGGATGGAACACGACAGTGGAAGAGCAGAAATCAGATTATGAGAAATTGCAGGATTTGCTGTCTTCGATGTGCTTCAAATTGTACAGCAAAAAGGACGACATTGCAGTGTGGCAAAAAGCTTCCGATAACACTTGCTACGATAAGCTTGCTGATCCAGAAGCATACCCACCAAAATGTGACGATAGCCTTGAGCCGGATGCGGCTTGGTACACTCCACTTCGAGCTTGTGTCGTGGTCCCAAACCCGAAGCTAAAGAAGTCAGCTCTGGGATCGTTACCCAAATGGCCTCACAGGTTGCAGGTTGCACCGGAACGTGTTTCAGAAGTTCCCGGCATGAGCAGCAGCAGTAGTTTTAAACATGATGATAGTAAATGGAAGGTGCGGGTGAAGCATTACAAGAAGTTGCTTCCAGCTATTGGCACCGACAAGATAAGAAATGTCATGGACATGAATGCTGGCTATGGAGGCTTTGCGGCTGCTCTGACTGATTATCCGCTGTGGGTCATGAATGTGGTCTCATCATATTCGGCGAACACGCTTGCTGTAATTTATGATCGAGGGCTTATTGGAGCTTACCACGACTGGTGTGTTCTGAAGCTGAGACGTTCTTTGCAACCCATGCTGAAATCGCATATTAGCTATCTAACATTAATCAGTTTTGTGTTTCATTTGACAGGTGTGAAGCCTTTTCGACATACCCTCGAACCTATGATCTTGTTCACCTTGATGGTCTTTTTACTGCAGAAAGCCACAGGTAACGCCCTCTTTGGATATTTTTTCTCGATCCCTTTTCTTTCAGAAATTAGTAAGTTTCATCGTTCATCGCTTAACCTGGCTGATCAGCTATAGCTACAACAATTTAATCTATCAGCATCTCAAACGACCTGCAAAATATGATGAACGAGAGATCTGTAAGATCTTGTCATTTCATAGTCTCGAGAGCCTGTCTAACATTACGACATTTAACTCGAGATGGCATAGCTCTTGCTGCCGAAGCTATATAGAGAGCTGACGAGCACCGTTTGTATTTTATGCGCTTACACCACAATACTTTTGCAGATGTGAGATGAAGTATGTTCTTCTGGAGATGGATCGGATCCTGCGTCCTGAGGGGTATGCGATCATCCGGGAATCCAACTACTTTGTGGATGGTATTGCGACACTAGCGAAGGGAATGAGATGGAGTTGCCGCAAACAAGACACCGAATACGGAGTCGAGAATGAGAAACTACTGATATGCCAAAAGAAACTCTGGTATTCATCCGATTCGAGGTAAAAGACCCAAAAAAAGGAAGAAGGTATTATGAGGTTCGATTTGAAGCAAATTAGTAATACTTCAACTAGGAGGGATTAAGCGTTCCCTCAAGGTTGAAGGGTTGAAGAAATGATTCAATGCCATAGACAGTACACAGTACACAGATTTAGATTATTCTTCTCAGCGGTGAAGCACCCTTTAACAGTCAAATTTTAAAGTCCAATAATAGTCAACAAATCCATATTTGTGATTTTGTTAATCTATAGTTGGCCCTTTAATATTAGGGGATTATATATTTAAGAGGAATTCCGGCTTGTATTCTTCATTTTCTCTTTTCGTCCTGTTAATTTTGCCCCTTTTTAGTTTCCCCATCCTTCGACTCGCCGGTGAATAAAATATCGTCTGAGATCGCGGGATGCATAAAGATGCGTAAAGGTTGAGAAATTCAACCTGATGTAGCTTGTATTTCTCCAGTTCAATCAGTCATTAAAATTTATATTCTTTCATGACTCGTGTTAATGTTCACTGCTGCATGTTTTATTTTGTCATGCACTTCTTTATTGCAAAACTTCTGCCCCCTTTTTTCTCCCTTTTGTTTGGGTGGGGAGTGTCACGGTTTGTATAACCTTTCATCCTTTGATATACTATTTTAGAAAAATGGAAGGTGAGGATAAGTAAAATTAGACATGGAATTATGACAAATATCTATGAAAAATTTTCAAAAAAAAAAAAATCTTAGATCGAATGTACTTGTACTAATTCAGCCCTAAACATTTCAATTGTATTGATTTAGTCCAAAATCTTTCGATCGTTTGTCAATATAGTTCTTCCAATCAATTTTGATCGAAAAGCGATGATGTGAACACCAATCATCTTACACAGCATCGCCAATGCCAACACGGAAACTTTAATGGACAAGGACGTCTTGAGCTCTCGTGTTAATCGAGCTCACAAGTGGGGTCGTGATTTCCTAATAACATGTCTCATTACTTCATAGTTCCCTTTCCCTATAATCACCCACTTGATCTCACATTTTTGCATATACTTAAGCCGTTCCAAACCGGCCATCATTAGTCCTACAAGGAAGCTCCAGCTGCAATATGGAAAATAAAGCTTGGAGAAAATATTCAATGGTATCAGAGTATTTTTTTTTCCCCGCATCTAGTCATAAAAATAAAATCGTTAGAGAGGGTAATCGCCAAATGAGTAATGCATGGGGCTGGAGACCTGAGGAATGAACAAAGGCACAACTGATGTCGTTCGAGAAGAGACCCCGATGGGCATACAACCCCTAGGAGGGTTTTTAAAATTTGAAAAGTATGCCCCCAATATCTAAAGGTGGGCACGACCCAAATTATTAAATGTTATGAATTTTGGTAAACCGGCTAATTGGATGCAAATATAATCAAGCAAGATTTGAACAGTCGTGGTCCGATGAGATCCGCTACCTAATTCATACTGAACTTTGTATTTACTCAAAAAAAGCATCAAATAATACATCTTTTTGTCTTGCAAGATTTGACTCTAATACATAAGATACTAGCATAGACAATTTACTACGATCTCCCCCCTCCCCCCCGGGGGCGTTCATCATGAATTTTTTGGATCCTTCACTGTTGTTCGTGTTATTTCAGGTTTCAGATGTCTTCTAATGCTTACCTATAGCAAGAAGCTATGTTCTGGTAGCAATTATACATAGCCTTATTTAGGTTATTGGGATATGTTCAGTAATGAAGCCTTTTAAAATGAAGAGCCTAATGCATGGTATCAATTGAAGAAGCTGCACAATCTAGTTCTAGGAGAAGCAAGAGACAAACTATGGGTGCCCGTCATGTAGGTGCAAAGAACGACGTAAGAACTGCGCCGAGTCTATTGTGTCTCTGAAAGAACGGAGAGGGATACAAAAGCTTGACGCAATCAATTATGCTCTTGGTGAGCTGGGACAATGGCGTGCTTACAAGGTGCCAACGAGTTAAATATGTGCTTCTTCCTCTGATTTTTCATAATCTGCGCCTTTTGCTAAGGCCCTTTTTTCCAGGTCGCGCAATCCTTCTTGACAGCTTTGCAGAATGATGAGAGAACAAATTACCAGCTTGACGTTAAACTTTCAGAATTCTTCCTACTCGAGCTGAGATGAATAGGAAGGATTCCCGTAAACTGCCAAAACATTTCGCCATTTAGATGATCGGTTAAAGTCATAGATAAAATCATTTAAATATCTTTGACCTTTTTCCACAGGTAGCCCTAGATACGTCCATTAAGTAACAATGAGGTCGCCCTAGATGCCATCATTAATTAATTACGCGCACTAAAAATCACAGTTGATCTCAATGGAATGCAACTCTAATTGGGCACACTAAAAATCACAGTTGATCTCATTGTGATTTCGGACAAAAACATGACGAAAGTAGTCAGGTTTTTGTTGAAATAGTATAGGGGCTAGTCTCGTCATAGCCAAGGACTAAAATTAACTCTTCCCATAAGCAAACGAGAAATTCACTTTGAAAGGTTGTACATGTGGAAGCCATGTGTTAATAGCCGGTGAGGATCGACTCACCCTGGAATGGATCGACCCTATCCACATTACCAGAGGATCAGTTCCAAGTTCTAAGTTGGTCTAGATATGAACAGCTCATCACCCCCACGTTGTTAGAAACAAAATGGAAACTCGACAATAAACACAGGTGGTTTAGATACACGTCCAGAAGACAGAACACGCCAAAATAAAGCAAGCGCAGTCAATTCACATATTCATATAACCAGAGAAGCAATTGGTCAAATCATCAACCTCACAGAGCACAGCCATCGAAGCATCTTTAGTTACTTGGATACCATCTACTGGAACACCCTAAAAAGAGCTAACCATCTTATCCTGTGACTTTCCGTGAAAAGGCACGGCCAGGTGGAATCTCGTTTGGCTTCCTGCGCAACATACTGCCAGGCTCACCACGCCATCCTCCAGCCTTCATAGGGTGGGGCACACGCGGTATGGCACAATCCTTTCGGGAACTGAGAGACATGTTTGCCATCTTTTGTGCTGCACCCGCAACTGCACTTGCTGTTCCACCCTTGTTTATAGAAGCTGACAATTCATGCAGCATCCAGTGTCAAGACTCAAGAAACACCCACTTATGACAAGGCAACCTCACATCCATGTCATCATTAGACAATATGTCAAAGAAATCATCAGCATTTACTAATTTAATTTGGTGAATATTGAACATAGAACACCATGCATTCTCGCTACTATGTCTACCTGAATTGACAAAACTCATGTTCACTCCTTACTGGACTACCAAATGAAATAAACCAAGCAAATAAAATCAAGCTTTGCTTCTAAAAATGCACAATAAGTGAAAGAACCAAAGAAGGAAAGGGCACCTAGTAAAATACTTACATGGGCTGGTCTTCCCCGGTGGGCGATATTTTTGTTGTTTGATTAAGGTACTTGATGACTTGTTGTGATTTGCATCCTTCTAAACAAAGAAAATAAAAGATGCTCAGATCTAAGTACAAATGAATCTGACTGGCCAATATTCTTAGGACAATGTAGTTTTTATTATCTAAATTATCTACATGTATCCTATCTTTCAAAAGGAATGGGGGGGAGAGAGAGAGAGAGAAAGCATGGTTAAAATTTACTTAAATATAATGAATGAATAAGTGCTACTTTTTCTCTATAATTTCAGTGATCAGGCCTAGCTAAATGAAGCAAAGTCTTAGTGGTCTCTTGAAGGTTGCCTGTCACGTATAGACTGGAAAGGACAAGCAGAACCCATGAATAAACCCACAGGTAAAACTTAATATGAAACAGTCAAAGCATTTATCATCTCTTAAGACTGCCTTTCCCCTTAAGGAACTCTCAACCGGGACACTGTCTTAAGCCAGATTCTACACAAAAAATTAAAACACAGGGAACAGACTCACACCTCACTGCCCATATTAAGCTTCCTTTCTACACCTGAAATAGCAAAGGGAATGAAGTCAGGTAATATTATACCGTATCAAATCTAAACTAAAACAGATGTGCATATTCATCTACATAAAAAATTGTTTATTCAAAACTCTCACAAGCAAAAATTCAGAGAACAAGCCTCCAGGTAATCAACTTTTGATCCATCTTTTATGGTAAGATATTAATCAATTATGCAGATAAAAGGAAATAATAGAAGAAACTGCCAGCAGGTAAAAAGAGTTGTACATGACTTGAATGACAGTCTTACATCAACATGGCTGATGCTTGAAGAACAAGGACATTACCAAGTCCTACCACTGGACAATTTACTCACAATGCCAAGCATCAAGCTATGCAGGTAAAGATATGAGATTTTAGGTTACATACCAAATACAATAGAACCCCCTTGAGGCACTCCTACCTAGTGGAACAACTATTCGGAAGGCCAATTGCAGTTTTACATTTGTTTCAAGTTCGTGGTGTCAATAAATTGCATAATTCAGTACCTACCTCACAGAACTCTATCTCAACCACAAAAAATCGGACAAGCTTCCCCCTAATGTCATTGACAAATATTGTGTGAATTCTAATTTTTACCCTAATCTCCTGCATAAACGCTTATCATGGGCCGTGAAACTAGAAAACCACAAAGATGGGCAAATAACCAATAACAATTTTAGGTGGGAGAATGCAATTACTTTTTTTTTTTTGTAAGGGAGAATGCAATTATTTTAAGCTTCATATATTTGAAAATATGGCATTAACACACTGTTCTCTTCGGAGCCTCAATCAACACGTAATATCATATACAGGTGAACTGAAGTTGCTATACTCTATCTCATCATAACATTCCAGTCATGAGGGCTAAAAAAATTGACAAGTTATGCAACCTCTGTTGACAGGCAGTTGCTTTGGTGATGAAAGGTTGCCAGAGAGCTTTGGATTGGCTATAACAGCTGTTCTTCTAGTATTTTGCTGCTGCAAAGGTGCTCTAGCTCCAACTGTGCCCATAAAAGTAGATAACTCATGTATGATGACAAAAGAGAAATCCATAGAGAATTTTCTTATCATGTCCAGTAAAAAGATATCAAAGACAAATAAAGAAAACCTGAAGGGGGTGTTCTTGGAGCAGCTGCTCTCACACGAAGAGACGGTGGAACATAAAAGCAACTCTGGCACAAATACGAGTACACATTATAAAGAAGCCACAAGTCCAAAGATTGAAATTCATGCACATTTTCTGATTATTTTGAAGGAAAAAAGGGGGAAAAAATCGTCACCTGAAAGAAAGGATGCTGCAATGCTTCAGCTGCCGTTGGCCTCTTGCAGGGATCCCATAAACAAAGTGACTGTCAATGAAACAAAAGGCATGTTAAAGCAAATAGCAAACTAGATCAGTGAGCAGTAAGTTTGCAAACTGGGTTCTTCCATAAAATGCACGCTGAAATATAAACCATTGAACTTCAGCTATAAAAGGCCATAATACATTTCCGTAGTTTACAATTCGCTTACCTTTATAAGACTAATAGCAACTTCACTTGCAGGTGGTATCACCACAGAAAGATCAACACCAGAAAACTGCATCACAAAACTAATTCCATTCCATAAATGCACACTAGAGAATATGATTATAGAAGGACACAGTAATCTAAAAACTTATGACCTGGGGGAACTGATAATTAATGGCCTTCGCAAGATGAAGACCTTCTGCCCAAGAGTCTGGGGTAGGACTACCTAATACACTGCATATTTTGTATATCTCATCTGCTTCACTGAATGCATCACAGGTAAAGTATCAACTACATTTGCACTCAACACCAACTAGCAAGCAGAATCTAAGAGAGCAGTTGATAAAGCTATAAAGCATACTGATATGAACTATGTATAAATGAGCTTCATAGACACCATAACAAAGCAAGCAGAAAATTTTCAGACCAGAATAAATCCAATTGCACAGAATTTTAAGAAGAAAGACTACATCAGGACATATACCTGCTGCCTGGAAAAAGTGGACGCAGGTTGAACATTTCAGCCATGATAGCACCCATAGCCCACATATCTACATAAGCAAAGCAAAAAGAAAGTTCACTAATGATTATAACCCAAAGATCATGTCTTTAAATAATCTAAATAGACAGTCCACTTCCATTACACACTCACCAACTTTAGGACCATATGTAAATGACTGAAGCAGCACTTCAGGCGCTCGATACCTGTTTTTCATTTTATTATTTTTCAGGTCAAGACAATACAGCAGATTACAAAAAGAATACTGATAATTTCAGAAATAAAATGAATTCTAATAAGGGAGTTCATATCACTCACCAGCGTGTTGAGACGTATTCAGTGTACGGTGGCCGTGAATTTACTTCACGAGCAAGGCCAAAATCAGCTATTTTAATTGTTTCTTTCGTAACCAACAAATTTTCTGCACGAGAGAGAGAGAGAGAGAGATAACATTAGGGATACTGAGACAAGATATCAGGAGAAACTATGAAATGGGCCAGACATCCACAACTCCATATAAATAAACCATCGCAGGTCATAATGATAGATGCACAAGACTTGTACATGTGCTGGAGATATAACAGTACATAAAAAAGGTAATTTGGCAAGCAACTCCTGCAGAAGGGATTGGAATGAAAGGGGACGGGGGTACATTTTAGATGAAAGCCCAAATCTCAAGAAAATGACTCAGTAGAAAAAGTAGGTAATCAACTCTTAGTGTGATGCCACTAACAGCTATAAGAAGTAATCTAAAAAATAGGAAAAGTAACTGTAAACGAAAGAAAAGCTATAAGGCAAAGAACTACATATGAAGAAAAGCAGATGATTCCAAACTAGATTGCAAAGGCAACTCCTAGGTACTGGCAAGTAGTTGCTCAAGGTTTGGCAATCTAATTCAGGAGCTGATGTAGAATGTTTAGGGATGGCAAAAGGTTGACGGAGATTTTCGATACATTGCATAGTTTCTAGGAAAAAGCTGGTGTATTGCTTTATGTTAAAGAAAAGCAGATGATTCCAAACTAGATTGCAAAGACAACTCCTTAGGTACTGGCAAGTAGTTGCTCAAGGTTTGGCAATCTAATTCAGGAGCTGATGTAGAATGTTTAGGGATGGCAAAAGGTTGACGGAGATTTTCGATACATTGCATAGTTTCTAGGAAAGGCTGGTGTATTGCTTTATGTTAAACCATATGGGCATAAGAAAATTTCTTTTGACATAAAGGTTTAGCTTGCCCAAATTATGCTGGTCTATACTTGTCTAGATTTCCTCAGTGTAATTTACTGTCTCAGTCCTGAGTTCTCGCAGAGTTCATATGAATTATTGCCTCCAACAATCCCACATTTATGAGTTTTTCTATTAAAAGAAAAAAGGACAACTTGCCTAGCTACCGAGCAATAGCACAGAATCATCAAGCTATCAATTCAACAGAAGATCTAGAGGGTTTCTCCTGAAGTCAGAACACACGGCATATCTTGAATGTATGCTGATGAGAAGGCAACTAACATCTATCTACAATACTAAAATACCAGGGATTCAGGTCGATTCGACTCAAAAAAAGGTATGAATAGAATAAAAACTACAAAGAGAGAGATTCAGGGAACCAGTAATTAAATACCTAAAACTAGAATAATTTAATTTCTCAAACTAGAACGAACCACCTTCCCTCGTTTGGCTATAAACTATGTGCTTTCTCTAATCATTGTAGAGCCGATGCTGAATCAAACAGTAAATTTATGTTCTAAACTCAAGATTTGGAAAAATTACCTGGTTTAAGGTCACGGTGAAAGTACCCACGCTGATGCATGTATGCGAGACCTTGAAATACTTGAAAGCACCAATTTCTGATTTGAGCTTCAGAAAATAATGTTTCCCTGTCTTTCATGAGCTGGTATAAGTTGAAATCCTGAAGCAGGAAGAATTAGTCAGCAATTATCTCGCAATTATGCCTAAAGTAGGACAACAGTCATTCAATTAGAAGAAACACAAAAGTAAACACAAAAGTGTACCATGTACTCAAACACGAAATATAAGATATCATTTTCCCGGATGACTTCCTTAAGCTTCACAATGTTTGGATGGTTCAACTTCCTCAATGACTACCATAAAAAGAAACTTTAATTAATAACGGCATAGAAGCGTTGGATGACTAGGTCAAAAGACAAGTGCTATGCTGTAACACCTTCACTTCTCTCAAGTTGATGCACTCCTCCCACGAATAATATTTCTTCTTCATTTTCTTAACTGCAACCTGCATGAAAGAAATGGCAGGCTATACAAATTAGATAGCAGATCCAAACTACTTCTGCTATCAAAAAGTACATTATAAACACACTTACAACTTCTCCAGACAGCTTATTTATAGCTCGCCAAACACTTCCAAATGTTCCATCTCCAACTTCTTTTATTAATTTATACCTACAGCAACCGAAAAAAATCATGGACAATCCACACTTACAAGCATGTACAGAATGAACTGCATGAAGAATGAAATTACCTCTCCATTCTTCCAGAAGCAAAGCAACCGAAATAGATTGAGGCGCTTTCTTTATTCCAGAAGACAAAAACTGAATGAACTTCCCAGGAAGTATAACGATTACAAGCAGATGACTATTGATTAACTCTATATACTACAGATAAACGCCATTGCTCATCTAGCTGAATCCAACACTCATATTGAAAGGCACAAGCCACAATTGTGCCACCTGAAGTACTCTGTCAGACAGATTTCCCAGCTTTATTAATTATTGAACTGAATGCTTGATGCCCGTGACAATGCAATGGCAGAAATGTACAGAAACCTTCGAACATGCTGAACCAATGACACCCAGCTGAAAGGATTGCCTCTCAATTGAGGGTTACTGCATCTGGAAGTAGTATCCAAGAGTTCAACAACAACGAGAGCTATCTCATCCACAGAACCCCTTCGCAGATGTTCAATGACGAGTACCTGGTCAAACAAACCATCCCGCACTATATAACTAAAGGACTATCTTCTGTTCCAATACACCAACTTCCAGAAACGTTGCTCACAAGGAGATAGAGATTTTAGGTGGTGCATTCAGCCCTGTAAAGAAGAAATGGTTGCAAATGAAAAATGAGCACAGAATTCTACAAGGATATAAAATTAACATTTAGAATATAAAAGTGTCATGGCGTTCACCTTTCACGACTTCCCTCAGAAATTTTCACATGAAGCTGAAATGGAAATGCACTGTCCAGTACAAAGTTGGTTAGAGAATATTCTCAGTCAGCACAATGGAAAAGAAGAACTGCCGCTTACCTGGTATAATGCACTGACGATCCGCCTCCTATGCTATAAAATCCTCGCATTATTCCTCTTCTACTATTCATCCAAAAAGCTGACAACTATGTGCAATTCACAAAGGAAACCAGAAGAAAATCTCCAAGCACGAAAAACCGCCAATCAAGCATTTCCTGGAAAGAGAGAATCCAACACTTTGGGCGATTCAACCAAAACCGCAGCTGCTCCATATCTTATGAAGTGAACACTGTTTTCAAATCCTACTTGAGTGTAACCTGACACAGAGATTACAATGTCAGACCTTGAACCAAAGTAGCAAGACACACATTGTTAAATCAAGCAAGGTTGCATGATCTGTGGCAATAACACAATATGCAAACAAGTACTAACATGTGCATTCAGAAAAGCTGATTCTCATCAAAGAAAAATAAACTGATGCTACTGCCATTTTATAAGTGACTAAATATTGACCCAAAAATGATGAAACAAGTCATAAGTGCCTAAATATTGACCCAAAAATGATGAAACGAGTCATCTTCTCCTAGGTATATTAACAACTGTTTTTATGGGGTCACAATAAGTCAAATGAGGACAAAAAAAGACACAGAGATCATAACCCACACTACATATCAGCATCCTATAGAATGCCATGTCCCATGAATTCTTAAACAAATCACCATCCGACTCTGAAGCAAAAGTTTGTGCATGCCTATGCACTGGTGGTATGCACGCTCAAAAGTGTGCATGTACACACATTATTTTGTGATTCAACAAAGTCAAGTGCTTTTACTTAAAATGGAAGCAGCAATGAAAGGTTGCAGCTTCCCTGCTGGCAAACAGAGAAAAACACGCTTGCCACTTATTTGCTACTTTTATGAGTCAAGCTTATTCCCAGCTGATCTACGACAATGACCCACTACTCTGAGCACAAAAAAGATGAAAATATACTTAAAAGAGATAACTTTGGTTAAGCACCACGCGAAAAGATGTGATGTTAATACCAACCCAAAGATGTACACAAATGCAATCCAATTCCAAATGCTACTTTCTTTTGTCCATTTTCTTTGGTTTTCCAAACAAGGTTGAGCACTCCTCTCACACTTTCTTCATTTCCAAATTTTATGTCTCCCAAGCAACAAAAAAGAAATAAGCTTTCTCCACCTTTAATTTCATTATCCTTAAATTCAACTTCCCATTTTTTTGTCCCACCTCAACTTGTCTCCAAACATATCCTCAGTTCCTGATGGCTTTGTATATGCTGATAATACCTTTTCCTTTGACAATCGAAGAAAACTAGTAGAGCAGCTTTTTTGTTGTGACAATGCAGAATAGTTTCTCTGCCTGCTAATTAATCAGCCTCTGTCTAGTAAGAACCTAGAAAACATCAAGGAAAGACTTCTCTAATTGAACTTTTGTGTCGTATTTTTCTACCTCATGAATTCAAGATAAAAGGAACCGGGAAGGGTCCCCATCTTTGTGAGATAGTGCATGATCATCTAAAAGCTTACATATAGGCATGGAATGAACTTCATGGGCTAACAAGATTGGCAACTGCCTCTTATCAAAAGCAGCAAGAGCATAAAAAACTTAAGCACTGAAACTCTGGGTAGAAAGGATGAATAATAAGTGCGCCTTTCACTAAAAAACAAGGAGATTCGTAACTTGTTAGTACACAATCTTGTGTTGAATCGGACTCGATTGAAACTCGAGCTCGAGCTCTCAAGGTGCAATGGAATTAACGATAAAGTTGTTCCCAAGTCACGCTCGCAAATCAGTCAATTGCGATTATATAAAACTAAAACTTGAACTGTTTCGATATTTAAACAATACAAAGTCAATTGAGCATTTGGGTTCTGCGAATCAAGCTCAAGTTTCACCCGATTTACCTTTAATATTAATTTAAAAGGGAGGAAAAGGAAAACAAAAATGGAGAAACATACAAACTGATGCAAACCAAAAGCAAATGCAGGTGATTCAAACTATGGATTACAAGCCCACGGCAACAAAATAAAGAGATCGGTCAAACCGTTAATTATCGGCCCAAATCCAAAAGCCAAAGGACAAAAAAACTGATTCACTTCACATCAAAACCTTCAGGATTAGAAAAAAAATCCAGGGGCGTTCATGGCAAAGCGTTTTGATCTCAACAGCCGTATTCCTCCTAAACGATTAGCAAGCCACCAAAATCAGACCTCGACACAATAGCCCGACATCAGCGAAAACCTCGCCACGTCAATCGCCCGAACCGAAACCCTAGACCCCAGCAGGTCGGGTCCGCCCACTCCAACACCAATCCACGAACGAACGAAACAACATCCGGATCGGATCGGATCCGATCCGATCTCGCCGGATCTAAAAGGAAATGCGCTCGATCATCGAAAGCAGACCTCAAAAGGGCGGCGACCCATCACATCACACCACACGCATTTCCACGAGCGACGCACGAACGCCGCAACTCTGCAACGTGCGATCGCGCGTACAGAGAGAGAGAGAGAGAGAGAAGGAGGGAAGACCTGAGAGCCAAACGGCATGAATGACCGTCGCCGAGGACGGCAAGACAGGGATGGGGAGGAGATTCCTTCTCCGTCACTCGAGCGACGTTGGGAGGTTATTCCGTCGTCTGGTCACCCACCGATCTGGCATGCGTGCGGAGCGAGACAGAGCGAGAGCCAACACGAAGCCTCGCTTCGCTGGTGCGCGTGCGTTTATATATAGCCATTACCTACCCACCTTTCTGATTTTCTTTTCTTTTTTTAAATTTCTTCGAGATTTTTCGGGTATTGTTGTGGGGGACCCGTGCGCAGAGGGGACAGCCAATGATGCCTTCATTATTTTCGGGGCATTTATTCCCTTCCGTAAAGAAAAGAGAGAGACGACGTGGATTGCGATGCCCCCTGCCGGGTGCCTAAAGTAAAAAGCAAGATATCGATCCCTTTGATTCCATGCCCGATCCTGTAGGACCGAAATAAAAGAAAAGAAAAGGAGGAGACGATTTAATTTGTCCCTTCAATAATCTAGGAATTTTACATTTTAAAGGATTCTGTTAAGATATGAGCCCACTGAACACTCCCGTTGATTGAACGATACCGTGTAAACTAAGGTTCCAATTATTCATGTATTAACTATTTTTTTGGCATTGTGTATAATTAATACTTTGAATATCGAAATATATCTACGTGTTTGATAAGTACTTCAAGAACTTTATGGAAATGAGAACCATTTTTTGCTTTTTATATTCCACCATTCGTAACCGATGATGGTGGCGATGGTGGCCGTGAGCTTTAGGGAAATCGCTTGTGTCGTTGGGTTTTAATATTTTATCAAATTTAGGAATTATATATGCTGGTTTTATGGATGTTAATGACGGATCGTTTTTCCATAAGCTGCATGGTGGGAGAAATGAATATTTCCGTATTTTCTTAGAGAGAGGAGCAAAGTGGTTGAACTGTTACAGAAATTGTGCCTGAGTTCTTTTTATGAATTTGTTTTGTTTTGAAAAACATTTTCTAAAAAAATATATATATTGCTTGAAATAATTAATTGATGAAAAATAATTTCATTGTCAATTGTAATTTATGTCGAGATATTTTCATGTATTGTGAATTATTTCTCATTTATTCACGTGTATACGATACAGACGATCATCTTTAAGAACGTATTTTTTAATCATTTATTTTTATAAACTAAATTGGGTCTAATTTGCATCTTTTTAGATTTCAGACGACATGCCATTTGTATTACAAGGTTTGAAAAGACTAGACTTGGAAATTGAGAGCGTAAAAACCATTTTACAATGGCAAATACAAAAAATTAGAGGGTGAAATGGGTAGCTTCTTTGTAAGTCATCCGTGTACTACTACATTGGATCTTAGAATTAGCTTTAACGTAAAAGGGTGGGTTTAAAGGTTAAAGAGACTCGTGAATCTCGGGATTGGCAAAAAGACGAATAAAAAAAATAGAAAGCCGAGAAAAATTAATATCAGTCAAGGTAAAAAATGAAATGGAGGGGTGAAGTGATTTATTTTCACGGCAATGTATGGGCTGTACTTGACGATAAGATAACGGACGGTCGTGATCTGATGATGGGTCCATCCATCACGTGGCCACTTGCCAGCTTGTAAGGCGCCCCCTGACCTAATTTCTGTTAATGCTCCGCTTGCGTACCAAATCCGGGCCTTTCCTCATCTTTCGTGGAGGATTCCTTCGCAGCCTTTCATGATGGTTGCCCCCCAAAATCATTGACCTCAATAATACGAGCAATCCCAAGTGAGTTTTCGAATCAAATGCTATGCTAATTGCTAGGGGTAGTGAAAGAGAAATCACAATCCGCCCGGAACCAAATCAAACTAATCTAAAATCAACAGTTTTTAAAGAATCAATTCGATTACTGATCTCAATTTCAATTTACTAAAATCAATTAATACTAATCTAATTCCCAATTCTAGGTGAGGGATTACCAACCTAGACCGAGCAAGTATACAATCATATATATTTTTATTTTTACATAGCCAATTGTTTGCATGACCTGTGTATTCTTCAAAAACTCCTCTTTTTTTTTTGTTTTTTTGGTATATACTCTATTCGAAATGTATTTCAATGTCGGCAAATTCACTCATTTAAGTTTAAATTGGACAGCGCCATGACATTTGAAAATGCGCTACATTCGAAATGCCTTTCCAACTGGTGTTTTTGGCATCCAACCAAATGATTGCCAGAAAGGGCAAACTTCCAATTGTTGCTGTGTCACCATCTTAATGATGACATATATCCTTCCAAGATACGGATTGTGCAAGTTGTGGGTTCCCACGCTGTTTAATTAAGCCAACTCATGGATCGATCCCACATACTTATCGTGCTTAAGGTGACGTGGGAATGATATTACCCCTCATTAATAGAATTAAATCACTCGTATATACAATTAATGCGAGAAAATAGTATTTTTTCCACATAAAATAAAATTTCATTCCCAATTTTGAATGATCATTTGGTGCTCCCTCGCCATGTATTTTCATGCTTACTTCGCATTTCATCGTGTTATCTACAGATAACATAGAATATACGGATGCATATCGAATACCTATCATTATACGATGTCTCATGATGTGTGGTTGTGCAGATCATGAGTGGGGCTGCAATATTTCGTGGGAAGGTTTGTCATCTTTGCAACTTGTTGTGCAATCCACGTAACTCATGGCCAGTTATGCGTTTCTCCACCGGGGGCACGTTTGCTGGGTGCATATATACATGTACGTAGGTGTCGTCATTTACTTATATGTAACATTAATTGGTTAGATTATTTTTAGTCAAAATATGCAAGTTTGTCTTTTGTTTGTTTCTAAAAAAAGTTGACATTTCTAAAAATGCTTTTCCAGAAATTAATTTATAGAAAAATGACGATATTATTTGATATTTGATTGAGATGTTTAAATGAATTGAAAATTATTTGCCTTCATTAGGTAAGGAAAATCCACATTTTTTTTTCCTTAAATAGACATGCACTATTCAAGTGATAATGGCCTAAGCATTATTAATTGGGGAGCTGGACACAAGCAATGAAGTCTTATGTGTGGCTTTTGTGAACCTAAGCTCAAATCCATCATAGCAAGCCATGGTTCATGCAGGTTGGGCTTAGGACCCTCGTGCCCATGCTTGGACCCATAGCAATTAGGTCATGGACATTGATGCCAAGGCCTCAATTCATGGAGGCCAGACCCTGGTGCCCATGCCCAAGTCATCGATGCCTAAACCCACATCAGTCGAGGCATGGCCCAAGTCATTGATGGACTCAAGCTCAAGTGTCGAGATTCCAAGCCTAACTTAGTGGACTTAGGCTCAAGCACCGAGTATGGATGTGCAACGAGAACCGCCCAAATCGAGATTTTTCAGTTCTAGGTTCTAGGATGGAAATCGAACCAACCAGATCGGACCGATAATATATATTTTTAATTTTTTAATAAACCCTAACTTTCTCAATTGTGCTCTATTTGTCTTCCTCAAGTAGAAGTTACAGAATCATGGCTTGTCTATATCCACACATTTTTGTTATGGAAAGACAATTTCTTTTCTTCTTTTGGAAAGGTTGATTGGGTGAAATTATGGGCAAATTGACCAGTTCCATTGGACCGGTCAATCGGTTTGGTTCCCAGTTCTAGAACTACCCGGTCCGGTCCCTAGTCCTGAAATTGGGAATCAGGAATCGATCACCCTTAGCACCAAGAACTCTAGCTTAAGTATAAAAAACACGGGCATAAGCATTGGAGACCTAGGCTCGAGCGCTAGCACCGAAGAGTTGGGCATGGGCATTGAGTAGGGGTGTCCAAAAAACCCATCCAACCCAACCCGAATATGACTCGAACACAACCCGAACACGAAATAAGTATCGTACATGTTTCAAGTTTTAATACTGTTCAAGTAACAATTATAAACACAAACGAAATACATGTTTTGGGTCAAGTTAGGGTCGGAACATTGTTCCACCCAAGCACATTAAAGGCTTTAACCCAAACACACCCACCCAAACCTTGTGAAACAGTTTGGAACTTCGGAGCCTGTGATGTCTCCGCCTTCTCCTCCTCATTGACTTCGGCGCCGTTGACAGTTCCTTATTGAATCTCCTTGGTCTCTTCTTGTCCTTTGTGCTGGCAATTCCTCCCCAATCACTCACTTCTCTCCTCCGCCTCTTCTCTCCAAGTAAGAAGTCGTGATAGATTACTCCCTTTTTTGGGTTTTTCTAACGATTTCTCCAGATTGGTTGATGCTTTGAGAGAGAGAGAGAGAGAGAGAGAGAGCTAGTGAATCATTGCTCGACTTGTGTTTTGACAGAGCTATCTGAATTTGGATACCGATCAGAGTGGAAAAATTGTCTTTGGAGGGTCGACGGGGATTGCCATTGTCATTTTCCTGCATGCTTTTCAATGATGGTGCAATTTCATATATATACTGATCTATGTTATTTCGTAAAGCTTATCTGGGGCTATATAAGAGGTACATGTGGATAGGGTCTTCTTTTATTCCAAGTTTAATCTATGTTGATTCTTCCTGAATCTTTTGGTCGTAAACTAGACATCCAGATCCCCCTTATAGATTTTGTGGATGTTGTTATGTTACTTTCTATAGTCATTTGGACTCATTAACTAATTAAGGTAGTAGTGGAATAGGGGTTGGCTATGTGTTTTGGGAGCTCCGCCTATTGCTTCGCCTGTTGCTTCTAACTTATTACTGCTATTCCATGGCTGTTTGGTACCATGCATTCAGTTAATCTAAGATAAGAAGACTTGGTTGCGTTTCAATAGATAATTGGTTTGCTGGTATTTTGTGATGGCTTGGGAATTGTAGGATACTCTTTTAGCTTCAGGTTTGCCATATGTGTGCTCCTCAAATATCCGAATGCCCAAGGACTTATGTTTGACATTGACATTGGTAGCATTGCTTTCATGTAATGTCTTTTCAAGGGAATTGAATAATCTAAAGTTGTTATAATTGGTGGTGTCATTCACGTTCTTCTGTAGTTGAATTTAGGGTAATATCATTTTCTTTTATCAATTTTGAGTAGGTGAGATGTGCAAAGCAAGGGACTGTTGGAACCAACGTTAATGAGGCCGACGCTAGAGAGCTTCCCTTGATTCAAGGAAGCATTTTTCAAAGAGGAGCCGGGCAAATTGGGGTGCTCAAGTACTCGTAGTCTCTCATTAGGTCTTGCACTTTCTCTTGCTGGGCTTGTGAATGACAGAAAAATTCCAATAAATTTGCCACCTTTGGTTGTTAGGACTTTACAAATGCTTGAATCTTCCATTTGTTGCTTAAAAGTACCATTGAATCTGTTTATTTTGCACATGAGCCTCTTCAATCCCGAGGCGCTGATGAGGTTCATATCATTTTATTTTTTAATAAAAAACCCGAAACCCGACCTAACCCAACCCAAACCAACTCGACCCATTTTTTTGCTTCATATTTTATGCATTTCGGGTCAGGTTCTGTCAGAGGACATGACCCTTATTGTTCGGGTTGGGTCAAGTAACATCAAAATCCGACCTGACCCGACCCATTAACACCCCTAGCGTTGAGGTCACAAGCTCAACCTCTATGGACTCG
This sequence comes from Angophora floribunda, assembly GCA_014182895.1. Classification (NCBI taxonomy): domain Eukaryota; kingdom Viridiplantae; phylum Streptophyta; class Magnoliopsida; order Myrtales; family Myrtaceae; genus Angophora; species Angophora floribunda. The sequence goes on along the minus strand of CM024708.1, from coordinate 19,778,629 downwards.
AGCACAGACACCGAGGTCTTGGGCCTAGTTTCTTTAGAGATGAGCCTGGCCTTGATGAGCTCGGGCTTTGTCCTAGCCTCTAGACCCAAGCTCATTACCAAGGATCCAAAGATGGGCATTGGGGTTCCTAGGTCTAAGTGGAGAGTCTGTCATCCAAGTAAAAATGATTTTTTGATTTTTTCAAATATAAAATGATTTTTTTTTAATATAAGGATAAATTTTACTACCCACCAGTGGGCAGCTAAGTTGGTTCAGCTTTGGGCACTTCATCGCAAAGGTCCCAGGGTCGAAACTCCGCAGCTGCTAACACATTTTAAGTGGGGGCCTTGGTGATGGGTTCTTGGGCTAACTCCCTTCCAAGTATAGTCGGTGGTCATCATATGGGCCTGTTGGGCCCGCGGAGGCCATGTGCTCCTGTAAAGTTGAGCCAGGCTGGATTTGGATATCAAAAAAAAAATTTACGTTGGAAAAAAAATCACGAAACATACACAGCTTAAATTTTTACTAAAGATAAATGTGAGCTATGCGCATCCCGTGCATTTTGGAATTGAGTTTTTTGGGAGGTGGAAGGAAACTTATTGATTTAAAGAGTAGTGGATGCTTTAATGTTTTCTCCTATTTTACAATGTTAGCGTTAGATAAAAGTTATTCATAGAGAAAAGTGAATTAGTATGGAGACAAAAAGAGCTTTCCTTCAAAGGATAGTACAGATAGTATGAGGACAATTTTGAAGAGTTAAAAGAAAGTGAAAAAAACTCTTGGCTTAAATACATAACAGATAGATGAAATGAGAAAAGAACCGTGCTAGCATGGCAATGTTTGGCTTCAATTTGGCGATTTGCAGTTGCAAATCATCAATTCGTCGCACGTGAACTTCAAAATTTGGGAGTTCAATCCATGTCCAAAAAATGAGGGAGACCAACGGTTAAGTATATACATAAGTTACTAGGCCATAAGCAAAGAAAGGCGGTAAATCAACTTGTTAGAGCAGAGATAACATACTAGTTTTATACGGTGAACACGAATAAAGGCTCCATTTATTTTGCAGGAAACATGACATTTTTCTGGAAAAATGTTTTCAAGAAAGTTATTTTTTGGTATTTCACTGAAACCTGAAAAAAAAAATCTGATTTGATTTTTCTAAATAAACATATGTCATTTAGGCGCCAGTGATTTGCGCAGAAGCAATAAGGAAATTGAGTAAAGGCACCAAGGTCTCGTGTCCCGCCTCGATGGACTTGGCTCAAGTGTCAATGACTTGAGCTTGGCCTCAATTAGAAGTGTCAATATGGGTCATAAATCCATATCATGACCCACTTTTAGTTAAATGGGTCAAGTGAAAATTAAATATGAATCAAATATGGGTCAAGTGAAAGTTATATATGGGTCAAATATGGGTCAAGTGAAAGTTAAATATGGATCAAATATGAGTTGAGTGAGTTATTAGGTAGACCCATCATCTCTCTCCTTCCATCCCCCTCTTCTATGTGTTCTCCACCTCCATTGCCGATCCCGCCATCACGCCGTCGTCACCATTGCCGATCCCGAGCTTACTGCCGCCGGCTAGAGCTTAGCCTAGATCTGGGCAAGCAAGCCGCGACAGAGCTTGGGCTAGCGAGCCCTAAGCTTGCTGGCCGGAGCTCGACTTAAATCTGGACAGGCGAGTCGTGAGGTCGCCGGCTTTGGCCGAACTGCGACTCGCTCGGATCTAGGTAGGCAAGCCCTGAACTTGGTGGCCGCAATAGAGTTCGCAGCTCGCTAGATCTGGGCAAGCTCGAGCTTGACCACTGCCAGCGATCTCGGTGGAGCCTAGATCGGCCGAGCCTCGAGTTCGTCGGCTTTGGTCGAGTTTGGGCTCGCTAGTTGGCGTCTTGGCCAGTCACCATCGAGCGCCACCAATAGGGGAAAAGGGGGAAGAAGAAGGAAGAAGAAGGAAGAAGAAAGAAAAGAGAAAATAAAGGAAAAAGAAAAAGAATAAATAAAATATAATAAAATCAATTTTTTTAAAAAATAATTAAAAAATCGCATTTTTTTTTAAAATTTTTTTCCTTAAACTATTTCAATTTAGAAGTTTTCACATTTTTTTATTTTTAATTATTTTTTTTAAAAAATTTTCCTTAAACTATTTCAATTTAGAAGTATCCACATATTTTTTATTTACTAATTTTTATTATTTAATTTACTTTATAAATTTGATGTGAAATTTTTATTCAAATAATTTATATATGAAAAGTTTAAAGTGGACTAAATAAGTGGGAGTATATTTTCTTAAATTAAGTTAAATATTAATATATGTTGGTAATATGGGTCGGGTATAGGTTGAGTATTGGTCGGGTCAAGTATGGGTCATCAAATTTACATTGTATGAAAATAGGTCAAAACGGGTTAAATTGGTCAATATGGGTCAAACCATTTTCGACCCGACTCAAACCCGACCCGACACACCCATTTGACACCCTTAGCCTCAATTGACCCAAGCGCCATGGATGGGGGCACAGGTAAAGGGTCCAGATTTGGTCTCAATGAACTCAAGTGCAGGTTTTGGAGATTCAAGCTTGAGCATCGAGGTCACAAGCCCAATCTCGATGGACATGAGCTTGACCTCAATAGGCCTAGGCGTGAGTATCGGTGTCCTAGACCTAGTCTCGATAGACCTTAGATTGGGTGTGAGCATTAGGGTCTTGGGCACGAGTATTGAGTTCCTAGGTTCGGCCTCAATGGATACAAGCATGGGCACCGAAGACCTGAGAATGACTTTGATAAACCCAGGCTTAAGCATTGAGGTCCCGAGCCTAGCCTTGATGAACATAGGCTTAGGCATTGGCACTGAGGTCAAGGTTTATGCCTTAATGACTCGATCTTGGGTGTTGTGGAATTGAGCTCGGCCTAAACGGGCCCCGACTTGGGTGTACAAGATCTAAGCATAAGCATCGAAATCTTGAGCCTAGACTTTGTGGACCCAAGCCAAGGAGCCAAGGAGTTGGGCAACAATATTGGAGTCCTAGGCGGCCAAGCCATGAGTGACGTATCCGGAGCTCAACCTTTGTGGACTTGGGTTTAGCCTTAATGGACCCCGCAGATCTTGCTTGGCCACTGTGAAGGGCATCAGAATAAGCGTTGGAGTTTTTATGTCCAACATAAAGTTTTTGGTCCAAATTTCAACATATAGTCATATTTTGGAAAATGATTTTTGATTTTTTAAAGAGAAAATTATTTCTTGAATTTAAGTATGTATCTTTCGTTTACTCATTTTCCTTAGCTATCCATCTACCAGAAAATGAGGAAAAAAAAAAATAAAAGATTAGAAAACAAAGAATGTATATCGAAAGTGTTAAATGCAAAACCTAGAATCTGGTGTCTATGGTTCTTTGATTGCTCGAAGCAGTGGAGTGGGTCTTGGCTGAGAGTCCAACAAAAGAAGCACCACCCCAGAAGGCAGAAACCGAACACGGAAGGAGAGAAAGACTTGTGCGGAGTGCGAATCCGAAGCCGCAAGCTCCGAGCTTCGAACAAAATGGGGAAGCTGAACCAGTCATTGTTTGGCGGGGAAGAAGAGGGCGGAGATGATGAAATCTTAGCTGAAGATTCATTCAGATGGAATCTGTTGTCTCTCTCCGTCTCCTATGCAGGTCAAGTTCGATCTTTTCTTCCTTCTTTTCAACCGATCCTACGCAAACCCATGTCTTTGAATGATCGTCTCCCTCGATGCCGTTCCTGGGTTTTTCTCCTCTCTTTTTTTCCGGGGTGGAGGTGGGGGTGGAGCAAAGGGTCTACGCCTTCGCAGCGTGTCTTCTCATCGGCCTCGTGTGCATGTTCCTGGAAAGATCGCGCACCATCTCAGTGGATTCAATTCAGCTGCTCATCGTTGCGTATCGAAATTCTTTGTGCTTTCCGGTTATTTTGCAAGTCTGCATTCCATTTTGCCACAATGCTGGCTGCGTTTCTGCTTTCTGATGATCCGTGGAATTATCATGTCCTATGTCGTGCCATTAATTAATTTTCTATTTTTAAATAATCGGATTAATTGATATTTTAGTATATTTTAAAATTTAAGTGATTTTATTGAATTAGATTAATTACAGACTTCATTGAGCATCAAAGTGTAGATAATTGTATTTAATTAAAACTCGTAATAGGAGGAGTTCTATTAACACACTATTGATTAGTAAAAGTATATGTTATACTTATCGGTCGTTTAATCTCATTAAAAGCTGTTATACTGAAATAACTTATAAAGAAGAAGATCCGGCATTTAAATAGATTACTGATTATCATCCGTATGATTTATTTTTCTTTGAGTAAATGATAAGTACGTTTTAAATTCAGTTATACATATAGATTTTTGGTGTTTTATATTCATATATAAATCTTATTGTTCTTGATTAATTAGTTGTTTATGTGAAGAATTTCTATACCATTATCTTTTGTTTGCTCAGAAATGAAAAGATTGAGAACTGGATTTTTTTTATTTTTTTGGAACCATTCCTAGGTGACTCATGAGTTTTGAATATAATCTTTTTTTGCCACACAAGCATGGGCACTAAAGACCTGGGCTTAGGCACCAAGGTCTTGGGCCCATCCTCAATAGGCATAGACCTGGGCATTGATATTGAGGTCACTATCCATGTCTAGATGACTCGATCCCGGTTTTAATGAAATTAGACCTAGGTGTTAGACATCCGAGCATAAACACTGGAGTCTTGCACTTAGCCTCAATGGATGGGGGCAAGGCGTCAAAGAGTCCAGCAATGATACTAGAGTCTTACGCTCGGCCATGGGCAATGGTATCTAAAGCCCCACCTTTATGGACCGATTAAAAGCACTTTTCTCAAAAAATTTCCTAGACACGATGTTTAAAGGTCCGTACATCACAGAAGCTATTGATATGATGATAGATACAAAGTCTAGCTAAAACGGTGTCGTTGATCACTTGAAAGGTGCTCTCAGTGTACCACCATATGCACCCAAAAGGTAGACCAATTGAATCCGACCCAGCAGTTTCTAGAGCCTTGATGGACCCAATGAATCCAGCCTGGGTTGCTCTCAAGGGCTTGAGAACAAATGTTGGGATTTCGATATCCAAATATAAAGTTTTTGGTCAAAGGGTTGATATTAATCATATTTTATAAAATGATTTTTGTTTTTTAAAGATGAAATTATTTCTTGAATTTAATAATAGATTTTTCGTTAATTCATTTTTCTTAACTGTCTAAATCTTTAAAAAATGAGAGAAAAAGGAGAAGAGAAGGATTATTTGAAAAGAAAGAATGTAAATCGAAAAGTATTAAATACAAAAACCTAGAATCTTGTGTCGATGGTTCTTCCATGCTTGCTCGAAGCAGTCGAGTGCGTCTTCGCAGAGAGTCCCTAACAGAGACAGAGGGGGAGACTTATGAATACGAAACCGATGATTCTAGCCGCAGCTCTCTGTACTAAAACCCAGCAGCGGTAGCCGCGGCCAGATCCAAAAGCTTGTTTTATTTTTCCCTTCAATCTATCTCCATCGTCGTCGTCATTGTCAAATCTCCAAATGAGAGGAGCTATTGGAAGAAAGCTCCCTAACTCCTTCACCCCCTCCTCCTCTCGCCACTCCCTACTTCCCTTCTCCACCTCCTCCCCCTTCGGCGGCGGCGGCGGCGGAGGAAGGGGCCGTGGCCGTGGAGGTGGCGCCGACGGCCCATCGCGCTTTGACTCCACTCCCGGCAGACCCGCTTCCGGCGAGACACCCGAAGCCGCAGAGGCCCCGCCACCCGAGCCCCAGCCGCATCCGCCTTCTTCTGGGCTCGGCCGCGGCCGGGGCAAGCCGCTCTCTTCGTCTCCGATCCTCCCCTCGTTCAACGCCTTCGTGTCATCCATCGGCCGCGGCCGGGTCCCATCGGCTTCGCCGCCCCCGCCGCCGGATTCGGCCGTTCCCGGGAAGCCCATCTTCTTCCGGAAGGAAGATGGTCCTCCCCAGCGGGACCCCCCAAAACCTAGGTTGCCTTCTGAGTTTGCTGAGGCGGCGGGCGGCGGAAATGGTGCCAGCGATCTCCCTTCCAGTATAAGGTCGGTTCTACCGGGCGCTGGCCGCGGGAAGCCTGTGCCGAAGCCGGGCCCTCAATCCCTACCAGTGCAGGAAGAGAACCGGCACCTCCGACCACGGCCGCCCTCGCCCCCGCGGATGGGTCGGGAGGAGGCTGAGAGGAGAGCTTCAGGTGTCACAATCATGTCCTCGTGATTTTGGCGATGACAAAACCCGTAGTTGTTAATTGTTTGCTAACTTGTGTTTGGAAACTTCAGGCAGAGGAGACGGCGGTGGTCGCAGTGGAGGCCGGGGTGGCCGAGGCAGAGGAAGAGGGTTCCGTGGCGGCCGAGGCAGGGCCGGCTTTGGTGGAAGGGGATCTTTCAGGGACCGAGGAGAGAGAGGGCAATTCCAGAAGGACTCTGACGTGGGCCACGGAGCTGGGCTTTATCTTGGGGACAATGCGGATGGAGAGAAGCTGGCCGAGAGAATTGGGGCAGAGAAAATGAACAAGCTGGTCGAGGGATTCGAGGAACTGAGCGAGAGAGTGCTGCCTTCCCCGGCTCATGACATCTACTTGGATGCTTACCATACCAATTTGTTGGTCTGTCACTTCTCTGTGCCTGATGGTTTCTTTGTTCTTCAATGCATTTTATAATGCAGAACACATATAACAATCCAGCTACTGTGCACATGAAAGGCAATTTTAATTAGAATTTTTGTGGTGGAAGCTTGCTACATGTGGTCACAAAAATTACAAGCAATTCATGGGCAACTGGAGCTGAACAGAACCTGGTGTATCACACTACTCATAGGTCCTAACCTTTTGTTCTGGATTTCAGATTGAGTGTGAGCCAGAATACTTGATGGAAGAATTCGGTACAAACCCGGATATTGATGAGAAGCCGCCTATTCCTCTTAGAGATGCTCTCGAGAAGATGAAGCCATTCTTGATGGTATACGAGGGAATTCAGAGTCAAGAAGAGTGGGAGGTAATGCTGTTCTCCCTGTAATGGATATTTCTAAGTTGTATTGTGCATTATAGTGAATTTCCCTAGATACATCTATTCAATTAAATTTTGATGTTTGGATATGCTGTTAGAGATTGGTTTGTGGTGAGTTTTAGGAAGTGAAGAGGGTCAAAGCTATTGTTTTCAATATATGATCATAAATTAGTTGATAACTCTAAATAGGACATGGATATAGGCTTTTTCTTTTGGTGATATATTAGCTGTAAGATGCTTCAAGATGACAGATCTACTTGTAACAAACATTGGGATGTCTGATCCGATTGTCTCCGTTATACTTTAGTCAAACTGGTAATTGTTTTCCTTATATCGGGAATGTGGGGACTAAAGGTTGACTTGATACATTGTTCAAACCCAGCGTTATATTACCTACCTGCTGTCTGCATCCTTCTCTTATTCATTGGTATCCGTTTGCACAGCTTTTGAAATTCATTGGCATCCTCAGTTTCTTTTTCTCTTACTTGTTTGTAGGAAGTTATGAAGGAACTCATGGAAAGAGTCCCATTGATGAAGGAGATTGTTGATTACTACAGTGGACCTGACAGGGTAACTGCCAAGAAGCAGCAAGAAGAGTTAGAAAGAGTGGCCAAAACTCTTCCCCAGAGTGCTCCTGATTCTGTGAAACGGTTTACTGATCGGGCTGTTCGCTCACTCCAGGTCAGTGCTTTGCCATTGGTCTTAATTCCCTTTATTCTGTTGTACTGTGTTAATTACCTTCTTGAATGCATAGTCATCTTCTCTTTTGTCAAGAATACTTTGTTTGTTAGCCTCTTTATTCCAACAAAGTGAAATCATAGGGAATATTTCACAAAGCTGCTGAGCTTTGGGGGTTTGCACATTTGTCCCTGAATTTTCGACAGTTGGCCATTATTCCTTAAACTTCCATTCCGTACGGCACTTAGCCCTGTCAAATTTTCTGCTTTTTTCCCACGGGCAAAAATGTACTTTTCTTATGCTGTGTGTGATGGTTTTACAAGATAGATTGAGTCAAGAATAAGAATAGAAGAGAATTAAATGAGAATGGAAGAGTTCATAAAGTAGAGTTGAGAAGAGAATTGGCTTGTAGCTAATTCATTCATCAGGTTGCAGAAATCAGAAAGCCAAAGACAAGTATACAGGTTCATCAAGCATAGATCCCGAAACTCCTGTCACTTTCTTTTTTCTTTGTACTGAAATGAAAATGTGACTAATGGATTGAGATAACTACCAATGGACTATAATAACCAAATAAGTAAAGAAAGTATGTGTTGGGCTATTGATCCTTAAGCAATAACTGACCGAGGTCAAGCTAGTCCCAAAATAGGCCCATCTTCTGCTATGCACCCTCGAGGTCTAATCCCTCTTCGGTCTTCTTATGCTGTTCTTTGCACAGCACATTAAGGCTTTTACACTGTGTCAAGAGTCCAAAACTAGTTCAATGTGCCTCCTAAAGCAATTCAACTTCGTGCTTTCTGCCACTAAGAATTACTCTGACATATTTTGGTTGCATATTGGAACATTTTGATCTTTGTTAGTTGTTTCAACTTATATGTCCTAGCACTGTGCTAGGAAATGGCAGCACTAATGACAGAAAAATGTCTTTGATAGATGTGATGTTCGCCATTAAAATGCATGAAATCAAAACAACTCTGCATGATGTGCAACCAAAGTTGGCATGTGTTTTTCTTCCTTAAACATATTGTTGGGGAAGTGCTATGGAGAATTGTTGTGCTCCCTAGTATTAGTTTTCTTCTGGAAGAGGTAACTTCTGGAATGTACAAACAACCGAGTTGGGTGAAAAGTTCATTGTGATGGAGATAGCGACTAAAGAGACCATTTATTGGATGAATTGAAAATGGGTTTCTTGGATTCTGTCTTCAGACAGTCTTCATGTGTGAGATCTAGTTCTTCAAAGATGTCAGACGTCTCTGTATTTCCTCCGTACTTTGTTTATTTTTTGACTTTGTTTAGATAGTATTGCGCTCTTAATTGATCTTGATTTTCTTTTTCCCATTTTGCTGGTGATCGAACCTTTAGACCCCTAGAGCTAACCCCCGCCCCACCAATTACCTCCAAGCCTGCTCCCGTAAGGTCTTGATTGTGATCTAATTGAAGTCTGCAAGTTCCTTACTAGTTATTTACTTCATATGTCTGAAAATCAATATGACAAAGAACAGGTGCACCTGCATGACAATAGACTGCTACAAAGGTCCTTTTATGATCTCTAAAGAGAGTGTTACGAGCTACATTTATAAAATATGGAGGAGTACCTAATTAGTTTTCAATGAATAGGCTTTAGCCAAAATACGGCATTGAGCTGTACTTCTATGACCTGGTAACTGATGAGCTTCCTAGGCAGTGAATATTGTTCCTTTTGTGCTTCTTTGGGATGATGTTATCTCTTGATAAGACTGAAATTAAATTGAAACAAGAAGATTAAGTCTTCTCGGGAATTTGAAATTACTAATTCCTTTACCAAGATAAAAGCCAGAAACTAGATGCGGCAGAGAAATAGTCAAGAATAAAGTAACTGAAAATTGGGGATAAGATATTAGTATTTCAGTAAACTAGTATCCCAAGTTCATCTACGGATAGTGGTGCAAGGTGATGGTTAACTTGGGTTGGATATTAAGTTGAGGTACAGATAACGGAGACATGCCAGTAATTATGATTTTCCCATAAGACCGATTGGAAGTGTACCGAAATTTTAAAGGGACAATATGATTACATCTTTCTTTCAGTTTCAGTGGACAAGTAAAATGTTTAGGGTTTTTTCACTAGGCCAAAATTGTATGGGTTCCAGTTCTAAATGGAACTTACGGAGCCTTACTCTTGATAAAGAGGCTTTCTTAGATCGCTCAATGCCTTGAACTCCAAAAGGCCCTATAGGAGACCTAGCGTACAAAGAAGGAGAGCACACCAGCCCAGTGCTGCTGGATGCTTTTTGATCAAAGCAATAGTAAGAATATGAGGTGTGTGCTCTGAAGAATAATGAGATTGTGATTGGGAAAATTGGGCGTCACCACATTTTCAATGATGTTAGGGGAGTGTTTTGAGTTTTTTGGGCATGTAAACAATGACTGGCAGGATTTTCTGGTAAGGATGTGACTGTCTGGTGGAGATACAAATGAAAAGAAGAGCATACTTTGAAATACTAATACTGTCAAGATTTTCAGGAAGTCTAAGGGCTTTATAAGCTGAAACTTCAAATGCATACCTTGAAATACTGTTCTTACAGCTTATCTGGTTCTTTAAGGTGCAGCTCGGTGCTTATGCAGTGCAATCTGTTGCCATATCTGTCCATCTGACACATTGTGCTACAAACATTGACAGTGCTTCTAAAACTGGCTAACTGGTCCTACCAGGAACCAAGCATGGGCCATTTCAGTTTTTTAACACCTGAGCAGTCTTTTTGTTGAAAACGGTTCAGTCAGTTTTGACTGCTATTGGTTCTAAATGGTATCATAACAGAAGGAATTCCATGATTGATCAATTCAAAACACTAGCTGAAATGTGGGCTTGGGTCTGAATGTGACTGAGACTATTGTTTGGATCTTATGCATTTTACCATTTAATATTTTTTGGTTGGCAGCACAATTGTCGGGATCTAGAATGTAAAGTAAATGCACATTTTTCCAAACACATAGATAAAGTATCAGTGCATACTCACAGATGCACATATTTGACTGTGGTTCATGATTTTCGAGCTGCTTGCTGTTTTAGGTGAAAGGAAAGCACTATTGAGTAGGGGAATAATTGAGGCAGTTCTTAGCTTGAATGGAGAGTTAACATTTGGTTCCTTCTATGTTATCTTTATGTGTGGTCAACTGTTATTATGTGTACTATATGTAGGCAAGTCAAAAAAGTTCCTGCACACTGGAAACATTATTTGAATGTCCGTGCACGCATGTTTCCACTTGAATGGTTTTAAAATGTCATGTGCAACGGTTCTGTTCTTCTGATGATCATCCGAAATGCAGAGTAATCCTGGGTGGGGATTCGACAAGAAATGCCAATTCATGGATAAACTTGTGTGGGAGGTTTCTCAACAGTACAAGTGACTCGAGAACACCGAGGCTTCTTCACTGCACTTGATTTCGGTCACTAAGTTTGCATCAGCGAGAGTCCATAGTCAAGGGATGGTTGGCCCATTAGCTGCAAGTGAGGCTTTGTGTAATGAAGATTTCTTTCGGAGTTGGGACTCTTTTTCTCTCCGAGATGTCATCATCTCCTTGGCATGCTCTTTAATGTCGGTTCTCTCATACGGGTTAACTTTATTACACTTTTTTTAAGTTGAGACCAAGGTTTAGGTTAATAATGGTGGCAATGTGGCCTTGGACAGGCATGAAGCACGGTGACTTTCTTCTTTTCCCACCGATTTATTTTGTTTGGGTAGCGTTGTATTAGTTTCCTCATTTTGGAATATACTACAGGATGATTACAAATGCTACTTATGACAAGTTGTTCTTCTCCCCTTTTTTTGCTCTCGGATGCCTTCTTTCCCATGAACTTTCTTCTAAGAAGAGATTTGTGATTTCTGGAAATGAACCGCATTATGTCGCAAGGCGTGATAAATCACACACACGGTCTGATTTTGTAGAGTCGGTGCTGTACTGGGTCTTTGACAGCAATCACGGGCCAGTGAACATGGCTTTCCCCCGCAGCTAGCACAGAGCTCTTTCAATGATGTGTCGAAGGATGAGATTGAAACTAGACTCGGTATGCTTGGAGAAAGAAGTCGAGGTAATTTCCAAAGACTCAAACGTTTCGTGTGGGGATGTTTGGAAGACGAGATTGGTGATAAATGTGCACTCACGGGTGCCTAAGTTGATCGAATATTGGCAATGAATACGCAATCAACACAACTCGGAGGACAAAAAAGGGCTTTCCCACGTACTGAGAAATTGCGAATGGCCTGGTATTTCTGGCACGACGGCAATCCCATCCAAGTGGGGAAGCTGTTAAGGGTGATGAAAAGAAGTGGATTTCCTCGGAAGAACTTGCTAGCTTAAGTTTTTGTTGAAAGCCGCATTGGACTCTTTCACCAGTTAGGGAAGAACAAGACATCATTTGACATGTCAATTTGTCCGAGTTCGTAGCATTCGGACTAATGCCGATTTGCTTGAGCCCGCAGCATTCAGACGATCGAAGAACACGGGCATATAGACAAAGTTGGTCGCAAGCCGAAAGAAAATACATGGAGACAGAGCAAAAGAATCTGGACTTCCCATGCTGGGAACAAATATGAAGATCGATTTCACTGAATTCTGTAGCATCCCGAGTTTACATTTCATCCACTGAAAACCTGCCCCCGCCGCAGAACAAAATTCCGATCATCGCCAAAAGAGAAAATGGCGGTCCGACTCTAAAATTGCCACTCCTTTCGACCCACTAGAAAGGTTATGGTAATTCCATTTCGACGTTGAATACTTGATCGATGAAAAAGATAGAATCATAGTCATAACTCTCAAGAAATATACCAAATGAAAGAATTTGAAATTCTGTGAGACTACTTCCGATCCGCTCCACCTGTATCTCATCTTCGACTGCAACTAAATGTAGACTGTGTTGAAGGAAAGGGGAATAAAAAAAAAATGCTGGATTTCATAGGTATTGAGTTTGTATTCTTTCTCTGTTCTCTTCCCACCACGTCTTCGCGCGAACTTCCCCGAACTGTTCTCGGCTGCATAAGAGGCGTAGTAAACCGAGACACCAACCATCATTACCATCGAATAAGCGCAAACAAAGAATAGAATGAAGCTACGCCGTTTATCGACGGCACCGACAGTGTTAGGACATGAATCAGCAATGGCCTGACTTTTGGTTACCTGAATCGTACTCGCCGCAGTTCCCTAGTTCCGTCGACAAGCTGCCTAATGGTAATGAACACGCCTGGCTCGTCTTCCTCGACCCACTCGTTATCAACTTCGCTGGCATTGCTGTAGGAAACTGATGCCTCGTCCCTGGATGAGGTTGTGGTGCGAGCCGCCTCCATGGTGCCAGCTCCGTGAGCACTCGAACCCGCATAGTGGCGACCACCTAGATCGGATGGCTCAGATGGTGGGAAGTACCCTCTACTGCTGCCGGGCTTCTGGTGACTCCTTGGCATCCACTCTCGGGTTGCGGACGGAACCATTGGGCTTTCCCTCGCAGATCCCATCCTCGAGTATGATGAATCTCTGTGAAACTGAGAAAATTGATGTTTCAGCAATGACAGACATATTTTCAATTGCAGAATCTGCGCATTCCATAAAATGGACAGTACGCATGGATTGATGCGCAATCTGATCATTCGGGTTTAGAGTAAAGTCAAGTACATCGTCCTCAGATCGCCCCGGAGTGTTAAGAGCTTGACGGTTGAATCTCTGGACGTTGTAGAGCTCCATGATCCGGTCGTAGTTCTCCGCCCACCATCGCTGCGCTTGCCACTTGTCGAACATGTCGCGACTAGAAAAGAGCACCAGTAGTTTTTCGTAAGCAAAAATCAAATAGCAGACGGTGTCCTGAGAGAATGTCCTAATTCTAAACCATCAATAACCGAAGCTTTAAGCAGTGCCCTGCCCATCCATACCTGAAGCGGATTCGCTTTAGTTCATTTCCGCCATTAGACAGGGACTCGAACGTTATGTGTACACCGGGCTCGACCTGCGCCATCCATTCCTTGGACTCCTCTTCCTCCAGCACCACGTCACAAGACTGCGCCGAGATGGATGTTTTTCCCGGGGTGCGGTCTCCACCACCGAACCCCCCGGCAAATCTGGACTCCATCCTCGAGGTGGGATGGCGACTGGGACCTGTGAAATCCCAAGCTGGTGTCGAGCTTGAGCTCCCGCCTCCTATGAACGGATACGGGACGCCCTCCGAGACCGTATCGAAGTCTGGAAACGGCCGCTCGCCCTTCTTGTAGCTGGGCGAGCCAGTGCACGGTTTGCACTGGCGATAAGCCCCAGAGAACTTCAACGCCATATCCTTGATCTGCAGAGCAGAACGCGGACCACATCAGAGGAACATAAAGCCACGAAATTTAATCATTCGATCCGGATATTAACAAGACCGTCAATTTGTGACATGCAAGTGAATCTTGTTCTTCCTTCTTTTCGCGTTTTCTAGTGTAGTTCCACAAACGTGCTATGGACAAGAATTCTTAATGTGGGTCACAAGAAACAAAACCTCTTCTATCAAGACCCACTTTAGTTGTACAAAATCTGTCACCAACATCATGTTTGAATTCTCAACCATAATCCAAATGGGTTTTTTCTATCATCACCATAACAATAAATTTCTTGAAAATCATTTAGTGGGTGAGTGGGGAATAATTAACAAGATTCTGTCCCGGGAATTCAGGATTCGATTTGTCATAAAAAAAAAAGGAATTTTGAAGGGGGTCAAAGAGAGAGGATTCGAACAAGAAGCGGGGATCCTGCAGAACCTAAAATTAGTGTTGTCCTCTACACCAACAGTCACGTCACTGACATATGCTTCTTGGGTCATCATGGAATCATAATTTACTACTGCAGATTTTCTTAACAGTATGAGCACTGTAGGGTAGTAAAGGTTGATTTTTTTTTACCCCAAAATAAATAAAAAAAGGTTTTGATTTTTTTGTTTTTGAATTTTTTTGTTTTGACCATTAGAGTAGAAAAGGTTTCAGAGATCCATCTTTTCTCCTTCGAATTACAAGCTACTGATGTTTCAAGGGAAGTCCATACGCTTTTAGGACATCATGATAGAAACCAACCCGTCATTATAATTTTGTTCCGTCTCCAGATTAATGCAAAGTTTAGCTTATTACATGGGATCTTGCTCTTAGCTTAAGCCATTTATACCCTAAATGTGGTTGCTATCATGAACAAATTCTTTGCATATTGACCCAAAGGATTTTAACACTCTGCGACCGCAAAATCCATAATTCTAACTTTTACTTAGTTGGTCAGCTAGTTTGCACATCCAAGAAAGAAGAAAGCAAAAGTAAAACCTCATAGGACGACAGAAAGACAATAGACTGAAATGAAAATTTGACATGTAAAAGGATTGAATATGACATTTGCCTAACACTAAAATGCTACTAAAAGAAGACATTTTTGAAATTTTCTTTTTCTCTCATCAAAATGTATTCACAGAGACTATTATATACACTATAATTTTAGATGTGGTTCATACCCATGATAAAGTACCTCATGGTATAAAAGTCTCTGCTCTCGAATGAATAAACACATGTAAGAATAAAATAATTTTCTCAAATAAAGAAAAAGGATGTCGAAGGGCGCAGGCAAAGGGCCTATAGTGGGTACGTGCGTGACTATAGTACTGAATTATCAACAACAAAACAAAAAAGAAGAAAAGAAAAATCTGGTGGGGCTCAGTCGAATTTTTTCTGTTCCTTCCAATATTCTTTTTCATCCCACCACGTGACAATAATAACATGTCAGCAGCACAAAAAGGAATTGCACAGTCGTACCAGGCCCCCTACAAGATCTACCCACGACCTTAAAAAAGAATGTATAATTTCACCCCAACATTTTGACAATTTGCACATAATAATGTAAACAATAAAAACACCAAATAAATATGCCCTAAGTCTCAAGATATTACACGTTGGCATGCCATGATGCCAAACAGCGGGCCCCCACATTCATCATCAGCCCCCTCCCTATCCAAGGCTAAAAAAAAGAAAATCCCCTCAAGCGTACCAAAACGTAAAATAGTCGCCCTAACGAAAATATTTAGGTTAGATATCGACACGGTGGTATCAATCGATGCTTAATATGATATAAATGATTTCCATCGATCATATTTTATTGATTAGAATGCGGTCTTTTTCTTAAGTGGCAACCATATTATTAATTTTCATGAGAGGGGGAAAAAAGAAATAGAAGAAAAGGCGAACAAAAAATATATACATATATATATATATATATATATATATATATATATAAGTCAGCATTGAAGACAGAGAGAGAAGAAAGAAAGGAAGAACCTGCGTGGTCAGGCTTTTGACGGCTTCTTTAGAATTCGGGGTGCTGCTCCCACGCGCCGCCGCCCCTCCGCCCTCGTCGCCGTCGTCGGCCATCTGCTTCGTGCAGGCTATGCACGTGAACATCTTCGCTCGCTTTCGCACAATCAATGAGCTCCTGCATTTTTTTTTAAAATTTATTTCGATTAGCTAAGCAAACCAACCCCTTTTCTTTTCATCTACCCCGCTTAAAAAGAAGAGAGAGGAGGAGGGATTTTCTCCTTTTTGCAGTCGTCAAGATATGTGAGATCGGCGAAGAGATTTTAATGGGGAGGTGTTGCTAAAAGCAGCAAAAAACTGCAATTAGGGCGTACGAAATTTGCTCTTCTCGAGGAATTTTGGTGGGCACTTTAAAGGGAAGAAAGAAAAAAAGAAAATGCAGCTGTTATGTACGATAATGCCCTTCCTCCCGTTGAACATCAAATTTTCTTGTCTCGTGTCTGCTCTCCTTTTGACGACACTCGTGAGAACATCCTCATACCATCAGATCGATTAAAAAGAGCAAAAAAGCCAAAGCCACCGAATTTGAACGAAGAAAGTGTCGCTTATTCATTGCTCTACTCAGTGCACCAGACTGATCGAAATGGCCGCAGAAGATAAGGGTAATCTGAAAAGGGAAACTGATCAAACTGCGGAATCTTATCATAAGTTTCGTGACAATCTTCTCCCGTTAAATTTGGCAGATTGAAAAGATGGATGAACGAGAGGGAAGGGGGGAAAATGAGGAATGAAAAAGGGAAAACTGGTGGATCAAAGGGAACTGTGGAATTCAAAGGGGGCTGGTGTTATCAAGGGGGGAACAGATGGGCAATGGATAAAGTGTAAAAGGTGGGGAGGGAACAAAAAGGAAAAGATTACTCGGGATCAGAGAAGAGGGGACTGCGAAAAATGGTTTTTTTTATAAGACAAAATTAGCTGGTCAATAATTGATTGAGAAAAGGCCAAAACGAAAACCAAAAAAATAAAGCGAGTCATTAAGAGAGAGAGAGAGAGAGAGAGAGAGAGGTGCGTGCGTGCTTTTGTTTAGTTGAAGAGACACCCCAATGAAAAAGAATCGAGCAGGGGGAGAGAGAGAGAGACTGTGTTAGGAGAGCCGAAGTTTCTGACATGCCAATGAAAGAATAGGAAAAGCAAGATTTTTTGTTAATAAAGATTTGATTTTGATTCTTTTATTGAATCGGTTGTGTCTTTACTCTCTCTCTTTTTTTTTTTTGGCTTCCCTCTTTCCACAAATGAACACAAATCTTAGCCCTCCAAGAAATTGCAAAAGCGACTGATGGGAGTGAGCGAGAGAGAGACATTAAAACAGAGGGAAGGAAGAGAAAGACAGAGAGAAGAGACGATAGAATCTCTTTTTCGTGTGGGGGATTGATGATGGACCAGCGGAAAGCAATTTGGGATTTAAAAAAATAGAAAAAAAGGAGGAGGAAAATATTTCGGAAGCAACAAAGAACTCAATGCGTGGGCAAGGAGTGTCGAGGACCGAAAGCAACCCATGAATACGCAAGAAAGACACGGTGAGGGAAGAAAATGTCCGAATCATTATCATTTGTAGGATGGAAATCCATCACATAACGTGGGCAAAAGAAAAAACAGGAGCAACAACCCCGTCTGATATCGTCTGGTTTATAATTTTTTTATAAAAAAAATTGTAAATGGGAAGAAAAGAAAGGGGATTGCATCATTTACTATTCGAAAACGACTCACCAAAGCTAACAGCAGCTGTTCCTGTCCTTTTCTCGGTCTCTCGCTTCTTTTTTCCTTTCTTCTTCTTCTGCTTCTTCTTCTTCTTCGTCTTTTTTTTTCTCTTTTCTTCTCTCTCTCTCGCTCGCTCGCTTCAATGCTCCTCTTCAATGGATCCAAACTTGGGAAGCTGAAGACAGAATCGAAGCATGAGGGATGAAGTATTCCACAAAAAGTGAACAAGTTCTCTCTCTCTCTCACACAGTCGCGCACGCACCGCGCCCCAAAAAGAAACACAGAAGGAAATCGCAAGAGAAGTAAAATCGTCGGAAACTCTCTTTCGAATCGGGGACATGTGAAAATGAAATACTGAAACAGTTCAAATCATGAAATGGGTCTGAATCAAAATCGACGAAAAGACACGAAAAAGCACATTACGCCAAACCCCTGTTATGAAGTGCCAAAACAGAGCAAGCGGCGATCCTTTACCTTCGGCAGCACACTTGAGAGCTCTTCTCCTTCGTCTCCTCTCGAATGAAAGATTCAAAAGGCAACTTCAAATACCCATTGGGATCACCGAAAAGAAACCCCCCGAGACCGCAAACGGAGTGGGCAATCAAAATCACCTTCGACTCTCTCAGTCTTCCGCAAGCACCCAAAAGACAGAGCCAATCCAACTCCGGGAGTCCGAACAGGCCAAAATACCGAAGCAAATAAGACAAAAAATCCCAGAGCGAGATGCGGAGACGTTCGTTTTTTGGATTTCGAATGAGCTAAAAAGGAAGGAAGTTTTCCTCTGTTCTATTTTTTTTTGGAAGCTTCGGATTTCTCGTGAGGAAGAGCCCTTTAAAAAAACGAAAAAGAAAAGAAAAGAAGGAGAAACAATTGCAGACTGAAGAGTCTGAGACAGAGGGGGAGGAGAGAGAGAGAGAGAGAGAGAATGAGAACAAATCAGGGACGATAGCATTTATACAATCCAGGGGATGGGGGCTCGACGGCGTCGTATCGTTCGCCGTTAAATCGGACGGAAAAGCTCCCGCCGGTGGGGGGGTAGCTCTGACGGAATGGGGACGACACAGTTTGCGGTCTTGGACGAGGAGGACAGGGAGGGTCCACATGTCTAGGCGATGTTTTGATGAAGAAAGTGGAAGGGAGGGGACTGGGGATCTCTTACGTGTGCGGGAAGAGATGACATGGCGCTCTCCCATTGGATGATGCGTGACATGCCGGAGGAAACGGACGGCCGTGATTGGTTCCCGGGAGTTTTGATGTTTTGTGGGTTTGACCTGACCAGGAACAATCCCATCGAGGGTTTTTTATTTTTTTTTTTTCTTTATTTTGACGGGACATGGATTGGCTTATGTGCTCTGGTAGGTGAAGAATTTTAAAAGGGGGAATGTTGAGATGTGTTAGTGATTATATGCTCATGAAAATTGAATTGAATGAGTACTCGCATCAAGTGCGGTTGAAGAAATTCGAACTTCACTTTTATCAATAATTTGGGGCCGCCTTCACGGATGAGTCCATAATTCCTTCTTTTTTTCCTAAAGAGGGGCGAACTTAAATTTTTACCATAAATTCATAAAGTTTCAACGGTTGAAATGAATAGTATTTTTTTAAATCTAATTAAGGGCATCTATATAGAGAACTGGTTATTTGGAAACTCATGAAGTACCCATGCAAAACCACTAAAACTGATTAAGTTCGGAACTTTGATCATTGCAAGTGATTCTTATGCAATTTGTAATCATTTAGGGAGATTTGAACTAGGAAACACATGATATTCGAACTAGAAAATCCACGATCAAATGTGCCAACTTTGCAGGGTTAATTGAAGAACTTATCCAAAAACTATAAAAACAAGTTGCTTCTTTTGGTTGTTTCTTGGCAATTTTGTTTGGATAGCTTTATCAATTACAAATATGGTGCGGAAGCAAAACCAAACAAAGATATCACTACTCAAGATACAAGCTTGTTAGATCTTTTCATAACTAGGTGTCTAATTGTTTCGAATAGTTCACATGCTAGCAAACAACGTATCATAAATGAATATTGAATATATTGCGATGTGGAACCAACCGTTAGGCAAGCTTGAACCCTGAGGTCGGGCCTAAATTGTCGTCCAAACCTCCCATCACAAAAGAAAAAAGAAAAAAAACAAGCATGGTTCTCTGTGTTATCTAACTACCGAAACATATAACTAAAAAGGCCATTGCTCCTAATCTTTTGCCCCATTTACCTGGGGCTCGTTCGGGGCAATGTCCTGCCAAGTTTGTGATCGGTCTCCTATCACACTCTACTTATGTGGAGGCTCATTGAAAACATGAACGACGAAAGCATTATTCAGAAAATACAATTTGAGAAAAGCGATTTTGAGAACTTGTTGATGCAAAAATCGAATGTGCCCCCCATGATATTATATAGTTTAAGCTCTTGCAAGAGTATACACAAGATAGAGCCTCGTTCGATAGAGTTAACACGAAACTATCTATCAAGAGAAAGAAAAGGGATGAAATCAACAACAGGAACAAAAAATCTGAAGGACATAGCTGGCGTTTTCGACGTGTGGTAGATTATGGCGGTCTACCGATTTCGATTCGTATTTGGCAAAGAAACACTCCGCCAGAATTAAGGAACATCGCCTGGTCTGCCGACCTCTTTTAGCCATTACCATCACATGACATTTGTCGAATGTTTATTCTTTCTTTTCTTTTCTTTTTTTTTTTCCTTCTTTTGGCGAAATATCTCGTGGATTGTACTCCGCAGATTCTTGCATAAGCAGAATATATCTTGCTTTCTACGTGAAGCCCTAGACGAAGATTGCATGTAAATATGAGGAATCGTTCTCTTTTGTTGTAGTTTACTTGTCATGCAATACAAGGAAGGAACTTATAGCGTATCTCGAGGTTAGTCTGGTGCTTACTTAGCGAGATAATCTTGGTAACTTGAAGCAAATCAAAATAGGAAAGAGAAAAAGAAAATTCAATGGAGTGATTTTAATCTTAACAAAGATGCTTTGAATTAACGCAATTAACAATATTTAGAACGACGTGTGTTATGTAGATAGTAATGAAAATTCATATGTCAAAAGCGAAAAACGAAACATAACTTACATTCATTTAATACATATGTTCATTGTGAAGGACTAGATGGGTAAACGATTTGATCAATTATGAGAAAGTAATTGTGTTGTTATGACTCATGAGGAAAAAAATAGAATATAAGCTCTTTCTTCTAATTTTTCTCCTTATTTTTTCTTTGCCAAACTAGCATATAAACCTGGAAAGATAGGCAAATGATCACCCCCCTATACGATTGTTGCGGGAAGGTTTCTTCGTTTTTCTTTGGCCACAAAATAATTAGAGAGAATTTAACATGAGCGGATGAAAATCCTTGATCTATATAACGATGCCTTTACGGTCTTAAACTTTGATGGTTGTGATTCTTGTGACCACATAATCAACAGTTGGGATGACTACGGCATCTAGAGCGATGACCACAATACAAAACCAATGTCAAATGCATTTCAATGGACTACCTAACATGAGTAGGGCTTGGTACTGGTTGATCAGTTCCTTTCACCATCTCTTTTGGAGGGTCCAAATTTGATTTTAGCTTCTCCTATCCACATCAAAATAGACTTTGCTTGCGAAAATGGGTCTATCCAAAAAGAACCCTAGATTGGTGTGAAGACGAGCAACTTATATTTTAACCAGTTTAAACAAAAAAGATGCCATGGCTCGTGGCCCATATGAGTACGTAGCAATTAAGGAACTGAATTTTTGCATGCATGTGACATTACGTGGTAAAGCTAACCCTAGCTAAGCTAAGCTAAGCTAAGCTACAAAACCTCTCTTTTTTCCAGCCTAAATCGGTGTGGGCATGCGAAAGAAGGACCGTAATCTCTGTGCAACTTTCTAGCTGTCCTTTTGCTTACTCTTTTGATTAATGTTATTTTAACCTCCTTTTGCTTTTCTCCAATTTTGGGATAAAAATCTTTGGTCGGTTCTCACATCTACAATCCCTTGTACCGTGCAAGTCTCCATTTTCAAACTCATGTCACCAGACAAGCACGTGGATATGGCTAAATCTCTCATATGTGCCAGTTCTATTTAGGGTAAAGTGGTCCTTGCGTCGTTCATAGCTAAACTTCACGGGCACAATACTCTGTAGTTTTATGGTCGTCGAATCTCGATCGATGTGGTTGACTTGAAGTTTCTATGCTTTTGACTTAAACAGTGGACATCTCTCTCTCTCCCCGGCGAAGCCGGAGGCTCCCCTTGCTTCGCTTGACAATGGTCGCCCGACCTTGGGTTAAGCCTAACAACGGCCGGTGACTGCACCGGTGGATGGATGGAGGCCTATAGCCATCCTCCCATCTCTCTTTCTCTCTCTCCCCCAATAACCATTTCAGCACTCACGAGGCAAATCATGTCAATGTCCAATATGAAGAAAAAATAAAAGGGATGTAATCAGACGTTCAAAAAAGAGTTAGTGATACCTATATTTCTTATCCTGATTTTACCTATTCACTGTAATTTAAGCTCACCCGATCAGCATCGAGACCGGTCTCATAGGAAAAAGAGCATGTGGATCATGGAACCTTGCACATAATCTTCATTGATTTCCACCCAAGTTCACTAATGTATTTCTCAACTCTAGTGAAATTAATTTTCTTTTTCATGAAAGAGAAAGCTTGCAGATTCTCTTTTCTGGCCAAGAACATGGAAACTCCCAAGCAGAGAGGAACATAGGAACTCTCCACGCCTGGCCATGTACTGCTGCTTTCTGTCGCCTCAAACACGAAACTTGCATTACTTCAACTGACAAGTTATCATGTCCAAGGACATGCTAAAGTTCCAATACAAAACCATCCACAATGGAGAAAACACTTGTGCAGTACACTGAGTAGCCAAGAACCCCGTTCCTCCCCAACTAGCCTCCTTCCAAAGTTCCTTCTGTCATTTCGTTTCCTTATTTCTGACGTCAATAATGTCAAAAGTACGTGGAATGGTCCAAAATAAGGATGGGCAGAGAGAAGGAAAGACATATTAATAGGAATGGAGAGGGGGCAAAACTAAAAAGTACACACAAGTCTCTGAGAAAAAGGACCACGGTTCGTTTAAAGAGAGACGTGAAATAACGAATGTACCAATTTTGATATCTAAGAATTTGTGCAATGCAAACTGGTTGGTAGACTGAATGGTCCAATCTGACTGCGCGGGTGACCACCAACTATCCCGCAGGCGAGCGTGATGGAATCAACAAGACAAAACCCATCTGTCACAATTCCAATTTGGATTTGGACCCTGGATTCCCAAATCTCATCAGTCAAAACATTAGTTTGTCATACGCTTGGAGAGAGAGAGAGAGAGAGAGAGAGAGAGATTTTTTATAACTATTCTTGATTTTGAAAAGCTATCACCCAATTCAATTTAGTTATAATGTATTGAATTTAGAGTTATAGGTAAAACTAAACTCACAAGTTTGAAAAATAGAAGTACTGTGTTTACATAGAGGCTCAAGAAATGTCCCAAAAAAAGAGTGTAAACCATCTTGCATTCCGCAGAACCAGGCGTTCATACAATATTATTTATGCGTATCCAAACAATGTAGAACTAGTCCATGTCCAAAGGTCTGCTTTTCTTTTACATGTGCTAAATTAGACACAAAAATCCAGTGTTATCTATGATGTTAAACTTACATGCTACAGGGATGAGTTGATATTTTAAGTTAATCATAGTTTAGAGACTGGTTAATAGTCCAACCTATTTTACATTGGTCAAACCATAAAAGGGAATACTCGTGTACAACCATCAATGGTGGCTATTTAACGATGATTTGTATTTATAAATCACTTTGTAAAAGCTATCTTGTCCAGTATGGATTTTGAGATGTCATGAAGAGAACTGGATGATGTAATCTACCGATTGAAATGAGGGTTAGGCACAAAACGAAGATGGTACATCAACTTTTAAATTTGGAAAAAGAGCACATGAATCAATCCTTTCCAAAAGGGATTAACACTTTAAAGTTGGAAAAACAAGTCCATTCCCACCTTGATTTCAATACCAAAGGCACCCTTGACGTGTATATACTAGAGCATGAACATATTTTCAATAGTGTGATCGATATCATGAATAGAACGATGAGATAATTGCATACCTCATTCACATCAGTGCATGTAAATTATCGTTCCTGCATAAATGTCTATTAAACCAAGATTGAGATCACTCTCTTCTCGGGCAATGTAGGGCAAAACAAGTTCTTGCAGTAAGGGTGGGTTTTAAGAGCTTCATGTTCTTTGGTAACCCGCCCTCTTAATTTTCATTTTTATCTTCTATTCCAAGAAAGGCAACGCCATGCGCTTTCTCTCCCCTTTTCTTCCCCCCTTGGCGTGACGCTCTCGCCAGACTAAGAGGCCGGGCGGATGGTGCACCTCCCGGACAGTGGGTAAGGTAGCGGTCAGAGGCCTCAGAGATAACATTAGTACGGTAACCAGACAGATTAGCCGCTTACTACCGGCTATGACCGGTGACTAAACGAGGGGCCTGCCTTGGGCAGTGTGGAGTTCCTCGGGTAGACGTTGCAGGATGTTGTGGGTTGTCAGCGACCAAGCGAAGCCAAATTGGCTTTGGCGAAAGATGTGGGCAAGCCCTTCCCCTTCGTTGTGCTTGTGTGTTGCTTTTAGTAACTTTAAATCACACACACACCGCTTGCTTTATTCCTGGGGCTAACCTGTCTTTAAGCAAAGAATGGTTGGACAAAACAATTCAAGTCCCTTCCTCCCTCCTTCACTCTCTCTCTCTCTCTAGAATCGCCATGTGTGAGGAGGATGAGGAAACAAAGCTTTTGCAAAAGAGGGTTTTGTCATATAAGATCTTCTTAACCAAGAAAAGCATAGTCAAGGTCCAAAGCAATTCCCAACCCCCCACTCTCTTCACTGATTTCTGATTCTTTCTTTTTGTTTTTTTCTTGGGTTGCCCCTCTTTTGGCCGATAAGATGATATATGGGAATAACACCCAATTATTCAAACGCACACTTCTTTTTCCTGCATTTGTAACACCTCTTTAGGCAGTGTGGTAAAGAGCAAAAGAACCAATTCCGAAAGTGTCTCTTTTGTCATAATTTATGACACATTATGAGCTGTAAGATGTGCAGTGCCATAATGCTGTCTTTGGGTTAATTTCTTTATTTTTTTATTCTTCCCCCTTTTCTGGATTGTTGGAAGGGAAAAAAGGGTCATTTGTAAGTGCGTCAAGATTACCATTCGGAAATGTCCAGGACCTATATTGTCTAGAGCAGTTGTTTGTTAGTTAAGGGAGAACAAATCATGATTGCATCTTAGCATCTAAGGGGATAGCTTGGTACTTAATGGCTTGACAAAGCTTTTAATCTATTGAAATACTTGGTTTCGATTGTTTGTCAATCATAGCACCGAAGAAAATGACAAAAGTTGTTTGGTAGGGATGTTAGTTTTTGTCTGTTGGGGGGCCACAAGTCCAAGTTAGAGAAACCACACATACTCTCTCTCTCTCTCTCTCTCTCTCTCTCTCTCTCTCTCTCTCTAGAATTTGGATTGGGGTTGGTCAAGAAGCATGAAAGAGAAGAGGCTTGGATTAGACTTGTTTAAACGTTGGGAATGTTCTGTTTTGTCCTAAATAATGACTGGTAACTTTGAAAAAGTGATTAAAAAGTCATTCAGCAATCAGCCCTCTCCCAAAGGTTCGCCCCCAGGAAAAAAAAAAAAAAAAAGAAGAAAGAAAATGAATCCTCTTCAAAGGAAAGGAGATCTAATCTCAATCCCCAAGTCCTTCAACCTTTCCCCATTTCCAATGTTGGATTGCCCTTTTTTCATTACGCTTGCTTCTTTTGATTTCTTGTTCCAGATTTTCTTTCAAGGGTGGGGGGAATAAAACAGACACCCTGTGCTTACTCATGTTAAAAGAAGAGACCAGGTGTATTCTTGCATGCAAATCAAGCTTTTTCCCCAACACAGCCGTACCCCATCTTTATATGTTTGGATGGAATGAAGGTACTATATATAAATACAAACATTGTTTTCTTCTCCTTGTTGTTATTCAAATTAAAGGACTTTTTGTCAACAACTCATTCATGCAAGAGTGCTTTAAAGCCTTACCTAAGTGGATCCCTGTCGGCCTTAACATAAGCACAAATAAATACAAATTGAAAAGGTTGGCAATGATCACAGACCATGATTTTTAAATATTTTCTTTCCTTTTTTTTTTTCAATGGATTCCTCCTAGCTCATAAGTTCAACAACTAACAACAGCAAAAACGTCTTTGGTCTATAACCAACAGGAAGCAGTGAAAACAAAGGGGAAGTCAAACCTCAAAACCTCAAAACTTTGTCTGCCAAATTCTGAACATATCCTTTCCGGATCGATTTAATGTGCATAGGCACTGTGAAAAATAAATTCCAAAAGCCGGGAGGATCTAGGAAAGAATATACATGTTTTGATTTCACTTAAACGTTGATCAATATTCTACCCCAAAAAAAAGAAAGAAGGAAAAGAAAGTTGATCTCTTAGCCCAAGTTTGGCCCATTGGGTTTGTGATTGGGCCAGGCCCAGGCAAACCGGAAAGCTACTTCTGTAAAGAGGACTATCCTTTCTTCATCAATGAACTTCCAAAATGTCTTCATATGTATCTGGGAAGAACTAGGAAAAACTAAACTAGGTCTAAAAGGAAGCAACGCAAGAAACAGATCATTTGGAAGTTGCATAAGCTATGCCAAGGTCATAATCTTCACCCTGGTTACACGAAAGGTATTCGAGCACATTGTAAGCTTATATTTTATCACTGTATATATGTTCAGACTTAGAAACGGTCACTCCACCTCATGGTTTATCGTACCAATAATTTTGACCTTGACTTAAAGCATGCATTGAGACCCTTGAGACGGAACAATGACGAGCGATCTAGTCCAAAAGACGTACTTTCCTCGCCTCATGATCTCACTCGGAGTCAATCTCGCGTCGGCAACACACAACCGGACGGCCGTAATTATGATGTCTCCGTGTACCCAACCCGGCGCACCTAAGAATTTCTCCTGATATTTATCATAAACCGCGTTGTGATAATTAATAACCAACAGCAACAGCAACAGCAACGAAGATCAGGGACCACGTATCTGCGTGTCTAAGAGAGAGGGGGTAAGGAAGCAGACGCAGTAAAAGAAGTAGCAAGCATGCAACTTTCAGCAGCTTTTCATATAAATGAAGCGTTACTGCATCACTTTTGATTCGCTACTCAGTTTCCATCCCGTTATCAACTCTGGAAAAAGCACAGTCGAAACCAAAAGATTTCGAAGAGAAGAACGCACTGGACCCAAAAAAAAAAAAAGAACTTGCGAAAGAGACTAGAGACTGAGATCTGGATAGTTGCTCGGTGACACTTATGTTACACACAAAAAGAGGAGCAAAGCAAAAGACCTTGACTCCGGGAAAACTACCCTTCGCTTCCCTTACTTTTTCCCAGACCTACCTCCTCCCCAAAAAGACTGCCAAAACACAGGCCAATTCTTCCGGGCCTCATTCCAGCCCAAGAGAGAGCCTTCCCTCACAGGGTCCCAACTGGACGACACAATGCCATAGCTCACTCCCAGGAGAGCTGATCCAAAGAAGAAGAAGGACACAATGAAAGGCACCCAGGTGGGGACATCAATCTTGAGCCCCACCTTGAGGTAGTAGAAGAATGGGAAGAACAAGAGCCCGATGAAGAGCGGGATGCCGACCGAGATAGCCATCCGGTTCATCATCCTGTTGGTCACTACTTCGGGTATTATGCCTTGGTCTCTCGTGTCCTCTTCTTCATTATCTTCATCGTCCTTGTCCTTGTCGTCGTTGCTATCATATTCTCCATTTGGTTTCTTCTTTTTATTGGCTTTCTTCGGAGAGGGTCCGAAGCCCTTTGGGCTCTTCAAGGCCGCGCGTAATCGTGGGGCATGGGAATGATTTACTCTTAAGGGCAGCTTTTCGAAGCAACCTGGGAATTGACATGTTTGTCTGTCCATCTTTAGTTGTTTGTTCCAGTTGTTGGTTATTAGGAGAGTGCAAGGTTTCTGGATCACATTGAAGTGCTCATGGCAACCATCAATCTGCAACAGCACATTATGAGCCATCGCTGAGTGTTTGCCAGATAATGTCGACTTCATCATAGACTCATAGTTAGCTGGTTACAATCAATCTAAAACAGCAAGCATTCAGGACTTGAACTATGTTTCTAAATTACCAGATTGATACTCCATATCACTAGACTAGGGAATACTGACATAATTGAAAGACCATGGCAGAGTTCTAAGACAGAATGTGGAAGTGACTTTTATCATCATGAACACTAGTTTCACTCCTATTTTGTATAATCAGTTTTCAATCAAAAGTTTCACAACACAATGCACAAGTCCCTGGTAATAAAATGTTAATGAACTGCGCCAATGAAGAGGAACTAAATCTCAATTAAAATCACAGATATTATGTAACGGATCATGGGTTTCACGTATGTGAATATTTGACAACTCGCACGCGATGTATGAAAGTGTGTATAATACGTTCCCACTGATTAGATGTCTAAGTACAATTTGTTTTCTTGTGCGATTGATCTATACAATCCACCTTAATCGATCTTCCCTGACACACATACGTGGAGTTTGTTGCTCGACATATCTTACGTACTCACTTTCTCGAGCAAAACGCTTGCCAAATAAGATAATCATAAGAAATTGCTAACTATATCTTATGCCCAAATATGTTTTTCTTGCTTCCCATATATCACAGTGTGCAAGTTTTATTTAGAATGAAGAAATCAGAAAGAAAAAGAAAACGAAATAAAATCTCCCCATGGACAATCATTGGCGGAGCAACAGTAATTACCCTTAGCTAGCAGTGCCAAGCCAGACGTTGGAGGATGGTGGGTACATAGTAAACCATGAAAAGCGACGGGCGTTTATTAAGAAAATCAGCTGATTACTAAGAAAGTGAGAGGCTCTGCGAAGAGAGTCAGGGAGCGTGAGTTTGAGAGCAGCGCCCAAGAACTCGACCCCGAATACGGAGACTCGAGACAGTTCCTCTCTTTGACAAATCTAGATCGCACCTGCAATAACTGAGTGCGGGTACTCGGGGCTAGTAGATAAAGCTGCTTTGGTGTTTTTTATTCTTTTTTCCTGTGCTTTTATTTTGAAGAATTTCTCTGGAAGTTGGGGAGAGAGAGAGAGAGAGAGGCTTTTGAGAGTACCTTCGCTGCCCGGCAAATAGAAGTAGAAGCCATTTGACGTGCTTCTCGGATCCCCTCCTGCTGAGAATTCACTACCACTCGGCCGACCACTCCATTTGGGGGGGGGGGGGGGGAGAGACGCACACACAGCAAGAGAGAGTCTGAGGAAGATAAGGTGAGAGATTTTCAGCTGCTTACGCTTGGGCTGGGAAGCTTCTCTGCCTAAGGATGGACTCAAACAAAATCTGGCCCAATCGACGCTCATTTTCGGCCCAAAAAGAACTAGACGTATCATGTCCCTATATGACGAAGCAATCCTCCTGCAGTGCAGTAAATTGGATTGTGGGCTGGATAGATACGTGACCATCGCTGGTGAGCTGCATAGTCCTACATGGAATGTTCCACTCAGCCAATGTTTTCTCAAGAAAGCCATCTTCGATTTTTTAAGAGTTTTTAGTTTCTTGGACCAAAAAGATAAGAAAAATGTCATCTTAAGACTTATGAGACAATTCTAAAGTTTTCGCCGCCTTCCTCGTGCAGGACATCTAGGTCTAAAGTTTTCACCAGCCTAATCGTGTTGGGTTTCCCTGCATTCCAAGGATCATGGCTAAAATCAGCGTCGACGAGACAACTCTCATGGATTCACTGTTCCTCCTACCATTTGCCAGCCTCGTGATACGTCAAATCGTCAAGACCTTGCCTTGTTAATCTATATCACAGGGAAAACCTCTACTGGTTCGCTTGCTCAACAATTGAGGACAGATGACAAATCTCATAAAAATTGAGGAAATGTGTCAACTGAGCGTATCATTTATTTCCTTCAGGCAAATAGATCCAGTTATTCATTTGCTCGGTGCTTTGGCATAGTCATCACAGCCAGTGAACCTACAAATCGCTTTCAATTTGGTATATGAAGTTCAGTAATGATCAAAATTATTCAAAACAATTCACTCAAGTAAGGAATCGATGCAGGGGTGAAGGAGGGAGTTCAGTAAAGCAAGTGTTGTTGATGAGCATCATCAACTAACTTGCAGAAACTCCAAGACGGTTGCGGAGGACATCGATGGTTTTATCAAAGGACTGCGAAAGCTCCGGGATGGACGTTTTGCACACTGAAAGCAGAGAAAATGTTAGTTTCCCCCTCAAATTGTATAAATGCACTCCATGATGGCCGCATAAATATGACTAGCATGATTGTTGAATCTATTCCTCTACATTGTCATAACAAATTGGACTAGGAGCCTCACATATTTATGAAAATCATGCTGGCATGCATTGCACAGGTAACCGAGCCATACAAGCTCTACAGAAACCAAAACCATGAGTACAGCTTGAATCTTTTGAGTATTTTGCAAACTACACGATGTTGGGACTGAGCTATGATTTCAATGATAGAGGGATCATTCTTAATGGATACAGATGAGTTTTTCTGCATGCACATACCGGATCTTGCTTTAGATAAGCAAGGTAAGGATGGTTTTCCAAAATGAAAGGAAATTTAAGATACAGGTCCCAGGGTGATCATACCGTGAGATGTGCTGGTTTGAACATCGTCCATGAATTCCACAAACGTCGACTGAAAAGAGCCATTTGTGTGCACATTTAGTAAGGAGGGGATAACAAAAACTTCTGGATAAGATTGGATTGGAGTTGCTATATCCTTATCTGTACCTTCATAGCTTTTCGAGTTTCATTGATCTGCTGAGATATCTTCTTATGCTCCTTGTCCACTTCATCTGTGACTTGTTGAATTGCCTGGGCATGGATCTGTGACATTCAATATAGGACATGATGTCAAGTGAGAAAATCAATCAATTAGGTTCGTGAGAAAGTAGTCAATACGACTAGAAGACAGAAACATTTACAGAAACACAGTATCGAAGAGCATCCTTCGAGCTGACATAGATAAAGCAAGCAGGCAACACAAGTCTCTCAGGACTTCGACCTTTCGCTCTTAATTGGTGATAAACTTTTAGGCGTGAATACCAAAGAGAAGATATCAGTGAGCAAAATCAACACATCATTACTGAACTTCATAGACACAGTTGAAAGCAACAGTTAAGTTCATGGTGCTGACAACTGAGCCAAAGCAGCTGAATAAGCAAACGACTGGATTTATTTGCGTAAAGGAAGTATATGATGCGATCAGGTGACGCATTTCCTCGATTCATGATAGTCAAAATGGACAAGAGGAATGCTAGACTGCCTCGACAGTTTGCCTACCATCAACAACACAATTGACGACAGTTCACTCATAAGATTAGCATCCAGAATGATAATCGTCCTCAGACATAATCAGATCTTATATTCTGAGGAACATATTCACTATGACTCCAACAGTTTGGGCCAATATTGACGGAAGATCTCTATGATAGGAAGTACGGATAGACAACAACAGACCTAAGGATGATCCACGAGTTACTGAAAGAGATTCAATTCGCATCATGCAATAGAAAATCCCTAACTCTCGGCTAAATGTATGCGATCCGAGATTTTAATTTGCATAATACATCTGATTAGCTCCATTGATGCATCATTTCGAGGACTTTAAACTTCCTCTTAAACAGAGCTCGTCAAGCGTCAAGCATTTGCCATTTACTAAACTCAAATCCTGCAGCAATATATTCGGAAAAGGAAATAGAAGAAAAACCTTGAAGCGCTTGTGGAGGCTGGACCGAGAGGCTTCGACGTCCTTGGAGATCCTGGAGTGCGAGCGATCGAGGCGGCGCTTGAGCTCGTCGAGCTGCGAGGAAGCAAAGTCCTTGAGATCGCTGATCGAGGTCAGGCTCTTGCTCGCCGGAGACGGAGACGGGCCGGAGGTGTCGTCGCCGTTGATTCTGCGGTGGAGGCGGCCTCTGGCCTTGGACTTCCGCGACGATCGGCCGCCGGTGGCGATGATGTTGAAGATGGATTGCAAAGAATCGCGAGGTAGCGACGGCGACGGTTTCTGCTTGCGGGACGATGATCGCTTCCTCATCGCGACTGACCGACTGATCGCTGGCTCCCTCCCTCTCTTTCTCCTAGGAGAGGAGCTGTTTGGTGGCGGGCTTTTCAAATACATCGAGAAAAAATGTTTTTACACCCGGATTTATAATTTCATCTTTATTTCGGTTGGAAATTCTTTAGTTTATAGTCGCACTCATAGAGCCATATTATAATTTCATCAAAAATTCCACTGAAATTCATTACGCTCATATATTCCATTGATTATTATTTAATGAGTGGAGAAAATATACATTTTTGCCTTCTATTTTTGATAATTTTGAATTAAGAACCGTAGTTTCATGTGCTTTTCTTAGATTGCTGTCGTAAATAACGAAGATATACTCATCCCAGCATTGGGAAGTGCTGATATTACCGTCTCTCTTGAATGGCGGAGACACGGTCAATGGTCAGCCACAAATTTTTTTTTTTTTTGTGAAAATCGGTAAACTTCCTCAATCGGTTTCGACTTTTTATTCCTTTTTTTTTTTACTTCTAAGTTTCCTTATCGCGAGTTCAAATTGAAATACAAATTCATAACAAATAATTGACTTGAATCTAAGCATGTGGTTAGTCAAGCACAAGTAATTCGTAATAGCTTAACTCTCACTATGTAAAAAAATATTTCATAGTCCTGCTAAACTCACTAAAAAAAGCATGTATTCAGAGCAGTGGAATTTTTGTCATATTACCATTGATTTTGTCCATCGTATTAGTCAAATAAAGGTAAAAAAAAGGTAGTCATGTGCTCCTGTATTAATTTCATAGTTTATAGTAACCCTCGCGGAAGTGGCTCTTCCCACCTCGTCACGAAGTCCCAAATCCGAAAGGGGCGGGCATGCATAGGCTTAGGCATAGGCATCGCTTCATCTTCACCTGTGTCAGCGCCGAAGTTGCATTAGTAGCCAACCAGACGAAGGCAAGTCTCGTCAATATGGGGGTGGGGGGGGAGGAGACGGAGCGTTCAAATCGACGCACCGTCTGAACCACCGAATCCCTCACCGTCGCGCATTCCCATCTTCATTAACTTCTTCGACTGCAGCAGAAACCAATGACACGACCCTTCTGCCTCTATATACGCATGCGTTTCGTTTCACAAAACCAAAACGCAGAAAACGCAGGGAGAGAGATACCAGTGACGACGATGGCGAGGATGGTTCAGGTGCTTGTGAAAGCCGTCTTTGGTAAGACGAGGAAGGTGGTCTCGGGCATTACGAAGTTGTGCTGGAGCAAGAGCGTTTTCTCCATGGCGGAGGAAGTCGCTAAATGGCTGGTCGTCGTTGGGCCCGAGGTTCTTCTCTTAGGAGTTTTGAAATGCTTCCCTGGTAAGCTTTTACCCTTTTCTTTCCTTTTCTTTCTCCCACGTTGTTTTTAGGGTTTCTTCATGCACGGTGCACCCGGTGATTTCTGAATGGATAAAACAATGTACTTCTCCGCTCACTTATCTTAATAACACGCATACTTTTACTTAAGAAAAAACGAAGAAAAAATGCATGCACGTAGTGCAAACTCTACTCTTATATTCGTTTATATATGCACTAATGAGAACTTTTGACGTGTTGTGTTTGGTAGGCGGAACCGGGAGGATAGCTTCTGCCGCCATTTTTATTCTGGAGATTGTCATCAACTTGAGACCGTGGAAAAAGGATTAATCAAAAGAGATGATGATACTGCTAGAGGGGGAACTGCTAAATTTCCTTCTTTTTTGTTTTTTTTTTTTGTTTTGTTGTCGGTGGCTTTGGTTCTAGGCTTTAATGTTTTTATCCGGTGCTGTTCGTACTGAACTTGCACGTTTTATGGTCTTTTACTATGGTAAGATAGCTTTGTACAACTTAAGGACATGCTCACCATCGAATCTTTTTCATGTTAAGCAAGAGTTAAGCCCTCGAAATATGGAAAGTTAAGCCCTTGAGATATAAAAAGAACAACAACAAAGAAGAAGTGAAAGAGTTAATCGCCTAAGTTATTTCGCCATGCATCTTATCTCACGACGTGAGTTACAATCAAATGCATTTATTTCATTCATGATGCCCAAATTAAACATGTGATAAAATTTTCTAGATGATCTAATTAAACATTAGAGATTGATGTGGGATTCACGCTTGTTTAGACTTTTGCAATCAGTTCTAAAATTTGCATGGGTGTGTTTGGAAGCATGGACACAGGTAACTAAAGTTAGGATAGCAGCAAATCCTTCTTTTGTCCCTTGGACCGTGAATTGATCGATGAAGGTCAAAAGCGGACTAATATGTGCAAAACGGAGCGCATCTATTGGGAAGGAGATTCATGATTGGCCTGAGAAATTTGTGCATTATATCTTGGAATAAGATGTTGCGATTTAATTATATTGTCTTGAAAATTGTATGTTATATGGATGTACAAATGTCCTTACGTGGTCCTTTAATCGAATATCTACGAATGTTCCTCCAAGTGAGCATTTTATCGTGCATTTCAATTTCTTGATGGGGATCTTGGGTAGAATACGGTGGCAAATAATTGTAATTAGAGTTTAGATTGGTGAATAATTTTTCTTAACCTCACATTCGAAGGCCAGACTCAAATCTACTTATTAAGCAAGATCACCGTGCGAGGGTGAAACGTTTTGCCCTCAATAGGACATCATGCAGGCAATTATTTTTTCCCTTTAAATTGATACATCGGAACAATCTAATTTTCCGCAAAATTCCCGACCACCAACGCTTCTTTATTTTCCTTTATCGACAAACGACCAAACGAACGTATTTGACTATTAGACGATGCTCGCTCGGGACGCGATACGCCGTCGGATCAACCTAGTGGTAGATGAACCGATAGGCCACTCGATCATCCACGCCCTTGTGCAGTGGGCCCAAGTTCGTTGATGAAGCCCGGGCCCATCCACGAATAAGACCAGGCCCATATGGTATTATTAATAGCGAAAATTCGTTTTTTATTTTATGGGAGGGAATATTTTATCCATTTCCTGGGAGCCTGGGGCCAGTCCCATTGCATTCCATATTCCTTCGGGTGCATCGGGCAGTCGTCGTAGTTAACTTCACTGAAGCGCTTCGAAGAAGACGGAGACCCTTGATGGTAATCGCCATGTGTTTACGGATTACTTTTCTGTAATGTGTCCGCGCTAGAATAAGTAAGTCTCTCCGATTCTCCTTCACGTTCTCCACGTGTGAATCCGATCGTGTTTGGCGTCGTCCTCATTTGAATCTTTCTTGTTCTTGTATCGTCTTCGTTTCTCGGGTGCTTGAATTCGAATCGATGGCGTTTCGGGCGCAGCAGTTGAGCTTCATCGTAATGGGCTTTTGGGTTCTTGTTTGATGGATAGCAAGAATTCAATTGGTTTCTCAGCTGGGTGTTTGAACTGGGTTGGCAGTATTCTAGCGGATTTTGCATTGAGGGGGAGTGGTGAAATCAGGTCAGTATGAAGATTCTCAAATCTTGGAGGAGGGTCGACATTTAGTTCAAGGGTGGTTCTTAAATCTTGGAGTAGGAGGAGGGTCAACATACAGTTCAAGGGTGGTACGTGTTATTGTGATGGGGAGTACTTGTGGATAGCAAGAGTTTATCCCGCCCTGTAACTTGTTGGTTATTAGACAATCGGCGCTGCTTGGAATCTGTCTTGGAGCATATCTTCCATTCATTTGTGTTAAAGGATTCTTATTTGAATTCATTTCTACTAAAAGTTCTTGCTTTCAAAAGCATCGAGCAGGACATCTTTTCTCTCTGGAAAAGTTCGGTTGAGTACATGGTAGAGCATTTGCGAGCTGAAGATAAGCAATTTTGGACTTTGGAGTATATTTCCAATGTCTACAGAAAGTGCCTTAGTCATGGTCATCAAGTTTGCGCAGTATAAGAGAAATACGAGAGCCCAATTGCAGTTCCATGAATATTTATTATCTACCTTTCTTGCTTATTTTTTCTTCCTTATTCTTTGCATCTTGTGGAAGAAAGACTCTTATGTGGAGATTTGAGACCTGACATTTGCTGTCGCAGTATGGAACACCAAATTTTCCAACCTGTCAAGCAATCGCCATCTCACCTTAATGTTGTTTTATAATGAGCTCTCACAAACGTAATCATTTTTACTTGCAGGTAGGAATGATCATCAAAGGGTTGTTCAGAAGATATGAAAGATGGAACCCTGTGCATCCAACTTTTGGAGCCTTTTGGGGCATGGGAATTGGTTTAGGATGTGGTGTTGGATGGGGTCCTGGTTTTGGCCCTGAGGTGATTGGCTATGTTGGAGCTGGCTGTGGAGTTGGGTTTAGCGTGGGCTTCACTATGGCTGGCTTAGGCATTGGTCTTCCTGCCAATTACCTCTTTGCAGTGCCATACAATGGTACAGTTTTTCAAATTGGAAATGCTATCTTGCTCATTGGTTAACCTCTAATATATGGGGTATGTAGACCAAAGCAGTGGCTGTAACATGAATTTTAAATGTTGAAGTGTTTTGCTTGTCTTGAACTCATGTTTTTTAATGCTTAATGATGGATCAATGGAGGGTCCAGAAAATGGTGGTTTTCTAATTTCTGTATCTGAAACTTTGTTATCGCATCCCTTTGTACAGTAGTTACGGCAGTCAGGAGTAATGCTTCAGAGTTCAGCCAAATTGGTGGTCTCATTTCAAGTAAAAGCATTGCCGGGGGTGGCTGGAATTTTGCACCACACATCTCGGTCTTCCGTACAGAAGCTGGCAGAAGGCTGTCTAGGTTTAGAAGAAAACATTTTTTTCAACCAACAGCCCACTTGTTTGACATGAATTTACCATTACAATCTGGGGATGTCTGGAAATGTCTCGGAGCATTTGGCAGTCGACTCATTCATCCTCGTAAGGGTATGTATAAAAGAAGGCATTTTTTTTAGCTTATAGAGATTGAGGGTTCGCTCCTTAACTACTTCCATATCTCGCAGTGCTGCTCCTAGGAAAAAATTATATTTCAACTATCTGCAGTTTTATTGCTTTCTTTGGTTTGCAGTTCTACATTTCTCATTCATTGCTTACTTTGCCTGCGGCAAGACAAACTGTGGCAAGTTGCCCATAAGAAGGGCTCTTAGTTAAATTACGGATTGCATGCGTAGACAGCATGGTTTCGTGCTGTGTTTGTTGAGTTGAACTGCATTCCGGTATGGATGTGCAGCTGATGCCGGAATACAGGGTTGACAGTTCACCAGTTGACAAAAAGGAACTTGATTTAACTGGCTGCCTTGCATTACAGGATGTGGGAGGATACTTTAAGCAAAATGTAAATGAAACTGATTCCAATACAAGGAAAACATGACTGCTTGGATTTTTGACATGATGGGATTTGCTAGATGTTAACTACTACTATGCTGTGGACAGATCTGACATTAAATGACTCAACCTTCATCATTCTTTTCACAAATGTTTTTAGTTGCTCAGAAGATTACAAAGTGATTCATCTATGTCACCTGCAGGTTCGAAGGATTGATATCAGAGATCTCCCAGCAGAAAATCATACATACTGTGGAAATGGTTAGCATCTAAAGTACAAGTGACTCCTCTTATTTTGGGTTCCGGATTAACAGATCAACTTCTTTTTTCCTTTTTCTTGGATGGTCGAAACAACAATCTACTTTTGTCTTCTTGGTTCCTGGTTTTATTACATTTTAGAAAATCAGTATTATTTGATTGGTATAATCAAAACAAGAGACAAGCTGAATTGCGTAGCACTCATTTTCCTTTAACCATGTGACCCGGGATCTAATTGTTCCTGTCGCAGCATGAATTATTTCAATGGCTGAGATGCATATACATAATGTTGGTTGATGATGGATGGAAAAGAAACTAATTATTTTCTTCTACTCTGTTGTAGGCTCTTGGTCACAGAAGATTCATTTTAGTATAGTCTGAACTACATGTCGTTCCTGGGTGGCAACTGAAGCGAATTGCAGCGAGGAGATTGTATGTGTTATCTAAGGGGGAGTGCAGAAAACTTGGAGGCAAGCTTTGGTTGAGCTTACCCTTGAGATTCAATGGATTGATGGGAGACGAGGAATGATGGAAGAGGAACGACGATACTAATTGGTAGTTGTTGATATTTTGATAAGGAAGAGACACCTTGACCTTTATTGCAGGTGCGATATTAAAGCTGTAATCTTCTTTTTGTCTCTCTCATTTATTTAGACCACGTCTTTGAGGCGGGTTAATAGATTCAACAGGTAAAGCCAGCCTTAACCGGAACACCTCTCTCTCTCTCTCTCTCTCTCTCTCTCTCTCTCTCTCTCTGTGCCAATTGATCTCGGCAAAGATTGGGTGAAATCTGAGGAGTCGGGTTGACTTAACCACTTTTCTTGCAGCTCGGCTTCTTCTTGGAAGGGTTAATAACTTTTTAACAAGTCGCCATTGACACGGACATGATGAATGATGATCGATAATGAGATTGAGCCAAGAATAGTCAGTGTAGCCAACCCCATTGTGAAAGCCGCGATATATCGCATAGAAGGTGGTAAGCAGTTGTCAAATGCGGGTGGCATGGCATGTCCCCTAAATCGTTGAGGATCGATTTTCATGCAAGTCCATCGAACTGTTGTCACATACTTGTCGAGGATCAGGACGACTCTTCATATCTTAGCTCCCACCCCCTCCTTGTTGCCCAGAGCCTCGGATTGCACGACCGCTATGATATTTTTCCTACTCCCTTAAATGGAGCGAAAGCGATAGGAGTAGATTTCCAAACTTCAACGCCAGAGAGCACGCCATTACTACATGACTACTCAGATTTGGTTCCATCTCAAGTTCTTGCGAACACCGTCACATCCGACCATTCAAACATATCCAGCTCTAATAATGCGAGCATTTGAATGGTGTGTTTGGACTACGATTCCGTTCTCGAGGGCATCACCATTCATCACATGGTCAAATTCTCAATGACAACTCAGAGCAACGACTTAGAAATAACAGGAGGCTTTGAGCAGAACAAACAGCTACCTTCTCAAAAAGCCCAAGTGAACTTCACATCACGAATAATGATATCTTGTTTTAACTCTATCCATATACCACGATTGCATAAAATTGGACATTCGAAATACTATTCAATTATCAAAACATTCCCTATCGGCATGGAACATAAAGATCCATACAAGATTTCGCCTGTAGCACAAAATCTCCATGCTCACGCAAGGTCTAGACAACTTCTCATGTTTTCACTACTGGAAGTTCTAATACATTCTCAGATAGCCTCTAAGTTACACGGCATGGAGACACGTTTATAGTCCTATGAGCAAGGGGCATTAATGCAAAGCAGATAAACCATCAGAATTTCCTTAGTGTGCAAACTAGCAGGGAAAGTCCTAATAGCCCCATACCATTAGGTTAAATAAGGCCCAGATGAGATTGGTGCTTCATACGACGCCATTACATCAATAGACAATGAAACCAAATAAGTAAGATAAGATACCGATTCATGAATACAAAACATCCCATCAAAGTGCAACATCTTTAAGATCACAGATTCTGAGATTTATCAGCTCTTGTTGTACTGGAAGTATGAAATCTCCAATCTATGCATGACACATGGTTTATTCTAGGGACGCTACTTGAGCGCGAAATTTTATCAACTAAAACATCAGTTCAACATTGTTTATGAGACATCATCGTCAGAGCTGAAAAACATTAAAATACACATTCTGATCTGACCCAAGAGGAGTTGCTGAGATACCATTTCATCATTTTGAGCACGAGACGTAGTTGCAGAAAAAGGATCTGGACAAAATGTGAATTTGGCAATAATTATTCTTCTCTTTCTTGAACGAATCATTGAATAGTTAAAACAGGAGAAAAGATGGAATGAAGAGAGAGGTGGAAAGAGCTATTAAGTTACAGATGAAAGTGGACTTACAAATAAGCAATTACGCATCCCTTCTTGACAAATCTGAGAGATTGCTGTCTGAGTACCCAGATGGATGCGACTGGGCAGAGGAGAACGAAACCATGTCAGACCTTTGACCATCAAAGAAGAACCTCTTCTCTCTGGTCTCCGACCAGTCATCAAAGAAGAGCTGAACTGGTTGCTGCTCTTGCTTCACTGGACCCTGCGAGCTGAAATCCATGCCAAAGAAATAATGTTGTTTCTGTTGCTTTGACGTTGCATCAGAAGGCAAGCGGCCAAATTCTTGAAGAGGAGAGCTGTTCCCCATTTCTGATAAGAGGTCGGCAGGGGCTTGAGACGCTGCATGATGGGTGTCTAAAAGAGAGTTCATCTTTATAGTCCCAGGCGCTCCCATCATGGATTTGTTTGCATCTCCTCCTGGCTTGAGTTCACTTTCAATGTAAAAAAGAGAGCACATGATTACTAGCTTTTAGAAGCAACAGATTGGCACAAACAGATTAACTGCCAACTGAAGAGGCTCGTTATGTGTCACATACAAATGAACTTTATGAAATACATGCAGAAATGAAATGAATAGCATTAGCGACCCCATCCATGACAAAAAAAGAATAATAATAATGGGAAATAATGAAGAACAATGACACATGAGATACATTCTCACCTGAAGTAGGAAGGAATAACAAAGAGATCTCATCTAAAATGTGGCCCTTGTCACTTTCTAAGGTGTCAGATAAATGCATCAACTTTAGATACTCAATTATATGCAGGATGAATGGCACACAATAGTCTCTGTGGATCATGACATGTTTGTGCCACAGACAGAAGGCTCCACAACAGTATTATGTATGAATCTCATTGCCAACAAGATTCTTTGAATTATGCAGGGGTCTTAGGCAAGGGAGAGCCCATGTCTCCAATTCACTGACCAGTCTTGTTTTCCAAACATGGTAATCAAGTAGCCATACATGTAATCACTAGAGGAGATTTTCTCAGATATATTAATGCAAACAAATTAAAATACAAGAATGCACTGAAGCACCTCCTTTCTTTGGAGGCTTCGAAAAAGAGAAGGCTATCAGGAGGTGCTATTCTTGCAATAGTAAAGCAGAACCATCACTCTTGTTTCTTAGCCATTTATTATCTAGATAAAGAAATTGGCCAGTGAAATACATGGTATCCATTTTATAACAACGATTTTTGTTAACTTATCTTAAAAATAATCTATTTCAGACCCACTGGATCATGGCATGAAAGGAACATAGTCCTCTACTCTTGATACATCCTGATTTAGTACAAGCAAGAAGAGCACAGCTGCTGTAATTCCACTTTCTTTGGTCGATTAAGAAGAACAAGTTTACATATTAGTTATCAAGGGATCTAAAAGTCCAGAATCCAAGCACCTGACTGAAGCAATATTCCCCCTATCAAACTGGAACCTCACCAAAGCAAATTAGAACCTCGATTAAGGAATGCTGTGCAGAAAAATTACATGGAATTGCCACGATATTCAACTCCATGCTTAACTATATAAAGAAAGCTTCAAAAGACAATTATATGAAACATTTTAAGTCCTGAGACCAGATTATCCATCCTGCTCTAAAAAAAAAAAACACAAGGAAGCTCACAGGGGCTCAAAAGGTCACCTTAAATCATTTTGTTTCAAACATGGAACAGCGTACCTGTACTTGTTAATATTTCCATATGGTGAAGTCTCCACCTGCAACTGAGAGAGGCCACTTCCAAAGCACAAGTTCACAGGATT
The DNA here is from genome assembly GCA_014182895.1 of Angophora floribunda. Taxonomy (NCBI): domain Eukaryota; kingdom Viridiplantae; phylum Streptophyta; class Magnoliopsida; order Myrtales; family Myrtaceae; genus Angophora; species Angophora floribunda. The sequence continues at coordinate 19,737,104 of CM024708.1, read as the reverse complement.
ACTCAGGGACTGTGAAGGCAGGTTCTGGAAGCTTCTGCCACCACTAGAGCTCCCAGTAGCAACGTCTAATGTAGCGGTTGACAGAGACTGAGAGACAGTTTGTGATTCCACAGGCTTTCTTGAACGGTAGCGGCCACGGTTCATGTGCCGCTCACAGTACTTAGAGTCAGGGTGTGCATCTTTAGAGCACCTCCACTTCTTACCATCTGTCCTTCGACATCTACCTGGCTCAGGGTCTATTTTCTTCCCATAGAAGGAGTAATAACCAACTGCAACATTGAAAGCTGCAAATAACATGCCAATTGACCAGAAAAAACAGTCTTGGAAAAGAGTGAGCAGGTCATTCAAGCAAAATCATGTGATGGTGCGAACTGGAAATGACTGCCTCCACAGTTACTATCTTCTACAATCTGTTTACTTCAGGACAGTCCCCAGGGTAAAATATACACACCATCTTCTTGTTAAACATAAATCCAGCGTGATGGGTGTAACAGGCAAATCTTGTTCGTAATTTAGTCAAGACAGGGGATAACTGAAAAATGAACTTCTGAACCCCTTAAAGGGACAATCCAAGCTACACAAGTTGTCGTACAAACTTAACTTCAAGTGTCGATGGGCTTTTGCTATAAAGCTTAGAACTTTGGGTGTTATACCATCTGCTACAACAGTAACATGAACTTATAAACCAATCGAAAGATGTGAAGCCAATTACCAGAAAAGCAAAGTCATGTAAAGAAAACACATCAGATATGAGTTCCTCCTTGCACATACAAAGGATGAAGACCCATTTGAAATTTAATCCAGAAGCACGATGGAAACTGGAAAGAAATCCTTCGGGTAATTCATGGCCGGATGATCGTGTACCCAACTAAAGCGCGAAAATCGGCATCAACATTAGCGTTTCACATTCCCACCTTAGGAATCACCCGTCATATTGAATATTTATGAGCAAGCATCAGAACTCACGAAGAGACTCGCACAGAAAGGTTTAAACACAGACAACCGACAAACCACATAAACAGATTAGAAAAACAAAAAAGTCAAAAGATAAGCAAGGTTCAAATTAGCTTACAGCTGGGGTAATGAAGTAACCTAGCAGACATCGACTCCAAGCTTCGGTGGATGGGGGCGAGGAGCTCAGGAGGCACGGAAAGTCCCGCCTTCAGGTACTTGAAGATCAGGGCTTGGTGCTCCAGCTCCTGCCACTGCGCCACCGTGAACGGCGGCCACCCCACTCCCCCTCCTCCGCCGCCGCCGCCGCCGACAGACGCGTCGCCGCTCATGTTACCCCCACCTTTCAGCCTTTCGACTTAGATCTTCCCACCCAGCTCAGCCCTCTCGAAGATTTTAAAAAAGGGCCTCCTCCTTCCTTCGCTTCCTCCTCTTAATCTCCTCAAGTCACTGTTCAAACCCAAAAAGGAAAAATGGAAAAAAAAAACCCAAAAAAAGGAGCAAACTTTAGTGGCACGAGTGACCCCATAACGAGTTTATTTATGATGGGTATGAGCAAGAGAGAGAGGGAGGGAGGGAGAGAGAGGCGGTGGGTTGCTGCTTGCTGGTGTTGCTTACCTTGGAGGTGGAGAGAGAGGGTGGAGGGTTTGATGATGGCCATGTTTGGGAATTTGGGAGGACAGCGAGCTCCCATCGTCTTGAGTTTCTTGTCTCTCTCTTCTTTATTTTCTCTTTTCCCCCTTTTCGTTTTGTCATTACGACCGAATTTGTCTTTCACCTGATGTTACAATTTGAAGGGGAAAAAACGAAAAGGAAATGGAGCTTTCAATGGGCTCGCCTACCTTCTCCTGCTAACCGATGAGGTGTACATCGTGTCACCTCATTCCTTAAATCAACATAATCTGTTAGGACAATAGTACAGATAATTTCTGAACCTTCGCTCAATAAATAATATAATTGTTAAATTTTTAATTTATTTAATAGAACCTTTTGATTTCGACTCTACATATAATACAATACCTAAATTTTATATTTGTCATGTTAACTAAATTGAACATGTACTTGAAGTATGAGAATTGCTTTAAATAAATTAGAATTTTGAGAATTACATTATACATTAGATTCAAATTTATAGATCACGTTGAATAAATTAAAAATTTAGAGAATAGTTTAGAGAATATACTATGTATTGAGCCAAAAATTCATCGTTTGTGTTATTTTTCCTAATTTGTTCCAAGAATTTCTCATGAATACCCTGAGCCTCTAAAATCAAGTCCTTAAACAACACATGTCTTGATGGGTTTCTTCCGAAAGTAAGCAAATAGGCACGGTTTCTCGAGGCATTTGCATAAAACGATGAGATCTTATACCTGAAAAGTGTCAGATCTCACGTTTAATCCCATTCTATTAAGGTGAGTTCATATTTAGTTCTCTAACTTCCGCCGTTTATGAACTTGGTCTTCTTGTTTTTATATTTTGCAATCAAGTTCACTAATCTTTTCAATTTGCGTGCTTTGATCCTCTTGATTTTATCTCGTGCAATCAAATCCCTTATCTTTCTCGATTTTATATAAGCACATGCTTTTGTTTTGCTATGGTAACTAACATTGTCAAATTATGATATATTTTTTCTCATCTTTTTGGTGCCATATGAGCAATGTTCATCTTGTTGCATATGTAATGCCGTGTCATTCATTAATTTGACATTTAAGTTAGAGCGATTGATTAAAGAATTTGATTGCACCGGTTGAGAAAATTATAGGATTTCATTGCACAAAATAATATTTAGAGGGTCAAATTGAACAGATCTAACAAGTTAGAGATCTCAATTGAATAAAATAAAGTTGGGAGACCAAAAGTGCACATGCATTGAAACTCAATAGATCAAAATTCATACTTAACCTACAACAATGAGGCTATATTTGGTTATCTAGATTTATAAGCAAAATGAGATTTGATGGAATAAGACGTCAAATTTAGGGGATTTTACCATATCTCATCAACTATTTATTGATTACAATAATAAAGTTAGATATATTCATATCACATCATATATATTGTTTGGTATAAACAATATATTACTATAAATGAACAACAAATTTTAAAAATAGCGATGGTAAAAATCTATTGCGACATTCTTTTCTACTTTTTTATGTAGGTTTTTTGTTTTATTTGACTATCTTTTTAAATTAATTTATTTCTTCCTCTTCCATCATTCTCTAATAAAAATTTATTAAATAGAAAATTGTACTAATATACCTAAAATATTAAAACATCTAAATTGTGATTTTTTATTTATTTTGAATTTCTTATATTATAATCTAAAAATTATTTATATTGAAATATAATTTTTGATTTATTATTTTAAGAAGTCTGTTTTTGAGAAAAATAATTTTGTTATTATGAAATTAGAAATCCTATCCATTTTTATCTCACATCTCATGAGATAATTTTAGTTGACCTATATTTCCCTTAAATTCAATTTTATCCTATTTTAAATAGACATCAAATGTAAGATATGATAAATATTATCTTATTTTAAATTTTTTTCCGATCACCAAATAGCTTAATATATTACAACAAAATGGAAAACTATAGCAAAGGAGAAGAATCTCGTGTGAAAACCCAAGTCAAACTTCCAAGTCAGGCCGATTACAAATATTTGTATCTAATTAGAGTCTAATTTTGGATGCATTTTTGATTTATTAAAGGCACAATTCAGCAAAGAAGAAGGAATCTCAGTGAAATCGCCTCTTTTGTCAACTTCTACGGAACACGAAGACAGACCGGCCTTGCAGGCCTTGTTCATGGCAAAGAAGGTTGTTTGGAAAAAAAAGGAAAAAAGGAAGAAGATTAGGACAGCAAATAGAAAAATGGAAATTAGGAAAAAAGAAATAAAAAAAGTAGAAAGGAAAACAGGGAGGTGAAGAACAATCATAAGATGGTGCAAAAGTCAAAAGCCATTTTTTTTTTTTTTTTTCTCAGTGTCGCAATTACGCTAAGTCCCTACCCCCACCACCTGAAGAGCAAAAGGCACAGCTCTCTCTCTCTCTCTCTCCAACTCCCCGTGTGCGCGCACTCGCAGAGAGGGGAAACCAAGGAGAGCCATGAGCCTCTTCGGGCTGGGAAGGTCAGTGACGATCATTTCGTGATTCGATCTCCAATTTTCGTGCCGCTGCCCGACTCTTTCTGCTCCTTCTTGACTGTGTTGTGATCCGCGCATTGAAAAGATTGCGTATCGAGCCGTTCCCGATCGGATCCCGTTCCGCCTTTTTCGCTTGTTCAGTGCTAGTCCCGAACGAATGGAATTGGATGTCTCGTTGGTCGGTTCGGCCGTAATTGCAGAATCTAGGTTCTTTTGATTATGGAGCAAGGGGGGTCGGACTGGGTCGAGCTATGCGGATGCGCATGTGTGTGCCCCTTGTGTTTTGGAGGTGGTTTGGTTTGTCTCCAGTTGGATGAGCTGGTGCTTGTGGCTCGACGATGTTGCGACTGTGCAGTGAAGGATGAGGAGATAAAAAGTGGTTATTTTCAGTTGGATCGGTCCTCTTTAGTGACTCTGTCTGGTGAATGGGCTGACGAGAGTGGATTGTTGTGTTGATAGCTCTGTCCTTTTCTGTAGATCATCCCGAAAGAATTTGTTGAGGGGCTGCATGGCCCTTGTTGTCAATTCGTAATCCGTGGCATCTTATTCCTCCATTTAGTGACGTTACAGTTGCAAAGGAGCTGGTGTGATGCTAATAAGCGTTCATTCGAATTAATTGCGATGCTTTTGGTTTAGATGGAGTAAGAGTCTTGCCTTCTAGGTACTGTCTAGTATGACTAAGCGTTCCTTATTAATATGAACGTTCGAGGGATATATTTTCCTGAGTAGTGCCTTGCTTCTTGTTTGTTACGTGAATCCCTTATCTTCTCTGCCTTGTTTTTCCTTCCGTCTAGTACTATTGACCTGACCAACAAATTCTTTCCTTGCAAAACTGCTCAATCCTTAGATGCATTTTGGAGGTGCCTTGTTTTCAACTTTACGTTACAACTTTGTATAAACTTTACAGTACTAAATGGAACAAGTTTACTAAGCATTCCTTCTCACACGATCGTTCCAGTGAAATGTTTTCCTGGGTAATACGTTGTTTCTTTTTTGTTATGTGATTATCTTCTCTTGCCATCATTTTCTCCTTCGTGCACTATTGACCTGGCCATTGTTTACATGCAAATAGCTAAAACTTTGAATGCCTTTTGGACATTCTTCGTGTTCTGCTTTAGTTACAACTTATAACTTACAAGTATAAAGTACAAAATGGTATTACGCTTGCTTGAGCCTGTTGGAATTGAAAAGCATCAAATTGTTGACAATGGGATTGTTAACACCATGCGACAAGAGTATTTGTAATTTGTATGTACACGATATTATGGCAAGCATTTATTGCATTGCTACTTTTTACAAGATTAATAAGGCCAGTCATGATTTTTCAGGCTTTTGGAGGATTTCAAAAGTTGCGATGTTGATGATCTAGACAATAAGTTCGATATGATTGCACAATCTCAATATATACTCATTCTCTAACGATATCTTCTAATGTTACCTTCCAAATATATTGTCAATAGTGTTTCCTACCTTATAAGCTTAAAGAATTCCATAAGCAAGAGCAGCTTATTTTCTCTACATTCAAGTCAGTTCACTTCTACTCAATCTCTGTCTAATGTGAGCTTGATCTTACAGTTGATATTTTTTCTTTACAGTTTGTATATTGATAGATCGGGATCTCATTATCAACAAATAAGAATGAAGAAGTCACTAAAAAGGAACCGTCTTAATATTGGTTCTCATTGTTTGCACACACCAGACTCACCCTAGAGGAAGTAATTGATGTTCTTCTTCACAAGTTGAGCTTTGCATCGAATCATGTTGTTGAGATTTATAGTTGACATTGACAAAAGAAATAAAGATTAATGATAAACATATGGAAGATTTTTCAAGTCCCGTATATGTCAACTTTACCATAAGGTACAGTAAATTTATTTATAATATCGCCAATTGATTAAACAGAACTTCCACTTTTGCACTGTACTCTACTTCTTGAGGAGGCCTTTGTAGGCAACAGAGAATGGAAACTTTGGATGGCTAGGCAATTCTCAGAATCTTGTGTATGATAGCTCCTGTCAAATAATTCAGATGCATGATCATGTTTAGAAATTCTTTCTATGTCTATTCTCTTGTCATTTTCTGTGCATCCAATTCGGGGAAGAGGATGTTAACATTTCCATTAATGCAGGCTTTTATCTGTATTGCAATCCCTTTCTAGATTATACTCCACATAGCACCAACATAGATAAGACTTGTCAATATTGGTCCGTGGGGAGATCAAATACTCTTAATGAGTAGCTTTTGATAATTCTTAAGGAGCCAAAGGCAAACCACCACTTTGTTTGTGGTAAAGTAATCAGTTCGAATCAGTCTTGCCTGTTTGATTTTTAGATGTTATTCTTTTACTAGACTTTGGCATGACGCGCGTAGTTTTTTTCCCCGGAGAGAGATGAAGGACGCATTTACATAGGCATTCTTCTTATATAAGCAATGGCGATGTGATCTTTAGGAGTGAATAATTTTTATTGATGGACTTTGGGAAATGAAATTTATCTTGCTTCCACTGGTGTACTTTATTAAGCTGCTCCTTTTCCTGTGGAACCAGTGTTCTTGATATTTTGGTGAGAAGATGTAATCAACGATATTGGCTTGTGTCAAATCGGGTAACATTGTGAGACGGCATGTGATATGCACACCTTAGATATTTGAATTATGCACGACTCATGTCCATACGGATCTTCCTTATAAATTGACTGTACAAATAGACTGAGGGATGAATAGTTGTTGGGTTTTGGAGAGAGAATTTTCCTTGTTTCCCTTATGCTATGATTAGGAGATGATATAAAGGGGAGAATGAAACTAAAGTGGAAAAAGTGGTTAATTTAAAAAAATTTGTGAGAAGGAAAATGTGGCGAAATATGAGTTTTTAGGGATTTGCCACACTAATTTTCATCTTCTCCCTTTCCCTAACATAGCATTAGTATTTTGCAGTAGATAAGTACTTATTTTGTTTGGAAACATCAGCATTAGGTTGGTTGTAAACATAAGTGGTTTGATTGAATCTGCCCACGTTCAAGTGGGTTCAGGAAGGGGTAGAACCAGTGATAGAATATATGAAGCTCCATGAGGCATTAGAAATGATGAAATGGAATATAGCCCATGACTCCATCTGGTGACTCTAGTGAGTGGGATAATGCTTGGTTGAGGATATTGTGATAAGTTAGCTTTCAAATATTGATTTCAGGGCTTTAATCAAAACTCTGGACTTAAAAAGATAAGAATTATTTGATTATTTTAGTATCATAGTCAGGTCTAAAATATTCTGAATCCATCGGATTTCAACAATGGATTAGTCTTTGGATGTAAATATGGCTTATCTTTCTAACTTAATACATCTGGACCTCAAAAGTGCTGTTGTGGTCATTCTGAAACAACTTGTTTGTTCATGTTTTGTGTTGGTTTTGTATCACTGTTTTACACTTAAATTGTGGTTCTTGGAATATTGCTTTGTATAGGTCTTATCAAATTATCAAGTGTCTTATAACTGCCGACATGGTGAGATAATCGTTTGAAGGACATGTTATGATAATCTTATATGAAATTTAACAGTTTTCTTACGTAAGGCTTTGATAGAGATAAAGGCTTTCCATATGTCCAACATTAAATTATTAACCTTAGCAGAGGGAAGGGAAATTATTATTAGGAGGCTGTCAGGAAAAGGATCATCTTCTTTCCATGAATGAATTGAGTGCTCGGATTAGGTTGACTTTGGTGCCTTGAAGTGGTGAAAGGAAGGTTTTGGAAGTGAATTTACTAGGGTATTAAGGTCAAGTGTTAGAAAGATGGGCTAAGTTCCAAGCTTGTGCAATGTGCTTGATTAGTTTCCATTTACTTTTTTTTTTTTTGCTACCCCTAATTTGGCCTCAGTTTAACATGTCATTTCTATACTGTAGAAATTGTTGTTTATTTGTATTTCTTTTCTGGTTTTCCCTCAAAATCCTTCCTCTATACCTAGAATTCTCCATCCTTTAAAATTGATTCACCCCTTGTAATGTAATGCTTCACAGAAATCAAAGAACATTCCGGCCTAAAAAGAGTGCGCCTTCAGGGAGTAAGGTTGGTTCCATTTGTTTATCTATCCTTCTGGTCATTTCTTAGCTGATAAGTGCTCCTCTTCTCTCTATCTCTTGGTTACTCTTATAAATTCTGTTTTCACTTTGAGGAGCATCTACAAAAATTTTAAAAGCATATTGTTGCATATTACTCCATTTAGGTGCTTGTGACAAAGTCGATGTTCTTGTTTCTCTATGATTTTTTGTGTGACGTGGATGGAGGTGAATAGAGGAGTAGGCTTTGCCTGCCATGACCTTAAACTTATTATATAGTTAGAAAAAATGTACCTGAAAATCATGACCAGGTAATTTTAGTGCATGTCTAGCAGCTAAGGCAGGCAGGGGTGACCACCAGCCCCCTGGGTCCATTGTTGGACCTGATCATCACATCATAATGATATGATATCTAAAATTTGGAGCATTCTCCTTCTCATTTTAGTAATGAAAATGTCATCACCTCATAAAAAGCTAAATTCATTTGAAAAATTATGGATTTTTGACCCTTTAAAAACGTGGTTGTCAATGGTCAAGGCTTCTTTTCAGAGATGAATTACTACATGTTGGACTGCATGTTAGCGTCTATATTGGAACTTTTAGTCATATCCAGGATGGGAAAGACAGAAAATCAACATAAATTTAGCGGAAAAGGAATTGGATGATCAAATAGTAGGGAAGTATGAATTATGTATAACTTGGTGGGGTGGAAACTGAAAGGGCATTAACTTTTTAGGTATTAACCTAATAATTTTGCACATAACCATGCTCATCTGGAGTAAGTCCTTCACACGACCACGTATTTAGTATGTATCTGGTTAGATGAGGTGCCAAACATCTAACAAATGATGTCTTTAATATCAACTAAGAAAAATACATAACTAGCACATGCATTATGAATGTGTGACTCATTTAGTACTGCTGGACTTTCTCTGTTGGACTATTTGTGAATTTTTTCTTTTAGTTTCAAATGGTGCTCTTTGATTGTGTTTGTACTTCAAAATGGTTTTTCTTGCTGCAATTGATGGTCTTACCTACAAAGCTATGGCTTAACATTTTTAAGCCCCAGAGATCATTCAAAAATGTGTTAAAGGTGATTTTTTAGCATCAAATTAGTTGAGGGATGAGTGGATCATTACGCTGAAAAGGACTGAAGAGCAGAGGAGAGAAGGATATATGAATGCTGTACTCGAAGCTTTTAGAGAAATGATTGCTAATATGGTATTCACGAGTTTCTTGTTCATTACAACTTAAATTGTGGAAAATGGGCTTATCTGTTTTCCAATGAAGGTCAATTGTCGTTTCCTTATTTTTAACTTTTAAGAGAGATGATAGCCAATATGGTATTTCACGAGTTTCTTGTTCATCACAGCTTTGAATATGAAAAATGAATTATAGCGGCTTATCTGTTTTCCAACGAAGGTCAGTTGTTGGTTTCCTAGTTTAGTCGATGACCAGGCATTTTGGACCAGAACTGACGTGTGACACTTATGTTACAGAGTGACCATTGATACCTTCTCTTTCTGGCTTCTCTGGTGTTTGTATATAAATAACCATGATTGCTCCACAATCTCTCATCTGATTCTTATCTTTTCTTTCTTTCTTTCTTTCTTTCTTTCTTTCTTTTTGGCACAATGCAGGGGGCGCAACTTAGGAAGCATATCGATGCCACTCTTGGGAGTGGAAACCTGAAGGAGGCTGTGAGACTTCCTCCTGGAGAAGATCTGAATGAGTGGCTTGCTGTCAACAGTGTGTTTCTTTTCTATCCTAATTTTGCTCTCTTCACATGCACATGTGCCTAGTCTGTGTGGGAGCACACGTACGTGTGCACTTGCACTAGGATTATTACATTCATGCAGCTAAACTTCCTCCAGCATTATTTTTCTTCTAAGGATCTGAGCTAAATGAACTGGTTGTGTGTTTCAATTTCAGCCGTGGATTTCTTCAACCAGGTGAATCTGCTCTATGGTACCCTAACAGAGTTTTGTACACCTGAAAACTGTCCTACTATGACTGCAGGACCCAAGTAAGTTGCTGTAAATGGTCTTTTCTTGCTTTATCTGCATTTGTTGAGCTGTGAAAGACATAACAAGGTGCCTTAGCAAGTCATGATTCTTAACCATATTCTGACAAATTCGGAAAATCCTTGTTTCGTATTTCTCGTTATCTGTCTATTGTGTGGATGTGTTAAGAGTTTGAGCATCGTGTGTTAGTGCTTTTAGGGGACTTAGTAAAAAAAAAAATTCCTTTCCTTTGTATATAATTGGTAGATCTGTAGCAGGTGGAAATTTAACTGCTTTCAATGACAATCGTCATTTGAATATCACTATGACAATTGTAAAAGGAATTTTTGTTTTTTTCTGTTTGCCTAGAAATTCATATATGAATATATGCAGTTAAAATTGAGTGATATAGCAATGCAGCTGTGCTGTTGGCAACTTTTAGGGGTTATCAAAAAAGTTTTAGGAGGATCTCGCTTCCTCTGTTTTTCACCTTTGATGGGAATCTTTTCTGAACTGAAGTATTGTAGTATCTGTTGCAAACATATTGCTGTAATTTTCTCTGTCTTGCCAAAGTAGGAACCCTGCTCTGCCAATTTGTAACTCTCACTAGTAAGCTTATGGTTGTTTGAAACTTGACTGTGGTTGAAAATCTGTCTCTTAGGATGTTACATTATCCTCGTCCATCTTGATGTCCTAGTTATGTATTGTCCCTTTTGCATCTATCAAAAAGGGTATTGTTCTTTTTGCTTCTTCATTGACCAAATGTAATCTGTTTAGCTGGTGTAACATCGACATGCAATAGTTGTATGTAGTGTTATTGATTGGATATTTCACAATTCTCTGATCTTAAATAACCCTAATAGACTTTGCAAACATTGTGTGACTTCCATGTTATGGGCAGATATTGATTAGTGATGTGGCTTTTATTTTGCCATTATTTCTAGTTTAAAACTCTGCAGATGAAGCCAAGCATATATTGATAAGCATTTTCACAGGTACGAGTATAGGTGGGCTGATGGTGTGCAAATCAAGAAGCCAATCGAGGTTTCAGCGCCAAAGTATGTTGAGTATCTTATGGACTGGATCGAAGCTCAACTAGATGACGAGTCCATATTTCCTCAGAAGCTTGGTAATGCTCATCCTCACGAATTTCCATCAGTTTTAACGGGTTGTTACAGAAGTTAAAAATACTGCAGTTTAAAGGAAAAGAATTATGTTGATGTCTCTTGCATATTATTCACTTTGCTTTTTTGTTTGTAATTCTTCATAGGCGCCCCATTTCCTCCTAACTTCAAGGAGGTGGTGAAGACAATTTTCAAGCGGCTGTTCCGTGTGTATGCCCACATATATCATTCACATTTTCAGAAAATTGTTAGCCTTAAGGAAGAGGCCCACCTCAACACCTGCTTCAAACATTTTATCTTGTTCACTTGTGTAAGTCCCTTTTGCATATAGAATACCGCTTACTTCTATTGCATTATAAAGAATTTGGTTTTGATGTTTCCAGATGGTGTCTGATTGTGGGACTTTGCATGTAGCCCAGTATGATCTGATTTGCATCTGACTGTGGGACTTTGCATTTGAGGATAAATGGTAATTGTTGAAATGAGAAAGTTACAATTTAGGTATGCTGGGAGTATACAGAAAGTACTACCAACATAAGACAGAGGAGCGAGGAAAAGAAAAACTAGATAAAGAACGAGACTGAACTGGGCACTGGATAACTTTGGAACCAATCTCTCGATGACAGCATTGAGCATCAAGCTTGGGTTTACAGGGATTTAGGCTTTAGCTGATATGTCTTTTCTTTATATGATGGCAACTATATTGTGGAAAGTTAATTTCCATTTTAGAATGTCTACTGTAATGGGCCATCTGTTCTCCTCGTATTCATGCTAATGCCACATTGAATTTGTAAAATAAATTTAATCTCTCGAAGGACAAGGAAAGTTTAGAGAAAATGGCTTAATAAAAAAAAATCATTGAAAATTTTGATAGTAGATAAGTTTTTTTCATGGAAAATCTAGTGTTTCCATATGTGAAGCCCTGCTGTGTCATGGACTTCAAGGTCCTCACAATGTTTGATTGGGAGACATAGTAGTTGTAAATATGTGGTTTAGAGAATTAGGATTATTTGATCTAATATTACTCTCTCCTCTTAAGGAATGACAAGTTGAAGTGACCACTGTGCGTTATTCTTGTACAACTTATTATAATTGAGATTCGTTAGGAATTTCTTTAATCGATAGTTACATGTTAGTCTTACACCTCATCAAATGTTTGTGGTCAAATTGATATGGTGGAGGAGAAGAGTAATTTATTGAAGTTACAAACTCTTTGTGATTTTGTTGATCCTGGGTGTCTATATATGCAGGAAATTGGGTCCATAGGAAACAGTACTTTTTAAGCCAGTGAATCAGTTAGCTATGATACCTCTTCAACATGAGAGATTCCAAATGAACTTTTTGGTGCTCTATATTTTACTTATTTATCTGTTTGCTTTTTACTATATCGACTCATGCGATGTCCACAAAGTTTGCCTTTAGCCCTCTATTTCTTTTTCTTTTTCACATTTCTGATGAGGATCATATTAGGCGAGCATTGGTGTTACTAGATTTTGGAAAAAGGACCTGCCATTTTCTTTCCTTCTGATCATGGAGGCTTGTGGAGCTAGGTTTCCATGTGTCTGCATGGACTATGAGACGTGGTTACATTTTGCTTGACTGCTTGAATACTGAATAAAGAATATGGCCTTCTCTGATAATGCTTCCTTGAGGAAGTGAAATTCGTTTGGTTCTCAATTTCAAAATGGCGAAAATAAGTCCATAGTTCGGCAGCACAACATCCTCTTTTTTTTTTTGGTCTAGTCCTATCCTGTATCTATTATACAAGTCACTGTGTGTGCTATGTGCAGCACAGCATCCTGTTGAATATTTAACATGTGATGTGAGGCAGAACAACAGAAAGTATCCTGAGAATAATGGTACTGTTACTTGTGCAGGAATTTGGGCTGATTGACAAGAAGGAGCTTGCTCCACTTCAAGAGCTGATAGATTCCATAATTGTTCCATATTGAATGCAGTCCGCCACCCAATGACAAGGTAGAACTAGGCTTTAGATGAATAAGAACAAACTGCTGCTTGTCTCTTGATCTTTGCCGCAAGTGCTGTATTTTGTGTTATTAGTTAATCGCTGTCATGGGTTGTCTGCTGTAAGTTGTGCCCAGTTAAAATTGTGGAACTCTAGCGATTCTTAATCTTTCCTAGAGCATGACATTCTGATGTACATGCTCTGAGAACAATCTAAACATGAGGCTCAAGAGAGCCAACAAAGCAAATGGAAATGTGAAGATGCTTTTGTATTAGTATTGTTCCTGAGCTTCCTAGAACAAGTGTTGTTACTGAACTCCTTATTTGTAATTGTTGATTACATCGTAATGTTTGTTTTGTCAGATGATGTAAATTCTATGGTAAGATTGTGTGGGCAGGAGACAGGTGCATAATTTGTAGAGTTGCTTCCGGCAATGCTCAAGAAAACAGCAAATCTAGAAGCTTACATTTAACTCTATTAGAAAATTTCTGTTTTTGAACTCGCTGTCCTGTTAGATATAGATCAGAACTTGGTATACTGACTTGATACAACTATGAATATCTTTCACCAAATTGCCCGTTCTTCAAACATGAGTTTTTCTAGAATTTGCATATTAATATATGATTAATGCTTGATCTCAGTTCCTCATTTAGCTCAAGTAAAGGGCGCTACTTAGGAAAGGGCTTATTGTGGAGGCGTGCCAGTACATGAATCATGAGGATGTGGTAGACGTTTCTCTCCCCAGATCGTAGGAAACAGGCTCGGAATGCCAGCGTTCTTCAAGTTCCTTTAAGGACAAGTTCCCCCTAATATTTTCTCTAGATGTCTAGATGTAGTGCTGGCTTAGGGACATTTTTCTAGGTCCCATTTGTGTGGGAGCTTGATCGAGAGAGAGTTTCTGTGGTTCATCCTTCTGATCAATCCATTTTTGTTCCCTCAATCCGTCAGTAATGCAGTTCGGATTTTAAGCACAACACCCTCGGAGTAACTACACAATTCTGAAAGGCTTTCTTGTAAACAATGAAGCATATTTCAAATACATTCCGCGACAGTGTATTGGATAGGATGAGATAAAGATGATCACCCACCTTCCAAGATGCATAGTAGATGAAAAAATTCGCAGAGAATTTACCAACTTTGACAAAACATCTGCCTAATAGATCTTAAGAGTTTTTCCAAGAGCCTAGGAAAAAAATTTATACTATTCTCTTGTTGTTTGTTTATATGGACGTGCAATTCCGATCAATATACACCACAAAACCAGCCGGAGCCAACCAAATGCCCCCTTATTCCTCTGACGTACTACAAATGAATAAACTACATAAAGTAATAAAAGCCACGAAATTTGCACTTAGTGTGCTCTCAGTCTATTCCTCTCAAAATGCATGCAAGCTCCTAAGCTCAGAATGCCCAAACTGTCTAGCTGCAAAGCCGTAACAACCAACCACCAAAGCCAGCACGCTGAGGATGAGACTGAAAAGCTGGAAGTTGGCAAGATACTCACCACGTGCCTCACTTTCCACCGAGTTGCACACAATGTCATTGCCCTTGAGCCGGCAACCGTTGGGCATCGAGGGTCCATATAGAGTGAAGGCCGTCTGGTAGAACCAGAGGCCTTGCAACGTTATGGCAATGCCACTGCAGAGATCAATGGGGAAACTGGTCGGTAGGAGGGCCCCAGCAATGGTGGAAGCTAAGCAGAGTCCTATGAGAAGGACGAGGAGGAGGTGATAATAGCCCTCCAGGCCCTTGTGCGTCGTGGAGTGGAAGTAGAATAGGAGGTACTCCGCACAGAATGCCGTGGCAGCGATCAAGCACGGTGCTCCTTCTGGTAAAGGAAGAAAGCTGCAAGTGTAGGAAGATTGGCAACAGCAAAAGTCAAGTTCTGGGTCACTCAGAAAAACAATGTGGAGCTACTGTACCCAAAACTCAAAGAGTCTTTTAACTATAACACTCAAAGCAGAGAAGTTATATAAACAGTGTCGGTCACGTATACACTGATGCTATTACTATTAGTGAAGCTTCTGAAGTATTTGCAGCACCACAATACAGCAAACTCACTTGTAAGCTTCAGGAGTAATCCTCAAGTGATTGACACCTAACCAGCTAAAGGGATCTGAAGATTTACACTCCGTTATGACTCCACATTGAGTAAACAAGCCTCAAACTTGCCATGCGCTAATGGTACTCATAGGTCATCCCAACCCAAAAATTTCATCTTTCTTAGAAGAAATTCTTGAGATGTAGAATCACATGATTAGTACAAACCGAGATTTTCATTAACCCTACAAAAGAAAAAATTAACTAAGGATACTCAAAATGGTCAAGCTGCGTTAGTAAATCAAGTGGCATTGCTGCACCGATATCAAATTTCTAAAATGGTCAAGCTGCGTTAGACTGAAGAAAATGCTGCAAAGCTGAATTATTTTGGCATAAAAGAGTGCCGCATTAACCTCCTATTTTGTTAAATTTGTGCAGACACTTGCTCTAAATATTCTACTGTCAACTTCTGTGTAATAACAATTTGATGATTCCCACGTGAAAGAGGATGTGTCGTCAAACTAGTCCATGAAGAAAGTGTGAAAGATACTTCCAGCGTTCTCACAGCAAACTGGATTCTGTGATGTTGACAATTTTCAGCTGAAGCCTACCCAGAGAAAAACCAAAAGAAGGAAAAAAAAGAAAAGAAACTTCTTTCTGAAGCCTCACTTTAGAAGCTGAGCAATTGCCTCATCTCAAGACGATGGTAAATTGCAACTGCAATTCTATATCATTCCTGATGAGCATTTGCCATTCGTTGGTTATTAGGAGCACCCCGAAAATGTTCAAGGGCACAAAGCTTGGAACTTGGAATTAGAATGTTGAGTGAAAGAAATCTACAGAGAATAATCTCTAGTAGGTGAAGTGTAATCTTTCTTCTTCATAGGCTACAGGCGAGAAGGGAAAAAAGGGTCACCTCGGCTGGGTGGACCAACTCTTGGCCTGAATGATGAAGCGATGTTCAGAAATGACTAAGGGTCATCAGCTATATTAGGAGTAGTTTGTAAATGTAACAGTTTCATTCTAACAGAGCATTAATTCTCATAGAAACACTGATTAATGCCCTAAAAATGAGAAGCACTAACCTCTCAGTTCAGATTGAGAGCAAGAGAATTAAAAGGCTTTAGTTTTTGCCTATTTAAATCAAATAGATTATCATTTGATCAGAACTGTTCACTACTCTAAGCTTCCTTTTCCCTAAACTAAGACTTTAGAACAGAAGAGAAGAAAAGACAAAATCTATTGTCTGTGGTTAATGGAAACATATGGACTCATACTCTGTGAATTACAGTAATGCCTCTCTTAAAAGCCCATATATAAATTTGTCAAGGCAATGTCATGAACCTTATGACCATATTCCTTTATGCAACTGAAACTTCTAAAGTCACAAGAAAACCCGAAAGGGAAATTAACACACTCTATCCAAAGTTTAAGAAAAATAAGAGAACACACTATCCACAGTATGTGATACAGAAGTACCCAAAGAAGGAAAAACTCTACAGAGACCCAAAAAGAGCATATCATGCATATGATGGAAAGAAAACATCACTATGTCTTAAAATTCCTGCATCCACTGTTTCAATTTTCTAATTGATACTCTCCACCAGATTGAGAGCAACAGCAGACTTGAGTTTTTATCTATTCAGACAAAAAAAATGTCCATCAAGAATTAATTTCCTTCTTCTCCCTCAGGTCCTCTAAGTATAGTAATAAATGACATACTACAAAAATCAAACCGTGTATTCAGACAACCACACATCTATTATCTAGATGTTCCTCCAAGAGAGATGCCGAGCATTGGTACCGCATCAACCAAAACTCAGTGGCTCTAAACAGTTACCCAGTTACAAACCGTGTGGACTCAGCAGTGCTTATATTTGTTCAGCATTAAGGCATCAACAGAAACCACTTCACAACTCCATATCAGAGAAGGGCTTCTAAAATGTTCTACCGTCCATATAACTCCGCCGCCCCAGAACAAACATAAAGAGAAAAGGAAAACATAAAAGACTTGTTGAGAACAATGAGCCAGGAACCAACCTGGTTTTCTCTGAGAGCAGAGTGACGAGCCCGAAGATGAAGAACATGAAGAGCATTCCCGAATGCTCAAAATCGTTCATGTGTGCTGGGTTCAAGACTCCATTAACAAACAACTTGAGGTGGGGAGAATACAGAAGCTCAATACACAGATCAATGAAAGCACCGACTGTAATGACATATAGCTCCAAATGTTTCAGCCTCCCCTCGAACCCAGGCACCGGGTTCCACACCCGGACCCGGAAGGCCTTCGGGTTCGACACGTGCCTGAACACAGAACTCCACACATGCCACAAACCGACCACAAGAAAGAGAGTCCCCGGTAGAGCATGACCCTTGAAAGAACCCATAGCTTTCTGTTCTCTACAAACACAAACTATCCACCTCTCTGTTTTTCTGAATTGAATCTCGGATAAGTAATCGAGCAACAGCCCTCCAGTGGATAACACTACAGTGAAGGAAGCGAAGGATAGAAGCAGTTTCCGCAAATTCTTTCCTGCTGAATCAACTGGAGGCTTCTGGGTCAAAAAAGACACATTCAGGGGAAACGTGTTAAACTCTCGTAGCAAACCTTTTGTTGTTCAATGAGTTGACTTTTTGGCTTCTTTGACAGAATTGAGCTAACCAAATGGGCAAAACAATAACTCTGTTAGGAGTTGTTGCATCTAGATACACCTTATTCCCCGCGCCACACCACCCCCCCCAAAAAAAAAAAAAAGAAAAAGAGATGACAAGAAAATAAATAGAATTAATTCTAACTTTAACCCGCCGAAGTTCTTCAATTCTGCTACTACAACAGCTACCACTACTAGCAACACCGAAAATCAACTAAGGATCCAAACCGCTAATTGCAATTCTGAATCCCTGTATTACTATTTCTCCAAAAAGGAAGAAGAGAAAAAGAGACCCAAGGAAAACCCCACCCCCCAAAAGAAAAACGATGGGCCCTTACAAAGTCAAATTTGTTTGGCCACGACCGGAATTTTTAGTAAAAGAAAAACGGGCACTTTCCAATCCCAACCTTTTTGTCAAGTCATTCACTTTTTTTCTTTATCGTTCTTCTTCTTCTTCTTCTTCTTCTTTTTATTTTTTTTTAAAAGGCTGAAACTTGCACCTAAAACCTTCGACCGAGGGAGACTAGGAGGACTCAAATTACAGATCTATACCCATTAATTTTTCGTCTTCAACGAATCTGAGCGAATAATAACAAGAAGACCATATTAACTTCTTTTTCTGAGAGGTAGAGAGTGGTAAGCACAAAGCAGAAGGAGAGTCAACGATGCATATATTCCCAAAGACATCTTGGTCTTGATGGGTTATTATTGTATGGAGCAAAGTGCAAAAAGAGAGAGGAAACGAAAGAGATGATTACATGGGCAACGAAAAGGAACGTACTTGCAATCACAGAGAGACGTGATTGGAATTGGGGAGTTCTCGAAGAGCACACACCACCATGTTATCGAGTTCGTTTTCGGTTTTTTCCTTTCCTCGAAAGCCTCGATCGTCTCATGATTACGACCCGAAAAGCCACGCCATCATCACCGCCGAATCACAAGAACCCGGCCAAAAAAACGAATCGCGGAGAACAAAAAAGCAAAAGGAGTTTCAGAGAGAGAGAGAGAGAGAGAGAGAGTTTAATAATGGCGGTACCCTGGTGGTGGTGGGGATCCGGTCCTGGTTCTGAACGAGGAAAAAGGAAGAAAAAGAATGGTGCGGGGGGATGGCTTCGTCATTTTTCCATGTGCTCCCTTTTATTGCAGAAAAAGGACATCTCTAAGAAAGTCTTTTTCTTTGACTGAAATATATTTTTTTTTTTTTTTTGAAAAAAAAATCTTTTGATTTTGGATAATACATTATATAGTAACTTTTATTTGTCTCGGAAAAACCCCAAACTTTAAATTTAGTCCCAAATCTAAACTTTTTTTGTCTTAGAAAAACCCCAAACTCTTAATCTATTCCCAAATCTATCCCAATTTTTTTTTGTAAAAAAAAAATCAGTAAATTTTACTATAATCCTAAATTTGCTCTCGTTAGCCTCTGTCCAAAAGCCATATTAGTAATCCCTAATTTTTTATGTCCTAAAGTGGTTTTATTTTGAAAATAATTTTCATGACATATTGTTTAGACTAGATCATGGGGTATATTTGAGAACATATCAAAAATTGGTGATTTTTTTAGTACAAACAGAGGGTAAAACCCCAAATTATTATACTTGTTAATTACGACGTGTTATTTAATTTAGAAATTTGACAATAAAATTTAACGGAAAATAATATATGGTATTTTGTTTTGGTGGTCAAAAAAAATAATTTTGGATAAAATTGCCATATGTGTACCAATTTGAGATTTTTTTAGACAAAACAAAATTCGGGATAGATTTGGGACTAAAATTAAAGTTTAGGGTTTTTTTTAAGACAAAAGAAAAGTTTTGGGCAGATTTGGGATTAAACCTAAAATTTAGGGTTTTTCTTGAGACAAAAAAAAGTTCGGGGTATATTTGGGACTGGACCTAAAGTTTGGGGTTTTTTTTGGAATTGACCCAAAAAAGGACATCTCTAAGAAAGTCTTTTTTCTTTGACTGAAATATATTCATGAAAAAAACATCATTTTGATTTTGGATAATACATTATATAGTAACTTTTACTCAATATATAATACATTCCTAAATAAATTGAAATTCAAATATCACACTACACATCAAATCAAGATTTAAGGATTATTTTTATGATTTTTTATTTAATTTTCAAGTAATATAAACCGAGCTCATTCCAACCATTAATCCTGAGAACTCGGTGATGGGATCCGTATAATTAATGATCGACGCGTTCTAGATAACAATTTCTCCGGAAATAGTCGTTACGATTTGGAAAAAAATTGGAAATGGAAAGGGGTTGATTAATGACAAATGAGGGGATCTCTAGAACGGGTCAATTCCATAAAAAACCCTCAATTATAGCTTTAGTCCAAAAAATACTCCAAACTTTTTTTTGTCTCGAAAAAAACCCTCAACTTTTACTTTAGTCCCAAATCTACCCACCGTCAAAAATCATCGTTAACTCCTTTGACATGGCTTCGCCGGCGAGGGCGGCCCAATCCTGGGCGACCCTCGCCGTCGTTGGGCGAGGGCCGCCCAGGCCAGATCCGGCTCAGGCGGCCCAGTCCTGTGTGACCCTCGCCCGATCGGCTGGGCGGCCCTCGCCCGACGCCGCAGAGGGCCGCTCGAGCCTCGGCCGGGCGAGGCGCCCTCGCCCGACAGGCGAAGGTCGCCCTCGCCAAATCCGGCGAGGGCAACCCGGCGAGGCGAGGGCGCGCCTGAAGCCGATCCGGCGAGGGCGGCCCTTAGCCGGATCTGGCCGCCCTCGCCGACGTCGGCGAGGGCCGCCCGAGTCGGATCTCGGCCCAGGCGGCCCTCGCTCGGCCGGCGAGGCCGCCCGGCGACCCTCGCCGCTTCCTCCATTTAATAAAAAAAAAAAAAGGGAAATGTGGATTTTTTTTTCCACGTCATGTTTTGGGCCGACGTGGAATTGCCACGTCAAAGGATGGGCCGACAAGTCAAAGGAGTTAATGGTGATTTTTGACGGAGGGTAGATTTGGGACTAAAGTAAAAGTTGAGGGTTTTTTTCGAGACAAAAAAAAATTTATGGTATTTTTGGGACTAAAACTATAATTGAGGATTTTTTATGGAATTGACCCTCTCTAGAACTAGACGTTTGACTTGATCATCGATTTTGTTTGATGCCAGAGAGGGTGGGCCCGCCGTTGATGGTGGCCGTTCGATTAGTCCTTTTTTAAGTTCCTCTTTCATGATTGAAGCTGGCGGCCCCGCTTCACGTTTAGGTCGGAAAGCGACATGTACATGGCAAGATCGGCGGTCGTGGGGTTTTGTCTAACTCTCTGGGACCCACACGAATTGTCATGTTTCGTGATAACTCCAAAGGTACTCAAGGAACGGCCCAGATTTATTCTTGTGTGATCCACCGGTCGATGAAATTTGGAAAAAGTGCCCTCGGTTTTGTTCGTCTACGTATAGCTATCACCAGGTAGATATCTTAAGTTGACATTTAACATAAAAACGACGAAAAATAGAGAACGATGCGTCTTGATTTGTGCTACCTCACCCTTGCCTTGCGGAGAGGTTTTAGTTTTAGTTTGATTGTCTAATTATTTTTGACAAGGTGGTGCAATCCTCTACTAAGGTTTCAGTTAAAATTGTCATCTATATATACAATTTGCGACCATGAATTGGGGCACGTGCTCAGTCATATCTCCCTCAATTGTTTCTCTAGTCGGCAGATTATGGGCATTGGGCATCGTTCGCATTTAAAAACAGAAAAAAGAAAAACCGGTTGTATGAAGTTTTCTTCCATGAAAGCTTGAGAATGGAATGGAATTTTAGCTCCGAGTCGGATGCAACAGGGAGTGCGTGTAAAGCAAAGGATATGTCGCGAGGCAGATGAATGTTTCCATGTTGTCGTGCTGGGCAGGTGTGTCGTGTTCCCCGGTTAGGCGACACTTGGCAAGGCACGTATAATTAGCATGAATAGCATTCGTCATACGTCCAGCCTCTCTTTCTAAGGTCGAGGAGTGATGTGGAGGGATCATCATGAACTCAATCAATCCAATAAGAAAGAAGCATCTGTGGTGCATGTGATTCGAGTAGATAGGAAACGTGGGTTGTGACTCACCAGTGAAATCATGCACTGATCTGGGTCTGTGAAACGAGCATCTTCTCACGTGTTGATGTGGATAGATAGACGTGGGACGAGGGTTGCTTTTCTATGGGTTCACCAATATAAATTAATGGAAATGATTTCTTTCTTTCCATCTTAGTAGTAATTATAAGAAGGATTATCAGGGTGCTTCCCAGTTTTAGCAACTTCATACTTTTAGCAGCTAAAAGCTATTCATCATTGGCTTCCGATGGCAATTTGGCACCAGCAACACGAAAAAGCTTGGACTAAGAAGGAAAACATAATCATTGCATTTTAACTATTGTTTGAAAGCACTGCAAGAATGCAATTTTTTTCAACATTGCTCTGTCTCTCCGTTCTTGCGCACGAGTCAGTCTGAAAAATTATGTCTAGGAGAGCGAGTTTACCTTCTAACTTCTCTAAAAATCTGCAACATATCGAACAGCACTGGCCAGGATAACAGTTATTGTTAGGAGAAAGACATTAAAAGGTTCCAATTCAAAAGCTAAAGATAATTAGGAAGAAGTACCTAAACAGAAGTTACTTAAACCAGATGAACAATCGATATAGTATACTTCTCACTTCATCTCAAGTGCAAAGCAAACAGGATGGATTGATAATATTAAAAAGAAAAAGAAAAAGGAACAATCTTGCACATAGAACAAACAGATGAATCAAAGCAAACAATGAACCCACCCCAATGAAGGGATGAATGACTAAGTGAAGCGGGAAATGTGACTATCGTGTCCAAAGAATCCAACTCAGAAAACTCAAGCTAAAAGCATACTTTATAAATTATGCTTGCACGATGTTAGAAATCGACATGAGACACTTCTTATAAATTATCTTCTATCAAACCCAGAGGTTAAAGAGTAGAACAGGTGTGCTGCAGAGTCTCATCCCTTCTCCAGTCCCCCTGTTGGCTACTGAATTTGTCCAATTGGCCCTTTAACTATTTCTTACACCCTTGGATCAGTCCCTCCTGCCTCTTGATTGGCTCAGTCTTTGCTTTAAGTCGTTCCTCCATTCTCCTGGTCTGGTAATACTGATATGTTCCAAATGCTAGTTGATAATTGCAACCAGGAAAGGCATGAATAAGTATATATTCCGAAGAATAGAGTTGTCTGGATGATCCTTATGCTGAAAACCAATAAAGTTAACATGACATTGTAGGGAGGCCTCCATAGAATCTCTCACATGTGTTTCCACATCAACCAAAGTGGGAGAAACAAGTCTTCATCGAACAGTTATTCATAGAACCTAACCAAAAACAATGAGATGGATAGTCACTAGACTTAAAATGGATGACTGCAGTACAA
Organism: Angophora floribunda; assembly: GCA_014182895.1. Lineage (NCBI taxonomy): Eukaryota > Viridiplantae > Streptophyta > Magnoliopsida > Myrtales > Myrtaceae > Angophora > Angophora floribunda. The sequence goes on along the minus strand of CM024708.1, from coordinate 19,713,782 downwards.
AATCTTTGATCCCGTGAGCTTAAATTTAGTTATTCTTTGTTCATCCTTTGCAAGGTCTAATGACATCTAATATACTCATCCAACAATTTTTTTATTTTTTTTTGGGGCTCCATATTCATCCTACATCTGAACATCCTAGACAAAAATCCTGCAAGTGAACACATTTTTATTAACAAAGAAATGCACCCATACATACACACCCATATTGTGTGAGACAAGAAATAGGTATTCGAGTCAAACAGCTCAATTTGACTATACCCATTAACAAGTTTTGAAAGCCCAAAACTTCAGTACAATCACAACAGTTCTTCAAGGTCAACCTCATACATCACAACTATAGATCCACTCACTTCATCTTGACAAATAACTACACTCGTAAAGCATCAAGTGTCAACCTGAAAGCAACATCCAATCAGACGATCTAGTTTACAAAGTCCATCCCAGTTACTAAACAATCCAAGACCATCTTCAACATTGACTTTACACTGATAATAACCCCAAAATCTAAATGTGAACAATTATATTTCTTGGCAAAAAGATCAACAGAGATAGAGGAGATAAAGATCCTCTCTCAGAGCCTAAACAATGCATCCACTATTGGATCCTGTTTAAGTTCTCCTCAACACAATTCTCATCCGAATTATGCTCTACTACAGAAGAATTCTCCCACTTTGGACTAACCTGAAGAAACATCACAAGATAGCTAGCCCATATCTACAGCTGGACAAAAACTACGTACTGATGCCTCACCATTGGCATCATTCTGTAAGTTTCATCCATGTATAGCTTCAAGAAAGTGCCATATCCAGACACCTCGAACCTGCTGTCATACCACAAGGTCAGATTCCTTCAGCAAGTCCCAAACTCTAATTTCAAGGGCACTAGCAACTTATGAGGTTCCAAGGCTTGTCATTTCTTCTTGAACTTGCCAAGTATACTCTAATAGATGCATTCTTCAAGAAACGTCAATTAGAATCATGTTCAAAAAATTCACATGAACTAAGTTCGACAGCTCCTATGACGACAGAATAGGGCAATGGAACAACAAACAACGTCACCAGAGAGGGAAAAATATAGGTCTAATATGCTTCTCAAACAGCAAAAAGGAGATGTGGCACTACTAGCATTCAGTATTAAACAGAGAAAATTTGGAAAGAAATTACGGAATGACTAACTTTGATGTAAAACGATGTGGACAATGGTCTATTCCAGAAGCTCTCACCAGCAGGTATTGAACCAATGCAGCATCCAATGCAGTAACATAGCCCAGAATATATTCCTTGCTGCAGGTTGCAGCAGAGGATCGACCTGATACTGCTGATCAAGTGCTTGTCATTTCGGACAATCACTTTTCTAGCATTCGCGTCAAACCCCACTGTGACCATGTCAGCTTGCAGCTTGTTTGCCCTGATATATCAATACCCGAGACATTGGCTTTGCTATCAGGTTTAGCCTCCCCAACATCTCTTCATTGCCGTCTTATGGCTTGGAAATCATCCAGAACGATAACCTGAGTTTAATAGTGATGTAAATGAAAATCTGCACCATAGAACATGTTTACCTGTTGACTAGGTCACCAAATCTCCAACAAGTAGGGCTCTCATTACCCATAAGTAGCCTCAACCCAACTGCAAGCAGTGTCTTTAGATATTCCTCTTGCCTTCATTAACTCCCTTAGTTTAGTTACACTGTCCCATTTTCCTGCATGTGCCAATGTATTAGACAAAGCAACATATGCCCCAGGCCGACCCTCGGCATTCAACTTAAATAATTCGTTGGCCGCTACACTTGCCATCTCAATATCACCATGCAATCTACATGAACTAAGCAAAGCGGCCCAAACATCAGAGTTGGGCTTTTCAGGCATTTTCATCACAAACTCCCATGCCCGGTTCAGACTCCCTGCACGTCCTAAGAGATCAACCATGCAGGCATAATGCTCCATACCCGGTTTCAATGAGTAATCCCTTTCCATGCTCAAGAAAATCTCATGGCCTTTAGCTACTAAGCCAGCATGGGCACAAGCAGAGAGTGCACCGAGGAATGTCACGGAATTGGGCTCAATTCGCTGCTCACGCATTGCACTGAAAAGAACAAGAGCTTTATGGGGATCTCCGTTCTTTCCATATCCATCTATCATGGAAGACCATGTAAAGACATTCCGGTTGGGCATAGATTCAAATACACTGCAAGCATCCTCAACTTTCCCACATTTGGAATACATGTCTATAAGAGCACTGCCCATTTTTACATCAAGGATAAGCCCAGTTTTTACTAGTTGACTTTGGATTTGTTGGCCAACTTCATATGCTGCCATTATTGAACAAGACCCAATTACACTGGCAAAAGTAGATATATTAGGCCGAAATTCCAACCTTTGCATTTCAATGTAAATCTCAAGTGATCTCTTCGCAAATTCACTCGACTGGCTATACCCTTCTATCATGGCATTGAAAACAACGACATCTTTCTCGATTGTCTTCCTGAAAATCTCTTCTGCATCCTCAAAAGACTCTTGATTCATATATCCAGTAATCATCGAGGTGGAACAAATGACATTCTGTTCCAACATCATATCGAACACAGCCCTAGCGTAACCAACCTTTCCATGCTTAACATAAGAGTCAACAAGCGCCGTGTAAAGAACATCATCCGGTTCAGTGTCTAGTCTCAGTATCTGGGCATGAACGACCCCGGTAACTTTATACGGCAAGTCCACATCCTGGGCCTGAGTAGACGCCTTCAAGATCATGGAAAAAGTATACCCATCGGGCCTCTCGCCGACAGAAACCATTCTGCGTACCAACTCGAAAGACTCTCCGACTTTCCGCTGCTTGACGCACCCGCTGATCATGTAATTAAATGCCGAAAGAGTTCGCTGCGGCATTTCGTCGAACACCGCGCGGGCATAACTGAGGCAACCGCTCTTCAAATGCAGTATGAGAAGCTTGATGGAGATGTTAGTGTTAGGATTCAACCCGGTTTTGATGATGTGGGCATGGATCTTTTGGCCGCGAGAAGGATTGTCGGAGTTAATATAGCGTTGCAGGGTCGAGGGCAGAGGGTCTGGGGATAAATGCGAGTGGAGTTCTTGGGTTGGCGGGAAAAATGCGGTCTTTGCAGGCGAGGAGCGAGAGTAAGATCTTGATGAGAAAGCCAGCAGTCGCAGAGAGGACGACGATCCGCCATTTCTCATTATACCACCATACGAGAGTGGCGATACAGTGTCGGCTGGAAGTATGCCGATGTATCAGAAATTATGAAGCGTTTGGATTTTCGGAGATCGGAGGGATGGCGCTGCGATTTTCGCTTAGAAAAGTGTCGGCCCTCATGTTCGCAAGATTTTCTCGATAATTAGGTGATAATTATATGCGATTAATAATCCATAAAATCATTCAAGCAAGAAGTGATTTATTTTGTTTTGTTCTTTTTTGTCGGGGGTGCTCATGTGCATCGACAATCTATTTACTCGTCTCATCAACTAAAAAGATCATATGAAGAAAAAGTTCAAAAGTGGATAGTACATTTGTCCTTATTAGCAGGACCTAGTTTCCTGAATTTTCTTGATATAGTATACTTGTTAGGCAAATAAAGGACTTACAATTTCTTTGCAACGCTCCTTCTTGTGTTGTAACTAATATCAGCAATTTTTATCAAGTAATGACACTTTTACATAAGTGTTGATATCATATGTTTTGTGTCTCAAGTCAACCAATATTTTGACATAACTATAATTATAGAGCGTCTTTTTAAAAAAAAGATAAATTGAAAATGAGTAAAACCATGTTGATTTTTGTTAGTTTTGAGTTGAAATCATGAATTTATATTTTAGTAAACTAAATTTGTTCTTGATTCAAGTTCTTTTATCGTGTCAAAAAAAGTTACTCTAAGAGACAAACTTATCAAGAGACTTGCAAATTATGATGAATTTGAGCCAATCCATGAATGATTGCATTTGTCTGAATGAACAACTTCACGACAAAAAATATAATAACGTTTTGAAGAATTTCAACTAGAGGTGATTACGAATGGCGATTTGATAGCACATATTAAATTTGCCCAATCCCATCGTCAGCATAGTCTTGCCCAATGCCTTTGGGCTTGACAAGCCTGCTAATCTTTCTTTGAGATGGGTGGGCTTACACAAGCAATATTGTCCTTAAATTTAATATATAGTTTAATGATTCTTGAATGGATTTTGTAAGCGAGACACCGACACTCATTAAACATCTTAATAAAAAGTTTTGTCAATTCCACGGCACTGTTTTTTTCAAATTACGTACCATCAATATATTAAAAAAATTAAAATATTTTTTCATTAGTTATTGTTAAATACTCAGACCGTTCAGTTCAAAGGTGCCCCGGAAAATTCCTATTATATGCGAAAAAGAGAGCGAGCTCCCACTGATCCCCCCACCTTCACCTTCTTTCGATTTTCCTTTTGGAAATTCTAGAAAGGGGCGTCCGGCCGTGGAAAAGGGCCAAAAACACAAAAACAGACAAACATTGAACAAGAGAGGAAAGTAGGGACACGGTGAAGACGCGGGGGAGGAAAAAATAAAGCGTCCCGGATACTTTGAATTTTACAAATCCCAAACGCGCTGTCGTGCCACGTCACCGCCTCGCGACCCGCGATTTCCCCGGCCCCACCCCTCCTCTCCCCTGTCTCCGACGACCTCCTTAACTCGGGCACATATCTCGATCGGCCCGTCCCTCGCCTTCCTCAATTTCAACGATGCTCAGCAATTACTCGGGTACGAAATGGGACGTCGTCACACGTACGGCGCGAATTGCGTCATGAGGACTTCCTTCATTTGGTCGTTCGTGGATCCTCTCCCGCGGCGACATTATTTGGCGACCCCAGTACTCACGCCTCTAGTCAGAATATCTCTTACTTACAACAACCGAGCAGCAGTAGTTACGACAAATCCATTTTATATCGACTTTCTCTCGATCATACATAACAAATCTCACACGAGACTGAAATTCAAACGAACGAGGGAGGTGGAGGAGGAGGGGGAGGAGTATAAGAGGGGAGATGCATATGTAGATATGTAGGTGGACAATGTGATTTTTTGGGGTACGTGTTGGGAGTTGGCCGATTACAATAAGACAGGTTAGGGAGTCTCTCTCTCTATATCTCTCCCTATCATTTTCTTCCGACGCACCGAGACTGACTTGCGTGGGGGAGGGGATTTTTCGTTCCGTCTCTCAGCCACTCTCTCCTCCTCTGTCTCCGCCCCCGACGAGTCTCTTTCCCTTTCATGCAGACACGAAAACAGTTGTCCACCTTCGCAAGTAGCTTCTCGATTTAAATAATCATCATCATCCTCCATCTCTCATCGTCTCTCTCTCTCTTTCTTTTTCCCGTGGCGAATTCTGTCTCGACACGCCCTTCCTCGGGGGTCCGCCGCACTTCTGCATCGATGCGCGTTCCTCGGGTCGCGTGAAATCGATCTCCGGTGCCGGCGTCGGGGGCATCTCCGCGTCCCTCCACCACCTCCGTCTCCGAGGTAGGTGCCTGCCGGAGGACTCCTCAGATTCATCGGGATGCGAATTCCCTGCCTCCGCTCTCCGTCATTGAGGCGCGGGGGGATTGGTTCTGCGGATTCCGCGTTTCTGGCTCGCCAATGAGCGATCGGGGTCGCTCGATTGGCCACTGACCCGCGGGAGATCAAAAAATTCAGATTGAGGATTGGAATTCTGGGATTTCAGCAATTCCTTTTCTTTTTTTAAATTTTTTGGGTTGGAGGAGCGATGTCGAAGGTGGTGTATGAAGGTTGGATGGTGAGATATGGGCGTAGGAAGATCGGCAGGTCGTATATTCACATGCGGTACTTCGTGCTGGAGCCTCGGTTGCTCGCTTATTACAAGAAGAAGCCTCAGGATAATCAGGTCTCTCTCTCTCTCTCTCTGTGTCTATGTTGCAATGGCGTCGAGCTGTTAATATCGTAACTGGTATTGTTTCGGGGATCGTCTGCTTGAGAAAACAGGCATACAATGCTGGATACGGAGACACTGCTCATGTAACATGCTTGTTAGTTGTTAGTGTGAGAAATAGGAGCAGCTAGTTGAGAGGTGTGCGCTGGCATTTGATTAGAAGTGCGTATGCCAAGAGGAGTGGAGACCCTATGGGAAGTCTTGGAGTTCTTTTTTGGGCACATTAACGATTTTTCAGTATTTCACTTCTATTCAAGTATGAGTTGGTTTCTCTGGTGGACACGAAATGTTCTTTTGAGCAGGGAGTGCTTTGTTTTGCATATTAGGTGCCGATCAAGACGTTGCTGATTGATGGGAACTGTAGGGTGGAGGATCGGGGCTTGAAGAACCAGCATGGGCATGTGAGTTGGCTCAATCATTTAATTTCTCTCCATCCCTTACGTTTGTGAATATGCTGCAAGCCTTTAGGTAACCTGTAAAACCAGAAACATGATCAGTGTCATATGCTGTTCCAAAGAAAGAGAAATAAAAAGAAAAACAGATTCATCATTTCAACTACACTCTTAGGCATATTCTATTGCAGAACAAATAACTGCGAGAACAAGGATAAATTGGCCTTTTGTGCAGTAAAATGGTGCTATGAGGATCTTTCATACGCTAGTGTACTACTCTACTCTATCTGGGGCCACACTCTCTGAAATGTAGAATAGAATGTGAAGGAAATCATCAGTAGAAATAGCCTTTGAAGTGAATGAAATTTTCATTGCTTCTCTTAGAAATTTGCATGAAGTGATAGGCTGTTTAATTTTTGTTAGTGGGACATGGGAATATCTCAACATGAATTTGCTTTATAGGAAACAGGAGATGAATGGCACACTGAAAAAGTGTCAACATCGGGCGTGAAAATGCAAACTTGTGCACGTTATCATCCTGCTGAAAATGCAAACTTTTTCTGGGAAATGAGGGCCTGATCTCTAGACAGTTCGTTGGTGCCATGTAAGTGATCAGCTTGGAAGATCTTTGGAGCAAGAGAGAGATTGAGAGAAAGAGGGGTAAGGGGATTCAATGTTAACAAGAAGTGTAAACCCTAGGGTGACCTCCTTTAGCATTTGTATTACACAACAACTCCACAAATGACAATATTACCCTTCTAATGGCTTCAGGGCAACTTAAACTACAGTACACCAATACATTTCTCAAAAAAATTGGTGTTGTGCTTATTTTTTGTTATCTATAGAACTGTAACTTCTGTCAGTACAATGATTTTTCTGCCAGTGTGAATGCACTATGTTTGGATTGATCTGAGCTTTTAATATTATCGAGGAGTTATAATTGTACAATATCGCTGTGAGATAAGTAAGCTTAATTTAAACAAAATCACTGGATATTGTAATGTATAGATTGCCAAATGAGCGACATTGCAATAGTATGGAGCACTGTCACTGTCCTCTTCTTTTAGATGTTACACTATGTTTGCTGTTCTTTCAAAAAGAAAATTTAATTAAAGAAATTGTCAGCTATATTATTGATATACCAGAAAAGATCAATTCATATTTTTGATCTGGGTTCCTTTTGTACTGATTTAGTCATTCTGCTGCTAATATTTTGGTAATGGTACTTTTAGTTTGGTGTAAGTGAATATTGTCAATGAATTATCATCTTTAGGACAAGTGGCCATCATTTTGTATAATTGATATAATTTAGCATAGCTTACTGACAAAAAATATAAGAGCTCATACATGACTGGATGTCCTATACTAGTGGGCCTGGTGATAAATATCATTAAATTAGGTGGCAATTACTACTTGTTATCATTCTGTACATTTGTTGGGAAGGGAGGGATTAGGGTGTTTGAGCAGGGGGTGGGTGGCTTTGATTAGGGGGAGGTGCGATTTGAATGAGTGGTGCACATTCATGTGCCAAATATGCTGATATATGAAATGTTCTTCAATGTTTCTATGTAACTTGCAATATAATACTTTTAATTTTTGTGGCCTTTCTTTACAGATGGTTTATGTATTGTCTGTTTACAACATGAAAGAGAAGCACCATCGAATTACAGTAAGCATTTTACTTTGCTAAGGAGATATGTCTTTCTGTTTAACTTCAGTAACAATTAACAATGTTTTTAATTGGTTACATCTGTATGAAATGACAGATTAAGAAGGACCTTTCTGTCATAGGTCAATTGCTTCTCTATACTTTCTCTTGTGCATGGCCCTGGCAACTCATTTTTAAGTTTTCTCTGAAGCTTTGAATTGTGGATTTGAAGGCTTATTTATTTTAATCAATTTATGGAATCAAATTGAGGATTGCATGATTTAGTAACAAATTCTTAAATTGATTAAGCAGGATCAATGACATAATTGACTATTTTTTTTTTTTGGTAAGGTAAGCTTGTATAATTTCCAACTAAAAAGCTGTACAGCACTAAGGAACCCAGCACCTATTTGCACTCACCACGACCACATGTCGAGTGAGTGGAATGGTACCAAGATCAAAGGCAAAAGAAACCAAGCTTTACACGGCAAGCACTAAATACAACAAGGGCGAAAGTAAAGCACAAAACAAGTACAAAAGAAGTCAGCCACTATTTGCATTACTATTAGTTTTGTTAATCTGTCATAATGTATTTTTTAAAATTACAGAAGGTGTCAAAACCAAGAATCATTCTAAAAAACTTATTTTCTTTTTACTACAAGGAATTAAACATACATTGCCAATGCGTCTTTCCATGTGAGGTGTACAAGTATTAAACAGTTTTCATGAACTTGGTCCTTGTGTTGTACATTTTGTACATTTGAGAACTGCATAAAACTTACAGCATGAATTTCATGGTGCATGTAATGCACGTTGCTAATCAACCTCACCTCCTCACCTCGGAAGTACTTCTTTTTTCTTTTGACAGTATGCATTTTGGAATCTTAGCTTGATTAATTTCTTAGGCGACTGTGTAAGGCGTGTTATGTCCCTAAAATTTCAGCTTTATATAGCAGTGTGGTGCAATATTCAGTATTAGTGGGAGCTATTAGTGAAGTGTGGTTATCCAGTCTGCTCAATGCTTTTGTTTCAGATGGCAGCATTCAACATTCAAGAGGCATTGATCTGGAAGGAGAAAATTGAGTCAGTTATTGATCAGGTGAGTCTTTGGTCTTGGACCATGGTTGTAGATCGCCCCTTTTCCTTGGGCTCTTATTTTCAGCCCTATTTAACAAGTGATGATGTCATTTTGGAATCAGAATCATTTCAGAGGTTAGGTTTACATTCTGCATAACTTATTTCTTTAGTTCCTTTATGCTATAGGAGTTTCCTGAATTGTGTGAAGGTTATTGTATCTGCATTCCTTTTCAGAGATGAGTTCTTTGACAATTTGTGAAGCTTGTTAGTTTTGGGTTATGATAATTATATAGGGTGATAATCCATCATTGTCAGTCCTTGGCATCGTAGAAGAGGTAAAAAAAAAGTTGGAAGAGAGTGATTATGTGAAAAACTTGTTCGAGCAAAGCCCATTCTTCTCTATGCTCTTGCCCTTTAGTGGGAATATATATATTTCTTTACATGCTTTGCTTTAGGCCCTATTGTCCCATGATATTTGAAATTAGAAAATGAGACACATAAATGTGTGCCTAATCCCAGAATTTCTGTTAAATCCACGTAATATCAAGATTCAATATTGCTCTGTGCTCATTTGCTTGCATTGAATTGGCTATGCGTGTTTGACTCACACAATGTCGATCTGTGCAGCACCAGGAGCCACAAGTGGCAAATGGTAATAAATATACCTCTTTTGAATATAAATCTGGGATGAGTAATGGGAGGACTGCTTCTTCATCGGACCATGAAAGCCAGTAAGTGATGGGTTTCCTTTTAGTGCTTGGATGGTCATGCTTAGATGGATGCTCTTGTGGATGCTGGCAGGCTTATTGTGAATAGGATTCTGCTGGTGTCTATTATCATGAAATGTGAAACAAGTTTGTGACACATGCTAGTTTGCTGCATTTAGTGAGATTACTACCTCACATGCTTTATCATCATTGAGGTTCTTGATATTTTTTCTGCACTAATTCTTTGGGATTTATATATTCACTAGACTAGAAAATTGTACTTTTTGCCATCAAAGGGACTCCGGTCAAAAGAACTTCTTTCTTTCTGCCACACATCATCTCATATTGTCAGGGAGGCTTATTTCAGGTATAGAAGAAACATTAGGGCATCAGTTACTTTTCAACAATTCAATGTAGCATCTCTTAAATTATTTCCCCAAGGGAGATTTATCTAAGAACTAATTAGTTTCATGTACCTGTGACTACTGATGGTTAAATTGGACTTGATCTTGCTGGCTGCAAATAGATTAAATTTTTGTGACGCCCTCTATTCTTTCTTTGGTTATCATCAATTATTGGTCACTAGATTAAATTTTTGTGACGCCCTCCATTCTTTCTTTGGTTATCATCAATTAATTGGTCACTTCATAGTTGTGTACAGAACTTTAGATTGCTGAGTCTTGATTAATTTGTGTTGATCTTGCTCTTCCTATTATATCTTGTTTAGGTATAGTGCACAGGAAGACGAAGATGATGCTCATCCTAGTTTGTCACGGAGGACCACAATTGGAAATGGTCAGTTGTCTTTTCTTTGCTTGCTATGGTTTCTATGTTAATTTTCAGGTATATCTAACCATCTTTGTGAATTCAACAGGTCCTCCAGAGTCGGTCTTTGACTGGACGCAGGAACATGATTCAGAATTATCAAACCAGGATAACAATAATCAAGCATTTTCTAGAAAGCATTGGCGTCTTCTTCAATGTCAAAATGGTAAATGTTCAAATTGTATCCATGTACATTCATAAGTGTTTGCCTGCTTGCATGCATGTGGCCTTCTGTTCCCACACGCAGTTGTTATCGTTCACTGCCTTATTTGAAATATCTCCTCTGTGTTCTTTGTTGGGATGTTGACAGGTCTTCGCATTTTTGAAGAGCTTCTTGAAGTCGACTACCTTGTATGAACCTGTCTCTTTTCTCCTCCTATAGAAACATTGGTGTGAAATTGCTTCTTTTTTTTATCCATGTAAGTTTCATACGTGCTATATGCTGTTCTAGGTCACATCTCTGATTTAGAATGTCTTTTTGCAGCCAAGGAGTTGTAGTAGAGCAATGAAGGCTGTTGGAGTTGTAGAGGCTTCTTGTGAAGAAATATTTGGGCTTGTAATGAGCATGGATAGCACCCGGTTCGAGTAGGTTTTTCTCCTCATTATATCATTATTATGTTAAGGACTTTATAGCTTCACCTTTTCATTATCTATGACGAGAATTTACGCTTGAGACACTGAGCCCTTCATTCTGAGTGAGCAGCTGTTAATGTGTTGGACCATTTTTTATGCTCAAGTTTGTGTACAGCATAGATGACCCAGAAAGTGTGAGATGACTGAGAGAAGAAAAATCTGTCGTATGTTTTACTTGTATCAACATGCTAATGAGGGAGCATTCATAGGAAATGAATATTAGTAGAGAAAGATAATTTATATTGAATAAACTTGAGCTGTTATTTTCACTATTAAAGAATCATCAAAGTGTGAATCAACAGCTATGATGAGTTACCTAGGCATGGCTCTGTGACTTTCATCTTCGTCCTTTATTCTATTTGTCTTTACCTTGCAGGTCAAATTAGTTTGAGCTTTATTTCTGTTTATCACTGTTATGAAGTTATTGTTCTTATTTTTTGCCCTTGTGCAGGTGGGATAGCACCTTCCACACTGGTAGCTTAGTTGAGGAAGTAGATGGACATACAGCAATACTGTACCATAGACTTCAGCTAGATTGGTTCTCTACGTAATTTTCTGTCCAAATGATCATCTCCTCCTTTTTATGGCTTTTGAGAAATTATTTTTATTTCTTTTTTATTGCTTAATTGATTGTGGGTTGAATCTTTACAAGATAGAGTTGAGTTGAGACTGATCAATGCTTCCTTTCTTGCTCTTGCTTTGACACTAGAATCCATAAAAAGTCCCTTCCCCTGTACTGGTTCTGTGGCATGGTTTGATCGTAGATAATTCTCAAACTATACCACGAGTTATCTATTTCTCTTCCATATAACAGAAGCTGGTCATTGCTGCAGCTTTTATGAATGTGGCAAGTAGTTTCCTGCAATTTGCCTTGCATCTTGAAAGGCTGCTGTCCATTCCAAATTCCATTTCTCATATCAAGAAGTTAGTGTGCTTTTTTGATACTCCAAAACAGAAGGGAGATTAGAGTGCTCTTGTGCTGGATCATATTGTTCAGCTGGGCCAGCTAGCTGTTTATACAGGCTCATATGTGAGCTCATAAATGAGTATGCACAATACCATCTAGTAATATTGAAAAAGACAACAAAGAAAGAAATTCCAAACCATGTATTGTTGCTAATAGACTACCAAGATTGAATTTTATCTTTTTCATTGAAATTCTTCTGTGAACAACCGTAAAAGGCTGCAACCTCCATCACTATTTTTATATGGTTTCGGTGTTAGAGTCTGCCTGAATTGATGCCCCTAACTTTCTCTATATAGAATGTAAGTGGTATACAAGAGATTGATTTCACCAAGTAGAAAGGAATTGAGGATTCCCAGTAAATATGGTGAAGGACATCATAGTGTTTACACTGTTATGAAATGTATTTAAGCTGAAAGTGTAAACTGAATTGATGACCTCCTTTGTTAGAGCATGTGAGCTCCCTTTGGAGAGGGGGAAAAATGTTCTTTTATTTTCTAAGATCTTTTCAATAGATTTTTCCCAATAATTAACTAGGAATATTGATGTGACAGAACTGCGTAGTCTTCATTTATCAGAGTAATTTTCACTTATGTTGAGAGTGATTTTTGGCCTACAGTTTAGCAATATTTTTATAGTTTTTGGGATCGATATCTTATGATATGATGTTTGGATTGATTGTTACAGTTCTTGTAGTGGTCTTTGCTTGCTTCTCATCAGGGCAGGCAAGATGTTTCTGTTAATTTCAAATGATATATGTACTTTGACCTAGTCTTGATAACTTCTGTCAAGGACATGGGCGGAGTAGAGAAAGTGTCTTTGCTCCTTGATATGGTTGGACTTTGTTGTAATAATGACTCTTCTAATGCTCTTGTAGGTTTGTATGGCCTCGTGATCTTTGTTACGTGCGCTATTGGCGACGAAATGATGATGGAAGTTATGGTATTACTTCCCCTGATAAGCTTGTTTGAAATCTTTGTTTGTAGTTCAAATGTTTTCCCTGATAGCACTAGGTCCGCTTCTTGGGTTTGCTATTTGGATTTCGTTAGCCATTATATTGTGATTTTACTACTCTTGCCAATTCATTTCTTTTTGCAGTTGTTTTATTTCGTTCCAGGGAGCATGTAAACTGTGGTCCACAGCCTGGATGTGTGCGGGCACATGTTGAGAGTAAGTTTTTATGTTCTTTTGCTTGATGCAGTTGGAAATGAACTATGGACTGCTTCTTTACTTTAAACTAAGAAATGAACTGCACTTTCTTATGTCAAGCATTTTCCTGTACACACAGGTGGAGGATTTAACATCTCACCTTTACAACCTCGACATGGGAGACCAAGAACTCAAGTGCAGCATCTCATGCAGATTGATTTGAAAGGATGGTTGGTGGGTTATTTTCCATCATTTCAGCAACATTGTCTCCTTCAGATGTTAAACAGTGTCGCTGGTAAGTCTCCATTCTCATAATTCACCTTTTACAATTTTGAGCTTTTCACAGCTTAGGTGTGATTTTTGGGTGGATTGGTATCCGCATCAACGCTGATCACCTGAACAATGGAAACTGTATATCAAAATTTTCCTTTTGTCCTTATGCTTCTGTTTGTGTTTATTCACAGTTTGTTTTGATGTTTATTCCTTTGGGGTAGTGTAAAGAAGTCCGAATGTAAATGGGTTTCCTTATTACTAGCTTTTGCATTGCAGAACTTGGCAACTTGTTTTTCATCAATCTCTTTGCAAACTATTTGCTTCTTTTGGGAAGTAGAATAACTATGACACTTCATAAATTTCTAAATCTCTTTATTCGAACATTTTGACATTTCCGAGTAAAATAATTGGTGCCATTTCTTGCTGAAATCAGGGCTACGTGAATGGTTTGCCCAAACAGATGAAAGAATTCCTCCACCACGAATTCCAGTGATGGTTAACATGACTTCAGCCGCCGTTTCTTCAAAGGCTCGAAAGCTGCAAGATCCGTCTGTTTCTGGCCCATCTCTTGAATCATTAAACTCTGGTAGAAATTCTGTGATGATGGATGAATACTCTGATGATGACGAAGAGCAAGGAGCTGACACAGAACAGGAGGTCAGGAGTACTCATGTTGGCTCTTGTTTAGTGGGATGAATATTGCTGCAGTCATGAAGTTTGCATTAACTCTATTTGAGAAATATTTTCAGGCATGCTCCACTGGGCTTGAGAGGGATATCAAGAAAAATGGTGCCTATCATTTTCATTATTTATTTGCCAAGAATGTTGACTGTAAAACAAAATGATTGGCTAATTGGAGTCTCTGCATGATTGGTGCAGTGGATGAAGAACAGGGAGACCAAATTGACTTATCATGTTTTACTGGTAATTTACGGCGTGATGATCGTGATAAGGCTCGCGATTGCTGGAGTATTTCTGATGGAAACAACTTCAAAGTTCGCAGCAAGCACTTCTGCTATGACAAATCTAAGGTATTCATTTTGCTGATTATTTACTAATGTCACTTATTTTCTTTATTTCAATTGTTAACACTTTGGAGGCCTCGATTTACTTGCACTCATAGTAGTGTGGCTGTGAAGATTCCTGCAGGTAAACATATGATGGATCTAGTGGCTGTTGACTGGTTCAAGGACAAAAAAAGAATAGACCATGTTGCTAGACGTAAAGGATGTGCTGCACAAGTATGTGTAAAGCAATATTTTTTGCTTCTTTATCCCATATGTTTGAGCTGCTAGAGTTATCTTGTTTATACAACTGTGCTCTGTCTATGCCTCTAAACATGGAGCCGAGGCATAAGTATAAAACGACAATTTCACCAGATCCGTTTACCTAACTTCCCTACTGCCCTTATTGCAGTCTGACTTTGTCTAATTTACTATCAAATCAAAGAGGTAGGACTGGCATTTGACAATTGTTATGCTTGCTCCAGCTGACCTCAGCCCATGATTAGAGCTGGGCTCTTTGTATTTGGTTGGGGGAAATGTGGACCTGAGTAACTTTTTGTTTTTGCCAGAAAATTTTTAATTGACGCTCATGAATTAACTTGAATATTGGACATCCAGGTCATTTAGGTCAAACATTGAGTACCCATATAACATTCTCATCCCACTTGGAGATCTGTGTATCTTACTGGGTTTATAATCTCATTTCTGCAACGTGCGTTGGCTGTTTTAAAGTTCTTATAACAGGCAGACAATGAAATGTAAGACACCGCATCACAGATAGAGTCGGTGCATACACCAATCAACAATGTGAGCATACTAAATTAATCATTTTTTAAAACAAAGTTTTGGTGCAATGAACTGGAAGAACAGACCAATGATGAAATGTCTTGTAAACTACTTATTGAGCTGATGGTTTAACTGTTGTGTACATTCCTAAGTTTGCCGGTCAAATTGAATTTTAACAGGTTTGTGCCCTTTAAGTATTGCTTAAAGACCAGCTGTATTCTATTGTCTTCAATCTGTGATTTCTGATATGTATATGTCCATTTTATATGGAAAAAAATTAGGATATATCACATGGAATATGATGTTCTAAAGTCGTATTTGATATTAGTATTGTAGAGAAATAATATGATTTTCAGGGTGCATTCATGAAGTGGAAAATTAAGAATTTGGAAAATATTTTCCTAAAAACGATTGTTCGTATCACTTAAAAAAATGAATGAAACAGAAAATATTTTAATTGTCCACAAGAATGTTTAGAAATAAATTGTTGTTGATAATGAAAACATTTTTCATTGACTAATTATATCACGTAATAGAAGCGATTAATGTCATGGGTTACTATCCCATAAGACTACCTCCCTGCATAGTCCTAATTAATGTTATAATGCACAAGGTTTGCATATTAATGGTTTTTTTTTTTTTTTTTTTTTTTTGGGGGGTCAGATGTGTAGCCTACCTCCCTGCATAGCATGAAAGTTGCTTTTGTGACCTGAATACATAATTTGGATGAATTATGTACATGTGAGTAGGTAACTGTGGCCTGCTTATCAAGCAATGTGTCTATTATTGGTTGTATCATAAATATAGCTAGATTTTGCTGGCCTCTTACTGCATTTATATGAGAGTTGATCATACTCTTATTGTACAAGCAGGTTGCTTCAGAAAAAGGGCTTTTCTCTGTGGTCATTAATTTGCAAGTAAGTTGTTCCTCTTAGGTGCTTTCAGTTCAAAAGTTTGGGTGCGGGTTTTAATAAATAAGTTAATTGTGCTCTCCCACAGGTGCCTGGGTCTATGCATTACAGCATGGTGTTTTACTTTGTAACAAAGGGATTGGTATCTGGATCCCTATTGCAGCGGTTTGTAGATGGTGATGATGAATTCCGTAATAGTAGGCTGAAGTTGATCCCTTCGGTTCCCAAGGTACTTGCTTTAGTTTCCATATGCCAAGATTGATGGTCAGAACTTGTCTGATACTGTTTGAAGCTCATTCTGCGCAGCGAAACTCATGCTAGCCATGAAACTTGGTTTTCAATGGAAATTTTGTAAATATTTGTCTGAGAAGCTTCTAGACTATTGTTGGCTTATGATTGAATTTTTTTACCCAACATGACCCTGGAGCTCTTTGTCAGTTGAGCGCTGTTTCTTTCTTATTTATTATAGCAATTTAGTCAAATATGTCTGTGGATTGGACAGGGTTCATGGATTGTGCGACAGAGTGTCGGAAGCACCCCCTGTTTGTTGGGGAAAGCTGTTGATTGCAATTATATTCGTGGCCCCAAGTACTTAGAGGTAAGGAGTTTTCTTTATTTAGTTACAAGTTGCTTTATAAATTTTTCTGAAACCAGATATATTATATGAAATTATCTCGTCTTTCTGCAGATTGATGTTGATATTGGTTCTTCCACTGTTGCAAATGGAGTATTGGGGATCGTAATTGGTGTTATCACAACACTGGTAGTTGACATGGCGTTTCTTGTACAGGTATGTCCTTTCTAGGATACTGGACTTTTAGTACTCTTTCTTTTGAGCATGTTTTCTTGTCTTTCTGGGTTGTGGCCTGGTTTTCTTCTTCTTCCTTTTTTTCTTTTTGGGAGAGCTGAACTGACTATGAGTCCGGAAGTCTGACTGCACATTTCTTTATGTGTGTGTGAGTGCCTCTGCTGTGTCTCTGTCTGTGTGGGCATGCATGGTTGTGTATTTCTGCTGGGGTTGGGGACATGTTTGCCGCTTGCCAGTTTAGAGCTTGCTTAAGGATGATGTTGTATTAGATAGTAATTAGTTTTGGTTCCATGTTGAGGTCCGAGGAAGTAGTTGCATTGTCTGTGAAGTTTAAAGAAGTTAAACATAATTGGTTTCACGACAATTTTTTTTCTTGATTAAGATTTGAGATTTGCTGGCAGAAATGAACATACATGTCTTCTGAATTTCCTGTCTATACTCATCTCAATATTAAATCTTCTAGCGGTGCACATGCTCGCATAATAAAACATGAGAGGATATGATTGAGGTGACTCACATATTGCCAAAAACAGTTGAGCTCATGTATGTTCTAGGTTTGTTTGATCTTTTCCAAATGATTCAAGTAATTTGGATGTTTAACATAGGTAGACTCAATTATCACTCAATTTTTTGAGGGAGGGAGGGAGGGAGGGAGATTTATCTTTGGTATAATGATCTGAATGTTCATGTCTGCATCTGTTGTTAGTACGGGCATTAGACAGCATCAAGTTCATTCCTGGAGGTAGTAAGGGTGAGAACTGGGATGATATAACTATTTACCTGGAGAATTGCCATAAAGCGGTTTTTTAAATGACGGAGGATTTGTAGCTAGAAGTATAAATCAACTCCAAACCTTGAAAGGTAGGAGGGAAAGTATGAAAGAAGTTCATCGCTTGAGGAGATTAGTTCAAAGGGAGGGAGGGATTTATCTTTGGTATAATGATCTGAATGTTCATGTCTGCATCTGTTGTTAGTATGGGCATTAGACAACATCAAGTTCATTCCTGAAGGTAGTAAGGGTGAGAACTGGGATGATATAACTATTTACCTGGAGAATTGTCATAAAGCAGTTTTTTAAATGATGGAGGATTTGTAGCTAGAAGTATAAATCAACTCCAAACCTTGAAAGGTAGGAGGGAAGGTATGAAAGAAGTTCATCACTTGAGGAGATTAGTTCAGGTTTTGAACACTTCCCTGTAGGAATTTTGAGGCTGGTTCTTGGATACTTTTGGCAGCTTTCCTATTTTTGTCTAATGCCGTCTGTCTTTTATTATTGTCACTTTAGATAAATACAATCATCTTAAGCGTTAGAAGAGCAAATAAGAGAAAAGCTGGATTTCATTTGAATAAAAAAAATTAAAGGACCAAAATTAGGGTACAGACTTGCTATGCTACCAGCTGATGTGTTACAATCTGCATGATTTTGCATTCATCTTTTGGTCATTTCTAGAAAGTTGAACAATCTGTCTAAAGTAAAATGGGTTTTTCCCTCTTAGAAAACCGGCTGAATGCTAAGGGGTTATCTTTTAGGGGTAGAAGTGTCCTGCCAACTGACTTCTCATGTCTATATTTTTCTTTGAGGAACCTTGACCCTTTGATGTGATATCATGCAACAGGCTAACACTATTGATGAATTACCTGAGCGGCTAATTGGGGCTGTACGTGTTTCCCACATTGAGTTGTCTTCTGCGATTTTTCCAGAGCTGGATCCAGAAACCTCTTGACAATCTGAAATACTTGTACAAAGATTTTTTTTCTACCTGAAGATGCATGTACGCTATTCTTGAGTCTATCACATCTTTAACATTTTATTATTTTTGTCGGATAGCTCTTATTTCTTTGACCTATATCCTAATACAGGATTTTGGGCAGGATATCGAGCTTCCCAGCAAGCTTGGCATGGTGATCTGTAAAAGTCTGAAGCTTCCGATTCTTCTCCTTCACTTTAGGACTTGCAGACATCAGTCATGCACTCCTTTCCTTTGTAGATAAGCAATTGGGGATCGGCACTTCCAATTCTTTGAGTTCTTGCTTTATGGATTGCAAATGATCCAATGACTGAGGTATATTATTACAAGGTGCAACAAGATTATCTCCTCCTCATTCCATTTTCCTTGCTAATATGGTTCAACATGTTCCCGCTTCACAAATTCTTCTCTAAGCCATTGGTTTGTATATTCCTGAATTATAGTTCACATATTTTTTTTAAGTTTGCATTTGCAAATTACAGGCGTATCACAAAAAAAAAAAAAAAATCCATTCTACAAAGACGTAAATTGTATTATGTGTTTTGATCTTATCGCTGTTGGATATCTGCATCTTATCGTTGACTATGTCGACCATATCCATTTCTACAAATAGTTACTCATTGCTGTTTAGTCGTGCGTTTTGTTTAACTATCCAAAGGGACTTTAAAGTCCCTTAAAAAAATTAGGGTATTTGGCAAAGTTCCTTTAGATGACTAGAAAAATGCCAGTATTGGCAAAGCTGAAAGTTCGAGGCAAGTTCGCTCAGGCTCAGTATTTTCAGTAGGCAAGTTCCACTACCGATTTGATATTTGGGGTTTGCCCTCGCGATTTTTTATCTTCTCCGAGGATTTGGACTTTGGGGAGGTGGAGCTGGATGGACCCTAGCAAGGGGTTGTGCGATGTTCACCTAGGGTTGGCGGCCTCAGCGACTCATTGCTTGGCTAACGCGACATTGAAGTCCAAATCTAGTGCTTAGCTCGTGTGATGCTGGAGTCCATATTTGGCTTGCTTGAGGTTGCACGATCTTGGTGTCGCCTTATTTGGGGTTGCGCGACCTCGGCGACCTTCACCTAGGGTTGCGCCAACCGTTGAAGGGCCAAATTTAGGAAGCTCCACTGTCAAAAAGCCAGATCTGGGAAGCTTGAGGTTGTGTTACCTCGGCGTTGCTTCCGCTGAGGTTGTGCAGCCTCGGCCACTTGTTGCTTGTGGTCGTGACCTTGGCGACAGGCCTTGCTCGAGTTTTCATGGGCTCTTTTGCGATAGTTGAGCTTCACAGATGTTCTTGCTCGAGCTCTGTTGCGAGGGTTGATCCTCGTTGAGCTTTGTTTGCCTTGCCCTCTACTGCTATGGTTAGACGAGATTTGTTGCAATGAGGGTTGCTGATCGACACTCCCTTGGCCAACGATCGCCTGTGGTTGCTGTTGATGCTTGCTTGTGGTCGCTGCTGAAGCTTCTTTGTATCCTTGCCGTATTTGGTTGTTAAGTTTCTGTGTCATTTAGGATAATTAGTGCTAATTAGATCGCCATGTTAGTAATTTCTGGCTAAAATTAATTGGAATGATTACATTGACAAGTTGTCTGAAGGTGTAGGACTAAATTAGTCTAATTGAAAAGTTTAAGATTAATTTGGCCGGTATATAATAAGTTTAGGATTGTTTGAATAATTATTCCGTTCAATTATCATTAACCTGAAATAGATGTTCAAAACCTTGTGGGCAAACAACACTATCTTTGCATTTGAAAAAAAAATGATACTATCTTTATCTTAAAAAGGAAACAAAAATATGTAATTAACGTTGCATGTAAGATATGAGACAGATGCAATAGTTGGATTCCAGTACATATTGTTCGTGTATAATAGCAAGATGAAAATGGGGCCTGCTGCAAGTCATTATGATTATCTTTAATGCATCTTGACAAGTGTATGCCGGTTGAAGCGATTGAATTACATTAATAGAATCAAAAGATTACATTCAGCAACCTCAGAGATTAGTAATCTCCTTTAAGAGGGCGTCCAGAGCAGCACTTGAGCTCGCCGGATAACTATGCCCAAACCGAGACCGGAGTTCCATAGCCCTCTTCTTAACTTGTTTATCCGCCATTAGCCTCTCAATTCCCTTCACGAAATCACTTTTCGTGACGAACTGGGATGGGTCCTCACAGACCTTGTACCCTATCTCCATGTGCTCCGCGACCCACCTTGCGTTGTCGTATTGGTCCCCTCGGATCGGGCATGCCAGGAATGGGACCCCCTTCAAGATGGACTCGATAGTCGAATTCCATCCGCAATGTGATAAAAAGCCACCGGTTGATGGATGGCTCAGGATCAACAGCTGCGGGGCCCATCCGGTTATTATCAAGCCCTGCTCGCCCACTTCGTCGCCCATCTCGTCTGGGAAGTGCCCCGGTGCACGCCCGTCTGAACTGGGCTGGACCACCCAAATGAATGGCCGTGCAGACTCTGCCAATGCACCGGCCAGTCCTCTGGATTCCTCCGGGGTCAAGCTCAGAGTACTCCCAAAGGATATGTAAAGCACTGAGCCGGGCGCTTTCGAGTCTAGCCATCTGGCGATGTCGTCCTCGGTGATGTCGGATTGCCCGTTCCTCCTGAGTTCACCGTCATCGACCATGGTGCCGTTGTCGGACTTCCAGTACATCTCGGGCAAGAGTGGGCCAACTCCCCAGGCCGGTTTCTTTAATCGATTGGCCAGGTAGTCGAGAAACGGGAGCTCGAGATCGTCGAACGTGTTGAACACGAGCCCAATAGTTCCCTCCACGTCATCCACCCAATCGGGCTTCTCCCCAGGCCCTGGCGGGCCCATCTTCCGCGGAAACGGCCCGCCAGTCTCCGAAGGGTTAGGGGCTGTGTTCGTCCCCTTTGCCAAGATAGGCCCAAAGGGCCTTCTCTTGATGTTCAATTGGGTCAGGCCCATCTCGTGGGGTAGCCCGGGGAGCAAACGGACCTCCCCAGGCCCGAGGTCTTCTGGGTGGGCATTCCAGGAAGCATATTCCATGGAAGGTGAGCATGCACCGGAGGAGAAGAAGGCAACAGTTGGAATTCCATGTTTTTGGAATATCTTCTTTGTCCACCCCAAGAGCATGAACACATTGACCACTGCACATGCCGGCATTTGCAGATGAGGGCTTGAGAGGAGGGCCTCTAGCACTCGAGCCAACTCATTGTAGGTCTCAGCCTATTTGTGAACCGGTAAACCGGGCCTCAGTGAAGCAGAAGGCACCTCCACAACTTCAATCAGAGGGTTCTCGTGGAAAGAGGAGAGATGTGAGAAGATGACGAGGGTAGCTTTGTAGTTCCGCGAGGCTATGTGCTTGCACAGCTCCATGCAAGGGAAGAGATGGCCATGGCCAAAGGCGGTAAGAACAAGAACTTGACCAGATGACATATTTGTTCTCGTGACGAAGAAAGACAATATTGGTTTTTCCCCCCGCTTTTTTCTTACGAAAGAGATCTTCAATATCTTCACCATTTTATAGTCGAAGGAGAGTGAGGATTACAGAAGAACAAAACTTAAGGGTTTTGAAAATATGGTGAGCCGAGAATGGGGAGTGAGGGAGGTCGCACATGCACTGTCCAGTGTCCACGCCCTCAGGAGTAGTAAGTGCGAAGTAGGCGGTAATTTTTCTTTTGCTGATTGCTGGGCCTGGAAAAGCCGAGTGAGTCGAGAGGCTGTGGATGCATCATGAGGAGGATACGATAGACAATTCATGTTTTGATCTTTGATAGAAAGTGAGGCATCGGAAATAATAAATTTGATGGCAGAAGTGTCAACAATACAGCGTTAGCACATACCTACTAAGACAAGTGGACAAGAGTCGTGACTTATGACCTTTCCAAAAATGCGTATGAATGTGGGTACATTACATAGAATGAAATTGAGAAATGATTGGATGACGATCTTTAATTTACTGTAAAAATAATAATTTATTCAAGGTCACAAAAAATCAAATAAAAAATAATCTTAAATTATTATGGAGTCCATTTCTTTAATAATCCGTGACTTTCAACAAGCTATTATTCTCACTATAACCCAAAGACTATTATGCCAATAAAGCCTTAAGAAATTCCCATTTGCATTTTGGTTTGGCAATTATTTTTGGACCCTTTCAATTTATGTTGTCCATCCGAAAGAATTCTATGACAAATTGAAGTCTGTCTCGAACAGCTATAAACCACAAAACATAAAAAAAAATAAAAATGGAACATGTTGTTCCATTGAGAGATGTCTATTTAACAAAATGAAATCATTTTACAGGAAATGCTTCAGTGTTTTAACTAAAGCTCACACATGATTATTGATAAGTTCATTCGTCTTTGTCAATTCAGATTTTCTCTCATCTTTATTTTTTTTATTTTTTTATGAAATTCAAGAGGAAGTTCAAGAAAATGTATATTACTTCTCTTGTGGTTTTTGGTGGCTTTGTTGTATCCCTCGAAGCGGCCCTCCTCTTGAGTCGAAAGCAACAATATGACAGGGGTAGATATCACTTCAAGAAAGGGATTGCACGCCTCAAAATTATCAACAATCATTCAGACCCATATATATTTTTTGTTTGGTCCGAAAACCCCATATTTGGTCAGTCAATTTTCTCAACCAGAACCCTAATTATAACGATGTGTAACAGACAAGCCCATCTTCCAAAAATTACTGCTATAAGCTCATAGCCCTAGAGACCCATGCGAAACTTTCTTCTGGTGTGCTTGATTGACTTGTTAGTGCTTAAAGGTGAAGTTATGCGTGTGATACTTATTATAAAAGTTTGAACTATTTGAGGATGACGTGAATTATATTTCGAATACTAACACTCTACCACTGATTAGAAAATGAAGGCCTTAAGCATGGATTTTGCAAGACCTGTCTGTGGGCAAAGGATGGTCGAATATTGTTGTGTATGAGGAGATGAAAGGTCCAAGTAGTCGAATTCGAGATCTTTGTTGTAGAAGTTTGAAGTTACGTACGTGACATATTTACTCCAAAAACTTGAGTGACATTCTGTATTTTCACGTCATCGCTACAGAGACAATACATGATGCAGTTGATAATTGCTCTTTAGGATTTGAACTTGAGGACACATGGGGCTGCCCATTAGCAGGGGTCACCTTCTATTCAAAATTGGGGATATGACAGGGATTACCGCTCATGGTCCCAAAGTTGCCTGGCGAGATGTTACTGATCAGGACCACCTATCTCGAAGTTGGACCCAGCAATCGGGTGCTGGCAAAGGCCGAACGATGGGACACCACAATAAACAAAATATAAAATAAATCGAATATTGAACACCATTTACGGATTCCATTCGCATCAATGCGATCTATTTCACGAAAAAAACAACTTAAGATTTTATAATAAATGGAGGAATACGAGAGACATCATAACTACTCGATTCATATGAACACTTTCGATATTGCCCTATCTCCAATTACTTTCAACCACTTATATAGTATGACGTTATTACAATTTCTTAAAAATCAATCAAATGATCTCGGGAAAAACTACATAATATGATTTTCTCCGCTTGAACACTTGTCTCATGGAGGTGATTCGTGAACATGTGCCCCATAATTGGATAAAAGTAGAAGATCTCCTCAATAATTTCATCAAATTGATCGATAACATATTATGCACAATTTGGAGCATCAAACGGACCAAGAGATAAATATATCGATGGGTCGGCGGGGAGACTATCGTCGTTTGCCGACTTCAATTAGGATTTGATTTTTGGGTACACCTCGTTCTTCTTTCTCTGACCAAAATTCAGACATGTCTCTACAAGTCGGCAACAATCTAAGTCCAATACGGACTTTCCTAAATAAGGAAACTACATTAGGATTTCCCTATAGTCCGGGCTACTCATGTGCATTTTCATCTGGTTGGAGTTTGTCGGGAAAATTGTCTAAAAATCATAAACTTATTGCATTTTTATTAATTTAATCTTAAACTTTTCAATTTTACCAATTGAGTTTTAAACCTTTTCATTTTTTGTCAATTGAGTTAATTTGGCCAATTTTGCTGGAATTTACTAACGTGGAGTCACATATTTTACGGTTGATGTTGACGTTGACAAAATTTAATATTTTTAAATATTTTTTTTCTTTTTTTCCCTCTCTCTCTTCTATCTTTGCCAACCGCCCAACCTTTGACGACCGGCCAAAGGCTATGACCAATGAGAGTTGCCCTTGCCAGCGTCCCACGATGCCACCCTCATTGAGATCTAGCAAGGGATGACTTTGCGAGCCTTGGGTGAGGCTCACCCTCGCTTGATCTGGCGAGGGCGAGCCTCACTCGAGCTAGCAAGATTGACCCTTGCCCTCACACCCCTTGCCTACTCAAGTGAGGGCAAGGGTCGGCCTCATCGGCCGTGAGCAAGGCTTCCCCTCGTTAGATCTTGACAAGGGCAACCTCGCAAGAGACCAACCCTTGCTAGCCTCTAACAAAGGTGACCTCATAGAAGGGCTGACCCTCGCTAGTTGTAGCCTCTGGCCGGTCATCGAATGTGGGGCAACCAACAAAGGTAGAAGAGAGGGAGAAAAAAAAAGGGGGGAAATATTTAAAAAATATTTAAGAAATAATAAAATTTGTTTATGTCAGCGTCGGCTGTGACATGTAAGAGTTGTATCCACGTTAGCGAATTATGGCTAATGGACTTAATTGGTAAAAAATGAAAAATTTTAGGATTCAATTAATAAAATTAAAAGGTTCATAACTAAATTAGTAAAAATATAATAGATTTATAATTTTTTTGATAATTTTCCTCACTTTGTCACGGATTGAAAACGTTGTTTGAATGACATATTTGGTTTGTCGACGAGTGGCGCTGGTGGACCGGTGGATACATGAAAGCCCTCCCCGTCAATAATTTCACGGTCATTTCTCCTGAGAGGGGCAAAAAATAAAATAAAATACAACGCCATATATTGATGACTACAACTGATCTCTCCCATCACCATGGCTCATTAACAGTCGATATCTACGTTGCTTTTAGACCAGTGACACAAGCTCGATTTCCAATCCGTTAAAAAGGTCTCATGTTTGAGTCGGATTTGACAAAGTTTCTGATCACGGAATTACTTAGATCGATCAAATTGTTGGGTTATAAAAGAGAGAACACTTTCTGCTACTGTTGTTCTTTTTTATGCGGAAACCGAAACTAAACCATTGCATGGCTCTCTTGGCCAATTTGACCTTATCATGCAATGCATCTGGCTTTCACATTCCCTATATGTCAGGCTATTGGACTAACAGAAGTTTGGCACCCATCGCTTGTAACAAAGTCACCTTCTTTAGAATGTTCCCGGAAAGCATTCTACGTGTCTTTAAAGCAGCATAGATCGAGGGAAGTGCGTCGCCCCGACCCTGTTCAGCCAGCTGAAGTTGGTCCATTGGTCCATTATCAAACAAGTATCGGTCCCTTCCTTGGCCATTATACGAGGCATTTGTAGAAGTCAGCTGGCTCTTTATCCTCAATCGGATGGAATGCCATTCTTAACATCTTTCGAAGTCCTTTTTTCTCGGGTGGCAGCTCCAGACTAGCGCAATACATTTTAAAACATGTACACGTGAATGAGTTATGAACGGAGCGAACAATCTCAAGTTGACAGCAAGATAGGAGTGGGGGCTACCTGCAGGGTTAGGCATAGGATGGTAATGGCGGGAATCAAATGTGGTTTCGAATCCTATATCTTCCTCGATCGGACCACTGTGTTTGGGACAGACCTAGAAGACAAGCATACTTGAAAACATTTATTCACACCTCCGGCAATTACAAGATAAGAGGTTGGCGAGCCTATCATCATAACTTCTTTGTAATGCTAGCACTCAAGATATCTCTTCATATGGGATCTTATAATTAGATAACTCAATATCAGTGGAGTCATCTTCCTTCTTGATGATATTGGCAAATTGTGAGAGATTAAGAAAAGTCATTGCATTTGAATAGGAAGGTCAAGAATCCAAAAGATCCTCAAAAAGTTCAAGATACTACATTCGTAATTATTTTTGGTCTTTTGTTTTTGGGGAGAAGGGTTGGGTGGGAGGGGGACACAACATTAGTTTGTGTTCGGACATTCCATATGAAAAAAGTATTTTATGTGTCTCAATATTGATGTGGTGTGACTAATTCATCACATTATTAGTATGATATGTTTGTCATCCTACATGATGCTTAAATGTTGAAATTAACCACTTTTAATCGGTTTGTTAAATCACGTATCCCTCTCATGCGTGGTTATCTCATTAACTACCTTCTCCTTTTGTAGGGTAATTTTTTGGACTCTTAGGTCTGCCCCTCGGTCCATCTCTAGCTGTGTTGATAGATTAGTCATCATGAAAATGAGCTATTAGGTTGGTATATAAATCTCAAGCAATCTTGTAATCGCATGACTTGCTTTATAGTCATGCAAGGGTAGGTGAACCTATCGCGATCAGAGCGAATCAGACCGCACTGCTCGCAGCCCGAGCACAGCTGCTCATGTAATTTTGAACAATTGCTTTTCGAATTTCTATCTAATGCCTCTTCAAGAAGCATTTCTTCTTTCTCCTTTCTAATCTTTACACTAATCATTTTGGTCATGTCTATCACAAAGCAAAAGTCATTTTGTATAATAGGGAAGTTATTGATCAAGTAGATATGAACAAAGCAATTTGCATAAGTACAAGCGGTCGCCTTCTTATACTAGAACCTACTGGCCAAATGCATAAGTTCTATAAGCCATTTCGAACACCTCAATATATATATAATTTGCTATCAACTTTGAAGGTTGGAGCTACTAAACCAAGTTTTTATTTCTTACATTTTTCTAATTTTCCCCAATATTCCCATCTGTTAAAAGGCCACATCTGCCCTTCGAATAGTTAGGGTTATGCACCCGGTAGTTAAATCACCATCCCACTTCACCAAGATCATGTAAATGGCATCGCCATCCAATACTAATGCCCAATATCAGTGGCCATTCGACACTGCGTCAATCATCTCATGTCGGTAATGATCGCGGGCAACGAACGTTGACAGTGGAGGGTGGCGGAATTCGTGGTTGTGCCGGGTGAGATATTCGCTCGGTGGTCTTAGGTGCGATGTGGTACTAGTTTTCCTAAGTTAAGAAGACTTTTGAAAGCTTGTTACTTTTTCTATAAAGCGACATCTATTGCCTAAAAGAGAGAGCAATGAAGAAATCGGCCAAGCTAATATATAATATTACTGCTGATTACGGTCGTGTCCGTGTGTTATAATAAAGTATATATGTAGTATAACGGTGAAGCTCAACCTATATGGAACGTTAGAGGCTGCCAAAAAGTGAAGTGCTCGTGCTATTCTACATAAACAAAAGAGTGACATTCCATGATTCTTTCGTTTTTACTGACCTAAATCATCATGTTGGGCTCTAATTTCGCTCCCAGAAAGTCATGCCCGCCTTTGATATTCAAGTCGAAATGAATCGTCGATGACCCTTCTGGCCTCTTGGCCCCAACATCCTGACCCTGTGGCCTCTCTCCTTCGTAAATCTGGAATGCTGAGCCGTGGGTTTGATGGCCTCTGCTGTCGTACATCTCTTCTTTCATGCCCATCATCATCATGTTGATGATGTTACTGCTGTCGTTCCTCTCTGCAACACCACCACCACCACCACCACCTCCTCCTCCTCTCGTGTGGCCCGCGAAGTTGGAGATGGCCAGATTGAAGTCGGCTATTTGGGCTCTGGTGGGCTCGAGATTCGCAGGATCGCTCCCGTCGAGCGAGAGGGTCTTTTGGGCTTTCTCTAGAATGGCTTGCAGGTACTTCCCTTGGACCTCTATTCTCATCTGCAGCTTCTTCTGTACCTGCGTTTTTTTCGGTTTTGGATTTGAGTGATTTCTAGCATGAAATGATTTGGCCCTTTCCAAGGCATTAACCCCCCTACACGTTCATAAAAATTCACATTCTCTTAATTGGTTACTAGCTTAAGTGAAGAATATCTTTGGATCCATCTTTAATTACACATCTTGAGGTGACACTACGAGATCAAATATGACATCATATTTACCGTGATATGACTTTTAATCGACTGTATGGTTGCCATGTTCATGTTCCCTTCAATGCAATTTTATGCATATTTGTTAACAAAATTAAATTGCCAAAACAATGTATTCATACCTCAAGTTGCTCTTGTAGTCTCTTTTGGACTTCTATTTGACACTTCAGTGTCTCCTCAATTGGGATTTCTCCACTGCAATGCATGATCTATTAGCTTTAAGATTTAGATGCTTATGTGGAAAAATAAACCAAAAGCAATTCGATAGATTATGAATCTCCACTTCTGATTTTTGTTGTGAAAGAGTTAAAATGAAGGACATACCCTGGCTGTAGGTGACTAGCTTGCGATGAACTGCCAGCCATTCCGGAGGGACTAAATTCAACATAAGAAATTCCTATATTATTTTAAACAAAATTTGGTAAATGAAATGTGGTCACTGCTGGAAATAATTCATTGCAAAGGCAAGTATAGACAGCAGCTGATTTTCCTAATAATCTATTAATTAACATGTATTAGTTTGAAATGATAAGTTACAATTTATATGTTTCGACAAGATATTATAAATGAGAGAGGGACTCACCATCGCTTGGTTTAGATTTGTCATCGCTATTTGGCCTCCGCATTTGTTGCCCTAATCTATATTTCTGCAGAGAATTCAGCTTTTACAATATTAGATCCTTTTTTTTTTTAAAGAATATTGTTACCAAATCAATGAACAACAGAAAGCAGCACACAGAATGATGTCTAAGGAGAGACATTAGAATGTTACCTGAAGATGGCTCTTTAAATGGTACAGTGTCAAGCCCTTCAAGCCCATTAATCTATGCACTGACTTGGGAGTTGCTTCTGGCAATTGGGAAACACAAGATGTTCGCAGTCTTAGATGCTACATAAACAATGCTGTCAAAGGTACTTTTCTATCGATTCATATTGGTTTGATCCCAAGTGACAATTTGAGGAGGATAAACATGCTTTTGACACAAACACACACTCACATATAGACCCACCATCAATGGAAATAAATCCAATTCCATAGTGGATTACCAAGAATTAATGTAATTATAATCGATTCAGTCATAAAAATTTTGGAATACATACTTATTATTTTAGTGATCTATTCTAACCATGTGACTATGCCAGCCCACTTGATCACAAAACAATAGTAAGAAGGTTATTTGAGCTCATCCGACTACATGAACAAGACTCAACAGAAACCTAGATAGATTACCTTAATTATATCATAATATCTAGATAGAATCATAAATTCAATGGTGAAATATTTTGTGCCACCATAAATATATTGGATTAATTCGGTAATAGTGTTTTTGTGAACTTTAATCAATTCGAGTGGGCCGCATAGGGATCTCAACTCTGAGTTCCATCTAATGATCCATGGAGCCTCCACTCAACTTTCGAAATATCAGCATCTAATCGATCCACTTATTATAACAAAATCACGGCCTAAAACAAACTAATTCTCTGGAAACCCCAACATCGACTATCCTCTAAGAGCGACCAGCAGGTAGTGAGCTCAATTTTCCTTTCCTACTTATGAAGACAAGTGCCGATTTTTGAATATTTTGTCTTACTAGAGATATATGATCCCGGGCCATCTAACTTTATCGAGTAGATCAAATGTCGAGTATTAAAACTTTTTGCAGAAATTGTCTAAATAAGCATAACTCTATTGCACAACAGCCAATCAAATCCTAAACTTTTTAATAATATTAATTTAATTCTAAATATTTTGACGATTTATCAATATAATCATTCTGATCAATTTTAGCTGAAAATACTCACATGGATGTTAACTATCTTATGTATCATAGTCAACATTATCATTGATGATTTTTTGCAATTTTTTTTAATTTTCAAAATTTTCATCATCATCATCATTATTTTGTTGTAAGGGTCCATGGGAAGTTGTTGGCCGCTAGTCGAGGCTCAACAATCCCCACGGACCATTAGGTGATGGCCACAAAGCTCTTGTCGATTGTTGGCAAGGGTCTCAACCCTCACATAGATTTGGGTGAGGGTTGCAAGCTCCCTGCTCAACAAGACAGTTAGTGCTTAATAGTTTAAAAAAAAAAAAAAGAAAAAGAAAAAAATTAATAAAAATATTTTATAAAATTTGCAAAAATAATTCATATTAGTACTAATTGTGCACGTAAAATAGCCGACGTCTTCATTAACAATACCTTGCCAAACAAATCAATAGGAGTATGCTAGAGATCCATTTCACTTGCTGCCCTATATCTTATCTGATTACAAAATGCCAACGTCTAAAAATTCCAAATGCCACTCGACATTTTTTGTTGGCAAATGATCGATACGTAATGCGAAATTTTGATAACAACATAATCAGAAAACATGCCGGCTCGACGATAATAATGAAAATGTTCCAAAAACAAAACTGAAAGAAAAGTGGGACTTACTATCCGGGCCGCCGAGTTTGGTGACGGCGTCCACAAAGCGCTCGTGAAGGTCAGCCGTCCACCGCAGCCTTGGCTTCGGATCCCTCGTCATTACCACCCCGCCGCCGCTACTGCCACTCTCGCCGCCACCGCCACCGCCACCGCCACGCCACCGCCACGGTACATTTTTGAGCACTATCCCAGAGACTCTCGCTGCCTATTCGATTGCAAACTGTAACCCAACTCACTTAGATCTCCACCACCCACCACCCACCACCAACCAACCAACCAACCTTTTATATATCTCCTCCTCCTTTGTTCGTATTGTGACCCTTCCAACTCTTTAAAACAAAAGCAAAAATTCGAAATTCTCTTGGACCAACTTCCTTTTTTTTCCTCAAAATCCCAAGTTTCTTTCTTCTTTGTTCCCTTTTTTTTTTCCTTTTTGTTTTCTTGTCACCCGCCTTTAAATAGCAGTGTTTCCCTCGCAAGATAGAGAGAACAAATGGCCAAAAGGGAAGAGATATCACAGAACAAGAGCGAGGACCCCTAAAAGCCGAAAAGAAGGAAGCTGATCCGTGCAAAAAGAGCAGGAATTTAACGAAATGGGACTCATCGGCTCACGAAGCGATTCCTTCCGGGGTCGAAAGAGAAAGAGAGAGAGAGAGAAAAGTAAAACCATGGTCGAAGAATAACCTAAAACTAATCAAAAGCACAGGAGCGATTCTTCAAAGCGGCAGCTTTTGATATACAATCCGAAGTCAACCAACCAGCCATGAATTCCTCTGGAAAAAAAGAACCGAATCTCTGCGGACTTATTTACTCAACTTGCAGTTTAAAAAAAGGAGGAAAAAGATGAATGGAGGAGGAATCGAGAGACGACCCAAGAACAGAGAGAGAGAGAGAGAGAGATGAAGGAAAAGTTTTGTGCGGACTGCAGAGTGGGGGAGAGAGAGAGAGAGAGAGAGAGAGAGCCTTTTGAGTTGAGTTAGCCCCCCTTAATCTTGATAATGACATGCACAAAAGCAATTATTTGTTTTTTCGCCGAAAACCCATATAAATAAAAAAAAGTGTTGGCTAATAAAGAAGGCAGAACATAGGAACACGACCAAGGACATGCAGAGGAAACCTCGGCGACGAATCTGAGGCAACAACATGATACCCCCCACCCCACGCCCCCAAGCAAAACTCTAAACAAGAACAAAAGGTAAACAAAGTTAAGTAATGATAACCATAATAATAATTATTATTATTTAACAATACTGTGAGAGAGAGAGAGAGAGTTGGATTATGGCTAGGTGGAATGAACCTATGAATTCCGGTGAACCGTCGGATGCGGATGCTTGGACGATCCAAAGGTAGGGGAGAGGGGCACGTGGATGACAGCGTGGAATATTCGTCGGCAAGCGAGGGGAGTGGAATATTCGCGGGGGAGTCACGTGGCGAGGGGTGGCCGAAAGGAAGCCAAAAAGTCCAGCCACTCCACACGATGCATCATCATCATCATCTTCCGATTTCGCCTCTTTGGCTTTTTATGCTTCGCCGTCTCACCTGGATTCTTGTCTCTATCGCTCGCCCCATTTCGCTTTGGGAGGGGGGGAGGGTGGGTTAAATTCTGAAGGGGTTTGAGGTTGTTTCATTGTGATTCGGATTTAGCCTTTTGTTGTAAAGAAAACCATCATTAACGACAACCAAACATCACCTCCATGATTCTAGTTCATTAGTTCCCAAGAGATGCGACGTGCGGCAACTCAGAGGAAGTGGTCCACTCCATTTATCCTTCCAGCTTAGCTTTTCTCAATGTTAATGTTAAAAGTTAGAAAGTCAGCAATGAACATCCTATACAGAAAGGGAACAGATGTGACTCATTCCATGACAATGCCTAAACATCTCCTCATATGAGCCATCGTCACGGACACCTGTCTCCTCCCTCCATCTCAGCTCCCTTCGAACAGCCACCACAGCTGGAAGGAGAGGCCCCGCGAAGGGTGGCGTCAATTGATCAGAGGTGGTGATCCTCCAGTTGTCTCACAAGTTATTCTTTATCACCGTCTTCTTGTCTTGTCGAGGGTCAACGATATTGCCGGCGTTGTCGTGGCTAGCTTTTAGTTTATCTCGATGCTGTACATTGCTCCAAGGGCTTCTCGAGTTCACCTTCCCAATTTTTTACTTATCTTTGGGCCATATTTTCAAATTTAATAACGCCATCTTCTTGTTCATAGCCTTCAAAGCACACAGTTTATTAAGACCGCCTAATTGATATTAGAAAACCACCAAGGTAGTGAATCTAAAAGTAAACGAGTCATCTTCTTCCATGAGATCACAAGTTCAATTTATGTTACAAGCATAATCTTGATGTTAGCTATTAAAGAATATAAATCAAGTTATTTAGGAAATAATAGCCAAATTCAAGAAAGCGATTAAGTTTTTTTACAATGTTTTTTTTTTTTTGGTTCATTTTTTTTACAACGTTAAACAATTGCCAAAACCTTTCAGATTGTTGAACATAAGCTGTGGAAAGCAATTAGGAGCTAACAAACAAAATGGCTGACACATAAACATATCATCTTCCATATAGAATAATCGATCCATGGTTTACCAATAGCGCACCAACTAAGCATGACCTTTCAAGATCGATCACTCTAAATCTAATGTGTTGGCGTTTTCAACGAGAATGCAAGAAAGTCGTTGGTTTACCAGATCCAATGAGAATGAAGCATTTCTAGTAATGTAGGTGTCACCCCTTATTATTTATTCATGTAGATTTATCTAACAAGACATTTTCGATTTTAAAACATAAGTTACATATATCAGACAAAAAATTATCGTAAATTTTCTCAAAGTTTAGCTGATTTCAACAAGTGCCATAGAAATATAAAGTAGAAGGAAATTTTAATGATTTATTGCATCCATCGCGGGAGAATATTGAAAAACACATAAAGACTAGACCGCTCCCACCAAGAAAAAACCAACTGATGGTCTCAACTTAACTGGAAGATCTCTTGACATCTTGAAGAACTATCTGGGCAGCATTGCGTCCAGGTGCACCCATCACGCCACCTCCAGGGTGTGCACCACTTCCACACAGGTACAGCCCTTGCACTGGTGTCCTATAGTTCGACCTGCATCAACAAGGGGAGAAAATAACCACGGTTGAATGGAGAGACATTATTGTACAATGAAAGAGGGGAACAGGACTCATCATTGGCTTGAAAACTACCATCCTTTCACTGGCCGCATGAGGAAGAGAGAATCCAAACCCATGGCACCGTGAAAAATATTCCCTCCTGCCAAAAGATCCAGCAGAAGAAAATTAACAATGCTCCCAGAGGCCAATCACTAGTTGCAGTCATTGCCTAAATCTTGTTCATCTAAAGATCAACCTCTTAACATTCCAGGCAAAGGAAAGCGCGCCAGCTTTCATAATTGATTTTGTCAAGAGGTACATCAGAAGCTTAAATAGGAGTGGACAAACACACAATTAGAAGGATTATCTATGTATAACATGATCTGGAACCAGTTATAACAAATTGCATAAGGACTTTTTGATATCTGATTAGACTGCACTTTATTTTTTGGTAATTTAAATGATTGGATTATTTCTTTACAGATCAAAACAAGATCCAATTGACAATACAATGCCCCCCGCCCGTGCCTGGGGGGGGGGGGGGATGCCAGTGAACACAGCTATGACAAATGGCTGAAAATGAAAAAAGTGACAGGTAAGAGAAACACATGAACCTCGCCATCTGAGCCAGGCCTCACTGCATGCTTTGACTGAGATGGAAAGGAGCATTGGAAATAAAATTGCATTACTTGCAAGAGAATTCATAGCAGTGATGTGCTGTAATTTCTTGAGATTTGGCAGCAATGAGAAGGATGAGAAACAGAATAATGCCACTTCATCCCTATCTTATTGACATGTTAGTAGTCATAGTGCAAAATCCTTTTGTAGTCATACTCATAGGTACTACAAATGTGAGTACCTGTCAGACCAATTTCTCTTTCAAGATCAGGTGGAGTCAGCATATCATAGTCGATGACTGATGAGCTGAAACCAGGGCAATACTCATTGATCAAAGAAAAACATCTGTCTGCAAAGGATTTCTGCAAACAAAGAATTAGATAAAATAATGATATCCAACAACACAGCCAGAGGAAATTAGCAAGAGAAATTTGTTCTCTGAAAATAAACTCCAAGATGCAGAAAAATGAAGCCTAGAAATGAAATAACAATGCATGTAACTCACCCTGTAAACAGGATCCATCCAGCTGCCATCTGATGGTTTATAGGGTGTGTATTGGATAAATAAGTTGATCACATGCTTACCTATGAAGAAATAAAATTCTTATTACATGAAGAAGCTGAATGGTGCACAAGTTTCCAAGAATGCCAATTAAGTAGTGGCTAATACCATGACAATGCCAAACTGGTACCCATATAATACATTCATCCTAAACTAATGTTCGTCTCACAAAAATCCCTAAATCGGCACCCCATGACACATTTACCCAAAAAACAATCTTCCTTGGTATCCCCTACCCAAATCTCCCATCCATTAGTATTCCTGTCCGATATTCCATTAAAATGCATACGTGTCGACACAAGTGGCAGACGGCTACAAGACGAATCTGACGTGGAGAATGACAGACTCAATGTGGAAAATCCATGTGTGCTGACACATGCATTTTAACAATAGGCAAATTTGGGTTAGGGTACAAGTTTGGGATAATGTGCCATTTGGGTACCAGTTTGAGATTTTTAATGGTATTAACCCAGTTAAGTAAAGCTCAATCCATAGCGAGCAATTACAGATTTAACACAAATCCTGGATAATCAGGATGGACCAATGGGAGACATTGGTCAGGGTAGACAAGTAAGAGAACTTAAAGGAAACTTATCTGAGAAAAAGGAAAGCAACAAAGAGCATGACTCCAAGTTTGTCAAACATACATGATACCACCCAAAACGATTTACTACATGATCAGTTGCAAATGAAATTTGGCAAGAGATCGATTTAGCCACATTTCCTTGAGATGTAGCTTATTGGCATTCTAAAGTAGTATGAGGGAAATGAAGCTAGAAGCTCTACATGCAATGAGGCATCAGATGATAAATTTGTAGGTTATGATTAAACATTTTTTTTTTTTTTGCATTGAAAGACTCTAGAAGGGCATCAAATTCAATATATCACTAATAAAGTGCATCTACCCAGAGTTGCACCTTCAGTTTTGTAGGTCTTCCATAATTACTGTCATGCTAAGGGAAAAAAGAGAAAGATAAAGTTGATTTATGAGTTGTAGCACCAACACAGCCATGGTCCAAGCTTTCTTTCTTCAAGTTTCTAAAAGATCAAACAATGATTCCATGGTGCACGTCATTGTTGAAACATGGATTCATTGTGGGAACATGGATTTGACAAGATCAAATGACAATTCCTTCACTGTACGTCATTGTGGGAACATAACTCTATAAAGGAAGTTGTTGTACCAGGAGGTGCTA
Source organism: Angophora floribunda (assembly GCA_014182895.1). Taxonomy (NCBI): domain Eukaryota; kingdom Viridiplantae; phylum Streptophyta; class Magnoliopsida; order Myrtales; family Myrtaceae; genus Angophora; species Angophora floribunda. The sequence continues at coordinate 19,676,973 of CM024708.1, read as the reverse complement.
TAGTCTTGTCCAGAACAGAAGGTATGGTCATCTCAATAACTGGTCTTCGTGATGGCACTCCATTGACAGCATCTTGACAGGCTGAGTCAATTTCTTCCATACTTTAAAATAAAAGTTGGAATCAGAAATATTAGACACCAAATGATGTTCAGAAAATGCTCATGAAAAGAAGCTTAAGGTGGTACAAAGTTTTGTTCATTGCATCTGTAACCAATTGCCTAATATGATGAGTTAATTATCCAATGATGGCTAAGCAAGAGCCCTTTCTCTTTCTTTCTGGATAAATCAACATATAGAAAGGGGTGCAATAAAGCAAACAAGCCGCAAGAATATCAATGTAAACGGCAATTCTTTTATCTGCAATACATGTTGAAACAACTTCAACATAAGATTTCAAGCTATGACCACCATCATAGGTTTAACGCAGCAATCTAAGCTAAACTCTTTCTTGCTTCCTGCTGCTAAAGGACTGGTCAATCTTGCAGCAGTTTGAGTTAAGTTTTGCCAATCACTACCTAGAGACGACAAAGTAACAATGACCATCATTAAATAATACACAATGGACTGAAAATCTACCTCTCAGAACCAATATGAATTGTCCCCCTATGCTGAGGACCCGCATGAGGATAACTTAACTTGCATGATTGAAAGGAAGGCAATCTGTCAACAGCAAGATTTATTTTCGTGGTTCCCTGTTTAGTTATATTTGACATCACAAAAAGGGGTAAGTTTCACCCAATAAAGCTGTGCAGTTCATGACTGTCATTCGAAAAAGTCATAATGATACAGGAAATTAAGGCTCGCAAGCTTAGCTTTTTGTAATTCACTAACCAACTGCTGCACAATGGACAAATTACATGCTAGATTCTAGTTTTAAACTTATAAACTCATTGATTAAATTAATGCAGAACTTAAGGTTTACATCATTCACATTTATAGGAAACATTAAAATATTCCTGTCATTAAGCTACAGAGAGACACCGTAAGGAAGGAAATGGGCAGTTTACAGTAAGTAACATAGACTGTACTCATAAAATTGATTAATGCTGTCAAGAAGAATTATCCGGCTGTAACTCCAGATATATTGGGAATAATTGGGTTCCCTCTAGGACCCAGTGACCTAATGGACAAACAAGAACAATACTTGAATGTGACCCTGTAGACAACTGACAATCGGTAAAAAAATTTATAGATCAGTAAAAAGCAACAATGGAGCTTACAGAGGTGTAATCAGCATATTTGACAGACCGGAGAAATCCATCAGGAAGAACATCTGCAGGAACTAATTCCTGCATAAGACCCATGAAATCTATTAGAGGCAAAATTCAGGCAACAGCAACTTGAGAACATTCACATGGCACTATTTTAAAGATTAAAGACCGAGTGTCATCTGCCATGGGCCCACACATTTTATCAGTATAAAGAGGTACATTACCATGAAGGTCCTATAAGGAGTTGCATTTGATAAAACAATAGAAGAGTGCACCTCCGAACCATCAGCCAGCTGCACCTGATTATAGTTACCTATGCAATGTTAGACTAATTCTTTGAAGACACCATATTTCATTCACTGATGAAATATATGTTTTGAAACTTACTCCCTTTGCTCTGCCATGCTCATCAACCATCAGCTGGGAAACCTAAACAACAACATCACCCAGTAACTTATGACAGAAAGAATGACAGAAGTCCGACAGAGGGAGAAGGATTTGCGAATACAAGGACTCCTGCCAGCAAGGTAGGATTACAAGGTGCTTGAGGAAGTTCATAACAGGCTATTGGTGCAATTGGCCACATTTTGGACAAAACCCATCTCAGAAGACAGACACCACCTACATGCTATTTATCAAGCAACCCCTTTGCTCTTAATCAAGGAAACAAGTAGTAAAGACCAAAATGGTAAAAAAAAATGTTTGCAAGATGTCTAAACAAGACAAATGTAATCAAAGGTGGTAAAGTCAATTGAAAAATTTCTGAAAGAAATCCCACTGAGGATTAGAGGAGATGCCTCCAAAAATAGCCTCCATAAGCAACATGAGAAACCCAAGTCCTGTCTTGTCTTCACATATTATTTGCATAAAGAATCTCAATCTGAACTCAATTACAGGATACAATTAGAGTTAACTTTGTTGTTGCCTGAGGTACAGGCTCAGATCATGGAACTTTTTCTTAGAAATCAAGGGTGAGGCTGCATACATCAACCCGTCCCCTGATGCCCACAGCGCAGCAAGTCTTATGCACCAGGTTGCGCCTTTTTTTAACGAGACCACAATGATCCCAGGTCAATGAAATATAAAAGGGATTCATACACTATTCTTCAATTTAATCACTCATTTTCTATGTATTACCCTAGGAAGGTAATTTGAAATCAGCAAAACGGCCAAACTCATCAATATTCAGAGACATCTCACAATGTTATGTAGGGTACCATATAAAAGTGACATCATCTCTGGTGACTGAGACACGCATTATAAACCCAGATTTTCTCAAAAATAATACCTCTGCATTTGTTACAATCTGAGCACCAGCTTCCCTTGCAGCATTACCAATAGCAGAGGACACTGCACCCATTCCGCCTTCTACATACCTACAAACATGTATAGACAAACATATCTCTAAGAAAGCTTAAGATTTTATAATTTATTTTAAAATCTGACATTGTTATGACACTCTATACTGCCCTTCCAAGTTCTAATGTAGGCCATATGGGTCAGTTTAACGTACATACACATCAAACCATATCCATATCATGGATAAAAAAAATCAAGAATGACAAATAAACTAATAACTCTATATGTCCAGAAATGGGAGAACACTAGAGTGCCAAAAGCTTTAGTGCCAAATGATTTTTTCTAATCACTTTAGTGTCACTTTTAAGAAAAAACGATCATTTAAATGCCAACTCCGATCTAGGTCGCTAGAAATCCAATGTTGCCATATTTTATTGATTTCTCAGTACTATGTAGCTCACTAGCATACCCAATCAGCATTTAAACCCAAAACGACATTGTCTAAAAGTTGTAAATAGCAATAATTCAGGTGCCAAATTTTGTTTAAAGTAATCACTTCAGCAAATCATCGTTAAAAAGCAATCACTTCAATGCAAAGCACGCCATGTGAAATGCCATGTAGACTGGATTTTTTAAATAATATGCCAAATCATATAAAACTTTTAATTATAAAAGCCACGTATTATTTTTGGCCAGAATTTCTAGCTATTGGCACTTAAGTGATCATTTTTTATCCAATTTAGCACTTAAGTAATCCGGCAAAAACTTTTGATACTAAAATGAGCGCCATATACAAATTTGGGCATTCCTAGTATTCTTCTGCTATCCAGAAACATAAACATGCGATAAAATGTTCAAAGTAGAATCTGCCTCACAGCTAAGCTGGAAGAGTAACATGTCAGGAAATGCCTATGATGTGTTAACTCGTTGGACTAAACTTTCAAGCATGAGTAGAAAAGATGCTACATTTTAATGCCATGCTTTTGCATAATGGGAGTTTCTCATTGGTCCGTGATACTAATAACCTAATCAATGGTTTAGTATATGAGAATTTCAAAAGAATTGCATATTGACTTCATTCACAAAATCAGGCAAATGCATTTGTAGCATTTTCATGCTTTTACTCAACATGATGGAGCTTCCTTCCACTACAGAATGGTGATGCCAATCAAAATGGATGTTAAAGGTAGATTTTATTTATCTAGTGCTCTGTTTACAAGTAATAGGCTCACAGTTCTCTGCAATGTCTATGTATTCCATGAAATATCTTAATAGAAGACTGTTGGGATTATTGACACCTTACAATTATTCATGAATATTGAGGAAATGCTTAGAAATAGTGATACATACGACCAAATCCCCTGAGCACCATCTGTTTCACCCATAACATGATGCAGCAGTACATATCCACTCCCTGGTGTATGAACACTCCCCTGCAGATGTAATTGTTGGGCCAGAAATAAAAGATGTATCACTGCTACTCAAATTATGAAAGTACTTGTTTCATCAATATTATGACAAAACCTAGAAATTGATTATGCAAATGTCACTCAGCTAGTGCAAAAGCAAACCGCACCGTTGTCCCTATGACAGCATCTGTTGCAAGGGTTGCCTTCAGAACATCTGTCTGCACTAGTAAGAAATAGACACAACATCAACTGCCCATGATCTTCGGAAAAAAAAAAAAAAAAAACTGCTAATGATCAAGAAATGCAGCATGTTGTAAATCAAATATTTCGCCAGACATTTAATAGTTCCTATTTGTTTATGATATGATGTTTCATAATTTTCATCCCACTTTATATGATCAAGATGTACCATAAAGAAGAAGAAAAAAAAAGATAAGAAAAAGTTTCATCCTTGACCAATCATCTACCAAGGGAGAGCGTAATAAGAAGAATGCACCAGTAAAAGTAATTTTCTTCTAGTCCCATGGGGCTGGCTTAGTGGTGAATGAATAAACATGGGTGTGGTTACGCACACAACACACATTCTACTTCCCATGCAGTGCGAAAACAAATTCATTTTGGGCCAACTACCTATGTATTGGCTCGTCTTACCTGGTCCATTAAATGAGATTAGTGTGATATTATATTGGCCTAGGGTTTACTTACCTACATGGGTTTTCTTGTTATAAAGAGAGAAGTAATTTTCTTTTGAACCAAGCACCAATCTAAAGAAAATATAGACATCTAAATCAATTGGTCAGCCTTTTCATCTTTCCAATAGATCGTTGCATGTCAATACCCTGCCTATGTGAGGGAAAGAGGGAAAGACAAAAAACTGGTGGGACATCCTTAGGCATTGGAACAATGCAGGGAGGAACTGATTGATAGTTGAAAATATCTAAGTGGATATTTTGACCGGAATAAAATTACTAATACATGGAGAATGTAGCAACAGAATTGTGCATTATCATATACAGAGTCCAAGAATTCAGAATCTTCGAAAGAGGAGAAACATATTTGATGAAAAAATTTCCTGATCAATCGCACAGTGATCTTATCAGTTAACCCAGTTACATGATGTCATGATCCTTGTGATTACAGACTGTAGTTCTATAGTTTCCATCCAAGATAAATAAAGTATGAATGATCAATGGTATTTTACAACCTCAAACCATTTATTCAAAACCTTTGAAGCTGGCGAGAGCAACAGTTCCATAAAATTCCTGCAAAGTCAATAAAAACTCATTAAAAATCTATTGAGTCCCATATTTGTTAAGCAACACATGTACCAATATTAGGTGGCATTGCCAAAATCAGAACCTGGTAAATCTGAAACCAACCTCTAACTGAGTTAAAGAATTCTTACACCATCTCATTTTGCCCCAGGTCAAAAGCTCGTCGTAGGCAATGAGCCCAAAAGACTGATCTGTGAGACTTATCTTTCATTCGGTCACTGAAAGATGCTTTCTCTTGGGAAGTTTCTGGAGGAGGTGAATCAAAAAGGGGATCCATAAATTTGCAGAAGTTCTCTAGTTGACTTTCATATCTGTGCAAAAATACTTAATTATCATGATAACAAATTACCTAAGCAAAGAGAAAGCACTCGTGTTGTGAGAACAATAGTAAGAGAAAAGCACTTAACACTCACATCTTCATTGAAAATAGCTTCAATTGAAAATATTGATGTCAATAATACATGTAGTTCGCATTGGCTTTCGAAGGGCAACTAAACAGGTAGCAGAGCATTCATTTATCAGCTCCATTCTCCCTCCTTTTTTTGTTTACATTGATATCTTATTAAATGCAATTGTTTCAGACAATTTAAAGAATGTTTCATAAGACTACAAAAATTATTTCATTTAAATTAGATAACTTACAAAATATGGAAACCGTAAGTTTTCAATGAAATTATTTTGGTAGTCTTCTGAAACATTTAGGTGTGTTGCATTCAGAACAATTGGAATCACTTAAACTAAAACAGAAGCTTACATACTAAAAAAGCTGAATGGTGGGGAATGCACAGCAGATTACACTCCAAACAAGCTTAATTGCCAGATAGCCCAATAAAAAAGAAGAAGAACAAATGAAACGGAAAAGAAAAGAAGAGCTTGTTAGACCATTGTCCATTTCATGCAAATTACCAAGCAACATGCAAACCCAGTATATCAGATTACCCTTTGAGAGTGTTCTTGAAATTTTATTTCTCAAAATGCATTTTTTGATCTGATGATCTGTATCATTGGGTCCTTCTACGATCCGGTATAAGAAAACAGATGGGATCCCACCTAACCGATTGTAATTTTCCTCTGTCATTTACAATTTTCCTCACTAATAGTAATTTACTTATTACATATCATTGTGCAACTTTTCATTACATAATGTAATTTCCCTTTTGTCGTTGTAAGTGCTGTGGATCTTATCTTTGCAATATTCCACCAAAAAATAGCAATCTCCCTAATTTAATTGTAAAATCTTTTCTCAATGTCGGTAAATTAACAAATGGAACATGACTTTCCTTTGACATACAAAATCGTCTTCACTGACACTAGTATATCAATAAAATATCCTTTTGTAACTTTTCTATAAAAGGCGTAATCTCCTTTTGATTGCAAGTTTTCTGGCTCCTATGATTTGTAATATTCCACGAAATAGTAATCTACGGAACATTAATAATAAATTTTTGAGTTATTGTTTGCACATGATCTATTTGATCATAATTTTCCTTTACACAATGTAAATTTTTGCAGCCTGTGTCAGTGATTTTCCTTACCAATAGTGACTTTTCATGATCAAATGTAAGTTTGATCCCCTTTGTGTCCCTAACTTTCCTTTAATGTAAATAACTTAGGGAGACAGCCGATTTTGCAAAGCAGATCCGATGGACCGCATTCTTTCTCCAATGATCACATTGAATGCGGAAGTGATCCCATTGAAACACCTATGGGACCATAGAATTCTCCTTCCATCAGTTAATGGCTGTCATTCTAGAAACTATGGAGGAAAAAAAAAACTTTATTGGATGGCTTAGATGAACATTTAAGACTGATCATTATCTTTGCATCTCTTTTCCAAATAACAGTAAAATCACGAAAAGAAAAAGAAAAAGAATAAAGAAATCCGTCAAGTATGGTTGTCATGTTTTCAGCAGAAAGAACAAGAACAGTTTCCTTAAAAACATGATCCGAAAGAACAGCTCGACAGACGAGTCGTTGGAAAACAAACACTCAAATTGCTGAAAAGCGGAGTTCAAACCTTGGATAAGCATCTGCATCGCGTTTCGAAAACTTTGAAATCTCCGCGTGGTTAAGCTCCTTGTCAGGCCCTAGCAACAAGTACCGCCCATCGAGACACGGCGTGAACGACGACGGACTCCTCTTCAGCAGCTTCAGTCCATGCCTTCCCAACTCCAGTTCCCTTCAAACAGTCCAAAATCGCGCGCGCGTCGTAATCAAAATACCGCATTTATCACGTAATCCAAACTTTAACGATTCCGAAATGTTGAGTTAATTTTAATCGGAGCGAATGCGGGGGGACCTACTTGATGACGGAAGGCCGGAGAAGGCTCTGGAGGTAGCTGCAGCGGGAGAATTTGAAGCCGGGGACGAGCTCCTCCGTCACGGCGGCGCCTCCGATGACGTGGCGACGCTCTAGGACGGCGACGGAGAGGCCGCCGCGGGCGAGGTAGGCGGCGGCGGTGAGGCCGTTGTGGCCGCCGCCGATGACGAGAGCGTCCCAGCGCCTGTCCTTGAGGGCGAGCGAGGAGGCGCCGTCGCGGACGGTGGTGAAGGTCCTCCGCCACATTGTTGGCGATGGCTGTCGGCCACCGTTGAGTTGGAGGGGAGAGTGCGTGGAGGTGTTGCGGTGCAGCACGGTGAAGTGCTAGCCCCGTCGAATGAGAGAGAGAGAGAGAGAGAGAGTGGAGAAGAAAGTGGACTACACGGTGGACCTGTGGACCTGTTATAGATTCATGCTCTTTCCCAGATTCCTTTCAATATTAAAACATTTAAATTCTCTAAAGGAAATGCCAAATGAATTTTCTTTTTCTAACCTTACGTGACCAATAAAAAATTATCATGTAAATTTAACTCAACGAAATTGCTGAAAATGGATTAAAATGTACGAATTGGAAGTTTTGGATTTCGAATATATTATCATGATTAACTTTATAACTGTTGTTGTATTTGTCTTTTTATCTTTAACACTATATTTAAGGCAATAATGAAATGATAGATCAAAGTAGATAAGATAGAAAGGGGAAGTAGATGGAGAGCAATGAAAGGAAGAAAATAGTAGTTTCGATGATATGTTTTGGATGTATGTTGAAGGAAAATAATCGGGAGAAAAATGAATTTAGTAAGGAAAATTAACGTAAAAAATTAGTGCAAGGCTATGGTCAGAGCCAAAGTGGCTGCAGCCACATCTTTGTTAGTTCCACTTGACAGATATACCCTTATTTATTTCAAGACTATTTTTACTGTCCTTTGTCCTTACATTATTCGTCTAAGGTCGTTCCCATTTACGAGAGCCCCGATCACAATCGCTTCTAAGTTGGCCCCAAGTTCAATTTGCTTAACCGGAGTGGAATGCCCAACCTTTCATATTTCTTTGCTTCGCTCGACCTTCGCAATGAATCAAAGTCTTAATGCTTTGAAACCACCCTCAAGGCTGTGTAATACAAGTTTTGCAAATCGGTAAAAAAGAAAATAAAGCCCGCTAGAAATGAAGTTTTCATGGTGATCCTTCTGAAGTCTATGGAATAGAAGTTTTCATCGGTTTTATTCTAACAAAAATTTCTCTTACTGAAACGAAAATAAAAATTGGGAAAAAATAAGAGGAAAATAGAATGAAATATGAAAAAGGTATGTCAGGCCCTACAATAATAAAGCCTAAAAGTCACTTTTGAAAAGACGGGATTCTCTCCGCTGCATATTATCTTTAAGAATGACGAGATACCACCAAGATTTCAAGTTCACAGACAGCAAAGTATCTCAGAAACCAGGACGTATGGGCAGTCACACGGACAGACTCAACCAAGACAGACACCAATATACCCTTATTTATCCTGCTTATTTGCAAATGTAAAGATGCTCCCGATGGTCTCAGCCAAATGAGCAACTACTTCAGTCCCTTCATCAACAAGTCTAAACGAAAGACTTCGGTACTCGAAGCATTGCATCTAGTTCCAGCCACAAGTACTAATTCAGCAGCTCCTCATTTGAGCACGCATGAACCAGTTTTATGGACATTGATAGGACGTGCATAGGTGATATTCGAACTAGGACCTTGTTAAGAAGCATCCCTTGGAAGTTCCTATGCAATCGAATAAGGAAATATTATAATTTTCAATGTACCGACTGTTCTCGTGATATGCACAATCAATACTTTGAAAAGTGAATATTTCCTCCGATATGTCGAAGAAGTGCCCCAAGAATACTCATTAATTGTGTGTGGCCGGTTAATGACCGTTGCCATGACCGACGAAGAAGGAAAAAGAAAAGGGAAAAATAATAAAAAATTGAATATTTTAGTAATTTTTTTTAGAACTAATAATATTTTTTGGGTGTTTGGCTAAAACATGAAAGTGTACTGAAAAAATTTTCCTCAATAAACATACATCAATCAAGCGCAGTACTTGCGCATGGACGATCGGGAAACCGGATATAGGCGACAAATTCCCAAGTCCAACCTCAATGGACTCTAATCCAAGCACCAAGTATCGGGGCATGAGCACCTACATTCTAAGCCTAGCCTCCATGTAATGGCGTTAGAACGCTTAGTATTAGGCTCGGCCTCAAGGGGTCCCGAGCCTGTCCTCAATGGACCTGACCACAAGCACTAGGGTCCTAAACCTCGACCTCAATAGACCATGGCTTGAGCACTAGGGACCCAAGCGCTAGCACTGAGGACCTGGGCATAAGCATTAGGGTCCTAGACACGAGTGCCAAGGCTGCAGACCTTGCCTCGATGGAGCACCAAAGGCTTAGTCCTGGACGTTGGGAACTAAGAATAACTATTGGTTTCTATGTCCAAGCATAGAATTTTTGTATTCAAGTGCTAATACCTAATTATACTTTGAAAACAATTTTCAATTTTTTAGAGATGAAATCACATTCCGGAATTAAAAATAGATCTTCTATTAACCAAGAAAACATTTTTAATGACTCATTTCCTAAGCGAACTAACTGCGAAAAAGTAAGAAAAATGTTTTCGCAAAAAATGTTTTTCTTGAAAGACTTATCTAATGAGTTGGTCTTCTTTCAAGAAAAATGCAAGATACACAAGGCTCAATTATTTATTTATGTACATTTATATACCATGACATTTTAGATTCTAAAATACAAATTATACGGATAAAATGCAAAAATACCACCTTTTTTTTTTGTCGAAATTTAGCTGATTTGAACAAGTGCCATAGAAATATAAATTAGAAGAAGTTTATCAAAGATTTATTGTTTCCTTAGTGGGAGATTATTTAATATCGCAAAAAACCTACGCCATTCCCACTAGGAAAAAACATACTGATGTCTCAATTTAAGTGGAAGATCTCTTGACATCTTGAAGAACTATCTGGGCAGCATTGCGTCCGGGCGCACCCATCACGCCGCCACCAGGGTGCGCACCACTTCCACACAGGTACAGCCCTCGAACCGGTGTCCTATAGTTCGACCTGCATTAACAGGGGGAAGAAAATGACCACGATTGAATGCAGAGACATTATTGTACCACGAAAGAGAGTGGTGAAACAGGACTTGTCCTCGGCTCGAAAATTACCATCTTTTTACTGGCCGCATGAGGAAGAGAGAATCCAAACCCATGGCACCGTGAAAAATATTCCCTCCTGCCAAAAGATCCAGCAGAAGAAAATTAACAATGTTCCCAGAGGCCAATCACTAGTTGCAGTCATTGCCTAAACCTTGTTCATCTAAAAGATCAACCTCTAACATTCACGGTAAAGGAAAGCGCATCAACTTTCATAACTGATTTTGTCGAGAGAAGGCATATCAGAAGCTTAGATAGGATTGGACACACACATTTAAAATGATTGTCTATGTATGACGTGTTCAGGAACCAGTTATAACAAATTGCGCAAGGTCTATTTGATGATTTGATTAGACTGCACTTTATTTGTTTGGTAAGCGACATTTTAAAATGATTGGATTATTTCTTTACAGATCAAAACAAGATCCAATTGGCAATAAAACGCAGAAGGGGGTAGAGCCAGCGGATATGACCAACAAATGGCTGAAAAGAAAAAAAAGAAAAGAGTAACAGGTAATGAGAAATATATGAACCTCACTATCTAAGCCAGGCCTCCCTGCATGCATTGACTGAGATGAAAGGAGCACAGGCAATATAATTGCATTACTTGCAAAAGCACTCATTGTAGTGATGTGCTGTAATTTCTTGAGATATCGGCAGCAATGAGAAGAAGGCATATTCACAATTGTCGATACGTATAGCGACTTTGACAGGAAACAGAATAATGCCACTTCTTCCATAGCTTATTCAGATACTAGTGGTCATAGTGGAATATCTTGTATAGTCATACTCATAGGAACCGCAGAAATGAGTACCTGTCAAACCAATTTCTCTCTCAAGATCAGGTGGAGTCAGCATATCATAGCCAATGACTGATGAGCTGAAACCAGGGGAATACTCATCAATCAAAGAAAAACACCTGTCTGCAAAGGATTTCTGCAAACAAAGAATGAGATAAAATAATGACATCCAACAACATAGAGCAATAGATATTTGGTCTCTGAACATAAACTCCAAGAAGCAGAAAAATGAAGCCTAGAAGTGAAAGACCAATGTGTCCAAAATGTAACTCACCCTGTAAACAGGATCCATCCAGCTGCCATCTGATGGTTTATAGGGTGTGTATTGGGTAAATAAGTTGACCACATGTTTACCTATGAAGAAAGAGAATTCTCATCACATGAAGAAGCTGAATGATGCAGAACTTGCCCGAGAATGCCAATCGAGTAATGGTTCATACCAGTAAAACTCCAAACCAGTATCCTACGACACGTTCATCCTAAACTAATATTCACCACATGAAAAATCGGTGCTCCTTACCAAATCTACCTTCTATTAGCATTCCGTCTGATATTTCGTTAAAATGCATATATGTTAGCACGCATGGCAAATGACTGCAAGACAAATCTAATGTAGAGAATGACAGATTGGACTTTGAAATTCAAGTGTGTTGTATGCATTTTAACAGTAGGTAGATTTGGTTTAGGGTACAAGTTTGGGATAACGTGCCATTGGGGTACCGGTTTGAGATTTTTAATGGTGATGAGCCAATTAAGTAAAGCTCAACCCATAGCAAGCATTTAGAGCTTTAACTCAAATTCTAGATAATCAGGAGTTGAAAGGGCTAATGGGAGACATCAGTCAGGATAGACAAGTAAGAGAGTGTAAAAGGACACTTATTCAAGAAAGAGGAGAGAACAATAAAGAGCATGGCTCCAAGTATGTCTAACATACAAAAGACCACCCAAAACAATTTACTACATGATCGGGTTGCAAATGAAAATTGGAAAGAAATCAATTCAGCCATATTTCCTTGAGATGTAGCTTATTGGCATTCTAAAGGAGTATTAGGGAGTTGAACCTACAAGCTCTACATGCAATCAGGCATATTTAGACGATATATTTGTAGATTATGATAAAGCATATTGTTTGTCACTGAAAGACATTAAAGCGCATCAAATTCAACTGATGACTAATAAAGTGCATCTACCCAGAGCTGCACCTTCATTTTTGTAGGTCTTCCAAAATTATTGTCTTGCTAAGGGCAAGAAGAGAAAGATAAGTTGTTTTAAGAGTTGTTGCACAAATGCAGCCATTGTCCAAGGTTTTTCTTTTCAAGATTCTAAATCAAACAATGATTCCTTGGTGCACGTCATTGTGGGAACATGGATTTGAAAAGATTAAATGACAATTCCTTCATGGTATGTCATTGTGGGAACATGGATTTGAAAGATCAAATGACAATTTCTCCATTGTACATCATTGTGGGAACACAAATCTAGTTAAAGGAAGTTGTACCAGGAGGTGATATAGTCTTGTCCAGAACAGAAGGAATGGTCATCTCCATAAATGGTCTTCTTGATGGCACTCCATTGACAGCATCTTGACAGGCTGAGCCAATTTCTTCCATACTTTAAAATAAAAGTTGGAATCAGAAATATCAGACAGCAAAATATGTTCAGAAAAAGCTCATGAAAAGGAGCTAAGATGGTAAAAAGTTTGTTCATTACATCTCTAAATACCAATTGTCTTAGATGACGAATTAATTATCCAATGATCGCTAAGCAAGAGGCCTTTCTCTTTCTTTCTAGATAAATCAACATACAGAAAGGGATGTATAATCAATTGCAATAAAGTAAACAAGCTGCAGAACATCAAATTCAAGGGCCATTCATTTGTCTGCAATACATGTTGAAACAGCTTCATCATAAAATTCAAGCTATGAACACCATCACAGGTTAATTTAGCAATCTAAGCTAAACTCTTGCTTGCTTCCTGGTACTAAAGAACTGATCAATCTTGCAGCAGTTTGAGGTCACTTTTGCCAATCAGTACCTAGAGATGACAAGATAACGAAGACCACCATTGAATAGACTGACAATATACCTGTCAGCACCGATAAAAATAGATCCCCTGTGCTGAGGACCCGCATGAGGATAACCCAACTTGCATGATTGAAAGGAAGGCAATCTGTCAATGGCAACGTTTATTTTTGTGGTTCCCTGTTGTATATTTGACATCACAAAAAGAAGTAAGTTTAACCCAATAGAGGATGTGCAGTTCATGACTGTCAGTTGAAAAAGTCATGAAGATGCAGTATATCAAGGCTCGCAAGCTTGGCCGTTTGTATTTCACTTAACCACCTGCTGCACAATGGACAAATTCCACACTAGATTTTAGTTTTAAACATCAACTCATCAATTACATTAATGCAGAACTTGAGATCTACATCATTCACGGTCATAGGAAAAATTAGCATATTCCTGTCATTATGCCACAGACACACTTTAAACAAGCAAATGGAGGACTGTACTCATAAATTGTTCAATGCTGTCAAGAAGAATTATCCGACTGTAACACCAGACACACTGGGACCTTATGGACAAACAAGAACAATGCTTGATGGTGCCCCAGCAGACGACGGAAACTAGGTAAAAGATTTTACTGTCAGTCGAAGCTACAATGGAGCTTACAGAGGTATAATCAGCATTTTTGACAGATCGTAGAAAATCATCAGGAAGAACATCTTCGGGTACAAATTCCTACATAAGACCCAAGAAATCTATTAGAGAACAACAGCAACTTGAGCATGATTTTACAGATTAAAGGGCGAGTGTCATCTGCCACTGGCTCACTTCTTTTATCAGTATAAAGAGGGAAAGATTACCACGAAAGTCCTATAAGGAGTTGCATTGGATAAAACAATGGAAGAGTGCACCTCCGAACCATCAGCCAGCAGCACCTGATTATAGCTACGTATGCAATGTTAGGCTAATTCTTTGAAGACACCGTATTTCATTCACTGAGGAAAATCACGTTTTGAAACTTACTCCCTTGGCTCTGCCATACTCATCAAGCATCAGCTGAGAAACCTAAACAACAACGTCACCCAGTAACTTATGACAGAAAGATTGAGGGATGTCCAAACAACAAAGAGCCCTAAATAGAGGTCTTGAATTTTGCACTTATCTGTACTTCCAACAATTGAACCTGAATGATACAACTTACAAGGCCACCAAACATTGATTTGTATTTTACACATTTTTATGTATTTCTGTGGGTGGGTAATTTGAACTCGAGAAAACACCAAAACTCATCAATACAAGAGCACATCTCACAATGTTGTGTAGGGTATAAGTGACATCAACTCTGCTTCTGACATCATTGAGAGAAATGATGACTGAGTAAGGCATTATAAGACCCAGATTTTCTAATAAATAATACCTCTGCATTTGTTATGATTTGAGCACCGGCTTCCCTTGCTGCATTACCAATAGCAGAGGACACTGCACCCATCCCACCTTCTACAAACCTACAAATATGAATTACCAAGCAGAAAGCTTAAGATTTTATAAATTACTTTAAAATCTGATCATCTTTATGAGACTCTAAACTGCCCTTCCAAGTTCCAATCTAGGGCATATGGGTCAGTTTAAAGTCCATACACAACAAACCATATCCATAGCAAGGATAAAAACAATCAAGAATGACAAATTAACTAATAACACTGTATGTCCAGAAATATGATACATGTAATAAAATGTTCAAAGTAGAATCTGCCTCATAGCTAAGCTGGCAGGGTAACACGTCAGGAAATGCCTATCATGTGTTAATTTGTCAGACTAAACTTTCAAGCATGAGTAGAGGAGATGCTACATATTACTGCCATGTTTTGGCATAATGGGAGCTTCCAAGTGGTCTGTGATATTACAACCTAATCAATGGTTAAATATATGAGAATTCTAGAAGCCTTTCATATTGACTTCATTCACGAACACAAGCAAATGCATTTGTAGCATTTTCAGTTTCTTACTCAACATGATGGAGCGTCCTTCCATTACAGAGTGGTGATGCCAATCAAAATGGACAGGCTGTAAAAGGTAGATTTTATTTATCTAGTGCTCCTTTTAGGAGTACTAGGCTCACAGTTCCCTCCACAATGCCTTCCATAAATATCTTAATAGAAGACTATTGTGATTATTGACACCTTATAATTACTCAAGAATATTGAGGAAATGCTTGGAATTAGTGATACGTACGACCAAATACCCTGAGCACCATCTGTTTCACCCATAACATGATGTAGCAGTACATATCCACTCCCTGGCGTATGAACACTCCCCTGCAGATGTAGTTGTTGGGCCAAAAAAATTTCAGACAATAAAGATGTATCACTGCTACTCAAATTATGAAAGTACTTATTTCACTAATATTATGACAAAAGCTAGAAACTGCTTATGCAAATGTCACTCTGCTAGTGCAAAAGCAAACCGCACCATTGACCCTATGACAGCATTTGTTGCAAGGGTTGCCTTCAGAACATCTGTCTGCGCTAGTAAGAAACAGACACAACATCAAATGCTGATGATCAAGAAAGGCAACAAGTTGTACATCATATATTTCACCAGAATTTATGTTCCTATCTGTTCATGAGATGATGTTTCATAAGTTTCATCCCGCTTCATATGATCAAGATGTTACCATAAACAAAATAAAAACAAGTAAAGAAAAAGTTTAATCCTTAACCAATCATCTCGCAAAGAGAGGCCATGATAAAAGAGAATGCACTAGTAAAAGTAATTTTCTACTAGCCCCATGGGGCTGGCTTAGTGGTGAATGAATAAACTTGAGTGCAGATTACGCACATGACACGAATTTGACTCCCCACACAGTGCTAAAACAAATTCATGTTTGGGCCAACTACAGGTGCTTTGGCTCTCGTCTTACCTGGTCCATTAAATGAGATAAGTGGGATATTATATTGGCCTGGGGTTTACTTACCTAGGTGGTCTTTCTCGCTATAAATGAAGTAATTTTTCTTTTTAACCAAGAACCGATCTAAAGAAAATATAGAGATCTAAACCAATTGGTCAGCCTTGTCATCTTTCCAATAGATTGTTCCACGTCAATGCCCTGACTGTGCGAGGGAAACGGGGAAAGGCAAAGGACTGGTGGGATGTCCTTAGGCACTGGAACAATGCAGGAAGGAACTTATTGATAGTTGAAGATATCTAAGTGGAAATGTTGATCAGAATATAATCAGTAAAACATGGAGAATGTAAAACAAAATCTTGTTTCATCAAATACAGAGTCCAAGGATTTCAGAATCTTCGAAATAGGAAAAACACATTTGATGAAAAAAGTGATCTTATCAATCAACTGAGTTGATTGACGTTGTGATTCTTGTGATTACAATCTGATGTTCGATAGTTTCCATCCAAGATATGTAAAGTACGAAGGGTCAATGGTAATTTACAACCTCAAACCATTTATTCAAAACCTTCGAAGCTGGCGAGAGCAAAAGTTCCATAAAATTCCTGCCGAAGTTGATAAAAACTCGTAAAACAATCTATCGAATCCAATATTCACTAAGCAAAACATCCACCAATATTAGGTGGAATTGCCAATATCAGAACCTGGTAATCTGAAACCAACTTCCAACTGAGTTATAAAAGCCTTACACCATCTCATTTTGCCCCAGGTCAAGAGCTCGTCGCAGGCAATGAGCCCAAAAGACTGATCTGCGAGACTTATCTCTAATCCGGTCACTGAAAGAGGATTTCTCTTGGGAAGTTTCTGGAGGAGCTGAATCAAAAAGGGGATCCACAAATTTGCAGAAGTTCTCTAGTTGCTTTTCATATCTGTGTAAAAATATTTAAGTTATCATGATAAAAAATTACCTAAGCAAAGACAAAGCACTTGTGAGAACAATAGTAAGGGAAAAGCACTTACACTCACATATATATATATTGATGTTAAT
The DNA here is from genome assembly GCA_014182895.1 of Angophora floribunda. Lineage (NCBI taxonomy): Eukaryota > Viridiplantae > Streptophyta > Magnoliopsida > Myrtales > Myrtaceae > Angophora > Angophora floribunda. Next base: position 19,659,496 of record CM024708.1, on the reverse strand, counting down.
ACCTCTAGAATACATGTAGTTCATGTTGACTTTCGGAGGGCAACTAAACAGGTAGCAAAGCATTCATTTATCGGTTCCGTTCTCCCTCCTTTTTTTTCACTAAGTTGATAACTTATAAAAGGCAATTGTTTGACATGATTTAAAGAAATGGTTCATTTATCTCCAGGTCAGATTACCCAGTGAAAGTGTTCCTGAAATTTTGTTTCTCAAAAAGCATTTTTTTGATCCGGTGATTTGTATCATTTGGTCCGTCTATAGTCTGGTATAAGAAAAATGGGATAGGGTCCTGCCTAACTGATTGTAATTTTCCTCAATAATAATAATCTATTTATTACATATCATTGCTTAGTTTAATTTTACTTTTTGTTATCATACGTTTTGTGCATCTTATGATTCGTAATATTCCACTATGAAATAGCAATCTCCCTGAGTTAATTGTAAAATCTTTTCTTGTTAACATAAATTTCCTTTGACGTATGTAATTGTCTTTACTAACATTAATATATCAATGACATATCTTTTCGTAACTTCTCTTTAGAGGGCGTAATTTTCCTTCGATTCATAATTTTTCTTGGTCCTAGTCTTCATAATATTCCACAAAATAGAAATCTACCAAACATTAATAATATATATTTTTGTGTTATTATTTGTATGTGATTTTTTTTATTGTGATTTTCCTTTATACTTTGTATATTTTTGCAACCAATGAGTCGGTGCAACCGATTTCGCAAAGCAGATCTGATGGATCGCGTTTATTTTTCCTCTTTTTTATTCAAGGATCCCACATTGAATGCAGGAATGATCCCGCTAAAGCACCTACTACATGGGGACCATAGAATTCTCCTTCCCTTAGTTAACTGCTGTCATTCTAATAAAAGAAATATAGAGAAATATTTTCCAAATAACCATAAAATTACAAAAAGAATAAAGAAATCCGTCAACTATGGTATTTTTATTATGTTTTCAGCAGAAAGAACAGGAACGGTTTGCCCTAAAAACATGGCCCGAAAAGAAGAGCTCAGCTCGACAGACAAGTCGTTGAAAACGATGATATAGCCCGGACAAAAGAATCAAAATTGCTGTGAAGAAGGGGGTTCAAACCTTAGATAAGCATCCGCGTCTCGCTTCGAGAACTTTGAAATCTCCGCATGGGTGAGCTCCTTGTCGGGCCCCAGCATCAAGTACCGCCCGTCGAGACACGGCGTGAACGACAACGGATTCGTCTTCAGTAGCTTCAGCCCATGCCTTCCCAACTCCAGTTCCCTTCAAACAGTTCCAAAATCGCGCATTTGTCACGTAATCTAAACTTCAAACGATCCCGAAATGTTGGGTTAATTTCAATCGGAGCGAATGCGGGGGGCCGGGGGGACCTACTTGATGACGGTAGGTCGGAGAAGGCTCTGGAGGTAGCTGCAGCGGGAGAATTTGAAGCCGGGGACGAGCTCCTCCGTCACGGCGGCGCCTCCGATGACGTGGCGACGCTCGAGGACGGCGACGGAGAGGCCGCCGCGGGCGAGGTAGGCGGCGGCGGTGAGGCCGTTGTGTCCGCCGCCGATGACGAGCGCGTCCCAGCGCTTGTCCTTAAGGGCGCGTGAGGAGGCGCCATCGCTAACGGTAGTAAAAGTCCTCCGCCACATTTTTGGCAAAAGCATCGTTATTAAGAATAATAATTCCACTTAAAACACCTTTAAAGGATAACTCTAACTTTCGAAATAGGAAACTCTCAGCGCCCACGAGCTATTCTCTCAGAATAAATAGATTTTTCTCTTCACTCCGCACAGGATATGTAACCGGAACCACAACTTCATTGGTATATATGTAAACCTCATTAAATAAATTAAAAGAAGAAGAAGAAGAAGAGAGAGAATATTTTATTTTTGGAAATAAATCATTAGTAAATAAACAAATCAAATCAAATCAGACGTTACGATACTATTATGAAAAAATGATTTTTGAGTTTTCAAAATTGGTACACCTACTTTAAATTCGTGTTCTTTTTAAAATTTTATATAGAAAATGAAATTTTTGGATTTGAAATGTATTATCATGATTAGTTTTAGAACTGTTGTTGTATCTATCTTTTTTTATTCTAATTCGGATTTTATTTTAATACCATATTAGGCTGTTTAAGGTAACAATGAAATGATTAGCCAAAATGGATAGGATAGAAAGGGAAATAGATATAGAGCCAAGAAAGGTAGGAAATAATAATTTCGATGATAGGTTTTGGAGGTATTTTTAAGGAAGATTATTGGGAGGAAAATGAATTAAATTTTTAATTTGTTCAATGTAATTCTTAAATTTTAACCCAATAGGCAATTCCATCCCTGAATTTCAAATTATTCAATACGATCTCTAGACTTTTAATATATGACAATATTAAACATTTTCATATAATATATGAATTAAATCAAATATTTACCAAAAATTCAAGAATCATATTATACATTAAGCCAAATTTCAAAAATTATTTATGTTATTATCCTTTCACTTAACCTACGCCTATACAGTCAATGTACTCAAAATGGTTGCGGCAAAAGCCGTTATTAGTGCCCCCTATCCATCTATTCCATTTTTGGATGGAAATAAAATGGCAGGCTTAAGAGAGTTATTTCTTTCCATATTTGGCCCATCTCCACAAGGGGAAAAAACTTATTAAGAGGAATCAATCATTAAATTTCCTCCTGAAGACAAATTTACTGCAATCCATTTGCCGAATTTATATAAGCTGCTTCATTGCATGCAAAAAAACCCCAAACATAAGCCTGCCATAGGTCCCAATTCCATATAATCTTTGACAGAATGGAAGAGTTCCTAGTGAATATGCTTAAGCCTTCTCCCATGACTACGTTTGATGGTTAGAATATAATTTAGGATAAGATAAAATTTATCATATTCTACATTTGATCCCTGTTTAAAATAGGATAAAATTAGATATAAGGAGAATATAGGCCAAATAAGATTATCTTATAAAGGAGGTAAGATAAATGTGAATCCAATTTCAAATTTCATAAAAGGAAAGTTATCTTTCTCAAATAACAAACTTCTTAAATTAACAAATCTAAAATTATATTTCAATATAAATAATATTTGAATTATAATATAAGAAATTCAAAATAAGGAAAAATAACAATTTGTTTTAAAAAAAATTAATATTATTTTTATTTATATATTAAAAATTAATTATATCTTATAATATAAATTTAATATATAAATATATATTTATTACATATTTTAGGTTTTTAGTATTTTAGGTATATTAGTACAATTTTCTTTTTAATAAAATTTTATTATTAAATTGAAGGGGAAGTTAAGATATAAAAAAGATATTAATTAAAAAAGAGAGTAAAATAAAATGAAAAGGTAAATAAAAATAAAGTAGACAAGTGTCATAAGAGTTTTTTACCATCTTTGTTTATAAAATTTATGGTTCATTTATATTGATATGCCATTTATATCAAATAATATATATGATATGATGTGAATATATCCGAATTTATTATTACAATCACCAAACATTGGATAGAATATAACGAAATCTCCTAAATTTCATATCCTATCATATCCAGTCTTATCCTGATAGAAATCAAGACAACCAATCATATCCAGTCCTATCCTGATAGAAATCAAGACAACCAAACGTAACCTATATGTATACAGTTAATTTGAAAGTTTCCTCCCTTGTCACATTGGCTGCTATCACTACTATACCTTTAAATGAAATCGCTAGCTACCGGTGCAAAACAAAGAAACTCCCCACTGGCTATGGTCTCACATGACACAATCTGTTGGACTCGCACAGTTTCTCACAACTAAAGATATCCGCAAAACCTCAGGACAGTCTATTGTAGCCTACAACCCGATCTCATAGAACTACCACTTACATTCCCCACCTATGTTGAAGAGTCTTCTGGTTCATGCAGGCCTAAATCAAACAGAACACGAGTAGAACGAGAAGATTTAGAGCAATCATCTACACCAGACTGGCCCATCAGACTTAAAGCAAACAGTTTACAGCAACACGTTGAAACTTGACTTGCTAATTTTGATCTTGCTTCTGAACTAACAGAACCATCTCATTCCAAAAGCTTTGCACAATCAACTCTGCCGCTACAAATACATCCCACTGAATTTGGTTTCCTGAGCTAGTCACCAGCGGTTTCTCCCATAAGAGACCAGGATTAAAAAATCAGGCAGAAAGAAAATGCATAACCAATGTATTTGCATGAATGTTCTGGATCAAAGCCAGCAATTTGCTTTTAATATTCCTATATAACAGATGTCACTCAAGCATATAAATTCGAGAAGCTATGTCCTGAACCAACCAATCAAATCCCTCAAGAAGTCCCTCTCCTGTGTAAGCACTACAGCCTACTATTTTCCAGTGCCGGGTTTTATCCATTGCTTCCAAGTTCAGAACCTGCTCCAAAACAAAAATGGGAAAAAAAATTATACCCGGAATCATCAGAGATTATTTGTTCAAGTTGATCACTTTGGAAAAACATCTTTGGCATTGTAGCAACCAAGAAACTTGATAGTTTGATTGCTAAGGCAAAGGAAGATCTCTTTGCAGCAAGCACTGCTTTCTCAAGGACAAACAACTACAGTCCACCTGGGCTAATACTCCATTCTCTTACAATTTCACAACAATCCAAAAGCTAAAAATGGAATACAAAAAGAAAACTATGCTAGCTTAACCAATAAAAAAAGGGAGCCAGAATAGCATAGGATAAATTTCATCAAAAGCTAAGGGAACATTATATCATTAACAGCTCAAGAAGTTTTCACCTAAAAAAGGATCATCCCCCAGAAGATTAGTATAATTGTCCGCCCCGAATTGAGGTGTTTGGGTGTAGATGCTACAAATTTACACTTTGCATGTAAAATGTAGAAGATAAATGGGTAGGCAAGCTCACAAAGAAGATGCCATTCCATGGACTTGATTGAGGAAAAAACAAGAAGAAGATGAAGAACAAGACATGGATTTTTGGTGCAAACAGGCATGTGTACAAATCAGCCATTTCTATGATATATTCTTCTGGGATTGTAAGGAAAAATTGAGGAACTTAGGTTCAGTTGCAATCTTACAATTTCAACCAAACTTCATTCATCCAGTTCTCATTATTGCTTTACTGTCAACAAATATGAACAGTAAATATGAACAAGGAGCATCAGATCTGCAATAGTAAGCCTAAAGGGAACTTTTGGAAGGTTGGGATTCTCTCTGCTGCAAATATCTTAAGAATGACAATAAATTTAGATTTCAATCACAAACAGCAAAATATTTCAGAAACCAGGATGTATTTGAATTCACACAGACAAACTCAACTAATACAGACACCAATAAATGTTGCAAGCACACAACTTCACCTTGGCAATTTCTGCTGGTGTAAGAGCGCCTTTGATATCCTGCTTATTTGCAAATATAAGTAAGGATGCTCCAGATAATCTCTGCCAAATAAGCAACTACTTTAGTCCTTTTATCAACAAGTCTAAAAAAAAGACTGCCAAACAAGCTACTACTTTAGTCCCTTTATCAACAAGTCTAAAAAAAAGACTTTGGTCCTCGAAGCAATACATCTAGTTCTAGCCAGAAGTACTTCAGCAGTTCCTCCTTTGAGTACACATGAAACAGTTTTATGGATATTGATAGGATGTGCATAGTAGGCATTAGTATTAGGACCTTGTTAAGAAGTGCCCCCCGGAATTTGTTATGCAACCAAATGAGAAAATATTGCAATTTCCAATGCACCGATTGCCCTCGTAATATGCACAACCGATACTTTAAAAATCGAATAACTCCTCCAGTAAGTTTAAGAAGTGGACCCAGGAGTACTTGGGAACAGGACCGATTGTATTATTCATTTCAAAAGACACACCCACATTTGTAAGTTGTGCAAAAGGATATTGTTTAGTCTACAGATTCAAGAGACTTGAAAGAATAATATATTTGGTGGGAAAATGTACAGACAAAAAGAAAATTGGAAAGATTCTCCATCCAATTAGATGGACAAGCATTAGAAGAATTTTACTGCAAAGATGTAGTAATTATCAGAATACTAATGACTTGTGAGATCTTGCAAAACGTAGATGCTCAAACATTTGAGAGAAAATTAAACTACACCAGATAAAAACAGAAGCAATGGGCAACAAATCAGGAAAAGTCACAACATAGAAGGCATAAATAGGTAAAACAGTTTAAAAAAAAAAGGTGAGAAAATCTTGTAATGGCATGATACCTCCTCCTTCAAGAGATTATCCAATTCCATTTTGCAATCATCGAGCCTTCTAAGGTCTGAACTATCAACTACCCAAATCAGACCATCTGTTTGCTCAAAATAGTTCCTCCAATATGATCTTATCGTCTTCTGACCCCCTACATCCCAGATATTTAATGTATACCTGCCAAAGAACATCAATTGGAGTTTTAAGATATAAATGTTTACTGCAACACAATATTGCCTCCAAGTTTCCATTTCTGACTAAAGCAGAGCTTATTAAACAATACGAGGACAGAAATATCCTTAGGGCGTTTGAGGTTTCAGCAATAGAGTTTAATGTTTATTAGTAAAAAATAGACATTACAGTTGACTTCTTAGTTGATGCACAAAGTACTGAGTCACACCATTCATATGTTACATATGATAGACCCTATCTAACATCTAGTTGTAAATGTAGGTCATACCCCATTGCAACCCTTGTACCAAATTTTCTCTTATAAGATTTAGACAAGAAAAATATCCAGCTGGAGAGCAGCAATTGACAAAATCAGTTCCTTAAGTTCTAATAGCCTTGTCAAGAATAGTCATAATGTGCGTGAAAACACAAAAAATAATATCAAAGTATGATTATTACTATGGATTCGCTTAATATGACCCAATCTTTTAAGTATGATTGTCACTATGGATTCACTTAATATGACCGTACCTCATTGCCCTTCAACAGTGAGCAACAAAGAACCCAAGAAACTAAATAAGTATTCCTTTAAGAGTAATATTTTCCTCCAAAGTTGGGGCAAATTCCCCCAAACATGCTTCTCATCGAAATATGACAGGTTATGGACATCGCAAACATGCAAAAACTTAACTAAGAATAAATGTGGGTGAGGTCCACAATCTGTAATCCACCAATCAAAGGCATGGTTGGACTCTTCCAACCAGAAAAAGAGGAAAACGTGGCTGTTCCTCTATTTAAGGTGATCTCAAGCTATTGCAGACACAAGCTTCTTTTTAATCTACAGATCTCTCTGCAGATACATTAGAAATTGCTATGAGATGACACTTGGCACAGCAGGCTATATATGTGGTCGATTAAAGTCAAGGAGAAAAGAAGAGAAACTGACAGTTGCTAGATAAAAAAGTAATCGACCAAACATGGCACTACGTAATCCTAATTTGAGGAGAGACCTGGACATACTTCTGGTATGTAATAGTCTTGATGTTGAAGCCAAGAGTGGGGCTAATGACGCTAGTGTCCTCTCCATTGATCTTCAACACAATGGTCGTCTTCCCCGAATTATCCAATCCCCTATAATGCCAATTACAAAGTGCAATAACATTTGATTCTTAATTGCATACACAAAATGAGCACAAACTAATGAAACAAACTTCTCGATGAGGATGACACATACACCATGAGGATGCGCATTTCTTTCTCTTTCCTCTTGATCTTTCGGATGATGCTGAGCAGACCCATCACTCAGCCTGATGTGATCAACCTGGAGAAAAAGAAAAGATGGTAAGTTGATGTAATTTTTCAGCTGGTGCTTCCTGAAGGTCTATTTACCCTTAACTAGGACGCCACTGTTCTCAAGTAGAAGACGAAAAACAGAAGAAAATTGAATGACTTGGAGATAGAAATTCGCTGAGCACTTGCAGCATTTTCATAGCGAAATTAAACTATCAAGCAATGTTTGCAAGGGCTGCCTTTGTTCTTGTTAACCGTCGAGGCCAACACGGTTAACAAGTCGTCGAAGATACACGCCAACACGCATCCACAACAAATCTACGCAAATCGCGTTTGTTCACCAATTCACATTACACGTAGAACGAAGAGCAAAGTTGCCACCTGCGATGCTCTAACACTGAATGAGACGCGATATTTTTACATTTGTCAACGGATAACGACATTTCAAGAGCCCTCGATTAAGCTTCGAACGCACTAAACCCATAAAATTTCCAAAACCTACAGATCAAAAGCGGAAAGAACCAAGAGGAGACGAAAGAATTTCGCTCACGAGCTTCGTGAAGTTCTCCTATGGGCAGCTTTCCTTTTGGGAGACGATGCAAAGCACGAGCCGAGAGACGAAGCTGACCGAGTGAAGAACCAAATCTGAGGCGAGCGCCCGGGAGTGAGAGACGCAGAGAGAGAGAGAGAGAGAGTTTAAAAAGTGAAAAGGCGAGCCGCGATCAAATCTTCTGTTGAAGGAGGAGGAGGAGGTGGCGTTCATGCCATTCAAGCATTTTGTCGATTTTATATGAGCCATTTTTGCTGATTTTTTTTTCCCTTCTTTATGCTTTGTTTTTTATTTTTATATGTTTGGTTTGGTTTGGTTTATTTCCTCGTGCTTGTCTGAGCATCTGGCTTGTAGCAACATCTAATTGAGTCTTCCATTCCAACGCGACTGCATAATTCTGATAAGTTACTGCAATTTTTGCCGTAAAATTCTTCTGATGCTTGTCCCTCTAATGGCATGTATTCTGTACTTTTCATCCGTACATTTTCTCACAGAACATATCATTCTTTCAAGTCTTTTGAAGTGGACCGTGTAGCATACCAGTCGCCAGGCAACCACAGCTATTCCCATTTAGCTCATGTATATGGAGAATATAGGATAAGTGTTCCCAAAATGAGTGCTCGCGCTTTCGATGAGGCCCCAAATTTTGATTACCATGACAAAAGAACATACGATGTGCATAACAAAAGAACAACACAGCAACAATGAAGACCATAATTGAAATTTAGTAATGGGATTTCTCAACACAAATGTTGCACTTGAAGAGAAGCGCATATTGTGTGAACTTACAATTACCAACCAACCAAATATAGATAATAAAACATTTAAACTTTTCATCTTTCTGATAACCTTTTTACCTTTTCATCTTCTTATAATTTCACAAAAAAGCTTTTCATCATTTATAGATATCCACAAAATTGTACACCACAAATAGGAACTAATAAAGAGACTTGCAATATCGTAGAAAGACATCACAATCCCTTATGGAAAAAAAAGAATTTGTTGAGGCGGAACTAAAGATATCAAATTCTTACCGAGATAACTGGAAGATCCAACTAATACGAATCCTAGTGAACCTAAAAAAAGGATAAAGGCCCAGCAGAAATTACTTATTTTTCGAGACCCCACTATAAGTTCTATCCATATATGTTCTGATCGACAACTCATACTAGATCCAGTTGCATTTTATTGGAATTGAGAAAATAGTCCAAATGAATTTGACTTTCGTTTTTTTTGTTTCCGAAGTAACTCTCATCAACTAGCGTCATTCGAATGTAACCCTTTAGGAGTAATTCATCTAATTGGTTAGATAAAATTGGTTAGGTCTAAAATAAGAATATCCCTTTTCTATGATCTCCTATAGATATCCACATATAGATACATTGACTTTACATTTCATACATCCATCTCAATTCCAAGTGGATTCCGATATTCTGTCAACGAATAAGCCACTTATTAAATAGCCATAAAAATATTATAATTTCCAAATGCCAGCACTGAAAATCGTTTCAAATGCCAGCATTGTGAAAATCATTCCCAATGCAAACATTGAAAATCAAAACGTTGTTTGCTATGTATATGCCAAAACTTACAAACGGTACACTTAAGTGTCAAAATCGGAGCAAAAAAGAATCACTTAAGTGCCAACGGCGAGAAAATCCGGCCAAAATACGACGTGGCCTTTTCCGCGATCTAGGGTCGAAACGACGCGTTTTTGTTGCCGATGTGGCAAAGTAAACCCAAAACGACGCCGTTTTGACTCATATTTATTTTTTAATAAATATTAATTAAATAATATTTAAAGAGTAAATTTAAAAAAAAAAAAATGGGGAGCAATGTCACCGCCGCCCCACCGGCGATGGGACGGCGGCGACGACGGACGGACGGCGAGGGCCGTCGGCGCCAAGGAGAGGGCCGGCAACCCTCGTCGCCCTCTCCCGGCGTCGGCGGCCCTCACCGCCGGTGGCGCAACGGCAACAAGCTGCTCCCTCACTTTTTTTTTTTTTTTTTTTTTAAATTTTACTTTTTAAATATTATTTAATTAATATTTATTAAAAAAATAAATATTAATCAAAACGGCGTCGTTTTGGTGCGGTGACCACATCGGCACCCAAACGACGCCGTTTTGGGTTTACTTCGCCACATTAGCAACAAAAACGTCGTCGTTTCGATCCTAGATCGCCGGAAAAAGGCCACGTCAACATTTTGGCCGGATTTTCTCGCCGTTGGCACTTAAGTGATCCCTTTTGCTTCGATTTTGGCACTTAAGTGTACCGTTTGTAAGTTTTGGCACTTAAGTGTCCCTCCGTGCCAAGTTATAGCACTTGCGGGGTCCGTACCCCTATACTTAACAAGTTCTCACTAAAATATCTTACTTCAATTTGTTGGAAATTATTTTACATCCGTATTCCCCCAGCATTTTCACAACTTGTATTAAATCTCCCAAAGTCAATGCCCCACAAATTTCCTTCAACTAGAGAAGATTGCTGATCCCAATAGTCACAACCAAGTGTAAACGTGCTATAGAACCAACTCCTTCGTTCCAGAGTTCAGATAAATTAATTTAAGGACTTATTCATATCCATCCAGCAGATGTAATTAAAGCTTTCAAATGCATTGAAAATGATCCCCCAAAAGTTCCATGCGAAATCAAAGATAGTTCACATTTTGAAACTTTCCCATTCATCTGCATTTGTAGCACATCATCGCACTTCGATGTGAAACCAAGTTCCAAACACAATGTGCCAAAGACAAAAAAGAATTAGAACATCTTTTCAAGTCTTATTCAACACCCCCATATTGCTACCTTATTCCACAATAACCAACAACTACAAATAGTCAGACAAAATTTAGACATAAGCAAATAAGTAGATTCTAGTTCAACCGCAAATCTCTTCCATTCATCAATTTTCTTGGAGTGTGTGCATGGAGCGAGACAAGATAGAAGGTCAAATATTCCCATCCATCATGGAAAGAATACCGCCACCCCGGTTCATAATAAATCTTAAAGAATTGAAGTCAGCCAGTCACCTCCTAATATATTAAAGAATGGAAGCTGGTGTGAAAAAATCATTACACGAATAGCAAACTGGCTCAACAAGGACTTCCTGGCTGATGCTGGGAAGCTTTGAGATCAACAGGAGGATTTAATGCTTTCGTCAGTTCAAGATAAGTAGAAGTAGAGAATCTCGCAGGAAGGATCATATTTGGTTCATCCCCGCTTAGTTTGTGATATGCCACCCCCAAGGCATAGCCCAAGGCCCGCGCCACCGGAATGGGAACTGCATTTCCTATCTGGCGGTACCTTCACATTGTAAAAAAAAAAAAAAATTGAATAGACAAGCTTAAAAAATTATATAGGCACATACCAGACTGTACGTGCACTGCACATGTCATGATTTAACACGAGTACATTAAGCAGCAGTGAGATCAATTTATCCAGAACACAGATACATGTGATTGGACCAACATAAATTGTGAAATCAGATGATGAAGCGAAAAGGCATAACAACTTTGCAGCAGAGAGAGAGAGAGAGAGAGAGGTTCATTTCTCAGAGCATGAGTATGCTGTTTCCTCAAATTCTGTGTATGGGCACTGAGGTTTCTACTTCACAGTTTGTTTATCTATCCCTTATTCCATCATAAATGCTGAGTTCCAAATCTCAAGATGAACACGTTTCAAGAACCAAACCTCTCTTTTACTGTCCCGCTGAACCTATAGTAGTCTGGAAATCCTTGCAACCTTGCACATTCTCTTATTGTGAGGACTCGATCCTGCTCAGGATGCAATGCTGCCTGTACAAGTCTGAAGTCAGTATATTACTCACAAATGTTGTACCATGACATATAGGATGTGTCAAACCAAACCTGGGTCCGGTAATGGGGGCAAGTTAGCACAGTAGGCACCGTTTCATCCCACCACAGCCTCCCAAACGGTCTGCAGCTTTGCCTCTGGTTAGAAATGACATGATTTGATTTGACAGTGCATTAAAAAGATAGCAAGCAGGAAATGTTTCACCTTTTTGACTTTCCTTGATCAAAGGTGAAGAGGAAATCCGGAACCTGAACATATATAGAGAGAATGAATCATCATTGTCCATATCAAACGTTACTGGAGTTCCACATGATAACTGTTTTAGCATGTGATCCTACATAACCAAAATTTCTTATTCAACTTCAGAACCCTTGATACTATTTGGGTGAGCTTTGTCTTTGGCTAAAGTGCATTTCCCCATATGTCATCTCAATCTCTACACAATCATTTTCCTCATCACATGATTAACGGAGTATAACAGAAACTCGGATTGGTCACTGCCATCACGAGAAAAAGCTTGTAAATTATTCAAGGAGGATCCTATGATGGCCCATGTCTGCATCTATTAGAATATTGTTTGAGTTTATGGGATCAAATCTGTGATCTCCAAATATGCAAAATGAAATTAAAGACAAAAATGCATTACTTAAGATACAACAACAAAAGTAATAACAGAGGCAAGAGATTCCAAGTTGAGGACTTGATGAAGTGTATGAACAATCATGGAGATCATAAATTATTGCCTCCATCCATCAAAGTTGTTTTTTAAGTTAACTGCATATACCACTTGAGAGACTTTTTCTATGTTATTTGAGCACAGCAAGCATGTTTTCGCATTGCAGGATTAGTAGATTGCACATTAGCTTTTCATTGAATGACTCATTCAACTTGGAGGCCACATGACAATTGAGTTTATTTTGGCAGCATAATGTCAAAAGACCATCAACTAAGAGATGCAAAAGGGAACAAAATCACATATTCAGATGCCTGCATAGCATTCTCCGCAACGAAGCCTCAAAAATAAAAGACCAGAAGGACCTGTATGACCTCATTGTGGTTACATGACAAACTCAAGTACATTTTGGATGAGAACTAAACTGACAAGCAGCTGCAAGGAAGGGGGAAAAGAGCGAGTACTAGAATAGTTTCTATGCTAAAATTTCTGGGGATGAAATTACTTACCAGGGGCTCCCCAGACGGCAGCAGTTGCTCCTTTGATTTATCACGCTGTACCGCATTATCAGCTCCTACAATTACACCTGGAAGATCTCTGAAGTTTGCTCCCTGCATATAAGAAACATAGGAGAAAATCAGTTGTTTCACTTGTTACCTACTTAAAGTATAATTCACATCCATCTACCTTCCTTTTTGGAATTTGGCAGATTCGTAAATAATTAACTCCTGATATTGGAAGTGGCCGATGGTCATATAGTAACCTTTTCAATCTTTTGCATTCATCTGATGGAGATCCTGTCATCTCTGAAATCAGTAGAAAGAAATATAACAGTCATTAGTATCGTCATCTTCGTAATCTATCTCCATGAGCTTGCTAGAGATCAGAAACTGAGTACAAGTAGGAATGACACAAGTTAACTAATAACTACCCTAAGTTTAGCAGACACAAAGCACCAATTCTTCTCACTTTAAATCTGCATAACCCATCAGGATTAATAATAACATCAGACAGTTTTCACTCCTCATCTAAAGGACATCAGAGTACCGTATTTCGTTGATCTAATATACTTCTGGAAATCCGTCTCTGGTAAGTTCTTGTGTGGCATTTCCTCACGGGTTTCGAGGCTTGGAACCTGGAAGAGCCACTTAAATTTCATAATGTGGCACATTTTGAAAGCAGATAACCACTATGACTACAATGCAGTAAGTTTACATCTGGAAGATCAGAGATAGCATCACCAAGAACAGCCGCTTTTACTAGGTCAGCAGTATGATCTTCATCAAAAGCCACCAAATTGCGCTGAAAAATGAAATCGAGTTCCTTTAACATATGAAATTGTCTAGAAAATTTAACTGATGAAATGGATGAAACAAAGTAGAGTTGCTTTCTCTGAGCAAAAGTTCAGTACCTCAAACTCTAGGGGAGGATAATATCTAACAATTACATCATGCGTAGGGAGAGGAAACTGAGGTAGGTTCTGTTGGCAAAGAAAGGAAAACCAAATATTAGCAAGGACGGCAGAATTTCTACTCCGAAGATGAAGCTTTAACCCAATATTTTCAATGAGGGTTGCTTTCATTTTTGTATTGCTGAAGTTCATTTTTATAGTCAAACCTTTTATACAATTGTAAATAAGACAGCTTCCATATTGGAGCCACATATGAAATTAAATCACCTCTCTTGGATGAGCTCCCCAAAGGAAAACACGCAAACGGAACTGAGGTAGACCATAACAGCCAGCTGCCATAATTCCTAATCTTGCTTGGTATCTCATATGTACCAATCGACTTAATGCATACCTTGCAAGTGAAGCTTTATCTAATCTCAAGATGTCGGTTACATTTTCCATCAATACAAACTTAGGTTTTAGGAACTGCACTATGTCCATGAAGATGACAATCTGACGATTCCTTGCATCATCCAATGGAGCCTTAACATTCCTAAATCGATTGTAGCCACTGATTCCTTGACATGGGGGGCCCCCACATATGACATCAGCATCACCCTGAATCCACCACAAAGATATAGATGTGGATGATTGATACTGCAAATGTTTCTATCACACAGGGCTTTCAATTCTAGACATAAAGATAGGATAAACATTTATCTGATACTTACGGGGAGTGGCAAGATTTTGGACTTGAAACCCTTTTTGACAAAATTTTGCATCGCCTCTCCACAGTTTCTGAAGTAGATTTGAGATATCAGAAGCATGTACTGAATATGAAGATAGAGTTTTTTGATGGAGCACCTTAGTCCTTCAATTGGTTCCCACGTATCTTCCTTCGAACTGTAACCTTTCCAATGCACCTGAGGATAGATTAGTGAAATATTTTGCGTAAGCTGCAGGCAAGGAATAACTCAATGGGAAAAGAAATTCAAGGACACATGAATGAACTATAGGAATTAGATAAATTAGAAGCAAAAGTTCACCATGTGGTCACCTCAGATAATCGAATAAAGCTTTTTTTGGCTCCCTGATAACCATATGAAGCTGGTCAAGCATTAATTGTATGTTATTCATCTCTTGTAAAATCCCAGGGCCTATTTGGTTCTATATAGCTTTCCAATTATCTGTTTTCTATAAACATTGTTCTCATTAACATTGAGATTTAAGGAATAGCCAATCCTGTTTTCAAGGCAACTACAAAAGGCCACTTCCCAAGTCCTCTGGCTGAAAGAACATGAAGAACTTTTATCATATTGTTCACCCTTTACGTAAGTGGGAACAACATTATGAAGAGAGATGAAAGATAGAACTTGTAAAAAATATGCCTAAACAAAAGGTTAAAACACACCAAAGAGTTCTGAAGTTTAGAAGTGGAAACAGAAAAAATCTTTTCAATATGTCAGCAAACTCAAATCTAGAAATGTTTTCCTGTACTGAATGTACAGAAATGCATACTTAAAGTATAAGGAATTTGCTTAAATCAGATGCAGTACAAATGACCAAGGAAAGAGGTGAAATCAATGTCCTCCAGATGTTTACATGTGCAGAGAATTTGACACTAGAAATTAGGGAATGTAAAATCACCGAACTCCTAGATAATTTATTGATGGCTTCCTTTGAGATGAATGTAATTTTTTTAGCCTTTGCTCTTGAACATCTCTACAGGCTAATACTTCATTTCGATTAATAGCTTTACATATTGTGGTATTGCAACAGCATGAGAAAGAATAACCGTATATAAAATTTATAAACATGGCAACAAAAAAACTTTCCACCATGAATACAGATGGGACAGCCAATTAAATTTAATATGTGTAGATATGAGAGAAAAGAGATGATTCTGCAATATAAAACAAAAGCAATTAGCAATGACAACGAATGTAGATGGGAACCTTGAAATGTAATCCGGGCTTGCCTATCTCATTGGGATCACCATAACAGATATTGACTAGGCTAGAAACTTCATATTCATCTTTTGGTGTATCAGCAACATCTGGAGGACTTCCATGACTACGCGTGACTCTACAATTGTTTTCTCTCAATCCATGCATACCTTCAACACTATTCACTGCAAATTGTTTACATAGCTTTTCCCATTCCTTCAATAGTTTTAGAAATTCCTCAGCACCTTCATTCCTAATCTGTATGAAGACCACGTGTTGGGATAACAGCCATAGAGCTATGTGGAAAAATGGTGCCCAAGCCATCAAATTTGTGATATGAAGTGTGCTTACCTGGGTCTCAGGATGATTTAACTTGAAGCTCTCGCATGCAGACTTGTCACTATCAAGGGCCCATCTCTAAAGCAAACAGCTGAGTCAATACAAATTAAAGGCTTTACGAACTTGCTTATTTAATGAAAGTACCGTCACAAGATCAGTGCAGGAGAGTTTGGCACCGAGATGTAGTCCAGTTGACATCCCTCCACACCCAGAATAAAGATCTAAGAGCGTCAATTCTGCTTTCTGAGTTCCGCTCCTCAGCATATTCTCTAATGTTGTTCCAATGTCAGTCGAAGCTGAACCATTGAGGGAATTACATGATGGAGAATCATTGCCCTTAGTCTGAACATCTGATAGGGAGAACACAAAATTAAATATAAAAATGTCATCTGCATCTCACCTGAACTCATATAGTTGCATTCAGAAAATTGAGTTCTACAAGTCTCTCCCTCAAAAAATAGAAAGTGAGAAATCCAGAGAAGCTCAGAACCAGTGATGAAAAGACCTTAAATTACCCCTGGCGTCAGTATTTACACACTCACCAGAAATCAATGTGCGAAATGTCGAATACTCCACGGAATACTCCATGTCATAATAGAAGTCAGACTGTATGTGAGTTGACTTTACACCAACCTGCCATGATTTGGACAGACCAACAATTTCAGAAGGGGAGCATCAAAGAAGAATGGATTCTGTAGACAGACAAAGAGGTGCAAAACAAGCAATTCAGAAATTTCACGTGATAAAAATGGCACAGAATTATACCAGTATGTTAATTTAGCATGCAGTTCCCATTGTCTCATTATTTACAAGCTAGAAATAAAGCAATGTGTAGAAAACTCTGTTTTCCTTTGGGCCAGAACAGATGGATTGCCACAAGGATAAAATGAGGTGAAGCAGGGAGATTGACCCTCGGGCTGGGTAAAAGGCAACCGATCTGCTCTTTACAAACTTCAAAGATTTGTTGTTTATTTTCTAAACTTCAGCCTTCCTTCCACAAGGCAACGTCACCTTTATATGATGCCACTGACCGTACACGACAAGACAGGTAGCTGCCTCTTATTCTACTAAGGCAAAACGGGGAAAAGATAATGGAAGGACTTCTAGTGCAGCATATGACAATATGTTGAGCATTGAGTTGTTAGGAACAAAAGGCCTTGAATTGTTGAATTAATGTTTTTTTCATACACCTTTCCCTGATACAAAAAAATAAGGTAAAAGTTTTGTAGTGGTAATATTTTTCCTTTCTTTTCTCTCCTCTGCTTTGTTTTCTGCCACTTCTCCTCCATTGTCTTTCAAGAAACACCTCTTGTTTATGATCCTTTGATTCAGTACGGGTGCTCATTATCTGGGCAGAGAAAAGAATCATCAACTGTTTATGTAAAAATGCACTATTAAGGTATACCTTAGGATTTAACCTTGCAACATTGACTTTTGAAATAATACAATCCACAGGATTGTCATTCTCCACAGTAGAATAAAACAGTCGCTTCTTGTCATGAAAAGAGGATTGATCTTGCATGACCTGAGAAACAATCAACAAGAAAGTACCGAAAATATCAAAATAGATGAAATTCTATACCAATTTATCCAAAGGAAAAGATACTAACCGTATCTTCAGCTCTATAGAACCACTGAACCCTGAAATAATCCTCTTCATCAGTCGTTCTGAAGAACTCTAAGATCCTCCCCACGTGTTT
Organism: Angophora floribunda; assembly: GCA_014182895.1. NCBI lineage: Eukaryota > Viridiplantae > Streptophyta > Magnoliopsida > Myrtales > Myrtaceae > Angophora > Angophora floribunda. The sequence goes on along the minus strand of CM024708.1, from coordinate 19,641,398 downwards.
CTTCCCTACGTCACCCTATAACAATTTTCACAAATGACTTATTGAAGCTCCCAAGCTGGAAATATCAGGTTTAAGTGCATTGTCCAGCTGAAAAGGCTTCAAGATCTTTGTTCCTCATTGTAGAAAGGAAAACATTTATAGAGGCAAAATAAATTCTTCCTGTGAAGCAAATGTTATAACTGATCCTTCAAAGTTAACATATCCATAATTTCCAAAATCAAACAGCCCAAAAGGAATTTGGCCAATCGGCATTGGACACACATAATAAAATGAACTTTTGAAACTCAAACACTGGAAGACCACAACAACTCTAGAAGTCATTTTAGTGATGTTACATTCCTTTTATAGATTATTCCTTTTATACATTCCTTTTATAGATTATTCCTTTTATAGATTAGTTTTTATTTTATTTTCTTAGCTTTATTTCCTTTTACATAATAAGGGCACTATTGTCATATACAATTTATGTTTAGTATAAATATATCACAATGGGTGTTAGGCTTCTGACACACAGAAACCTAGAGCCCCTTTTTGGCTTTACAATCTTTTTCTCTTCTCTTCTCCTCTCTATTTCTTCTCTCTTTCTTCTTCTCTCTTGATTTTCATAGCGGGTTCTCTAATCAGCTTAGTGACATGGTATCAGAGCGCTCTAACTACTTGATTCCTTGATCTGATTGCTGATTTGAGAGTCCCCTAATAATCCTTTCCTTCTCTGGTGCGCAGCCACCTAAAGCTGCAATTTTTATCTATTTTCTCACAAAATCTCATACATATAAGATCAGTAGAAATCAGATTCTTCAGGTTCTATTTATGACTATGGGTTACAACACTTACTGATCTGCGGATTCAAGAATCAGACTACTCCGTCGATTGTGGCTGATTGGTATTGCTGGCTGTTCCAAGCTGGGCATGGGTGACCTATATGCTCCAGCCTGAGGGGGAGTGTTACATTCCTTTTATAGATTATTCCTTTTATACATTCCTTTTATAGATTAGTTTTTATTTTATTTTCTTAGCTTTATTTCCTTTTACATAATAAGGGCACTATTGTCATATACAATTTATGTTTAGTATAAATATATCACAATGGGTGTTAGGCTTCTGACACACAGAAACCTAGAGCCCCTTTTTGGCTTTACAATCTTTTTCTCTTCTCTTCTCCTCTCTATTTCTTCTCTCTTTCTTCTTCTCTCTTGATTTTCATAGCGGGTTCTCTAATCAGCTTAGTGACAAGTGACATACAACGCCCCTAAATCTTGATACTTTCAGGATTTATGCATCACCAAGGGAAATAGGGCATGAGGAGGAAGGAAAAGGAGAGCATTATAAATGGTGAAAGCATTTTTCTTAATTGAAATTCTACAATTAAATGAACTTTGGGGCTGACATATCTAAAATTGAAAGAGAACACATCATTAACATCTATGACATGCCCTGTATGAGTACGACCGAGCATCAGAATTTTGGTCTCCAAGACAATCAACTGGTTTAGTGCTTGCATGAGAGAAGATGATAAACTTTGGCCACAAGCAAATATGCCTTAGTCAATTGGCAGAGCAAAATCGTACATTCCTATTAAACTATGAAATGATGCTTAGGGAAAATCAAGCTGCAGTATTAAGCAGAAGTAAAAATCAAAAGGATTGTCCCAAAAATTTTTATACTAGGACAACAACGTGACAAACAAGGGTGAGTTTTCAGTTTTTCAAAGTCAAAGCTGGTAGCCAGATAACTTGCTTACCTTGCAAAAAATTGACTTTCAGAGTTTTTTAATTTGACAAAAGACAGCTTATGTGAATTATTTGAGAGAGTGACATTGATATGCAGATTTAACTGATGTAAAAAGCTTTACCCTTATATATGCATAGTCTCCAATTTCAAAAATGCACCCCTTAATTTCTGCTTGTCTGTAATGGCTTTTGACATTTGTAATGATCTCATCTTCGTCATCAGACCTATATGTCAAACCATAAACAACATAAACAAGGAGGATACCATAATGAGCACAAACAAATCATCAAGAGATACCTAAAACAACAATATAAGAGAATGCATGGCATAACTTACTCCAGCGGTTTCTTTCCACCCTTCAATGTTTGACTCTAAAAAACTCAATGGACATCAAGATCAGTAAGAATGTCTTTAGTGTTATGGAAGACAGATTGCAAATAACCGTACGGAAAAGTATCAATATTCTAGCAATTAAATAGCATGAGAAAAATCATTTCACTTAGCATGTTACTATAATGATCAAGAAAAGGTGCATTCTGTTAGAAAAGCTAACAGTATTTTTCAGTAAGGAGCAAGCCACATCTGATCTATGTTCAGCAGAAAATAGGTATGCAAATATCGTGGCTTCCTACTGATGTAAAGCATGGCAGTTCCATAATCCAATGCTTGGCCAAGTCCAAACCTAATAAAATATGCATCATCCAATCATCTGCATCCAATTAAAGTGTATGATAGTACATGTATATTTACATAGCAAAGCAGAGAAGGAAGCCAAAAAACAGAAAACATCGTGCTAGTTTCAAAAATCTCTTTTCCTGAAAAGTAGAATTGCAACTTCAACAATGTTATTGTTATCATTTTGCTGACCAACTTAAGATCAGAGAAAATTGAGAGCACAGAAAGTGACCGACCTTATCAAAAGTTTCTGCATGCTTTAACTCAAATGCTTTTACAAAGATGCTGCCACACTTCCATTATGCTTTAGTCAAACTGCATAATAGGTGCCTCCTTCAATTCACCTTCTTATGCTATGACCAAATGCAATAGCATTTAATTATGCAGTAATGGATGCTTTATCCCCCAGGGGTAGAAGCATTCATTCTATTTTATGAACCGATCTGTTAGTCGTCATGCTTTACGCCTTAATTTGCGTAAATATTATCTTCCAGATGATCTGAATTGTTATCCACCCAACCCTTCAATAGGGTGTCTGGAAAAGCACAATGATTGACATTTAAACCATGAGATTGCGGCTAAGAGATAGGAAGCATCCGGAAAATTGAAAGATGGTGTAAAGTAAAATTGAGCTGAGTGATAGCCATTTATTGCAACTGTTGCATTCAACAGTATTCAGCCCAAGTATGTAGTTTACAACCGTATCTCCAACAGGGATAGCACACACGACAAATTAGTCAACGCACTTGATGGGAAAGACGTGGATATGCTTAGTTTATGTTAACAACAAGGAACTATTCTAGCCAATGATTCTTTGATTTCTTAGTTTTCCTTTAGTATGTCATTCACTACATTGCATTAAACTAACTTATAGATGATCCAACGTGTCATTTGAAGATAGTTATCATTTACATAAAGATCCTTGAGAAACTAGGGGATAATACCCAAACTTCTACCTGGTGGGATAGGCAGTTATAAAAATAACGCAGAATTTGTCATGAATAGCTGTTATGTTGAAGAAGCCACGCGAATTTTTCTTGGGAAATAAAGTAAGTAATCAGTTAACAAGTCTTATGATGAAAAATTTCTAACATTTACACGAAAAATAGTATCCACACAAAGAATTTTTTTGCTTCACCTAAAGCTAGAAAAGAACATCAACATTGTATAGGAGGTTATAAAGTGAAAAATTAATAAAATGGATTAAACAATCACCTTCATATCATAGCGCCACTGCCACCATTTTTTAGCTTCATCCTCAGGAATTGCATCTCCAACAAAGAAAGTAGCTTTTCGATTTGTTGATTTAATCTTTAAAGAAGCAGAAAATTCAGCTTCTGAAAGAGTTTGCTCGCTTGCTGTCTCAAGTAATGTAGTTGGAGCACAATAAGATCCACCATGTTCAGGTTTCATAGGCAGGGCATAATGTGCTGGACATCGCTTCAAGTAACTCTCATCCAATCCTCTCATATCTGAGTTCATTAAAGAGGACATACAATTCTTGAAAAGCCCTTTCTCTGATTTACAACTAGAGACATCCTTGATTACAAAGTTGTCGCCAATGGGAAGTGATGTTAGTTTTCCAGGTCTCCTTGATTGCTTGCCATTCACAATGGACATGTCAAAGTTTTTCTTACTGTTGTCATCTGGAGTTGCCAACACAAATCTTGGTGACCTTCTTCTTAAAATCAGGTTGTCCAGATTTCTGGGATCCTGGGGCATCGTATGCATGTGTGAATTTTCATCACCCTTATGCCAGGGGAGGGATAATCGCTTGACTTCACTAATTAAAACCTTTGATTTTAAATTAAAACACTTTGATGACAGGGATTCAAGACCATCCTTTGGAGAGGACAGCGAGTTTTTGAAATGAAAACTTCGCCCCCCTAATTCTGGATAATGCGTTAGAGGCATTGATGGATTTGACGACAATCTTGGAGATCTTCGAAAAATTCTAACATCTGCAGAGTCCACATGTATAAACAGTTTTCCCTTGTCATCACTGCAAGAAGGAGTAGACCGTAACATAGATGAGTAGAGAACTATTAACAAAGCAGAAAAGATCAGTCAGAAGATGTCTCTGGATATTGCTTACAACGAACTCTGATCAGCAGATCCTTGACACTGTGAAGTTCCACGACACACACCCAAACACATAGGAAATAAATTAGAAAATCAGTGACACAGGTGGATTATAAGCAAAAAGAAAAAGCATCTACAGAACATGGATATAAAGACATATTAATAAAGCTCTCTCTCCCTCAAGAACACTTGCAGGAGGAGTACTAGACATTGTCATGCAGCTTCAGGCTCTGGCAGAACTGCTGAAAAATTATTAAGATCAGTAAAAGGTCAGATTATGGTTGCAAGTGGCTTTCTTCTGATTAATATGCCATTGGTTGTTTCGAGTATATTCATCAGTGATTATGGAACAGAGATTGGTATGCAGGTTTTGAATATACAAAGCACTAACTACGAACAGTCATTTTTGGGCAGCCACTTAGATTTTGCCTCACATCTTTACTTGGTTCAGTTTAGTGAGGTGGGCTCAGGGTTTACCTGCCCAAGGAAGGCTGCCTATAGCAGATATCTCCTGAGATACCATGTCAGGAAAATATCGAGTTCTTGATTTTCTAATAGTTTATAAGGGCGTATTTCTTGATGCATCAAAGACACTGTTTAGAACATCAATTCAGATTCCCTGCCTAACCACAACGGTATAAGAAGAAAACCAGACAAAAAAGGTTAAATAGACCATCCAGCCGAAAAAGAACAGAGCTCAGGCAGTTTTTCCATAAAATGCCACTACCAAAGAGTTCTCACTTTCTAACTTTGCATCCAGAAAAAATCAGCAGCCCTGTAAATTATCAGTTAGAGCGTCCTTTGGTAAGGTTTTCATTGAAAGATACTAACACAATTGGTCAATGGCTGAAAGTTATCCAGCTCTGCCTTCAGCTCCCAATGTTCAAAATATGGAAATCCTTTTCCTTAAATTAACATTTTAGTGTTTGCTGGGTCCTTGGCCTTAATTCAGGCAGAGCTTGACCACTTTTCTTGCATGCGAAGCATCTCAGTGGGATAGACAGAGAGTTTGCGAACAATGCAGGGTATATCTCAACCCGAACAAATAATTTCAGTTTGAAAAGTTTCACCCAAACCCAAATTAAATTGATAAAATCACAATATAAATGAAATATTGTACATTGCCTTGTTTTAGGACCCCACATTTTCATAGGAAACTTAACATTAATGTAGAACTCTGCATCTCCTACTTCACACAAGAAAATACAAACATCAATTATAAATTTGATATTTGGATCTAAATATGTGTTAAGAAGAGTACTCAACAAGGAAAAATATCTAAAAACACATGCATCATTCAATTAATGCTTTAAAATCACATCGAAATAACATAACACCAATAATACACTAAGAAACACTCTTTCTTCTATTTAACAACAAAAAACATAGAGAAATATACAAAGTTGCAGGCAACAAAAAGATAAAACCTCTAAATTCGCTAGTTATGAAACCAATAAATAGAAAATCGAGGAAATGATTTTGAAAATTCAAGATTTTGTTTCAATAACATTTCAAATCAGGGAAAGAAGCGTGCAGATTCATACTCTACAACAATAAAAAATAAAAAGGTTTTACAGTCACCCCTGTTTACTTTATTGAAAGTTGACCTCTACCTTTACAAATCTGCATACTTATCAGATGCACGAGTCCCACTTTTTTTTGCTCACGGACATCTCCATGTATGGAAACCCTGTTTCCTCGTATATCGTCTAGGCATCGGGTGCAGAACAGAAGAGATTACTAAATTCAAGGGTTGTTCCATCAAATTTTGTTGAAGTGTAGAGGAAGACCATTAACTTTCTCTTGTAGATTTTCTTCTTCTTTTTGTTTTTTTGGATACACATTCGTTACCTCTAGTTATTCAATTCCTCGACATATTTTAACTAAAATTTGTTCATATTACATGTTTATGGTACATATCACTGGGTTAGTTAACAGAACCTAACAAAACTTAAGATACATAACTATGGCTTGGCAAGCTGTATAATAAACGCTGCCCCCCAGAAACATGGTCCGACTTTGCCTAAAGCAAAGTCAAAGGAACGGCTGACACAGTGACGCCAGAATGAGTACTGTTAAAATGAATGATTCCAATACCACTTGGCCAAAAAGAATCTTTTTCTACTAAAATATCGAATTCCAAACATAAAGGACTGCAGCGAAAAAGAATGCACTACTTCATAGACCAGTTTGGCCATTCTCAAGCAAGAAAGAGTATTTAAAAACGAGACGCACGTAATACCCAAAGATTTCCACTAAGAAAAGGGTCGAAGATTTTGCCATGACAAACTTTGAGCTGTTATCTAACGCCGTGATCAACTAAGTTTTGGGATAAAAGCAGCAAACGTTCCGTTCAAAAGGTCATCTCATCTTCAAACAAATAAATACAGTTATTATGTAACATACCTTAACCGAAATCAGAACGGCATTTCTCTTCCGACTTCCATCTTTCGACGGCGCCGAACTCGAACTTCTCAAAGGCATTTTGGCGGAATCCGGCGCACGGCGCTTCCTCACGCCACGCCCCGCCACCCCGGGACCAGATTCACTCGACAGATCGCCCAATGCAGGCGAACTAGTAGCCGCATTGTCGCTCTCCGCACCAGTCGCGGCAAAACCCAGCCTGGGAGACCTCCTCAAGCATCTAGTCAAGCACAAACCGGTCGCCAACCTCACACTGCTCTTTTCCGCTCCTTGCATGCCGGAACCTAGCCTCGGGGACCTCCTCAGGCTCGATGCTGAAGCGGCGACATGCTTCGCCAAGCGGGAATTGAGCTGACGGCGAGATCGCAGCCCAGATCGCGAGGACCCCGGGCTCGGGGAGAGCCGCGGCGATCGACGGAGGGACGGACGGAGGACCGACAGAGGCCCGGGCTGGTCGAGGGGAGGGGAATGCGGACTCGGCCGGAGGAGGAGGGAGCCGGTGGCGGAGCCGCGTTTGGAGGTTCGCAGCGGCGGTGGCCGCATGGCGATCGCGGAGGTGGAGGAGGAGGAGGAGACGATCGAAATTGGGGAGAGAGAGTGAGCTCGAGCTTAAGTCTCGAGCGAGAATGCGGTGGCGACTTCACGAGGAAGAAGGGCGTGAGCGAGTGTTTTTTTTTTTTTTTTTTCAAATTTGCATTGACTCTTGTACGGTCCTGGCGAGCTGAGGTCAGTCGTTCCCAGCCGTTGGATTACGTGGGAATCTCTTTGGGCCCACATAATTTGGCGGTTCCGATCAGACTGAGCTCCTGTGGTTGGAGCAGGCAATCTCAGTGGAAATAGAGTTGTTGAGCCGCTCCGTCTCCTATCTATCCAATTGGGATTCAAGAGACAGAAATTGGCTGGCTGGCTGACGCGGTGGGCCCCGGACCAACACGTGTCGTCGCTTTTGCATGATATTTTCTTCACCACTCTTTTGAGATAGCGAGCATCTTTAGGCGTTGCCGTTATTAGCTAATTTGCGTTTTCATTTCAGCTTTTTTGCTTTTCGCTATCCATTACTTTTTGACACTTTTGGCTCGGCATCATTCATTCCTTGAGAGTACAAATATTCGATTCGATTCCAATAAAAATCAACCAGAGAGAATACAAAATGCCCCATATTTATTCAACTCCAATTTTTCTTAACTTTAAAAGATGAGACTGTTCTGGCTTTCGCCAAAAGGGCAAAGGACTACAGTTAAGAAAGGTGTTTGGTTTCCAAATGATTAATCTCCTTCGTTATTATATTCCAATATTCAAAACTTGTAACTTCTTTTCTTTTTGTCAGCCAAATATCGACTTATGCTTTTTATAAAGAGATAAAGGACACATAAATTCTCGACGTAGCTATGACTATTTTGACTTCAATACGAGGAAGGACTGAGAAATCCATACGAAATGTCAAAATTGCTATAAATGGTTCTATGTTTTCATCTAAATCGAAATTTTTCGGCGATTCCATGACACTCATATTTCCCTGGTTGAAACTTTTGCGATGACAAGCTGAGAATCTCTCATCAATGACAGGACAGCCACCACCACGCAAGTTTCATCAACTGCTTACGACTAGCACATCTTCACGTGAGTTTTTTTACTCCATGGTCCGAAATCAGATAAATCTTTTGAAACAACTTATTGTTCGGCTGAAAAAAAGTTAAAGGCAAACAAAAGAAGGATTCCCCAGGCAGCGGGAGAGAGGGGGGAGAGGAGTTTCCCTCAATCAATGAAGATCACTTTAGATGCATCAACGCTTCGAAGGAGCCCAAGAGGGACGAAAGCAACTTTCCTTGTGAAACGGATCCGGACATCATTGCAGCCTTCAGAAACCTCACCCCACCTAAAATTACGATTCCTTCACGCGATGTGTTGCGCCAAAGTCAAAATCTTTACGCTCTTCTTCCTCAGCTCGTGCGGAACCGGCCCGAACACTCTCGTCCCCACAGGGTCCTTGTCCTTGCTTTTGTTCACGATAAGGACGCAGGCATTGTCGTCGAACTTGATCTCGCTGCCATCACAGCGACCGCGAGGCATGGCGGCGCGCACAACTATGGCGCTGAATTTGTCCCCTTTCTTCGCTTTCCCATTGGGAAGGGCCTCCTTGATAGATACCTTTATTGTATCTCCTAGCCTCGCCCCTTTCTTTCCCGCCTTCAAAGCTTGGATGCACATTGCCTTCTTCGCCCCTGAATTGTCCACGACTTTGAGAATAGTCCCCATCTGAATGAAAGTCCTTCGCTGCTGCAGAATTAAGAATATACTAATTCAGTCAGTGTTAGAAAAACTTTAACAACAAGATACAGTAAAAGTTGTTCAATTTTAATACTTCCAAGCCCACTGACTTTTTAAAGCCACTGTTGAGAAACTTCAGAAACTTTCCTTCTCATCTTTCCTGCTCTTGAAAACTGCCTAACTATGAGATGTGAGAAAATTTTCTAAGGCACTGACCTGAGACAAGAAATTGCCGAATGCCAAATTGGGCAAAATGTTCCACGAAGAAGAGCTACTCGTAAAAACGCCCTGTCTCGTATAACCTGCTAATTTTTTAGTACAGAAATAATGGAAACTGAATAAATAATTTGGAAGTCTCGAGATAATACCCTCATTGTCATGAAGGGCAGTCAAGATGAGAAATGCAATGCACTCCGAAAAAATACATTTCTAAGACGAGAACAATAGCAAGCAATTACTCCAACATCAGGTATCAAGAGAACAGCAACACTGTAGCTCCAATAAGTGGATCATGCTTCTTATTGTCTTTGAAATGAGTGGACTGCGAGTTCAACTAGGAAGGGTCAAGTTCCATGTGCTTACACACCATGACAATGGCTCATGGTTCTCAGAGACAAGGTCAAGGTGCAAAAAACAAACCTAGATATGAGGGGGCAGTTGCTAATTTTTATGATAAAATTTCATACTTAAGTAATTTTATCAAGTAAAAAACATTTCAAGCAATTACTAGTGTTGAGCCACTGTTTGACAGGTTGAGAAGTATCATGGTCCAAATGGGCTACGACAATTTTTGCCTTAAACAGATATTATTGAGTAACTTTCAAGCATTGATTATTCAGTGTGGACGCTGCAAGGATTGAGAACGAAAGTGCAGCTTTCCATTACAAGCAGGTAGCATGTATAAATAGTTCACATACAGATAAATTACACTAGAAGCACGTAATGCAAACCTTTTAGTTAGTGCAACGCAACTCTAAATTGTCTAAATAATTTGCCAGCCCTCCTAGTTATCAGTCCAACAAAATAACACACCTGCACGACCATCAGTATCCTGACGATATGAAACAACTAAATTGCTAATTTTTGAGATTATTTACAACAACACTGCACAAAGGAAAAAAGGGATTTAGAATTTTGCACAAAAGATTTAAGACTTCTAGTGCAACTCCTTCATGAAGGGATTTGATTACAGATCATCTTAAGAAAGTACAGTTGATGTCAGACAACCTAGACATTCACAAATAACACCTATGGATAAGTTGAAAACCAACAATAGGAAAATACAGCTAAGGCATAGGAAAATATTGCTAAGGTATAGAAGATAGAACCTTCAACTTGCTATTTTTCACAAGTGAGATTCAACCATTTCTTTAATAAAAAATCATGCTTAAAATCATTCCACAGCCCAAGAGAATGAAGCAACTGAAACATCTTAAAACCACATCAATTCATCACTCCAAATGTCAAGTGTTATAAGATCAAAAAAATGTGTCAACAACAGAATCAAATTGAAAAGACCAGGAGCTGCTAATATCAGCAATTTTTGAATGATAACCAACAAAAATTGTTTATGATTGTTTAGGCAGATAGCCAATTTTTTTGTAACTACAGATTGCATAGAATGGCAGATTTGAGAGTTTCATTTCTTAAAACAGAAGCCAAAAATCCATCTCTCATGCAGCAAAATTGCCTCAATCAAACGCCCCAGAACATTTTCACCATAGACACAAAAGAAGTACCAGAAAACCTTCAAATTTGATGAAAGTGCTGTAGCAATAGAGATTGTACGTCCATGCTTCCCAGAAAAAAAAACCATCATTGTTTACGCCAAGACTTAGAAAAGCCCAAAAATTGAATTGATATACAGGCCAAAAAACATATTAATGTGAATCACAGAGAAGAAATTAATATGTACCTTATAGTGTTCATACAATAAAAAATTCGATTTCTCTATTTATTTATTTTTGTTGACCATTTCCTTTTATTCTCTTATGAGGAAGGGAAGATCATCTTGTCAAAAGAAACCATGATCAAATACATACAAATTAATAACTGAACAAACTATATCCTGTTCAGATGAGATGTTAGGACCTCCATCTCACTCACCAATGCAACACATTCTCTCTGCAGTTACGTTTCATTTCTACCACGCCTTGTAGACTTCCAGATTTGAGTATATGTCAATCCTTTCATTGGTTCCCTTCTACCCAAGAATAATACTCCCCTAATCAAGACAAATGACCATGTGCCTGACCTAGCTCTAGTCGGCACACCCTTGGTGAAACTGCTGTGAGATGACCCTGATATTTATACCCTAAAGACAGAATCAACCATATTTACCCAATGAGTGGTCTTGAAACCTCAATGAACTAGCTGGGATTTTATTATGAAGCTCCATATCTTGTCACATAAATAAATCCTAATGACTGCTTTGGTGACAATCAAAGCTAACCAAGTCCTCAAAATTATGACCAGGGACATCAGAGCCTTTGCCTTATATGTAATCAAAAAACTAATAAGGTCTCATAACAAGTGGTCTAAAGAAAAGAAAGCAATGGAATTGCTTTCATTAGAGAGAAACGGTTAATACCCTGGATTGGTGTCGCCAAGCGGTTGCTGCCCAATTGTCCCACTGTGCTGCCACTAAAACGATCATGAACCAGGAGACCAAATTCAGTTTCAGGAGAAAAAGAAAACACAAACATAAACCTTCAGTTGCATTCAGAGGCGAAACACTAAATTCGAGGAAGAACCTGTTGATTGTGAAAATTGAGCGACGAGGCTGGCCAAAGTGGGCATCATCGCGGCACCAGGCGCTTCGTGAGGACCCAATCGATGATCTCAAAGATCGGAGGAGCGAACCAGAACGACCAGCCATTTCTCTGCGACCTAGTGATCACTTTCGTTAATCAGGGTTTTGAAGGGGTTTTGCATTCAGAAAAACAAGAGAGGGCAGTAAAAACAACAATAAAGAAACTGTCCATTGCAAAAACATGAGATTCAGCGTTCCTTTCGTATAATTAGTTCACAGATTGCTGTAGCGGATACTAACAATGCTTTGGTATCAATTAGAATCAGTCAATCGCCAAAGGAATTAAAATGAAAACAGAGCATGGACATATTTAAACTCTGAAAGGAGGCAAAAGAGTTGCAAACAATTTCAGTGGTGCGAGCAGCAAAACCAGACCTATCAACCAAAAGAAAATCGACCCAAACGAAGTACTCTTTCTTTTTCGATTCGCATTGAAACAGAGACTCAAGCTCAGGGGACGAGTACCTCAAGATGAAAACTTTGAAGAAACCTTGACAATCAACGACTTCAGACTCGAAATGCAGCCGAGACTCCCAGGAACAGTCGCCAGCAGAGAGAGGGAGAGAAGGAGAGAGAGAGAGAGAGAGAAAGAGAGTGTATGCGTCTGCGGTGTTTTCCGTCGCAAACGGCAGCAAAACCAAGGGGGAGAGAAGACGACCGTACCAATGGCACGTTTTAGGGTAATTGTCTCCCCAGGGAAAATGAACGCTAGCTTTTTATTTTTTCTTTTTTCCTCTTCCTGCGAAAATGAAACTCCACTAACCAAAAGAGGGTTTTTTTTTTAAATATATATTTTATTATCTGCAATAATTATGCATAACACCAGAGTATTGAAAACAGTAAATAAGCTGTTTAAAAGTACTATTAGTATTGGCCATTGGTTAGCAAAATCTTTGGAAAAAAAATTACTAAAAAAAACCAAAAATTATTACGAGAAATTTACTTCAAATTAATTTTTTTATCATAAAAAATCTTAAATTGGTGATCACTGCATTTTTATTTATTTAAAATGGTTCCAAAATTTTAGCCAAATATATAATATAATCATTGATCTTTTAATATATTAAATATGATCCATGAACGTTTAGCTCAAATTATATAAAAGGTTATTATACGTGCTTCTACACTAGAGACACTAGATTTGATTCAAATCAAGGTTGAAATTTACAAGCTATGTAATTCATCAGAAAGCAACCTATTCATCAAATTGATTTGCATTCAAATCAATAGGTTGCACTTGGAAGATTGGATGTCTATTTAAATTGATTAGAGATGGTCACGACCATTTACAAGCTATGTAATTCATCAGAAAGCAACCTGGAGAAGATTATAACAGCTTATAAATTTCCATTAAGGTAGATCAAAGGGTCAAGATACACTAGGGAAATAGAAGTTTATATATTTATTAAAATCCTTTGTTCGCATACTCTCCTCTGATAGCAAGGGAAAGTGCTCCAATAGCTCCTTTTGACAACGAGACAGCTTCTATCGGACACTTGGAAGATTGGATGTCTATTTAAATTGATTAGAGATGGTCACGAAGTTTGGCGGAAATTAACAACTTTCATTCTCACGCTATAGGAGCAAACTCTTTAGCTTTCACTTGCACAATTAATCATCTAAGGATTGTTGTCGACCTTCATCTATATGAATTCATATATTTTCACTTTCCATTTTATAGACAATCGGATTTATTTTGCAAGCATAATTTTGACACTTATCTAGGAGTTGAAAATGGTGCACAATTAACCATCCATAAGATATTATCGTAGTATTTAATTATTAAAATTGAATATCTTTTGTATGGTTCGGGCACCTAATATTTATTTTTATTATCTCATTTTTGGGTCGGCGCAAAGCCCACTTATGTTCTTCGCTTTTCTGGGTTTAACCGTTTGAATCTAAAACCCTACCAAGTCTCTCTCCTCCGTCAACAAAAAGCTGAACAGAAGTTCTGCCTCCCCCTCCCTCTCTCTTCCTCACCCTCACTCTCGCGCACGCTCGGTGCATTTTCTCCATCTTCGCTCGTCGCCGGGAGCTTGAAGCTTCTGCTTCTACGATCGCCGGAGCTTGGACATGCCGCTCGGAGAGAGAAGCCCCGGCGACAAGGGCGAGTCCCGGTACTGCGGAGTGGAGACCGACTTCGACGACGATGTCCCTCGCCTCCTCTCTTTCAACATCTCCCGTGGCGGCTTTGACTTCGTCGTCTTTCCTCTGGTTCGTCAAGCCCCGCGTCATCTATCAATCGTCGAAATGATCCGTTGCAAGCCATGTCTACAAATTTCGAGCATTTCTCTCTCGGCTTTTAAGCACGTTTTCGTATGCTTGGTTCGATTACGTCCTGCCTGTGACACCGTCTCTCCGACGACCGTGTCCCTTGAAATTGATTCTGCTGACAATAGCTTATTTAGTGGCGCGTACTGAATTGTCCGTCAGTGGCTGGCCTCCTGTTGGCTTGATAAAATTGTTGGGTCTGTGAATGAGTTTGACCTATTGGGACTTGGTGTTGGGTTCGTTAAGTGCTAGGTACTGGCTTCAGACTCATATGCATTTGAGGTGCATTTGCCGCCGTTGCGTATGACATGCTTTAATCGGTGACAGTTAGTAGTGCTGCATGATCACTTGCGTGGAGACAACTTGTTAGGAATAGCTGTTTACACTACTATGGACTACATTAAAAATGTGATTGCGAGGATTTATGAGAGAGATTTGCTTATGCTAGAATGTATACTTTGTAACAGCTTTGTGTGGTGTTTTTGCTCATGCTGCAGATGAATCCAACTTATAGGCCAAGCTTGCTAGAAAAAGATGGAAATGGATCCAGTGTCCTGCCAGTTGCTGGGTCTGACTTAATTTTGAACCCTTCCCAGTGGAGCAGTCATGTTGTGGGTATGGGACCCTTCTCTTTGTCATATTTTAAGTTCTGATTTTCTTTTCGATTTGTTTGACATTCACCTCGGAATCATTTTACATTGGCATAGACAAGGTTATGTTCATCTCTATATGGGAAGAACAAGAACAACGCCACCAAAATGACAAAAGAAAAGAGCAGTTCTCGTTAGTTGGGGATTGGCTGAATGGCTTATACAATCAATTCCCATAATTATAGCATATAATTACTCATCAAAGGTCGTTATCATATCCTCTCGTGTTATGTAATTCAGCCATTCTTATTTGCAATGGGTATACTTACTTTTAGGTTTTGTCTATACTTAATCACTCCCCACCAATCTGTTAAACAATCTTCGTCTCTACTTGTGTAAATGAGTCTTCCAAGTGGTTTGAAGCTCCTACTACATATATATAAAATCATGTGCATGTACCTATGTATGTATGTTCTGAAATACAAGTAAACATGATTTGGTATTGAACATGTTTTGAATATTGAACAAGCTTTGAATGTGCTTTGACTTTTCTTCTGTTTATGTACTTTATCTGCATCAATATGGTGGAAGTTCTTCAAAATTTGGATTACTTTTGTTTCTTCCAAAAGAAGCTACATAATTGGTACTAAAATATTGACACATGTCAATTCCTTAATAGAAAAAAGACATTATCTAATGTTTTTTAATATCTTGGTCAGACTGGTGGAATCATCTCCTCTAACAATAGAAAAGATCCCAAAATATTCAGAAAAGAAACTGTGTCAAAATGAACTGCCACCTGAGACCAGATATACTAGTCCCTTTGTATGTGTTGCTTTTTCTTTTTTTGGATAAGGTGGACTTTTTAACTACGAAACACCACCTTCTCATTATTTTGTCAATTAGCATCATTTGTAGGAATTTGAGCATTGACAAAATGATATTTCCTAGTTTAAAAGACATTTCCATTTCAATGTGCTTTGCTTTGACTGTCATCTGCTTATTTTAAGTTTTACGCCTTAAAAGAACAAATATCATACATTATGAGAATCTTCTTGGTAATGTGAATTTGCACTCATGATCTTCTTTTATCAATGATGTTCTTGCTTAGGTAAAATTAGCTCATGGATTGACCTGGATTCTGAAGACGAGATCCTGCGACTGGATTCTGAAGCCACTTTGAAGCAGGAAATAGCATGGGCTTCTCACCTCTCCCTGCAGGTATAGATTACCAATAGCTTTACATGATAAGTTTGCATGCTCTCTTCCAGATCTCTCTTAGATGCCATAACAAGTAAAATTCGAGAAATCCATTGCTAATGATTGAAGAGGATTTTAGTGGAACCATTGGCATGCACAGTGACCGTGAGCCCTAGCACATCACAGAATCTATGTAGCAAAGGATGTGATCACTTGAATTGGCAGCAGAACCACTCTTTTTATACATCTCAATGTAACCAGCTGTTCTCCATTAAAAAATGTAATGATTTGATGCTCTGTTGGCAAAGATAGTCATGGTCAGTTATATGCTTAAGAAAATGCTTTTCTTGTAAGATCTGGTTGGCTTTCATCATCTTCTGCAGGCCTGCCTGCTTCCTACACCTAGGCGAGCGTCCTGTGCAAATTATGCTAGGTGCATTAATCAGATTTTGCAGGGTCTCACCAATATGCAGGTGCCTGATCATGCATTCCCTTTTTTATCACTGTCTATTCTACTATATCTTCTTGTCTCTCATTTTCAGCTTCTTATGAACAGTTGTGGCTTAGAATTCCTTTGTTCAAGGCTGAGGATGATTCCATGGGTACAAGTACTGATGATATGGTCAGTAATTTATGTTACCTCTTGTCCACTAAGTCTCTCTAGTCCATTCTTCCTGGTACTATCTTCCTTGTCTTTGTAATACATAGATTTAGTTCAAATCTGATGCTGTGGTGAACATCGGGTAGAGAACATTCTCCTCAAAAAGAAGAAGAAATAATCAAGATAAAGTAAAAGAGTAAAAATAAGAGAATAATCATTTTATCTACATGTCAAATTTTGGTTGAAATTTACATCTGCTTAATTAGAGTATTTGACACTTGCCTTTAGACTGATTCTTGGGAACTCTGGAACTCCTTTCGCCTTATCTGTGAGCATCGCAGCCAGCTTTCAATTGCTCTTGACGTTTCGTAAGTTAACTAATTCATGTATAAGTTATCTATGCTGTATTTAATAGTATTTTCCAGTAGTGTGCTTTGGAGCTATATGTTCCTCTATGTAGTGAGAATTTTCTATTTCCAGGAGTACATTGCCTTCAGAAAATTCGCTTGTTCGTTGGTTTGGAGAGCCTGTTAGAGCTGCAATCCTAAACACAGAAGTACTATATCTGGGCCTTGGTTTATTATAAAAAGATAGTTATCGCTTAACTTGCTGCTTCTCAACTGAATCAAAAGTAAATAATGGTTTATTGATGTGGCAGTGCTTTTTAACAAATGCACGGGGTTATCCTTGTCTCTCAAAACGACATCAGAAGCTTATCACTGGATTTTTCAACCATTCAGTACAGGTACTTCCAAGATTTGCGATTTCCTGCTCTTTTCTCTGGGAAAGCTCTTTTCCTCCAGAAATTTTAATTTTTCTTATACTCTTTACAAATTATTGTCCATTCATCACTAAATGTGCAGTCCTTCTGTTTGGACTCACGTAATGGAATTGGCTTTTTATTAATGAAATCCTGTCATCCATACACAGTACATACTCAATAGATGCGGTATATTCATAACATACAAATAAACAGTAAGAGCGAGCATTCTTATTGAGATGAGAACTCATACGAAAGACAATTAATTTATAGGTGGAATCAGATATGCAGTAATTGTAGACAAAAGTACTTGGGTTTTTTGGAGCAATTTCGATATATTTTAATGTTGAATCGGCTCAACTAGGATATAACAAAGTTTTTGGTTGGGCTCTTCTTTGGTGTTGAGGTCTGTATCTTGGGACTAGCTAAAGTGAGTTGAAAGAAATAGAATTTAGTGACGGCCTAGGGAGATTTTGTCAAGAAATGGAACAACAAAACAAAGTGGTTCTTGATGGAGGAGACATGTTTATTTCACTGTTACATCTGTTGGTTGGGGGAACTCTTCAACTAGGATGTAACAAAGCTTTGGTTGCGCTCTTATATGGTATCAAGGTCTGTATCTTGGGACTAGCTAAAGCGAGTTGAAAGAAATAGTATTTAGTGACAGCCTAGGGGGATTTTGTCAAGAAATGGAATATTTCTTGACAAAGTGGTTCTTGATGGAGGAGGCATGTTTTCGGTGTTACATCTGTTGGTCAGGGGATTATTTTGTAGCTCTATCTCTTCAACTAGGATATAACAAAGCGTTTGGTTGGGCTCTTCTTTGGTGTCAAGGTCTGTATCTTGGGACTAGCTAAAGTGAGTTGAAATAAATAGTATTTAGGGACAACCTAGGGAGATTTTCTCAAGAAATGGAACAACAAGACAAAGTGGTTCTTGATGGAGGAGGCATGTTTATGTTGTTGTTACATGTGTTGGTGGGGGAAATATTTTGTAGCTTTATCTCTTCAACTAGGATATAACCAAGCGTTTGGTTGGGCTCTTCTTTGGTGTCAAGTCCTGTATCTTGGGACTAGCTAAAGTAAGTTGAAAGAAATAGTATTTAGTGACAGCCTAGGGAGATTTTATCAAGAAATGAACAACAAGACAGAGTGGTTCTTGATGGAGGAGGCATGTTTATGTTGGTGTTACATGTGTTGGTGGTGGGAATATTTTGTTGCTTTATCTCTTCATATAGATATTCATGTGATGGAGAAGATAACTATGAAATAAGCTTAAAGCTTCTATATTCCTTTTCATTTTGAGAAATGATTGTAGATTGTATAGAGAGGTAGTAGACTGCAAGAAAGTAAGTGGCATAGAACCAATACTAAGGTGGCTGATGATTGGTAGCAGAAACTTTCAGTCACTACTTGTGTCTTACAGATAGCGAGGTTTTATTCACTGCTTTCCAGCTTTGGCTAAGTATAAACTTCTCATAGCATCTGTTAATCATGCTAATATTTCCTTTTTATTGGTGTGAGGATGTTCAAGAGATATTTTTGTAATAAATCTTACTTCTTGATCTCCATGAATCAAATACAAGCTATTTGGTGACCATACCAATTAGTTAGAACTAATGTGGGTAGTTGCCTTTTCCATTGCTTTTTATGCATGCCTAATGAAACTTGTGTGCTTCTTGTCAAATATGTTTTGTTAGATAGTGATTTCTGGAAAACCATTGCATAAAGTTTTGAGGGGAAGCGCAGATCCAGCTACTATGGATAATGGGGACAATGTTGGCTGTAAGTGTCCTCTTAGAATATTGCTTTGTGCTTTGTATTGGAGTTCTTTTGATATATCATTTTGTCACATTGAGCAATATGACTTGGTTAGAAGATTTTTTTAATAAGCTTGGACATGAATGAACAAAAATATTTCTTTGGCTTTGAATAACTTGAGGTTACTAAGGTTGGTGTTTCGTTATTTTTAACTCTCTTTTTATTTGTCCTTACTAGCATGTCTCATGTCTGAACTTTTTGATGAACAATAAAGGATTTCATTAAGAAACTCTCATACAACTTTGTGTCTGCACTGCGTCATTGATCCTGGCCATCATCATTGTTTGACAAAAATGTTCTTAAGCTAGGTGTACAGAACAATTCTTTGAGGCCATACTTGGAGTATGTTGGTTATCTCTATCAGAGGCTGGACCCGCTTCCTGAGCAAGAACGGTTTGAGGTAACCACCAATTCACTGAAAAACAAAAAACCTCCCCCTCCTCCCTCCCCCCAAAAAAAATAAAAAATAAAAAAAGAGAAGGAAGGAGGAACCTCATCTGCCTTCCCTCCAAATGAAAGGGTGAAAATTTCAGAGAACAAAAACAGAATAGAAAAACAAAGGTTACTTTGGACGTTCTAATATTGGCTAATTCTTTTGCTTTGGCTAACTCATTATTTTGATCCAGTTGGGGTACCGGGACTTCTTACAGTCTCCATTACAAGTAAGTTTTCCATGTCTGCAGAAATTGGCTTTTGCCGAAGTAAGTTAGAATTCCGTTTAATCTATATGTTTCTGTTACAGCCTCTTATGGATAATCTGGAGGCTCAAACCTATGAGACATTTGAGAAAGATACAGTAAAGTACACCCAGGTATAGCTCTTTCGTGTTGGTGACATGGTTCAAAGAAAATATATGTTTGTGGTTTTTAGATATGGTTCTTTGGGAATTTTTGTCTTATACTTCTGTAATGGTTCTTTGAGAACTTCAGTCCTATGTTTCTGGTCTGTCATTTACTCATGATTTCTCACTCCAATAATTAAGAAGAGAACACATGTATTGAATGTTGAAATTATATTATTAATGACTTTTGTGAGTTGACTGTTTTTACCAAAAACCTAAGCTATAAGGAAACAAGCAGACAATGTATTTTATCATGTTTTTAAAATGCCATCTCATGTGTGAGCAAGACCTCACATGAGAAAAACAGCAGTAACCACATTGACGAGATGACCTTGGACTAGAACACAATAACCAAAGAAATATAGAGGGACTTTTAGGATTTGAACTCTTGACCTATGGTATATTACCAATTATCCTAATGACAGTTTTTCAGTAAAACATAAGTTATTAGGAAATGGGACCATGATGTATATTAGCATATTCTTAACAGTGTTCATTTCCGTGTCCTTAGGTTGTGCAACTGTTATCAGCATATTTAATATCGGATGTAGAGTGTTATGGACATGGACAGTACAAGTGTGGGATTCACATCCATACTCCAGATCTTTTCCCTATGAAATTATCACTAATTTTTCAGATGCTTACATTTTCCTGTCCTTGTTATGGTTTGTTATCCCTTTGTCCTTGATTGTCTGCATTCAAATTTTCTTTTGCAGTATCAAAGGGCGATTAGTCAAGCTTTGATTGACAGAGTTCCTGATGAGAAAGCATCAGTTATAACCACGGTATACTCTCTCTCTCTCTCTCTCTCTCTCTCTCTCTCTCTCTCTCTCTCTCTCTCTCTCTCTCTCTCCACAGCTTTTGCTGGTATCGCTCCACCTTTGATTTTTTTATTTTGGTTCTGCATGTTGTTATATCCATGATGAGGTCAATTGTTATTCTTTTATATTTGCAAAGGTACTGATGGTCGTAGGAGCAGGACGTGGACCATTAGTAAGGGCATCATTGCAGGTTGTACTGTCAACAATTCTGTTTGCTTATATCCCATAGCTGGGCATCTGATATGCAATTTCTTTCCTCTTCATATTTAGGCTGCTGAAGAAACTGGCCGTAAGTTAAAAGTCTATGCTGTGGAAAAAAATCCAAATGCAGTTGTTACACTACACGTGAGTCAACTAATTTTTGGTCTTAACTATGAACAGTTATTACAGCAATTCTGCTCATGCTTTTCTTGAACTCTGATATAATAATGTATACTTTTGACAGAGTTTGGTTAAATTAGAAGGGTGGGAAAATTCTGTGACCATAGTTTCCAGTGATATGCGTCACTGGGATGCTCCTCTGAAGGCTGACATATTGGTAGGTATATCTAGTCAAATGTTATTGATTTTTTTAATCTCCCCGTGTTCTAGTGTTTACTGTATTTGCTTATCTTAGGTTAGTGAATTGCTCGGTTCTTTTGGCGACAATGAGCTCTCTCCCGAATGTCTTGATGGAGCCCAGAGATTTTTGAAGGAAGATGGATTGTCAATTCCATCATCGTACGTGTTCTTTTCAGTAATTTAAAATAATAGACAAATGCTGTCAGTTAGCTGGTGCTTATGCATGTACTTGATTTAGCACAGTGTGCATGCTAGAAGGACACCAACAGGTCACAATTTTTGGTATCATATGATGGATAGACTATATGCTAAAACCTAATGCACATTGTTGATTGATTGAAATTTCTCCTGCTGTCACTCTCCTTAAATTTTTCACCCCCCCCCAAACCCTCTTTGCCACACCAACCCTAACCCTTCACTTGATGAAACTATTAATCCACAAAGTCGCACGTCATATTTACTTAGAGAAGTAATGAAGTATTATAGCTAATTCTATTGGTCAGAATTCATATTCTCAAACTACTGCAAATGAGTTTCTTTGTCATATTTGTAACTTTGGTTGGTTGAACACCAATTTTTGTAGCTTTATGTGTTGAGTTGGCCGCATCAGGGCCCTTTCTTTATTTGATGATAAAAATTAATCTCATCTTCTCTTGTATGTATAATTTGCTTGGACATCCTCATCCTGACAATGCTTGTAACTGTGCATGATTATGTCGATTCCCTAACTATGAGAAGCTTGATTACAATTCTTTAGCATGTCTCTTGAGTTGTGTGATTCTCCAATCAGGAAAAAAAAAGAAAAAAGAAACTTTATGTATGCATCTTTACTTTATCAATTCAAATCTTATAAGCAAGATTCCCATAATCCACATTGCTTTTAGATAAAATGGTAATCCAATACCAGGCTGGCCCATTTTGTCTTAGTTATTCACATTAATTCTTTGCTAACTTTTGACTTCACAACTCCAATCATTGATTGAGTTTTCTTTTTGAAACACACAAAATTGCAGCTTATTTCCTCTTGTGCTTTCATTTTATCAACCAATACCATCACTTGTAAGAAATGCAGGAAAAAGGAACTTGTAACTTTCCTTATAAGCTTGATTATTATTTGGACAAAAGAGCTAAAGGTTTAAAAGTACTTTTGGGACTATAGCCAATTAATAACTTTCAAATTTTCTAACTGACATTGAAGTTCATATTTCCTGTTATCTAGGGACACTCACATGTTGCATGTATCTGTTTATATGCCCATTTTAGGTACACAAGCTTCATACAACCAGTGATGACATCAAAGCTGTATAATGATGTATGCCCCTCTCCTGTATTAGAGTTACCACTCACTATGTGGATGCTTCATCTCAAAGGTTAATGTGGCATTGCAGGTGAAATCACATAAAGATCTTGTCCACTTTGAAACGGCTTATGTGGTCAAATTGCACAGTGTAGCGAGGCTTGCTCCTACGCAACCTGTGAGCTCTCTTTATCCCGATGGCATGTGTGACCATATGATTAGGAACCATTTGCTGTTCTTATTTGTGATGGAAGTCGCTGACATATGACTTGTTACTTTCAACTTGAGCTATCACTTTCTCATTTTAATAACTGTCCCTCTACGTGTGATTAGGTCTTCACATTTACCCACCCTGAGCACTCACCTCAGAGAAGCAATCAACGTTACAAGAAGCTGCAATTTGATATACCTAGTGATATGGGATCAGCACTTGTCCATGGTATGTCGTGTCGATTTTATTTCTCTAATCTGCTCAATTGGTTTCTGAAAGAAACATATTATTTATAGGTCTTGGCATCCCTCTTTTGTAAGTACAGCTTTTCTTGTGAGTAGGCTGAGTGTTCTACTGAGTCAAGCTTTTTGACATCATTTGAGAGTACCTTTTTGATAGAAAAGAGGATGTGGTTTGCAGTGGAATAACTCTTAATCAGTATGCCTTGGAGAGTAAGGAATGGCCCAGAGAGAAGTATTAGGCGGAACTCATGTTAATTTGTTTTCTTTGCATGATCTGTAGGATTTGCTGGCTACTTCGATGCGACACTTTACAAAGACGTTCATCTTGGTATTGAGCCATCAATTGCCACTCCGAATATGTTTAGCTGGTAAGTCCACTTGGTGTAAGCTGGGCCTCACCAAAATAGTGCATCTAGTAATCTTCATGAAAAGCTCCTTGACTGCTTTTATGTGTGGTTTCCCTTGCAAGTGTTTGTTCTTGCATCCAGTTGCTTTATAAGTCTGAGAGCCATGCTTTAACGTTGGATACAGGTTCCCAATATTTTTTCCTCTAAGGAAGCCGGTGTGTATACATCCTGGTTCTCCTCTAGAAGTACATTTTTGGCGTTGTGTTGGTCCTACAAAGGTAAACTGTCTCATGAATCAAAATCATTTTTATCCATTGGCACCTCTAAGATAACAGATTGTCTCATTATTTGAACTTTGATGAAGGTTTGGTATGAGTGGTGTGTGACCTCTCCATCTCCATCAGCTGTTCACAACAGCAACGGCCGTTCATATTGGGTGGGACTATAAAACTTCCCAGCTTTGTAGCATACGATAAATGACAAAAAGATGGCCCGCAACCCTGTTTCATGTGATGGTTGCTTCCTCTGGTCTATCCTAATTAATCTTGTTCTCAGACTTTGTTCCTTTTTCCTTTTACCAGCTCTACAATGTTGTATCCAACAGTGGACGCCAAGTCTGATTCCACCAAGTTGATCAGTTTTGATAAATCTTAAGTGCTAGGATTTACTGGGGTTTCATTGTATCATGTTCCTATCAGTCTATCATGGAAGGAATATCCTAATTGTAATCGAAATTGATCTGATCCGAGTGATGCTGTAGCGGAAGGACCCTTTCTATCCAACAGTAGCATCTGATTCTCTATGCGGTCAGCTGTCTTGTGCCTTTGGACGTATGCGTTGCATTGTACGTGCTATTCAGCGACAAGCGAGGAGTTTTTAGTATATGGTTTTGCCCTTTGCTACTTAGTGGCGGTTGCTGTGGAGACTCGGTCTCATGAGATTATTGCGATCGCCATCCTGATGCTTTGTTGATGTTGCCTTCTAGTCAAGAGAATACAGTATGGAGCTGGAAATTCGAACTGGCCCATCGTCAATTTTACTCGAGAACCAGTCCCTCTTAATCTAAAGATAACCTCCAAATCTGGGTTGAAATTAGCGCAGGAAAAGAAAAACAAAACTTTGGGAACCAAATCAAGTCTATATCGAGTAAAATAACGGGGAGAACTTTAAAAGGATGGATTTTTAAATTAAAAATCTCGATTCAAATGATTTCGACTTAGAATCAACCTTAACGATCTGTTTAAGCTCTAGAATTGGTTAGATTGGCCCCATTTTAAAGGTTGTATTCGGTAATATGTTGCCAAAGCCTTTTGCAAATGTAAATGTTTTAAATGTTTTGGAGTGCTTTTCAGAGGTATAATAAAATTTTGGACGAAGTGCTTTGAGCCGATGCATTCGCATTCTAGCATTTACGGAATGCCGACGCGGAGTTGAAGGAATTTTTCTTATTTCCCATCTGACCCTCGTTTAATAATTGAAATTCCCGTTTTACCCCTTTTAATGATGATCCCTTGGTACTGATCGGTTTCTTCCTCACAGACTACGCTCTTCCTCATGCACGTGCTCAGGTGAAGGTTGCGTTGCTCTCGTTTCCGTTCTTCGTCGCTCGTCGCATCTTTCCATCGCGACAGAAGTCGTCGTCTTCGCTACACCTCCGAAGTAAGAATCTCTCTCTCTCAGAAGGATGTTGAAGAGGGTTTTCTTCTTTTATTCCGCAACGGTGTTATTGTTCTCGTTCGGCTCGTGTTCTGTGGTAGCTTGTCCTTTTGGTTTCATCATATCCACTTAAATTTTCTGATTCGTAATGCTGGCATTGAGTTGATTTCGCTATTCTTGCTTGTGGTGGAATGAAAGGTGTGATCTTTTTTTGTTTAAGGCTTTTGTTCCGTGGTAGCATGTTCTTTTGCGGTGGCATTGAGTTATTAACTTGTTTGGGTTTTGTTCTGTGGTAGCTTCTCCTTTTGTTTTCTTCAGTAATATGGTTTTGTTCGTGGTGGAACGCAGTGCCCACCAAATGTCTGGTTTAAGTTTCCGATAGATTTTATTTACTCACCAGGACGTTTCATTTTCTATGCAAATTTTAGTCTCTATGGATGAATCTTCTTCGTACAGGGGACGAATGGGTAGAAGAAGTGACTGGGACATGGACATATCTAGTGATGACGAAGAGCTTGTTGACTCTCCAAGCTTACATGACCTTGGAGAGCCATTTCTGGTGGACTTTTGTAGAAAGGCATCCACTGCATTCTTCCATGAGTATGGTCTCATCAGTCACCAGATTAACTCCTTCAACAATTTTATCAAAAATGGAATTCAGAACGTTTTTGATTCCTTTGGAGATATTGTGGTCAAGCCTGGTTATGATCCATCAAAAAAGGGTGAAAGCGACTGGTGCTATGCACTCGTGAGGTTCGGAAAGGTCACACTTGATAGACCGCAGTTTTCTAGTGAAAAGCTAGCTGAACGCGGGAAGGAATATTTGAATTTACTGCCGAGGCATGCTAGGCTCCAAAACATGACATATTCCTCAAAGATGAAAGTGAACATACAATTTCAGGTGAATATGCAGTTCATTGCAGTTGCTAAAATTCTGAGAATGCAGGTGTTTGTTGTTTTGCTTATGTATGGTTCTCTGCAATGCTCTGTAATATCTACTAGTCAGCATGCCATCCTCCAGTATGGTAGGGCATGGTCTGAGTTCCTTGCTGCACCTTGAGACAAGTTCTGCATCAACACTGGGTAACTTGTTTTATAGTTGTGATCTCACATATGTTTTTTCCTTGGATAAAAGTGATCTTAAACATTAGTGGTGGCATTCGACCTCCTAATGCTTCAACACATATCACCAGAAACCTTTTGCACTTTCTTCATTATTAGAGAATAGATGATCTGTCCTAGATCATGCATGAGAAATTTATCATTTCAGTGCATTTTGTGGTCCCATTGAAGTCTTGGCAACTGCTTAACCAACTCCAAATATATGGTTCTCTAGCATCAGTTCAATTATTTGTTGTCTTTTTCATTAGGTGTACACCCAGAAACTGGTGCGCAGTGACAAATTTAAAACTGGGAAAGAACAATTTGTGGAGAAGGAGGAGAAAAGTAATATCAGTAAAGATGTCGTGGTTGGGAAAATTCCCATCATGGTGAAATCCAACTTATGCTGGATGAGCGAAGCTGAGAAAGGCGATTGTGACTTTGATCTTGGAGGTTATTTCCTAGTTAAGGGTGCAGAAAAGGTGAGCACAAAGCTCGTTTTTCATTTTCTCCACACATGCTATTCTTGGTTTGAACTTTGTGCAAAATTTTGTAGGCTTAGGCTAGTACACTGTGCTTTCAAATATCCAAAGGGTGGGGCTATTTTCACTCCTATATAACTAAATCCATTTCTTTTTCATTAGATAGATAAAATTGCCTTTAACGGTTTCCATATTTGCTCAATATCTTTTAAATTAGGTATTTACCTTTTTTGGTTTACCTTAAAAATCAGAATTATTTCTTTTAGAAGCTAAAAACTAGTTTCTTCTTCGTCTTTTCTCTCAAAACAACTTATCTGCTTTTTGGTCTCTCCTATCTAAAAAGCTAATTTCTACAGAAGTAAGATCTTAAGATAAAAAGAAAACATCGTGTCTTTAATATACATGGTAATACCCACTAAAAAAGTAAACGAAAAGAACACATGTGATATTCTTATTTATGAAAATAGATCTTACAAAAACTAGAAAAAAACATAAAAAGAAATAAAGCAAGTAAATTTGGGGCCACCACTTAAAATTGTAATTGCAATCAAATGATTGAGGGCAATTTGTCTCTTTTGTGAAAATCAGGTGGATATAGTCATATAGGAGTGAAATAGGCCTGCCCTTACCCAAAATGTCTTGCTTTCAGGACACTTGGTTTCACTCAAAGAAAGTAATCTTCCAATGAAGTTTTAGTTTATTTTGATTAACATTGCTATGGTTTGTTCTGTGTTGCTGATGAAGAACTGGGCGATAATTAATTAATTGAACTACAGTCTGGTCCTTGCCTTTTTCAGTGTGTAAATACCCTATATCAGAGCTATTTTATATTGAGAGCTACTTTGCTTCTCATCTGCCCATATTCCTCTTCTTGGAGTGGCTTTTTGCGGAGGATAAATGAACAACGAATTTGTTGAGGAGTGGAAAGAATGAAATAACTGATGGATTTCTAAGAGCTATTTTTCCTGCGATTATAATGAAAGGTGACAAATGGAGACTTGAATTCAATTTACATGCCACTGTGCAGAGCAAGAGTCCTTGTCTTTCGATTTTCTGTTTGTTCTTTTAAATCCAGAGTCTGTCTTGACAGCATTTTTTTGTTCTGTTAAAAAACAAATCCAAACTTAGGCATCTGATGTTAAAGCTTAATGAGATAAAGTGGAAATATGTCAGTGCATCACCTCCTACCTTTGTTCATGCATTTGTCAATTTTCAGATTCTGACCATGCAATGAAATTGCTTATAGTGATTT
The DNA here is from genome assembly GCA_014182895.1 of Angophora floribunda. Classification (NCBI taxonomy): domain Eukaryota; kingdom Viridiplantae; phylum Streptophyta; class Magnoliopsida; order Myrtales; family Myrtaceae; genus Angophora; species Angophora floribunda. The sequence goes on along the minus strand of CM024708.1, from coordinate 19,613,350 downwards.
ATGCTCACTGCATCTTGTTCTTCCGCAGACATTTATAGCACAAGAGCAGATCAGTTTGAAGAAACTCTGGATTTCTGATTATCAGGGTTGGACAATTGCATACAGGTCGACATTGAAGAGGCGAAGGTTACATATAAAACTTGCAGGAAATTGTGATGTTGAATATATAAGAGGGGAAGAAAAGGTTCTCAGAGTATACTTTCTGTCGACGGAGATTCCTATATGGATATTTTTTTTTGCCCTTGACGTGTCATCAGACAAAGAAGTTGTGGAGCTAGTTGATTTTGGTCATGAAGATTCCAGGGTTGTGAACATTCTATCTGCTTCCATTCATGAAGCTGATGAGAAATATGAGGGTTTCCGCAAAGGGGGGAAAGCACTTAGTGAAGTAGAGAAAAGCATCAAAAATAGCAAATTTCCACCTGTGGAATCAATTGAAGAATGCTTTGACAACTATTTGTTTCCAAGTCTGAATGACCGTAAACTGAAGGCTAGATATCTTGCTTTTATGGTGAAATGCCTGTTACAAGCGTATACTGGTCACAGGAAATGCGATAACAAGGATGAATTTAGAAATAAGAGGTTGGACTTGGCTGGGGAGCTTCTTGAGAGAGAGCTGAGAGTGCAAATTTTGAATGCCCGAAGGTGCATGATGAGGGCTATCCAGAGAGATCTTTATCCAGACCGTTGTATTCAAGACATTGAACACTATCTAGATGCATCCATCATCACCAATGGTCTTTCTAGGGCATTTTCAACTGGAGCGTGGTCACATCCTTTCAAAGCAGAAAGGATATCTGGTGTTGTGGCAGCTTTACGGCGAACAAATCCATTGCAAGCAGTTTCTGATATGAGAAAAATGCGCCAACATGTCAATTACACTGGGAAAGTTGGAGATGCCCGATATCCGTAAGTACCACAAGTATAGTAATCTTTCCTCGTATGTTTAATGCTTGATGTTGCCCCATTTAGCAGACTACTTGCCATGTAATATCAACAGGGTCAGTGATACATTTAATTGGCATTGATAGTTGATTTTTGTAATTGAAGTTGCATTCACATCTTTCTTAATCATGTAGGCACCCTTCCCACTGGGGCAAAGTGTGTTTCCTGTCTACGCCTGATGGTGAAAATTGTGGGCTTGTGAAAAATTTAGCTGCGACAGGGCTTGTGAGTACCAATACATTGGAACCTCTGGATGAAATATTGCATGACTGTGGAATGGAAAAGGTCGCAGATGACTCTTCTACTTCACTTCGAGGCAAAATCAAGATATTCCTGAATGGAGATTGGGTCGGCATCTGTGATGACTCTCTTTCATTCGTCAACAGTCTAAGAAACAAGCGACGCCAGAAGGAGCTGCCTTCCCAGGTTCCTTGAAATTAGCCCTACATCGAATATACTCCTTTTTGTGTCAGTTCATTTTGCTCAAGTTGAGAGCGCCTGATAAAAGCATGACATGCAAATTTATTATAGTAATGTTAAGCCGTCAACTAATCTTGCAAAGTATTGCAACTTGCTTGACCTATAAACTCCTGAGTTGAAGCTTATGCATATAGGACCTGTCAGTATAAGCATGTTCAGCACTGATTTCAGGTTGTTGATTGACCTAATGCTTGAGGTTTGAATAAATTTTCTGTTCTTTTTGAAGCTCCATGCTGAAAGTTGAGTGGTCAATTATGTGAGATCTTTAACTCTGATTTAGGGCTCAGTCCAATTGCATCTTAACCCTTTACCCAGTAGTATTCAGTATTCCTTACTCTCCTCCCTTATTGGCTTAATGCACACCCTGTGAACTCCCAAATTAAGTTGTAAGAGGACACCAAACACTTTTACAGGTGTATGATTTAACTAAGCAAAATCTTCATCTGAGAGAATGAATGCCTGTGCTGAGAAAAGTTACAACTGCAATGCAAGTTGAAATTTCTGGGGCTTTTGTTGTTGGTAGTACTGAATTGATCAACATATGGCATAGAAAATAAAATGGCAGTGTTTTTGTATTGATGTCTTTATGGGATGAGGGATGAAGAAGTGACCGGTTTGCTCTTTTTATCTGACAACTTCATATGTAGAGTCCAGATCTTGGTTTATCAGCAAATCGTAATTTTCTTGTTGCCTCTCTAATAATTCTGCAATTGTTAAATTTTTAGGTGGAGATCAAGAGGGATGTCCATCAGAGAGAAGTGCAGATATTTTCAGATTCTGGAAGAATTCTCCGTCCTCTTTTAGTGGTCGACAATTTAAAGCTAATCAAAGCACTGAAAGGGGACCAGTTTGATTTCCTAACTTTGCTGAACAAGGGGATTGTTGAACTTATTGGGGCTGAAGAGGAAGAAGACTGTTGTACGGCATGGAGTGTCAAGAACCTCTTCAAGGAAGATGATCAAAACTGCCAGGTAAAATATACACATTGCGAACTTGACAAGTCATATCTGTTGGGGTTAAGCTGTAGTATCATTCCATTTGCAAATCATGATCATGCAAGAAGAGTTCTCTATGAGTCTGAGAAGCATTCTCAGCAGGCAATTGGTTTCTCCACAATAAATCCAAATATCAGGGTAGACACTCTTTCCCACCAGTTATACTATCCTCAGAGGCCACTTTTCCAGACAATGATATCTGATTGCCTTGGAAAACAAGGGAACTCTCTTGGTTACAAGGGAATGCTACCAAAGCCGGAGTTCTATAATGGCCAGAATGCTATTGTGGCAGTGAATGTTCATCTTGGCTTTAACCAGGAGGACTCCTTAGTGATGAATCGTGCTTCAATGGAACGGGGAATGTTCCGATCAGAGCACATCAGGAGTTACAAGGCTGACGTTGAGAACACAGAATCTTTAGAAAAGAAACGTAGATCAGAGGACTTGGTAAATTTTGGGAAGATGCAGAGCAAAATTGGACGAGTTGACAACCTTGACGATGATGGTCTTCCATTTGTTGGTGCCAGCTTGCAGAGTGGCGACATTGTCATTGGTAGGTGTGCAGAATCTGGGGCAGATCACAGTATTAAGCTCAAGCACACAGAGAGGGGTATGGTACAGAAAGTCATGCTCTCTGCAAATGATGATGGAAAGAACTTTGCTGTGGTTTCTCTGAGACAGGTAACCAAGCATTTCTCTCACTTAATCACAAGTGATGTTAAATTTGATTTGCATAACTCAGCTTTGTCCTTTACCATGGCTAAGGTCGTGATTGACCACCTGAGCTTGCACTTGCTGTTAGTTATTGGTTAAATATGCTGTCCAGAGTATAGATGCCATGTTACTCCCATAATCTGTTTGCTTATAACATTCTGCCATGTAGGTTCGATCCCCGTGCCTTGGAGACAAGTTTGCTAGCATGCATGGGCAAAAGGGTGTCCTTGGCTTTCTAGAGTCACAAGAGAATTTCCCCTTCACCGTGCAGGGCATAGTCCCAGATGTCGTTATAAACCCACACGCTTTTCCCTCACGGCAAACACCTGGCCAGCTGCTGGAGGCTGCTTTAGGAAAGGGGATTGCTCTCGGAGGGCCACTGAAATATGCTACCCCTTTCTCTACACCCTCGGTGGAGGACGTTACCAACCAGTTGCACAGGTATTACTGAAACCTGCATCATATGTGCATCCCGTTGTGTTTACCATGTGTTGACATATGTGCGGATTATGTATCCTCCATAGTCTCCAATTATGAGTTTCTAAATTGCTAAATGCTGCCTACACGCTGCAGGGCTGGATTTTCGAGGTGGGGGAATGAAAGAGTGTACAATGGTCGGACTGGTGAAATGGTCCAATCACTGATATTTATGGGCCCGGCATTTTATCAGCGACTGATCCACATGGCGGAGGACAAAATCAAGTTCAGAAACACCGGACCTGTCCACCCGCTCACGCGGCAGCCAGTTGCCGATCGAAAGCGTTTTGGCGGCATCAAATTTGGCGAGATGGAGAGAGATTGCCTGATTGCCCATGGAACATCTGCCAATCTCCACGAGCGCCTCTTTACTCTCAGTGATTCCTACCAAATGCATGTCTGCCAGAAATGCAAGGCTATGGCCAATGTCATTCAGCGATCAGTACCGGAGGCCGAAAGATAAGAGGTCCTTATTGCTGGATGTGCGAGTCAGCCGATGACATTGTGAAGGTGAATGTACCTTACGGTGCTAAGCTGCTGTGTCAGGAGCTCTTCAGCATGGGCATAAGCCTTAAGTTTGATACACGACTGTGTTGAGTGCACTGTTTGTTTGAGGGTTGTTGCAGGGCTCTAACATTTGATGTATATATAAAGAATGATTATTCAGGGAATGTAGATCTTTATGTATAGCAAGGATCATATTCCAAATTTGATTACTTTGGCAATAGCTGAACTTGAAAGACAACATACATAAATTACTGCCCATCGAGAGGTAAGCTGCAGATTTTAGTTGAATTTGATGGGTTGGAACTGGAAAGCGAAGCAAATTGAGGAAGGAGATGGAAAGTGTTCCTACTGCAGATTTAACGTGAATTGTGTTCCTCAATATTGCAGATACAGAGTCTTCCTCGTCTCTCTAAGTTTCGAAACCCATAAAACCAACTCGACACAGTAACGCCTCTCTCTCTCTCTCTCTCTCTCTCTCTCTCTCTCTCTCTCATGAGCAAAGCCCAGATGTAGAAAGAGTCAAAACGAGTGACAGAAACGTTGCAACTCAGAACACTAGACTACAGACTGGGTTACTTCATAGCTTAGCAGGCATTGTTGCTTTTTGCCTCATTAGGAAATCGACGAGTAATTAATTATCCTCAAAAAATATGTCTCTCTTCTTGCACTCACTGAAAATGGGCACTCCACTCCACGTGTTTTCACAACCCGGTTGCACTCTCAATCCTGTCCCTCGTTCTCATCGTTATCGAACGTCACATTACTCTTCGATACAATATACTAGATTAGACCTGCTCTGCTTCAATACGAATACAAGCCACACAAAAAAACAAGACAAGAATTGTTTCTGGGTTGCTCGCAGAGGGAATGACGATGGCTGATGCTCCGGGGAATTCATCATCATCAATATAAGACTCTTTCTTCAGCTCCAACACCACATGATTGTTCCCGGATTCATATGTCTTGTGACTCTCCCCAGCGTGCATCTGTCGTAGCTATCTAAATCCATCACCACCACGTTGAACAGGAGGGGATCGTAGTTGAATATTGCGTGCCATGGTGATTGATAATTCATATCGACAGGGATATTTAAATGATTTTCTCATATAGTACGCATGCCTCGCTGCTGACTTTGGTACTGAACTACTGATATAAATTGTGATTCATCTCCAGTTTAATGAAAAAAGACGTTCAAGATCAGCTTTAGAGTAGTCCGAAGCAAATTTTAAAATGTCATAATATAAGAATTTAGAGCGTAAATCATGATATAGGATAATGAGATTGCTTTACCACAACACTGGAAGTTGTGTTGCCAGAAATAAATGAAGATTCTAATAGACTGAAGTTGACAGTTTGCAAATAAGAATCGTATTTTTTTTTTTTAACATTCTTGGCTTGAACAGGATCCAACACAGTACGTATCCATTTTTGAGAGAGAGCGTAAGCGTGTGAGAATGGGAAATAGAGAGAATGTTTTCTCAGACCTCAGTCCTACTATATGTCTGAAGATCTTACCATGGACAAAAGGCAATTTGTAGTCCTCCTTTTGTCCTACCAGATGTCCATGCGTCCAAATGAAGTCGCGGTCATAGAGAAGGCCACACTTGACCAAACCGTTCATGTTTTTCTCTTCCTTCTTGCATTTTGTTCCTAAGGATGCACTACTTAACTTCTCCCCTGTAACATTTTGTGCTCTTTTCCTTTTAGCATTGCACCAAATTGGAGGCCGAAATCCAAGAAAATAATCCAAAGTTCACCATATTCCGAGGCAATCATATGCTTGAAATTAAAGTGAGTCTCCCAACTCCTGATAATGACATGAAATCATCCGGCCTAATTGTCTTACCTTGGTTGCCCTGGATTTTCATTAAGGATATCGTGTACCCCAAAGACCCCTAAGCCTAAAATTTGATCATCCTTATAAGATGTAGCAAGGCAAATCGCATTAATGCTTTGTTTGGGAAAGAGAGTATGTGAAGGAAAGTTAGGGGTTGACATGGAATACCTAAAATTGTTGCGAAGAACAAAGAGGAGGTACAGTTGAAAGTTTCTCTCCATTTTCCTCGCCCTGTACCACCCAAACAGAGCGTAAGCATCGAAAAGCAAACCAGAATTAAACAAAAGCAGAGTCATCATCAATGATTTGCTTATCAAGTATCCAATGGTTGCTTATCCAGCAAAAGAAGGGAAAAGAAAAATCAAATGTTGCTATTTGGTTAAGTTGTCCGACAAAAAAGCTCAGCTGACTAAACTCAAAAAAAGGAGCAGGAATTTTCCCCAAGGAAAAAGAAAAGTTGGTGTTAATGATTTCCATCATTTGCAAGAGCCTTGACAGCAGTCGTCCGATGGACTGCAGTGATCAACTGCAGAAGCTGAGCTTCTTCATCACCTTGGCATATGCCAATGGCACAGTAGCTGGTTTTCGCAGCCTCCTCTTTGACTTCTTTGACTGCATCAGGCCATAAGGTCTCATTAGCATATTAACCTTTAGTCCCAAGCATTGAGCATTTCAATATGAATGGAACATGTACAATTGGAGAGGCAAAAGATGCAATTAAACTGCTCCATCAACATAAGAAAGCTCGAGAAGCGTTATTTCTGTCCGGACACATTCAATCACATACTGTTATGACTCACCAGACTTGCTAATCATCGATTTTCATGAATAAATGCAACCAAAGTGCTGTTTTGAAGTCAACAACATCTTTTTTTTCACAAGATCATCATTGAAAGCCCCTGGGATAAGCACTTCACTACCCTTTTGTAAGCAAAAAACTGCATCTCAATGTCATCAAGGTCTTCAGAACATACTGCATTCACCTAACAGAAAGATTTCGACCTATATGTCTACAAAGAGTAAAAGTTCCCAGAATACCACTGGCTACTCAGGGCAGGGGAAAAAAATGGGAACGCTGACCAAGTTCTTCCTATTATTGATTGCGGCGAGTGAAAACTTCATTTAACATATGAAAATCCAGCAAAGCCTAGTCATGTTTCCCTGACTATAAACTTGCAGCAGTGACATCAAAGTACTTTGCAGTAAGAGCCACCCAGTGAGGCACAATGATACTGGGAAATTACACTATTACAACCTATGTCTCATCCAGCAATCCACCAGCAGCATGTCAAAAAGCAAGTAAAATTGCTTGACCAGCAAATTTAATCCTCATTGACTGAGCCTTCAAAATAGGGTGACCAAAATACTTGTTCGCGCAGGATCACCATCTTGCGTACAGTTTTCAAAGAATGTAAAGGAGGATAAAGAAAACAGTTCATTGGAAGAAAAGTAGGTCAGCAATCAAATGTCCCTTGCAGTGGACCACTGCCATCCACAATATTCCAAGCAAACTTCACCTCTAAAAGATTGTATTCACAAGAAGCCAAGATGGCAAAAGCTTGACTGCTCAGCAGGTCAACATAGGAGAATCAAAGAAACCACAAAATAAAGTCCAATGACTGTTAGGAGGAAGTAATTTCTATGACATAGTGCTCCAAAAGCAGCACACAGTGGGATGAGGACCATCTCCATATCTTCAGATTCCTAACTCCCACTATAACTAGAAAATACCTTGTGTTATGCTGAAATATTCATCATGCTTCAGCATTGGCTCACTTCATTCCAGTTCCTCCAACCTGAGGACAAATTCCACAACTCCACCGAGTCCTACCCACAAAGCTAACTCACAAACATCCAAAACCACTTTGCTCCACACAAGCAATGCATTCTATCCCAAACCCTATATTGCTGGGGAAGATGATTGCAATCCATTGGGATAATAGGTACTCCAGCATGCTTCTACAAAATCCGAATTATAGTCTACGTGTAATCTAATCTGGAATTTCTACAAGCAAACTATCTTAGTTTTTGAGATTCCAATGAGATAGTAACTGTCAACATTTCCAAAAGATGAATAAGAGGTGTCTAATGGCAAAACCAAGTGCATCTGTAGTGCACCACTCACACAAATATGAACATCTAACAGAAGACGTCTCCTACCAGATTTTTTGACATGACCACAAACAGATCCTACCATAAAAAAACTAACCAACCGCATCATCAACTGACAGAAGCTTCCAGTACTATGATTTATTAAAATAAAAATTCAGCTAAAAGCCAACAGGTAAGAAAGGCCAACCTTGAGATGCGCATTATGGCGTTTGCCTTCCTTCCACCTTCTGATATTTCCATCATTCATTGGTCTGAATCTCGACTTGTACGATCTGAGAGACGACACATGGACAGTCCATTTACACCATCAAATAATGCAAACTTCCCCATACACGAAAGAATCAGGTAATTATCGGTAGAGAGGGAGGGAAACCATACGAATAGAATTTCATCTTTATCTTCTTCACTTTGGAAACCATAGGCGTCATCCGCTTCCTCTTCTTCCTCCGGTCTCGAGACGACACATGCCGCACTTGAGCCTACTAACCACGCACCAACATCAACACAAACAGAAGAGTCTCTTTCCATTTCAAAGAAAGCACTCAAACATCCAGAATCCCTACCCCATGATTAACCCCGACCTACAGCCGATTGACGAGAAGGTCGCTATTATCTCTCCCCACAACCATTCTCTCCGCAGCCAAAACGGAAACGAGGAAAAACGACGCATCGGAACTTACGGAAAGTTATGAGGAAGCGAGCGAAAGCAGAGAGGATAGTACTGCACGGGCAGAGAAGCGTTCAGAAGAGGCGCATTACAGAAGCTCGGCGTTCGGCACGGTGCGGAGGCTGCGGGGGGCGGCCGGAGGAGCGCGGCGGCGTGGAGAAGACGGCGAGAGCTCGAGGCCGGAGAGCAGCGGACCGATTGAAGCGCCAGCGGCCGGAGCTTCGTGCACCATCGCTGCATCGTTCGGCGGCTGATGAGAGTGAGGGAATCGGGAGAGGATCTCTGCTGCTTTGATGCTGCTCGCTTGCTCTGAAACCGCGACAGGGCGAAGAAGAAGGTGGGAGACGAGAATGATTTTTGGGGGTTGAAAAGAAGGATGGGGAGTGTTTGGTTAGCGGGTTTAGGTAATCCACGTACAAGTGATGTTCATTTCATGATTTTATTCTCTCTTTTTTTGGCTATGCTAAAAAATTATCTCTAGGACTCCCTATATAAAAAGAAAAAACATTAAGAAGGGAAGAATATATTTCTATCGAGATTTTTACTGAATTTTTAATTATTTTTAAAGTATACATAAAAAAATAAATCAAGGACAATGTTCAAATCTTGTATGAGAGAGATATGTGAGTCTATTGGGATATCACATACAAGTGATTGAGGACATTAACACAACCCATTTTTATAGGATTCAATTCATGCTATTCAAATTTAGCATTGGAATGATTAAAAGGTTAAACGTGGGAAATATTAAAAGAAAGGGTAAAAGATCAGCTTAATATGAAGAAAAAGTAAAAGATATAGGATGACATAAACGATTAAATTTTGATCCAACGTGTAATGTGATTCATAAACTTTTAATTTATTTAATATAATTCATAAACTTTAAACCAATCTATAATGCAATCCTCAAATTTTTAATTTATTTAAGGAAAATGTCACCAAAAATCTAAACTATATCATTTGTGACAATTTTATCCCGAACTTTTTTTTTGTCTTGTCAAAACTCAAAACTATCTGCTTTGTGACAAATTTACCCCAAATTTTTTAACTAAGGGGCATTTTCGTCCTTTTTCTCTCTTTTTTCTCTCGATCAAGGGAAGTCGGCGAGGGCTGCCCAAGCCAGATGCGACACGAGCCTAGGCCGCCCTCACCTGACGCTGGCGAGATCGACCTCGCCAGCTGTCAAGAGAAAAAAAATAGAAAAGGATAAAAATGTCTTTCAGCCCAAAAAACTTTGGGGTAAATTTGTCGTAATTAATATAGTTTAAGATTTTTGGTGGTATAAAAAAAGTTTGGAGTAAAATTATCATAAGTGATATAGTTGAGGGTAAAATTATCACAAGTGGCATAATTTGGAATTTTTGATGATAAAAAAAAATTCAGATAAATTATCATAGAGAATATAATTTAAGTTTTTTGTAATATTTTCCCCACTCGCAAGGTAGATAAAACAATCGAACGACCAAACGAAGCTAAAAGGGAAATAGTAGAAAGAATCAGCATTTATTAGTCATTACATCAGCTTAAAAGTCCAATGCAAAGACAAAACACAAACCTGGGGAGGGAAAGACACACACCCTTTTATCTGAAACTATTTAACACCGACCCCCTCTTCCCCAAATGGAATGGACGGAGAAAGAGTCGAAAGTCCAGACGACGAAGAAGAATACGAAATGCTCAAATGGCAAACACTTGCTACGACACTCTCTGCATTTCTCGAATTTATACACTTTCCAACCCTGTTGATTTCCTCTCTCTCTCTCTCTACGGAGCCGCAGGCTGCTCCTTCACGATCACTTCATCGTCGAACGCGTGCTCGGGCAGCTCCCTCCCTCCACCGTCCTCCTTCAGGTGCCCGGCTCTCACAGCTCCCCCGTATTCACTCACGTTCCCGTAGATCAGCACGATCGCTCCGAGAGCCGCGCCGAGGAACGCCACCCCGAACGAGGCGCCTATCTTCCCGGGAACCGCGGACGCCGCCGCGAAGCCGGCGCAAGCGCCGATCCCTCCGACCCACGAGTGCCACGCCCCGAAAGCCCCTTCCTTCCCGCACGGCGCGGTGTCCAAGATCAGGACTCGCCCGAACGCCTGCAGTGTCCCCGTCGACGTGCCCTGTATCGCCGCGAACAACAGTATGTACTCCTTCGCCCATGTATGATTCTTGAAGTAGAACCCCACTCCTGATGTGAGCATCGAGAGAGCGAAGCCCAGGATTTGCATTTTCACTGCGCTTGTTCTAAGCATGTGTTGGAGCGGGTGCATCAGGGGTAGAGAGACTATGGGGAACAAGAAATAGGTGAGCAAGAGGTAGAGGAGAGCAACTGGCTTTAGGCATAGTTGGCCAATGACAAAGAGGATGCCTCCGGTGAAAATGCACATCGTTGTGAAAGATCCCAAGAAAACGCTGACGAGCCCCACGACTGCTTGTGGAAATGCCAAAGTGGAGAAAAAGTGGGATATTGGTGTGCTGGTTGAGGGCAACCCGGATCTTCGGGCAACGCCAACGTGGAGTATTCCAACGAGCCACATGATGCCGCTGAAGATGGAGACCACCCACAGACCGACGAAATGCTTGTCAAGCATGTGGTGGGTGAAGGAGGAGAATGCGGCGGAGCCTAAGGAGCCGACGGCAGTGGCAATGAGTGAGAGCCAGGCGGATGCTGTCCTCCGAAGGTGGAACTGGTCTCTGTTGAGGGTAGGGCCAGTGAAGCCACGGATCATGAGGCCAAGGTGGCGCGTGTGTGCGGCGGTGGCGATGGTGTGGGCAGCAATGATGGCCGCGATATAGGGAGGGAAGATCCACGTTAAGCGGAAGGATCCGGCGGGGAGGCAGAAGACCACGCCGATGACTGTTGCAGCTCCTGCGATGATTTGTTGGCTGCGGCTGTGGTCGAGGTAGAAAGAAGCGAATCCGAGGAATGGAGCTGCCAGGATTAGGCCTATGACCCAAGAAGCTGATACCCACTCTAGGGATGAGAATTTCCATTTGCCGACGTTAATTAACCGGTAAGCTATGCCTTGATACCTGTTCTCAAGATCATACAATTATAAGTTATGTATGTACAATGTGTTGATATAAGGTCAAGTATTCTTTAATCGCTCGCCTGTGGGAGCATATGATAACGGAGCAAGGGACCGGTATTTTCAACTTCATGTGACCTGGTATTCTATTGGGGTCATTGTTATTTCTCCGGTGCTCCTAGTTCCTTATCCATCATTGTTCCATTGAGATCTTAAGTTTCTTCATAGGCCTAAGCTCAGCATGAGAGTGTAAAAGACTATGTTTGATGCATACAGCGACCTCACTTTCCTAATAGGTTGAGCTTTATGACATACAGTTAACCATAATATGGAGTCTATACCATTCGATCTTATACAACATGATTAAAACAAATGACACTGACCCATAAGTGCACGTGTGCACACTATGTTACCGTCAAGAAGCTATCCAAAATATATATGTTTCGCCTATTAAGAAATCATTTGGCATGAGGTTTTTAGTACCTAACAGTTATGGATGATTTGAAAATGCCATGGACTCGGAAAACTATTATCTTTCTCTTGTGAGTGAAAGTTAGAATTATCTTTCTCTACCATGTAAATTGGTCTGAATTCGCCTGAGCTCTCTCTTCAGAAAGAAGTGGCAAGAGAGTGCGCGAAGACTTACAGTGTCATTTCGTTTTGCTTACAAGCCAACCCCCTGAAACTCCTGTCCCATCCTTGCGCAGGCGGAGGTACACTTTTAAAAATTTGGCTGATGAGGAGAGGGAAAACTATCGGCACAAGGACCGTCTGGATGAAGTATGAGCAGAGCCCGTACAAGTACCAAGAGTAGACCTCCACTTTGGATGGCTTCTCTTCGATGCTCAGATACTCCATGTAAACTTCTTTCGCCCTCTCAATCTTCATACTGGTGTCGTGAACATCGGGCGTCGCTGCTACAACACTTTCCATCGCGACTTCACCAGAAACAGTCGGTGAGGCTTCTGTTTCCCCTTTCATGGAGTATCAGCTGATGTCTTATGGAACTGATTATGTGAAGGGGTGATGATCTAGGCGAGAGAAAGAAACGGAGGAAGTGAGGAGTGTGAGAGCACTATAGAATTAGGAATTGGACTATAAGAAAGAAGATGGGTTGGATAAAGAGAGACCCCAGCTGGTGCGAAGCTACCGAGGGATCAAAAGAACTAAAAAGAAGAAGAGAGAGGCCTCGGAATATATGTACAAAGAGAGGGCATATCGGCATCATATTCTCTTGTAAAACTGTCAGAATGCCATGAGGAGAGGGACCTTTTGGGAGCATTATGCTCCTCTTCTTTGTCTAGCTATGGTACGGTACATCTGTCCTATGCTATGAGCATTGGTTTTTGCTTCTTTATCCCATTTATCTCGAACGGTAGAAAGAATGTGTTCCCTTGTTGAATGTTGTTCAAAACTCCAAATTTTAGCCTTCTTGTTGTAAGCCATCCTTAGTAAAAGTGTCCATTTTCATCGACATGACCTTTGATCCGTGAGTTACTACCTTATCACATCGAAAAGCTCACCAGGGCGATATCATCCTCCCTTTCGTACACCCTAAGAAAAGGAGTGAACTCCCCACTTGTCCCAAAGCGAATGGCATCTCGCAAAGTGCCGCCTTGTACTACCTAATTTTGTGTCAATGAACTCCTCAAGGTTGCTAAATGCCCGCAAACTTGCTCATAAACTCGTGAGTATGATGACAATGTAGCAATTCAAGTTTAATAGCATGAACGTTCCAAAATCTTTAATAGGTCTTGAAATTAGTTTCGAATATTGGATCGTTGAGATGAGTTGTAATTTCCCTAAATGAGTAACTTGAACCTCGACTAGTAATTTATAAAACACACCTTTTTTAGAGTAAGATATGTTTCTATATCATGACTTATCAAACCCCTTAAACACAAGCATCCACTCTGTAATGCAACATCATTTTTCTATATCGCTGCCATTCCAAGCCTAACTCCTTATTTTGGTCTTTGTTTGATCTTTTTGGTATATGTGGTTTAGCAGCTCTATACATTTCCTACTTTTGAAGTCGAACTGAGTTTTGGATAAACAACTGTTGAAAATTAGGGAAGAAGGCGTGACATTTTTATTACGACACAACGGTCCCCATGATATTGAAAAAAAAAAGAAGAACTCACAGAGGACGATGATGAAGTTAACGGTAGTAGCGGCATCGTTGATGTTTTGATTACCTCGCTTGTCCATTGATATATTTTCGACGCGAAAACAGATGAAAGGAAAAGAACGTTAAGTTTCAGTCTAGTGGGTGTCCTCCCTCACACAATTCTGCCAAGACCTTAGTCCCTGCTTTCACTTACAAATTCTGATGATAATGATTTGTTGCTTTGGGGTAGAATTAACAGTGAGAATTTCTCTGTTAAGGAAATCTATGCGAAAAATATTTGCCCACAAATAAGCTCTAGAGCTTAGTACCAAAACAGGATGGATCGCAAACTTGTTTATTGCATAAGTGGTTATTAGCAAACTTGTTTACTACAACAGTAATGGTAAAAAAATATGATTAGCCACTGATATGTGGGGTAACTTGCTGACATTTATGGAATTGGAGGAATCAAAGATTATTTTAGATAGACTTCTCCTTTTCAAGTATACTTATGAATTTGACCGTTGGACATGTTAACGATATCGTATATGCTCGATTAGTAGAAATTACATTATCTACCCAAAGACAGAAAAAAAAAGATTAGCTTGTGGGTTGGATCCCTCCTTTTGGTTAGGATCAAACTCAATTCTGATAAGGCCTCTAAAAAGAATTTGGGTCCAATTTCAATAAATGGACTTATTCGTGATGACTCTATCAATTGGTTTGCTAGATTTATGTGAATAAAGGAGTGTATTTTCACTCAAAGTAGAATATGGGGCATTTTCTTGAGCCTTGAATTGGGCTTCATAAATCAACTTCAACGCTTTATAATCATTAAAGATTCTCCCTAATTTTAGAGCAGGAAATGCATGTATGGATTGGTCCAGTCCAACAATGGAAGTGATAATTATGTATTAGATAGGCCACTCTGTTTCTTTGTTGTTAGGAGGTCAGATTGGATGATATTTTATTAGGAGAGTAATAATGTAATTTTCAGACTTTGCTCTCTTATTTCTAAAAAATAAAATAAAAGGAGAGATGAAGAGCAAATGCCTTTCATAAACATAAGTCCCAAAAAAGGCAAAAAAGGCTGCCTTTTTTGCCTAAATGAAAATTATTTTGTTTCTTATTCATCATGAGAAGAATATAAGCCGACTAGATACTAACATTTATAGTTTTTTTCTCTAGTTGATTTGTTAAGAATCGAATCAAATAGTAGTACTCCTAAGTAATAATAAGGGCAAAACAAAACTCAAAAAGTAATTATATAAATTAAACAAAAAACATTGAAAATTAAATCACGATAACCGAAAAACGGGAACAACCTCAAAATACTCGAAATAAAATTTTAGGGAAAAGAGGCTGCAGCTACCAGACAGAGAGTCTGAGAGAGAGAGAGAGAGAGAGAGAGAGAGAGAGAGCGAAGATGGGGGGAGGTATGGAAGCGCACAAGAACAAGTTCATAGAGGATTGGAGCTCAGCGCGCGAGAACCTCGAGCACAACTTCCGGTGGACTCGCCGGAACCTCGCCCTCGTCGGCATCTTCGGCGTCGCCATCCCTCTCCTCGTCTACAAGGGCATCGTCCGCGAATTCGTACGTACTTCCCTCCCCCTCTCTTGCTCGCTGTATCGATCCATGATTCTGATTGATCTGGCCTTTCGGATCCCTTGTTTGCTCTAGTTTGGGTTGCCACTGAACGATCGCTGCGCTTGCTGTGAGAATTAGCTTAGTGGCCTAGTTGTTGTTGGCGGCTTTGGACTGCGCCTAGGGATGAGAAATGAGCTGAGCACTTGATATTGGATTCTATGGGTTTTTAACTCTGTGTACCCTTTAATAGAGGCTAGCGATTCTTTATTCATCCTGCGGTGGATGGCATTGAAATTTATTGTGGTGTAAAAAATGGACATGCCAGGAAGAGAGCAATATGCATGATTCGCAATTTATGAATGGTGGTAATCTAGTGTTGGGAAGAGGGAAGACAAGGGAGACTAATAAGGCCATTTTTTGCCATGTTTAAAGCACGAATTGTTATCCTCAAAAGGATTGATTATTTGATTGATTGAGCTTAGAGCTAGTGGATAGGCAAATCTTAATGCTTACAAGAATTTAGTGGCCTGTCCAAATTGAGACATAATCGATTGATTGAGCTTAGAGTTAGTTGATAGGCAAATCTTCATCCTTATAAGAATTTAGTGGACTGTCCAAATCGAGACAAGCTTTTGTTTTTTGCCACTTTTTGCTGAAGACAATAGCTTTATTGGTTTTCTCTAGTTTTAATAATCTGAACTTTCGGTCGGGGGAAACGAACACAGTGTTGAGCACAGTTTGTAAAGGGCAGGGCTGGAGCGATGTCTCCTTGTAGAAACGAGATGAATGGGTCCATTAATTATACTGAGTTCCCTTGGTGAAGCAAGTTAAAAGGATGATAAAAGGGGTTAAGGCAGATTGCATATTAAAGAATGCATGCTGCACACCACAGCCTATTTGCTAATCCCTGTTGTAACTGAATCAATTGGTGAATTGCACAAGCCTTTACATAATTTACTTGCATTTAGGCTTTACCCTGGAAAGTAATATAGTCTAAGCCAAGATTAACTGGCTCACTGGAATGTGCTTTATCACATTAACCTTGTGGAAGTTCATATCCTCAGGTTCTTAACTTCAATGATGTACTGAATCTAAGTGCTTTTCTATCTTGAGAAAGAATTAGTAGTCTTTGGATCTTTTTACATTGGGTCTGGGATTACTGGAGTCTGGAGTCAAGTTCATATAGGGCAGGTTGTTTGACCTTTGGCAAAAATCTTATCTGGTGGGGAGCATAAAGATCTCTAATCACTCTATTCTAAGATGACTGTATCTTCAACACTTGACGGGTGCTCACTCAAGACTGGCTGAAACAAAAGGAGTGGATTGATTGACATCTTGATTTTCAATCACCAAGCAATGTCATGTCTGTTGGCTCTCCTTTGATTAATGGTGGATTCTTCTGGATGCTCTTTTCAAAGTGGTGCTGAAACTGCATTGCTTGTGGTTGATTTGAAAGCAAATGAGTTGGGTTACTGATATATCTACCTTGGATGGTGTTTAACAGCATATGCAGGATGAGGATAATGGAAGGCCATACAGGAAGTTCCTCTAACTGGTTTCAAAGTGAAATGCGATAATAATTTATTGTGGATGTACTTGAATGACAAAATTCGGATCAAGTTTTTCTTGTGAATTTTCTTGCTGCGGCAGCTTAATGCTTATGGTTGAACTCTGTTTCTTCCCATTTTGTGCTTGTTCAACTCTCTTTTTCTCTCGCTCTCTCTGCCCTTATGCACACCATGTTCCTTCAATGTTTGACTCGAATTGCTACTAGAAGTCGATTGATTTAACACTTTGATTTGTATTTGGCGTGGAAGATATTTCTTCTTGGTCTCCGGCTATTGTGAGATCACAATATAAAGTAAAAAGGGAAGGGGAAAGATGCAGGAGGCAATTGCGGTTTTGTATTGTGTAGCTATTTTTGAGTAACATTAGATGGTCCACTGAAACTTAGGTGCTTCGAAACTGCTTATGTTTAAGAACACTTTGTTTGATAGGATGATGGGGTTTTCAGTTGATGGTGCTCATATAATTCTTACAGATGGCCAGATATCCCGAGACATTAATCTAATTGAAAACACAATCGATATTTGATTCATTGGAACGAATCTGAGCAATAAGTTCTGAATGGTAACATGGTAACACTGCAACAAGCGCAAAGCAAGATATTAATGTCAGCTACTTCCTAAAATGTAGCAAGTCGCCTTTGTCAATTCACTTGTGGAAATCTCATCTGACCAAAAAAAAAAAAAATTCACTCGTGGAAACCCAATTACAAAATTGTTGAATCTACATGGGCATTTCCTTTTCTTTTTAACGATGTTTTGGGATGTTGAACGAAGGCTATTTGTACAAAAAGGTACATATAATATCCTCGTCCGTTTGGTTTATTTCAATGAACAAACTTAGAGATACCTTCTGTTTTTGTGAACCGTACAAATTAGTTGGGAAGTCAATGCTTGAATATATCTATGTTGAGGAAAATAAGGTACACCAAAAAAAAAAAAATGTTCTTCCTCGTCTTTTCTTTCCTGCCTAAAATTGATATGGCCAGAAAGAGATGCGTTTGAGAGAGATTCAATTTGTTTTGAATGAAGAAACCCGCGGTTTACGACCTAAACATCCTGCTTCGTTTTGACATTTTTTTCTCAATAATTTAATCAATTAGTAAGATCGGTCGAACAATTAAATATTTGTCCAGCATTGGTTATATCGATATTATAATAAATACTAAGAACAGCTATAATCATCATATATTTCGTCTGGGCCAGGCCATTTGGAACCCGAATAGGCCTGGCCCGAACTCATATGTGAAAACCCGCCCGAAGAACGGATCGACCATTTCGGGCCTATGAATATCGGACTAATTCGGGTCGGTACGGACCGAGTTCTCAGTCTCTAATGTATTCTTCCATGGTCATATCGTCTCATCGCAGCCTACAAAGGCAAGCACTTTTAGCGATTAACTCATCTTAAATGAGTTCAACTGGTCTCGTTCTCGATAAGAACCAAACTATTTTCTTTAATCCTGTTTGACGAAACTAAAAATTAGTCCTGAAAATTTAGGGAAAATTATACAAATAGTCCATAAATATGGGTCTAAATGTGTATTTTGGTCTATAAATTTTTAATTTGTTTAAAGTAGACATTGAACTTTCGTTCAATGTGCAATATGATCCCTAAAATTTTAGTATAGTTCGTGAACTTTATAAAAATGTTTAATATAGTTAGTAGTCTATAGTATTGAATTAATGGAATGACTACATTAAACAAATTTAAACACTACATTGCAAGGACTATATTACACAAATTAAAAGTTCATGAAATAAATTGCATATTGAACCAAAGTTCATGAACTATTTATATCATTATTCCAAAATTTTAGTATTCCATTTTAAGCGTAGACAATCTTTAATGTTAAATGTACACAAAAAATTGTTTAATGGTAATTGAAAATTGATAAGTGAAAAAGATGACAAGGGGCGATCTGTATAAACAAACGTGTTCTCATAAAAAAAATGCTCTTTTTACCGGTAGATCGCTTACTTTAGTGATAATGATGATTGAAAATTGCTCATTAAATATTTTTAGTTTCTTGTCAAATAAGGATGCGCAATCACTACTTGTAGATTTTAGCAATATAACTTGAAAGATCTTAATTACCGTCAATTGCCTTTGCTAATTGAATAAATATTTACCATATCAAGTGAATGTTTTAGACTTCAAAACTTTTAATTCAATAATAATAAGATTATTAAGCAAGTTTAATATCATTCAGTAGTATTTTTTGTCCCTTTTTCCCGTATTTTTATAAGGTTATCATACATGCTCTTTGCATATTCATTTGAGATCATATTTGTCTCCAGAAAACAACAACAACTTCATTCTTTATAGGTAGGTAATTTCGACAGGGCATTTAAGCCCAAAGGATAAGTAAAATTGAAATAAAGGATTCTTATTTTGGAGCTCATTCGACGAAATTGAAAAACAAGTGCTAAAAATTTAACTACTTAATATTAAGCGTTGAAAATTTTAAGCATCGAAAATGAAAATAAATATCTATTTTACAGTTAGCGATAATCTAATAAGAAACTTGATTAGTTGTTAGCCAATATATATATTTGTCACCAAACGCGGAATAGTTAGCATTATTGAAAAGTTCCAACAAGATAATTGGACTTATTGCTTAACTAATTAATTTAACCCCTCTTTGTTTATCGTATTAAGTGGTTTTCTATTTAAAGCGGAGAAAATGTAATTATTACTAGAGCGGGCAATTTGTGTTGGGTAGTTAATCGTGTTTTGGCTAATCAAGCATAAAACATGAATGTCTGACTTTGCATATGACATGTTTAATAAAATTGTCAAATTGTCTCGATACCAAAAATGATACACTTAATAAAGTGGACAATGCGACGTGACACGACTTACGGGATTATCTAACATGTCACCGTCCACCTAATATCGACACCATACAATACGTTATCTTGCGCACATGATAAAACGTTCATACATAATAACCGGTGTTTGACACTTTCAACATATCTCTAAATAAATGAGTAATTTTACTTCACATTAATCTAAGATGTAATACCAAGTTTTTTTTTTTATAATGTTTAATGACTTTTGCATCCCTAAATCTGTTTGTATTTTCTTTTTCTTCTTTTACATGGGTATAGTTTTAGTTTTATAAGATTTTAAGCATAATTTTTTTTTAATACCAATATTAGCTGCAATGTAACGTGTTTAATTGTGCCGAGTTAAAAGAAATGGCACCTTTATATGCAAACATAAGTGCGTGGATTCGTGTCTAAATAGATTAAGTGGATCGATTCATGCATCAAACGATTTAATAATATCATAAACCGATTACTCATTTATAATACAAGACTTATTTATACTGAAATTAAATTTATTTTAATTGCATATCACGTGGTATCGAGCAAACATATCGGACCACACAGAAGCGGCGCTCCTTTGGTTCCATTTGTCAAACTCTTTTCACCGGCGCTTGACAAATCGCACGATCCACGGTATTTGTTACAAAGTAGGTATAGGGAATACTTTGGCCAAAAAAAGAAAAATGAAAAATGAAAAAAGAAAGAAGAAAGAAAGAAAGGAAATGAAGAAGGAAAGGGAATAAAATAAATAAAATAATAAAAAAAAGAAGTTGATAAACGATATGCGTAAAAAAGTAGCAAATATTCTTTCCTTCCCTGTTTTCCTCTTCACCACCTTCTTGCCGGTGCCGTGCCTGCGCTGAGCCTGCTGCTCTACTGCCTTCCTCTGCACCCAATTCCTATTCTCTTCCTCCTTCCCTCCACTCCACAAAACTTTCTCTCTCTCTCTCTCTCTCTCTCTCTCTCAAGCACAAACCCACAAGCACACACACACTCTCTCTCTCTTTCTCTCTTTCTCAAGCACAAACCCACAAGCACATTCTCTCTGCTCTCTCTGCTGTCTTTCCATGGCAACCTTACAAGACATAGGCGTCTCGGCATTCATAAACATCCTCACCGCCTTCGCCTTCCTGCTCGCCTTCGCCCTGCTCAGGCTCCAACCCATCAACGACCGAGTCTACTTCCCCAAATGGTACCTCGACCGCGCCAGGACCAGCCCCAGGAGCTCCTCCAACTTCGTCGGCAAGTTCGTCAATCTCAACCCCCGCACCTACCTCACTTTCTTGAACTGGATGCCTCAGGCCATGAAGATGACCGAGGACGAGATTGTTCGCCACGCTGGCCTCGATTCTGCTGCTTTTCTCAGAATTTACACTCTTGGGTATGCTCTGAATTTCCACTCTCCCTACTTTTTCTTTTGCGCGAGAGAAACAAGAAAAACTAGGGGAGGGTTGCTTCTGGTTTTCTTTTTTATTCGGATATTTGTCGCCGCTTTACTGAAAGAAACTGAAATGTGTGCTAGAGAAATCCTAAGTTTCCGTACTTGCCTGGGACGATAGTCGTGGAGTCTGCTGCATGTTATGCTGCGACTGTTTTCTTTCTGGCAACTTGTTTGGTTTCTGGGAGAAGTAGAGCGAGTCTTGTCACTAGCGTGCTTAAAGCATGCATTCTTGCTCGACTGGCTCGAAAAGTTTCGATCTTTTCCGACATTTTCGTGTTTCCTCTTGCTTTGTTGAGTGCAGTCATGAGTGAGCTTGAGCTACTCCCTCATCTTCATTTTTAAAGTCGTCTTTGCTTCTGCTTCTAGTCACGTTCGACCTTAATAACAATGTCCGTGATTACATAGTCTTTGACCTGACTCTGTTTCACCCAATCTAAATTTTTCATATGAGATTTCATGTTTTGAGATGTCCCCGTTATGTCCCTGTCATAATGTTATTTGGGACTTGTGTCTTGTGTGTGGCCCTAATTCTTCAGCCTAGAATCTGAGCTTGTGATGATGCACTTCCCTGATCTTTTGACAAAGTTTCCTCCGCTTTCAAGAATAATTTCTTTCTCCATCTTTTCATGACCTGAGAAATTTACCCTCTCTGCAAAATGATTTTGCATTCGTTTTGGCTATTCTAAAGGTGGTCATGATATCTTACATGTGCATACGCACATAGTCGAGTTATGTCCACACATGCAGAGATGGATTAGATGACTTCTGTTCCTATAACAGAGAAAACGGCACTGTTCAATGTGCATTGGCAGTTGTGATGGGGAAGCATGGTTATATAATCGAGAAGTTGTCATACCATTTGTGCTCGAAAGTCCAAATGTAAGAGTGGTGTCAAATCCAAAAAGACAACAAATTAAGCGACGAATATGTTTGAGAACATTTCAAAGTTTTTATTTGCTCTGATGTAGCAATTTTCCTTTAGTAATCTGCTTTTTTCTCTACAAGTAACGTAGGTCCTTGGCAAGTGGTATATCTTCTTTCCCCATAACATGCATGCATTGAACAGACACTTTCAGACACCTTCGCCATGAAATATATTTGCTACTAATATTTTTCTCATCTCTGACAGCTTAAAGATTTTTGTGCCGATCACAATCATTGCGCTTCTCATTCTTATTCCGGTCAATGTATCAAATGGGACATTATCCTTTTTGAAGAGAGATTTGGTTATGAGCAACATTGACAAACTCTCTATATCAAATGTCCGTCCTCGATCAATAAGGTAAACTCATGTCTCCTGTACATAAAGATAGATATCTTTTCAAGACCCAACACTGTGCATTCATGCAGAATATTGTCCCATGTTATGCCTTTCATAGGAGCTAGGCAATTGTAGCTGTTCTAATCACCTAATTTTATTTCTCTCTTTTTCCACTTAGAAGGAGTTCGTTTTGTTAATTTTGCCTATAGCATTTTAACAGTAAGCAATCGGGATAACATTGTGAGATTTCTACTTATGATTGACATTTTAAGCATCTCAATGGTATCTGTTTCAGGTTCTTTGTTCATATAGGATTGGAGTACCTGTTCACCATATGGACTTGTCTCATGCTTTACAAGGAATATGACAATGTAGCATCAATGAGGCTTCATTTCCTGGCTTCAAAGGGAAGACGTGTTGAGCAGTTCACCGTGAGTTGACTCATCCAACCTTTTTGTTGTATCCATTTTTATGTTTTAGACCATGTAATTGATCTGCTTTTGTCATTATGCTCTACAATTTGATATTTCTTTTGCAATATGGGCTGAAGACTTCGACTACAATTGCATAACACAAATTCCACATTCCATCATTGATAAGTAAAAGTCTTCTTTGAAGTCTTTAGTTCCACATCTTCTTCCAAAAGTTCCAAACACTTTTCCATCTCATTCATGCATGAGAAGAACTGGTGGTCTGTAACCTTGATTTATTGAGCAACTTAAGTTGCCAAACAAAGAAATGTGAGTGGTCTTGACAATGGTGTACCTAGGCACATTATATAACTGTTTGCACTTTATTTTGCATGCAACTACAATTTTCTTGACTTTACGTGGTCTCCACTATTCTCTAAGTGATGACGATCTCTCCATGCAAGAAGACCTCATCTTCTATTTATGCTAAACAATTCAGTTTATCATGTACATTGCACAAACTGATTTAGCCTTACATGATGATAATTGGCACTCATAGAGCACCATGTTTGAAATAGTTAAAGTTCCTATCTTAAGCAGTATAATTTGTTAAAGCTTGGTTTAAGCAGATTTATTATTTTAAGAGATATAACTTGTTTAGGCTTTGTATCTAGCATAGGCAACCGTGATGTGGTAGATGACTGAATTCTAATTTCTGTCACGAGTCATCAACAAGCTGTACTTCCTGAAACCATTGGATTGGTCATGCATAATATGAACTAGAAGAATCAATTATTAATGTTTCACTTAGGATTGGCCTGGTCTATTCTGGATCCAGCAAGGTTGGAGCTGGTCTCTACCATTGACTGCTCTATTGAATGAGCTAGCTTCCACGGGAAGGACACCGTGCCTTTTACAGTATAACCTGGATAGCCTTTTCAACTGTAGGGAGTTAAGAACTTAAGAGTTTTCTTTGGGAATGTTTTGATTTATAAATGAGGAGACCCTCTATTAATTTGCTTCAGGCTGCAAGTAAAAGATGCAATTTCATGTCTCTTCTCAGTATTGACTTCATTCTTTTCATGCTTTGCTACAGTAATAAGAAGTATGGCAAATGCAGACTTTGCATCTCTAATAACTTGAAGCCCTGGCAAATCGCTTTGCTAGCAGTCATGTGCTACTTTCAGTGCTAATGGTCATTTTAAAACGTGCCACTAGCAATTATCATTTAACTGTTTGTGAAGAAGCCGGCATATTGCCCATCTTACTTATTGTTCCAGTAATTATGTCTATTGTGTTGCTGAAAGAATATTTAAGCTAGCGGCTTGCTTACTTATGTCAATACATCTGTCTGTGTTAGATTTTGACATACTGATTGCTATTTGTTCATATGTCAGTTATATGTCAATATGATTTTGCACCTTCTAACCATAATGTGGAAGGTGGGGAATCTTACAGTAATTTTTTTTATTGTGTCTCTTCATGTAAGTCGTTTCACATTTTGATTGCTCAAACCATATCTTGATGTTGGTATGATCTCTTGATGTATTTCCATCTCATCCAATCTATGGACTACTTACTAAAGACAGATCAGGTGTAAATGAGAATGTCATGGAGTTGTTGGGAAGGATTTGACCAATCTGACACTCAGAAAATAGTACTTAAAACATTAATGGCATTTTGTTAATTGTTTTTCATAAGAGGATATGCATAAGTTGGAGGTCCAAACTAGTCTAGTTCTTGATATAATGCAACTTTACTTGTGCGAATTTCTTGATCAGAAGTTAGTAATTGTTGTTACAGTCCTGCTATCTGAAAGACTTCTGTTAAACCATACTTTTTTGCAGGTAGTGGTTCGAAATGTGCCTTGTGTTCCTCACCAGTCAATATCTGATACTGTCGACCATTTCTTTCGTACTAACCATCCAGAGCATTATCTTTGTCACCAGGTAATAATTTTTTTCTGACAGTTCTGCTATGTTGTTCGTTGACATTTTTTTCAAGCATTTATATTGTATAAGTCATGGGCATGCCTCCATGGGTAGAGTTGTCTCTTTTTATCTTTAGGTCTTTTCTTCTGTCTGGAGTGATGAACTTTTCTGTTTTGCTAAACTCCAGGGAGTGTACAATGCCAATAAATTTGCTAAACTTGTGAAAAAGAGAGACAGTCTTCAGAATTGGCTAGACTATAATCAGCTCAAATTTGAAAGGCATCCAGAGAAGAGGCCAACTAAAAAGGTACTTCATAGTTCTTCAAAAATCATCTTCCTGGTGTAATTATTTGGGGTTCTTATCATAGGCACGTGTGTTAGCTGTTTCAGTTATATGAATGACAACTTCTCAATAGTTAGTGCTTGTAAACTAGATGGTCTTTCTCCTAAATTTTCAGAAAGGCTTTGGCGGGCTTTGGGGTGAGCAAGTAGATTCAATCGACTACTACAACCAGCAGATAAAAGACCTTGAGAAAAGAGTAAGTGATAAGTATGTTTTCATTATGTGTTTCTCTTGATTCCTTAATCAATGCTTGGCCCTTCATATAAAACCAGTGGCTTTCTGTACACTTGCATTTAAAACTTGGCTTTCTTGAGATTGCATCAGATGGCCATGGAGCGGCAGCAAGTTATTAAAGATCCAAAGTCTATCCTGCCGGTTGCCTTTGTGTCCTTCAATTCACGTTGGGGTGCTGCAGTTTGTGCACAGACACAACAAAGTAGGAATCCAACCCTATGGCTGACCAACTGGGCCCCAGAACCCCGTGATGTTTACTGGAAGAACTTAGCCATACCATTCTTTTCACTGAGCATTCGGAGACTTGTGATATCCTTGGCAGTCTTCGCTTTGGTGTTCTTTTACATGATACCAATTGCTTTTGTCCAATCTCTTGCCAACTTGGATGGACTTGAAAGAGTTGCTCCTTTCCTCAGGCCAGTGATAGAACTGTAAGTGAAGTAACCATATTCTTCAAATTTCAAAAAAGAGGGAAAGGAATAAAATTCTTCTTCGTGGACGCTCTTGCAAAATTCGTAATTCTTCTTGCTTTGCCTTTTCTGAAGTGTGCATGATACTTTCTTCAAAAACAAGTAATATGTCAAGCAAACAACTCAGTTTGATTTCTTATGAACTTTAAATATTAGTGAGAATAGTATTTTGCATTTGGAAAAATCTCAACTTTCGAAGACTTTGATCTTGATGCTCGTGCACTCTGCATCTTGGTGACTCTGGCAATTTTGGTTCTGCTCTGTTGTTCTCCGCCATTTGTAATTGCAGTTTAACAGTGTCCTTGCCTTCCATTCCTTGTTGCATATTTGGAGATTTTGCAAATAATGCATCAAAAATTAAAAAGTCGCAGTAGTTTTTTTACTTGATTCCTTTGGTGCTTGATCCTCCTTTTCTATAGCAACCGAAGCTTTGATTTTCTTCACTTCATTTTGAACTTTGTGTTGCTTGTAATGTGAAATGATCAAAGATGTGGTCATTTACAGGAGGAGACCAACTTAATATGGTCTCTGGTCCTTTCTCTTTGGCTCACCTTGAAATCATTGTTCTTGCAAATGCAGGAAATTCATCAAGTCATTCCTACAAGGTTTTCTCCCTGGTCTTGCTCTCAAAATCTTTTTGTTCCTTCTTCCTAAAGTTTTGATGTTGATGTCAAAAATTGAGGGACACATATCATTGTCAATGTTGGAGAGGAGAACAGCATCAAAGTACTACTTTTTCATGTTGGTGAATGTCTTTCTGGGAAGTATAGTGACTGGAACGGCTTTTGAGCAGCTGCATGCTTTTCTTCATCAAGCACCTACACAGTACAACTTCTTATCCTTATGAATGGAGGCTTCTCTTTATATTCCTAAATTTTGTATCCAATTTCTCGTTTGGTTCACAATTTCCAATTCGATGCCTTCACAGTGAGATGGGTCGAGTTGTTAATAATGTCTATACTCTTCAGCTTATCATTTTCCATATGGTTCCCCCCCTCTGCTGAAGCACATATATTTAGTGACGTCTAACCAAGTATGCTTTTGTAACGTCATTATAATTGATATCTGCTATATGAGTTCTGTAATTTGGATGAGTTGAGTTTATCACTGCATACCATCGACATGGTGAATTGCTTCACAGCATGCATTCTCCTTCATCCCCCAAGTCGTATTCAGAATTCAGGAAACTTCAGTTCCTAGGGTAACTCGCTTATGTGTGCTACAAACCCTTTGCAGGATTCCTAGAACCATTGGTGTGTCAATACCTATGAAGGCCACTTTCTTCATCACGTACATTATGGTGGACGGATGGGCTGGCATTGCCAGCGAAATTCTCCGTTTAAAGCCATTAATTATATTCCATCTCAAGAATATGTTGTTGGTGAAGACAGAGAGAGAAAAGGAGAAGGCAATGAACCCTGGAAGCGTGGATTTTCCAGAGACTCTCCCTAGTCTTCAACTTTACTTTCTTTTGGGGATCGTTTATGCTGTGGTTACTCCGATTCTTCTGCCGTTCATACTAGTCTTTTTTGCTTTTGCATATCTAGTTTATCGTCATCAGGTCAGTTAATTGACTCACTATTGTTTTTTCTGTGTGCAATCTTTTAGTCTCGATAGACCATTTTTATGTACTGTCGGGAAAGTTCACTTACATCCTCTGATGGTTAATGTTGGCAGATAATCAATGTCTACAATCAACGTTACGAGAGTGCTGCAGCATTCTGGCCGCACGTTCATAGTCGGATAATTGCAGGCTTACTAATATCTCAGCTTCTTTTGTTGGGGTTGCTCAGTACGAAAAAAGCTGCTAACTCCACTCCTCTGCTTGTCATCTTACCAATTCTTACACTGTCCTTTCACAAGTACTGCAAACATCGATTTGAGCCAGCTTTCAGAAAGTATCCACTGGAGGTACATTTCTACGATTTTGGAACTTTCGTTATGAATTCTCAATGTTCATTTATCCAAGCTTGTTAGGGATACTTCTTTCATTGACTATTCAATTAGCATCCCTTGAACATATTGTGGGTGTTGTAAATTCTTTTGTTTGTTGGGCTTCCTGTATCAGATCCAAATCCAATAACCAAAATAAACTATTGCTCCATTAGGGTAAATAAACTAAAGAAAGCAGATGCTTACTGAAGATGGGCAAACTGTTGCATTTTGGATTTGCTTACATTTCAGGGAGCTTGTCTTCAGGGCCTGAAAATTGCCTACCTAAAGTGGATTTCTCATCATTAACAAAAGGGCTTGCCTTTTACACAGGCAGTTTTTTACAAAATAAACTGGTGCAGTTTTTTCCACAGGCAGAACCTAAAAGCATTGATGATTATGGCTATCGATGTGCTCTGTAAACCCTTACCCCATTAAGAGTCCTAAAGTCATAGATAATTATCAACTTTCCCTTTAGTATTCTTAGGATAGTATGTTCACATTCCTCCTGTCGGGTCTTCTGTAACTTGAGTGCTTATACATTTTTTTTTTCCGATAACACATTATCCTGTAACATTTAGAAATTGACAGTACACTCCTCACCATGAGCTGATCGATTTTGTTTACATCGATAGAATGTAGATTTCACTGTACAATGGTTTTTTCATTGCAACAGAGTAACTCGCACCATAATATCGCAATTTTATCACAGTACAGGGGGGGTCAAGTCAACCAGGAACCCTGATGGAATTTGTGATGAATGACTATTTTCATTGGTGCTGAAAGTATTAGGGTATCAATTGAAAATAAGAAAGTTACCAGGATCACTTCACAAATGACTAGAGTTATTGGACATTGTGCCCTCATCCTCAAGGAAATTAGGGGCATTGTGGGATTTGGAGTAGCATTTATCTCATTGCGGTTACTATGCTTATTTGCGTCATTGGTTTGCCTAACAGAATGACAAGTCAAAGGTTCACGGTTAAAAGTCTAACAGTAGTGTACTTGACCCAAAAGATTGTCCTACAGAAGAAGGGACCTGGTGCTGAGCTCTTTTCACTTGGCCAACATCCTTTGGGTTCTTCAGCATGACTATCATGCATAAGTTGTGCAGATTGTTCACTCGCCATTGCAATTACACCTTTTGCATCTTTGTGAATGTGGTTTTAGTTGGTACTTTTCTCCTTTTCCCTGCAGGAAGCCATGGCAAAAGACATAGCAGAACGGGAGGCAGAACCGGGCCTAAACTTGAAGGCTTACTTAGACAATGCCTACTTGCACCCGATTTTCCAGTCCTTTGAAGCAGAGGAAGAGGAGTTGGCTGAGGTTAAATTAGATGAACGGTAGTAATCTCATGTTTGGAGTCCTCCCTTGGAATGTGAACACTGATCATAACTCCCACCTGGTCGCCCCATTACATGGATCGCTATAAGGCCGAGCCCCCTCCTATAATTCCACGTCATACAAGGCTGAGGGCTTTCGTTGACGGGTTCTACAGATTAAGTCTAACTGATTGTTTCAAGAACTCGACATCCCTCGTCGCTTATTTTGGATGATAGATTGTCGTGCTCTTTTTCATGTCGCTTGTTTACTAATTTATTACTCTTGTCATAT
Source organism: Angophora floribunda (assembly GCA_014182895.1). NCBI lineage: Eukaryota > Viridiplantae > Streptophyta > Magnoliopsida > Myrtales > Myrtaceae > Angophora > Angophora floribunda. The sequence goes on along the minus strand of CM024708.1, from coordinate 19,583,861 downwards.
GTATGATGCAAATAGTTTGCAATATCTTCTGGAGATGAATCTAATTTGACCCAGCCTCTTCTTCTTCTGATATTTTTCTTGGACACAGTTCATTTTCTTGGTGAGGTTTGGTCAGGTGATGGTCCTTCCTTGTGCCTGGGGGCCCCAGAAATGAATGTGGAAGAGGGGTTAGTCTATTATGCCGTGAGGACATCGATGTCCTTACAATTTAATGTTTTCGTAGATACGAAGTTCTCACTATAACTAAAGTACAAAAAGCAACTTCTCACAGGACCTGAGAATTGGAGATAGCTACCCAAGCCCCACCTTTTTCCTTCGTCTCGTTCTGGTCCATTGTGTTGCGCTTGGTACAAGTTGACCCAGCTGGACGAAGCAAAAGGTTCACGTGTAACTAATACTTTGGAGATCTATACCAGGAAACGTCCTATCGATAGGGATATTTTTCTTTTTTTTGGTCGAAAATCAATAGTGATATTGAAAGTTGTCTTTCGCATTCATTAATGAATTCGTTACAAATTCGGTCGATTCTCACGAAGAGTTGAATCAGTTTGATCTTCATAAATTTAGTGGAGGAAGCAATCCCGAAATGGGTAATTCAGGTCCACAAAGTACGCTCTCCATATATTCTCTCAAAAACTAGAGTGCATTCTCAACCCTAGAATCATTCTCAACCTCAGTCCGTGTGCCGTTCCAGCTCTTTTAGTGCATAAGAAAAAGGGTACTTGGAAGACGTGTGTCGACAGTAGAGCAATTAACAAGATCACCATCAAGTATCGATTTCCTATTCCTCGCCTTGATGATCTCTTAGATCAACTTTCTGGTGCAATTATATTCTCGAAACTGGATTTGAAGAGTGGATATCATCAAATTCAAATCAAACCTGGAGATGAATGGAAGACAACATTCAAAACCAAATCAAACCTGGAGATGAATGGAAGACAACATTCAAAACGAAAGATGGGCTATATGAGTGGCTAGTCATGCTATTCGGATTGTCGAATGCACCATCAACATTCATGAGGTTTATGACTCGGGTGTTGAAGCCTTTTCTGAGAAAGTTTGTTGTTGTTTATTTCGATGATATCTTTATTTTTAGCAAGTCTACTGATAAGCACTTGTAGCATCTTCAAGAAGTATTGTGTGTTAAGGCAAGAACAATTGTATGCAACTCTCGACAGGTGCTATTTTATGGTACCACAAATCCTTTTCTTGGGGTTTCATATTTCGAAGAATGGCATTTCGGTGGATGATTCTAAGATCAAGGTGATTCAAGAATGGCCAACTCCAACAAATGTGCATGAAGTATGAAGTTTTCATGGCCTTGCTTTGTTCTATCGACGGTTTATTGCGCATTTTAGCACCATTGCGGCCCCATTCATTTCTTGCATGAAGAAGGGAGTTTTCGAATAGACAAATGTAGCTCAGAAAAGTTTTGAATAGCTCAAAGAAAAATTGAGCACAACCCCGGTACTTGCATTGCCTAATTTTGATCTTGTTTTTGAAGTGCATTGTGATGCATGAGGTACTAGCATAGGAGGAGCTTTAAGTCAAGGAGGTCAATCCATCGCCTTCTTTAGTGAAAAATTGAATGGTGCCAAACTTCATTATAGCACTTATGATCTGGAATTCTACGCATTATTCCGCACACTTGAGTATTGGCAACCATATCTTATTCATCGAGAGTTTATTTTATATATTGATCATGAAGTTCTAACGTATATTTCCGGACAGCAAAAGCTTAACTCCATGCGTGCAAAGTGGGCTGAATACATCCAAGAGTTCACTTTTTAAGCATAAGGTTGGAGCTCAGAATCAAGTTGTCGATGCCCTTAGTCAAAAGAAGAGCTTGCTCTCTACAATGCATTCTACTGTTCTTGGATTTGATTCTTTGAAGGAGTTATATCAAGAATACCCCTACTTTTCCAAGATCATTCCTGATGCACATGAAAAGAAGCTTGCTGATTTTATTGTATGTGATGGTTTTCTTTTCAAAGGAAACCGTTTATGTGTGCCGGATTGTTCTCTTCGGCAAAGGGTGATCGATGAAGTTCATCGTGAAGGACATTTTGGGCGTGACAAAACTATACAACTTGTCTCAACCAAATACTTTTGGCCTCATTTAAAACGTGATATACGTCGACATGTGATGAGGTGTTGACGTTGCCAAATTGGAAAGGGACAAGCTACTAATGCTGGCCTTTATTTGCCCTTGCCGATTCCACATGCCCCATGGGAGGATATCTCTATGGACTTTGTCCTTGGACTACCACGCACAAACAAAGGTATGGATTCGATTTTTGTTGTTGTCGATCGATTTTCAAAAATGGCACATTTTATTCCATGTCGAAAAACTATGGATGCTTCGCATATTGCCTACTTATTTTTCAAGGAAGTCTATAAGTTGCATGGCATTCCGAAGACCATTACTTCGGATCGGGATACAAAATTTCTTAGTCATTTTTGGCGACAACTATGGAAGAATGTCGGTACTAAACTGCAATATAGTACTGTGTTTCATCCCTAAACGGATGGACAAACTGAGGTCGTTAACCGAACATTGGGAAATCTATTAAGGACTTTGATCAATAATAATCCCCATTCTTGGGAGACGCGGTTGTCACTTGGAGAATTTACATATAATTGTGCTGAGAACCGTAGCACTGGATGTAGTCCATTTATACTCATATATGGTTGACAACCGAACACTGCTCTTGATCTTGCACCAATTCCTTTTGCTGAGAAGTCGAGCAGCAAAGTCGATGATATTGTTTCTCAAATGAGGACAATTCATGAAGATGTGTGCCAAAGACTAAAGAGCAAAATTGAATCCTATAAAACAGACATTGACAAGCGACGGCGTGAAGTTATCTTTGAGCCTGGAGATTTTGTTTGGGATTATTTGCCACCGGAACGGCATCCCGTCAGAACTTATAATAAGCTTAGTGATCGAAAGCTTGGACCTTTTGAAGTTTTTGAGCGCATCAATCCTAATGTGTATTTATTAAATCTTCCTTCTCATTTGAAGATTCACGACGTCTTCAATGTTCGACATTTAACACTTTATGTGAGAGATTCTTCTGATGATGATGGCAAGAATTTGAGGACAAATTCTTTTAAAGATGGGGAGGATGATGCAGCCCGCATTGAAGACCAATTCTTTCAACCAAGAAGATCGGCCCGCATTCAAGCTCGACAAAACCGAGAAGCCGTATCGATATCTTGAGTCCATCCCGGAAGCTTGAAAGACACCTTGGGAGCCCGTGTGACGCTTTTACTAGTTTATAGTTTCTATGCTCTTTACTATTTCTCCTAGTTTCAATACTTTGTCTTTATTTCTTTGACAATATAAGTCATTTGATTTCTTGTAGAAGACAAACGAATTTTGATAAATGAAAATTTTGCTTTGAAGCAAGTATCGTGAACCTTATAGAGTTCATATTCTTGAAAACTTAGAAGAGTTTTCACTCCGTCCTTGAAGAGTCGGAGCTTTCGAAATCTGTATCCTTGAAGAGTTGCAATAATCGATCTAGAAGAATCGGTGCCCCCTCAACTTCCTTGGAGGCCTAGAAGAGCAACCAACGAAGTTTCTATCTTTTCCTGTTCTGTTCGTTATTTCCAACCCAAATTCGACCATTCTACGGTGCTTATTTCAGAAAACCAAAAACAGAGAAATTGTAGATCCAGAAGTCTTCGTTCATTTGGCTTTGGAATCAGGTCGATCCGATCTGTATTGACAAAGATACAACTGTTCTCCTGAGCTTGCGCAGTGCTGAAATTTCTGTTCGTCTTGTTTTCCTGTGTGTGAGTCACAAAACTCCTGGCCAGGGATTAACTGATCCTAGATCTATGTCAGTTCCGAAACGTGGGGTGCCTGCACACATGGGAGAGCCAATTCATTATAAAGTGACGTCTTATGTACCGTGGGTATGAAGCCACTAGTTCATTATAGTACATGGATCATTTGCTTTATTCGTTTGGAGGGTGAGGATCCTTGCACGGTGAGACTCAATTCATTATAAAGTCCTATAAAATAAGGATACAAACTCACCGATTCGTTGCCGTACAAAAAGGATCGATCTAATTTTACTCATTAAGCGTTTGTCTCATTAGCTCAGATCGACAGCGGAGAAGAAGTTTCAGGATCATCATCTCTTCTTTTTATGTGCATAAATAGCGTATTTAAGAGGAAGAACGACTTTTGAACAAATTCGGATGTTTGTTTTGCTTTGCTTTCTTTAGCTCGATTCCTCTTTATGCGTTCTATTTAGGGGTTTGCTCACTTGAAGTGACGAGGTATGGGTAGCAAAGCACTCTGTTCCGTAGAGGAGATGGGATTGAGAGTAAAAGAATGCGAACCGAACGAATCGACATGGTATCCATGTCAATGGATCCGAGTAATCTGTGAAATTTGGCGAATTTTCAAGAAAATTAAACTTCATAATAAGCTCATAGATTCAATTATAGTTACTCACAATCACGATGCACTAGCATTGTCGCCAAATTTGCAGATATCAGCATTGACGGATACGAGTTGGTAAGCCCGAGCCATCGTGATTAATATCGGTCTTGGATCGTAATCGATCTGTCTTCATTTTGTCCGGTCGATTGTGGGACACCGCTGGCGAGTCCAAGGCAATGCCTATCCATCCTGGATCAATTCCACTAAAAAAATCTAATGTACGTTTTTCATTTCATATGTGAATATTCAACTGCATGTTAATTTGACCCATTGCTTCACATGATTAGAATTTTGAATAGCTCAAGCTACAGCTCAAAATAACTTTTCCTTGTGTTTGGCCGTGAATGAATATGAAGTTGGTCGAGTAATTTTTGACATTAAGTTTCGAGATACTAATGAATAATTTAATCCTTATATGTCGACAATTTCAATCCAACTTTGCGACTAATCAAGCTAGCTCACCTCTTTGTCAAGATCGAGCGTTTACATTGTGATGCGTGGGCCCTACATTTAGGCAATGAGAAAATTTAAATTCAAGTTTGATTAGGCACGACTTCAATTAAAATGACTCAAAGGCTCACAAACCTAATTGGAATATAGTTGAGTCAATTTGTGTAGTCCTTGAGTTTAAATCAAGCTGAGCTCAAATCTCATACTATGACTAATGAGCGGCTGGCAAGCCTAACTAGGCAATTGAGTCGTGTCTGTATTCTGAATTTATTTATACCACGCAAACTGCACTCAATTGCACTGCTAGCACGCGCTTCTTCTTCTTCTTTCTTCTAGAATAACTTGCAATATTACTTGAATAACTTGCAATACCACGCAGACTGCACTCGTCTTGTAATTTATCCCATAGCAAACGATCTTTTAATAAAGGACGGGCTCGAGAGTGTCGTTGTCTCGTCATGAATTCGTTCCCTTCTATCTGTCGCACGCCACCATTTTTTTGGAGTGACCTGTTCGGGCAAAGCTAACACTTACATGGATTATAGGTTTGTAGACTCAAAGGATTAACAGGTACACTTGTCAAAATGGGTGTATAACCCATTTATGACCCATTTAATAAATGGGTCAAGCTTTCTTTTAGTATATCCCATTTATGACCCATTTAAAGAAAGCTTGACCCATTTTGATAGGTGTATCTATAATTGGTTTAAAAATTAAAAAGACTAAAATACATGGGTTGTTAATGAACTTAAATAAGTTTAAAATCTTTTAAAAAGATTATAAAAATAAGTTTTACTAAATTTAGTTAGATAGAGAAATATTTTAACAATATGGGTCGGATGTCGGGTATGGGTCAAAAATTTTATACTATGCTTAAATGGGTCATAAACGAGTTAATGGGTCAATTTGGGTCGGACCATTTATGACCCGACCCAACCCACCCATTTAACAGGTCTATAATAACAGGTGAAGTTCAAATACATCTAGTTACAAAAGTAAGTATTAGGACATAAATATTGTGAACCGAATCTATAAATTTGGTATAATTTAGAATCTTTTGATTCGCCATAAATGCGTTTCGGTATTATTGTAAATATATTCGAAATTTCCCAATGAATGGAGTGCGGTTACGAAACGGGGATGTCCTTTCCTTGTTTTCTCTTATGGCAGATAACGGAAGGAGCGAGCAGAAGCCCACGAATCTTAGCCGCCTCCAACGGCTCGCATTTCTTGCAAGACAAACCATCCGCACGCGCAGCCGCCCCCTCCTCTTCCCTGCTCTGCCCCGCCTGTCCTGTCCTGTCAGACGCAAACAAACAAACACTTTCTCTTCTCTGTAACCCACAGCACAGCATTCCCCCGAACTCGACCCGCCAATCCCGCGAAACATGCAGACCAGCCCACGAGCAACCCACCCTCCTCCTCCTCCTCATCCTCACTGGTACTCCCCGGTCACCGGAATCTACTGCAGCAAACACCCTCCCGTCGACCTTCCTTCGGACCCTCTCAACGATGTCGTTTCCTACCTCCTCTCTCGCACCCACCACGGCTCCACCGCCCTCGTCGACTCTCCGTCCGGGTCGTCCATTTCCTGCTCGGAGCTCCGCTCTCTCGTCCTTTGCATGGCTTCCGGGATCCGCGGCATGGGCATCGCCAGGGGCGACGTCGTCCTGCTCCAGTTGCCCAACTCCGTCTACTACCCCGTCGTCTTCTTGGGCGTCCTGTTCTCCGGCGGGGTCGTCACCACCATGAACCCGCTGAGCAGCGTGGCGGAGACCAAGCGTCAGATTTCGCATTGCAACGTGCGTCTCGCTTTCACTTCGTCCGACAAGCGCGAGATGTTCAAGGCATTGGGTGTTTCGGCCATTGCTGTGCCAGAGGATGTACGTTCTGGCTCGAGAGAATGCGAGTTTGTGGATTTTCACATCCTTTTATCGAGAAAATTTGAATCTTTCGAGAGGCCCCTCGTGAAGCAGCAAGATATGGCGGCGATAGTGTATTCATCTGGCACCACGGGCGTGAGCAAAGGGGTTGTGCTCACACACGGGAATTTCATCGCCATGTGCGAGCTCTTCGTGAGGTTCGAAGCCTCCCAGTACGACTACCCGAGCTCCGAGAATGTGTACTTGGCTGTCTTGCCAATGTTTCACATATATGGCATGTCGCTCTTTGTCTTGGGACTGCTGTCGCTGGGGTCTACTGTGGTTGTGATGAGGAGGTTCGATCCCAACGAGGTGGTCAAGGCCATTGATAGGTATGGAGTCACCCATTTCCCTGTGGTTCCGCCCATATTGACTGCTCTGACCAGGACTGGAAAGTCTGCCGGTGGAAGTGGCTTGAAGAGCTTGAAACAGGTCTCTTGCGGGGCTGCTGCTCTCAGCAGGAAGAGCATTGAGGACTTTGTTCAGACTTTTCCTCATGTTGACTTCATTCAGGTTGGGATGATGAAACTCGCATTACTCTTAATTATTTTCTTGGTTCTACGTCTCTGCCTTGCTCAATCAAGCCTGCTAGTTTCTTTTCATTCCCAGGACATGTTGAATTCCCTGTTGCTGCTTTGCAAGAAATAAACTTAAGTTTACGATTTTTTTCCTCTTATTTTGGGTTTTCTTGGCATTCACTTGATCTGCAGACATTAAAAAGCAGTTGAAACACTGAAAAATGTTGGAAGTCTTGACTTCTTTTACCCCTTTTCCTCACTTTTAAGATGGAAAAAAATTTAATTCTGAGTTGATTGAATTTGAACTATTTATAGCATCACTTGAGGAAGACCGTTAATTGTATGTCGGGGGATCGCAAGGATTTCTGCAGCATGTCCTGCCATTGATTGTGCTGGTTGGCAGGGTTACGGCATGACCGAGTCAACTGCAGTTGGAACCCGAGGCTTCAATACTGAGAAGTGTCGAAGATATTCTTCCATTGGACTTTTGGCCCCAAATATGCAAGCCAAGGTGTTGGACTGGAAGACTAGATCCTTCTTGCCTCCAGGTAGTAGTGGCGAGCTTTTGTTACGAGGACCTGCAATCATGAAAGGTAAAATTATGTCTCTTTTTCTATTTCTTTTTTTAATTCCTCATTGGACTTCCAATCAGTTAGTAAGAAATTTATTTTGCGAGATTTGTTTCAACTTCTGGCAAAGAACCATGTGCATACTGATGTGCACGAATTACTTTTTCACTGCAGTACTGTGTTTGTTTATTGACTGCATTACTCTGTGTTATACGTTGCATATGACCTCCATGCTTAGAGTATTCTTCTAGTGTTTTCTTTACTTCTTTCTGGCTTCTGGGGATTCCATAAGAGTGCTAGATTTAATGGCCTTTCAGTTAAAGAACTATTTACATGATTTCCTGCAAAGCAAAGGTTATGCAGGGTGTATGTGCATGTATCACTTTCCTATTCCTTTTAAAATAAGACATCCAAAGCTGCATACAATTTTTCAGGGTACTTGAATAATGTCAGTGCAACTAGGTTAACGATCGACGAGGATGGTTGGCTACATACCGGAGATATTGTTCATTTTGATCAGGATGGATTTTTGCATATACTCGATCGAGTGAAAGAGATTATAAAGTACAAGGGCTTTCAGGTAAGAGCTTTAAAGTTAATGTTTGTCACGGATTGCCGATTTCATTTCCCAGTGGCTTTTTAGAGATAGGTCAGTTCTCTGCATTTTGCTGAAATGTGCACTACAGTTTATATCTTCACTTCATCTCAATATATCAAAAGGCTATTATTAAGAAGATGAATTCCTAAGAGATTATCAATTGCAATAAGCTTTTACATTCTCTTTGACAAACTTATCTTTCTCTCAATACTAGCTAACTTCATGTGACATCTTATGGTGCCAACAGATCTCTCCTGCTGATCTGGAGGCTGTATTAATTACCCATCCTGACATTGTTGATGTTGCAGTAACAGGGTAAGTGAGACTCCAGTGCCACCTGTAGAGTCAGTGCCTTTCCCGTGATATAGATTTTGAGAATGAGAAAATGCATGCTCAGAAGCATCTCAGTTATCTTGCAGCTGAATTGTCTAAATTTTTTGTTTGTGGGAATTAATATAGTTAAAAAAGATCAAAGAACCCATCCATCTTTGCTATATAAATATGTCCATGGTTGGAACGAAGTTTAATCATATGCTGTTTTAGTTGAATTTCTTTAAATGTCTCATTTTTCTTGTGTTGTTGATCTTGCGATGTACTGTTACTTATTTTCTTTGTATCATACAGTGCCCTTCATGAAGAATCGGGTGAGATACCAGTGGCATTCGTGGTCAGGAGAATTGGAAGCAATATTTCTGAGGAAGCTGTCATGGACTACTTAGCTGCACAGGTCTTTCATCAAGTTAATTAGATGTCATCCTTCAACCAAAAAAAAAAAAAAGGATGTCATCCTGCATGCACACATCATGCAATAAACATTTCCTAAGTTATGTCACTCAGAAATTATAATAGCAGTATGAAATGATTTTTGAAGTGTTAAAACACATTTGACCAGGTTTTGTTGTCTTTCTTGATGATCAAATAAACTAAACTCTTCACCATATGCTTCTTTGTGCTGATAGGTTGCTCCCTACAAGAAAGTGAGAAAGGTAGTTTTTACCAATTCAATTCCAAAATCAGCTGCCGGAAAGATTCTTCGGAGGGAACTCAAGAAGTCGTTGACTTCTAGACTGTGAGGGCTGCATTTTTCTGGCTCTGATTCCTGAGATGATAGCTGAGCAAGATAAGAAGATATAATCAATTTCAATTTTGATCAGTCCTCTAATAAATTGAGGTTATATTACGATAGCTGCAAAAGATGAGTAGAGAATTCTGTGTTACATAAATCACAGTTCGTTTCATTTTCATGGAATAAGTGGCTTCAATATTAGCTTGAGTATCTCATCCCTATGTAGAAAGGTTCTTATACTTTTCTACTAATTTTGCATCGATCTTTCTGAAGGTTTTTTGTATGTAGTGTCCCTGCTTAGTGGCAATCATATAGTAATCTTAAGAGATTTATATCTCTGCGCTTGTATTTTATTGTAACAGACAACAAGTGGCATCACCATCTTTGAAAATAGCGATCCTCGACAATTTTTGTCGAGCATACGGGAAGCAGTCTCGTCATTTTTCTCACCTGCTTGATTTTGTCGTTGCCCCTTGGGATGTTTAACTGATTTGGATGATAGAAGCACAGGCATTTTTCATTTGCTGAGGGGAGTTAATGGCCATTGGTCAATTTATAGACTCTGATTTGCCAACATTCTCTCTATATGATTTCTTATTTGTGTTAGAATTTCACAATGGTCTAGGACCTGCGATATCTTCTCTTCATTCGAGCTGACTTTCTCTTACATTATGGACGCGGCAAAATTATGCACGTTGTAATGCTGGTTCAGGTGACAATCTATTTACAAGCGACAAACAGGTATTACCGTGTGTATTGGAGGTCGAAGGTGAGTTTAAGAATGATGACTTGACGAGGTCTGTCGCATACCTCTGCTTTGAACAGTGTGATTGATTTTTTTCCTTTTCTGGACAGTCCTTGATATCACAAGTTTTTCTCATGCAATGCACCGTCTATGTCCCAATTGCTTTCGTAATTAAATACAATCTTCTGCTATTATTCCTCTATGTTACAAATTGGATTGAAATTACAAGGGGGAGAAGTAAATACATGCCGAGCACTTTCCTCTACTTGGATCGAAGCATGAAGGAGAATAAATTGGGTGATGAAGTAAAGAAAAAAAAAAAGAAGAGAAAAAAATAGTAGAGGAGAAAATAGGGCTTGAGGGACTAGATCAATATGGGTGAATTTTTCTTTTTTCCCGCCATGTAGAAAATTTCAAGCTTTTGCTGCTTCCAATGGAGCACCTGTTTTGGTGGCAATTATTTGTTCCCAGAGGTCTCTGATCTTCAAGCCAATGATGGTTTGGAAGAGGCCTGTGCCATCGTTGCTCCCAGGGAAATCAGAGTGCTTGAGCATTTGCTGGGTGATCTCTCCATAAAACTTGGTAGAGATGTTGCTAAGATGGCTCTCCACATATATCAGCTCAGCTAGTCGGTCAAATTGCCCATCCATCTCCAACACAAACACCTGCAATTAGAGGGAAAAAAAGATTCTGACAATAAGCCAAAACAGATTGGATGAAAAGGAAAAGCGTCTCTATTGAAAATTTATAGAGCCGGCAGTGATGCTAATAAAAGAACAAATCTAACGGAAGTTTCCAAATTGAAGGTGACTGATTTAGAGGTACGACAAAATGACAGTCTTGTTCACCCTGCTTCTATTTCTCTGTATGTTCTTTGTACTAAAAATATATATACTCATGAAAGACACACAGAGAGACGGACACAGCCAGGCAGACAACTAGATCCAAAAGAATTTCAAGGGGGAATAAAATTATCACTAGATTTGATTCATTCATTCAATGGATGAGAAAATCTTAGAAAATGAAAATCTCATAATGTACAACATACAGAATGCACAACCTCGATATGTTTTCTTTACCGCTATTGGCTGAGTCTACCGTGCGACAAGTGGTAAGCGGTGAAATTCTGAAACCTAGTCGATAGACTCTTAGTTTGGAAAAAAAAACATGAAGAAATATATGAAAGCAAACGATTACCTCATGGCCAAAATAAGTGTCGGGGCCGTAGAAGAACTTGATGCCGGGGTAAGAGCAGGTGAGTTTCCTTCCACAAGGAACCCATGATATTGTTGAGCCCTCATCAAAGAGGTAAACCGGTTTGAAGAACTTGACTCCTTCCTTCATTATCAGCCTCACCCTCAACACCTTCCCTTCATTGTCATCAGGAATGAGTTGGGTTGGCAACACTTCAATCACTGCATCTGCATATTGCTTTTGTTGATCTGCAAGTTTTGAAAAAGAGAAATTAAAAAATGCAAAAAATGCTGATAATTGATGTCTCGTGTAAATTTATTAACCAAAGCTCCTAGTAAAAATTTTTCAAGGAAATTCAATGAACGAAAAAATGGGTTTTTTTTTTTTACCTACGTAAGCATCAAAGTCTGGCTTTCTGGCCTCAATGCTAGCTTTGATGCTTTCAAGACTGTGTCCTCTCTCAGTCATGTCTCTCTGCATTTTTTTTTTTAATCAATTTTTTATGAGAACATGAGTCATGCATTCCCAGGCTGCATATTGTGAGAGGCACAATTCAGAGATTAGCAGATCCGTGTTACCTGAATCTTCCAAGCAAACTTCACCTCATTGCTTATGTCCAAGTAAATACTGAAGTCCAGCAACTCCCTCACCCGTGGATCAAACCTGCAAATTCCCCAGTTTGTCACATAGATTAAATTTGTGGGCCTTAGACTCGGTGAGGGGCAAGAGCTATTTATTAGGCCAAGTCCATAAGGAAAGTGCTAGCTGTGCTTCCAGGTCAAAGATTCTCAATTCCTGGTACCTTCATGGAAGACACGGGCCAGCGTCTGGCCCAGCTATTAAAGAAAAACGACAATTCCTCAACCAGAAAACGCAGCTTAAAGATCGGATCTTAAAATCTATCGCAAGGTGTAATCAGTAAAAGAAAAAATGTGAAGCATATCAAAACATTTTTTTTATCTCCAAGGAGGAGGATATGGAATAACCATCAACCCCATTGCACATAAATCGATAGTGACACTAACCAATCTAATATTTTTCTCGGTCTGTCCTGAAATTTTCCAACTCTGTAGCTACTTATAAAATCTTATTCCTCTTTAAGAACTAGTCCATGAAACACCAGTTTGAATTTTCTTTTTCTTTCTCTACTACATAATGCAGAAATCGATATTCCCAATTCCAGCAACTAGAGAAAGATAAGTAACATACATTGGGTGCAGACCCTCAATGACAAGGATCTTGGGCGGCACAATGAGCTCCGGCGGGTCGAGGAGGCCGGTGACGTGGTTGTAGATAGGCTTGTCGACTGCCTTCCCTTCCTTGAGCGCCTTGACCTGCTTGTACATCAGGTCAAAGTCGTTGGCGCGCGGGTCGAGCGCGGTGACACCGTTTTCCTTCCTTCCCGTCCTGTCCAGGGCGTGGTAGTCGTCCAGGCATATCACGGTTGTCGTGTCGCTGATGAGGGTGTTGGAGTCCGGGTTCCCGCCCTTCGGGGGCTCGGCTGCCCCTCCGAACACGCTTGTGAGCCTCCTCATGAAGGTGCTCTTCCCGCACCCCGAGTCGGCGGCCAGGCCGATCACCAGCGTGTCGCTGCCGCCGGCAGCCGAGCAAATGACCACACCAGGTGATGGCGGGTGGTTCTGGATGATGACCCCTCCTCTCTTGGCCATCATGGCTCTACTGCCATAAGTGCAGAAAAGGCCCTGTTTCTGGTGGAAGCTTGCGATTGAAGAGCATGCGGGGTTGAGTGATTGGGTTGGGTGGATCGTGCACACTGCCATTTCTTGAATATGATACGACGAAGGTTTCTCTTTGCCCTTCTCTGAGGAAATTCTGGCTGTGATTAAAATCACTGAGATGGAGAGGGAAGGACAAGAGAGAGGGATGGATGATTTATAATGTGTGTTTGGGCAAGTGGAGTGAATCGGCTTGTTTTCTTGGACGGTGGATGCGATGGGTTTCGCTTCTTTCTGCTGCTTTCTGTGTGATTCAAGAAACTGAAACCGGAGAAGGTTAAGGGTGATGGGAAAACGTAGGGCAGTTTTTGAGAGGGAATACAAGAGAAAAGAAAAAGGGGGAGGAGGGTTTTGTGTTGATGATGAAGCGTGCCATGTCTTTTAGTTTATGGGATTCTGTGACTACCCCTAGTTTTGGACAAATTGGGAGATGATTTTGAGGTGGGAATGGGAGGGGGCATGGATGTCCTAAGAAATCCATGGACGATGGTAAGACCGTCATAAAAATGATTAGTGAAACACAAGGCAAAGCTAATAATCTCATTTCTTCTTCTTCTTTTCAACTTCTTTCTCTGTTGGGGAGATGGGATGGGGGTGTTGATGAGGTGATGGCAATGTTTCTTACTTTCTTTCTGCGATCGAGCACAGGGCAGGGAGAAGCATGGTGGCTCTCTGTTTCAGTTTCGGATACTCGGGACGCCATGTGGCATCGAGGGAGGGGGCAATTGGAGATGTTGCAGCCCATTGTTAGAGACAAGAAGTATTTCATGAATCTCCCCTTCTGAATTGATTTGTTAATGGACAATATTAACTTACACACCTGGCGTCACTTTGTGTGTAAACGATAGATCTGACCAGGTTGAATAGTGAAGAAGTATCTCATTTGAGAATATGGCATCTTTTGGTCCCTGCAGCCTGCAATAGCATCTCGTTGTTCACTATTCCACTTTACATCGACTTTAATCAGTTGCTGCTTGCGTGAGTGCGTGTGCTGTTTCAATGTTAGCCAATGTCACGTTGCATCCTCTTAAGAGGAAAGAAAGGGAGAGGCAACTTTGCTTCCCAGATGTTCCAAAAAATGAGCATTTTCTTAGGATTTGGTTACTTGGATCCAATGGGTTTTGTTGGTGCTTTATGCAGCATGTAGGCAATCGCGAGTTTTGAATAGGAGGGTCTGTCCCATCGATCATTGGAAAATAGAATGGCACTTCTAGTAAATCCATAATGGAATTTATTGAACAAAGCAAATGTGTCACTTACACAAACTAAATCCTATTCAAACAATTAGGTTATTAGTGAATGTTGCATTGGCCAAGTTTTTTGACGTACATAACCATTATTTTTGGAGTAAAATCAGTAAAAATTTGGAGTCGATCCTTGAAGGATTGGTTGAGTGGTTAAGTGCTTGATTTGAATATAGTAAATATTATGTTCAAATCATTACATCGGTCGGTCACTTATATCAACACCACACCCCACCACCCTGTGGGCGGAGTTAGAGCCTTGTGGAATTGTAAGGTTTTTCTATAAAGAAAATCGTTCTGAGTTTATTTTGGAAATTCCGTTCCAAAAGAGAAATACAAACCATCACCGTAGAATGAAGAAAATGTGAGAGAAGGTTGAGGTGCTCAAAAGAAAGCATATCTTAAGGTACACTGCCTATCCTAATTTTATTAATCGATTTCGGCAGCACCAAAAAAGCAAAAAAGATGGGCAAAGCACACGGTTTGACAATTGTTAGATCCGGGAAGCAGCAAAATGCGGGTTGAAATTTCCTTTCTAATTTAATATAATTTTCTTTTTAAGGAAAAAAATATGAAAGTGGGGTCCACACGAGAGCCATCCCACCTAACTTCTCTGCGCGTCATCCAGCTTTCCTGGGACCCGCCCTCTCGCTCTCCGGTCCGGTCCGATTTCCATGTTCTCGTCTCTAAGATCGAACGGTTTTGGGAAAAAAAAAAAAAAGAGGCAATTTTCTGCTGGTTTTTGGCTGAGGTGAAGGTTTGACCAACTGGAAGAATTTGCCCGATTTCTCACTCTAGCGCCGTCGTTCTTCGTGATTAAAAATTAATTATATTTATTTGTTTATTGCTTTGCATTTGAATTATTGATATACATATATGTAGAATACGTTCATCGCCTAAAGCATTGGTATGCGCATGCCCATCACATCCGCTCGTGATTGCTGCCGAATGCTGCTGGCCTTGAATGGTCAAACTACGGCTTGTTTTTTTTACATGATGTTGACCGTGAATACGAAATGAAAATACTTCGGCAAATATGCTGCGGGCCAGGTTGGCGGGCAATGGCGTATGTTCAAGACTTGAAAGGAAAAAAGAAAAGGAAAGAAAGATCTATTGTCCAAGAGAAAGAGTGTCCAACCGTGAATACATAGATATTCGATACATAGAATACTTTATTGGCGGTCGAGCCACTCTCTACTGCAACCGCATTTATGAACTTTGACCCGAATCTCTTGTTATGACAAAAGTCAAACTCTCTACATAAGAAGTGACCAACCAACTGCTACTATATAAGTCCACTTTGACGAAGAGAAGTTCTCCAAAGCTAGCAGCTCCGAGCGGCCAACATTGCAAAAATCCGTTCCTAAACACGGTGGTCCTGCATAGCTTGGTCCAGGGCTCGGTGACGCCCACTCTTTCATGGTCCACACTTCGTAATATTGAGACTACTGGTTCTGCACGATCAGAGATAAGACGTCCATCTAATCAAATGATAAATTTCTCCTCGTAAGGCATCGAATCGGGCAGAGCCATTTCGTGGAAAACCTCCTCAACCATTAAATGAGACCAGCAACGTAACGATTCGGCCGTTGACGCGAGGAAGAGGGCACCGACAGATTAAATTTTGGAAGACGGACTTGATGGCCCAAGTTCTTGTCAAGCCAAGAAGGGAAGATATTGCCGATCTTCTTCCAGGAATTGCTCCTCAAGCTATAAATCTGCGCTTGAGAAGAATGGCGGTCTGGGTGTGCTCCAAAGTAGAAATTAATGTTGACCACTTTGAATTCATCAAGATGGCCACTGAATGGATTGATTCCGAAAGCAATCAATGCTGATGCATGACATTGATGTTGAGGGACGACCATGCACTCATGGGAATGATTGGGGTTGTGTTTCTAATAAATGGATAAACAAAGGACTCCATCGCATGAACCGACGATATCATATCTATCGGGATGACCGAACGAAGGATCAAGATGAGATAGCTCCTGGCGATGCGAGCAGTAGACCCCAATTCTGGAGGAATTGTCGTCGTCGTCATACTTGAGAAGACCGACAGTACGAAATGTCGACGATCAATGGAGATGAGCTTTGAAGAAATAGGCACTGACGATTAGGGATTTCCAAGATTTGCACACACACCAGAACCGAGCCAGTGATCTCACCGGAAGCTGCGATAAGATGTCTATTGTTATGTCGTCCGGGAAAGCCTGCCATCTTCCTCGTGCTCTCAAATTATACCTTTGAAACGCACTATTGCTTCGAATTCGACATAAATGCCGACGAATTACTTTGCATGTAACGATGTTTTCAGCCTCATTTGGAGGTTCTTTCAGCTTTTCCTCTTGTCCTGCTTCTGTGAAGACGAATGGAACATTGCAAGCCGGACTCAGAGATGACCCCAACAAAATTTGACCCATGTATTCTCTTCTACAATGTAATTTTCCATTGGAGTAGCTTTGAAGTATCGAGTAATTTTGTCAATGACAAGAACAATCATGTCCACGATTACATCGCCGGAGTTTCCTTAAACAATTACATGGTGTGATTTTGGCAAGATGCGTATAATAAAGGCATCTTGCAAAGTCGACTGAATTGCTCTCGTCTTCTATATGGTAAGAGTAAATCCATGTCGTGATATTGTATAATCAGCTATATCTTGTTTCGTTGGCAAAGCAAATTAAGTTTGATTTCAACTTGATGAAGATTAAGGTTTTGCAAAAGAAGAAAATGGTCAAATGTGTAAAATCATCTCTCTTTTGAGTAAGACCGTTCGAGAAGACGAAGACACCACCCCGACGTTGATTTACCACAAAGCCTTCTAGAGTGCTCGGTTGTCACGGTATGACCCAATAGCTCTATAGCTCAAGGACTGTATCTATGTATCATCCCCGCATGATAGCAGTACATCAACCAATTCCATCAATGCAAAAGAGTGCTCTTAGGACCTGTTTGGTAATAATTTTGTTTCCAAGAAGAATTTTTTGAGATATAAGTTTTTTTTATCATGTTCCTTAGATAAGTTTTTGAGTAACTTTGGGGAGATACAATTATATCTTCAACGCTTTCTAAAGGCTTTTAACTAAAGGTAAGTCTAGAGGTACTTCAAAATGTTGTGTTTTTAGAATGCAAAAAACTTTCCTTTTCTTCCAAATTGCCCTCACTCAACTTTCATAATTTCGAAAATGTGGTTGAAAACCCTAACTTTGCCACAACCACAGACATGCAACTAGTGAGCCATCACCACCCTCACCAGCAGCAACTGAGTTCCACTTGACAAATAATTTGAAATTTTTTATTAAAAAATGAGGAAAAATCATTTATAAAATATAATTTTTACCGTTTGCTTTCCAATGCATTTTTAAAATACATTTTATCAAATGCTACTTGCATTTCAAAAATCCTTTCAGCTCAAATCCCAAAGATAGTTCCTCAAAGTCAAACCAAACTCATTCTATGTATGTTCAATTCAATCTTCCGACTCAAAGTCTTGATCTTATGCAATGCTTAAATTTTCCTTGCTCGTCATTACATGAGCAAACTAGAGGTCTCAAAATGGATTGTTGAATCATTTTTTAACCCATTTTGATGAAATTGTTTGTATTTTTTTATTATAATTCAATTATTATTTTAAATTTATAAATTTAATTCAAGAAAATTTATTTTATATTATGGAAGAAAAATATCTTTTTATTCACTTTTATTTTTTATCCTTTTGAATTTTATCTTAAATGAGATAATTTTATACTATCTTGAATTTTATCCCAACTACTAAATGTAGACTAAGAGTATACTAAAATCCATGAGTAAATTTATTAAAGAAGGTGGATAGTGAAACAAACCATACTGTTGAATTTTAGTTGGTAATTAGGTTCAATTCTTTTGAATTTATGGTAAAATCTTTATTTCAATTGTACTAATAAAATTCTAAACTTTTTGACAAATTATCAATATAATAAATTTGATATATTCTAACCAAAAATCACTAACATAAATACTATGTGGCATTGTTGCAAACAAATTTGACAATTTTTCGGATCTTTTTCTAATTTTCATTTCCTTTGTTCCTTTGTTTTTTCCTTCTTACAAATCTAGGCTTGGCTGATCATGACTAACCAAAGATGAGCCATCAGCCCTCGTCAACCACTGATGAAGGCCTTCTCACCCGTGCCAAGATTCAAGTGAGGGCGTCTCTCTCCTACTGAGCAAGGGTGCAAAGCAGGGATAGAGGCCCTCACCTGCAATTGGGGAAAAGAAAAAAGAAAGAAAAAAAAACAAATAAAAATTCAGAAAAAATAAAAAAAAATTGCCCAAATTAACACTAACCATTCAACATCCATGTTAATGATTTCCAATCAAAATTAACCGACAAATCTTGAACACAATTGAAAATTTTAAGATTAAATTAATACAAATACAATCAATTTGAGAATTTTTTTGTTACTTTCCCCCTAATACTATGCTAATACCATCTTTGGGAACCTTGTGGGACTCCATGTACTCAAACCTGCTCGGCACACGCTGTGCCATTTTAAGACAAAAACAACAATTGAACATTGTCGATTGATCATTAAGGTTCAATTGTACACACCAAAGCTCAACAATTACATCTTCCTATTGTCTCTCTTTCCTCTTCCACAGCCTCCATCAATACAACTTCCTTCTATTTATTCAGTTCGTCACAAACCCATAAAGGAAAAATAAATTCAAAATCAAAGGCTCAATATTGCATTTAGATTTCTTCTCATACCAACCATTTTCATCAACAATATTCTAGAACCATAAACATAGGCTTTATAAGAAACAGAAACTTTTGGAGTGAAATTCTAATTTAGAAGATCGTTGAGAGGCTGATTGTTAGAGTGTAGTTTGCATGTTGCATCCCCAATGCATTCAGCAAGAAGCATCGCATAGTTGGGGGACATGTGAAGTATAAAAATGATTAATATACTATCAAGAAGCAGGCATGATGAGCCAAGGTATGCTAACAACTACATCAAGAAGAAAGGCATAGCAAATTTGAATCTCCCCACTGGGGAAGGTACATTACCAGAGTGTACTCACGACTGTAAATGGATATAATAATTACAAAAGGAAGATATCTCATCATAATAAAGCAACTCAAACATCCACAGGCAAGATTGACTAACCCAAGCCAGTCACGAAAAACCAGGATCGAAAATCACTTGTGTCCCCTGAAATACATGTAGGTTTTCTGCAGACAACAGTAAAAATAGTAATAAGCAGGATGAAGAGAAATTTGTTTACAAAGGAAAGAGCCGGGTGCATGCCAAATGCAAAAACTAGTAAAGCAAAGTGCATGTTCTTCAACAGACTGTTATCTTGAGTATTCCAGCCTCTCAAATTCAAAAGGAATAAGTGCATTGGAAGTCCAAAAATTTATTGCAAAAGTGCAATTGAATGTTAAAACTTTCGAAAATTACAATAGTGCAATCAAATCCTAAAATTTGTCAAATTAGGACAATTGAGTCCTTTCGTTAACACCATCAATTTGTTTAACGGAAAATGCTGCCTATGTGGCATTTTTTATTATGTTCTTTTCCATACTTTATCTAAACTAGATTAAAAAACTGAAAAGGCTAAAATTTTATTGAAAACAAAATTGGAAATAAAAAAGGGAATGGCAGGCCTTGCCAATGGGGCACTGCCACCATCCACCGCAGGAGGGACCGGCCCCAGGCAAGAGTGGCTGGTGAGGGCCAGCCTTGGGCAAGGCCTCGCTGGCCCCAATCTAGTGCTTTTTGTTGATTTCCCTTTCCCCTTTTCCTATGTTTATACATTTTTTTCATCTAGATTGCTACAATATTTCTCATTGTCCCAGCTCTAAACAAAACTTTCCATCCATTAAGGTGTGTAGACAATATTAGCTCAGTTCAAAGTATTGCGATGTTAAAAACTTCTCATTCTGCACATTGAATTATAATCAGCTAGAACTCGTACTGTATTTTTTATGCAAAAGAACTGACAGATATTGATTCCCAAACTTGTGCCAGGATGAGGGAAGGGATTCTATAAGGAGTGTTAATTTAAAGTTAAGTAAAAAGAAATCTGGACAACAAAGAGAACGTGAATGATATTTCAGTTCAGTTGTTGCTCAACCCAAGATGTTCTTCAGTAACGGAAATAAACCCTATATGATGCTTTTTCTCATGTGGCAGATACTGGAAAACAAGACAATATGCAAAATCCATTCTCACCTGAAGAACCCACAAGCTCAGCAGTGACTCCAAGCAAAATAAAGCGAACCCAACCAAGTAGAAAATCTGCACCAAAGAAACAGTCAGCTTTGCCGAAAAGTTAACAGGAATGACACAAGGAAAGAAACAGAACCCAAAACATTTCCAATAAAAATATCTCAGGGATTATTGCTCAAATAGGTAAAGACATGATTAACAATATTCCTTCCTTTAAGGTCTGAAAGGCACACATCAAAGAGATGGTACATGCCGAGCAACACGCATTCAAAGTTTGGTTGATGAGAGCATAAAATATGTTATTCGCCAGAGGACTACATAAATGGGAATACATGCCATATGCACACTCCTTCACACATCCAGAAATCACCAACTTGTTTACTATGATGAAGAATTTCATTAAAACTTTATCCTCAACTCCTGAGGAATTCTGACAGCCAAAAGCCAAATAACAATGTGGTTCATCCAGCACTTTGTCACAACACTAACTGGTCCATTGACTCAAGTGTGTAGTATCCTGTTGTTCACTATGTAGGAAAGCAGCATTGCAATTGGTACAAAGTCCAGCACTAACTCAAACAGCTGCTGAATCGAATAAATTTTGTGCATCCAAAAGCTAAGAGATTATGAACCTAAAACAAACAAATCTAGGCACCACACATCCTTTGTCACTGTAAGTGAACATGTACAAAACAGATCGATTTTTGCGGCGAATATTAAAAGGCACAAAAAGGTTGGAGTGCATGAAAACATACCCCCACCAACACATGGTCAGAAAACACATCAATTGCAGCGAGAATACCCCTGAAAAGAGAGAGATTTCTTGTTAGCAAAGAGCCAGGTACTTGGGGTCAACTAATGATAGTTTTGAACAAATTGTAGCCTCAACAAGGCAAGCAGACATGGTTTTAATCCATATATTCCCACTCATAACACTTATTGAGAAATTCCAACAACCAGCACATAAATTTTCAGGATAATAAAGTTCAGTATTTAAGAGCTTACGTTAGTGATTTCCCATGAAAGACAATTGGTGGAGCAATAGCAGCAAATATGCAAAAGCCAACATGTAGCTGTATGGACAAAACCATAGACATAAAAACCATAAGCAACTTAAGAGAAAAGCAGTAGTATACACTGTCAACCTTAGATTTTCAATATTCAAATCACAAATCCTTCCAAGTTGAATAACAGAAAGAAAGCTTACCAAATAGAAAAGGAAGAACCAACTGAAGTTCAATGCACTGTCAGTCCTGTAGATACAAAAAAAATTTAACACGCTAAAATGAAATGATACAAAACTAGTATGTAATGGAAACTCTACAAAACCCATATGTCTACCCAAGTCTGACCTCATTGCACGGTATAGGGGCCTGTACCACAGTACATAGGATAGTGGGCATCCCATCAATGCATAGATTATTGCAAGGAAAAATATTTTGACACCTGCAGAACTCATGAGAAAAATTAAATCAGATCCCATCCCTAAATCTATGCCAAAAACCTTCATATAAAGAACATTAAGAAAAGTCAAATGAAAAAAGCTTACCCCCGCCCCTAATCCAACACACGGTCACTGCAATGACATTGAAAGAAAGGCAAAGAACTATACCTGCAAGGCATGTCAAAATAGTTCAAAGATGCTTAGTGTTGTAGGAAATGTCTGTTCCAAAGGATTTTTTCTACAATATAACAGCTTTTGCTTAAAGTAGCAACATTTAAAATCAGAAGAGTTGATTCAACTAGGCATACCTAACCAACTTGCAAAAGCCAGATATTGATGCCGTTGTGCATGGACTGGTATCTCATTTGCTATATCATGATGTATAATTGGAAAGAAGGGGGGCCAGTTCTTATCATCCAATGGGACATTAGCTGATACATTATGACAAGTGAGTAACCCACATGACATCAGTGAGTATTCTAATGGAAAAGGCTCATGGATTGAGATTAGTTGAGTCCGACAAAATTCAAATCATAACAAGGATACCTTTAGCAACAGCATCTTCTCTCCGCTTTATTTCCTGTAGAATATGAGAATTAATAGTCACTTGCATAATTGGAAATGTTATATTCAATTTATTTGGCTAAGGAAAAAATGGTGGAACAAATGACTAACCTTCTCTCTTCTTTTCAGATCTGCCTCCCAGGAAGCTAATTCTTTTGCTTTTTCCTTGGAATCCTGTAAATGTAACCAGGGATTATAACTTCAAGTTTCCAGGAAGTATTATCAAAAGAACAAAAATAGCAACAGAAAAAACATAATGAGGAAGTGCTCTACATTCATTGTATCTAGAGGTATATCCACTGTCGCATCATGTTTCTGACCAAAGCCAAGGGGTTGGGATGCCAGCGAAGGAAGGCGGGACTTTGATGCTGGAGCAGTACCCTGTAAAAAAATTCCAAGATATGCATTGAATGGATAAATAGGGTGACATAAACATGTTGCAAAAGGCCAAAATAATACAGTTTATGCGGCTACACTCAATACGCAAGCCCAGAATTTATGAGCTCAATTCAAGAGGTAATGCCAATTTAGGTGATTGGGCTATACCAATAGACAACAGCAACAGTACTCATTTATCCAATGCACAGCACAACTTCAAAAATTACAAATATCAAAATATTTAGGACTTCATTCTACTACTAAAACCCCAATACTGCACTCACAAGTCAGAGATTGACGTCCCTAATTGGTGCATTTCAAGTGTAATGTCTCAGTATTGGCGATGATGATCTGAATTAATTGACCTAGAAGATCTGTAACATGAAGACCCTTGCTCCAACTAGAATCATGCATGTGAATGAATGGCAACCATATTAGAGCCACACATTCAATCTCATGTTCTATTTAGTGGGTTGTGCTGGGGAAGTATGCCACCCACTAAAGTCTTTCTGCAAGCTATTACAATACAACACAAGAGCTGGCCCAGTCCAGCCAGGCCCAACACAGAAAGGGCAGCCCTGGAACACTAAGGAGGCAATCATTCGATGATAATATAATTTGAGAGTCAGATACAACACAGCACCATCATGATTGACTCAAAACCACAATGACCTCATATATTTTGATCTGTCTTTCATCAAAATCAAACTATTGCAATGTTCTCCTGACATGAAATTTCTTGAACCACCACAGGAATACGATGACATCACACTATCACTCCCAACCACTACCCATTGCTAAAGCCCTAAAGGGCCATGTCTAGCCTGTATTGTGCCTGGCCTTCTTGTCTGAACCCATGGGACAAACTACTTGTCAGCCTTTGGATCATCAATCCAGGGCACATAAAGATTTTTTGTCCATTTTTTTTAGTTTTTCATCACAAGGACTCTTCTTATTTTCAGCAAATTCAAACCATTTCAAATATATAAGAGACAGGATAAAACAATCTATTTATTATGAACAGAGGCAACAGTAAACTAACATTGTTTACGTTCACATTAGACATTCAAGTGCCATGTGTTCCAGCCATCTCTATTCTTCAGTTTACTTGCATGACCCATAACCTTATACCAAAATAGTTAGAGGCAAAGTGCAATCTTTAGTTAACTTTATCTTGTACTGTTATTCCTACATATTTAACCTGTCAAATGCACCATCATTTCTAAATTTGTTGGAGACAATAAACTTCTCTTGTGACCCATAATCTTTTACTAACACTAAACGTTGTGGAAACTTTTGACACTGACAAGGTCAGCAGAGTGTAATAGCAGCAGATATATGATCAATATTCAGGTTTGCTGAGCTTGAAGGTCAGAATTTTCTAACCCTTCATGAGAAAGTAAATCTGATGGTGCTAGTTTTACTATCCTATAACTCTTATGACATTTCAAAATGCGTTTCTTGCTATCTGGTTATAATTGTTATCATATCCTTATGTTTCACATGCATTATGCACATGCTAGTTAATCTGTTGGCACTTCGTTTGCTGCTCTTTTCTCGCTGCTTGAACCTCACTCCGCCTCACTCCGTGCAGTTAGGTTCCATGTGGGGTTCTATACCGAAGCCGAATTTTGCAATTCCCCGAGTCGGCACTTCTTGGTTTTTAGATCTGGTCATGTTATGGGTGTAGTGCCGGCATCGTGGTTGGATTTTGCGGTAATATTTAATTTGAGGTCGGCATTGTCATCTCGGGTGTACTTACCTACAGCTGACCTAATGCCACAACATTGTTAAAGTTAGTTTCCATGGGAATATAGAGTACATCTATTGCCATACCTTGAGAATGAGCTCTCTCAACCACAAGGTCTTTCCCTTGGCAGTGCCTATGAGCTTGTGGTTTCAATGCCAGCTTCACACAATTCAGAGAAAGTGCGAGTCAAGCTCTCTTTATGTGGGGAATATTTTCACCTCTCTGAAAATTTTTGAAAGAGAGCTTGTCAAAAGCGTATTTTACTTTTCCGTGAAGATCTCGTTTAGCTGCTTTACAAGTCCTTGTATTTGAGGGTTTTGAAAAACTTCTGTTTGGAGTTTCCTAAAGTTTCCTAAGTCTTTGTTTGGGATTTTGAAAAACCAGTGTTGCGTTATGAGCACCGTTGCCTCCGTAACATTTTCTTATTGCCAAGATAAACTCCTCAGTTGCTGTCATCCTTCATGCTATTCCCATGGAAACTAACTTTAACGATAGGATCTTTAGCAAAGGTGCGAAAGTACGGACAAACGCCTCGAGAGTATTCCTGCGACACCCTCTCCGCCCTAGTCTAGAGTCAGGTCGGATAACTCGATTCAGCTGCAGATAAGTAAATGACAATGCCGACCTCGAATTAAAAAATATCATAAAATCCGACCACGATGCAAGCAGTACAACCATAGCAGGACTAGATCTAGAAGCCAAAACAGTGCCGAACCGCGAAATTCGTCTGGGTATAGAAGCAAACAGGCAACCCGACCGCAAAGATCGAGGCGGAGCGGATTCAAGCAGCGAGAAAAGAGCAGCGAAAGAAGCGCAGAGGGCAGATCTGGGAGGGAGGGGGGAGAGCACTCACCGAGAATGGATTGACCTCTTCTTCCTCGTCGAAAGGGTTGGGATCGTGGTGGCGATTCATCGTAGCGGCGGAAGAAAGAGAGAGAGAAGAGAGAGAATTTGAAACCGAAAAGCTGTAGAACGTGATCTGTGTGCCGTTCAAGCAAAGAGTAATTGGGGTAAAGTCCCCAGTTCTTATCTCTCACTACTCTTCTGAGACTGGCTTAGGTACTACGCGGGACATCCGCCGAAAAATGAAATCGGGTTTTCCCTTCGCCCATGAAGAGGCCTCATATTTACCTACTTTGCCATCGTTTCCGGACCCACTATGGGCCCTAATCGTTCGTTCAAATGGAATTTTAGAAAACGTGTGGGCGGGAGAAAGCCTCGCGTGAGCTCTTTGTTGGGTGCGCTCGAATCTCGTTGGTCGGAGCAGGGTGGGTTGTCGTGGGATGGTCCCGCTTCTGATCACAGCCTCTCCGCGTGGTTGCTGATGCGATGGGACACGCGCTCTCGCAACAAGCGGTGGGCTTGAGGTCATTTCTAACTAAAATCTCTTGTTGGCAAAGCCGACGATCCCAAACTCTCGCACAAGAATTTCACTTCCGTAAATATAAATAAGACAGTACCTATGATTTCTGAATTTTAATTTAACATAAATTTTGATCTAACATGTAATCTCTAAAATTTCAATTTATTCAATGTCATTCTTGAATTTTAGCCTAATATTTAATGTGATATCTAAAATTTTTTTTGCAATGTTATTTTCAATAATATTGAACACTTTTTATATAATTTATTGACTAATTTGAAAATAGACAACATTGAACTATGTAAAAATGTTCGATATTATGCTGAATAACATTGAACATTTTAATATAATCTAGGGATGAGTTTTTACATTTACAACATCGAACATTTCTATATAGTATGAGGATTAATTTGAACATATATGAAAGGTTCAAAAATTACATTACATAAATTTAAAGTTCATGAAACAAGTTAAATATTTAATTAAAGTTCTTTGACTATATTAGATAAATTAAAAATTCATGATGAAAATCTTTTATATCATTATTTCTATGAATATTATAATAATTGTGAACTCAATATTTTATTCATTTTTTATATTTTATTACACTTTTTATTTAATATTTAGAAGGTGAGTCTCATCCCACACCGCTCCTCCGCAGTCCCTTCCTCGCTACTGGGGACATGGTCGAATCTCAACTTGAGATATTCTAATTTTTTCTATCAAAGAATTATAAACGCTTGATTCCCGCAAGATAGATTTTGATCAAAAGAATTTCACTAATTCCACTAAAAAAAATTTTGAATTTGAAACTTGCTAAAATTGGATCCTATTGATTTCTACATTGAAAATAGACTATAGTTACGAAATTATTCAAACTTATTAACCGACACTTATCCTATATCCTTGCCCTAATAAATTAATCGATACTTTCTACTTGAGCTACATCAAATATTATTTACATTGCAATGTATATTGTTTTGTTCAGTTTTGTGTCAGCCCACAAGACACAATTAATAATCAATGTCATGTTCGTGTCTAAAACACCCGATGCGACTTTGACTTGTATAACCCGTTTAAATTGACGGATAACTATTGACATGTCTTATACGCGATTGGTTTAAACACAATCAGCTAAAAGATAGTCATTTCCAAGTTACTAAATATTAAGATTTGAAATTGTGATGTTTCATTCACCGTGAACATGTTTTTCTTTTTGCGAACTATTGCAATTTGTAAATATTGAGGATATTTTGTCTCGGTTAATTTGTTTCAAGTTGACAAGTTGATTTCGTATTTTAATGGAGATTTGTAATCTTTTTGGTCTGTCAACCCCTTATTAAATCATATCGCACAACTTTTGTCGTGTGAGCCAGTTAATTTATTGGCTGTATTCGTGCCACAATTAATTAATCGTGTGGTGAGTGGTATATCTTCAGATCGACACAACGCAAACACAAATTTGTGTGAACATGAATAAACCATCCTCATCGGAGAGGCTCATTGACAAAATGTATTTCTAACATATCCGGACAAAATAAGGGATTTGATTGACATTGCCTCCGGCACTGAATTATTGCTTATAAAGTTTCTCACTCTCACGTTTTGGTTCTACTTCTCTTTTTTTTTTCTGTGCAACAATGAATTGAAGAGAATATTCCAAATAAAGATGTTCTTATTTGATAAAAAATAAAGGTATGCAATGGATTTTACTTTAAAGAATAGCCTAAAGTGGTTAGATTAGTTTCAAATAATGATTTAACTCACCGGTTAATAACGGTATTTCGTCATTTGCATTTTTGAATTTTCAATTTTTTTTCTATTTTCTATACTGGATAAAAATAAATTTAAAAAATGGAAGGAGAAGGAAAATGATGAGGGTTACATTGCTGGGAAGGGCCAACGGTGGTGGGGATGGCCGGACAAGGGTCGGCGAGAGTTGTTGGGCCTGGCGGCAAGGGCTTAGCCATTTAGTCCTCATCTAATTTCCTTACTTTAAAAAACTCAATTTATATATAAATTTTAAAATCATATTAGACAAAAATGCCCTTGACCGACTTGAATATTTAGTCGGCTAGTGAGTCAAGTTTTTATTTGAAACTTTTATGATTGTTTTAAATTTTTATTTGAGAAAATGATGACACTTAATGCTTCTTAAGGAAAATTCCAAAAAAGAGCTCTAAGTGCCCTCAATTTCTCAAATAAAGGCTCGAAATTAATTTTGTTTCAAATAAGGGGCTGAAGTGTCATGGCTTTCTCAGATAAGAGCCCGAAGTGAGTCTTGTTTCAAATAATAGCCTAAAGTAATTATATCTAT
This sequence comes from Angophora floribunda, assembly GCA_014182895.1. Lineage (NCBI taxonomy): Eukaryota > Viridiplantae > Streptophyta > Magnoliopsida > Myrtales > Myrtaceae > Angophora > Angophora floribunda. The sequence continues at coordinate 19,555,329 of CM024708.1, read as the reverse complement.
TTCAAATAAAGACTTGACTTTCTGGTGATTAATGGTATTTTTGTCATTTACTATTTTTTCTGATCATCTCCTTCTCTATCACTGGTGGCTAGCTAGCCACTGGTGAAGCACACATAAGGCTAGGCGAGGGTCGCCTCGCCCATGGCCAGTAAGGGCTGACTTCACGGATGGCCACGAGGCGACCTCCTCAGGGCGAGAGACAGCCTTGCCCATCCCTCGCTCGGGGCGAGCAAGGGTGACCCTTGTTGAATTGGGCGAGGGTGACCTTTGCCCAGCCCTTTGTGGGCATTACCAGTGGCTGATTAGCCATCGACGATGATGAAGAAAATGAAACAAAAGAAAAAAGGAACGAAAAAAGAAAAGAAAAGTGGCACATGAAAAAAATGTCCTCGATCGGTCAGAAAATTCAATCGGCCAATAACCTAGGCCCTTATTTGAAACAATCATGATCACTTCGGGCCTTTATTTGAAACAATGTCAACTTCAAGTATTTATTTGAGAAACTAAGGATACTTGAAGTTCTTTTTAGGAATTTTACCATGTTTTTATTTGAAAATTTTCTCAAGTCGAATTATTAGATAAAAACAGAAAAAGATGGAAGGAAGAAAAAAGGAAAATTAAAAAAAGAAAAAGCGGCAAGTCAGAGCGCGAGAGAGAAAGTCAAAACCCTAGAATAAAACCCACCGCTTGCATCTCTCCTGGATTGGCACCGATTCGCTCCTCTCCGCAGAAAAGAAAGGAAAATCCCACCGTCTCCTGCTCGGCAAAGCTCCAGCGACGGTCATGGGCAGGAAGCTGAAGGAGGCGTCGACGGAGAGCGAATCGAGTGTCCTCGTGGAGACCAACGGTCACGACCAGATGCCGGAGAAGGAGAAGAAGAAGGAGAAGAAGAAGGACAAGAAGAATAAGAAGAAGGACAAGCACGGAGACGGAGACTCGGGTCTCCAATCCGCGGAGGAGCTGAATCGGTCGAGCAAGAAGAGGAAGGAGGACGGTGAAAACGGAGCTGAGGCCGAGGTGATTGGCAAGAAGAAGAAGAAGAAGAAGCACGAGAGAGAAGCCGCAAGCGAAAATGGCAGGAGCGGATCTGATCCCGTTGCGAATGGGAAAGAGGAGGAGGTTAGGAGCGGCAATGTGGTGGTGAGCGGGAGGAACGCGAAGGATCCCAAGTACTCTCCCGTGGAGTTGTTCGCAGAAGCCAAGTTGCCGGAACAGGTACTCGAATGCTGCAAGGGCTTTACGAAGCCGTCTCCGATTCAGTCCCGGGCATGGCCGTTCTTGTTAGACAGACGCGATTTTATCGGTATCGCGGCGACCGGTTCAGGTAGTGTTTTTGAGGTTTTAGTTCAGCTCTTCTGTTTGAGTGGTTCCATGCTCGCTGTTTGGTGAGGATTTTACTGAATTTTGTGGTTTAGGTAAGACTCTGGCCTTTGGAGTGCCAGCCGTTATGCATGTTTTGGGCAAGAGGAAGGGCAAGTTGTCAAAGGGGAGGCGTCCGCTTTGCCTTGTGCTGTCACCAACGAGGGAATTGGCTCAACAAGTACGCATTTATGATCGATGCATTTCTTATTTTGTCACGATGGAAGTATGTATTGTTTGCATGCTTGCCACTTTTTGTGAGTGAGTTATTTAGAGCATGTTTTGAGAGTTGTTGTGCATCCCAAATTGACCGACAAACAGAAAGTAGAAATGCAGGAATGGAGGCCGGTGTTTTGTAGATTAGTTATGTAAATTTCTGCTGTGAAACTCTTGGCAGTCATGCATGAAGGTGTTCTGAAAATGGTTGGATAGTCTGAGATAGAATTACAACATTAAAATTTTATTTTATTGTGAATCCGTGATCGCAAAAATGGGTGGACATCATGGCTTCTGCTAGGTCGAAATGGCGTGTAGTCGCATGACAAAGTTACAGGGGAATTTTCACTTCCAGAAGAAGATGTGCTCAGTAGTGGAGCTATTTGTTCAATACTATTGTAGTAGGAATTCAAAAAAGATAAGTGAAAACAAGAAGGCATGCAGTTAGAGCCAAGGTAATTGACTTTGTTTTGCTATGCTCTAAAGTATGTGCAAATGTAGGTGCCGAGAAATAAAGTACATGCCAATGCCATTACTTAATTTTCCACTTAATGCATAGCCTTTTATTCTAAGTTTGCTGCGCTCTACATATATTCTGGTTCTTGTAATTATTATAAATATCAATGTGTTTAAACAGATAACAAGCTATAGCCTTCTCAATTTGGTCCCAGATTTCAGATGTTCTGGTTGGTGCTGGAAAAGCTAGCGGTGTGAAATCAGTATGTGTGTATGGAGGGACCCCCAAGGAACCTCAAAGAGCTTCTTTGAAGTCTGGTGTTGTAAGTTATCTTACTTTGTTAGGATGTGCATGCTAATCTTTTCTACATCTGTCATTGTTTTGTGAATATTTAAATGCCATATATTTGCTGATGCTAATGTAAGTGGTTGTTGCATTTCAAATATGTTTTTGGTGATGATAGTTCATGTACTCTAACCTTGGAATGATCTTCAAATGCTCGACAACAATTTGAGCTATCTTATGAATTCTAAGTGAAAAAGGATTTGCAATTTGAACTATCTTGTGGAGAAATCCACAATGGTCTTGGCCACCCATTATGATTGATGTTGGATTTGCTTATGTTCTATGTGGGTCTGGCTTTGTAGCCATGGAAGAGTTGCTATCGATTCTCTCGGGTGTTGAACTTGCAAAAATCGGATCGCTAATAGTTTGTGCCTGTATATCATCTAAAAGTTGATAACCTTACTCATAGAGTACTCCATTTCATCTGTACCCAGGATATTGTCATTGGAACTCCTGGTCGGTTGAAGGATCTGATTGAAGAGGGTGTTTGCAGCTTAAATGAAGTAGCTTTCGTGGTAAGTTGACTTTCCTTTAGTGCTTCCATTTCGTGTTATGTAATGTTGGCACGGTCATATAGCTTGGTATCGGGGAGTTATGTCAATGTGTCATTCAGGTGCCTGTCATATTGCTTCTTGACAAGCTTTGTGTTTTATAATGAGTTTTCAACTGATTGGAATGTATCTGTGGCGTAGGAATTTTTAACGAAGTTGGCATCTATCAATTCTTTTTCCTTTTGTCTTCAGGTCCTCGATGAAGCAGATAGAATGCTTGACATGGGTTTCGAACCAGAAGTTCGTTCTATATTGAGCAGCACATGTTCTGGTATGTTGCAAAGTGTGTCTTTACTTATTTCTTACTTTTACCAGTTGACATCCGCTACTATAAATTTCGTAGAAGTATTGTCATCCAAAACCTTTATCATTGTCATTGACCATCTGGGTTGTGCACATGTGTAATGAATCAGGTAGTCTTTAGTTTGAATTCTACAACATCTTGTTTTCTGTAAATTCAATTAATTTTGCAATACAACTTTGTATTTGTAGGTAGAACTTTCATGTGAACTAGAAACTGATGGCGATTTTGTTCCCTTCAATTTTATGTGCAAACTTGTCTTTGCAGTTCGCCAAACGGTAATGTTCAGTGCTACATGGCCTCTTCCTGTTAATCAATTAGCACAGGAGTTCATGGATCCTCACCCAATTAAGGTGTGGATCTTCTTGATTAGGCAATGTCCTTTATTAATCCATACAAGAAAACTGGCCAGAATGATTAGCTCTCTTTCAGGTTGTTATAGGTTCAGAGGATTTAGCTGCCAATCACGATGTTATGCAGATAGTTGAGGTATGGATTCACACTTTTGGTTTTGGTTATTTTTTCTGGACATCATTTATCATCTATTGGTTTCACTTTATTGCCTTTGCAGGTACTAGATGATCGTTCACGTGATGAACGCTTGGTTGCCCTTTTACAAAAGTATCACAGTTCCAAAAGGTATTCTCTCTGTTTTTATACATACTAATGCTTTTTTGAATCTCATTTTGTGGTTTCATTCTGATCTGATCCTGCCAGAGGCTACAGCTTAAATAGTTTGGGCCTCGTTTAACTATCACTCCTTAAGTATGTGCAAAGCTAAGAGAAACCATGTGCAAGTGCAATAGTTTATTATTATAGTCTTGCGATAGCAATGACATCTTGCACCATCTGATATGTTCGATTTTGCCATTTATCAGTAACAGGGTATTAGTCTTTGTCTTGTACAAGAATGAAGCTTCTCGTGTAGAACGGATGCTTCAAGCAAGGTATTTCCCTGTGAAGTCAGGTCATGAAATGGGCTAAGTGAATGAACAAATGCATCACTAACCCTTCATCGTACATTTGTTGTCTCACTCTCCAATTTCTTTTTATAGAGGCTGGAATGCTGTATCTATCCATGGCGATAAAAAACAACATGAGCGCACAACGGCACTATCATTGTTTAAGAAGGGAACCTGTCCTTTGATGGTGTGTTTTATCAACCAATGTTTTAGTTTATATCGATTATGTAATTTTTTAAGACAATTGAACTGTAGTCAGGTCAGTGATACTAGTGCAATTCCTTCACAGCAGTCGGGGATCATAACTTCTTTTTGCTGCATGGTGGTCAATTCTTTAAAGGCTTGCGTTGCCCAATATGTCTGCAGATTGCAACTGATGTCGCTGCTCGTGGATTGGACATTCCAGATGTTGAGGTCGTGATTAACTACAGTTTTCCTCTAACAACAGAGGATTACGTCCATAGGATTGGAAGGACTGGACGTGCTGGAAATAAGGGTGTAGCACACACATTCTTCATGAAAGAGAACAAGGTTTCCTATGAAAGTCTCTAGTATTATATCTTGCCTGAGGAATTAGCAGTGATACTGATTGACCTGTGGTTACTGGCAGGGGCTTGCTGGGGAGCTGGTCAATGTTCTCAGAGAAGCTGGGCAAGTTGTGCCTGCTTCTCTTCTGAAGTTCGGTACTCATGTGAAGAAGAAGGTGTGTGTTTTCATACACCATGTTTCCTTACCTAAATGCTGCATTTTGTTCAAGGAATTTTAAATGATGCTTCCTTTCTTGTGGGCATTCCCGATTTAGTTGGAGCATATTAGGGCCAAACATAATCTAGGTCATCTTGCTGCAGAGTCTGTAAATAGCTGTAAAGAAAAGAAAATCCTTAGTTTTTAATAGAATCTACCGCAAAATTGGTAAAGTAATTGGAAGGAAGCGTTGCTTCATGAGCCACATGGCACACCATCAGAATGCTCTATTCCACTACCTTTCTTTGTTAAAATTAACCAATTGAACTGATTATATTACTCTACCAGAAAGAGAATTCATCATTAAGTTACCTATTGACAATTTAGAGAAATTTTGTATAGAAGTAGTAAAAGTAAGTCCTCCAATTGTAGTTACGAGTTTTTTCTGTTCACTGGATATATCTATTATAATTCTGCATTTTGTAGTCTCATTGAAAATTTTCTCCTTTTTTTTTCCCTGAATAAATGTCCTACATCATACAAATGCAATTTTCTCATTTATTTAGTTTTACCATTTTATAATCGGATTGAAGATACATATTATTTTGATTAATTTGTCTTGCAATTGCAGTAATTTATGTGGTTTTACCATATATGTAACACCAAAAATAAGCTGTTAACCCAAAGTTCTTTTAAGGTTGTGCAATGCACTGTTACCATAGAAACTGTATTGCTATCTTTGTTTTCATGTTCTTTTCTCACTTGGCAGGAATCGAAGCTTTATGGAGCTCACTTTAGAGAAATTGCTGCAGATGCTCCGAAAGCTAAGAAAATCACATTTGACAACTCTGATGATGAGGACTGAATTGCTGGTAACAGTGGTAAGTAGTGGCTTTGGCTTGCATAAAGATGGTTTGGTTTTAAGTGCATTTGTGATGCTCTTTTATTTTTTATCTTTTTATCTCGACTCTTTTTTTTCAATTTTTAAACAGTGAATGTGTTCTTTGAAGGATGTTCCTCAGAAATATCATTACTGTAATTCTCAGAGTTGTGCCATCAGAATACCCAAACTGGATTTGTCTGATCATTGGGTTCCTGAGCTGTGTGCCTGCTCTATTTTGGAGATTTTAGTGTCGTTTAGTATCCTAGCTAATAGGTGAGGTGAATGATATTTTACTCAAGGAGACAAGGTGGCTTCGTCATGTACACCCGAGGAGCATATGTTTGTTGCCAATTTGATTGCATTTTCTGCCCGCAAAATCAATGGAATTTCAAAATTGCCACTGTCAATGACTGTTGACTTTGCTTCCCTGTGATAATGTGTTGGAGTTGCTTCATAATATAGTTTCTCACAGAGTACTTGCGACTCCTATAATTGCATGCTCTTGATTTCGTTGGGTTCAGCAAAGTTTGATTAGTTGATTTGTTAGAAGGTGACAATTGTGTTCAATGAAATCCGATGTAGTTGATTTAGACGGGAAATGCTGAAAATTGACTGATATGGAGGTTAGTGAGAACGTATGTACCAATATGCTAGCTGTCGTTGAATATGTTTCCGCATTGAATGCTTAGGCTGCACTATCTGGAGAGGAAAACAGAAGGCAATCGCACTTGCTACGAGACTTCTGCACTTCAAAGTTTCCAGTATTAATGTTTGTGTGTGGACAGCTTTCTTTAGGAGAAAATATATCCCGACAAACTACATTAGTCAAAATGGGACAGAGTCTCATGTTGCTAAACCATCCATGGAGATAGGAGTTGCCCTTGGTCAGCCTGCAGAGGAGGAGAATACAGCAAATTGTAGAGTAAGCAGTGCGATGAGTCGTATAGAATTCATGTAGGGTTTCTTTACATGAAACATCTGCTTATTTACTTATTAGGGCTCTTTATAATGTGGTCTTGCTTCTGTCTTACTTTGTTGTTGGCACTGTTAAGGCAAGTTAGAATATTGAGCAGTGAGCACGAAAGGACAAGTTCTTTTTTTCAACGTGTATTTGGTTATTCTATTCTATCAAATGAAAGATAAGAGGAAATTTACCCATGGTGATTTAATTAACTATGTATGATCGTGAGATCACTGAATTCAATGTGTTAATGTAAAAGGGCTTTCCGACTTTCTCCCTATATACTATTTGGGAACACCACTCGCAGCTTTTCTTACGTGAAGGACATTTGTTATTTTGCCCCTTTGCTTTTAGAAGCTCCCTCCGTACATGTGAAGAATTAGATGGTGTATTATTTTCGTCGGTCGACACACGCAGCATCACTGATGGTCAGGATCATTTCCAGTGGATTATTCCTATAACAACAGCGAAAGCATCTCCTCCTGAAAGAAGCTTGGACACTTAAATTTCAAAGTGTTGGCAATTTGTTGCATCTTTTAAGTTACACCAGATTTCATGTCTCAATCTGACCAGCTAATGTCATTGGATGGCTCTATGAATCTGGCTTTTCACAATTTATGTTGTCTTACGTCCTTTAACTTGTTTCAAGAGTCGATCAAGTTTCAAGGTTTAGCATATATTGGTTTGGGGAGGGGTTATCGGTAGAGAAATGATTAGGCGATAATTTTTAATTTACTATGAAAATAATAGTCTGTTTTAGATCACAAAAAATTAAATAACAAAAAATTATAAATTATTATGGGTTTCCTCTTTTTTGAAGAATTTATGGCTTGCAATAAACTATTACTCTTATGGTAGCTCTAAGATTATTATATTGGCAAAGTTTGTGTAATTATCCCCTTTAAAAGCTACGACATGGGTTTCTTTTTCCAAATGAATCGTCTAGTTCAATAAGCAAACTCATATTGGGTTGCTCGTCAAAACTATGTATATTTTCGTTTGTAGTATCATATCAAGAAATTGACATTAATACATGTGCAAGTTATGGTTATGGTGAAGTACCCCACCTTATATATATGGGTTGGGTTGATCGATGACTTTTTGTTTAATAAGGTTGGGTTGATCATCACGTCTTGTTATTACTTATGATATGAGTGAACATATTATTAAAGATATCCTAAAGTTATAAAGAAAACAATCTCAATTAGCTGCGACGAAACGCCTTTGCTGGCGAGCGTGTCACGATCATAGACTTTTCAGAAGCAAAAACGCTTGAGAAGGACGGCAAAGACTGTTCGTATCGGAGCCCATCGCAATTTCTTTTTTCCCTCCAATTATTGGAATTCCTCGTGCTTTGAACGCTTCCATCGGGCTCACGTACGGACGAACGAAATGTCCAGGACTGATATTAAATGACCAAGAAGACTAACACTTAAATGGAAGATCAAGTCACTTACGCAGTCATTTAAAAACTGAGTTTAAGCTCAACAATCTCAGCTGTCGTCATATGATGTTGAGGTTTCACTAGCCTTGTAATTGTCCTCCCCCTGATTTCACGGGGAATTGTTATTCATTCATTAAAAGGAAAAGATACTCGTTTCATTATCTTTGCTCAAGAACATTTTCTGATTAAAAAAGAAGAAGAAAAAGATAGAGAACATTCAAATAAAAATGGACTGAGAGAGAGAGTGTTGAAGGTAAGCGATCGTTATAGAAATTTCATGGCGATTTGTTTCTTTACTCGCCTTTGTGGCTTTCCCGTTAAACTAACACCAGCGGGAGACGTGGGAAGTTTTTTCTTCTTTTCTTTTTGGCTCGAATGAGACGTTTGAAGTTACGTTATTTTGGGAATGGGGTTCTTACGAACTGAGGAAACGGCCATATTCAATTGATGTGTTCGTTTAAAATTATACCCTTAATTTTTCTTGACTTCTTCTCCACAGAATAAAGGTCACCAATCCTCCAACCCTTATTTTGATCCCATCATGCTACACACCTCAGCCCGCTTTCATCAGCACATTTTGCCATTTTGCCTGCAGCTGATGTTATATAAAAGATGAGGAGAAGTAGGAGGAGAGAGAGAGAGAGAGAGAGAGAGAGAGAGAGAGAGAGGAGCGAGGAAAGAAAGAAACCAAGAGAGAGCAAGGAAGGGTTTTGGTTGGTCAAGCCGTTTAATACCTTGGCACGCCTAATCAACGTTGTTTCGAAACGCTCGGTATGATTTCCAGGTCTTGATTCCTTTAATTGCAGATTATTTCTTAGTAAATTCGTAATTTCGAATGCTGTTGAATTCTGAGTTATTGTGTTGGCCCTAGAGATTATTGAGCTGTGAAATCATATAGTCAACACTTTAGACGGTGGTGGACGTGTAGAAGTTTACGGATGTCGTTTTAGGTTTACTGTTTGATTGATCTGGGCAAATTTTGAAGTTCATTGTGCACTGCGGAAACTAGATTCGAATTATTGTGTTTGACCGGTTTTTGAGCTGGCAAGCACTTTGCTGAAACAAGGGTCCCCAGAGAGAGAGAGAGAGAGAGAGAGAGAGAGAGAGATTCGATGAGGTTATATGAAGTTTCATGGTGATATTTGATGATGAAAATCAACATAAATTCTATTCAAACAGTAAAAGGAAATCAATGTAGAGGTACGCTGGGAGTAGATGTCCGCTTGTTTCTTTTTTCCCTTGCCCCTTCTGGCTTTCACGCAGAAATAACTGAGCTTTGATTTCAAGGTCTCACCTTCTCAAGTTCGACTTGTTCATTTGGGATTTTTCCTTGGGTGATGTATTCCCTCTGATTCAAAATATACTCCAAATTACTCTAAAAAACAACAAAATCATGCTTTCTAATCATATACTCGTTATGTAGTTGAGCTCAGCGTAAGAAACCAACATCAACATGATGAACACTTGACATATATGCGTTTGCATCATGAGAGGCATATGATCATAAAGCGAGTACACACTTTCTTGTTTTGGCCCTTTTTAGAACAGAGTGAGCATATACACCAGCATATCAAAGAATGCAAACGCATCCACCTAATGGATACCGACATTTCGATAAACTACACACATCTTCTGGGAGAAGCAAGCACAAGCATCATTCATAATCATTGAATTATACAGCTCCTTTATCATCTTCTTAATTGTCATTGACTACATTTGTGCACTTTCAAAGTGAGATGAACTACGTCATAATTGCGAATTCCCAATTTAAGACGCGCTTGACTGTGCATTCTTTAGACCCAAAAAGGTTATTCCCTTGATTGAGATCGACCGATGATATAAATTCTAGTCGAATGAAGACTTGCCAGGCAAAAAGTTAAAAAGACGATTGTGTCAACGAACTGATGAATCTGCTGTGGTGTCTTTTACAAAAAGATGACCTCCTTGAAGATAAGCATGGCTTAAGTAGTGGCATATAAAAAGCAAAATCTTGATCAAAATACCTAGAGGTGAATCTCTTTTCTGGCTTTAAAGAATTCCGATGTCACAGAAATGATTGGGCTCGTTATCTCATCTCACGAGAACAATCATTTCTTGAACACCACATAGGAATTTGACCTCCCCCCTAATCATGTTTGCAGGTAACGATGAGGCATGGAATTTCACTTTGAGTCTATAGCTAAAATCAGTACTTAGAGTTTAGACAGTTCAGAGGCCTTAGCTATTCAAGACTAGATGCACAGATTTACATTTTTTGAGACCTGAAATCTCTAGTAAAGTTATTAATTCTACGATGCAAGCATCAAGAAGTGGAGTGAAACTTGAAATATCTGAGAGTCAAGCTAAGTCAGAGATAAAAGATTAGTAGCTTTAAAAGCAACGCATGCTCTGAGAAACTGTGGTCGACTAGTACAGCAGAAGTAAACTTGTCTAATTGGTTTTGGAGTCCAACATGTTGAAGCATTGAGTCTACCATATATATGAGCAGTCATTTACTCATGCACATCAAGCTGAATCGGAAAACCACAGACACGGTTTGTAGTATTGTGACAGCCACTGACCTTTGATCTTTCAAGGTTCTAAGCAGAGAATGGCAGAAGGTGCAGTGCTGTATCTACTTAGCAAGCTCGAAAGCTTTGTCGAGACTGTGATGCAACAACAAAGAGAGGGTCACGAAGAGTGTATGTCTCTGATGAGAGAATTTGAGCGCATCAAGGCCTTCCTCAAAGCTGCAGATTCCATGGAAGAGTGCAATGAAGAAGTCAAAGTATGGGTTAAGCAAGTACGAGAAATTGCATATGAAGCTGAGGATGTTCTTGATGAATATACACAACTGTCAGTGCCGGATCATCAAACTGAGGGCTTTCTACAAATGTTTAAAACCAGCGTCAGAAACAGGAAAGCTCGACACCGACTGATTTCAGCTATGAAAAGCATCAGCCCCAGAATCAAAAGTATCTGTGAAGGACAGCAGAGACTGTTCGACGGTTTCAGCACTACTGAGAGAGGTTCAAACTCAGCCTCTTCTTATGAAGACAGCAAATGGCAAGACCATCGAGGAGATGCACTTCTGGTAGAAAAATCTGATCTGGTTGGCATCGAAGAGCCCAAAAAGGAGCTTGTCGAATGGTTGGTCCAGGGTGTTTCGCAATGCGAGGTCATTTCGGTGGTTGGCATGGGAGGTTTGGGGAAGACGACCCTAGCAAAGCAAGTTTATGATGACCCAGCAGTGAAGAAACGATTCAAAGTACGTGCTTGGGTCACTCTTTCTCCTTCATCAAGGACGGAAGAGCTGCTTTCGGACATGCTTCAACAGATTGCCAGTAGCATCACAAAGACGCTTCCATCTGGAGCAGAAATTTCCGAAAGTAGTTGCGTTAGAATGATGATCAAAAACTTCCTCCAGCAAAGGAGGTTGAAATACCTAATCATTCTTGACGATGTATGGGATATGAACAAATGGGATGCAGTCAAATGTGCAATACCTAACAATAACAATGGCAGCCGAATAATGGTCACCACAAGGAAGTCAGATCTAGCATCAGCATCCGGTACTGGATGTGCAGGGAAGGTCTACAACATGAAGCCCTTGTCAGCTGAACAGTCACATGAACTTTTCTGTAGGAAGACATTCAAAGAGAATGCGTGCCCCAGCCACCTAGAGGAAATCTGTCGACAGATATTGAAAAAGTGTGAAGGACTTCCCCTAGCAATTGTGGCCATCAGTGGTGTTCTGGCAACAAAGGACACAAGAAGAATTGATGAATGGGAACTTGTCCTTCGCAGTCTCTGTTCTGAAATTGATGACAATGAAAGGCTCAAAAATCTGAAGCAGGTACTTTCATTGAGTTTCAATGATTTGCCTTTTTACTTAAAGTCCTGTTTCGTGCATTTAAGCGTATTTCCTGAGGCTCATGTTGTTGAGCGTATGAGGATAATCCGACTATGGGTAGCAGAGGGCTTTGTTGAAAGGAAAGAAGGTAAGACCCTGGAAGAGGTCGCTGATGACTACCTCAATGAGCTCTTGAACAGAAGCCTGATCCAGGTGGCGGAGACCACCACTGATGGAAGGGTCAAAATGTGTCGAGTTCATGACCTTTGCTGAAAATAATCATTTCAAAGGCAAGGGATCAGAACTATGCAATCATAGACCAGGAACACAGAGTACTGTCGCTAGATAGAGTTCGTCGCCTCTCCATACACAAAGCTTTTCAGATTGCACAAGAACACCATTCACTTTCCCGTCTCAGATCCTTGATCACGTTTGGTGTAGACAAGTCTTCCCTAGATGATGCTCTCTCATCTGAATTCAACCTTCTCAGTGTCCTCGATTTACAACATGCTCCAGTAAGCTGTTTCCCACGTCAAGTACTTGATATGAATTGTCTAAGGTTTCTAAGCTTGAGATCTACACATATTCAAACCATTCCAAGGTCTATAGGGAACCTTCGGAACCTAGAGACACTGGACCTTAAAGACACTCATGTCATCACATTGCCTGTGGAGATAGAAAAGCTTCAGCAACTACGTCATCTACTTGTGTATCGGTATGAGACCATATCTTATGTGCACAATAAATATGGTTTCAAAACCCCTGCAGATATTGGAGCTCTGCAGTCTCTGCAAAAGCTATGCTATATAGAGTTAGATGATGAAAGAAATGGTAGAAATATTACAGGGCTGGGGAAACTTGATCAGTTGAGGAGGTTATGTGTGCTAAAGTTGAGGAGAGAAGATGGAAGGAATCTGTGCTCGTCAATAGCAAAGTTAACCAACCTCTCCTCACTGGCTGTTTATGCATTCAATGATGATGAGGAAATTGATCTGCATCACCTTTCTTCTCCTCCGCAACTACTCCAGAGGATCTACTTGAGGGGACACTTACAGACCTTACCAAGCTGGATTGCTAACCTCCACAGCCTTGTAAAACTATACCTGAGAATGTCCTGTTTAAGGGATGATCCACTGGAATCCCTTCAAAACCTGCCCAGTCTGGTTCATCTCGAGTTGTTGCATGCTTATAATTGGCAAACTTTGTGCTTTAGGGCCAAAGGATTCATGAAACTTAAGATACTAGGGCTCGATCTTTTCGAGGAGCTCGAGTTCATACAGGTGGAGCAGGGAGCAATGCCCTGTCTAGAAAAGTTGATGGTCCTGCGGTGCAAATTGCTCAAGGATCTGCCATTAGGAATCGAGCACTTAAACATGCTCAAAGTGTTGGAGTTCTTCGACCTCCCCTGTGAATTTGTCCAGAAACTTAGGCCGGATGAACAAAATAAGGACTATCAAAAAGTTGCACATGTTCCTGAAATTCGTTATGCTTACTGGAGAGAGCAAGGTTGGGACGTCACATCTGTAGAGACATCGGTCGAGGAAGAGGGCTCTCGTTCGCAGAGTTCTAGTATGAGGAGTAACGAACTACCTCCTTGTTGGAAATAAGCATCTCTTCATCTTCTGTGAATCCATCTTTTCCAGGATGCCCATGTTTACACTGCCATGGAAGATTCGATGTAACCGAGTTTACAGTAAATGAATTCTGGAACATATTCGAAGGTTCGTTTTCGATCTGGCAATCCTTTGTCATTCAGTGGCTTTTCTCAAACCAAGCTTCGACCGGGGTTAAGCCAGAGATGACAAGTTCAGAGGACTGTTGAAGCCTTAATAACATTCCACCGCAGATGTTGTGACGTGTCTGCATTGCGAACGCTTCACAGGCCTTGGTATAATTTATGAAGGGATGCTCAGTTTCGGTAGATACATACTTGTATTGAACATAAAGTGTGCATCGTATATCTGTATAAATTACATTTCTATATTTAAAATGGTAGTTTATTAAAAGGATGAGGAAAAATAATGTCCTTTCACTATCTTTATTTGTTCCTTGCAGGGCTTCATGTTTATGATTACTATTCCATGAGTATGACAGATTTGTATAGGATGACTAAAGAAGTTAAATATGACAGTGTGAAAAGAAGAAAATTTAAGCCAAGTTTCTGGTTATTCTTTCTTTGTAATTTTTTATATCTTAAATGATATTTTTAATTCGTTTGGTTTTTGCTGAAAATGAAATCCCCCATTCATCACATGAAAACGACCTTATAGTAGTCGTCATTGCATCTTTCCTCAGAAAGTATCTGTGTCTCGTTTGTTTCTTTTATATATACAATGAGAAAAAGACAAAAAGAAGGTTCCATTGTCGCGTAATCGTAAAAACTAAACAAATTTTAATGGAAAATCCCATAAGTGAAGTGTATCCAATGATGGGAATTTTAACATTTTCAATGCACTCCACATCACATGGTAGTACCAATTTCATGGTGCTTATATCTTGTGTTGACTCATAAGGATCATTAAAGATTTAAGGTATGTTGTTTCATGCTTGCTGCAGGCAATTGGATCATCAATTGAAAAGTGAACACTAGATTAATAAGGTTGTGAATTCGGATATGATTGACCAAACTTGATTACTGTTCGACCATCCCTGATGTTACTTTCTTTCCTGGCCAACATCCTTGACGTCATTTACGCTAAAAAGAATTTTCAATTGACAATTAAAGTCAAGGAGATATCTTCCGAATCGATGATTTTCTATGGGACGAGCGGACCACTAACTTTAACTTTCCATGAATTTTGAAGAGGAGAGGAAGCGTGCTACGGTTCTGAAAGCAAATAATTGTGAAAACCTTTTGAATGGGAGGGTGCAATCCAGGGGAACGTGTCAGCAAATAACATGTAGAGAGATGACTATTCATTCAAATGGAACCAAACACCACTTCTAGTCCAAACAGCACGCAAGTTGGACGAAGTCCAACGATATTTCTTTATCAGAGGATGTCGGTTGGAATCGATGGGGCTCGACTGTCGACTTCACCATCACTGATTTAGGTCTAATGACCAAAGTTCATTGCAATTTGCGCATATTTTTAGCTTCAAGCGCCATTGTTGTAGATTGGTAGAGTTGGAAGGCAGTGGAAATATATGTTAGGTACATCAAGTTATTTAAATCCAAGTTTCTTTTTGTATTACCGACTCAATAATTGCTCAATTTGTACTAGGGAAAAGAATTTCATGTGACCTGCCCACAAAGGGCTTCAGAAAAAAATTGCAAAATCATGCATTGAATTGTTAATTTTCTCTCGGGTACATGAGGAATCCAATTTAGACACGCATGTATGAATTGAAATGTCTGGCTTTATTGAAGGTTCAGTTTTTCTTTTAGTTTGGTTTGTTATCAATGCTGCAATTTTCACTACACTAAGACAAAACCAAATGAGGCTCTAAAAGTGGAAACAGTTTGGGCAATTGATTCTTTTAGTCGTCTGTTGATGTGATGATCCTCGCATGCAAAAAATGAGAATGAGTCAAGTTACTCAAATATGACCCATGGATTACTCGAACCCGACTCGGTTATTTTTAAGTTCAAGTAGTTGGAGTACTTATTGAGCCGAGCTCAATCAAATATTGCATAGTCATTTGTATATGGATCTAAAACTATCAACCCTTCTCAATTTAATTTGGGTTTAGATTAACACTCATTGAATAACATTGTCGAATCAAGTCAAATCAAGCTTGAGCTCATTGAGAACCTATTTGAGAGTTGAGCTCAAGACGATGATCAAGCCTCGAATATTAAAGTCAAGTTGAGCTGAGCTCCAAGAGTCGATGAATTGCATCGACTTAATGACATCCCCAGTAGACATAGCAACCTTTCGATGGCCTGTATGGTTAACTGTACACAAAAATTGAAAAGATCAGTAGGGTCGTGCTCTAATAATATATTAAAGGTGCAAGTCACCCTCCATCCCAAGATATTATTAAACCCCTTCGTAGAAAATAAGAAAGTAGCTTCCCCATCCTTTGCATCTGGCTTGATAAGTGAGATAATAACAGCTTTTCGATGGTTTAATATAACTGATGAGTAGACTATTGTTTCCGATTGGTACACGCAAACAAGGGTTTTAATGAAACGGACAACGGTGAAGACTTTGATGCTTGCATGTGCTCAAAACAAGACAAACCGGAAGACTTTCTCTTGACCGAGGATATTAAATTTTATCTAATATACAGGGCTCGACCATCGTCCATAAAAAGTAATCTTATAATCCTTCGCACTCAATCCTTATCTTGCAAGGACGGACTTCATGACAGGTTCATGATCTTATTGGATTCGGACAACAAAAATCAAGAAACCGACATCATTAAATTAACAGTAAATTATGGGTGCTTGGTGGTTGGTGCTCCAGTAATGAAAAATATGTCGAAAGTCCTTTCTTTAAGTATAAAGTCCGGATAGTAGCCAAAAAAGAAGAAGCAGAAACCTCCCATATGAGCCGTGAATCACCTCCCCATAGTGGACATTGACAATTGAATACAGAGAGAGAGAGAGAGAGAGAGAGAGAGAGAGAGAGAGAGAGAGAGAGAGAGTTTGATGATAAGTCTGTTCTTTATAGTTTTGATGATTATCGTGTCTAAAGCTGATTTTTTATCCGCATATGTCACTGCTTACGTTAATCTGCATATTGATTCAAAGCGCTAATCTTAACTTCTTTCCTAATCTCTTCTGCGTCACCCCACTCTACGTCACAGTGAATTGCCTCACCAAACGATGCAATTCATTGCCTAATATTTCCTTCACTCGAACTTGGATTGCAACACTCTAATTAACAGGAGGTTAACCCTAGTTTATGTCAAATTGAAGAAGTAAACTGTAGTTTAATAACCATACAAACCGCCGAATTGCTCCTCTGTGCTTGAACAAGGATACATTGTTTGGAAAGATCATTTGGACACCCTCTTGTAAGGACCAGAGTAACGAAATGTGACAAGGTAATTTTACTCTGCGTTTCTTCTCATCCAAGACCGTTAGCATCATTTGCAATTTATCCGGTCGGACATGGATTGATGACTACATTGGCCAAGTTCTCTTTAGTCTAGTAATCGCTTTATCACAAGTTAATGAATTCTAAAATCATAATGGATCCTGACGTGGAAGAGTTGCGACTATCTTCCATCACACAGATGATGTGCGAATTTTCCATTAACAAAAACATATATGGACTGAGAGCTAAAGCTGATCATGTAATGGATTCACCAAATAGCACTGTTTCAAGAAAAGCAAAATCACCGACCAAAAAAGAAAAAAGAACAGCAAAATCTAAATGAAAGCACAAAAGGCAGGAAAAAAGGTGGATGAAACCGTCTCGGTTAGTGCCTGGATCAAAGTGACTCCTAGGTGAACATCAAACTTCTCGTCTCACAAGTGACATCGACTTTTCCCTGTAAGAAAAAATTCGAACTACTCCCATTTTTCATTAATACAATCAGACACGCAATCGTCGGCCGTACACACAAACCTTGAGTTTTGGCATTTCAATTTCTTCGCTTTTAAGACGTTCTTGCATACACTCTATCCAGGACTACTGCACACGTAAGCGAACTAAAAGAATCCAGTACAAAGGACCTAAAACTATGTGCCGAATGATTAGAGTAAGAGAAGGAAAGATTTTAAATCCGAGAAATGAGACTAGACGCTTCAAAAGCAATATACAAGTTTGCATGTCGACATGGTGGGAAGGATGTGGCAAATGAGCATAGGACAAAATACCGGTCGATTAGTTTGGCTGTGGAGCCCAACCTGACCTTTTACGGAAATGCCTGAACTATAAATTTAAACGTCAGGAGTCATTCACATCAAGCGAAACCTAAAAGAGAAGAAAAATCGGGACCGATATTCTTAGGCACCATGAAACCCAGCAACTCCTGAAATTTCAGAAAGCACCCTTGTGTAGAGAATGGCTGAAAGTCCAGTGATGTATCTGCTCGGCAAGCTTGCCGGCTTTTTTGAGAACGAGATCCAACATTTGAAAGAGGGCCGTGAAGAAATAATTGCGCTGAGAGGTGAATTTGAGCGCATCAAGGCCTTCCTGAGAGTTGCAGATTCCATGGAAGAGCGTGATGAGGAAGTCAAAGTATGGATTAAGCAAATAAGAGAAGTCGCATATGATGCTGAGGATGCTCTCGATGAATTCAGACTGCTCTTGGCACATGATCACGAGGGGCGTGGTCTTCTTCACAAGATCCCTTGCTGTGTCAGGAACATGAAAGCTCGATATCAGTTGACTGCTGCAATCAGAAGCATCAGCTCCAGAATGAAAGACATCTGTGAAGGCCATCAGAGACTGTCCGAAAAATTAAAAAGAGCCCAACAAAGTTCGAGCTCCACCCGTGAAGACGACACGTGGCAAGATCACCGAGCAGATGCAGTCTTTGCAGAGAAATCTGGTCTGGTGGGCATTGAAGAGCCCAAGAAAAATCTTACTCAGTGGCTTGTTGGCAGCATTCCAGGGAGGGAGGTAATATCAGTGTTTGGAATGGGAGGGTTGGGGAAGACGACTCTGGTAAAGCAAGTTTTTGATGATCCAGTTGTGAGGAAGCACTTCCCTGTGCGTGCTTGGGTCACACTTTCTCCATCTTCGAAGACAGAAGAGCTCCTGATGGACATGCTTCAACAAATTGCCAGTAGAGTCACGAAGCCAGTTCCAAGTGGAGCAGACGCAATGAACATCGATTGGCTGAAAATGATGATCAAGAGCTTGCTACAGGGAAGAAGATCAAGGTACCTGATTGTTCTTGATGATGTATGGCACATGGACAAATGGGATGCTGTCAAGTATGCATTGCCTAACAATAACCACGGAAGCCGGATAATGATCACAACCCGGAATGCTGAACTGGCACAGGCATCCTGCACTGAATTTGATGGGAAGGCCTACGAAATGCAGCCATTGCTGGTCGAACAATCATGGAAGCTTTTCTGCAGAAAGACATTCAAGAAAAACTCATGCCCCTCCCATCTGGAGGAGATATGTACAGACATTTTAAATAAGTGTGAGGGCCTCCCCCTAGCAATCGTGGCCATAAGTGGTGCCCTGGCTACAAAAGACAAGCGGAGAATAGATGAATGGGATTTGGTCCGCCGTTGTCTTCAGTCAGAAATTGATGGCAACGACAAACTCAAAAACATGAAGAAGGTACTTTCACTCAGCTTCAATGACTTGCCTTACTACCTTAAGTCCTGTTTATTACAGATATCTGTATTCCCTGAGGCTCATGCAATTGAGCACATGAGGCTAACTAGACACTGGGTAGCAGAAGGTTTTGTTGAAATGAAAGATGCTAAGACCATGGAAGAAGTTGCAGATGATTACCTCGATGAGCTTGTAAATAGGAGTCTTATCCATGTGGTGGAGAAAGACAGCGATGGGAGAATAAAGTCATGCCGAATCCATGGCCTTTTGCGGAAGATCATCACTTCAAAGTCAAGAGATCAGAACTTCGCAGCCATAGTCGACGAACAAAGTTCAGTGTGGCCAGATAGAATTCGTCGCTGCTCAGTTCACAATGAGCTTCAAATGGGACAACAGAACATGTCACTTTCCCATCTCAGGTCCTTGTACATATTTGGGGTAGACAAATTTTCCCTATACAGAATTCTTGCTGGTGATCTGAAACTTCTTAGTGTTTTGGACTTGCAAAATGCTCCATTAAGGAGGTTCCCAGTGCAAGTAGTAGACATGTGTTTTGTTAGGTTTTTGAGTTTGAGGCATACCCAAGTTCAGTCAGTTCCAACATCCATAGGAAGGCTTCAGAACTTAGAGACCTTAGACCTCAAACACACTCATGTCATTTCATTGCCTATAGAGATCATGAAGCTCCAACGCCTTTGCCATCTCCTTGTATATCGTTATCAAACTGTATCCTATACACACTACAAATATGGCTTCAGCACCCCAGCACATATTGGAGCTCTTCAATCTCTACAAAAGCTTTGCTACATAGATGCGGATGATGATAGAACCAATAATGTTATAAGTGAGATTGGGAAGCTCAATCAGCTGAGAAGACTCTGCATTCTAAAGTTGAAGAAAGAAGATGGAGGGAAATTGTGCAGGTCAATTGCAAAGTTGACAAACCTCCAGGCCCTGAATGTTTCTTCATCAGGAGATGATGAAGACATTGATCTGCAGCACCTTTCTTCTCCACCGCCACTACTTCAAAGGATCTACCTGAGAGGACATATGCAGGCATTGCCGCATTGGATGGCAAACATGCATAGTCTTGTCAAATTACATTTAAGATGGTGTTTGCTTAAGGAAGATCCACTGCCATCCCTCCAGGATTTGCCCAATCTTGTACATCTTGAGTTACTTCAAGTTTACAATTGGAAAACACTATGCTTTAAGGCTAAAGGGTTTCAAAAGCTCAAGATATTAGGTCTTGATTATTTTGAGGAGCTCACATTTCTACAGATAGAGGAGGAAGCGATGTCTAACCTTGAGAAATTGATCATCCAGAGATGCAAACAGTTGAAGAGTATGCCATCAGGAGTCGAGCACCTCACCAAGCTCAGAGTGCTGGAGTTCTTTGACATGCCTGAAGAATTAACCGAGAAGCTTAAGCTAGAAGAGAAGGATAAAGATTACCAGAAAGTGGGGCGCGTTCCAGAACTTCGTTGTGGATACTGGAGAGATGGGGCTTGGGATGTTACTTCAGTTGAGAGATCAGGAGAGGAACAGAGCTCCCGACCTCAGGACACTACAACAAAGAGAAGTAACCTTCCTCCTTGTTGGAAATAATGATATGCTCCATCTTGAGTAACTGCAGTTTTTCTTGATTTGCCCCAATTAATTGTAACAAATAAGGCTGATAATATTCATGCAATCATCAAAGGTTTATTGTCTCCAAGATAACTGGGCAGGCCATTTTGTAGCCTAGAATTGCATCTGCTATATTGTCTACACCACACCACACGCACATCATTCAGGGGAACATATGTATAGGCTTGGCAGTTGATCTATGCTTCATGACAATATCTTCCAAATTTGTTGAACAGATCTTTCCAAGATGACATGTCAGATTACACCACCCTTACAACACATTAAAAAACAATTTTTCGTGTACCGATACGCTAGTAATCATATAAAGAAACACAAGTCAGTATGAATATGTTGCGTTAATGCGAATAATACATATAATTAGGAGTGCTTAAATGAATCTAATTGAGTTAAGAGGGTTATGCCATACATTACACCTTCATTCCCCATTAAACTAGATCAAGCACGCTATGCTCAATTACATAACATGTGTAATACCTTCATCCCCGAATTCAGTGACCTCAATCACAAAATCATCCTAAATCACCCGAGTACATTTGAATCCTCCAAAACAAGCATGTTTCCTTCATCAAGAGAGCAAATTTAGGAAAGCAGAACACATTATAGTCCATCGGTGATGCCACATTTTCTAAGGGAACCAAGGAGATATGGTCGATAATTCCATCGTTTAACTCATCAAAGCAATGCTGATAAGAGAACGAAACATGGCTAAACGCCCCATTTTAGTCCGACTTATACAGCAGGTAAAGAAATTAAACCTTTTTCCCCTGCAATTTCCAGAGCTTTCACCGATGGAACCGGAGAAGAATTCGAAGGTAATAGCGGTGGTACTTGAAAAAAAAAAAAAAAAAAAAAGGCAAAAGGAAAGAAACCGTCAATAATCGATGACTAATTCACTAACTGAAACGAACTACGAAACCCTTAATTGCGTTCAAACACAGAGCGAGAGAGAATCAAATCGCTCTTTCAGCTTAACACCATGTAAAGATGCGAAGGAATCAGCGAAAACCAAACAAGCAATTACTCACAATCTAGAGGATCGACCTGTTTCGACCTTGAAAGAAGTTGAAGGGAGAAATTTTGAGAAGGCTTGATGATTTGAAGTGAGGGCACTCGTCGATCAGGAGCCCTTCCGAGAAGGCCGATCTCGAAGGCTGGAGTCGCCCTCGGAGCATACGGAGAAGCATTACGAAGCCGATTCGGATTGGACACTGGCAGCGTCGCCATGCGAGGAGGAGGAGGATCGATGACATTCTCGCATTTCTTCAGAGAAGAAGACGACGAAGGAGACGGGGATGCGGGAAAACGCGCCAAATGGCGCGCCTTCGACGGATTTTTGATTTGCAGCCTCTTTGCTTTCAAGTTACACTTAAAGGAGGCAAAAATTGTACTCCCATTTATAATTTAAGAATATTATTTAAACATTTATAGAAATTTATATATTAAATCTATTAGGGGCCTCTACTGATTGTTGCAAATATTTTTTCAAGAGTTCCACATTTAGGAAAATAAATCAAAGTGGACGAAATGAATTGTAGAGTTTAAAGGAAAATTTTCAAATGATGAAATGAGACTCTAAATTACCTCAATTTTTTTAAATAATGGCCTGAAGTAATCATATGAATCTCGAATAAAGATTTGATTTTATCGATTGCCGAGTGGTTAAATATTCTAATCGATCAAGGGCTTTTTCACCCAAAGATAATAAATTATTTTTTATTTGTTCTTTGGGCTTGACAACCCTTGTCGACATGCTAAGGAGGGCTTGTAAGCCCTCACCAATCATTGGTGAGGGCTATGACCCTCGTTGGTCATAGGTGAGGGCCATGACCCTCGCCTACCCTCTTTGAGCATTGCCGGTGGCTAGCCATTGCTGGAGATCGGTCGTTGGTGAAGAAGGAAAAAAAAAACTAGAAAAAGTAATAAGAGAAAGAAGAAAGGGTAAAAATTCAAAAAAAAAATGTAAATAACAAAATGCCATTAACTAGCAAGAAAGTTTCCTACTTTGAAATTGACATAGCTTAGACCCTTATTTAACATAAGAACTACTTTAAACTCTAATTTGAGAAAAAGAATACACTTTAAATTTTTATTTGAAACAAGATCTACTTTACGCTCTTATTTGAAATTTTTATGGGTTTAAAGTAAATACGGATGAAAAGTAATGTCAAATTTAATCGTATTAAATTCATCATGGTAATGAGAAGAAATGAAAATAAATAAAAAAAGCATTCTTATACTACAATTATTAAAAACGTTGGTGACGATTTTAACATTGATCCATCTTGCATTAGAGAGTTAAATTGTTAAGTTGTATTATTACCGGTAGCTAAACAAAGATTTGGTCCGCGATGTTGTCGTGTCATGGTAATGTTCAAATGGAGTGGCAGTTCATATATTATTGTAGTTGATTCCAATGTGCCTCTAATAAATACGTGATAACGTCGATACGGATCTTCCTGAAGAAGATAAAAGGGGGATGAGTTATGAACTCCAAATGATAACGATGCTCTATCAAATGATGATTATAAACAACTGGCTTGTTCGAATGCACTTTTGTGACGTCCAAGTCTAGATCTTTCATAAGAACAATTCGACTGATGCTAAGCTTTCATTTGGTTGTAGCTTTTATTGATATTTGCTCCAACAGTGGTGACAAAATAAAAGAGGACACCCCAAGCATATTCATCACAAGTCTTTGAATGTCCGTCGGTAAAAGGAGGAGATGTACCTGCAGTTTTACATACACAACCGACTTTTCATTCCTCCTGCAGCATAATGAACTTAATGGGTACATTCATGTGATGATGAGATCTTATTCCCACTTCATGTTGTTCGACCAAAATGAACAGCGAGAGAATTCTTGAAGCGGCAGGAGGCGATATTTGGTCCATTGGAGTGATGTTCGAATGGTGGGCTTCTTACGCCATTGGAGGCTGGAGGGAGCCAAGTCCTCGCGACTCTCCACCTCTGCGAAAAGGCCAAACCCGCGTTTCTCTGGTCATCTACTTGAACTGGTCTTATCTCTTTCGTACATTATGATGGTCTTCTTTTGTTTTTAAAATGCCAAGGGGTAATCTCATCTCCTCCACCTCTCTCTTTCTGCCCCATTTCCTTTTTCTCATGCGTCACGCCAATGCTTAAATAATGTTAGTAAGAAATCTCGCAGGAACGAAGTCGGTGTTCGCACCTTCTCTTTCTAATCCAACACTCTTCTTCTCCTTACATTTCTTATGCTCTTTCATAGTCATTATGAAAAAAGATTGTTTTTCTTATTTTGGTTATGATCGTGTGTTAGGGTGTCCATCCATATCAATGGCCAAGTATCATCGAACCCAACCAATCAAAAATCCGCTTTCTCACATTGATAATGTTAGCTGAACTCAGGAATTATTTGACTGAATAGTGAACGGTTTATCCTTAACGGGTGAAGATGATAAACCAGACTGAATCCACAGTTAATGAATCATATCCTGGGTATGCGAATATATCATCCTCTCTCTTTTACCCCGACCAAGAACTTTCATCGACGAGTCACTCCTGATTTCATCATCGTAAACATGTGTAAGAAAATGGTTTTTCATTCCATTAAGCAGGAGTTGTAATACTCTTTTGCACGAGTAATATGGCAAACGGCCACTCTGTTGCCACAGCAAATTTGAGGCTGTAAATAATATGATCGCCACCTTCACATAGAAAGTAAACTACGCTCTAAGTGCTATTAATCATTGAAAAGAATAGCCCCGCAAAATACCAGAGGTTTGAGTAATGGCGAACCTGTCGGTCTTTCTTGCTCAAGACTTAGTATTTCAATTGCTATACTCGCGTTTTCCATCAGCCCAAAAGCTTAGTCAAGCAAATGACTGTAAATCAATTGCTAAAGGCAACACTGAAGGCGTTTGATGTTTTGTCATGTGCGCTCAAGTCCAGGCATCAAATTAGGAATGATACAGTCATCTATCTACTGCGAATATAAAAACACACCTGAAAATGCATGGAAATAGTTGCAGCAGGGAGGAGGTGGTTTTCCTGATCGTGCATCATCAACGTCGATCCTTTTTATCAATAGGAAATTAGCTTCGACCTACTCTTGTCCTTAAGTTTCTTTTGAAACATGACTCACTGTGAACATGAGAAAGTGAACTCAGATAAGATGCATGCTAAAACAATCCGAAATGAATCACTTCCACATCAATGAAAGGAGCCTAATTTGCTTAATGATCTTCTCTGAAAAGTGCCAGAATACAACATGCTGTTTAGATGAACTCATTCTGATAAGATGCATGCTAAAATAGTCCGAAATGATTCACTTCCACATCAATGAAAGGTGCCTAATTCGCTGAATGATCTTCTCTGAAAAGTGCCAGAATGTGACATGCTGTTTAGATGAATTCACTCTGATAAGATGCATGCTAAAATAATCAGAAATGAATCACTTCCACATCAATGGAGGGGCCTATTTTGTCTAATGATCTTCTCGAAAAAATGCCAGAATGCGACATGTTGCTTCTGATCTTGAATAATCACACTTCATCTGCCACCACATTCTGGTTACTCAAACAAGCATGCAGCCCCTTTTACCAACTCCTCTAAATCGTAAGTCCTTTTTCTTTCTTTGTGTTCCTTTCCAATATCTGAGTCAGAGGCCGTGCACAAGAAGATACTCAAAATGTTTTATATAATTTTGCATAAATGAAGGTTGTAAAACTTTCATGACCTGTTCAAGAACATGCTCATCTGGACAAGAAAGCTTGTGTTATTGGTAATAGACTGAAATATACTATAACCCAAGAAACCAACCGAAAGAACAAGAAAATCTGGTCTTTGGCAGTAAGATATCAGTATAAAGTCCCTATATTTTGCGGAAATAAAGTGCAAATGTTCATACAACTGTGATAATAGCAACTATTTGAGGTTGCCTATCTTAAAAATGGCAGTTGTTCTACTAAACTATGTGCTAAGAAAGGTTGGGACTGTTTTTGAGAGACAGGTGATGAAGGTAAGAGATGGTTGGGAAGAAGTGAATGCCGTGAAAGAAGATTTTGACCTATCTTAACATCAAAGCTGTAAGAGATGGTTGGGAAGAAGTGAATGCCATCCTCAAAGCCATCCTACGGGATGCAGATTCACTTGAAGAGGGTAGCCACTTCATCAAGGAATCGGTCAAAAAACTAAGAAATCTTGCATACAACATTGAAGATGCTCTTGATGAGTATAAGCTACTGAAGGCGCAAGATCCTGGCCATGGACTCCTTGAATTCCTACAGGAGTCACATAGCTATGTGAGGAACTGGAAAGCTTGCAGAAGGATCATGCTTCGGATGAGAGACTTAAGTCCCAAAGTCAAAAGTGTCTGTGAAGAACATCATAAGGTGTGTTACAAGTTCAAGAAAGCTGCAGAACAAGGCTCAAGCTCCCCTTCTCCATCCAACACATGGCAAGACCAGCGTGGAAATGCCCTTCTAGTGGAAAAAGCTGATCTAGTGGGTATTGAAGAGCCCCTGGAGCAACTGGTAAAGCGATTGGTGAATGGTCCTCCTGAGAAAGAAATAATTCCAGTTGTGGGAATGGGAGGTTCGGGAAAGACTACCCTCATAAAGCAAGTTTTTGATGATCCAGCAGTGAAGAAACACTTCACAATACGCGCTTGGGTCACTCTTTCTCCATACTCTGGGACAGAAGAAGTCCTCAGGGACATGCTTCAGCAAATAGCTAGCAGCATCATGAAGTCTGCCCCCAGTGGAACAGACAATTTAAGTACTGATTTACTGAAAATGATGATCAAGAGCTTGCTTCAAAGAAGAAGATCAAGGTACTTGATCATTCTTGATGATGTCTGGTATGTTGATGAATGGGATGCCATCAAATTTGCATTTCCTGACAACAAAAATGGCAGTCGAATAATGATGACAACAAGGGATGCCATGATAGCATTATCTTCATGCAAGGAATTCGCTGGAGAGGTCTACAACATGAAGCCTTTGCGTGCTGAACAGTCATGGAAGCTTTTCTGTATGAAGACATTTAAGGGTAGCAGATGTCCTCCCAATTTAGAGGAGATATGTGAATTCATCTTACGGAAGTGTGAGGGGCTACCCTTGGCAATTGTTGCCATTAGTGGCATTTTGGCCACGAAGGACAACAACAGTATAGATGAATGGCATCTGGTACGTCAGAGTATTCGTTCTGAAATTGATGGCAATGATAGACTGAAGAACTTGAAGAAGGTACTTTCTCTTAGTTTCAATGCCTTGCCTTACCACCTAAAATCTTGCTTCTTGCAATTGAGCATATGCAGTTAATACGTATATGGGTGGCAGAAGGAATTGTTGAAACAACAGAAGGTAAGACACCAGAAGCAGTTGCAGAAGAGTACCTTAAGGATCTCCTAAGCAGGAGCCTCATTCAAGTGGCTGAGCTAACTAGCGATGGAAAGATCAAGATGTATCGCGTTCATGATCTCTTGTGGGAAATTAGCAGTGCGAAGTCTAAAGAGCGAAACTTTGCAGCTGTAGTTGATGAACAACATGCATCATGGACAGATACAGTTCGTCGCCTTTCAGTTTGCAAAACACTTCAAACTGCATGGCAAAATGAGCCACTGTGGCAACTTCGCTCTCTGTTCATGTTTGGGGTAAGCAAATCATCGATAATTATAGTGCTCTCTTCTGGTCTCAAACTACTCAGAGTTCTAGACTTGCAAGGTGCCCCTCTGAAAAGGTTTCCAACACAAGTAATTGACTTGCATCTTCTCAGTTATCTAAATCTTAGGTGCACCAAAATCCAAAAAATTCCAAGTTCAATAGGAATGCTTCAGAACTTGGAGACCCTGGATCTTAAACACACGTTCATTTCTGTGTTGCCAGTGGAAATCACAAAGCTCCAAAGGCTTCGCCATTTACTTGTATATCGTTATGAAAATATTGCTTATTCGCACAGTAAGTTCGGCTTTAAGACCCTTGGGGAGATTGGGGCTCTGCAATGTTTACAAAAGCTATGCTACATAGAAGTGGGTGATGAAAGAAGCAGCATCTTGATTAGACAGATCAGGAAGTTGATTCAACTGAGAAGGTTATGCATTCTGAAGCTAAAGAAAGAAGATGGAGCGAAGCTATGTGTATCAATTGCCAAGTTGACCAATCTCCGTGCACTATCAGTTTCTTCTTTTGACGATGATGAAATTGATCTGCAAAACCTTGATTCTCCTCCACAGCTTCTTCAAAGAGTGTACTTAAGAGGAAAATTGCAGACTTTGCCCCATTGGATTGCCAAGCTCCCTAGTATTGCTAAACTTTGCCTGAAATGGAGCCATCTGGAGGAAGATCCAATGTTAACCCTCCAAAGTATGCCCAATCTGGTACACCTTGAGTTACTTCAAGTGTATAGTTGGCAAAAACTATGCTTCAACGCCAAAGGGTTTAAGAAGCTGAAGATATTAGGTCTTGATTGTTTTGAGGAGCTCACATTTATACAAGTAGAGGAAGGAGCATTGCCTTGCCTTGAAAAGTGGAGCATCCAGCGCTGCAAATGTTTGAAAAATGTACCATCAGGAATTGAGTATCTCAGCAAGCTCAAAGTGCTGGAGCTTTTTGACATGCCTGATGAATTAATCGAGAAACTTAAGCCAGAAGAACAAGATAAAGAATATGGGAAAGTTGCACATGTTCCAGAGCTTAGTTATGGCTACTGGAGAGATGGTGCCTGGGATGTTACATCAGTTGAAACGGCAGTTGAGAGATTGGGAGAGGAGCAGAGTCCTCGAGCTCAGGATACTACCAAGAAGAGAAGCAATCTTCCTCCTTGTTGGAAGTAATGTTTAGCTGTGTGTCAACAAAGTGCTGTCTTTACTGATTTGTGCTGATGTATATTGTTAGTGCTTCTATTACAGCAACTTTCGTGAAATCCTTTCTGTGCATAAGATGGGTGTCCATGTAATTAGCTTGTTTAGTATTGCCTTGTACGTTTGCTTTTGTTAAAAAGACGTGACTTCTGTTTATTTGGTTTTTGTTCATGTTATTAAAGAGTAAATGTAATATGATTAAAGAGTCAAAAATTTTTATGGAAATTCGGCTTAGTTGCTGATGGTTCAATATTTCTCTTAAATTGTGTTAGATTATTTGCTTAGCTGGAAATTTGTAATAAGTTCCAAAATCAGACGTTCATCATGGCGTGAGCTTGGTTAATTGACTATTTATTTGACTCTCTGGCATTGGTTGGGTCAATATAGAGAACACTGCTTAGCAGATATAATCTTTATTTGGATCTTGTTTATGTTATAAACAAAACTCCAACTTGAATATCTGAATAAAGCATGAACTTTCAACAATAATTAGGGAAAATCTGACAAGGAAATGTTGATACTGATGATGAGTTTCAAGTATATTTGCAAATTCAGTTGATGAGTTAATATAAATGTCACGTACTTTGTAAATATAACCCATCCAAATTGAAGACAGCGTAATGTACTCCGTGACTGAGTTCAAGTCCCATAGTGCATGTCCATCGTTGTATTCACAAGCAAATTTACTCTTTCTAATGCATCTGTATGATTCGCTTAGATTATAATAGACATAAAAATGACATGTAAATTTTACCTTTTATGACAGTTCCAGATACTTAATGTGTGATGAATTCCAAAAAGCAAATACATCAACTCGGTTGAGTTCAAGAGTTAATAAATAGGATTAATGTTGCCTTTATCGTGATACACGCACACACACTCAATGTCAAGTTCCGACATCAACTCTTTACTAGGGGTGAAGCGGAGTAAAGCTACTTGTAACTAGCTTGAGATCGACTTGTCTAATTTCGAATCGAGTTCGAATTATATTGAGTATCTTCTCAAGTCGAGCTCAACTTCAACCTTAACAAGGAAATATGTCCATTTCTGTTGCCTGGAAATACTTTTTATATAGAACAGCAAAATCATAGATTCTTTATGGAAGGAATCTATAGCGAAGATTGACGATTGACAAATCACTTCATATAAAGAACTCTGAATTCTGATGCAGCGGAAAGCTGCAATAGAAGTACCAGAAAACTGGTTATGCTTAACCATCTCTTACCTTCATCACTGTAATTGATCCCTGTCATGCTATTTCTTTTTATATTTCTCAAGATCTTGGCATAAACTTGGCAAGGTTAGAGCATACAGAAAACCAATTGGTTTCCTTGTTCATTCTTAACCAAGATGGAAATAGAAAACAGCAGAAGAAATTGCTGCCACTTAAGCGATGAAAGTCAAGTTGGTAATATGTGGATGCACATATTGATGGAGTCAAGTTTTAGGTTGATCCGACATCCAGAAGTGGATGGACATATTTCCTTTCTAGTTATTACTCTGCCACAATTAGTTGGCTGCAACTTTCATTTGATCATGATGGACTATTGTGTCATCCTCCAAGTTTGTCACAGCCTCACACAGTTTGCTCCGTGCAGATTCATCTGTGCTGTAGGATAAATTTTCATAACCCTACTAGGGTTTGATTACCACACCTGCCATGAATTTGAGGAGTAGTATTAGTAATGCAATTTTGAGTAAAATCTGGTTATGCAGAATTTCTGCAAGTTTGCAACTTGGAGTAGCCAGATCGATGAGCTCTACCATATCATCAACAACGATTAGTATGGTACAGGGAATAAACCTTGCATACAAGATAGTGAAGTCATTTACAAATTTGAGCAGTTACAATCATATAACTACTGTTGAACCTCCAAGCAGCAACGCATTACTTCCAACAAGGGGAGACCTTGCTGGATGTCGCATCAGTTCTCCGAGCATGAGAGCTCTTTTCCTCACCTGATCTCTCTATCCACTTTACATCCCAACCCCCATCTGTCCAATAGCCATAACGTAGTTCAGGAATATGTGATACTCTCTTGTAGTCTTCATCTTGTTGACCGAGCTTGAGTTTCTTGATCAATGTGTCGGGCATGACAAAGAACTCAAGCAGTTTGAGTTTCGTTAGGTGCTCAGTTCCTGAAGGCACGTTTTTCAATAGCTCGCATCTTGAGATCATCAGCTTCTCAAGGCAAGGCATTGCTCCATTTTTGAACCTGATAAATGTGAGGTTCTCGAAGTGATCCAAAGCTAATATCTTAAGCTTCTTGAAGCCTTCACTAGTTAAGGTCAATGTTTTCCAGTCGTAAGCTTGGAGTAACTCAAGATGCACAAGATTGGGCAAACTTCTGAGCGGTATCAGTGGGTCATCCCTTAGCTCACACCATCTCAAGTGTAATATGACGAGGCTTTGGAGGTTGGCAATCCAATGTGGCAATGTGTGCAGACGTCCTCTCAAGTAGATCCTTTGGAGTAGCGGTGGAGGTGAAGAAAGGTGAGCCAAATCGATTTCTTCATCGTCTGTAAAGGCTGAGACAGAAAGAGAAAGGAGGTTGGTCAGTTCATCTATCGATGAGCATAGATTCTTTCCGTCCTCTTTCTTCAGCTTCAAAATGCATAACCTCTTCAGTTGATGCAATTTCCCGAGCTCTGTAATCATTGTGCTGCTTCTATCATCATCTACCACTATATAGCAGAGCTTCTGTAAATTTTGCAGAGTTCCAATTTCGGCAAGAGTCTTGAAGCCGTGCTTAGTATGGT
Source organism: Angophora floribunda (assembly GCA_014182895.1). Taxonomy (NCBI): domain Eukaryota; kingdom Viridiplantae; phylum Streptophyta; class Magnoliopsida; order Myrtales; family Myrtaceae; genus Angophora; species Angophora floribunda. Next base: position 19,523,892 of record CM024708.1, on the reverse strand, counting down.
AGTAGGAATCTTGTTCATAACGGTATACCAACAGATGACGAAGTTTTTGGAGTTTGATAATCTCAACAGGCAATTTGGTGACTTTGGAGTGCTTTAGGTCTAGGGTCTCCAGTTGTTGAAGCTGCCCTATGGATTTTGGGATCGTTTTCACCCCTGTATTTCTAAGGTTCAAGTACCTCAGAAAATGCATGTCAAGTACCTGCATTGGAAACCTCTTTAAAGGAGCACCTTGGAAGTCTAAAACCCGCAGTAGTTTGAAGTCACAACTGAGCACCATATTGATGGATGACTCGTCAAGCTTGAAAATAAACAGAGATCGTAGTTCAGAATGGTTCATATTTTGCCGTGAAATCTCGAGCATCTTATGAATGGAAAGGTAACGAGTTCCATCCAGCCACTCTGGACATTTCTTGTCGCGTACGATAGTGTAGCTCCGCTCTTTGGACTTTGCAATGCCGATCTCCTGTAAATGGTGATGGATGCGGCACCTCTGTACCCTTCCGTCGCTTTTTGTCTCTGCCACTTGCAGTAGGCTTCGGTTTAAAAGATCGTTAAGGTAATCCTCAGCAACTTCTTCTGGTGTCTCACCTTCCTTTGGCTCAACAAAACCTTCCGCCATCCATAATCGAATCAACCGCGTACGTTCAATCTTGTGATCCTCAGGAAAAACACTCAAGTGCAAGAAACAAGATTTGAGGTAGTGAGGCAAATCGTTGAAACTTAGAGAAAGTACCTTTTTCAACTTGTTCAATCCATCATTACCATGAAGACTCCGGCGTACCTTTGCCCATTCCTCTATCCTGCCTTGGCCCTTTGTAGCCAGAATGCCACTGACCGCCACAATAGCAAGGGGCAGTCCCTCGCATGTCTGTAAGATGCTCCTACAAATCGTCTCCAGATGGAGAGGGCAAGAGTCATCCTTAAAAGTCTTCATGCAGAAGAGCTCCCACGCTTGTTTATCGCTCAAAGGCTCCATGTCGTAGACCTTTCCGGCAAATTCTGTACAGGCATTCAACGCTAAATCCGTTTTGCGGGTGGTGATAATTATGCGGCTATCCTGTTCATCGTTTGGCAGCACATATTTCACGTCGTCCCATCTGTCCAAGTGCCACACATCATCAAGGACGATCAGGTACCTCGTTCTACTTTCCTGGAGCATGTTCTTGATCAACGTCTTGAGCAAGTCACGGTTCGAGTCATCCAGCCCTTCAGGCAGAGGTATCCTTCTCCCTTCAGGCACAGGTTTCCTTCTCCCACCTGTGATTTGTTGAAGCATGTCCCTGAGGACTCCTTCAGTCTCTGAAGATGGAGAGAGCGTGACCCACGCGCGCGTGGCAAAGTGCTTCTTCACCAATGGATCTTCATAGGCTTGCTTCACGAGGGTCGTCTTTCCCAACCCTCCCATCCCGACGACTGAGATTATTTGTCGGCCAGGTCGACCCTCGATCATCCATTCAATAAGCTGCTTCTTGGGATTTTCGATGCCAACCAGATCCTTCTGTGCTAACAAAAGGGCGTCTCCTCGGTGATCCTGCCATGCGTTTGATGTGGACGCAGAGCTTCGACCTTGTTCTGGGGTCCTGCTCAACTGGAGTTGCTGCAACATCTCGCGTCCATCCCCAATGCTTCTCACTCTGGTGAAAATATCTTTCATCTGGTGCATAACCCTTCGACAAGCTTTCGGGGTCCTTACATATCGAGGCATCTTACTCTGGAGAAAACCCCGCAGCCCACCTCCTTGATCATGCAGCGACAACAGCTCATACTCATCAAGACGGTTTTCAGCGTCGTATGAAAGGTGCCGGATTTGCTTGATCAATTCTTTGGCTTCGTCCTCGCACTCTCCCAGTGAATCTACCTCCTTTAGGAAGGCTCTGGTGCGGCCGTGCACTACTCTCACACTGTCTACTATTCGCCAATGACCCACCAACAGTTGCAACTCATTCCCGATCCCGAGAACCTCGAGAATCTTTCCCAGCAGAAAGTCTGCCATTCCTGTGGATTTGCCTATAAAAAATATGGTGATTTCTTAGCTGACACTTTCAACTGGTTCAGAAAGTTATGATTTAATCTGCGTTGTGCTTGGCACCTAAAAGGCGCATCCCTGAAGTTGGTTTCAGTGAGGTTTTCAACGGAACTAATAGTACCAATCAGATTTGGTTTCTTCCCTCACTGGATTTGGCGGAACAATATTTTTTCTTGCTTCTTGTAAAGTCGTTCGAAGTTTCCATCGCAATATTTTAGTTCATCCACAAAATAATATATAATTTAACGTGCTTCTTATTCAGTTCGTACTTTGTAGGTCCAGAATCCAAATAAATTTGATTTAGCAGACACAACCTGTGAATGTTTTTTGGACCTCTGCATTTTGGCCATCGTTCACATTAAGAGCTCCCTTTTGAGTTTCGTCACTCTCAAATCCTACATAAAGCCACAGTTCTTACTGGGCACGCACAATACTCTCTATTCCGTCCGGCATGATTTGAGTGTCATTGCTGGAGAATATAGCGGCCAACATAATTGCATCCCAGAGAAAATGATAAAGCTACACACTGAAAATTACAATGACATCAATTGGATCCTGAGTCAGACAGTAAGAACATGCTCAACACAGAGATGGTGTTCCTTTTCTTTAGGTCAGAACACACAAAAATGTGCCAATCTTTCCCATTTAGGGAGAGACTATCGAACTCGACCTTATTCATCCGTTGGGACATTAAATTTTGCACTCCAATGACATTGCTCAACCATGATTTAATAAAGTTATCCGTTAGATTGATTTATACGACCATTATGGCCCATCTAACCCTTCTTATTAGGGGCTATATTTTCCTCCGTTAAGTGGACGATGTCCACGTTCGCAACTCACCCATTAGAGGCATGTAGTGAAACATGACCCATCTTGTTGCAGAAAAACAAAACAGAGGAGTTAACTATCACTCTGAAGAGCTACCGAACTTATCAGAGTGTGAAAGACCATATGCCTTTAATCTTTCACGGACACGCTGAGTAGAACAATATTCTTAATGCGTTGCAAGAATGAGGTTAATCAGTTGACCACAACCGCGAAGGATGAAGAAACATTTCAACTAAACCCCAATCTTTCTTCATGCAAAACTAGACGATGCATGTGGTATGTGCGCTGAATAGCGAGAAGTTGATATCATAATTTGTATTTCATTCTCACAAGGTGGCAAATGAAAAGCGGTAGATATCTTAATTTAAAGCCGAAACATGGAAACTTTAGGGTGCGACACCAACTTGTGCTCTACCTTTAGATAGTAGTAGAGATAGATTAAGTTCTTTTATCACTTTACTTGTTACACTTCGGCTGCTTAGTTTTTCCAAGTTCTTTGAGAATTTTGATTTGCTCTCGCTTGTGCAGCGAAGTTCATCCATGACGCAAAGTTAGCATGGCATGCCATTTGATAAATCACCCCATTTCGTGAGGAAGAAGCCGATTGAAAACGATCACAATGACTTACGCTGCGGAGGATTATGTATACAAGGAATAAAGTACCTATCGACGCTAAGAATGTGACAAGAAAATGCATAAGAAGTCATTACCAGTAATGAAAAGATATAGCATGGGGGTTTCTCAGTGATTTCTCAGAAGATAACCACAAACAAACAACTCGCTTTCGTTGAGGTGGAGGTGAATAGCTCCTAATTATATATACAAGGAGGCAAGCTGACTAGGACCTGAACGCAATCCCAATTGTCGCTAATTTATCTATTGTTCTTTGACTGAAATTTCACCTTTCGATTCCATTCTTCTTTTTTGTAAGTTCAGCATGTAGTGACGAGTTGTTTGTCAAACATTAAAAAAATCGAACCATCAAAGGACCAATGCGAGATCATTCTACTAATTTTGTTAATAAGCTGCAGAGACAAACTTTGGCCCCGGACGTGTTGGGACCTGAAAATTGCCAAAATAGGTATTGTTCGTCTTTCAAAAAACATTAACTTGTGAAGTATGGACCATATTAAGCAAGATATCAACTTTATAGTTATTAGGTGTTATGAAAATTATGCCAACTAGATTGTAAGCGGCATAGGTTTGGCATGTTTGAGATTGGCATTGGTCCATTGTGAAGATGCCATCATGGAGAAAGAGAAGTAGGGGCAATGATGCCACAGCCCTGGGATCACAGCATGTGGGGATCAGAGCCAAACATGTGAAACAGGCAGGTGGCAGAGGTGGCAGAAATTTTTCGAATACATGGAGTTGCGATTGACATGATGTCTAACCAGTTAAAGTCCGAGAAAATTGTAAAAATGGTTCAAAATTTTTCTAGTCAAACGTCATCCCTGAAATATAGGAACAATGGAGATCGGGGTGGTTGAAGCCGATTGGCGTCTGTGGATAAGCGATCGGCATGGATACCATACTTGTTCCCGGAAATTGATACCAGCAAGTGAGGGCCCATGTCCAAAACATGAGGGACACGCCCATTACTTGGGAAATATGTGAATGAGCCTTCAATCGTAAAAGTGAAATTCTACAGTCTCGTAAATCTTCCTATTCATGACATAAGGACCGACGAATTTGAGCTTGATCTTCAATGCGGGATCCTTTTCAGGGGGGCTGGCATCCAATGGGCGAATTTAGGAGAAACATATTTTGGCACATCTAATGGGACTCTTGAGTGGAAGCGAATAAAGTTGTACATTCTTTGCTTTTCGCTATGAATCTTTGGAGTAGGAACATGTATAAGAGTAATCCAAGAAGAACACAGGCAAGCTGTCGTTGGGCATACCACCCAACAAAACGTTGAGGAAATCGGTGAGTGTGGGCAGACGAGATAACGAATTGACAACTGGGCTCAAATTAATGTCGAAGTGACTAGTTTTGCATGATATATGTAAGAAATTATTCCTACAAACACGATTGAAGTAATAAGCTTATACTTGGCGGTCTTTTAAAAAGTGGAAACAATGGGTTAAGCCCAAATTGTAAGCCCAAGAAGTTTGATGAGAATTGGGTTTGGTACAAGCCAGGTAGAGCTCGTTGGTATCCTGTGTAGGCACCTCCTCATTTTTTATTAGAACTGTCAAAATAAATCATGGACCAATTTCTTAAGTCATATTTAACGGGTTACGTGTTAGTTAAATTCTATAAATTGATCCCAATTATATTACCCATAAATGGGTTTAATATGTGTGTTAAATATATTCATAACTTACGTAAATCCAACTTACATATATTATTCTCTTGTGCATAGCATTTCTAAATCCCACTTTCTTTTTAACTTCCACAATTTATTTGACAGATTATTTTTATTATTGTATAACTTCTTTAAAATCAATCATATATACATAATAAAAAAGGTATTAGCTTTTTATGAACATGCCCCTTAAGGACTCACTAATAGTCTAATATAATGTAATGAGTCGCTAATATTGCGTGCACAGCATGCATTGGAATACTTGTTGGAGTTTAATGGGTTGAGTTAGGGTTAGGCCAACTGAAGTCCTTAGGTTGCATTTGGTTCGGCTTTCAAATGGGCTTTAGGGAAATACATATGCCTTTGGCTTAAAAGGTTTTGGGAAAATGCAAGTTGCGTTTGATAAAAAAAATTTGCAAAGCTACTTTAGCATAAAAAGTGTTTGGCAAATTAAAAGTAGCTTCGCAAATTTTATTTTTTTTGTAAAAGACTCTTCGGTTTAATTTTCTTTTTTTTTATTACAATATATCAAACTCTTTGTCAACTTTGGCAAAGGTGAAGGTAGTTTTGAAACGATGAGGGGTAAAACTAGAAAACTAAAGAATTGGGGATGGTAATTTTGGAAGGAAAAAAAACTAGTTATGCATTCAGCCAAATACTAAAAGTTCAAAGCTCAAAACTGCTCCTTACCAACATTGGACTTTCTACTTTCCCAAGATTGGTGTTTGGCCGAAAGCCCCTTGAAAAGGTTTACCTAATATCTTAATATTTTCCCAAGAAGTTTTGAAGACTGAAAATTCATTGGAAAAGCTAAACCAAATGCACTAGTCTAATGATAACTATAATTCTCCAAACAAAAATATTGCTTATTCGGTATTGATTGTAAAGACTCATGGGCAGAAGGTGCCTAAGTTTGTCCTTATTTCTTGAATGAGCTTCCCCCTCTAGATAAAGGATTATGACATGGTTATCTCCTTCACTTTCTCCGTTGCCCGCGCTTTGTGCAGTGTAATGAGACTAGAGGCACCCTGTTCTTTAAGTGTGGCTACTCTATGGAGGTGTGGAAGAAGGTTTTGGAGCTGCGTGCTATTGATTGATCCAATGGTAGTTTGATGACTAAATTTACTTGGCTTGGGCAGGAGGAAGCTCGTGGTAAAAGTTTCGGATACAGTTTGATTAAATTGGCTTGGGATGGCAATGCTTATTACGTTGGGAAAGCGAGGAACGAAGTGTACATGGACATATTTGCTGTCAAATTTAGCATTGAAGGTCAAAGGGAACTCCAGCACAGAGTAGTGTCTCCTTCTTGGGCTCTATTATGTTCTAATTGGCACATTATTTCTGAAATGTTTTTGATGCTGGGATGACTTGGTTGTTTTGAGCCTTGTGGGGGAGATTCTAATCACCCTTTATTGTTATTGAATTAGAAATTTAACTTACCTTTATCCATAAAAGAAAGAAGAGAGAAGAAACAATGGCGCCAGTACAGGCCCACATGAACATGAAGCATTTCTTGCACTTGGGGGACATGAAATCAATGTTTTCCCGAGTCTCAATCCTCGTTTCTCTTAGAAATCTGGACCGGTAAAGATGGGGGATCCGTGAGAATGACGACTCCTCATGCTCATGTCCTGCCACCCTGCCAATTGGCAAGTTGGGTAAGGCTTGGAATTGCCTTTTGCTGGGATAAAAGAACACCACCCAAAATGTCTCAGCTTTCATGGATTCTCCCTGAACCGACCTCCTCTTCTTTAATGCCTATCCTTACCTATTCATTTCACTATCCAAGAATAAAATAGAATCGCCTTTACATCACCATCGCAAATTTTAGTAAAGATAATCATCATGATAATAATTTTAAAGCGTACCGACCCATGGAAATATGGTAAAGATTATCATTTCATCGCTATCCCGGATTAAATTAATGATAATTATAAGCTTCTCAGGATACCATACCCTGACACGGAGAATCCACCCAACACAAACAAAAACAAAAGAACACCCACCGCGCCAAGCAAAGAAAGCAAAGCAAAGCAAAGCAGAGCCAACCAATAGGCTCCCCCACATGTTCCTGTCCCTCCTCCTTCTCTCCTCTTGAAGGAAAGGAAAGGGAGAAGCAGCTCCTTGTGGTTGATCTTGATATCTTCTGAGGTCGACTCTCTCTGGGTTCTATTTGAAGTTTGTCTAGAGAGGGAGAGAGAGAGAAGGCATGGGAAACGTATAGGACAAAACAGGGCAAGATCAAGACACCCTTTTCCCTAGTGATTTCTGGGTTGTGATTGATAGGACAGTTCCCTTGGCTGCAAAAAAAAAGTCAAAGAAAATGGTGGGTCTTTTCTCAAAGTTCTCTGTGCACAGAAGTGGCCATCGACGGGCTCAAAGTGCTCTGGTGAGTAGCTCTTTCTCTTTTGTGAGCATGCGATTCTTGGTTTTCCTTATAGAAGTCCTTCCTTCAATATATTGCCGTTTCTTCTGATTTCTTTTTTAGTCGGCCCTAGGTTTGAAAATCAGCAGTCCAGATATGCTGCGTTCGATGAGTTCTTTGTGACTTTCGTTTTGACCTGTTCGATCGATTCGGTTTTTTTCTCTTTTCTTTATGAATTGGGTTGATCTGGTCTCAGGGATTCTTGATATATTTGAGTCTTCACTCTTGCTCGGTCTTGACCTGTTGGATCGATTCTCGCAAGAAAGTTGATTGGTTTTTATTGTTTTCCCTGTGAAGTGCCTGATTTTGAGGGGTTGTAGCCCCCTCTCAAACTTTCAGTTTGGCCGCTAACTTGGCCTGATGCTCGAATCTATTATCGAAATTGATGTTCAATGAGGGAAGTATCCTGTCTTTACTTCATCCTAATGTGTTCATAGATTATACTGTTTGCACTGCATCTGAATGTGTATATAGGTTATACGTGTCCTAAGATAATCTGCATGTTTTGAATTTCAGGTCTTACATTTTCCAGTTGCAGGTCATCAGTTTCAATTGTGTTTAGATTTATATCAATTTCACTAAAAATTAGTCCTGCTATAGTCAGTTATCACAAAAAAAACTCTGCCTTCCTTACGCACCCCTGGATAAAGTATCATATATTTTGTCTTTTGCTTCTCATCTGAAGATACATGTGTGATTTCTGTGTGATACAACTCAAGATCCTGTTCACAATCTTGTTGTATTAGTTCTTCACACTGCCAATATGCTTATTGGGGAGCTTCTTATGTGCAGGAGGGGAGGGAAGTAGGACCTCCAAATGCAGAGGATGCTAGCGCTGCCACTGCTGCAGCTGCTGCTTCTCATGGCATTGAAGTGGCTGTAGAGTTTAAGCCTGTTGAACATCCAACCGAGCCTCTTGATAATGACCAACCAATTCAGTGCCCTCTGCCTGAACCTTCAATTCTAAATGTGAGATTATTCTCTCTTTAATTTTATTTTTTGATTTCTGCTGACATCCATTTACTTATCGATAAAATTTTGGATTATTTTGCTAAATTCCAGTGTTTTTTCTGTGTCAATACACCTGGTTAAGGTTCATTGTTCCCCCTATAGTTTTTTCGCCTCTCTGAGCTATAGTTGTTTCACTTTCATATGAATTATAGCCACAGAAGGAGAAACATAGATCAGTACTCCTGTTTGCCAGGTTTGCATTCTGCTGTATACAAGTAATGACTAATCAGTGAAGAGAACGATGACCAGAATAGTATCTGTGCAAAACCTTATATTAAATTTATTGAAGCTGTTGAAATTTTTTGCGGGGAATGTATTCTCTACTCCAGAAATTTGCCCTATCTAGATGCAGCTACTAGGCTTTTGGGAAAGGAAGGAAGAAAGGGGGGGGTTAACATGTTCCATTCTGTTATTTTTGGTCTGGGAGGGTGAGTTGGATGTCAGTACACATGGCTATGGATTGCTTCTCAAGAATCATCAGATCTTGACTCAATTGGCATCCACGAGAGTAGGAAATAAGTAAAGAGATGGGAAATTGGAATTGATTCATTACCTAACCATTCATTTAATAGTGCTTGAAGTAAGTCAAGAGATGGAAAATTGAAATTGTTTATTACCTAACCTTCACTGAATAACGCTGAATAATGCTTGAAGTTGGGTGTCAAGCAACAAATTCCTTACTTGTTCTTAGTGCTACGGTGGATGTCAGTGGGATTGCTTGAACTCATACACCTTAATAGTCATCCAGAGTTGGAGAACCAGTCTTGGCAATCAGCTTTACTAATTCTGTTGGCACTGTTGATTATTGGAAGAGTCCAGGTGCTGTGATTGCTTAACACTTAAAGAGGGCATTAGATATTTGGAGTTGTCCTTTTCTTTTCCCATTAAGTATTGAGAGTTGTACATTTAATGATGTTACATTTTACATAAAAACAAGGTGGCATGTCTTCCCCAGTTGAGCTCCTTATACATCTCAAAGAAGCATTTCCCCTAGTGTTTTCTTCCCTTGCTTAGGCCCAATATGTTTTGATTTTATGAGATTAACACTGAAAGCAGTTTACTTAAGGTTCCCAATTTATTGAAACAAAGAGAGACTCATTAGTATTGCGATATTCAGGACAGTATTGTTAGCAGAACTTAATTTTACAAATCCATATTTTGATTCTAAACAAGTCGAAAATTAGCAGTGAACCCGTGCATCTAATCAGTCTGTCTTGATTGTGCTTAGAATGTGAACCTCTTAAGCTTCACACGAGCCCAAAATCAATTTTTTCGGTTGCTTGATGATTGAAGAATACTCATTGGGGAAGCTGGCGCATCATCACATCATGTCATCAAACCACAGATAATGGGTCTTGTTCTGTCAGTTTGGCCTGAAACTACTAGTTGATTTTGCCTCTAGATACTTTCAATTATATAGGGTATTTCATTTCTTTTATGGGCATTATTTCCATTCGCAATGATGACTGATAAAGTTTTGTGTGATATATGATCTTTTTGTTGCCTGCTAATATGAAGTGTATTAATTTTCTGATGTAGCAGAAACGCTTGGTTATTAGATGGCTGTCAGCATAATCTAGTTATGTGGAATTGATACCTGGCACTTGTCATGCCGGATAAAATAGAACAAAGTGGAACAAGTTAATCAGCAAAAAATATAGTCTCATAGACCTTGATAAAAACTTTGAAACTGAAAAATGTTCTCATCAGCTTCGTTTTTTGGCATGAACTCATGAATGCACAGTGGGCAAGAAAAAAAGAGATTCTCATATTATATTCTTTGCATCTTGGAGTTGCTTCTGAGAGTGACAATTGATATCGAGTTATTGAGCTGGCACAGTTGTTGCTTGAGAACAGGAAAGCAACAACAACTACACATTTCTGCACATTTCCATCACAGTAACAATTGCATGCATGGACATGTGTGCGATTTTTGGGTTTGAATTTGATTGTAGTTCCATCTTTTGGCATCAGCAGTTCTCTCTTGTAAGAATTTATCTGCACTGTATCTGACATATAGTTCTTCAATTATCAGGACGGAAGAATTTGGAAAGAACGAGTGTCTGCGACTGTGCGGAGAAGAGCTGACCTACCATCATGAAAGAAAGTGGATCTATTGAACCTGAATCTACTGCTGGGACAAGACAAAGACCGGCCACCATCAATCGCATGATTTTGCCCTCGATAAGCGCCCCGGAACATAATCTTCTAAAGTTACTAGAAGAATGTAATGCCCCGGGGATGTGATAACTTCTTGTGATTCTCATCTTGCCAGTCACTCCAGAAATTGAAATCAATAATTTGAATACCCGTTCCTCACTCAGCCTCATTTCCTGCTTTTATCCTTAATTTCGTATCGGTCCATGAATATATATGCATCCACAGATGAGTCAATTGAAAGGAATGGTTTACACATCTATATCGTTTTAAGATATGAAAGTTTCAGTTTCTGCATAGTGGCTTTGGTCTATTCATTGTTTTCAATTTTGCAGTATGCCTGTGAGTCCAACTTGTTGGTTGGAGTTTGTATCGTCACAAGTCCGGGATTAGATTCTCGTCCAGCTCTGTGATTCATCTCCTATGAAACACTGAACCATTTGAACTTTCTTTGGCTGGATTTGGATAATTACTTCCCTCCAATGTTGTTATCCTGCCTTTTCTGTTGGGTAAGGACACCCGAGCCTTGAAAAGTTGCTCCCCTTTCTTGGAGAACTTCAGATTCTTATGCTATAAAACAAGAATGTGCTTGGTCTCCTTCAGAAGCAAACACTCTCAAACGAGTCATCAACTAGTGTTGTCCTAGTAAAGTTCCTCTCTCTCTCTCTCCCCCTCCTTCCTCTAGTAACAAGCGATACTCTCTCCTTTCCCTCACTCTATGTGTGTCACTCTCCCGATCCATGTTACAAGCGGCTATTCTATGTTCATTAAGGTGCTGGATTTTGGCAATAAGTTTCCTGGTTTAACTTGTGCTTTGTGTGGAACTGTTGTAATTCCCCTATGCATTGGTGAATTCCCAAAACGCTAATGGATATCTAGTTGCATATCGCCCGGTACATGTTGACATTGAAACAGACACTGAACCGATAAACTTTAAGTCAAGAGCCCGCCATCATTGTGCCATGAATGTACATCTACTGCATAGTTAGGACCATTAGGACAAACAAGCAAGAACACTCCCACAAGTTCCTAGACTTCCCAGAAACTGGTCATTTACAATAGGAGAACCTTGATCGACACTATAGACTCCAAGGAAACATTCTTGGGAAAAAGAAGAAAGGTGCATAATGGAACTGAAAACTAGTCCCTGGAAAAAGTCCCGACAAAGTGATTTATACAGGCAACTTGGGAACTTGAAATGGACGGTAGGTGGTCAGGTCGACCAGATGCTTCCGAGGGCCGCGGTCGCTCCCATGGTTCATCCAGGGCTGCTTCTGCCACGATCCATGAGACGTCTCTGCTTGTTCCTTCCCTGCGATTGCCACCGGAAGAGAGGATAGGGAGGCGATGAAGATGAGGAGGAAAGTGAGGACTGTGAATGAGACTCTGAACTGCAGCATTTCTTGCTTTCTTTCTTTCTTTCTTTCTTTGCCAAGGGCTAAGCTGGGGGTGGGCGATGATAACGTGAGAGGAGGTGGGCTTAAATAAAGAAGGGAGGGGTTTGTTTCAGGAGGAGATGATGGCTTTCCTTTGCTTGGGATTCACGTGAGAATCATTTCGCCTCCCACTCCATCTCCCCCAAAAAGTGGGACGAGTGTTATTATGGTCATTGGTGGGTGAGGGTCGGTTGTTGCTCGTTGCCATACCATTCATGATTCTATTAGCAGAATCTGGCCACCAATGAATTGAATCGAATTAAATTAGCACTAATCGGTTCTATTATTGAGTGGTCTGACTGATATTTGAAGAATTTAGGATACCAAAAATGCAAAATAGCATCGTGCCTTTGCGTGGAATTGCCAGTTGACATGTCAGTTATCAAATATGACTAATACGCTCCTTACTTTCCGAGGCAAATTCCAATGCCTTCTCGCATTATATGTTTGGAGATGCATGTGGATGAGAACACATTAATTAATATGACTTCGACTTTTACGACTTTTTTGAGATGGGTATACGCAACTTTGAATTCAAACTCGAACTAATTGTCAGGCTATATCAAGTGAACTGAGACAGTTTTCACGTCAATAAGGTGAAATAGCACCAACCTTGCTAATTTTGTATCTAGATTGAGTAAATATTTTTGTTTCGCATAAAAAAAAAACTAAATTGGAAGCCACCAATTTCACATCAAAATTAACCTATTTTCTCATGGCAGCCGTGCCGTCGCATGTCATGTCATGACATTGCAGGTAGCGCATTGTCAAGTACATAAGCTACCTATACTTGGAAATTTAGAAAAGGAAAAGCAAAAAAGAGAGGAAAAATGTTGTTATCCATCTCTAGACTTAATCAATAATCATGGATCTGGCGGACTGTAGAGTCCATCCCATCGAATTGGACATGGAACATAAGTTGAGTGGGCCTGAGCAAGTATACTCCTTGGGCTTGCTTGCCCACTTCGATCCGGTTAGACATACACAGCTCTTGGGCCCGACAATCTATAAAGAATATCTAATGTTATTTTAACACGATGAGTAGGCTTGTGCACTTGCGGGTACAGCTTCTAGGCCTGTCTATCAGGTCTACGCAAGGAAAGGGAAAAGAAAAAAAGAAAAGAACAGAGAAATATGTCAAAAATAGGCGTGGGAACCTGGAACCCGATCGATGGATGGGCCTAGAAAATGTAACTGCAAGCCTCTCCGATCATGTGTAAAGGCGTGAAGGCCCTTTCCCTGGGCCTTCACAGCCCCGCCGACTGCGGGTGAGGAGCCCTCATCCAGATTTAGCAAGGGCCACGACTCTCACGTGGCCAAAATAAAAGGAAAGGAAAAGAAAAGATATAATTAAAAAATCAATTTTTTATATTATAAAAATTATTCATATCAATAATAGTCGTGCTATTAGGATTGGATGCACAAACATGATAAATAAAGAGTAAAGGTGAGAAAGAGAAATCGAGACATAAGATTTATTCTAGTTCACTCTTAAATTATAAGAGAAAGAAATATATTATAATGGGTAGCTATTCATGGGCTTAAGCTCTAACTATAAAAGGCCTTTGTCATTATTGAGGCGCTGCCTCCTCAAACCCTTGCCAGGGTGACCCTCGGATCCCCACTCGCTTATTAGGGAGCGGAATCCTCGGGCTTTCCTGTTCCCCATTCCCAATATGTGTAATCTAGGACATTAGTATTTACATTAATAATTCCTAACTAAAATTGATTAAATTGACTCAATTGGCATATTGTAAAAAAGTTTAGGATTGAATGAATACATTTGAAAGATTTTAGACCAAAACAAATATAATAAATTTATGACTTTTTTTTGTACTTTTCCTCAATGGATTTGATATTTCCTATAAATAGGAATGTAAATGGTTCGGTTTGGTTCAGTTTTAAGAAAAACTAAATCAATAAGGTGTGATCCCGAATCAAACCGAATTTGACCACATTCAAATACCAACCAAAATTTTCCGTTTCTTTTCCTATTTTTGTTTTGATTTTCCTAAAATGAAGATATGAGAAAAAGAGATATTTTAAGTTAATTATTTAATTTTAATTGAGAATTTCAGCTCGGTTAACCGAACAAAAAATGTTAACTGTATTTTTTGATTAATTGAATTGAATACGTATGAAATTTTGATTTGATTATGATTTTGGACAGCCGAAGTTAGAGATTTTGAAACTGGAGTTTCTCATTGGACAAAAGGGTCTACGGGGCTTCTCAAGTTGTTTTGAACCACCATTCTTAAAGAAGAAGCCAATTAGTCCATCAAGTCGGCCTCCATGCCACGGGGCGCACGTCGCGCGAGGTTGTGTGTCGCCGGCGACATGCAAGGAAAATTCGAGGTAAAATGACCGAGCGCAACAATTTTGAATTCTTCATGGAATGATGTGCGCACTTAAGATTCTTGTCCAACCAATGATGCTCATCGACCACAGATGAAGGTCGTGCCACTCTTGCTAGCGGCCTCGAGGGAGGGCTACAATGCACCTGGTCCTATGCCCTTTTTAAGTTTTTAATTCTTTTCTCCACCGGGCCTCCCAAAGCGAAGGAAAGTGGGGGCACGCATGCGGACCGGACGACGTTGGCTTAGCGATCGTGACGAGCGATACCAAACCATATTAATTCAATGTTGCAATGATAGTAAAATGTCGGGACAAACAATCAAAAATCACATCTTCCGTTGCTTTCTCTCTTCGATGTTGGGCAACGTTTGGGGGATTCTATTTGTTGGACCTCTCCCGATTGACCCGACCCCAACCCCAGCCCGGGGAAAAGCCCGACCCGAATCACCCGGGGGCTGCTCGTCGTTCTTCTCAAGAATAAAAGAAGACGGAACGCAGAGAGAAAATTTTTTGAAGATTTTTCCTGTCGCGACCCACCCAATTACGAAAAACTCTCTCTCTCTCTCTCTCTCTCTCGCTCGGTCTCTCTCCTTCGGCGGCCATGGCTGCTCTGCAATACTTGGATTCGCAGCGGAGCGCGAACCCGGAGATGGTGGAGTGGTACAATGCGCTCGAGGATCTGTACCAGAAGAAGCTCTGGCACCAGCTCAGCCTCAAGCTCGAGCAGTTCGTCTCCCACGCCGTCCCTCAGGTCATTCCCCCCCCTCTTCTCGCCTCTCTCCTCGTCACTCTCGGTTTGATTCCCGCGTGCGAGCGTGCGTCTGTGGCCGTTGAGGTGGTGTAGATCTTGTGGAGTGGGAACTCCTGTTTGCGCGTTTGACTTTCTTGACTGCTGAAGTTCGCTTTTTTAGCTGGTTAGCTTCCCAAATTAGGGGTTCTGGAATTTGCTCTTGCTTGCTCTTAGTTTTGGTTTCCTCCGAAAAAAGAATTTAATTTGTCGTCGTGTGCGCTTTAGGTTCATTTATTGGTTGAGTAAATGAACTTGCTGTTTATGTGGCCGTTTGTGTATGGGCAATTGGGATTTAAGTCTTCTTTGATTTTACTTAGGCTCACTAGAGTTTCCAGTCGCTTATTCTTTAGGTGGATTGGGTACTATGTGGCTCTTGGTTAGGTTAAACTTAATTGGAGATTGAGGAGATCCGCCTCCGAGTCCATGGCCACCTGAGGAGATTTCTCTGTTGAATTCATGGATAATTGGCCAGAAACAAGATAGGATAAATGATTCGAACGTGTGGTCAAAAGGTTGTTTAGCTGGCTCTCTTTTCTTATAGAAGCAAGAGATTGGGTTGAAATGGAATGTTACATTAAGTTGGTGCAAACAAATTAGTCCTTTTTGGATACCTTAGCATGGTTAAATAATGATGACCTGGCTGAGTGCAAAATCTTAGATAACAAAGTCAGATGAGCTGAAGCTGAAGAATCTGGTCCATGGCTTACGGATCTTGCCAAAATGACTGCTTTTTCCTGAATTGAGTATAGTTGGAATACACAGGTTGCTAGGTCTTTGTGTCCTGTGTGTAGGCTTTCCACGTGAATTTTAGACTTCTAACCCATCAAGGAGCATGGTTAGAGTAAGAGCCAGTGAGCATTATGTGGAATTGGATTGTTGCTCATCTGATATCTTTCGCTTGATAATTGGTGCTTGGTTTCGCTTTCCTAAGGGTATGTTAGTGCCATTCACTTGCAATCTTAGTATCAAACATCTGCTACCTGCTGGGAGTAAAAAGTTTCAGAGCAGTTGAGTATATATGGTATCAAAGTGCGCTGGGATTTAGTGAATCTCACGTCCTTAGTCATGTTCTCTTGGTTGGTTTGGATTATGAATGAAGCTTTAGAAACTTTTGCACTCATATAGAGAACCTAACTATCTGTTATTATTTCTACTTGTAACACCCCATGTCCACATCTTGTGGGAGTGCACTTGTTGATGTTATTCATATATAAAGACCCTCTTGAGTACTCCTTTTGAGATTTGGCTCATGTTTAAAGGGCTGGGTGATTCCAATTGGTATTAAAGCAAATCCTTTCCTGTAGATGTGTAGCTCAAGGAAGAACTAGGTGGGGAAGTTTGGGAAACCTTAGTAAAGACACACCTTCAAATGATCGCCACTTTGATATTTCTTTCTGGGGTTGTACTGACCTGGATTGAGCCGTATTGTTACACCACTAATGTGGATGTTCATCTTTTCAGTACAACTCAGTCTGGGGATATATTGTGTGCTGGGTGAGTGTAACCAGTTGATGAATTTTAGCAATGTCTTTGACTTTTGAATTTTATTTTGGCTTTTGGCATTTGGGATCTTACTGTTTCTTTGGCCATCTACTGTATTTTATAGTTGACTCTGGCTTACTGTGAATAGTTCTGATGCACTGCCCTCTCAAGTGGCCCTTTGGCAGGCCTCTCCGACGATTTCTCCTCTTGCTTCCCTTCTAGAATTTTTGAACATTTAAAAATCATTTTACATTTTGACATGGAGAATCGTTTTTGTTACATTGAGTAAAATTCTTAAGCCATAGTCTAGAAGCAGGGAAGCTGCTGGATTCTAGTTCTCAGTAAACTAGATAGCTAGAAAGCCTTTTTCCAACACAACAGCAGACGTTTCTGCATACAATCTTAATGTTAACTCTTCAATTCATAGATCATAAACCAATACCCATCAAGCAGTTAAATCAACCTTCAAGTTTACAATCATTATTTCATCTTTCCTTTGGGGTCAGTATTGTTAGCTTCTTAGAAACATATGCTACTGTTATCATGAGAAATCTTAAGGGTATTGGTTTCTTTTCAGGAACAGTATTCTCTTTTTCAAAACTGCTTATCAACTATTGTCTGTTGATATTTGTTTCAGGCTGGAGATATGTTGATTCAGTTATATCATAATTTCATCACGGACTTCGAGACTAAAATCAATCCCCTTAAGCTTGCTCATTTTGCTACTATAGTCTCTCGGCAGTATAAAGAGAAAGAAGCTGCCATCAGTTTTCTTGAAGGCATCATAGAGAAACTTCATTCTACAAGGGAACAGCGTATAGAGGAGCCCATCCTCTACATTAAGATACAGATAGCCATGTTCAAACTGGATAATGACCAAAAAGAATGCAAAAAGCTTCTTGAAGAGGGAAAGAGTACCCTCGACAGTATGACCGACATTGATCCATCTGTCTATGCTAGCTATTACTGGGTTTCATCACAGTACCATAAACTGCGCAAAGAATATGCTGAGTTCTACAGAAGTGCTCTTTTATATTTGGCATACACATCAGTAGAGTCCCTCTCAGATTCATTTAAGCAGGTATTTCTTCTGACATAATTTCTACTTGTTAAACAGCCTTTTATTGCCTCAAAGACTATCGTTTAAGAAGGCTTAACTAGAATCTTTACATATTTTGTGATGTAATGTAGGAATTCATTAGAATATAACTTAAGATACTTGTCAGAATAAATCTTATCAGCCCTGTTTGATGCATTTGCTATAAATTTTTTATTTTCTAGGTTTTGTGAATTTGAACTAGATCATCAAATTTCAGATAATACAACCTAAATAAGATACTTTTCATTGTATGCAGCCTGGGTCTAGTTCTAAAATTCTGCCCTTTGTACTTGATGTCTCAATTTTATTATTTTGAAGGGCATATATTTTTCAATTAGATTATAATATTCTTTCAGTTGGTTTATGCATTGCATTTCTTTTACTGTCTTTGCTGATGCAATACAACCGTTTTTCTTTAATGTGTTTTTTAGGATGTTCACAAACTAATTGTTTTACAGAAATTTTGCTTCAAATGTAGTTTGAAAATAATATTGTTGTTTTTCTATAAAGAAAAGAGTAGTATACAGCGCTTCCTTTTATAATTGAAGTGGTTGCTAGAGCATTGCCATCTTGGTTCATCTGTCTGCTAGCAGGAATAGATGCTAGTGCTTTGGTTACACCTGACTAATATAAGTCACTACACTAACTAATTGTCGTTTTCCTGCTGCTTTCTCATTTATCTTGATATAAGAGTTCTAAGTTATGTATGATCCATGCTAACGCTAGAATTGTGAATTTAATATATAGGATTTGGCATTTGATTTGTCCCTTTCTGCCTTGCTGGGAGACAATATCTACAACTTTGGCGAACTGCTAGCTCATCCTATTGTAAGTGTGCCTTGTTCTGAAATTTGCGCCAGAATCATAGGTCTTTGATCTGTGGATAGTTTACAATTAGCAAATAATCCAATGAGGTAGTGGAATCTAATATACCATTGTTGTTGATTGTTTCTTTTTCGAATGTTGCCTTTGCTTATGAAATATGTGACAATTGAGGATCTTTGAAAATACTTAGCATTTAGTTCTTTCCTCAGCATTTCACTGCCATGCTCGGAAACGATCTTTCAAATCTTTACCAATAATTGGCCTCAGTACCCAGTTACAATTATCTAGAATACTGTCTGCAGTTGATAAAATAAGTTGCTGTTGAAAGCAATGTTTTCGAGAACCAAAGTGGGCTGGTTGGCCTCTTTACTTGGTTCAAACCAGGTACTTGTCATGCCTCGGTTGGTTCAGTGCTCTGTCTTGCGGGAAGAAGCAGTTGAACCCCAAGTTGACTCTGTTTAAACCCTTGAGATGGATCGATTCTATTTTTACCTAGTATTGGTCTTTCTGGAAATTAGAGGCATCAATGTCAGGAGAGGGATTTGAGGCCCTGCTCTGCGAAGGCAAATAATGATGGCAGGCATATATAATTTATAGTCCCATTTAAATAATCTGTTCAGTGCTGTTAACCCAATGCAATTAACCTGAATGCCCAATCTTTAATATCATGCAGTGCTTCCCCTGCCATCTCGGATGGGCAAATCTTTAGTCTAGTGTATTATTTTGTAATGAATTAATTTTATCTTGGTAATTTTTTTTATTGCGCCTACTTTAATTGGTTAAGTCACTAATCGAGTTTGGATCTAGTTTAATCTATGGTGTAGTTTTCAAAACATTGGTTGAAGGTAGGGTTTACTGCAGATAAGCTAATTTCAAGTCACACCTTTATCATTACAACATTTAAATTTTTAAACCTGATGGTCAAATCCCATAACATCTATTTAGAACTCTTTTGGACACTGGAATGTCAAATTTCATATTGAAAAGTTGGATGATTTTTCTTTTGGGTTGAAAAATCTGATGATTTTTCTTTTGGCTTCTTGTTAAATCTGGATTCGCTCATTACATCTTGATGTCCTACATTATTTTGGATATCAAGCTTTTGTCTTGCTTCAAGGATGATACTCTAAATGGGGTTGGATCCACACTTAAACATTCACAAGATGCTTTCTTTGGAATCCACATGGCAGTTAGCAAGTTGTCAAATTTCTCTGGCAAATTTATGTTGATTGTTATGGTAGTCGTCATTTGATGACAGGTGTCATAATCACCTAAAGTTTTCTCCTGTCCATAATGGTATAGTAAGCTAATGTCATTGTCATCTCATGGGATGGTAATGGTCTTGTCGACTGCCTTGGGAAATATCCATCCCAAAACTTGTAAAAAGATGGGTGCCATTGATTTAGATGCTGACCCAACTCACTGGTGGGAGCTGCTGGAGGCTTAGTAGGAAAGTTCTGGTCTTTTATTATAGGACATTACTGGTGGCTGGAGCTCATATATGAGACCCGCTTGGTCGGATCCTGATCAATTAGCCACAAGCACTGCTGGCAGTGTCTTGTGGGACTAATGAGTTTCGACGGCCCCAGCGACATGGTTTAATACTTCTCTTTCACGAGGATTGCTTAATAGTTAAGCCTGGAGGCTTCCATTTATTGGATTTATGAGATTTATGGCTATTTTCTTATTGACTTAGTGCTGTTGATAAGGTCAAGTTGTACTGATCTATCCACACCTTTCCTTGAATGTTGCAGATAAAAAGTCTTGTGGGGACAAAGGTTGAGTGGCTATACTATATCCTCCAGGCATTTAACACTGGCGATTTAGTTTGTTATAGGAATCTGTGCCATGTCCACAGTGCTGCTCTTAATGCCCAACCAGGCTTGGTTGAAAATGAGGATAAGCTATTGGAAAAGATCAACATTCTCTGCCTTATGGAAATCATCTTCAGGTATGATTATCTTTCATTCATTGCTTTGGGTATGATTATCTTCCTTCATTGCTTTTTGGGGTAGTCTTTATCTTTGTATTAATGCATAGGATCTTTGTTATCCTAATGCTGATGGAGAGCGGCAATGTGAATTTTTGCAGTCGACCATCTGAGGATCGAACCATTCCATTGAATGTCATTGCAGAGCGCACAAAACTTTCTACACAGGATGTTGAGCGTCTTCTCATGAAGAGTTTGTCTGTAAGTGTAATTTTAAGGTTTGCATTATTTTCACTTTAATGAGTATCCATTGTCTTCATTACCTGCGAGGAGCTCCCATGACTGTAAATGAAGCAAACGAACCTTCCATTGTTGGTTTGTCATACATAGTTAATTCAGATCCAGGTTTTTATTTTTTGGGCTGTCAGATTTTCCGTTGGTAATAATAGGTCTGCTGCATATGGTTGAAGGGACTAGAAGTTGGCTGGCTGGTTGCACTGGCCGTGCCTATAGTGACAGCTTTGAAAATGCACCCTGTTAATAGACTTAGCTAGTAGTAATTGACCATAAATAGTTTTGTATGGTAGGTGGTCGCTGATGTGGATCAGCATCTCTTTCCGTTCTTTCACCATTGATGCTAAGTTCTATAGTTGAGGGGTAGAAGATGCTTGCTTTGAGTTTTTCTTGCTTGTGAACTGACCACCATTAATTCTGGTACAAGGATAAAAGATCTTTAGATATGCATCGGTGTCTGTTTCTGAAAAATTAGAGTGACATTATTGTTTTTGGCATAAGCCATTGTGGCAAATAGTTGAATTTTGTAATTGCTCACACCTTTCCTTCTCTAGCATATGTACTGGAAAACCGATATTGAAGCATTTACCTCATTTTACAGCAGCCTAACTATTAAAATCTCAACTCAGGTTCATCTTATTGAGGGCGTAATCGATCAGGTTGAGGGGACAGTATATGTTTCATGGGTGCAGCCAAGAGTTTTGGGGATTCCACAGGTCAAATCGCTGCGTGACCGACTGGACAATTGGCTGGGCAAAGTACACACGACTTTGATATCTGTTGAAGCAGAAACTCCAGATCTTGTTGCTGCATAATTCTTCGAGTTCCTCTTCTCCGTTTTGCAATGATCTTCCAATTTGAACTGAAAGAATAGAAAGGAGCCACTTCTAGCAAGGCTCTGGGTCGAGCAGTTATGCTCTTCTCAGTTTACTTCCTCGGTGCTTCATTGTTTTATGCCTAATTCTTCTCCCGAATCAGCAATTCCTCGCACATCCTCACGTCTAAGATGAGTCTTGAGGATTAGGAATGTGTTAGCTCTGTGGCGACTCAGCTTTGCCCTTTGGGTATGATCATTGGAACATGAACTGATTTCTTTTGCCTCGGTTGTGTCCTTTTGATCCACAATCACGTGGATCAGCGAATGCTGTGGGAGAATTTTTGTAGCTTTGTGACTTCCAGAATGAATATATTTTAGATAAATGCACGGCCTGCTCGCAACTGCCCTGTGGGATGCTCACCTGTGCACTCATGCATTGAATGGTACAGCTAACTTTAACGTGCCCATTGCTGAAAACCATACAAGCCTCTTGCGGATATATGAGAAAAGAGCAATGCTGAGAATATGAAACTAACAAAGAAATGTTAGTGGGGGACTTGAATTTTGCTCATTTGTTGAATACTCGTGTAGAGATTGTTATATCATTTTGCTAATCAATTTTTATTTTAGTCGACCTTTGTACTCTTAGACTACTGTAAAATAAGTAAACGGATGGTGCTCTTATATGAACAAAATTAGTCAAAACCAGAAGTGCCAAAACGGATCCTTCCTAGGGGCCTCAGTAAATTTCCCGTACGTTGTGTAACCTCTGCAGCTATCTGCCTTAATGCTCAACGTCAGATTCTTAAGTTGCTTGAACAGATAATATCTTGTCCAATCTCTGTTGCACTAAGCAACAAAAGAAACCATTTGCTGGAGTACGATTAATGATCTTCGGACCATTGGCTTTCAAGCCGTAGGTCAGTCTGAGCTACGTGCCTCAGGTCTCTACGATCAAGAACCTTGAATTTAGAGTCCTTATCAAACACCAACATTCAATGGCGAGGAGACCATGGCTACCATGTCAATTTCTTTCTAGCACTAGGTCTTGCCATGCTCATCTAAATTGAATTCCTAAAATAGGGGCGCCACATTAATAATATTGGCTATTTGGCTCTCTCACTTGTTTACCATTAACAGTAAACCTCTCAATTTGCTAGAGATGCTGCAAATTCCAAGTCCAACGGGAACTTACGGAAAAACAAGGATTGCAGGATAGACTTTTGCAACATCCCCAAATGAATATGCTTTAACATCAGATTACCACAATCAATACCAAAATTTAGCTGCTAAATAGTACATATTCAAAGCTCCAAATATCTCCGAGCTATTGAAACTTGCATGTTACAAAAAACATAACATATCTTATGGCCCTTTTACTAAATCTTTCTGCCAATGCCGCTCCATGAAAATGGCAAGTGCATGATCGAAGAGGGAAATAACCTATACATCTAAGCCAGGTAGACCAGCTCAAATCACCAAGCAGAAATCGCTTTCATCCAGCCAAGCCATTAGTAGGAGCCAGACACTCATCGACCATGTCCACAAGGTTAGGGTTCTCCAGCGCAGCGGCAACCCGTTCTTTGTCATTTAGTTGCTTATTTACTGCAATGTTGTACGATATAGGATCCGCATCATGAACATTGTCAATGAGCAAGATATAATCACACAAAATGAAAGGACACACGACTTTTCGATCAAATCATTTTGAATTATGATTATAGTGCCTTCTCAAAAGCTTTGTCTGGTGACTTCTTTACTTTGCCCAATAGATTTCATAAGAAATTCACAATGATAGAGGCAGTTACTTGAACACATCAGTTTTCCAGAGAACTAGTATTGTAATTATTGCAACCGTTGAGGAGAAGAAGCAGATTGCAGCAATATTACAAAATTCGATACTGTATAATGATAATGTTCTGGCAGACAAGCATGCAGGAACACAGAGAGAGAGAGAGAGAGAGAGAGAGAGAGAGAGAGAGAGACCTGCAGCTTCAGTTGCATGACTACCAGGTGCAATCCTAATATCCACCTGAGAAAAGAAAATATTTGCTGGTCTCAAAAATACAGAAATGTAGCAAGAGAAAATGTGGAGGATATGCTAACAGAAAACTTGGTAAAGAGTGAATTGCACTCCATCCTATATATAATCAATAATTAATTCGCTTAAAGAGAAAATGTGTCTGCAATTTGAGCAAGGAGGACAACATATGAATGCCAACATAGCTCATTGACAGGAATGTGGGGATTGGCCAGATGTCTTCTCAAGCAACAACAGCAGTAACTTAACATAAACAGAAACAAAAACAATATTTATTGCTGCCCGGACCTCTTTATTTATAATTCATAGCAGCCAATGTAACTAACTTCCATCATAATTAGGTCAGCCAGACAATATAAGATCTGCAAAACCTCCTGTGGATACTCAGGCCATTAAAAAATTATTGGAAAAAACACTGACCAAATCTGCATTCTGCCAGCAAAGAACAAGGAGGCATAATTTACGGACGACCTTGTGTGTGAGGATATACAAAGTAATACATCAACAACTATCAAAGCCATGTACATAGCAGTGCTGAGAAGCCATGAAAGCATGTGTTTGCCGTACAATCATATCTGGCTCTCTTTATTATCCATCTATACTCACAGCTTAGATTTGTTAAATTTGACAAGATCAACTGCAATCTGCAATTTCCAGCTATTTCAGAAATAATTTTGACTGATGCATGGAACTTCTTTAACTAAGGAAAGGGATAGAAGGAACCAGACTAATAAGAAACCACCTTGATAGTACCAAAATATCAACCCAAAACACTTTAAGCAAGCCACAGACAATCCCTCATCATGCTAAATAAGAAATTTAACATTACAACCAAACCAAACTATTATCCCATAATCGTCAAAGGCTTTGCATATGTAATTAAGCATCCACCCAAGTAATCATCTAAAATCAGATAAAAACACAATGCAACCGAGGAATATATGTCATACCTTGTATCGAGATGGCAAGCTCCTCATAAGTTTCACTCTTAGGCATAAACCAATTATTGTTGCCATACTGCAATGTTCAACTGTGGGAGTAAATGTGACCCTAAAGAAGAGTATCTGGTTAAGACTGCAATTCCAACAGAGAATATGCAATGGGGATAGGAAAAGACAGCTTACCTGACATAACTATTTGAATCATCTACCTCGATTGCATCTTCAGTGATTACCTTCAGCTCTTCTAAAGAGTATGGGTGTTCTGGGTCCTTTATATCTCTGAGATGATGTATGACCATTAAGAATTTCAACATATTCTCAACTGATAGTGCACGGACAAACTGAATTCAACTTCCAAAAGCTCTCCACATGAGTAAAGAACATCTAATTCCTTTTTCTACGTGCAGAGTGAACTCTCCAAAAATACATTCAAGAGCTCTCAGCATCAGACAGTAAAATAATGAGTTTGACATGCTTTTAGGCACTAATTCCTGCGACTCTCTGATAGCATCGGTTAGTCTGGCTAAGCATTTTCTTCTCTGACATGCTAAGATCACAAAACTCGAAATAAAGTACGATACTAATGACAGATATCTCGACATTTCTAGAATTTCATGAAGAAGTTATGTCATTAAAAGCAACCGATCATCAAAAGCACAATTCATAAGCAAGTTGAAAAAATAAAAAACGTTATCTCATTTAAATACGGATATCAATTTTATAGGTACTGATCTCATCAAAATTCGATGATCAGTGGATGACCTTTTGAGAGGAACACCAGTCTGAGTGCCACAGAGCAGTATGGCCAAATATTGATCCACACTGTGCATAAACTTACTTCAAGTTCTAGGTGTCTATGTCAATACCTCTTGAAAATTAGAATCTAAAGCCGGTGTTCTACCCCCAAGGTGGAAACAAAAGCTGACAGTGCGTGCTCACTTCAGCACGGTAGACTTAAAATTGTAACCTTTTACATTACTCACGTTAACAAAACTTGTTGGTATCTCATGTGGAAAGCATTTGAATGAATTAACTGTCTACAAAGCATAAAGAACCAGCCAATCATTCCCATACGCGAAACTAAGACTACGCATAAGCATAAAACAGCTTAAAAACAACTAACCTTAAAGGAAAGGAATTATAACCAAAACAAATTGAATCGAATCAGACAAGAAAAAGTAACAAAGAAAAGGATATCGAAAATCTCTAGCTGATCGATGGGTTCGGCGGTGTATTCGTCAACACAAGATGGGGCGCTCCGAGCCCGGCGTTCTTTCTTCTCATACACCACGGGATTGGCATTGATTAGCTCAGACACCATCTTCGCTGCACAAATTGTACCAACACAAATCAATCAATTCCGTCTTAAGCAAAATTCAAGCATCACGCAGCTAATCACAAGTGCAAACTAAAATAACCAAAAAAACAAAGGGCGCGAAGAAGGAAGAAAGGAGGGACCGGAACAATGAGAAATTTGAGCCCAGATTTTTCTTTTTTTTGGGGGGGAGGGGGAGAGAGGGGGAGGCATTAAGACATTACGAGGGATTGAACAAAACACTCAGCGCTCAAGAAATCCAAAGATTCAAGACCCGCTCGTTCAATGAAATCGACGAATTCAGAGGCGAGGGCATTAAGCGAGAGTCGTGGCGTTAGCCGATAAGGAATGGGTATAGGCTACCAAGAACATGGGCCGGCCGCCGCGATGGCCGAGAGAGAGAGAGAGATAGAGAGAGAGAGAGAGAGAGAGAGAGATGGGCACAACCGACAGACGGCGGTTCGGACAAGGGGGTCCGGTGGTTATCACAAGGAGTTTCTACAAGCTGAGAATCGTTCCCCCAGTTGATAATAGCCGTCGAACCTGTGAAAAAACAAAAACCAAAAAAGACAAGTAATTTGGGGTAATTTGATGTGCATACAGTATATATTCGAATCATGTTTGAGATGATTGATATCAAACAGATTCGACTCTTGTATTTTAGCATCTTGATATTTTGCTCTTAACATTCAGCTATGAAATAAGTTTTTTTTTTTTTTTTGTTTTTTGTTGATCAAATGGAGCTCCTTTTCATCTCTGTTAATCAAGAGAAGTTATTCAAGGGAAGTTTTGACCAACCGAGCGGTAACCAAGCAGCTCAAAAGGACACCGTGGCCTTATAGTGGAGTATCAAATTAGGATCATTTCATGAGTGAGTTTCTAATTAGATTATCTAATTCGATGCACGAGTTTGATTAACAACCTAACCCATCCAACATTTTTGCACACCTTTCGAGAGTTTTTATCCTCTAACCACAAGCTTATAACATGATTTTGTGTTTTTCAAGATTGATCCTTCTTTCAAAACAAGCAGGTTGGGCTCTATACTTCCATCAACAAGCCTGCTTACATTTCTTTTTTTTCTCTCGTCGACTCCTTAGTTACTAATAAACAAAATTACTTTCGGCTGTTAAAGTTTGAGGATACATACCTTTAATAATAACCTAAACGATTCATTTTAACTGATCCGCTACTCTATAAATTAAGGCTTTAATATTTTTAAAGGATATGAATAAATTAAGACCACATCATTTCACATAATCACTGTTTTACACTCTAAAAACTTTCATCCATTCCACGTTTAGGAGAAAAAGATAACTCTCTTTAAAAATATTATTTGTATTAATAATATGCAATTAAAAGTTTGGATTTGTATGTATTTCTCTTATGATGATATAGGAAAAGTTTAACAACAAAGCATGTATTTTTTTTTCACAATTTAAAAGCCAACCCAACCATGCGATTCAATTCGATTCTAATGGGTAAGATGTTTTGATTTGATTTGAGTTTATTACCAATGAATTGGTCTTCAAAGCACACAAGACCGCATTGTTCTCACCCTCAACAACAAATCCTCATGTCTCTTAGGCATGTACAAAAAATATGTGGTGTGCCTAAAAAGTGAAATTGCATCGACAAGCAATCTCATAATATACGACTCAATTTTTTCCTTGGACACATGTCAAACAACAAACATGTATATTAGAGAACCATGTTCGTGCTTGAGTTGATGCTGCGACAGTAAATAATCCTCATGCGATCTTGATTTTTTTGAAGACCATACCGATGCAGGTGATCCATGACCAAAGTGAACAACATTAGATAAGAAAACCAAAATCAAAGTTCACTTCAATCTGCTAACCCACAAATCATTGCACTTGTTATAATTTTTGAAAAAGAATCATGGAAGGACTTGGCGCGAGACAAAATGAGACAAAAAGGATGAGAGGGAGGAGGGGAGGGTCAAAGATGAGAGATGACTGTCCCTGTCCAAATCAATCGTCCAGAATGAGCAACTGAACGGTCTCTTGGCAGCAGTTGGTACCGTAAAAGCTGCATTTCTTCTTCAGTCCAACCTAATCCCACGTCCTTAACGAACGGCAGATCGCAACAGCAGAAAGAAAGAAACGAGACGACCTCGATAATCTCTCTCCGTATGTTCAGCGATGGACATTGCCGGAACGGAGGCAAGGCTGGTGTTCCTGTTGTCCGTGGGCCGCGAGAACAGCCGGCCCGACCCCATCCTCCTCAGCGTGCAGACCCAGAAGGAGGGCGACGTGTGCTACCTGCTGGACTGGAGCGTGCCGCTCGGGGGCCTCACGGCCGATTACTGAACTCGCATGGGCTTCCCGTACGAGGCCGTGCGTCTCGCTTACGATGGCGTGCGAATTCCGGAGGCCAAGTCGGCGGAGGATCTCAGCATGGACGACGAGGACGTCATCGACGCCTGGGCCGACCTGCTCAGCGGCTAGAAGACAAGGCCAGGGGCTTTAGCCTGAGAAGATGTGCGGCTTAGGATCAGGGAGAAGCCGTCTGCGTGCTGCCGATGCGTGTATGGATGAAATTAAGAAGGAGAAGCGGAAGAAGAAGTAGGAGGATGTCATGGCCGAAGAGATGGTCGATCTTGAGGGTCTTGAACAAAAGCCGTGACATGATCGTTAAAATGAGCTCGGAGATTAGATAAATATCGCATTTTATAATAATCATTTCTTCTCTCTCTATTCTGTCAACTCTACCGAATGTAGAGCTTGCTTTGATAACTTCACTAAATGCTCGATATAATTCGGCGCGCTTGTAAATTTCACATTGCGCAGTTCACATTTAATATTCTACACTTAACATTCAGCTCCGAAATAATTTTTAATTTTGATCAGATGGAGTTAAGAGAAGTTGTTCGAGAGAAGTGTTAGACCACCGAGCGATAAAGGCGGTTGGGGATCACACCATCTTTCGTGGAGTCGTAGATTAGAATCATGTTGTGAGCGTATTTCTTATTAGTTTGCGTTTTGAGCACTTGTTGTTTTGTGGGTATTATTCTGAGTCTCAAAAGAATTTTTACATCTCGATAATTACCCCTCACTTATGTCTATGACCCAAAATACCATCCCTTAACCTTCTTTTCATAACTACTGAGGTTTGCCCCAATGACCATCATTCACACATGAAAAATGGGAAGTGATGAGTTCAAATCTCCATATTCTCAGGGGGTTTAGAGTGAAGATGATCACCTTAAGTGTATGTTTCGACTCACACGTCTTGCAAAAGTCAAAATAAAAGTTTGAGAATGAGTTGGGGTTATAGTATGGCAGACAAAAATAATAAACTTCCTTCTATAACAATGGTCATTATGGGTGAATTTAGAAGGTACATGTGAGTTAGCAATACAACCATGGAGTAGTGGATAGATCGAAAAAGGTTTGGAATATTCATGTCCCAAGACAGAGCATGAGATATTACCTCTTAAAAATTGTGTTAAAGGAATTGGAATAAATTTGAAATAGATTCAAAAGGTTGGTATTTTTTTTTATGGGATTAAAAGGTTAGGATAAGATTGAAGACCCTCGGAAACGGTTTGGAATTTTATTATTTCTCCTTATATTAAATATATATTATTAACATGATTAAAATATTAACCAATGCTAGTGTCATATGTTGTAATTCATAATCAATATTCTACTAATTATAGTAAAATTAGATATTGTGGCATATTTATGATTAATTAACAAAAGAACATAATTTCTCTCTAAATATATGAATATGAATATAATGAAATAAATTATTATTATAATTTTTGATAGTATCACTTATAGTGTCTTTCAAAGTATAATCAATATAATGTTGATAACTCGATAGAATTTGATATATAACCACATAAAATTTCATAAATAAATAAACATACTATTGAAGATCCTGTGCATAGCATAACAATGAAATTTTATATTATTTAACCAAGATATTATCATAAAACTCATTTGATTAAATTAGCATTGTCCATAACCTGTGTTGATTTACTTAATATTATAAAGCTTATAATGTAAAAGATATAGATTATATTTCTTACTTTAGAAATCCTTTTATCTTAAAACATGTGGAAAATATAAAAAAATGAAAATTTCACTATATTTTTTTCTCCCTCTCTCTCCACCTTTGATGTGTGTTCTAGCTCATCCCCATTGAGGTCACACATGAGTTTGGACAGAGATGGCACCACCCAAGCTCACCCCCACCATTGAGGGAGGTATATGGTGGCGGGGAGGGTGGTGGAGAGGGTCAAAAGCGGCGGATCGGGCAATTGCCATGGTTGCCTTGACAGAGGGGATGAGGAGGCCGATGAGGGACAGATAGGAGAGAGAAATATTGAGTTTACTCACTTGACAAAATGAAGCATTGGATAGAGTCAATTATAGTGCATATCATTGTGTGTCTTACTATATGTTAATATCTAATTAGCCTACACAATGTTTCTGTTTTAGAATTCTTTGGCCTATGTCACATAAGCGACACGGGTTAGTATTTTAGCGCAAAGTCGATTGAAAAGTCGGACCCAACCTTTCTAAACATAGTTCATGCTCTTTATATAATTGATTTTAATGAGCACATCATTCATAATTTAAACTAGTTTTCTGACAAAATGCCAGGTAAAACGACGTTAATTGAAAAAAATTGGCATAGAATACATGGCAACGGACCAGCAAATTTATCATGACTATCGACACATAATCAAGGAGGGAAAAAGAAGAGTCGTTTTCAAGGGTTGAATCAAAGAGAAAGAGAGAGGTCGTGACTCGAAGAGAAGGTGACTCACGCAACGACGCCAAATCGTGCCCATTCTCGCTCCCAAAGAAACCGCCAGAACTGACCCTTCACACCTCGCCTGTGCCCACGTTCATCGCCTTCCTTTCTTTACTTGAATTCTGTCCCATCACCACCATCACCATCACCACCACCATCTTCATCATCATCATCTCTCTCTCTCTCTCTCTCTCTCTCTCTCCTTCTCTTGGCTTCAAAGCTCTCTTCCAGACCCCCAGCGACAGCATCCATGGTATCCTCTTCTCGTGCAGCTTCGCTGTACTGCGCCCTCGTCTTCGCATCCCTCCTGCTGTTGAGCAGCTCGCGAAAGGCCGAGACCCTTGCCAAGGGCGGTGACGCCATTGCCTACGCCGTCAAGGGCGCTCAGATCCTGGAGCGACCATGCGACGAGATATACGTGGTGGGCGAGGGTGAGACACTGCACTCCATCAGCGCCAAGTGCGGCGACCCTTTCATCGTCGAGCGCAACCCTCATGTGCATGACCCCGACGACGTCTACCCGGGGCTTGTCCTAAAGATCGCTCCTTCTTTGAGATCCCGGAATTGAGTTCGGTAGCCATAGTTGGTTAGGCCATCAATATTTAATTTTTGCTCGGTTTTTCGTCCTGGTTTACATTTATGTATCATGTGTTTTTTGTAGATATATACATTTCAGAGTCTTGTGAAGCTGCTGTTCTGATATTCTTCACAATCAGACCGGTCTTTCAAAGTTTATGTGAATATATCTGAAATTCTTGTGAAATCGAAGGAAGCTAATTTAGGAGAAGTTTTTTATTATTCTTTTTGGTTAATTATATGGAAGTGAAAATATGTTGATTAACATGCTTAAAAATGCTTCTACATCCCCAAGATTTGCTTTATCTGATATCAAACGGGTGTCACAAGCAAATAAATGTGTTACTAGTGTGATTACCGAGCACAAGATAAGACCAAGGAATCAATCGGCCAATAACCCAGAAAGCTACTTTGGCTCTTGAGATTAATGGCATAGGTTCATCGCAGTTTTGCGCAGAAGTGAGAACATGTACGTATACATCGTGGGCTAAATTCTAGCATTTAACCCATATTCAGAAGGGCCTTTTTCTTGTCACAAAGCGTACACAGCTCATTTAAGACGAAATCGGTCTTCATAATCGTTGATATTAGTAATTATAACTAGAAGAATTGACTGATTATCCAAATCAATAATGATGAATGTGGAGGGTTTGCATAAAAGATGGATTACACAATTTTGTGCACGTAGAGTTACTCCTTTTAGAAGAACAATGATAATGTTTCAAGTTTTTATGACTAGAAATGTTCTACTCACACATATTTAATCATCATGATATTATGATCTTTTAAGTGAACAACTTCAGTGGAGGACATTATATAAAATTCCCAGTCGATAACCTCTTCTCTCTTTTTTTTCGTTTAAAAGAAAGCCCACACATCTAGCACTTTCGATGTACATCGGAAACCTGCTGATAATGGAGAACTCATGGATAGAATGACATCGACACAAGTAAACAAGAATCAATGAGAATTCGCTTGAAGAGCACGAAGAACAGGTGAGCGTATTCATAATATGGCTTCTCATAATTTCAAGAAACGGCAAAGAATTATATACCCTGTTTTTTTCTCATGGACATGAATTAGTTTGACCGAGTCAAATCATAAAACATGGTTTTGGTCAGGGGGTTAACGTTAGACAAAGCCATGGTCATTACAACTGTTACTAGTCATCAATGCGATGATCAGATTCTAAAGAAAAAGTCAAGATTGAAGAATCGAAGCCGCCGGGTCGAAGTCTATGCCTTTTCAAAAGTTCGTTCAACTCGCACCAAAAACAACGTTAGAATATCTACTAGGCGTTCGTCAAAGTTGCCAGCTTTTCAGATATTTTCCAACAGAATTTATTTTCAAAGAAGGACAATGGAGCATGTTGTCTTACGACCCAAGCAATTTACTTCCCCACTTTTTGTGAGGGCGGATTTGCATCTTGAGTTTAACACTTTTTCCCGATTTGGCATTCTCGAGCTCACGCTCATTTATACAAGATCCCCATTCTTTCTCAAATTTACCCGCATCACTATCCTCAAGCCTACCCCACGCCCCAAGAAAAATCCTTGAAAGCCAATCCTATTTCTCTCTCTTTTGCCCAGCCCATCACCAGCCCGTCACACCTCACCCGCCGCTGGTCCTTGGCCCGAGACTGCAACGACATGCCTTGTTTCGCACGGGTCAGTCTCCTAAAAGAAATATCACGAGTGGTCACACAAGAGGGTGATCATTATGGAGTGGGTTTATTCTTGCCTCTCCCGTTATCTCAAAAGTCTATCAAGAGCCAAACTCGTCCGAATCCTCTTATCTCGACAATCACCCCCCGCTCTCGTTGGATCAAGTTTGGATCTAGTTTGGCCACAAACAGAAGGTTCTACTCTAATATCAAATGATCCAACATGTTCCATGTGAATTAATCTATTAAAGATGTACTTTGAGTAATCATATAAGATGGTGGCCATTTACCTAATATCCACATTTAATGACACCTCATTTATAAGTCATAATTGATATAAATAATATCTAAATAATTAAACTGACCAAAAAAATATCTAAATAATTAAAGACTGCCGTTTTTTGTGATTTGGGGGTAAAACAAATGGATTTGGATATGGGTGATGTAAACGTATAGTTTTTCACATTGTAATCACTCGAGTTCATCTAGTTGTGTCAATGGATGCAAATTTATACAGGATCTTTTAAATCTATCTCATGGTCGATTGAAGCTAGCGGGAAGAGAAAATTATTTAGTCCTTGAGAAAGTAAAATGGACCAATCAAAATATAGGCCAACGGCTGTCTTTGACTATCCAAATTGTGTTTTTCCCAGGATACAAACTTGACAAATCCTTTGTTGCTAAGTAACGGCAAGAGGAAGATGGAAAAGGAAAAAAAAAAAAATCAATACGTTTACATCAATCATATCCAAACGAAAGAGTACCGACATCTCCAGG
Source organism: Angophora floribunda (assembly GCA_014182895.1). Taxonomy (NCBI): domain Eukaryota; kingdom Viridiplantae; phylum Streptophyta; class Magnoliopsida; order Myrtales; family Myrtaceae; genus Angophora; species Angophora floribunda. Next base: position 19,489,999 of record CM024708.1, on the reverse strand, counting down.
AAAAACTAGATTGAGTCAAGGTAAGGGAGACCAAAGAGGGAGGATCAGGGTCTAAGTAATCCTTTGTGACCGAGAGCTATATTGAGAGAGAATCAACAGAGAAACTCCGAAGTTCTGTTGCTTCTCTTTGTTCAAGCCTCTCTCTATCTTTTATGAGAAAAATAATATTGCATAAATGTTATGACTTTTATATGATGTTCAATTTTAATGTCAAATTTTTTTGAATGATTACTTAAATATCGCTTTGATTAAAAAAAAAAAAAACAATAATCACATCACTGCCATATGCAATTCTCGTGGTTGAAAAATTTAATGTGGCAGCATTTTAATATAAAATCATATGATGTGGCTTGTCTACAAAGTAAAGTCAGTATGATTGGACCTAAATGGCGTCAATCGGTCATCTATTTGCCTCAACGAATTGGAGCAAAATTGCTTATATTCTTCTTCTTCTTAAAAAAAGAAAGAAAAGGAAAACCCAATTCCATACATTGGGGCAAAATTACCTTATGAAAATTGCAATGGTTGTGTAAGGTGAAACAAATCAGATAGGCTAAGTCGTCCTTTTTCTTTCTTTTTTTCCTTCTGGATTAACCTGAATTCAATTCTTCTCGATTTTTTTCGATGAACTTACCCCTGACTTCATTTACAACACATCATTAAGAAGGCTGCCGAGCAATTATGCGGTCATCGTTGAAATCCTGGCACGGCTTCTCCTCGGCTATGTTGTCGGTGACGTCTGTCAATTTCACTAGCAAGATTAGCGGAGAGAAGCACCGATTCATCTTTTGACATGGAGCCGTTTCTTCCATTTTTCGGCGATTTCACGAATTGAGATTTTGTTTCTTCCATTTTTCTCCTCTTTATAAATTGTCGGGCATGGAGAGCCGTGAAGCCAATGATAAATGTATTTTAATGCGAGATGCTCAAAGAACTTAACGATTAGATGGAAGCCTTATTTTGTTTTTGTATTCCTGATTGCGCCGTTTGCTGGTTTGGACTTCGTCTTTTCCACGATCTTCACGATCACGCAGAGAGGGAAGGAATAAATGAGAGAGATGAAGCATTGTTATTTTCAGTTGGATTTGCAACATCATCTCCTTCATTTTCCACTTTGGACTTGAATTACTTTTAAAAAAGTCAATTAGTGCTCAACTTTTTTTTTGAAAAGCAACGTAGGACAAACGTGGAAATATGTTGCTAGTGGCACTAAATTAATCTTTTTACTATCGATATGGCAGTTAAGTGCTCATTTAAAAAACTGTGATATTAGAATGAGTACCATATGAAATTTATAACAATTTTATCTTCCTTTTTCTGTCTTTTTTGTTTTCAAACAGAAGCTCTTTTTGGGCTCAATTCAGCTAATAGGTAATATCAGTCAAAAAAGTGTACGGTGAAGCCCACAGAGAACCACATATGGTCGGATTTCAATTTTCTAAACCAATCACGACGTGTTAACAAAACATGAAGTAACTCATACATAACCCAATCATCTCTTAAATTCGAGTTATAAAAGCGGAAATGGTAGACCATTTTGCCATCTTTACGCACAATGTGAAAAGCAGTGGAGGACGTTAATCGAAGGCAGGAGCCACAGGAATGATCATGAAAGAATCCCATCTCTCTTTTTGGTCGATGACGGATTGGACTTCGAGGAAATCGGTGTCCACACCACGATGCATGGCTCGAATTTGTGGATCGTCCCACCCCCTTGAGTGGAAGTGGAAGTGGAAGTGGCGCTTCTTAAAGAATCAGGAAACGCACTCCTCATTCGGCCGCTTCCAATTAAAGGCTAGAGAACTTTGTCCCTTCCCATTCAAAAGCAGTTTCACAATCTTCGTCTTATTTCACCCGCCTTTTTTTTTTTGTAAAGCTATTTATTCTCTTTGCCACATATGAGCCATGCGTGGATGGATACACCATCTGCTCCCTTAGCCCTATCTCGAACCATTAGGCCCAGATTCGCCCTCGAGTCTATTCTAGCGGATTGGGATATTTCGAGAGAATGACATGTCTCCTTTTAATGCGTTACGGAATGAGAAGTTAAACGACAATGCAAATCTCATGAGTTTCTAATTTTAATATGTGACATGCTTAATATAGTTGATTGGACGCGACGCTAAATTTTTTGCACGGGGACCAGTATGCATATTCTCTTGTGGAAATCTGTAAGGTCCAAGAATTATATTCCTAGGGGACCCATGAGAGAAATCAACAAGACACTCCAGTTGGGTCGACGCATTTAATAAGCGATGGTCGATTGTCCTTATCGGAATTAAGGAGCACTAAATCTCTAGGACATCAACGGGTACAATTTATGCAACACCCTCATCAAAGAGACGATAGATATCTTATGGAAAACGTGAGCATTGAAGTTATGTAAGGGAATTTGGTAATTCGCTTGTTAACACTCTTTAAAGTTTTCTCTTCCCGCTGGCGTTGATTAAGATCAATCCGTTGGTTTTTTGGGGCCATATGTTGGTTCCTAGCATATTTAGCGGATATGCATAAAGGGATTCCACGTCTCTATTTTTTGACACTCTTTTGGAAAAATGTTGGTATTAGTTAACATTCGCACTTGCTCATGAAATATACTGAGAGATCTTTTGTTAATCCGACGTGCCGAATTAAAACTAGCCCGTTCACGGTTTCCATGCGATGGGATCATGTTAATTCATCAGATTGGAACAATTTCTCGAGGAGAGGAAACGTCTGCATGCGGAGGAATGTGTTTAACCAGGGTTCCCTTTTCCCATATTGTTTGGGAAGAAGGTGGGAGGAGAACATCAGGGGTGGAAAGTTGGTCTAAATGTTCTATCCTGTCCTCTGATTTTCCCTCCTCTTCTTTCCAAATGGCAAATGAAGCATGGGCCATGTATGATCTCGACGAAGCTTTGCTTAAAAGTATAAATTTTGGTGGGAAAAAAGTGTCAAAAAAACTCTTAAACCTATTGCATTGGTGTTAATTTAGTCCTAAACTTTTTAATGGTACTAATTCAATCCTAAACCTTTTGAATTAGTGCTAAATTAGTCTTAAAACTTTTGACATGATGTCAATTCAATCATTCTAGCTAATTTTGGCTAAATACTAAATTGACACCAAGTGAAAAGATTTATAACTCAATTGACATTAGTTCAAAAGGTTTAAGACTAAATCGGTACTATTAAAATGTTTATAACTAAATTGGCAAATGTTTAGGACTAAATTTGTGTAATTAAAATGTTTATAACTAAATTGGCACAAATATAATATATTTATGACTTTTTTGATACTTTTCCCAATTTTGGTGTCTTCAAAGACAAATTGGGAGTAAAATAAAAATGACAATTCTCTCATTGTTCATATCGTGCATTTATATTAGGCCTGTTGTAAGCGTCTAGAAAGCTATTTAATAAGCATTGTCAATTCCTCAATATGTCGAGAACGAGTCAGTGTTATGATGATCGAATACCTACACTTTCTTTGAAAAATGAAATTTCGTTAGTATCCCATCAAGCGGGGTTGGTTATGAGAATCCAATAATGTTGGTATTCGATCGTTTTCGTTATCGTCTCCTTCCATCGTTGGGCCCTATCGAAGATTTTTCGTGTATAAGAATGTGCCATCCCTCCTCTCTGTTCCCCAACTTCACCCTCAGCTTCCGACTCTTTCTTCAACTTCTGAAAAGCCCTTCTCTTTGTTCTTGGCCTGAGAGTGAGTGAGTGTCAATATCAGACACAGAAGATCCAGATACAATAGAGAGTAAACCCTAACCTCTACTACACCCACACATGCAAAATCCATTCTCTCTCATGTTTGGAGATTTTCTTTTCTCCTCGAGCATGCATTTGTACATTACTGATTGCGTCTGCGCGGAAGCATTTGTATTAATTGGCAAGGAAAAATTAGAAAGCACGTTTTAACCCTGTAATTCCATTTTCCAGTTGTCATTTGTTGCCATGCAATTCCATTTTTCACACATTTTCCTTTATATTTTGTTTCCTTCCAAATTGGAAATTTGCGTGGATGATTTCTTTACCTGAAATCTCCAGCAATTTAATATAGCATATTCATATAGTTGCATGACACTATAATCTCCATTTTGCTCAGGTTGTTTGATTTAGTGGGATGTTTATTGTTGCTTTATTCGGTTGGCAATATAAAGGCAAAATAATAAGAGCAAAAATGTCTTCATGGTCTCTTATATCTACTCTATGGATAATACATGCTCGACCAAAATATGTCATCAATTCAATTATACAAAGAAGTGTCTGAATATTGTATAGTTATGTATTATGCTAATTGATAATAATAAATGATTAAGATATCTCTTCTTCTTCTTTGGTTTTTTTCATAAAAAGTGTCATATCGAGCGTTTCTTAGTGTACTGAATATTTTCTTGTTTATATTTATGACACATACAAGGAAGAAATTGGGGGATGAGAATATTCTCAATTGGAATGCTCAACTACCATTGAGAGATAGTAAACACTCTTCTAACAAACGAGAGAAATATTCTTTCCCGGGAAGTCGGAAGCAGAGATTTTCCAACGGTAAAGATCTTTCTTTTCCCCTACAAATCGGGACATCTACGGCCGACAGCCTCCTCCACGTGTGCAATTTGCGCTCTCTCTCTCTCTCTCTCTCTCTCTCAGAGGACGATACAAAATTTCCCGCGACCAGCACGACGCAAGCTCGCGTTTCACCCTCTTCACTCCACCATTTCGCTTTCTTGTCTACCATTTCGTCCCTCTTCAGCTCCTCGCTCGGGAAAGAATAGAAGATGGACATTTTTCTCGTCCAGAGTAACTAAATCGAACCTTGTAGCTGCACGTAATCTCACCTCTTTATCTTTACATGTGTACCAAAAATGAAAACTCGGTTTAAATTTCGGGCCTCGGATAAGGGTTTTCCTCTCTGGCTGCGTGTGCTCCACTTTCTCAGCTAAAGATTTGTTTGCCAGCATGTGATCGATCTCCGGAGAGGGTTGAACCAGTAATTTCACTTCTTACTGATAATGTGATGCTGATTTGAAGCAGCCGGAGTTTCCTTCTGTTGCCATTGATTCCATAGCTAGAGGCAGTTGTCACATGAGCAAAATGTTCGCATGTGAAACTTTGCGGTTGATTTTTTTCTTTTTTTCCTTATTGCCCTTTATTTTGTTTCTCCGTAGAACATGGTTGCTTTTGGGAAGAAGCTGAGAGAAAATCAAATTCAAGAATGGCAAGGGTGAGTCCCATCAACACACAGACTTCTTTTCCTCCCTTTTACTTGCTTGTCATCGATGAGGAACTGATGAGTAATATGTCTTAGGCAGAAGAAGCTTCCTTTTTTAAGTATGGTATTGCAACATAACTATGAAGTTCATATTTTCAAGGCATTGGCAATGAATGAAGTGCATTAAGTGCTTTTGTAGTATGAGAAAACTGAAGGTGCAATTCCTTTCAACGTTTGCAAAGCACATAAATCACAGCTTAATGAGTGCTCTGAGATAACCCATCAACCAAATCCTCATAAATGTCGGTATTAGTAGATGGATGTGTGTGATTGCGAAATGGCTTGCTTTAGGCACCAAGTCAACAAAAATCTGCATAGAGGCCAGATGCACATGCATCCTTCCTGCCAGGCTTATTTATAAGCATCTTCTCTGGTTCACGTACCATGACTCTTATTGACAAACTCATCCACCAAACACGGACATATGGAGCTCACGAACAAATTATGAAGCAATCTTCAAAAAGTGAACATCTATGGTAAATGTCTGGTGTCCACCTGATATGGTTAATGCAATCCTATCGCTGTCTGATTCTCTTAGGTACTACATAAATTACAAACTTCTGAAGAAAATGGTCAAAAGACAGGCACGTCAAATTGAAGTTGGCAGGCAAGACTGCCATCACATTCTCAAGGATTTCTCAAGATTGCTGGATAAACAGGTAAAACTGCTAATCCCGTAAGTGTGTCGAAATGAGGTTCAGATGGTCCTGGTGATGGCATCTAGTTTTAGAACATGACCTCTTGATGGTGAAAACTTTTGTCATTTAGAATGTCTGAAAAGGGACTTTCTTCTTGTCAGATCTTTTAATTAATACGTGGGGATGAAAAAGATTCGGCTTCTTTACCTGTCTATCAGAATATGGAGCTGCTCTCCATGCATATTTTCTGGTATATGTTGTAACCGTTAATTCTACTTTGTCAGACTGATGCAACCAGCCAAATCTTGCTTATGTCCATATATATTGACAGCAGTTTTAGTAGCCAGAATGTCAATTTTATTTTCACATGGTTTTCCGCCTTACAGTTTGAATTCCAAATATTTAAGTACATTTCTTTCTCTCACAAGGTCAGATTGAAAAGATTGTCCTGTTTCTGCTTGAACAACAAGGACTCCTCGCAAGAAGGTTGTTTATACTGGGAGAACGGCATGATGTCCTCTTGGAGCAGACAGAAGGATTATCAATATCTGAATTGCAAGAAGCATATAGGGAAGTGGGAAGGGATCTCTTGAGGCTTCTATATTTTATTGAGATGAATGCTGTTGGCTTGCGGAAGATACTGAAAAAAATTGACAAGCGCTTTGGCTACAAATTCACAGATTATTACGTGAAAACTCGTGCAAATCATCCCTATTCTCAGCTGCGGCAAGTGTTTAAGCATGTGGTAATATGGCCTACTCGTTATACAATATTCTCTTTTCAGCTTTAGCCTTATCTGCTTCCAAGGCTTCCATTATTAATTACTTTCTGGTCTTTCAGGGTATAGGTGCTGTTGTAGGTGCAGTTTCTCGCAACTTGGCTGATCTTAGAGAGCATCATGGGGATTTTGTGTCTATATATGACCAGCCTGCCTTTTCAGATCAGGTTTTGCCATGCTACACATGCCCTATTTTATGTTTTCAGCGTCAAATTAAAATTCTCGAAGTGGCTATCACATCATCAAATACCGAAATTGTAGCTTCAGCTAGCAAACTCTCTTTTTGCATTTCTTGTGCCAGATGATTAAGATTTTTGTGAAAACGTAAACGTCAACACATTTGCTGTGATGAATATGAGCATCTTTATAGATTGTAGCAGAAGAAGATACACTAGATAACACCTCTATCCTTTGAATGTTTGTATCTATTCGGAACTTTGTAAAACTAACAAGCATTTTGTACATCTGTATACTGCTTTTTGCTTGTTTGGATAAGTAAACTTAAAGTTTTAGTGGTGATCATGGATTATACCTGGAAAATATGGCCAAAGAGCTTGCTCCGATTTTTACAAACCACAGTTGACTGGAATCCCCATGTATCAGAGACTTTCATGAATTTCTTGTAATTACAGCCTCAACGAGAGCTCTCCTGTCTTGCTGAAGCAGAATGATGTCATGAATCTATTACTTGGGCTTTGTCAATACTTAACTTGTTTTTCTGAGACCATGGCTAGGCCATAGGAGATAGATTGTCTTGGAGTGATTGACTCGAAGTATACTTTGAAAAACCTGCTTCACTTGATCCATGGCGAGGCCTCGATATGGAAGTGAAGTTATTATTTAAGAGACTAAGTCACGTAAAATGGTCATAATATGAACAGAAAGCTATCAGTATGATTCAATCTAGATGGGTTCTTTGGTTATGATTAGCCACTATATTTTGAAGTTTTGATAAGTCATTAGAGTAAAGGACCTTTTTTAATATCTTAGGAGGTTTTTAAGGTTTCTATTGGATGTGATTGAAGATGCTTCATAGGAAATATTTGATGTCAATTAGCTTATTTTTTATTTATTTTATATTGTTGGATTTTCTATTCAATCAGCCCTCCATATAAGTTAATAGGGAGTGGTTTATTCTGGTATAGCTTTTCAATGCTTTGTTTTATACGGTCATTTCACATGGCCTGTCTGTGACTATTCTCTCTTTACAAATCCAAAGAACAATGGCATTTCAGCTCTTACGAGTACAGTAAGTTCATTTGCATCTTATAAGCATGTTAACCTGTCTTGTTTAATGTACAATGTGCAGTCCTGAGTGTCATTTGGTGATATACTATTTGCAGGATCCAGTCATTGACTCTATTAAAGCAGCTGTGAACAGGTTATCAAACTCTACAGATTTCCTCCATTATTTGAGCAAACGTGCCCTTATCATACGAGAGGAGTTACCAGATCCATCTGAGGATGACAATGTTGAACAGAGATACCATTTTGTGTCTCTTCTTCTGAACTTGGCAAACACGTTTCTGTATATGGTCAATACATATATAGTTGTTCCAACAGCAGATGATTATTCCCTGAGTCTTGGTGCTGCAGCCACTGTTTGTGGTGTGGTGATTGGTTCAATGGCAGTTGCACAAGTGTTTTCCTCTGTTTACTTCAGTGCTTGGTCAAACAGATCATATCTCCGGCCTCTTTTGTTCAGTAGCTTTGTTCTTCTAGTGGGAAATATTTTGTATGCTCTGGCATACGATCTCAATTCTTTATCAGTTCTTCTGATTGGTCGTCTGTTCTGTGGGTAAGTGGTTCTCAGCAATATGCTCAGTATCTAACTAAAGAAGCTCAGTTTTGCTTTGTCCATTTAATAAATATATATTACTGCAGAATCTGTGTAAGTGGAGTTGGCAAATTTCTTTTTCATTAGATATGGGACTTTATATGATGATGGCTTTGGTATGCATATGGAAGAGAGCTGGGTTATATTTGTTTATCGATATTCTGCATGTTGTTTCTTTTAAGTTATCCTGTTTTGATTGTGCTCTGCTGGGAAAATTTTATGTAGTATTTTGGTTAAACTTCTACTTGATTGACATAAGGCCTCGGTATTCATCTTTTAAGTGTGAGTTCTTAGATTATTTATTGTTATGCATCTGTTCTTATTAGAAAATTAAGCAAAAACAAAAGAAAATGGAATGAAAGATTGAATAGATGTGAGGAGACCACTGTACATTAACATGCAAATGTTGCTGTCATAAGCTGAATGATGTGTAGGGAGAGCGATTTGAGTTTCCTCACAATTAAACTAATTAAGGCTTTCAATAGTGGTTCTTTTCTTAGTTTTACCATCACAAGCAAAAGGGTTTTTCCGCCTGAAATACATTTTCCAAGCTTCATCACCGGCTGTTCCTTTTCGAGTTGTCTTGTGATAAATACAGGGGGTTATCTTTACTGCCATGAGAATAAAGCATAATTGTCAGAAAAAAACTACATAGATGGATGGGAAAATTATCCATGATGACCACATCTCGTAGTAGTCATTCATTCTTTTTACCTCTTTTTATTTTATTTTATTGTTCTCTTCCCGTACGTGTCAAATCACGGAGCATCAGCCTTAAGTTGCATCAACTGGACCATATGCTTGCAACTTTTAATGACAGAGAATGTTCTTGCGGTGATTTCAATTTGACAATTTGCCATTTTCTATGTACTTTGTCATTTTCGTTTTTGGGGAATCAATTGTCAGGTTGGGTTCTGCAAGAGCTGTCAACAGGCGTTACATCAGTGATTGTGTGCCCCTTAAATTGCGAATGCAGGCTTCGGCAGGCTTTGTGACTGCCAGTGCCCTTGGAATGGCATGTGGTCCTGCACTTGCTTGCTTATTTCAGACTCATTTTAAGGTTTACACGATCACTTTCAACGAGGACACTTTGCCTGGTTGGGTTATGGCTGTGGCATGGCTTATCTATCTGCTGTGTTTGTGGTTAAGTTTTAGAGAACCTCCCCATGAGCCTAAAAATAAGACTGTTTTCCACGAGCCTAATGCAGGTACGCAAATAACATAGCTATCTTTGTAGTGTCAGTAAGCTAATATAGCTATTATGTATTTGAGTCTTTCTCACTCGGTCCTACAAAACAACATTCGTTTTCTTGGAGTATGAGGCATCTGCCTCATTCTGCACATTCCCTTTATTCTAAATTCCTCTAGAAGATAATATGGTTTTTAGTTTGATAGATTTTATTTTGTAAGATCTACCAATTCATATATTAACCATGACATTCTGCAGATGTATTATTCCAAAACCATGTCTGCACACTGTTGCTAGTAAATGTATTTAGCTACATATATTTTATTAACTGTGGGGACCATCAACATTGATCAATTGTACTTCAGATTTAAAAGGTTTTCCTGCCAATTTTTTTTGCCACATTTACATATATTTTATTTTGAGGCATCTGATCGCTTTCATCCTCTGTGAGCCCTTTCCAACAGAAGTTGCTTCTGACTGCTTCATCAGGACACAAAAGTTTCACGCTAGATTATAATTTTTAGGGAAGTGTTTTATATGAGTGGCACTTTATACGGAAAATGGTGCTGGAAACTACTTAGCTGCTAACATGTTTGCTATTTCCTGGACATTGTTACCACAATCGAAGTTTTTGGATGTTGGTCAATTTGGGCACAGCAAGAATGATGGTTTGCTTTTCATTACTACCGGTAGAAGCGTATTGTACTGACTATTTTCCTCATTTGAATATGTCCTTCCAGGATATGGTTTTCTTAAATAGAAAATGATCATAGAGCAGTAGTGCATGTTGCTATAGAGAAAAATTCTACTCAACATCAAATTTACATGCACACGGATTGACATTGAATGCCCTCTGCTGGTTTTTGACGGGTTAAGTTTGATCTATACTGTTGTAGGAGTCCTGGTGAATGATGCTGTTGAGTATGGTAGCACTCAACAATTGCTTCTGAACTCAAGGGTAAATTCACAAGGAGGATGTGAGGATGACGTGGAAGAATGTGATGATGACGAAGAATACTCAGAGGAGAAGCGAAAACCTGTTAATTCAATTTTTTCAGCATATAGGTTGCTAACACCATCTGTCAAGGTTAGTCAATTTTTTGTGCCACACATTGGTATTATTTTGCATTTTTAGGATTTTGAAGAGGCAAACAACTGCTTGATTCCTTCTGAAGTCGACATCCTATTAGTGAACTTAATTTCAATTTACAAACATCTGTCATTTCGTGTTTGATATTAGCATGCATGGGAGCATCAGTTTACTTGGCAAACATACCTCACCTCATGAGGATGGATTGAACTAGTAAGGCACGACCCTATGTAGTCAGACACTGAGAATTATAATCTAATGAAGGGATAGACTTAGGTCACTTAGACATGCATCTGCATATTACCCTTAAAAGTTTGACAATGACCGTCCTGCTTATATTGCTTTAAGTGTATTCCATTTGTTAACTTGCCAAATTATCATTGAATTTCATTTGCCAATAAGTAAGAACTCTCTTCTTGCTGCAATGCCATGCTTCCCCTCTTCCATTTAATCTCTGTAATGGGAAACAAAGTATTGTCTTTTCTGATTGACTTCTCTATTACTAGCTTGCCGGATGTCTTACCTGAAGTATGGTTTTAATTGTCAGGTTCAGTTATTGATTTACTTTATGCTGAAGTATGCAATGGAGATTTTGCTTGCTGAGTCAAGTGTCGTCACAGCTCATTACTTCATCTGGTCGACAAATAGTGTGGCAATATTTCTTGCATGTCTTGGATTGACAGTGCTTCCTGTAAACATCGTTGTTGGAAGCTACATCAGCAACGTTTTTGAGGAAAGGTAAACTTTGACTGAGCAATAGCATCAGGAAGTTGGAGAGGTAGAGGTAGCTTTATTTTTCTTGCAGTAGCTGATCCTCTTTCTTTTTTTCTCCTCCAGAATGAGAAAGTTTGCAAATGAAGATCACGAGAAATCAGTAAAAAATTGCATGTCTTGAAAATCATAAAGCATGGTCCTCTTTCCTGAATGATTTCACTGAATAAAGCGTACAACATAATATTCCAGTTTCTCTGTAGCCTAAAACACATGAATTATAAGGTGGCACTTTCAGATCTCTCATGTTTTTGCAAAATCTTAGGGACTGTGTTCTGAAAAATACTGTGATACCCATGTTGGAATATGTTGGACACACGGAATTACGAGGATACATTGTGGCTTTAGTGTGCATTTATAAATCCAAGTTGATTGAAAAGCTAGTTGGGAAGACATTCATTTGTGTACTTTGGTGGTTCAAGTGGATTCTGATAGGCGATGTCTGAAGCATATTTTAAAACACAGCAATTCCATTTTCCGATGTTGGAGTATTTGCTGATTTTAACGATAATCTTGTCTAAGAATAAGTTAAGCATAATGGAACATGACATGGACTTAGTGACATGGGAAAGACTAAGCTTTGTCTGAGGAATATCTAAGGTATGGGAACTATGATAATTTTGTGTTAGAACCATGCATGAGACTCGGGACTAGGGAAGAAGGATGAAGTTTATGTAAAATAAACATAAAGTCATGCAAGGTTTTAGCGCCAGTTTCAACCACCAAATCAATTTCTTATCATGCCTAGATATGTAAAATGGCCGAGCCTTTTACTAGGACAAATCCACAAAAGCTTAGACCTAGTCCCAATTAGTTTGAACTTGTGATATGATACCGAGGGAGATTTAAAGTTCAGACACGACATTCTGTAGGTGGCTGTGAGTGAACTGGATTTCCCTGTCCTGCGATTTCTTTTATTCGAAACAGGAACAAATGGTGCACAGTTAGTTCACATTTATCATTCTGTGTGATTATAACATCCTGGCTAAACAACAATCCTGAGACATTGCCAGTTGAGGCTATTAGATGACGCTCATTAACAATAAGGTATTTTTTTTTTCTGCCAAGCTGGTCATGTGAATTCTTAGTCTGAAGAGAATATTCTCATTTCAGGAACTTTGAATCCTCTCTAAGACCATAGTCGAGATTTCCTTCAACTGTTTCAATTCTTCATAAATCATGTTGATGGATTTCTGTCAATTACTTTTGTGCATATTGTCATGAATTTTGTTTTGTAGGCAAGTTTTGTTGGCATCGGAAATTATGGTTTGCATTGGCATACTCTTGAGCTTCCACATATTCATTCCATACTCTGTGCCTCAGTACGTCTGCTCCGCACTTGTAACATTCGTTTCTGCTGAAGTCCTTGAGGGTAAGTTCTTATTACTCCACTAAGTTGTATACCAGGCCTCCAGATTCTCCCTAGATATTTTTGTGATGCGCATTTCTTATTTGCTCCACAAAGTGGCATATCGCATGGAGGAAGTTTCAGAAACTACTAGTTTACACGCAGATCATTTTTTTCTTCGGACCTGAGATACAGGTTCACTTGGTCATATGGAAATTCACATCAGCTTGATTCCAGATGAGAGCTTATTGAAGAAAAAGTTGTCACAAATCTCATTAATATCTAAATTAGTCCAGCTGACATGAATTCACAAATTATCGAATCTTTTTCCCTTCTTTCAGTTTGAGAATCTTCTGATAACTTGGAAGTTAGTTCTTCGTCGACCTGAAGTTGATAACAATATGCTGTTTGCTCTACCAATTCAGGTGTGAACTTGTCTCTACTATCAAGGCTCATGTCTTCGAGGCTTTCCCGCGGGACCTACAATGGTGGGCTACTTTCAACAGAAGCTGGGACTCTTGCTCGGGTAATTGCAGATGGAACGATCACTTTGTCCGGATACTTGGGCGAGAATAGGCTCCTAAATGTCACCTTAGTTCCTTCGCTCTTCATCTGTATCTCCTCCATTGCAGCTACTTGCTTCACGTACAACTCTTTGTACTAACAGAGCAACTCTGTCCTCTCCCATCTAGCCTTTTGCAGTAGTTTATCACAATTCTGGATCTAATATAGTCATCGGTTCGTAGCTTATTTGTACCTCTAATTTGTTAGTCAATAATGCATATTAGATTAGATTAGATTAGATATGCTGTTCGCAAAAGTGGGTGGACATACTACAACTAATTTGACCTCTTTTTCCCTCTGTTATACTGCAGAGGATTAGCACCCATAGAAAATAATACTGCAGGATTAGCCATGTTTGACAATGCAAATTCATTTCTTTTGTATGAAAAGATATGTAGGGGTTCTCGAAGGGGTGGCACCGACGATGACCATCGACAGTCACCAGGGCTCGTGGTCATTGGTCTTTCTTTCGTCTTCCAATGAGAGAATGTCTGAACTTTTATAGAGAAAAGTTGTGATTTTGCTGCAGATTCAAGTCTTGGTACTTGATTGTATTTTTATTTCTCCCCAATGGTCTCCCCCAACTCTTCGACCCTTTTGTTTTTAAGCCGATTTTGTTTCTGTTTCTCGAGAGAAATTTCAAGCGACGCCTCTAGGATTTCGCTTCAGGGCATCCATCGTAACTTTCATTTAAAGTATGTGATTGTCCTCACCGATAGTAATGTATCCGTATAATATTATTTTTATAATTTCTCTTTTTAGAATACATAGTCTCTCTCTTTTTATAGTGATAAATTATCTGGGTTTCATGGTTCGTAATATTTCACGGAAATATTAATCTACCAAACTTAGCAGTAAATTCTGTTTTATTATTGTTAGTAAAATTATCTAACTTTCATTTGCATTTTGGTTAATCTAATCAAACGTAGGTTTAACTGCCTTGGGGTCCGTAGCCTTTTTTTTTTGTCTTTTTGGGACTTCAGTAGGCTAGGACAGAAACAATATCTTTTCCTGTTTTGGATCCAATTTTCCACGTTGATTTTGAATGCGATTCCGATCCCTGAAACCACTGAGAGGCAAATAATAGAAGTTCCCATTGGTTTTTTCCTCCTTTTTCTTCCGATTCTCTCTCTAGATTGACTAGCTTCCTCAGAATGCTTCACCAGCACAAATTCCAAGGCGGGTCTCTCGCCGGTGTCGTGTAACGGAAGATCCAAAAGGGTTTAAAGTTGAGAGTCTGGAAAGCCCAAAGGCCGAAATTTCCTCTATATGGTTTGTTTTGTATTGTTGTTCTTTTGACTCATGCATCTCTCTCTCTGATTTTCTTTTTCTTTTTTTTATGAGTAAAGTTTCATTTGTTTCATGAAACAAACAAAAAAATTCTAAAAATTATCGCTTGCATCACTTGAGATAATTAATTGACAATTTGTATTTAAATATCTCATGGATGATGAATATATTTTCCATTCTTCATTTTCATAAGCGATATGGGAGATGTTTCCAATATATCAACTCTATTCAAGTTATAAAATGACTATCTATCAATCTCCCCTCACGTCTTCGTGAATAGAAAGGGTTGTTTCATTTTAAACGACACATCTTTCTTTAATTTTTATTTGATCTAATTCATTCTATATTTGCTCTCAACGCCGTGTCGCTTTCCTTTATACAAACACTCCCTTCTTTATTTAGCGAGTTTAGGGCACTTGTTAAACATATTTTGTTTAAAGGAAGGTTTCCTATTTAAAAAAAATCATTACACATCTTAATAAGAATCGTGAATGCAAGTATTTTCATAATTTAGTTACTAAACAAGTGTCGGAAAAATTTCCTTGCACTTAAACGTTATCTTTTTGCCTTTTGTTCTTCTTGTGTCACTTGCTTTTCCGCTCCTTTGGTTCACATATTGGCCTTGTCATCTTATCGCGTTGAACGTTTGTCGAGAAAAGCAAAAAAGTAGCTTTCTTGCTTTTACACGAAAAAATAACCCTTTTGCTTTTCCTTCAAAATATAAAAATATTATATAAAATTATAAAATTTTGAAAAATATATGTGAATATATGTGTTGACACTTGAGTGCTGCAAAAAGGTTTTGGAATTTCCGGATTTTGAGAAAAAGTCAGAATGCATGAACTAGTTTAAGATTAAATCAAAAGCAAAAGGTTAAAAAAAAAAAATCAATCGAGATGGAACTCTTCATCATTTGCAGTCTAATTTACAAATTATGGATACATCGAATCATTTGATGAATTTTGTATACTCTCTTCCGAACACGAAAACCTCTTGCATGTTCAACCATTCAGTTCACATTCTTTTCTTTATCGTGAGCATCTTAGCTCCATATTCACATGCTTTTGAATTGATAGATAACTGATGATGTCTGGCTTCATGTCGTTATGGTGGCCCGAGTATCGTCCGCTCCGACCCCTTTTTTCGTAATTTTTGTGCTTATTAAAAGGCCATTGTGAAGAAAATGGCAAGCTTCTTGTTATGTAAAGTCACGACCATCGATCAAATCTCCCGCGACGGATTGTCTCTCCTTTTGACAAGAACTTCACATCAGCGACATTGATTTTATAACCTACTTTGGACAGCGAGTTTATTGATGAAGCTGTCCATCATTACTTCCATATTTATACGGCTCAACCAACTTGTGACAAATTGTAGACCTAACCCTACAGAATAAGCAACACACGACTAAAAATTAAAAAAATAAATAGAGAAAAGCCTAAATCTACATATCACCTTTTGTGCCAAATAAATACATTTTGACAGAGGAACTATAAAATGATCAAATTACTAATTCAGATATAATTTAACCTAACGATGGGTTTGAGCGATACATCGGAGCGATTGAATGATTATGATAGGAACTTTTCAAATAGTTAAGTGCACCAAACTATTTACAAAAAAAAAAGCAAAAAAAAAGAAAAGCGAAATGATGACTGAGCCACCAAAGTCATTGCTGGAACATTTATTGTCCTGTGCAGTTGTGAAATCTGAAAAATAACAGCACCAGAGCCCCATCCATATCCAATGTTGCTCCTCCTGTTCCTACTTTCCTTTTTTGGAGTTGTAATATCCTATCAGAAATCCCCGATTTTGCAGAGCAACTCTGCTGAATTTGGCAAGAGATTCTGAGTTTGAGATTGAAGCGTGGAAAACATGAACATTTTCTAGTGAATGGATGGAAGGCGCTAGAGGCAAAAAGATTATAAAAAATCAGAGTCATTCAGTCGTATAGAGTTGCACATTCCATTCATACTCCAAAATAGATGAAACCTTTTCAAAATCTCAATGTCGATTGGCAATATCAATACTATAAATTCCCTCGACAAGTGCTCGTGTACACGTACCCATAAGGTTTGAAAGGCTTGAATTCGGTTCACCCATACGTTAGCCAGGCTTGTTTCCCCCGCTATGCAAACGAGGCAGGAATGTGGCCAGAATGATTAGGGAGAAGGTGTGATTTCTTCGGGCGTGTGAGGAGGATGTCCTGGGTAGGTAGCCAAGAAAGATCTCAATGCATTAAGTAGTTCCATCTGTCCAAGTCAATTTAATAAAGCAGGTTAGCATCAGGATGATGGGGATGCGCCATTAGGTGTCATCTGCTGCCAACTAATGAGCTCTCTGCATCGATTCCCATCCCCTGGAAACCCAACTCGTCCTTTCCTTTTCATGCTCAGTACAGCGAAACAAAAACAACAACCAGAAAAAAAATGAAACTTGCAATGATGGTGATAGGGAAGTTTCTTCTTAATGTAGCATAAGCCTAGAAAAAACAAATGGTTTCTCCATCTCCTTTTCGGAACGGACACCATACAAATGACTTAAACAGAATAATTGGGCTCCCACCATCTAATCATCACCCCCATACGCGCCGATGCAAAAAGACGAGATGGTAATCATGGATAGGTTCTTGTGTAGGGTCGGGTCTGGACGAGAGTTGAATGGCTGTGTTGGATCCCTGGGCGAGGAGCGACCCTGCGTGGTGCTCCGCGAAACCAAACTCCCTCCACGAGCGAAGACTGACAGCTGACTTTCAAAGGTTCGAGTCAAACAGTCAAGAACGAGGGGAGGAACCGAAGCCTCGTAATTGCACACAGCACGGGGGGCACTCCACGATCCCATCCTGCGAAACAACGCCACCCCTCGATTCCCACAAACATCTGCCGCTTCAAATATAAAAATGGAAGTTCTGATCCCTCTTCTTTTTCCATTTGAACGGCCTCTTCCGCTCCGCTCCACTGCACACCACACCACGTGACTCTTAATTTACTAGTTTTGCTACTGTTTACCAGATCTGCTTCTCCTTCCCAGAAACAAATTATTTATGAAGCGGTTAACGAAACTAGCTCTACTTTGATTCTTCGTCTGTTTGTCTTTTCCTCCAAATAAAAAAAGGGTAAAGAATAACACCATCCACTCATTGCCCGTTTTACAGAGGTGCCTTCCAACTGCTTTCAATCCTGTCGTCATATTCTAAATTTCTTTTCTTTTCTCAAACAGCAACACCAAATCCGAAGCGTATTTAAGAATGAAACATCTGTGCAATTGTATGCTTCCTGTATTTACATTGCCCCGTAAGGACAAAGTCACAAACTGAACTGACCAACCAAGGAATCCTCGAAACAATGCAAAATGATCAAAGAAGGAGAGGTGGTAGGGGGGGCCAAAAAAAAACCCAAAGAAAAAAAAGCCATACGAAAGGTTGATTTTCTTCTAACATAGGACGTAGATTTCTATTTAAATCAAATCTCCTAACTGAACTTTGTGAACTGGATTAGCTTCTGCAACTGCAACTGCACGCATTTGGAGAATGGAAGAAGCCAGCTTCTGCACTGTGTGTGTTCCCAGCTCCCTTCAAGCTCCTCTGGGTCTTACCAAAACTCTGGCCTTCCTCGAGTGTCCCCTTGCAGGAACTCCAGGGGACTAGGAGGAGATTCATCATATTGCCCCCTCCCCCAATGAGAAATAAAGAATGAAATCATTATAGTCCTGAAAAGAATTGCGTCATCCATCCTTTGGACCTGAAGCCTCGTCGAAAGATGGAGTCCTCCTGTTGCTCTTCATCCGCAGCAGACCATACAGTTTCCTCAAATCTTTCATCGCGGTGCTATCCTTGAGGAACACCCCGCTCGAATCGGCCGATTCGTCCCCCGCCTTCCTCATCCCGTCGTGGGACAGCCTCCGTCCGATTTTCGCCGAGCCATCCGTCTGTAACGCGGTGATAACCGACTTCAGGGCCCGGCTCGGGGAATTCCTGTTGGCGATCATCAGCTCGCCAATCTCGGCAGGGCTCAAACTCGCTCCGCCCTGGAAAATCTCCTCCACCTGAGGGAAGAGCTTGTGATCCTTGACTCCTAAGTAACTGTTAGCTAGGTTCTTGAATGCTGAGAAATCGCAGAGAGGGAAGTGTATGTGCACATCCACCCGACCTGGCCTCAGTATAGCAGGATCGATGTGTTCCTTACTGTTCATTGTGAACACCATGATTCTCTCCTCGGCGCAGCAAGAACTCAAAATACCATCCATGAAATTCAATATGCCAGACAGGCTCAGCGCCGTCGACTTGGAAGCCAAAAACCGGTCCAGGTCTTCCATGACGATCACGGACTTAGCGGTGGTATCCATCAAGAGCACCTTTAGATCCGAGTCGTCCTTCACCTTGGACAGATCGATGTCGTAGACATCGTAGCCTAGAAAATTAGCCATGGCAGCCACGAAGCTCGACTTTCCGGTGCCGGAAGGGCCGTACAAGAGGAAGCTGCGTTTCCAAACGCGGCCCAGACGGTGGTAATATTGCTTGGCTTTGAGGAAGGATTCGAGATCGGATTTCACCTTGTCCTTGAGGTCGGGCTCCATGGCGATGGTGTCCAGCGTCGAAGGGTGCGTGAAAGGGACGGATCTCCATCTCCCAGAGCCTCCGTCGTCGAGGACGACTCGGTCGACGTTGATGTGGAGCTTGAGGTCTCGTTTCTTCCGGTCGATCTCGTCGGACACGGCGTGGATGTGCTGGAGATAGGGGCGGAGGATGCTTCTTTTGTCGGCCCTTCTGATCCGCAACACGAAGGACCTCCGATCGCCTCTCTGGTGGTTGGTCCAGGAGAGCCTGGCGCCGAGGAAGACGTCGTCGATGGTCTGGTTGGGGTCGAGGTGGAGGAGGATGTCGTTGGGCTTCTTGCCGGCGAAGAGGTTGGTGAAATCGGACTCCTCCAAGGAAGGGAGGGAGTTGAGGTAGGCGGAGACCCGGCGGTAGAGGGGGTTCTCCTGCATGGCGTCGTTGAATTCGGGGACCTTGAGGACCTGGTAGGCGTAGAACAAATCTTGGGTCGACATCCACCACCGCTTCAGGAGGTGGAAAGGCCCGGTTTTGCGGAAGAGAAGACGGAGCAGGAGCAGCGACACCACTGTGCCGATCAAGGCACACGAGAGATTGCTTATCGTCATCATCGCGGCGGGCAATCGGAGCAGGGCCAGAAAAAAACGAAACTGGGATTATAAACTAAGGAGAGAGGAGAAGGAAAAGATTGGATTTTTAGGAAGGGCAGCGCTCTTCGGTGGCATGGCGATGGCGATGGCGGGGGGAGGTGTAACAGAGGGGAGTGAAAACAGAGGAAGGGGAGGGGGGGAGATGCGGGGAAGGGGTCGTTGATGTTCGAGGAAAAGGAGAAAGATGGCGTGGAGGAATCGGGAGATAAATGGGTGGGTGCGAAAGCGCTTCCAATACGCGTACAGAATAAGGCCGCCGCTCCCTGCTGATGGTGGGAGGGTGGGGACACCCCAAAAGACCATTCACTGCTACTGAGACAACGCTATAGTGAAAGGGTCTTCTCCTCCTCCTCCTTCTTATATTAAAAAGACTTGAGATTAGGTTTTGATTTTAATTCAATCATTTATAACTTAATTAATCGAAGAGGACGGCCGCATAGGATTTAGATTAGACAATCGGTAGACATTTCTGACCCACTATTGTCAAGAGTCGTAACTACCGATGGATGTTACGAACAAAACTTACATCTTAAGTAAAAAAGTAATAAATTCCATGCCGAATTTCATGAGAATCAATTAGATTGAGTACGCAATGAATCTATGCAGTGTCACTTAGCGTACCGACTTGTAAAGCTGATTTTTTTTTTTTTTTTGAGTAGACCGAGCAATTTTGTTTTCCCATGGACATTACTAGATAGATAGAGAGACCCGAGAAGAGGGCGATTTTTAAGGTGTTCATAGTTGCTTTTTCCATCTTTAAGGTGAAATGATTGTCTCCAGCCAAGCAGCGGAGAGTTAAGTTAGGCCATCCCCATCTGTTGATATCCGGCGGGAGCAATTAGTGTCATTCGATTTGATTTTTACCACACCAACAACCGACCGTCCACCGATACAAAGCGAAACCGAAACCGAGCAGGACCCGTGGATCGAAAGGCAGGTTACAAAAATGGGACATCAGGACATTCCACCTCACCCCACTATCGTGAGGCCGCTGCTTTTAAGGAATTAAAACATATGCAGTCTTAAGGTTTTCCTGGGTGGAGGTCTAAAAACAAAGGAGGAGAGAAAAATCCAGCATTTTACACGTGTCGCGTACGTCGTGAACGGAAGGACAGCTGGGTATCTCTTTGTTGGTGGAGCATTTTTTGATGTAATATTCGGACGTGATTTGATTGGCACCGCAAGGCACAGATGATGATGAGTCGGCGATCGGATTTTTGGGCCAGCAAATGTTCGTTTCGAATTTCGATTTTGGCTTTCTTTCTTTCTTTCTTTCTTGGAGTCGTTTCCCCTTCTTAGTTAAGTTGGTGTCAGATGACTTGCCAACTGGAAGGAAGTGGAAGTTGTCAAAGCGTCGTCTGCCTAGAAACAGCCCCACGGGGGAGTTGGGATTTTTGACTTTCCATACCCGAGGAAGGCCGCTTCTAACGTTGCACCCGCCCCTGCGCCCGCCGAATATTCTCCTTTTTATCTTTTCGGGTTCGAATTTTGTATGCACGTATGACCAAAATAGCTGGCTTTATAATTGTATGTTTTTTTCCCGACTCATATGACATACTGCTAATCTTATTCATCGCACAAGACGCGAGGAAAAAGTCTTGTCAAAGACCCCCATAACGGATCGTTTGAACTCGATCATACAAGGGGCTTAGACGTGTGTTGAGTACCCAGATCGGTTCCACACGTGTTTAGTTGGTAATTTAATTGCAGGGGGTTACGCTATCTTTTTTAATTAGATAATTGAAGGAACTCGACCGGGCAATACCGTCGGGAGAAGATAACTTACAATTCAAGGCAAAAGATTTGAGGGATAACAATATTAAACACCTCCGTGATCATCAGGGCAAGATGGATACAGAGGTTTAGAAGGACAAGTAATGGGTGGCACGTCAAACCACCAAAACTAAGGATCTTTAAGAATAGATTCTGAATGGGAATGAATATTCTTTTCCCTTTCTACTAATCACCGAAACACCGTCAATGAGTGTTCTAGATCAACGTCTTGTTGAAAAGCATCACAATGACATCACTTATCTATGCCCTCATCTAAAGTAAACAGGACTTCCTCATTTTTTTAATGGTTTTTTTTTTCAATTGTATCTTTCCTTTCCAAAATGTCCTCGATTGTTTGTTTTACAAATATATAAATTCATATGTGAATAATGAGATCAATAGCTCCATATAATCTCACATATGCAAGTAAATAAAAGTTGGGCATATAAAAATATTGGATTTCTCCACACACACAGGCACACACATTTCCTTTGTCACTTGTGCAATTTTTTGTCAATAACTTTTCCATTATTTAAGCATCCGAACATGTAGTGGTTTCAAAACATATCGATTCCTGGTAGTTTAAACGGTAGGGACGTGGAAGTACCTGCACCGCCGGAACTCTAAAAGGCGAATTTCGTGAAAGACAAAATGTATGCTTCCCGCCTCGCACCTTAACAACAACAACAACAACAACATTCATTGCGCGAGGATTATCCCAATGTAATGTGGACAGTTTATATTGCCGTTCGCGGGACCCATCGATACAAAATCGTGGAAGCTCATTCGCATATGGATCTTCCTTTTTGTCATTCCACGAATCCTCGGCACCTGTCCATAGTTTGTGGTACGACGACGATGCGGCCGTCCTCCTCCTAAATGGACTCCTCTCCCTTCCTCGGGAGTCGATAAAGTCAACATGATTGGGAAGTGTCCTTTTTGAGATCGGCGAGCAACGGTGATGGTTATGAGTCTGCTCTACGAGAGAGAGAGAGTAGAGACATGACAAGCTTTAAAGACATGGACATCCAAATTATTATAGCTTTCATACGGTGCTTATTTTAATGTTATCGGCTGAATAACTGAAAAATTAGATATACATTATATAAGATTAAATGGTCTGATATGACTAGCCGACAAAGTGAAGTCAGCAAAGAAGAGAGCCAAACAAGGTGACAAAGTGAAGTCACAATTCACGTTTCTTTACTGCATTTGGAAGCAAGGTTGGATGTTTTAGTTCAAGAATAGTTATGTGCTAATTAAACATCAAAACCCAGGCAGGATCGTGGGTCTACACTGTAGTACGGGTCAATGGGATATGAGCCCAAAATGTTCATGCGAAGCCTGAGCCCAAAAGTCTCCCTTCGAAACTTGGCCGGACATCATCATCAGCTCATTCATTCCACCTCTTACGATTCCTTCCTACTCAACTTTTACGGCATCCATCCATCCATCCATCCATCCATCCATCCATCCATCGTGGCGTCTCGACCGCCTTCAATCCCTTTGGCTGTGATCTGCAGAGAGTAGTTTTCCATCGACATCGCTTCCTCCCCACGCAGGCACACGCACACGCACACGCGCACGCGCACACCCGCCAACCCACGGCTGGACACTCAAAGCCATTTGCACACCCGAGCTTACAGGAGAGGTGCGATTCTCTCCCACTCAATTTAATTTACTGTTTCGTGGTGGGGGAGTGGGCCAAGGTGGGGTGTACAGGAAAAGCGGCTCCGTCATTCGATTGGAAGATGAAAAGCAAAAGGCTTGGCAAACACGAGAAGGCATGTCAACCTCGCTCTCTCGTCTCCTCTCCGACCTTTTCCACCTCTGCTTTGGACATAACGTGGGTGCAACCCCCACCCCGTGACGCACGCACCTCCCCTCCCCCTCTATGTTTTCGGTACATCTCAATACGCCACGCCACGCCGTCACCGATTGCGATTTTACATGCCATTATTATTATAATTAAACCATCATTATCGCCTCAACATCGCAAGAGCTTTCCGTGACTAAAAGTTGCGGTGGATACAAATGCTGGGTCTTAATTCAAATCTCTTCTTCTTCGCTTCTCATCCTCGGCGCTGATCATGCCTCCCTCCCAACCTGATATAGTCCTTGTATTTTACTTCTCTCGATCTGTAGACTGTAGACCCCACGTTTTCTTGCACAGGGTGCAGCTCGTCCACAAAATCCTTTTATTCCTTTTTTCCTCTTCGAGAATCTTTACTTCTCAACCATGCGCCCCTTGCCCCCACGGGATTATTCCCTGTCGAAGACAAATCTTTCGCGCACAACTTAATTCAGGGCTTTCTTTGTCATATCACCAAAGGCCCCTACGCTTCGTCTCCATCCATACAAAACAGGGGGGTATTAAAAAGATTACCTTCAAGGCCACAATCATTTTGAAGCAAATGTCTTCCGATGGCCGATTTGATAATACCTAATTTCTTTATTTCTTTATTCTTTTAATCTTCAAATTTTTAAAAAAATTAAAAAAATTCCTTTATCAAACATTAATTTTTCTATTAGCTGAAATAGAAAAGTGATTAAGAAATAGATTTGAAGTAAAACCAAAATGTCAAAAATTTTATTTTTTGTTGTAGAGATCTTTTTCCAAAATAAGGTCATTTTCTTTTTTCCCTTCCTTTTCTTTCTCCTCTAGTTAGTTGCCAAGCCTTGGCAATAGCCAGCCTCGGGTGACTGTGCGACCGGCTAAAGCAGAAAAAATAAGAGAGGAAACAAAAGAAAAAAAAGAAAAAAAGAAAAATCATAGAAAATTATTAAAAAACTAAAAAAAATTCCACATCACAAATTTTTTTTTTTTTTAAGGGTCCTATTATCTTCTTCAGGGAGTGCAAGAGGAACCCAGAAAAAATGAATCAAAAGAGAGAAACTGAAGCATAACGGCATTGAAAATTCCATAAATGCCAAACTCGGGAGTATCCCTATCCAACTAAGCAGACTTTGTGGGATAAACTTGAAGGGAAAAAAAGAAAAAGAAAACTAAAACTTCGCGAGTTCCTGAGCACCGAACCAAAGTACCCCGGAGTTTTGAAGTGAACTGTGCATGTGTGATATGCGGGTTCATCAACCGATCATATCTCACAGGTGACCACCAACGAATGCTTATACATGCACGCTTGTCAAGAAGGGGAAAGTGTCATTCAACACAAATTCAAGTTTAGGAAGGTACTTACGAAAGAGAAAATATATTTATAGAGAAAATTCCTAAAAAGGATCCAAATCTTCTCATTTTCTCAAATAAGGACATGATGGATATTGTTTCGAATAAGAACTTGAATGTTTCAAAGAAAAGTCTCGCTGGTCGACTAAATTTTCTGACCGATCAAGAATATTTTAGTTCGAATCTTCTTTTTTCTAGTTCTTCTTCTTCTTTGCCGGTGGCTGGCTAACCATCGGCAACGCCCATAGAGGGTTGGGCAAGGGCGGCTACCAGTGATACCCACAAAAGGGCTGGGCGAAGGTTGCCCTCGCTCAATCCAACGAGGGGTGGCTTTGCTTGGGGAGGTCGCCCCTCGCGGCCAATTGTGAGGCCGGCGAGGCCATATTTGCCAAGGGTTGGCCTCGCTTGGGGCCGGTGAGGGCTTGATCCTCACCTTGCCTGCCCAGGTGCAAGCGAGGTTGATCTTGTCGGCCCTAGGTGAGTGCGGTTGGGTGCAAGGGGTGGCCTCCCCAAGCGAGGCCGCCCCTTGCTTGTGGCTAGCGAGGGTGGCCCTTGCTGGATCGGGCGAGAGTGACCCTCGCTTACCCTCACCCAACCTCCCGTGGGCATTGCTGATGGCCAGCAGCAATCGATAAAGAGGAAGAAGGAGAACCAGAAAAAAATGAAATAAAAAAAAAGAAAAAGAAAATGAAAAATGATGAAAATACCCTTAATCGTTGGAAAGTCAAGCATTTATTTGAAATAGACATAGCCACTTCAGATTATTATTTGACATAAGATTTACTTTGTGTCCTTATTTGAGAAAGTGATGACATTTTATATTCTTATTTAAAATAATGTCCATTTCAAACCCTTATTCGAGACATCGTGGGCATTTTGAGCTATTCTTTGGAATTTTCCCTATATTTATACGATAATCATAATCCACGATCAATTTCATTTAACTTTGGAAACTTGGCTTTCCAATTATCTGATTATATCATGTACTGTGGTGACCTTAGCTCCTAGCTCCTACGTGTGGAACGTGGCGAAGGAGTACCCGAGAGGCACCCACCCGTCCTGGGTTCTGAGTCGAGCAATGGGATTGGGCAACAAAACCGAAATCTCCAATTCCTTATCTCTTTCCTATCCTTTAATCTTGGTCATCCTCCTTCTCTCTCCCTCTCTTTCTCTCTCTCTGTGTGACTGAGACAGAGACGGAGGGAGTATGGCCAGCACAGTGAGCTTCCTGAGACTTCCAGATCTTGCTCAGAAGCCTCGGAACAGCGGCGTCCCGCATCTCCCCAACCCCTCCATCAAACTCAACCTCGGCTTCTCCAAAGACTCCGACAAGCTGCTCTCCTCCGCCTTGGGCCACCTCCGCTCGGCCTCTCTGCCTTTGACAACCGTTGCACTGCCCTTCTTTCTAGACGCCAAGGCAGAATCCTTAGTACCCTCTTTGGTCATATATCCCTGGCTCTGTGACTGAGAAGCGTTAGTGGTGCAGGATGCGGTTGCGGCGGGAGGAGAGTTCGGGATACTGGAGGGGAGGACGCTGGCTCTCATCCACCCCATCGTGATGAGCGGGCTGTTCGTGTACACGCTGTGGGCCGGCTACTTGGGGTGGCAATGGCGACGGGTGCGCACTGTCCAGGACGAGATCAACGAGCTGAAGAAGCAAGTCAAGCCTGCCCCTGTCAGCGTCGCCTCCGACGGCTCTTCTTCTCCACCCCAAGAAGCCCCACCTCCCTCCCCTGTCCAACTCAAAATTCAACAGCTCACTGAGGTCCCCCTGCTACCCTGTTTCCTTCTATTTTTCAATCATGTCCGGAGACATTACTCCCTCGTTTTCTTGGCAAATTGAGTATATGGATGGAACAGGAGCGGAAGGAGCTGATAAAGGGAGGGTACAAGGACCGGCATTTCAATGCCGGGAGCATACTCTTGGCCTTCGGGGTGTTCGAGTCAGTAGGAGGCGGCCTCAACACCTGGTTCCGTACTGGCAAGCTCTTCCCCGGCCCTCATCTCTATGCCGGTGCCGGTCTGTATTCCTTCCCCGTTTATTGCCATTGCCATTGCCTGTGCAATTGGAATTGTGCAATCCCATGTTCCTCATCCTTCCTCTTCCCTTCGTGCAGCAATCACCGTGCTTTGGGCAGTGGCCGCAGCTCTAGTCCCAGCGATGCAGAAAGGCAGCGAAACGGCTCGCAATCTCCACATTGCATTGAACTTCTTGAACGTTGTCCTCTTCGTTTGGCAGATTCCCACCGGTATCGAAATTGTGTTCAAAGTCTTCGAATTCACTAAATGGCCTTGACTCTGCTCCTCCCTTCGTTCGAACCGTAACAAGAATCATTTGTTATACAAAGCATCTGGCATCTGATACGCTTTAGGGGCTCCTAGCCCGCTCATTGTTTTTCTAGTATCATACTCTTACATTTAAGAAAAATCAGAGGAGGACTACCACTTTTCTGGCGTGCTCACTGTATTTCTACCTATTTCACGTACCCTACGCGTATAATGTACAATCTTTACTTGTCTTTTTATTTTCAACAATTGGCAATAGTTCACGGATTGTTCTTGTTCTTACCTGCTGTGCAAATTATTTATTATAAGGCACGATCTTTCTTCATCGAATCCTTAGAATTAGTTTAGTTATTGTAGAAGATGGAGTTATTTTCTCATGAAGGATAGCACTTTACCGAGACTATTGTTAATTTGTCTTTTTTTTATTTTTCAATCTAGCAAAAATACTTGCTGTTTGTAGTATCCATAACAATTTGAAATGAATCACAACTCTTTCTAAGTCTCAGTTCATAGGACCATAACAATTTAGCTGAAAAGATAAACTAGAGTAAAAATGAAGACTGACTTATTTGGTAACTCGCCTGTGGTTGACTCATGTGGCGCAATCACGTGTAAGCAATACCGACTTTCGTATGTCGAAGAGATATGGATAGATTGTGAAGTCGCGCATGTGTTCCATTCAGAGCTGAAAGCTTTGTTATTAGCCCCTCATATTGGTGAAATCATTTCCAATTTGAGAAACATGGAGGTTGTGTTCTGCACCTAGTAGTCTTCATCTGTCTGGGTTGCATTGCATCGATTGCCTTCTTAATCACGCCAATATCTGCCAATTTTCCAACTGTTTGAAAGAGATTATTTTAGCATCCTTCCTCTGTATAAACCCCATTCCCTCATATGCATATGGAGTTCAAAACTTTCCCTTCCTGTTGTTTTTGCATACTTCCCTTTGCACCAATGCATGCCTCAAGTAAGCGTCTAATGCAAGCCTAGTCCATGTTCTTCTCCCATGTTCTGAATTCTATGCTTCAGAATAGGATCTACGTGTACATTTCATGCCAAATGGTAATCTGACTCAATTCCTCTATGATAATTTGGCACATTAAATTTCATGTAGTTGAATGGAGATTGATACATTCCTCAAATACTCATGCTTGTAGAAATTATCTTGTTATTAAGATTACGTGACTTCCATGAAGCTGAAATCTCCGATCGACCACTTACGATTATGGAGAAAGACAGATGGTCCGGCAAATATCATCTTCTTCAACTGCTGTTCTAAGCCAAAATACTCACTCTATACTTTTTAGCAGATAACACATTACATCCTATAAACGTCGCATAACAGCACAACACAAACACGGCCAGGATGATGTGCACGTACAGCTTCTTTAGACTCCCTTATCTCAAGCACTAAGTACTCAGGCCATCCTGAAGTGGTATCACTATCAGTTGCATCAGCTAGGAGAGGTGCGTACTGGAACTGGACTGAATTGGCCAATTCTGGACAATTTTTCACAGAAACCGGATTCAATTCCGAAAATTTGAAACCGGTGATAATTGGTCTGATTCTCGATTCCAGGTGTAGACTGAATCGCATGGACTGCCTGAACTGGACCGATAGTTTTTTTCTTTTTATAAATTTTTTTATTACAGAACATTTCTTAAAAGTAAAGTGAAGACTCAAAACCCTGAGCCTTTCAGGCGCACGCCTCCCATCGCTCCCTCACTCCCTCTCGCTCAATGCCTCCTCTCGCGGTCTCATCTCGAGTGTTGGCCAGGAGGGAATGGAGAAAAACGAGTCATCCGAATCCATGGCTACGGTTGCGGTCAACTTGGGAAAATCAATCGTAGGATCCATCATGCAGGAGCTGGTGAGGAAGCCCATCGTCGACCTGCCGCCTCCATAAATGTGTTGTTCCGATGAGGACCCGCTGCTTGTCTCTAGCGATGCTTCCGAGTCCGTCCCCGTGGTCGACCTTCAACGCTCGGCTCGCTGAGATATGCTTGAGCTTGAGAGATTGCACTTCGCTTCGAAGGACCAGTGATTTTTCCAGGTATTCCTAAATTCTCCCTCTTTTTGTTTTTGTAATTTTATTTCCTACAGATGATGCATTCTTAAAAATAAGAAATTGTTCGAGCTCTTGAGAGAAATTGCAAACAAAAGGGCTTATTTGTCCAATTAGGGCTCAAGATGGTAGAACAATGCTCCAAGTGTTACAACTTAGCACGGGGATACATAAGTGCCAAAATTGGAGAAGCAAGGTACGCTTAAGTGCCAAAGGAGAACCACGTTGGATTTCCAGCAAGCCATGTAGAACGGTTTTATGAACAAAAATAATGATATGTTGGATTTTCGATAAGTCTCACTGGAGTTGGCACTTCAGTATTCAATTTTCGAAAAAGTGGTACTTAAGTATATATTATGGAAGTTTTGACACTTATATGTGCTTGGTGCTATGTGGCACTTGGGGTGCCCTTTGCCTGGCTCAAGATAATCAATTCCTATAATAGAGGTTATCTTCTAGTAAACGCACTTGAGAGAAAAAATACGAAGAGGGATTTGAATTTCATCAATTTAATTGAGCTATCCAGACTTTCTTCAATTCGTCTCACGTATGCCTTTTGGTGTTTGCAAGAATTAGGGGCTCAAAGGAATCGACTTCATATTCAATTTAGGGCTTCCAAAATAGACTTCGTCTTCAATTTAGGGCTCCGAAGAATGACCTTTAACAATACCAAGACAAAGAAGCCATGAATTTGCAAGATCGTCAAGCCAAGCATTTTTGTGGAGTGCCAAAGAAGCCATTCAAGCCCTTTGTTGGCATTTGCTCTACCAAAAAACTTGCTCTTGCTCACCTATTACTTACACATTAGTTCCTAGATTGACCTAGGAATCGAATTGATTGGTCCAGTTCTAGGACCAGGTGGGCTGGTTCCTAATTCCACACATAGGGAACTAACCCATCTAGTTTTTTATTCTAGAATAGAAATCGGCCTGCCCTAGAACCAATCACCCTATCAATAATTTCTCTTCGTCAAACCAGTAAAAGAATCTCTGTAAATCAGTTGTCTGACTTGATCATGATCTAGTTCTTTTGCTTAGTCACTTGACGCTATAAATTCGAATTTTGTTCTTGTCTCTAGTATTCAAAGTAGCTTGGGAGTTGGCGGCAATGGTTTTTGAGCCTTGCACCTTCTCCTGAGGCGGGCAGACAAGGACATTACTTAGCGCATTAATATTGATTAAACGCAACCATCGGAAATGCTTGGTATAAATGTAAGAGACAGGCATTTGCTACGGTTTTGAGATTTTCAAGGCTCCATGTATCGAGAAATATTCGAGGAAGGGAACAAGCCTTAAATTGATAAAGGCCTAGGTTCGTGAAAATGTATATTTGCATTCAAGATATTTCTTCTATACAATAGAATATATGGTGGTCAGGGCAGTAGCAATTGGAAGGCTTCATGTATAAATAGGGGTGTTCTCCCCCTCTTTTGTGATATCCAACATTCGAGCAATAGAAATACATTCTCTCCTAAAGCTTCTCTCTCCAAGTACTTTCTTTATGATCTGGGTGAGTTAGTGAGCGAGTGTTCTATTTTTGGGAAAAGGCTTTGCTTAGATGACCTAACGAACCAAAGAAGGCCTAAGTTGCCGCATGGTTTCAGTCTCAAGCATTGACTCATGATAAGTGGTATCGGAGCCTGAGTTAAAAAGAGCTTGTTCAAAGAGATCGAGGAGCGTATTGAGTGGTCAAGAGAATGTTGAATCAAGAAGTTGCTGTTGTTACTGCTGTTGGTGAGGCATCACAAGGGAAGGTTGTCCAAGAGGAGGACACCCATGCGAGGACTAAGAGAGCTTCCTCGAAGGATCTTATGTCCTCCTTTGAAGAGAGCTTGCCAAGATGAAATCCATGATGGAAGATTTCTGTGAGGAGGTGAAGGAGCAATTTGCTAAGGTCAGAAAGTCGTTTCGTGGAGATTTCTTGGTGCCTTGAATGCAGTCACTGGGTCGATGCACGAAAGAGGTGATGCCCTGGAGACCTTGACCAGTGATCTTCGAGAGAAGCTTGAGATTGTCAAGGATGAATTTAAAACTTACAAGCCAGTCATGGCAAGTGAGGTAGAGACGGTCAAAGATGAATTCAAGGCTTGCAAAGTGACCATGGGCATGGGGTAAGGAGTAGTTGCAATGATGCCAAGTCCAAGATCGGATATTCCTAAGCCAAATGAGTGCAAGGGAGACAAGTCCGCCAAAGAGGTGGATGACGTCCCATAGGCCATGGAGCAATACTTCGACACCATGGGAATCAAGGACAATGGGATTGAGGTACAAACTCTTACTATGGTGGCAAGGTCAGTGTATGAAAGGCGGGAAGCCCAACCAATAAATCGATGGTCTATCTGACTTTGTCGCCTCTTTCGCAAACAATTCTTTTTGGAGTGTGCCGAGAATGAAGCCTGGAGCAAGCTTTGCCATCTCACAAGGGAGATATTCACAAGTATGTGCAGGAGTTTTCTAAGCTATTATTGGACATATATGATCAAGTTTGAGGCGCTATTGATATTCATGGATGGTCTCAAGTCTTGGGCAAGGTTGGAATTGGAATGCCAAGGAGTGCATGAACTGTAGGAAGCTCTTCCCATAGCCGAGTCCTTGATTGATATCCATTGGTTTGAAGAACCCAAGCTCAAGGGAAATGGTGGGGGAGCGGTTTGCCACCATGATGAGGATGAAGAAGAGGAAGCTACCTAGGATCAATGGGACAAGTGAGGAGGGCCTTTGAGTAACAAGTGGTTGATGAAGCCACAAAGTAAGGAGTATGGAAAGCCGATGAAGTGCTTCTTTTGTGACAGCTCACACCTTGCTTGAGATTGCCGAAAGAGGGGTAAACTTACAGCAATTTGACGTGAGGAGGAAGAGGAAACACCACAGCAAGAGAAGAGAGAAGTGTAGCTCGGAGTTGTAAAGATCCTCAACTTTGTAAAGACTCAAGCATTGCCCAAGAAGCTTGCAAGTATAAGTTTGCCATTCATGAAAGTCAAGGTTAGTAGTACAAAACTCTATGCCTTAATGGACATTGGTTTGTCAGACATGTTCTTGTTGAGCGAAGTGGTGAAGAGTTTGGGATTTTGATTGGAATCAACCAAACATAGGTTCAAGGTGGTCAAACTCGGATGATGGACCAACCATTGGCATTGCACAGACAATTTCCTATCGAGGTAATTATGCTTGATGGATATGATCTTATTTTGGGCTTGGAATTCTTTGATAATGTGAATACCATGATCGATATGAGAACAAAGTCAATTGTTATCATTGACCCAAAATGCCCATCAGTGGTGCCTATGATATTCAGGTTGACGTAAACCAAGAGCATCTCCATGATATGGCCTGTGGATGAAATGCCAAGAGTTGAG
This sequence comes from Angophora floribunda, assembly GCA_014182895.1. Lineage (NCBI taxonomy): Eukaryota > Viridiplantae > Streptophyta > Magnoliopsida > Myrtales > Myrtaceae > Angophora > Angophora floribunda. The sequence continues at coordinate 19,457,365 of CM024708.1, read as the reverse complement.
GAGTTTGTAATTGAGTCGAGAGCGAAACCACAACCTTTGGAGAAGCCAAAGGTGGAGTTGGCCTACGCCAGCTCAATGTGAGATGCCAAGCCATGTGCTTTTTATGGAAGATGGAGAACTTGTTGAGCAACATGGAAATAACTGAATCCAAGGAGTTGCTTACAGAACAAGTTGGGATTGAGGAGCCATGTAATTGACAAGTCAAAAAGGGAAAATACCAAGCAGCATTGGAGATAAAAAATCACCAACGTTTGAGGAAACCGACGATCCAAGAGAAGGATGCAATTGAGCAAGCGAAAGACTCTGAGTTGAGAGTATCAAGGGCATTGTCCAATTGAGTGGGTGAGAATGTTACGGTCTCGAGATTTTCAAGACTCAATGTGTTGCGAAATGATCAAGGGAACATAATAAGTCTTGAATTAATAAATGCCTAGGGTTTCTTGAAAATGTATATTAGCATTCAAGATATTTCTTGTTTTTAATGAAGTAGATGGTGGTTTTGCATTTAACATGATAAATGCTAGTCGGTGTAGTAGTAATTAGAAGGTCTCATGTATAAATTAGGGGTGAGCTATTGAACTGACCAAACTGGGAACCATCCGAACTAGATTGGACCAGCTAGTTTGGTCCAGTGCCCAAGGAGGTCGATCCGGTTCTCGATTTCATAAAAATGGAACTGGTGATTTTTGGTCCGGTTTTCGATTCCTGAGGGAGGGGAACTGGATTGGACCAGATTGACTCTTTTTTTTTTAAAAATTTTTTTTAAAGATAGTAATAAACCATAAAATAGTAATAACTCATTTTTTTTACTAAATGATTGGATCCATTTGACCGAATTGGATTAGTTGATCTAGTTCAACTCCTGGTCATAGGACTCTTTGGTCCAATCCCCAATCCTAAAAATTGGGAACCGGTCCTTGTTTGGTTCCCAATTCCTAGGTGAGACTAGACCGGACCGAAACCGAGAACCGATCACTTATAATATAAATAGAGGTGTTATTTCCCTTATTTGTAACATCGAACATTCAAGTAATAGAAATACATTATCTCCTAGAATTTCTCTCTTTAAAAACTTTGTCTACAATTTGGGTGAGTTAATGAGCAAGCGTTTGATCTTTTGAAAAAGACTTTACTTAAATGACCCAATGAACCAAAGTAAACCTAAATTGCCACTCGTTCTCAATCATAAATATCAGCCCGCGACACATTCCTCTATTAGTGGGTGGTCATGAATTAAAGACAATTGCAATTTTTTTTTTTTTTTTGGAGATGGTGGTCAAAGGGTGTGCTGGCCAGGTTTGGCGCACTTTTACTTGGCCACCTATTAGGCGACTTTAAGTCGTGCTCCTATGTGCGATAGTTGATTTTGGATTTTGCTGTGCTCCAAACAAGGCTCTAAGACAAAACCATAAATATAAAAATAAACTCCCGTCGTATTTATTACCAGAAATGAAGATTTGAAATAATTAATATTATTCATGGCTATGAGAATATTATTTCTAGAGATAAGTACACTGAAAATCTTAAAATTTATTACGACAGTGTAATTTAATCATAAAACTTGTCAAATTGTGCAATTAAGTCCTTCCATTAACTCCATCTTTACCGACATGGCTTTTTTTAGTACTTATTCCTCCTACGTGTTGATGGCGTGATTAAAATGATGTTATTTTAATCCAAATATGATTTTTTTAAAATTTTATTTAGATTAAATTAGAAAGTAAGCTTTTTTCTTTCTTTTTAAATGTAGGGGTTGAGAAACCAGGTGTTCAGGGCTGCAAGCCCTCGTTGTTGCCTCTCCACCGTCATTCGTCCACCCCATCATTGGCCCTTTTTGACGATAGTGAGGCGCTACCTGATTTCTCAACTCTTCCCTTTTATTTATTTATTTAAATTAAACTTGTCTTAAAAATCGGATTTGGACTAAAATGACATCGTTTTAGCCACGCTGTTGCCACATAAGAGAGAAAATGTATTAGAAAAAATCATGTTGGTATTTTCTATTAATCAAGTTGTATGAAATTAATGAAAGGACTCGATTACATTAATTTGATAAATTTTTAGAGTTCATTGGACTTTTTGCAAGTTTTAAGACTCAATATCATCTTTGCGATAAGTTTTAGTTCTTGCAATGCACTTATCCCTCAATTCTATATGAAAACCATGTAGCTTTTAAAATCAAGAGAACTTATTTATGTTAACATAACTGTACAACACATCAATTTATTAAAAAAAACATATAAAGAAAGTCGCATGGTTGTGGATCATATAGACTAGGACTATCCGGATCGTCGATCATGCGCTTCTCCCGGTAAATTCTTCCCTCAACCCGAGTTCACAAGTCCATTATGACTATAGATCGTTCGGGCCGCACATTATCGACGACTCTGGTTTGTTTGAATTTATGGACTCGAGTCCAGAGAAAACATTCTCGCTTCACCTAGTCCAGGTGGTTTCTTGGCCACGGCCCCTGGGTTAATGCAAAGAGCATCCAAGTCCCTTCACCCTTTCGACAAAATCGTATCTGGAGATTTCACCATCCGTCCATGAACAAATGCCATTTACGAATCACCCAAGTGGGTTGGTACTTTACAAAGAAGACCATGCAAACCCGGTGTCATGTCTGGGCGCTGTGAGAAACCAGGTGTTGACATTGAGGGGGATGTAGCTTTTGAGCTGTAATTAATTACGGCATAAAGAACGTATAGAATCAGTCGGCTGAGCCGAACATACACGTTAAAGAGAGGTAAAACTCGGGATCCAGAAAGTGACATCGACTCCTGAGAGAGAATGGAAAGTAAGTACAAAGGAAGATGTTCTGTGGACCCACCTCTTGATGGACACAAAAATTCTTCCTTCTGTTCTCGGAGGGTCGTCTAGAGGTTTTCATGCGCAAAAGAGGGCAATTCTTGCTTACTAATTACACATTTCTACTTGATTTAACCCTGCGTTGGATCCCTAAATCAGAGTGCTTCTGTACTTCTTAACAGGAGAGTTCTCGTGAGAGTATAAAATCAATTAAGTAGATGTCAAAAGGAGAGAAATATGTTCTTCTGCAAAGGAGAGAGATCTGATTGTCAGTGGATTGACTATTAGTGTATCCTTTACGTCCGCTGCAGTAATGTTCAATGAACCAAAGCCAACGAGTTCCTTGTGAGCGAAAGAGGCATGAGACTTAGCTTGCAACACATACAGATTCCCCAAATCAAATGACGTGAACTTAGAAAGACACATGAGAATCGTAAAGGTCAGAAAAGCCAAAAGAGAAGGGAGATATGCAGTGCATGGAAGGCATAGAAGGCATAGAGCACAATTCGATCTCTCACTCCAATAACAAGCAAAGTCAGAAACACGACACAGACAGCAACGGACGCCAGGACCATCCCTCTTATCATTTGTAGAATCATTGATAACTTTGGTTTTATTCAAAGTGACAATGCTCAGGAATCTCAACCTGAGATTAGTTTACTCTCTTGACTTGTTAGAGAAAGGAACAGGGGAGAGCCATCGCAAGCACAGTTTTTTTTTTTTTTAATGCCATCCCGCCAAGACATCCTAAACAAGATTTGTAGAAGATGCATTGAGGACGGTGCGCATCAAATTTTCACACAAGAGAATGCTCTGGATACATATCAGTGAACATTGTCAACTGGTGAGGGAAATGCTTAAGGGCAAATGAATAGATTCTCATGCTGGTAGCATGACGTAACGAAGACGTTAAGACAGAACGAGGAAAAATTTCTGATGGGATTTATGGTTTTGTCGTGTGAATGAAATATAGAGGTGAAGTCGGCGAGTAGAGAGAGAAGAGAGAAGAAAGATAATAATCACGGGTACAGGAGAAGATGCCATACCGGAGGGAGGATCGGGTTTGCTTTGGGTGGGAAGCAGAACCTGATGCCTTGTCCCCTCTCTCTCCCCATCCCCCACACTGCACTTTTAAATTGGTCCAAAAACTTGTGCCAATTACCTCATCTCAGAAGAGTCTTGTCTTTTACACCAAAAATGTTAATTTGCCTCTGTCCGATCTGACATTGTTGGTATTATATAAAGGACGGAAGTCCCTCCCTCTCCCTTCATTCCTTGAGCCGCTCTTTCCCGTTCTCTGGTTCTAGGAATCGCTAATATTAGTGTCTCTGGTGGGCATTCATGGCCAGCCAACCACCTCCTTCTAGGCCATGGCTCCGCTTGGCCTCCGTTTCTCGCCCTGTCATTCCTCCTCCAGCTCCTGCTCCTCAGCCGCCGCCTCAAGCTCCTCCTCCTCCTGCTCCTGCACCGCAGCCCCGACCAACCATAACCCTTCCCACATTCAGACCCAGCGCTCCACCTCCACCTCCACCTCCACCTCAAGAACCTCCGCCACCCCCTCCCCCCATGCCATCACCTCCACCTCCACCTCCACCTCAAGAACCTCAGCCTCTGCCTCCGCCTCCACCTTCACTTCCCTTGGTGCCCCGCTTGTCACCTCGGCAATCAGTGGAACCACCCCGGGATGTGTCCACTGGCACCCCGCCCCGCACGACCACTGCCTCAGTGCCTTCAACTCCAACTGTGAGAACCATTGTGGCACCAACCTCCTCTTTACCTGCTTCTCCGGCTAAACTTCCATCCGCCCCTCCTGTAATGACCTCATCTCCTGTAAAGCCCCAGATTCCTTCTCCTGCACCCAGATCACCCGTTCCATCACCCCCCAAACCAGCTATCAGTGAGCCTCCCATCGCAACGCCAGTGCCATCTCCGAAAGTTGTCGAGCCTGCTGCTAAGACTTCCCCCGCAATCACCATCCACGAAGCCACTGGCTCCACCTCCAACTCCTTTCCTTCTGCCTCCATCCCAACTGAGAGCTGATGATCAGCGCAGGATCCCCCCGGAGGCAGAGCAAAAGACTGTCCTAGTTCAGGAAACCGTGCCAATCCCTCCCTCTAGCGGCAGACTCCCATCCATCAATGGTCGCATTCGTTCTGATGAGATTCCGAAGGCTGACATTGCTCGTGACACCAAAAATGGAGATGCAGAAAGGCACAGAGGTCCCTTCCCCAAGAAGCACCTGGACTCTGGGGAGGTGCCTGGCATGAAGGTCATTACCATTGCTGGCGAGAACAGAGGTGCGACGATGGAGCTCATACGTTCCCCGAAACATCCTCCTCCTCATCATCTTCTTCATAATAAGGCAAGTCCTACATCCAAGGGCAATGGCCAAGAGTCCAGAAACTCATCATTGTCTGGCAGCGGCAGCAGCAGCAGTGACGAAGGAAACGGAAAGATGCAGAAGAAAGACAAGAGTCACCTATCGAAGTCCTTCACCTCTCCTCCAATCAGCGCATTCATGAATAGCAATGTGCAAGGCGTCAACAACTCCATCCTCTTCAACAGCTCTTGCACTCACCATGATCCTGGGGTCCACCTTGCTCTCTCCCGAAAGCCATCCAACGGCGGCTTGCACATCAAGGACCTCGTCAAGGGACACCAGCCTTGATTATTTACGGGACAATTACCCTAACATGAGAATACCTCATTTGCATTGTTTATGTTTCCTCTATTAAAAAAAAAGTCAGAAGTTATGTTGCTGCTGCGAATAACTGAGAGAGAAAGAAAAAAGAAGAAGAAGAGTGGAGTGGATTCTTATTCATATTTTTAGTCGGACATGCCAAGCCACTTCTAGTGGATGTCATGTTACCGGAGATTGCGCAATCTCCTATGTTTTATTTGGATTCTCCTACATATATGTGGATCAGCTATCATGTCATGCAATTTCAATAAACATCCATATTGCTATGTTGAATGATATGTATGGCGAGTCGTACCTATTTGATTGGTTGCAGATTGTCAAGGTCCAGTGAGCTGAAGGCCACACTAGTTTCGCTATCGGACTAGATTGCACATCCATACACAGCACCTATTCTTGCAGTCACCTTTTTGCAGCATTCCGGTTTTTCTTTCTGGTGTCATTGCATGCCTTGGAGCTTAAGTAATGCGAAACTGAAAGAGTTTTGTCCCAGATTTCTCTTTAGGACGGAAAAGAGAGATTCCATGCACGGCAAGCCTTTCTTAAAGCGAAGGGTCGCAATGAGTCCATGTCACACTCAAGAAAATGAAAAAGAACAAGCTAAAGACACGGGCAACTTTGTTTCCGTGTATTAATTATATAACCATCATTTGGAGACGGCTCCACACTGGGATTCCTGGTCCTCTCATGTAGGCCAGTCTTGATCCTAAAGTTAGGATGTCGTCAGTAATACATGTCTCTTCGACTCGGTTAACTGTGAAACGAGAATAATTTGCAGCAATTCGCAGCGAATGGTTTTGCGTTCCACTTCAAAGCAAGAAAAGTGGCGAATCAGGGGCCTCTCTACTCATTCTGTTTTGGGGGTCGCGTTTCTATCATTGGGCTTTACCCACGTCTCAGCTTGTGCCCTCCTTCAGTAGATATCGACGTCCGTTGATTGTACATATGAATTTGTTACCGTGTCAGTTAAAACTATTTCAGCTTGTGCTCACTATATCTATTGATAGAATGCATTCATAAATTGATATGGATGGACTGCAGTTTGACACTGTCAGATATGCAAATTTATTGTAGTAGGATATATGATCGCAACTCCAAATCTAAATCTTGAATACCCATATGGCACATTAACTTCTTTTAGAATATATGTGACTAAAGTACGGTTGGAGTGTCAAAACTTTTCTTAAGTGCCAATGATGAAAATATCCGACCAAATTGCCGACATGTCGATTTTTCGACGAGAGAAGTGCAAAATAACGTTGTTTGAGAGCTGACATAGCTAGCTAAGCCCAAAATGACGTCTTTTTGGGCGCTAACATTGCTAGACTTAGCGCAAAACAACGTCGTTTCACATTGAATTTGATTTTTAATATAAAAATTAATTAAACTAAATAAAAAATTGAAGAAAACAAAGAAAAAAAAGGAGAACAACATAGGCGGGGGCTCCTGTGCTCGTGCCCAATTGCCAGTGGGGCGGTGCCAATGATGGCAAGGGTCGCTAGAGCCTGGGCAAGGGTTGGCGACCCTTGTTGACCACTAGAAGCCAAGAGAGGGTGGCGACCCTCTCCTAGATTTGGGCGAGGGTCGCTTGCCCTCGGCCAGGTGCCAGCGGCTCTCACCTAAGGTCACTGGACCTCACCCCAGGTTCGGTGGCGCTAAGAGAGAGGGTCGCCGCCCTCTCCCAACTTCTGGTGAGGGCTTGCCGGCCATTGCCTCTGATTGGTGAGGGTTGACGATCATCGATGCTGCCCCACCAGCAATGGGGCAACGACCACAGGCGGGGGAGCCCCTCCCGCCTTTGTTGACCCCTTTTTTTAAGTTTTTAATTGAATTTAATTAATTTTTATATTAAAGATTGAATTCAGGCCAAAACAACATTGTTTTGGCCGAATCTAAGTTGACTTATATTATAAAATATGCCACATAGGATTTACAGAACCAGTCGTCGGACTTGGTACTAAAATGTCTTACTTTTTTTTATATAAAAAGTGTCACTTAAGTGTAACTTTTAGAAGTTTTCACATCAAAGTGTCCACTTGTACCAAGTTTTGGCATTTTGGCCGTACTTTAGCCAAATATATGTTTTCTTTTAAACACTAACACTTTTTTTTTACAATATATTTACCTTAATGAATACTGTGTTTTGAAATTTATCTTAATTCTAACAATAAAAGTTGAAATTAAAAAAATGGTTTAATCCAAGATTTTTATGATCTATACCTCTTGTCTGTGTTACATTATCTAAACCTAACTTTAAACGTTTAAAGTGATCTTATCATTAATGTAAACAAAAATTGGCCCAAACTATTTTAGACTTATCTCGTGGCACATATTTATAAAAGATTTTGACGATGACAAAACTTAATCCAAATATCTAATAAAGTTATTTAGTGTTTGTCTAGATAGATTTTTACATTTTTCTTTTAACTTCATCTAAATCTTGAAGCACATCCATTTTGACTATTTTCTTAAAGCAAAACATCAAAAACTTTCATAACATATAAATATTGGCATGTAAATTCATATACAATTTTTTCATAATCTTCTAAAATATGAATTTTCTTTTATACGTCAGTCTTAAAGTAAAAAAGAACTTTTTTGTTAGAATATTTAAATAATAAATCACGCATTTATCTAACAATTTAAGTTTTTAGAACAGTTGGTAATAGTTTCATCAATTGTCACTTGGTGTCAAAGCCATTCTTTTATGAGGAATCCTCCACTGGCATTGGTCGCGTCACTCCAATTTCACCCTCAATTCCACAGCTATTGAGACTCTTCCGCGGCTAATTTCGGAGAATAGGCATCACTATTAGGATTCTGAAAAATTCTTGTCTAAAGACGTTGGAATTCTCTAATACACTGCCATAGCTATCAAGACTATTCCGTTGCTAATTTTGGAGAACAAGCATCACTATCCGGAATCTGAAAAATTGTTGTCCAAGGATGCTTGAATTCTCTTCACACGTTGCCATGTATTGAACCTAGGGAGCTGTAACTGCTCTATGCTAATTCGACACCTTCCACCAGGTATTTTGAAAAACCAAGGCCCACCCACGAATTGCCATCCTCTGACTTGTTAGAACGAGAAATCCTATCAGGAACAGAGAGCGGGCGTCGTTATTTAAATATTCTAATACTCCCCCTCATGCCTAATCTAATTTTTTTGCCTAATTGTAAGTATGAAAATTTAATTAGACAGATTGATGAGGTATGAAAAGATTTGAATTCAGGATCTCTGATATTATATGAATCTCTTCCAAGCCCCTATTTGCCTTTCCAGTTATATATTTCCACGTCTAGGCTTAGGTTAAAGATAAACTTACACGTGAGAGAGAGTGTGTTAAGATATTTAAATAATAAACCACGTATTCATTTAATAGTTTAAGTTTTTAAAACAGTTGATAGTAGTTCTACAAAATTTTACATGGTATCAAAGTTGAAAGTCTTAAGTTCAAATCTTATAAGATAGTCATAGGAGTTTGCCTTAGTGACCACCATTTTCACATGGGAAGGGTAAAGTGAGGAGTGGAGGTGATTTAGCTTTAAGTATGAGTTTTGACTCGTATGCCCTGCAAAGCAAGAATGTAAGAGTGAGAGTTAGAGTAATAATAGAGCATATCCTATATATAAAAAAATTTCTTACCAGGCCTCTATTTGCCTACCTCTTTCTAACACTTCTTTTCATGCTTAGTTTCGTCTTTTGCCTAATACTAAGTGTTGTCATCCAACTCTAATACTATGTTGGATTTCGAAGGAAGACGGCTAAAGATGAGTGGAAATTCTTATTGAAAGCAAAATTTCATAAATGGTTCCTGTCACACCCAAATCCTATAGGGATGAGGGAGCGATATGGTCATCCTTTCTCCAAAGGACGTAGCCTTAACTATACCCAAAATATCCGACTCCCATAAGTTCCCACGATAACACTCTTGCTCTAGTAGTCACTAATTGAGGGACTTGAAAAATATGATAAGAAAATAGGAATGAACTACCATGGCCCAATGAATAATACATTTCTTCTAAGCAGATCGAGAAATCACTATACACATTTACAATACAAACATAAATCGCTTTTAACATAATATATTCATAATACAAATATTTCAAGATAATAATAAAATAGATACCAATGGCCCAATCCGTTGGTCAATCTTATAAAACACATGTCAATGGTCCATTCCATTAATTAAACTTATCAAAACACGGGTCGATGGTTTTTTCCATCGACTAAACTCAAATCATATGTTAATAGTCCACTTTATTGATCAAACTCAAGTTGAAATGTTCAACCATTGTCATGCTTAATGCCCATGACAAGACGACCAAGATTCTCCCTTTGGTTAGGTCTTCACTTATTATAAGCTGGTAGTTCGGCCCATAAAGATATCCTAGACTAATATGCATATACCCACACATCCTCTTAGGGTTTACAAAGACAAAGACATTGAGTATTGACCATTAATCACAAATCTCCAATAATCCACAATCAGAATTAGAATCACAAACTATATGAAAATCAAAGCACTTTTTAAGAACCACATACTTTTCAACATTCTTTTGTAAAGGGTTTCACAGACCATTTCTAGTAATCATTCAAACTAAAATTAAAGAATAACTCCTCATTCCAAACAACAAATAGCAGTAAATACATGATCATGTTTTTATGCAACAATTATGCTATTTATCAACTCATACTATACATAATCTATAATGTTTTTCAAACATGGGTTTAAAATACAAAGAAGAAATAATATCACTCACCTGGGAAAAATCAAAAACCAACCTACGGTGGTTACTCGAGCTGACATACTCGCATTCCTATTAATTAATTGAAAAAAGATTAAAAACTGAGCAATACACAACTCTAACAAACGACTCAACTAAACCACTTCAACCATCAATTTATCAACTCCTAAGTGCTATGAAAAAGCTCGTTTAAGATGTATGTTCATGCTCGTCCGTAACGCGTACTATCACAAGGCGTAACTTGCATGTGAAACTTTGCTTCGTTCCGAACAAACCAAACTTTGAAATATATTTTTGCTAAACTTCACCACTCTACAACACCATAAATCATCATTTCAACAAAAATCGTAGCTTAATAACTCCTCAGTCGAACCTTGCAGTACAAAATCGAGATTACTTCATTTTGTACCCTAATTTCCGAAATCACTCCAATTAGATGAGTAATAGTCTCGAATAGTTACCAAGTGTTGCAATCCATAGTTGATTTGGCTAGTTTACATGTTTGGAACAGTTACATGCAAAGATTTCTCTCTATCCCCTCTTTCCCTCTTTCTTCACAATCGAGTGCTTCTTCTGCTCTTTTTCTTACTTTTGCCGTCGCTGCCTCCTTCTTTCTTTTTATGTTCATGCTCAATTGAGGGGAAGGAAAATAAATGGGTTGGGCTTAGGATTAAAAGAGATGGGATGGGTTATATGACCCAGATATTATAGCTCCAACAACTTGTGTATAATTTCATAAGTTCTCTACAATCAATCTGTAACTCCAAAACGATTTTTGTCAAATCCCATGGCTCTGCAGTTTCCTAAACTTTTATTTCTCTATAATTTTACATCTTAATAACTCCTAATTTGAACACAGTAACTCATAATTCAATTTTGTTATAGCGTAGTTTATTAGTAAAGGGACATATGTCATTTCATTATATAATCAATTGGTAGATAACTAAACTTTATTGGGTACCCATATGGATAGTAAGGTTATCATGCATTCTATAAATATGGTTTCCCTTTTAGTTGTCTCATGAAATGAACCAATCAAGAACGAATGTACCAATACTTGTGGAGGATGGTGGGGTCATGAAAATTGCAAAAGACAAGCATGACAAAAGTGTTGGGGTTCCTGCTGTTGATCTCTTTGCTCCATCACAATCTCACAATCCTTCCTCAAGATGTACGAACCAAGGAAGAGATTCTGAAGATTCAAATCAGCCATACGATACAATTTAAATGCAGCAACAAGTAGCACAAACTTCTCTAGTTATGTTTCATCTGATAAATTTGCTCACTAATGAGCCAAAAGGTTCTCAAGCAGTTAAAGATGTAAAATGACACGAAACAATGGGCAAAAATAGCCAGTAAAGAGCAAAATACCTTACTGGATTGAAGTGGGTTTATAAGGTTGACTATAAGCCCAATGGTAGCATTGAGTGATAACAAGCATGTTTAATTACTGAGGGTCACATGCAAATAGAAGGAATTGGCTACCATGAAACACTCACTCTAGTGGCAAAGCTTACTACTTTGAGGTGCCTTCTTGCTGTGGCATCTATTTGGTGATGGGAACCACACCCCTTGGATGCGAACAACCGCTTCCTTTGTTGGGATCTTGATGAGGAAGTACATATGACTATTTCACAAGATTTCTCATAAGAGGGATAAACAAGGGTTTGTTGCCTACGAAAGTCCTTATATGGACTTGTACAAACATTGAGAAATTGGTTCGAGGAATTCACCATGCCTCTTGCGAGCAATGGGCTTCAAAAAATCTGTTCAAACTATCTTCGTTTACATACACACTACGAATCCTAGAAAAAAAAGGAGATAACACGGCAGTCCTTCCACTTAAAGGCTGTAGCCTCAAACGACTAAAATCTATCTCCCAAAATTCCCCTTGTTGATATTACTTTCGTATAATCGATTGCCAGTTGAAGAACCTTAAAAAGATTATAGGTAATGGTGTGAGCAACCATAACATAGTGGGTAGTGCATCTCTTTTAAGTGGATCGAATATATACTATGCACCTTTACAAATATGATATCACTAGTCATCAATCCCAAAGTTAGAGTACCATATATGCAAAATATCCAAAGTGAACAATATCTTTCCAACAAAATTTTTTACATCTAAGATCAATAACTATATCAATTCACAATAACAAATCAACCATTAATGGTCTATTTCATAGATTGATCTCATTTAACTGTATATCGATGGTCTATTTCATCGGCTAATCTCAAATCACATGTTGATGGTTCACTCTATTGACCAAACTCAAATCACATGTCAATGGTCTTCTCCATTAACCAAACTCGTGCTCAAATATTTAATTTCAATCATGCATAACGCCTTGTAACAAGGCGATCGAGATTCTCCCTTGCCTAGGTCTCCACATATAATGCTCGTGGCTTGGCCTATAAGGACATCCTAACATTAGTATGTGCATATCTACAAACTCTCGATCGAATTCACAACAATATTAAGCACCCAACTATCATCTTTCAATATCAAAAATTCAATCCATAAACAATATTATATATCATACTACATATTGTAAATCAATCACATAACCTTTCACAACTCAACTCATTTGATAGAGATACTTTTCATAAGACATTTCTCAAATCATTTCAAGATTAATCTCATAAATTGGTTTTGCAAATCGAATTAAATAAAATGTATGTCATAAAACATTTCACAAATCGATATATATATATATATATATATATATATATATATATATAATATTCCATAAACCATAGTCAAAGTCAAGAGTTTTTCGTAAAAATGTTTCATAAATCTAAAATATATAATATTTTCAACTTCGTTCATTAGACGGAATATATATTTCCACTAAATAAATTTTCACGCTATTCACAAGAACCAAAATGTAGTAAATATCCTATCCAAATTTATGCAACGAATATTCTTATTCTTAACTCATAATATATCAATTATTTGAAATCTTAGAACAGATAAATGCCCAAATTAAATGGTGTAGCCATATGAATCAATGATCTCACAATTCTAGCAATTAAATGATAATTGAAGTTAAAATGAAGGAAAACACTACCTCAAATACGAAACTGCTTAACTATGCCTAAACACTAATAAAATGAGCACCAACAAATCGCTTATTCGAAGTGATTATTCAACCCTAAACGCAATGTGGATTTGCAAGTGAAATTGCAAAATTTCACTTCAACAAAACCGTTACTTCATATCAAACTCCATCAAATCCTACAGCTTTACAACGATATAACCCACCATTCCCATGAAATCCCGAAACTCCACAACTCAAAAAATCAGACTTCGTGACTTAAATCTCACGTAAATTGCTCTAATTGAAAGAACGAGGGGCATGAATCGTTACCGGGCATTGCTATGTATAGTTAAATTGACTTGGCGAGATCCTATTGACATGCACATATGAAACCCCTTTCTCTTCTTCTTCTTTCCTTTCTTTCCTTTTCTTTCTTTCCCTTGCCTCTTTTTTTTTCCTCTCTCTTTGAAAGCTCTAAGTCTCTAAAATGAGTTGAGTGTCCACTTTGCTTCTTTGTTTACTTGTCAACCTTTCTATTCTTTCTTTATTACTTTTTTCTTATGGCCCCCCTAAGGCAAATATTACACGTCATCAAGGGAGTGGGTGTATTGTGGTACCCATTTACATTGATGAGATTAATTTAGCTGGAGAGATCCCGCTCGCATGATGTCAATCAAGCAACATTTGAGCAAGTGTTTCAACATCAAAGATTTGGATGTTATGAAATATTTCTTGTGAATTTAAGTAGCTCATTCTCGAAAGGAAAATGTCCTTAGCCAGCAAAAATTTATACTCAATATCTTGAGAAATAAGGTTGCCCAATGATTCAGGTCTTTTTGAGGCTGACCTTTCACAATATCGATGACTAGTTGGACGACTGATCTACTTAACCATCACATGACCAAATATTTACTAGATGTGGCGATGAGAGTTCTACGTTACCGCAAAAATCATCACTAGGTCAAGAAATACATCTTTCCTCCATGAGCTTATCGTGACTTGAATTGGGCCGGTTGTCATATGATGCGGCGTTCTACGACTATATACATCCTAATGTTTGGGAACGGTCCTTTATCTTGGAAAATAGAGAAGCAAACCACTGTCATAGGTCATTCACAGAAGTTGAGTATCTAGCGCTGCCTGCTACTTCTAGGGAATTGTTATGACCTCTGTCTCTTTTTGGATCTACAAGTTTCGCATCCACAACCTATGCAGCCGTATTATGATTACAAAGCTGCGATGCACATCTCACCTACTCCACTACTCCCTGAACAAAAAGAATCCATTTAAGTAGCTTGTCATTTTGTTCGAGAATGAATATAGTCCAAAAATCTAGTGGACATATATGGGCTAAAGTACACTTCAAGTGCTAAAACTTGGCACAAGTGGACATTTTGGTGTCAAAACTTTCCGAATGTACACTTAAGTACCAAAATCGAAGAAAAATGGAACACTTAAGTGTCAATGGTGAAAGAATTTGGCCAAATAGCTCACGCGGCACTTTTCTGATGAGAAAAATGCAAAACGGCGTCGTTTTGCGAGTTGATGTGGCTAAGTAAGCCTAAAATGACATCGTTTTAGGCCTTGACATGGCTAGACTTAGCCCAAAACAACGTTGTTTCACGTCAAATTCAATTTTTAATATAAAAATTAATTAAACCCAATTAAAAACTTAAAATTTTATAATAAGAAAAGGAAGGAGAGAGGAGTACAGTTGGGAGGCTCCCTCGCTTGTGGCTGCCGCCCCTCACTGGTGGGGCGGTGGAGATGGCCAACGAGGGTCGCTAGCGCTTGGGCGAAAGCCGACGACCCTCATCGACCGAAGGTGAGGGCGGTAAGACCTCGCTAGAAGCCGAGAGCGCGCAACAACCCTAGCCTAGCATCGCTGAACCTCGCCCTAGGTCCAATGACGCTTGGCGAGGGCTGGCGATCCTCACCCAGATCTAAGAGAAGGTCACCACCCTCTCGCGGCTTCTGGTGAGGGCTTGCTGCCCTCGCCTCCAATTGGCGAGGGTCACCGGTGACCCTCACCGGCCATTGTCGCCACCCCACCAGTGAGGGGTGGCAGCCACAGGCGAGGAGCCTCCCACTCGTGCTCTTCTCTCCTCCTCCTTCTATTTATTTATTCATATTTTAAGTTTTTAATTTAATTTAATTAATTTTTATATTAAAAATTTAATCTTACGTGAAAGGACATCATTTTAGGCTAAGTTTAGCCACGTCAGTGCTCAAAACAACGTCATTTTGGGTTTACTTAGCCAATTGGCTCGCAAAACAGCGCCGTTTTGCAATTTTCTCGTTGGAAAAGTGCCACATCAGTCATTTGGTAGGATTTTTTCGCCGTTGGCACTTAAGCATCCCACTTTTCTCTAAATATGACACTTAAGTGTGCATTTTTTTAAGTTTTGGCATCAAAGTGTCTACTTGTGCCAAGTTTTGGCACTCCGGGTGTACTTTAGCCAACATTTATGTGCTTACAAACTATCAAAATCATGGATATCTTCATGAAAGACTTGGGTCGTGGCAAATTCTACTCTTTAGAAGCAAGTTAGGCATCGTAAATCTTCATGCAACAACTTGAGCGAGGTAGCAGCGAATGACGTATCCTGTAATTGGTTGTCATTGCCAGAAGTAATTGATTTGATGTTCCATATACTTTCCTTGGATGACAAGTTCCTTGTATAATACGAATAGTTGAGGTATTTCTTATTTCCTGGGGTAATATATGTTGGCATCTCACTGAAGATTCAACAACCGAGGGTTCTCCAGAAATTTACAATATCCCGCAATGGTGGACGATTATCATTTTGCATATAGTTTGTTGGCATTACTTTGCATTGCGTCTTTGCCCATACGTGAAAAATGACATTTATGGCTGAAATAATGGGAATACCAAGAATTTGTTAGGGAACGCCTAGATTCATGTGTCATGGAAGTAAATATTAATGATTAGAATTACACTTTCAAGACATGTAGAAATAGAATAAGTGAAAATGTAGAGGCAATGAATTAGTGTTACATCTTCAAAAGTTTAAACTCTTTCTTTTGTACTTTACACTTGAAAAGGCTTGCTAGAAAAAGATTATAGAATTCATAAAAGAAATATACGCATATATATATGTTCACAGATATTTCTTTTGCATCACATCATTCTTTTTTAATCAACTTAGATGTTCTTGATACAAAATCAAAACTTAACAGGTTTTTTGCTTGAAATTTAAAGGACGTGGTAAACAATTTGGCATGACTTATTTTATTTGACATAATTTTCAAGAAATAAATTTAAATTAATGCAGGCAATGCGCGGGCTAAAAAAGCTAGTTTTAGTCTGACAAGCACTTTACTTTGTTCAACTAATTTGAAAGGGTTAATGTGAAATATTATCAATCAGTCTAAGAAAATTAGTATTTCAGCTAAGAGTATCATTGTCATCCACATGTGATTGGTCTTAATATGAGATGAAGATAGTAGTTGAATGATATAAAGTTGTTTGCACCAAAATTTAACCAAGTCGTCGGCATGAGTAGACATGTGGCTAGAAGACAAATGGTTATTGACACTAGATATGTGAGCCATTGTTGACAACCGAAAGAATTGTTGATATTAATATACATCATGAACATGAAGTCATAGCAAAACTAGTTAGCAAAAATACTAATGAAAAAAGAACGATAAGTTACTGATTGGGACACCAAATGAAGACTGGATGTTTGGGAGGCACCAGGAAATAGTTATAATATTATGATTTGAAATCACTCGTGGAAAGTGTAATGGAGTCCAGCAGATCGTGGAGAAGAGACAAAGTTAACTCATCAAGGGCGAAAGATCACGGCGTAATTTTAAAGGAGTAACCATATGATGATAAGATCATGAACTTAGGATCGAGATTCACGAAAACATGGAAACATGACTAAAACTGCAAAAGAACTGCTCTCAAGTGGTTATATCATAAGTACTATAAATACTAATGCTCAGCTATTGAAGGGACCTCGTACACAAACCAACAAACATGTTATCTTTTAATTCTTACATTGTAGTTATAGTTTCTAGATTCGCATCATTGATTAAATTCTGGTGTGTTTCTGAGTAGTAGCTTCTAGATCCGCATTATTAATTAAATTCCAGCTTGTATCTTTGCTATACTCCTTGGGTGCCTCATCATCGACTAAATTTGGCATTGCATCTTTAGGTGTTATTGTCAAGTAAATTTCGGCACAATCTATGTATGTTCGGTTCTGTTCAAAGTGAAGTTATCGATTCCCTTGTGTACCTATGATATTTCTTGTCCAAGAATCACCACAGAACCTTCTCCTCTAATGAAAACCGGAGAACGACTTTCAACAGAAGGAATTTTGTCGAGGAGTCAAATTCCAACCAAACAAGAGCCAGGGTTTTTTCTCTCTGCCTAGTAATTATTAAAGCGGAGTTACGAAATATGAAAGAGCGGAAGAGAAAGTATATGTCGCGGTCACTATCAGATTAAGATGTACATACTGGGGACTAACTGGTGTAGAAGCTGAATCAATGAAGCTGAACTGCTTTTAAGGATACTTACGTAGGCAACGACGAGAAAAGAAATCATCAATTATCATTGCACTTACAATATAGCCATCAAAATATACTGAGTCTCCTAACAAGAAGTATGTTATAAATTAAGTATAGCCAGACTGTAAATGATTCAAAATTCTGAAAAGTCAGCGACAAAGACACCTGGGAGGATAGCGGATGACTTGATAAATATACGTAGAGTCTTGTTTGTATACATAAAGACTGAGATTAAGAAGATGTTCACCCCAATTAAATCTGAACTATCGACTTATTTTTAAGGCTATGAAGGGATATTCCGTGGAATCAATGAACGCATCTTCTGTCTAATTACCTTATATTTTGGAGGCACGAGACGATTACTTGCACGACCCACCAAAGAAGCCGTTTGTCGCAAATTGAATTTGTCTGCAACCCTGGAAGTGCCAAAAAGGGACGAACCGTCTAATCCCTGCCCTCCGGAGAGAACAAAGGGGCACCGAGCTATGCGACCGTAAATCGATTGGCTTCTACGCCAGCTACGGGACAGCAAATCTGAGGAGGTGAGAGAGATACTCGGGATATGTAGGCTGCAGGCTTCGATATAATGTGTCGAGTGGATCAGCCCGTGAGCTCCATCAATTATTGTGATCACCTTGGTTAAACCTTATCTGAAAGTGATGAGCCATTTACTAAGGAGCCAGCTTAGAAAGGGCACCACTTCATGCAGTTGCATTCATTGCACTCACCTCCCTAGTCATTGGGCTACCCAAACCAACCACTCCAAATCTTTTCTCTTGCCTAGCCTTATTTTGCAAACTCACATCGTTATCGTACGGTTATGTTAAATCATATGCAATTCTTTCCCGTGTTAATACAATTATGTCGAGCTGTATTAAACCGTGCACATCAACATGTATGATGTCTTATGATTAGGTTTTAGGAAATCAATTTGGCCCGTTCTAGATCCATTGTAGAGATAATTCAATCGAGACCGGAATATATGTATTAGAAAATCCAATACAAAAGTTGAGTTATTAAATGGAGAGAAAGTACATGGATATAATTCTTCTTCTTCAGAAAAAAAAAGTAGATAGATATAAAGTTTATGTGCGACTCTATATTCAAATGATACCAAAGTGCATTTTAACAATACGAAACTACAAAACGGAGAATCTTTATGCCAATTCAAGAAACTAATGATAACGAGAAAAGTTCCTCTTTTTTTCATGAATAATTGTCTCGAGGGTGTGCGTGGATTCGATATATGTGCTATCAAAGTTGATCACATTTACTCAGCAGCACATAAAAGGGTAAACGGGCATGTCCAAAGCTCATCCATATAAGAGGGTACGAGTTTTTCTTTATTCCGATGTAAATATTAACTAGTGAAGGAATGTGGTCCCATGACATATAGAGTTCAAAAAGGACATGGAGAGTTGTAAGCAAGTGGGGCGTTTGATATTGCCCTTGAGAAGCATATGCTTGTTAGCGATATAACAAAAGGCTAATGAAATCCATCCGCCAGATCTTACCGGGATCAGATCAATCATCAATCTGAAAATAGTAAACAAAACTCCATGATTTCTCCCAACGTGGACCAAAGGGAAGTGATCTTTCTATTTGCATATGAATTGTCGTGTTGTGCAGAGCTGCTTTTCGCGGTCGCTGTCCGCGTTGAGGAATCAAGAGGGGAGCCTGTTGTGTGGGCTTGATCATCATCTTTTCGAGCTTGATTCGTTGGGGGGTCCTTATCATCCTTCCCCAACATTTTACATTAATTTAACAATGGTGTTCAGTTTAGATCCTTGTCAGTGTGGACTCCTTAACAACATAATGTTACTTTCAACCATCTTGATTATTACATGAGCCAAATAAGCGACAACAACTCCTGAGATCAGTTTTGTGTACACGTAGGTCTCTTCATTTTGTAGTTGGCTTTATTCTCCTTGTCTGACCCTTGCTACTTCCAAAACTCAAAAAGAATACTCTACTCCATTCCTATCATTACAAAGCAGCACGCCTCTAAGAACCCCACCCCCGTCTTATTGTCTGTACTCCCCACGCTCCCCCGTGCGAGAGCACATAGGTGTCGGCCAATGGGTTGATCGCTATTTTTATTTTTATTTAACGAGGTTAAGCTTGATACATAGGATTCTGCGTGGAAAACATGGGCAGGTAAAACGTCCGCTCTGCTAATTAATTCCTATATATGGTGTTGATATTGTAAGCGAAGATGCTGACAACTCCTTAAGTAGACGAGTAATGACTCTGTTGTGAATGACCCGCCTCGTGTCATTTAGGCGACGACGACAGCCTCCCAATCACGCCTCAGGAAGCTGCACCAGCGAACTTTTTGATTCTTGCAATACCAGAGATTTTGAAGCGATACAAGCCTATACAAGTCCCCTTGGTAAGTTGTATGGAATGGTCTCAGGTTAACTTGATGTTCAGTCGCAAAAAGGTTCCTAGTGAACCAAAGAGAACACGACGCAACTTAACTCGGTAGAAAGTCACCGTGTGGCGGTGTTGTGTCGACATACTTCCTTTTGATAGTTTAATAGATTTTCTGATATATACGGGACGTTATGTCCTGTCCGACTCATGTGTATATTTATATATGTATGTAGGACACAAGTGCTATGGTGTGATCTGGGCAGAGGTATTAGCCACACAGCTTTCAGTATTTGTGCGTTATTAAAGAGAGATGAAGCTGGGAAATATGAGTAGGAAGGAGGGACCACGGTACAAATCAAGCCACCGGTCATCAATGACGCTCGGCCGGGGCCCGGAGTTTCTGACCAGTGATGCAAATATTAGTACTATAATCAGACTTTGTTAACCCCAAGTTGATCTGTCAATATGTCATTTGGACAGTTCCCTCAAAACCATGGGCTCTTCGCAACCCGTCCACGCGCCATTGGAGAGGATGAAAATGACCCCGACAATCCAAGCTGTCTGCTAATCTTCGTAGATTGAATTTGATTTTGTTTGCGCCATTAAGTGTCACCAATAATCATATCCGCACAGTGTCTCTCCACCAGGCACTGGCTCCAGCATTCATGTTGCTTGCTTCTCCATCTCCCATTGGAGCTTCCAAAATGAAGTCAAAGTTTAACAAGCTCCGCCTACAAAATTCATCGTCATAAGAAATTCGGTTTATACCTCGGCCGCCTTTCTCCTTGATTGGTATAGACACGATGTAGTCGTGATAAATGATATGTCTAAAGGGAGGGTAAGCTCGAAACAATACTTTTTGGATAAAAATATTCTATCATGCGTAGCACGAGTTTTCTATTCATGCACACACAAACGATTAGAACGTTGATAGTGAATCCACTTGATTTTACACTATATTTATCTTGGGCAGAACGTTTGACTTTGGCAGGGAAATTACGTTGAAGACCGATATATAGCAATGATGGATTGTAGCATCTAAGTTAATAAATTCCATCGTAGTAGGTTTTGGGCCTCGTCAGTGACTAGAATTGTGGTGAAATGTCCTACCCCTGATTAAGGAGTGCTTAATTCTCTTGCGTGCACTCGAGTTGGGTCGAAGACATAGCGGGTCGCAATTGCACAAGTACTCAAATTCTATCGCATATTCGTAATGTCTCGAATGAATGGCATGGTGCACCAATCTGTCTGATTAAAGTATGCGGGGCTTAGTTATTCGAATCGGGTCCTTCGAACAAGGGAAGTGATCACATGCGAAGAAGCTTGTATTAGTTCGACCAGTATGTACACCGGCTAAGACGTTGGAAATCAAACCGATAATATACATCTCCGACAAGGTCGAGCTGTCAAATAGAAAAGGAGAAAACCCCTGCGACTCCAAAGACATAACCCCCGGAAAGGAAAACTAAAAACTGAAATTTGATGAGGAGAGGGGATTATGAGCTTCAACCAGGGACACCCACGGCCACGCCCACACGCCCAGACCCTCTCCATATAATCTAAAGCCCTACTCTTTGTTCTGGTCGTTGACTTATCTTTCCTCTTTGAAAAGAAAAGCTTTTATTTGACGACGATAATTATCTTTTCTTTATAGTCTATAATGACTTTTAAGATAATTGGGTCTCCATTTCAGCTGACGTCTGCGAAGGCACACGCCTTGGGCGGAGCCTGACGGCGAGAGGGTTGGCCATCTCGCAAGAAAGCCTGAGAAACTCCGACAAGTCAACTTTGTCCTCACTCACCGCCGCCCTCCAATCATACTCCTGCAACATCGCCGCCACCCAATAAGTGACAGTCGTCAGCCCCAGCATCTTCCCGGGGCAGGCCCTCCTCCCCGACCCGAACGGCGCCAGCCTGAGGTCCGAACCCAGCACCGAGAACTCCGCCCCTTCGCCCAGGAACCTGTCGGGCCTGAACAGGAGCGGGTCGGGCCAGACAAGGGGGTCCCTGCATATGGCCCACATGTTTACCATGGCCGTGGTTCCTGCTGGCACGTGCTGACCGTCCACGGTCGTGTCAGTGATGGCCAATCTGGCCCAGGACAGCAGTGGGCCCGGCGGGTGTAGCCTCAGCACTTCCTTCACTACGGCTTGGAGATAAGGCAGGTCCCCTATGTCCGATTCGTTGACCTCCCTTGACCTTCCCACCACCCGGTCCATCTCCTCCTGGACCCTCCCTTGAATTTCCGAATGAACCACCATCCTCGCTAGGATCCACTCCATCAGCACCGCCACCGTGTCCGTCCCTCGAAATATCATCTCCTGCAATTTTTTTTTTCGATTCATACATGAGTCCCAAATTTTAGTACCAACCTCCTCATGAAGAACGTCAATGGTAGACGAGTGCCCATGATAGAAAACTCTAAAAGTTCGAAAGAAAGTTGTTGAAAGCTTGGTGCTTACCCACAGGACGGCGATGATATCGGAGTCGGGCAGTTTATCAGAACCCTGAAGTGAGAGCAGAACGTCCACGAAGTCCTGCTGGTCGGCGGGGGGTTGAGCTCGATGCTCTGCAATGATTCGGCTAACAAAGCGGTTGACTTTGGGCACCAGCCTGGAGCACCTGAATTTGATCCTTTGAGGATCCAGCTCTGCCATCCAGGGGAGATGATCGGACCAATTCAGCATGCCTAATAACTCGTACCCTTCTTCCACCAGCTCCGTCAGGTCTTCCACTTCGCGGCTCATGCAGCTCAAGTCGTAGGATTGTCCGAACACACAGCTCATCATGTGGTTCAGCGAGGCTCGCTTCAGCACTCGGCGAACTGTGAAGGGTTGCTCGTGGGAAGTGAACAGAGCGGTCACCATCTGAGAAGCGACAAAGCGCCGCTGAGACTCGAAAGCCTTGATTTTGTTCGGGGCAAAAAGGTGAGTAGTGGCAATTCTCCGGAGGGTTCGCCAGTACACGTCGTGCCGAGCAAAGCCAATTGACCTGTTGAACATGAGCCTGTAAGCTGACTCTTTCACAGGGCGATCAGCAAAGACGGGGCTGTTGAGGATTTCTTTGGCAACTTCAGGGTTACATGTCACGATGACCCGACTATTGCCCAGGCTGAAGGCCATCAGGCGCTTAGCCCCGAAGGCTTCAGCGGCAGCAGCAACGCGGTGATGAGCTAAGTGGAGCATAAGGCTCATGCTTCCGAAAAGAGGCAATCCCCTGGGACCGGGGATCGCGTGGGACAGAGAAAGAGAAGAGGAAGATGGTGAGAAGAAGAGTGCTTTGCACCAGAAATATTTGCCCCAAGCAGGGCCACCAGGGTGAGACCAGTGGAGGAGGGAGATGGCAAGCCAAGTTAAACCCAGCAAGAGGAGGGACCAGACAATGTTATCATGGGTAAAGGCTCTGCATTTGGAGGCGATGGCAAAGAGCCAGAGGTTTTCGAACTCTGAACTCATGGTCATGCTTGGTTTAGAATGAGGTTTTGATGTAATTGAATGGGTTGGTTGGGGGCTGGTATTTATAGGGCAGAGCACTGGGACAACCCCTGCATAAACTAATGGAATTTTTAGTTAGAAGAAAAGGAAGGGTGAAAGGAGGAGAGCGAGTGTATGTCTTTAAGCGCTTATATTCGTATAAGAATAATCATTGTGCGTTTCCATTCACTATCTTATTTAAAAAAACAACATTGAAGAGAGAGAGGGAGAGAACACCAAAGAGAAACAGCAGCGCCGTCACGCGTGCATAACACGAGTGCAGTGTGAAAAAATCTTCTTCCGATTAATTGGGGAAATATCTATATCTTACTATATTATCTCCAAACTTTTTTCACTGGTTGTTGTCTAGGCGGTGTCTACCTTAAATCTAGCGGTCAGAGAATACGGCTGGTTATAATAGGTCATATCTATACATCTTCTAAACCAGCTACTATTAGATACTAAATCCGGGAGTCATATGTGCATGCGTATGCAAAAATAGGCCAGTCCGATGAGAGCCTCGGACAGCCAAGCAGGATCTCAGCTCGAGCTGGAATTTGTTCCCATCTACTTTCTGGTTAAGAACGTTATTGGTTGAGAAGAGAAAAAATGTTACTGGTTTAGTGCTGTTATGAAAGACGTATGCTCTGTTTTAGTGCAGCGGAACTACCCGTCCTTTCGATTCATTGGTAGCTAGCCCCCCAGCCACCACCCCTCCCCCACACCCCAAACAAAAAATAAAATAAAATTGAAATATAAAGCAAAGTGACGGGATATGGAAAGTCAACGAATCATTCAAACATCAGCAATGACTCCTTTTAATTAATCACGAGAACTTTCTCCGGGCAAGACGAAAGTGACTCCCAAAATTGTTTTTGACCCGCTCCTTCGAACATAAGAGATTGGAGTTTTTTAGCACCAAGGCTACAGGACATTTTCTTGGTAATGATCCTCTACTCATGTCTATTGACTCATTCGTTCACAACAAAAGCAGCCAGAGTTTCCCCATTTCCAGGAATGGTCAGGGAAGGTTATGACCTTTTCTAATACACTCTGTTTTGCCGTTTTGCTTGGTGGAAAGAGGGGAAGGGAAGTACCACAAGAGTCCTCCTTTTCCAGGAAAAGTCGAGGGAGAGGAGACCCAACAGTAATTCTCCCTAATTCAACTCGGACAACCTGTAAATCATCGTTCAAGCCTTCGACCAAAAAAAAAAAAAAAATCATCGTTCAAGCCATGACCAAATCCTAAGTAGGAGTTCGCCATATCTCTCTAAGTAGCAAATAGGTTTTGGTATCTCTATCCTTGTGTTTCTTTGGGTATTGATAACACTTTGGCAAGATGGCAGAGCATATATTAAAGGATTCGTACTCGCTCCATATATTCTGATTTAGGCGTTGATGGCTGTTGCCTTGGAGGGATGCAGATGGCAAGATGACTCGCAGTCAATAGACTTGCCGTTTCTGATGGGCCATGACTTTGGAACATATCATATGAGGTCAAGATGGGGTCATATTTCCTTCCACGTTTCTTCATTATTTTAAAACCCTCGAGTTTTAACTGGGAGCGAGAGACTCATTTTAATAAGTCATCTTCAAAACAAGTTGCCCTTTCTTTAATGAATTTGGAGGATAGTCGCACTTGTTTATTCAATACAACTTGATGGATTCCATGCACCATTCTATTCCCCCCTATAGAGACTTTGAGTTTGGGGTTTGGATTGCCTCTGCAATTTCCTGCCCAGATGCCTCTGAAAGTCTCGGGAAAGTCAGCCACATTTTCCCGGATGGAGAGATGGCCAATGATGAAATCACTTAACATCTTCCAAGAAACAATGGAATCACTATCCCCAGTTTGAAATTCGCTCGTTTATGCTGCACCATTCTAGACCTCACAGTGGTTGTAAACCATCTTCTTCCCGGTCTTTCTCCTTGACTGGTTCTGGGCTTAATGCGAATGGCCTATTTCCCGTGTTCACATCTGATGCCCATACCGTGTAAGCCACGTATGCCCGCTAGTTTATTCTACCGGTTGGCGTTTATCTATGTTGTTTCTGAGAGGGGAAGCTTCTTGCGAGTCAAGTCACAGGTTTCACATGTCCTCTCTACCAGAAAAACACCAAAATTCCCAAACGGATACGCAATATAATCATTTGGTAGTTTGAAGAGGCATATCTCCACCATGTACATTAGTAAAATCAAATGGGATGTCTGCAAGTGGTCCCCTTTTATATAAGTACCATTGAAGGGAGCAGCACAAGCTTTGGAATATTTACTCTTGCCTTTGTTGTTTTGTTGTTCCTTCCCCTTTCAGTTTCGGAGTAGGCGTAGGCCCCCAATATTGATAACCTCGAGGAAGATTCCTGTGTGAGAATGAAAGTCATCATTCATTAACAATGCGATATACTAAATCACCCAACCAGATCAATATATGACCAACGTGCATCGCACTTACGAATATAATTTTATTATGTGTTTTCTGCCACACCCAATGAGTAGAGCCCCCCATCACTTCTAGTACCCCAATTTTTGCACGCTACCCTTCTCAACTCAAGGTACTAAAGTCTCTCTAGATCTGTAGTCTCCTTTTGAATGAACTCTGTGAAAAGTGGACATCATGTATAAGAAACGAGCTTTCAAAATTCTCAACTCGGGTTTAGTTAGACACTAATAGCTTGTGTCCTTTTCTGTCCAGCGAGTTCGGAAGCTGGATTTTCGGGAAAAGAAAAAAAAAATCCTGCCTCAAGCCAGCTGGGTGCGAGGCAACAATCTTATTAATATATAAATGGACCAAGAATTAAAATTCTAAATGTCTGACGAAAGCTATGAGCATATAGATGACCAAATGATGATTAACTATATACAAATGCCCTGTGAATATGGAGCGACGTCAACCCAGAAGTTGGTTGATCGTTGCAATGGAAAATCTAATTATAAGCAACTCATTCATCATCATCATCATCAGCAAATCATGTTGCTTCCTCCAATTGAAGACCCTCAATCACAAGACACGTGTGAATCGGCTTCAATATATCAATCTAAAAAAGAACGCCCCCTAAATCTGCTGACGAAATCTGCGTCGAGTGCCACCTCTACGCAAACTATGGGGGGGCCTTTTGTCTGATCTGGTGTATAGAACCAGCTGATGAGGATGCTACGAAACAGATCAACCCTGTGAATATAATAATGAGGATGTCAAGGAGGAAGAAGTAGAGGAGATGAACGTACGTATACATGTTGTGCATACGGTCGAGGCTCCAATCCGTATGGTAATGGTGGGGGCTGCTAACCTACCACTTGCCATAAACAACCCGAGTGATGATTGGATTCGATGCTGAAAGATCCCAATTCTAACTGGTTACATTTTGGTTTGGTGGTGTGTGGGGGCAGAGAGTGCTCTAGAAAAGATTCTCAACTTTTTCAAAGTTTGAATCTTTGAATTGGAGGAAGCAAGAATATGTCCTCTCTCCTTCTGCCATTCCGTGGTCCTCTCACAAAAGCTCCTTTTCTTCGGACACTTCTTGTTTCTTCCCTGTGCCACTTCTCTCTCTCTCTCTCTCTCTCTCTCTCTCTCTCCGCTTTTGACTGAATAAATGGCCTTTTGTTTTGTCACGATATAGCATTTAACAAAGTAAGCAGTCGTATTAATGTAATAGCGCAGAGGGTACCCGAGCATATCTTTGGATTCGGTGGTCGATCTCATGTACGCATTTTGATTGATATAACTAGTGGAGTGTCTATCCGCCACCTTTTAGCTTTGCC
This sequence comes from Angophora floribunda, assembly GCA_014182895.1. Lineage (NCBI taxonomy): Eukaryota > Viridiplantae > Streptophyta > Magnoliopsida > Myrtales > Myrtaceae > Angophora > Angophora floribunda. The sequence goes on along the minus strand of CM024708.1, from coordinate 19,429,916 downwards.
TACAGATTATGTGGGAATATCGCGTCGTTTTAACAGCTAAAATGGAAAGCCACCATTTCTAGTGGAGAGGTCTGCCAAATCCGGATCGCTAGGTCAAATCCCAAGAGGTTCTTCAATATGCAACTTGTCTGCTTGAGCTTGCGTCCATCTGTATGGATGGGTCGGTTGGCTCGTTGCTTTGCACCTGCAGTCCAAGTTCGGTCGGGAAATTAAGCACAGTCGTTTCTTCACCGTGATTCATACGTGAAGATTGACACATGTATATTTTCAAGAAATTTTAAAAGAAGAAACAAGACAGATGTACAGATAGCTAGAGCCTAGAGCCTGCCTTGGTGCTTCTCTCTCCGTTACCAACTTGGAAAGGCCACTCACTCACTCACTCACTCATCAAAGTGCATTAATCCCCGAATTACAAAAGCATAATCTCGCAGATAATATTCTCCCTTCGACTGTGAAGATATGATTCTCGATTACTAATGAAACAACTTTGTCAAATAGCTCATTGGGTCGCAACTTGCGAACTTAAATCTTCGGCCACTCGCTCGTGCACACTGATGCAGCTTCAAATCTCTTTTCGGGATTTAGCTCCCTCTCTCTTTCCGATGATAATATTTTAGTGTGGGAGATGGGTTGGGTGCCGAACAACTCATTTTATCCTCGCACAGTAGGGGGACTATATTCTCTTGCCAGAGCAAAACAAGCGGCATATTCCCAAACCTTCGCCTTTCATTTTCGTCATCACTCTACTACTCATATATTAAATTTAAACTTAGGCTGTTGACCACACTAGCTTTGTGGATCCTACATATCCATCCAGCCACTCTTCCTTTCCCTTTAATTTCCCCTTTCTTCCGGGCGCATATATTCTTGCGGGTTAATGACATTAGCTAGAAAATCGTGGTAAGTGATCGAGGGCCTTGGAAGGAGTTCGTGTTTATCCTTAAGCTGCAATGGAATCTCATAATGATCTTTCCATCGACCAACCATCGTATTCTCCGGTCATTTGATGTTTCATGTACAACAGCCCCTCGACGCGCCTACCAGGCATAGGCTCGAGCTGTATGTGCATGCTCATGTAGGTTCTTTAGTTCTCAGTTATGTGCATGCTGTTTTGTTATCTCCATCCTTCTTAATTTGTTCTTTTCCTCCAACAAAAGAAAAAAGGGATAAGTACACGATAGTCTTAAACTGTCACGAAGATATAATTGAATCTTAAAAATCTCAAAACTTATCAAATTTGTGTTAAGAGTTTTTCCGTTAACTCCGTTCAATGTGGCTAATGCAAAATGCTAACATGATTTTTTTATTATTATATTCATTGTCCTATGTGGCACTAACGTGGCTAAAATGATATTGTTTTGGTCTTTATCTAATTTTTAATATAATTTTATTTAAAATAATATTAAACATAAGTGGGGGCGCAAAGGGTTGCACACCTGCTTTTTTTTTCCCCTCTTTTCTCTCTTTTAAAATTTTACTTATTTTTAATATATTTTAAATAAGTTTGTATTAAAAAATTAGATCTTAACCAAAACGATTTCGTTTTAACCTTATGTTTTATGTTTTACCTACGTCAGTACCATGTAAGGTGAAGAAAATAATTTTAAAAATGGTTAATGCCACAAAAATCCCAAACTAGTACAATTTTAACAAATTTACCATAAACTAATTTTATTGACCACCAACAACCCCAAATAAGCATACTTGTTACCAAAAACCCAAACTTGTACATTTATGACAAATTTACCTTATGTTAATTTTTATTAAATTGGATTAATATCACGAAAAATCACAAATCTTGCCAATTGTCACGTGTAATCAAATATAATAATTTGATGGTAAAATTTAATAAAAAATACTAGCGAGTAAATTTGTCACGGGTGTACCTATTTGGGATTTTGATGGTCAAAAAATTAGTTTGGAATAAATTTATCATAAGTATACCAGTTTAGGGTTTTTCATGATATTAACCCTAAAAAAATCACATCAGCGTAAGGATTTGATTTCACAAATTTGACAAATTTTAAAATTTAAAACACTTTTTGAAAAATTTAGGACTTAATAACACTTTCATAACGGGTTTAGGATTTTTAGTGTACTTATTCTTAAAAAGGGAGAACAACAACTACAACAAACATATGATGGTACGTCAAAGAACACTTCCCAACCGATTTGATATTAACCCTAGTACTTAAAAAGTAGGGGTGGGCATCGTTTCTGGGTGGAACCTGGAACTTGAGAATCGGTCTAGTTTTTAGGTTCTAAGGTATAGGATAAGTTCCAAATTCCAAAAATTGAGGAACCTGTTTTGATTTATAGCTTCCATGTTCTAGGTTGGTGAAACCCCAAACTTATAATCTAGGACCTTAAATAAGTTTTTGTATTCTTTTTGGTATATATCTTCATGCGATCTTGTAATATTTCATGGCATTTCGATGATGAGATTATAATATGAAATTTCAAGTTTTCATTTTCATTTTATGATCGAGACTTTTATTTAGTTGATTTTCCATATTTTCGTGTCTAAATATAAGTTGCGGTTAGTAAATTGTAATAGCAATTGATGGTACAATCATCCAATCAATAACACATGTGAAACCTGTATAGACTTTAGAACTGTGACATGATAGGTTTCTAATTTCAAACTATGTAAGGTGGTTTTGGGTTTCAAAAAAATGATAAACTTGTTCAAATGAATAAATTCTAGGTTTCAAATGTTTCAAAAAATGAGCAACATGTTCCAATGAGTAAGTTTTTAATTTCGGATAAAATTTGTACAAAATCCGAAATCGTTTATTCCTATTAAAAAGGAGTTTCAATTAGATCCTGAAATACCTGCCGCAATAGGAAGCCCAATTTTCTACAAATGATGGTGGAGGAATGATGTCCAACAAAATCTTTGGTGCGAAGCTAGTATCGCAGCCATGAACGCTCGACACATACGCTGCCTAATCCGCGGCCTAACCGCAAAAATTCTACCTACTTCTGAGTGCAAGATAGGATCCACTGAGTTGACTGAGATGTCCTTCGCTAAAGGGTTGACTGAGAAATAAGTCCGAAGCACATTTCATGCTGGTGAAAAAGATAGGGAGTCGACTTTTGATGCGAAAGCTAGCAAAAAGTCATCCCACAAAGTCAAGACCACTAAGGTCATCTCGACTGCCCAACTTTCGTACGCGTGAAGATAGGTAAATCAACGTGTCAATTACATCATTGCCAAGGAGGGAGTAAATAAATGACCTTTTTCAAAGATAACGCGTCAAGACGAAAACTCAGAGTGAGTCTGCCAGATTGTCAAAGAAAGCAGGAGAACTTTCCAACTGCATGAACTTTCTTGGGAAAATGGATGTTCCCTCTAAAAGGCAGTGCAGTCTCGTCCCTCGAAATATTTTCCCCGCTTATTATTCAAAAACAATTTCGAGCAATTTTTTGTCGATGAAACTTAGACCTCGAACTACGTAAGTTATCGATCTTAACATCTGTTTTCCATAATCGCGATTGCACGCTACGCTGTGTTGCGCTGTGAAAGTGCGGCAGCTTGGTTGCTTAATAATGCATTTTGTAAAGTTGCAACACGTTAAAACTAGGTAAAGTAACTTCCTAAAAGATGCGACAGCTGTAAGGAGTTTGTCAAACACAACCTATCATCCTACTTTAGCGGCTGCAGAGAAATTGTACCAAGCCAGCACTTAAAAAGGGTTGGGATAGTAGAATGTCTTTTTCAAATAGTTAAGAGGTAAACTCGTCCAGAAAAAAAAAAAGAAAAAGAAACGAGAATAAATAGAGAAAGAGAGAGGTTATAAGATGCCTACATTGCCCAATTAAAACTATGTCAAGTTGTTATTCTTGCTTTTTCTCTTATATTTGAACCGGTGTTTAACGTAGTGTTTATAACTATGCCAAGTTGTAAATATGTTATGACAAGTAGTTTCGGTCTTTTTCAGGGAAGTCATTCTTCCAAAACCAAAAAAATAAAATAGAAAGAAAGAAATGCAGGTTGGGGTAATTAGAAAGAAGCATTCCTTTCAGACTTTTATCGTGTAAATCAGAGGTAAAAATTTACCCCTATTTTGGGATTAGATTCAAATATTATCTGGTTCTAACATAAGCTTTATTGTGGAAAAGACTAAGGTTCTTTAAATTAAAGGTAGGAAACCGATTCACTTAATTTCTCTGAGTTTAAAGTTACGCACCATTAGAGCGGGATCTAACCCTTTAAGACAACCTATGGCTCATGTAGTTGGTTTCGGGGGAAAAAAAAAAAAACTCAGACTACTTGTTCTTCTAAACATTCTTGGGGAGTGAAAATGAGAACATGTTTTCTCATTTCTCTAAATCTTAGCACTCTTTTCTGAAAAGGGATTTAAAAAGATGGGTTGAGAGAGTTTATGGGACTTAAATGGAGAGGATTGAGCGAGGCAAGAAAATGAGTTATTGTCCAGAAAAATATACAAATACTTTCTAACTTTAATCTAATTTATAATATCGTTTTTGAACTTTTAATTTATTCGGTGTGGTTTTTGAATTTTGTCCAATGTGCAATATCGTTCTTAAATTTTTAATTTGTTCAATATGATCCATAAACTTTAATTCAATATCCAACGTGGTCTCTGGACTTTTAAACATTTTTGTATAGTGTAGGAATTACATTGAACATTAGACCAAAAGTAAGCCTAGGAATAATATTGTATATTGGGTTAAAGTTCATAAACCACATTGTATAAATTAAAAGTTCAGAGATGTTGCACATTGAATAAAAGTTTAAGGATTATATGTTCTATTATCCCTTTTTGTATTTTGGGGATTAAGCCTGCAATACTTTGTGGGCTGGATGGGCCGAATCCAACAGCATGCTCAACTTGGGGCCATTTTAAGCGAATTAGTCCAATCCGAGACCAAGTTTAGCGTTGCCCCTCGTTCTGGTGCACTTTCCGGACGGACCCCCTTAAAGCTGCTTGCTAAATGGGGAGATCCACTCGACTTTCAGTAATTAGACTCATCAACATTGTTTCTTTCTTCTTCACATGCTTTAATATTTTATCCTTGGGCATCGATGATCATGTACGTCGGTTGTGGTGATGGTCAGAAACAAGCATGTGTAGCCCAATGGATAGAGGCCATTTTACTAACTAATTTCTCCGTAATCATCAAGATTTGCTACTTTGTGCGTTCTCAGTAAATAGATTGTTTTTCTTGTTCTCGACGCAAGCTAGGCAAGCAGATAAAGCTTAGAACTTCCGTGCTAGGTGCACAAGTGAGGGGTGCGTGTGCGCGCGTGTATGGGAAAAATTCCAGAGAGTAGACCCAACTCTATAATTTGGAGCTTGAGCTCTTGCAGCTGGAGCTGGGAGTATAAATTTTGGACAAGATTGTCCGGTCATTCTTGACAAGCTCCAGGCCTCTAGCTCTCTGGATGTATGACCCTCGTGGACCCAATTATGAAAGACTCGGCAGTAACTTTGTCAGGAAAGATGGAATTTCACTCTTGTACAATCAGGAAAGATATAAAGAAAGAGAAGAAAATATCTTAATTATTAGATCTTGCAATGGAAATGACTGAATATGGTGTAGACCCCACAGGGACTTCGATGTTTCTCATGGAAGCTTCGTCATACATTGTGGAAGTTTTTGGTGGTTGGAATCGGAAGCGCAGCTAGAAAGAATGATTCTATCGTGAAGCAGCTGCGCTTTTTCTTTACCATAAGGCCAACGGCAAGTTGGGGACTTTCGGTTGTTTTATGCAGCTAAATTAAATCCGAATCTACTCATTTAATCCTGCTGCGGTGGTCATAGTTTGCCACAATCAATTTGCACGAACGGGGTGAACCCATAAGAGAGTTTAATCTACCGATCATGGGGACTGTCATGCCGTCTGTGGCACATCAGAATCGATAGGGCCATTCAGAGTGTGTCCTCAGGTGGTGGGGTAAACTTTGGTAACGCTGCTTTGTACTGAATATAATAGTTGGATTGTTCAGCTCATTTTTTCCAGTTCAGAATTTGGAGTGCCAGCATCTACAAAATGAATTGCGGATGAGCAAATCTTGTTCATGGCCCCTGATCTCGGTTGTGTAATGAGCTACATCTGCTGAATTTTGTATGTTGCATTCTCTCTTCCCTAAACAGATTTATAGGAGCAAGAGGTGTAAAATGAAAGAAAATCGTTTGCTACCCTACTGATGTAACATGGACAAAAATCCTCCTCATCGAAGGAGTCTCGGACACTATTATATACATGTCGGTGGGATGTTCTCACTTGTGCTGACTCGTGGTACTGGTTTTGCGTCGGTGCTCTATCTCTAATTTACCACTAGCTGCTGCAGCAACTCTCACTTAGGGATTGCCAATTGATTTCACGTCAGCTTTCTTGGGATGCTTATTCAAGGAAAGTGTGTGCATTAGGAACAACAGTCATCTGCTGATGAAGCCCTCATGACCTCGCTACTGGCACTTTGGAGTCTTTTGAGTTTCTTCGAAGAGAGTAACTCGACCTTTGGGGATATCGTCGGCTATTCTGTTTTAAAGAGTCATCTACTCAAGACCAAAAGTCCCACCACTGCGAACTGTTGGACGACTGATTGAGAAGATCATCAGCTGGAGTCCCCAAGCTGCCCCAGTGCTCAGGTGATGTCAAGGAACTATCTGCAGGGGTAGGTTCAGGATCGGGTTCGGCCATGTTTAGGAGGCTCTGCTCCTCTTCTTCTAGGCCAAAGTAGTCATCCTCACATAGGATTCCCATCGTACGCATTGATTTATCCGGAAATACAGGGTGACTGTCTTCATCATGCTTGGGATTCCCACTGTTGGATTCTCGATCGATGCTGTTCGTTGCCAAATCATGCCTGCAGCTCTGGCCCTCTTCTTGCGGCTTCTCGATCAGTCGATTTAGTTTCTCAATCTATCAACAACATATCCAATACATTTGTGATTAGCTGCTTCAATTAACAAACACGCAACTGGCGTCGGGACTATTTAATGCTATTGAAGGAGGAGATTGGTGAAGTATCTACCTGGGTGATTAGGGATTGCTTCTCTTTCTTGAGAGATTCGAACCGGGAATAGAGGGCGTTGTAGTTGGCGCGAAGAATGGCGAAGTCACGCTCCAGCTGCTTGGACTTCCATCGGGCTCTCTTGTTCTGGAACCAAATGGCCACCTGGCGGGGCTGCAGCCCCAATTCCCTAGCGAGCTGCAGCTTCTTCCGAGGCTCTAGCCTCGACTCGGATTCGAAGATAGACTCCAATGACCTGATCTGGTCATCACTGAACCTTCTCTTGTTCACCAGCTTGTTCTTCTTCTTCCTTGGGCTTGGGAGCGAGTCCATGCCTTGGAAGGCAGCAGCAGCAGCAGCAGCAGTAGAATATTCTCCCGCATCAAACATGTTAAAAGGAAAAACGGTGCTGGCCCTGCTTTGATGGACGTTCTGGTGTATATGGGGAATAAAAGAAGGTGGTCCGGTCTAATCCCACAAAGCATTTACTTCTCAGCCATGCCTGGAGTCGAGACCGCCTCGAGCTTGTACTGGGGAGATTGCGGGGGACTGGACTACTTGAATCGCAGTTATATATGGGGGAGTCAAGAGGCGCTATTCCCTCACTAGTTGCTCTCTCTCTCTCTCTTTCTGTCTGCTTTCTACATTGATTTAATTGCAAAGCATTACATGGACCTGGTTCACTCGCGTAACACGGCTAGATCGGCTTGGACGGCTCGGCAGGAGCTGGAGGCTCGTATCATCGTGAAGGGAATCTTTTGCTGTGATCCAGGGATTCGGAACAGTTGAGCAACGAGACAAACGGAGACGACATTTAATTACGGGGGTATGGTAGGGGAGTCCCCATGTCGGCCGTCGGGCAGGTCATTATCTGGATCGGCGAAACTATCTTCTTCTTTTTTTAAAGCTCGCGGTGCATGAATCACGTGCGGCGATGTCGATGAACCGCGAATTCTAGCGCAGCTACAAAACACATGCGAAGAAAGCTCCTGTCCAAGCCAACGATGCAACCACGCGTGTTGGAATGACGCGGAATTTAGGGGAGATACTCTCGTAAACCAGCCGCGTAAAACCGATGATATCCGAGAATCGGCTGAAGCCATGAGCCGAGAGGGTCTCGAAGTCGCAATCAAGAACAAAGACGGAGTGGCAACGTGCCCGACTTTGGTTCTTCAGATAAAAAAAAAAAGAAAAAAAGAGGAAAAAAAGAAAGAAACTTATGTAGGAAATAAGATACTAGGAGTAGGAGCCAAGAAAGGAGTTGCCTCGCGACAACCACCTGTAACCTGTCACACGTCGCCCAATCAAGCTCCGCCACCTGACCCTTCCCGGTCAAACAAATGGGCTCGTCCTTTTCCCAGGGGTAACGACGTGGCAGAGAGCTCCTTCTCCTGCTTTTTCCTTTGCTTTAGAATTTAGAGGAGATGGGATGGGACGGGACGGGATGAGGTCCAAAAGCTTTCTTGGTTTTTGTGGTGACGCGTCCCGCACCGTGACAGGTGGCTGCGTGTTTGTCATTCCTTTGCCTCCTTTTCTCCTTTCCACACCGTGGGACGGCTCCTCCTGGGGCACGTGGCCGTCGCCCCTTCCTTCGGATCCTGAGGATGCCAATTTAATTATGATGTACGTTAATTAATTGAGCTGGACGACCTAATATGTCATAGACTCTGTATTGTCCTGCTGATCATTATCATCGTACCGACTCCCAATTGTCAGCTGACGAGTATAATAATAAATCTATAAAAGAGGGCACAAAAAATTGAAGAGGACAGTGCGGGATTTCGAGACAAGTCCGGGATACGGCCTATGTTTATCGTCTAATTAAGGATGGGGACCCAAGACGTGATTGATATGGATAATTCAAGGATCGGTCTAGATAAGGGACCAGACCTTCTGAGGTGGAGGCTAGGTTTGCGTGGCGGTGAAGCATGCAAGAGGATGGAGAGGGATGACTTTTGACATCTCTTCAACATCATGGTGGAATTGATCCGAATGAGCTATGTCCCCTTTGTTTCGTCCAGTCATCCTTTTGCGCTTGATTTCAGTGCAATCATCCGCGGAGATCAACGACCTGTTCTATTTTAATTGAAAAAAAAAGGGAATTTACATTTGCTCAACCCTAATCACACTCATTTCTTCCTCCTAATTACATTTCTCACTCTTGATTACACCCAAATAAGCCCCATAAAAAGTAATCAAGAAAATCTTTCACAAAAGTAGACTTAACGCGGTGAGTGGATAGATCAAATATCATTTCTTATTCTCGGGGGATATATGCATTATAAGTTTTAAAACTTATCGCGAAAGTCTGAATTGTAAAATTTTTAAAATTAAGTTCTAAAACTTGTCAAATTAATGTAATTAAATCATTATGTTAATATCGTCAATTTGTCTAATGGAAAATGTTAATATGGCATTTTTAAATTAATTAATTTATCATAATTTGCATTCTTAATTATTTTTTAAAATTTTATTTAAATAATAGTAAAAAAATTAAAAAAGCTAAAATAATTTTAAAAACAAAATTGGAAAAAAAGAAGAAAAAAGATGGGTAGGGGTTGTGGGTGACATGCCGCCGTCGCCGTCGCCACCGCCCATCGTTGAAGGGGCCAGCAACCTAGGCGACAAAGAGGGGGTTAGGCCCTTGTAGGCCTAAGTGAGGCCTCTAGATTAATTATTCCTTTTAGGTGACCGAAGCACAAAACCATCTGATCATGGTGTCCTCATGGGCACACAAATTTTGTGAAGATGCTTCTGCAGTCATTTATGAACCATCCAATTTGGAAATTTTGGTGTGGATTGGAGAGGTGAATATCTTTCTGATCTGCTATGACCTTGGCCAGCACCTATTTGTTGCTTCATTTGACAGTTTGTGCTCCAATATGGTCATTATTTTTTTTTTCTCATGTACTTAGTTGTGGATGACCATGCTAAATCTGTTGGGCCAGAGAATGCAGAAACAAGTGTTACTCTTTACTTTTTGCATTTATCATTTTAGAGGGATGTTTTCTGTGCTTCCTCTCCATCCTCTAATCCTTTATACTGTTTAAGTAGTCTTTTCTCTGTTGCTGGTCATCATGTATTGCTCAAGTGAGTGATACCTCTGCTATTTTTTCCTGAAAAAACCTCTTATTTCATGGCAAAAATTTCATTGCATCTGGAATTTTGTTTGCCCATCCTCTCTCTCTCTCATAGATGCAGCTTTTTCAATCATCTTTTTTTTTTTTTTCATCAGCGAGTCTGTTTAGTTAGGACTGCAAGTGTAGAAGATTTTTAACCTCGTTACTGGTTAATGGTTTCCTATTGAGTAGTACACGGGCCTACTTTTTTGGTATTTTGACTGCTTTTAATTGAGTTTCAAATTGCTCTCTAGGTGGGCTTCTAACCTATCAATAACTTTTACTTGGCAACAGAAAAGGTCACTATTTAGGAGTAGGATTCCATAAATTTTGAGGATTTAAAACTATGAATCTCATACTTCCAGTAGTGGAGTTCTTTTGCAAATAGAAGTGTCTTAAAGGATGCAATAGGAGTCACAATGTTTTTGATCTGTGTGGAGCATCTAGGATTGCTCCTGTGGAAGACAGAATTTAGATGCTTCAATGAGAATATGTGATAATATGATGGGAGATGCAGGGTAAAATGGGCTGGAGAAAGCAGAAAATGTTACAGGATATACTTTGAAGAAATAGGAGAATCTTTTGATAGGAAGGGTACTCATCTTGCCATTTGAAAAGAACCTGTTAGTCTATTGCTCTGACTTCAGTCCTAAGTTTTGATAGAGTTAAGAGCAGCAACACTCTAATATATGAGGTCTGACTAAAGAAAAGTAATGGGATTGATTGGATGAGGAAGTTCCTGCAGTTAACTCAAGCGGGACAACATCACTTACGGCAGCTCAATTTTGTACTGAGAGATGTGAATAGAAAAGAAAAACAAATTTAAACTTTGTTAGGTGTATAATCTGTTTTGGATTTCTTGCAAATCCTTAGGCATCTCAAATTCTCAAGTGGAGAAAATTCAGTCCACTGCTGAAGATTTTCCAACTGGTGAAAGATGGCCTGATATTTTCTGTCATAAAGACTGTCTTTCATTTACTTGTAGAAGTGTTGAGTAATGTTTGGTTATAATTCTGTAAAAAGAGGCTAATGATTGAATGTTGAAAGTAAAATGGCTGCTGTGTTGTTCAATTGCTTTGCTTGAAAAATTCTTATGTGAGACAATCTTTTGTACAACCTCTTCCCCTTAAGGAATTTTAGAGGAACTTCCAATATTGGCCTTTTGCATTCTGTCATTTGCATAAAAGCCTCTCTTGTTAGTACGCATGACAGCATGCTTAACAGCTTGCCCAACTGTCTCTCTAAAACCTATATTGTTTGCAGGCAAAGGACTGTGATTAAAGCTTGTCTCTGCAGAAGAATTAGGCAACAGGTACTGTTGAATCAACAGTGTTGATCAGGAGCCAGCTGCAATAATGCAACGGTTAGCCACGTCAATTTGTCACTGGACATCCTCAACTGTTTTTCAGCTTCAGACAAAGTTTTTAAAGCTTGGCGTAGTTTTTCCATGTCTTCTTTGGTTACTGCAATTGATAAGTTTTGTTGTCAGGAACAAAAAGGAACAAGATAAGTGCTGATTACAGAGTTGATCTAATTGCAGAGTTGGAGAAAAGGACTAAAGACCAGGACACATTTTAAAAATGAGATACATGAGATGAAAACGCAAGCGGTCGTACTGAATAGAACAAACATCAATTTTCCATGTTTTCTTTTTCAATACAGAGTAATTTACCGTTGCTGCTAAGATCTTTCTCTATTTCGGTTTTGGACGCTTTGCCGATTAATCTTCTTCTCATTGTTTTCTGTTCCGATGCTTGGCATCTCACCTTCTAGCATAAATTCCATTTGTTTGAGTTGGCCTCCAGCTTTTTCGTTATTTGAAAAAAAAAAGTCAGGAAAAACCAAAAAACCGAACCGAATCGAATTGAACCGAAGATCCCTACCCCTTTTTTTCCTTTTTCCCAAATTTGTTTTTTAAATTATTTTTTTTGCTATTATTTAAATGAGATTAATGGAAAAAATAATTAAAATGCCACATAAGAAAATAATTAATTTAAAAAATGCCGCGTCAGCATTTCCATTAGATAAATTGATGATGTTAATGGAAGACTCAATTGAATAAATTCAACAAGTTTTCATATTTGATTGTATTTTTTGAAAACTTTTGGATTAAATTACATATTTGCAATAAGTTTTAAGACTTATAATATACACATCTCTAGTTCTGGTCTCATGCACCTACAGTGCCGCTTGAAGTGGGCGAACATTTGGTCAAGGAAGGACCGACACCTTGAAAATGTTAAGAGTTTCCAGCTTTTACATCCTAGTATGACCGAACATTCAACACGTGATTTAGGAAGTCTGAAAATATGACTTTGCACATTTAAAAAAATTTCGCTTGTCAAAACATCATTCGAAATCAAATCATGTCTTACTTTAACCCATAATCAACAAAGTAGAATCAGAGTATTTAGTCGTAGATTGAGATTTATTGTCCTATGGGATATCACGCATTATTAAATTTGTTTTGCAAAAGCGGTTTATTCTTGTAAACTTTGCAATTCCATATGCACTATGAATAATCGAGTATTCAAACACAGAGCAATGTACCTAGCCAATTTTAGAGAATAGTGGGGCTTCAACATCCTTGTTTGTCCTTTATTATGAAATTTAAAAAGAAAAAATTCAAATAAAAGCTTCTCTTTAAAAGAGATTATAGTGAATTTTATTTTAAATAAGACCTAAAGTGTCCAAATGAGTTTCGAATAGGGACCTAAACTTGCTGACCAATCAAATGCTCGCTGGTCGATGAGCAGGTGATTTTTCCGACAGCCATAACAGGGCATTTTTATCTAAAATATAAATAAACAAGCCAAATTTCTAAAAGTGAGAAAAAAAAAATTCTAAAATTGGTTCTTCTCTTTCCCAAGCCCACTTTATGGACGAAGGAACAAAAGTGTTTCTTGAGCGAGGACCAGTGGGCCCTGACAGATTTTAACCCGTACAATGCACAAGCCAACAGAATATTCCAACCCCTTCCATGTGCAATAATAAATCTAGCATGCACTCAAAAATTAAATAAGGCACAAAAAAAAAAAAAAAGGCAGGATAGCTGAAGTCATCTCAGGAACAATAAAATGAGGCAAATGTTTTCTGAATTTTTTTTATGTTCAATTTACGGAAAATGAACTAATTGAGAAAAACATTTTTCATAAATGAAAAAGAGTCTTCTAAAATAGAAAAAAAATCGCTTTTCAAGTTGGAGAAAACATTTTACATATCTTTTTTTTTATCTCACTTTCTTTCACCAAACAAATTTTATTTTTCTTATCTCTTTTTTTTAAATTGAGTTATTTTATTTTTTTCCTTTTTCTTCTTCTTCGGTTGGTTGCTAGCCATAGAAGTGGCCGGCAACTAGCCACAAGCAAGCTATAGCCTCGTTACGGCCTGACGAGCCGAGTGAGGCTCCGGCTTGCCTAATTCGATGAGCTTGAGCCTCGCCTAGCTCGTCGAATCTAGCAAGGCTTGAGCTCACTCAAGGATAGTTGGGTGTGGCCACTTGCTAGTAGTTGAGGAAGAAAAGTGAAAAAAAGAAAAGAAAAATAATTAAAAATTTATTATTAAAAAAAAAATTCATATCTCAATGGAATACCAGAAAATATTGTCATTTTTCTAGAAAATAGTTTACTGGAAAATATTTTCTTGAAGCGCCACATTTCCCGCGAAATGAAGGAAGCCTTAATAACAATCATCTCGAGCAACAATCAGATAAGGTATTGTTACAACTTATGAACAAAATCGTAGGATAATTTACGTGATATATATGACGTCCTTTAAAAGCACATTTTCATCCCAAGAATGTTTGAAAATAATAAGTAACCGGGCATACACAACAAATGCTGTACCAGTTGCAGCATATGGAATGCATTTAGGCAAAGAGAGCCCACCGTCATACTTGCTATCCAGAATTCGGTTTATTATTCCAGAGGAAAAATGGAACCCCCCAAACACTGTTACAGAAAAGAAAGTTTTTAATACTTCCAAACCCCAAAGGCCAATAGGAAATGTCAGGAAAATGAGAAAGCGAAGCACGGGTGCTCGGTTTTTAACAAATCGGCGATAGGGATTGACTTAAAGATAAGCAACAATTGAAGCAAGATAAATAAAAGTTACTCTCCCGGAAAATTATTATAAAACTACAACACTTAACATAGAAAAAAGTGCATTCTAAAACAAAAAGGAAAATTATCATTCTAAGGCATAACTTTGTTTGAAAAAAAAGAAGAAAGATTCTGAAATCCCATTGCTTGAAAAGAGATTCACAGATGGATCGAACCAATTCGCAGGACAATACATACGATGTGCACGACGTTCTTTAAAAGCACATGTAAGTTCTAAGGATGTTTAAAAGTAATACGTATCTATGAGAAAGAAGAAAAGTTCCTTCAATTGCCACATTTAAAATCGATAGGAGCAAAGAGGGCCCATCGTCATACACGCTTTTGAAGTCTGGTTTAACTTTCTAAAGATGATGGAGAAAATGACAAGTCTTTGCACAAATAAGTGTAAAAGATGGAAGATTCGTTCCGACTTTTTGGACACGACAAGGGCAAAAAAAGAGTCCATGTTCGTTTCAAACTTCAGTTTGAAAATCTGACGCAAATGATTTCGCAAAATGATGTGTTAAGAGTCAATAGAACTTCCCCATCTCTTGCAACAAATGCAATTATCCTAAAAATTACAGCTCCAAGGCACTGAATGTAAAACCCAAAGATCATCGATCTGGTAAATTTGAGCTACAATGGACTGCTAAGTTTTATCTCAATCTTCAATCTCTTAGGGCCACAAGTATGAAAATTTTTGTTTTTGAAACAATAAGCCTGATAACAATGCAAGAAATTTACGACATGATTACAACTGGAGAACACCCGACAAATCAGAACAGGACAAGCAACCTTCATAGACGAACAATTTCAAGGATGCGTTATTATAATCAGGGAAAACAAGAAGCGTCCGGAAGAGATTGAATTTCCAGATACTCATAGATGAACCCACGCCAAGAATTGAAGAGCCCACCTTGAACTCTATCTAGCAATACCCTGGAATTTGCCATCCACACCCCGTTGCTCAGCCACGCCTTTGGACTTGTCCCGCGTGACCAGTTGCTAAGCCCTGACTACAATCGCCTTCCTCTCTCTCTCTATGCCCCGATGGTGGAGTGTTCTCTCAAAGACGATCAGTTGCGTAGAGCCAGATTTGGGCCCTTTGTTGCGGGTTGGACCCTATCGAAGCTCCGTTGAGAGAGAAAAAAGAGAGGGGAGGGGTGATAGGAGGAAGAACATAGAAAGAATGCATAAGAAGAAGAAGATGAAGAGAGAGAGGAGGTAGGGGTGAGCACTGTTCCAGTTCAATTCAGGAATCAGATTGAACTGGTCAATTCAAGGCAAATCCAAAAATTTGAAATAGCCAATAATTGATCTGAACAAAGAAATAATGCATGGATGAAGAAGAAGAAGAGGAACAGGAAGAAGAAGAAGAAAAAAGGAGAAGGTAGGGGTGAGCATTGATTTCGGTTTAATTTAGGAACCAGATTAAATTGGCCAATTCATGGAGGTTCCATTTGAAATAGCCAATAACTAATCTAGTTCCTACTTCCTTGTGCTGAATTGGACCGATGGAATTGGCAAGAACCATAATTCTTGTTTCTCTCTCTTAATTATGCCGCCACTTCCCTCCCTTCTCGTTCTCTCTCGTTCTCGTATCTCACTGGGTGATTCACACCCTCTAGTGACTCACTCCTTTGTTCTTCTTCTAGCTAGAAGCATAATGATACGTTCGCTTGGTGACCCTTGCCTACTACTAGAGCTGTCACAAATAGTCATTACGTCTATATTCTTTTTGTGCATTTCTTTATTTCTTATACCTAGTCTGTCTGTGCACATGCGCAGGCCTAATATGTTGAGAAAGAGCCATTGATGATGATTGAAAGAGATGGAACAACTGTTCAATCAGTCCCAAACTTATTGTACATAAGCTAATTCAATCATAGATTTTTTTCATTTTTGCATGGTAAAAATAGCTTAAATGCCACAACTTTCATACAATGCTCACTTGAGTATCATTTTTTTCGCTCACTTGATTACCACATCAGAGTAAAATCAATTACTTAAGTGGCAATTTTGGCAAATTATCCTACGTGGATTTTTTTGAATTTTGAATTTTTTTGCTTTTTTTCCTTAGGATTGGCGAGGGTCATCGATGACCCTCACTAGCCGCAAAACCCTTGCTCTCAACATCAAAGGCCCCGGGCGAGGGCCTCCGCGGCCTCATTGCAGCCAACAAGGTTGTGATGCCCTCATTAGCCATAAAAAAGGAAAAAAGAAGAAGAATAAAAATAAAAATAATTTAAAATATTAAAAAATTGTCCATGCAAGCAATGACGAAGGCATGTCAAAAAATCGGTGTCCACATTGGATTTTCCAATGAGACTAATTGTCTATGATACTTAAGTGACTAATTTTTCAAATTTGTGACACTCAAGTGAGCGAAAAAAAAAAGTTATGATATTTAAGTGAGCATTGTGTAAAAGTTACAATACTCTTGTTCTTATTCCCATTTTTGCCAATTTAATCCTAAATCTTTGCGTGAAATTCTAATATAATCCTTTCATTAAATTTTCATTGAACATCATTGACTTGGCAATGTCTCACATAGGACTACCAACAATGACCGGATCACTATATCAACGATTTTCAATTAAAATTCAACAAAAAATACTACATTAAAATTTCACGAAAAGGTTCTTAATTAAATTGATAGAAGACTCATTGAGTGATTTTTTCGAAAGAGATGCAAATGGTGTGAGTAAGTTGTTGAAGATAAATGAAATTTCCGTTTGAAAGTATCTGTGAAGAAAGTGGACTACAGGTGTGGAATTACGAAGAAGAGGTCATCATTTGGAAGTTAACTATGGCGTCAGGGTGGACGGGGTATTGTACTATTTTCGCACTCATTTATGCTAGAAATAATGACATAAATAATCCATAAATTTTGACTTAATGTGCAAATGATCTTCGAAATTTTAATTTATTCAATATGGTTTCTAAACTTTACCCTAATATATAGTGTAGTTCGTAAACTTTTAATTTATTCATTGTAGTCCATGCACTTATGATACATGTTCAATTTAGTCCCCGAACTATATAACAATGTTTATTATTGTCCTTACATTAATTCAAGTTTATGGATAAAATTGAACATTTTCATATAGTCCATAGGCTAAATTGAACATATACCTAAAGTTTAGAGACCATATTGAATAATTTAAAAGTTCAATGACGATATTACCCATTGGGCTATAATTCAGAGATCACTTTGAACAAATTAAAATTTTAAAGATCATATTTCATATTGAGACAAAATTTAAGGACTATTTGTGTCATTTTCCCATTACCTCAAGGTGGGTTTTTGTGTAAGGGCAGAAACACAAATTGAACTAGTTAAAAGTGAGAACAAAGCAAGTTCACTGGTTATATTAGTGGGTATAAAGAGAAGGAACTTACTTTTCCTTGTTTGGTAATGAGATAATCGCTAATTTACTGGTAAATTGAGTGATGGAAAAGCCTTGCGTCTTAACCGTTTCTCTTTTGCATCTTCCACGAGTGCTGATTTTATTACAGTCAGCATGTACTTTTGGTAGAACTTTAAAGAACATAAGACTCGTATACCTTAAGTTCCAAGTTGATTCCAAAGTCAACAAAGTTTGTTCTCGATTTCATAAATGGAGAACCAACTCACCTTAAAACCGATCACCTCTTAAAGAGGAGACGGTGGGAGAGACATGAAGTGACATTGGGGTTGCCAGGCGTGGTGGAGGGGTTAAATGGGTATTTCCACTCACTTTTTTTTTTCAAATTTAACCCTCACATATTAAATTTTTATTCCATGCAATAAGTGTTTGTTATCCTAGTTGTCTTGAATAGTTATTAATTTTTTAATTGATCAACCGATAATTTGAATGCGTGTCTATTTATATAGGGAGAAGATGGCCAATTTACTTGACTACATTTCTATCAATTGTCGTCGTTTGATTAGTTAAACGGAGAGATGATGAATTACAAGACATTACATGTATTCTTTGCATGTGGGGAGTTGACCATGTATCATTAACGTCCTAAATTCTTTGATCTTTCTTTCATTCTTCAGTTTACTTCTTGTGGAAGAAGAATCTATTGTCCCAAGTACGCACAGAAGATTATGCACGTTTGCGCGAGGAATTAGCAAGTGAACGTTTTGCAGCGTGTCGTTTATCTGCTTATTTTACGAATGATGTGGAAAGCTCATCGTAGTAGAAATATGTTAGTCTTTCGGCTGGTATAACGAAGATATATTGAAATTAGGTGGGTTTTGTTTTTTCTTTTTTTTTTCTTTCTGCGACTCGATATGGATTTCATAAGTTCTTGAGTTGTCATATTATAGTCTAAGCAGGATCACATAATTTGGGTAAGTCTTTCCACCTCTCTTTACCAAAAGAGCTATAGATGATATTTCCCTTGTCATCCCCATCATCCGCTGATGTCCAAGAATGTCTGGCCATACTTGTATGACGGACGCGGAGTGGTTTCATCTCATGTCCCATGCTTGCTCTTTCCACTACAGCGACGGGGCTCCCAGGAAGGCCCCGAGCACAGGGTCTTTGGCGTGGTTGGCAGGTGGCCACAACCTCATTCACTTGTCTGATAACTGCCAGCGAGATCGATTCTTACCCTCGTCTGCACTCCAACTTCCCGTGCAGGTACATGCGCGATGCGTGGAACTGCAAGTATGGACGTCGGACATATCTTCCGGGGACATGACCATGATGGATGGTGGAGCTCCGGGAGATGACTTTGCCTCCGCCAATCAGCTAGCTTGACGTTCTGCTCTCCCAACCTCTGTTCACTATATGAAGGTGCATCTCGACAAGTAATGAGATTCTGCTGGTGGTGACACGTGATTGAGAGACAAAGCCAAATGAGCCAATTACCAGCTGCATCTTCAGCTTCGCTTTTCATTTTGTGGGTTGTTACGCGCAAAATGGGCAATGAACAGGTCCATTTTTCGGTAAGCTAAAGGGAAAAAAGGATGGACAGAGTATACGAAAAGTACGATTTCGGATTTAAATTGGCGCGGTTGGTAAGACGTCGGTGTACTTCTCAACAGACAGTAATTGAGAGAATGCCAATGGGAGCGAGGGGACCCTCAGGTCAATTTGAATGCCGTCCATACAACACCGATCCATCACGTTTATTCATACGATGGGATGGAACTGTAAACGTAAGGTGACAATGACTAATGATCGTGGGGAGACACCAAGAAGTTCTTGGCAAGAAACCCCCACCCAAAAAAGAAAAAAAAAATCCATGGCATCTTGGATGTTCCTTGTGCTACGATATTCTGTCATGTCGTCCATCCAATGACATTTTGTGTTTAATATTGTAAAGGCAAAGGAAATCGCGGTTGCCACTGTAATAGTAAGCGGTGTTCACCGGTCAAAAAGGTTAAAAAAAAGAAAAAGAAAGTCAGGCTCACCGCCTCAGTTAAACCAAAAGTACAGCGTATACGTTTCACCAAAAGAAGAAAGGAAAGGAAGGTAAAAAGAGGGACGTGCGGGCCTTAAGTGTCAAAACTTGACATGATGAGACATTTAAGTGTTAAAAGTTTCAAAATGCACACTTAAGTGCTAAAATCAGAGTAAAAATAATTAATTAAATGCCAATAGTGAGAAAATCGAGCCAAAATACTAACATTGCACTTTTCTAGCGAGTTGAAGTCAAAATGACGTTGTTTTGACACTAACATGGTCAAATAAGCTCAAAACAACGTCGTTTGGATGATAACGTGGCTAGATTAGCCTAAAACGATGCATTTTTTTTTGTCTTAAATAGATTTTTATATAAATATTAATTAAATAATATTAAAAATAAAATTTAAAAAAAAAAAAAAAAGCAATTGGGAGGGGCTCCCTCGCCTATGGTCATTGCCCCATTGCCGGTGGGGCGACGATGTTGGTTGCGATGGTCACTAGTGCCTAGGCAAGGGCTAGCGACCCTCATTGACAGGCTCTCGCCAAACACCGAAAAAGGGCAACGACCTCTCTCAGATCTGGGCGAGAGCTTGTTGGCCCTCGCCTCGGGTCAACGACTTTGGTTGGAAAGGGTCGCTGACCCTCGCCATCCATTGTTGCCACCCCAAGGCGAGGGCTAACAAGCCCTCGCCCAGGCTAAGACAAGTGCGGGCGACTCTCACTCAGATCTGGGAGAGGGTCACCGCCCTCTCTCGGCGTTTGGTGAGAGCTTGTCGATGAGGGTCGCTAGCCCTTGCCTAGGCATTGGTGACCATCACGGCTAGTGCCGTCACCCCATTGGCAATGGGGTAGTGACCAAAGGCAGGGAGCCCCTCCTACCTGTGACGTTGTTGTTTTTGTTTTTGTTTTTTTAATTTTTTTTTAAATATTATTTAATTAATATTTATATAAAAATTTAATTAAGGCAAAAACAGCATCGTTTTGGATGAATATAAGCTAATGTGGAATTTCAACGAATCATGTAGGCGTTAGAAATTTACTGAATTACACCTTAATCAAAACGAATTTCATAAAGTTTTGTGTGCAAGCTCCACGTAGCAAACAATAACAAATACAGCTTTGAGCCAATGTTTTGTTAGCATGTAAAAGTCCTTTTGTCAACAAATAAGCTTAGTATAGTCTATTTGTAGGTAAGGTAGCATTGTACGTGATTTTGATATTCATTTTTGTTAAACTAATAAGATTTTGAGTTTGTCCACTTGAGATAACTTTCATGGTTTGGTTGAGATTTTCCCAGGTGAATGGTGCTTATCCCTTCTTTGAATATGTAAGCTCTTGTTTTGAAAGTTATAGAAATTTGATATATTATGGGTTAATAATAGTATGTTTGTTGTATAAAATCTGGATCGGACATTTATTACTTTATTTTTTTTGTGAATTTTAATAAACCTTTTAGAAAATGTGTTGCAAATGTATAAATGGGAGCAAACTTGTTATCATGTGGATCACATGATTTATAAAATGAATTTTGAAATGGTTTGTGAAATATATTCTTATTATTAAATGGATTCTGGATTAGTTTTGGGAATTATTAGAGAATGATGTTTTAATGCTCATTATCTTTGTAAACTTGGTTTAGGGGTTTTTAGATATGCATACTGGTTTCAAGATACCCTTCTAGCCAAGCCATCGGCTGATAAAATTGAAGACATTGCTAAAGAGAAACTATCTAAGAATTAGAAGAAAATCATGTAGATCTTGAAGATAATCTCGAGATATGAAATTATTTTGTTTCTATTTATTTTATTTCCTTTTATTTTTGAATCCTTATAATTAGAAAATAAATCGCTAGAATTTGGAAGTAGGAAATTCGTTCCTATTTCTTCCTATCCTAGGCTCTATTTATATATGCAATAAAAATGAGAAGAAATCATTTTTGTCTTTTGAAATCTGCAGAAACCTTAGTCATAATTGAATATAGATCATGAGATTGATCGGTAGATTGGACCATTATGTATATTCTGATGTTTGTTAATTAAAAGATATTTCTGATATGTCCATGATCAAGTAAAAGGAATATAGGAGTTTAAGGTACTTATTGGCCTATGTCCATCACGAACTCATCTTCTTCTTTTGCTTTGGCCTTGAGCACACTGAAATGCCAGTGACATAGCGACAATAAGAAAGACACGAGCAAAGCTCGCAAGAACGAGCACACCTGCTGTGCACATCAAATGGGATAGTTCCTCTAATGCTTGGAAAAAACTTCTTAAGCTCAGACCTGTTCTCCAGCCATTTGTCGAATCTGTTATTGGCAATGGTTTAGCTCCTTCCGGCCTAAATTGGCTACGGACCTCGACGTTATGCAAATGGACAAGGTTAATCTGCACCAATTTGTAAGCCTCGTGCCACCTCCGTCAAAATTTATTTGACATCTCAAACTATTAAACCCGCGATTTGATACTCTTAATGTAAGAGTCGTCTTTTGACTTGGTCAACACGTGTAGGCCGGAAAAAAAATTTGACTAGTAAAAGCAAGGAATGGGCGCCTAAAATAAAAGGATTGAATGAAAGGGAGCCCTTGGGGGACAAAGTTAAAAAGAAAAGGGAAGAAGAAAGAAGAGCGACCGAAAGGAAAGAGGGAAATTAGTGCGTACACGCCTCAAAGATCTTGTTAAGCCAGATTAATTACGTATCGCAGTGCCTGATAAGGATTCAAACTCTTTGATTATATAATCGGAATAGCTTTCAAAATTAAAACACAAATTTGAAGTTAGGTGAAATTTGAACTGTAAGGTCCAATTTTTGAGTTGTTTAGCTAGGGAATTTCATGAAAATAATAAAATTGGCTGTCGTGGAGCAGGATTTGATGAAAATTGATTTGGAGTAAAGTGAAAGTTTGAAGTTTTGTGCTCAAGTTACGCACCATGGACAGATTTGAAGGATTGCTTTGCGCAAATGTGAGAGATTTCATTAGCAATTAAGCTTAGTTTAGTCAATTCGTAGTTGATGTAGTGTTTTACTTGATTTCGATGATGTTTCTTGCTTTCTTTAGGATTGCAAGTTCAATTGTTGAACTAACCCACATGGTTTTGTTTTAGACTTTTATAGGAAAATGGTGCTATATCTTCTTCTTCTTTTTCCTTTTTTTTGAGTTTGTAAACTCATATTTTGAAAGTGACATAGAATAAATATAATATGATTTATGAAATGACATTTTTGTTATATAAAAGTCTAGATCGAGTATTTAGTATCTTTTAGTATTCATGAATGTTTTGAGAATGGTTTAGGAAATGTATTATGGTTTTAGGAAAGGTATTATCAAAGAAAATATATGTATTGCTTTGAGAACTAGTTTATTGAAATGAGTTTTGAAATAATTTGAGAAATGCTTTACGAAAGGTATTTTTGGTGGTTGAGTTATGTTGCAAATGGTTATTTGTTTGATTTATAAAATATATTCTAGTTTATGAGATTGATTTTAGACTGGATATCTAATATTGTAGGATGATGATTTAGCGCTCAATATTGCTACGAACCTATTAGGGGTTTATGGGTATGTATATTGGTTTAGGATATCTTTTTGGGCTGAGCTACTAGTTAATAATAGTTGAAGAACTTGGCATGGGGAATCTTGATTGCTTTGTCACCAATCATTGTATTGTAACCATAGTTTGATATTGAGCAATAGATTGGCCGATAAAATGAACCATTAACGTATGATTTGATATGAGATTGATCATTGGACTGGACTATTGATGTTTATTCCTATATTATGGATTTAAGGAATTTTTATGATATAAAAGCAATGTGACTCATTCAGATCTTATATGTGTATTATACACAAATTTTGAAATAAGTGAGTACTAATATTATTTTGTAAAAGTGCATAATAGATATTAGATATGCTTAGAAGAGACATACTACTTATTAGGATGTGGTTGATCATAACATTTGTCTTAAATATTTTTCAAGTTCCAAGGTGAGTGGTAGATGGAATGAGAGCATTCACATTATTGTTAGGGCCTTTCGATAGAGGAATATTTTGGAGTGAGTTTATGAAGTTGTATATTTTGATAATAAGTTATTGATTGCGTTTGAAATTAGGTTCTTTATGATTTCAGGACGTGACACTAAATCTCAACCAACGACCAACCATTTATTAAATAGGATAACCTAACACAGTAGTCATTCTGGTCATAAACGCTAGAGCGAAGTGAATGCGCCTGGCTGAATCCGTAAGGGCGAGGTCCGTAGCCATTTCTTTCCCCCCATGTGTAGGTAAGCTAACTTCATGAAAATCCGACCAAAGAAATCTTTATAAAAAAAAAGATGGTGAGACTGGAAATTTCTTTCGGTTCCGTCTGCTCAACCATCTTCTCATAAGACCGAGTGACATCGTCACCGCTAAATCCACGGAAAAACAACATCAATTCAGACCACCTGAATCTGCTCACCGGCCTTCTCTGTCTCTCTCTCTCTCTCTCCCAAGAATCGTGCCTTCATCTCTCCTAGATCAATGGGGCTCGGGCCTCATCTCAATTAAAATAAAATAAAATAAATGAGAAGGAGGAAAAAGAAAGAAAAATAGGGACATCCAAGACTTGTTTCCCATGCTTGCTTGAAAGAAATCTCCAAATTCGCACATGGGCAACCTGGCTTCGATAGCCATTCCCACTTGTACCACGCCGAACGGCAACCTAATGGGTTACCCACTCACTTTTTTCCCGAAATAGAGGTATGACAACAACAACAACACACAAAAAAAAAAGAAAAAGAAATCAAGGCTCGTTGTTAGCCCACCACATTTTCCAAATCAGAGACCACACAAGTCATCGCAAGCTGGGTCTTCTCCAGAGAAATTTCTCGGTCAAGCCTCCTATATAAAATTAATCAAATAGGGGTATGGAGAAGGTGATCGTGTTGGATTTTTCTTCTTTTTTTGCATGATATTTTTACGTACGAGCATCAGGAAACCGACCGGGGGGAAGGAACGGTTGGGGGGAGGGGGGATGGGGAAGGGGATGTGTGGATTTTAAATTATTGAATTTGAATACCTAGGAAACGAGCATGTCCACATGAAGAATGCCTCATAAATTTGGCAAGCAGGTCGACACACTCTTCCGATGGTAGTTGAGCAGCAATTGATACTCGAAACTACTCGCCATTAAGTCACGGCTTATCATCGCCAGCTTTCTTCCAATTAATATTTTCTCACATAGGACACCCTCCCAACGAAGCATCCGCATCACGACTCTGGAGCCAAGGCCTCCGGAGCAAACTGGGGGAGGGGGTCCCTCTCAACCGAAACCTAACAACGCGAGAGCGTGGTGTGCTACCTTCCTAGGCCTCCTCGTTCGTATTATAAAGCGTTGGCTGCGGCACCTTGCACGATCTCACTCAAGTTTTTAAACATATACTCTCGCAGCTGAATCTCTGATGGAGGGACGTCCTAGAGGGAGAGATATGGACAGCATTGAGATTCTGGACAACGAGAGACTCACGGCAGAGATGGCCTTCGACAAGGACTCGTCCTCCGCCGTCATCAAAATCCGACGGGGCTTGCCGGACTTCCTCCAGTCCGTGAAGCTCAAGTACGTCAAGCTAGGATATGGCTACTCCTGCAATCTCGCCACCGTTCTTAAGTTCGTCGTCGGCCTCCCTCTCGTCCTGGCCATCCTTATTCATCTCACCGGCCTAGACCAGGTTCACCTCTCCGAGATGTGGAGTAGCCCAGCTGTCGTGCTGGATAGCATCGACGCGTCCACCGCGAAAGCCGGCTCCGCGCTCTTCTTGCTGCTCCTCTTGCTGTACGTGTCCAAGCGTACCAGGCCGGTGTATCTGGTGGACTTCGCGTGTTACCTACCGGAGGACGAGCGGAAAATGTCGGTGGAGTCGTTCCTAAAGATGAGCGAGGAAAGCGGGGCGTTCGAGGAGGAGACGCTCCAGTTCCAGAGGCGGATCGCGAGCCGGTCCGGCCTCGGGGACGAAACTTATTTCCCTAGAGGGATCACGTCTAAACCCCCGAACCTGTGCATGGAGGAGGCGCGGTTGGAGGCGGAGGCCGTCATGTTCGGGGCAGTGGACGCGCTGTTGGAAAAGACGGGGGTGAGGGCGAAGGACGTGGGGATACTGGTGGTGAACTGCAGCTTGTTCAACCCAACGCCGTCCCTATCGGCCATGATCGTGAACCACTACAAGCTGAGGACGGACATAAAGAGCTACAACCTAGGGGGAATGGGATGCAGCGCCGGGCTGATATCCATAGACCTGGCCCAGAACCTGCTGAAAGCCAACCCAAACACCTACGCGCTGGTGGTGAGCACCGAGAACATCACCCTCAACTGGTACTTTGGGAACGACAGGTCGATGCTGCTGTGCAACTGCATATTCCGCATGGGTGGCGCCGCCGTGCTCCTCTCCAACAGGGCCCAGGACCGGGGACGCTCCAAGTACCAGTTGGTGCACACAGTGCGGACCCACCGTGGGGCAGACGACCGGAACTACCGGTGCGTGTACCAGAAGGAGGACAAGCGAGGGACGGTGGGGGTATCGCTGGCCAAGGAGCTGATGACGGTGGCTGGGGAGGCCCTCAAGATCAACATAACGACACTGGGGCCGCTGGTGCTGCCGTGGACGGAGCAGTTCAAGTTCTTCGTGACGCTGGTGAGGAGGAAGATGATGGGGGCCAAGGTGAAGCCCTACATCCCGGACTTCAAGCTGGCGTTCGAGCACTTCTGCATCCACGCGGGCGGGAGGGCGGTGCTAGACGAGGTGCAGAAGAACATGCAGCTCAGCGACCGCCACATGGAGCCGTCCCGGATGACGCTCCACCGTTTCGGCAACACGTCCAGCAGCTCCCTTTGGTACGAGCTGGCTTACACCGAGGCCAAGGGTCGGGTCCGGAGTGGGGACAGGGTCTGGCAGATCGCCTTCGGGTCCGGTTTCAAGTGCAACAGTGCCGTCTGGAAGGCGTTGAGCAGCATCTCGGCCAGCGATTGCGGACCCAACAATCCCTGGCTCCACTGCATACATAGGTACCCTGTGCCTGTGCCCACGGCCTCCTCCGCGACGGAAACGACGAATAGTGTAGGCAAATCCCACACGTCCTCTTGATCCTTCAAAGCAACAACACAAGCCGGACATTCAAGACTGAATTAGGGGTTGGACTAGGCGCTCTCTCTCTCTCTCTCTCTCTCTCTCTCTCTGTGCATCTATTAATTATTACCAAAATGTATTCATTCAAAAAGAAAAGCCTGTTGACTGTACGGTTGGGTAGTGATTTCCCAAAGCACAGGCAAGAATTGATCGTATCACGTACATGGAATGGAAAACAGATAGGGATGAATATATGAATTATCTATGTTTGGGATCACTCGAGAATGAAAAAAAGTCATCGAGAAAAGAAAGGATATTTCCAATTGTTCAATCTCTCTGTTTTTCGTACTTGAATTTGCCTCTTAACTCCGCCGGCAAAGTCGAGAATCTCTCGTGACTACATGCCAATCCCGTCGCTTTTGGTTCTCCAGGCGGGCAGGTGCTCTCAATTCTTTTCTTTTATCTATTACGAAACATCTTGTGCAGGATTCTGTCACTTTCGATTTCATCTGTCATCCTTCCTCTCCTCTCATGGACATGGACATGGACATGGATACCCAGCCGTGCGGTGAAAATATTGCCCTAGTCTCGATTTACATTCTGATGGTGGACTGGCTGGTGGAAACAGTTCAATGAATTTGGATTCGCGTACACGTGAATCCGGGGACATGAGAGTTTTCCCTTTTGTGGCCTCAAGCATGCATGACGTGTTAACATCGCCCCGCTTCGTAGGATGGCCCAAGTTTGTATAAGAACTCCACCGAAATAACACCAACGAGTGATTATACGGCCGGTTGTCTCTAAGCAAAAGGTTTAGACTTTCACTTTCCTATCGGTCTAAAGCATACTAATCTAATTTCATAGGAATGCCGAAATATCCGGGTGTCGTTAAATGGCCTCGAATGCTATTGCTTGAGGCAATAGGCCTCTCGACGAAAGCTATGCGCATCTCAACTAGGGATGGTAAAAGAATTTGGAAGGACAGAATTTTGAGTGGGGCTTCGAGAGAGATTTGATTTGCGGGCCCAATTCTCACAAGACCAACCACAACCACATGACGCTTTGGGAATTTCTATATGTGTGTGGGGGTCAGCTGAGAGAAGCGGAATTGGAACTGCAAGGAAGATGAAATGTGGGGCGTGCCTGACTCCGCCCCTACTGGTGGTCCTCCCCACACCACCAGCTGCTATTTCAGCAGTTCGTTCAGGCGGCCGCACCACCACACTAGTCATCTCCGCCAACCACTACGATCGGGCTAGTGGCGCTGATGTAGAGGGGATGAGTGGGTCGGTCGTGCTCCGGGCCCTCGAGAAAGCAACCGCCCATAAGATGAGTAAGAAGAAGAAGAAGAAGAAGAAGAAGGAGCAGGAGATGGAGATGGAGATGGAGATGGAGAAGACGAACCAGTTGAGAGGAGTGGCATTTCCGGCTGATACACTGGAAGACGTCAGGCCCCTGCGCATCGACTCTGGCTGGGCTGCGCGCTTGGACGAGCTTGAGGAGCGCCTCAACCATCTCTCTCGCCTCCTCTGACTGCACAAATTAACATATAGATGCAAATCGCAGTTTGTAACATCCCTCTGTTCGGACAAAATAGAAAGACGGGGTCGGCATCTTCTGATGTGCAGGCTCACTTCTCATTCCTACCTGTTTTTATGCTACCTTTTGTTTCCACGGGAGAGTAATTAAGAGTGTCGAGCAACACTGAGCTATTTTGCTCCGCCCACCACGGGAAAACCCCCGCGCACACATGAACGTAACTTAAGCCTCTTGTCCATTCTTGCAACATCAAATAGTAAATATTCAACAAAAGTTACGACATGAAAAAGGGCCGGTGCTACTTTTGTCTCCAGTCTGAAATAAACCAGCCGAAAAGGCAAACATTATAGTCCAGCTGATCACTTCTCCCGGAAGAACTAAAACCAGAAAACTCACCCCACCCCACCCAACCCAACCCAACCCCCCAACCCCCATATTCTACTCATAGCCCACCTTTAGCAACACCAAGATCGTAACTTCACATCGCCTAATTCTACTTGACTCAGGCTATGCATCTCTTCCCCCCCTCCAAAATAAAAAAAGAAAAAAGAAAAAAAAAATTGTTCTTGAATCTGTCAGATTGTTGTATCTGCCGGATGCTGTTAAATGATCTTTCCGGACACAAATCCTACTACCAGATAAAGTCATATTACATCAATCGAGAATGATTAACTCTGATTGCTCTCAGGAAACTGGATGATGTAGGACATTAGCCACCCTTTCTCCACCACTCTCTTACTTCTGGCAAGTCAAATGGACACAACTTACGTCATCCATGGCCTTCCCTTTGTCCAAATACCCAATCTCTCATCCACCCCACCAGTAACAAAAACCTTCGCCCCCAATCCTAGTAGGGTCGATATCTTCTGCTTCGATTGCCCTCATCACCACTGCTCCCTCTTCCTGGCTGTGCACCTGTCCCATTGTTCCGATCAACTCTCCGAGGCCGAGGAAGAGGCATTTGTACACCAGGTTGTTGTCTGCAAAAATCCAAGTAGGAAAGGGACAGACAGACTCATGTTCAAGACCCTTCAATCGCCACCAAATGAATATTCAACTTCAAAATTATACTATTACTTACAAAACATAGCCTATTCGACCATCTGGCAGAACCATTGGCACCATATGCATCCCAGATGGCATTGGTCCCCTACCATATATCACCGGCTGTCCACGCATGACAAGACATCAGCTAAAACTAGATAATATGGAACAGTACCAAGCAAGAACCAAAGAGAAAAACAGATACACAACCAGACCTGCTGAAAACTGGCAGAAACACCATATCCCGTATTCAAAGATCCATATGGATTAGCAATAAAACCACCATAGCCAGGATTTTGAAGATGGTTAGCCTGAAGCCCCATACTCAAGCTATCAGTTTTCTTCTCAGTCTGAGGCTTGGCAAGGACAACCTCCAACGCATGTCCTATAATTCGTATTCCCAAGACATTATCAAAGGATCACAAACAGAATTGCAATGTTGCATGGACCCACCTAAGTAGGCTTTTTCTCATCAACAAGAAAAAAAAAAAACTGCAAGAAGACCAAATCAAGGATGACAACTTGGAAGCAAGTAAGGTCACAAGTTTATTATCAAGCCAACAAGGGTGACTGCTTCACCAACAACATAATTTTGAAAAGACATTCAAAATTAGCCACCACAAAGAGGAAGCCCAACCCACATAATCAACTGTTCTAACAAGACAGAATAGATGTTGTTGCATCTTACTCTGACACTCCTAGAACCGTTTCAGTGAATTATACGGCCTTGAGCAACCCACAGAAATTCCTAAAGATTGAAATTCTGTTATCCCTAAAGTAGTTAAACAAACCCCAAACGGTGACTGCTTCACCAATGACATAATACCCCTAAGTTTCGAGCTGTAAAAAGCCATTCAAAATAAACCACCACAAAGAGGAAGCACAACCCTCATAAATCAATTGTTTTCACAAGACGGAATAGATGTAGTTGCATCTTACTCTAACACTCCTAGAACCGTTTCAAGTGACTTACATGGCATTGAGCAACCCACAGAAACTCCTAAAGATTGAAAATCTGTTATCCCTAAAGTAGTTAAAGGAATCCTAAACATTATCATTGCATGGGCTCACAGAGGTAGTATTTGCAGACATGTACATCTGAAGACAACAGATAAACAGAGATGCAGTTCGATTTTCATGCCCCCGGATGCCCCTTCAATGTGACTAAACTAAATCAACAAGCCACAGAGTAAGTCCGAAAATTTCTACCGTCAATTTCATATTTCTCAGTATCTTTGACAGCCTTTAATGCACTTGACCTTTCGGCATAGTGAACAAATCCAAAATCCCGCTTGCTACTCCCAGATTTCGAAGGCGGCATGACCACCTTTGTCACTTCTCCATGACGCTGGAATATTTCCTTAAGTTGTTCAGTAGTGGTATTATCAGGGATGTTCTTCACATAAAGAGCCTTCACCTAATAGAATAAAAGCAACCAAGTGATCTCAATGATTAGCAGCTCACAGATTTTTACCATTAACAACCTATAAGAGACAACTTGCTTTAACAACTTACACAGAAAAGCCAGTACCGCATCTAAATAACTCAGTAAATGCACACCACAAATTCCAAAGCCACATAAAGTACACAAGGTCCCTGTCATCCATATTGCCTCGGAAGTGGTTCTTGGGGTCATATTTCATGAAAGGAGATTGAATATGCCATGTTGTCAAACTAATGGTTTAACTTATCGAGTTCCCAAAATTTCAATTACAGAAAAAATTAAAGTTACTTACACTATCCCAGCCCCAAACACACCCTTGCCACAGTTGACAAACTCACACACTTTCATGGGATGAACATTCCTCCAAGTTTCTCGTTTAGCAACTTACATTTCTTATTCATAAGTAAAAGGTAGGAAAAGAGCAACCATGTAACAACCACTTGGATATCACTATCAGAGTTTCACACTCGCGACAAAACATTCAGTTTGAATCACAACTACTTAACACCACATTGGGACCCTTAAAGATTTGGTACACAAACTTGGCTTCTCTATCAGGTCTACTTCTTTCTACTTATTCATTCCCATCAAATACCCTTACCCACAATGTTAATGAAAACATAGCAATGAAGCTCATTTCCTTCCAACATTTGGTATACATTCCTCTTAATTCCAAGTTCCCTAATGAACTAGGGAAAGGGAATGAAGATCTCAATTTCATTTCATTGGCCTTGCTCCTCGTAATCAAACAAGCCTTGATCTCACAAACATTTGCAATCAATGCATACTATCGAACTTTTTGGGAGCACAGGCAATGAAAGGTGGAGTGCCAAGACACCACGGCAACATTCCAATGGCAGCAAGCACCTATGGCAACAGATGTTTTGTGAGTATAACTCATTCTGTTGACCAAAAACATGCGTTGGCCGTAAATGATAGATCCACATTAGTTCAAGAGACTAGTAGATGCCAGATAACACACCTTCCCAACTCATAGCAAAGAGTGCTCCTCCACACCCAACATTTTTTAAGAGACGAAACACTGATTCTAAACAAGCAGTGGGTGAGAAAAACCTCAAGAAGCCGCACAAGACTGTGCTTTGCCAGGATACCAATCATCAAATAGAAGACATGCATGAAGAGGATGAAAAAGTATCTCCTATAAAGAAGCTGAATATGCTTGTACCCTACAAAGAACTACTGGCAAAAGGCATCATGTCATTAATAATTTCTTACTTAAAAATTTTCATTAACATGCCAAAGATATGATACTGGTTAGCTATTCCGGTTGTTTGTCTCAAGAATTTTCATATATCATGAGTATTCACATTGATGTTAACATAACAACGTTTCAGAGCCAAAAGAAGTGTACTAAAAAAATGCAAGATAATTACTATGCTATTGATTGAAGCTGAAAAGAGTAAACTATTCAGTTAATTTCAAGCATTATAAATAAGAATCAGTAGCATAGTTTCATCTACAGATACCTGAGATGCAGCAGAGTGATCAGGTGCACTCTTTGGATCAGCCCATGTGACAGTAGGGGTATTGCCATCCAGCTTGAAATTAGAACTGGTCATTTTTTGCCTTGAATAGTCAGCACATGCATTATTGTAGTACAAAATGAAAGCAAATCCACGATTACGACCGGGATTTTGAGGATCCTGTTCTCAATAAGAGAGAAAAAACAGCATAAGCATTTGATTACTCATCCACAACAAAATCCTTGAGCACTACCAAAACCAAGGCCCACCTTTATCAGCTCTATGTTTTCAACCCCAGGTCCAACATCCTCTATGACTTTTCTAAACTCATCTTCTGTCCAAGACTTGGGAACATTACCAATGAATAACCTGTTTTTAGTTTCTGACAGTGAACATCTCAATGTTTTACCCTGCAGCAACAATATAACATTTAGCCTAGCCTTGAATGGAGTTAAGCAAGTGTATGAGAAATCCTTCAATAGACAATTACCTTGAACTCTTTACTATGCAATTCCTCAATGGCTTTCTGTGCCATTTCCCGTGTCCGGTAAGCTACAAAAGCATAACCTTTGCTTTCACCAGTGCCCTTATCCTTCATTAACCTAATCTGAACAATTATTAAATTATAAAATGATGATCCAGATCGACAAAAATCCTAGCAATTTAAAAGCACAATAAGGTCACAGTTCTAACCTCATAAATTTCTCCAATTGGTTCACATAAATCTCTCAATTCTTCATCCAAAATATCCCGCGGGAGGCCTCCAATAAAAACCTCACTTCCATGAGGAGGAAGGGCGAGAATTTGAGCATGCTTCTCTTTATCCTCGGCACTCAAGGGCACATCCAGCCTTTCTTCATCCTCAACAGGATTGGCAGCGGCATGACTACTGTCTATGTCCGGGGATTGGTCCTCTCCAGCAACCCCATCTTTGGAGTCCTCAATTTCTTCAGGATCATCATCCACATTATCTTCATCAGCCCCGTCTCCTGCATCCTCGTCCGGCTGCTCTTCGATTTCATCATCGATTTCTTCTTCCATGTAATTATCTTCATCCAGGTCAACCCGCTCATCAACTTCCGTCCCATCTCCCATATTTGCTCCACACTGAAAGGTTTCTCGTGTGAGAAGTGTGCAAGTGGCACGTAAATCAAGAATTAAGCTCATGAGACTGCATAAGTGCATGTAGACAGTAGCAACCTATTTCCAAAGGAGAGCACTGTAGAAACATTCAAGATGCTCCTTAAGGAGGTAGCAGCACCAATTAATTTAAATCATCGGGAGAGAGATGACAGAGAAAACTCTCCAAAGGTCTAAATTCCACGGATTTCCCAGGATCCCATCACCTTTTTACCAATAAAAAACTGGGGAAAACAAATACGCGGATCTCCTTCTAACGTGAAAGCTAAATGAACCAGTACATCTCCAGGTTTTCTTGCATACGATGGCAGCTAAAAAAAAAGTCTTTAAAGAAAAAGGTAGTAGAAACGCTTCCCAAGCACCAACCCAACACCCCCCCACCTCCAAAAAAGAAAAAGAAAAAAAGAAAATTATATATAATAGGAGGTATAGAAATGGTACGGGAAAGAAGGAGGAGGAGGAGAAGAAGAAGAAGCGAACTTGGGTGGCCGGAGAGAAAAATTCACACAAAAGGAGTCGAAATGGAGCGTGGAGAGGTTAAGAATTGGACTGTCGCAGTAGATTAGGAGGAGAAATGGAGAGAGAGGTGGAGAATCGAAAACCTGAAGGCCCAGCAAACACACAATACGAGGCGGGTACACGGAAACCCTATCTCCGAAAAATTACGATCGAACAAGAAAAAAGGAGGAGGAGGAGGAGGAGGAGGAGGAGGCCACACTGCCGATGCATCTCATGTAAATGCTGGAGAGACCAGGCAAGAAAACCCCCAAACACACAAGAAAAAGGAGAGGAAGAGGAAAGTCAGGGCGATGGGGGTTGGGATTCGCAGGGCAGATAGATAGATAGATAGATAGGGAGGAATAGAAACGGGGAGTGAAAAGGGAAGGAAGGGAGGGAGGGAAAGTGGTACATACAGCAGTACCCGAAATTGAGGTGGGGGAGGAGGACGTCGTCAAACTCCTCTCAGGCTGTAGCGCCCGCTCCGCTCCCGCTCCCGACTCCTTCTCCGCCTCCCTCACCTGCAGTTGCCAGGATGGTCTAAAACTCGGCTTCCTTCTCCCTTCTTCCTCTTTGCTTGCTCCTTCAATTGTGTCTGCCTGACCACAAAAATGATAAAACGCCAAAACCAAAAACAAATACCCAAAAAAAAACGCAAAGATGGGGTTTGGGTTTGGGTGCGGATGCTGTCTTCCCTTCTCCAGGAGCACCTTATAAGCAAGACAGTGCGATACAGCAGTGAATGCTTGTGGGCCTCGCAATGCCTTCTCAACGCCAGCCTACATGGGCCTCTCGGCCCAAATCGCTCTTCTTTGTTATGTCCGCTAGAAAATGAGACCCATTATTTTATATGATGCAGTTCCCTTCAATGTTTATACCCAAAAACAATTTTCATTTATTTGATCATGGTTCACGTATCGGTGTGCACAATGCACGACTAAAGCAAACAGATGGAGTCAGAGCAGTTTTGGTCTCCACATTGAGATCCAAGAATGATGAAATTAGGTCTCTACTGTGCTTTGGAACCCATTTGAGTACAAACTCTTGCCTCTTCATAGACTTTTCCTGGTTTGCAATAGTAGCCCTTGTTGGGTGCACAATGCTCATCTTGCGAACAAATGCACAGTCCCTCAAGTGCACATCCATCCCTGATTATGCTCACACCCTCCTTGAGGCCAAGAACTTGGTCTGTCCATTCGCTAGAAAATAGCCCCAGAGGATCATACAGCTCCTTCACTTTCAAAAACTCTTGGGCTTTTTTGTATTTTTTTATCGCTCCATCGAACACCAAATTCCTATTCTTCCCCCAGTGGGGCAGTGCCCCATACTTGAATAGAGCCATCTGTTCTATTTCTTCGAGCACGTCTTCGTACAGCCTCGGGCTCAGCGGATCCTTGCTCCTGTAGTAAGTGATGTCAAAGTCTATTGCGTCCTCTTGCTTACCCAGGTAAGCACTAGTGCCCTTGACATAACGCATGAGGATGCCATTGTAGAGCTCCACTCCGCATAGTGCCTTAGGCTCTAGCGTAATGAGTTGTTGGATGTCTTCGATGAAGCTATTTACCTTAGAGAGCCCGATGCTGAATGTGGTTTGGTGAAAGAACTCACCCCTGACTCGTGGATCCCATGGACAAGCGGTGATTAGACCATCATGAGGACTGTCTAAACAGGTACCAGAGGATTGCATCCTGTTGTGATACCCAATCACAGGATACCCGGTAAAAATAATACCTAAACAAATATGTATATACATTGATGTGAGTGAAATTTCAAGAAGAATAGATACCGTGACGTGCAACTAGATTAGTTAACTCAAGACACGATACCGTTGTTTGTCAACCCATAAGCATGCGTTTGGAGGGTAGCAGAAATTAGCTTTGCATTGTTGCATTTTCCATCAGCATCGTTTATGGACTCTTGCAATTCCTCTGCCAGGGCAACATCACGATAGTGTTTAGAAAAGTATGGCTAGGCTAATTAAACTTCTAAATCTAGCCTAACACTATTTAGATTTACCAGTGGATCTAAGCAATGCCAAAGTGAGAGAAGATGTCGAGCGGAATGGGATGAAATCGTAGAGCCCATTGCCGGATGCATTAGGAGTGGCTCGATCGTCAATTCGATAAACTGCCTTTTGTTGGCTCGGATACCATATAATGTCTGCAAACTCATGATGGTTACCAAAACTGGCCGCTTCTTCTCCCAAGTCTAAATCACCCTTGATTGAGTACGTTAAGGATCGTTTGAATAGTGGCTGCAATTTTAGGGTTACCTACAATTATGTATCCAAATATCAAAATCATTGTGATCTATTTTTTTTTTCACAAAAATACCTAAGAACACCCAAATCGCTTCAGGTATCCTTTATATTAGCTCCTCCATGGGAGTTAAAGCTGACATATATGAATGGTCTAATTTTGTCAATTTTTTTTTTTTTTTGAATGGGCATGGACCTGACTTGCTTACTTATTAATGAATCGGTTTCACATCTCACAAACAAAAGGGGAACGAGGAAATATAAAGTTAATATATTCTTCATCACAAATAGGATGAAATGGAAGCTCGACAAAAGTCATATGTCTGATCTGATCAATACATGTGAAAATTCAATGAGCTCGGTTTCCCTATTGCCTAAGTCCGGATCTATACCTTTGTGGTGGGGCATTCATTCATTAGTCTTTACATCACAACTAACATCACACGCCTATAATATCTACCGTTTTCAAAGATGAGAAAAGTGAAGGAGAATTCGTTGAATATTCAGCTTACATTGGAAGAAGAAATAATCTTTAACTTAATGATGATGAATAGTCATAACGCTTTTGGCGGTATCAAGAGTTAAATAACTTAAATGATCAAGGTGATTCTTTTCATACGATTTGATAAATAAATAAAAAATCGTTTTCTTTCTTGTAATGTAAATACTTCTTCCAACCGTCATCCATAATCACACATCCAGTAAAAGCACAGAAAAAACATAGGTAGTAAAACGAATAAGCTGCAAGTTCACTTAAAAATTATCAAGTAATCATCTCCACATCAAGGTTTACCTAATGTATGAAACAACAAGAAGGTCCGAGAGACACCGCGAGGTTCCTTAAGTGTATATTAACTCCAATCATAATTTAAGCACTGAAGATAAGGGAAGAGGTGAGATATGAGAAGGATAACACAGATTGCAGAAGAAGGTAGAGTCAACAACACAGGAGCGTGATATGCGTGAGGAATAGAAGAGACAGAGAGCACACACACCCAAGCGCATGAACAAGAAAAGACTAGAGAGTAGCTGGCTGCACCTGAGAGATGACCCCTAGAACTCCAAGCGACACTTTGACGGCGTCCATCTCCGCGTGAGTGCTTCTTGCATTCACATCCAGCGTCCTGATCCTGGCGTAACCATCTCCAGGCCTTCCCGGGGTCACCATTCGCATCGCCTCCACGTAGTCGTGCAACGCACTCCCCTCCCCCCACAGGGAGCTGCCATGCGCACCTGTCCCCAGCATCCCTCCGACTGTCAAACCCCACCAGTAGGGCGCATACGGTAGCGCCATCCTCGCCTTGGCTGCCTCCTCAATCAACTGCCTCAGCGTCACCCCTCCCTCCACGCTCATCTTCATCCCTTCTTGGTCCACCCTCACTATCCTCGTCATGTACTTGGTGCTCACCAGCAGCCCCTCCTCCCCGTCCGGACACACCAGCTTTGGGATGCTGTGGGAGAAGCGTGTCACCACTTTCATCTTCGTCTTGGACCTCGTTGCGTTCCCCACTACCCAAGCGAGCTCCTCTTCCGACGTTGGGTACACCACGGCCCCTGCTTTGCACGTGCTTCGGTCCGGGAAGGCCCCGTAAGAATTGGTTATGGTGCAGCCGCTTGAGGTGCATCGAATGGGATCTGCTGGTGGGGTTGCACACACCGACATGATCATGGTGGCCACGGCCATGACAATGATAAGTAGTGAAGCCCATACCATTCCAGAACCAGGCATCCCCATTTCGAACCCCTTGCTCGAGCAAGGAGATGTTTGTGTCTTCATGAATGAATCCCACTTTCCTTGCTAGCTCAGCTCCCGATTGTACTTGAAGGAGGGAGGGAGGGAGGGGGGGGTGTTACACGAATTTGGCGTACAAGGGAACGTAGGGAAGGACTTAGGAGGGTGGCGGTGAGTATGCTTTTAAGTTAAGAATGAATGGACATGGCCCCATTGGAGAGGGAAATTGTCGATCTCGATTGGCTCTGCGGGGAAGACAGTTTAGAAGTCATTCGGAGATGTGTGAGTCCCGACAGAACGAAGGTGGCCGGTGTATTTATTATAATGGAACTTGGGGCTCCATTTGCTTTATGTACTGCCACCTGTGACAGAAAGGTTGCAATCCGCAGATTGAGTCACGGCCAAAGTGCATATATGTCTTCATCCTCCGTTCTGGCAACCACCCCAGCCGCCCTCAAAATTGGATGTACATTTTCCCAGATATTATTATTGGTACATCATGTGGACCTGGGCAAATTGACCTTTTTGCCAGGAACCTAGTCCAGTCTGCCCAGCCCACCTAGACTCACTCTTTGCAAATTAATTTCCATAAAAATAGGTTTACAAAATAAAGTTTGTAAAATGATAAACAAAAGTTCTTAGTACATGTCAAACCTGATGTGCTCCCTTTGTGGCGTCCACCGAGAGCCTTTTTCTTCCTTCTTTTTTCACTGAGAGCTTGCCAAACTTACTTTTTAGAATATGTTTGTAAACCCATATTGAAATATCTTACTTTGATCCTGATTTTTAAATTTAACTGGAAGCTATGTACAAGTATAATTGCGAGTGACTATAGAAATAATTACATAGAAAATAGATATACTTGTTCTCATTACGGAATACTAGCAAAAATGCAAACACTTCGCGTGTACAATGAAGAAAGATATGTGCTCCCGGGTTGGGAAGGTTCAGCTGCGAATGGGAGAATTCTGCGAGATTTTTGTGCGAGAAATGGCCTTAGAGCGTGTCATGGTGAAACTTTTCAAACTGATTTCTATATATTTTTACTAAACCCTTGCAAGTCCTCCGTGACAGTGGACAAAGGTGCGATGAATGAATGATAAGTGGTAGCGTTTTACGGTCGGTAAAGTGACGCGCTTAATTGGAAAGAGGTAGAGGAAACAATGTGAAAGCATAAGCACAGCAGCAATGGGGGGATAGCGTCAGCAGGAAATTAAGTGAATGCAGCGAAGTCAGAATCGCCAAAAGTTGAGATTGAATCTCATGGACGTGAGATGGCAGGAGTCGGGACACTGCGAACCCATGGCACAACTGGCATATGAATTTGGAAGATGTTAAGGCGGTTGATTGCTTGTCACCGCTGATGGCGTCTCTTCCTAAAGAGAGTGGGGTAGCACAGTGCACAAATTCTTCCAGTGGTTGCAAAGACAGAAAGGTCGCTTCCATCCAGTTTGTTAACTTTTGCCTTTCGTTTTCCACCAAAGCACGCACCAGACAAGAGTTTTCAACTTTCAAGGGAAAGTGGAAAAAATAACGGATTCGACTCCAACATGCGTGGACTGGATTCTGCTTCTCTTCCTCAGTCAATAAGCAGAGGTTTAGTAAGTCTCCTCGAATAGGTGCTGAATCGAACATGTATGGACTGGGTCCTGTAGCGAGTTCAGAAGATACTTTGCATGTCAAAAAGAGAGAACTGAAAACAAAGAACAAGATTCTGGAAATGTTTTTTTCCCGGGTGTACCATGACAAAGGTCAAGTAACGACTACCTCAGAACACATATTAAGCATATTGGCAAATGTTTCGATTCCAAAATACTGATCACTCACAACGAAATAAAACCCTGCACTGGAAAACTACATGCTTTCCTATAAAGGCCCTCATTAACAAAATCACAGTACGCAGAATGAGAGAGCTAGAACTGTTTCAAGTGACTTACACAGCATCGGGCATCCCACAGAAATTCCCAAGGATAGAAATTTCTGATATTCCTCAAGTGTTTAAACAAACCCTAAACATTATCATGGCAAGGGCTCACAGAAGCAGTAGTTGCAAACATGTGCATCTGAAGACAACAGATAAACAGAGATGCAATCCAATTTATTTGCCCCACGCTCCACAGAGTAAGTCTAAAGATGTTTACCATCAATCTCATATTTCTCAAAATCTTTTACAGCCTTTAATGCACTTGACCTTTCAGCATAGTGAACAAATCCCAAATCTCGTTTGCCACTCCCAGATTTCAAGTTGGCATGACCACCTTTGTCACTTCTCCATGAAGCAGGAATATTTCCTTGAGTTCTTCAGTAGTGGTATTATCAGGGATGTTCTTCACATAAAGAGACATCACCTCGTAGAATAAAAGCATCCAAGTGATCTCACATGATCAGCAGCTCATAGATGTTTACTATTAAAACAAGTAAGAGACAACTTGCTTTGACAACTTGCACGGAAAAACCAGTACTACGGCTAAATAACTCAGTAAATGCTCACCAAAGAATCAAAAGCCACAGAAAGTACACATTCTTTGGGTCATATTTCATGAAGGGAGATAGAATATGCCATGTTGTCAAACTAATGGTTTAACTAATTTAGTTCCCAAAACCCAAATGAAAAAATAAAATAAAAAATTAACGTTACTTGCACTATCCCAGCCCCAAACACACCCTTGCACCCAAAGAGTACAGGAAATAAAATAGTAAAAAGGAAAAAGGGAGGAGGGGGGGGAGGACACAATTTGCAAACTCACACAATTCATGGAATGAACGATTCTCCAATTTTCTCATTTAGCAACTTATTTCTTATTAGTAAGTAAAAGGTTGAAAAGGGGAAATTGTGTAACAACCACTTGGATGTTACCATCAGAGTTTCACACCTATTACAAAACACTCGGTTTGAATCATAACTACTTAACATTGCATCGGGACCCTTAAAGATTTGGTACACAAGCTTGACTTTTCTATCGAGTCTACTTCTTTCTACTTATTCATTCCCACCAATACCATTACCCATGTTAATGAAAACATGGCAATGAAGCTCGTTTCCTTCCAACATTTGGTATACATTCATCTTAATTCCAAGTTCCCAAATGACCGAGGGAAAGGGAGTGAAGATCTCAATCCCATTCCATTGACCTTACTCCTCATAATCAAAAAAGCCTTAATCACACAAACATTTGCAATCAATGCATACTATCACACTAGGCACCAGCAGTGAAAAGTGGAGCACCAAGACACCACAACCACATTCTAACGGCAGCAAGCACCTATGGCAATGGGTATTTTGTGACTAAAAATCATTCTATTGATGAAAAACATGTGATACCTGTAAATCATAGATCCTCATCAGTTCCAAAAAAAAAAAAAAAAAAAAAAAAGATAACTCGTACATGCCAGATGACACACACCTTCAGCTCATAGCAAGGACTGCTCCTCCACACCCAACATTTTTTAGAGAGGTAACAATCATTCTAAATGATCGGTGGGTGAGAAGACTCTAGAGCCACACAAGGCTGTGCTTTGTCAAGATACCGATCATCATATAGAAGACAAGCGCACATACATGACAGGATGAAAAGATATCTCATATGAAGATGCTGAATATGCTTGAATCCTACAAAGAACTGGCAAAGGCATCATGTTATAATAATTTCTCACCTAAGAATTTTCACTCACTTGCGAAAGATATGATACTGGTTAGCTATTCTGGTTGTTTTTCTCAAGACTCTTCTAGCATCACAAGTATTCACATCAATGTCGACACAGCAGCATTCCAGAGCCAAAGAAAAAACCACAATGTGCTAAAAAAATGCAAGATAAAAAAAATAAACACTATGCTATTGATCAAATCTGCAAAAAGTAAACTAGTCAGTTAAGTTCAAGCATTAAAAAGATGAGTTAGTAGAATAGTTTCATTTACAGATACCTGAGATGCAGCAGAGTGATCAGTGCCCTCTTTGGATCAGCCCGTGCGACAGTAGGGGTATTGCCATCCAGCTTGAAATTAGAACTTGCCATTTTTTACCTTGAATAATCAGCACATGTTTTTGAAGTACAAAATGAAAGCAAATCCGCAATTAAGACCAGAATTTTGAGGATCTTGTTCTCGATAAGAAAACAAAAAAGAACAGCATAAGCTTCAAAATTCACATGATTATAGTCGAGTGTTAAATACATAACGAGACCCAGTAAATGGTTAGTAAAATTACATGAGATCGGATTGCAACATTAGCTAGTGAAGTGATTATTCTAGCAAAACAGAGATGACAGAATGGCCATCCATTAAGCAGAGATCTAACCAAATATCTGGAGAGGACAAAGTGCTGAATGCGCAATAGTGAAGCTACTAATCAATGAGCAGATCTCATAATAGTTTCAGAGAATGTCTTTTTTCTTCTTCTTCAGATTCGACAAGATCATTCAACAGTTCAAGATAGCCAGATCTCCCAAAAAGGAATCTCCAACAAAAAAGCTAAATCAAATCCACCAAAACAACTCTTAAAACCTCTAGATTCTTGAGGGCTCACAGCCAACAGAGGGTGAAACAAGAGATTCCGCATAGGTAGCAAGTGTGGTGCTCATGATGGGAGAATCCTTGCAAGTATTATCCTCCGAATTGAACAGAATAATGTCAAGAAAATCAACCTGAAAAACGATTTCTCCGCTCCTTGTGAACACGATGGGGATCTGCAAATAAATATCAGGTATGCCCTCAGTCGAAAAGCTAAACAATTTTGTCCATGATCTTCCTCTCCCATGGTCATTCGTTATCCACGCCATGAACCAGTAGGCATTCGAAGTGTACATTAACAGATTGGCCCCATGAATCTTGAATCCTTGAAAAATTATGTTCCCATTCCATTCAGGGATTGGAAGTATCTGGTAGAATATCTCTTCTGACAAATCAAATGACATAATCGCAGTCTCTCTCTTGTTTCTCCCCCCGCCAATCCCACACCAGTGCAAGGCCCCTTCCAATAAACTCCTTGGCGATCATCTGCGAGGTGGCTTTCTTGTTGGACTTGTATCCTTCTCCAAGAACCGGACTTGAGAGAATCCCTGATTAGAGATTATATCCCCTGCCTTTAGCCTTTGCCGATGCCACTTGGCGAAGGCCGGATTGGAAATTAGAGACTGCCATCTTTTACAAACGCATTTGAATCGGGTCAAGGACTTAACTGGTAGTCTCAACAATATCTCTGATGATATCCTCCGGGAAACTTTCAGCCACCGCGGAGGTTGCTGCAGAGACGCTGGTTCGTTCGGCTTCTTGTCATCGGGCGCCTCTGCGTTGTTTGACCTGTTTCGGGCGATGGTCTGGTCAATGGGTGCCTCTTCGTTTGGCATGTTTGGCGGATGGTCTTGTCATTGGGCGGTTCTGCGTACTTGGGCTTGTTTCGGCAGATGGCAATGGTCCGCCTGCAGATCTGCATGCTTCTGCTGGTTTCGGCAGATTGTGTGGTCGTTGGGCGGCCGGCGAGTCTAGGCTTTGCTTCGCTTGTCATTAGGCGGCTGGGCGTTGTTTGGCTTGTTTCTGTGGCAGATGGTCTCGTCGTTGGGCGCATCGACTTTATTTGGTTTGTTTCGACAGATGGTCTGGTCATTGGGCGGCCCAGTGTCGTTTGCCTTGTTTCGACAGATGGGCATTGTTTGGTTTGTTTCGTCAGGCAGATGATGGTCTCGTCATTGGGCAGGTTAGGCAGAGGCAGAGGCAGAGGCTGAGGCGTCAGTTGGCACGCGAGGAAGGACCTCGTGAGCGGGTCGGCGAAGATGGGCGGCCACAGGGGCGAGTTCAAGTGGTGGTCGTGGTCGGGGCCGGCGAGCAGAAATGAGGCTGACGTAGGAGGAGGGAGGCCGATCTGGATTCATTTGCCAGAGAGTAGTTAAGAAGAATCGAGGGTTTTGCTTTTCTTTTGGATCGACGGATAAGAGGAAAGTCACGACGATCCTAAATCAAGAAAACATTTTCTCGTTGCGTCGGCCGGTATTGCCAAGTCA
The DNA here is from genome assembly GCA_014182895.1 of Angophora floribunda. NCBI lineage: Eukaryota > Viridiplantae > Streptophyta > Magnoliopsida > Myrtales > Myrtaceae > Angophora > Angophora floribunda. The sequence continues at coordinate 19,386,073 of CM024708.1, read as the reverse complement.
GCAAGAGGCCACTCCATCCAAATTTCGCCACGTATATCAAGCGGGTCTCACCAAAAAAATTTCAAAAGAAGAAGAGGAAGAAGAAGAGCGCATTTAGTTTAGCATTTTGAAAACCTATGGAGGAAATGCAAAACAGTTTAGCCTAAAGGGCTTTAGGAAAATATAAATACTGTTTAGTAAATTCTGCTTTGAGAAGCAATTTTGACAAAAATGCTGTTTGGGAAAAATCCATTTGAATGATTAATGTGAGTTTTTAATTTTTTGTTTAAAAGTGAAAAAAATAATTCCTGTAATTTTTAAAAATTATGTTTTGACAAGAATGTAAAGATATCATGTAAATAATTTAATTAAAAAGATACCATTTCTTTTTTGGCTAAACAAAATTCAAATGGAAAAAATTCACATCAAAATGGTCTATTTCTCAATTTTTAAAAAAAAGGCTACTTTTATTACAAAAAAACGTAGCAACATATCTTTCAAGAAAAGAAATTCATTATCCTTAAAATTACAAATAATCTTTAGTATGTCCTAAACTCATAGCTATTCGATAACATAAATGTGACATATCAAAAACTTCATCACTATTTGACGCACTACCTTCCTCATTTACATCATCAATAATGATGTATCTTACTTTGAGCGAACGAGTTTCAATTCATTTGAAGTTCTGAGGGAATAAAAGAAATTACAGGATTTATATTAAATTTGCCAATTTTCATTGAGGAGGCACATAACCAAACTTTCGTAGTTTTCTATTTGTATCCAAGTTTATAGCAATGCTTTGCCATAAGAAATTATCTCTATAGCTAAACCATTATTAAAATGAATTTGTCATCTCAAACAATCCATACCAACCGATAAACATCACGATCCGTGTACCGGCACACACATTGCACAATTAATGCGAACAAATGAAGTTGAGCAAATCGGTTTACACTTTGAGACCCAAGAGTGATGAAGCCAGGTCTTTACTAGGTTTAGGAACTAATTCGAGTACAAACTCTGGCCTCTTTATAGACTTTACCTGGTCTGCAATAGTAGCCCTTGTTGGGTGCACAGTGTGCATCTTGTGAACAAATGCAGAGTCCCTCAAGTGCACATCCATCCTTGACTATGATCACACCCTCCTTCAGTCCAAGAACTTGGTCCGTCCATTCGCTAGAAAACAACCCCAGCGGATCATACATCTCCTTCACTTTCAAAAATTCTTGGGCATTTTTGTATTTTTTTATCACTCCATCGAATGCCAAATTCCTGTTCTTCCCCCAGTGAGGCAGTGCGCCATACTTGAGAAGCGCCATCTGTTCTATTTCTTCAAGAATGTCTTCGTATAGCCTCGGGCTCAGTGGATCTTTGCTCCTGTAGTAAGTGATGTCGAAGTCTACTGCATCCTCCTGCTTGCCCAAGTAAGCACTAGAGGCCTTGACATAACGCATGAGGATGCCGTTGTAGAGCTCCACTACGCACAAGGCTTTAGGCTCTAGTGCAATGAGTTGCTGGATGTCTTTGATGAAGCTCTTTACCATAGAGAGTCCAACGCTAAATGTGGTTTGGTGAAAGAACTCACCCTTGACACGCGGATCCCATGGACATGCAGTAATCAGATCATCTTGGAGACTATCTAGGCAAGTACCTGACGATTGCAACCTATTGTGATATCCAATCACCGGATACCCAGTGAAGAGGATACCTAATCAAAACAAGCATATACATCAATGTGAGTGAAATCTCTAAAATAGTGGACGCCATGATGTGCAACTAAATTAGTTAACTCGATATAGAATACCGTTGTTTGTCAACCCATAAGCACTGATCTCGAGGGCGGAAGAAATTAGCTTTGCATCATTGCATTTCCCGTCTGCATCGTTCAAGGACTCTTCCAGTTCCTCTGCTAGGCCAACATCATAGCAGTGTTCACAAAAAAGTACAGTTGGGCTATTTCAACTTTTAAATCTAGTTTAACGTTGTTTAATTGTTTTACCTGCAGATCTGAGGAGTGCCAAAATTACAGAAAGTGTGGAGCGGAATGGGGTGAAATCGTATAGCCCATTGCCGGATGTATTGAGATTGACTCGATCATCAATGCGATAAACTGCTTTATGTTGGCTTGGATACCACATAATATCCGCAAACTCATGCTGGTTACCAAACTTGGACACTTGTTCTCCCAAGTCCGAATCACCCACGATCGAGTACGTTAAAGATCGTTTGAATAGTGGTTGCAACTTTAATGTTACCTACAATTACATATACAAATATCGAAGTTACTATGATCGGTCACAAAAAACCTAGAGAGACCCAAATCACTTCAGGTATCCTTCTAAGTTACTGGTCATTTAATTATAAGTTGGAATGGCCCTTGAAATTTGTGGCGGCGGATCCGCACATTAGTATTTACATCATACGCTTTAAATTTCTACCATTTTCAAACATGACAAAAGTGAATGAGAATTTGTCGAATTTTCTTGTTATAATGGAAGAAGAAATAATTTTATACTTGTTGAAAATGGATAGCCAGGGCCATGGGCAAATCAAGAGTAAAAGGTGATTCTTTTTCCTACGATTGGATAAACATTTTTTTTTTCTTCTTTTTTGTGACGTAAATACTTCTTCCGACTATGGTGCATAATCATACATCCACTAAAAGTACCGGAAAAGAATAGATAGTATAAAAAATAAGCTGAAGGTTCACTTAAATAATATCGAGTGATAATGCCAACATCAGGGTTTACCACAAAATAGGAAAAAAGAAAAGGCACGAGAGGCACCACGGGTTTTGTGATGTATTTATAATATCCCATCATAATTTAAGTGCCGTATGCCGAAGTCAAGGGAAGGGTGAGATATGAGAACGATAAGACAGATTGCAGAAGAAGATAAAGTCAACAAGACAGGAGCGTGATCTGCGTAAGGAATAGAAGAGACAGAGAACGCACACAAGCGCACGAACAAGAAAAGACTAGAGAGTTAGCTGGCTGCACCTGAGAGATGACTCCTAGAACCCCAAGCGACACTTTGACCGCATCCATCTCTACATCACTGCTGTTCGTGCTCATATCCAGCGTCCTGATCCTGGCGTAACCATCTCCAGGAACTCCGGGGATCACTATCCGTATTGCCTCCACGTAATCGTGCACCGCACTCCCCTTCCCCCAAAGAGAGCTGCCATGCGCGCCCGTCCCCAGCATTCCTCCAACAGTCAAACCCCACCAGTAGGGCGCATACGGAAGCGCCATCCCTGCCTTGGCCGCCTCCTCAATCAACTGCCTTAGCGTCACCCCTCCCTCCACGCTCATCCTCATCCCTTCTTGGTCCACCCTCACTATTCTCGTCATGTACTTGGTGCTCACCAGCAGCCCTTCCTCCCCATCCGGACACACCAGCTTTGGGATGCTGTGAGAGAAGCGTGTCGCTACTTTCATCTTCCTCCTGGACCTCGTTGCATTCCCCACTACCCACACGAGTTCTTCTTCCGACATCGGGTACGCTGCGGCCCCTGCTTTGCACGTGCTTCGGTCCGGGAAGGCCCCATAAGAATTGGTTATGGTGCAGCCACTTGAGGTGCATGTGATGGGATCTGCCGGTGGGGTTGCACTCACTGACATGATCATGGTGGTCGTGGCCATTACAATGATATGTAGTGAAGCCCATACGGTTCCAAAACCAGGCCTTCAAACCTGAACACCTTGCTTGAGCAAGGAGATGTCTGCGCCATCATGAATGAAATAGACAAGCTTGTCTGCGGTGCTCGATCCTTCCACTTTCTAGGTGGCTGGCTTAGCCGCTGATTGTAGTCGAAAGACGTTCACCGGATCACTAGTTTGGCTTACAAGGGAACATAGCAATTGGTGCGAGGTGGAAGAACTTAGGAGGGTGGCCGTGCGTTTGCTCTCTTAAGTTGAGAATGAACGTAGATAGCCTAAGTGGAGAGGGAAATTGTCGATTTGGATTGGCTCTGTGGGAAAACGGCTTGGAAGTTGTATGGAGATGTGTGATCGGGTGGTTGGCGGCAAATATATATATATGATGGGACTTGGGGCTGTTGAGGACGTGAATATACGGAAAAAAAAAAGGTAGAGAAGAAAAAAGGCAACCAAGAATTTTTACATGGAAAATCCTTCCAAAATCAAGAAGGGAAAAATCACGGTGCTGTACTAGGCAATTTCTTCACTATCAGTATCAGCATTACAAGCTCGGGATTACAAGTTTTAGTGTTACAACTATAAAAGAAATTGCATTATTTATAATAGGATTTTAGGGCATACATAATTGAGATGGAAATTACATGTATGCCATTAGCAGTAATATAAATTCTATCATCTGTTTTAATATCTCTAGATGGGTGGCCTCATAAAAAGCGTCTACCCATAATACTATTTTTCTCTATTAGACTTCACAACTCCATCAGAGGTTTCACTTGTGTTGCATACTCCCACGTGTGTGATTTAAAGATTAAAGGGTGCAGTGCTCAGAGGGAGTGATGACGAAAGTGTATGCGTGTCTTCACACTTCGTCATTGCAACCACCCCTACTCAAAATCGACTTATTGCTAGGAACTTTGTCCAATCTACCAAGCCCACCTAAGGCTAACTCTTTGAAACCTTAACTTCCAAATTTAATAAATTTAGTTATAGACTTTAATCTACTGTGGGAATAATAGTCTATTCTGGAAAAAAATTAAATAAAAAATAATTATAAATTATTGTGAGGCCTACTCCTTCAAGAATTTATGACTTGCAACGAGCTATTATTTTCATGATATACTAACAAAGCCCTTAATTTATAGAATGACATAAAAAGGTTTTTATCAATTGGGCCACCGTAAGTGCATGTCTCCAAGTAACATCTCCCATAATTCTTGCATTTGTAGCTTAACCTTCTTGACCCGGAAGCATGTACCTTTCTCCATCGTGCACGACACGTGTTTACATTTTTGCTAGTATTACGTAATGAGAAGAAGTGTCTCTGTTTTTTACGTTGTTATTAATTATTATTATGTGCACATACTATATTATGTCTCAAAATTTGACCCGTGTACACTTTCTTATTGGGAATAGTATTAATTTGACTAAGTAATTTCCTAATTGCAGCGAAGAGGCTTACAATTATAAATATCCTTTCTTTCTTTTTTGGCTCACTGTAGCTCTTCTTTTTTGGATGCCACATGAGGGGACCATTCTCACATCAAAAGGAGGAGATAGGGTTCGAATTCCCACATTTTCAGGAAGATTGAAGTAAAGACGATTTAGTTTCAGGTGTAGATTTCAACTCTCACACACTGCAAAGAGGCAATGCAAAAGTCTGATAATGAGAGTTAAAATAAAAGTAGAGTAAGACCAATAAAAAAAATTATAAAATTCGATATTTTTTGTGACAATTCTAGAGGCAAACGAATGGAGTGAATGGGGACAAAGCCTAGCCAATCGAATGTTTAATAGACAAAGAAGAAGAAGCCCTTTTGGACTTTCAACCCGTAAGATGACATGCTTCATTATTTCTTTGTGGATTTATAGCCATAAGAAAATTATTTGGTCCCATCTGATTTGATTTGGCCGACTAAAGGTAGCACTTTAATTTCAATAAAACCAAATTCTTGTCGGTTGAAGAGTTCTTTGATTCCAAAAGAGATGCTTTATGTCTTGCTTTGCGGTTAGAGATTACACTTAAACTTAAAGAAAATGACGGATGTGGTGTATATAATGTAGACGGAAATCCATAAAGATAAAAAGACGTGGGGTATAAGTAGTTTGAAAGATGGTGAATTAGACATTAAAGTACAAGATTATGATATCTGCGGATATGGAATGGTTGATTGATTGGGGGCATGAGGGGTACAAAACATAGCTCCCTAATCTCATATTGCGTAGAACACAAGTCAAAATGCAAGTTGGCGGCCAAACTTGGGAAAATCCTTTAACTTACATGGCGTCACGAAATATAGGTTAGAATATGGGGACCATGAGGATGAAATATTGTGGGCGCCTTGCAATGTCAATGCAATGGCGGCCACATTTAAAAATCGGGTATGACTGCCAACGATTACTGCCATTCGGATTATTAAGTCTTAACCTCAAATCCTTCCCATCTCTGAATCGACAAAATCTTCCCACTATAAAAATATATTAATTTTAGCTCGTTGACTGGGCTTTGGAAAAGATTTTATCTTTTTAAAGAATTGTTGGACCTGGGCAAATGACCTTTGTTTTATTTTTATTTTTGTCGGGAACGAAGTCCAATCTGCCATGCTCATCCAGACTCCCCCGCTTTGCACCTCTATTTCCAAATTAATACGTTTACAACAACTAATCCATAAAATGATATGAAAAGGTTTTCCTGAAGTGCCAAATATGATGTATAGATGTTCACTTCTAGCTTGCTACCTCACTTGTTAGTTTATGTTGATAAATCAGTATCCAAATACCCTGCCTTAGTCCTGGTTTTTATATTTAACATGAAGCTATGCTCACATGTAACCACGTGTGACTAAAATGATAACAAACGTGAAAAATAGAGACACTTCTAATCATTACATAATACTAGCGAAGATGCACATGCCTTGTGTGAATGCAAAATTGTTGACATTCGAAATATTTTGCAAAATCATCTTATAGCAAAATATATGGATATTTGAAATAGAAACAAATTATATAATGTTGTTCGCCTCAAAGTTCAAACTAAACAATTGTTTCATTTATTTGATTTGGGCTTTTAGCTGAAACAAACCAAAAGGAAATCATATTAATCTAACATATTCGAATTGCCCACCAATAGAAGCATGTCGATCTGCATCTCTTTGATACCAGAAAATCATATAAATGTTGCTAAATACGGAGAGATGAGTAAACAATGATTCGCTTAGGCAACTGTAACTCTAGGCCAAGAACAAGGACAGTACATCTTGAACTAGTTTCTCCCATGGCACTCGTGAACATTCTAATGTTTAATCCCATTCTCCATCCAAATACATCATGATGGGTACCTGCGCGCACAATACACCATCAACGCAAACAAATGGAGTTGAGCAACTTGATTTAGACTTTGAGACCCAAGAGCGATGAAGCTAGGTCTCTACTGTGTTTTGGAACTAATTTGAGTAGAAACTCTGGCCTCTTTATAGAGTTTTCCCGATCTGCAATAGTAGCCCTTGTTGGGTGCACAGTGTACATCTTGTGAACAAACGCACAATCCCTCAAGTGCACATCCGTCCCTGACTATGCTCACACCCTCTTTGAGTCCAAGAACGTGGTCTGCCCATTCGCTAGAAAATAGCCCTAGAGGATCATACATCTCCTTCACTTTCAAAAATTGTCGGGATTTTCTATATCCTTTGATCGCCCCATCAAATGCCAAATTCCTGTTCCTTCCCCAGTGAGGTAGTGCGCCATACTTGAAAAGCCCCATCTGTTCTTTTTCTTCGAGCAAGTCTTGGTATAGCCTCGGACTCAGCGGATCCTTACTCCTGTAGTAAGTGATGTCGAAGTGCGTCCTCCTGCTTGCCCAGGTAAGCCCTAGAAGCCTTGACATAACGCATGAGGATGCCGTGGTAGAGCTCCACCCCGGCACAATGCCTTAGGCTCTAGTGCATCGAGTTGCTGGATGCCTTCGATGAAGTTCTTTACCACTGAAAGTCCAATGCTAAATGTGGTTTGGTGAAAATACTCGCCCTTGACTCGTGGATCCCATGGACAAGCAGTAACCAAATTATCTTGGGGCTAGGCAGGTGCCTTATGATTGTAATTTGTTGGGATACCCAATTACTGGATATCCGGTGAAGATGATACCTAACAAAATACACATCAATGCAAGTGAAATCTCTAGAACAGTGGACACCATAACATGCAATTATAAGAGTCAACATAGGACACGATAACATTATTTGTCAACCCATAAGCACTGGTTTGGAGGGCAGAAGAAATTAACTTCGCATCCTTGCATTTCCCATCGTTATCGTTCTTGGACTCTTGGAATTCCACGGTTGGAGTAACATCACAATAGTGATCAAAGGAAAGTATGGCTACGCTATGTCCAACTTCAAAATCTAGCCTAGCACTATCTTACTATTTACCAGCAGATCTGAACAGTGCCAAAGTACTAGCAGATGTGGAGCGGAATGAGGTGAAATTGTAGAGCCCATTGCCAGATGCCTTAAAAGTGACTCGATAGTCAATTCGATAGACTACCTTTTGTTGGCTTGGATACCCAATAATTTTAGCAAGCTCATATTGTTTACCAAAGCTGACCACTTGTTCTACCAAGTGTGAATCATCCTTAATTGAGTATGTTAAGGATCGTTTGAATAGTGGTTGCAACTCTAGCATCACCTACAATTATATATACAAATCTTAAAATCTCTATGATAAGTGTTTTATTTTTCATGAAAAATCTAGAAAGACCCAAATTGCTTTAGGGTACCATTTAGGTTATTGGTCATTTAATTCTAAGTTGAAATGGACCTGGAAGTTTGTGGTGAGGGAGCCACACATTAGCTTTTACATCACAATTAAATAGTATAAGCCTTAAATATCTATCATATGTTAAAATTATGTCTTGAGTTTGAGTCCGTGTACGATACCCGATACATACACACAATTAATATGCTGAAATGAAGAAGCACTTCACGCATATTCAGAGCCGAAAGAATTTCTATGACTAGATAATTCTTTCAGGGCCAAACGTGAAGAATTAAATAAAGAAGATTTGGTCTCGTCGAAGCTTTTGCTTCTTTTAGCCGCAAGTGGAAAATTGAAGATTGAGGCTTGTTGTTTGTCTCCGTTCATTGTCTCCGTTCATTAAATGGAGATCTTGACTTTTCCCTTCTTCAGCACGCGCGTGGACTTGGACGTCCAAAATCTTTCCCTTTCTTTAATGCATGCACATGGTGGATGCATACCCATAAATTAAGGAGGGCACAGCTAGCTTCTTCATAACTCGTCTTGTGAGAGCTTTTTTTAATTATTATCCTAGGAGGGGAAGGCAGGAGCTACGCCCAGCATTTCTTCTTCGCGCATGCAGAACATTAATTGCATGAAGCGTGTTTGCAGAAGGTGGCAGCCTTTGACAAATTGAGGAGTTTTCTTCCCATATAGAAGAAGACCGTCGGAGGCCGAAGAGAAGAGAGAGAGAGCCGAGCGGTGAGAGCTCCAGAAAGAGAGAAACGTGAGCTCAGAAAGATTTGTGCGTGAGTTCATTGAGTTGTTTTATTAAACACTGTAGGTATTGGGTATACACTAGGGCTAGGAAACACTTGAACGTGTAAGTGTGTGTAATCCTGTAATTCTCTGATTTATAGTGAATTATATTGTTGGCTCTCCTCGTGGACGTAGGTTCCGAAATTCGGACCGAACCACGTAAATTCTCGGTGTCCTTATTTTATTTGTTCCTCATTTTATTTCTCCGTTAATTTCTACCGCTCCCGACATAATTGCAAATCGACGATCCGCTTCCGTTGCGCTGCCGTTTTCAACATCATATTCAAAGATACTATAATGGAGGAAGAAATAATCTTAAACTTATTGATAATGGATAGTCAAGCCCATAACGCTTTTGTCGAAATCTACAGTTTGATGAACATTCCTTTCTTTTCTTTCTTGTGATGCAAACATTTCTTCTAAGTATAGTGCATATTCATAATAACTGTAAGTGTATCGCAACAATATAGACAATATAGTGAATAAGCTGCAAGTTCACTCAAATATTATCAAGGGATAATCCCAATATCAAGGTTTGCCATTTATATGAAACAAGACAAAGGCATAAGAGACACCATGGGGTTTGTGAAGAAAATGTTTATACGACTGTTTTTAATCTACTATGAAAATAATAACTTTTTTAAGCCACAAAAAATAAAATAAAATTAGAAATTGTTATGGGATCCATTTTTTCAAGAATTGATAACTTACAACATTTTGTTATTCTTACAATAGTTCAAAGACTTTTATACTAGCAAAGTCTTACATAATTTAATCGCTAAAGACAAGGAAAGGGTGAGACACGAGAAGGATAATGCAGATTGCAGAGGAAAAGCCAATAAGATGGAGGGTCATACATGTAAGGAATAGAAGAAACAAAGCACACGGACAATAAAACTCTGTTTGGTAACATTCCTTGAAACAACTAATTCTATTATTTTGTTCTCGGAAATAGATTTTGAATAGAAATGCGTTTGTTAAATTTTTTGTTCCCAGAACAAATTTGTTTCAAAAATAGATTTGGAGTAGAATTAAGAAACAAAAAAAAGTTACTTTTTGTTCCCGAGAATAATTTTGAGAATCAATTTTTTTTCTCTTTTCTCTTTTTTTTTTCCCTTCCCTTTTTTCTTCTTCTTCCTCTTCCTCTTCCTCCTCCCACCCCATCATTGCCCCATCGTTGCCGGCAAGCAAACAGGTGAGGTTCAGCGAGCTCACCGGAGGCTCAGCCTTGCAGATCTGGGCAAGACCAAGCCTCACCGAGTTGGGCAAGCCTTGCCTGGCTGTCACCGGCGAGGCTCGAGCCTTGCCCGACCGCCACCGGCGAGGCTCGAGCCTTGCCCAGGTGGCATGAGGCCCGGCCTTGCCTCACCTAGCCGCTCAATAGCAGTGGTCCAGGGGTGGCGGCCAAGAGGAATAAGGGGAGAAAAAAGAAAAAGGAAAAAAGAAATTTATAACAAAAAGTATTAAAAATTAAAAGAATTAAAAGATCAAAAATTTTACCAAACGCATTTCTATTCCCGGAGTAAAAATTTAAATAATTTATCAAACACCTTAAATACTCAGAATTTGTTCTTGGGAGCAGAATAAAAAAAATCATTTCTGATCAGAAATTATTCTCAAGAATAGAATCGTTATCAAATACACCTTAGAAGACTATAGAGTATCTGTACCTGAGAGATGGCTCCTAGAACCCCAAGCGACACTTTGACCGCGTTCATTTCTGCATGGCTGCCCTTCGTCTTCACATCCAGCGTCCTGATCCTGGCGTAACCATCTCCAGGCCCCCCAGGGCTCACTATCCGCATCGCCTCCACGTATTCGTGCAACGCACTCCCGTTCCCCCACAGGGAGCTGCCGTGCGCGCCCGTCCCCAGCATCCCTCCGACTGTCAAACCCCACCAGTAGGGCGTGTATGGCAGCGCCATCCCCGCCTTGGCAGCCTCCTCGATCAACTGCCTCAGCGTCACCCCGCCCTCCACACTTGTCCTCATCCCTTATTGGTCCACCCTCACTATCCTCGTCGTGTATTTGGTGCTCACTAGCAGCCCCTCCTCCCCATCCGGACACACCAGCTTTGGGATGCTGTGAGAGAAGCGTGTCGCCACTTTCATCTTCCTCCTGGACCTCGTTGCATTCCCCACTACCCACACGAGCTCTTCTTCTGATGTCGGGTAAGCCACAGCCCCTGCTTTGCATGTGCTTCGGTCTGGGAAGGCCCCATAGGAATTGGTTATGGTGCAGCTGCTTGAGGCCCATGTGACGGGATCTGCTGGTGGGCTTGCACTGACCAACGTGGTCATGGCCATCGTGGCCATTAATGACATTTAGTGAAGTCCATACCGTTCCAGAACTGAGCCTCCCCAACCTGCACACCTCGCTTGTACAAGTAGATGTTTGTGTCTTCATGGCTGAACTAAACAGGCTTGTCTGTGGTGCTGGATCCTTCCACCTTCTGATTGTAGTTAAAGGACGTACCCTGTATCGCCAATTTGGCGTACAAGGGAACATAGCATTTGTAGCGTGGTGGAAGGACTTGGGAGGGTGGCTGGCAGTATGCTTTTGAGTTGAGAATCAATGTAGACGTCCCAACTGAAGTAGATATAGTCGATTTGGATTGGCTCTGTGGGGAAACCAATTTGGAGGTTCTTTGGAGATGTCTGTGCACGATGGTTGGCGGCAAATTCAAGTCCTGACAAAAAGAAGATGGCCAACGTATGTATCTATGTATAATGGGAGTTGGTGCTCCACTCGGATTGCATACTGCCGCACGTCATTAAGGGCTGCAGGGCGCAAGAGCGAGCGATAGCGAAATTGTACACATGTCTACATTCAGCACCTCGACCTTTCAAACAATTTTTTCAAAGATCCCATGCTAAGAACTATGTTTCAAATTGTGACCATCTCTCCGGTGCCTGGATCTTTCAAAGAATTTTTTGAAGGTCCCCATCCCAAGAACTATGTTTCCAAACATGATTTGTCTTCTGCACATCGATATTTCCTCAACATCTTTGTCAGCTTGGCCAATTGTACTTCTCTTCATCTTTCACCCCTGGATCTTTTAAAGAATCTTTTTAAAGGTCGCATTTCAAGCACTATATTGTAAAGACAAGAGATCTCTCCGGCACCTCCATCATTCACCAAACTTGTCTTTTCAACTTGGCTTGTTGTACCTCTCTTCAACTTAATTAACTCTTTGCAACTTTATTTCCAAATAAATAGACTTACAAAATTAATTTATAAAATGATGGGAAAAAGCTTCTGTTAATCCTTACCAAAAAAAAAAGCTTCTGTTAATTGTCAAATATAATACCATTCTGTAGATACTCCCTTATAACTTGTCACATCTTAGTTAATCTATTTTTTTTTTATAAATTAAACAAGAAACTCTGTATGGAACAAATTATGTGTGGCTAAAATAATAATAACATAATAAATAGACTCCTTCTCATTACGTAATCCTAGCAAAAATCCATACTCTTGAGCGTAAGATAGAGAAAGATATACCCTTCCGGATTGGGAAGGTTCAACTACAAATGGAAGAATTGTGCAGGATGTTGTTACGAGGAGAAATGAAATTACAGGAGATATGAATAATGTGGAAGAGAAAATTGTGTAATTTTTTTGTATAATACTATATAGTTCTTTGTGTATTTTATAATGAAGAGAACATTAACCTATTTATAAACTTTATTAGATGACTATCTTAGGTAACAAGATATTACGACATCAATTATAATCAATCACGGATATACATAATCAAGAAAATATATACACAATCTTGGGATATGAAGAGTTAAAATAATTATCTCTAACATCCCTTTAAAGATGAGTTGACTTAGAAGAAGTCAAGAAACGATCTTAAAAGACATGATTAGTTTGATCAACCGATGGTAGAGAACATTTCCGACGGGTATGCTAACTGTTTCTTCTAGTAAAGGAGAATGGACTGATGTATGTAGGCTACACAACAATAGATTGACTGGCTGCAGTGGCGGTAAAAGAGGCCGAAGACGCTGTAGTGCAGGGATAACAAAAGAGGTTGACATGCTACCAGGTAAGCTACGCGACAGCAGATTGACATCGTTGCTTGTAGGCTACTAATGTTGGCGCCAAACCAAATTATTGCAAGCTCAAATTGAGAGACAAAATCGTAAGAAACAAATTGAAGCCAGTTAATATACGAAGAAACAAATCAAATTGATAATATTCAAACAATAAGAAATATATGAAGCACCCAGCTATAACTTTTTAAAATAGCGAATTATTCTTTGGTCAAAGAAAAAGATTATATGGATATTGTTCCCAAATAAATAAAAAACTAATAACTCAAGAAATAGGAATGTAATTGTCTCGTACATTTTGAACTTTCAATTATTGTATGATTTTGTAATTAAATAAGTCATAACTATGGAGAAAGATTTGTTCTTTTGTGTTTTCTTTTTTTTATTGCAAAGAAGTAAGGGGTATTCATTGTTGTCAAATTTTAATTTGTATCTATATATTTTATACATACAATGCTTAATTTTTTTTCTTCTAACAAATGGATCGAGTTCATATTGAAAGAAATTTCACTAATGAAAATAATGGTGGTGATGAAGAGGGTATGAACAATGCAAAAGAAGACTCTAGTGATGAAAGTGTCAAGATACCAGAGAAATTTGCACCTTACATAGATATGGAGTTTAATTCTTGTGATAAGACTTATGCATTCTATAACAATTATGCTAAAGAAGGGGGGTTTGGCAATAGTGTTATTGCATAAAAGAAAAGGCAGTGACGAAAAATGTGGTGTAGGACTTTGTTTCAATCCTCAAGGGTACAAGATCGAAAAGGAGTCGGTCTAGTCAAGACTAGGAAAAAGATGCAGTTGTCTAGCAATGATTAGAGTAAATGTAGTTGAGTCTTAGGAGTGGGAAATAATAAAAAGTTGTACTTGAATCATTTAACAACTCCTCAAAGTGCTAGATTATTCACAACACACACGAATATTAACTCCATAACAAAAAGAAAATTGAGTTGCACTATGATGCAAGGATTATAATAAATAAGTAGTTTCAGGCGTTGGTTGGTGAAGAAGGACACGAGAACTTAAATTATGAAGATAGAAAGTTAAAATTGATGTTACAAAATACAAAAGGTTGACATTGCAAGGAGATGGGTAAGCACTTTTCAATTATTTTTCAACTATGTAGTTGAAACATTGCAATTTTTGTTGTGTGCTTCATTGGATGATGGGGTAAATTCTTTTCTCTACTAATTCATTATTCTCATTTTGATCTTTTATTTACTTCATTTGTTTTATGTATAATCGATATCACTAGTTTTAATTTTATGGACGTACGGACCCCATAAGTGCCATAACTTGGCACAGAGGGACACTTAAGTGCCATAACTTACAAACGGTACACTTAAGTGCCAAAATCGGAGCAAAAATGATCACTTAAGTGCCAACGGTGAGAAAATCCGGCCAAATTGCCACGTGTCCAATTTCCGGCGACTTCATTACGTGGCAATTTTAATAAAAAAAATTGTCCACGTCATATTTTTAAAAATTTAAAATCGATTTTATTAATAAAAAAAAAACAGAAGAAGGAGGGGATCGGCGAGGGCTGTGCAGCCCTTGCCGATCCCCTCTTTTTTTTTCTTTTTTTAATAAAATCAATTTTATAATAATTATTTTATTATTATTTAAATTATTTTATTAATAAATTTTTATAAATCCACATCAGCCAAAACGACGTCGTTTTGGCTGATTTTTCGCCGATTTAGTATTTCTGGCGAGCCACGTAGGCAAAAAAATTAATAAAAAAAAATGTCACGTAGGATTTCCGGCAAGGTTCCTACCACTTGGCACTAAGTGATCCATTTTTTTTTTTTGAAAAGTGGCACTTAAGTGTACCGTTTGTAAGTTATGGCACTTAAGTGTCCCTCCGTGCCAAGTTGTGGCACTCCCGCTGTACTTATGCCTAATTTTATGTCACCGAGGCATTCTTCTAGAGCAATTTGATTTGAGGGAAAGAAATGAAAAGCAATTTCATTGCACAATGATTTTGTTATTAGTTGCAAAACCAATGTTGCAAATATTTTTTCCTCTTTTAAATTTAATAGATCTATATAATGACATTAATGATTTTTGTTTTAGTAAATGATGATATTTTTCTATTTGTAATTATTTATATTTCAATATCTAATTTATTTCTTTTTTCTTCACATTTAAGGAAAGTTGATTCTGTGGGCCATCTTATGATTTTCTCTTAATTTGAAATTATAATAAGGAAACATAGAAGTCAGAAATAGAAAAAAGAGAAAAAAAGAAAGAAACATGGAGTCAAAAAACCGGTTGAGAAAGCTTATGATATCCTGAAAAAAAAAAAAAGTCTAGTGGCTGAGCTTTGACCGTCATTCCGTCGTTCTACGGATGATGGTCATGCTAGCCGCTCCCGGAGTGACAGCGAAACTGCATACATACCTTCACACTCCATTTTTGCAACCACACCGACTCAAAATTGACATTTTGCCAGGGACGTAGTCCAATCTGCCAAGCCCACGTAAGCCTAACTCTTCGCAACATAATTTCCAAATGTTAATAGGTTTACAAGGATAATTTATAGAATGACATGAAAATGTTTTTATTAAGTGTCAAATATTATGTACTTCTTTAGATGCTCACTTACAGCTGCCAGATTACCTTTAAATTATGTTTGTAGATCAATATAATTATTTTTTGTACCTTAATTTGGTTTTTAAATTTAACTAGAAGTTATGTACACATATGATTGCATGTGACTAAAATAATAATATGGCAAAAAAAAAAAATACACTTCTTCTCAATGTGTAATCCTAGCCAAAATGTTTAAACCAAGCGTTTACAGTGAAGAAAGGTATGTTCTTCCGGATTAAGAAGGTTAAGCTACACAATGGAAGAATTATGCGAGACATGGTTACGTGGAGAAATGGACTACGAGGGCCTGCCCAATGGTAAAGCCTTTCCAAGTCTTTATTGAAATACATCAAAGGCATTTTAGTATGGTGTGATGTACTGGTTTATTGAAGGATTTCCATCGTTGGGCAATCCTTGCTAGTCCTCCTTGATACTAGAGGCCAATCCTGAAGAGGATCTAGAGGCAAACGAATGGATGGAACGGAGACGAAGTCTAGCCAATGAAATGTCATAATAGACGAAGAAGGAAAGTCCATTTGGAGTTTCAATCCATATGATGACATGCCCCCAAATTTCTTTGGGGATTTCTAGCCAAAAAAATTAATCATATTCGGCGGGCTACACTTTCATTTCAAATAACTCAAGTCTTATTGGTTGACGACTGAAAGATTTCTTTTTAATCTCTCATTCGAATACATAATGGAAGTAGTTTCAAACACAACGTTGAGTTGGTATAACATACAATGATAAATAGAAGATAACAAGCCCAAATATGGAAGCAACAGGGATGTAATTCGTTGCGAATATGAAAATAAGTCAAGATGTGATTCATTTATCTTATTTTTTTTATCAGTCATATTCTATTTTTACTATAATTGCTTAGACTTTTGCCCTGTCTCTTTATAAAACGTGGGAGTCGAAACTCACTCTTGAAACTAAATCGTCTTTACCCTAATCCTTCGAAAAGTGGAGATTCAAACCTCTCACTTCTCCATTTTCATGTGAGAATGGTGGCCACTTGGGTAAATCTCAATAGTTGTGGTTCTTCTAATTTAAAATTCTCAAAATCTAAACATGTCTTGACATAACCAAAAATTTGTAACCAATTCTAAGATGTTGTTGCTTGGAAAGCTTAGCTTGAAGAAAAAATGATTTGAAAAATAGCACAACATAATCCTTTTCTATGCCATATCACTTTATTTGGGTAAGTTCGTTTGTGAGATAAAAAAAAGTTCAAATTTTAAGGTTGAACTATAAGAGATAAAATATAATTTTGACTTTATGCATTTGCCCATTGATACAATACCGATAAAATAATTAAATCGAGAATTGTTTCCGAGAAACAAAGGGATTGTGATCTCTGTAGAGTAGGAGGTCTTCTTTATCTTATATAATAGGGTAAGTTAGATTTCTCGGTATAATGATCGCTATGCTATCACTGTGCTGCATGTGCAAAACTGCATATATCTGCAATTCAATTATCGAGATATTAAGCGGGTTTTTTTTATTCCTTAGCTTAGACTATATAAATATATGTGCACACATATAGGGCTTTAATTGAGAATCCCCTCGTCACTCGATGATTCTATTTATAGCTGCCCCATTAAATACAGAAACCAAAATAATCTATCGAAATAAATATTTAATTGAAAATAATTTCGTTACCGAAATTAATTTATGTCTAAATATTTCCATAAACGATGAAAATATTTTTCGTTCATTCATTCATTTTTACAAGTAATATAAATGAACTTTTTTAAAAAAATATTCTTCAAATTATTCAATTTCTACGAAACAAATTGACTATTAGACTTTGCTTAGTTCGCTTAGGAAAATGAGTTAATGAAAAATATTTTCTTATCAAATCTTAAATAAAGGAAAATGATTTTCTCCTTGAAAGAATCGAAAAACGTTTTCCAAAATAAAATTAGGTATTAGCATTTAAACTCGAAACTCTACTCTTGGGCACGGAAATCTCAACGTTGATTCACAAATCTCAACGTTTAGGGCCAATTCTCCAACGGCCGGGCTCGAGACCTCAATGCTCGGGCTCAAGCTCGGGCTTGGGCCCTTAGGGTGCACGCATGACAACGTTTACGTTCCCGGAACAGTTTACGCTCGAAATGTTTTTCTTGTTTCTATTCCCTGAACTCTTTTCGAGCATTTGAGGGTGTTTGATAACGGTTCAAAATTTTTACTCCGAGAACATAAACACGTTTGGTAAAAATTTCTAATCTTTTGATTTTTTTAATTTTCTTTTTTCTTTTTCTTTTTCTTTTTTTTCTCCCTTCTTTTTGTTGGCTGCCGCCGGCGAGGCTCGGCCTTGCAGATCTGGGCAAGGCCGAGCCTCGTGCGGCCGCCACCGGCGAGGCTCGAGCCTCGCTGGTTGAGCCTCACGTCGGCTGCCACCAACGAGGCTCGGCCTCGCCCAGATTTACGAGGCCGAGCCTCGCCGGTGGCCGGGTGAGGCTCGCTTGGCCTCGTGCAGCCTTGCGCGGCCTCGCGCCACCTGGGCGAGGCTCCGGCGAGCTCGCCGGACCTCGCCCAACGGCGGCGATGGGGCGGCTGAGGGGTGGGAGGAGGAAGAGGAAGAAGAAGAAGAAAAAGAAAGGAAAAAAAAAGTGTTTCTTAAAATTGTTCCCAGGAACAAGAAACAACTTTTTCTTATTTCTGATTTCTACTCCAAACCTGTTCCGGGGAACAAAAAATTTACCAAACGCGTTTATGTTCCCGGGAACTAAAGAACAGAAACGAGTGTTCCTGGGAGCGTTACCATGCAGGGCCTTAGTGCCCATGGCCCGGGTCCATTGAGACCAGGGTTGAATCCCTAGTGCTCTTATTCAATGCTCTAGCACCAAGTTCAAATTCTCGAGCTTTGGTCTTAGCCCTCGGGCCTGGGTAAAGGCTATGCACTAGTCCTTGGCACTCAACTTGAATCCTTGGTTAAAGAAATGTTTGTTCTTACAAAAATATTTTAAAATCCATGGTTAAAGAAATCCTCACTAACCTTGAGTGGGGCCTCGAGCCTCACCAACTTGTGGTGAGCTCGAGCTTGCTTAGGCCAGTCATCAACTGTTGCCTTAGCCTATGGCATGCCTAGAAAGAAGGGAAAAAAAGAAAAAAATATGAATTTTTCAATAATTTTCCCCATCAAATTTTCCTTATCAAACGATAGAAAATACTTTTATGGTTTTTTTAAGGTTTCAATGAAATACTTGAAAATGAAATCATTGTCCTTCCAAGAAAATGTTTTTCAAAATTAATACATTTTCCACGAAATAAAATGGACCCTAAATGTCATATATGATGTATAGACATTCACTATGAGCTTGCCACCTCATTTGCTATATTATGTTTGTAAATCAATATCAAAATTTCTTACCTTATTCCTGATTTTCAAATTTAACTAGAAGCTACGTACACATTATTGCATGTGACTAAAATATTAACAACGTGAAAAATAGTGACACTTCTGCTCACATTACATAATATTAGCGAAAATGAACGTACCTTGCGTGCATACAAAAAAATTGACATTCAAAAGATTTTGCCAAATCATCTTATAACAAAATATATTGATGTTTTAATATAGAAACAAACTATATGATGTTGTTCGCTCCAAAGTTCAAACCAAACAATTTTTCATTTATTTGATTTGGTCTTTTACTTGAAAGAAACCAAACAGAAAATATAGTAATCTAAAATGTTGAAGACTTGTCCACCAAATCATAGCATGTCGATCTGCATCTCTTCGGTGCCAGAAAAAGACATAAATGTTGCCAAATTCAGAGAGATTTGTAAACAATGAAACACTCAACTGTAACCCTATACCAAGAACAAGGACAGTACATCTTGAACTAGTTTCCTCCCATGGCAATCGTGGACATTCTAATTTCTTGATCCCATTCTCCATCCAAATACATCACGATACGCGAATTGGCACACATAATGCACAATTAATGTGAACAGATGGAGTTGAGCAGTTTGGTTTCTACATTGGGACTCAAGAGTGATGAAACCAGGTCTCTATGTGTCTTGAAATTAATTTGGGTACAAACTCTGACCTCCCTGAAGATTTTTCCTTATCTGCAATATTAGCCTTTGTTGGGTGCACGTGTGCATCTTGTGAACAAATGCAGTCCCTCAAGTGCACATTCGTCAGTGACCATGCTCGCACCCTCTTTTAGTCTAAAAACTCGGTATGTCCATTTGTTAGAGAATAGCTCTTGTGGATCATACATCTCCTTCACTTAAAAAAATTCTTGGGCTCCTGTGTATCTTTTGATCGCTCCATCAAACGCCAAATTCCTGTTCTTCCCCCTGTGAGCTGGTGCACCGTACTAGAAAAGCCCCATCTGTTCTATTTCTTTGAGCAAGTCTTGGTATAGCCCAGGTTCTGCAGATCCCTTCTCTCGTAGTAAGTGATATGGATTGAGTCCTGTTTGCCCAGGTAAGCACTAGAGGCCTTGACATACCGCATGAGAATACCGTTGTAGATCTCCAGTCCGCATAATGCTAGATGTCTTCGATGACGCTCTTTACTACGGAAAGTCTGATGTTAAATATGGTTTGGTAAAAAGGATTGCCCTTGACTCGTGGATCCCACGGGCAAGCAATAATCGAACCATCTTGGGGACTATTTAGGTAGGTGCTTGGCGATTCTAGCATGTTTTAATACTCAATCGCTAGATATCTAGTGAAAATAATACTTAACAAAATACATATCAATGCAAGTGAAATCTCTAGAATAGTGGGCACCATAACGTGCAAGTATAAGAGTTATTGAGGATGCGATACCATTGTTTATCAACTCATAAGCACCGGTTTGGAAGGTAGAAGGAATTAGCTTCACATTGTTGCATTTCCCGTCGATATTGTTCTTGGACTTTGTAATTCCTTTGCTGGGGCAAGATCGCAATTGTGATTATAGAAAAGTATGGCTAGGCTACTCCATATTATAAATCTAGCCTAACATTATGCTATTGATTTACCAATGGATCTGAGTAGTGCCAAAGTGATAGCAGATGTGGAATGGAATGGTTAAAATTATAGAGTTTATAGTCAAATGTGTTAAGAGTGACTCAATCATTAATTTGATAAATTGCCTTATGTTGGCTTAGATACCAAATAATATCTACAAATTCATGTTGTATGCTAAAACTAGTCACTTGTTCTCTGAAGTTCGAATCATCTTTGATTGAGTGTGTTAAGGATCGTTTGAATAGTGATTGTAATTGTAACATCATCTACAATTATATAAACAAATCTCTAAATCACCATGATCTATTTTATTTTCATGAAAAATGTAGAAAGACCCAAATTGCTTTAGGTATCATTTAGGTTACTGTTCATTTAATTCAAAGTTGGAATGGACTTAGAAGTTGGTGGTCGAGGAGCCATACTATTGGGCTGCCGTGCAATGGATGATAAGTGAATAGTGGGTCACCTTCTTCACAATTTGGTGAGAAGGAATATCAATCGACCACCCTAACATAATCTAGACGGCATAGAAACATCTGCAGAATGGACTGAAATGGAGACCCGAGTCTAGCCAATCCAATTTTTTACTATCCAAAGAAGAAGAAAGCCATATGATGATATGCATCCATATATCTTTGTGGATTTATAGCCAAAAAAAATCATCATTTGATGCTACGTGATTCGGCGGACCAAAATTAGCACCTTTTATTAAGTAAGTTGGGCTTGCTTCACGGTTCGAGATTACTTCGAGCGATATTTAATATGTGAAGGCGTTATGAGTTTTGGAGGACTATTCTCTTACTCCATTTTCGGCTAATACTGTCCAAACGATCCATCTACAACTTTTCCATTCATACATATAATGGAAGTTTTACGAATAGGACGTTAAGTTGGTATGGTGAATAATGATAAATAGAAAATAACAAATTCAAATGTTGGGAAAATTGTACAAAAAGTCTTAAACTTATTGTAATTTTGTCAATTCAGTTCTAAACATTTTAATTTCATCAATTGAGTCACAAACAATTTTACTTTTCACCGACTGAGTCTATTTAGATAATTTTGGCTGAAAATCGTTGATGTGGATGCTAGTCATTCCACATGGCGCGATCAGCGTTGACATGGATAATTTTTAGTACTATTTCAATTTTTTTCTAATTTTTTAATTTTCTGTTTTTTTAATCTTTTTCTCTTTTCCTTTTTTTTTCTTTTCTTTTTCCCTCCACTAGCCACCACCAAACCTAGTCGATGGCCGGCAGTGGTCACCAGCCTCTAGTGAGGGCGGCCTTGCCCTCACCACCCGGATCAAGCGAGGGTTGCCCTTGCCTGAGGTCAACGGCCTCTAGGGGCCATCAACGAGGTCCAATAATTGTCGGTAGAGGGAAAAAGAAAATGAAAAAAAAAGTAAATAAGAGTAAAGGAAAAAAAATAAAAAGAGAAAAAAGAAGAAAAATATTAAAATATTAGCAAAAATTATCAACGTCAGCACCGATTGTCCTATGTAGCACGGTCATCATCCGGGTCAATGATTTCTAGTCAAAATAGCTGAATAGACTCAATTGATAAAAAATGAAAATATTTATAACTCAATTGGAAAAAATTCGGACTACAAGTGATCTCTAACAATCGACAAAAGCAAGTGAGCAGTCTCAGAACCCAACAATATCCATTCTTCCAAAGAGGGAGAATTACCAAAAAAGTCATAAACCTATTGTAGTTGTACTAATTCAATCCTAAACATTTTTTGTTTTTACTAATTCAGTCCTAAACCTTTTGCAATTGTGTTAATTTAGTCTATCCAGCCAAATTTAGCCGGCCGGAGGGGCGCGTGGACGCCGACGTGGATGCCGACGACAATATTTTTAATAATATTTTCATTATTTTTCGATTTTTTATTATTTTTTCTATTTTTTTCCTTTTCTTTTTCGTCTTCCCCTCCCCCCCCCCAACGGTAGTGGGCGCCGCTCCGACAAGGCTATCGCCCACTGCGCGAGGGTCGTGAAGCCCTCACCGACGACCAGCGAGGGTCGCAGCCCCCGTCAAACTGGCCACCCTCGTCGACGGCCTTGCCATGGCCTAGCCGTAGGCGAAGGTGGCCTTGCCCGCGGCTGGTGAGGCCAGCCTCGCTGCGGCCCCCAGGCCTCCCCCAGGTCTGGGTGAGGCCGCCTTCACCCGCGGCCCCTAGGTCTGGGCAAGGCCGCCGGCGAGGGTCGCGGCCCTCGGCAGCCTCGCCCAAACCTGGGCGAGGTGGCTTCACCTAGATCCGGGCAAGGCCATCGGTGAGGGTCATTGGGGCTACAAAGCCCTTGCCGGCAACCTCGCCCAGACCTGGGGGCTGCAGCGAGGCCACCGACAAGGGCTTCGTGGCTCTCGCGCAGTGGCCAACAGCCTCGTCGGAGCTAGCCGGCCACTGCCGCCGATGGGGGGAGGAAGAGATAAAAAAAGAAAAGAAAAAAAACAGAAAAATTAAAAAACATTAAAAAAAATCAAAAAATAATAAAAATATTATTAAAATATTGTTGCCACAGCCGGCCAGCATCCATGTTAGTTCCGGTTGGCCAAATTTGGTCGGATGGACTAAATTGACACAATCGCAAAAAGTTTAGGACTGAATCGGTCAAAAAAAGTTTATAATTAAATTGTCACAATTGCAATAGGTTTATGACTTTTTTGGCAATTCTCCCCTTCCAAAGATATACGACTCCGAAATTCGACAAAAGCAGCAATTCACTTCATTTACTCTATCTAGACCAAGGACAGCACCAATTTTTTGGACTAGGTATAAGACAACAGCTTTATATGATTTTTCTTAGGATATGGAAATTAAGGACGCAATGCCGAGTCACGGGCACGGAGAATGACTGGAAATCAACAAGCAACGGCCCAAGCAAGAATCGACCTGAAACTGGAACAAAAGGCAATGCCATGGAGAAAGCAAAGGTGAGCGAGTTCTTATGGATTCGTCGCGACACAAAATCACAGGCGATCTCTTCCCCATTTGATCTGACGAAACCCGGAGGGGGGGGGGAGCTGAAGAGGAAAAGAAGATGGCAATGATGGTGATGCTGGAGAGAGAGAAGCGAAGAGAGATTCGGGAAGAAGCTAAATAAGAGGATGTGTGTGCATCTAGCTCCATAAAATATGAAGAAATTTTCTTTGGTTCGCTCAGGCGGCCAAGCCTCAATTTTTATTTGAGGATTTTGTCGATTCTCGATCTAAAATTATACTTACTCTTAAATATTTCCACATGTGATTAAAGGTTGCAATGCTTAAGGGGAAATGGCAACCAAAATGTATAACCCTCCATTTTATGGAACCACCCCAACTCAAAATTCTTCCTTTTTTCTGGATGTTATTTGGATGAATACATAAGTAACTCAGAACAAGCATGTCGTATTGTTTAAATGATGGCATGAGAGAGCGTCTAGTTAATAAGCAAAATCATTTCTTGGCTCATGCGAAATACTTTGGACCTGCATAAAAGAATAGAATAATATGCCGCACCATCGTGTGAAAAAGCTCACTAAATCTCCACCTACATGACTGGGCTTCAAGGATTAAACCTTTTACTCCTCTGGCCCAGCTCGACCCAAGTATTCAGGTTTTTTCTTTTCAAATATTGTTGGAACGAAGTCCAATCTGACAAGCCCAGCTAGACTCACTCTTTGCAACCCTAATTTCCAAATTTTTCATAGTCTTGCAAACCTAATGTATAATATGATATGAAAAGTTTTTTTTTCTTTAAAGTACCGCAATTGACGTGCTTTTTAGATGCTCACTTATAACTTGCCACACCATTTTTTTTTCAATTATGCTTACCTTAATTCCGATTTCTTAAATTTAACTAGATGCTCTAGGTATACTATAATTGTGAGCAACTGAAATAATGATAACACTTATTCTAATTGAATATTACAAGCGAAAATGCACACACGCCTTATGGGTTTGCAAAAAATCGACACTTAAATTTTTTTGCAAAAGCGCCTTATAATAAAAACATGAATAAATTTAAAAATGTAGAAATCGCATTACATATTCAATCAAAGTTAATTAATCGCATTAAATAAATTAAAAATTTAAAGACGATATTGCACATTAGGCTAATAATTAAGGACCATTTGAGCTATTTTCCTAATTATAAAATGGATATAAATTATGATATAGCATGAATAAATTGTACATGCATAATTGTGTGTGTGTGAGTAAGATAATAACAACATAGAGATTAGAGACACTTCTTCTCATTACATCATACTAGCAAAAATGCACACGCCTTGATAACGAAATACATGAATTATGAAAATTGGAAAGGAATTATGATACACACACAAACAAATCGAACACATATGAGGGGGAAAAGAGAGGAAATATTTCACAATTTGAACTTTCTTGGTATAGTTACTTGGAAGCGGATCGAGGGATGGGATGAGCGTGCAATGCAATTTGGAGGAAGCTTTGGAGCTGGATCCTAAAGCTGAATCAGGCCCTAAGTTATTTGCCCCCGGCCGACCGACATTTGGGTCAATCTCCCAATCTCTCCATCTCCACCGCGATCTCGATCTCGATCTCGATCTGTAGCTCGATCGATCGGAAGGATCGGAAGAGCGTTGGGTGGTGGGGGGTGAGTCCTGTCCGGAGGACTTAGATAGACATGACTGAGCAGAAGAAGCAGCAGAAACAGCAGCAGCAGCAGCAGCAGCGCCCCACTCTTCCCCAGCACCAGCACCAGCACCAGCACCAGCACCGCATGGAGCTCGACATCGATTCTTTTCTGAATTCCCAGAACGACCCCCACCACCACCGCCCCCTCGACGACAACGACGATGGTGACGAAGAAGAAGAAGAAGAAGAAGACGACGACGAAGAAGACGAAGAAAACTGGAGTTCGTTCCCTCACCGGACCATCGAAGAAATCCTCAATGAGTCCCTCTCCGATTCTTCTCCTTCTCCTTCTCCTTCTCCTCCTCCGTCCTCGCCTCGGCAGCCAAACCAACCCTCCTTCGGCGTCTCTTTGGATGCCTTCAGATCCCCGGTGCCGCCACCTCCACCCCCACCCGGGCCCCCTCCGTTGCCTGACGATAATAACAAGCCTACTCCTTCCAATTCTCGTCCGAAACCACCCGATTCCGTCCTCTGGGCATCGTCTTCTTCTAGGCAGCTGCCTTCCTTGTTCGGCGGGGTGAGGTCCAATGCCAAGCCTGGGGCTGCGCTCGCCGCCGCTGCTGCCGCCTCCCGCTCGCTCCCTACCCCTCACGCCGCCGCTCTCAAGTCCCGCCGGGCCCTCCTCACTCCTTCCTCCTCCTCCTCCTCCTCCTCTTTTCCTTCCATCTCCAATTCCCATGACGCCTTGGACTCTTCCGCCGACGTGCTCCATGGCATGGATAGTCAGTTGACGTCGCAGCATAAGGACGATGCGGAGGGCGATGATAGTAAGATGGGCGAATTCCAATCCGCTTTAGGCCATGCCGTTTATCTTGCTCCTGAAGATCGCCTTGAAGCTGAATCTCCAGCACTTGAGGAGGAGGAGGAGGGGGAGGAGGAGGAGGAGGAATTGGTTAGCTCCCCTCCTGCCCAACAAGATTCCACTGTCGAGTCCCCTGCTGATTCCCCTCTTCAGGCTGACCAGGTCGTTGACAGTTCGCCTGTGGAACACGAGATAATCGCCGATGACACTCCAGCACTCTCAGTTCCCAACGATTCCCCCGGGAAGGCTGCGGGTAACGAGGAAGCTCTTGAAATGCATGGCCTTTCCGAAGATAAGGATAATTCGAGCTCGGCAGCTGACATAGATGAGCTCGTCCAGGAGAGAATTGAGGAGTTGGAAAGCAAGAGGGTGAGTGAGAAGCCCGAGAAGAAACCGCAGAAGAAGCCTCTCGAGTTGGCTGAAGAGATTGAGAGGAAACAGGCATCCACAGGTCTCCACTGGGAAGAGGGTGCAGCAGCTCAGCCAATGAGGCTTGAGGGTGTCCGCCGGGGATCCACCACATTGGGATACTTTGCCGTTGATTCCGACAATGCTATTACCCGGACCATCTCTTCTCAGGCATTCAAACGTGACCATGGCTCCCCCCAAGTCTTGCGGGTTCATCCTAATTTCATTGCCGTTGGGATGTCAAAAGGGGTCATCCTTGTTCTACCCTCCAAGTATTCTGCCACTCAGGCTGACAACATGGACGCCAAGGTGCTGCTTTTTCCTCATTTATATTTAGTCATGCCAACGTTGATGGATGTATTACTCATATGTTGATGAGCTTTATCAAGGACTTTGCAACGTTCTTTCCTAATATGTGCCTGCTAGCTCTGATTCAACAAATCAAAAGCACTGTAGGATGACTTCATAATAGAACTGTGCTTTTTGTTGTGCGCTTGAGGTTCCCAATGGCCAGTATGATTTTCATGAAGGATTATATGCAGTTGCTGATAACACATCTGCTATTGAACTCCGAAACCAAGAGGACTTAATTATCTGATTTGTCATCTGCCAATCCTAGGAACATCCTCTCTAAGTTCCTTGTGGATATATCATATTATTCCTGCTTCTACATGGAGTATATTGGCATGATAAGTCCTCAAAAGTAAATTTTTTGGAGACATGAGTCGGTAAATTTGGGCCTGTCCTGCCTTTTGAGCTAAAAGAGTTGCTTCTTGTTTAATTTGCATTCTCCATGGCGCTCTCCTCCTTTTCCACAACCCCTGGTATATCTCCTACATGCAGCCTCTTGGTTTTGGCCTCCTTTTTAGAGATGGTGCTCATTGTCACATTAGGTATACACAGGGAAGGGAAGTTTCTGTGAGCTTGCACTTACATACAGCCAAATTAGCTAGCCTGGAAGAATTCTTTGGGTCATTCTAATTTTCACTGTGAGTCTGCATGCATAGTGTCTTGGATCATTGTCATTGTGCTGCATTCTTCTTTTAGTTATGTGTTACTTTTTGGTACTATATTATCGTTTTGCTCACCCATAAATGTTCCAGATGATGATTCTTGGGTTGCAAGGGGATCGATCTCATGCCTCAGTAACTTCCATGTGCTTCAATCAGCAGGGAGACCTGCTCTTAGCTGGTTATGGTGATGGTCATATTACAGTCTGGGATATGCAGAGAGGCTCAGCTGCCAAAATTATTAGTGGGGAACACACGGCCCCAGTAGTACATACACTGTTTCTAGGCCAGGATTCTCAAGTTACTCGTCAATTTAAGGCAGTTACAGGTGATAGCAATGGACTGGTTTTGTTGCATACTTTATCAGTAGTTCCCTTGCTTAATCGGTTCTCCGTCAAAACACAGGTCAAACACTTTCTAGACATTAAGTGAGCCTTTTATTGTCTTTAAGATAATTGTGGATACTCACGATGTGCATTCTTCTTGTGTTAATTGAAACAGTGTCTTCTCGATGGTCAAAAGACTGGGACTGTGCTATCAGCGTCACCTCTTCTGTATGATGAATTTGTTGGAGTGGTTTCGATGTCCTCCTCGGGGAATAGTAGTGCTTCAAGTAGCAGTATTGGTAGCATGATGGGTGGTGTTGTTGGGCCAGATGCTGGTTGGAAACTATTCAATGAAAGCACCTCTTTGAATGAAGAAGGTGTGGTCATATTGGTCACCCACCAAACTGCTCTGGTGGTATGAAGTCCTCAGATAATAGCGCAAATTGCATGTACTTGTAAACTTTGTTTCAATTCTCGCTTCATGCTGGAGGTTTATTCGTCATGATTGTTTGGAATTGAATGTCTTTTCTGCAGGTAAGACTCAGTCCTGCCTTAAAAGTTTATGCAACGTTGTCTAGGCCAGATGGTGTTCGGGAGGGGTCAATGCCATATACTGCATGGAAGTGCGTGGTGCAAGCATATAGTTCTCCTGATGGTATGTATTCATCCAATGTTTAATTTAATGTCCTTGAATCAGGACTTCTAACGGTTGTAGCTTTTGCAGAAAGTGCTCCCGAAGCAGCCACCGAACGAGTCTCATTGCTTGCAATTGCTTGGGATCGGAAAGTTCAAGTTGCTAAGCTGGTCAACTCGGAACTGAAAGTTTATGGGAAGTGGTCTCTTGACAGCACAGCCGTAGGAGTCGCCTGGTTAGATGACCAGGTTTGTGTCGTGTGTCCTTAGATTCCACCTCTCCACTGGGGAAGTGTTTTCAAAACAATGTGAATAGAGTTGGTGACAGAGGGCTTTATACTTCTCAGATGCTCGTGGTTCTGACAGTTGATGGACAGCTTTGCTTATTCTCGAGGGATGGTAATATGATTCACCAGACAAGTTTTGCTGTCGATAGTGTTGCTGGAGATGATCTTGTGGCATATCATACACACTTCAATAATCTGTTTGGAAACCCTGAGAAAGCTTATCACAACTCTATGGCTGTGAGGGGCGCGTCTATTTACATTCTTGGACCTGTGCATCTTGTTGTTTCACGTCTCCTACCTTGGAGGGAAAGGATTCAGGTTTTACGGAAAGCAGGTGATTGGATGGGTGCCTTGAACATGGCTATTACACTGTATGATGGCCAAGCCCATGGGGTCATTGACCTCCCTAGGACACTGGAAGCTGTTCAAGATGCCATAATGCCTTACCTGGTGGAGTTGCTTTTTTCGTATGTAGATGAGGTATTTTCTTATATTTCAGTGGCATTTTGCAATCAAATTGGCAAAGTACAACAAATGGATGACCACATGACCAGAAGCAGTTCCGTACGTAATGAAATAAAAGAACAATTTACTCGTGTTGGTGGTGTTGCTGTTGAATTTTGCGTACACATCAACAGAACGGACATTCTTTTCGATGAGATCTTCTCCAGATTTGTTGCTGTTCAACATAGAGGTATTCTTGCATGTCTATTGTTAATCCTCTTTTTGAGAAGCAAAAACTAGCAGTATCCTACGCTCTGTCTTGCGAAGATGAATTTATAGTCTCACGCTAATGATAGATGAAAGGAAGTCAATTTCATGAGAGTAGACCTGAGTCTCATCCCAGGGACAATCATAACAAACTACCACCAGAAGCTGGGAGATGGTTTTTAACATTATGGCGAATATTCTCTTTACTTTCAATATTTTATGGGGCCTCCTATAAACTGATTTCTGTGATGAAACCTTTTACTAGTTCACCTAACACTTTTCTTGTAGCCTTATATTCACTCACGGAAGAAAAGAAAATCAGTGTGCTACAATTTTCTTACAGTGTCCAATCTTAGGAAGTGTAGGATTTTCAAATGTAGCGACCTTGTCGAAAGTTGTGGTTTTGAAGTTAGATTGGGATGTGATAATGACTTGAACTATGTGCTTGGTTTCTCACCTAGAAGCCAATCTGTTTTATTCCCCTTTTGTGTCATTTTCTGCAATCTACTTACCCACGTTGAACATCACATGCTTGTGACTTGCATTCAGCTGTAATTTCACTAGCACAAGGTAATCTCACTAGAAGCCAATCTGTTTTATTTCCCCTTCTGTGTCATTTTCTGTGATCTACTTACCCACGTTGAACATCACATGGTTATGACTTGCATTCAGCTGTAATATCACTAGCACAAGGTATATTTATGACTTCTATTATCAAATGATGATATTGTTGTATGTGCTTCCATTGTGATGCTTCTAGGTGCAACTTGTTTATCTACCGACAAGTAATGTATGTTTGATACTAATAATACTCTTTGTTATATCTAGACACGTTCTTGGAGCTTTTGGAGCCGTATATATTGAAGGATATGCTCAGTTCTCTACCTCCTGAGGTATCTTTATAGTGTTTAATCATATAAAACCTGCCAATTATGTAAATGTATGGTTCAAACTGCACTCAAAGGTGGGGTATTTCACTATAGATAATGCAAGCATTGGTCGAACACTATAGCAGCAAAGGGTGGTTACAGCGAGTTGAACAGTGTGTCCTTCACATGGACATATCTTCATTGGATTTCAATCAGGTCTGCAGATTGTTTAAGATGATTCCTGGAAAAGGTTTTTAAGTTCATCTGTTAAGAACAGTTTTCATGATTTACTCCTTGTAGGTTGTTAAATTATGCCGGGAGCACGGGTTGTATTGTGCATTGGTGTATCTTTTCAACCGAGGATTAGATGATTTCAGATCACCTCTGGAGGAGTTGTTGGTAGTCTTTTGCAAGAGTCCGGAGGAGAGTGCTGCTGCCCTTGGGTACGTTGCCTTGATGGTTTTCTATTTTTGCTGATGCACACATAACTATTTTTAATGATGTGCCACTTTGTTCTTGGCTGAAGTGCACACCATTATAGTATCAAGCCAGAGTGCCTACCAAGCTCATCAGATGCTTCTGAATCTGAGATGAGCCTGAAGATTTTATAGTATGATGATGTTTTAGTTCATGGTAGAGAGTTGTTTGTGAGGAATTTGAAGTGTGACTCAATGGGCCTTCCACTGAAAGCATATGCAGATCAATTCAAACATTACACAAACAGATTATATGCAATTCTCTTTCCTTAAGAGGGTTTTTTTAACCCTCAAAAGGAAGTTTGATGGTTGACAATGGCTCAGATTCTTCTTAGGTGTGATCCTTGCTGAAAATATGGTGTTTCAATGCATTCATTTTTATGTTTAACTTTTTGAAAAGTTTAACCTTATCTACTGGTGGTGTTTTGAACAGGTACAGGATGCTTGTTTATCTGAAGTATTGCTTTTCGGGTCTTGCTTTCCCTCCTGGTATGTATTTCAATTTTCAAAAATGGAGTTTCCTTTTTCTTGGCCCTTGCTAGAGTAATAGGCTGTTAAGCAATTGGAAGTCTGACAGTGGTAAATGAATCTTGAGTATTGCTAAATAGCTATAATAAAACTTATATGAGAGGTCCCTTCTATAGTTAATCTTCAGGGAGGATATCTAGCATAGGTTGAAAGTGCCTTGTTTTTCCTTTTTTTCTTTTCCTTTTCTTCTATATGCAGATTCTCTAGCTTATGAATCTGCAGGCTGTGTTTTGTTTTCCCATTGATTGTATACTGAGTCTCTGTCTACTGATATCAATAAACAAAGGCGGTGCTGTCGGTATTTCTGACAGCTCATTATGGAGTGGCGCAGTTAGATCTTTGTGGCATGGTATTGAATGGCTTATGAGCATGTAAAGAAATGGAAATGACATTTGCATGTACTGTGTGAAATTTTCTCCCATATTTCTTTGACTTTTCTATGTGCTTAATTATTCTCTCTATGGACTTTCCCCCACGCCCCCCCCCCCCCTCTCCCCCCACCAAAAAAAAAAAAATCAATATAAGTAATCTCTGCACTACTGTATCTGGTTATAGTTCCTTATTATATATGTTGCAAGCTAAGTCTATTAGCTTTGCTTCTTCTCCTCTTCTTCTTAATGTAAAGTAGAAACTATTGTTGCTAACTGTTATCTCTGCTGTTTTCCCTGTAAGATAGATCTTGTTTAGTGAAGCTTAAGATTTGTTTTTTGCAGGACACGGAAGTATTTCCCCAATTCGCCTTCCCTCTCTTAGGACAGAACTTTTGCAGTTTTTACTGGAAAAGTCACAAACTTCAAGAGTGTTGTCTGAAGGAGTCTACTGTAATTTGTATCATCTCTTAGAATTAGATACTGAAGCTACTTTAGATGTTTTAAGATGTGCTTTTGTAGCAGATGAAATCCAAAAATCCGATTTTCCTACACATGACTCTGCCAACCAAGTCATGGAGATGGGATTTGATCCCACCAGGGAAAACAAAATGGTTCAGGATTTGGTAAATGCTCTCATTTGTATCCTTGATGAGGACATCTTTCAAGTAGATGGTCATGGAGGGTCTAATAATAAATCTGCAGATACCTGGCCTTCGAGAATAGACATTGGACACCTTTATGAGTTTGTTGCGTCTTTTGTTACACGTCAAAGAGCAAAGATACCAAAAGACATATTGAACCGGATTTTAGAGCACTTAACATCAGAAAATGGTTCTCTACTAGGAGAGGAACGTAATAAAATGAGAGAAAAGCAGGTACTCTCCCTTCTGGAAACAGTGCCTGAGAATGAGTGGGATGCGTCTTATGTCTTGCACCTATGTGAAAAAGCTCAATTTTATGAGGTATGTTTGCTATCTGTATTTATGAGCTGAAAGGCACATTACATTTTGTTTGCAAAATCTATCAGTGTTTATTAGAGCTAAGAGATCTGCTCCTTATTATTAGGTTTGTGGCTATATTTATACTATCCAAGATCAGTATATTGCTGCTTTGGATAGTTATATGAAAGATGTGGATGAACCCATACATGCCTTTGCCTACATCAACAATGCTTTGCTACATCTCAATGAGACTGAGCATGCTGCTTTTCGCTCAGCAGTTTTTTCTCGAATTCCAGCACTGGTTGACTTGAGTAGGTAATGCTTCTGCCTACTATGAACTTTCAGGCTATTCTCTCATAGATGTTGTTCCATCTAATTGCTTCTTATTTGAATACAGAGAAGGAACGTTCTTGTTGGTTATTGATCATTTCAGTACAGAAGGTTCACAGATTCTCTCTGAACTGAACTCCCATCCAGAAAGCCTTTTTCTATATCTAAAGACAATAATTGAAGTACACTTCTCTGGGACCCTTGATTTCTCATGCTTGAGGAGGAGCAATACTGACACCCCTGATGGAACAAGTGGACATGCTCAGTTAAGAAGAGTTGAGACCTACTTGGAGAGAATCTCTGATTTCCCTAAGTATTTGCGCAACAATCCTGTTCATGTCACTGAGGACATGATTGAACATTATTTTGAGGTGACTGCTACACATCTAAATTGTACTCGGATTATGTAAATGTCGCCCAAGTGAAAATATGTATGCCCATCCTTTCTCTGCAGGAGTTGTTTATATGTCGTAACAAGATGTTTCTTGTAGATATTCTTTTATGCCATGGTTCTCGAAAATGACCTAGGAAAACAATATTCTCTGTTAACAAAAAATAGCCGGAACATTTTGAGTTCCTGTTGGGGTGTTGCATCATCTCTTCTCAAACTTTTATGTTATGCTTATTGTTATGCATGCAGCAATTGCTATCCTCTATATATGAGACAGAATGCTGGTAGGACATATGAAAGTGAATCATAGTCAAGGAAAACACTAATGAAATGGTTTAATGGAGAAAGGAGAAACAAGAACATGGAGTTCTTGTTTGAGATTCTGGTATGAACAACCTTATTAAGGCCTCGCGACCTTTGATGTTTCATTACATGTACAAATGTCAAAGCAGGTGTAGGTGATTATTGCCTTTAAGCTTGATAAGTCACTGAGATATCTTGCACCTTTTTGTTTGCATTGGAGTACGAACATTCTTGTTGGTTGCAAAGTTCCTATGGTCTTTAGTAACTTGATTGTGATTCTCAGGTCTTTAATCTTGCACTTCTTTCTGCAGTTACTATGTCGATATGACCGCCGTTCAGTTCTTAAATTCTTGGAGACATTTGATAGCTACCGGGTGGAGCACTGTTTACAACTTTGTCAAGAGTATGGAATCACAGATGCGGCTGCGTTTTTGTTGGAAAGGGTTGGTGATGTTGGGAGTGCTCTCTTGCTTACATTGTCGAGCCTCAGTGAAAAATTTGAGAAACTTGACGCTGCTATTATAGAAGCCACTTCTAAGGCGACACGAGGCGATTCCTATAGCTTGGAACATTTCAGCACTGTATTAAGAATGGAGGAGGTTTGTGCATTTTGCCTTTTTGTGCTGAGGTTTCTGGTTAACTTTCACATTTTGGCCCATTAAATGAATTAGGTGCAGGTAAATGATATACGGAGAACATTGGATCTTTGTATTGGATTATGCCAGCGTAATACACCTCGTTTGAATCCTGAAGAGTCAGAGACCCTGTGGTTTAAATTGCTTGATTCGTAAGTTGAATTTAATCCATATATTTACATCATTCAGTGTGACATATCTGCTGCCTTCTTTGTTTTATTTCTTCATGACAATTGCCATCTTTATTGTGTCTTGATATCAGGTCGTCATTTTAAGAAATGGTCTCCATAAAAAAGCAAATCATATTTTCATTTGCATTTCATGCCCAAATTGGATGCATGGAGTGTGGAAAATTTCAGGATGATGCAAGAATGTTGCATCTAAAACTTAAGGAAAGCGACTTGTTTATTTATGTAAAGATATAACTAATTTAGTGGTTTCAATCTTTTAATTTGTTATTTCTCTGGTCTTGGGGTCTGCCCCTTGTAATGGGCATTCCTCGAGAACTGCAGCTTGTTGTTTATGCATTATGCGCAAGATTTAAAATTTTTCACACCTGCAATCTGTTAAGTAACACCTATGACACCTTGCTTTTGCCTCAACGAAAGCCAGCTGTTATGCAACAGCAAATTAGTTCCTTGCCTGTGGCCTGTCATGCACTGGTTGAAATAAGCAGAATATAAGGAATGCTACAGTGGGCGCTCTTGTAGAAGTTTTGTTGTCTATAGACAAGGGTGCATGTCTTATGTCATCCAAATGCAATTTCTTCCATTTTGATCGTTTATCAAGAATTCTCTCTCTCTCTCTCTCTCTCTCTCTCTCTCTCTCTGTGACAGTTACTATGTCTTGATGTCCAGGTTTTGCGAACCTTTACTGGGCTTACCTACTGGCAAATTTGCATCTATGGAGGTGAATAGTGATGGAATATATGGCAAATCTCCGGATTTTGATGCATCACCCATAATTAAATGGACTTTGAATTCTCATGGAGGTGCTCCTATTTTGAGAAAATTGTTATCTCAATTCATCAAAGAAATCGTCGAGGGAATGATAGGATATGTTCGGCTTCCAACTATCATGTCTAAACTCCTCTCTGAAAATGGTAGCCAGGAGTTCGGTGATTTCAAACTTACCATTTTAGGGATGCTCGGGACCTATGGCTTTGAAAGAAGAATTCTGGTACAATTTCTACTAAATTTGCATTCGTCTTTAGTTTTTGCAATTAAATGCAATCTGAGTGTTAGAAATTCTTGCAGTTAGTCGTCTATTCTTTTTATTCCAGCATTGATGTGCAGCCCTGTTAATTATACCTTAAAGGGGAGGCAGAACTTCTACTCAGCGTAATATTTTGATTCGTGGTTGGAAATAGTTGAGTAATGAAGCTCAATAGTTATTTTCCTAGTTTTAAACTGGTATTTATCCATAAAACAGGAACAGCATTCCTTGTCTCCTTGTCTGCGTGGTCCTTCCCATGGCTTTTTGGCTGTCTCTCCATCAATGGGCAGGCATTACTTGGTTGTGTTTTTCATGGCTGATGGTATGTCTTACTTTTTGTTGTTTTTGTCCTTCCACTGCAGGATACTGCTAAGTCCTTGATAGAGGATGACACGTTTTATACTATGAGCGTGCTAAAGAAAGGAGCGTCCCATGGGTATTCCCCTCGGAGTCTAGTGTGTTGTATATGCAATTGTCTTCTCAACAAGAATTTGTCTAGCTCCACAGTGCATGTGTATAATTGTGGTCATGCCACTCACATCCAATGTGAAACTACAGAAAGCGAAACCTCAAGCAAAGGATCGTCATCTGGGTGTCCAGTCTGTTTGCCTAAGAAGAAGAGTCCGAAATCGGGAAGTAAATCAGTCCTTGGAGAGAATGGTCTAGTAAGTAAGCTATCATCAAGACATCGACCGTTGCAAGGGGCTAACATACTTGCTTCACACGAGAGAATCAATGATGGACTGGAGAACCCTTACAGCCTTCAGCAAATATCAAGGGTATGAGAATATCATATCAAGGTATTCTGATTTTGTCATCTTTCTTCCACGGTCAAATCTTTCTGATGAGCAATGTTTGAATTTGTGTTTCAGTTCGACATATTGAATAGTCTTCAGAAGGGCCAGGAATCAATTCAAATTGAAAGCCTACCTCAGTTGAGGCTCGCACCGCCTGCTGTTTACCATGAAAAGGTGAAGAAGGCGACTGACTTTTTGACAGGAGAAAGTAGCGGTGATCTTATTAAGGCAGAGAAAGCGAGTAGAAAAAGACAGCTTAGGGACCTCAAAGCAAAGGGATCATCAATTCGTTTTCCACTGAAAACAAATATATTTGGTGAGTTGTGGCACTA
The DNA here is from genome assembly GCA_014182895.1 of Angophora floribunda. Classification (NCBI taxonomy): domain Eukaryota; kingdom Viridiplantae; phylum Streptophyta; class Magnoliopsida; order Myrtales; family Myrtaceae; genus Angophora; species Angophora floribunda. Next base: position 19,349,217 of record CM024708.1, on the reverse strand, counting down.
GATTTTCTCGTCACGAAAGCTTGAAGAGCTAAAGCTATAATGATCAGTCAGTCAGTCCTCTAACAAATTAGAAATGCTTCTGCAGGAAAGGAGAGAACCAGCAACCGCTGATGGCCTGATGAGCGAGGGCTTTCACTGTTCAGTCAACTATGTGTGAATTATTTAATTTAAATTTTTTTTTTTGTCTCACTGATGGTCTTGCCCCAACCCAATTGTGTTGCTTGCTTGTACATACTAAGATGACATATGCAGAGTCATACGTAGGCGTTAAAATTGTGTATAAGAGCACGATGCTGATTCTCTGTTGTTCCCGACTTATAGAGGAATCATTACACAATTTTTTCTCTGCAAATGTCCCTTACTTCTGTCTAGTAGAATCACGCATCTAAGGTAGGGCTCTAAATACTCGAGAAAGAAAAAAGGTTAATATTATTAAAACTTTTAAACTCAAACTAATGTTCTTTTCACAAATTAATTTGTGATAAATTCACCTGTCATATGTAACCGATTCTTCCCAAGCTGGTCCTCTAGAGGAGGTAACGCTAATCACCGTGCACCATTACTCTACCACTGCCACATTCCTAAATTGAATATCTTTCTTTTCTAGTGTTCTCCCACTTCTTTCACATTCCCAAGCATAAAATTCATGCACGAAACATGGAGTTCTCTCATACATACCATCAATTTTAAGCATATATCTACCTTTTTAAGAAAAGAGCAACTTTACACAAAAATTCATAAAATAAATGCACGTATGGTGCGAGCATGGAAGCAAGTCCATTTGTTAAGCCAAAATACGTTCTTTTGTCTCATTTTTCCATTTTTTTTTATGAAATTATCCCCTCAATAAACAAGAGGAAACTAATGTACTCCAAAAGAATACATCTCTTATGACTTTTTTTTGGTCGAAATATCTCTCATAACTTCTCATCCACTATTTAATGGAGTAACCAATTTTCTTCTCATGGACAACCACCGTACTTTACAAGGAAAAAGTATCAAAAAGTCTTAAACCTATTGTATTAGTATCAATTAAGTCCTAATCTTTTAATTGGACCAATTTAGTTCCAAACTTTTTGATTGGACCAATAAACTTTTTCAATTGAATTAATCTAGTTCTAAATCTTTTTATATTGGTACCAATTTAGTTCATGAAGTCAATTTATGCTAGAAATCAATGATATGGATATTGGGCATGCTTATGTGGCATCACCAGCATTGATGTAGACATTTTTATATAATTTTTAATATTTTTTTGTTATTTTTTTAAATTTTTTTAAATTTTTTCCTATTCTCTTTCTTGGGACTTTGGTTGGTGACTGGCCATAGGCGGGCATTGACGAGGGTATGACCCTCATGGCCTAGGTGAGGGTCGGCCCTCATCAAATTGGACAAGGGCTTGACCCTTGCTAGATCTGGAGCAAACTTTTCAAATTGATTAGTATAAATGCAATATGTTTAGGAATTTTTTAGTATTTTTTTCTTGCTTTACAGAAGTGTGTAATGTGTGCTTTGACACTATATATATACCACTCATAAATTTATTTCACATAAATTGTCATCTCACTCTTTATAATTGATTTCAAGTTACATCTCTCACCCACATGTAATATATCATATTGCAAATTTTATTCCCGATTCGCCTCACTCCCAAAGAACCCAAGCCCCACCCACGATCTCTTCCCCCACTCGAGAGGCTTGCTCGGTCAAATTAGATCCACTATCTCGACTCTCCCTCTCATATGCGCTGCCTCCATTGCTCATCAGAAGTAGCCTCTAATTCGAGTGTTGACGATGGTCACCGTGCTAGCTCCAAGCCAAATTAACGTCAATGGCCTCGACTAGAGGCCATGGCCAATCTCTACTAGCGTTGCAAGGCTCACGAGGCACAGGCTCGTGGCCCTAACGAGCTCAAGCTCGATTCTGTATTATCCATTCTGCAAATAACGATCTTCATTCTCTGATCTCAAGAAATTTATGTACCCAATATTTTTAGTATACAACTAGAAAGTTAAATTTGATATCACTTTTTGGACTTTGCAGAACTACCTTGGACAAAATAGTAAAAAGAGAAAAAAATACATAATTACACACACCGCTTATAGTTTGTGATGTAGAAATTCTCTACATAAATAACTAATTAATCAAGAACAACTAGATCCATATATGAATGTAAAACACGAAAATCGACGCATATTGGAATTAAAACGTACCTATTTGGGCCATAACTTTACTCAAAGAAAATAGATTATATTGACTTTAATTAACAATCTATTGAAATGTCAGATCTTCATCTTTATAATTTATTTCAGTATAGCAGCTTTTAATGGGATTCAAGCGACTGATAAATATAACCTACACTTTTATATGCTAGAGATGAGACTTAGCAAATGGGCCCCTTCCATTACGGGCTTCAATTAAATACAATTGCTTACACTTTGCTGCTCAACTAGACCCGTTATTAATAGATGCCAAAACCCAATTCAATAAGATTACTTAAGGGTTTAACATATATTGGAATATCCATTAACCCGATTATTTAAAATAGAAAATTAATTAATTAATGTAAGCCCATATTATAGGAAATTTCCAACATGTGAGAGTTTAAAAGAATCTTGTATGTTTTGCATGTTGTGTTTATTATTTATTCGTTGATATCTAGTTTGCACGATTCATTTTTGAATATGAAGTTTACGAAATGACGGTGTGATGTAACTTAATTTTAGTGCATGTATTGCAAATATTAATATCTCACTTGATTCAAAGATGCAAAGGCAATCGCGCGTGCTTGGGAGCCTAGCTCTTTCTACGGCAAGAATAGAAGAGTAGCCGTCCAACTGAAAGGAAACAAAAAATCAATACCAGGACCATAGTGATTAGATGCATCTAAGGACGTCCGACATGTAATTGTTGAGTTTAAAATGTGGGTAATGCCCTCTAATATCATGGATAGTAAACTTTTACTAATGCTAGATTTTATAAATGCTCAATCAAGCTCAGATGATCCTCGAAATAGAGAAATTAATTTTTTTAGAAAAAGAAGTAAAAATTTGCCACAAGACAATAATTCAGTCCGATGCATAGTCTTTCAATCCTCTCCTGTGGCATAACGATATAAGGTTAGAAAATTTGATTATTGTGAATTGGTAAATCTATTACTGTTAGGTAAAATAAATTGGAAAAGCCAATGGAATGATGGGTCAGTTAGGATGCGTTTGGTGATATTTATGTTCCCAAAAATAATTTCTGCTCAAAAATAGGTTATTCTTTTTCTATTATATGGATAATTTTTTGAGAAGAAGATCACATTTGGAAATTATACAAATTTTATATTCTTGGAATAGAAAAAGAATATAAATGTGTTTGGTATGGCCTTAAAAATATCTATTCACAATTTTTTTCATTTAATTATAAAAATGTTGGTGAAGACTTAACAATTCATATTTGAATAAAATTGGACTTTCATGAGGATTTAATTGATTAAGATATTCCAATATGGCTTTAGAAAACCCAACGTAATAGTTAGTCAAATATGGATGGTTGAAAATAGTAGTATAGAGTTCTGCTAGTATAACTCATAATGTGAGAACGTTATCAATAAATCTTTGAGCATTACGATAAGTAGTTGCGTAAATCTTTTGAGCTTTTTTAGTTGCAAGAAGAAGAGTAAATGTTGCTTGTTAGAATGGACAATGATGGAACAATTGAGGATGGAGGTAATGTAAGTGCACTTATTTGCAAAAACTCATCAAACCATCAAGTATTGTGAAGCATAGGATTATTCGATTGTTAAGAATACAAGACAAATAATAATGCAAAAAAGTCGTTCAAAGTCATCAAATTTTCACCAAAATGTTTTTCATTTTTTTTAATGTAAAACTAATTCCAAACTAGAATTAACACTAAAATCTAGTAAGACTACTCAAATTCCAATTGCTAAATTTTTTACTAAATTTTTGATTTATTTATTTTTATTTTTTTATTCCAAAAAATGGGAACTTAGATTGAGTCGAGAGACTTGGTGCAAAGACAAGCATTAGGCTACGTTAAGCTGGTTATCCAAAATGATTTTATTTTTCTTTTTATTTATGGAAAAAAAGAAGTAGGTTTTTTCTATTTTTTTGCTTTTGTTTCAAAATTATTTCCCAATCACTGACTATTTCGAAGAAGGAAAGAATGAAAAGATTGAGGAATAAAGAGGCTTATTAGTTACTTGGATGGATGAAGGAGGAAAAGGACAGGCAGCCCCGTTGAGTTGCGAGTCCACGTAGGCAGAGGCAGAGGCAGAGGCAGAGGCAGTCGCCTCCCATCCATCCATCCTATGGATCGAGGGAGGGAGTAGGAACCCGCTTTTCCGTACGGGTGGTGGGCCCCTCCCCTCGTTCGATTGGATGGACGGGATGAGTGGCCACGTCGGAGGGCGGCCCCACGTGCACCGCTGGATGCGCTTTTACGGACTTAACCTCGGTCGCAGTTTGTGGTCGAGGTTTCGAGATGGGCGGGGGGCGGGGCCCACCCTCCCTCCGAACTTTCCCCATACAAAACAAAACAAAAATAAAATATTGAAATTGTTTATTTATTAGGCCTTTGGAGATAGGAAAAAGCGCAGGGGGGAGGGAGCTTTTCCGGGGGAATCAGCCGCTAAATCGTCGCCACGTGGTGCCATCCCACGACGCCCTCCCGAGTGTACGTGCCCACTCGGTCCTTCGCAGCCTCAAGAAAATAATATAGTGGGGGAAAAAGAAAAGAAAACCACAAGAAATAGTAGTGGCTGAGATTTGCTCCACCCCAGAAGAACTCAAAGCAGGGAGGAGAGGAAGAGGAGGAGGAGCTGCTGTTGCTCGCTGGTGCTGCTGGGTTGGGCGTGTTGTGTTTTAAGGTCTCTCAACCTCAACATCGTTCACTTCTTCGCACTTCCCTTCCCTTCACTTCCCTTCCCTTCCCTTCCCTTCCCTTCCCTCCACCACCCAAGTATCTTCTTCTTCTTCTTCTTCTTCTTCTTCTTCTTCTTCTCGGAGAGTCTCCCGAAGTCTTCTCCATGATGGCTTGATCGAATCGTATCTGACTCTTCTCTCCACAGGTTTTGGCGTCTCCCCTCTTTCTCCCATTCCTTTCTTTTTGTTTGTTTTGGATGGATAGATGTCCGATGCTTTTATTTTTTGGGAGGGGTCGGTCCAAAGTCTCGTCTCGTCCAAGTGTCGTGTTTCGTCAGCTAACTGAGAAGCGCTTTCTCTGCTTCGGCTACAGCGTGTGGATGCTCCCTCCTACCTCCCTTGTGTTGATTGTCACAGCTTTGGTGGAGCGATGTTGCTACTGGTCGCCTGATCCAATGGTCTGATCTCCGATCCCCTGGCGTCTCCTTTCGGTGAGGATTGTCAATTACGGAGCAATTCTTCCCTTTCTCTTTACTCTCTCTCTCTCTCTCTCTCTCTCTCTCTCTCTCTAGCTAGCACGACTCCACTTCGTAATCGTCTTGTGCCGAACATTGGGAATGAATTGCTCTTTTCATACTTTCAGCGCACCGCCTACGATCTAGAACGTCTACCTGTGCTGTAGAAAGCGTAGACGGATCTCTACCGGTTGCTGTTGTTTTCTTTCTTTTGCAGTACTAGCTTCGCCACTCCTCCCCCTCGTCGTGGTGGCTTTGTTTCGCCTATTGTTCAATCTCAGTCGCCATGTCCGAAGAACCGAGAGGAGGTTCCTGTTTTACCCATTGCTCGTAAGTGAGGATTTGAAGCAGCGCTAGCTGCTGAGGTCCGCTCATGGACACCTACTCCTCCGGAGAAGACTTTATTCTTAAGGTCTCCACGATTCCTGGCTCCCCTTCTCTCCCGATTATCCCAATATTTGTTCCCAAAGCCTCTACTCGGATTGTTGTTTTGCTCGCAGACAAGGAAGCCTTATACCATCACCAAGCAGAGAGAACGATGGACAGAGGAGGAACATAACAGATTTCTAGAAGCCTTGAAGCTCTATGGACGAGCTTGGCAGCGCATTGAAGGTCATCATTCTCCCTTTCCCCTTCCCTTCATTTCTCTGCGCTTTAAATAATAAAGTACTGTGCGGGTTGAATCGATAATAAGTGGGTGCACTTATGCATTCATTGGCATCAATCTCAATCTGTCAAGTTGTATCCTGAATCGTCTCCTCTGAGGAGTTACTCGGTGTACATATATCTTTGGAGTTCTCTTGATTGGACATCTATTTGTTCTCTTCTTTGGTGTTTTCTCTTGGTTTTGCAGAACATATTGGAACAAAGACTGCGGTGCAGATCCGGAGTCATGCACAGAAATTCTTTTCAAAGGTCTATTGGTACCCTCTCACCTTTTTGCTATAGGACTCTTCATGTAATTTCTCAGATTATATTAACGGCAACTTTGTTACTGATATGACAATCATGATATGAAGTGAACTTCCATGAATGTTTGCTTCATGTTGTTGGGATGCTGTAGATTGTGATTGCGTACCAAACATCGTAGATGCATGTCTATGCTGGCTTCCTTTTTGGTAGATTATACAAGTCAATCCATGTGTCCGTTCGTGTTCAGTTCTCATGTGTATTTAGCACGCATAGTGTATGTTGTCGCACGATCAGATGTTCAAGATTGGCTACCAATCTCATCTTTAGGTTTCATGGCCTTACATGTTTACTGGTATTCACCCATGTGCAGTAGCCTGTCTTTAGAAAATGACGAGGGACAAACAGAGAAATCTCAAAGAGGTTGGATATGAAGATCAAAGTACGAAGGTAGGTGTTGATAAATAGAAATTCCAGAAATATAATTGATAAAATCTGAATTGAAGAGACAGTGACACATGGGCTAAAGAACTTGATATGAGGATAAGTAAGTTGATATGGGCTGAAGAATTTGGGTTATATTGAGGTTTTAGTGCCTATGTCGCCAAGGTGATTTACTTAGAGGGTTGAGGACAATTTTTGGGATGCATGGAGAGGATAATTTTGGTAATGGTTGGGGGAATAAGCTTTTCAAAGAGATATTACTGTCTACTGACACTTGGGAATTGATATTGGTTCCTGAAGCATAGTGATAAGCTAAATATGTAAAAAAAAGAATCCCGGTGGTTGTTTTACATTTTGCTTCATGTTTGTAATTTTTTGTTTTATTTGGATGGAAAAGACATACTATAGAACAAGGGAATATCATGCTATTACCTTTTTAGTTTGAAATGGAAAGGTTAGCAAACTCTTCCTTATGTGGAAGGTTGATTGAACCTTTTATAAGACTATTAATGAAGTCTGACAAGGCATGGATCAGTATTTAATAGGCAGTGGTCCTAATTGCAAATTGTTCAGATGTATGTTTGATATATATTGTGGCTGCATTTGTAACTGCTTAAGCTCTTAAGAAGATATTCAAACTGGTATAAGAGCTTCACGTCAAGTGTTCAAATTTGGGCTCCTCCTATTGTTGTTTGATGTGATTGAATCCACATCTCGTGTTTCACGCTTAAGGTCTGAATTACAGGCAAAGAATGTCAAGATATATGTTTGATGTGTATCCTGGGCTTGTTTTCTAGTAGCTTAGGTTGAGAAACAAACAGTTGCTCAACAGAAATGTTGAGAGATGGTTTTGAAGTTCACAGGAACTTAATGTAATGGGGATTGCATGCTAGAATAAGGATAGAGCAATGCAACCTGCCCTATATGGCATAGGATCCAACACTTATTGAAATTCCCTATGAACAAAAACACGAGAGTATTGTAGTAAGTACTTATGATTTTATAAGGAAAAAAAAAATCGAAAAATGAGGGAAGGATGTAATGGCTTCACCAATGGATAGATGAAGCTAATGTTAATTTAAAATTAGGAGATTGTGGTTTTGATAATATTCATAAATTTGGGATATAAATGTGTACCTACGTGTAATAATAAATTTTTGGCAAAATGGATGTATAACCCTATGTGATTCTATTGAGTTTAAAAGAGTATGCTCAATATTTTTTGCGGACTTGGTTCTGGATAGCTCAAGTTTTGGGAAGAAATTATGCCTAACATGGGAGCTCAACGCTAAAATTCAAATCCTAAAGTTTCTTTTATTGTACCTATTAATACTGGCAGAGTATGTTCCTTCCTCTTGTTTGTATACACAGGGGGATTGCATGACATTTATTCAAGTCTCAGCTTGAGTTGCATGTGAGTTAGGTTACTTACGAAATATGCTCCCTATATAGAAGAGTTTCTTTTCTAGTAGTTGAGATTTGGGGAAAGCATGGTCATTTAAGTATAAAAGTTTGGGAGTTCCAGGGGAAGGTGATAGTAGGGAGGCACAAGAAAAATGTGAGGAGATCTTGAGGGCAATAGAGATTCATGATAAGATTGAAATCACTTTCTTTCCCTAGAGTGATGACGTTGTTAGTGGAAATACTAAATACCATATGACAGAAACTAAAATATTTGAAAGTAAACTTTTTAAAGAGATTAAAGAAAGGGGGGTGGGGTGGAGGAGGAGGGGAGAAGGAGGGGTAGGGAGGGAAGGGGAGAAGGAGGGGTAGGGAGGGAAGGGGAGAGAGAGAGAGAGTAACTGAAGAGTATGTTCACAATGTATTATTTTTGTGAAAAATCTCTATTTATCTGTATTTTCTTTATTGTCATGGGAAAGTTAGAATATCTGGCAGCATTGGTCATAGAGTGGTTTGTCAACTTGGCATTTGGACCGGTGTGATGACATCAGACAGGATTAAGAGCATAATATTTTTCCTTGGGAAAGGCTGAAAATGTCAATGAAATAAATTTGAATATGAGAAAATAACATATTATGAACTTGCTTTAGAGCACCCCATCTAATTTCTTATGTTTTAAGAGAGTTACAGAAAGCACTCTGCAAATTTCAGCTGCGGAAATGCTGATATTCTTAAATCTTTTCGCATATGAAAATCTGGACGCTATCATGAGATGCCTTGTTAATGTCAAAGCAGGGGTAAGTTGCCAAAGATCTGAATCAGGCATTCTCAATGGGAGATAATTTTATCTTCAATTACCTTTCATGAAAATTAAAATCTGGAGGTAGTTATAAGTAATAACTCATCACAAGGGGTTTAAGTTAAGTGTCAGAAATGCATACATGTCAATTTAAAATTGGACAATGAGATAGGTGATACCTATCTGAACTAAATCGCCACAAGTCATTATTCATCTGGGGGGTTTTCAGTTGATGGAAGCAAGATATGTAGCATTACTATTTTTTTTTTCCTTATTCTTATATTTTCTTTCTTCCGTTCTTCATGAAATAGAAAGATTATCTTTCTGCCAGTGCCACCTTTCTCTACAGCAGCCACTACCATATTCATGGAATAATAATAGGCTATTGGGATTTTAGGAGCATACTTGATCTATTAATAGATACAGTTTCCGCCTCAGTAAAAAAACCCTAATTGAATTGGTTCCAGTTTGTGCTGTAGAGAGACTGATGTTGAAATTTAAAAGTGTCCCTCATTGAAAACTACAGTACATTCAACGTTTGTTCTACCCTTATAGAAGACCTGTGTGACGCACATAAGCTGATTTTATCTTTTAGTCTTTACTTTGAAGATGTTGACAAGTTCAAATACAAAATTGTGGCTTTCATGTTTTTTTTTCAGTGCTAACATTTCCTTTTGCTTAATCCAAATGACTTTTAATTGTAATTTCTATCAATTAGTACATATATATTTCTTTTGTACCCGTGAATTAAACCTCATCACAAACTTAGTCAATATTAAGTAGGATTAATGACATTTTGTGCTCAGAAAAAACAATCGGTAAAGTGTTTCTCATTTTATGAAATTGAAATTTCTCATATATGGTGGTTCTTTCAAGCATTACGTAGTAAGATTGTCTCTTTTTTTACAACCGCATCTATTATATTAGTAATATGAACAAACTAACAAGAGTATTCTAACAAGAGTATTCTACAAATTATAGCACTTCCTTTAGATGATCTTAGATGTTGTCCCATGTATATACTTTTTTTTCTATCTCACAAGCAACTTATTTTGATATATAAATACTACAGCATCTAGTACGTCATTGTCACTACTTTCTAGGAAATATATGCTTTAAATCCCATTAATTCCTTTTGGTGTATCAATTAATATCATGGAACACAAATGCTCAACAGATACCCTCTAGTATCTTTATAGTCAGCCATAGCTTTTTCATAGATCTCATTCAAATAAATAAAATATTCAAATTCAAAATTGCTTAATTAGAAATTTATTTGAGTCCAATAGAGTTAAAGTAACAAACGGAAAAGATATCTTTGAAAATTTTATCCAAATTCATGAAATAACCAAAACTCAAATAATTAAGAGTGAGAATACAAATGGAAAGAAATTAATTAGTAAAGTTCGCCCATGACATGCCATGTGGTGCAACCACATGCAAGTAATGCCCATTTTTATAAGCTTATATATATGGGGATATTGATTGTTTTGAATTGGGAGTGGATAGAATGAAATGAAAACTTTCTTTCCTTAAAGGTGATTCCAAAGGTGTCAGTGAATCTCACTTGAAAGAATCTGTAAGTTAAATTATTGATTACATAACAAAGAGACTGAAAACTTAATTCCCAATCGAGACTGCTTTAGATCCTACTCATTACTGAGTTTTTCAAAACTATTTGTATACGTTAAGTTTTTGAATATTTTCAGTTGTCACACCTTTAATTTTCTAAAAGAATTGCTTGAGGAAATTACATCCAATAGTTTGCAGGTTTGCCTCATACATTTAGGTAACGTAATGGATCATCATGTGAGGTGTTGCACATAAGAAATATTCTTGATATATTACTTTATGGTACAATTATTTGAGCAAAAGTTATAGCAAGCGTTTGAGTTTTCCCCATTATATAAAGATCCCAGACCTATAAATCATTCCTGATAGGCAGTCTTCTTATATCTAGAGAGTCTGTATCCACATCTACTTTTCATTAGTTTTTGCTCTCTTTTTTAGGTTTGCTTTATATCTTTCCAACGTTCTCCATTAACACAGTTTTAATATGGGTTAATGACACCAACTTTTGCTCGCTTTACAATCAAGTACCCAGGCTTTGTTTTGTTCAATCAATTACTTTGATATATCAAATGTGGGTTAATGTGAGATCTCTTTTAAAATTGTGGATAGAAATGCTAAATTGGATACTAACACCAATAAATAGCTATTAAGTGCACACATTGGCGTCCAGTGGCCTTTTAAAATGATGTCATGTCAACGGAGACATATTGGAAAGCCAAGATTGTCCAGCTCAACACTTTCTTTCTCTTCTCATCACCCAATGGCTAATTGAAGATGGCATACTTTTTGCTTACTAAGCGAGCTACCTCAGCAATTGGGCTTAGCTTTTGGGCAATAAAGATGGCATAGTTTTTGCTTAGTAAGCAAGCCACAACAGCAATCGGGCTTAGTTTTTGCTAAGCAAGGGAGCCGCATAGGCAAAATAATGTGACATGACAATTTATTTCACATCACATTGAGCAAATTGAGGTACTTGATCGAATAGAAACACAGTTAAGATACTTGACTGTGTAGGTACTTGTGGTGTCATTGTTCCTAACACTATCGATTCCATTCACTGCATTTTACTTTATGAAAAGAGAGACAAAATTCATCATACATACTCCTAGAGGCTTCCATGCATGGGTAGGAGTTTCTTTAAGCATCTAAAATATTTGCTAACAGATCGTTTTTACTCCGAAAATTTTGTGTTTTTCAATAATAATTCCAAAATGTCTAGGCTGTCATACTGGCACTTACGTCCGTATGCTAGAGTAAATGTATGCTGTTTTGATTGTCTTGCTTGTGAATGACTAAAGATTTATTGATATGTTAGCTGGTTGAAGCATTAGCTAATTGTCTTTTCTTGCTGCTGTAAGCGATCTCCTCTGGTTGCTGTAAATCATTGTATATTCTAGAATACTAAAGATTATGTTATTTATAGTTGGAGAAGGAGGCACTTATTAAAGGAGTTCCTGTGGGGCAGACATTAGATATAAAAATACCACCTCCACGCCCCAAAAGGAAACCAAGTAATCCTTATCCTCGTAAGACGGGTGCTGGTACTCCTACACAGCCGGTGGGAGCGAAAGATGGTGGAATTTTATCTGTGTCACCATCAGATTGTGAGAAACTGGACTCAGAGACAGCACCATTTCTTGAGGTTTCTTCTTTCTGTACTCTTCAGTTTTATCATGTATGGCTTTTGACTTTTCTGTCATTTTCTCCCTAGCAATTTCAGTGACATTGTGTGCATTCATTTTAGAGAGCTAGTGGTGGAGAGAAGCTAGCAAATTCCAAAGAGCTTCAGGATGACAATTGCTCAGAAGTTTTTAATCTGCCTCAGGAAGCTCACTGTTCTTCTATATCTTCAGCCAACAGAAGTGTTGTTCCAACACCAGTGGCTATCCAGAATTCATGCACCTTCAAGAAGTTTGTTCCTTCATTGAAAGAGGTAAGAAATCTGATTTCACCTTTACTGACCAATTTAGAGTTATGCACTGGATAAATCTAACTCCAAACAGGGAGTTCAGGATAATGGCCCAAGAAAAGTTTCTAATTCGGAGAACTCTGATCGTTCGCATGAGAAATCAGTTCAATGCAGAATGGATGGATATGATGGCCTGCCAGCGGATGAGATGCAAACTGCTCATAATTTCCCAAGGCATGTTCCAGTGCATGTTTTAGATGCAAACCAAACAAAGTGTACTCAGGCCCCCTTGCAGGATGTGTCATTCCAAGACTCCGCATTTGACCCAACTGGAGAAGTGAAAGCATGCCCTAACCTATTCCCAAATCAAACTCCATCTGCAGCTAGTGAACATCAAAAGGATGCCCCAAGAATGGATCATCAATCATTTCTAGCATTTCATCCTCCCTTTACCCCAGTTCACCATAATGAAGATGACTACAGATCATTCCTCCACCTCTCATCCACATTTTCGAGTCTCATTGTATCTACACTGCTACAGAACCCTGCTGCACATGCAGCGGCTAGCTTTGCTGCCTCACTTTGGCCATACCCTAATGTGGAAAATTCTGCAGTAAATACTCCCGTATGTACTCAAGGAACTTTTCCATGTCGACCGTCGAGCTCCAGTCCAAGCATGGCCGCTCTAGCTGCTGCTACAGTGGCTGCTGCAACTGCATGGTGGGCAGCCCATGGGTTGCTCCCTCTCTGTGCTCCTCTTCACACTGGATTTACTTGCAATCCTACATCTGCTACGGTGGTTCACTCCCTGGATACTAGTCAAACTCCAGGAGTGGAAAAAGAGAGAAGAGAGTGTACCTTTGAGAACCCATGCTCACAAGAGCATTTGGACCCAGAACATTCTGAAGCTCTGCAAGCTCAAAATTCAGCTTCCAAATCACCTTTAGGATCATCATCAGACTCTGAGGATAGTGGAGGGGCAAGGTTAGATACTAGATCAAAAGCTGCTGATCATGAGAAGGCTGCAGTAGAGACCAATTCCCAAGAAAACAAATCAAAGGGAGGAAAACCAGTTGATCGTTCCTCGTGTGGTTCAAATACACCTTCTAGCAGTGAAGTTGAGACAGATGCGTTAGAAAAACAAGAGAAAAGCAAGGAAACACCAAAAGATCCTGATCCATACGAATCCATTCTGGAATACTGCAATCGTCGCTGTAGAAGCACCAGCAATGTGATCGACTCTTGGAAGGAGGTGTCTGAAGAGGTGAGCAATGTTGGTCTATGAATGAAGTTATTACAATTATAATAATATTTCCCTTGTCATGCTCTCTCATTATGTGAAAATTGTCAGGGTCGGCTGGCCTTTCAGGCACTTTTCTCCAGAAATGTTCTGCCACAAAGCTTTTCGCCTCCTCATGATACGAAGAACAAAGGGCAGCAGAAGGAAAATGTGGAAGAAGATGAGCAAAATGATGAAGAGGTAGATAAAGATGTATCAACCTTAGACCTCAACAGTAACGTGTGTATCTCGTGTTCTTTTCATCAAGGTTCTGAGAGGTCTGGAGTTGTTGACGATGGCGAGGAGGGGCTTCTGACCATTGGGCTAGGTCAGGGAAAGCTTAGGACTCGTCGAACTGGATTTAAACCTTACAAGAGGTGCTCAGTAGAGGCCAAGGAAACCCGGGCAGCAAATGTCAGTGGCCAAAGTGAAGAGCAAGGGCCCAAGAGGATACGCTTGGAAGGGGAGCCTTCAATGTGACATTCCATAATGCATGCATTCAATGAAGGAAAGCTTTGTCGTTGCATGCTTATTTTCAGTGGTATCTATTCTCGTTTATCTGTTAATTTGCAGCTCACGAAACTTGTCGTGTTACTTGTGTGTACTGATGTCTATTTCCACGTAGTTCCTATATTGAACTTGAACCCAGGCAACTGCAATCGAAACTTTTTCTGCATAGAACTTCATAAGGATTACTCTGACTCTGTGCATAGAACTTCATAAGGATTACTGACTCTGTGAACTCTTTTCTACAATGATGTTCTTCCTATGTCACATGTCAGAATTGTTTCTTCTTGCGACCCGAGTCTTTTAAAAAATTCATTTTGTGAACCGACACGAGTCCTATGTTGAACATCTTGCTTTCAAACTGAAGAATTTGTCAATTGTTCTTTATGGAACATAGCAAGTTACTTGTGTCCATATTTATATTATCAGTCATGAAAGTCGTTCACCCCAAACAGGATGTTTCGGCTTGGTACTGATTGTTTTGCTAAAAAAGATCTCCTGGATTCCTTAGGTCGGTTATATTTGTCTAGTAGAGTGGTAAACTATTGGGACCATTCAGATTAAATTTCCAAATCGAGGTTTACCTATCAAAAGAAATGGTTCGTGAATCGATGTCAGGTGTTTTAAGGCAACGGCATAGTTAACTATTATTAAGGCTTGGGTGACATGAAAACATCCATCATGATAAAAGAAAAGGAAGGAGGAAGAAGATTCAACGTCTAGAGGAGGTTTTTGCTTTTCTTTGGAACTTGTGAGGCTCACTATGAATCTATGATTACTAATGAGATAACCAAGGAGTCAATGGAACTTACAAATATATTCGATAAAACGCTTTAATGAATTAGACTACGCTTTGGGCAAAAAGAAATGGAGAGCCAAGTCGTCATCGGCAACAGATTAACAGCCAAAACTCTGGAGGGCCATGTCGGAAGACCACTGCGTGTTAGGATACTGTTTAGGGTATGCACGCTGTTAAAAGCATGTATCGTATCTGATTCTGTTATTTATTAAAAAAAAAGAGAAAAGGAATAAGGAAATTTCTTTCCTTGTTGGAGTCGGCCAGTTTCATGCTGAGTACAGATTTTTGTGAGGTTTGTATATATATATATATACTTTGAGAGACCAAAACAAATTTTTGGCCCCGTGTGTAGTGAAGGGCTTGTTGGCATTTCCCTTCAAGGTACACTTGAATTACCCTGGAAGTAGTAATAGCGTTCGAATCCACCACAAATTCTAATAGTAAGTATTTGTGTATTCCTTTACAAGAATAATAGTTTTATGAGGAATTGTGAAGGCTTCTAATAGTAAGTATTTGTGTATTCCTTTACAAGAATAATAGTTTTATGAGGAATTGTGAAGCAGAATAATAGTTTTATGAGGAATTGTGAAGGCACATGATGAAATTATTGAGTGTAATTGGGGCTAAGAAATATTAAAAAGCATTTATGTAACTTGAGTATGGTTGTAATAGCTATTACATCATTTTATGTATAGTGGAATCTTTTGTTATTCTCCTTATAGATATTGTTTCACTAATGGAATTACACAAATTTGGTGCTCCATTGATCTTTGTGTTGATGTCTCGTCAACTTGCTTTCCCAACAATTGCTATTGGAGATTTTGATTCAGTTGAAGCCGAAGCATATCGATTGCAACAAATGAAAGAAATGTGAAAATTGAAAGCTTTGAGGTAGCAAATTTTGGTTTTCAAAAGATGCAGATTGATGATTATCACCAAGGAATTCTCATCAATCCTTGTATGGGGTGAAAGAGGAATTGATGATCCAAAAGGATTGGGATTTGCTAGATAGGGAAGTGACGTGTTATTTCTTCTTAGGCTAATGTTGGCTTGTGGAAAGTAGGTTTAACATCGTGAACAAGAAGATCGCTCTCAAATTGATAAAGACCATTATGCACATATACGAGAAGTCCTTTGCAAGAAACAATGTTTATTTGATGTGATATCTATTAAACATGAAGATAGGCGGCAGTGCATCAGTTGAAAATCACATGAACAAATTCGATCTGATCTTAAATTATTGTTGATGAGGTACATGTTTTTATTTTATTTTATTTTATTATACAAGTGCCTACAAATTGGCTACTATTGTTATTATTTTTAGTAATTTTTCTAGCTCAAGAAATTTGATATTTGATGAGGTTCGTCATCTGGCTCTAATTATTTGAATAGCATTGAGTAAAACTGTGCCTATTGGTTTTGTTAGAAAATAATAATAAGGGTAAAATAGTTAATAGTTAATCTTATATTGAGAGGGTTACTCATATATATTGTATGTATTCTTGTAATCCTTTCTTGATTAAGAGAATACAATACATAGAATACTCTCTCTTCCAACATGGTATTAGAGCACGGTAAAAAAAAAAAAAAAAAAATCTTCAACCCCACCACCACCACAGCCCGCCGTCGCTAGATCCAGATCCTCCACCGTCGCTACCGCGACATGCTTCTCTTCTAGACAACAGAGTAGAGAGGATGCCCCATCGTCGTTCAGTCATCGTCCCCAAGTTGATCATCAAGCAATTTGTTGAAGTTTCACATCCATTGATTCTCTAAGGTCTAAATTCCAAATCCAGATCCGTCCATTGCCATCGCCAGATCCAGATCTAGATCCATCCTTCATTGTAGCCACCAGTCATCGCCCTCATCATTGCCCCTCACCGACGTCCTTGTCATCACCCAGTGCCTCCAATCGGCGCTTGTCTTGCAGATTTGGACAGAACTACTGCCCAACGTCAATTGCCGAAGCCCATGCAGCAAAATTGGTATGTGCTCAGCCTTCTTTCTTGATGACAAGATTGAAGACTGATTCCATGATCCGGTCTTTGTGTGTCTTGCGATTTGGAATTTGTGGTTTTCATATATCTTGAGGAGTTTGGAGGCCTTTGTTTGGTTCTGCAAGGTCTTGTTACTCATTGGAGTATATCACTTCTTGAAGTGCTAGTTGGTATGTGCATAGTAATCTTTCAAGTGTTGGATGGTTTCCGGTAATCTTTGAAGTGCTAATTGGTATGCTTTTATAGCCTCTCAGTAAAGTATATTGACTCAGTGGTGGATTGATGGAACCCTCATTTCTATTTGTTATTTTGTGGCTAATTGCACGATTGGAGTTAAGTGCTTGATTATTGTGTCATTATTATTAGGTTTGGTTGATTCTTGTGTTCAACCGGTCTGGTTAATTGCATTGTTGGAGTTCGGTGGAGTTGATACTAATGGCTTCTGCATCATCTACTGGTTTGATGCATTCCAATTGACATTTATCAAGTTGGATGGCACTAACTATCCATCATGGTCTAAAGCTGTACAAGTTTATCTTACTACAACTAGACATAATGATTATCTTACATCTACAATCCCCTCGGATAAGAGTAAAGTGGATGATTGGATTGCCGGAGATGCAATGATCCGTACACTATTATGGAATAGTATGGATCCGAAGATTAACCCCTCACTTCATTCGGTGTAATTTTGCTAAGGAAGTTTGGGATAAATGTGCACTACTTTATTTTGGCCAAAATAATATGACATGAGTGTGTGACACATGGGAGGCCCTATTTGATTTTTAGTGTGGAGATCAGTTTCTATTGGAATATTATGCTTATTTTACTACACTTTGCCGACAACTAGATGCTTATCTTCCAGCTTCCAATGATCTGAATGTATTAGTCAAATGCCAAGATGATCTTCGAGTGATACTATTTCTTGAAGCATTAGGACCTAGATATTCCTCCCTTCGTTAGTAGATTATGTTCGCAAGCTCCTTTCCTACAGTTGATGAGGTTTTCTCCTGAGCCATGTGCTCGACACCTACCGACAATATCTCAACTGCAACTTTAGAGACAAGTGCCATGATTTCTCATGGCTCTAGTGGACGTGGAGCTCGTGGTTGTGGTTATTGGTGTCATGGACGTGGGTTTATTCAAAGTGGAAGTCATGGTCGTCATGATAGAAGTATTGGTAACCATGGCTCTCGATATTGTAACCATTGTCGAAGGGTTGGACATGTAGAAGCTTATTGCTACACGCTTCATCTAGAGCTTCGACCCATAGTTGTTGCATTTGCTGAAGTGGAAGATTCTTCCTTACCAGTTCAACCAAATCCTACTAATGTGCAGAATACAAAAGATTCGGTTACATTGACATGTGCATAATATGAGGCTTGGATTCACTCCCAACAGGTGACAGGAACTTCAACTCCCATTACAACTCTAGAACATAGCTCAAAAGGTAGTTCATCCCGTTTACTTTCTACAATGTTAGACTCTTGGGTTATAGATTCTGGAGCTACTTATCATATAGCTGGTAACTCTAAATTCTTGTCTTTGTTACATTCCACACCTCTTGGGGTGTCCACCTCTATTACATTAGCTGATGGTTTAATTTTCCAAGTTACTAGTACTGGAGATGCCCATTTGAGTTCCTCCATTTCTTTATCATCCATCCTTCATCTCAAATCTCCATATAATTTGATTTCTGTTAGTTCATTAACTAATGAACTAAATTGTTTTGTAGTCTTTTTTGCTTCTCATTGTGTTTTTCAGGATCTGAGGATTGGACTGATGATTGGTGGGGGACATGAATCAAATGGCTTATACTATCTAGACAAGAAGATGATAGCTGCAATAGCTATGAATGAAGCACACATCCATTGATGTATATCAGATGCATTGTCGTGCTAGTCATCCCCCGCCAAACGTTCTTTGACGATTATTTCTAAAGTTTGAGTCTGTGAGTACTTTAGAGTGTCAAGCTTGTCAGTTTGGAAAACACCATAGTCTCTTTTCCTTCTCACTTTCAGAGTCGTGTGTCTAGTCCTTTTGAGTTGGTTCATTCAAATGTATGGGGTTCGTGTCGTGTTTCTGAAACATCTAGTTTATGGTACTTTGTTACATTTGTAGATGATTTTTCCCGAATGACTTGGTTGTTCTTAATAAAAGATCTTATTGAGAATTTTCATTACTTTCGTCAATTGTATTTTGAGGTACTGAATCAATATAATCCTACTATGAAAACTATATGGTCTAATAATGCCAATGAGTATCTTGCCATTGCCTCTGGTTTTCAACCTTTTCTTGATTCTCATGGCATTATTCATCAGACTTCCTATTCATATACACCACAACAAAATGGTGTAGTTGAACGTAAAAATCGTCATCTTCTTGACATTGCTCGTTGTCTTCTGTTTCACATGCATCTATCGAAAACATTTTGGGGCCATGCTGTTCTTATAGCTTGCTTCTTAATTAATTGGCTTCCAACTTCCGTTCTTCAAGGGGAGACATCTTTCTCTATTTTACATCCAAATCGTCCTGCCTTTACATTACCCCTACGTGTCTTTGGATGTGTTTGTTTCGTCTATTCTCTGACCCCAGGTCTTGATAAGTTGGCTCATCATGCTGAAAAATGTGTCTTTGTTGGGTACTCTCGAACTTAGAAGGGCTATAAATGTTACAATCCTACTAGTCGTCATGTGCTTGTATCAACAAATGTGACATTTTTTGAGGACCAGCCATACTATAGTATTCAAACAGTCTCTACAGTGCCTCATGACAATGACGAGTGTGTTTTACCGATTCCTCAACCAATCTTACTTCCTCCAGTATCGTTAACAAGATTTCAGTTTGCTGATCAAACTTACTATAGACGATGAACATCTCCCATTACAATAGTACGACCATCACCTGATTCATCTGATCCCTCATCGGTTGCCGTGCCATCCTCTGATCCTGATCCTATTCCTGATCCTAATCAACCCATTGCTACTTGAAAAGGTACACAATCTTGTGTTGGGCGTCCTGTGGATCGTTATACACTTTATTCTAGTTTGTGTGATTGTCTTCGTACTTGTCATCCTATTAGCAACTTTATGTCTTATGATTGTTTATCTCCTACCTTCTCTACTTTTGTCTCGTCCTTGTCCTCTGTTTCTGTGCTTAGCAATGTTACTAAAGCTCTTGCTCATCCTGGTTGGAGACAAGCAATGCATGATGAAATGAAAACACTCATTGAGAATTGCACTTGGGAACTTACTACCCTTCCCATGGGAAAGCAACCTGTTGGTTGTCGTTGGGTTTTTATGGTTAAGGTCCACCCTGATGGCACCATAGATTGATTGAAGGCACGGTTGGTTGCCAAATGATATACTCAAACATATGGTATTGATTATGATGACACTTTTTCTCCTGTAGCCAAAATTCCATATGTTCACGTCTAGTTTCTCTAGCAGCGCGTTTTGGATGGTTTCTTCATCAATTAAATATCGAAAATACGTTCCTACATGGTGATTTGGCTAAAGAGGTGTATATGGAGCAACCACCTGGATTTGTTGCTCAGGGGGGGAATCTTGTATGTCATTTACATAAGGCATTGTATGGACTCAAGCAATCTCCTCATGCTTGGTTTAGTAAGTTTAGTGATACTGTTATTAATTTTGGATTAAAGTGTTGTCAAGTAGACCATTCAATCTTCAGTTCTGTCTCCTTAGCTGGTTGTATTCTTCTAGTGGTATATGTAGATGATATTATCATTACCGGCAGTAATTCAGATGATATTCAACGATTCAAACAATTTTTGCATACACAATTTAGTACTAAGGATATGAGACGTCTGTTGTATTTCCTAGGTATTGAGGTTGCCTACTTGCATACAGGTATAAATTTAAACCAGAGAAAATATGTTCTTGACATTCTTGATGAGGTTGGACTTATTGGAGCAAAACCGGTTGATACTTCTATGGAACCCAATGTGAAACTTGATGCAGAAGATGGAGAATTATTACATGACCTAATGAAATATCAGAGAGTAATTGGTAAGTTGAATTATCTTACTGTCACAAGACCTGATATAACTTTTGTTGTTAGTGTTGTAAGCCAATTCATGGGTTCTCCTTAGACTACTCACTAGGATGCTGTGCTTCGAATTATCATATACTTGAAATGAGCACTAGATAAAGGACTAATTTTCAAGAATTATGGCCATCTGAATACCACAGGTTTTTCTGATGTGGATTAGGCCAGATGTTCTACTAGTAGAAGATCTACATCGGGTTATAGTGTATTTCTTGGAGGTAATTTAGTTGTCTGGAAGAGTAAGAAACAACATGTAGTTTCTCAATCAAGTGCAGAAGCATAATATAGAGTAGTGGCACATGTGATTGGTGAATTACTTTGGTTGAGGATATTATTATCAGAAATTGGGATGTCAACATCAAAACCATTGATATTATATTTTGACAATCAATCAACTACTCATATTGCAAACAATCCCGTCTTCCATGAGCAAACCAAGTACATTGAGGTTGACTGTCACTTTATACGAGAAAAAGTTCAGAAATGAGAGATCACTCTTCAACATACAAGAACGGAGGATCAGCTTGTAAATATTTTTACCAAGTCTTTACGAGGAAATAGAATGAATTTTTTATGTAACAAGTTAGCATTGTTTAATATCTACATCCCAACTTGAGGGGTGTGTTAGGAATAATAATAAGGGTATAATAGTCAATAGTTAATCTTATGTTGAGAAGGTTACTCATATATATATTGTATGTATTCTTGTAATCCTTTTTTGATTAAGAGAATACAATACGTAGAATACTCTCTATTCCAACAGGTTTAATAGGTGAAGAAATAGGAAGAGGTAGTACTTGTAGTATCAAATATAGTGTAATTGTAGTGCATTTGTGTATGGTGGTGTTGTATGTAGGAATTGTAGCAACGGGAGCTATCTTAGAAGGGATTGCCTTGAATTAAGAAATGAGAAGGATAAGGGAATTAGCATATTGAGTATGTTAATGATGTTGAAGCTCTAGCGAGTAATTTGGGCACTACTGATTGTCTTGTCTTCATCAAGATTTGTCATGGTGGTTGCCTTTTTATTTTTGGTTTCGTGCTACACCAAACATAAACTGGTTTGTTGCTTCAATGTGCAAGTAGTGGTGAAGGGAAGTTGCAGAACAACACGAAGTGTTGTGTCATGGGTGTTGATGATGGTAGAATCTGCATGATGGTATAGTGAAGATATTTACCAATGTGATGCACATTCTAGAATTGAAGAATTTGATTTCCTTGAGTAGTTTTGGTGGAAGAAGGCATCAATGTTCTTGAGAGAATGGTGTCCTGAGGGTAGCTTAAGATGCCTAGGCGGGAATGAAAGGGATCAAGTATAGGGGCTTTATTTTAGCTTCAAGGAGGATGGTGATGAAATTCTCTATTAAGAAGCTAAATGTATTTGTTTACAAGCAAGAATTGTGACATATGCATTTGGGATATATCAACAATAGAAATATGAAGTTTTAAGTGGTTTGAAAGTTGAATGTATGAGGGTGTTGGGACTCGGCTAAACAAAGAAAAATGTAGTATAGCATGGATATTGAAAAAAAACACAAAGATTTGATTCACTTGAATGTTTGCTGGTTTTCACTGTTCCATCGAGGAAGAGCGCAAAATTATGCTGATAGTTGTAGACGACTATGAAAGAATACCTAAGTTTTTGTATTAGTGTACAAGTTTGAAATATTGTCAATATCAACTCTTGAGAGTTTCAACTAAAACAAGGACACATGATATGATTAAGCAAGTGGAAATTGACAATGGAATGTAGTTTTCCTTAGAACTATTATAGAAATTATGCAAGAAGAGAGGCATAGTACTATTTGAAAATCCAACATGTTAATTATGCAAAGTAGATGAGCAAAACAATACTAGAAAAAAGCCCAAAAAATGCTCTTTAATGCTATTAAGGCTAGAAGATTCCTAACAAATACAATTAGTACGAGTTATCGAGTGAATAATTTCCCATTGGTTGCAATCATAAGTTGGACTCTCATGGAAGTGTGCTTAGGCAACAATACTGATTATATTGTTCTTAGAATTGGTTGCTCATGTCATGTTTAAGTGGGTGATAAAAAGCTCAATGAGGGGCAAGAATTTGTGTATTCCTATGTTATGCATACAATGAACAAAGCTATCAACCAAACTTTCCTGAAACCATTTCACCTTTTGTGAGCAAAGAACTTGTGTTAACAAATCTCCAATAGTCTCTAGATAGGTGTAATGTGGCAATATTTATACGGAGTTCAATCATAATAAGCTTAAGATAGAGTTGTTATCAAAATTGGATACTTTCAAAGTAGTCGACATAAACGATGCTTATAATGAAGTGGAGCTTGTAAAATCAAAGGTCCTTACAGTAGAGTTTGACAATGTTCCAAATAAATTTTCTGATAATATAGAGGTAACAATGATTTTACTAGATGAAGTTTTTGTTTGAAAGTCTCTATGAAGTGGCTGGAAATGTGGATAGAGTGGCCATCTTGTTTTTTTGGTAAGGAGTGGCCATCTTGTTAAGGACCAAGAAGAGTAAAAAAAATATGTAAGTTAAATGTTGGGCCAAGGGTATATGGACTATGTTTTCCTCCATCTTGTCTATTGACTCGATAAGATTGTTGGAGTAAAGGTAGCGAGGGATATCCTGGTTCACCTCCGACTCAGGTGGAGACAGTAGCTTCTTGTTTTTTTTTTTTTTTTCTTTCCAGTCTTTCCTTTTTCATTCGTTCAGACCACACAAACGAGAAATCCTTGTTTAAATCCGGCCGGTCAATCAAGATGTTGATTTCGTGCGACCCACCAAAATTAACTTTGGGGGAGGGAGGGGATCGATCCGGCCCAGTGGACCCGCTTTCATGGGAGGAATTGCCGGTGCAAACGTGGATGCGAGGATTCGTTCGGCTCACCACCACCCTCCCACCACTGACTTCAAAACTTTGACTTTGGAGTTGGGCAAAGCTTAAAAATATAAGGAGGCGGAGGACGCTGCAGTCTGCACATCGGTTGTATCTCCCGTCTCATCTTCCTTGCTCAACTAAAAAACATCGATCCGTCTCTCAGCCCCGTCCCGTCTCAGGTAACATCATACGTTGCTACTTGCTAGTCAACTTATGCCATCTTCGTTCCCCAGTCCTCCGGTGTGGTTATCTGTGTCTTTACCTGCATAAGTCATTTTGCTTCCTCTAGATCCAAGTCACAACCCCCCACTGAGCAGAAATGAGTGGTGAGGTCAATGCAAATGAAGGAGGTGAAGGAAGCCAATCCCAACCTCAGACTCAGCGACCCGTTCCTCGCCTGAACGAGAGGATCCTTTCCTCCCTGTCCCGGAGATCTGTTGCCGCCCATCCTTGGCATGATCTCGAGATTGGTATTTGCCCCTCTTTTGATCACTCCTTCTGATTAATGATAATCCTCTCCTCTCTCATTCTCGCTTGTCTGCAGGACCCGGTGCTCCCCATATTTTCAACTGTGTATGTCTTCGTTCGCCCACCCCCGTTCCTTTCTCTTGTTAAAGCAGAACCAGATTCTTACTTGCCACTTGTGTTGCTTTGGTCACGATAGGTTGTGGAGATAACTAAGGGAAGCAAGGTCAAATACGAACTTGACAAGAAGACTGGCCTCATTAAGGTATAACCCTTTCTCTTACATCCTCCTCTTTCCCAGCTCCCTCAATCGATGATATCTGCAATGGGACCTCCTGGGTCCGTCAAAACTGAGCTAGCTGTCATGAGAAACTGCAGCCACCATGCTTGTCTAGTAACCCACCTTTTCTTTTTTCCTCAGGTTGACCGGGTGTTATATTCGTCAGTTGTTTATCCTCACAATTATGGGTTCATCCCTCGCACTTTATGTGAAGACAATGATCCACTAGATGTGTTAATCCTGATGCAGGTAATCTCTCTCTTTTTAGGGTTATAGACAACAGATTGATCATTTTGCTTTTGCTCAATCTTCAATAAAAGGATTAGCGTTGATAAATGACTACCTCTCAACTTTTTCCAGTTCTTGTGAAGTATTTTTTGGGAAATTGCAATACGCCGAATCAGTTGAGGGCTTTTAAGTTACTGAATTTCAAGAATAGCTTGATATACCCTATGATAAGTGACTAGGGATTGGGTAAACCCCCAACCTTTCCTTCTTCTCAAATCCTTGATGGAGGGGGGTGTTTTGTTCCAAGTCCTTTGTTGCAAAACATAGGAACTTATACCTTCGCATATAGTGTGTACATCGTTCTTAAAAGAGTGGGCAAGGTCCTAGTTGCTCTGAGTTGGCTTTGGACAATCTGTTTGGCTTGGCCTTAAGGTGTGAGTGCAGTCTAGGTTACAATTTAGTGGTATGTTACTGTTTGATGACAATTCAGCAACACGTAATTGTTTATCTTCTATCATCCAGAACTACCTTGAACAAATTGACCTTTGACAAACTATACTATTGTCCCTTTAATAAGTTGAACCTATGTTGTGTCAGTATTCGGCTAGTCTTGAACTGTATGCACCTATAAATACAATTGTAGTATTTACTGCTAAGTTTTAACAACAATTTTTCTTTTTCCGACTGAATTTGTTGACTAAATGCATGCTATTTTAATAGGAACCGGTCCTTCCTGGCTGCTTCCTACGTGCTAGGGCCATTGGACTGATGCCCATGATTGACCAGGTAATCTAGTTACGGTTGTTGACTGTACTGAATGAAGTGGCCAGGCTTTATTGAGAGTGTAAAATAAGATGCTCGTGCTTTGAATGCAGGGAGAGAAAGATGACAAGATCATTGCAGTATGTGCTGATGATCCAGAGTACAAACACTACACGGACATCAAAGAGCTCCCCCCCCATCGCCTTTCTGAAATCCGCCGCTTTTTTGAAGATTGTATCCTTTTAAGAGTGAGCCATTTCTTTTTGTCATGGGATTGTTTATTGTAAAGTTGTGTCCTTAAGAAGTGGAACAGACAAGAAGAATGAAAACAAGGAGGTAGCTGTCAACGATTTTCTGCCCTCAACAACTGCCATTGAAGCCATCCAGTATTCAATGTAAGTTGATAATGAAACATGCCAAGGGAAGTTTTGTCAAATCTTACTATTTGCTTTATTCTCATACCAGTTCTCATTTCTAAGATTATGTTGCAACAAGCAGGACGAATTAGTTATAATTTGGTAGGAACATCACCTGTTAAAAGTTTTTGTCATCTTTACGACAGTACATTTGAAAAGAATCTAATTGCTGGACGATTTAGGAAGATTCACTCTGTTGCCACATATGAGAATGCTGAGTCTCTCACACGTGTACACATGCACGTGAGCAGGTGTGGTTTGTTAGTGAGGAGATTTAATAATCAGACTAAATTTTTTTGGATCACTGGTACAGGGACCTTTATGCTGAATACATTTTGCACACCCTGAGGCGATAATATTGCGGGCTTTCTTTCAAGGTCAGCAAGATGTTTGACAAAGCAATGGATGGAATGTCGTCAAGATCTGTTTTGGTTATGTTCATGCTTGGTGTTATCTGTCTCTGCCCACTTGGTTGAACTTCTGGCGAATAATCGATGATGGTGCTATCTTAATGTGGTGGACTAATAATTTGCTGAGAGACTTTTGATATGAAGAATTCTATGAACCATTGATTATCTCATGTTTCAAGCTGATGTGCTTCAAAATGATGTTTCAAAATTTGGGAGCTCGATCTCAGTATGACATTATTTTATATTGTTCTTTTGGGGAAAAAGAAGACAAAAGAATAGTAACGTACAGCTAATACCCAAGCTGGACCGTATTTTTTGAGTTGGATCACTCCCCCCATGTTATGAAACTGAGTAGGGAGGGAAGGGGGATGAACCATAATAGGGTTGCCCATCCTCATAGGAGATAAATGGGCTGCTGAGTATAGATTTTAGGTAGGGATGAGTATAATTTCAAAGTAGAACCTAGAATCAAATAATCGAATTGGTGGAAACTTGTACGATTCTAGATTCCAAGATATGCATGATAGGTTCCAAGTTCTTTTTAGTACAACCCCCAATTAAGGAAGAATATCCTATATATTTTAGATTTTGCTAGACCAAAAAAGTTACTGTTCTTATTTCTCTATCTACATGTCAAATATTTAAAGGCTTGTATATAGTGCAATAGTTTTAACTAGATTAGGCCCCATGATGCAATTGAAAAAACTTAAATTTTCTTTATAAAATAGTTTTTCGAGAAAATTTTCGAAAATGTTTTAAATAAATAATGCTTTTGCCTATTCATTCATACACATTTTTATTTTGTCAATTGAATTTTAAACCTTTCAATCTAGTAAATTTTAGCTAGAAATTACTGATGTAGGTTTTGATTGTCTTATTTAGCACAGCTGAAATAAATTTGAATAATATTTTTGATTTATTTATTTATTCTTTTCATTTTTTTTCCTTCTTTCTCTAGTTGGCTGCCAAGCCCACCCTTGTCGAAGGCCCATGAGGGCTGCCTCACCAGAACAAGGCAACCTCGTCGGTCTCAAGCGAGCTATTACCATTAGGCAAATTGTGCTCGATCAATTGCTGTATACATCTTTTTACATATATAAAATTGCACGATCGAGGTTGGTTTATTAGATAATTTATTTCACTATGCATTTCATTTTTCCAAATAAGTTATTGCCATCAGAGATCATTTGACAATCCTAGAAAAGTTCCCAATGCTATGATTTGGCTCCATAAGGGCCCTGCTGCTTTTTACTTTTCACACGAGCTGAGGGGAAACATTTCATAAAAATCGTTCGTTAATTCCTGTATAATCAGTGTTCCTCTCCAGTTTCTGGTGCTGTTTATGCCAATAGTGTGTATAACCAAGCAATGGTCATAGGTCTTTACGAAACCCCCCTTCCATACTTATCCAGCGAGACCTAATAATAACCAAAAAAAAAAAAAAATCCCTGTCGCACTTGGTCTGGCAAGAGAATCACAACTAGCGAATTCTTCTAGTCCGGAGCATGAATGCATATTAAGGGCCATCTATAATATGATTTTAATGTCAAGAGTACCATTTGTTTAGAAGTTCCAAGAGAAGAACTGCAGCAGAATCCTTCGCCTTTTTGACACTTGGCATGGGCTCCCCCACACATTCATCCGTCCATCCCCGGTCAGTGGTGTTTACACGAACGGCAAATGTGAACCGCTTTGCATGTGCAGGGCCACCCTCATTTACACACCTGAAGGTGCATATAGATTGAACAATCAATGATCATAGTTCAGAAGTAGCAATAAGACAGGACAGGACAGATTCAGTCTCTTACCTATATAATGGCATTGGCCAGTTTCGACGCAAACATATGTCATTCAGTGTCTGCCTCGTAAATGTTTGGTTACCATTTTTCTTCTTTCCATCATTGTTCACCTTAGCATCAGATGTATCCCTTTCTTTCAGAACAGCAAGAGCATTACGTGCAGCAAGCTTCTGCGCCATCTTTTTTTGTGGATTCTGAGCAACCCCAACCTGTACCCCATCAACAAAGACTTCAACTGTAGCCAAGTTGCCATTTCGAGAGGCCTTATACTCCAAACCTTCAGCCTGCTGCTGGCAGCGCTCTTGCAGCTCCCTGACAGGATGCATTGGGAGTCTATCTGGAGTGACCATGGGGTGCAACAATGGCTGAAAAACCTGAAAAGATTAAAAGAAAAGAAAAGAAAAGAAGAAGACAATTCATTACTCTGGGCATTTTCCAATAACTTTTTTCTTTCATTTATCCTCTTTTTCTTCTCCAAGTGGGCATTTTGCGAAAAAGACTGCTCATAGGTCAACCAGATAGAACTAACCTGCCACACAACAGCAGTATCATGTCCACTATCAAGGAATATAGCACCAGCAATGGATTCAACAATATCGCCAAGGACTTTTGGTGCTTTGCAATCTCCTAAACCAAAAGAGTTGAAACCTGGCTTTGACAATTCATCCTGAACTTCCTTTACGAAGTCCCTGATCTGGAAAAATGGGCCAAAAGATCTAATAGTCATTACCCTCAGACAATTCAAACAATATTGCTTGCAGGTCATGTTATATATCAAACAACCACAAGAAATTTAATGATGATAACATGTCACGAGCAAGAAAGAAAGAAAGAAATGAAAAACCTGCTTCTCCAAGGCACTGGACCCATGCCGAAGGTGTAAATGGAGCTTGTGTTTAACCGCAACACGTGCAAAGTTCTCATTGTTTACAGCAGCAGCTCGTAAATCAGTCAAGCGGCCAGGTGGAAGATCAGTGTAAGTAAAGAACAAATGCTTTGTAATAAGATGATCCAGAACTGCATCACCAACAAACTCCAAGCGCTGGTAGCAAGAGACTCCAGAAGATGGTCGTGAAGCATGAGTAATAGCTTCTATCAAGAGGCCCCTGTCTTTAAACTTCACATTAAGGGCAGATTCTAAAGCATCAAAATTGACACTCCTGAGGATGCTCTCTGGGACATTTGATGGCCTGATTGTGCATTCTTTCTCGTCATTGTCAAACTCAACCCGTATTCCTACCCATTTCATTAAGTGATTGGCAGCATTCTTCCCACCTTCAACATAATACACCCCAATCAATGCTTCAACAACATCTGCTAGTGTCTTGCTAGACAGAACTCTGTAAGAACTCGAGTCACTTTCAAGTTCACCATCTTCAATGCTTTCATCATCATACTCAGCCCTGCTTACATCTAACCCACCTCCAACTTCAGCAAGTGAATGCTCCATATCAAACAAGGATGTTTCATCCTTTGTATCCTCATCGAAGACAGGAAGCACTCCTGGTGCAGCCCATCTAGATGGAGCAAATCTATCTGCTTGGATATATGATTGAAGTGCTTTATTCAAAGCATACTCATACAAAACCATGTTACTCACCATTTGTTGCCTCATTCTGGTCAGCTGACCCTCATGCTTTTGTGGGTATCTAAGAAATAAAAATTTGCTTACAACCCATTTTAAGTAAGCATCTCCCAGCAGCTCTGCTCTTTCATAACAGAACGTCTCCTGACATGAGGCTGCAGTCAAAGCTTCCAAGATCTGTCGAGACAAAAGAGATGCACTGATAAGGTACAAAAGACAGCAACTTTTACAAAGCTTAGAATATGACACACCTTCGAAGCAGGGACCGGATAATCTATTACATCCTTGAGTTGAATTGCAAGCAGTATGCTCTCTACCCTTCTCATTATTGAAGGTAATCGTTGAGCTCCACGAACAAGTGACCCAGGAAGTGGATGCACTAGACAGAGTTCAGGGGGGAGGAACACATAATATGTCCTGTCAAGAATTTCCTCAGATTCACCTTAATGAGACAGAAGAAGCAAATCTCATTAGACATGGGAGCAATAAACCTATAACCCAAAAATTAGAAACTAAATCTATCCTATCCATTTAACATAAAAAAATAAAATAATAAAGTCTAAAAGGAATGGTAAAGCACCTTCCGAGTGTTCAAATCTAGGCGACAGTAGGTTCTTGCAATATGACACACCACGTCCTTTGATCAATGGTTGTTGTTTATTGACTAATTCAACTCCGTACCTGAAAGACAAATTCACATGTGAGTGTGAGAGAGAGAGAGAGAGAGAGAGAGAGAGAGAGAGAGAGAGAGAGAGAGAGGGAAAGAGAAAGGAGCCGCGCCCTTGGGGTGGGGGGGGGATCTTACTTTTGTCTGTAATAATCAGCATATGAGCTATACTCCAATGGGCCGAGATAGCCTTCTTTTCTTGGAAATGAGTTCTCTGCAGTCATATCATAACATATGGAGTCAACATAAAACCTCTTTCCAGAATGTGCAGCCGTCACAATTCTTCCCACCAAATCATTAGAACTTATGCAAGAATCAGCCATCATCAATTTGTCTTTGGTTAAGTCCTGATTCTTTTCCATTTCAAAGGCATCTCTGTGAGGAATCAATCCAGCAGCTTTCACAACATCAAATTGTGCTACAGCTCCTCTAATCCCATAAGTTGGATGGGACTTGTGTCCAAAAGCCATACCGTGCCGCAACTTCCCAAACCCATACTCCCTTCTGTCCCCACCAAGAGTACGCTCGTTTGTACCTAGGTACACATCTGGCCGAGCCCTCTGAAGTGGATTGCTCCATGCATTTATTTCAACGATTTCATCGACCAGATCCCAGTCAATCTCTTTAAGTGGATCTATAGATTTATCGCCAACCAAAGGGACAAATAAATAAGCCTTTGCAGGATCCCATGGAGTGGTTGAAGGTTCAACATCCACATCCAGCACAATGCTCATCAATCGTACATGAAAGCTTTTCAGAGATTTTAACTATCCATGAACAGAAGGGGAAATTAGTTAAAAACTAAATAAATACCCAGATTAAAGTGAATACAAATAGTTATCAAAAAAGCAGATATACCTGATTGTCAGTTATGCTAATTGAGCCCCTATAAAGAAGAGATGCCTTTGTTATCATGGTACGAGCGATAAATAGATCCATGGACATCGATAACACCTAAAAAGAGCACATGAATTTAGAACCAAACTCCACACTTCCTTTGCAACCAAAGAATTCGAAACTTTAAAGTACCTCTGCATCCAGCATATTTCCAAAAAGTACAGCAAAGTCCGAAACTTGAGTTAAAAACAAATCCTTTGTAGAGCCAATATTTGCGCATTTGACAGCATACATATGAAGACGAAGCAATCTGGAGTCACTGCAACCATCTCGTCCATGCAAGATCCATTCTCCCTAAAGAGTCAAAAAGCTTCAGAAGATGCAATAGGTAGTATACATATGACAACTGGTGGAATTATCTATAACATGGGGGAGCATAACAAAACATGTTTGGATGAGGGTTGAGCATAACAAAACATGTTCAGAAGAAACACTAAGAACCACAGAACTTGTCCCATCTCAATTTGACGTAAGAGTCTAGCATAGTTACCCCGGCTGTTGAAGTCTGTGACTGACCCAGTTGCGTAAATCAAATTGAGGGAAAAAAACATAAAAAAAGTTGACCAATCATATGTTTAATAGTATAAATCTCCAAGAAATGTTAATTTGCCAATAAATTGATTATTCAGACAGGAGAACATAACCATCTTTTGAAATCTTTAATATCTCATGACCCGATGTGCAAACTTTGGTAGAAAAAAATAATCCTAAGCTACAGTAAAATACTTCATGCAAGGTGTGACTTATAAGGATGGGAAGGACCATTCTTGATGTCAACAGCATGTAAGAGTAAAATATGGGGATAGAAACATGGCAATACCAAAGAGATAGGAATTCTTATCATCTAATTAGTTCCATTATGGTAGTTATTGAACCGTTAATAAAAACTATTTGCCAATTGACATTGTTAGCAAAAAACAAAATGAACTCACCAACACCTTAACGACAATGTGCTTAAGCTTCTAAGAATTTGCAACTCTGATTAGATAGATAACTAAATTTAAACAGCCTCAGTAAACTAATCCTGTAGATTCTCTTGATAATGGATTATGTCCCAATAGATACATCTCAAGCTGAATATCTGATACATCCAACCGAATTTAACTTGGCAATTTGTTATATCCACTTGAGCCATAGTAGATTCAGGGAACAGAGGTTCTACACGAACTTGTAAGGGCTAAATTGTGAACATGATTGAATGTACTTTTTTTTATTTTTTTGCAGCTAGCTAATTACATACGTTTGCTGTTCTCTTTCACTACTACTACATTGTGCAATTGCTGTTTGCTGAAAATGTTGGCTTTTGCATGTAAATGCAAGAGAAAGAAGGCTAATATAACCATGCTGAGCAGTTCCAAATCATATCAAAACTATCCAAATCACTCTGATCAGTTCTATACTATATCCATACCATGCTGATAATTTCTGGTGGACTAAACAAGGTCAACCCAAACTGGTTTTGCAAAACCTTATTTTGGCAACTTTGGCAGAAACATGGTCAGTGGGACTTGGGGATGCCCAAACACTGGATAGATCAGCTGATAAGATAAGATTTAAATGAGAGAAGGAACAATTCTCAGGCTCCTAACTTTTCCAAACAGAATGCTTTTAAGTGCAACACACTTGGTTGCCAGCTGCTAACTTGCCATTCCTATTCTTATTCTCCAGTTGATAACTGATCAATTGTCACAAACACTGGAAATAACTGTTTCGTTTTTGAGAAAGATCTTAATAATCTGTTCTTCTATGCTGATATTACTGTTCATTTTATTTTTGCATTCTTTTTTTTGGGTGGAAGCAGGGTGGAAGGGGTCAATTAGAAAACTTTGGAGGTGAAGGACGACCTCCCTGTCAGCAAAACTCTTTTGATCAAAAGTATCTTATGGGAATCAACTGTTTATGATTCTTTGGTAGAAATAAATCAGAAAAAGGGCCATGTTGCTGCCAACCATTCTCTTTTTAAAAGGAACATAATGAAAGAACTATCCAAAAGAAAGTCAATTATTTAGATTAAGAGAACAGTCTCCGCAACATTTTTGTGATAAAAAAATGGGTTTGTCTCTGTTAACTATTAACTAGTAATTAAATTAATTAATACTTTTTATTATTACCCCCCTTTTTTTGGTTGTTGTTTGGGGGGGAGGGTTAGAAGTATGAAAGTACACCCATGTGCACCAGACAAAACTGCTGGCCCATGCTAGACACAGGGCTAAGCAGGCTTCATCTCATCACAGTTCAAGAATATATTTCCCTACCAATCCAACATTTTGCTTCATAGGCCTTAAGTAAACATTTTTCCAGTGACCTCTTAGAATAACCAAAACATTGCAAAAATCTAAAAGCTAACTATATGGTCATACAATGTTTCCACATCCAAAAGTTCACTAAGATTGAATCGTCAGAGAGATGAGGACAGCTAGGAAATTATGCTGCCAAATGTAATTATGAAGTACTTGAGGTTCCTTTGTTATAACAGCCAACAGCTACCATGATAAGTAATGCATGCATGGCATATATACCTGGAGAATGTCAGCCACACCCTCAGGATAAAACTCCCTGTGTCGGGCAGTGCCAGGAAGAGGATCTCCTTCATCATTCTGGTCAACATTCTTCCCTTCTTCCCCACTTCCTTTATCTGGTAATAGCATGTCAGTGAATGCTCCCATCTCATGGAGCTTCTTGCAAGCAGCCAAGCAAACAGCCTGTATGTCAGAAATAATTTTGTCAGATCCCAGTGAACCCCTATCTTGAGCTTGAGTGATGGAGAGAGAAAGACCGCATGCCTGTTGTGCAAGTCGCATTGAACTACATATAGGGCCCTCAAGTTTTTCAAAAGGTGCATTGCAAGGAAGCTGAAGCCTGCAGGAATATTCGGTGGGACCTCCAGGTTTCTCATGCCTCTCCATGATAAATTCAGGACGAAGAATTGAATATCTGAAGTGGTGAATGCAATTTTAGACAGAAAGAAAGAATTCTCTGGTGCTAAGTAGTTGAAAGAAATTACGGAAATATTGCAAATTGCATCTACAATTCATCCATCATTGCACTTTGCATCTTGGACTTATGTAAAGAAAATTGCTAGAGTGTGCCCTTAGGGCACTTTGTGACATGCGTTTAGGAAATGCCTAAAGCTGATTTTTACACGTTTAATTTTTTTCTCTAATGTGAACATTCATTACACTCATACTCTATTTCAACATCTTGAATACGTAAATTTTCTATTTGTGGTAATGCTTAACAAGTTCACTTAGGGTATTCTCAAAAGTAAGTGTTGGAAAAATCACACTTTGCATCCTGCAGTTCGTGCCACATATTATACATACCCTTTGTCCATCAATGTCCTGCGCAGAAAGTTTTCTTTACCAAAAGTGCCCAAGGATATCACCATAATTATTTGGACTGATTTTTCTCATAAAAACTAGAAAATGACCCATCTGATGCCTAGGATCGTGAGAATCGTATGATGATTCTGTTCACTTTTGAATTAGAATTTCATCCTTCATCATATTACATGATCCAAACTCCCACTCGTACTGTATAAAGTGAAATGAACTTCCTTATTCTCCATGCCACCATGGGCAAAAATTTTAAGCTTGAGTCGAGTCAAATATTTGGATAATTGACATTATCCCAAAAAGAGAAAAGGAAAAATTTAACGCCAAAGCCACCAATTATGAATTTGGCTAGTCTTTTGCCAGGTCATAAGATTAGTGACCTATTTCATGAGTTTAGATTGAAAAACATGGTCCAAATCATAAAAATGGTTCTAATATATTGTTTTGTCATCATAAATTGAGCCTATGGCAATAAACTTGATCTCATTGCCTTATATTTTAACTTGCCACAATGTATTGTTCTGTCTCTATGATTTCATCCCTATAAAGCAATTTCCTTGTAGTGCCATAACAGCTCTCTATATTTCATTTATGAAGATAACTTAGATCTTTTGTTGCTTCTTTTTCAATGTGGAATATAAAATTTGAAATTAATCCTACTAAGGTAATGGAACTTCTAATTAAAATTTAACCTCATTAACCTGGTTGATGTTAAGAACTGAAAATCCAATAACCTAGAAACCATATTGAACAACAAACACGTAAACTATTCAAGAAGTACCGATCACATTTTTAAGTATTAACTATTTATAATTGAATAGATATTTTATGCTATGATAGAAAATGGAGCAAGAAGGAATATTTCAAAGGAAAACCTCATTGGAAAATCTCAACAAACCATATTACCCACTTAAGTGCTTATATTCACTAATATTATATTTTTCTTTCTTATATATAGGTTAGACAAAAAGGAAGAATATAAATAAGTGCAAGATTGGGGAAAAGATAGTTCATTAAAATATTCCTCAAGAAATTACATCCTTCGTTTCTGTTCACAACCTAATTCATCTTGATATATGTGAAATTCATCATAATATCATAAATTAGGCAATGGAACAATGTGATATATAAACATATGGTCTCAATGAAAGAACTATTTTAGTATTAGATGGCAGTAAGGATTTCTTATCATGTTACATTCTATTAAGCTA
This sequence comes from Angophora floribunda, assembly GCA_014182895.1. Classification (NCBI taxonomy): domain Eukaryota; kingdom Viridiplantae; phylum Streptophyta; class Magnoliopsida; order Myrtales; family Myrtaceae; genus Angophora; species Angophora floribunda. Next base: position 19,313,210 of record CM024708.1, on the reverse strand, counting down.
AAATAATTATGTTTAAAGGATAGAATTCAAACATATAAGTAAATTATTGATGTCTTGAGAGAGAAAACAAGATTCTAGTCATAATTCAATAGGTGCCCACTCTGAAACAAATTCACAAAAAATTCTAAAGGAATTTTCTAGTCATGTGATCACATGTGGAAATTAATGAAAATTTTAAAAAAAGGCCTAAAATTTAAAAAGCAGTGTGCTACCCAAAAACCGAAACACCACAGCCTACTGCTCCAGATTTTATATGAAGCAAAATTCAAGAATGATTTCCATTTAATTCCCCAATGACAAAATATATCAAATAAAACAGGACAAGAACCGGGTGGCCTTAATCTTGAAAACTATCTACCAACTCTCAGTATAAAAAGGAAAACTTTTGAAGATGGCCACATCACCTTATTTCTGTAACCTTCATTTTAAGTATGATGAGATTAGTTTGGCCAAATAAGCTAATTCACTGACCCACTCACTCCTTCCCTCTGCTTACTCTCTCTAATTCTTTTCCAATCTACGGATGCCTTCATCTCAACAATATTAATATATAACAGAATTAGAGTAATTTCATCATCAGACTAACAAAAGAGGGAAAGGATGTAAAGTGCGACTCATAATATCAAAAGATGCAAAAATTAAATTCCACTCACTACATGATGCAAAGTGTAGTTTTGCCACAACAATTATACCATACCTGTCACTTGGAAGCTGAGAGCAGTAGAAATGTATAAGTCCCACAGCAGAGTTTAAGCTGACGATAGCACCAGTTGATTCTACCTGGTACACCGTACCTAGTATAGCCTCCTGTGAAATTAACTTGGATGTGTCCTTTACATGACTAAGGTCAGTTCTTTCAATTGCTTCTTTTCGCAGTGTCTCCTCACTATTCCTTGCATTCCTCAAAAATGCTGCATGTGACAAATTTCCCCTAGGAAAACAAAACATCTGAAGATTGAGTTCACTCAAGTTGACCAATGCCACATAAAAAATACATGCATTTAGACAAACTTGAAATATTCACCTCTCAACCATCAAGATGTAATCTGACCCAGGCTTTCTAGCACGGCCACGTGACTGAATGTATGCCAAAACAGTTTTTGCAAGGTCAAATCGAATTACAACATTGCATTGCCTTATATCAAGACCTTCCTCAGCAACGCTAGTTGCAACCAGCAATGTCACCTACAAAGATGCTGTGTTAAATCAGAATAGCTACCAAATACCTCAGCTCTTCACAAGCTTCGGTCTTGAATTTTAACTAAACTTACACGACCATCTCGGAATTTGGCAATAGTCTCCTGCATTTGGCATGTCCTCATTTCCTGACTATTATTATGCCCAATCAAGCTCGCACATTTGATAAAACTTAAAGATGGAAGCTCTGCAAACACCTGCATGCTTCGATGAACACCAAACAATATGAGGAACCTGAAAAGAGAATGATATATAAAAGAGCCGGAGATATTCTTAGGTCAAACCTTAGGAAGAACCAAAGCAGCAACAACACGCTCAACAAATATAATTGCCCGAAAATCCTCTGTATGCTGGTATTTGAGAAGTATTTTAATTAATGCCTGCACTTTTGGCGTCACCTTTCCATCAGCCACAGCCGCTCCTATTATGACATCCACATGCTCTCCACCAGAAACAGCTGTATCAAAATCAAATCCAAACATGGAATCAAATAGTATCCAACTTCACAAAGTGTTCTTCCAGAATTTTCAAATTTTAAAATTGCATCTAACTTGCACGTATAGGCGCAATTCTTTTCATAACTGTGCTATATGTGTTTTATAACCCATAAAGATGAATCTGCTACATTCACTGCAATCACAATATCAGTATAAAGAACAGACGTATTGAAGTGCTATTACCAATAATTACCATGAAACCTAATAGCACGATGGTGCCCAATTGATAAAGAATAGAGGCTTTCATTGAAACACAAACACATTGTACATTAGAAAGAGAGACAAACAGAAACTAAAACATATTTTATTTTTTTCATTTGCAACTCAACATTTTGAATTTGTCCCAAAAAACACATTATTTTGATTTTTAAAAAAAGAAAAAGAAAATATTTAGTTGACTGAATAATTCAAATGTTGATATCTATCTGTTTTTAACAATTTGAGGTGTATGCTATAGTAAAAGTTAAACGGCAAAAGTAAAGTTTATAAAGAAAATGTTAAAGTATATGTCACCCAAAACATTAATACTAGATAGAATTCAAGCAAGTCAATGTATATAAGAATCCAAAGTAGTAGCAACAGGAGCTCAAGTTCCTCAAAAAACTCATCATGTTTTCTCCAAATATACCATATAAGACAAACCAATGTGCTCTCAGATTTCTTTGAAACTGAATCACCCTATTAAGACATTCCAACTACTAATAGCATGTTGTAGAATGACTTAAAACACCTTTGAAGAGCTGAAGATATGACTCCACAGGTTGAGAGAATGCACATATTTGCCACTGTCTCCAACATTTTTTCCATCATCAAGATTTACTTCTATATTCCTCCCTCCTTGTTTGCTTGCAAATTTATCATGCAATGGATCTTTTACCTAGAGTTCCCACCAGTCGTGACGGATGATAATATGCAATTTAAAGCATTATAGTTTGTATTGGAGAATATTTTGATGCGGCAACACATATTATCACAGTACAATTGACTCTGTGCCCTATTTTCTACGTAGTGTGTCAATTCTGTGTGACAATATTGTGATTCACTTGTATCCATTGAAATCTGCTATAAGCAAACCTCAGGGATTTCCCACACATCAGACAAAGGAAAGGCAATTCTCTAAAACCTCCAAAAAAATAAAAAGAGATTACTTCAGGATAAAATCAAAGTTAAGGGTCTACTCACCATGACTGTCGGGAAGCTCTCCTTCCTCCATCTCATCAATATCACTTACATCCAACGCGACCCCACTTCCTACTGACGTCATATCTTTCTCAAAAGCAGCTCCCTCTGACAGTTGGCATTGCAAGAGGGATACAACTTTGCTTAGGTAGGATTCCTGAAACTTAACATCGAGCTGGTAATTTGTTCTCTCATCATTCTGCAAAGCTGTCAAAAAGGATTGCGCGACCTGGAAAAAAGTGGCTTAGCTAGCTGTGCAAGTTATAAAAATCAAAGGAAGAAGCAACATATTAACTTATTGGCACCTTGTAAGCACACCATTGTCCCAGCTCACCAAGAGCATAATTGATTGCTCTAAGCTTTTGTATTAAGTTAGCAGCACCGTCACTCTCTGTTCTTTCAGAAACACCATAAACTTGGCGCAGTTCTTCCTTTGCACCTGCATCACGGGCACCCATAAATTGCCACTTGCTTCTCCTAGAACTAGATTGTGCGGCTTCTTCAACTGCCACTTCCATTTGTTTTATTTGCTCATGGAGGGACCACAGACTAGAAGCTTTATCATACTCTACAACAACTTCAGATGGCATTGGAACATGCTTTTCCAGCTCCTTTCGATCTTTTATGGTACAGACAACAGAATCGAGCTTGCTTTCAAGATTCCTAATCTTGATTGCACAATCCATTTGACTTGAAACGCCTGACATATAATAAAACCAACAAGTGTTACTGCTATGAAATAAGAATATACTTACATATAATTCTCAATCTTTCAACTGCTCCTGAAAAGATATTATCTCGAAAAAGATAGAAATTGTCAAAGTAAAATCTGCGTTCACTTGTACCCTTTAAATTAACAGGTGAAGCAGTCATTCCAAAAACAGATGGTCTCTTCTCTTTGGGTGTTGTATGATAGAACTCAGACATCACCAAGGAATATGGATGTTTCTTCACAGCATGATGGCATTCATCCAATATAAGGAGATTTATAGCTTCCATTTTTATTATACTGTGCCTTAGGATGTTCAACAGTATTTGAGCAGTCATCACCAAAACCTGCAATAGAAGGAAGAGACCTCAAAAATGTAAGCATCACCATCATAACTGAAAAAAGAAAACCAAGAAAGCCTAATTAGATAAACCTATTTTGCTAAATATACGGACCTACAAGAAAAAAGACCTAAATTTCCTAAACTCAGAGAAATAAAACAATGAGCACTCTTTGTGCTGAAGTTCTGTAATTAAGCAGAATCATCAAAAGTGTCTCTCCTCACCCTTCCCCCTGTGAAGCAATATGGCTTCTTAATATTCCTAACAGAATCTCTTTTTTGTTGGACCTTTGTGCGGGATAAAACTCTTACCATTGAGCACCTCAGAAAAAAGAATTTCATTCACATCAATTGATGTTGCATATGCAAGTAATTCAATAACTCTGCTGGTCATCTTTTCATTCATTACAATTAAACTTTCAACTCGTGGAATATATCCCTTCAGAGCTGCTTTTGTTCCTCGATATGCTATACTATTATTCATCTTTGCAATTTGTGGATGGTTCAATCTCATAGAGTTCATGTAAGGTTGTACCACCTTGTCTTAAGCGGCATATTTGGAGAGAGCTAAGTAAAATATTGCTTAAAGGAATGAAGCTTCTAATGCAAGTGTTTTGTCTTCTTTGATCCGGCACTTTCTACTATCTAATCATAGTCCTGTTTTTCTCTGTCTATCCCAAGAAAAGATATAAAGAACCTCAAACAGCATGTCTGTCAAGGCATCACTACATGCTTATCTGCTAAAAGTCACGTCTTCACATTTATAGTTATTTCATGTAACCACCCTCACCAGCTAGAGTGAACATTGCTGAGAATTTGAATAAAAAGAAAAGAAGATTGTCAAGAATATAAATGGCATAACTACCTGCTTTGTCTCAAACTCACGCTGCCACCGTCTAGCATCCCAGAAGTCCTGACCCATTTCACCACAATAATGACCAACTTGGTAACCAGTACGCTCGCGGATTACTTCAGCTTGCTGAATTGGACAAGAGGAGCAGAAAAGACAACAGCTTATCAAGCAAAGGCACTGAGCAAAGCATATTAGATATCACAATAGTACTACGTGCGATAGAACTAATTTTGACGACATAAACCAAAAATTACCTGATAAACAAGTGGAACTTTAGGCACTAAAAATACAGCCAGCATTTTCTTGTTTAGTTTATGCAGATCAGCACAAACACTTTTGATGAGCAGAACAGCGATTAAGGTCTTCCCTGCCCCTGTTTCCAGAAAAGCTATCGTGTTCTTCCTTTTGGCCTGTTCGAGAACGTCCAACTGATATTGCCGGGCTTGTTCCTCAGGAAATCTCTCCTTATGGTCTTCAGGCTTGTCTTCTACCCTCCCATTGCAGTCCTGAATATTGTCAGTTCTGGACTTCTCCTCCCTGCTACGATCAGCTTCCCAAGTACCTAACCGGAAAACAATGTCATTGGAACCTAGGCGGTCCCTCTCCCAGTAGCCGTTCGGTTCCCTATCTCTCCATTCCCTCTCCCTCCCATCCCGTCGTCCAGAACCGCTGCGGTGCTCTCTTCTCCTGATGTGATCCCTATCTCTCCTGTCAAACTCATCCCAATCACGCAGCCTCTTCGGGCCCGATTGTCTTTCCTTCTCCCTCTCCCGGTGGTAAGGATTCCCCTTGATCGCGTGGATAGCGAGGCCACCGTGGGCGCCGCACCTGCTTCTCTTATTGCTTCTTTCCTCGCGAGAGAGGTCTTCTCTTTGGCTCTCCCGGTCATCGTGCCTCTGAAACCCATTTTGCTCTCCTCCATTGCTAGTCAAGGACTGAGAGTCACAATCGGCAAGGCATCCAGAGCCAGCATCGACAAAAGCATGAATCTCGTCGGAGCTAGGAGGAGGAGGAGGAGGAGGAGGAGGAGAAGGAGGAGGAGGAGGAGGAGGAGAAGGAGGAGGATGAGGGAGTGCATCACCGCTTTTGATGCTGTCGAGAATGCAGTCAATACCTCCGAAGAAGTCATTGGCGTTAAGGAGGCTATGGTGGGCGGCAGCAGGGGCGTCAACAGCACCAAAATCGACGAAGTCAGGGACCACGTCGCAGGGCGGGAACTCACAAGCATCGAGCCAGTAAGAAGAATGGACTCCATCTCCATTCCCTAAAGCCCTAGACTTATCCTCCATCTCCGGCTATAATCTATGATGTTCGGAGAAGGGACGGGGTTGGATATCAAGAAAGTAATACCTGATGATAACGACAAGAAGAAGAAGCAGCAGCAGCAATTGATTCGGGTGCGCACGATCGCAAACGAAGCGGATGCTGGAAAGAGGAATGCGGAACAAAAGCGACGGGGGCTGGGGAGAGAAGGAGAGCGATATTTAGCTCTACGACCGGATGGAGGAGAGGAGGAGGAGGAGGAGGAGAAGAGGAGGAAGTGGACTGGGGAGAGAGACTGGAATGGAATGGAATAATGGAGCGGGGAGAGAGAGAGACAGAGAGAACAAATGATGGAGCCCCTCCTTCCCTCTTGTTCTCCCTCTCTCTCTCTCTCTCTCTCTCTGGGGTCGTAAAAGCAAAGCGTTGCGAGAGATTCGGGCAAAAGCAGGCGCTGGGTGCCGGGTGGGGGATTTTTCAGGTCTGAAGCGTTGTTTCTCTATAATTCGTGTCAACCAAGGCCCAGTGGGGAAAAAGAACTTCGCCTTTTGGAACATTGCCATGTTGCTGCTCTTTTGTACTGCCACTCACGCATATATAACCTGTTTTCTCGTGGAAAGTTATATATGCATCAAATTAAATATTATGAAGTTCGGCATAACTTATTTCTATTCGGCATAACTTTTCGAGAGGAATGCCGTGAAAAATATGAAATTGCTTGAAAATTGGAGGATTCATGCCACAATGTCCTTTTGTATTGAGTTTGAATGGGCAAATCTTTCAGAGTCCACGTCTTATAATTGCGGCAACTTTTTTTGGCAAAATTTATGTCTAGTCAGCATAAATTTTAGAGAGGCAGTCTATGGAAGATGCGAATTTACTAAAAAATCGGAGGAACGTTGCCACAACAGTGTTTGTCTAATTCTTCGTTCTTTTGCATTGAGCTTGAGTGGGCAAATATTTCGGCGCCCGTCTCTCATCATTACAACAACATTTTTTTGTGTGGAGTTTATATCTATTCAGCATAACTTTTGAGAGAAATGCCAAGAAAAAGATAAAAGTTGCTTGAAAATCGGAGGAACCATGACATCGTCCTTATGGGTTGAGTTTGAGTTGTCATGTTGCTGCTCTTTTGCAGTGCCACTAATCCATTAAGTCGCAAGCATATATAACGTGTTTCCTCGTAGAAAGGTAAAAAAATAAACGTACTAAAAGTCTTAAAACTTATCAAAAAATAAATGCATTAAAAGCTCTAAAACTTATCACGAAAATATAATTAAATATTATAACTTTGAAAAATTGCCATCAAATTTTAAATTTTATTACGAAAGCGCAATTAAGTTCTAAAACTTTAAAAATCACAATGAAATTCTAAAATTTGTGAAAAATGTGCAATTAAGTCATAAAACCTTCCAAAAGTGCAACCAACGAAATGACTTGTTTTAATCAATTTGATAAGTTTTAGGATTTGATTACACTTTTTGAAAATTTTAAAACTCAATTACATATTCTTGATAATTTTATGACTTGATTATATATTTTTAAAATTTTAGGATTCAATTGCATTTTTTTAACAAGTTTTATGATTTCCATTGTATTTATCCCAAAGTACAAAAATGTGGGCATCCTTTAAGCTCCCTAAGGCACTATTTACTCCACATATCATAAATGATAAAAAAATATTTTTAAAAAGTATTGCTCGTATTGCTTCATATAATTAGTCTTTGACAAATGTTTTCATCATTAATAATAATTTATATTTAGATATTTTCCTAAAGGATAATTTTTTTAATTTTTAGATAAAAAAGAAATGCCTTTTCATTTATTAATTTCTATAAACAATATAATCGATTATTCAAAAATATTTTCTAGATAGTTCATTAAGTGAAAAACATTTTCCACACTTACTCTCTCCTATCTCATACCCCCTATTAGTCCTCACTTCTTTCTTTCTATTTTTTTTTAAATTAATTTTTGTAATTTTTTTTCATAAAATCGATTTTTTTGTTATTTTTTAATAAAATCGATTTTTTTCTTTTGTCTTTCTTTTTCCTATTTTTCTTTTTTAGTCAGTCGCCGGCCATGGCAATAGCCAGCAATTGGTGACAGGTGAGCCGAGCTCGCCGATCTAGTCTTAGCAAACGATGGCGAGGCTCGGGAGTTGTAGATTGGCAATGCCTGAGCGTCGCTAGAGGCGACGAGGCTCGGGCCTCGCTAGATCGAGACATCGGAGCCTTGCCAGATGGTAGCGAGGCTCGGGCCTTGCCAGATTGGCAACGAGGATCGGGCTTTACAAATCGGTAACGCTCGGGCGTTGCCAAACTGTGCCACGGCTCGAGCATCGCCGATCTGCGAGGCTCGAGCCTTGCTGCCTTCTGACGAGGCAAGCTTGAGGCGTGGTCGACCATCACCATGGCTGGCGATAGACCAAGGAAGGATAGAACACAGAGAAAGGAAAAAAACTAATTTAAGAATCAATTTTAAAAAATAATAAATGACGAATTTAAAATATAAAATATGAATAAACTTATTAAAACATAAATTATAAAGGAAAATATTTTCCCAAGCGAACATCAAAAGATGTTTTCCATTTCAAAATCAAGTTTCATTTGAACACCGGAAAATAATTACGTTTTCCTAGAAAATAGTTATTGGAAAATATTTTCTAGAAAAATAACATTTTCCGTGAAACGAACGGAGCCTAAGACATGGCAAACCTAAGCCAAATCTAACTCCCAGCATTTTATTTTCTTACTTATTAGTGAAAGAGCTCATTAAAATTTGAGAAAATTTCAAATAAGGATCCGGTGTGTCTTTGTTTTCTTGAAGTGCTATTATTTTCTCAAATAATAGCTCAAATTTTCGGCTAATCAAGGGCACTTTCATCATTTAACTCTCTTTTTTTGAATTTTGTCCTTTTTTCTTTCTCACTTTCCCTATTCTAGGTTTTCTTCCTTCTTTGCCGGTGGCCAGCCGACCATTGGGGATGTTAGGAGAGGGCTCGGTGAAGGTTGTCCTCATTAGCCCTAGGCAAGCCCACGTTTGCCCTTACTAGCAATTGCTCGCCCTTGCCAAAAAGAAAAAAATAGAAAAGAGAAAAATAAAAAATAATGTAAAAACTAAAATTGTCTTTGGATGAAAACACCCTTTGATTGGTTGGAATATTTAGCCGATCGGAGAGTGGTGAGATTAGGCTTTTATTTAAAATAATCATAGTCTCTTTAAGTTCTTATTTGATATAAGATCTACTTTAGGCCTTTATTTGAGAAAGTTAGGACGTTTGAAGCTCAAATTTGAAAATTTTCTGTGATAGGACTAATGTTGACACTTTTGGTGAGTATAGGGGATGTTCTGAAGCAAAATACGATATATAGGGATTCTTTGAGTATTTGTTACAACTACGGGGGCAAATCCAAAATTCCTCGATGAATAACTTGGGTGTATGAGATAACTCAAAATCTCAATTATAAAGGAGAAGTGGGAGCTCTCCTTTACGTAGTTGCCACATGAAAAAGATAAAGTTGCTCGAAAATCAGAGAAACCATGACATAACAACATTTGTCTGGTTCTTCGTCCATATGTGTTGAGTTTGTGCTGCCGTGTTGCCACTCTTTTGCAGTGCCACTAATACATTAAGTCCCATGCATATATAATGTGTTTCCTCGTAAAAAGTTAAAAAAATAAATGCACAGAACGTCCTAACATTTTTCACAAAAGTATAATTAAATATTATAACAGCGAAAAAGAGTCATCAAATGTTAAAATTTATCACGAAAGCTAAGTGAAGTCCTAAAACTACAAAAAAGTAAAGTCAAATAAAAAAATTGTCAAAAATCTACAATCAAGTGATAAAATCATTAAAAAGCATAACCAATGAAAGGACTTATTTTAATCAATATGATAAGTTCAAAGACTTGATTGCACATTTAAATCGATTATATGTTCTTGACAGGTTTAGGGTTTTAGGGTTTAGGGTTTAGGGTTTAGGGTTTAGGGTTTAGGGTTTTAGGGTTTAGGGTTTAGGGTTTAGGGTTTAGGGTTTAGGGTTTAGGGTTTAGGGTTTAGGGTTTAGGGTTTAGGGTTTAGGGTTTAGGGTTTAGGGTTTAGGGTTTAGGGTTTAGGGTTTAGGGTTTAGGGTTTAGGGTTTAGGGTTTAGGGTTTAGGGTTTAGGGTTTAGGGTTTAGGGTTTAGGGTTTAGGGTTTAGGGTTTAGGGTTTAGGGTTTAGGGTTTAGGGTTTAGGGTTTAGGGTTTAGGGTTTAGGGTTTAGGGTTTAGGGTTTAGGGTTTAGGGTTTAGGGTTTAGGGTTTAGGGTTTTAGGGTTTAGGGTTTAGGGTTTAGGGTTTAGGGTTTAGGGTTTAGGGTTTAGGGTTTAGGGTTTAGGGTTTAGGGTTTAGGGTTTAGGGTTTAGGGTTTAGGGTTTAGGGTTTAGGGTTTAGGGTTTAGGGTTTTAGGGTTTAGGGTTTAGGGTTTAGGGTTTAGGGTTTAGGGTTTAGGGTTTAGGGTTTAGGGTTTAGGGTTTAGGGTTTAGGGTTTAGGGTTTAGGGTTTAGGGTTTAGGGTTTAGGGTTTAGGGTTTAGGGTTTAGGGTTTAGGGTTTAGGGTTTAGGGTTTAGGGTTTAGGGTTTAGGGTTTAGGGTTTAGGGTTTAGGGTTTAGGGTTTAGGGTTTAGGGTTTTAGGGTTTAGGGTTTAGGGTTTAGGGTTTAGGGTTTAGGGTTTAGGGTTTAGGGTTTAGGGTTTAGGGTTTAGGGTTTAGGGTTTAGGGTTTAGGGTTTAGGGTTTAGGGTTTAGGGTTTAGGGTTTAGGGTTTAGGGTTTAGGGTTTAGGGTTTAGGGTTTAGGGTTTAGGGTTTAGGGTTTAGGGTTTAGGGTTTAGGGTTTAGGGTTTAGGGTTTAGGGTTTAGGGTTTAGGGTTTAGGGTTTAGGGTTTAGGGTTTAGGGTTTAGGGTTTAGGGTTTAGGGTTTAGGGTTTAGGGTTTAGGGTTTAGGGTTTAGGGTTTAGGGTTTAGGGTTTAGGGTTTAGGGTTTAGGGTTTAGGGTTTAGGGTTTAGGGTTTAGGGTTTAGGGTTTAGGGTTTAGGGTTTAGGGTTTAGGGTTTAGGGTTTAGGGTTTAGGGTTTAGGGTTTAGGGTTTAGGGTTTAGGGTTTAGGGTTTAGGGTTTAGGGTTTAGGGTTTAGGGTTTAGGGTTTAGGGTTTAGGGTTTAGGGTTTAGGGTTTAGGGTTTAGGGTTTAGGGTTTAGGGTTTAGGGTTTAGGGTTTAGGGTTTAGGGTTTAGGGTTTAGGGTTTAGGGTTTAGGGTTTAGGGTTTAGGGTTTAGGGTTTAGGGTTTAGGGTTTAGGGTTTAGGGTTTAGGGTTTAGGGTTTAGGGTTTAGGGTTTAGGGTTTAGGGTTTAGGGTTTAGGGTTTAGGGTTTAGGGTTTAGGGTTTAGGGTTTAGGGTTTAGGGTTTAGGGTTTAGGGTTTAGGGTTTAGGGTTTAGGGTTTAGGGTTTAGGGTTTAGGGTTTAGGGTTTAGGGTTTAGGGTTTAGGGTTTAGGGTTTAGGGTTTAGGGTTTAGGGTTTAGGGTTTAGGGTTTAGGGTTTAGGGTTTAGGGTTTAGGGTTTAGGGTTTAGGGTTTAGGGTTTAGGGTTTAGGGTTTAGGGTTTAGGGTTTAGGGTTTAGGGTTTAGGGTTTAGGGTTTAGGGTTTAGGGTTTAGGGTTTAGGGTTTAGGGTTTAGGGTTTAGGGTTTAGGGTTTAGGGTTTAGGGTTTAGGGTTTAGGGTTTAGGGTTTAGGGTTTAGGGTTTAGGGTTTAGGGTTTAGGGTTTAGGGTTTAGGGTTTAGGGTTTAGGGTTTAGGGTTTAGGGTTTAGGGTTTAGGGTTTAGGGTTTAGGGTTTAGGGTTTAGGGTTTAGGGTTTAGGGTTTAGGGTTTAGGGTTTAGGGTTTAGGGTTTAGGGTTTAGGGTTTAGGGTTTAGGGTTTAGGGTTTAGGGTTTAGGGTTTAGGGTTTAGGGTTTAGGGTTTAGGGTTTAGGGTTTAGGGTTTAGGGTTTAGGGTTTAGGGTTTAGGGTTTAGGGTTTAGGGTTTAGGGTTTAGGGTTTAGGGTTTAGGGTTTAGGGTTTAGGGTTTAGGGTTTAGGGTTTAGGGTTTAGGGTTTAGGGTTTAGGGTTTAGGGTTTAGGGTTTAGGGTTTAGGGTTTAGGGTTTAGGGTTTAGGGTTTAGGGTTTAGGGTTTAGGGTTTAGGGTTTAGGGTTTAGGGTTTAGGGTTTAGGGTTTAGGGTTTAGGGTTTAGGGTTTAGGGTTTAGGGTTTAGGGTTTAGGGTTTAGGGTTTAGGGTTTAGGGTTTAGGGTTTAGGGTTTAGGGTTTAGGGTTTAGGGTTTAGGGTTTAGGGTTTAGGGTTTAGGGTTTAGGGTTTAGGGTTTAGGGTTTAGGGTTTAGGGTTTAGGGTTTAGGGTTTAGGGTTTAGGGTTTAGGGTTTAGGGTTTAGGGTTTA